>CM029927.1:4753750-7337500 GCA_017639245.1 Myiopsitta monachus
TGGGGCATTCAGCTGCACTTGAAAGGATATTCTCTTCTTTAGCATCCTTGCTGAAATGTAGTTTCAGATTTACTATTGAAATGCCCCTTTTCCACCACCATTAGTCTTCATAAAATGTAAGTCTTGAAAAAAGATTATGCCATGGGTATGAAGTCACTGAAATCAAAGAATACAAATCAATGACTCTGTTACATTCAATGGTCCTTGATCTCAAAAAAACCCAACAAAACAAAACCAAAACAGCAGGGCTTACATAAAATTAAATCCATGTAGTAGATCTTGTAAATGAAAGTATCTTTGAGAT
Organism: Myiopsitta monachus; assembly: GCA_017639245.1. Lineage (NCBI taxonomy): Eukaryota > Metazoa > Chordata > Aves > Psittaciformes > Psittacidae > Myiopsitta > Myiopsitta monachus. Next base: position 4,754,055 of record CM029927.1, read on the forward strand.
TCCTGCAAACCCAAGGCCTGAACTGAAATTCCACTGAAACTACTGGAATTTTTTCCTTAAGTTAAATGACTTAATGTAACAAAATGTACTATCCAAAGTGTCAGGAGATGTGATACTTGATACTATCAAGCGTCAGTGTTTCTGTAAGCAATATTATTAAACTTAAGAAAATTAAATATTAATTATTGATATTAAATTCAATATTAATATTGACATTATTAAACCAGGTTTCTTACAGAAACATTCTCTTTTACTTTAAATAATCTCAGTAGTACAATCCTAGTGCCTCCCCCATTTCTTTCCAGTTCCCTGTGCCAGTCTACTGGGCAGGGAATAACGTGCTGCAGCAGTCCACTGACTCCTCCCAAAGAAAACAGATAACAACGTTGTTCTCTTGCATTTTCTTTAGTGGTGGAATGAAGATCTCTCTTCTGTTTGAACACTGGTTTTCCCAAAGCTACTAGGGACATGATAAATTTGAGACTTCAAGACTTTTTTCCATTTTGGTCTCAGCAGGTTCAGAAGTTACACGATGATGATAATGATGATGATAATGCAATGCAATTAAAAATGCAAGAGTCACACTTTGTCCTGAGGTCTTGCAAAATCAGTACAGAAGCCAGCCACTAGCAACAGTGTTTCTACCAAGCTACTGGGCTGCAGCTCAAATCACTGAAACATTTTATTCTTTAGAAAATGAAGGTAACACGGAAAAAGAGAAGTAGTCAATTTCCTTTGGGAATTGCCTTTTCTTTACCATAGTCATAAATACCTTTCATTTGCATGTGATTTTCAGTGTAAAAACAGGCTGGCAGAGGTAGGAAGCTAGCCTGCGTACAAAACGGAAAGCATGTCTAACAGAGGTCTCAGGGGCGTAGTAATGAGATGTGGAGCAGCAAGAAAAGTCAATGCAGCCCTTCTCCTCACTTTTCCTTATATTTAGGGTTTGCAGGTTTCCAGTGAGGGAACCCTTGGTGTCACCTGCAGGTGCTGCTCTCTGGTTTCAGAGGTGCCACCCAGCATCAAAGACAACCCCTGGAAACTGCAGGTCTTACTGGACCACCCTCGCTCACACCACTCAGGCTAACTTTCTAGATCTGATTTCTTCACATGCTCGCATATAGCCCAGACCACAGGGGTTATATCCGAGTTCGGCGAAAGGTCCACCACACATAGAGATGCAGGATGCCCAGGGAAGAGACAGCAGGAAAAGCTGAGAGGTGTCTCCGGCTTGCTTTAGGACTGTGCCAGGCTACAGCAGCCCAGAGAAGACTGTGGGGGCTCAGGTGCACCTAGCCGTGTTTTGAAACACAGGGAAATACTCTAGTACATAAGAGCTTGCGTATTAGACAATTATGCTGTAAGCATGTCTTGGGTGCAGGGAGTCAGTGGAAACAGCAACTAACCTTCCTTTTCCAGTGCACTGGTACCTATAAACTCACCCTCTATCAGTCTGAGGCAGTGAGACTGGCTCTTATTCACACAGAGGACGTCTAAGGCATAAGTGGCTGCCAGCTCAAGCTGCCATTACCTGAGCTGCTTTTAGCCTTTCCCCTGATGACCCACTGCCCTCACTGGCTGATTGCTGCTTCACATCAGGAAACAGGATCTTCCCTTTGATACAGGTCACAGTACAGCACCCCTGGTACTGCCAGGTAGGCATTAAAAAAGGAGGGATGACCAAGCATCAGCCTCCTGGGGATGAGACAGGCAAAAAGGCCTCCAGAGGCTCAGCCCTTGCAGATACCTTTGAATCAGGAGGGCACTGCAACTGCATACTATTAATTTCCTACTGATCCCATTTCCATAATTGGAAGACAGTTCTGTGGCCCTTAATATGGATCTTTATGCTAATCCTCATAAAGACTGTAACAGCTGTGTAAACACTTTAGATAGATGAGGGCAAAGGAAAGATCTGGGAGAGATCCCTGTCAGAAAGGAGCTGCATATTTCTTTGGCATTTATTTCATTTCCTACCTGGAATGTACTTAAGGTCTAATAGGAAATAAACATAATTATGGGAAGGAACAGTTGACTATGAAACCATTTAAAATTAAGCCACTGCATTTTATGCCTTCTGTGAGATGTGAGCAACACTGTGGAGGCTTCCCATATCCTCAGAAGGTCCATTTAGACTGAGAGCTGACTCCCTGTGGTTTTATAGGCTCTAAAACCTCATCTCAAAAACTAGCAAATTACCAATTAAAAGCAGTAATGGCAATTGCAGCAAAGAAGCCATGACTGGTAGTAATAAGATCTTTCTTGTTTAAAGAAGAAAATGAAGAGTGTGTTTGCTTTCCAGAAATGGTGATCCTCATAACACGTTAAGAATAGCTTACCTCAAGCTCTCAGTGGAACAGATGGAAAGAAAAATAATACTTAAGCTTTGGGAATGAGTCCCCTGTGGGGCTGGTCTGCTGGCACGATCTAGTTCATTATCCATGGAAATGTAAATGTTACGCCATCACTACAGGGGAAAAATGGAGTGATCCTCTGTTTTAAAAGACAAAGCCTTGCATTTTCTCTAATTTAGCTGCAGTAAAATTAGCTGCCGTCTTTACTCCCTTTATCTGAACCAACAGATTATGATTCTGCACGTCTGCTGTGAAGAAAGTCTTCAAAACACCACCTTAGTCCAAACCAATAAAATATATTCTCATTAAGCAGCAAATATGATTTGAAAAATTAACCCGATTTTCAGTTTCATTACTGTTTTTTCCACACTGCTGTGGTGTTGTAAAGGTTCCTCAAAGAGCAAGGACGTGGTCTCTGCAGGTTTCCTGTTTTGAGCTCAGCTAACTCTTTTCTGCTGGCTTTCCCTCAATCGCTTGTGTCTGGTGCACAACTAAAGCAGGGTGCATGGCCAAGCCTGCTGACAGGGGGTCCACAAGCCTTTTTACCTGCAAATAGGTATCACAAGCCACATCATTGTTAAGGCTTCTTGTGCACAAAACATGAATCAAAATGCGAATTGGGGTTTCCTCTGTCCTGATCCAGTTCTTTGCATCTACACCATTTCCCACAGTCTGTGCTGCTTCAGCTTCAGAAAACAATAAATGATCACATTGGTCCATCTGCTCTTGTAACTTACCCTACTAGTGGCTGACAGTTAACTGTAAGTTAATGACTGATTTCGAAATGCAATAATCACTTCTCCTGTGCTCTTATTTTTACTCAGAAAATCTGTGTTACTGAATTTGCACATAATATTCACAGGCAATTTGATGTAAATTTATGACTTTGAAGTAAAAAGTAATAAATGAAATGTATTGCTATATTAAAAGTCAGCTCAGAATTTCCTGATGTTGTAAGCATTAAGGTTCCTTCATCATAAGTTTTTTTTTATTAATTACATGAGATGTTGTTTGGGCAATTAATTTTTCTTTCTCCAAGAAGGCCATGTTCATCAAAGGATGTTTATCATGTTTCCAGCCTGGTGCCGTGCAGAATTGGAGGAAGACAGTATGAATGAGAATTGCAGCATTACACTTACAGGAAAACACTATAAATAGAGCAGCTAAACTCAGGGACACACCTGCCACTCTGCTTTCAGAATTTAATCCTCGTACAAGGTGCTGAGCACCATGAAGTAGGAAGCTCATAGAAGTCACTAGTCATTAAGATGGTCCATGCCCATGTTGCAGAGTGAGGTACAGGTAAGAGTAGCATCAGCGTTGCTGCAAAACCCCTGAAATGTGTTATTTTGAAGCATACTGAAACACTGCGTGCTTAACTTCATGACACGGCTCACAGTGCTTCCTCCTCCATGCTGAAAACAGAAGACTAGAAAATGGCTAGTGAACCATGCCACCATCTCAGTGTGATGTAAGAGGTGCTTCCATAGTGCTTCCAAAAGCAGCAGATCCTCACAAGAGTGAGGTCCCTTGGTAACTGCCAGAGCAGAAATTCCCTCAAAACCAGTATTTAAACACACTATGCAGATATTAGAAAAAACCCTATGTACCTTCAAAGTTCGAAATGTTCTTGCCTGACAGTTTTTCAACTGGTACAGTGCACTCGTGCTCTTCATTAGGATTTGTGAGCCTGTCCTTTAGCTTAATGACGCAACAACATCATACACATCCCAGGAACTGGGAATTAAAAATGTCGCTGATGAGAGGAAAAGGAGGCTGAAATGTGAAAAACTGATGAAAGTAAAACATATGTTGCCTGCACCACAGCTTCATCTCCTTTTGTGTGTGTGCACGTGCATGACATGACAATGTTAAGGACAAAGGACTTCAGCAGTAAGAATGGAAAACTTCAGTCACTGAATCCAACACCCTGATCTCTCAGATATTTATACAACTTCATCCATAAACTTGTGAAACTTCTATCTAGGTTTCTCATCACACTGCTTTATGTAATATTTTTCCTGATTGCTATAAACAATCTACTTGGTTTCAAGCCAAAATGTACTGTGCCAGTTTATATACATTTGTTTTTACATAATCATTGTTCTTCAGTGTTTAAGCCTTTTCCATCTCATTTATCTGTTCACTTTACTTAAAAAGGAGCAGTCATATCCCTTCGTGCCTTCCTATTGCAAGCTGAAGAGAATAAAAGCTTGCATTCATACTTTCATAGAAAGAACAGTATAATTAACAGGAAAAGAGACACACGGGCAAAATCCTAGTTCTGCCTGGAATAATAGCAAAACTATTGTTTATTTTATTAAGATCAGAATATTATCCATCACAACCAGACAGGTGGTCCATAAAACACTTATAGGTCCAATAATCAAAGATAGACAAACTAGAGACTGTTTAATGCAGAGTAATATATTAACCTTATTAGAAGTTGGTGTTTAGTAATTTCTAGGTGTATGAAAGGGGAAGTGTAACCAGGACTTCTCCACTAAGTCAGATGCTAAATCCTTATGACCATATGAGACAAGGGAGCTGCAAATGCTTCCTGCTGTGAATGCTTTCTGCTTCCCAGGATGGAAGCAGAGTTGGAGCCTTTCATTCTCAAAAGATAAGGGATGGGTAAGGGTGGCACTGTTGAGAGACTATTGGCTGCCATGCATGTGTGGGACACACAATCATCACATTCAGTCTTAGGTTCTGCTCACACTTGAGCTGTCGGCAATGTAAATGCATCAGGGTTCATCATCTTGCAATTATTTCACTCATTTACAAATACGTTGTATTTTCTGTTAGTCAACTTGGGTTATTTTTAGAAAAAAAAGGAATTTTCAATACCTTAAACTTTTTGTTTTGGAAAAAGAACAGCTTGAAAGCAAGTCTTGCTTCTCCCATAAAGAGAAGGTGGCATGTTCCAAATAGCTGACAGATTACACCATGCAAATATTCCGTAAATAAAAATGGCAGGTCTCCATATCTATTTTTCTTTTCTTATAGTTACTCTGGCCTTTATTGCAGTAATGGAGATTGTCACTAGGAATGGTAAATTCACTCAGGAGCTAAAGAGTGTCCGTGAGTTTTACAGTATTGATTGGATGGTTTTTTGTGCCAGTCACTAGTATATGCAGCCCAACAGCTATTACACCTTCCATTGTTTGACAGGGTCCCATGAAACCTACCTGGAAGTTTAAGGAGTTCTCATTTCCTTAGATGGAAGAAACTGCATATAGAAGAAACTCACAGGGGATTTAGAAACTCAAGGAAATAGCGCAAGCCAGGTAGTTACAAAACAAGGCAAGAAAAGGTAGACATAAATAAAAAGCTGCTGGCAGAGCTGGGTGCTATAGTTCTTCATTATTGTTTCCCTAGGGAGAAACAATTCTGTGCAGCAGGTCAGAGTTGAAGGAGGAAGAGAAGGCAGGTTGCTCTGACTGTCATCCCGTGAGTATGCACATGTCATCTTGATTTAAAATTAACATCAGTTGGGGAGATTAACTTGTAAGTTACACAGTGCTTTATACTAATCAAAATATGTGGAGAAAATTAACACAAAGTCTTTAGTTCTCCTCAAGGGAGACACTTTTTAGTGCTGTTTCCAGTTGATTTAGCTTTTAAATGAGTAAGGTTATAATTGGTAATTAAGCTGGCTGCATTTTGGGCATACAAATGAAGATGAAAAGTGGAATTCCAGCTTCTGAGAAGAAAATGAGAGTAAGCATATGGGAAGCAAATGAGGCTAATATGACACAATTCACAGCTTCATTAACATCAGCATGCAAGTCAGGCAGGCTCCCCGTGATGTTAACTCTACACTTGCTGAGCTTGATCATGAAATGACAAGTTCTGTAACAAGCCTAAAAAAAACAAAGGGGCAAAGCATAGTTACTAGATAGAAAATGCTTAAAGGTAGAATACCCACAAGCCTCACTCATACTCTGAATTGCAAAGATGAGCCAGAGTCACACTACTGAGATATGGAAGATCTGGAGCATTCCAAAGTTGACACGACGCATAAATCCAGGGTTGTGGCTGCTACAGTTATAAAGCAGCCTTGGATATCACTATTCCTTGCATTTTGTACAATAAAATATTTTAATTCACTGTCTTTGGCCAGACTTTCTGTATTAACACACCAATTGAGAACCCAGATGATTTGCAGCAAGAAAGAGGAAGTTTCCATACATCCAAGTGAGCGAGTATGTGAAAAACTGAGGATAACAGCTGAATAAACTGCTGCCCTTTGGGCTAAAACCCACTGAAATGAGGAGGAATCTTTCCACTGAATTCATGAGGGTTTATGTGAGTGGGCTGAATGGGTATCTGGCAGCACCAAATTTCAGATACTCACAATAGAAGTCTCTTCCCAATAGTGGACTGTGATTTTCACTTTCTTCTAGCTGTATCTTACTAGTCCTTCCAACTATGTTCTAATAATTTTGGTTCCTCCTACTTCTATTCAGCCAGGTGGTCCACTACAGATTTAGGCATTAATGTCTAATTAATGCATTCTGGATCCCACTATGGGCAAAACTTACAGTAATTTAGAAGAAAAACACAGTACCTCGGCCTTTTCTACACTCAGTAGTAATTTGATTCTCCTGATGAAATAGATGGCTAAATGCTGAAGATCCAGAAAATCTGCAGGTCAACAATCTTTTTCTGCTGGGATTTTTATAGCTTGTACAAAAATATGCCCTAGATAAATGTATCAGGAAGGACAATGAATGAGTGAACTAGATATTTTAAAAAGCTCTAACCAGAAATGTTAAAACCTGCCAGAGCATCTGGCCAGAGGTCTGAATCCTGTATGCCTTGTGAATATAAACAGCGTCTAAGTAAGCCTGCACTGAAAAGTAAGAGAAGTTTAATTCAGATTTTTCTCACACTCCCCAAGATTTTATCAAACTTTTGTTACCTTTCCCTTCAAAAAAACAAAAATCATCAGTGCAAGAGCAAGTGGGCAGGTAGAGTAAGGGAGCAAGAGAAAGAAATAGTGAAAATGTCTTCTCTTTGGACACGTTTGCGTTTGGTTTTGCAGCCAGCATCCTTGGCTGGCACAAAACTGACTTTCAAGCAGTTGATGTTTCACCACTGTAATGTAAGAGGTGGCCTTGAGGGTTGCAGATAAAGTTAACAAGTTAATAACTATGCTGCCAAAAGATACATCTGGTCATTTTATGTTTCAAATTAGATGTTGATGTGGGAGGTCACATACTGTTTTACTGAAAAAGAGCCAGAGCTCCATGCTAGCTACTGTACAGCTTGCTCAATTAGGTCAGCACTACTGTGCTGTTGCAGTGGTGTGTCTACCTTTTGGTTGCTGTAATCCACAGAGTATAGCTTTTTTTTACTGAAATATATCTTTATATGTGACTTTGTTTAACAACAAATGCTCCTATTCTCCATAATAAGTTTTTCCATTTGATACATCTATGGTGATACAGTTGTTTCAGAAAACTGATCTTTGATGACTGCTGATACATAAACGTAACAATTTTACATATATAAATATTACATGCTTTACACGTTACAAAATAAACTACATTAAATAATTCTCTTTACATAAATGTATTTCTACTTCCCCCATATCAATATATAGCTATCAGACTACTATCAAGATAATACTGATAATCAATAGAATTGGATCATGTAAACATACTTTTTCATTACCCTGGACTCTGTGCAAGTATTGATATTAAGGGATGTAAACATTGCCAAATTAAAATGGTATATTGGATACTCACTCATTGTGCTGACAGGGACTTTGGCACAGGGTAATGAAAAACACCTCTCCAGTATTGTTAATACTCATTTTTGTAGATTGCCTACTATTTGTTTTTGGTTAATGCTTATAAGACAGCAAGTATGTTATGGTGACTAGACAAGCAAGATTTGAACACTCTTAAAGTCATGGGCATTTTTTAGTTTAAGTCATTTGCTTGGGTTCCATGCACAAGTGAAATTATCATCATTTTTTGATACATTGAATCCACCCAACAATATCCAGAAGCTAAAAATAGCCATTTTAAGTCAGAAATAAATTGCATGTTGTTAACAGTGATAATCATTAATTATTGGCCTGTTTACTAAGTGATACTTCTCTATAATAATGGGGAAATGGTCATCTTAGTAAAAATTTCAGTTCTTTCTAAAGCCCACAGCTGCAGCAACAACACCATACATATGCCTAAGAACCTCTAGATTTCATTTCCCAGCCTGGACTATGCATGTCAGGCTGGACTACTGCAAACATCTTTCTTGGCACTGAAGATGCTACAGAGAACTGAACTGTCACAAACAATGGGAATGACCTATAGCTGACATTTTGCCAAAGACGTTAAGTATTGTTCTCCATATTCTAGTCTGTGCTTTAATGAATTACCTTCCAAAATCACTTGGTATATAAGCATATTAAGCTTGTTAAGTGGTTAAATAGACATATGAAATTAGCTTTGTTTTTCAAATTTACTCTTCTAAACAAAGTGAGACTTAAGTCATCTGGTAATCTATGGGTCCTAGTGGCTTTAAGTAGCCCTAAGTGTAGTACTTAATATAACATTGGAAATATGGTATGGTAACCACCAGTGATAGCATGAAAATAGTTCTATAGCTTATAAGAGTGAGTAAAACAACTGAGCAATAAAACTCACAAGATAAGAAAAATCTGAGGTGCAAGACAGATGTAATCTTAGGCTTCCCACGGGCACAAGATATATTAGAAGCAACAGTCTGAAGACCAAGTAGCAGATAAACTTGCAGCCAGTAGAGCATGAGTGAATTTACCTTATTTATAATGAGATTGTATAATAATCTCTAATTATTTTATATATATTAAGATATTCTTTGATTATTAAGACAATATAAGGACAAGCCAATTACCCCAAGTTTTCTTCTGCCCTTAAACCTATGCATGAACCATGCAGAGGTTCCCAACTGCAGATGCCCAATTTGTGGTCACTAAGCTTGGATAAATTAGATCAGATGCCTCACTCAGTGAGTAATTTTCTCACCAGTGTTTTACTGAAATTAAAAAAAAAAACCACCTAATTTACTAAATAACACAACTTTAGATCTACTTTTCTTCTTTCACTTTGTTTTTATTTTCATTCTAATTTCACAGTCAACTTTTCTTTACATTTCATAATTAGAAAAGCATGAATTTGCCATGTCGTATCTGTAATATACAAATTTTTATTTTCATTATAGTGTACAACTGTGATGTGAATAATAAAAAAAAAAAACAAACCAAACCAATAATCACTCCTTACCATGAGAGCCAGAGTTCTTCAGGCAAAGTTTCCAGAGCACACATGATTTCCTTGTTACCTTCTGGGGACCACCAAATCAGAGTGCCTTATCGCGTGTTTGTGAATAGGTATGGTGGTCTGTTCAAAGAATGCATCTGTCTAGTCATCCTCCTCAACCTCTGTTAATAGTTTTTAGCTCTTCCTTCAATTTCAGACATATTTGGCAGAGAGACAAAAGTCTCAACAGTTTCTTGCAAATGTAATGAAAGTGGGCATATGGGCCAGAGAGATTTTAACAGTGTCCCTACACAGGAAAACAGTGCAGTGTGAGAGTGTAAAACATTGATTGCTAGAGATGCGTGAGGAGAGATGTTTTGAACGTCTCAGCCCTAAGACAATCTATCTTCCACATGACTTTATTCCTTCTTACACACCAGAGTTTATTCACAAGGTACAAATCTGTAGGAAATTTCATTAATACCAATGCTCAGAGAACTCTATGCTAGTTCCTTTTTCTGGATATTTCCATATGAAGTTTGGCATGCAGTTTGGCAGTAAAAATGGTAGTCATCAGTCCATCTTTGGTCCAGTGACAGAAGCAAGTACCTTACCTGAAGAGATCAAAAGCACAGTGGAAAAAAACATATATCAGAATGCTGTTTTAAATATTAAGATATTTTAGGGCTAAAAAAGAAACAGACATTATGTTCATTAAATAGAACCAGCAGGCATCTGATTTGAAATGGGATTAGTTCCCTAATCCTGCTGTGCTGTTTTCATGTACATGGATGGATTAACAAAACAGGTTGGGTTTGATATTTTTTTCCCTCATTTCAGTTCAGAACTGTCAGTCACTACTTCTTCCTGACTTTGTGGACTAAAACTTTTAATGAATTACATCAATGGAAACCAAGCCACTATCAATAGTGAACCTGATACTAACTAACATTGGAGATTAAGGCTCAGCCTGTACATGGAGTGATGTGTCATTTTAATTTTACTTAAGTAAAAAGTTGCAACTAAACAGAGACTTTGCTTCTCATTAAGTTTAATAGAGACAACACATATTGGGCAGCTGCATGGGGCCCTGCTAGCATTTTCCAGCAGCTGATAAGTTGAATCAGTAAGATAGTCATAAATCTAACATGTTCAGGGATGGGGTTAGGAAACCCAACAATCTGGTGAAGGATGCGAAAGGCAACAAGAAGAGCTTCTATAGGTACAACAGCAGCAAAAAGACCAGGGACAATATGGGCACACTGGCAGGGATTCTGATGAAAAAGGACATGAAAAAGGCCACAGTATGCAATGCCTCTGACTACCAGTAAAGACCAGTCTGGAGGAATCCCAGGTCCATCCCACCAATCCCAGGTGGAAAAGTCTGGAGCAAGGAAAACTTAACCCTCAGGGGAAGAGAATTAGGTTAGGGAGCATATAAACAATCTGTATATACCCAAGGATCTGTAACCTGATGGGATCCACCCAAGACTGCTAACGGAGCTGGCCAATGCCATCATGAGGCCACTCTCGATAATCACTGAAAGGCTGTGGCAATCAGAAGAGGTTTCTGAGGACTGGAAGAAAGCAAACATTACCCCTACCTTCAAGAAGGGCCAAAAGGAGCATGAAGACAACTACAGGCTGGTCATGCCTTACCAAGCATGAGAGCCTTCTTTGAAAAATAACCCAGTTCAGTGGATGAGGGAAAAGCCATGCTCTTCTTTATTTTGATTTTAACAAGGCTTTCAGTATTGCCTCCGATAGTATCCTCTTAGAGAAACTGATTAAATATGGACTATACCTGGGTAATGGGGCAGAGTGCATCTTCAGCCACTTTACAGCTGGCACAAAACCAGGAGGTGTGGCTGAGACACAAGAGGGTTGTGCGGCCCTTCAGGTGATGCTCAACAGACTGGAGAAATGGGTGACAGGAATGTCATGAAATTCAACAAAAAGAAGTACAGAGTCCTGCACCTCAGGAGGAATAACCTCTTGCACCAGTGCAAGCTGGCAGTCAGCTGGCTGGAAAGCAGCTTTGTAGAAAAGGAGTTGAGGTTTCTGGCGGGCAAGAAGTAGAACATAATCCAGTAATGTACCCTTGAGGTCAAGAAGGCAAACAGCCTCCTGACATGGATTAGACAGTGCTGCCAGGAGCAAGTCAAGAGAGGTGACCCTTCCCCTCTGTTCCACCCTGGCGAGACACACCTGGAGTGGTTCAGAGCTGGGCTCCCAAGCACAACAGAGATAGAGTCACTGGAGACAGTCCAGTGGAGTGCCACAATGATTGAAGGCATCCATCCTACAGGGAGACTCTGAGAGAGCTGGCACTGTTCAGACCAGAGCAGAGAAGGCTCAGAGGGATCTTATCCATGTATATAAATACCTGATGGGAGGAGTAAAGAAGAAGAAGCCGGGCAGTGGTATCCAGTGACAAGTCAAGAGGCAACGGGTACTAAGTGAAACACAGGAAATTCCACTAAAATATAATAAAATCCTGTTTACTGTGAGGGTGGTTGAACACCGGCACAGGATGTCCAGAGATGCTGTGGAGTGTCTAACCCTGGAGATATTCAGAACCCAGCTGGACACAGTCTTGAGCAACTTGCTCTTGCTGACCCTGCTCTGCACAGAGATTTGACCAGACTACCTCCTAAGGTGCTAAACTACCTCAGCTGGTCTCTGAGTGTGTGTGTGATTAGAAATGTTGCAGAGTATGTCATGCCCACATGATTCTAAAATTGACAGCCCGCATCTATTGCACAAATTCTTGATGGGGTTTTCCTCCCTCACTTTCCATCTTCTCTTATGTTTAGGCGTCTAGGCTGAGATTTTTCTAACACTGTGTTATGGAACTAACTCTTCCTCCTGCTCATGTAAGCAGCTACTGAGTCTACAGCTAGTGTAAAATGTACCCACCAGAGCTGGAAGGCAGTGCTAAGGCAGTAACCTGGACAGAGGGATCTTAACAGCCATGCAACAGTGAAAGTCTCTCTATGTATACATAGAGAAAAAGCCTTTATAACAGAGAACCTCAGTGAAGCGAGTATTATGGTAGGTTCACCGTCTGCTCTCGTGCAAATTCATATTGCTGCAAACCGCTGATTCCTTCTGCAAGAACATTGGCATTGAAGCACTAACTTTCAAATATGTGTGTGTATAAACACATAAATGGTGACCACAACAATAGGCAAACAATGTCACTGGATAAATGAGTTTCCAAAGAGGACAATTCTGCTGCAGCAGTAATTGGAATTAGTGTCACAGTGAACAATACAGGCACTTCAATCAGGTATGTTTCTTGAGGCAAGCACTACCATCACAGAGGCATCCTTCCACTTGGAGAATTATTATCACCAGAACAAAGAAAAGAAGTAATTCAAATGATGGCATTCAAAAGAGAAAGTGGTTCTCATTTTTTCCTAAGTTTCATTAAATGTTTTAAAGTTGTTGTACAATTTTAGATAGGTAGTTGATATGCCTGGGGGGCTTTTTCTTTTTTTTATTTCTTTTGATCTACCAAACTTCAGGAAATAAACAGTGGAAGGAATCATATAATGGATCAGCTGCTTCTGATACACTGTTAAAGAGCAGTTTCAGGATTAAAAAAAACAAAACCAGGAGGACAATAGCATGAAGATGTTCTCCTTGTGTTTATTGCTAAAGACGACTAGTATGAGGACAGCATGCTTTATATTCTGATAGTACAACTAATGCTATCAGTTTTCTAGGTAAGTATAAAGTATTTGCTAAAATACTGAAACATACTTCAGAAGCCATATCTTAATCTGTCTCATAGACAGTGATATACACCTTTCTGCTTTCTCAGATAGGTTACTACCTTGGTTTATACTTTTCAGGTTGATATTTCAACATGTGAAAAGCCACTAAAGGCCACATAAGTTTCATAATGCTGTAGGCACACATGTAGGTTTCATAACACTGTGTTCATGTTGTTCTATTATTAGAAAAATTCTCCTTATAAAAAATCAGGGCTTTCAGTGCTACTCAGTGGTCCTCACATCTGGGGAGCCAGTGGCACTCTGGCCCTTCCCAAAATTTCTCACATAATATTATATACCAATTAGCCAAAACATTAATGAAACTTTTATTGAAGCAATGTCAGACTGCAGACTACTTAAGATGGTTTTCAGTAGACCACAGTTTTGGGAGCTATAAGGCTCTCATAACAATAGCATAAGGGTTTGTAATAAAAGGAAGACTAGAGTTTATAGGTTGCAAAAATACAAGGAGTAGAACAACTGGATAAATAGCACTGGTGAAGAGAATGAAGGGTACAGACACAACGACTGCATTTCACATGCTCAGCCCCCTGCAAAATCTCTAGCAACAATGCAGAAATAAGTCCTGGGTGAGATACCTGCATGAACTAATTCCTTTAAAATTTGAGAAGAACTTCCAGCAAAGGAGGAGGTGTTTTGTAAAAAGGCCAAAGGTGATAGTGTGAGAAATACACTAATGAGACAGTGAAGACTAGTATTACTGACAGAATACAGGTGGGCTGTTGCTCAAAGCAACTATAAAGCTGATTCAGTTCGGAGTCAATTGATCAGAAACTTTGAAGTGGACAATGAGTTTGCCTTTCATGCTGATAAAACTGAAAGCCAGAAGAGAGACATAGACATTATGTCAGCAAGGAAGATAATCCTCACAGTGCAATTCTGAACGAGCTTTTGGAGAACACAGTGAAAGTCACAAGAGTCAGAGAGAGAAGGTGGCAACAGCTGAGGTGTGAAGTGACGAGAAGTTGAGACAGTCAACAAAGCTAAATCTTCTAACTGACATTTAGGAAGAAACAAGATATTATAGACACAGTCTTCACTTATGGATCCAGAGAGCTGGAAGTGGTATTCAAGTTAAAGACCTAAATGCCTGAAAGGGCAGTGTGGCATTCACTGTAAAAAGAGGAAGAAAGAGAGGTTAGTGAGACTGAAAACACAGTCTGAATGTACTGTGCCAAGTGTAAACTGTGGTAGTTTACACTTGCCACCTCAAGGAGGTTGGCAAAAAGGTACTGATTTTAACTGGGTGTGGAAAGACAGGCCAGCAATAGAGATGGCGAGTCATGAATCACCAGATGAGTGATTACACATACTAAGTCAATGCCAAATTCTGGATAAGGGAAGTAGAGACAGGGCACACAGTGGTGAGGACTTCAGGGGGATGTATTACTGTCATGGTTTAAGCCCAGTTAACTACGAAGTTTTCTCACTCACTCACTCACTCACTCACTCACTCACTCACTCACTCACTCACTCACTCACTCACCTCTCTTTCTTCCCCCAGTCCCGGGGGAATGGGGAGGAGAATCGAAAGAATGCAACTCCCACAGGTTGAGATAAGAACAGTTTAGTAACTAAGGTATAGCACAAATCACTACTGCTACCACCAGTAATAATACATGAGAAATACAAGGAAAGAGAATACAACTGCTCACCAAGCCCGACCCAGCCAGTGCACCCCCCAACAGTGAACCTCCCAGTGCCCCACCACACCCTTCCGGGTCTCTGCTCTCCGTTTTCACATCCTGGGCATGACGTGCTGTGGTATGGAATAACCTCTTTGGTCAGCTTGGGTCAGGTGTCCTGCCTCCGCACCCTCCCGGCTTCCTCTCCTCCCCAGCAGAGCATGAGGCTCAGAAAGTCCTTGATCAGAGCAAAACATTACCAAGCAGTAACTGAAAACACTGGTGTTATCAGCGCTGTTCCCAGGCCCAAAATCAAAAACACAGAGCTGCACCAGCTACCAAGAAGGAGAAAAATGACTGCTGCTGCTGAACCCAGGACAATTATAGATCCTGAATAAAAGCTGATTAACGAGAATCAGGCACTTTAAGAGAAATAGCCAAGAATTAGAAGGCCCATTGGACAAAACAAAAAGCCAATATGAAATCTTGATTTTAGAAACAATGGAATGACTTGTATTGTCAGATGATACTGAGAGGTCAAGGGTGGAATAGAAGGGCTGAGATTTGGGCAGAAGAGGCATGCTCAGGTTCAGTCAGCACTTTCAGTGAATTGTAGACATCCACAACTTTGTAGATTGTTGTGATGATCAAGGGGGAAAATGACGCTGTGCCAGAGACAAGGCTGTGGCAGCAGATAACACATCAGTAAACCTTTAGGAAGTGTAAAGAGCATTAAATAGCTCATTAAAGAAGCAAGAGGCATTGCAAGGGATATTTAAATCTATGGATGAAAAAGGAATGCATAAACATCACTTAGAAATAAAGTACTATCTCATCAGTATAATTAATCATCACTTCCCATCCCTGGCAGCGTTAAAGGCCAGGCTGGATGGAGCTTTGAGCAACCTGGTGTAGTGGAAGCTGTCCCTGCCCACGGCAGGGGGTTTGGAACTAGATGAGCTTTAAGGTCCCTTCCAACCCAAACCATTCTATGACTCTATGGTGAGATCTTGTTAGGATTAAGAAATTTTGTGTGGTGTTCTGAATAGAAATTCAGAATAAATTAGTTACTAGAAGTCTTCTACCAGAATGTGAAGGCAGAGAACTCACCCCACTCCTCTGTCTCCCACTCACGATTTAATACCCACATACCGATTTATCATGTCTCTGATCCACCACAGCCAGCAACCTGCTATAAGCTTTTATTTACAAGACACAGATTGTTGTTGCTCCACCCTCGCGTGCTATGACTAATGCATAATTTTAGGTTGGCTCAGCTTCCTCCATTTTGTGGCCTCATAGATGTACAGTCACAGATTTGTTTTTCGAACCACAGAAAATATAGGACAAGACTTTCCAAGGAATAATTTGTCACACTAGCTGGATATTTAATTTCAAGAGCCAATTGTAAAACCAAAAAAATGAACGAATGAGAAACCTCCCCTTTTCTACCTGGTTTACTGAGATGACATCTGTGAATTAGACCACTGGTATCATCGTTAGCTTTTACAAGTTTCTTTAGCAGCATCTTTTCAAGTTCAGTGCTGAATTTACTGAACAGCCCTACATCTCCTTCTGTCGTGTCTAAAGAACAAAGGTAAATTTCCACGGTCTAATGAAGGCATGCAGCTCACTGAGTGCAAGAAGAAGGTATAAGAGAAAGAAGAAGAAAACCAAATAGACTCTACTACTGCTCTTTACTCTCCTGCCATCTTGATGTAACCTCTGCTGCATTACAATGAATGTCTGGGCAATCCTGCAGTGAACTGGATAGGAATCTGACTGATATTGGTTTCTTTTCAGCATAGAACTCAACAAAAATTAAAATAACAGGGGGAAAAATATCAATAGAAGCAGGGACTACTTCAGCTGCCAAAAAAAGGATCATGGATCATTGCCTGGAGGGAAGATATAGCAGAGGGACTGGATAAATTAGCAGAAGAACTAGGAGCAAGAGATAAAACTGGTGATGTTACACTGAGTTTGAGGCAATTTTAGCCAGCTGGAAGTTCAGTCACATTCCCACCCTAAACCCCCTTACACATAAATGTAGCAATAATATAGCTGAACATATAGTCATTCCAATGAGTCAATCAAGAAATGTTTTGAGAGGTTTTTCTTAGGTTTGGGGGGTTTTGGGATTTTTTTAGATCACCTCAGTGACTCATTTTACCTTGCAGCAGCCATATAATCAGCAGATGCAATACAAAAGAAATGGCAGGGAGAAGGAAAGAGGAACTGCCTGTCTTCAATTAGATTTTATACCACACACTGAGGGGACTAAGTCTAGTTAATAAAGCTTTAAAATACTACATTATAGTAAAGGTTGCACACTGAGTCAAGAGGACTGGGAGAATAAGAAGAGGTAACAAGTCACAAAATAAAGGAGTACTGCAAAGTATTCCTATTTATATTTGTTGAGTCTTCCAGGGGTGAAAGATTAAATAAACTAGGAAGAGTTAGCACAGAAACAAGTGATCTGTAAACAAAGACAGCAACAAATAAAAGAAACTAGGAAAAAAACTCAGCAGAAAAAAAAAAAAAACCAAACAAAAACAGTTGGAGAAAATGTACTGTGTTTATTAGCTGCAAAGAGAGAACTGCCTGAAGAACATGATGATCTGCCAGAGTGCCTGGAAAAGCCCCAGTCGCCTGACCTGCAGAAAGGAAAGCCCAGGGGAGAGCAGAGTGAAGAGAGCAGAGAAGGGAGAGAAGGAAGTCAGGCTGATTTCGAAATGTTACTTTTTAGATATTGGCAGGGGGGGAGGGTGACGTGGTGGGGGGTGGCAGTGGCGTTGTACAGACCTACCTCAGCTAGACTCAAGTGTCAAGTTCAAATTCTTTATAAACTTTTCTCCTTTTCTGAGTCTCTTCCAATACACACACACAAACCTACACAGATACTTTCATTTGAGCAGTGCCAATACTATTCATTATCTCCACTGGGGATTTGCTGCAGTATATTTGATAATGCCCAAGCAACCCTGCCTCTGGCTAGGCTTTTGTTTAACACTCTTTTTTTCCATTTTAGATTTAGAACTTGTAAATCTTCACTCAGGAAACTGGAACAAAGTATGTCTGTAAAACACTGCCACAAGTTTTAAACACTGACACTAATTTTTAGCTGTTGTGAGTGAAAATCCTAACAAAGCTTAAGCCATGATTTCATGATAGAGGGGCCAGAGTACTCATTTTCATCTATGCACTTGCCCTTCAGCTGCCTTCCCACCAGTGCTTCTAGGGCTGCACTGTGAAGCAGAAGAGTGAATCAATTTCAGGTAGAATTAATTTTCTTTCCTTTAAATCCAGTCCCTTGTGTCTTCTCACAAACACTGAAACACAGAGAGAAAATAGTGTGGGAACACAACCAAACAGCTGGGGGAAGTTGAAGCAGTGGGAATTGTTAAAATGTGATCACTGCCAAAGCCTCCCTACAACGAAAATGCAAACTCAGTAAGTAAAAAGAAACATAAAAGGACAGAACAGATTTGTTTGCTACTAAAATCATTTTCCAATGTAAGTAAACTGTTAGGTAGAATAAGGTGCACTGCTAAACTAAGGGTCTTGGGAGGAAATGTGTACGTATACAAACAAAAGTGCACATAGGAAGAGAGGCCAAGGTGGTCAGGTACGTGCATGTGTATAAACCATGCCATGGACAAAGATAAAACTGCACAGACAATCTTCATTTTGGCATTTGCTAGTTTTTTTCATAACTTTACTGCTGACATATTCATTCTCTTTAATATTTTTATTGCAATGACCTCTGTACTTTAGAGCAATTTTTTTTTACAAGAAAAGCAGCTTGGACACTGAAAACCATACTGTCTCACACATGTCGTTTACTAACAAGCTTCATGACTTTTTTGCCATTGGATTTCACAGCTGCTGCACTGTAGTGATGGGCTGTTGAGACTCAACGGCCTTTACATCTACATCCAATTCTAGAGGGCAGAACACTCCAATGAGTATCACCTTCGTAATTTCCTACCATCATCTGTCCAGTCTTTCCTTTCTGTTTCTAAATCTTCTACCACAGGCTGACGTCCTTTTTTCTGCCTTACTACTGATTTTGCAATGAAGTTAGGGGCCTGCTTCTTTGCCACTCTCCATGTATTATCAAAAAAAGCAGACAGCTAGGGAACAAGGAAATGCAACCCCATCTCCCAAATCCAGTCTCAGACTGTGGGAAAAATATGAGGAAGATTTCAGGAAGCTGTGAGATGATATATGCTCCATAATCATCTAACAGAAGCAAATCTAAAGGTGGCTGGCTACTTAAGAGCTGTGAAGGCTGGGGCTCTTGCACAGTGTGGGATTTCTTTTTTCTTTCTTTTTGATAACATTGAAGAAAATGCCCCAATATACTGAAAGAAACAAGAACAACTAGAGAAATAGGTCTTTTTAATGAAGAAGATTCTGGAAGATTACTTAGCTTTTTCACAAATAATCCTACTTTGACACGCAGTAACATCTTGTGTGCAATTTCCACCAGCTGTGGAAATTCTCAGGAGGATTTGACCTACCAGCTGTGGCCTCCTGATCAAGTGCAAGCACAGACCTGGCATGGTTCTGCTTTCCATTCAGATCACACTTACAGACTGTACTTGATATTTTCCATCACACCAAGTATGTATACCTGAGACTTCAATTTTTAACCTTCTTCAACAGCAACTTCTTCCTTTCCTTCCTCCGTAGGCTCATGAAGTGAAAAATAACAACCCCTCAGGAGCAATTTTTATTTCCTAGAAAGCTCAGGTTGGCATAACCCCAGCCTGAGACATGAAACGACGAAGTTACCATCCAGCACAGGCTCTGCACACACCCAAGGCACCAGAACTTGATTTTGTTTCTTCCCTGCCCCTCAGCAAACTCACCCCAGCCTCCATTCCTATACATACTTTTGTCTCACTGCTAACAAAGCCCAACCAACACGTGTCCCCAGCCTGCTCTGTATGATACATTACCAGCTAATGATCATAGAATCACAGAACATAGAATCAACTAGGCTGGGAAAGACCCTTAAGGCCAACCAGGGCTACCGAGTTCACCACTAAACCGTGTCATTAAGCACCTCATCCACACATTTTTTGAACATTTCCAGGGATGATTCCACCACTTCCCTGGGCAGCCTGTTCCAGTGCTTGACAACCCTTTTGGTGAAGAAATCTAGAAATCTTTTATAATATCCAATCTAAACCTCCCCTGGCACAGCTTGAGGCTGCTGCCTCTTGTTCTATCACTTGTTACTTAGGGAGAAGGGACCTCACTACAATCTCCTTCCAAGTAGGGATAGAGAATGACAAGGTCTCTCATCAGCCTCCTTTTCTCCAGGCTAAACAACCCCAGTTCCCTCAGCTGTTCCTCATAAGACATGTGCTCCAGACCCTTCACCAGCTTCACTGCCCTTCTCCTGACCCCCTCCAGCACCTCAGTGTCTCTCTTGTAGTGAGGGTCCCACAGCTGAACACAGGATTCGAGGTGTGGTTTCACAAGTGCTGAGAACAGAGGGACAATCACTGCCCTTGCCCTGCTGCCACACTATTTGATATAAGCCAGGATGCTGTTGGCCTTCTTGGCTGCCTGGGCACAAGCTGGCTCATGTTCAGTGGCTGTCAATCAGCACACCCAGGTCCTCCACTGAGCAGATTTCCAGCCACTATTCCAAAAGCCTGTAGTGTTGCATGGGGTAGTTGTGGCTCAAGACAGGACCCAGCACTTTGCCTTTTTGAACCTTATACATAGGTTTGGACCATCCACCCAGCCTGCCCAGATCCCGCTGCAGAGGCTTCCTACCCAACTTGACGTGTAAGTGTGCGCTGGGCAACTGCACAACAGGTCCCAAGCCACACACGACCAGCTCCACGTTGATCAAACCAGCCCAGCCGCGGCGACAGAAGGAACGGGACGCCGAAGCCCTCCCACACACCGCTCGGCCCAAGCTACAGCCGCTCTGGGCGGACTTCTCTTCACCGCCCCCGCCCCTCTCTCCCTGGGAGAACCCAACTGCTGCGGGGGAGCACGGGAGTTCCCGGTTTCTGTGGCAGCGCGGAGGGGTGGCGAGGCGAAAGCCGCTCATTCCTCCCGCCTACGCCACTCTTCACCACGCTGCTCTGAGGCGACGCCAGGCGCCGAGGTGCGCGGGAGCGCGGCTCCAGGAGCCACTACATCCCTATACTCCCCGTCTCGCGGGAGCCATGGTCTCGGCCGGAAGCGGCGGGCGGTGCCTGGCGCCGAGCTCTGGAGGCTGAACAATAGTCGCGCTGGGTGCTGGGGAGGGTGGTAGTGCGGAGTGGGAGCGGGCCGGACGGGACTGCGCGGCGGTGAGGAGCCTGAGGAAGGGGCTGGGAGGGACCGGGACGGGAGGGGACAGGGTAGCCCAGCCTCGGGGAGGGAAAGGAAAGGGGTGCGCTGGCGGTGAAGCGGCGGGATGTCTCCTTCCCGCTCTACCGCCTGTCCGGCCCCCCCCCCCCCCCCCCAAGGAAGAAACTTTCCTGGGGCTCTGCCTCTCTCCTTCCGCCCGCTTTGGGGTGGGCCAGACAGCGTGAGGCGCTGCCGGGCGCGGGGCGGCCGGCGCTTCCCCCGGGTGGCGGTTGAAATAACGGTCCCTTCCCTTGTCGTGTCCCGTCCCCCCACCCTTTCACCACAGGGCACTATGAACGAAGAGCAGTTTGTTAGCATCGACTTGGACGATGACAACGTCTGCAGCGTCTGCAAGCTGGGGACCGAGAAGGAAACGCTCTCCTTTTGCCACGTTTGTTTCGAGCTGAACATAGAAGGTAACGCTTTACAGGAGTCGTCGTGTGCGAGCTTCGTCCTTACACTGCTTGGCTTAGACCTGGACGCAAACCGAGCTGCTTTCTGAAGGCTTTCATAAAGGCTTAGGTTTGGAAAGGTGTATATTTATACAGTTTATACAGTTTTCTTGCCGGCCAAACTAGTTTAAGTTCCTAAACAGCTCATTTCCTGTGAAGGTGGGTGCCCCAGCTGCTCTAGGTGTAAAGATCTACCCCTCTTCAAAGAGCTTCTGAAATGACCTGGCATTAATTTCATCTTCTGATATTAGACCTCTGATAATTAAGATTGGAAGGAGTTAATGTTTTGCCTTTAGTCAGGGGTTTTGCTCAGTAGTTGGAGGGGTCTTTGTGTAAAACTTCAGTTGCAAATTTTAAAGCATAATGGGTTTTATTTTGGTTTTTAATATTAATGTTTTACTACAAATAATCAGAGGATTCTTTAGTTTTGCTTTCATAAGATGACAGTGCATCTCATCTGATAAAGCTGGATTCGTTGTCAAAGCTTCTTAAATGTTTGCAAATTACAAAGTAGGAACTTTGTCCATCTTTTAACAAACTAATCTTATACTACCATTTTGGTCTCCAGTATGGTATTTTTAGAATTTCAAACCTTCTTTTGCTAAAGAGCTTGCTCATCTTCTGCTCTTCTTCATATATGAATGAAGTGTTGGTCATGAATGAACGGGGGATTGATTATTGCTCTTTTAAAAATCAAATAAAATTTTCAAAAGTATGAGTATTGTTGCTTGATTTGGGAGCAACAAAGTAGTTTGTTCTATTTATATGAAGTAGTATTTGCCAATTTTATGTGCATGTGACTTCCTGGAGTAATCTGTATTGATAGAGGGCAATTGAATATGAAGATCTTAACACAGTTCTGTGAATAATCCCATTTTTTCGTGACAGATGGTAAGATTTGTTCTGTCTCTGATGTATATGAGTGTATGCAAAAGGTCTGAATTCTGTCTGAGTGGAAAGTACCAACATACATAAGCACTGTACCCAGTCATCTAGTTGCTTATTCCGAACACTAGAAGCATAAAACTAACTTGAATGTAGGGGGCTGTAAGGATATGTATTACATGCAGGTTCTGTTATGCATCTGACTTTAAGGTCTTTGTTGCTACTACAGGCAATATGCTTTAATCTGAACAATACTTTCATACTTCAGTAGTAATTTGCATGCTGTATGTTTCTGTTTAGAAGAGACATGCTTTCTGATAGAACTCAGAGCAACTGTCTAACCTCGAGTTTTCTTACTACTTTAAAATAGGTTTACTATTCTCCGTGTGAAGGTGTTTCTCTCTCTAGGCTCTAAAATGAGGAAAAAAGCTCATATTGACATAATGATGATGAAGTACCTTGATTACATTCAGAATCTAGTTTTGTTTTGAAAGTGTTAAAACAGATAAAACAATGCATTAAAAAATTGCTGGATGTTTTCTGTGCTCTGTTTTTTGAGGTAAGCTGTGGATTTGTCAAAGTTACTGCTTTACAAAATAAGCATTCATTTTAGCTGGAACAGTTGAGTTTTTTTCTGGAATTCTGAAGTAGCCTTGATAATAGTAAAGACTTAAATCTCTGCAGCAGACTACTTTGCATAATCTTCTAAATTTTTGGTTAATTTTAAAAGAAAGCTGCTTATACAGAGTCATGATGAAAGCTCACCTGAAATTGCATGAATTGTTGCAGTCTTAATTTTTATTTTGCCTAGTAAAAGCATTAATACCTTTGACTATTATAGCATCAAAATGCCTCAGTTTCTGATCCTGTCTTCTGTGTACCACTTTGAAAAGTGGTACTGTTACTGGTTATAGGGAGAGGCAACTTAAAGGTGGCAGATGCTGCATAATTGACTTTGTAAAGAATCATTATAAGACTTTTCAGCTGAACCACTGCATGAGCCAGCCCTTTACTATATCCACAGTCACACTCTTCCTACTTGACATATCTACTGCATTCCTGTATTTTCCTGTGACAAAAACTGTGATTTATATATATCTAAAATAACAATCTTTTGGCAGCCCTTGGTAGGGAATGAAATGGATAATTCACTAACTCAGAATGTTAGACTGGGTATTTTCATATTGACCTCTTGCTTATATTTTAATGAAGTTCAAGTGTGTTATAGCTGCACTTTGAGCAGAATCAACTGTAAGTTGCATCAACTCTGTAGATGTGCTAACTCACAATTACAAAGAAGTGTTCCTCATTAATAGTTTTCCTTTTTTGTCTAATATGGTATTTAAAAATCCAACCAGTTTAAATACGTACATAAATTTAAGTAATTCAGGAAGCAAAATACCCTACTCTAAAAAGATAATCGTGCAACAGCTAGAATAGTGCTTAAGGCTTGCTTATTCTTAGTGTTGGTTGATGTGCATGTGTAACTCCTCAGTGAAGTAGGAAATAGCAGGCAGGCTATTAGCCGCATCTCAGCATCTTGCAGGATGCTTAAGTACTCCCGCTGTTTGCAGCACCCTGTTAACTTCCATGTGTTAGGGGCTGTCTGACTTAAGGGAATGTGTAGTGCTGCTTCCATTTTTCCAGACCATCCAGTCCTCGCTAGGAGGTGGGTCAGGATGGAAGGGAGTGTTGCAGATACATTTGCAGGTGGTGGTGGCAGTGTTAGATTTGCAGTTGGAACTGCATTTACCTTGGAAAATGTAAATTTACCTTGGAAAGGACCTTTATGATTCCATGAGTGAATGTATGAAATTCTGGAAGTAGGTGTCCCAGTTTCCTTTTTTAAAAGGGTGTCATATTCTAATGCTTTTAACAAATCTCATGAGATCAAATCGGTTTCCTTTCTTGTTGCTTAAAGCTGTCTGTGGTAAATCTACATACTTTGAGCTGATTTAGCCCAAGGCTTAACCACCTGAACCCCTTCTCAAACAGACTTTCTCAAATGTGTATAAAAAAAGCACTACAGAAAGAAATATACTTAGCTGTACTTAATAACATTACAGCTTGGTGTTGGTGAATCTTTGCGTCCTCTGATACCTCCGAGTTCAACAGCTGTACAAGTTTGCTTGTGTGTAGATGGTAATGTTGTTGATCATCTTGATTAGCCAAGATGAGTAATTGGAAATGAGTGAATCGGAGACCATCCCCATCTCTAATGACTCAACAGACTTTTTCCTGGATCAGTGTTGTGATATGTCTGTCTTTACTTTCCTGACCTTGGGGTGGTTTTTGTAACTGTTATGTTTGAACAGTAGCTTGATAATGATAAATAAGTGAGGAAAAAAATCAAGTTATTGTTAATCCTTTATAAGGAAGACTGCTGTACAGAAAGCTTAGCCTGTGGTCTGCCTTAAATAACTGCAGAGTTTCTGATTGAGGAAGTTAGTTACTGCATCATAAATCCTTTTATGGTTTTTTGTTTGTTCGGGGTTTTTTTGGTGTGTGTTTGGTTTTGTTTTGGTTTGGTTTTTTTTTTAATCAGAAGTCAGGTCTCCATATTTTTTCAATAGTAGAATTTTAGTCTTTTAATGAAATAAAATGATAGCCTGAAATTATGCTTCTTCCCAAGTTCAGTCACTTCACAGACAGTACTGGTTTGAGTGGTGAATCTGTTAAGGAGTGATGGATATAGATTATACAGTCTGTTTCTCTGAATTTGATTGAAAGAGTAGTAATGAAGAAGAGAAGAGAAAATGGACATACAGAATAAATAGAAGGGAAAGATGCAGGTCTGAACTTTCTGCTATTACATGTCATCAACCTTTCTTGAACAGGGAAAAGAGTAATGTTATCAGGAGAGTTTAGTAGTGCTAATCTTCAGTCTAAACAGAGAAAGAGGGGAGGTGGTGTGTCTTGACAGTATTTTTGTCCCTGTTGCACTTGCTCTTTCAGCTCACTTAGTTTGAGGATTCATGCCCTGTGGAGTGAATTAAGCGCCATATGAATACTTTTATTGTGAAAATAAGCTTTTGTGTCTGAAGGATCGTTATCAGGTGATTTTAGCAAAACAAAATCGTAACTGTCAGTGACACTAGATAATGGTCCATGGTGAAACACACAAAAATAGAAAAGTATTGTTTGTGCATGGTGGTGCCTCCCTGGAAAGTCCCACTTTGGCTGATCCCCAGAAAAATCCCAACCCTGGGAGACCTTTCTAGATATAGCTGTCCACTTCTTCTGATGTAGACTGGCCCCCTACATCAGAATGTATATGTATTTTTGCTAGTATAAAAGCCCGAGCCTCATGTGATGTGGGGGAGGCAGAACCTCATACCACCCAGGTCAACGCTGCTTCCACGGGGAAGCCTGCTAAGGTTGACCCTGCCACCTCGCACTGCAGTGATGTTTCTCGGAGCTGCTTTCCTGATTGTCATTACATGGTCTTTGAGGTTGGTAAGGTAGCCAAACATCAGAAATATCCTTTACTGTATCTTTTGTTACCTCCATATTTTCCCTGTATTAATAAATTAGTTGTGATTCTTTATTGTGTTGCGTTTCTCTCTACCCGGAATCCTTGAACTCTGGAACAGCGACTCTTAAAGTTTAAAATGTGCAAAGTATTTGTATATGAAATTCTAAACTAATGTTTTGAGTAATTTGAGCTGATTCTGTACAGTGATTTTAAAGTTCTAGGTGGAGTTCAGAATATTGTCGTGGGTGTGGGTCTTCTGGAGTTTGTGCAGGCAAAGTGAACGTATGAGATTGTTGTGTACTGTTTTGTTTTTCTGAGTAGGTGTCACAGTAGTAATCTGGATTGAAACAGGAAATATTTTAAATTCATATGTAACTAGATTGCATAAATCAGGAAATTGTGTGTGGTGTGTTAGTTTGAGGCAAATTCCTCCTTAATTTCATTATATATGTGAAAATTATTAACCGAGCTCTGGTAGTAAATACATAATGCTAACAACAGGTCTGCAGTTACAGCTGGAGAGTAGAGGGAAAATACATGCACATATAAGCGAGTGTGTGTATGTATAAAAGGTGTCTGTATGTCTATATTTCAACAAAATAAACCCCTCTGCCTGAGTATGGTGTCTCTACAAGCTGCTTTGAAACTGCTGTTGTAGGGTTTCCACATAAGAATGCGGTGCTGTACAGAGATACCCAGGCTGTGCTCTAATCCTGGTAGTAGGAGGTTGTAACCATCTAGACCCTGCTTCAGTTGTGCTGCCTGTGGTGCTGCTTAAGAGTCGTTTAGATCTCTTGACACAGGAATGAATTGTGCAGTGCAGATGCCTTTTGTTAATGCATGCTTTGTGATCCTCTGGGCAATGCCTGTGAAAATCCCAGCTTGAGGAATTTAAATGTATTTATTCAGACATGGGACTTGTCTCTGAAGGTTTCAAAGATGAAAGTATGTAATAATTACAGTTTAGCTTTGTTATGTCATTGACAGTTTGTGTCTTCACCTGGTTTTATGCTATTATATCTTGATACGGAATTATTTAAAAATCTGAGTTTCCTGAGATTCAAAGGTTTGTAATGGAGAAAAAAAAAACATCATAGAAGGCAAAAAATCTGATTGGATTTTATTCATTCTTTTGCTTATCTGGTGCTAATTCTGCAATACTTGGAGAATGTGAGATGACAAACTGGCTTGCTTCCGTTTATGTTTAGAGTTGAACTACAGGTCTTGTAATACAAGAGAAGAGATGTCGTAAGTACTGGACATTTATTCCCCTGATTTATGTTAAGATAGTTACATTTTCATGGTCTTAAAGTGCTGATAGACTCATAGCATTTGAGTCAATTTCAGCATCAGGTTGGTGTATCCCAGTCTCAAGTTTGAGACAAAGATCCTATGAACAAATTTGCCTTATTACATAGGTTTTTTTTTCCTGTGAAGGTCTATAAAGGCTCATTTAATATCCTCATTTGCTGTTCTTCATGTTCACCTTAACAACTAATCACCACCTTTTTTCTTTTCTTTTTCTCCCTCTCCCTCCCTCCCTCTCCCTCCCTCTGCTTTGCTTTTCCTTTTTTCCGCTATAAACACTCAAATTTCACTTTATTTTTCTTCTTACACTCTACAGAATAATATCTCACTGAAATAAAAAGGGTTATAAGGTGTAGCTGAAAGGTTTAGAAACTGCTGTTTATATTTCATTCTGTTGCAAAATATACACATGCTTTTTTTTTTTTCCTCAGTGTTAATGAAATAATAATCAATAAAATATTCTGGCAACAGAAGCTAAAAAATTTCATCATTGCTCTTTAGGCTAGACAGATGAGAACTTGTTTCAAGGTAGTGTTTGCAGTCCAGAGATGTGAATCATTTCTGCAGACTTGAATGGACTTGTGGAACTTGGTACAGTTTCCAGTAAACCTCTTAACTAAGAATTCAAGTCCAATCACAGTTGGATATCCTGTTCGTAATCTTCTAAGTGCCACTGAGCAATAGTAGAGCTGTGTGGCTAATTCTAAAAGTACTTTTTAAATTCCGTTTGTGTAAATTTGGGAGGTTTGTACATGCAAAAAAGTAAATTGAGCAGTTATGTTGCTTATGGCATAATCCGGAATACCGAAATCCTGTCCCATGGCTTCTGCTCTCTTCTAGCTCAGGTTAATTGATTTTTCTTAAGAAGTGTGAGATGTCCTTAACATAGTAGTTCTTGTAGTAGTGTTTTCGTCAGAATGTATTGCTTTGTCTAATACAGTAGTCAACCCTCTTCTTAAATAGTAGTTTATAGGGAACGTGAATTTTGAAAATGTTAAAGGGTCAATTTGATCTCTGTCTTATATTGTGTGTCTTTGATATGTGCTGAAATACAGATGAGCTATTAGAAATGGAGTGGGAGGTAGTTTGTGTGCATACTCGGTGCATGGAATGCGCTGGCTTCATCATACGAAAGTGAGACAAGAACTTTAATTTACTAACAAGATAATATCTGTTCTTTATCAGGTGTCTGGTTTGGAAGTTAATGAATGGCAGTGGCATTTTCCTTCTAGCCAATCTAATAAATCATAAGGTTTAACTCTCAAATGGAATTACATGCATACACTTAAAAATATCAGTTGGTTTTATGTCTTGTCAGGCAGATGTACTGGAGAGGTAAATCTTGAATGATCCCATTTTTCAGTGCTGACAGAATTGTAGGACAGAAGAATATCTGTTTTCCCTACCCCTTGTCGTTTAGACATGTAGATGACTTGCTGTCTTAGGTCATCATGGACCATTTTTATTTAATGTGTTTTGAACAGGTCTTGGGATCTGCTTTTCTATTATAAGAACCCCTCTCTTTCAGCACTCTTAATAAGCAGACTAATATGCAGCACTAGTTTAAAATAGTAATGAACACTTAATCTCTTGTGAAGCATTTCCCTGTCTGCTGCAGCTCTTAGCTGTCTACACTGGGAAAGCCGAATGTGAGCTTATTTGATCTTCCTGGCTGCTTGTGGGCACTAGCAGATGTTCAGAAGCTGTTTCAGGAGCTGGCTAAACATCCCTGTTTATACTGAGCCATGCTGTATGTGTGCAGATTGGACAGCTGAGAGAAGCAGCTGGAACTTTTCAGACTATGTAGTGAAAGCCAGGGCTCTTAAAGTAGGCAGCCATAGACTAGCATCTTTCACGAGGATTCATGCTTACTTATAGGATTAAGGGAAAAAGCATAGGTGCCTGTCACAAATTTTTCAAGAGCTAACTATTCAAGAGGAGTAAATGGTGCCTGAGAAGTGTTCCCTTACTGGCTGTGAAGGCAGTCTCCACAACTAGCTAAAACTAGAGGTGTACCTTTTCTAAGTGTTGTGACTTGTACTGCACAGGTGAAATCATCAGTTTTATACAAATCTGTGTTGGAGTGCTATGAAATGCTTTCGCTCTTTGACTGTCTGTAATAACCCCATGTATTTTACACATTTATGGAAACTATGTATGCCTGCATTATATTGAGAAGGCAGCTTTTCTTTTCCTTTCTCTGTGGTAAGGTGTATACATATATATCTTGCCCATAAGTACTTGTAAATTCTGTAAAGGGTTTTAATTAACTGATGTTGTGGTACAAACTTATAATTGACTATTCATGTGTTTAGAAGTATTCTTGTTAATTTTAGTTCATTCCATCTAGAATTCTGGGGATTTTTTCCTCTTCAGCTGCTTAAGCTAAGTTTATTCACCATTGCAAAAACAGTTCATCTCCAGCATTGCATTAGAAATTGCTAAGAAGGGAACACAGGCTTTAATGTTATTTCCAACTGATGGAGCTGAAAGACCAAATCAGAAGGCTTTTAAAAAAGAACAACAAACAAATGGGGGGAAAAAACCCACTGTGGAAAATAAAGAAGCAAACTAATAACCACTTTTTTTGTTGGTTTGTTTATGAAAGCACTTATGAAAGGATATGAAGTAGTCTTGGTATTCAAGAGCATACTTTTGAATTAAATTCATTTATTGTTATTATAATCTTCAAATGGTGAACCAGTGTCAAAGGCAAAAATAAAGTCTTTGTAGACTTCTTCCCTTCAAAATAGGCCCCAAAACTTTAGTATGATCAAAACTTATTTACTTCCAAGTACAAACACTTTAAAATCAGGTATACTTTTTTGAGATGTGATTTCCATGCCTGTTTATATGGTATATATTCTCGTGCTCTCTGCTACTTTGCACTCAAGAATAACTAGAAGTTACAAAAGTGTGTACTGCTTTATAAAGTGCCTGATTGCTATTCATTCATTTACAGTATTATTTTGCAGATGTGGATTAGAACTCATTATGGTGAGAACTGGACCATTATACTTAGAAGAGTTTCTATCTTGCATAGCTAACAGATTTAAGTATTTAATTTTTATTTTCTTTTTGTTTAAATACTAAGCTCTTAAATAGGCAGCCCTGTTCTTAAAGCAGCTCAATATACAACGATACTGCAGAAGAAAGTGATACCATTCATATTTCATTTGCAACGTGTGGGTTACCAGAATCGGAAGCAAATTTAATGGATGGTAAACACTTACCTACATTGTTCTGTGATTTGTCTTGATGTTTGGCATCATCCTGTGAATCTTGTTCACTTGAGGCATGATCTCTGGTATAAGCTTCTTTCCTAAGAGCATCTGCTCTCTTAAGTTAGTTAGGTATGGTCTTCTAGCTGTTACTGCCCTTTGGTGGATTTTTTTTTTTTCCCTACAGATGAAACATTCCTTCTCCTAATGGTTGTGGGCTTATTGATTTTGAGGTTTTTTTTCCTTCCTCTGAAAAATATAAGTGTGAAGGATAGGACATACTTGGACATAGTCTGTAATCCTGTTCTTGGGAAGTAAGGCAAAGAAGAAATGTGCGTGTATGTACAAATGCAGAAGAAAAATGTTAATGGTTGTGTTTTGCTGACTTGAAGAATCGGCCAAAAAAAACCAAAAAAGGTTGAGGTGGATATTAGCAAACAGGGATGCTGAGACAGAGCTGAAACCCTGTTAAAATCCCCAGAACTGACCATAGCTGTTTACCAAAATTATGATGTTACTTGTAATGTACAGAAGCCTTACCTTGCTTTAATCATTTCTTTATGTATAGTGTTGAATAAAATGTCTTCTAAAACTGAGTCATCATCTTGTATCATTTGTTTGATCCATGCCAGTTTACCAGCTGGTAGGTGCTCAGGTTTGTTTTTTTTTTCTCCAGCTGTGATGAAGGGAAAAATATGAACTTATCTGAGTGGAGTAGAAGTTTTACAAAAAAGAAATGGCATGTTTTCTGTCTCATAAAGCTAATGGTATTGCCCGTAACAGTAAGATTTGTGTAAAAAGAAACATACTCTTAGTTGCTGTAATACTGCTACGTCATTACTGGTTTGTGTTTGCACAGCAGCTGTTGTGCATGCTTAGCTCTTCCAGAAGGTTAGTGAGTGATGTTATTCATGTTCTCTGTATAGGAAAGGACTAATTGTCACCTGAGTACAAAAGATTGATTCAGGGTTGTTTGGAGGGGTTTGGAAAGTTTTTTTGCATGTTTGTTACAGTAGAAATCCAGGCCAGTTATGTGAAAACAGAAGTCTGTTAGCAATTCTGTACGAAACTGGTTTAGGTTTTGGTTTTGTACATTTTCTGTTTCTTAACTGTATTGAAGAGTATTTAGATATACGCTTTTGGGGTTGATTGTGAGGGTTGTGGGGGTCGTATTCTTGTGTGCTGGAACTGTTTTGTAATAACTTGCTTTATGTTCAGAAATAGTGATGTTATGGCTAAAATGTGGCATATAAATAACAAAATTTAGACTTTTGAAGTAACATTTTTTCCCTTCTGTAATAGTTGCTAGTTTCAGGCATACTCAACATTACTGAATTCTGATAAAAGATTCTATTGGGCAGCATGCCTCTAGAGTGAGGAAGTTAACAATGTTCATAACCCTTTTAAAAGGTAAAGATTTTTCAGAAGGAAAGACTTGAGTAACCTTGAGCTTATGGCTTAGACATAAAAATCAGATGGGGCTTTGTAAAGTCATGCTGCGCTTGTTCTTTTTGTGTAACTGGAATAGTGTTTTTATTTTGTATGATCTCACACTCTTGTCGTATTGGACAAGCACATTTATTCTCATAGAAATAATGAAGCAGCCTCAAAGGAATTTTTTTCCTTTTTTTTTTAAGTGGTGCTGGACTAATCTATCGTTCGTTCTGCAGATGTTTCTTTTGTGATTGCCCCAGAAGTTACAGTGTGCATACATAAGGAAATATTGTCTGACCTGCTGCTTCAGATGTGCCAGGCAGAGGACTTAACTGCAAGAGGCTGTGCCTCTAGAACCAGCTCTGGCAGTATTTCATTAAAACCACAAGATTTGGTTTTTTTCCCCTGTTTTTAATGGAAACAGTGCAGTAGTCCTTTTCCTAGTTTTGGGGAATGAAGGGATACAGGGGAGAATAAGGAAGGGAAACCTTGGTAGGTGCATTTGATGTTTGAGCTGAGAGAAGGGTGGTATCCTGAGAGCAGAACAGATTTTGGTACCTATTAGCAGCTGTGAACTAGAAACAGCCTGTGCAAAACTGTGTTTGTCCCGAATTTACTAACTCCACTTCCAGCAGTTTTCTTCCCTCTTCACCAAATCTTCAGTTTGCTTTAGGTAGGATTGTGCTGTCATGTGATCAGAAGACATTGGCTTTATTCATTCATCTTATGGTTAAGATGCATTCAAGAGCATTATTATAGGAATTGTGTATATATTGTATAAGATTGTATAAAAGTTGTTTTTCAGCCAATCTGATGATGTTTTCTGTAAGTAAAAGAAAGTGCTGTGAGCATCAGCAGTGTAGCTTGTTGGAGAATCACTTGGGTAAAGCAAATAACTTTGAACAAATCATTGTGGCTTCATAGCCTTTGCTGTGTTGTGAATATATACCCTCAGTTCACTTGACAGTGTTTGCACTTCCTTGATGGCTTAAAGATTTAAGGGTTTCCATCATGCTCATTCTGTTGAGTTTATGAGATTTGGTATATTAAAATTGTGCTGATAAGTCGTGAAAACAAATTACTTGTCTGTCTTTGTTTTTACTAGGGATGTTTGAAGTTTTTTTTATATCCCTATAAAGATAGAGAAGGGAAAATAGCCTTGCAAGTAGGCAGTAGATCATATAGAGCTTTAGAAAAGCTAGTGAATGTCTTTTTGCTGAAAGAGGTTGAAAGATACTTCGATGCATGTTGACTCTATACCATGAAGACAACATCTGTCTTTGCTCCAAAACTTGCTTCTTCAGAGGTGCCTCTGGTTAGGATGTGGTTTTCGTTTGTCTCAATACTTGGTTCATGGACAGAAGGAGTGTCATGACCTTACCTTTCTCCCCTGCTGCTAAGAACAAAACAAATTCCACTGCTGTCCTCTTTAATTTTCCACTCTTTCTGTCATTTTGCCCCATAAATTGTGTACACTGTTATAAACTCCACTGGAATAGTAATGCTTGCAAGTTTCAATGCTGCCCAAAGAGTGGGAAATCAAACATTTATAATGGCTACTCTCAATGTTTGAACTCCCCAGCTTTGAAAACCAGTTACCAGCAAGTGAGAGAACCAAAATGAAGTGTTTGAGTTTGTTTTCACTAGCTTTATGTTAAGAATTTTACCTTGGTAGCTTAGTTTTGACAAAAGTTTGGGATTTGGTAGAATTTGGTTTTTGTTTTTTTTTTTTTAAAGCTTATTTTGGGTGGGGTGCTTAAAGTTTGCTGCAAGAATTTTAGAGGGTAAGTCAGATATAAGTGAGAACTGTTGGGATGTAGTTTTCTGCTCATTAAGGTCTCTATTGTCATTTTGTTACTTGCTGCATTTCTTATCTGTTTGGAGGGGTTTTTTATTATTTTTATCACTTTGTGTACTTCCTTCTGTTCTAAAAGGTACAATGGCTGCAGCTTGGTTCATGTTGCCTAGTTTCAAAGATCAAATTATGTTGTTACATGTTGATTTAGTTGTTCCGGCTTTAGTAAGCATTGAGCACCTTCAACCAGTGATTCACAAGTATACTATTTGTTTTTTGCAGTGAAGAACTTATTTGACAGAATTGTTTTTTCATTATATTGGGAATTTTCCAGGTAGTGTGCTGGGCATTGAGATGAGTGTTGAACTGTTCAATATTCTGGACTTGGGTACTGAATCTACTGCATAGGTGAATCTGAATTAAAATAAATAGCTGCTGAAGTTGCAGAAAGTAATTTTGTACTGCTGTTACTACTAACTTTCTGAACTAGTTATTTCTCATGCCATCTGTGTTCACGCACCAACTGTAGATCTTCACAGATTGTGTTCCTTTTTAATATGTCAATCACTATCAATTACTTTAAGGTTTGAGTAAGTTACATGCTGTAGCTATTTGAATAGTCTTTGAAGGAGAACAAGCAAAGAGGAGAATAAACATCCATCTTGTATGATGTCATGGTTTAACATGTCAGCCAATAACTAAGCCCCTGTGCAGCTGCTCACTCGCTCCCCCTATATTGTGCTGGGGGAGAGAATCAGAAAAGTAAAAATGAGAAAACTCCTGCGTTGAGATAACGACAGTTTAATAGGGAAAGCAGAAGCCATGCAAGCAAAGCAAAACAAGAAGTTCATTCACCACTGCCCCAGGGCAGGCAGGTGTTCAGCCATCTCCAGGATGGCAGGGCTCTATCAAGTGTAGTGGTGACTTGGGAAGACAAATGTGTTAATCTTTGACATCCCCCCTTTCTTCTTCTCCCTGCTTTTATATGCTGAGCATGACACCATATGGGATATCCCTTTCGTCAGTTAGGATCAGCTGTCCTGGCTGTGTCCCCTCCCAACTCCTTGTGCAACCCCAGCCTGCTTCCTGGTTGGGTGGAATGAGAAGCAGAAAAGGCCTTGGCTCTGTGTAAGCACTGCTCAGCAATAGCTAAAATACCCCTGTCTTAGCAGTGTTTTCAGCATGAATCTAAATCGGCCCTTGTCATGGGTTCAGCAGTAGCAGTCATTTTTCTCCTCCTTGGTAGCTGGTGCAGTGCTGTGTTTTTTATTTTGGGCCTGGGAGCAGCACTGATAACACCAGTGTTTTCAGTTACTGCTTGGTAATGTTTTGCTCTGACCAAGGACTTTCTGAGTCTCATGCTCTGCCAGGGAGGACGGGAAGCCAGGAGGAAGCAGAGACAGGACACCTGACCCAAACTGACCAAAGAAGTATTCCACACCACAACATGTCATGCCCAGGATGAAAAAATGGAGGGCAGGGACCCAGAAGGTGGGGGGGTTCACTGCTTGGTCAGGCTGGGTGGTGAGCGACTGTATTATTCTTCTCTTGTATTTCCCTTATTATTATTATTGGTGGTAGCAGTAGTGATTTGTGTTATACTTTAGTTACTGGACTGTTCTTATCTCAGCCTGTGGGAGTTGCATTCTTTCAGTTCTCCTCCCCATGTCCCCGGGACTGGGGGAAGAATAAGGGGGGGAGTGAGTGAGTGAGCAAGAGAGAAAACTGTGTGGCCAACTGGGCTTAAACCACAACAGCCTTATAATAGCCACTATGGAAAAAATCAACTTTATACCAGTGAAAACCAGCACAGATGAAACTAATTTCTGGGCTTTATAATGTTGACAAGTGTTGACAGCAATAGGACTTGGTTCTCCAGGTAGGCTGCAGGCTTGTACCAATGCAAAGCAATAAACTAAATCTGAAGTCTGAATTATGTTTGACCACTTGGGTGACACAAGCCTGCTCACTGCAGTATTTGTTGGCAGATGATTGGTAACATTATCCACAGTAGATGGGAGCATGAATGACTGCTCTTGAAACACTCTTCAGAGTTGTTCTATAGAACATTCTGATACATAGCTGGAATTACTTATACAGCACTTGTGTATAGGGGTAATGCAGTTACGTACAGAGTTAACAGTTTGCTTCATCTGTGCTATCATCCAGGAAGCACATGCAGGTAATCTGCAACTCCTGAGCTGAAGATTATTGTGTGCAAAACACTTTCTATGCTAAGAACCCAAGACTGGGTGGGATTTCTCAAATTTTAGAGTATCACATATCCTTGTTTGCTTTAGCAATTAGACTGTTAATAGGAAAGCATCACTTAGGTTTTTATTTTCTTGGTTGCTTGCGAGTAAAGATTTTGAACAATTGAGTATACAGGAAGTGAACTTTCTTCTATTGTCTTTACAGGAGTACCAAAATCAGATCTTCTACATACAAGATCTTTAAGGGGGCACAGAGACTGCTTTGAAAAATTCCACTTAATAGCAAATCAGGACTGTCCACGATCAAAGCTCACTAAAAGTCCATATGCAGAAGTAAAAAATATCTTGAGCAAAAAAATTAACTGGATTATACAGTATGCACAAAACAAGGATTTAGACTCTGATTCTGAAAGCTCAAAAACACGCCAACAGCTTTTTAACTTCAGACATCAGACTGATAGAAAATTACTCCCACAGTTCGACTACCCAGTACCCAGATACTCTGCAAAATGGATAGATGGGAGTTCTGGAGGCATCTCAAGCTGCTCACAAACTCTTTTGGAAGAAAGAGAATCCCCTGAATTCGGACTTGGTGTGTTACAAGAAAGAGATGCTACCTTCTGTTGCAGCAGTGTTTTGTGGTCTAATCCCAGCCAAGTCCAGAAAGCTGAGAAAGCTGAAGGGGATTCTCTTACCAGTGTTTGTAGAAGGCATCCTCAATACAGCAGGGAAGAACGTAAGTACATATTTACATACAACCTAGCTAGCAAGAGCATTCTTTGAAATACGTCTTGACTATTTAATGTCCCCATAGGGAACTCACATCTTGTATTGCAGCTTTTAACAGTTTGGAGTTACTGTAATATCTATGGAAGGAAAAAAGGCTGCTTGGCTAAGCAAATAGCAGAGGGTTTGGTTGGTGTGGGGGCTTTGTTTGTTGGGTTTTTTTCAGAAGGGAATGGTGGGCTTTTGGTTTTGGTTGGGGTTTTTTAATTCTTTCATTTGTTGGTTTTAATTGTTGTTTGGGCCAGTAATTTTCCTGTCAGTTATACCCCAATATGGTACAAGACACCTAATTTGCACAAAAATGTTACAGTTGATTGCAGTCATTCCAGTGAGTCAATCCTGGCAGTTGCACAGCCCCATCTGTGATTACTAAGCTCCCAAAAGTAAGTGTCTTAGTGAACATGCGTGGTGCCTTGAGTTATATTTTACAGAGAGCTGCCCTAAGTGACAGGGGAAATTAGAGGTAGGGCAAACTTGTGAAACAGTTTTAAAAACTAAACATTCTTAGTAGAAGCAGACTTATCTCGTGCATCTTACTACATTGTTTTTCTCTTTTCCATTTACTGAGAATGAGTGGGAAGGCCCTTATGCACCATGTCCTCTTAATGACTGTAGCAGTAGACCTGAGACATCTGGTGACTGTGGTGATATTGAAAACAGTGGAAGACTTAAGTTTTCCCATGGTTTAAGAAGATGATTGCTAGAATAAGTCTTTAGAAATACCTAGGGTATTGTAGTATCTCTGGAGCCAGCCTACGTGAAATGTGTTTGGACTGAGTTCCTAGAGATCTCTGCAGTTACCATCCTGCTACTTAGAGCAGCCTGGTCTCAAACTGGAATCCATCTACTCTCATATTTGTAGATGAGGATAGTAAATGGAGAAGGTTTCTGAATTTCAAAAGACCTGAGAAAGAAGACAAGCTCGTAAAATACTCAGTGGAAAATTAGTTGGTGTAAAACAGTACTAATAATGGAATTCGGAATGTCAGAAGTCAGAGTGAGAAGAGGTACTGTAAAAAGTTGGAGTGAGTTTCTTTAGGCTCCCATTTTTTAAGAAACTGTGTCCTTGCGAAATTCAGTCATTTCTCATTATTTATAAAAGGATTTTTTTTTAACTGCTGTATGATGTTTCATATTGCATTATAGTGAATTAGTGGTCTTAAAGCCGTAAATCAAAACAGATACGCTGTGCTGTTTGACCAACTTGTCCTTTGGAGTCGTATACTGGGATTACATAAATCAGGACAGCAGTTAACAGAGGAATTATGAGAGCTTGACCTGTTTTATGGGGTTATCTAACTGAAGTTAGTGACTTGGAATTTATCTCTCCAATCTGAGTTTTGGGCAGGAGAACATAAAACCATTTTAAGCAGGATAACAGATTTTTTTCCTTCTGTTATGACTGCATAATGCACTTCTGAGGTATTTATGCTTTGCATTATAAGTATTTATTCAATCTTTTTGCAGTATTTAGCTTTAAAAGACATTTATTTGGGAACTCTGTGATTATATAGAAGTTTGTATTCTAGAGAAAAACTTTTGTAAGACTTCCTGCTAGAATTTGGTACCTTTTTATTTCAGTCACCTCCCCTGTAACTGTTTTTTCTTAGTGTAACTGTAAATAGCTTGATCAACGTTCCTTTACACTTTACCTCAATTATGGATAGAATAATGTTTTATCATTTAAATTGGGTGTTCTGTTCCTTCTCCCTTTCCTTTTTGTATCAGAATTGTGTAACAGTGAAACAGTCCTGTCCTGATAAATGCACGCAGTACATGAAATGTGTGAACCTGCCTATCTGCTACAGTTGCTGAAATGATGATAAAAATAATGAAAAGATGGGAAGTAACATCCTACCACTGTGTATAAAAAGTGTGAGGGAATCTTGACCTTTTTATAAAGCTGTGAATAGCTGTATTAAATCCAGTTGGGCTTTTTATGGAGGATGAAGGGTGGAAAGATGTGAGAAAGGAATCTTCAGTTTGCTAGCCAAAGGTAGGAAGGAGCACCACTGTACCTGGTTGTTGGAGAAAGGTGAATCTCTTCTGCTACTGAGTGACCTTATGTCTTGAGTACAAGTAGGCTATCTCAGCTGTTGTTAACTTCTTTGATCTGGCAATACTGACAGAAAGTTAGTATCCCACAACTGCAGGAGCTGAGAAAGTTTGAAAAGGAAGGCTTAGAATAATCATAGTCTTGTGGGTAGGTAAAAACTGTCATTTTCAGAACTTATGCTTTCAATGTACAATATAGAAACCTATTGCTCTGAGAAATCTCTGAACAAAAGCTACATCATCGTAGTGTAGGTTTTTCTCAAGTGTGCAGTGAGAGCTTTGCTTTTGTTCCAGTACCCTGTATCCCCCAGTGGTAATCAGGATTGTCACTTTTCACCATGCTGCCAAGGGCATTTCAGCATCAGGCATGGCACCAACCTGTATCTACCACTGCTGGTTTGAGAGATTTCTGGGAAGAAAGCCAGTGCTTCCCCACTTGCTGCTGTTGATTGAGGTCAGCAGTAGAACACTTTCACAATTCTCTCCTATGAGGTTTAATACATATTTTCTGTGAGGCTGATCAATGTACACAACCTGAGATACAGAAGGGCATTTGAATGATGCAGAGGATCTTCTAGTTCTCACTAGGAACACAACACAAATTGAGAAGTAAACCTGTTTTTATATGCTGGTCTTTGTCTCAGACTAAGATTTTTCTTCATGATTTCAGTGTGGTACTCAGTAGAAACAGTATATGTTATTTTTATATGCAGAAAGCACAAAACTTGATAATCAAAACAAATAGCTTGTGTGCTGAAAATTCTGTCTGGAAGCTGTGTCCTGTAGGCTTGCAAATGTAGCAGGAATTGCCTCGGAATTGCCCACAATTAAAAAGGGGTAGTTGGCAGGGGTTACACTGTGGAAACTGCATTTTGCAGTTTGGAAGAGGAAGGTAAAGTATTTAAAGATGTTGAGCAATTTACAAGCAACTAATTCTGGAGTTCTGAGGGTTTGAGTTTCCAGCTTTTTGATATTGAAGAGGGAGCTTTCCTATGGAGTAAGATCTTGTCTGTAACAACATAAAAAAGAGAATTGGAAAATTATCCACAAATGACTGATAAATAGTGTTGCCCCTGACTTGCTACCATGCATCTGTTGATTATTAGGATGCAAGTGATGACAATTTGAGAAAATGGAAGTTTGCATAAGGATGCTTGTGTGACTTTAGTAATAATGAATTTCATTGTTACAGTGACTGGGATGACTCCTGGAGAGTTAAAGCAACTTAATGAAAAACTGCTGAAGCAAATCCAGGGTGAGAATTTGTCAGTGCTTTTTGTTTTGGGTTTGTGTTGCTTTATAATATGGAAAATCTTGTTTTTAAAAAGTAACTGAAAGGAAACCCATCACAATTTAAGTTTTGAAGAGAAGTCTTTATATATCACATTTCTGTGTAAAACAAGAAACTCCTAGGTAAAGGTTTTGACAGGAAGCAGAGAATCATTTAGGTTGGAAAAGACCTTTGAGATCATCAACTCCAAATGTTAACCTAACACTGACAAGTCCGCTATTAAAACATGTCCTTAAGTGCCACATCTACTCTCTTCAATAACTCTAGGGATAGTGACTCAGCCACTTCCCTTGGGCAGCCTATTCCCATGCTTGATAATCCTTTCAGTGAAGAAATTTTTCTTAATATCCAGTCTAAACCTCCCCTGATGCAACTGAAGGCCATTTCCTCTTGTCCTATCACTTGGTACCTGGGAGAAGACTTAACACCCCCCTCACTACAACCTCCTTTCGGGTAGTTGTAGAGTGATAAGGTCTCCCCTTGTTCTCTTTTTCTCCAGTTCCCTCAGCCATGCCTCGTAAGAGTTATGTTCACACTTCACCAGCTTCGTTGCCCTTCTCTGGACCCACTCCACCACCCTGGTGTCTTTTTTGTAGTGCGGGGCCCAAAACTGAGCACAGTATTTAGGGTATGGCCTCACCAGTGCTGAGTACAGGGTAGTGATTAGTTCCCTTATCCTGCTGGCAACACTATTTCTGATACAGTCAGAATCCACTTAATTTTCAGCTAAATGTCTGTACCTTTTTTTATGGTAATGCTCAGCACTGCATCTTAAGTCTATGGAAGTACAGGGATTAAGTGTGTTAACCTAATGTGTTCTTGCAGATGTATTTGAAGAGCTGACACAGCAAGTCCAAGAAAAGGACTCTCTGGCCTCAGAGCTCAACGTCCGTCATATTGCTATTGAGCAATTGCTGAAGAACTACTCCAAGCTGCCGTGTCTACAGATGGGGCGATCAGGGATGAAATCAAATGTCCCCATTTAAAAGGGGGTAGGCTTGTATCTCCCTGTAGAGCTAACTTTCCCTAACAGCTTTGATAACCATTAAGTACAGCTGCACAGATAGTTAAAAGCTTTTCAGGAAACTTGGGCAGCTTTCTCTTTGCATTCATAATCCATGAGGAGTCTTATTCCACTTTGGTTTTAACAAGGCAAATATTTTAGGTATTAAAATCTATTGTAATAAGGTTTATTCACACTTTGGGATTTTTTTTTCTTGCCCATAACTATGCATGAGCCTTCAAATGAATTCTGTGTTTCGTTGATAATGAAATTGTTCCTGACAAAGAATGACCTGATGCCTGTAAAACTGCCTCCTTCATAGAGAGGGAAAACAAAAATTGGAGGTTTGATCAGGTCTGATCATGTTACATCCAGAAGAGCTTTAAGGGGAGAACAGTGTTAATGAAACTCATGTTTTCTTATTTATTATGAGCAATATTTTATTATTGAGATTTTATACTAAATATCACTATTTTAGGTACTTTTCCAGATCTCTTTATAAAATGTCTGAATTATTCTCTGTAATGTTTATGCCTTGTGTATGATTGTTTATCCTTTTTCAGGTCTGTATCTTTCATGATACAATTTTAAAAAACCTTGTTTCCCAAAGAGACTAATTTCACATGTTAAAGAACTGGTGGTGGTATCACTTATTTTTATCAGCTTTATAACTGCAGAATTTGGTTCATGAGAGACATTTAAAAAGACAAGCACA
The DNA here is from genome assembly GCA_017639245.1 of Myiopsitta monachus. Taxonomy (NCBI): domain Eukaryota; kingdom Metazoa; phylum Chordata; class Aves; order Psittaciformes; family Psittacidae; genus Myiopsitta; species Myiopsitta monachus. The sequence goes on from CM029927.1 coordinate 4,796,089, forward strand.
GCACTTCCTTTAAAACGAGAAAAAGAAAAAAGTCCATACTTTGGTTTTAATGCATAGAAGTTGAAGTTGTTTTATATGTGTGAAATTTTCAATGCTGAAAGATGACTTTGATGAAACGAAATAAATTTGTACTACTATATTACCTTGGTTTGCTTTTTTTATAAAGTTGCATCAGGTTGCGATAGTGGTTTTAATCTTGAAATGCCAAGTGTTGTTACATTATAAAATGGAGCAGCCTGTGCTTTTTTAAACCTTCTATGAGTCTGCCACACTGAGAAATCTTTGTTAATGTTTGCCAGAGACTGTAGAGCTGCATTTGTGTCACTGAAAGTTCCTGAGTTGCCCTGAGAGTCAGGGGTGGGGGGGAGAAAGTTCCCCCTACCAGAAGTTAGTGACTTTGTGCTTTCTGTTTTTATCATGTTAAGTTATAACAGGGAGTAGTTTATATAGTTGACCTGAAGGAATGACTAGCATGGAGGGATGTTTAGGTTTGATTTTAAAATCAAACTGAGACTTAAGCTGAAGTTCAGCCTATGTTTATTGATTGCCCTCCCTGTTGCGGTATCTGGACTACACAGGACAGGTTGATTAATGTTAGTGTTTTTTTCTGTAATGCATTTCTGGAAGGGCCCTGAAAAGAGTTTGGAACAGCTTGAGAGTATGCATGAGCTGGGGCTGGAACTTCTCTGTGTCTGGGTATTTTGTGGTTCAGGAGGGGGAAAAAGTCAGCATCATTGCTTGCATATGAAAGCTGGTCTGTGAGTGTGCACTAGCTCATACCTAGTTATAGTTGCCAGAAGATGGGTTAATCTCCATATGCAAGTCTGTCTGTAAACCTTATTAGTACAGTACTAAGATAAGTGCAAGTGTAAGGTGACAGAAGTACTCTTGTTACTCCTATCTATGAAAAGACCACCGTACTGTCTAGGTGAGGTTGGGTCTCTAGTTCCCCATGCATCTGATCAGGCTGATGAGGGCCTTAATGTTGCTTCACTGCACTGGGAGTGAAGAGAATTAAACTGTACTTAACACTTGCTGTTCACTTTTGAGGGAATTAAACTGAAAATTCAGGCAAAATTGTGACAGGTTTTTCTAAGCAAAGGAACATTTTACCTATAAGAACATTCACCTAAGCTGAATCCTGAGACCTTTTGTTACATTGTAGTGCTGTGCTTGGAGACACTAACAGTGAGAACACAGCTGCATCCAAGGCTGAATTAGTAATTAAATTCACAAGGAGGAGTCTTGCTTGATCAAAATTTGATCCATATGGGTATTAAAGAGCATACAGCAAAGTTAGATCTATTTCAGAGCTTAATCTATTATTTTCATGCAGGTTGTAGAATCATAGAATAGTTAGGGTTGGAAAGGACCTTAAGATCATCTAGTTCCAACACCCCTGCCATGGGCAGGGACACCTCCCACTAAACCATGCCACCCAAGGCTATGTCCAACCTGGCCTTGAACACCGCCAGTGATGGAGCATTTACAACTTCCCTGGGCAACCCATTCCAGTGCCTCACCACCCTTACAGTAAAGGATTTCTTCCTCATATCTGATCTAAACTTCCCCTGTTGAAGTTTGAACCCGTTACCCCTTGTCCTATCCCTACAGTCCCTAATGAAGAGATTCTTCGTTTTTTAGCAGCAGCTTGGTTACTGCATTATGAAAATACTCCTCTCCCTTTTCTCTAGCTTGGGATCTCATGTTGAGCAGGGGATTTCTGTTAGCACCCCTAAATGATAACGCAAGAGCTGGTTTCCAGGCCCACAGGCCACTTGCAGCTACTAGGTAGGGGGCTTGGTGCATGTTGCTGCTTTTTAATTAACCAAACTCTAGGAGCAAGATTGAGGTTTTGTTGTTTGGTTGCTTGGGGGGTTTTATTAGAAATATTTCAGCTGTGTAACACTTTCTAGATAATGCAGCTGTTTATATCAGCACTGTAAATGCTAATTACATGTGGCAAATACATAATAGGTTGCATGGGCAGTTAAATTTGTTTTGCAAGTAGGAGATTTAGATTGACTCTATACTCATTTAAATACTGAGATTTAGTTTTGGTGAAAATGTAATAAAGCACTCGTTAATATCTTTTTTCAGATTAGCAGATTGCTTACTTTATTATCTTTTTCCGCATGAATTTTGGTTTAAGAATGAATAAAATCTTGTTTCTGTTTTTTTTTAGTGGATATAAAACTAGTGATGTATAACTTGAAACAAAATAAGGAAACTGACTGTAGGCATAGTGTTGAAGCTATTAAAGTCAATTAGATCATATGTTAAACTTACACACAATGGCAGGGGTTCTAAAGCATCCTAAAGTCCTGATGCTTCTGTCTAAAGAAGGGGTTTAAATTCATAATGTCTGCAAGTAAACCTGTTTGGTGTTTTTATGTACATTTTTATGGTGTAGTGTGAGACCGTTTTTACAAGTTCAAGTTTTTAAAATATGATTTCGTAAGGATGTTCAGATGGTGTGTTGGAATGAAGGGAAGTAGGAACGCCTGTGGCTGTAGCTCAAGGCAGATTAAGTTCTGCGGTAGGGTGAAAAAACCAAAGATGCTACTAAGTTATTATTGGGTTTTGGTAGTGTAATAATAACAGAAGTCGGGGGGAATCCCACAGTGAAATGAAAGGCAGAAGATCATTAAGTTTTTGCTTCCAGTTAATTTGTATCCCATAGTTCCCTTTGCCATAAAGTCCTGAAACCTGCAGGAAATGTCTTACAATCACTTGTTTACCTACTGTCTGCTTGAATGTTTATTTAAAGGACTGGTTTCCTCAGTTACTGAGAACAAATCAATTTGCCAGTTGAAGGTCTAGTTACATAGTTAATTCTTTTCCATAGGCCCTTTACTAAGGCAGCCAGGTCCTTGCCTGCGCTGGGATCCTCTGCCCACAGTTGTGTGCACTCCTGAGCCGCAAGGATAACCCTGAGATGCTATTGTTCTTCTGTCAGCATAAACAGCAACAAAAAATAAATCAATTAACTTCTCTGTACTTATAATACCTGAAAATATCCTCTTTGCCCCCCCCCCCCTCCAGCCTTGGTACCACTCTTGGTAACCTGCTCGTGCCTTCACCACTTGGCCCCTCACCGTTCTTCGGCTGCCAGCCTTCCCCACATCCGAGGCACAGCTACTTAACCCATGCTTGGGTTTTGGAAATGGTATGACAGCACCGAGAGAAAGAGAAAAGGTGAAATCGCAGGTCAAAATATGATTGTTGACAAAGCAATTTACTGGTAGCTCAAGAATTCAAGAGTAAGCCATAAGCATAAACAGGTAGGGAATTAGGAAGACATGAGGGGTGCTGAGCCTGCAGCTGGCAATCAGTCAGGTCATCGGTGTTGACAGCATCACTGGATTTGACATCTGAGTACAGTTCAACAGTCCTCAAGGTCTGTACATAGCACATGCATGTAAAGCAGATATAAGTGTATGTTACAAAGCATAAATCATTGCATCCCGTAAGTGAAGAAATGTGGCTAAAGATTGGGTTTATTAACCAACGATAGCCTAACTTCTTTTCTTTTTTTTTAATAGTAGTACCAGTTCAGTACAGGTTCCTGAGCAGAACAGTTCCAGTAATTCCTCTTCAAAATATTTTTCTTCCTGATATAGCAGAAATAATAAGTACTCTGTGAAGCCAAATGCCAGCTTTAAATGATGCAACTTCCTTAATCCACCTAAAGAAAGATGAACTTACCCAAAATAATTTCACGGGTTTCACCTTTTTCAATGATTTTTGCTAATCTGCTGAAGCTAAAAAATCCTGTGGGAAGTCAGTATTAGGGGGGTTGGGAGAGGAGAGGTAGCAGTTTTGTGGCTTCCAGTAGATATATTAATTAGAATTCAAAATCCAAGGCATCCAGATTTCAAAATGAAAAGATCATAGATTGCACATTGTTGTGTTTAGAGCTGTGCATTGAAGTCAACAATAAGGAACTTCTTTCCCAAGATCACTTAAAAATGTGATCGTGAATACATGTTTATGCAGGCTACGCTTCTTAAAAAATGGTTGTGCTGTCTAGAGGTTTGTTTGAAGTGCCGTTGCTGTGAAGTCTGTGTAGTTGATCTCCAAGGAGGCTTTTGTACAGGTGACTTTATTTAAGGATAGATGGTCTTTCGCTGCAAATATAGGCAAAGGAATAACAGTGTGAATTTGTAATTAATTTTGGAACGCACAATGTATTTCCTCTCAACACGCCGTGGGCTTTTAAGTCATTGATAAGCAATAGCATCCTCCCCCATAATGCTGATGCAGCTGCTGTTCAGATCAAGCTGGACCATATTCTTTGTCCAAAAGTTCTATGGCCCAAATAGAAGACAACTTGTAACAATCTTTCGATAAGTAACTGCTGCCAGCAATGCGCAACAAAAGCCAACATGCAGGGCTGTGCCCTCTGGCCCCAGCGAGCACCACAGGGCCTATGCTGTGTTAGAGGGGGGAGAGCAGAGGAGTGCGGGAAGCCAGGCTCCGTGAACAAGCTGAACAGCCTCCCCTCTTGCTGCTGTTGGAGTCACACTATTGGGATAAATGGGCTGTCGCTGTGACACAGCAGCGCATTTCTTCTGTACTCCTCTTCCAGGCAGATTGGTTGGAGCATACCAATGGTAACAGCCCTGTTTGCTGTGACTGCTGATTTATCTTCTGTCTCTTCCTCTTGCTTGAAAAACCTTCCCCCTTCAAAAACATGCTAACAAACAAACAAACAAAAAAATCCTTTTTCAGAATCCTCATTATTGTTTGGGGAAAAAAATAAAAGAAAATTATAAAGCGCTAATCCAGTCGTGGGAAAGGTGCACTCACCTATTCCACTAACCAGCAGGCAGGTCAAACTCGTCTCCATTAGCCTGGAATCATCACGTATATTTTTTTCCCAGCTGCAAAGAGCACTAAGTTCTCTTACTGTATGTACTTATGAAACATTCCCTTACTACAGTTCCATTCAGACTGCTCGGTTCTCAAAACTTGTTTTTGCATAATCCACTCTTAAGAAGGAGAGGAGATTTGTTTGTGAAGGCACTGTGGTGCTATATGTTGACAGGCAAAGGAGAAGGCAAGGCTTTTTATCTTTCTTTTGCTTAGCTTTTAAAGAAAGATGATAAGATTTCTCACTGCAGTAACTAACACGTGATTGTAATCTCAGAGGAGGCACCAAGCATACATGCCCAAGCGGCTTAGGCTGGCCTTCAGCGAGCCCCTGCCACCTTTGTAGGTGGCTGCACTCACACTTTACCCTGAGATCAGTGAGAGAAGAAGTGGGAGGGAGTCTGGTCTTTTCCAGCCCAGCCTCTTCCCAAATTAAAATGTAACTCTGCCCCACTCAAAATAACTCCATCTGAGCTTTAAGAATTGTGTTTGTGAGCAGCAGGCGGGGGACTGGCTCTTTCCAGCCTCCCCAGCTAGCAAAGAGGAGCTGATGGTGGCATTGTCCTTGGGTCGTCTCATAGCACCCACAGCCTGTCCTTGGGTTTGGCAAGGAGAGGTGATGAGAGAGACCTGCTAATGCTCAGAGCCAGCAGAGCTGGCTGAAATGCTTCAACTCAGCCACGAAGGCTAACCTGCCCTGTTGCTCATGAACAATTGTACTTGTTTTCTTTCAGTGTGACAAATGGCCAAGGTTGCTGGCTTGCACTTATTTCTGTGCTTGTTAAAACAACACAGCACTTAAAAAAGAAGTTGAGTTTTGGCATATGAGTCAAAGACATTGATCCAACGAGAAGAGCAGACCAGTTATCACTGCCAGTAATGTGATGGGGTCCTTCAGTGCCAGAAAAATTAAACTAGTTGCCAGATGCTTTCATCCATTTCCTTATTTCTTATTCATTATCCTTATTTATTATTCAACCACAGCAACTCTGTTAATTAACTGCGTTGATCAAAATTAAGTGCCTAATGTTTGGATTCAGCATTGTAGTGTTTAGTGCTACATCACGGTTAATGTAATCTCCTTGCTAGCGCTAGTGTTGTACTAATTTTCTTACTCTGCACATCCTTTAGCAGACAAGGTTTTCCACACAGGAAGAATCAGATGGCAAAAATATTCTTCTAAAAGCAGCTAATTCATACTCAGTAATAGTTGGTGTTTATGTGTAAATAAAACACCTATACATCTGCAAATCCCAATCGCAAGTATGTTTATTGTTTTATCTGGCCAAGGTGCTTTCAAACAGATCCAGCAGTGACAGCAAGGTGACCAGTTCAGCATGATCTTCCACAAGACATGAGCAGGACCTGCTAAGGAAATCACTGTGGGCATGTGTTACTTCACGTTCAAGGTCAGCTCAAGGTTTTTCCAATTTAGCTTTGATATTCTTCATGTTGTTTTCTGAGAGGCAGATCCTAGATACTGCATAGCTAAATGTGAAATGCGGCTTTTCTCCCTGCTGAAAGCACACAGCTTAATCATCATTTATATTATTTCTGTTAACCTTTGACTTCAATGCATCAATTCTTCAGCATACACTGCCATTTTCTATAGGGCTTTGTGAACATTTCAGCCTGTGTGCTGACCACAGATCTTTTTTAAGCTGGCTCTGGGGCAGGACTAGTAAAACCTTGTTTGTAGCTGCTTATTATCTCTTGAAAAAAACCTTAATTTTACATACCTGATATAAACAGATGATGTGGTTTAAACCCAGCCAGTAACTCAGCAACACGCAGCTGCTCACTCACCCCTATCCATCCCTTTCCCAGGGTGGGATGGGGAGAATTGAAGGAACGTAAACCCACAGGTTGAGATAAGAACAGTTTAATTACTGGTGTATAATATAATAATATGCTAATAATAATGATAAGGGACATAACAAGGGGAGAGAATATAAAACTAAAAGGGGAAAGGAAAAAAAACAACACGAGTGATGCACAATACAACCACTCACCACCCACCAACCAATGCACAGCCCAACCTGAGCAGTGATCTGGCCTGGGTAACTCCCCTCAGTTTATATGCTGAGCATGACGTGCTGTGGTATGGAATACCCCTTTGGCTAGTTTGGGTCTGGTGTCCTGTCTCTACTTCCTCCCAGCTTCCCATGCCCTCCTCCCTGGCAGAGCATGACAGACTGAAAAGTGCTTGATCAGGGTAAGTGCTACTGAGCAACAACTAAACATCGATGTGCTATCAGTATTGATCTCAGACTAAAGCTGAAACACAGCACTGCACCAGCTACTAGGAAAATTAACTCTATCCCAGCTGAAACCAGGACAGCAGAGGAAATAGCATTGCCTAGCATTACAATTTTCAGACTCATTTGATTGTAACATGCTGCCTCAGCTGCTGGTTTGGCTGCTGAACATCCCCCTGTTGGTGCGTGCTCCTCAACACGAGGAGTCTGCTTCAAAGGCTGTCCTTTCTTACCACCAAACACTGGTAGCCGTAGTTCTGACAAGCTCCTGTGCGTTTCTGCACTGGCGTGGGGACATGCAGCCCCACTGGTGCCCAACCTTTGCTGAAGGACACCTTCTCCTGCCCTGGTGCCCAGAGCTGACCAGATGACACCACTCAGAAACCCCTCATGCTGCAACTGCCGCCTGCGAGGACACTGCTCTGCGTGTGGCTGTCCATGTCAGGCCGAGGCCTGCCTCAGCCCAAGCCACGCGTGCTTTGGGGTTTCAGCAGCCATGTGGGTCAGCCCCACCTCCTGCCGCCTCAGCGCTGGGTCTGGTGAGGCCAAGGCGCTGTCTGCCCACGCAGGCCTTCAGCCACCAGCGGCGGGGGTGAGGGACATCTGTTCCCATCCCTTTCATAGCCATAACAGAAACAACAGCCACCGTAATTCATGGTGGTAAATGAAGTCAAAATTAACCTGGTTTATGCTGAAAGAAAGCAAGTCAGAGACCAGCTGAGGTGAGCAGTTAGCCTGCAAAGCTGAGGCTGCATGGAGCTGGCGGTGCTGGAGGCGGGCTGGGACCAGCAGCTGCTTCCTGCTGCTCTGGTAACCCCCCCAGGCTGTCAGCTCATGTACGTCTGTCCCTGAAGCACTTGCAGACCAGCCAATGCCACTCAGTATAGGTGTAAGACCTCGGATGCAGCAGACGGATCCTACTTCCCAGGCCACAGCCTGGTGCCGTGGGGGCACTGTGGTCCGAGAGGCACACACTGGCAAAACCCTTCCCCTGAGCAGCCTAGTGTGATGGGAGCTGGGCTTGGGCTGAGGGGGAGCTGCAGGCGGGAATTACCCCAAACAGGGGTTGGAAGCTGGTAAGGGTGAATAGAGCCTGCTGCTGCACTCCAGGCCCCCAGGCAGTCCATGTTGTTTGTCAGTCCATGAGCACATAGACCAATGCTGTCATATGCTGAATAATGTTAAAAGACAGTATCTCCGCTCATTCAGTGAGTCCCGTCTACCGTGGGAATGAGGAGCTGGAGAAGGAAAACAGAACAAATCATGTGATGGTCTAAGCAAAGACTCTCATCGTGGCTAACCACAAAGGAACAAACTGCGCTGCACTAACTTTAACTGTGGCGTGGCAATCCAGAACACTTCATGTTGCCAGCTTAACTGCACATGCTAGGTATTCGAGAGTGCCTTATTGCTGCTTTTAAGACTGGACAGTCCCAGATCTCTCAGCCTCTCCCTGTAGAACAGATGCGCCAGTCCCTTAATCACCTTTGCAGCGCATGACTTGACTCCCTGCAGTACGTCGTTTATACTGAAGCTCCTTCAAGGTAATAAAGCCACTCATTTTATGACTACTGACCTTCATCAGTCTACCAGGAGGCTGAGAACACCCTCAGGGTTTTGATTGTCAGCTCTTGTCATAGTTACACTGCATTTCATCATCTTTAGGCTCATTGGAGCAGGAGCTGGTCAGAGCAAGGCTGTGAAGCTGTCTTCCTCTTGTAGCTGTGTTCCTGGATTTTGGGGGGATGACTGTAGGTGAATCCATTACCAGTCACCTACCTGTGCTTGTTTCTTCAACTACAAGGGGTGGCAGTACTGAATTTGATTGCAAAGCTTAATCTGTTTATATGTGAGATCATGCGCAGTTGTGTGCTGTCCACCTGTGCCACTATTTGCTACTTCTCATCCTTTTGGGAGGATTAACCCTTCCAAAAGTCACTTAAATTGACTGCAGGTTTCTTCAGGCTGAATATGGAGAGCCCAAAAGACAAACAGAAGTTGTCTTCTGCAGTACATTCCTTGCTCTGATAAATTCAGAATTTCCTGAGACCCAGTGACAATTAGATTTCATTGTCCACAGTCTGAAGCAATCTTGCTGGGCAAGTTTGTAGTGAGCAAGAGTGGTGCCTGGTCACCCATAACAGCATGGCTTTCTTGCTGGTTTTGAGAGGTAAACCTGCTTGTGTTGCTCTGTAGTTTGAATGCAAAGATACCTTTCTCCCTCCAGCAGAAATGCGGTATGAAATTAGTTGCAAAAATTCCTGTTATTTTCCCTACAGTAGGAGTCAGCTGTTTTACATCAGGAGACTGTAGACCACTTCCGTGATGAACTGCTGCTCTTTGAAGCCAGTTTTTGCCTCATGGTATGACTTCAGCTATGAAACACATTGAAACTGGAAGCCTTGGGCTAAAACACTGATAGAAAAGGAGGAAAGTGATTTTTTCATTCCCCTGCTTCAAGAATCCAGTGTAAACTCTCCACCTGGCACTGGCATTTATGAAAGCAGTGCAGAGCAGCCTATCTGGTGTGTCACTTTCCCTTTAGGAACTCTGCAAGGGTACAGTTGGAAAGGACAGAAGAGTTACTATTTGCAGGGAAAAGAAGAGTTGAAATCTATCAAGACAGATCAGGCGCACTGGGGGATGACGGTATAATTGAAAAGACATCCTGAGCATTGTAGTCCCTGTTGTTTTCAAGGCCTTTCTTCCCCACTATCAAACAGAGGATGCTTTCTCACCCAGGTCATAAGCCCCCAGCCAACAAGGATACCTCCACTGATAGCCTGTTCTCTCAGCAAACTCAGAGCCTCCAGGCGCAGCAGCCTTTGAAGCAGGCTACCTTGTGCTGTCAAAGTGCTTTCCTGGCCAGCTGAGCCAAGAAAAGGTGTTCCTGCTGCCTCATCTCCTCTCCTTCAGCACCAGAGCATCCTGTCTCCCCTGCTGCCATGGAGCAAGCCCTGGCCTTTGCCAGCCCCCTCTGGGAGCTGCTCATTACAGAGACAGAAATCCAGCATCACCCTTTGCTGCGATGCTGGTGGTGCACGGAGATGCTCACAAGCCCAGGCAGGATGGAGGAAGGTGAGGCAGGCACCTTGGCATGTTGGTGCCTGCGGTCGGCTGACACTGTATGCCTGCCTGGGTCATGAGGCACGCTGAGGAGGTACATGCTTAGAGCTCACACCCTGCTCACCCTACGTGAAGGAAGACAAAGAGGTACAACGCTGTTTGCACCAAGGCACATTTTAATCACAGGGTTGGTGTGCATTTGCTGGCTTTGTGCCTTTCCAGGCTTCTCCATGTCTTCTTCCTCGTGCAGCCTCCTGCAGTTTTGCAGGTGGGCAGGCACTGTTACCTGTGGCACTGTGTTCTGCCTGACTTATTTTTCAAGCATGTTCCCCAAGCTGATTCACAGTGTGGTCTGACAAACGCTTGAGTTGATGTTGCTTCAAAGGGCAGCATCTCCTGCCTGGCTCTGGGCTGGGAGCATGTACTGCTGAGCAGAGGGAGGGTCCATGCCCTAGGCAGTTCCCTGATCCAGTCTCACAGCTTACCCTTCCTGTACAGGAATAGGTTGTAGAGCAATTGCAGAAGTGCTGAACTTCATCCACAGACCTAGCTAGACAGTCTGCTGAAGTTTTGAAATCATAGAAGCATTTAAGTTGGAAAATACCTTTCAGATCATTGAGTCCAACCAGAAACCTAGCACTGCCACGTCCACCACTACAGCTAGTTCCTAAGCACCATATCTACATGTCTTTTAAATACCTCCAGGGCAGCCTTTTCCAATGCCTGACCACCCTTTCTGTGGAGAAATTTTTCCTAATATCCAATCTAAACCTCCCCTAGTGCATCTGAGGCCATGTCCTCTCATCCTATTGCTTGTTACATGGGAGAAGAGACTGACACCCACCTTGCTACAACCTCTTTTTAGGTAGTTGTAGAGAGCAATAAGCCCCCCCCCTTGAGCTTCCTTTCCTCCAGACCAAGTTCCCTCAGCCATTCTTCATCACGCTCATGCTCCAGGCCCTTCACCAGCTTCATTGCTCTTCTCTGGACACTCTCCTGCACCTCAATGTCTTTCTTGCATTGAGGAGCCCAGAACTGAACACAGGACTCGAGGTGCAGAGGGATGATCACTGGCCTCATACTGCTGGCAGGCTAAGATGTCTGTTGACCTTCCTGGCCACCCAGGCACAAACTGGCTCATGTTCAGCCACTGTTGGCCAACACCGCAGATCCTTTTCCACTGAGCAGCTTTCCAGCCACTCTTGCCCAAGACTGTATTGTTGCATGGTGTTGTTGTGGCCCAAGTGCAGGGTCCTGGCACTTTGCCTTGTTGATTCTCATACCATTGGCCACAGCCCATCAACCAAGCCTGTCCAGATCTCTCAGTAGAGCCTTTCTACCCTCCAGCAGATCAACACTCCCAGCCAACTTGGTGCTGTCTGCAGACTTATTGAGGGTGCACTTGATCCTTTTGTCCAAATAACTGATAAATATATTAAACATTGACGAAGATATGAAATATTTTTTTATTTCACACCCTTATACCTTATTAAGGATTTCTTTAATTATCATTAACTCTGAATGATGAACATGGCTAAGACGAGAATTTCACATATTATCAAAGGTGTTCAGTATCTTCCAGGGTCAAATCCTGTATTATTTAAGACAACTTTTCAACTAAAGCACAATCTTGAACTCCAACAACTCTTAAACCACACTTGGAGCTGGGGAGGTTTTTATACCATCAGCCCTGATTACATACCTGGTCAGTCAAGTTGTGCAGCAATGTGTCTGTCCTTGTTGATGTCAAGGAATCCACAGGAATTACAGCAAGCAGCTACTGCGACACTCATGAATATAGAGCTTGCTGAGGGGTGAAAACTGGGGTGGAATAAATCTAGAAAGCTCATTTCTGTTAAAGAAAATTTTTTGAAACTCTATTGGAATACATCTAGTGCCATGATATCTTGCTTCGAGTAAGCAAAACAAATTAGAGCCTGCTTTTGTGGTAGGATATTTGAGTGCAGCCATCCATTTCTAGGAGGATCCTTTGAAGTTCGAAGCTTTATTTGTATGAATCCCAAGCTAAAATTAATAGCTTAGTGTTTATAGGACTTCACAAAAGTTGTTGGCTGCCAATGTTGTTATTTATTTAGTGACACACATGCACAAAATAAAACCCCAGAACACAGCATTAAGAACAACCTATAATTAAGTCGGTTTGATGCAACCTACCGGAATAATCCACGTGACTGGTAATATGGTCATTTTCTTCAGGGCTTCTTGGATGTCTACATGTTGGAGGAAAGGAATGCCATCCAGAGGGACCTTGACATGCTTGTGAGGTGGGCTGATGCCAACCTGATGAAGTTCAACCATGCCAAGTGCAAGGTCCTACACTTGGGTGGGAGCAATCCCAGGCACAGCTACAGGTTGGGCAGAGAAGAGATTGAGAGCAGCCCTGCAGAGAAGGACTTGGGGGTGTTGGTTGATGAGAAACCGAACATGAGGCTGCTTCAGTGTGCACTCGCAGCCCAGAAAGCCAACTGTATCCTGGGCTGCACCAAAAGGAGCGTGACCAGCAGGTTGAGGGAGGTGATCCTGCCCCTCTACTCTGCTCTCATGAGACCTCACTTGGAGTATTGTGTGCAGTTCTGGGGTCCTCAACATAAAAAGGACATGGAACTGTTGGAACTAAGTCCAGAGGAGGGCCACGAGGATGATCAGGGGACTGGAGCACCTCCTGTATGAAGATAGGACGAGAAAGTTGGGGCTGTTCAGCCTGGAGAAGGGAAGGCTGCGTGGAGACCTCATAGCAGCCTTCCAGTATCTGAAGGGGGACTACAGGGATGCTGGAGAGGGACTCTTCATGAGGGACTGTAGTGACAGGACAAGAGGTAACGGGTTCAAACTTCAACAGGGGAAGTTTAGATTGGATATGAGGAAGAAATTGTTTACGTAAGGGTGGTGAGGCACTGGAATGGGTTGCCCAGGGAAGTTGTGAATGCTCCATCACTGGTGGTGTTCAAGGCCAGGCTGGACAGAGCCTTGGGTGGCATGGTTTAGTGTGAGGTGTCCCTGCCCATGGCAGGGTGGTTGGAACTAGATGATCTTAAGGTCCTTTCCAACCCTAATTATTCTATGATTCTATGTACATAGGATTAGATTGTATGACTTTTGTCTTGTGTTTGGCTCACTTAGAGGCAACACTTGGAGGCAAGAGCTTGGCAGCTATTTAACATGCTGTTTGATCTGTTTCCACCAAATAAAAAGAAAACCAACCCTCAAAAATGTTGAATACACTGGGACGTTGCATGAGGAGCATTTAAAAGATGCTAAGAAATCCTAGGTCAGGCATTCCTAGGACCAGATGGTTTCTGGAAGAGTACAGAGGCAGCTGCAGTTATTCTACTTGCAGTGGGAAGTTTTTCTTTACAGGCCTGAACGTGCCTATTCCCCAGCTGTCCCTGAAGTTTTAATGAGGGAAGGACCATTGAGGGCCAGTTAAGCGAAAGAACTGAATGATAACGATCTTTTTCTCATGAGAATGAAGGACATTGTTGCTTCAGTGAAGGTTTCCATCCATTTCCACACAGATCTCAGTCGGGAGGCTCACATGGAACATGTGTGGCTGGCTGCTCCCCCTGACCCCAACCCCAACCTGACCTTTATTTCCCAACTCTGTTCAAGTGATAACCATTAATGGTGATGGTAATGGATGTCTCTGGGGTGTGATGGCCCATCTGATTCAATTCTGGGGAGACAGAAAACAGTAACAATAGCCAAGGGCTCATCTGAAAAACTGCACCACCACCCCCCAACCATAGTCCTGGTCAAGGTCTGACTTAAGCCAAGTTCCTGTAGTCGATATGCAGCATGACTATGAGTCAGCCATCTTACTCCATAAACAGTGGACAGCCCGGGTCCTGTTGAGCTCTCCTGTACAGCAGGAGACTGGGTTAGACTCCAGGATCTAAGTCTGTATCCAGCTGCGCCTAGACTCTGAGAAATTTAGAAAGCAAGGGGGTCCTTTCCGCACCTCCTGTAACCACTAGGCTGGTGGAGATTCTGTACCACAGCTACAGTTTTACCCAGTACCCTCTTTGCAACACTGAATGCATAGGAAAGAATCTAGGAAGCCTGCAACCATATCATGACATTTCCCAGAAACAGCTTCAGAGCATCCACTCACCTGGTGTTCTTGCTGAGCCAACGCTGGTGTCTTTGTCACAACCAATATAAGACGTTAGGTAAAATATCTTGCAAGTTCCACCAAGCAGATAAATGAAAACATGTATGTCAAATATAAACGTTTTATGAAAACATTTCTGCAAAGTCGTGTCCGTTTCATGGACGATGGCTTCTACTTCAGAAACCCAATGATAAAGAAGAGTATTTCAAATCTGAAGGAAGATATGATCACATACATTTCAGAAGTATTTTGCTATTGCATCACATGTCAATGGTGGAAACCAAAAGCTTTGTTCTCAGAGGAAGATTATGCCTGAGATTTCACGGCAAAGAGGAAATGTGCAGCATAAGTCCCCACTCAGCCAGCTCAACAGGGAGCGCAGTTCCACCCTTCACAAAACGCCCCTTGCCCTCTTGAACACACCAGGAGACCCAGCTAAAATCAAAAGAGCCGGCATCAGGCCAGGACCTCTGTAGACACCAGTCATTCAGCTCATGACAACTTTCCCCCCAGCTGACATCAGTTTTACCATTCTCTAAGCTCTCCTGAGAGCTGTCACAGGACTAAGTGTGCAATTAAAATTACTTGTATTCATGTGCACACACATATGCGCACACAGAGAATTTATGGTTCCTACCGGTGCTGTGAATTTCGATTCTTTGCTGTCCTCTGATAACTAAAGGATAATTTAATACTCATTAAAATTACATTCCCAGACGAGAGTGCCAGCGCCTTGCGGTGCGCCTATCAACGCCAGCAGGACAAAAGCACCCTCTAGTGGTAGATTTCAGTAACTGCCATTTTCTTTTCCTCCCGTTTCAAGCGCATTGAACAGCCAAGTGCTGTCACCCCGTTATCTAACCAACCCCAACGCGGTCTAGTGACAGCACGCCAGGATACAAAACGTAGGACACTGTCCTGTTTGAACAGAGCATCACAGACTTCGGATATGATACTGTAGTAGTGAACTGGAAACTAGATGTAGAGTTGTGAGGTCAGAAAATTCCCATGCATTGGCTTTTACGACTGCTTCATGCATACCACTAAGCCCAAAAACATCCAGGAACTTAAGAAGCAGAAACTACCCTGGGTTTTAACGAGTTACTTATTCTTACAGGTACAACTTCTTTCCATAGCAAAATATAAGCTGGTTGCATTTTCAGCCACAGGAGAAAACTTGGAGCAGAAAACATATTTACTTTCAAATCCAATTTCTACACATATCACTGACTGCTAAGCAGCTGTCAATCTAAATTCATTTACCACTTCCAACATGGAAATATAACTACAAGTAAGCTAACACCCTACAAAAGAAGAGGGACAGAGGTAGCCAAAGCTTGTATAATTTGCTGTGATTTCTCTCAGTTCAGTTCACGCTAGAAGATTTATGTTTAATAAAGCGTTAGTGAAGCTAGCAATAAATGGTAAGACTGCATTTTTTCCTATCCTTTCACATCATACCACTATGCTTCTTCCTTTTGGGAATATGTTCTACCAATAAACCCAGCAAACCCAGACATAGATCTAACAAGATCAAAACTACATGATACCAAGGAACCTTTTTATCTCTAAGTCAAAAGCTAAGCCACAGACTATGTTGTTTCTTTGCACGCATATAATGATCACTTGTCTCTCAACTATTACAGCCCAGTTATATTCGAACACTGAGAAAAAACAAACCAATTGTCATGCAAATCGGCATATTATGGGTGCCTCATTAGGTATTAGTCTGTATTTACTACAGATTTATCATTCACCATATTGTGTGAACAAAGGATTTCACAGAATTGCATTCTCATTTCACTGATCTATTTGTAGTCTTTGATGCACACATCTAAGGAAGCTAGGAGAGGCTGGAGGCAAATACAGCTCGGTAATGCTCAAACATTCATCTAACTGCTGGTAGCTTGTTATATACATCAGTGTCTTTTATTCAGAGAACTATGTATGCATGCATGTGTATATATCTACATACAGACATGTACTCAACATCAAAAGGACGTGGAACTGTTGGAACAAGTCCAGAGGAGGGCCACGAGGATGATCAGGGGACTGGAGCACCTCCCGTATGAAGATAGGATGAGAAAGTTGGGGCTGTTCAGCCTGGAGAAGAGAAGGCTGCGTGGAGACCTCATAGCAGCCTTCCAATATCTGAAGGGGACCTATAAGGATGCTGGGGAGGGACTCTTCATGAGGGACTGTAGTGATAGGATAAGGGGTAATGGGTTCAAACTTAAACAGGGGAAGTTTAGAGTAGATGTAAGGAGAAAGTTCTTTGCTGTGGGGGTAGTGAGGCACTGGAGTGGGTTGCCCAGGGAAGCTGTGAATGCTCTGTCCCTGGCAGTGTTTAAGGCCAGGCTTGACAGAGCCTTTGGTGATATGGTTTAGTGTGAGGTGTCCCTGCCCATGGCAGGGGGGTTGGAACTAGATGATCTTAAGGTCCTTTCCAACTCTAACAGTTCTATGATTCTATGATTATACATATATAGAGAGAGAGTTCATTTTTGCTTTCTCTATAATGAACATTCTTGGGAAAATCAGACGCAGAACTTCAGACATGTGACTTTAGGAAAACTTATGTATGTTCATACACACGAATGAAACATTTCCTTAGGCACTTTGTTATAATGATACCTAGGCAACTTGGAATGATTTGCAGGGACAGAAGGATTTTATAAGCAGATTTATTCATCTTTATTATTGTAACAAATGATTGCATATGCCAAGGTTCAGATGCCTTTAGCACCTTGTCATGTCTTGGAGAAATTTTAAGACAAGCTAATATATTGTGTAAGAATCTGGTGTCAACTCTTTCTCTATCATGTACACACGTGCAGGTCACAAATCTGTCACATGAGGGAAACTCAAACTAAAGTCTGCTTTGTTATTCTTCTGAATTTTGTCCATAATGCTTAGTAACGAGGTATTCTGAATACAGGTGGGTTTACAATATCCCAAAAGCAACCAAGGAGTTTGGGTCCTTCTATCAATTCTTGCAAGGCTGCATTTTCCATGTCTTTGAAAAATATATTTCTTTTAATAAAAGATAGATTCTGATGTTTGCTTTATGGCAGATCATTGGTATGTTCCAGTAGTTGCATTCAGTAGGCGAATGAGAACATACAGAGCTGCTTTGCAAACATGCACAAAAGACAATATGTATTTATACTTATCGTAGAAACGTACCTGAACATCTTTGCCACCGCCTCAGTGGATAAAGAGGCTTTCAGTGGAGGTTTTGAACAGGCAGGGTAGAATGGTGTGGCCAGCAATAGTCTTATTTTAAAGCAAGATTTCTCCGGCTGATGTAATGCATTTTGCCAAACTTGACCTCATTCCACCCCAGCAGTTTAGAGGTGTAAGTCTCCCTGTCACTTTTCATACTACTTTGCTCACTGCTGCAACTGGCGTTTCACCTAGGGCAGCAGGCACAAGGGAAACAACTCTCACCCGTGTCAAAGGGAGCTTCGAGAGTGATTGTGATCCTCTCTTCTTCTCACTTACTTCCTGCCTGCTGCAGAGTCCAAAGGAGAGACCAAGCTGATTTTATGGCGGAGGAAATCTCTGACTGACTGAGTCTGGGATTGAATCAGAAGCAACCAGCTGACCTTTATCTAGAGCAGGGATGAAGCTTCTTCCCAGCACTTGTGCAGGTTTGCTCTGAACACAGACGCAATGGTGCAAATTCACTCTTCATCAGCGAATCCTCAAGTTTTAGCTTGCTCACACCTCTTCCCAGTGTGTTTGGGGTACATCCAGGACTATGGCCTGGAGCTATTACTGTCTAAAGAGAGGAGGCGCTGCTGGATTTGAACTTGCCTTAATATAAAGCTACCTGGATCTAGAGCTCCAACATGTGTTTATTTCCATTCTCACAATAATATCTGGCTACTTCTGCTCCTCTTCCTCATGGATTTTAGACTGCCCAGAAGATCTGAGCTTTCCTTCAAAGACTGTCTTTCTTGCATACTGAAACAGATCCCATTGCATACACAGAATATGCACAATTTCCCTCCTTGTAGTGCCTGCTGTCCAAGTGACTCCTTCACTTCTCTTCCCACCCCTTTTTAGCCCCCACCTGAAACTGGTTGTGGATAGCCGGTGCTTCTTGAGCCAGCAAGCCAATTTGGTAAGGTGGGAAATGCAGCCAATAGTGGTTTTGTCTCTACTAAGAAATGGCCGGGACCTAGGTCAACAGAGAGAAAGCGCACTGATTTATTGTGTACAGTAAATAACTCACAGCTATAGGCATGGAGTAAAACATTAAACTACAGGAACAGGACACTGCTGCTTATATATGGGCAGATGGTGTTTCTAATCACCTTGTTACTTATGACAGTTGTACTAAACTGAAAGGCAGATTAATTTAGCAACATACACTATCAGTAAAATGGTAATAAAGCTCTTCTTCAAGCATCACTAAAATATGAAAGACTTAAACTAGAGAACCAGTGGGACTGAACCCTGGCCAGACAGCACTGTCTTGTGCCTGTCTCACAAATAAAGCTGAGAGCTGCAATGGACAGAACTTTCAAAGCAGCATTTAAAACTAGGTGCAACTGCTGTCAACCAAAATGTAGCTTAGGCTGCTTCTCCCCACACCTCCACACCTCCTCCCTTTCCCAAAGTCTGGCCATTAATTTTCAGTCGCTCAGTAATAATCTGTCTTCTAGACACAAACACTGTCAAAATGCTGTTAATTACTGTATGAAAATCCATTTGATAAAATAATGTTCTTTAAAACAAACAGAACAACAGCAACAAAACAGCATCCAAATAATTAATTGGCTCAGACTGGAGCTGTCTGCTGCATTATACAAACTGCCTGCTTCGCTAGACAACTAATCCAAAGTAATCCTCTTTTGAAACCACTGACTCACCATCTGATTTGCACAGGGAATGCCTGCTGCTACGAATTATACCAAAGTGGCAGATTACTTTATTTTTCACTATCTGCATTTCGATCTCTGGAAACTGACATCTTTCCAACAGCTATGAAATAAAACTGGAAAAAAATAAATAAAATAAGATCCACATATTTTTATAAAGTTTCCTACTGGAAATAAATCTACAATAAAACATCGTTTTTTGGCAGTCATACCTCAAATATACATGAAGGGAAAGTTCATAGATTAAAAGCTTTGTTTTTAGCTTTTGTATAATCCTATCCTCCAGCTTCCAGTTTCCTCTTTTTACCTAATGACTCACCGTTCCGCCAGTCATTTCAACCTATGCCTAGGTGTACCTTGTCTTCCTTTGCTCATACAGCTGTCATTGCTGGAAGAATGCTGGCCTGGTGAATGCACTGAAGTTTGACACAGGAAACCTCATTTGGGTTGTCTTTCTGTTGCAGGACACCTTTCCAATCTGTGGTATCTCACTTAACCAATTCTGGCTTGGTTCCCCCTCTGTAAAATAAAGACAACCATCTGCCTACCCCTTCATCTCTCAGCATTTGGTTGTCTTTACTATTTAGACTATAAGGTCTATGTGCTAGGACAGGTTTCTTACTGTTAGCCTGTAGTGTCTAACTAAGAAAGGCCAGTCTGGGTTGGAACACTTACTTAGGCTCAATCCCAGTATAAGAATACCAATTGCACATTATTTGCTAGTGATAGGAATAAGCATGTTTAACATTTTAACCAAATTAGCATCTGAAAGAAGAATATTAGTAGGTTTCTGATTTACTACATTCCTTAACTACATCATAAAGGGTAACAATATTGTACACGTGCATATGAGGGGAGGGGTGTATATAAAATATCGGGGGGCATTTTTTGTATTTGTTTCATATTCTTAATCAAATATTCCCCCAATAAATTGCCCTTTCATCAAATAATTCCAGTGGTTAGAGACTAAAGTGGAAAAAATATAAAATACTGTGAGATACAGTAAGACCACAGATTCTAGCACTTGCTTCATGTTCATATGTGCTGTTTCATAAAATCAAAATAAATCATTAAGGAAGAAAGCTTTGCCATGTGTCTTTTTCTCTCCAGTTACATAGATTAGGTTGACATTTACTAAGTCCATAAGATAAATCAGGATTACAAACCGAGAATAGATGAATACAGCGAAGATGAAAGGACAGAAACATCTTCAGATTTCAGAAAGTTTTTAATTCACACTTTGCCATATCCAGCGAATACACAGGGTGCTGGTCCCCACTTGAGCCTCTGGTTGATGTACAGCAGTAATAGTAACAGCCATTTGAAAAACCCTGACATTACTAATTAGCTTGAGGCTATTTAATGAGCCCAGTCAGATTTCTTCGATGGCTCTATGATACATCTAGCAGAACTGAGCATTGACAAGAGGCTATTAACCACATTTCTCTTTTCTGTGTCTGCCAAAACACATTGTAGAGTCAAAGGATATTCCCTATGGTAACTTCCAAATAGCAGCAGTGCTCAAATGCACATAAGCAAATGCAAACCAACCTCCCATTGTGTCTTCCTGCTTCTGTAGTGAAATGTTTTTGCACCCAGGTTAGACCCCAGAATTTGATCAATACAGATTTCCCCTGGCAACCACAGTCCTTTGCATCACTTTTAATGAAGCTGCAGGTTTCATTCTTACCTGCGTTCTTGTTGCCTGAGCAACAATGGTTTGGACTTGGCTTTGTTTTTCAATTCTACTGGATCAAATTAAATGGAAAAAAAAAAATCATCATGGAGCTCAGCAAAAACTGCTCTGCTTTTTCTAGCCCCATCTCCCTTTGATTCAATGCCTGCCCTGTCCACAAGCTGGGCCCCAACAGAAAGCAAAAAGAAATGAAATGGGTACTTGCTGCACAAGTTTACAGGCACGGAGCTTCATTAGCAGCATCCCTAACTTATGGCGTATGTTGATTCTGGTAACAGGGAAAAGGAAAGTGTCCAGCAGGGAAATCAGCAACAGGATGCAGGAGGCTGAGGCTCTCTCCTGTGCAGCAGCTGGCAATGATGAAGATGATGATGCATTTGTTCCATGCTTTTCCTTTGGTTCTATATACCAGGTCATACTGGCCCAGCACTCGTGACGAGCAGTCACATCAAGGGCTGTGCAATGGCTGGAGGAAGGTGCATCTCTGGTGAGACCACCTGGCCAGCGGGAACTGAAATGAAGGATATAAACAAGCCTCATGTGGGTTCCCAAGCAACATTCCAGGGGCATGAGCGCTCCCCTTGTCCGCTCAGACAGAAGTCAAACTGACACAGTAAAGAAAACTGCAGTCTCAGTTGTGGTTTTGCTTTGTAAACCTTATTTTTCAGGGCTCCTACACCAGAACCATGCCATCATGCCTGAGCAGCTCACGATAAAGATAAGAGCTGAAATTGGAGGAGAATAACTGATTCTAGCTTCATGTCTGTGTACTGCCAGGATTTTCCCTGGTTTTTTCATTACTATATTCCCAGAGGATAGAGTTGAAATACAGATTTTCTCAATGTGTCTGTTTCAGATTAACATAACATGATATTTGGAAATTGGGCACTTACATCCAAATGACAATCTTTCAGAGGAGGCTTTCTACTGAGAAATACATTAAGCCTGATGTTCCCTTTCCCTTCAGAGCAAATTAATTGTACAGAAAAAAAATCAACCGTACTCAGATGCATGCCTTGTTATGCCCTATGAATTTCCACTGTGCCTTAAAAACAAGTAACAAACATACAATACATTTCCTACAGCGCTCATTGCCGGAGAGAATTCATGCCAATTACAGGGTTATGTTAACATCTCTGGGAAAGCATGAATAACATCCAAGTTGGGAAGCTTTTATTTTGCTAAATATTAGCTCCTATCTAGACTTGTTTAGATAAAGGAAGTAACAGTTTGACATCTAGTTGTTGTTACACTGATTTTAAATATCCAGCCCTGTTCCAGTATTATGTAAGTGTTGACATTGTACTAAAGCAAAATCATATAATAAAATCGGAAAACCACCTCAGGGAGTGCATATTGTAAAAATATATACACGTACATATATCTAACATACATACAAATATGTATGTATCACCTAAAATCAAAGAATAAACTATATATCTAAAAAAACTATTAAAAAAAATAATTAAGAACAACAGTTTTAGTAGAAATGGTCTGAAAGTAATCGTAAGTGCTTCAGGTTTCAAGCTCAGTTTAAATTCCTTTTATTAAATACCCTTTTTCCCTGCTCAGCTATTAGTTTATTATTGATTCTTATCACAAGCCTCTCTTCAGTGATGTACTCTTGAAATCTCACTCTTTCTGAATATGCACATTCCCCACACATGAGTCATCTCACAGCAGGACAAACCTAATCCTTATTCTTCTGCATGAAAGCACAGTGCCAAGCCAGTACGTTCAGGGGACACAACAGAAGAGAAAGCCATCACCAATATCAGTGTGGAACATATCGCTTATCTTCTTCCACACATTTTCTTGCTTCAAGCAACCCACTGACATGCCAAAATAAGACTTTTTTTTGTGTAATACAGGGGGATAACTATTTGCTTGTGTACAGTGCATTTTATAAATAGTAACAGTACTATCTTAGGTCAAGTAACAGCTGGGCTTGCTCTCCAACTGAAGGGATCTATGCAGCTAGTCCTAGGAGTCAGGGAAGGTCGCTCTGAAAGCACACACTTTCCCCTTGGTTCCTGGAGCTCTGTGCCATGCAAGCCACTTTCCTGCTACTGAAAGAACAACAGCAGAACACGAGTTTTCTGCCCACCACAGCTGTAGCCAGGGAGTCTGGGGAAGTAAATAAGCACTTTTACAGGAGAGTCTGCCACCAGAGGGCATTCCAAACCCTCAGGGCCTAGACACCGGGATTCCCCCCCTACCCATGCCACCTGTGTCCCTTCCCGCTGGTCGTGCCTCCATCAACAAGCCAGAAGGGAGATGAAATTGGCAGGTGCCAAGCTGATGTGCATACTGCTAAGAAAGAGAGGGCAAAAGTGAAGTCAGCCCCTGGACTACAGGTTGTCCACCTTGATTCCTTTTTATACCAGAGCTGTCTTGGAGACACCAACTGGAGCATCCAAAACAGCTCTTGGGTGTGAGCTTCTTCCCCACCTCAGGCAATAAAGAGATACAGTGCTCAGATTCCTTCTCTTTTGCTTAGAAGTATACACATACCCTGGGCTGCATGGGGGAAGCCATCATCCTCCCTTCCAGTCCCACACTGATTCCTTGTGGATGACCACATTGCTTCTTTCCATAAATAATAATAATGTGTTACAGAAGACAAGAAGGCAGCTTTGGTTGGATAGCGCTCTCAGCAGCGTGGGCTTAAGAGTATGCGCAGCCAAGGACACAGGTCGTCCATAAGGGATCCTTATCACACCAGAAAGATATTTAGAGGGTGTTGGTTGCATACATGCTCTCTTAGTCCCCTGTGAGCAGTAAGTACGACTGCTGCATTCTCAAGCAAGGTGCTCTGCTGACCTCCAAGTCCCTGGGCCCAAGTGTTCACTATGACAGATCACACAGCATCCAAGTATCTGCCAGAGGTACAATCACGCCAGTTGGTTGTGATCAAACCCTGGACTATGAGCTGCTTGGCACAGAAGAGTCAATGGGATTCAGCAATGAGGGGACTGTGGCAAGCATATGTTAAAAATAAAGTCATGTTCATCATCAAATAAACTGATAAAACCTTACTGAAAGGATTTTCTTTCTTACATGTCTCAAAACTCTCATAAATGAAGATAAAACTAACACAATTTTCTCTGCTGGTCAGCTATGTAGAAAAGTACATGTGCCTCTTTGTACTACAAATATGGATTTTTATACGCTAGCTTACTACCACCAGTTGCTGCTATCTAGCTGGAGCAGCTGAAGATACCACCTGCCCACCAGCTCTTTTTTACTGCCAGGTAGTTCTGCTGGCATAGTAGAAATTGTATACACGCACCCCCCAAATTTACTCCAGCGAAGGACTAGCCAAGCTAATTTAATCCATGCCCATCAGTTTATTGCACTGAATCCAAGCAGAGGCACTAGAATGATAATCAACAATAAACCGCTATCAGACAGTCAAACACTGGTCACTGAAATGTAACACTGAGAGATGACAAAAGGCTTCTCTTGCTCAACATTATTCTCAGACTAAAGTCAAAACACAGCACTGCACCAGCTACTAGGAAGAAAATGAACTCTATTCCAGCTGAAACCAGGGCTCTCATAAAAGAACAACGAAGGCAAGGAAGAAAAGAAAATAAACATGAGCAAAAAGTAAGACTCCTGCTCTACCCTAGGAAAGTAACTGCCCCAGCTCCCCAGCTTTCTACAGCAGGGTGAGACCGAGGGGCAGGAGCTGCCTGGAACACAAACTATAGAAGGCCAAGACCTTGATTTGAGGAAGTAGAAGGGCAGAGAAAAGCAGCCCCCATCTCAGCCCCGTTTTCCCTTGCCCAAGAGCTCTCAAGCTGCTGCACCCTCACCTCTGGGACTAGAACTAGATGGGGGCCAGCTGAGTGTATTGCATCAGATCTGTTTGGGATTGCGTGCTCACAGCTAATGGAGGGTACAACTGCTGTGGAGCAACACTTTGCATACACGGCAATGAAGACTGGCAATGCTTATCGTTAAAGACAGTCAGACTGGTGAAATTTTGCTCTAAGGCTTGAAACTCGCCTAGCTTCTACTAAGCACTCCCACCACTGAAAGGTCGAATTCCCAGTTCAAATTCCATCAAAATTCTGATTTGAAAGTATGAAGCTTCTGTCTCTCACAGGACAGGCTTTGATGTGTTTGTCCTCTTTCCCTGTTTCAGCCACTTGCATACAGCTTCCTTTGAGGAGTCCTGCAAGGCTTGCATGCACTTCATTTCCATGTTAGTGCATGATGCGGTATCTATTAGGATTACCACCTGTATTTCTTTTAAGCTCTGACAGTAGGACTATCAAAGCCTTTGGAAACATTTGTTTTCGGTAAGAGGACTGTGAGGGAAAACGTTCACAGCTGAGAAAAACATATTTGAAGGGAATATGATTTTTCTATAAGGACAGCAAATTCTTGTTGCATTAATCACAGGGACAGAGAGAACAGACATTGGCAAGTTAGAGACACTAGGAGATGGTAAAATGCATCATGACCCAGCGGTAATGCAGAAGGCAGTAATTCCATTATTATTTTCTTGTCAGCCAAAACTTTAATGGCTTATGTAATGATAACTCTATTTAATGCCATATACTTACAATTGCTTATAGAGAACACAGAATGTACAGTGCACTGTAAACATTTTTGCATATTCAGTATCAGCTCAGACTCCTGCTCATGCCTAGCTGCTTCCTGAACATGAATGCAGCCTGCACTATGTTATATAAACAAGTGATTAAAAATAGATTACTTGAGATTCTTAATGTATCACATTTTCCTGTAAACAGTGAAAGTCATATGAGCAATGCAAATGCACTGCAATGAACCACACTAAATCTTAAGTATGTATGTCATGTAAAGCTACATCATGTAGCTAAGTCATGGTAAAATCCAGTGAGCTAGGCCTCGGGTATGCAGGTTTCAGCAAGCAATCTTGGAACATGGCATCAAATCGCAGTGAAAATTGCTGGGGTTTTCTTTTAAGTAATGGCTTCCCTCTTTATCTTCGACATATTACTGGAGTTGAGAAGGAAGCAAGCTATCCCTCTTCACTGGTATTTGATGCATTCCTACTTCGTAAGTAAAACAAGAGACTGTAGCATGCAGAGAACTGCATGTTCCACCTGCACAGCCACTTGAAGCCAAAGGGAATTTGCCCATGTGAATGTTTCACAAGATGCCTTAGGGAGAGACTTGGAATTACTTCAGAATCACATAAAATAACTGCATACATTTTTGCATGCTCATAGTTGAAGACAATATCAGCATTACCAACTACCATCTCCTTTAAGCATTAAAAGTGGCAACTGCTACCAGTGTACTTTGTCCCAACACTGACTGGAGCTGGATGCCCTGGGAACACTCTGGGTACCAGAGCAGGGCACTCGAGTGCCTAGAGCCCTTTTAACAGTGCTGCTGAAAGCAGTTGTCTGCCTTTTCCTTGTATGTTGATCCTTGTTTCCCCTTTCACACTGCCTCCTTCTCCTGTTGTCAGCACAAATACCGGTGCAGCCACCCACTAAACTGAAAAGATGAATGTACCCGAGTTTAAACTTCACTACAGCACATGCAAGTAGTTTTAAACTATACCATGTCTCTGATATGGCTCACGGCAGCTGCACCAGTGCTTATGCTGAAAAGACAAAGCCAGGAAGAAAAAGCCAAGAGCCAGACAGGCTGCACCAATTTTGTCTGTAGCATGCTGAACTTCATCACTAAAAATGCATGCTCTAGTCATGGATTGGGGTTTCTTAGTTTTATGCAAATACTTACAATGATATCCAATCAGGCATGGATACAGCTATAGCAATGTGAAATTGCCTTGCACTGGCAAAAGACTTTTCCATTTCTGAACCTATTGCTGACATATTGCCTGTAGGGCACAGTTTGAATCCAAACCAGCCCCTAGACCATGGGAAAGTTGATCTGTGACTACCTGGTTTGCCCTAAACCCTAGACAGCATGAGAGACACCACCACGGCAGTCTGAACCCACATAACCAGCCCATTAACAGCTTGCTGCATACAATTTCCAAAGCCCACGTCAAACCCCAAGGCCTACGTGATTGCAAGGCCTGGTAACCGCAAAGAAGCTGCCAGTAAGTGTGAGAATGGATGAGCACAGCGCTGCTCTTCAGACAGCTAATTATAATGGCTTTTGGAGAAATTAAATTGAAATGATCTGAACTAATTGGAGTAAAGTATCAGCTTGACCTAACAATTCCCACGTAACAGAACAACATATGAAGCAGGGATGGTGGGAAAACACTGGAAGTTAGTTTATCTGTTTTGCAGCAAAGATGCAGTCTGGCAAGTACAGGCCGCATTTAGGCTTTGTCAGATTCTCCAGGTCCAGGCCAGTTAGCTTGCACATAAAACATTAGACAAAGTATTTCTGGGTGTGGACAAGAGCACAGTTGCCAAACAAGTACCTGCTTGAGCTTTCCTGTGAAAACCAAGCCTTGGTAAGAAGTTAAGGTATGTAAAATGCACTACTACTTCTCCACATTTAAAATAGCGCTGGCACAAGTGCCAGGGTGTTTCCACTTGCTGACCATGCATGACTAAGCTATTCTGCATATTAAATACACAGGATAAATGGTTGAAAAGTATCATCTATAACCAAGTAAATATGCCTCCTGACATCTACAATCAGTCCTAAATACCCCCCTGGTCACGATATTCTACACAGGCATGACTTCCAGGCTTCATTATTGTATCTTCCAAGCCAGAGAAAGGTGGAAGAAAGCAAACTGACAGTGAGACTTCCTGTGTGCCATCAAAAAAAACTTTCAAACTTGTATTCTGCTTATGCCACAGCAACATAAAACTAATAACACACACTTGGTGACCTCACTGGGTAGGCTTTTGGATTTCACACCCGAAACACCGTAGCTTTCAAAAGACTCATTATTTGTATCTGGACATCTGGCAAGAACATGTGGATCAGCCACGTAACTCATTAGAGAGATGACGAAGTAGTTGCACAGTTACTTGCAGAAAACCGAAATTCACATTTCTTTGCAAAATGGACACGCGTTCAACTTCAATGACAGGATTGTTACATACTTGGTTACTTAAAATATATACATATTAAAAGTTACTTTAGGTAGGAATTTGACTACAAAAATTAGTTTATTTCACTTATTCCTTCAAGAATGTACTTTGGTGTGTCAGGTTTTGTGGATTTTTTTGCCAAAAAAGAGTTCTTATACAAAACTTAGCATTTAAATAAAGCTATAAGCTTGCACAGTAATTCCTACTTTTCCCCTACCTTCCTGAAACACTAGCAATTAAGCACTTAGATGATGGTGATCCTTAGTGGGGAGAAAAGATATTTATTCATCTTATATGGAGCACAATGTAGCAAAAAGGGTAAGTTTTATCTATAAATCACTACCTTACGGAACATGCACTAAACAGGCAGTTGTTGCTTCTTGATCAGGCAACTTTCACAGCTTTCATACTGATCCAAATGGAATTTTATCCTGATTAATAACTCGCCAGATTCACTCACAGGCAAGCTTAGGCAGCATGGAGTCAAAGGAGAGAATGAGGAATGTAATATTCTGGCATAAAACCAAGTGCTTCTTAAAGGCAAAGGATCTTTTCTGTAGCTATAATATTGAACTTAAATTAGACTTTGAATGATTTTTTTTAATTGGATACTTAAACCTGTGATATTTAGAACCCCCCCTCTCCAATTTTTTCATGAAGGTATTACTGTTTTCTTAGGTGGTTTTACTTCTTTTTTCATGTGCAGTGACAAAAACAATTATATGGAACTTTTGCTCAAAAGCACCTGAGTTTGAGTTCATTCTAGAATTAGCTGCATTCCTGTCAAAAATAGAAGCAATAATAATTAAGTAAGTACCGTATTTTTTCAGCATTATATCCACCAGTCTCACCAATGGATTATATGGCTGCTTTCAGACCACAGCACAACAGGTATCACTGGATCAGTATCTACATAGTTAAAACAGTAAAAAAACATCACGTGCACATAGACCCAGAATATCTCAAAAGCACAGAATGATGTAGTTGATCAAGGACAGGTTTAAGTTTGCACATGCTCACCGTCACTTCTTAAGTATTGGGGTGTCCTTCAGCGTGCTCTGATTTATGCGGACTGTGACAGATAACGAGTTATCAAAAGTACCAGTTGGGTACCAGGCTCCAAAAATTAATTAATAAGCTCCCATCCATGGGATCAATCTACAGTGGTCTCATCCTTAAATGGTTTAGGTAGATTAGTATTTCCATTACAAAATCAATACCCAAAGTTTCCACACCGCAGGAGGTAACAAGGACCCCACAACCAGCCCGGTTTAAAGAACATGCTCTTCTTCCCTCTGTTTTCCTGCATGGTAAATTGGGGAGCAGAAGGAACATACATTCATGTACATACATGAATTACCACAACACCTGCATTAACAGATTATGCTGAAGCCTGTGTTAACTGTAGCATTCAAGTGCATTTTATTAAGAGTTATAAAATCTATACAATCTTAAAATACAGTGCATTTCACACACAGGTTGCAAGACCTCATTGGTATCACTACAGCACTGAATAGATGATGCACTTCCTATCAAATCAGCCAGGGAAAACCCAAACTATCCTATTTCAGATTACAATCTCTTTCAACACCCCACTGCTTAAGGCAACATTTCTACTACCTGAGTTGATTTTGTTAATTTCACAATGTTCTGAACCTCTGTGGTGGGGGCTCAGAGAGGAGCGATTGTGCACACTTTTCACAACACAGAACTAGCAAGAAAAATGGCAGTAGTCAAATTGTAAACCTTGCATTAAAAATATGTAAAAGAAAAAATTTGGTACTTACAAAACTGAACACAGCCTATTCAAGATATAAATCTTGACTCTAAAGTGAGATCAAGTAAAAAACCAGCACTTCATTTCATAATGTACTTCACTTTCACCATACTTGAAAGTCATGCAAAAAATGATGCCTGTTTCTTCATGCTTACACCACTGTTATGTCACCAATCTTGTGTGCGATGTCATGCTATAAAAAGAAAGAATATCATTAATCTATATTAACAAGAGGCTAGACACTGTAATATACAGTAATTAAATGCATAATTCAGATCATAACCCAAATTATGGCCATTCAGATTCCATTTTATACCAGTGTCTTGAAGAAAACCAGTGCAGTGGCAATAGAAATTCAACTCCTTTTGTCAGTGAACTTTAAATTACTAATTTGAACTTAACAGCAGTTTTTCAGCATCTTCACATAGGTTATATGAAAATCCTTGTAAATTTCCCTGTGCATACCTTCTGCAATCCATTTTTTAAAGAATCTGTCAAAATATGCTTAGATGTCTCTTCAATTTCACACCAGTAACTTGAATTATCAACCATACGTTATTGATGTTTACTGCCATAAACACGGAGTTTTCTCAATAAATCCAGTGAACCATCCCAATCTGCTACTTCCTTGTTTCACCCTTTCATTAGAAGTCAGTTCTAGTTCCTTGACCATTTTTTGTTAACTTTTTCTGGAGAGACTTCTTTGCGCAAAGATAATAAAACCCCCAATTCTTTCCAATTACAGTTATCAGCTCTGTATTCTCTGATGGCATATTCCAAGACTGATATTGTGAGCATTTTTGCTACCACTCCATGATGCAAAACTCCCTTTTCTATATGCTGCCTGTACTCAAAACTCTGCTGACAGTCAACACTATTCAATTTCCAAGCATGACCCTCTAACAGAAAACAACTCTTCCTAATTAATAATCCACAAATGTATATGGATATATTGCATTTACTAGAAATGACTCATTTTCTTACTCCACCGTTTCAGCTTATTACAAGCTTTTGTATCATTACACCAGTCCTCGCAGATATTTACATCTTGTCGCAATGCCACAATAGTTTCTCTGTAAGACCGGTAATAACGAAAACTGACTCAGGCTACCTCTGTAACACCTTCTTCCTTGCAAACTGTCACATTGCAATTAAAATTATACATCAAATAAGATCTTCTAGTTGCACATGACACTAAAAATAATTGAGTATCTTCAGAAAACCTTGCTTGGAAGTATAACTCAAATCCATACCAAGTACTGTTTGGCATTAAATCACCACATTTGCCTTCTTTCAAGTTAAAGCTACTATCTAGCATGAGAAGCTGTTTCATAGCTTCATTCTGGCTGTTGTTTCTGTACTTATGCTTATCTGGGACTGAACACTGAGGCAAGAAGCACACTTTCTGTCTGTGTTCCTGCCTTTACACCATGGCTAACACAACACTCCTGCTTCCTACTTCTTACATTAATAGCCCTGGAACAGATAACAAGTTAATAATTAGCAAGTATATGCCTTTTAAATAAAGATTAATCTGCTCCCACATAGTTCGTCTAATCTCACTCTATTGGAAAAGCCCGAAGAAACAGAGCTTTCACATTCCAAAACATTTATAAATCAAGCTATTCCGAGAGACAAGGCAGGCACATGAGTAAAGGCTCCCATAACGATGGCTCTCCATCAAGCACGTCTTGTTGACTCCCTTTCGTAAATGAGTCAAGAGACAACACATCCTGCTTATGAAGAAAAAAGTCTGCTATATGACGCAAACAGACAAGCTGGGATGGGGTGAGAGCTTCTGATCCCCAGTTGTTTGGAAAAGCCAAAGTTTTTAAAATCAGATGCTTCAATGAGCTAGAAGGATAAAACGGAACAAATACAACATAATCTGTCCTCCTTCGCCTGCACTGTCCTGACGCTTTCAGTCTTGATTTTCCTCTTCTTTCCTTCTCAGCTAAATAAATCTCTAGCACTAAAAAGAAAAGAAAAATGCAGTCTGGCAAGTGAACCCTGGCATGCAGCTAAAGGTTATTCATGCTGTGATATAGCGCAAAAAACAACAAACCTGCCCACCAATGTTGTAACTTATAAACAAGATGTGGTAACTCTTTTGGATGTTGCAAGGAAAAATACCAATTAATGAGAAACTGCTGTCTGCCCAGGTACTTGCAATCATAAGCATATTACCTTTAAGCTGGAAAAACACTGCCTTACTTTTATTTTTACTACAACTTGAAACACCCAGGTAGTGCTGGAAGTACTGATTGAGTGACTACTGTCAGGACAGTATTAAAAGCCATCAAGCAGCAGGGGCAGAGACAACCACAGACAGTCTGCCTGAGATAATTATCTTTACATACATGTATTAGAAAATTTTGTAAGATGAACAGGGGAAATTTAGATTGGATATAAGGAGGAAGTTCTTCTCAGTACGGGTGGTGAGGCACTGGAATGGGTTGCCCAGGGAAGCTGTGAATGCTCCATCCCTGATGGTGTTCAAGGCCAGGTTGGACAGAGCCTTGGGTGACATGGTTTAGTGTGAGGTGCCCCTGCCCATGGCAGGGAGCTTGGAACTAAATGATCTTAAGGTCCTTTACAACCCTAACTATTCTATGATTCTATGATGAAAGGAGCGAAAATAAGCACTAGATGGGCAGCTGGTGAAGACTGAAAACACTTACCAAGGCTGGCTTTAAAAAAATGACTGTGATGGGAAACTCTAATTCCCAAATTTCCTAAAAGTGAACAGAACTACCTCCATCCTAACAGATGTGAAAGCCCAGGAATAAGGAGATGTCAACAATTAAGAACAACGACAAAAAAAACCCACCCAAAAAATCCTACAGCTACGTCATGATAGAGCAAGGACATCAACACTAATCCTCCACTTCGTTCATCAGACTCCCTCACCTTGGGATTCTTTTATTATTGTTATTATTGCAAGTGAGTGAGCTTCTGTTAGTCACATCAAGCATCAAGGATGTCCTAAGCTTCCTTCTGTGTTAAGCAAAATTTCCCCCCATCCCCCATGTACAAACCATAAAGCCAGCAGCAAGTTAACTAGTTAATATGGCTAGCACAGACATGGGATGTTGTTAGGGTAAAATTCACATGTGAAATATAATGACCCAATTTTCACTGTCAGTTAGATACTGCACTCAGAGTGCTGATTAAAACCTTAGCTTGCTCAGGTAACAGCAGGAGCAGGGAAATTATGCTAATTCAGGCCACAAAAACAACTGTTGAGCATAAAGGCTTTAACACTCCTTCCAGCTCTTTCATGTTGGAATAAAGAATTTTAGTGGGTTGTCTGAGATTCCTGCCTGCCCACCCAGCTCACGCACTATTAAAAATATGCTAATCATATAGCCTATTTAAATAATACACCTAAAATACTTCAAGTAGCAACCTAACCTTGATTTTAAGAACATGTGATTGATGTTCAGAACTTTGATGCCTTTCAAGTATGCAAGTCTCGCATGATCAGAACTGTATGTTATCTGTACAAGAATCGCAATTTTCATTGTCTTGCTCCTAAAAGAAAACCAACAGACACAATCACAATGTGTCTGGGGATTTTTTTGTTCCTGAATGAGTAGCAAATGAAGAAACATCACTGGTAACTTTAATTTCAGTCTGAAGGAAACTGGTGTTTTAATGGCTAATTCTAAACTCATATCCACACTAGGGAACCAGGCTTCAGTTACACTTTTTGGGGGGGTTGGTTTGGGGTGTTTTTGGTAAATAAAAGGGATGTAGAAGTATACACTTCCAGCCTATCAGTAGTGTGTGTAAAGTACAATAGCGTTTCTCACAGAACTGTTAAAAACCTATCAAGAACCACATTCATACCTCAGCTGCACATTAATGACCTTCGTGCAATTTACAGCTTTTTGTCAGAGCTTACAAAGAAACACAAAATGTCTTAATTTATGCAGATTACAATAACCATTTTCTCACCTAAATTATTTTCCCAAGCAAGCAACTAAGAAACAAGAAAATAACTTTCTGGTACCTAAGAGGGTTATTTTGCTTTCCGCTGGAAAATGTAGCCTCACTTAGCAAGTCCCTGCACACCACCAGTGAAACCCAAGGGATGAGGGCTGCCACAGCATCAGCCGCGAGAGGGCGTTCAGTATTCCCAAACACGACATCTATCACTTTCTTTCAATACAAAGTACTCGTACTTAGCCACGTTTTTTCCCAAACGGGCTGGAGACAGTATGTGAGACCGCGGCATTTTTGTATCTTAAGTGGGGATTAAAAGTCATTAAATTAAATCGGTTACCTAAAGAGGTCACCCAAACCACAACTGAAGTTTGAAACGAGAGAAAGAAAGATTACAATTTCTGAGCAATTTCGTATTGAATTACAGAATGAACACAAGGACAAAACCAGGGCAAGACCAAACAGTTCATTTCAAGCTGTGTCCTTTTAATAAGCTCTAATTTTTCTTATGTGCCAACAAGAAACAGGGAAGAATAAATACTGCAAGCTGCATGCTGTAATTTACAGCTCTTACAGCTGAGATGATCTGTTTCTCGTCTTGACAGTTACAGGATTGGAAGTGACATGGAAGGGCATTTTATTCATCCGGATAACAAGTTCGGTGCTGGCAGCCACACCACAAGCTTTTTGACACGTTCCACAAAGCACCAGCTGTGCCCCAGAGTTAGCACCTTTTTCACCAGTCACAATTCAGCAGGTTTATGCATTGCCACCAGTTGCCTTTTTTTTCTGGTCTGCATTTCCCTTTCTCAGTTTCCTTCCCACCTGAGCGATTCTACTGGCAAATGGAATTTTAAGTAGTAATTTTACCTTGATTTCTTACACCTAAGTAAGGCATAGCACAAGTGTTTTGACTTCAGCGAGTGGTTTCTTAGAAACACCTCCCACTCAGATGACTACTGAGTCATCTGTGAGCTGATGATGATGATGGCTGCGGTCAGAAACCTTTAACACTGAGAATAGACGCACCGCTGCACACTTTAACTTCCGTGAAATCTGACTAATCCTGACTGCTGTTTCACAAGTAAAATATTACTAAAGCAATATAAAGCAGCAAGTGAGATTCTGTTTCCTGTATGGGATAATAGTTTCACTTACAAACCATGGAGCAGGCTAAGTCATGAGCTATGAAAAGGTGTTACTTCACTTGTACAGCCATAACTGGACACATCAAACAAAATTTTAAGTTTCTATTCACACAGAATGTAACATGCAAAACTGACGTAATTTAAAGCTATTACACTAATGGTACTAAAACACTTTTATAGCTCTTTACCATCTGATTTAACATTCCTTGATACCACATTCTGAATGAGTTGCTACCTAACCTGAGTGACCACTGTACCCCTGGAGATGTTTGTGTCCAGAGCACCAAGAAAGCCACACTGTCACCATTTGCCCTGTCTGAGGTGTTCAGAAGACTCTAGTCTACAGTTTCTTCTGACTGGGTCTTTAAACACTCCTAGCAATACAACAACCAAAAGCATCACATGCAGAAATTACACACGGTAGGAAGAGTACAAGCACTCCACAATTTAAGTAATTAAAAATATGCTGGCTATATAAGCAATTCTAAATGCAAAAAGGTTTTGAAGGCTGTTTGAAAACCCCTAAATCAGATGCTGCTGGAAACCAGAGTGAGGAAAGGCTCCAAGAAGTTGGACTTTCCTTTGTGCTTACAGAATTCAGTTCCGTCCTACAAAACTCACCTCAAGCTGATCAGACTCGATGCTTTCCTCTCCCCATTTTGCAATTAGGAAAAATGCTCTGGGAAAAGAGTGCAATACCCTTCAGGTACAGAGCCCAACTTCTGTCCCGCCTGCCTGCAGCTCTCAGAACCACAGCATCCAGCCCTAAGAAGCAGGACGACTGTCATCGCATCGCACAGCTTTCTGTGCTTCCCAGAGGACATACTGCCCCCAGAGGTTTTTCCTTAAGAAAAAATTAGATTACTGAAGGTAAAATGATGTGCTTTCAGATGTTAACATCTAACAGTGCCATGTTTTAAAGTCGTTACATAATCAAGTTGTATAACCACTAACATGCTTAACTTCTTCATAAAGCTACTCCCCTCCAGCCACCTAGCTCTCCTGGAGTCATATAAGGTTCCTGCACGAGTTGCACAACTTTCTTCACGTTTCCTGAAGAATATGATAGAATTGTCCTTCATCCGTTTCTTTGCTAGACAGCACTGACCACAGAAATTTCAGTGACTGTTCTAATCCACTAAACAGCAGCAGCTGCTGCCACTAAATGCTATTAACTTTGCATATTCAAAGCAACCTCAAGTACTCAACAGCTGGAAGCTGAAGTCTTCATTATGCCAACTTATGAGGGTGACACTAACACTGGCTTACAACAATATGAAAACCAAAGGATCCTTAAAAGATCCCCATTCTCAGAAACTTGACTTTGAATGGCAGTCAGAAGCAGGGACAACGCAATCCTCCAGGCCAGTTTTCTGGCAGACTGGTTGTTTTACAAAGTTAAAGGTTCATATTCCCCTGATAGCTGAGCCTGTCACGCTCTGTAAAAAGCCTAAAGCAAGTTAAAAAAGCAACAGAATCATTGTAACTGAAGTGCACACATTATTTTTACATTAAGGTGCAAGTCTTAAGACAACATCTGAAGATGTGAGCAATCACCTAGAGTCATCCCACAAGTGAAAGGTAATTTTAGAATGAGACTTGAAAAGGTAGGCAACATTCCTAGCTTCTTTCACGCTACTCTTGCTTTTGCTCCTTGATCAGCTATTTTCTTCGTGAACAATTTTGGTTTGGTTTTTGTATTTTACACACCAGAAAGACAAGTTAAGTTGCTGATATTAACTGTTTTTTTAAACAGTCTTAACAATTAATTGCCTATCAGCCTTACCAGAGCTTGAAAGAACCCAAGCACCTGAGAACTAAAATTGAAATAGTTTTGAAGCTTATAGTACACAAAGGTGTTCAGAGAGAAAAAATGAAACAAAACCAAAACAGCGAGACAAACCTTCAGAGAAACTCTACCCAAGGTATTGTCTAATATATATATATAAGGACCACAGAGGTTTTGTGTAAGAGCCACATGATCAGCGCCCTCTGCTCATTCAGGACAGCCTCAGGAAAGCACTAGCTGCTTTGCTGGAATTCCCACAGACAAGCTAGAGGTACTCAGCTCCTCTGATCACAGACATCCCCAAATAAAAGACTTCCAGCAGCTACAGCATGCTAGTGACACCTGTGGCAGACCTGCCACCTTTGGAAAGGACTGCAAGTCCTGAACTTTAGCCTTGATGCTGAAGGTGTACAAAGTTTTCTTAGAGCTCTACAAATACCATATTTATATCAGCCAAAAAGATCCATGCTGGATTAGCCTGAAGACCTGAACTCCTGTGCTCTTAGAGAAGTCATCAGTGGAAAACCTGCTGCCTTTGTGCAAGGCAACAGAAGCCAGGCTTGGGCAACAGTTTCTGTAGTGGTTGCTATGTCTGGCAATTTAGGTATCCTAGAATAAACAGGGTACTTTGTCTTAGTATAGGAACTAATGGCTAAAAATGGGTAATCACTTTGTGAAAACTTACATAACTGCTTATCCCTGCTTCAGAGCTCTGATTCCACAAACTAGCAGAGAATACTTGAAAATATGCAAGAAAGCACTTGGAAGCTGCTAGGCATGCTCACCACTGATATTTAGAAAGTACATGATTTATGTCCTAGTTTTGCTAAATTTTCTGTGGTTTTATTGCATGAAACAAATATGAACCTTCGTTTTTATTAGGTTTCCATTCGTATTTAAGCACAAATTTTAATCTGAAATGGGAAAAATTCCCAAAGGTCTTCCCACCAGTACACCACATGGTTGTGCACACACTTATAAACCAGGGGTTTTTTTATATACACACAAAGTTACTGAAACATCTGGCATGGCTCAGGTACACATTAACATATGAAGATAGGCACATATTATAATATATAAAGATAAGCAGACCTTATGAACAACTGCAAGCTAATGAGGCCTCCAATGATATATATGCCATTAATGCAAACAGAGCCTGTAAGAGGCCATAGAATCATAGAATAGTTTGGAAGGGACTTTCAAAGGTCACCTAGTCCACCAGACTGTTTCCTTGAAGTATGTGCCCAAAGACAGTGCTGGAGAAACTGCATTCATCTTAATATAAAACTACACGGACAGTCGTCAGCTGGTTTGCAAGGCCAAGGGAAGAGGTGTAGCCCTGTCAACTTCATCTGAACCAAAAAAAGATGCCTGTTAGCTGACTATAAAATCAAGCATTTTATCAACATGCTCTGAGTGCTGTAAACCTGCTTCTTTGAATTTTGAAAGACAAGAATTCATCAGTTTCAGGATTTTTTGTTCTACATAAAGAGGGATGAACGTTAAAGTTCCTTTCCAGCCTTATGTTTTGGAATAACTGTTAAGATCGTTCTGGTGTGTTTTTAAAACTGATCACCACATTTGTATATGTTCAATCAGAAACCACAAATAAGTGCATGTTTTAAAACATACGAAGTTTTACTTCCCTTAGAATTTAAGTGGGGGGTAAGAAATAAAATTATTAATGCCAGTGTGGTATACACAGCCATATTTATTAGTTCACCTCCAATTACATCAAAAGAAAGCTGAAGCCATACACAAGAGCTGGTTTAAAATAAAGACAGACTACTGTTTTCTCCAACAGTTTTATTTCAAAAAGTACACAAGTCTGTCATGGAACTACAGCATTTTAAAATCTCGTATTTTGTTTTTACAAATTCACTCACAACACTTGTATTTCAAAATCCCATTCCCCCCAAAGTGTGAATATAAAACCTCGTACTAAAATTCACATCAATATTCAAGTCCATGCTTTGTGCATGAGAAGTGTAATGTAACATCATAACATTTTGGATTTCAGGAAATATTTATTATTGCTCTGATTTCAGTCGAGCTGTGCCTCAATGCTAGAGGACCAATAACCAAAGGGTCCCACAAAGCACCTATAAAGTGTGTAAAACAAGGTTTAAGTGAAACAAATAGCATTATGTCTTCAGACTGGAACAAAGATCTAAAGTGATCCAGAATATACACTGTTAAGAACAAAACCAAAAGCTTATCACAGAAGTCAGTAAAATACAATATTCAACATTACAGAAAAGCTTGCAATTAAGAAGTCTTACTTGTACTATTAAGCACGAAGCATACACCTAATATGAATGCATCTATCAGAGCTGATAAAGATGTATGCGTTGTACATTTCTTTAGAGAGTCACAGTTTACCCATCCAACAAGGCATTTCTGTGCACTACAGTTTTGGAGGAAGTATTCCTTTTTAGGTAAGGAAGTTTCACACAAATATCTTTAAATACCCATTTCATAAAGTTTATGAAAATGCTTGTAATGTATGGACAAGTGTTACCTCTACAGTATTACAAGTCTAACACTTTATTCACACCATGCTAAAATCAAAGGGTTTCTTCTCTCTATATATATACTATTCCTCAACAGGCAAGTTTACAGTCATGACATTAACTAGAGGTTTCTTGAGCTCACTGAGTATTTACATAATGGTACTGCTCTCCCCCCGCCCTTTAATTTTTTTTAATATAAAATGATACATTAAAAATGCCACCTTTTAACTCGTATATCAGCTGCAATTACTTTCTAAAACGCTTCTGTTAGCAAAGTTGTCTAAGATTGGACACCTCACATGTTTAACCAGATCATCTCCTACACAGCTAGAAATCACTGCTAAACTATAGTAGTTACTTTTGAGAATCATAGTCCAGTGTAAGTGAACAATCTACGGATGAAAGAAGGAATTTATAATAGGTAATATGATACTAATATAATAGTGTTTTAATAGTAGTGCTGTATCCATTCCAAAAGGCATGATGACAGCAACTTGAGGCAAAGTTTACCCCAAGTCAGAGGTTCTTTATTTCAGATAAGGACTATGTCTGATTCTATTTATTTTATTTTCCATGCAATTACATAAATAGACAGACACTGTCAAAGCTCCTAAGCCTGACAGCCAGGCTCTGAGGGCACATCATGCTGTCCTCCAGTTCTGTCCATTTATTTTGTAGAAGCTGACAGAGCATTAAGCATGTGTAAACTATGCTCTGTATGCTTTAACAAAATAGGCTTCTGTTCTTGAGTGTCCTAGGGCTTACCTGAGTACAGGGTCTCAGGCCAAACAAACAAAGAAAAAAAACCCCACAGAATCAACCAACAACAAAAAACACCCACCCCAAAACTAAAAGCAAATAAACATAACACAAAACTCATATACAATTTCACATATGTCCACAGATGGCTAAGAACCAAATTCAGTAGGTTTGCTGCCTGGTTGCTTAGGTTTATAGCTCTCTCAGTCTGTGATTCAGTTTAGCTTTGTACTCAACTTGTATTTATTATAACTATACCCTTTTAATTAAAGAAGGCCTTAGTTTCAAGGTAAACACTCAGAATACGATTAAAACCTCGCAAGTCTCTTCTATCATAATTAGATGCAAGAAGATGTCTCCTCATCTAGTGCTCTTCATAAGCATGTTTGGCACAGTTACTAAACCTATTATTTACTGCACAAGGAAAAGTCAATCATCCATCTTATTGGTACAACAACTGAATAGTTTTCAGAAACATGAACACTTAGATCATAATTAGCAACTGAAGGAGTAACTGACATTTTGAAATACAGACCAATACAGAGAGAGACACTGAAGTCACATCCGAAAATAGGCATGAAGAGGTATTAAAGTACATAAGAATCAAGAAATCAGATCACAGTGTCATGTTTTAAGAACCGTACCATCATCTAAGCACCTGTTCAAACAATAAGTTTAGGCACCAGAAATTTCATAAAAACTGAAGTTACAATCAGGCAAAGTTTATTGACAAGGCACACATGAAAGATAAAAAATCTGATCTCTAACAGTATCAGTTTACAATCTAAAAAAGTCCCAAATGTGTAAAACTGTAAAAGTCTAGAATACTTCATAGCCATTCAAGTTTCTAAATTCAGTATGAAGGGTATATTCTTTAATAGTGCCAGCCAAAATATTGTGCATCTAACTACAGACAGGGCAAACATTTAAGTAGTAAACTGTAGAAATCCACAGATCTATAAGCAGCTACAAAAAAAAGCAGACACTAAACCTAGAAGTTTGGGCAAATGTTTTCTCTCATACTGTTGCTACACACAAATAATCCTAACATCTTTCAACAGGCTATTCAGATTTCCTTCATCAACATCAGTGTCTCATACTATTCGCTTCAGAATTTTCCAAAACTCATTGCAGTTTAACATCTATAGCTACAATTAGCTGAAGGGACTTCACCCCCACTAACTCTAGCCCTCAGCACAAGATGAAGAAGAAAGTAGAAAACAGGAGAGAGGAAAAAAATCCACGAAGATTCAAACTGCACTAAACTTTAAATTCGGCTTCCATATGTATGTAATTATCAATCATCAGAAGCTATCAGAGCATGTGCAAAAGTAAGATAAGCAATTGTTCTGTTCCTCTTGTAATGCTTTAAGTTTGCAAAACTGGGAAGAAGGGGTTTTTAGTCTTGAAACATAAAATTTGCATCAACAATTCTGGATAACTATTTCCTCACAGATTCTGGCTGCATGAAACTGGTGCTCTTGAAGTCTAAATGTCTGTTCATAATATTTAGGGCTGCTGAGGAGGCACGGAGAAACGAGGTTTAAACTCCTTGTAAATTCATACTGCAAGATACTAGAAGTCTTAAGTAAAGGCTAACTACTGCTTACATGTGTAAGAAAAGATGTTTCCACAGTGATGTTGGAAGAAGGAGGATAGTTATAAAATATCAGTTACTTAATATATTTTATTAAAAACCCATGGAGCCTCTAAGTAATTGGTTTGGAAAAAAAGTAAGAGCATTGCCTTAGAATCTGAACAGGCTTTGGAAAATGCAAGGTACAATTAACATAAGACTTGCATAAAGATACATATGCATTCTTACTGTGAGACTAACATTTTATCTATAGATTTTAAAGCCTAGATACCAACAAGAAGAACCTGACAGGACCTCTTGCATCAGATAATCATAGCATCAGAGTGGCTTGGGTTGGAAAAGACCTTAAAGATTATCTTGTTCCAACCCACCTGCCATAGGTAAGTTCTGCTAGACCAGGCTGCTCAAAGACCCATCCAACCTGGCCCTGAACACGTCCAGGGATCCAAAACATCTTCGGACAACCTGTTCCAGAGTCTCACCACCCTCACAGTAAAGAATTTCTTCCTAATATCTTATCTAAATAGACAGATAATGTAAGTATTATCTGACATGACTAGAACTAGCTATTACAGAAGAAGTCACGTGTCAAAGAACTTGTAGGTCTCCTGTCACATTCCACTCACTGAAAATTTAAATTTCGGAATACTCATTAAATTAATTGAACCAAATAACTGGCGGCCCCTGAAATAAGAGCTCAAGAAGTGCTCCAAACATTACCAGGTCAAAGAACTGTATAAATACTCAGAACAGAATTCAAAGTCATCCTTGGTATCTCAGCGCCCTGCCACAGACATCAGACGGTGGCCAAGTTCGAATATTTCCGTTATTCCAAAATTGAGGATAAAGTTTCAGGAACTCTGAGAAACTTCACAACCTACATATGAAATGCTTCTGTTACTTCTCACTTTTGCCTCACTGTTAAATATTCAGAACTGCACACTAGCTGACAGTGCCTCTTCAGTGACCTACCAGAGGTCCAAATATCTTCAGTGTCCAATATTTATTTAGGAATCTCAATGTTTTTAGCAAATAGTTCAACTGTCATATACTAATAAGTTTAAAATTAAAAATTAAAATTGGTGGCTTTTCAAACTAACTTGTTCATTTTCTTCAAGGAATATTGCATGTCATTATTTAAATGAGGGACATAACACAGCAGTTTTCTCTAATACTTACAATGAACATTTTAAAAACAGCATTTAAATTAATAATATTTTATACTATGGACCCGTCTTTGCTTTGTGCTGGAATCATCACAGGGACAGCTCCCATTCTACTTAAATTAGGTGCAGCTACCTTTGAAGGTGCAAAGGATGGGTTTTGACCAGGAGTACGTTCAAAGTCTTCACTTGGAACTTGGCTATATGGTGTTTTGGTATATCCTTCCATATTTGAGGGAGACATTGAACCCAGAGAAGAACGATTGCTGCCTATGTAGCTGCGGGCTGTTGAACTGCGACTTTTTGGAGGTGGAACATCTTCTCTGAAATAGACAAAAAGCCGGTTGCAGAACAAGAGTTCAGTCACCATTATTATCTTGGAGTTTATAAAACACATTTTGTGTTTGCTTCTTTCTATTCTGGCACAACAGCCAAAAGAATTTGTTGCTTGTTTTTCTAAATCAAGTACTCATTACCT
Source organism: Myiopsitta monachus (assembly GCA_017639245.1). NCBI lineage: Eukaryota > Metazoa > Chordata > Aves > Psittaciformes > Psittacidae > Myiopsitta > Myiopsitta monachus. The sequence goes on from CM029927.1 coordinate 4,839,211, forward strand.
TTAAAATCTAAAAAAAAAGAGATTATTACCTATGCCATACGAAAAGTTCTGTGACAAGCTGTTAGTATGTTAGTAAACTTTCCAGATTAAGACACAAATCTCACTGTTAAATAACTTATTTGCAGAAATACACATTTAAAAATTAATCTTCAAACAATACTGAAATATTACCTGATCTCATGATGTACTTCTTTCTCATATTTCTTCTCCCTCTGTTTCTTACAGCAATAGAAGACAAGAAAAGCCAGTATAAAAAGAGCCAGCAGAGTTCCTATAATAGCTCCAACAATTACACCAGCTGTATTTATAGCTAGAATAGATAACAATACTCTTGTTAAGTGTCAAACATATATGGGCAATTTCTTTCCTCTTAACATTAAAAACAGTGTATTTCCATGTGATCCACTTTAATAGCATATTACTGAATCACAGAGAGTATGCCTCAATCACATGCATTTAAAACAGTAATAAGAGTTCTGCACAAAAAGCAACATTTTGGGAAGTAAGACTCAGGGCAACAACCATCAGTTATACAACCGGTTTGTTTTTTCAGCCTTTTAGGAGTTTAAAGAAACAAGATTATTCAGTTTTCATACACAAAACCATTACACAGCAAACACTTACGAGGGGTGACGTTCAGCTCAATGGAACATTCATCTGTGCCAACTCTGTTTGAGGCAAAACAACTGTATGTACCAGAATAGTCTTGAGAGGCATTTTTCAAGAGAAGTTCCCCAGTATTTTCATCTATGAACAACAAAAGACAGAGGTTAACCATTTCCCAAAGTTTAATTCCATATTCAATACTACAGAATTATTAATCCAGCACACAGATGAAATCCTAACTAAAAATGCTGTACTAAAAATATCCAAATAAAACCAAAAAACTATTGTGCTGCAAAATACTATTATTTGTAAGTCTTTTACCTTGGAAAATTGGAAAATTATTCCACATAATCTGACTTAATATTAAGCTTATGGGCTAATAGCTCTGACAATGAATACAAACAGATGCTTAAACTGGCCAATTCTCTCATTCTATCATTGAATTCTAAAATACAAAATATTAACTGCATCACAGAAGTACCTCTTCTCTCTCTCTAAACTAATTCTACACAATGAGCTCAGATGCCTGCAGAACACATGCTCAGCATGAGCTGGATCTAACCTGAGCACTGTACTCCACTGGGTGACCAAGTAAGTTTGTCTATGGGTAGGAGACACTTAGAGAAAACAAACAGTATTTCCCCAGGACTTTCAAAGCTATTGCCAGCTACCTTTGTGAGATTCTACTTCAGCTGGGTCTCATGCTTTAGCTGCCAATAGATTTGCCATCAGCACTGTGAGAAGTTACATCACAGGAACAAAGCACCACACAAATACTTGGCTCTTCCTGCTAAAAAAGTTAAGTAGTGTCTAGGTCCTTGTTCAGTGCCCCCAAACCTACATTCACAAGCCCAAACCAAATACTGTTTTATGAGTTAGTGCCACTTTTGCATATTTCCCCACTCATTCTTGTCCAGCACTGATACCATCCCTTGACTTTTTTGTTACAATAAGACAAATACGGGATGTGAATAAATCAAACTGAAGCCACACCTCAATTTCCTGATGTATAAGTTACATGCAGATAGAGGACCCTTATAAGCAAGGGCCACACAACTTACTCTCTCTCCTATCCACTTTGGCTACTCTTAAGACACATGATAATACTTTGTCCTATATGTCCAATACAATCTGAGTTAAAATATGCCTATTTGTGAGAAGATTCTTAAACTGTTTCATCTGCAAAGAAACCCTGCTATCTCAAAGTTTAAGGTTTTCATAACTACAAAGAATATCAAAAATAACTGGCACTGAGCAGCAGTCTTCAAAAAAAAAAATTCCAGAATAACTTTCACAAAACCAAAACTCACAAATTAACCTTCTACAATGAAGTTCTCCCAATAAAAATCCAATACTATGACTATAATAATTTGGAATCCATCAGTTAAAATTCAGAATATAGAATCATGGTGTCATAGAATAGTTAGGGTTGGAAAGGATCTGAAGATCATCTAGTTCCAACCCCCCTGCCATGGGCAGGGACACCTCACGCTAAACCATGCCGTCCAAGGCTCTGTCCAACCCAGCCTTGAACACCGCCAGCGAAGGAGCATTCACAACTTCCCTGGGCAACCTGTTCCAGTGCCTCACCACCCTTACAGTAAAGAATTTCTTCCTCATATCCAATCTAAACTTCCCCTGTTTAAGTTTGAACCTGTCACTACAGTCCCTAATGAAGTGCCCCTCCCCAGCATCCTTATAGGCCCCCTTCAGATATCGGAAGGCTGCTATGAGGTCTCCACGCAGCCTTCTCTTCTCCAGGCTGAACAGCCTCAACTGTCTCATCCTTCCTGTAGGCTCTTGTAAGAAGAGGGTAAGCCTTCTCTTTTGTTACTCTTAACAACTTTTCTTCTAAAGACACATACCCCTTTTTAAACAAGTTCTGTCACTTGATCAGGAAGTGAAGACCTCAGTTCAATCTCCAATAAAATTCAAGCTTTTATCTCCACTTCCCTAAAGATAGCTCTAACACTAAGTCTCGACTCTCTTCTGACTCTTCCCTGCTGCCCACTTGAGCACAAAAGCAGGCAATATCATCAAACAAGATGATTCTGCAGCCTAATGGTAACAATCTCAAATGTCTCAAAGCCTGAGACATTTCCCAGTATGAAAAAACAACCAAAAGACCAACAAAAAACTCAAACAACCAAAACCCAGCTCATTTCAAAGTCAGTTTTATTACCCAGTGAGAGGGCAGATGTGACACTTGCCTACTCTATACTAATACCAAGCATTAAATGCTCACAAGTCAAGCAAAAAAAAATGAATGCAATCTTTCTTAAATATTTGAGACTAATAAATGAAGTTTGACAGTACTCAGCGTGGAAGTGGCAGGAAGTTCCTGTATGCCAGATACTCCAGACATTCTCCTCCAGTTGTAAGACAAAAGCGGGGATCCTTCTTGTGATACGCATTTCAAGATAATATCTTTTCCAATCTCCTGTGATCCTTCGATGGAACATTTAGTTCTTGCTGGTTTTACTAACAAACAAAGTATCAATGAATTAATGACAGTCACAATCAAAATGCTGACTAGCTGCATTCTAGTAGGTCAGTCCATTTTCCTAAAGACAAAGCTTGTGCAACAAACCATTTCTATGCATATAAAGACTTTCTATGATATACAAAATCCAGGTGTAGATTATTTTTTTTTAAATGTTCACTATTCTGAGTATTATTCCCTTCATCCCCCAACTGAATGATGTCCACCCCTCCCAAAGCCTCAGTAATGGATACGGATGCATCATTACAGATTCAGTCTAGCTTTGTCCAACATAAGTTTTCATTTTAGACATCAAAGATGGGATGGAATGAAAATTAAAGAAAAGCATTATCTTACCAAGAACAGACAACTGTATTTTTTGGCTTTGAACTCCAGGAGCCTTCTTCACTTTGCACTGGTACGTGCCAGTGTCTGTGGACTTCAAATTCAAGATATCCAATGAACCATCACCAGATTTGGGATCAGGATTAGTAAACTGCATCCTCCCAGTCATAGCAGCATAATAATTATTATAGATCCTGTCTACAGCATACATAATTATCTATTAAAAAAAAAAATGTGATTCAGAAATCCATTTGGCATGTAAACATTCAAAATAATTTGGTATCTTCAGATTCCTGACAGTTTCTTTCTACTGTTTTAAAAAAATCCAAGAAGCATGACAGCCAAATATCTTCAGAATACCATCCCACACAGTACTCTGATGAATACTCCAACTAAACACCTGCCCCAGTAGCAGTATGTCAGCACTGACTTCTAACTGAAAGCTAACTGTTAAAAATTGCACTGATTTCTTTCTGTAAATCATGTCTACATGAACGAGACAGATGATTAGATGACTACAAGGAGTCATAAGGCTTCCAAAGGAAGAGTTATAAACTAAGAGAATTAATATATTTAAAGTTAAATCCTCCTAAATCAAATTAAAAAGGTACAATTAAAAATCGCTTTAGAAAGGTACAAAAACCATAAAAGTTTGTTGTCTGGAACTGCAGCATACTTAATTTGAGAGTTCTCCTTTAGAAGACAAGTTTATAGCACAAAATTTCTTGACAATTCCATACTTAACCTGCTATTCCAAAACTTCAACTACATTTCATGTAACTTGTACTTCAGAGTAATTTAAGATCTCAAGCATCCCAGCCTGAAAAGGTGGAAGTTTAAAAAGCCAGTAATAAAAGTTCATACACTAACCTACTCTCACAACTGAATTAACGCTGTCCAAAAAAAGTCTCTACTTACTATTTGTTCCTTCTTTTGATTATCTGCTGGTATCAATACCCACTCAATATCTAGTGGGCCTTCATCTTCTTCTGAGAGTACGAAAGTACATGGCAATGTAACTTTCTCTCCTTGTGCTTTTTCAAACATTGACTTGTCAACTGAAGTTATACTTAGGCTTCTTGTTAGACCTGTAAAAAAAAAAAAAAGTTTTAAAAACACTTCGTAAATACATCATACACTTTTGCTGCATAGAAATCATGCCATTAGTCAGACTTGTCACCCTTAAAAAGAACCCGTGCAGTTTACTACTGAACACAATGCAAAGTCAGATACTGTTCATTTGGAATCACACTGAACAGGCAGTTACACCTTTCAAACCATACAACTTTTTTTGTACAATTCAAGTCCCATACAAAGCAAAACCCAAAAATTTTCAGCAGCAGTTTTCTCAGGTTAATTTTTTTTTCCCCACAGTCCTTTCATGTGTGTAGGTTGCTGCTCATCATAGATAGACGGTCACACAGATGTTACTACAGCCACAACAGACATGAAGTCACAAGAACAGTGCCCAACATGAAGATGACAGATTGTTCTGCTGTAGAATCACAGCCTTAGTTGAAATAGAATTTAAAAATATTATACGCAGTGCATTTATGCTCTAGTTTAAGCTTCTGAGTTAGCTACAGCATCTAACTTGCACTTCCCATATAGCAGAAAAAGCTGTAGTGCATTTCTGCTGTAGATCAGACTGCAACAGCTATCCTTCTACTTTACTAAAATTTTGCTCTGCATCAAGTCTTTGGATTCTCTTCCAGATGTCAAAACAAAGGGACCTTTAACAGCTACTTAAAAAATTAAGTAATTAAGAAAGAGAAAGCACCTGACATACTAAATTCCAGACAAAAGCCTTAAAGAAAACCAATAGCAAACATACAGTCACAAATTAGGTCAGATTATTTCACTTTCTACCATTCATGGTATTACTTTGCATGGCATGCAAAGAGATTTAGGTGCAATGTTTCTTACCAAGCTATGTACCTCTTTTCAAAGATAACTCTTAACAAGTTTGAATCACCTCTTTTTTGACCACAGCAAACATATCTGAGCAACTAATTCTCTGCTACTTGACTGAATTAATACCATTTTCTGAATGTTACTGACACCCATGAATCCTTCCAAAGGTTCCTTTCAGATTTCCGAGTGTAAAACTAGTAAAAAACCTCTTAAAATCTTTAAAAGGTCATTTGACTAGTAAAATATGTATTACAGTGTAATCCTTAGTCAGCTTTGCCTAAACAAAGACAGTATTACGACTATGCACCATCTCTAGAAAAAGATTCAGAGTATAATCAGTGTTTCCGTAAAGCACAGTAACAAAGAACACAAGTTTCTAATCTGTTTTTCAGTGACTTCCATACCCTTCTGTTCCCCTCTCCCTCACTTCTTCATCAGGGAACTGTAATACAGTATTCTTAAGTTCATATCCAAATTGCATTTCTGCATTTCTACTTTACTATATTAAAGAAGTGAGATGGGATGTCAAGTACAGTTAGTGACTGATGATGAAATACATTACGATGTTACATCCTTAAAAACCTCAAAACTACAACCCAGGAAATTAAAAGCTTTCATTCTACAGTAACGGTTTATCACTGAAGCAGTACTTCTGCTCTGTGACAGCATCTCCAGTAACAGTTATTTGCTACTTGAAGTTCCATAACAGACGACCACAGAATACACATTTGCTTTCCTGCATATGAACCAACATAGTAACCATAAGTTAAATAAAGCAGAAGCCAACAGCCTTAAGTGACTTGCCAGAAATCTATCCCACACAGAAAACTGTTACAAACATGGGAACTTTTCAAGTGTGAATTGCATGTTCATGCACACTGACAGCACCTAAACAAGTCAATGGAAGATGAAGCGTATGAACCTCAGGATAGCTCTCATTCCTGCATGTGAAGCTTGCAGCATACATCAGCGATACAGATGTACCCAAACACAAATCTCAGAGATTTTTCGTCAATTTCACTTCCTTTTTTATATTAAGAATGCAAGCATATAAAGCTGTTTTCCACTTTCTGTTTTTAGTTTTTGTCAACATTAGACTGACAAGCACAAGCAGCAAGCGTCTCATTAAGGTAGGTGTCAAAGCAAGCTGGGTTTGGACTAAGATTAGCAATATGAGGGAGTGGCAGGTAACACTAGCTGGAGATTCGCTTCTGCTGAGGAGACAAACACATCTGTTGCCAGATACGCTGGTGAAAGGGGTCTGGCCAGATTTAGCATGTTATAGAGATTGCCGAGGGTCCCCTTGGACTATTAACTACTGAACTACTACCCTTTATAATTATTACTACTGCTACTACTGCCTTTCCTACCCACCCAACCCCCCAGCTGTTACCTACTCACACAGGCACTGGTGCTGTTAATACTGGAGAGCTGTGGGGGAAATCAAGAATGACAAGAAAACGCCAGGGCAAACAAGAACATGGGACACCAGGCGATGTTTGTTCTTGCTTTTTCATGTGAAAGGTAAAAGGCTTGTGGAAACACATCTTGCAAGTAAACAACTTGCTGCAGGACTGGCATTACAGGCAACGTTTAATTTTTATGGCCACCCCTGAGCAATGAGGGCTGCTAAGTTAGAGATGGGACCCACTTGACAAAGTGGGCTGGGAACATACTCATCAGATCTGGTGACAAGCACTTCAAATGAGAGGTCAATCAGGGAATGGTGATAGAAGTTGGCAGTTAAGGGAGGGAATATAGATTCAAACACAGGCTGGTGGAAGGCAGACCCTGGCAAGGTTAAAACACGTTGAAAGGGGAACCACCTCAAGTACCTGTACACAGAACTGACACTGAAGTAACCAAGACATGTGGGATAGCTCACAGAACTGCAGCTTTGTCGTGGATGCACACAGGCTTTTTAAGAAAGCCAGGAAGAAAAGAACAGCAGGTGAACTGCCCTCTACCTGAAGGAACATCTGGAACATGAAAAATTGTTCTACAGGACAGACAACAGGCTGGTTAAGAGCTTGTGGGTCAGGATTAAAGGAGACGTCCATATGGGCAACACCACGGTTCGTTACAAATCACCTGATCATGGTAAGAAAGCAGATGATGTCTATCTCAGCAATTCCAGAAAGCCTCTAAAATTACAGAGGACTGGTTATTGTGGGACACTTTAACCTCCCTGACATGTACTGGAAGGGCAATACAGCGGGACACAAACAATCTACAAGCCTTCTGTAAGATTTCAGGGAAAAACTGATGCTAAATGGGTCAATCCATTTGATACTTTCTTGGAACTGCTACCAATAAAAAAAGGAAGAGCTTGCTGGGGATGGGATCAACAGTAGCCTTGACTGTAGTGACCATGAAATAGTGGGAGTTTAAAATCCTGAGATGAGTGAGAAAGGCACATCCAGTACAGACCCTGCACTTCTGAAGGGCAGGCTGACTTAGTAAGAATTCTGCGGCACCTAGCTCTGAAATGAAGAGTTCAAGAAAGCTGGTGGGTATTTAAGGACAACCACTTCTAACCACATGAAAAGTACATCCCAATAGAAAGGAAATAAGCAGACCAATCAGCAACTAGGCCCAAGGAGAAAGAAGCGAAAACAGCCTACCAAGGGAGGAATATGGAAATATATAGTCCAGGCATGCAACATCCTTGCTAGAGAAGTCAAAACACACTTGAAGCTGAAAAAAGCGAGTGACTTAACTGAAACATGAAAAGCCTCATAAACAGGGAAAAAACAGAAAGGAAAATAGGACAGGTGGTTTACTGACAGCAGACACAGAGAAAACAAAGTACTCAGTGGTGACTCTGCCTGGAGCAGAATGTTGGATGACTGAAGTCATCCATGTGAAACTGATACACATAGTAACAACATGACATTTTCTCCAAGCTTTCCCAAGCCTCACCTCCTTCAGTTTCCACTCACATCAGGAAGATTCAATTTCTTTTCATTCCCTTTGTACGCTCCTCAAAATATGAGTGGATGAAGTGCAGCACTTAACTGCTAGTACGTGACAGGAAGACATTTTAACAAGACAAGTGAGGATCTGTATTTGGTTTGACTATCAGGGTTTCATGGAAGAAAATTCAGGCCTTGTTCAGACTTAACACATTAAAAAGATGAGGGTTTCTCAAGTCACTTATCCTGCTTATTCAAAGATGCTTAGCATTTAAATACCTGATTTTTAATTGCAGTAAAAAAAATCATTGCAAAGCTTTAGACTCAGAAGCCACACATTCTAAAAAAAAAAAAACATACTCTAAAAAAAAAAAACTGAAAAAATAATACAGAAGTGCAGTTACTTCAAATGCACCCATATTGTTCTTCTAATATTTTGGAAGGAGAACATGAGCCACATTTAGTTGGGCCAAACTGGGTGAAAAGTGACAAGCAACATTCCCCAATGCAGAATAATAAGTACTACCGCTTATAAAGTTTGTATCAGAAGGTAAGAGGCAAACACACATTTTGAATTCCAAGCATTCAGATTTAAGTTTCTTAATGTGGAATAACACATTCTTTCTCTGGGAAACTGACCCTAAAGAACATTGCAAACTGTATCTGCATGACTGAACAAGTTTTTCGCATGACTTCTGAAGGGGCACAAACGTGTATATCACCTTTAGAGAAACTGTATTACCTTCTGAATATATGGACAGACCTCCAAATACCGCTCAAGAGGAACATGGCTTAGAAAACTATATTATTAACTTTTTTTTAAGATTAATCTAGGGAAAATTAAATGTTTGATAGAATTTGATGGAAACTACTTTCTAATATAGAAGAATCATCAACACAGAAAACAGACAAAAATCTAAAAATGGAGCAAATAATAGAAAGCAAATTTTCATTAGATTAATTACTTCAGTATTTAGTGCTTTCTTATTTAAAAGAAAAAGTTACAAATTCAGGGTACACTGAAATTCTGGACTGCAGGCTTACACAAATTTAAGTTTAAACTTGGCATGAATGTTACCCATGGCATCAAGCTACTATGTTACCAAAGTGTTCTGTAACCCAGCAGAGAGTACCTCCCTAAATGGGTAACAGGGAGAACAGAATGAGCTGGAACAGCGGAAGGTGTAACAACTGACATTACACGGGGGGGGGCAGGACCCAGGGAGATCCACCACAAAGGCCGGACTGATGCCAGGTTCTAACTGATGTCTGAAACAGCAATCACTAAGGAGCACAACCACAAAGCATAGGCTGCTTCTAGGTGGGCTAAGAGTCAAGCTCAGAGATGTGGCTGTACTTAAAGCCAAACATGATCCATCTGCAATTCACATTTGCACAGTACTTCATCTTTACTAGCAGGCTCTCCAAAACCCACTTTGTTTGGCAATACCTGCCTCTAAACAAAGAACAGCTATAGGAACATAAATGCTGCTTCTTTTTCTTTCATAGAATGAGGCCTTACATAGCTAACAATGATAACCAACAATGCATGTTAGTGCTTTGAGAGATACAAGCTATAAAAGTCATTTAAGAGGCACTTCAACTTAGACTCTTCTTTCAAATACAGATTAAAGATGTACCTGTGATCAAATCTTTTCACTTGACAGACTTCAGTCTCAAGAACCACATCCCCACCATCCCCATTTTACTTCTGAATGTGCCTCTCATCCACAGATAATCTACTTTTTTTCAGTTAGCTCTAATGACATTATTAAGCAAAGTTTCCCAACTCTCCCCTTTCTCAGCTACCTCCACTCCGAAGTTCCACCTCTTACTTCAAAACCACATTTCTGAAACAAGGCCCTACAGGAACTGAGGGCGTCAGTTACACCCTTGGGAAGCCGTGAGCACACACCAATGTAGGTACACACTGAGAGTGCCTAGCTGAGGGAGACTTCCCAGTGTTTACCAGCATAATCCAAGACAAACACAAGCCTCCTTCATGGTTGAACTCCGAAACCAAACATAAGTTTCCTTCATGGCTGAAATCCCCACAAGAAAGTGCCATCTCACAATCTTCTGCTTCCTCACTACACAAAACTCCAGTACCCGTAAGTGATGCCAAAACAAGCTGCTGCAAGACAAGGTGCTGCTAGTGAAGTACCTGGATTGAAAATTGCCTTTGAAGTAGTAGAGTATTTGACTTCTCATTTTAGTGATTTTTACAGTACCCAGGAACTGAGTCACATCAGCCCAACCAAGATGACCACATATGCAGGGTTTCCTTACACTGTTCCGCCACAGCATCTTAACTGACTGCACCACAGACTGAATCTTGGCTTTACCAGTGAAACCACCAAAGGCCAAAAACGATGTGGTTTTGAATTTGATTGAATCTTCAGATCCAGGTTCTCACTGTTTCCAGCATCCTACCTCCAACAGCTAGAGCAAGGCCCCATTACAGTCATGGCTTTCAGAAACTTACTCTCAGAATGCAATGAAGCTTTGGTGCATTCTTTCCATATGTCTTAAACCTTACAACCCCTGACACCACTATACAGCAAAGGATCCTCAAAACATTGTGTCCCTAGTCCTGATGAGGTCTAACATTCATTAAAGCAGAGTTAACCCCAGTTTAGTTTCTGCAGAAGTTTTATCAGGGTTCAGAAATTCAGGCTGAGCAACTCCGAGGAACAGAGTGTGAAGGGGAAAGAGTCAATTCCACATTTTCAATGAGTGCTATTCATACTTGTTTTCTCAGCTTCCCTGTTTTTCCATAGGACACATGACACGAACACCATAAAGAAAGGTCGCTAAGGAGTCCTTCTTTAATTTGGTGAACATTAAAGGAGCAATGGCAATAAAGAAGAAAAGCGGAAATTTAAGAGCAGAATAATTAAAAAATATAGTTGTCTCCCCTTTGGAAAGCAAATTCAACAGATCTGAGGACAACTGATGTGAGAACGAAACTCTGAAATTCTATTTTACAACCAAAGTACACAGATAGTCCTCATCAAGTGTTTCAGGACAGAATCCAAAATACATATTAGCTCAATGCACATCCTATTAATTTTGTCAGGCACCTGGATACCAAAGAACTTAACCTTCACAGCAACTTCACCTGAGGTAAGAATAAGCAAGAGATGAGGTAAAGAAACAAGCAAGCAATTATCCACCATAATGTAGATAATCATGCAGCACTAAATAAAACAAGAAAAGTAAAAATTACACCACATTACTACGCCTGAATGTACAGTGGGTATGTATCCAAAGAGCAGGTTTGGATTTAATATGTAGTAATTGTAGAACCCTGCAAATCCTTCAGATCTTTAGGATAACCCACTGCTGACATAAGGCAAATCGCAAAGTCCCATAGTAAATATAAAACTAGTTCAGGTAGCTAAATCCACAGAGCAATTTCTGGAGAAAAGAGCCTGAGTTTTATACTGACACTTAGTGGAGGGAAGATTTGAAATCCCTCTCACATTTCATCTCAGCTAGTAACACGATGAAGCGGAGCGATCCCAACTCCCAGAGCTCTGGTCCTGTTTTCAGAACACTTTTTCTGCAGATGGTGCAGCTAAAACACTTATGTGCATGGTGGAAGGTTCTGCCATAAGCTAGAAAAAGAAGGCTGATGAAACAGGAGGAGCACTTAAAGCAAAATATAGAAGAAAAACCCTGCATGTCAGAGTAAGCCTGGCAAAAGCTCTACCACCTCTATAGTTCACTCTGCTGTTGCTGAGTCTCAAAACAGTGGGTTCATACTTCCAAACTTCCCTTCCTCTGTGCAACCAAGGCAAGCACCACTTTTCTGAGGCACATTTAGTGGGCTAAGTCTCCCTTATTTACCCTTAAAGTAACCAATGTGACATTACTACAGATCATGGATTTACCTTCTCTCTGTGACTTTTCTTTTTCACCTCTTTACACAATTAAAGAGGATTCTACTACTAAGTCTTACATTCCTTTCTACTCTGTGATACCCAGACTCACAGAACAAACATGGTTTTAAGCAGCCATCAAAATCTGTCCAGTTCCAAAATGGAAGACTTGCCACTCTAAGCTCACAATTTCCGCAGAATAGCTCAAAAAGACCTACTGCCCCCCAGAATGCCACAAACATGACCTTAAGGTGATCTGCTTTGAACAAAAGCCAAAGCTTTATTGGTCTAGCCTGGAAAATCTGACAATTCAACAATAACCATAAAGTTACTGAGTATCTACCAGAGTTCACCTGCATCCACAAATCCTCTGTCAAATCACACAAGGGGGAAAAAAAAAAACCCAACCAAACAACAGGAAACAGGCTTCTTCTTCAAAGAAAGAATTAAAAAATGCTTTTGGTCTGCATGTCCTCAGACAGCATTAAGTAAGTTACTAGCTCTAATTCATGTAGCATTGCAAACCCATGCCCCAGTTTACCCAGTTTAAAATGTCCTGCGCAATGAACTTAGAAGTTAGTCATCCTCCCAAACTAATAAAAAAATTCCCACGACTCATATGAACAGAACTACAAATAAGCCCAACCCTGCAAATATACAGCATGAGTTTAATTTGATTCAAAATCGTAATTCACTGGCATAGAACACAACTAGAAAACTGAAATAGCACCAGCTAAAGCTTTACTGACCTTTTAGTTTTTTCTTTCCCCACAACTTTCACTTCTTCCCCAACATTCCCTTTGCCTGCAGATCCTTTCCAATATCCCTTTCCTTTTACAACTGTCCTTGGGCTCCTTACTTGTTCAACGTATTCTTTAAGCTTTTTAGTTGATAAACCCGAAGTCACCAGCCAAGTATCCTAGCAACTCCAGCAGCTGACCTCACTGGAGAGGAGCCTGCTTATCAAGGGGAGAGAGGGAACACTGGTATCTCATTACTGAAGGAAAGGATACACTTTTGGAGGAGGGGAGGGGATATTGTAACACAAACAGAGATTGATTTTAAGCACAGGAGTACCGTTTAAGACCAACATGTACAGAAGAATCACTGTGAGTTCCGAGTTTAAGGCTTGGTTACATTTCAATCATACGGCATAATCTAATTCAACCTGCAGTATTAAGGGAATGACAACTATAATACCTTGGACTTGCTGAGGTACTGCCTTCTTGTCCTCAGGTTTAATGCCTTCACGCCAGCATAACGCTTTATGCAGAGTCAGAAAGGCAAAACGAAGAGTTGGCTCTGCTAAAAGTGAACACTGCACTGGAAGTTTTGCTTTTCTCTTCTGGTGGTGCTCTCCCAATGGCAGGTAAGTGGCAGAAGCACAAAGCCACCGACAGAAAAGCTGCTGAGGCTGCCCTGGCCTTGGCAAGGGTTTGCTCAGGCTGCCAGGGAGCCCCACCCACAGAGAGCAACCACATTTCACCTACAGCAGCCGCGCCAGCACGGAGTGAGTGGGACTGTGCAGACTGGAAGTGGTTGAAATGAGCGTAATCGCCCAACAGGAGGACAACCTACTACAGAGATAGCTGCCTTCTGCATTAACTGAATGGACTCGCGTAGCAGCTGCATGATGCTGCTCTGACATGAGGGAGAGCATAAGCAACCCAAGATCATCACTGGCAGTAGCAACAACCTCAATGGACTCCTGAAATTACACCTGAAATTAACCACATCACATCTGTAATGCAGCCACCCATAATGTGAAACTGAACCTTCAGACTGCACTTAAGAGCCAATAAGTAACCATCTAGAGATAGCATTAAAAAGTAAAATAAGAAATATTTTCATAAAATGAAATGAGGGCCAACCATTACACTTTTTTCCAGAGGAAAAAAGAAATCATAACCCAAGTCCTGACATGAGGAGTTCACTCAAAATCTGCCTCTCCTCTACCCAGCCTACACCAACTGCACAAGCTGGTTCTGTTTTTAGCCCCACAAATCACTTATTTTCCCATTACAAACTGGTATTGAAGGCTTATACAGTCACTAAGCAATCCAGTCACCTGATCTGATTTTTTTTCCCCTGCCAATTTGATGGCATTTAAAAGGAAACTGAATGAAGCAGCTCTTCTGCAGTGTGGATGCATTAGGCACATTTGTCAGTCAATGCATCAGGGAGTTAAGTGCAATCAAACGCTTAACTGAGCAGCCATATTATTTTCACTTGAGTAAAGCGGTTTTGGCTCATCCAGGCTACTGAACAAGTAATGCTTTTTCCTAGTACATATAAGTTTTGATTAAGATTGAGAATTATTTAATAGTATAGAGCTGGGGTTTAACTTGTTTTGTTGTTGCTGTGTTTTTTTAAATGGAAAGATGAGATGTAACAATGAAAAAGAAGTGTCTGTCTGATCGCTTTTGCTTCCCTCCATTCCATCTCCTCACCTTCAGGTAAGAAACAGGCAGAAAGGACTAAGTTCAAAGAATTAGAATATTCACCCTAAATAACCACAAAGTTATCCAGTCATTAAAAAACTTAGGGAGGCTTTAAAACATATACACACACAATTTTTACATGCCTTAAAACAATGGAGATGAAACATTCCTTGTAGCTTATATTGTTCATACATCTAAAAGGAAGAACTGAAAATGCAGGACTGGCAAATACACAAACTTACCCTGTACAAGTCAAAACAGTTCTCTACACCTTAAATATTTCCTGTTGATTAATCACCTTTCAGCATATTATGCATAGGTTTTAACTATGGGGAATGAAAAAATACCTATTAAAAAATGTAGCAGCAAGAAGAACTGCAAAACTTGTGACCATAAAGTACCCCAGATGCTCCTTGACGTAAAGGACATCACAGCACTGGTGAATGCCTCCAGCCAATAACTAATATAACTCCAAATCCTGCCTCTTTACCACAAGTTTTGAATATATGATCCAGTATGTAGATGACAAAAAACAACCCACAAAAAACACAACCAAAAAAACCCCACAATAGTAACACATGCCACCCATGCAGGTTTGAGGTTCCAGCTGACCCTTGGTACAACTGAGACCCGATCTCATTGAGTTGGATCAGGAAAAGGAACAGGTAGAAAACTGACCTCACAAAAATGTATTATTTTTCAGACTATGAAACTCCCTGAACTGGCTCACCATAGAGCCAGATAAATGCCAGGTACAACACAAAGTGGGATGCAGAAATAATCTCGGATAACATCTAGCCATTCAACTGACTGCCTGATCCAGCAACCTCATAAGTCTCTCCAACTAACCCCCCACACGCCAAGGTTATACAAACATTTCTCTCCTATGGGACAAAAGCAATCAAGCAGAATGGGTTTTCCTCCTAATGTTCTCCCGCTGTCCTTCCTGTCACTCCTTTCTGCCCTGTACCAGGACAACTTGTTGGCAATACTTTGTTTTAAATCATGCAATCTAACCAGTTAAAAAGAATTACGGAAAAGTCTAAGCACCTCTACTCAGACCCACTCACCACACACAGAATCACAGAACAGTTAGGGTTGGAAAGGACCTTAAGATCATCTAGTTCCAACCTCCCTGCTGTGGGCAGGGACACCTCTCACTAAACCATGCCGCCCAAGGCTCTGTCCACACTCGCACAATCAAGCTGTGCAGTAAAGGAAATGACCAGCAAGGATGCTGAGGCTGCTAATGAAAAAGGTTTTCATAGAACTATAGCTTCACTGCCACTTACTTCCATGGCAACAAGCTGAAGTGGCTCTTCTTAAACCGTGCCCTGAAAGATGCAAATGAGTAAAATGAGGAATTCCCTACACAGAAAGAAAAAAAAAAAAGAAGAAAAAAGGAAGCACAACTGAATTGATTGGGGGTGCATTCTTACAAGTTGGTGAGCCACACAATTGTTGAAATTTCTCTGTAATGTTTCACACAGCTTCTGAAAGCTCCATGAAATGAACCAGAAGCTGCAACTAAGAACAAAAAGAGAATCCCTGCCATTAAAAGCTTATGAATGCACACAAGCAACAAATGATTAAATTAGTTAGGAAGTATGATAAAACAATATTAGATCCCAAACCAAGTTCTCTAGTCTGTACAAATCTTTGCTGGGCACTGTAACAATTAAGTTTTAAAACTCTGATACTGAGACAGATTTGAAGATTCTGATTTTCTCAGAAAGCACTTCTCAAAGCATGAATGCAATCAGTAACAAAGTGCTCATATCCATAATTTGTAAAAGTGCTAATATGGAAATGTATTTTTTGTAAAGCAGCAATAGGAGCTAAACTTAAGCTATTTAGGAATGACAGTTTCATCTCTATATTAAGCAGACTTGGCTTCAGAAGAGGCTGTGACAAGCACTGGAAGTGAAGACAGGCAGCCAGCTGAAGTTTGATGCAACACAGGGGAAGCAAGCACAGGGGAGGAGGGAGGAGGGAGAGGAGACCAAAGTGACAAGCTGTAATAATCTCCACAGCAGCATTCTGAAGCATAAAATACTTTCTGATAATACTGCCTTAACTAATCTGTGTTACCAATTCAAATCTCAGGGTCAACGTCACAGCAGTAACTAGTTGTTCAAGTCATCTCTGGTAAAGCTTTTTACACTTCTTGAAACATCAAGATCTGGGAAACTTAGGAAAGGAGTCCTGAACTTCAGATACATTTTATATCAAGGGATGCTTGAATCCTGCAACTTGTTACAATTACTCACCAACAGGATGAAGTATACCAGGTTTAGCAATTAAGGGACTGGGGTATATATGATTATTTATCTCCTGTGGTAGTTGAATTTCTTCTAATTTAAGCTTCTGCAAGATCATGTTGCATGCACAGAAACATGAACAGGCTGAAGTTTCTTATTAAACACATCCTGACGACATGTACAAGCCAGCAAATGCTGACTTACTATGCCTGCATTAGGTTCAGCTCCCACATGCATGTTATGGGAAATACTTCAGCAAGTTTAATTATAGGGCAATAACCAGAGACTTTTCTCAAAGCTTACCTGAACTTTAAAGTTTAATACTCCATTAATAAAACATCACACATTGCAGAATTTCAATATAGTACGAAATTATCTACCACTACTACTAAAACAAATACTAAAAAAGGTAAAAACCCCACCATTACAAGAGCAGCAGTAAGAGATATCACTATAAAGAAATTCCTGACTAGTTATTTACCATCACAGCATCACTACTTTGTATAATGTATCTTCTGAAGGCTAAATGGATCATCACCATGTAAACACTTTTGAACACCTATACAGAGATAGATGCTAGTCTGGCTATGATAACATTTCCTAGTTGTTGAAAACCTGTGTTCTGCTATTACACTTCTCTAAAAGGTTAACAGCCATAGCTGTATTTGTTAAATCAGGATCACAGTTAGGCACCTATATTTATTCTATTTTCTAAAACCCTACACAAACTTGAATTAGATGAGATGATTTCCTTAACACTTCATAGCAAAGAAAAGGTTGCCAGTATGTACACAGTCCTGCTCTGAAGCCACAGCATTGGCAAACATATGCTGAATGCAACTGACAATGAAAAACAGTTCTTTTGTATTAGCTCTTGAGATAACCATGCATTCTAGAAAGCTTAAAATGAATCAGAAAAACCTGGTTTACACAGTTTACACATCCATAAGACCTACCAAAATGGTATGCGGCACTTAACATCACAACTGAGCTTTCCTCTTCAAACCAGAATTCCATGCTGCCCTTCGGAAAACAGTTTAATACCAGCTGTCTCAACAAAATACTTCAAGATCTGAAGAGGTACATCATTTCTATTACAGTAGTCCAGGATTTGTTGACAGCTAGATAACATTCATTTAAGTTAAACAGAATTTCCACTTGTTGGGAATATTCAACTAGTTAAAATGACTGATCATGCACAACTACAATATATACCAACAGACCAATCAAACAGCCAGCAAATTTTCCCTCTTCACTGACTTGGAGTGCAGTTTTAGGTAGAGAAGAACTAGCACAATTGTAAGAGCTATTATGAGTGCAGGAATAGTCATCCAATTGTAAATTCAGAACAGAACTCCTGCAAAACAGCAGAAGACTGTATTTCACTACACCAACCTGCCTTGTGGTCATCTTGCAGAAGGCACCAATGCCAGAAGAAACTGCCACAAGTTATTTATCAGTTGCACAGGCACTTAATGCCAACACAGACACTAAAATTACTTCATTACTAATTGTAAAAATAGAGCAGGAAAGAACTGTTCTCCCCTAATACTCTGAAATATTCAAGAATGAACTCTTCCCTTCATGCAAGGAAAGGGAAGTTCCCGATTTATTTATGTAAGGCTGTGAAAAGAACCCTTACAGAGGGTTTAAACCCCTAAGCAGGGTTCAGGGACAGCTTAAATCCAAACACCTTCCTATTTCAACACATAATGCTATAGCCCCTTTGCCAGATGAAGGCATATTTTGTACAGTCAAAATGAGCCTCCTTATTTATATAAAATCAGTTATTTTACATCCTCTACTTTTAGTGATACTGAAACAAAGAAAATTAAGCTTACAAGGAGGGGACAAAAGCTATGAAAACAGCACTTAATGCAAGACTTCAAATAACATGACAAATTATTCCAGTACCACAAACCCAAGTAAAGACTTCAGCACCTAGACAACCCTCCACCGCCAACAGCTTTCACTCAACTGCACAAAAATCAGCTTCCTTTACATTTGGTCTACACAAGGCGCAGCAACTTACTGACACCCACTCCCTCAGTGAAGGAAGTAATGTCTATCTGGAACACAGACCCAGAAATGTTAACTCAATCCGATGGGGGGGAAAAAAAAACCCAAGCAAGCTCAGAGGCTTTATTAACTGCTATGATACATAGATTATTAATTTTTTTCTGTTAGAGGACTGTGAAATGCATGTGTCTTTCAGGGTACAGTAGTCCAAATAATTGTGCAAAAGATATTCCTAATCAAAACACAAATATAATATTTCATTTACAAAGTTGTCCAATTTCACCATGATGTCTGATGATACCTGCATACCTCAGAACAGCTGAAGTGCAAAGTTTTGTTCTAGCTTTACATTTCCTCATATATTAATTATTCCAAGCTTTACGGTATCATAGCCTTGTTGGACAAGTTGATCCTTGAGGTCCTTTCCAAGCTGGTCTTCTATGATATCCCAACAGCAATTCAGCTCATTTGCAGTATGTGTAGTTAATAACAATAACAAACTTTTTTTCACAGCTTGAAGTTACATGAAGTGTTTTAATATAAATCTTAATCACTAATGCTCTCAATGAAACACTTGTAACTCTAATCTCTTAGCATCTATCTCATTTCTAGCTCTGCTTAGAGAAACAGGGTTAATGCTGAAATACCAAAATCCTTCCATGCAGGAGAGGAGAGTTCATCATTCCATTACAGGCACAGAATTTTGACCCAGTGACTAATTTCCCAAAACAGCCCTTACATCACCAGAAACATTAACATTTCAACAGGAAACAAAAACTGGCCTCCTGACACCACTGATGCACAATTCACTGTGAACCTGTTTTGTCATCTTTTGTAGCCTTACATGAGCTTGGGTCAAATTTAGTGGAAACTTACATATCTTTAAAAATATGTTTAGGAAACATTAACACAGCACTCCAACCGAGTTCATTACAGGAACACAGTAACACCTTATTTAAGAGCTGAAAAACATTGGCTTAATTATCAGTAGCCTAAGCCCATTGGTTTGTTTTTTGTAGGGGGGGAACGGCTGGGAAGGCAGCGGGGTTTGTTTGTTTGGGGGGTGGGGGGTGGGGTTGAGATACCTACTCCTTTGTTTCCTCTCAGCAAGAAAAACAAACGAATTTAAATCCATCTAATTCAATTCCTTTCCCGCCACCCTCAAATCCTCTCATGCTTCCTCTAGAGAATTGCATCATGGACATCCAGTCTCAGACAACCGGGGTGCAAGGGCTCTTTGGAAGCCGTCCCTTCTACCCTACCCTCTCAAACCGGGATCAGTCTTTAAGCCGGACTCACTGCACGGGCAGGGCTGCGGTTTATGGCTTGAACTGCCTCAACAGTTTGGTTTTTTCACCTCTGCTTTCGCGCCTGGCGCGCTCTCAGCCGCACGCCAGCAGGCGGGAGCCACTTCGCCCGTCGCCATCCCTCCGCAGCCGCGCACGGCGGCAACGGGCCGGCAGCACGGCACCGCACCGCCCGCAGCCGCGGGGAAAGCCCCTCATGCTCACACTCGCCGCGCCGCCGCCCGACAGAAAAGGAACAGTGCGGAGAGCACACGGAGCCCGCAGCGCGGCGGGTCGCCTCCGGCCACACCGAAGGCTGTATGGAGGTCGGGGTGGGGGAAGGAGCAGAGACAAAACCGCGACCGCGATGCTTGCCGCCCCTCCGGCGGGTGGCGAACAAAGCCCCGGTCGGCTCCGCAGCGCACCCCAGCCACCGCCCGCCCGGGCACAGCGCCTCAGCCGCCGCTACCCGACATCAGACGCCAGCGGGCGTGGGCCGGGCGCCGACGCCCACCCGAGAGAGACGGAGCCCCCCGCCGTCCGGCCGCCTCCTCCCTCAGGCACACAGGCAGGGGCGGAGGTGCGGCTGAGGTTCCCCAGCCACCGCGGCAGAAGCCAGGCGGCCACCAGCCCTCCCAACCGCGGCCCTTAAACCCAACCCCAAAGAGCCGCCGCCGCCGCCGCCTCCCTCCATTCCCTCCGGCCCCGTCCCGTCTGGTCCACCTGCTCCCGGCGCACACCTGCGGAGCAGAGCAGCACGAAGGACACCACGACCAGCGGCGGAGGCTCCATGTTCGCGGCGCGCTGCCGACACGGGCTGCTCGGTCCCGGCGGGCGCCTCCCCCACCCCACGCGCACCGCCCAGCAGGTGAGTGAGTCAGCGTCACTTCCGGGCAGCACCCAGACCCGCGGAGGCTCGGCGGTCACCCCTCCGGCACTGGCACCTGCCGCGCTCCCGACCCGGCCCCGCCGCCGAACCCCTTAGGCCTCCCGGCGCTCCCTCCGCCGCTGCCCGTGCCCGCGCACCTTGGCGGCTGGGCGGGCTGGGCTCACCGCCCCCGCCGCGCTGGGTCTAAGCGCCCAAATCCCGCTGTGAGGGGGTAAGGGTGCCGCGACGGTGAAGCGGTGCCCGGGGTGCCGAGAGAGACCACTGCCATGAGGGGGGGGACCCGCTCCCGACGGTAGCCCCGTCCCTGGCGGTTTTCCTGAGTCCCCATGGCAACGCGGCTGTCACGTGTTGTGCTTCTCTTACACTGAGCGCAAGTCGTTCGACGGAAAGATCTGGAACTCGGGGAAGTCCGCGGGCGAGACAAAAGGGAGATCAGCCTCTTGCGACGGGGCGAAGTTGGGTCTTCCCTTGCCATGAAGCACGGCTGCCTTGTGCCCAGAATAGCAGTCCGGTCGTTTCCAAACCCGTGTGGGCTGTATTCCCGTACAGCAAAGCTGTCGGTTACTTTTATCGGAAGATGAATCAGACTTGACGAAGTTTATTCTCCATAACTGTGTTCTATGCATTCACTGCTATGCATGTATTACTGTATCCTACAACATGTATACTGCATATTGATATGCCTGTATTGCTGTATACTGCAATATATAAAGCTCTTTACTGGCATGAACATGTTTCTGCCACTATTATTTATTCATAGAATCATAAAGTGGTTTGGATTGGAAGAGACATTAAAGATCATCTAGTTCCAACTCCCTGCCATGGGCAGGGACACCTTTCGGGTTGCTCCAAGCCCCGTCCAACCTGGCCTTGAACACTTCCAGGGATGAAGAATCCACAGCTCTTGTAAAGGTACCATCTCCTTCGTTAGGTGTACAGCTCTGTCTAAATTAAGAAAGTGTCCTCATCACCAAAGATTTACACAAATGCAAAAGCTATGCAGTCCAGATTTTGCAGTCCAAACAAATTTTGAAGGGGATCATATTACTGTTTGTTACTGTTCTTTGATGTCCTTAATAAATACAGTTCAAATACATTTTTATATTGTCATGTTCTGTACATATGACAGTTTAAAAACCCAATGTTATTTCTACCCTCGTTAGATGAATGGGTGACTGCTCGTAAGGGTATTTTCCCAAACACTTGGCTAAAAAGGACGTGTTATGCCTTTTGTTCAGTAAAAGAAATCAGTGGCGTCTCCATTTCTGCTGGAATTATGACTATATGTGAAGGTGCACTGTCATCTTTCAAAATGGTTGGTTATTCTAAGTAAAGCAGCAGTTTTTACCTGACACCTCAGAATTAGTTTGTTACTAAGTAGGGTAAATGCAGTGTCATTTTTCACAAAGGTTCAGGTAAATACTGCTTACATCTTGTGAGGGCATTACAATTCACAGTTGTCTGTTAGATCTCCTTTTAGCAACTAATCTACCCAATAAGAAATGAAGGACAATACATTAAGCATAGAATTTTAAATTGGGAGAGTTCAAGCGTTTTATTTAATGACAGAATTGCCTTTCCTTTCTATGAAGGAAGGAAAGTATCGTTCATGTAATATGAAGCCAAAGGAACCAGAACGTCAAGGTAGAGATATTAAGATTTTGGTTTCTTCTGTTGTTTTATATGTGCTGCAGACTTGTGCTTTAAAGGGGAAACTGAGTCGCATACCCTAGGCTGACTGGATGAGTGAGGTTTCTTGCTGTATACAACCATTTGTGTCAACACAGAAATTATACACCATGCAAAGTATAATGAGGCAATCACAGTCATTGCAGAAAGAGAAAACGATTCGTCATTAAAATGGAGATGCTCATTCTTCTGTGAAATAAATCCTAGCTAGTAATTAAAATAAATACTGTGCTGCATTTAGGAAACATGAGGTCTATGCTTTGTCTAGCTAGACAAACCTATTTGTGGTCTCCTATATCAAAAGCAACACTGATGCAGTCATGCTCACAGTCCTGAAAATTGTTCATACTCATGCAAGTTAAAAGTACATCAGAGTACAATGTTAAAATAAGTATTTTTAAAAAGCAAAAAATCCCCCCTTCCCCACTGTAAACCTTGGTCCACCTAATAAGGCATAAAACTACCTGATTTATTAGAGGATGTGACATTCTGTAGATTTTGAGTGGCCTGTATACTTCCTGGAACACGAAACACAATGAGGGAAAAAGATGACTGTGAAAATGACCCCTCACAAAGGAAAAGGTCAGGTTCAAAACTTTTTGAACAGATTTCTACTAGTGCCAGCATTTTGGAGCAAGCCCAAAAAAGGCTCTTGGGGTGAAAGCATAATCCAGCCAACAAGGAAGAGAGAGCACCTGGAGCAGCAGCCTGCAGTCCACACACACATTTTGTAAACGGGTAATTGTTTAGCGTGTGTTTTGTGGAGAATGCTGTCTCATGCTCAAGAATCTTAACATTTATATTGAATATTAAAAAGTCATTTCCAGTGTTTAAGAAAAACTTCAGTATGAGAATTCCCACATCAGTGTCAGTTTAAATGTATAAATACCCTGAAATAATAAAATCCATACAATATTTTCTAAATTTTTACATTTTTTTTACACATAAACAAACCCAAACCAGAAGTTCAGAAGTAATTTTAAAATATGTTTACAAAAAATGGTGTGGTTGGGACTGTTTGATATAGCCAGTATATCCAAAACTAAACTTTTCAGAGCCTGACTAAAATGCTTCGCATATTTCTGCAACTTCTGCAATAATTTTTAAGCTCTTCTCTGTTTCAGTTTCTATCCTGTGCTGGAGGAGCGGCTGTGGTCAGCTGCTGCAGTTCTTGAGAGAAAATTCCCCATCGGGCTGTACCATTCATGTACATAACAATATGTCTCAAGAAGGATGAGAAAAAGTTGGGAAGAAAGATGAAGAGAAGGAGCAAGTAGTACCTTTGGGACTTTGAGTTTGGATTCCTACTTGTAGAAGGGAGTGACTGCATTTTTTTCTGGAACACGTTTTCTTCTAGATCAGCAGTCTTCATCAGTTTATCATTCAGGCCAGTGCCAGCATGAGGGAGGACACAGGTGTGTTTGGC
Source organism: Myiopsitta monachus (assembly GCA_017639245.1). Classification (NCBI taxonomy): domain Eukaryota; kingdom Metazoa; phylum Chordata; class Aves; order Psittaciformes; family Psittacidae; genus Myiopsitta; species Myiopsitta monachus. The sequence goes on from CM029927.1 coordinate 4,863,368, forward strand.
CAAAAGAGGGGAGATGGGGTAGGAGGATGGCACCATTCCTGTTCCTGGGTGTCAAGTGTGAGTCTACCTGGAGGTTGGTCATTTAAACTAGAGGTGCCACAGCCCTGCTCTCCCCCCAGCCTTGATACTCCCGCATGTGTACTTGTGCTGGGACTGTAGCTCATGACACCAGCTGATAAGATAGTTTGGGAAGCCAGGCTGGCCAAAGATGAATACCGTTTGTGCTCAGCCAGCTGAGCTCCCTGAAATGTTTTCCTGCTTATTTGCCTGAGTGCCAGCTGGCGTAAAAAAAGGGGGAGGGGGGATATGGCAGGCAGGGAAAGGGCAGGGTTGTGAATCAGCTGAGATCAGTTTAAGATGCTGTGGTACCACATCTAGAGCTGCAAGAAAGGAATGGTGTAGCTTGTAGCTTTTTTGGAAATAAAAAAAAAAAATCCAAAAAGTCATTTTTTTCTAAAGTCATTTTTGGCATTGGTTATAGTGGTGTCCATGCCCCTGTGCTGCAAGGAACAGGCACTTCTGTACTGCTGAGCTTTTTGGTACTAGCTGTCCTTATCAGCATTAGTTAAACAAGCCCAAGGCAAGTCAGGCTGATGTGCTGAAAATAGCTACCAGAGTCAAAAGATAGCGTACATCAAGGTCTCATCAACATGAGGATTTTAGAGGGCAAAGTTACAGAGCCCTAAGTATTTTGTAAAGAAGCTTTCATGTGCAGCCTCTCGCCTGATGTCCCAACTGGCAGCCGGGAGCACCATCGCATTCCTGAGGGCGGGGTGTGCAGCCTTCCAGCTTCCCCACTGGGACGGGTCTAGCGAGATATCACCACCTCAGCTTCCACAGGGAGAGCACCCGGGTGATGCCTTGGAGGAGGCGCCGATCTGCTCGCGTGTGGTGACCGGATGACCGGGTTCTGCCTTTAATACCCTTGGTTTCCAGTTAACTTTTCACACACTTTCTACCTTTTTATAATGATGACTAAATGCAGCCCATTACGGGGGAGAAGAAGGAGAAGTAAAGGAAAAATTATCCAACAATAGCTGAGATTTAATTATCTTCAATTCGGGCTAATGTTTTTCACGCACTGTCTTGATCCAGTTAAAATAACAGCTTTCACATTTAGCACCTCAATCAAGTGGCAGTTACTATCAGGGTAAAATTCACGCCTTGCTATGTTCCTCTTTTCAGAGAGACAGTTTTTGGCAAAGGTGTTTTAAGAGGGCATCAATTTACACCTTTGTGTCCCTGTGATATTAAAGTTTAGAAACACTTCTCAGAGGCTACTTGAATGTTTGCATCATTTAGATGAACAAATAGCAGAAAGAAGCACCACCAGTCCCCCACCGATCACCATTGACCCAAACTTAAAACTACGTATTTGTGCTGTGAAAGGGAAGCAAAATCCGTGTAAGATAGAGTTGGTTTGTTTAAAGTCCAGAAGAGAAGTGTATGGTGTGATTTGTCTTTATGAAAATATTAGTGCTACACATCTTTTGTTAGTTATATATTGGAGGTCTATTTGTATTCAAACTTTCGTATATACACATATATGCAATACCTGCTGTCTGGAACATCAATAGAATTGTCAGTACAGATCTGTCCTGTAGCAAACTATATTTCTGAGCTAATATTCATCACAATGAGGCCTTGAAGAAAGTTTCCTATAAGAGGAAAAATAGATGTGATTTCCAGAAGTGATGAAGAAGGGCTTCTTTAGCAGCTGAACTAAAGATGCACTATCTCCAAAAGAGGTGACATTTGCACTTCTATCTCCTCTTTTTCTTTCTTTTTGCATTGAATTTCAGCTGTGACATTTGCTGATGCCTGTATGACGAGGCAACAGCATTCCACTGACAGCACAATCCCAGTCCGCCCTCCCTATTTTCAGCTTTGCAGTCACCAGACTTTACTTTGTGTCAGCTTTGATAGAGCTTTGATAATCATCTCACAACTTAGTGAGCTAATTTAGCTCACCAAATAGGAAATATTACTACTCCCCTCCTCTTTTTTTTTTATGAGCTCAAGCTACCTGCAGAATAGATTGCTGGCCATTGCTGCAGCCACAAAAGCAGCATAAGCACAAACTGACAGGAGGTGAAGTTGTGAGAAAGGATTGGAAAAACAGACCCATACTTGTTGGTTGTAGCAATAACGATATCTTCTCAGTCACCTCATGAAGTTTGGCCTTTAGAGTGAAATCAGCTGTATCACAGGGTGATTGTGTTGAAACACAACTATACTTGTGAAGAAGGCTACATTCCCACTCCTACTAGTGACTGCTTCTGGAGGGAACGCAGCATCAACGCCTAGCATCCATCCAGCAGTTGTACTCCTGACATGGATCTTCAAAATTACAGCCAGAGGATGACAGCAGTTACGTGCTTTCTCACAGGATTAGCAGGGGTCATGCTTGCTTTGGGTTGCATTCTCCAGCTGGAGTTGCTCCGTCCTTGTGGGGGAATTCTTGCATGGCCAGACTAGAAGGGATCATTAGAGAGCTGAAAGGCTAAGGGAAATACAGAAACCACCCATAAATAGGCCAAAAGGTATAAAAGGTGGCATCTGTTGATAGAAGGATGTTTGTAGGGTTTTTTTCTAGTGCTCAGAGAAAAAGGCAAGCCTGGGAACAGGATTCACGCTTGCAAAGGAGATGGAAGAGAAACTACATCTGAAAACCAAAAGCATTTGTGAGCTAAGAGTAATGGGAAGTGGGTTCTCCAATCCTTCAAGGAGTACACTTCAAGAGGAGGGTAATCACAGATATGGCAGAGGCATTAGCATTTCATACTTAATCCCCAAATTAAGTCAGTTTTAACGGTACGGAATAAGTAGCTGATGGTGGCTTGGGACTGCATCATGAACTCTTTATTTTGTTGGTGCGAGGCATTTATAAATAGTGCTTTTGCCCTTACCAGCCTCTTTGGTGCCTGTATCCACCACTTAAGACACCAGTGACAATTTCTGAACTGCTACTCAGCTGCCACTATCCTACTAGTTAGTCAAGTTTCTCCTGGTGTCACTGCTGACATTGCCCAGTCACTAGCAAGCTGATCAAAGCCTGTTCCTGAGATGAAATCCTGGAAATCCTGAAGCAAGATTTTTCACAGTCAGGGGAAATTACCCTTTCATACCAAGCTTGATGCATATGTGTTAAGTGGTATAAGGGGCAGCCCGTGACCTAGAGTGCGCAAGCCTGCAATGCAGTATTTCTAGTGACTGCCCTAATAAGTGTGTTGTGATACAACTATTAACCCGTGGAAGAAGGAAGAAAGTGCATTGAGACAGGAGCCAATCACATGTAACACTCACTTCACCTGGCATTCATTTGCTTATTCTGCCAGTGAGACCAGATCCGATAGACATGCCCAGATCACTCCTGATATCTGTGGCCTGCCAGCTCACATGTCTGGATACAAACCAACAGTGGATGGAAGAACAGTGCCAGCACAAAAGACAGTGGGAGGAATAAAATAACAGGGCAAAAATAAGAGATAGTGAGTGCAAATACAGGATGGGAGAACAAAGTGTTTCATCTGGTACTGCAAACCAATCTTTAATACTGATGTAAAGAGGGGGGTTGTAGATCTCAAGAACAGGAAGGTAGGTGACGTTTCAGGTCCCTCAGCTAGCTATACAGTGTCAGTATGTTAGGTGCCTACATTTTACTCCTTGTCCCACACTTCACCTTTCATTCTTTACCAGTGTGAGATGCTTTGTGATCAGCTGGCTGCTTTCTGAAATATTTCTTGCATAGATGTCTGATGCTCCCCTTCCCCAGAAAAGCCTGTCAGGTTACCTCAGGGCTGTAGAATCTGCTTGTTGCAGGAGTTCAGGTGTTTCAGGGTAACTGCAACAGTCTTACAGCCAAGCCCCTCAAAGGTATCTCAGTGTTAACTACAGTTGTTTCCAACAGAATATTTAATAACACTGGGGACTGTATGTCAGTGCTCACAGTTAAAAAGATCCCGAGAATACTTCCATTGAATAACACTTGTTACTGTACATGGGATCATTGAAGAATGGCAATTTTCTTCAATTTGTTTGAAGCCTTGTGCTGTTTGGTATTTTCTGTTTAGTTTGTACTGTCATGAAAAACAGAACTTCCATTAAAAATTACCAAATATCAGAACCTCCTTACAGCTGATAGACTGGGAAGACTTGCAGAAATCAGAAAAAAGCCCAAAAAACAAAACAAAACCCCAAACCACCACCAAAACCCCCCCAAACCACCACCACCACTACTAATAAAAATATTATAAAAATACTCTTAACTCTTTTAAGATGTTGGGTTTGGTTTGGTTTGGGTTTTTTTGCTTGTGGGTTTTTTTGTTGTTGTTGGTTTTTGTTCTGTTTCAGTTTTTTTTAATGCAGTCTCCCTATTTAGGGGTGTTTGGAGAACGGAATAATTTCATAAGGTTTTGGTTGGCAATAATACATATTAGGGTTTCCTGGCCCTTTATGAAATGGATGCTTCCTCCTCCTCAGTTCCATATATTCCTGCCTCTTTTGCTTAATCCTCAACTTTGCTTCTTCAGGTTCCTTTCCTTAAATTCCATTTTTTCTCACAGGTGAACGTGTATCCAGGATACATTTAACTATGGCAATACCTAAAATCCTAAAATGATGTCTAGCAGTGCCTATGAGCTTAAGAATGCTAAAATTGCCGTTGTGAGTCACATACACATATAGTGTCTAAATGACACTGTGTATCAAGGGCATTCTGCACAAGCAGAAGAATGGATGTGACTCTCTGAATAGCAAACTGAGAGTAAAACAGTCATACTGTTGGCCTGATGCTTCTTCCATTATGTTGTCCTCCATTTCCCTTACCTTGGGTACTGTCATGTACCCTCAGAACAGGTCTGGCTGACTGATACATTGGCAAATCCGACATAAACTACTCTTTGCCCTTCATCGCTTCCCTAATCACAGCCACACCTGCTGGGAGTGGCAGGGACTTTAGCCCAGGATATCCACGTTTGTTTTCCAGACTGAAGTTTCTGAATGTCCAAGTCGGAAGTTCTGGAGGAACCTTCCCCCACGGAGGCAAAAATGAAGTTCTTAACTATCATTCCAGAATCAGTTTCTGCAAAGGAGCGTATGACGTGGCTGTTTGAAATTACAATAGACATTTTTTGCTGACCCAAAAAAGGGCTTGCTGACCCAGAAAGAAGCCCTCTCAAAAGTGCAGGTGTTCTTTGCTGAGATTTTTTTTTCCCTGCCCAATGCATTTAAATAGTGTCCTGTTGTAAGAGAGAGTTCCAGCTTGTGTTCCAAGTCAACTTGGATGCATTTCTAGTTGCTGGATCATTTAACACCACATCGCTGTAAAATCTGTAAACATTTCACTTCGTAAAGGGTTTGGGGAATTTTTTGGCTTGGTTTGTTGGCTTGGAGTTTGTTGGTTGGGTTTTTTGTGTTGGGTTGTTGGGTTTTCTTAGGTAGGGTTATGTTATTTTTCTTCCTGTTGTAGGAAAAGTTTGGGTTGGTTTCAATAATGCATTGTAATTACATTCACTCAGGCAAAAATGCTGACAGTGTAAGGAATACATATTTTTACTGAGAACAACCTTTGTAATGTCTTGCGTAACTGTTTACAATGAAACCTGTTTTAAATGGCCTCACTGAGAGGCAGTGAAAGGTATTTGCCCAATAGAAGTAGCCCGTAACTGAAGTGTAGCACTGTTCACCTAATGGCAAACTATAACAAATGCCATTGCAAGTGGTACTTATTGCAGAATTGTGGTGTATGTTGGGATATTCTGCAAGTAGTCCTCTACAAAGAAATTAAACTATTTCTCGAATTCTATACTTCATTATATCTGAAAGTATTTTTTCCGTTTCCTCCACGGTTTTAGCTTATTGCCTCTTGTTAAGGCACATTTCAGTGGTGAATGTCATCTTGAATTATATTTTAATCATTCATCAATTAGTGAAATGCTCCAGGAGGATGAACAAAATGTATTCAGGAGCTTGAAACCAAATGGCATGACCTGGAAAGGAAAGTGGGAAGGCAGGACAGCCAGAGTCGTAGTTCTGCTGTTTGTTGAAAGGTCTGGGCCCAATTTGCTTCATCTTTCTGTTCCCCAGTTGTTCCATTTAAATAACAGTATAATTAAGTATTTGCTTGTCTGAAAGGGACAGCATAAAAAACTAAAATCAGTAATTCATACTTGGGAAAACACTTTGTCCTACCCCTCCATAGAGGAAATACTGAGATGCAATAAATGCTATAGATGCTATAATTTGCATTTCAGAGGACCATTTAATGCATTGTATGACCTCACACTGGAAGTTCAGAGATCTGTTTACACTACAGGGTGGCAAAGGCTGATACTTGGCCTGCAGGGACATCGAAAGCAGCTGTACTGGCCCTTCCCTTCCCCGGTGCTCTCACTGCTCTGTGCTACACCTTTGTGCTTGGGCAGTGTCCGTCTCCTTGCAGCAACTGGGGAGATGGGATCAGGCAAACCCCACAATTTAAGAGGAGGGAGAAAACATCAACCCAAGACAGATGAGGGCTGCAGCCTGCCTCTTTCAGCAGCAGCAGCAGCAGCAGCAAACGTTTAGATCAGTTCAGCTCTTACCTTACCTTGAGACAGGATCGATGAAAGCTGCTGATATTTCACCTAAGTACAAGCTGCAAATGAAGGTCCTGGCACCACTGGAACGAAGGGCCTGGCTCCCACGGAGCTCAGAGAGGTCAGAGCTTCCTCTTGCAAGGTGCAGCTTCTTGTCAGCACCCCGGCAGCAGCTTGGGATGGCTTAGGAGCTGCCCACACTGCCCCACTGCTGGCAGCAGCATCTTTACCCGCTGGCCAAATCAGTTCCTGAATCCCTCACTGCTCATTATGAGTATGCATATGAAGCTTGGTTATGAATATGCATATGTGAGTATGCATATGAGGATCAACATATGTGTTCATGATAGTATTATCGCAGGATGATCATTTTTGTAAAAAGGCAAGGATGACTGTGGCTAACATTTAACTAACATTAATTGAAGTACCTGTCATTTTAGCTAAATCTGCTATTAAAAGACTGTGAAAACTATGTATACTATTGTATTATTGTCTGTCTGTGCTACAGTGGTGTCTAAAGGCTCCAATAATGAGTCATATCCCTTTTTCACTAAGTACAGTAAGTATGCATAACATTTTGCATAACATTTTTCACTGTACTTAGTGAAAAAGACATGGAGTCATGTTAAGTATGCAACAACAAAATGTTGTTTATACTTACTGTACTTAGTGAAAAAGAGACATGACTAGGCTACTCTGTTCTCTGAAGTTAGTGTTTCTTTTTAGTGCTTCTAGAGCTCTGCAATCAAACCGTCCTATTGAACAATTGCCATTTCAAGATACATTCTTGTTGGACATACGACATTTTAATTCTACCACAAAGTAATATTGCTGGAATGATAATTGACCTAGTATTGTAACATCATGCCAGGTCAAACATGATTGATTTTCAGTGTGATTTTATTTCATAATAAACCCTTCTTCTTATGTAGCCTCCATTTCTGCTGTCATTTGAGATGGTACAATTCTGACAATTTTTGTTTTCCCTCTGTCAGAGATCACTACTCCAACAGCAGAAGCAGTCAAACGGCAAGTGTATCCATACCTCAGCTCCTCCAGTTTGCTGTTTGGAAATCCATCAAATGAAAGAGCTTTCAGTTCATCAGCTTCAGGATGACTTGAAATGCCTGAAAAAGGAGAATGACCCTTCTTTTTATTCCTGGTTTTGCTGCCTGATGTGACTTCTGGTGACTGGAGGCCTGGGGAGGTGGGTATCTTAGTGGAGGGAGTGGGGCAGGATGTTCTATAGACTATTTTTTTTCCTTTTTCTTTTAAGCAAATGTTTATAATTTGCTTTAGCTGGTCTGAGGCCAAGTATTTTACACATTTATCAATGCACACAAATCAGAACTAAACCCAAGTATTTATAGTAGTCTTGGTCAGAACTATAGTCTACACTTCTCCCTACGAAAAGACTTAATACCATAAATTAACTGACCTTTGTTTGTAGAAAGAAACAAACCACACAAAAAACCCCACACAATCAACCAACCACCATCACCAAAATAAAAAAAACCTAACCCCCCCCCAAAAAAAAAAACCAAAACAAAACCAAAAAGCCCCAAACCAAACAACCTAAAGTATGAGAAATACTTTTAATTTAGTTAATGTTAAAAGATGTCTAGTGAGGAAAAATACTAAGTGCCTCTAAGGTAAGCATGAAACAGACATAAGGAGATGGTTATGACATACCTAACTGCCTACTTACTAGCAAACTACTTAGGTTTCCTAGAAGAGGGAAGCTTTAAGCAAGGAGGTAGAATAAATTAACTCAATAGCCTTGCTTTTTTTGGGAGGGAGGGGTATCCTCTGATGCCACTGATGATCAAAAGAGAAAGCAGAAAAGTGCTATGTGCAATAAAAGATCATGCCACCTGACAAAGCAGAGGCCAAGAAGGTGAACAGATTGAAAGGATGTAAGCAAATATGGTAGAGTAAATCTCTACATGCAAATCTTTACAATGACAGAGTAAATCTCTACACAGTAAATCTTTACTATTATAGAGTAAACCAACCCAGGACCAAAACAAGTGGTATTTTTTACATGCGAGAAAAAGGAAATAATGGAGAGACACAAAAGCAGACATGGTATGATCAAAGTGATGAGATGGGAAGAAAGTTGTGTTTATACTAGGATTTAGAAAACAAGATTGTACCTGCTAAACTGGGGAAGAAGTGATGGCAGCAGCATATCTGCATGACTTTACTATAACATAAGAAGCAAACACTTTGTATTTGAAGAAATTGGAAAAAAAAAATGAAGTTGCAGAACCATTACTTACAATGCAGATACAATTTGCCACTAGTTAAAGACAGAATAAACTGAGCCTCAAGTGTGTCTTGGGCAGCGAAGGGCACCCATGGTGCCTGGCGACCACGACAAGATTTTGTGCCACCTCTGCCTTGTGAGATCCTTTCCATACACCTTATGCTTTCTTCTTATAAAATCCATTGCCTTTCTCTGTAGGTGTGTATCTTTCAGAGCATTTTAGAGGTGGTATCTCTTCACATAGTCAAAACAATCCTGTTGTTTTGATGCGCTGATATTTTGCTTCATGAATTTAAAGTGAAGACTACGTAGTCTTTCCCTCATCAATTCAAATTCTGGTATCTTTGCTCCTATCATGTGCTGCTCTCTCCTTGCTCACACAAATTTCCCAGCACGCAGCGGTTACTCTCACCAACCTTTAGGACCTCCTCTGCCACTGGTGACATTTGCTGGCACAGACACTGTTGTTTTTATGCAGAGAAAGATTTCTCTCGGGACCTAGTCTAACACTCATGCCACCAGGAATACTTCACATCTGCCCATCTGTCACAAATATAAGCCTTTTTTTTTAGTTCTTTCTTCAGTATCATAGATATGTATTTACAACATAAAAAAAAAAAAAAAAACAAAAAACCCAGAAACCAAACAAAAATTCTGAAATGCTATTCTTTCTTGCCAGAGAGGAAGAAGGTTGAGTGAGATCTTGATCTTTGTTTCCACTCCTTATCTCTTGTTTTTTGTTATGTCTTACATTTGTTAATGGTTATAAAATAATAAAGTACCTTAGAGCTGAGCAGAACACAGCCATGTTATAAGCATCAAAGTCTGATAAGGTTGGAAACAGGGATTAAGAGATTTTGACTCTTGTTTTAAATGCACTGGAAACAAGACTATGGCCCTATGAAGCTTCTGTGAATGGGAGGAGCTGCCTGTGTAGCTTGTGTGGCACCAGCTGAAGACAGCACTGGGAGAGGGCAGGCTGGTGAAAGCTGCAAAGGCTCATCCCAGGATTTCCAACACACCGGCTGATGGTTATCCTACCCGTTCTCCCTCTCTGGCCACTATAACTACAGGTCTAAGATTCAAGAAGGTCTTTTAGAGGAGACAGACTTCATCTGGAGGTTTGTCTATTGATGTTTGACTAGGGAAGGTGCAGTTCAGTAATGCTGAACAACCTCCCTGGCCTTACCCTGCACCACATCTCCCTCTTCTTTAGCTCATGTGTTTTCAGACAATTCTGTTACAAGAACTGCCTCAGCACTGCCATGGGGACAATGAGCAGCAGGACCACTGGGAGAAGCACAGAGCAAGAAGGAATTAATCTGCAAGGTCAAATGAATGAAGAGCTGATTTGGGCTGGGCTGGGGAATGTGGTGCATCCTTCAGGTGCACTAAGGAAGAGAATGCTGAAAAACTAGAAAGAGGACAGGAGGAAACAGCCCAAGAGGTGGGTTTTTCCCTTTTAAATAAAGTGTCAGTGACATTTTTTAATAGATGTGGAGGTAAGACACCGAGTTATAATCTCTGGATATGAAAATGCTGACCGCAGGCGATACAAATGAAGGATATATTAATAGGAGCAAATAAAGCTAGACAAATAATGTTTGACACTTCCCTACATCCTCTGCTCAGCTAAATCAGTACATTGCTACAGAGAGCTTATAGTTAGGGATACATGGGGAACAATCACAGCAAAAAATGCTTCAGGTAAAATAGAGTGATACAGGCAAACTGTTTAACATTTAAGTGCATTTTAAGCACTAATAAATTTGTAAGCACTGGTGAAGATATAGTCTTTTAACAAAGTGAGGCAAGTAAATAAAGAGCTAGGTTTGTAGTTACCCTATGGGAAGAAATAAGAAACAACCAAATGAATAAAATAACTCTTTGAGTTAAAGAGCCTGCAGGGACCATATAAATTCAAGCCAATACAGATGCCACTTTCAGTTTTTAAAGACCAGGAGGGATGCTTATAAATGCAACCCCTTTTTTACAAAATATGATAAAATTCAGAATAATTCATTTAAAGAGTTTCTTTTCTGAAGGTCTTCAGTCAGGTTCTTAATTGTGTCTCTAAGTGGGTGAGGCCATTTAAAGGAAAATAAGATACAGAAGCAGAGAAAAATATACTGTTCAAGAAGATAATATAAAGACAGCCTTTAAAAATGTAAAAGCAGCCCAGGCTTCCAAGAAAAAAGAAACACAACAAAACCAAAAAACCAGCTCACACAAATATTCCACTGCATGCAAAACAAAGCAATTCTCTGATAAATGAATCAAACTGTAGTGCTGCTTAATTTGTAAATGTAACTTTCAAAACAAAGCCATGGCCTAAGATTTTTTTTGTTGATCATTATGCATCATTTGCATTAGGATTTTTTCAAAACGCGCCTGTTTCTTTACATTAGAAATTCACTGTCTACAAAAAAGGCCCTTCGGAATTCCAAATATATGTTTGGAGTTCACAGCAAATACTGTTTTAAAGCCCATTTTCTTCTAAGACTTAGTCAACATTTTTTGTCACTATATAGTAGCACTTCAATTATACTAGTTTGTGCCAGTGTAACTGCATTCAGACAAAAAGCTACAGTAATGCAAATGCGCTTCCTCCCCCCTCAAGCGCCTACATTCAGAAATTACCTTCCAGACAAGACAATTAGGGACAAGGCCAAAGGCAGGGAAAAAAAGAACATAAAAGATGCATCTAGAAATGCAGGCCTTGGCTAAACACTATAAACAAAAATAAGCACTTTTAAAAATCCAGAGTGCTTTTAATGTTCTGAAATGACTCAAGCAGTGTTGCCAGCATGAGCTAATTCTGTCATAAACTACATCAAGAAGCGAAAGGTGAAAGTTGGAGCTGTCTTCCAAGGTAACATTATTTTAGATACGGAAAAATGTTGCCTGTGAATTTCAGAGACCCAGAGAAGTGCTTCCTTCAGCTAAAAACGAGAAGTCAAGAAGTAGAATCAAATCTGAAGGAAATCAAAGATGAAAAGATATTAGTGTAGGGCAGCAACAAAAAAGAATGAAAAATAATGCAATGGATGGGAAAGTGTAATTAAGCATGCAAAAAAAAAAGAATAAATGAGCTGAATTTCTTCTTTAATATATTTTCTTCCTCTAGTCTTTTTTGTTTCTCTTTTCCTGAATGCCATCAGTCGTTCTGAGTATTCCGTTTACTTTTACCAGGCCAAATCACACACAAAGAGAAAGCGGGGCAGTAAGGAATGTAGCACTTTCACACTGAAATCTGATGCCACCGAAGCTGTATATAGCCTCCGTGCAGCCCTCTTTGGTCAAAGGAGGAATGATTAGCAAAATGAACTCAATCACATTTAATTGTGCGCGGTTCGGGGGTGGGGTGGAGTAAGGTAAAACACGCACCCAAATGGAACCGAAAGGGCCACTAACAGCTTGGTGGAGAAGAGGAACAGAACGAAAATGAAATACTCGAGAGCTATCACTGGAGCCGCACGCCGATCACGTGAACCTATTTATTAAGCAATTCCGCAGATTTTCGTCGCACCTTTTTGCACATAAGGAAAGGCAGCGCGTTGAGAGCCCCATGTGCAGCGGCTGTACAGGGCTCTACGGGGCTCTGGATGCAGACAGAAAAAAAAGCAGCAGCAGCCTGCCCAAACACTATCATATAGGGAAACAGACGGCACAGCCTGAAACCAAAGAACTTTGGTCAAACCCTTCCCCTCCCTCCCTGCTCCTCCACACCCAGACACAGCCTCGGGCCGGCAATTCAGCCACTGAAAAGGTGCAAGTCCATAGAACAACAACGCTGGTTTGTTTTTTCCCCTTTGATGCTGATAATGAGGTTTGAGGCTTTCTGGGAATTTTTATTTCCGATCGGGGAAAACAATGATATTCCAACCTCAGCCATTAACTAACGAACCAGCCTATTTTAAAGAAAATTATTGTCTCTGCTGTATGTGCTTTGGTTAATCCACATGGGACTAAAAATAATCTGTTAAAACAGCATTGAGTAACTACAGCGACATCCGTCACAAACAGCATTGAGTAACTACCCCAACACCCGTCACAGTAAACCGGACCTGAATAAAGACCTTAGTGGTAACCCAGCCTCTAATTACCATACATCCAGCTATCTGTTCCTCCCTCAGACACTTCAGAAAAAGGAGGTCAGTGGTGTGACTTGAGGGTTAACACATGCAGCCTGCATCTGCTCTCAGGGGAAACATGCAAGTACCTGCCACGCATTATTTACCATGTATTAACTTACGATAACCACGTTTGCAGGCTGTCACTCAAGGTTTGCCTGTACTAGCCCATTTTGGCCTCTCGCTGTCACTGGCAGCAGCTTTACTGCTCAGGTACCCTTTCTTGCCATCCAGCTATAATAAGCATCAGAAGAAGGGCTGCTACTATCAGCCTCTTCCACGCAGCTGTCTGGCAGCAGCAGGGCTGTTTACAATAACAGGAACTCGAGGCGTTTGTTCTTTACAGCATCATTAGCACCAGATAACAGGAGCAGGGACAGGATTTGGTTGGGTTTTTCCTTTTCTCCTCCCTCCACCCTCCCATCACACCCCCGCCCTCCCCTTTTTTCCCCCCTTTCTTTCTAGTGGTATTGCCCAGAACATCAGAAAGAAAGTGCAGAAAGAAGTAAAATATGGAAAAGTAAAAAGAGATCAGTGGTCACAACTTACATGAAGGAAACAAAGGATGAGCGAGGCAGAGAAGGAAGTGCCTTAAGGAATTAAATAAATCAATTCACACTTCATTCCTCCAGTATGGGGTGCTTATAAAGCTTAAATGTATGGCATACATGTAGCCATATCAGTATCTAGTAAACTGCTGCATCAGAAAATGCTCCTGTCTCAAAGTAATATGAAATGCTTTTGTTAGCTAGATTCATATTTCACAGTGCTTTAAACCCATTTAACAGTTTACAGTATGTGTTACCATATAAATGCTGAAAGTAACCCAGGTGGGTGCATATACTTTCATTTCATTTGACTGGTTGATCATAGGTTGCTGCTTATTTGCTGTCTTTGTCTGGGTGGAGCCCTATGAGAACTGGTTCTGTCAAACTTCTCAGTTCTGCTGCTAGTGAAGTGTATACAACTCATCGTACATATGTATTTAGTTTTTAAATATACCTCTATGCCCTTTGTTATTCATCCTAACCCAGCAAGAACTTCCTTGATTTGTAAGAGGCATAATACGATCCTTACTTTTAACGTCGATTTCTCATGTTTACAAACTTTCCCAGACAACCTTTATGAGTCAGAACCAGGGATGAAACAGCCAAGCGCAGTTCTGCTGAGCTCCTGGTGCTAGCCCTGCCAGCCAAAGACACTATGATGAAGAAATTAGAAAGCATAATCTAAAAAAGAAAAGCAGATCAAGAGGACCATGGGCCTTTATTGGATAGTGCCAGCATCCTTGAGGTTGTCTATTAAGAGTGTGTTCTTGAGTGATCAAGTAGTTCTGCACAAATACATTTTATTAAGCAAGGAATATTTTAACTTCTTTGTGAGGTATATTTGTAAATACTGGAAAACCAGTCTTCAGATTGGAGGGAAATGGGGGCATCTAACACCTAGTGGGTAAGAATAGGAATAGATGTTTAGGGGAGAAGAAAAAATTACGCTCAGCCACTGGTGGGAGGCAAGCACCGTGCCTGTTTAAGGCATAGGGTCTCAAGGAGCACCGCAGGAGCACAGGTAAAAGATGGCAGCATGAGAGGTGGTCTGGCCTTTCTACTGTCAGTCCTGAACACTGGCTGCTCTTCTGGACTCCTACGTAAACCCTCTCCAGGCTATAGGTGCTGTGGCCCACACTGAATGCTGGCATTGGTGGAGAAGGAGCTGCCTCTCTGCAACTGCCTACACTGCCTGGCCTCCTGTGTGAGGTCTCTGACCTGTGGGCATTGGGGCTGGGCTTCTAAATGTTTTGCATATAGAGGTTTGGTAGGTTTGTTTTGCACTTCCTGCTGCAGCCAGAGACTCCTGATGTCTCCAGTCATTGCCTGGGCAGAGCAGCCTTTTGATTCCACCAAGGAGATGACATGCATGCCTGTTTAACATGTGGAGACCTCACAGGAGTCTACACATTCTGCACTTTGAAGCAGTACTACAAAGGGATTAGGTGATGAGATGACACATAATCTCACAGGCTTGGTTTTTTTCATGCTGCAAAAAACAGTCTTTTAATATTGGAAGAAAATGCCTGAGGAAGGATTGCTGCTGGTGGTGTTTCACAGCTCATCATTTGTTGTGGTTTATTTGGTCACTAGATCAACAAGGAGCCTCGGCTCTCTATTCTGTCAGAATAACTTCAGTTACAAAAGGACTTTCTATGAGGAAATGAGCTAGTGTTTGGGCAGAGATTGCTGAAATGGCTGGTTGGCTACACGTGAATTAACATCATCATTGTTCAAAAGCATGTGTGTATAGGAGTTCCAGCATCTGGATAATTCCCTCTTACCAGAAGGCCAGCAATTTGGCTTCTATTAGGAAAATGTACAAATTTACTGACTGACATTTAGACATGCCAGTGTAGCTTCTGTACCATGTCAGAGAAGCTGGAATAACTTACAGCTGAACTTCAGGTGGAAAGAAAAGGAATGTGTCTCGCTGAGCTAACAGTACAACTTGAAGTTGTCTGACTTTCAGTTTAGTTTATTCAATATAGTCATCAACACAGAAAGATTTAATAAGATACTATTGCTGGAACTCAACATTTTCATCACTTTTCCAATCAGTTTGCCATTAATTAGAAATCTTTGTTAGACAAAACAATTTGATAATTCAGGTGAGTATTTTCAAGTAGGATCTGCAGATAAGCAGATCTGGGCAAGAGCAGCTGGAACTGGTGGGGCTGGAGAAAAAACAGATGGACACACTTAGGAAACCTCATACTTGGGAAACTGCTCCGTAAGAGTTGACTATTTGGATAACTTTCAGCTGAGTAATTAATGAATGTATTGCTGCCATTTCAGATTTTTGTGTATTTGCCAAGTATGATTTTTTTTGTCATTAATTTGTTTGTTATTCTGATTGGGATTTTTTGGCTATTTGTGATCATCCATACTTCCTCCTTTTGTTCACTGCTGAGGTAATATTGCAGTATATGTGCCGCTCCCATGCTTTCAGCATGCTTCATTTCTTGCATCAGCTCCACGATGACTCTTCAGGAGAGTTCAGCTATAGGCCATAATTTGCTATAATAATAAAGTTCAAGGTCAGAAAGGTCGATGTGTGTGGACTTGTCATTCTCAGTGCTGAACATCAAAGTACAAAGGTAGGAAAGGAGACCTGTGACAGCTTTGGAACCTGATGTACTGTGAAACACCAGGAATGCAAATAAACATTTTGTGTCAGCAGAGACCATACATTACTAGACGGTCAGCTGTAGATGCCTATGCTTCAGAAGTTCTCTGATATTAGTATCATGTCCTCCTGATTTGTGTTGTTTCTTTTGTTTCCCAATTAACATTTAGATGTATTACAGTACATTGATTCTTTAGAAGGGCTGATTTGGGATGGCAGTTCTTTGCAACAGCTAAGTCTCTGGTTAGAGCAGTAATTCTCAGTGTGGACAGCTCATGAAGGGAAGTGAGTTAAATTAATCATGCAGCAAAATGTATAACACTGCAGAAGTCAATGGAGGCACTTTGCATGTACAGCAGTGCTGCTGAGAGCACATCTCTCACCATTATTTATAAATGATGTGGAAGATTCCCCTCCAGCAGCATATTGATTTAACAGCCTATAAACACACACAATATAATAACTCCTGATCTCAGTCCACAGTCAGAGCAAGTTCAAGGACGTAAACCCCAAGTATTATCAGCTAGGTTACTCCAGTGAATTTATACTACATCCAGTAGTAAACATTTTTATGCTCGGCTTTGTGAAAGATCAAAGTTTCACTTGGAAAAGTTGAGGGCAGAATCACAGAGAAAGGAAGTGCCATGACTGAGTTATGCTCTGGAAATGTGATCACCAGCCAAAGCCACTAAACAGCAGCTAAACAAAGGCAGACCAGATTGTCCAGTATTCAATCCTGTTTGATAGGTACTGGTTTCTAGACAGCATTACTGGAAGAGAAAGAGCAGCATGTACACCTACAGGCCACTCAAGGAGCACCAGAACCAGGAGAGCTTGATTTGCTGCATATCTGTCATACACATGACCAACTTGGGCACTTTTCCTGCTGCTGGAGGGTCCTTATCCTTGTCTCTCTGCCTCCTCTGTTTTCCCAGGTACACTCAAGTGTGTACTGTAAGGTATGAGCTCACACAGCAGTTTCAGAAGGTAATTACCAGAGTCTCTGTATGTTGTAATGATACTTAAAAGGACATGCATTATTTTTGAGACCTCTGTGTGTATCTGTGAAGTTGAGCTGGGCAGCATGTCCTGAGCTACTGGGGGACAGGTAGGACTCACAGGTAAAGATATACAGAAGTTGAACACATGGTCAAAAAAGGCATGTTTGTATAGAAAAAACAGATAAAAATGGGAAAGTTCAGTCAGTCAGTCCCTGAACCTAGGTCCCTGTTTTATGATAAAAAGATACCAAATTTACTAAACTGTCAAAATGTGCGTTTGTCAAATGGAACAAATTATGCTTTTGGCAATTTGAGAACCTCCCATGGTATTAATATAATAGCAAATAAATCTCCATTTTGAAATTACAGTACAATAACTTGAACAAAACCAGAAAACAAACCCAAAATCGTGAGACATCACTTGGAGTATTGTGTGCAGTTCTGGTGTCGTCAACATCAAAAGGATTTGGAGCTGTTGGAGGAAGTCCAGAGAAGGGATACGAGGATGATCAGGGGACTGGAAGCACCTCCCGTATGAAGATAGGATGAGAAAGTTGGGGCTTTTCAGCCTGGAGAAGAGAAGGCTGCGTGGAGACCTCATAGCAGCCTTCCAATATCTGAAGGGGGCCTATAGGGATGCTGGGGAGGGACTCTTCATGAGGGACTGTAGTGATAAGACAAGGGGTAACGGGTTCAAACTTAGATTGGATATAAGGAGGAAGTTCTTCACTGTACGGGTCGTGAGGCACTGGAATGGGTTACCCAGGGAAGTTGTGAATGCTCCATCCCTGATGGTGTTCAAGGCCAGGTTGGACATAGCCTTGGGTGACATGGTTTAGTGTGAGGTGTCCCTGGCCATGACAGGGGGGTTGGAACTAGTTGATCTTAAGGTCCTTTCCAACCCTAACTATTCTATGATTCTATGATTCTATGGCATGCGAAATAGTATAATTTTATAGTTTCCACACACACCCCTGAAGATGGATGTATTACTAGGAATTTCATTCTCTTGTGATTAGCTTTGAAGAATTAATTTATCTTTGCTTACAGACGGGCTTGAGATCATCAAGTTAAAAGCACAGGAAATGCAAAATTGTTTAGTATCATTCTGTCAAATGGATTTACAAAATACTTTAATTGAAATCCATTTTTTCTGGATGAACTCATCTTTGGTGATTAAAGTAGTGTTTCTTATTTTTCTGTTTTTACAAGAATAGAGTTTTGAAAGGTAAAGATGTTACTTCAGCTATTAACATTCAAGTTTTAGAGCTGGTGTACTTCTAAATATGTGTTTATTTTCATGGAGGTCAGAAAAAGGAATTGGAAACCATGAGATATCGGCAGGTAGACTGAATTTGAGAATATAGTTTATAAGCTCTTGTAACAGTGACGGTTAAAAATGAGAGGACAAATGCAATCTCAGTTCCACAATTCCTCTTGTAAAAATTCTCATAAATTAATTGGTTTGCTTGCTTCAGCAGTATTTGTTTGCTGCTGAAAATGTCAAGGTCTGTTTCGCAAACACCTTCTCTCCACCCCATACCAATCCCCAGCAAAGTGATATACAGGCAGGAAAAATAAGTGGTATCAGCTGATCTCAGGATCTCACTCTCCTAAAGCAGATGCAGCCTAAGCCAGTGCAGTACCCATGCTATGTTTATTTTGTTATGTCACAGGGCTCACCACGTCTCACAAAATCACTCAGAACTTATTGTTTCTGTAAATAAATCAAACTTTGCTGGTTGCAGTGCAGAGGCAGAAAGGCCTGAGATTTGAGAAGGCAAATGTAATTTACACAGGTAAAAAAAACCCCAACAAACCGCACCACAAAAAGAGTTTATATTTTCAACATGTGTACACATACATATCATTCATGATAAAGGAGCTTTCCTTTATGTTCCCATTCGCTAAGGACTTACAACTTTTTATCTTCCCTTGGAAAGCAAATTACAGAAGATACTGGCTATAGTGTTGGTGGTTTAAATACATTCACCTTTAAAAGTTGATTCCCAGCCACATCCTCTGTTTAGTGGTTGGCTCTGACTGCCAGTGAGTCAGCCTTTCCTCCTGCCCAACCTGTGCCTCTAGGTAGGAGGAGGCATTCAAGACACCAGGGTGCAACTTTGCAGTCTGGCACTCAGCAAGCACGGTTGAGGAGAAACCACCACAGGTTTTGGTCCCGCTGTTGATGAAGACGCAGATCTCAGCCTGCCTAATAACTATGCCAGAGTGATCTTTCCCTCTCTCCTCCTGTTTTAGGCAGCTCTGGTTCCTTTGCCAAAGCTCAGCAAAATAGTGCAGACGCCATAGCCAAAATAGCCAATAGCCCTCAGGCTAAGATTAGTTTTCCAGAAGTGCAAAACAAGTTTTACAAGACATTTGTTGTTCTTAATGAATTTTATGGACAGTCCTAGGCTGCTGATTGCGTAATGTAGAATTAGAGCGTAATGGTAGATGGCCATTGGGGCAGTACATGAGGATATTTCTGTACTGGTTCCTAAATGCAGATAAAGCTTTGTAGTGGGTTTGCTGTCCGGCTAACTTTTTGAAGAATGAGGTCCTGAGGTTGCAGAGAAGAAGCGTTTCGGTTCTTGAGGAACCACACGTAACTCAGGGTGGCAGCCATCTCCCTGGTCAACTAATAGTTGAATGAGATTTCTCAACAGAGATTGTAGTACTCCAGTTTCAGATACAGATGCCTAACCTCTGCTGCTTTAGAGTCTGATGTCGCACGTGTCTTCTCTTCAGCTCTGTTTCAGGGGGCTAGTATTTATACACGATTTTTTTAATCCAAAAATAGCAGTGTATACATATGAATAGTTGCAAAGCCAGAATGAACTCCACACAGTTCTGCCACTGTCAATTGCATTATCTGGATCTATACCCTGAAACTGTAGGCCAAATAGCTTTCGGCATATTCTGCACAGGCTTCTTACAGGAGATTATTAAATGCAATTAATAAAAGCCTGCTAGCAAATCTTTTCAGCTGTAAATTACTAGAAAATAATTCAGTTTGCTTACAAAATGGCACAATTGTAAATTGAGAAATTTGAATTAAATTCCCAGCTGGCAATTTAAAAGCATATGTCGCATTTATTTTTTTCACTACTCCTTTTTTGCTGTCCACAGTGAGAACTGGTCCATTGCTAAAGGCAGATAACAGATGGTAAACCTCCACTGCCATATGACTCTGCTATTATCCCATTCCTCTGCATACCTAATTAATAAATTGAGTGTAATTGACTGTAAGTATACACCCTATATGTGAACACATCCTAGTACATTATAGCTCTGACAAGAACACTAAGCAGGCTCTTGTAGCTGATACTGTATTTCCCATATCTATTTACTTACACAGTCTAGGGTAGTCAGGATAATTTAAATGTGAGGTTCAATAGGGAAAGTAAGCTTCTCAGAGGACTGGCAAAACTCCACTTCCATCAGCTTCTCCAATCTAAAATTAAATAACTTATCTGACTTCCAGTTCTGTCAAAGTACAATTAACACCATAAACAGTAAACAAACTGTATCATCACTTTCAAAAAATACCTTAGGTTCAATTCGCATACTTTAATTGTCATTGAGTAGATCTTTGTGCTATCACTTTCAGATTGAAACATAAGGACTCGAATACTTTCTTAGTTTTTAAAGTTTTATTTCCTTCTTGAAAACTACCTCGATAGCTTCCAAAAGAGTTTAACTTAAATGGTTTCCAGTCTCTAAATCTATATCCTCATGTAAGAAAACATGTAGGCATATGTTTAGTTCTAGGCTCAAACTTGAATCCTAGTACCTTTACTGATATTCAAATGCATGATGAAGGGCATTCCTGAATGAGGGCATTTTCCTCAACTGAAAATTGTCTTTCTCTGGAGTGAAGTAGGTGATCCACATTCAAGGAACACTGCTGCATTCCAGGCTGATTATCAGCTGTATTTTAAACAGTACTGATTCTCTTTAGAGTCCTCATTTATTTTACCTTTATTTAGTACTTGCTGTTTAATATGGATTTGCAGGCCTAGTCTAGATGGGGATGCTATTTTGTTAGGTCCTGTGTTAATGCAAAACAAATCCTTATATAATGACAGCTGCAGCACCATTATTACAGTACTTTGTACTACATTCCCCTTTAAGCTCAAATTCACAACTGAATTATCATGGCTCAACAAGTTACTGAGGACCAAGTGAGCCATGATAACAACCCGCATGAATGCTTTTAGTCCATGGTAAATCTGAAGTGATATGACTTGGTGTAGCTTTTAACGCAAGACAGTACCTTGCATTTGCTGCAATCAGACCAGAGTTACTCGGCCGACATCACGGAATGTGTGTATGAAGCTAATCCTTGTTTTGTGCTAAAAAAGTGCAAATGTTTAAGACTGTCAATATAATTAAAGTCATGCCATCTTCCTAGTTATAGTGTGTTTAGTAGGATATCTATTTAGCCCATTGAATTATAGCATAATTAAATCAGCACAGATTTCCAATCTGAATTCACAAACGATATAAAAAAGTTCTATACCAGTATGGCTATTTTCAGAAGGGAAGACTAAAGACCACCGTGTGTACTTCCACCTGGAAGTGCAGCTGCATTAATTCCAAAAGTTTTTCCTCACAAACTATTTCAGTGTCTAAAATTTGCAACGGAAAAACAGCTTACTAAAAAACTACAGGAGAAGAATTCTGTTATGGGTAGAAGCAGTCATGGTAACTTCAGTTAAGGTTACTCACAATTGCCTTCTGAATTCCTGGTTTGGGTTGTTTCTAACTTTACCAAATGTAAGTTATCCAAGCTCTGATTTTTCCAATCCTAATTTTTCCATGTTGGAGATACCCTCCAGGTTGAACTACAAGGAAATCAACAAAAAGATGTTGACAAATATAGCTGTCCTGAGAACGATATTAGAAGAAAATTAACTTTATTTTCCATGTAAGAACAGAACGGATTTGTTGAAAAGTCTTGCTATTTCTTTGCCCAGACAGCTGAACACTCTCTTCCTCTCTTCCATCTCTTGACCCAGAGAGCTGGGCTGCGCTGCTCTGCAGTGGGACCTGTGGGTGCAGGAGTTTGTTTAAAGGGGTTTGCCCTGGCACTGCTTTTCTCCTCCAGCAGTTTGCAGACATTTCTATTGCATATTTGGCTATTCCTGCTTCAGTGGTGCCATGAGCCCAGCCTTGGAATATTCTGTGTTCATTTATTATTTGGGAGACTGCCAGTGTGTTTCTCTGGCATGCAAGCCGTAGGAGTGAAACCAGAATGGAACTTTATAGAATTGAGTTAATTAAATCATATGCATTTAATCCAAGTCTATTAGCAGTGAGGGGGCACTTTTATAGCCTGTGGGCTTTCTCTTTGTTAAATCGCAAGGAGCTGTTATACCTATGACAATAGAATTTTCTAAAATGGTTATACATCTTTTTGAGTTGAAAGTATTTTATATAAGTCACTACCAGCACATGCTTGGCACATGAAAGAGAATCCACTAACAGCCACTTCTGTCATAATAAACACACTGACATTTATAAGATATCACAGAGTAAGCATACCTTCTTTGCAGCAGTTAATTTTACAGAGGCATTCTAGCAAAGGTAGGTCCTAAGGAATGATTTAAATGGCCTTACAAATCAGGTCAGGGTGGATTTTCTTTACGTGTGAGCAGTCTTTGCTAAGTTAATTTAGGTAATTGGTGAGGGCAGCCACCCTGCAAAGCACTATATGAGTTACTGTGTCAGCACTTGCTGGGATTTCTGGGGATATATCCCATGGCTCTTTCACTCCATTAAGATGAATTAGCCTGGGAGCCCAGTGAACTGTGGGAAGATGTTTCCTTCTGAACAACTCTAGAAGACTGTCTGCACTTGAAGTTGTTTAGTGTTATTCCAAATCCTGAAGGGGTATCTTACAATGGCCATTAAGTTTGGGGTTTTTTTGCCTAGGCCTCAGGCAGGTTAGCTAGCTGTGGCTGAGAGCAGCATTATTCAGGTGACAGGGAATACTGCTTGTGAAAAAAGTGTTTAGGGAGAACGCCTAAGTCTCACTTCATTTCTGTGTAATTCACCTAAGTAATTCTTGCATTAGTATTTCTATGAGGATATATCCTAGGAAGGTTTGTCACCAGGAAGCCCAACCCCGCATACAGATAAACCTGAGGAATGAACAGGTGAGGCTGGCATTCATAAAAGAACAGAGGCTGCAGGGCATGGGAGGGGAAGAACCAAGTAATGAAGAGCAACAGATGGAGGGAAATACAGTTGTTACTGTTCTGAATCAGAAACAGAATGCATGCCAATATTGGGCAGGGTGATGGCTGCACCAACGAACCAATGCTCAACAAAGTATGCATTTGGGTTAACTTCTTCCTGAAAACAACAGAATTACCTAAATTTCTCCAGCATTTTCTTGCTCCTGTACATGGTTTCAGAAGTCACAAATATGAGCACAAACAAAACATTGGCAATGTAATTGTTTAAAGTCTTGTAAATTAGAAAGCCAAAGCACTATTTTGCACCCATGCAGGCCTTTGATGTCAGCTGAATGTATACGTAAGCCCAGTTTTGACCTGAGTGCTAACAGACACTGCTTTCTAAGGTGGAATGTAGGGCTATGATCAGTCTCGTGTTGCTTAGTAACCTCTAATCAAAAGCTCAGTCACAAATGGGAAATCTTTCTGCTGTTCATCCTTTTGCCTTTGTGGTTTAAGCCCAGCAACAGCCTTGCATGATACTAAGTGAGCAGCCATCTTTTCTTATGAAAAAGAAAAGAAGAATAATAGCTATTTCTTACCTAGGATTTTGCAGTGATGGTTCTCAGAGCACTTTGCAGGGAGACGAGCACAATTAATCCAATTAATACAAAAATGACTTCTTAAACAGTATTTTTATTAGAGAGGGAGGCATGAAGGAATTCTCATACTACCAGTTTCAAGACAGTCAAAGATGACTCCGGACATTTTCCCGCAAGGGAGGTGATTCATCCTCTTATTCTCACCTAGGGTCCTCCTAATCTCTTTCTCTCCCTATGCAAGGCAGCTTATTGTATCTGTGCCAGGGTGATTGTCACTGCTTGGCAGCTTTCAACTACACACCCACTTTCACTTTTTTTCCTCAACATTAATGTTTGGGTTTTTTTTCCCCCCTCTCTTAATGGTTGTGCCCTGTCTGTGTTTAGGATACAGAGAACACTTTGTGAATCTTGTATTTCTAGAGTAGTAAAATAAGGAAGAATTCTGCAATGGAAAGGAGGCATTAAATCTTGGCCACCTAGAGAGAACTGCCTTATTTCTGATCCGCAAGTAAGTGCAGGAATAGAGAAGGAGAGTGGAAAGTCTCTCTTTTCATTACAGCAGTGCCAGGATCTTGTCTGTGACAGACAAGATTTTAAAGCATATGGATAAGAAGGATTATTCTACTTAATCACTGCCTAACCAACTTCTGTATAGAAAAGGAGGAGAAAAGCAGTCAGAAAATGAACAACCACAACTGCACTCTTCATATGCCACAGCTGTTCTGGATGTCATTTCATCTGTGTGTGCTAGGCCTGTGCTCTGTGACTTTCCCCATCATGTACACCTGCTCAACATGTAGCCAAGGAAAATAAATTGAGAAGTGGACATCCTTTGTAGAAGAAAAAGGAATAACACAGACTTTATTTCATAGTATTATTTCCCAATCTCTTTTTCTCCTTTGGGGTCCATTCATGCGTACGTTGTGAGGATAGAAAGGAAGAGTTTGGTTTTTTTTTGTACTTTTAAGACAATCTTTAGAAATAAGTGTAGAAACGCACACTTTGGCTGCACGTAATGATGAATTCCCAGCAATCCCCAGATGGATGATGAGTTACCACTATCTTGGGTAGGAGATAAGCTGCCTAAACAGCTGTGAAAGGTTAAACCTTAGAAGACACACCACATAATGGGGAAAAAAAAATAAATAAAGCAAGGATGACCAAAAAAAAAAAGAACTTGATTAAGTTCTGTTTTGTTTTTTTTTTTTTTTCTGTCAATAGAGTCTGAGGTATGAAACTTGTAGGATTTATGACTCATAAATGGACGTTAAAACAGGCTGGGAAGGACCTTGAGAGGGTCTGTTGCCATGCTGCTGGCCAAAACAGGATCAAGTATGCCAGAACCACTCCTGTCAGGCATCTATCTAACACGGTTTTTTCAGGGGTGAGCACTGGACTTTTTATAGCCCTGCAGTGCATCCCAACATGTCTTGCTTGCTGTGAGAAACTTTTTTCTAGTAGCCAAGTTTCACTTGTGGTTCAAGGTTCAAGCCCATTACTGAGTCCATGAAGAAGGAAAGACTCGTTTCCTCCTCTGCAGCAGTGTCTCTCCTCACACATCTCCTTTCCAGCCTGAACAACTCAATTCATTCAGCCTTTCTCTTATTGGCTATGTTTCATACAGCTGCTGTCATCCACTTCCTTCTCCACTGGGCTTTCCACATGCTTGTGGGGACTCGTGCGCATTTGATACAGCTGCCCTCAGCCAGGCAGCCAGACCCTGCTGGGGGTGGCAGGAAACATGCTCCGGGCCCTGACAGCTACATATACATCTACAGATCCTATTATACTGCAATATGTCTTTAAAGGAACGGCTTGCATTTCCAGCATTTACAACAGCAGAGGTTTCTCCTGTGAGCTTCTCTCCCTTTTGCTCAAAGTCCATGTGAAACTGAAAGTTCAGCTTCCCCGGGAAGCTGGCCCTGGCATTTCTGATACGCCAGCCACAAACATGTGCAGGAGAAACAGAACAACTATCAACAGGCATTAAACAAACTGGATAAAACCTTATTTTTTAACTTAGATAGGTTTTAGCTTTTAACTTGATTGTGTGAATTTCCCTCCTAACCAAAGACTTGGGTTTCTGGCTTAGTTTTGGTGTTGTAACACTGACTTAATCGATTAAGTGGTTTTTTTTTTAAATTGGTCTGGTTTATGCTAGAGTCTTAGAGCATACAGTCTTTTCATAAAGAATATCATGAAAAGTGGTCTACTGTTGTTGCTCTCACACAGCATGAGGAGCATATAGTTAACCTCAAACATCCACACTCACATGCTACCTGACTCTGGAGGAAACAAAATCTGCATTTGATCCTAAAGGTGCACCAGGTGCTGGAAAGTTTTGTTCCTTGGTCAGATCCAGAAGCGCTTTGGTTGTGACAAGGCTGAATAGCGCATGGGCACATCCCTAAAACTGCAGGTGAGATTTCTTTCACCTAAACTTGGAGGTCTGCATCTCAGTAACAATTCACCCTACATACACTTTAGGGTTAGCAGAGTAACACGGGCACTTCTAGTGCTCGCAGTGAGATGAACCATCTCTTTTAGGAGTCTCTTTCCCTCCTCAAACAACAAAAACATTTAGATGACTTGCTCCACAGAAAGTGCTTCTTCCTGGGTTTTCTGAGGACTGCACCTACTATGCATTCTCAAAGGATGTGGGGTCCATCCTGCAGGATGGGAAACCTCTGGCTCAGCACCTGCACACACACGCATGCACTCTGGTGACTGTAATACAGCATCACTCCTCATGCATGAAGATCAACTATGTACCACTTTCAGGTATTCTTCAAGCAGGGAAACAGTGTTGGGAAAAAATACCATGTCGTAAACCGAGGCAGAAGCTCAGCCAAGAGAGGCCTGTGTGCTAAAGCAGCGGCTTGGGACACTCGGCTGTGCAATTCATTGGGGAGAATCGGGTAGATAGGAGCCGCACGCACCTATTTTAACCAGAGCGGCTACTGCCTTCTCTAAGCGCCGGCTCTGGATCAGGGACGGGGAGTCTCTCTGTGAGACACTGACCTCCGCTGGTGGCTTTCCTAATTACAGGATAGACTTCCACACTCCTGCCCGCTGTTACTTCAACCATTCCAATAGGGCTGGTATTCCTAATTCCCTCCCAAAGTCTGACTTGAAATCTTAGAAGATCCTGGTGTGCAATAGTGCAGTAACTCTGACATGTCCTTAGACGGTCCCTGGCTCGTCATAATAGCTTTGGCTTGCTTTCACAAAAACAGCCTTGGGGAAATAAAATCACAGATTTACAAGCCCAGACCCCAAAACTGCTTCTTTGCCTTTATTCATGATATTAATAGTAAAAAACCCCAACATGTCCACATCTTATGTCTTATTCATTAGGCAGAAAACTGTAAGAAATACAACTTTCTGCACTATGGCAATTCAGGTTGAGGAGTGCAGAGTCTGAGGATTTCAGAGCACTTATGAACATATGAAGTCACTGTGCAGAGTCGTCTTCTTCCTTCCCCACACACTTGTTCCTGTGTACCCCTTTATCAGCACCAGTGATCAAGATGGGCAAAAAAGTAACAGTAGCTACTTGCGATTTTACTACTGTCGTTTACATAGTAGAAGCCTAAAATGACTGACCTCTGCCAAGACTGTGACTAGCATGAAATGGGAAGCCCTCAGGTGTCGACTTACTCTCCTATTACATATGAACTTATGAACTATGCAGGATTTACTGGCACGTTATCAACACAACAAGCCAAATGACACTGCTTGAGCAGTATGGTGTGGTGGTGACCAGCAGGTGAAGATGGGCATTGATATGCTGGACGGACCTGTGCCTGAGAAACTGCTGTCAGGTACAGCTTGTGACCTGCCTCTCTTGCCATTAAATGTTTACTCTGCCTTTCCATTTCATGTAAGGGAATAGCTGCACTGAAAGGAAAGGAATTTATAAAGCTAGTCTGTGAGAGAGAAAAACCTCTGGAACCTCCAGAGATTTCAAAGGGAGAGTCTTAAATAGGGAGCCACAGTGGTTGAGCACTCTTCTGTATTTGCCTCAACTTGACCCTGCTGCACTATGGCTACAGGAGTGCAAAGCATGTTGTGAGTGTTGTGGCCTTGCTGTTCCACCATGGGAGTAAAGGAACAGCTAAAGTAGTGGAAATTGGCTACATGTGACAGACTGGACAGTCTGAACTATCTGAGGCTGAACAGAGATACAAGCATTATATACTGACAGGAAGTGTCTCTTGCTGATTTTACCTGCTTTCTCTCAGCTTTTCTTCTCTTTTTTTGTCATCTTTCCTAAAGCCAGGAACCTTGCTAAATACAGTCTTCATTAAAAAAATAGTTCTATCTCTGAGCAACAGGGCTGCTCTTAGAAGAAGCAAGTAGAGAGCTGCTTAGGACAGAAAAGCCTAGCACATGAAGTGTGGCTCAATGGCTGCATTATCTAAGATGGGTTGCTCTTGCCACTGTGGGGAAAAAAGGGTGTGTGCCAATGCAGAAATATAGGGCTCTCTGCAGCAATGGTCGCCATCTCCTGCTTCTCCCCTCCCTCTGCCAACAGCCAGAACCACAGCTCTGGATCACCCATCTTTGCCACATCCCCCTGCTCCCCAGACAGGAACACCCTAGCCCAGGTCTGTTTGCCTGTACTGCTAAGACCCTGAGCTCACTTTTGACCAGAAGTCATGATACATGAGTATCAATGCTGTACCAGTGCATCCCAATTAAAAGTTTCTTTATCAATGATTTTTGGAGCATTCCTGATGTTAGAGGCAGTGGTCATTCTGCTACGCTATTTATTAGGCTAAAGGATAGTATCTGTACATCTCTCAGAACAAGCCTGCTGGAATAAGGCAATGTGTCAGAAAGCTCTAGTTTAATGCCATACAGGCTGGTATGTCTACTTGACATAGGGCAGAGTCAATGACACTGTATGATTTCAGGTCTCAGAAGCAGCATGGACTAGCTCGCCCTGTTTCTCCATCAGATAGCATTCCGGTATTTATGCTCCAGCACTTGCAAAAACCTAGCTAAGTGGTACTTCTTCAGGAGTCCCTAGGAGAAGGAATGTTCCTCTCCTGTGCTCCACTTCAAAGGCACCTCTATGCCTGCACTCAGTGGTCAGAGCACACAGACACTGAGCTACCTGATGATGTGGAAACCAAAAAAAGGGTCCTACCAGGAGGTATCTGTAGGACACGGATACCCTTGTATTCTGCCCTTGCACTCTCATGTTCCTCAAGTAGAACAACAATTCTTTCTGCGGTGACTGCTGGCAGTCTAAGCTAAAATACTATGAAAAAGGAAGTAGATCACTTGCATAAAATCCATAGCATTCTAATATCTATTAAGAGTTCATTTATACATGTGAGCACTGTTTATGCCTAGCATCTAAGGACACTCCCACTCGTCTCAGATGTACTCTACTGACTTCCTTTACAGGAGTTAACAGTCTGCTCTTTGGCACTCGATGGGGTATCTCCACACTATTTGTAAGTGCCTCACTGGTACTCTGTTATGGGGGCTCTGTGCAGGATGTATTTCTATGAGTAGCAAGACATGGAAAACCTGCCTGCTTCCAGTTTTCTGTCCTGTGTTTTCTGGATCTTCTATGGTAGCATATTGATTTCCTCTTCTCGTCCCATACAGCCAATGCTGCAATATTCCCAGGTTCTCTGTTTCCCCCCAGACCATGTCTGTACTTCACTTTCTCCTATTCTCTCCTAAGTCTACTAAGACACTTAGCTCCTTCCTGTGTTGCCTGAGGCCTCCTGCTACACTCACCTCGGCAGTCATGCCTTGTGTAGCTCTCCTGTAATATTCCTGTTCCAATCATTTTACATGATGGCTGTGCAAGATACATTATATACTGTTGCTGCTTCAAAGTCTAGGCCTGCAGCTCAGTCAACTGCCTGACAGGTACCAGAAGGAGTCACAGCTGAACTTCAGCAAGCAATGAAGCACAAGCCTGCTCATTGGTTTTCAAGAAACCTGTGGGACATGAGACTTTTAAGATGCAACTCTGTGACATTTCTACATTATGGCTTAAAGAGTTCAAAAGGGTGGGGATGACAGTGTGGCTGCACAAGCCTTGTCTCTGTATGAAATCTGACTAAAAATCAAAAGCCATTCTGCAGCAGCAAACAGCAGTAATAACAGTGGCATCAAACCAAAGCCAGTATAAGGTCGACACTGTAGCTGCCACTGCTGCTGGCAGCTGCTGCTGTCTGGATATGGGTATTCTACTACAGCAGTGTCTTAAATTACAAGGCTACTGAGAAGCTATACCTTGCAAACCCTACTAATCACAAAGTGAAAATCATAATTACAAAAACTCATTAGGAATGAAGTCCACAATGCCTAAAGCACCTCAGAAAACTTGGCATGTACCTTAACATGCACAGAGTGAACCCACACATGACAGATCATTCCCCAGTCTAAAGAATGGGATCTGCCTTCTCCCTGGGACCTGGAGAAGTGGATATTCCCGCAGCAGGGCAGAGCTGATTCTTCCCTCTCGAAAGGTCTGGAATCCACATGACTTGAGGGCCTGAATGTTCAGAGGGTAGGTGTTGCCAATGTTCACGTAAACCTTTTGTCAGAGAGACAAAAGTTGTGCTCGAAAAAGACATTTCAGTTAAGAAGTCTTGAAAAAATTATCCTTGTGCCTAACTCCATCTTGCGTAAACACAGCAAGTCATGAAAACTGATCTGGTGTTTTGAGAGCTTTTTTATTTATGTATTTATTTATTTTGTAGTTCAATCTGTTCTTTACATTTAATTTTCTTTAATCTTAAATCTTTAATTTTCTTAACTTTCAAGATGTCGTCAGGGTGGGAGAAGGGAGTCTGCTGCAACTGAACATAATGCCTACACATAGAAATGTATAATCAGAGCTAATTTACATTCTCTTTACAGCCACAGAGAGAACTAATCACTTTTAATACAAGATCCATCTAAGTAAGTGGAGTCACAGCCTTTTCCGATGAATGGCTCTCTGAGGTCCATCACTTTTCCAAGCTCAGATATAGCAGTCTTTGACAATTGGCAGCATATGAAGTACTTTCCTCTTATTTACTTTCTCCTTTGTTTCTGATCTAATCTCTCTCCTACGTTGCTTAGTTCAGGTTGTGTCTAGTCAGATACTGGCTGCTGATCTGGAGGCGGCCAGAGGAGGCGCAGTATGCTTGCTTCTGACACAATTCTGCCCTTAACGTGTTTGAGTTATCCAGAGTAGAAACTACGAAAACCAAACACTTATGAGAGCAGCAGGACCAATGCAGCCTGGTTTTCTATGGATTAATGTTGCAAGATGTGGGTTCTCTGTTGTGTAATAAGAGAGTACAGAGATGGCAGCTGCAGCTTTTCCTAAATTGTAGGCTAGTACAGCCTCCTCCTATATTAGACTGCCTATGCCACAAAACATGCCTAAAATAATTAACTTTAACATCCTTATTACCTGAATTGGCTGGAATTGGGCAGTGGGTGGAAGAGACAGACCGATGCTTCTGTGTACACACACACATATAAGCCCACAGCCCCGTCACTTAACCTTGCTTACTCAAGCCAAAAGCTGTAAGGATAGAGTTACACAAGAGGCATATCACAGATCACTTATATGTCACTATCAAGGTCAATTGCATACACACGATTTTCTGTGACCATGCCTATGTAAGGAGTTTGTACTTGTCTGGCTCAACAGTCTAGCCTGAACATTGCTAATTATCCACTGAAGTCAGAGTCACTTTTAATTTAAACTGAGGCAGCTTTATGGAGATAGGAAGACTGAGAAACTGCTCAAGGACACGGCAGCTACTGTTCCCACGGCAGGCAGGAAACCTGCTCTTCCTCACAGGCATCGCAGTTACTACCTCAGAGCCAGTATCTTCCTTTACAGAATACACTCTAAACCCCGGTCATAGGCTGGGCAAACGCGAGTTGCTCTGGCAAAAGCAGACGTGGCCAGTTAGTGGCCTCAGGAAAAGTGAAAACTTTCATCGCTCGAATGCCTTTCCAGCTTTGGAATAAAAGCAGCAAGCAGAGCTGAACACAAGTCAGATCAACTGCTCAGAATCAGCAGATCAACTGTCCGAGGGTAACCAGGCAGGCACGGCAGCACCCAGCAGCAAACGCGCTCAATACCTGTGAAACACAGCCGCGTTCGGAGTCACAACGGCAGGAAAGTGGTTTTGTGACGCCAGGAGGAGGGACCGGGGAAGGTCCGGGCCAGAACCGGTGCGAAACCGCCACCCCCGCGCCGAATGCCTCCGGCTGCCGGCTTGTAGGGGCAGGCGGAGCTCCCCGCGGGTCTCCTCCGGGGGAGGCGGAGCCTGCGGCTGTTCAGTGGCGGGGTGGCCGCCGGCGGACCGGGACGTGCTGCGGCACGGGGTAGGCGGCAACGAGCGTCAGCGCCTCGGGATCGTTCTGCAACGCGGGAGCGCTTGCAAACTGCCCCGGCGTAGAGCCACAGAACGGTTTGTGTTGGAAGGGACCTTAACGCTCATCCAGTTCCAACCCTCTGCCGTGGGCAGGCACACCTTCCACTAGAGCAGGTTGCTCCAAGCCTTGAAGGCTGCCAGGGATGGGGCAGCCACAGCTTTTGTGGGCACCCTCTGCCAGCCCCTTATCACCCTCACAGGGAAGAATTTATTCCCAATACCTAATCTAAGTCTCCCCTCTTTCAGTTTAGAGCTATTCCTCCTTCTCTATCACTACATGACCTTGTAAAAAGTCCTCTCCAGATTTCTTGTAGGCTCCCTGTAGCTATTGGAAGGCTGCTGTAAGGTCTTCCCTGGGCCTTCTCTTGCAGCAGAGCAGCATTTAGTGCCTTTCATAGGATCTCATCTCTTTTCACAGGAAAATATCCAATAAAAAGCACAGCTCTCCAGAAATGGAGAAGGGGTTTCTCCAAGCCACAGTGAAACTGTAAAGGCATTAGTCCATCCCCGAAGGTACGGACCTGTATTACCAGCCATGGTCAGTGGCACGCTCTGACCTTAACTCTGCATTTATTCTTCCTTTTGAAGAATGATTTTATGTATTTCTATGTAGAAGTAATATATGTTTGCATATGAATATGTATGTAATATATGTATACCTATACTTGGGTTATCTAGGAAGTTTGCATTTGATTTAATTCATTAGTAAA
Organism: Myiopsitta monachus; assembly: GCA_017639245.1. Classification (NCBI taxonomy): domain Eukaryota; kingdom Metazoa; phylum Chordata; class Aves; order Psittaciformes; family Psittacidae; genus Myiopsitta; species Myiopsitta monachus. Next base: position 4,896,434 of record CM029927.1, read on the forward strand.
AATAATACTGAAAAAGATGGAATATATATTTTTTTTTCTTCAGATGTTCGTAACATTTGGAACGTTCATTTCTCAGAAGTTCTTTTTCTTGAAGTTGTGAACAATTTTTAATACAGCTCTGGGAGGTACATTCCAATTGAAAATAGCAATACAGCAGTCCATTACTGGTCATCCATCTTTCCTGTATAGTACCATCTAAAGCTGTATCAGAACATTTTTATGTCTTGCCATAGGCATAGGTTTTATAAAACATCTCTGTTCCAGATGGATTCATTATGGGACAGGGGAAGACAGGAATTAAAGAAGATGTGGAAAGATGAGGAATTACTGACTGGCAGATAGACAAGATTTCATGAGCACTTGGAAAACTGTTTTAGTTCTGAAGTTCACATAATTATAGACCATTACTTTAGAACTCTTTTTTACTGTTGCTGTTTTTTTTTCCCCCAGTTCACACATTGCCTTTACTAATGTAGAGTTTTTTGTCATTAGTTTACGTGGGAGTAAATTCTAATCCAGCATGCTTAAAGAACACAAAATATTGCCCCCTAACTTACCAGAATTCATACATAATTCTGTGCCCAAAAGAACCCAAATACAGCAAAAAATGGAAAAAGAGAATTAATAGGGGAAAAGAAAGGTAGTTAAACTACAAGGCAGTCATAGGGGGACAGAAAAATGCTTACTAAAAATCATAGCCTTACATCTGAAAAACTATAAAACCTAGTAAATATTGAAAAATACAAATTTATTGAAATAGGTAGAAAGGGAACATTTTCCTGAACAAAAATGTCATTTACGTAAAAACCAATGAAATAATTTGGAAAAATAGAAATGTTTAATTTTCCTCTGCTTACACTAGATGATTATAATCAGATTATTTGACCATTTAAAAATATTCAAATTAATATGAATTAATTTAAGTAAAGCCACGCCCCGAAAATGATAACTTAGTTGAAGGTATCCTTGATCCTTAGTCTGAGTGGCAAATCTGAGGTTCTACCAGTCATAAAAGTCCCTGCAGTGGTACGTTCTCTGTTCTGCCATTGGGCTTCAATCTGAAAAAAAAATGTTTCGTGTGATGCGAAGGCAATAAGATTGATGGCAGGAAAGCCAAAATTAAGGCACTATGCCAATTGGATTGATGGAAACAAAATCCAACTAGACTCCATCAGTACAGAATAAAACACAGATTGAAGGCAGACAGGATGGTGCTCCAGAGGCAATCTATACAGCATGCTACATAACCTAATAATGTAAGAGCCTTTCATCAAAGTCTAGTGGCATTTCCTCATAGATTTGTCCTGTGGTATATTTTGGTTTAATATTTTAAAGTCCACTAGTCCATTATCTGTTGCTGTCCATGGTTCAATCACTCTTAAGTCTCTGGACCAAAACATCCCATCAGCCCTTAGCTCTACTGTCTCTACTTCATTGACTTTTTCTTCACTTTGGTGCCAGGCTTTCTTTTACTTCAGCCCTTACTCTCACTCCTGAATTAGATTAAATGGCCCTAGGGACATTCTTCAATGTTCATATTGATGTTCTCTGCAGCTATTCATGGTCCTAATCTATCATCTACTAATTAGTAAAATTAACCTTTTGTATTCAGTACCTTCCACCTTACAAAATCCCTGACACTGCAGCAACTTCCCCCGACATGCAGCACCCTGCTGTGAATGCTGATATTCATGAGTGTATGTTATGGCAAGGGCATTGTTCAAGTTTCCGGTACATCTTTTTACATGAATTGGTTCCTGGGCATATGAGTGGAAATACTGTTATATGGGAAAGTTCAGAGTAAGAGTAGAAACCTATTTTAAACAAGAAAATTCATTTTTTCACTAGTATTTTGAGGCTTTTTTCGCACTAGTTGTTTTCCCTGTTTCTTGTCTGTCTGTTTTACACCTTGAAATAATAGAATCGTAGAATAGTTTGGGTTGGAAGGGACTTTCAAAGGGTACCTAGTCCAACCCCCCTGCAATGAGTGGGAACATCTTCAACTAGATCAATAGGGAGCACACAGTAGTACAAATAAACTCAATGAAAGCTGAGCTGTAGGTACATGTGCTACACAGTGTTAAATAGTCCATAAAATAAAGTCTTGGGGCATCCAAAATTAGTAGAAACATTCAACTCTCAGTGACACAGTTCACCACTTGCAAAATGGACATAAGGCCCCTTTGCTTGTCTGCAGCTGTACAATAGTAAAAATAGATTGAAAGTTACTGAGAACATTAACAAACTGAAGAACTAGCGTGTTATAAAAAACCAGACATAAATTAATATTGCTTTGTGTTTTAGGAGCAAGTTGGAAAAGAGTCCGTAATGGAAGTCTCCTATACTTAACAAGAAGCAGCAAAATCCCAAATAGCAGTGAATTTGGCCAGTTTTAGGTAGTCTGTGAACTGAGCAAGGCTTAGCGCTGAAACTCCAGTGATGGCACACATGAGCATCATCAACTTTCCTAGTACTGAAGTGCCAAATCAAGGTTTCAGCAGTAACTTTGATTCTGACACTTCCTAACCTGTCATCACAATCCTGCAGATGATTTTTCAAATGAAGTCTCCTATATCACATATAAGCATATATTGTGTGTGTGCAGTGTTCACAGCATTATCCTCTCTCACACACACAGGCTACCACTCTTCTTACTTTCTACTATAGAATCATAGAGTAGTTAGGGTTGGAAAAGACCATCTAATTCTAGCCCCCCTGCCATGGGCAGGGATGGCTCACACTAAACCATGTCATCCTAAGGCTCTGTCCAACCTGGCCTTGAACACCGCCAGGCAATGGAGCATTCACAACTTCCCTGGGCAACCCATTCCAGTGCCTCACCACCCTCACAGTAAAGAACTTTCTCCTTATATCCAATCTAAACTTCCCCTGTTTAAGTTTGAACCCATTACCCCTTGTCATATAACTACAGTCCCTAATGAAGAGTCCCTCCCCAGCATCCCTATAGCCCCCCGTCAAATACTGGAAGGCTGCTATGAGGTCTGCACACAGCCTTCTCTTCTCCAGGCTGAAAAGCCCCAACTTTCTCAGCCTATCTTCATACAGGAGGTGCTTCAGTCCCCTGATCATCCTCATGTCCCTTCTCTGGACTTGTTCCAACAGTTCCATGTCCTTTTTATGTTGAGGACATCAGAACTGCACACAGTACTCCAAGTGAGGTCTCATGAGAGCAGAGTAGAGGGGCAGGATCACCTCCTTTGACCTGCTGGTCACGCTTCTCTTGATACAGCACTTGTCATGGTTAAACTTCATCAGGTTGGCATCAGCCCACCTCACAAGCATGTCAAGGTCCCTCTGGATGGCATTCATTCCCTCCAGCATATCAACCAAACCACACAGCTTGGTGTCATCAGCAAACTTGCTGAGGGCGCACTCAATCCCACTGTCCATGTCACTGACGAAGATGTTGAACAAGTCCTGGTCCCAACACCGATCCCTGAGGGGCACCACTCGTTACTGGTCTCCAGATGGACACTGAGCCATTGACCACAGCTCTTTGTGTGTGGCCATCCAGCCAGTTCTTTATCCACTGAGTAGTCCATCTATCAAATTGATGTCTCTCCAATTTAGAGACAAGGATGGCATGTGGGACAGTGTTGGAATGCTTTGCAGAAGTCCAGGTAGATGACATCAACTGCTCTACCCCTGTCCATCAGTTCCGTAGCCCCACCATAGAAAGCCACCAGATTGGTCAGGCAGGATTTCCTCTTGGTGAAGCCATGCTGGCTGTCACCAACCACCTTGTTGTTTTTCATGTGCCTCAGCATGCCTTCCAGGAGAATCAGCTCCAAGATTTTGCCAGGCACAGAGGTGAGACTGACTGTTCTGTAGTTCCCTGGCTCATCCATTTTCCCCTTCTTGAAAATGGGGGTTATATTTCCCTTTTTCCAGTTGTTGGGAACTTCACCTGACTGCCATGATTTTTCAAATATGATGGACAATGGCTTAGCAACCTCATTTGCCAGCTCCTTCAGGACCCACAGATGAATTTCGTCAGGTCCCATGGACTTGTGTGCGTTCAGGTTCCTAAGATGGTCTCGAACCAGATCCTCTCCTACAGTGGGCCCAGGGTCTTCATTCTCACAGTCCCTGCATCCTGCCTTCCAAGACTTGGGTGGCGTGGTCAGAGCATTTGCCAGTGAAGACTGAGGCAAAGAAGTCATTATGAACCTCAGCCTTCTCCAAATCCAGGGTAGCCAGTTCTCCTGACAGCTTCTGGAGGGGGCCCACAGTTGTACCAAGTCTGCCTTTTATTTGCAATGTACCTGTAGAATGCCTTCCTGTTATCTTTCACATCCCTAGCCAAGTTTAATTCTAGCTGGGCCTTAGCTTTCCTAACCTGGTCCCTAGCTTCCCAGACAACATCCCTGTATTCTTCTCAGGCTGCCTGTCCTTGCTTCCACCTCTTTTTTTAACCCATGGAACCTTACTAAGCAGGTTCCTGAAGAGCCCAAAGTCTGTTCTCTTGAAGTCCAGGGCAGTGAGCTTGTTGTGCATTCTTCTCACTCTCCTGAGGATGTGGAATTCAACCATCTCATGATCGCTGCAATCAAGGCTGCCCTGGAGCGTCACATTTCCAACCAGCCCTTCCCTGTTGGTGAGGATGAGGTCAAGCATGGCACCTCTCCTTGTCAGCTCCTCTGTTACTTGCAGAAGGAAGTTGTCTTCCACACAATCAAGGAACTTCCTGGATTGCTTGTGCTGGGCCGTACCATCTCTCCAACAGACATCAAGGTGGTTGAAGTCCCCCATGAGAACAAGGGCCTGCAAGCGTGAGGCTGTTCCAGTGCTTCATCTTCCAGTGCTGATGAGTGCTTCATCCACCGAGTCCTCTTGGTCAGGCGGTCTGTAACAGATCCCCACAATAATGTCTCCCATCGCTGTTCTCCCTTTAACCCTGACCCAGAAACTCTCTATTGACTGCTCACCTGTCCCCAGACAGAGTACCATCCTCTCCAGCCTATCCCTGAAATAAATAATAACTCCCCCTCCCCATCTACTGGGCCTGTCTTTTCTATAGAGCCTGTAACCTTCCATTCCAGCGCTTCAGTCATAGGAGCCATCCCACCATATTTCTGTGATACCTATTATATTGTAACCCCGTTGACATGCACACATCTCTAATTTCTCTTGTTTGTTCCCCGTAGTACAGGCATTCGTAGAGAGGCATCTGAGCCAATTTCCAAAGGAAGCCGGCTCATTAGCTGGAGGTGCTGAAATATCTCTACATTGCTCTGAGCATTTATTATAGGTGCTGGCAACTGACTGGGAGTGTTGGGATGGAATGATGCCCCCCTCCCCCAACATATCTAGTTTAAAGCTTTCTTGAACAGCCTGGCAAGCCTCTTATCAAAACCACTCTTCCCCTTTCTTGTCAGACCAGCTCCAGCAGCCTCCCGTAGACCTGGCCTTCCAAATCAAGTCCCATGTTCTAAATACCCAACCCCCTGAACATGGCACCACTACAGACATAGGACATCCTAGTATTGGTGATAGTCCTCCAGCACATTAATTTTATATTATTTCAGTATTGTTTTTCCACACTTTTATTTGAAGATACTTTACTTTCAGTGCTAACTAAATTGCAGATAAACTATTAGACCAGTCAGTGAGTAATGGCAAAACAAGTGTTATGCGTTATTAAAACAGTAATAAAACTGAGCTTCATTTATTATTTTACATCAGTAAATGATCAAACACAAGCACACTATTAATTAAAAGAAAAAAAAAACCAAATTAACCTGCATCTAAAATCTGTATTATAGAAGTAAATAGAAGGAAAATAAGGAATCAATAAGGATGAGGTTTTCAGTGTTATTAAACTGAACCTTTTTGCAGTGTTTCAAAATATTTAGTAAAAGCAAACTAAATTTTTATTCGACTTTTAATTTTGTTTCAGAAGAAGCAAGCTTTTTTTTTTAATTTCATAAAGTCTTGAAATCCTTAGGTATGACACCTTTTATAAGCCAACTGTCTAGCCATAATATAAACTCTTGTGATGAATTTTATCACTATCAGTGTGAATAACCTTCCTGGATCCTGCTAAACTCAGTATCTCAGTAGCCTCCCAACAATGAAGGTAGATGTAAGCTGGATTTTTAACACAGTTTAATAGTAAAACCTAATGTTAAATACTTATTCGTATTAATAGTAATACTAATCAATACTAATATTAATTAGTATTTAGTTTTAGTGTAAAGCTAAACTAAACATAAAACTAAATAAAACTAGACATACCAGCTGTACTGTCAATATGCACTTCCAAATTGAAGTAGTATGTTTCCCTATGCTGTATTGGAATGAGTTACCATATGTTAAAACCAAGAATTAAAAATAATGACTATTTAGAATTGTACTAGTCAGAAGAAGGTACTCAACAAATAGCCTTCCTCAGTCTTTCTGCTCTCCAGTATCCATTACTCATCATACAGTCCTTCCTCTGGATGAGTTAATATCTTGTGGATCTTCATTTACTTATGTCATTTTACTTGTGAATGAGTGAATACACATAAAAATGGAATCATCTTCTGTGCTTTGTACTTGATTTGCTCAGTTGATGTTACCACAGTCCTTTGGTTATGCTTGCAAAAACTCTTAATGTGCCACTCAAAAGTGGCAAACATTTGCTCCATCTCCTCGCCAAAAAATCAGTCTCATAGGGAAACACTGAGTCTTTCTTTAAAAATGTAGTGTCATTCTTCAGTCTAAGAAGAAATGGAGAGAGATATGCAAATCTGCCTTCAGAACAGATTTCACAATGCGCCACTTTTGTGCACAGCCCTCTGGCATGGTTTAAAGTTACTTTCAGTACTGGAGTGCTGAGCAGTGGTAATGACTGCAGATTAGTAGTGATTTTTGTGAGTTTGTCTCAGCTAGTAAAAATAGAATGAAATTGGTAATATCTGGAGATCTGTGTTTTTGCTCTCAGTGATGGGACTTATTTAAGAGCTCTGAATCCAAGAATAAATCCCTTCTGGCCATAAAGTAGCTCCTGAAACACACAGCAGTAAGCATGGTGAAGAATAAGATTCAGAACCTTCTCATTCTGAATGGCCTCAAATGCGTGCTCTTGGTTTTCAGACTCTCTCATTATTGGGATGATATTTTTTCTTTTCAGTCACTGGTCGGTACTGCTGGAAGAGTTCTGCATTTCTGAAATCATTTGGGTTGGTATCACAGTGTTTCCAGTCAAGGCAGGATGGGCAGGGTAGTTGAGGTTAGGATACTCTGTGTAGCCTGTCTCGGAGGCTGTTCTCCAGCTCACCTATGATGTCTTTCTTACTGCAGGACAGAGTTGAACTCATGTCCTTTTGTCTTCCCCAACCTGCTTCTGCAAACCAAAGCCTCATACTCTCAGGTGACCCCTTTGCTCCTGTCTTTTATGTTTTTTTCCAGTGCTATGTTTTCTGTCAAGTGGACTTCCTGCTGCAATCTGCTAGAGTAAATTCAAAGGATGATGATAATTATCAGAGACAGGAAAAAGACTTATACCAAAAGGGATGGAAAGGGCTGGGCTCTTCTACTTTAGAAGGGCAAAAAGAGGATGAGCATGAGAGATTAACATGAAGAAATGCCTGGGATAGAAAAGGAAGACAGAGAGTCTATGTCTTCTAAGACATTAAATGGTGCAGTGAGACACTGATTGATGTCCTGATACATCTGTTAATGAAAAGAGAAGGCCACAAATATAAAATTAAGAAAGAAAGTAATTTTTCCAGAATTGTTGGGCTGTGAAACATGCTGACACTGGAAGCCACTCTGGCCAATGATTTAGAAGTATGTGAAAGAACTAACCATTTCCAGTAATAATAAAGATATCCGGAATTATAACATTTAATGCAGACAAAGAATTGTAAAGGTTCAAAAATCCTTTTACTGTGCCCTGACTATTAGGGAAGACATGAAATGACCTCTGTCAACTGTGTGGTTTTTGCACCTTCTTCTGACATGTCTGGTACTATTTACTGTTCTAGACAGACTACCAGACCAGATGGATCACAAATCTTATCCAATATGGTAACTCCTTATGTTCTTAAATGAAAATTTTGCCGAAAGCATATCAGGAAAGCTTTTGGAAAATCTCAGCAAACTAACACAAAAAAAAAAATCTTATAAATTGCCACCTTCTGTCTGCTAAAAGAATGTCAAAGAATAATCATTTTATTGCTGTCTAATCCAGTATGCTCTCTGCTTTTTTAGGGCAGCTATAGTCTTCAAACTGAATGCTTCCTGAACTCTGTTATTTTCTTAGGAATGACTTCCATCTATCTTTGAATAAGCTAGCCCTGATCTGTGTTCTGTGTGTTAGGTTGTATCTCTGAATGATTTTCCTGGTCACGTTCTGAAGCCTGGACAAAGTGTTTTCAAGGTGGATATATATTTCAGTGCTGGAACAATGTACATGAAGGAATTCATGACCTGTCAGTACAGCAGGTGTGATATTAATATAAAAAATAGAACATGCAACGCTTATCAGAAACAGGAGGAAAGCAGGCATATTTTACAAGATGCATTTCAGATACCCTTATCACATCTCTCCCTCTAAGACAGTAGCATCGATCAAATAACATTGCTTCCAGTAAAACCGGTAACAGTTTCCCTTCAACCACCAATTACTCTGAGTTCTGCAGCACCCTCATCTAGTGTATTTTTCTCCTATCCCAAACTCATTCTGTTTTCATGATAACTGGATTACTGAACCCCTTTAGGAGTGCTGAGTATGTTACATGTGGCAAGACCTGGCTCATTAGCCCTTTTTCTCTGCACCTTAAAGACAATCCAGGCACAGGGAAGTATACTCAAATAGCTGTTCACTGCTCCTGCTCCTATCCAGTAATATTGTGCACCCATTTTGCACAGAGGAAAAAATGCAGTGAAGAATCAAGTCAATTATCCCCCAAAGTAGTGACATAACAGCTTCTGACTAGAAACATTAAAGCTTAGCAGCAGCTCCAAGGCAGGACGACAAAGGTCTGACCCACAGTGCTTGAAAGGCCGTAAGAAGTATAGTATTTCCTAGTGGATTGTTCCCCTGCAGGACACGGACATTTCCCTGTTCGAATGAAGTCAAATAAGAAGCCTCATGTCATTGCCTTCCTTCCACTCCACACTGTAAGTGAATCCCACTGGATGCAGATTTACAAAATTTACAGGGATATCAGGTCTCTTTTTCCCCTACTCTCCCTGCAGCAGGACAGTACAATAGTACAACTGGCACATTGCCAGCACGTCAGGAAGGTCTTCTTACAGCCTCATCCATGGGTTCCAACACCAGAGAAAAGCTGTGACAGCATGTTGTAACTGAAGAGTATGTATTTTTCTCCATGGCTGCAGCCATGATGCTTTGGCCACACCTTTACCAATATACCTTTGCAGCTGTGGCATGTCCTGTCTGTGATTTAATGTAGAGGCTGCAACCCCTTTCTACTGTATAATGAAGGGGCAAGGATACAAGCATGCAACTTGAGGAGTGGGGTAAGATGTGGCCATGCAGATTTCCAGCTGCTTCATTCACCTCATGGCCTCATCTGACCCTCCTGAATGTATGTCTGTGTATATATGTGTGCAATGCTATATAGGAGGCTTTATAACAACAATGTGGCATAAAATATCTATGGCAGATGAGATTTTAGAGTCATGACAAAGTTCTTGGTAGCACAGTGGGCAACATGAAGCACCCGTAGTAATGACTCATATGGGTTGAACTTCACAAGATTACTTACCTTTTCCAAGGGCATCTTCAATATGTGTCAGATGTATAAATACATTCAGCATCTTACAGTAGTCTCTGACTTTCAGAATACACCCCAGATTGCTTTCTCCTGATTATCTATCACACTTTTATCTTTTGTTAAGGTCTTGCAGTTTTGCTTCTCTAGGTACAGAGCTATGTAAGCAGCTCAAATGCCCTTTGTGAAAGAAAGACCATTATTTAGAACAATTGCAAAGAGAGAAAGCTGTTGGATAATGAGACATTATACATGTCTTATCTTTTAAGCATGTGTAGCAGTTTCCTAAATAGAAAGGTTGTGTTGCTTTCGTGTTTGATCTTGCCATAGCTGTTAAAAAAAAAATCAATATATTGATTCAGAAAAATATAATAACCCAGTATACCACAGCTTGCCTTTGTGAGTTAGGTCATAGGTACGGTTGATAAAATAATGACATCTTTGAATTACTAAGTTAGTACACAGCAGTTTTAAATAAGGAAGAGCTACGGACTTAGATGTTCAAAACTGAAAAGAGATTTGGGGCCAGTCTTACAATGTGGACTGTGGCTGGAAGACACGCTAACTATCGAGTCTAGCAGTCAGAACTGGCTGAAGAGGGAGGAGTCAGATGCTGAAATGAAGGTCAGCCAAGATCATATATCAGAGAAGGCCAGCTGCACAGAGCCAATTGTCTGGTACAAAGGATCCTGAGGAAACCAGCAATTGAAGGGCGAGACTTTTACCCTTTGAGGCTGGCTGGCTGTGAGCAGGAGCTGTGCCTGGGACAGCAGGAGACAGGAGAGAGGGATGAAAAGCCCAAGGATGGCACCAGAATCAGGGTGAGAAACACATGGCTGTGGCAGAGCAAGGATTAGGATTAAGGCTGGAGATCGGAGGCTGGCAACTGAGAAGCGCAAACCTGTGAGACAGGAGAGGCCAGTCTGAGCAAGTCAGAGCAGCTCACTTGGCTGCTTCAGCCAGCCGAGATGCAGATCAAAATCTCAAAATTATATCTTTGCTGGTTACAGACTTTGATTACGGCAAGCCGAAGATGCTGCAAAAATGACATTTCTGTTTCTGGTGCAGCAGTTAAACGGGAATAGGATAGAATAAATAGGAATACCTAAAGGAGCTTAAAGTAGGGTATTGGAAAACCAGGATACCCTGAATAGTTAATCACCTTGCAAAGAAATAGGCATTTGTTACTAGAATGATTTATCTCTATTTGGCAATGAGTATTCTGGTTACTAATTATACTGTAATGTGCTTATGACACAGTAGTTCAAAGAGCAGAGGAGTGATACAGAAATAGGGAGACCACAGACTAATAACAGTTTCAACTGCATGGGAATTAAAGCTGAGTGAATAAACTAAAGAAATGATTATCCAAGAAACATATGAAATGGAGAAGGTCAAAGAGTGAATTTAACAGTAAACAAGGGATTATAGGCAGTTGCAGTTAACAGGGTCTAGTTCCTGAACAGGAAAACTGGTTTAGATTGCCAGCTGGTGTAAACTGTCACCATTGAGTAGCACCAGTTTCTGCTATCTAAGAATCTTATCCCTCACCAAGAACATAAAAGAATGTAAACCACTATACCATACGTGGAGCAGATCTCCATTAGTAATGAAGTCCCCAGTCAGCAGTCACAGGAGAAAACCAAACAGGGAATGGGGAAATACCCACTTGGGCGTAATGCAAGAGAAGCCCATAAAGTAGATCATTTTGCAGGTAGGTACATCTTCTAGAGGGGATGGTTGGGTAAAGACAGGCAATAGCGCAGCCGTACTGCACAGCACAAATTGAGACCCCTGAGCTAGCACCAAGCCAAGGGGTCTCAATTTCTGTATATGTAGCATGGCACCCTTGTTGCTAGATCTTGGAGAGCTTGGGAGGTGGACGTGATCAGCCCATTTAGAAGCACCGTGTGACCATGGCTGTGCTTCTGTGAGCCAAGCTTTGTGTCTTTTAGAACAGGAATATCTTCACCAGGTACAGCATTGCCCGTTAACCAAGCATTTAATAGTCTCTTTGTTTGCTGGGGGAATACCTGTGCAAGCAGTTTTTAATTACCAAAAATTATTTTCACCATGATGGAAAATGAAAGGCAAGAAAACTCTGTAGGAGAGGAATAGTTACTTTTCGGTCCTTCCTCTCACACCTTTCAAGACCAGCCCTGTAAGTGGAGCAACACCCAAGGCTATGCAGCAGGGGACTGCAAAGGCATGTCTAGTTTGGCAAGAGGTTGCTCTTGAATGCTGCCAGAGCCTCCCGCTGAAGCTCTGCGCTGTACTGCTGGCCAGGGTAGCCATGGCAGTGCCTGGGGGCTGCTAGGAAGCAAGGGATGGGAGGGAGCTTCAAAGCTCTGCCTCCATCTGTACAGGGCTCCTGAGACAGGGTGACCTACTGCAGGGCTCAGTCTTCAGGGAGCCTGAGACCTTTCGAAAGGGGTTCTGGTGGGATGATGCGGATGTGCCATATCCTTTGTGCACTCTATCCTTTTTATAAATACTTGTTTAATCTCCCTTTTGGCTTTTTGTTCATGATGGTATTTGCGCTGATTGAAGTATGGTGATCAGATGCAAATACTGTGCATTGGTTGTTAAGCTCTGATTGTGCAGATTATCGGAAGTGAATAAATAATGACAACGATTATAATAAAAATTAAATTTAAAAGTAATGATTTATAATGAATTAAATTATAATTCACCTAATGATTTCTTGTGAATTAAATAAGGAATTTAGTAGTGATAAAATAATGAAAAAAAAAAAAGAAATAATGATGAGGTTTTGTCCCTGTTGTCATGTCCTGTCCCCAACCCCACAGTTATTGTTTCCCATGAAAATGTCCCTTAACAGCACTGTTGATGTTTATAGCCACAAGGCCACAGGAACAACATTGTGAAAATAATGGCATGAGATAACTGAAGGGGAAATGTTGCAGAGGCTTTGGGAAATACTGCCTCAGCACCTTCAGAGGAAGGTTATAGCAATACAGAGTGCATGCTGTTTGCCGCTCTAAGGTACTCAAATAGCTGTGCAGCACAAGTATTAGAGGCTTGTGATGGGGTGGTACTGGGTGATAAAATTTCTTGAAGAACTGATCAGAGATCTGGATGGAAACCATGGCTGTATAGACCATGGCATAGTGGCAGCTCAAGACCCTGAGAGGCATGGGGAGGGGGGGCAATGGCAGAATACAGACATTGGGACTCAGGAGAGCAGACTTCCTTCTCATACCAGTAATGGGGGAAGTTCACATTCGAGGAGAATGATTCACCTACAGGTAAAAATGGAAGAAGGACAATTTGAGGATGTGTACACCTCACTTCAGTGTTGGGAAAATGATGAAACAGATCTTTTTGGAAGCCATTTCTGGGCAAGTAAGTGAGAACAAGATGAGCAAGAATAGTCAATATGAATTCCTTAAGGTCAAATGATGCTTCACCAATCTGATTGGCTTCAATGCTAAATAAGATTAATTGCTGGGGAAGGCAAGAGGAAATGATGACTTTAGATGACATAGACTTTAGTTGGGCTTGGGTCATTTCCAGCAATAATCTTGTGGTATGCAGAGCACTGCTCTGGCTGGCTGGCTGGCTGGGGTAGGTGTTCCAGCTGGCTGGCCAGGATGAGCTGCTTTGGCTGGGCAGGCAGGCAAGATAATCTGGCTGGCTGGCTGGGGTGATGCTCTGGCTGGCTGGCCAGAGCTGAGAGTCTCTTATCTGGCCGTCTGGTGTGAGATGTTCTGGCTGGTCAGGCAGTGTTGAGCAGGCTTGGTTGGCTGGTTGGGTAAGGTGATCTAGCTGGGGCTGAGAATCTCTAGCTGGCAAAGCTGGTGAAAGAGTCTCTGGCTGGCTGACTGAGCTGGTTGAGCTGCTCTGGCTGGCTGACTGGGTAAGGTGATCTCGTTGGCTGGCCAAGGAAAGAGGCTTTAGCTGGCTGGGGAAGCAGGGCTCTGGCTGGCCAAGCTGTGGGGAGGGGCTCTGGCAGAATGGCTGAGCAGCAAGGGCTCTGGCTGGCTGACCGGGTAGGATGATCTTGTTGACTGGCCAGGGAAAGAGGTTCCTGCTGGCCGGTTGGGGAAGCAGGGCTCTAGCTGGCTGGCTGGGGCTGAACAGCTCTGGCTGACTGGAGAAACAGGTGGTGGCTACCTGGCTGGGGCAGGCTGTTCTGGCTGGTAGGCTGGCGGGAGAGGCTCTGGCTGGCTGGGAGGTGAGGATCCTGGTTCTGGAGCAGAGCAATACTGGCTTGTTTGAACAGAATTATTTTTTGGTGACCTAGTGAGGTTTGATAATTAATCCAAATAAAATGAAAGTTCAAACAATATGATCATTAAAAATAAAACAAAATTGTCTCTTATTATCAATTTATTATTTTTTTTTGTGATGGATTTTTTCAGTCATATTCATGCATTTGTCATAGTTAATGTTCCACAGTTTAACTATGTATTAATTGTCATTAAATTAACAGCTGATTGTCCAGGAAGACAAATATTTTTGGAGTGGTGATCTGAATTCTAGGTTGCGCAGAGCTAGAAGCTAAAAGACGCAAATGCTTGAGCACAGTAATTGAGAGCTGGGGTGTCAAGAGTCCTGCATCTCATCTTATACACAGGCAGCTACTCCAAACCGGCTTCATCAGCTGGAGTGAATCCCTTGTCTGGCCTCTTGTGCCCTCTGTAATGGAATATAGTTTACTTGGATTTTCTGCAACATGGCCAACTGAGTTGTTCTTCTTCCTTGAGTTACCACTATAATGCCACCGAGCATGCCTTATGGCCTGGTTTAAAAAAAATAACAAGCTTCCAGAGCTTTTACCTCTGTAACTGTTTCTGTAGTTGGATTTGTTTCTATTTTCATTCTGTTTAAACAAAGTCTTCTTAATTGGAGGCAAGATTGCTATTTCTTTCCCAATTGAAAGAAATATAATTGTTTCTACCAACATTTTTTGTAATGGAAAACTATGGTCACACACCGAGTTCATACCTGCACACTGTTACTTGCACAGCCTCTGCCCATGCTCTTTTTCTAAGAATACATAGTGCAATTTTCTACCCCTTCCCCATGGATCATGATGATGAAATAGTTTATCATTCTTGCTGTGCTATGGTATCTTGTTTGCCCACATGGGGTCTAATGTGCCGTACTGAGAGAGTGCTTTGTATGAAGCCCACCACACTGCATTAATGTACTGTATTAATGATGTACTGTACATCAGTACAAAACCTAGAATCCAAGGAAATCCAAATGTGAAGTAAAACAAGAAAACACACTACAGAAAAGAAGCATTTATTCCTCGTCCATCCAGCTGACAGTGCTGCACATCAGTGGATTTGCTTTATTTATCCCAGCCATCTGTATGGAGGAAGTCTGCTTCAAATGTTGGCTCTACTAAAAGAAGAACAAGAATGAGCAAAGAAAATATATTTTCATCACCAAACATGTGATCAGTGGTTTGGCACAGAGCAATATATTATTTGTTAATGATTTTTATAGACTTAGTTTAGCCTAAAGGATTATGTTATGCTTTGATGCACACTATCAAAGCAACTGTAGCATTAGCAAGAATTTACAAACTATGTCAACACTGGTAAAGGTTTGGACAGTATCCAACATGAAAAAAAGCCATGCTCAGTTCTCATCCAGCAGTAATTTCGGTGATGGCCATAACAATCTTTTGATCAAATAGTTACACAGGAAGTAACACAATTTTGTTTTCACTGGCTCACCTCAAACATTTTTTTACTCACTTGGTTAAGACAGTTCTGAACATACCAAAGTAATGGAAATAATTCATAACTTAGCTAATCCTTATTTTGGTCACTTTATGACAACCATGAATAAATTCTTGGTCGCTACTGTTGTTCATCCACACCAGTGGGGGCAATGATTTATGCAACAAAATACTCTTTGGAAATCACAGTAGTAATGTTTCTATGGTGAATGACTTGGTCTAAGACTGAAGGAGGTAGAGAAGTAGTGAAAAAAACCCCAAACCTAAACCAGAGAAAGAACATGAGTGGGCAAAGTGAGAAATAAAAATACCCTTCTATGAAACTACATTGATTTTCTTACATAACCATAAGCACCTTTGCCTCATTAAAACTTTCAATTAATAGTGAAAGTTAAAAATAAAATAACACGGTAATATAGTTAACAAATTATTCCAAATAGTAACTCTAGAGCAGCCAAATGTAAAGATGGGGAGTTCTTTCAGTGGTGAGTCGGATTTGCTGCTGAAAAATAACCCAACTTTCCATGGCATTTGTCTAATGGCAGAATGTATTTGATATCCCTACATGTGTTATTGAGGAACAGAAGTAGCAGCATCGAGCAATGTAGCTTAAGATCAACTGGGTTTGAATCTCCTGGTCAGAGTAAAATACCGAGAATAACTATATTTCCATTCCTCTCAAAGGTATGTTTAGAGAAGGAAAGAAAGGAAACAGTGACACAAAAAGATACAAAGGAATCTGTATTATATTACACAATGACAAAAATACCCTTTGTAGATCAACTATTGTATTCCTTAGGTTTATATTCTATATATATAAAGCATGAATTTTCAGCTGGATAAAGATCGAAAACCAGAGGCTGTAAAATTCAGAAATTGTAGGACTGATTGTATTTCCAGTTCAGTATATATCAAGAGCAATTGCATTAGTCAATAGAATCAAATGATCATAAAATTTGTGAAAGGGTGGAGAATGGAAGAATCGTCTTAAGTTTAAAAAAGTTGGGAGCCTGCTGTTTTCTAACCCTATCCATTATGTCAAGAGTACTTTGAATGCTAACCATGTCTGCCACTACATTTGCAGCCCCTCCTGTTTTGGCATTACCTACAAATTTAATAAGCCCCAGCCTAGGGTGATGGGAGAATGACAGTTCTTTAAAACTTTCTTATGCTTACCCTGGAACAAAGGTGCCAAGTTTGACACTTAATGCTGGTTGTCCTGTAGCCATGATGGTTTCTAGTGTATGGCAAAGATATGAAAGGCAAAGTTGTAGGAAGAGAAAAAGCCTTCTGTAGCCTTTCCAAGTAAAACAGGAAATATGAAGGAGTTGTCTGGTTTTCAGGCTCCAGAGCTCATTAATGTTTTGCGTCAGTCTTTGTAAAAGATCTCTCCCCCAAAAGCCTTCCTTCTTCCCCCTCTTCCCAAGGCAGGAGTGAGCTACTTGGTCAAAATGCAGCTCTAAGTTAACATACAGAAGCATCTTTTTAAGAAGGCACAGCCCTTGCCCTCTTCTACAATATATTTAGTAAAGGAGCTGCCACTTTATTTCCTACTCATTTCCCACTTCTACAACCCTTTAACTTCTAAGACATCTTCTGCATTTTACATTTCCAGTCCTCCTTTTCCTCCCATCTTTTTTTGGCACTTAGAATTCACTCAGCACCTTTCTTCATCTTCTTTCAAGATCAAGTCAGTCTTCCTGTCACCTTTTTCCTCTAAATCTTTCTCCTGTTCCCTCTGTCTTGTCTCCTCCTGTGCTTTTCAAATTGTCACAATTTTCCCTCTATTTCTGTAAAAGTGTTTAGCTATACATGATACAGGGGGAAGGGCTGAAACAACCATGTTTGTTCAACTCGGAGAAGACCAAGTGGGAGATCTCACTGCGCTTTCTATATATCTAATAGGTAAACATTGAACTAAAGTAGTCTCAGAGGTGCCCCCCCCAAACCAATAGATACTAGCTGAAACATGGGAAACTGAGGTTAGATATGATGAATAAAATTGTTCACAATGACACTGGTACACTGGTACAGGTGCTCAGGGAGGCTGTGAAATTACTGACAGTGGAGATATGTAAAACCCAACCGGTCAATGAAAGCTCTGAGAACTTTGTTTAATTTTGGCATTAACCCAGCTTTGAACAGGGATTTGGACCTCAAGTCCTACAGAGGTTCCTTCCAACATAAATAACTCCATAATTCTACGTCATTAAGATGTAAATTATGTCAGAGGCCACACGGAGAGTGCGTGATAAAAAACATCTTTATTCAAGGCACCCTGTTTTCTGTGTCATATGGCAGTATGGAAATAGTGGTCATCACCTTACTCTTTTCAGCTTTAATAGTAGTGGGAAGTCAAGATTATCTTGAATAAGAGAAAATTAATCAAATAAAAATACTTCTTTTTGCGCATAAGAAAACAAACCCCACCAAATCCTAATATATTTAGGTTCCTAATAAAATCTTAATTTTTAAAATGTCATATTGCTATCAGTACAAACATCCACAAGTATCTTCTACAGGATACTCCACTACTGTCTTTTTAAAATGCTTATACCATGCAACAGCATGATTGTCCTCTCTTTACTGCACATGCTATGGTGAACCCGTTCAGGATTTTCAAGCAACCTTTACAAAGCTTTTCTGAGCATCTTTTCCCAATCATAGGAAGATTCTTCAACACAGCCATGTATGAGTGTACTTGTCTGGAAAAAAAAAAGGGCAAAAAAAAGGGCAAAAAAAAAGAAGCTCTAAAAACTAAAGAAAATACTGCCATAGGAAAACTGTCCCTTTGTAAAACTTAAAATCCAGTATCATCCTGAAATATGCATAAATGCCATGAAAGAATTCTATGCATTCTGAGTACGTCATGCCTCATCCAATGACATCAGCCTGAGAACATACTCTTTTCTTCTGCATCTCTTGCTACTTCGGATTATCAGGAGCAAACTGTGCCTTGAGAGGATGCCTGCAGCTCCTTTGAAATACTTCTGCTAAAATGAGGTCTTTGATATCAAGTCATCAGTTTCTTATTGAAAGGTGTATACAATTTCCTGGTACCCCAAAACTAGTATTTAATATTGCAGTATTTTCATACTTTTCATGCTTTCATACCTTGTAACCTCTTCAGCTTTACAAACCAAAAAATGGTGCTCCAATGCAGATAAAGTTTAAATATAGTGCTTTGAAGTTTTTTGTTGTGCTGGATTCAGACCTAGGGCTATGTTGTTCCAGATATTTGCTACCTTCAGTCTCCCTTGCTTCAATACATGCATCAGACAACCATATACTGGAAGAAGACTTAGCTGTAAATATAGCCCATGTTCTTGCAGAAAAATTAATCTTGGGTACATTGTTCTATTGTCCTGGTTCTCCACTGTCTGAATCAAATCCCTCCATGATAACAGTTGGGGGGGGGGGCGGGGAGAAGGATCATCTCTTCCTTTTTATGTGGCCTCACATGAGATGCAACTGGCTGAGCTACATGAAAGGATGTTGCACGAGAGAGAGAGAACCTTCAGAGGAGATGGACTCTGGCACTCAGCCCCACAGATTACACTGATGTTAGGGCTGAACGCAAATCTCATTTTTCACTGCAGCAGTACTTTTCTATCCCTGCAGTTAGTAAAGCCCTAACCACAGTAAAATCCAACTACTTAATTTAAACCAAACAGTATATCTTTAGTTTAAATTAAGAACCTGGTTTGTTTGGGAGGAAGGAGACTTGAAGCAGACTTATGTAAGTAGTAGAATGCTGTTACCTTGTATCTCAGAAGAACAAATAGTAGAAAATCAAGAAGGGAAAGGCATACAGAATTTCACCTACTCTTGGGGCTGAGTAGAATGAGAAAGTTGGCTTTCCCTTCAGCTCCACTGACCACAGACTTAAAAGTTTTCCATTAATTCTTCCAAGATGTATGCAGCTTGGAGGTTCCACTCCTCACTTATTTCCATTCCTCCCTATTCCTCCTTCAAGAGTTCATCTTTGTGTTGCTCAGAGTGTCCTTCCCTAGGGAGCACCACAGGCTGTGAGTTTGCCTTTGCTGCAGCTGCTTCTGGATCCTGAACAGCTTTAAGAGGTGTATCTCTGAATTCTCTGTTGGTAGCCATTGGAGGAAATAGAGCTGAGCCACCCCTATCTAAAAGCACAGGTTTACTGGCTGAATACCTTTAACAAAGCAAACTATCATCAACTGTTAAGGATAGATATCACTAAGGAAACAAAGTTGAATACTGCTTTGGCAGAACCATTGACTCATATAGGAATAATGGTAATAAAGGAACAATACAGGTAATTTTTGTAAACAGTAATCGCTGTTGAAAGGGAATGTAGAGGAAAATCCATATAGCCTTGGCTTATATGTGGACTATACAAAATGAACCCTCCACTTACATAGGGGAAAATCTTTTCATGTATGCATAAAAGGACACCAAAACTCCAAAACACAGAATCTAGCTGTTCAAAATAGTACTACCATGGCGATAGCTCTAGGAGAGGAGTGGATGATGGTGAGAAACAGTTTTGAGGACCCATCTTTTTCCCATTTGATAGGCCTGAGGAATTTTCTATCTGCTCAGATTCCCATACAACCATCTTTTTACGATATGGTAGCTTGCAAGGCAGTGCATATAAGAGAAACATTAATTTATTAACACATTCACAGCAAGATGAGAGCACTCTTGTGCTCAGGATATTGTTATTTGACATGATAAAGTACAGTTTTAAGCCCTTCATTGGAAAAGCTGGCTGGAGCTTAGTTGTGCAGGTGCAAAGGTGTCCTGAGAAACAGCACATGCAATAGGACTGGTTAGCACAATGGCCAAGGTCAAAACCAGTGCAGTTGCACACACCACAGACCAAGTGAGATTCATCATATGGTCAAGGAACTTGGGACTCCGTGATAATAGGAAACTGATTCACTTTAATGAGGTGGATGTAAATATCAACTCCTTTCCACTGCTGTATATCTTACCACAAAAGGATTCCAACTGAGTTGAGTGAAATAATTCCTTTGACAAGCTGCAGGTGCTGGGCCTAGCATGTATTCTCTGACTGCTTGGGGTTGCTTTACTCTGGTCATCTACAGTAGATCTTACAATATAAATGATTTAATTTTTCAGTGGGAAAGAAACCCGCCCCGACATGGGGCTGAAATGTCTTCTATCATCCAATGAAAGGAAAGGATAAAACATACAGTACACAGAGCCGCTTTATATGATTATAGCAACTTGAGTTCTGAAAGAAAGGAGGCTCAGAAGAGATTTCTTTTCCTTCCCAGATAGAGCTTTTGTGAAACATTGTCCTAAACAAATAAAAGATTTTTGCTCAAATGATCTACCTTGCTGTTTTCCTTTCCTTTGAAGAGCCCTCTGGTACAATAGGCAACCCATCAGGAATAATTAGATTATACGGCAGCATCCATGGAAACAATGCAGCTTTTGAAAAGAACTCCTACAGAAGATCTTAGAAATCACATCTATTATGGATATCTTTTACTGTTTTAAAGACAGCACAGCTCCAAGTTATGGGAACTAACAGTGGGGCAATATCTGACTGCTCCATGCTTTGTCCCTTTGTCAATAATTATTACAACATGAAACAGTTAAGTAGTCATTGTGCTGAAGAGAACAATAGGCTGACAGGAAGAAATCACCATATTTTATTCTGAGTTTGAGGAATCGGTAATGAAATCTACATCTTTTTTTATACACCATGTTTAGTAAACTCACACCATTCACGTTGTTCAGTTTTTCCCTAAGAGGGCAATTAGTAATATCTCAAAAAATATGAAGGAAGAGGTGTTAGGCAAAGGTATCTGCATTTTAGGGCCTTATTTATAGCAGCACAAGAAATTGAAGACTATTTGGCCTTATCGTGGCTGTTTTTATGAGCCAGTGTACCTTATCTGTTGCAATGTATGAATGGTTTTAAAGTTGGAATTGTCTTAAAGGTGATTAAATTGTAAGAAAAAATATAATGTATTTATACTATCAAAATCAAAGGAGGAGGATGCAGGTTCTGATTTTCAGTAATAGATTTCAAAACTTTAAAGGAAGCAAAAACATTTGACCTGAGGATCCTACATCTTGTGCTGCAGGTGATCTGTATTTCACACATCATTCTGTATTATTATAAGAAGTCTCATTTTCTCATTCCCTGCTGTCGCTGATCTCATTGCCCTTGCATGTGTCTGTGTGTCAGGAAAAGGATTTACATAACAAATCAGTTTATTTAAAACAAAGCATCAACAAAACCCCTCACACCAGTGATTGTTTCCTATTGACTGGCTACAGTTTGAGGTTTTAGAAATACTTAGGTAACTTAGGAAACAAGGTTATTCTGAACCTCCGTTAGATGCCTACTCTAAAATCACTGTTGCACACAGCTAGAACAGGTCATTACGTATGAAATTATGTTAGAAAGCAAATTTCTCTCTAGAACTGGTACAAGAGCAGCAGTACAAGATTCCCTCAAAGGCCCTGCCATTTGATTTTTATACCTTAACTGACAGATTAGAATTTTAAAGGTAAGACAATTAAAAAATTCATCCATTAAACCCATTAGTTTTTCATATACACTGGGTTAAGTCATATGTTACGATGTTCGGGAAGGGAAGGCTGGAGACTTCTGCAGGATTTCACTGGGAAGTGAACTAAACCCACAGTCATTCTGGACTTCATAGAGCATATTACTGTGAGAACATAATGGCATAGCATTCTTAACCAAGTGTGAAACTGAACTGAAAATCACACAGCAGAGGAAAGTGGTCAGATAAAAAAAGAAAAAGATAAATATTTGCTAGCAGAGCCCCTACCCATATAATACGTATAATTATTCTATGCATGAACCTCTAGGGGGGGGGGGGGGGGAAATAGGGTTCTTTACTTATTGTGAAAACTGGAAAGGAGAGATAACTCCCTATTTATACTGAAGATGGTTATTATTGTTATTTTCATTATCATAATCGTTATTTTTACATTTATCCAAAAGACAGTGCAGACGTCTTCTCCTCTTGTCCTGTCCCCCCCTTTTTTTTATAACTCAGTATAAGGTGATAGCACATAAAGCCAATACTCTGTTCAATGTACTTCTCTAGCAACAGTGGTTTGGTCAGGAATGGGATTTTCTCCTAGTTCACAGGGTTATTTAATGTGCACCTTTCCACTCCATTTCATTAAAAAAATCTTTCCTGGTACCAGTAGTGGAGAATAGGAGGTTTCAGCCTTGCAAATCAGAGCATCCTTGCAATCAGAGCATCCAACTGTCAGGGCTCACTTCTATTTCCAAGTAAACTTAAGGTCTGAGTCACAGAAGTCGTAGACGTCTACAGTTCCCACTGAATTCATCTGGTTTGTTAGGGGCTGGACAGCTCTAACAAATTAAATCTGTAGCTACTATCACTATTCGAGGGAAAGTGATTGTTTTTGAATGATTAAAACACTAAAGTGCAGGTTGTGCGAAAAGGCCAGTACTATTGCCTAAGGAGACACTTCCTGTTCAATTAAAAGGAAATGTTTCCAAAGTCCACTACTTATCATGAAAATGGATAATTACAGAAGATTAAAAACAGCAACAAAACCAAAGCAGAATAAAACCTTAAAAGTTTGGTAAAGTGAAAGACTATGTTAAAGAAACACTGGGAACAAATTTATTTAATCAAAAAACGTTGTTCATTGTAGTACACACAGTTTCCACTGAGCTGTGCTAGCTCTCCAGATATCATCGTCCACACCCTTCTCTTAGGCAGCAGAATGTGCTGTTTTATCCTCAACAATGTCCACCACTGCGTCTCGGATTGCTAACTGTTTAGTGCAACCATTTTATACACAGCGTGTTTTCAGGCAAGAACAGCAAAATACCATAGAAAAAATCTGCTAAAACAAAGGATGATTTCTCTATTTTTAAACAAGCCAGCACAATTGGTTCCTGTCTGAAACTAGCTGTCTTTGTCAGGGAGTGACAGGGATATTAGCTTTGAATTCATCAAAAGGACTGTGTATGTTATTCTGGGAGAATTCTAGGCAGTCTTAACAGTGTGCAAGAGGAGTTTTTCATGCTGTTTTGACATTTGTCTGCTTCCATGAGCCATTGTGTGATGTTGTACCATCATTATTGCTATCACCATAAATGTAAGCTCCTTTTGCTTTTACATCAGGCTGAATTGTCCATTACTCAGACCTGTTTAAACCCCAAGGATGCTCAAGCACACCTATTGATATCTGAAAAAACAGATAACACAGCAGGTCATTTTTAAATCAGCCACATAATCAGGAAAGTAACAGAGATCCAAAGGTTTAACAAAGGTAAATCTGGGGAAGGGGGAGAGGAAATTTCATGTTGTCAGCTTTTTATTGCTTGAGGATTCTTAAAAACAGGTTGCCTGTGATTTTAAGATGAGTCCATTCTATTTGAAGAGAATAACAACGCAATAATTTTCAGCCTACAGGCAATCAATTTAAATTGCCACAAGGTGAATGCTGTGGTAGCTTTTCTTTTCAGCACAAAGCTCGTGGACTCTTAGTGCTGCCAATATGGAATACACATTTATCGGTCCATCATCAGCAAGGTACATGTTTCCCCAGGAGACTGGCAGATCTTTGAAAGTGGCTTCAATATAAAATATAAACAAGGGGACAGAAAGAGTTTAATAATGTGGCTGGAAGTAATTGAACCTTATAGTAATGTAACTATTAACACAAAGGTTGCCTTGAAAAATATCACTGTACTGTCTCAAATCATTACTTAGACATTCAGAAAGGATTCACCTCATTTAATATTATATACCTACAGTGTAGATATCTGAAGTCCCCTATGTACTGAATGAAAAGAAATAAGCACACGGCAGCTAGCCCACTGTAGGTATTTGCCTTAGGATGAGATGAAATGCCTTCACCTCTGTTGACCAGTAAAGGAAACCTAGAGGACAAGCGCACATGTAGACACATGCGTTTTATGAGATGAGTGACTTTCAGAGTGTCCATATTTCTTTAAACTTAAAAAAACAAATGCAAGGGATGACAGATAGATCTTCCCCTTCCATTAAGTGAAAGACCAGCTATGAAGCAGGCTTAGCCGGTCTCAAGAGTGCCTAAAGAAGCCTACGAAGGTCTCTCCTAATTTATGCTTTCCCTTCCTGTACTGTATCGTAGTGTAAAAGCTCTGCTTGGGGAAAAGGCAACATGGTCAAAGTACCCTTTCAATTATTCAGTCATGAACTTGGTGGGCTGCCCATGATGGTGGGGTGCTGCAGTCTGGAGCTTGTGTTAAGAAGCTCCTCAGATCACATCAGTATTGGTAGCCTAAAGATCTGAGCAGCACAGCTGTCTGGGGACAACTGAAAAGTCCCTCATATTGCTGCCTTCCTCAATAAACGGCAAGTCAGCAGCCCCCTAGGATATAATCTTAGATTATATAAAGGACATTCCTTTAGCAGGAAATAAGCCTCCACTTAATTTTGCCATTTTAGGGAACTTCATTCAGAGTACTGCTCAGGTATCATGGAGCTAGTACATGCTGCGAGCACGTGGGAAAGATGCCATCTGGAAGACATGAAATCCAAAAAGATCACATTCATATGACAATTTGATTTGCTGGTTGAGATGCCAGAATAAGCAGATTCAGACAGTTTAACATTTGCATTGCATTTTGGTGGCTCTACAACAGAGTTTGTCAATATTCTTTTTTAAAAGGAGGTCTGCTGCTGATTTTACCGAGATCTGTTCAGCAGGAACCTCCACCTTTCTTTCCTCAAATTTGGAGACTGAAATAGCACACTCTAGCTGCTCTTAAAGCGACTTTGAAAATGGTAGAACTCCTATTATAACCTAAGAAACATGGATCTTGATCTTGAATCTTGATCAGGACTTGGATCTTGAATCTGTCTTAAGCCGTCCCATCTTCAAACCAACCCTGGTAAAGACTCTGAAACGTGCATTTGAGAGATGGGCAGTGAGTCAAGCAGAGACATGTCAATCCAGAGAATGAGCAGAAGAGTGAGGTTTGCCAAAAGGTCACAGAGTTATTAGATGAAATTATAATTTTCTAGTAAAGATGAGAAATGACTAAAAAGGAGGAATTACGGGGTTTTGTAGTAGTTGTAGAGGGAAAATGGTCATAGCTAAGTTCATAATTTGCATAGATTATTATGCAGCCAGTCAGTGTTTCAGCACAATAGGGGGCTTGCAGAAAATCATGCATAACCTTTCCTGGCTACAGCTCTAAAGAGCCAGGAGGTTGGGTCAATGACTTTCAGTGCAGAGGCACAGTGACTTGTTTAAAGCACATTTGCTACCAATAAAGCAAAGCTGCTGGAGATGGAAATCATCAAGTTGCCAGACTTGCCCATCTCTACCCAGACAAGTGGAGAAATGCATGTGTTGGAATCTCCATTGGTTGCATGAGTATATATTTCCCTGTGTGTTTCAGCAAATCCAGTACTGGCAGGCTTCTGGTATATCAGGAAGGTGAGCCTTTAGGCAAAGTAATCAATTTCTACAGTAACAGGCTTGAAAGAGTAGCAGAATGGACAGCCTTTATTGCCAGAGACTTGCTGCTAAGCATAAGTAGCAGCAGCCATGGTGTGAGATGGCAGTAGTCCCTCCTATGAACAGTAGAGATTTCCCTAACCCTCTCATCACACTAAGTGCTAAATGGGCAGCAAATATGGCTCTTCAGGCCTCTCCTCAGCATGCTGGTGCATTAGTACGCTTTTCCTTCACCACTTTTCATTTGGTAAAAGCAACCGTAGTCCCACCTGCCCTGAGCTCCTCATGGCTGGGGCAACAGAACGTTTATCAGCTTTTACTGTACTCTGAAGAAACCATATTTATCCTTTGCAAAAGCAGTCAGAGAATCTTATTGACTTTCCTCGGGAGCAGTGGGATGAAGTGAGACAGGGTGGAAATAGAGATTTTTTTTTAAAAGGGGAAAAAGGTCTTGATATCATTAAAGGGGCATTTTAATGTCTGGCTATTCACCTGATGTCTCAGATTCAGACACTTCAAGCAACCAAATAGTGGACCCAATTTTCAATCCTCTTTGGATAGATTTGCACTGTTAAAAGGATTCTCAATTCTCAAACAAATATGAACACCAAAATATCACTTTTACACATGTAAAAAAGGCTCCACTAAGTCTCTTTGAATCTGCCTGGAGTCTTCCAGAATAACCAATGGAGTTAAAAATAAATGAAATCTAAAATAATGCTTTCTTGTTGTTTGTTTCTTTATGCCATAGAATAAATGCCTTAAAGGCTTATTTTAAAGTGTTCAAGAGTGCCTGGAACCAAAACTTTGGCTGAGTTTCTTTACAGAGACAGCATGAAACCACAAAGCTTAAATCCACACTGAACTTTCTCAAAGATCTGGAGCATTCAAACCGATGATTTTGATTCATAAGCATGTGTAATCATAAGGTCAATGTTTGATTTTGGTGTATGTGAGTTTTTTTATTACTTTTTTGTGAGTGATTGATAACACAATGGTAATAATATTATTTATTTGCCATATACTGAATACATTTTATTGCATCTCAGTCACTGTGGACTGCTATCAGACCTTCCCTTTTTTTTAGATAACAAAATTATGCACTTCTATCCATTTCAGGCTGTGATTGCATCAGTAAAAAGCACATTTGTCTGCTATCAGAAGAATTATAGGCAAAGGGTTAATTTTGCCAATAAACTATTAATTCCTTTTCACTTTCTGCTTTCCCTCCCTGTTCTTTAAACTCCCCCACTTTCAAGAGCAAATGAGTCAGACAGTTTGTGTCCCTTGTCAATGCAAAAGAAAATGAGCTGGAGAAGTGATTTCTAGAAATATATGTACATTTTTTTCATATTAACATGCAAATCTGACTTTTTATTGCCAGATGCCAATCAGAGAAGATTTTTTAAGTCACACAAATTCTTATTCTTTTGCATTATCCCAATTCTTATTTTGTAGACCAAAGTGAGTTGCTACAGTTATGCTTAGTAACATACAAAGTCAAGGGGATTTGAGATTGTTCTTCCACATCATTAATAATCTCAGCAGGCTACGTAGTCACAGGCCTGATTTTTGTGGTTTTAGTGTCAATATTTTAAAAGAATATACTACAGTATTATAACTTGGATATGAGAACTATTGGAAATGTCACTTTTATGAGAAAACCAAGTAAAAACAAATATATAAATGGAAAAAAAGAAAGTTCTTAATTTACAGCAGTGGTGAATTCATGCCCAGAGCAAGGAAGGAGTCATGGCTATCCTTGATGCTAATTGTCACTGTTGATATTCCTAACTTTTGTATGAGTAAAAGTCTGAGTGGTAAGAAGTTATAAATCAGACGAAAAGCAAAAATACTAGATGGCGTAAGTGATTATAACCACTCATCTGAGGCTACAGAGAAAATCAGAACATTACAATACAACCCAGATTGCCTGCTTTGTGTTGCACCCTGTGCTGAATGAAGCAGAGAGTTTGGGATTGGAAACTAAAATGAATGTATTGAATATTTACATATTTTCCCCTAATTATAGACCCCCTTATCTTAAATATAAGTGTTAATAGTATTTTAAAGAATGTGACTATTTATATAGATGTCTTATCCTGCATGATGCTGTATTCCATTACACCACCTTGGTTTGGTAACAGTAGGGGAAAAGACATCACCTTTACAGAATTGAAGCCTGGAGGCATAGAGTGCCTTTTATCAAATATTCTAGTCTATAGAAAGGTGACAGTAACATCTAGTCTGGAAAACATGGGAGAAGCTGTAGTCTGGCTGACCTATATTGGATTAAGCAGTTCCAAAAGGCTGTTCATTGGACAGAAAGAGACATAAAAGCTGAGCCATTCCTAGTGAAACACAGAATGATGAGTGCATGAAAAAGATAGCCAAGCATATTATTCATTTAAAAGAGGAAGGAAAACCAAAAGAAAGACAATTAGTATCAGAAGAGCAACAAAGAACATTCAGCAGAGCCTCAGGCAAAACAAGATACAGTTGGCCACGGAGAAACATTAAGTGATACCACAGGGGCTCTTGGTTTCCTGAAGACAATCCTCAGCTCTTGGGTCATTCACCTTTTCATAAATTTGAGCTTGATAATAGTACTGCTGTCCTCTAAGCTAAGAGGGCTGGAGGATAATTAATGTGAGTTCTATTAGGAGTATCTTAGACAATTAGGGATCTATTTTTAAAAGAAAGTTTCTTTTCAAGAAAAGCCTATTGCTTCATAACAAATGAAAACAGTAATGTTATTCAGAGAGCTAATTTTCCTCCTAGGAATATTTCAAGAGAATAACAGTAATACACATTCTGTAAAACATGAATTGCACATGTGGATGTGTTTGAGGAAAACTTAATTTTATGTCATTTACACAAGCAAAATAAAGATCAGTACCTGTGCTTGAACTGCTTCCAAAACTATAGTACATCATAACCTGCACAGATATAAGAAGGACAACTGCAGGATTCCACCAAAATACCTATTTTTTGCTCCCAGAAAGTCAAACCGATATGCTTCATCCAGAATCTGATTCTGATCTCTTATAAATAAGGGCCCCTACATATGTAAATCATCTCACTGTTTCTTTACTATACATTGGATGTTAAATTTAATAGCTTTGGGAGAATTCAGGTGAAGTTCCCGATGACTGGAAAAAGGGGAATATAACCCCCATTTTCAAGACGAAGAAAATGGATGAGCCAGGAAACTACAGACCAGTCAGTTTCACCTCTGTGCTGGCAAAATCTTGGAGCAGATTCTCCTGGAAGGCATGCACATGAAAAACAACAAGGTGGTTGGTGACAGCCAGCATGGCTTCGCTAAGGGGAAATCCTGCCTGACTGATTTGGTGGCCTTCTATGATGGGGCTACAGAACTGATGGACGGAGCAAAGAATTTGATGTCATCTACTGGGACTTGTGCAAAGCGTTTGACACTGTCCTGCATGACATCCTTGTCTCTAAACTGGAGAGACATCAATTTGATGGATGCATCACTCAGTGGATAAAGAATTGGCCGAATGGCCACATGCAGACAATTGCAGTCAATGGCTCAATGTCCAAATGGAGATAGATAACGAGTGGTGTTCCTCAGGGGTCAGTGTTGGGACTGATCCTGTGCAACATCTTTGTCGGTGACATGGACAGTGGGACTGAGTGTGCCCTCAGCAAGTATGCTGATGACACCAAGCTGTGTGGTTCAGTTCATATGCTGGAGAGACCTTTACACTTGAAAGGGGTGCCAATGCTGACCTCTAGATGAGCTCCAGAGGTAACTTCCAATCCCAGACATTCTGTGATCCTGTGATTCTGATTCTGTGACTTTTGGATGCTTATACAAAATATGTAAACCCCTGCACAGCTGATGATAGTAACTACTCAGGCTCATCATTTATGCCTTCTTGGTTTTATTTCTGTCCACTTTATATCTGTGAGAAATTCTTACAGATACAGGATGAGCCAATGAGCAGGGAAATATTTTGTTTCATTCTGAGGTTGTTTTTCCAGATTGTTCGAAAGTACTGCAGGAATGTATAGCATTTTAAGAGCAGGATGTGTAAGAGGAGGGCCTAAAGTCTGCCAAAGGAGCCTATAGGAGAAAAAACAAACACAAAACCCCAAACCAATCTGAAAAGATACTAGAATGACAGAATCATAGTTTTGTCTGGAAGAGACCTCTGGAGGTCATTTAGTCTTGGATCCTGTTCCAAGCAGGATTACTTCCAGCACTGGGTCATGTCATCCATGGCTTTGTCTAGTCAAGTGTTCTATATCTCTGAGGCTGGAGATTTCACAGGGTCCCAGGGGGAAGCTGTTCCATGACAGCACCACCATCCCAGTTAAGACTTTTTTTTAATGTCTGTTTTGAACCTCCCAAACCAGAATTTGTATTTTTTTGCTTCTTGCTATATTTTCTGCCACTGTCAAAAAGAGTTTGGTTCTGCCAGTCTGTAACTGCCTTTAAAGAAATCACCAACTGGCATTAATCATCCCCAAGCCTTCTTTCTGCCACACTGAAGAGGTGAGGTTCTGCCAACCCCCACTTGCATCTCAGGTGCTCTAGCCACTGACCATCTTGAAAGATCTTTGCTGGACACTGTCCAGTTTCTGAGTGTCTCTTTTTAACTTCTAACATCTAATAGTGGACACTATTCCAGGTGCAACCACTAAAGTACCGAGCAGAGGCAAGTGCTGCCCTCCCTTGACCTGCTGGCCCTACCCCTCCTGATGTTGCCCAGGACACTCTTTCCCTTGTCTACAGTTGGAGCATTCTGTTGGCTTGCATTCAGCTGACATTAGCCATTACCCCAGCTTCCTTTCCATCAATTTTCACTCACCCAAGTGTTTCATAGTTTTTGCTGATGGGTGAGTTCACTTCTCACCTTGTGCAGAACTACATTCTTCTCCTTGGTGAACTTCAGAAGGTTTTCCTCCACAAAATTCCAGGTGTAACAGGGCATCTTGGGATGGAAACTCTATTATTTATCTATTTATATTGTATTTATATATTCCTGTAATGACATGGCTACTTCAGAAATCTCTGATCATTATCATCACTAAGAGGTAAAGAAGATGTATGGCTAAGTAACTAGATTCCAGCAATACTGACCTGTAGAAATGTTTGTAAACCAGAAATGGATTGCCAAGAACCTGAGCAGAACAACCAAGATCTAATTTTGGACAGCTCTGAAGCCTAACTGTGTTAAGCCTAGATAGTGATGGGTTGCTAAAACTCCATTAGATCAGAAAAGTATCTAAAAAATTGAGGAACATGAAAATATCCTTAAAATCAGAACAGAAAATCAACTTAAGAAAGTCACATACATGTTCAAAGAATGTCTGGAATGATTATGAAATCAAGCTTCAAGAGTGGTATCCCAAGTTTTTCTTTTAGTAGTAATTGATGCTACAGGATACACACAAAGAAATACATGTCCTTTTTTCTCACAATAATGATATGCTTTCACCTGTAAAATGCTGCAAAGTATTTTCCCTCCATTTCTCACTGCTATCAAATGATTCTTATATTTTTTGGGATTATTCTACATCGCACACTTAATTATTGATAAACACTGTTTTTGAATACAGTTAAGAAAAGTTTGTAGAGCTTACGTATAGACTATTTCAGTTGGAAGGGACCTACAGTAACCGTTTAGACCTGCTGCCTGACCAATTCAGGGATGACCAAAAGTTAAAGCATGCTATTAAAGGCATTGTCTAAACAGCTTTTAAACGAACAGGGCTGGGGCATCAACCACCTCTGTAGGAAGCCTGTTGCAGTGTTTGACCACCCTCTCAGTAAAGATATGCTTCCTAATGTCCCCTGGCACAGATTTGAACCATTCCCACGTGTCCTATCACTGGGTATCTGGTGGAAGAGACCAGCACCTTCCTCTCCACTCCTCCTCCTCAGGAAGCTGTAGAAAGCAATGAGGTCACCCCTCAGCTCCTTTTCTCCAAACTAGACAAACCCAAAATCCTTAGCAGCTCTTCGTAGGACATTCCTCCAGCCCTTTCACTTGTCCTCCTCCGAACGCATCCGTAGAATCATAGAATACCGGGTTGGGAGGGACCTTAAAAATCATCTGGACTGTGCTTTCTTGTCAAAAGCATGGTCTATACCAGAGGTACCAGCAGCCTGTCTAGCCGAATTTTAAGTGTCCAGTGCTGGGGAACCCATTTCCCCAGGGAGATTATTCCAACAGCTGATTGCTCTTATTGTGAAAATTTTTCCTCGTGTCCAACCATAATCTCCCTGGGAATAACCTGTACCCATTACCCTTTGCTTTTCCATGTGACTCCTTGTGAAAAGGAAGCCTCCATCTTCATTGTAGCCACCCTTTAAATACTGGAGCATGGTGAAAATGTTTCTCCTGAGCCTTCTTTTCTCAAGGCTGAACAAACACTGTTCTCTCAGCCTTTTCTCATATGGCAGGAAAGGACCTTCACACCCTTAAGCTGTGGGCCCAGAACTGCACACAGCGCTTGAGGTGAAGCAGTACCAACGTTGAACACACTAAGATAATCTTTTTTGACTGCCGGTTATATTGTGTTTAATGCACCCCAGCATGCAGTTTCCTCTCTTGACTGCCGGGGCACACTGCTGACTCATATTGAGCCTGCTGCCACCCAAAACCCCCAGATCTCTTTCTGCAGGGCTGCTTTCCAGCCACTCCTCTCCCAGTTTATGCTTGTGCCTGGCATTACTCCACCCTAGGTGTAGAATCTGTCATTTCAAGTTGTTAAATGTCACCCTATTAATCATTGCCTGGTGCTCTAATCTATTGATATTCTAATCTATCAAGATTCTTCTAAAAGGCCTCTTGTCACTCAAGAGAGTCAACAGCACCTCTCAGTTTGACATCATCAGCAAACTTGCTAATGATGCATTCAACTCTTGCATCCAGATTGTTAATATATATATTGAAGAGAACTGGCCCTAGAACTGAACTCTGAGAAACACCACTGGTGACTCATCACCAGTCAGATGTAGCCCCTTTCGCTGCAACTCCTTGAGCCCTGCCCTTCAGCCAGTTAGCTCTTCACCCAGCTCACAATGAATCCACTCATCTCACAGCTGGACAACTTTTCCAAAAGGATGCTGGGAGGGACAGTATCAAAAGCCTTACTAAAATCTAGAAAATGCCTTCTGTCATTCACCAGGCGGCCTTATCATAGAAGGGTATTAAATTGATTAAAAAAGACTTTCCCTTTGTGAACCACTGTTGGCTGTGCCTGATGACTGCATTATTCTTTAAGTGCCTTTCGTTTAAAGAATATGTCTTCCTGTTTTCCTCTCATTATTATCTGTAACAGGCACACCCCCTATGTCGTGCAGCAGATTTCTCGCTGTGCTAGATACTGTACAAAAAGAGCTGGCGGTGTGAGGGAACTGGTTTCTTTTGTCACCTGGTATTGTTTCAGCTCCACAGTAGGAAGACTGACATTTTTCTGGGCCATAAGACAGAAACCAAATAGATCTCCAGGACAGCTACAAAACTTGTGCAAATAAACGTTTGTTAGATACTTGTTTTCCATGACCAAAATATGATCGCTGTGCATAATCTGTGCAAAAGGGGCTATGAATTACAAATACATGTAAGGAAATGCTTGTGAATGCTTTTTTTTTCTTTTTTTTTTTAATTATGTCCATCTGACTTTATTGACATCTACAGTTTATTATAGTGCTTGTGCAGAGCTGCATTTAGAATGGGTGTAATTCCACTGACTTCAGTGGAGCTACATCAGGCATGAAAGCAGCCCACCCACTGACTTTACATTTTGAAAGCAAAGCTGTGCAATTGTAACAGGCTCCACATTATGTCTTTGCTAAATTCAGAGACATTCTTCCATCCAAGGTCTCCCCCTTCTTTTTATGCACCTTGCTCCTTTCTTCACTTTTATTACCACACTGCTCCCTCAACATGATTGCATCTGCATTTTATTAAGATCACTGCTGCTGTTTAAGGAACACCACATCTCACTGTACCATGCTGTGTTTTAGTATTTCCTGTTTTATTGTACTTGTATTTCCTTTAATAGATAAGTATATATATTTTCACATGCAACAAAATCAGACTGTTTTAAGGAATGAATTGATAAATTGACATTTAGAACACTACCAAGCATCAGGGCTGCCAGTTACATTAGCTGAAGAGTCAGACCATAGTCAGCCAGGAAGGGATTGTCTGTCTGTTGGAAATTACTATTGCCATTATTTAGATTTGAAGTGCTGCCCAATGCTTCCTCTTCAAACATAGGCAAGGTACAAGAAATCCCTGCACCAAAAATCCTACAATACAGCTTGAAGCATACAAACCCTCAGTGAGCAACAGTGATTTCTAAGGAGAATGGGGGAAGGGTAGAGGAAGGAAAAAAATCCCTTTAAGCAAGGAAAAATCCTGACATAGTTCCTCTTGCAAAATACCCTTGTATATACATGGATGTGCATATTTATGTATAATTATACGAATACTTGTTAAAGACTCAACCTTTCTCTGTTATACTGAAGAGCATCCTGATCACACAGTGGACTCCACCGTGGTTGTAGTTGAAACCCCTGGGTAGCGGAGGGAACAGTTTGTGTACCTACAAGAGTCCTGTTAGGAGGGCAGCATCACTGAACATGAGTACAGATGTTGTCCATGGCTTGAGACTATACCAAAACAGGGAGGGACTGCTACTGCTGTTGGTTAAATGGTGTTGCCAATTTAACATAAAAATATTAAGTAAATATATGACCCCCCCCTTCCCTATCCTGTTTTCCTGTCCCAGAGCCTGAAATTTTGGAGGAAGAAAAAGAAGACCCAGGGACATCCTGGAGGACAGCCGCTAAGATCTTAGAGTAAGCTTGGGCATGAGGGTCCTCTGGGATCCAGTGGGCTTGCACAGATTGTGTCTAAAATCACGCTTGCAGGCTTGTAATGTGAAAGGCTAGAAAATCTGTCATTGAGGGCATTTTCTGAGCAATCTCTACTAGACAGTAAACATATAGGCTGCCTTTCCCTCCCTCCTTCACCTTTATTCTCTTTTGTTCTGAAACTGTGTACTATAGCAACCCAAGGCTGCAAAGTTCTCTCTGGAGCTTCTTCCTTTATTTAGTCAGTAGATTCAGTGCTGTGTAACAGGGAGTGAAAAAAAGAACAAAACCCCAACCAACCAACAAAACCCAAAACAAACTGCAAACAACAACAAAGAACAACCAACAAACCAAACACCAACACCCCACAACCCTCCTTTCTGCCCCTTTCTACCCAAGCTGTAACATGCTTTAGTCTAAGGAGAAGGAAGTTTGGTCTATGGAAAGAAGTCATGCTTCTAGCAACAATGTGTGGTACAAAATTAACAAATTCCCTGGAAAACTGTTTACTTGATTAGTTGCTTCTTCTGCTTCATGTATTTCAGACATTAAAATCCCCATATGCAGCCTACCAACCTCCTGGCCAGAGAGGATCTGAAGGGTAAAGGAAAAACAAAGAAATAAGGATGTGCAAACAGAATAGGAAAGTACTTGGATGACTGCCCTGTAATGAAAACTGGTATCACTGTAAGCCAATGTAATAATTCATCTCTGCTGATAGATCGGCTAGCTGCTAATATCTTGTGAATGCAATAGACATTCTGGGCTCTGTAAGATGAATGTTTATCTGCATGCAAACTGCAACTAAAAGAGCTGTTTTCCCCTTTCATTAATCTAGAATAAATAATGGTTATAATATTACATATCTCTTGCCTTTTCTCTGACAGTTTATTTGTGCTGAAATAGGAGATTGCTGCAGTATGTAACACAGCTTCTCAATGTGTTCTGTGTGCGAGACAGAAAAGGAGTCATTCATGTGGGAAAATATCTGGCAAAATTTTGAAGTTGCTTCCCTTTTTAATCAGTCTTGAATGCAGATACAACGTGTCTCTGGAATTTTACAGCTAGATATGTGTTTCTGTTTGCTGCTGTTATTTCATTTCTTGCAGCATAGCTCCCAGTTGTGAACTAGGATCAAGCCTACTGCGAGACTCTAAAGAGAAGTAGAGTAAAATCTAGTTTTCATTTTTGGAGTGTCTATATAAATCCTTAGGCTGAGCAGTCTGTTGTGATAGGTGACAAATGAAGCATCGTGCAATACACAGGATAGGAGCAACTTACCTCCTGATAGTCCTGACATGGCAGGCAAGTTAAGATCAAATGTAATAGTCTCTAACACTTGCTAAAATCTATTTGCATTTGACACATGAGAGTACAAGGTTGAAAGAGATCTCCTTGGTCATCTAATTCTGTACCCTGCTATCACTGGCAACCATATCATATAATCCCCTTGGCAAATTTATTTTCCTCACCTTGCTCCCACTTCTGTGAATAAATTAGTGTTGCTGCTAAACATCACCCAACTCTGCACACAAAGGCTTTTCACATGTTGTCAGAGACTGGGACCTTTGTCCTCGGACATGTTTGGGGTTAGCACCTTCTTCAGGTGTTTACTGTCTGGATCACAAACACAAAGGGAAATTGCGGTAATGCTGATTACTGAAAGATCTCCACTTCTGTGAGCTGTACCGCGCGTGTGAGGTGCAATTTGCTTCTGTGTATGGCTTACACGGATTCCATCTTACTGCGCTCCCTGGAGCAAAGCACAATGCACATACAAGGCATTTTTGGGGAGCCAACAAGAGGAGTAACTGTGCATGGATTCATGCAGAAAAGGCCAGAGAAGGCTTTGTGGTATTTCCCTTTGTTGCCCTTTTAAAGACCTGAATGCTAACTTAAAAACTTACAGGGCAAGAACTAGTAGGATAGTAAAAGAAATTGGCCCCATGTTATTGCTTTCTTTTGGAAGACTGATAATGAGGCAACCCCTTGGAGCTGATGGAGTTCCTCCTTCCCCACCTTCTCAAAGGAAACAAAATTGAAACTTTACGTAAAACTTTCAGGTTAAAAAAACCTGCAGGACATAATATTGCATTCTTTTAATACGTTTGTCTTTAAAAAGAAAGGTAAAGTATGTCATTCTTTACAGTGTAAATTTAATGTAAAGTTATCCACAATATCACCCAAATTAAACTGGTTAAAATGACATCTTATCAGCGTGAACGTGATAGATAAGATCCATATAAATTTGCAGCATGTAGATAGCAGTGGATTCTCCTTTCTCTTGAATTGAGATGTAAAATATTTTTTCTTTTTTTTTCCTTCTGTTCTTTTTTTCCCAAGAGGAAAATTGATACTTCAGCAGTGTTGGGGGAAAGAATGCTGTAAAGCATAAGAGTAATTTTTTTGAAAATGTGCAGCCTGCACCTTTATCCTGTTACTTTAACCAGTTACCTTACATTTTCTGATGGCTGCTGTACGTTTTGTCTAAATGCTCTGTTTTCCCCCTCTGAAAACCTGTATAACTACGTAGAAATTTATAATTTGGTAATTTCTGCCTCCTTATCTTTAAGCCACATTATCTTGCTGGAAATGGACAGCTGGTTGAGTAAAAAGAAAGAAATATATCCTGTCTGCAGGCTGCGTGCTCATGCTGCTCATGCTTCTCCCCACCCTTTCAAATCACAGCCTTTTTTGCATATTTCAAGGCAAGCACCTTAATCCATAATTTAATTCCTGTTTATTGTTTTGTTGTTCTCTTGGAAACAAGAAGATTATTGATTTGTGATAAACGAGTCTAATTGAGTGAAAATGTTTACTTCAATGAAAAACCTCTAGACTATCAGTATAGCAAGGAACAGTTCAAAACATGTCCTTTTGAAGTACTTGTCCCTGGCATTATCTTTTAGACCTCTCAATGTTCATTGTGGGGAGGTGCTGGAAGTGCAGTTGAAACCTTTGCAAAATGTAAATACAGGTGTCATGTTTACTGATTGGTGAATTGCTTACTATGAATCTGACATCAGGTTGAAAATGAGACAGGCCATGGGTCGGCTCCTACGTTAGATATTTTTGTTTGACTCTGTTACTTTATCTGTAATATTGCCCTAAATGCAGAATGAGTCTCTTATGTAACAGGACTCATATTAATGTTTGTTCTTTAGCTCAGCAAAAGCATGATTCTCACAAGTGCACTCATGGTGCTCCAATTTTTCTAAAAGGATAGGTGGAAAAAGTAATAAATTTGCTAAAACAACAAAAAGAGCTTTCAGAGGAATGAATGAGTAGACCTTTGATATATAGAGGCTAACAGAAGTGAGATCAGACAGCAAAATCAATGATGTGCATTTCTGTGGTTCAAATAGTATTTATTTACCTCAGTATAGAAAAAAAAATTGCTAAAGAAAAAAAGAAGTTTAAGCCCAACATAAAGGGAAGGAAAAGATGGTCTTGCTGTTAGTGCATGGTCAGAGGAACTCAAGAGGGCTGAACTCAGCTGCTGACTTTCCTGCAGACTTCCTGCAGGACTTATTGCAAATCACGCAGAGCTTGTCAGCACGGCATCCTGGAGGATGGCCGAGCAGGTCACATTATCAGGGCTGGCTCTGGCTCTGGGAATCAATAGCTCACCAGCACATGCCAACACAGCTGTAGTGCCAGGGCCTGGGTTCAGGGACAAAGTTTATACCACACAGCAGTGGAGGAGGAGGATCAACCTGCCTGGGTCAGCACTAGCTCCTTCTCACATTCAGTCCTTCATTTTGCTTTGTCTCAGCTCCACATTTGTGAAGCAAGACTAAGACACCATACATTTATAAAGCACTGTAGAAGGAAAAATGCACACAAATAATTTCAAATT
Organism: Myiopsitta monachus; assembly: GCA_017639245.1. NCBI lineage: Eukaryota > Metazoa > Chordata > Aves > Psittaciformes > Psittacidae > Myiopsitta > Myiopsitta monachus. The sequence goes on from CM029927.1 coordinate 4,935,109, forward strand.
TGCTAACAGAAATGGTTTTACCTGGATGAAATGTGGAACAAAAAGAGCCAAAGCCTTCAAAATAATCATACTGAAATGTGCCTTGTGCTTAAATGCAGTACTATGAAATGAATGAGTCTACAAGGTCAGACTATCACAGGAACATAATTTGGACACAGGAAAGTTTACCTTGATTTGACCCACTGGAACCAGGTAACAGAAAAGTACCTTCTTCTCTTATTTTCCAAGGAGACAGGAAGAAATAATTTTTTGTTTTGTTTCCAAAACTAAATCCAATTCACTTGATACTGTGCCACTAGAAGTGTTAAGTCTGTATATGATTAACTGCAACAACTTACTGGAAAGAAGAAAACCTGGAAGTGGGAAGTTGATACCTTTAGTGGTATACGGAGAAAAGTATTGGGACAATAAACTGCAGTGATATCATTCATTATCATAGTATGCAGTCAAAAAAGTGGCAGATGGCCAGTGAAGTACTTTGATGACCTTCAGGTTTCTCCATCTGTACCTACAACTACATACACTTTTTATTGCATGCGATGGACAAGAAAGCTACTTACCAGATTCGTAGCTCTAAGCACTTTAAAGCCTCTTTAAATTTAATTTCAAACAAAATAACTGCTATTCTCCTTTCACACTGCCTCACAAATGTAGCTTTGTAAACGTAGCTTAGAAACTTGCAGCTGTTGAAACCAAAGAAAATGGGTCATTCCAGTTATTTTCATAAGCAGCACAAAAGTGTATTCCCACACTAACAAATCTGAAGAACATTATGTAGAGCTTGTAATTTACTGTTTTCAAACACAAGTATTCTCTGTGAAATAGGCACTGTTGATTCATGGTAGGTTTTGCTTGCATTTGAGATATATAGATGTTTGACTTTGTTTGGAAAATGCTAAGGGGGCTCAAGAGAAGTCGTTTATCTCTAACTCAAGGAAGGCTGTGAAACAGTTTGTGTCACCTCAGTGACTGCATGACTGCAAAACAATTGTAACTTTCCAGTACCGAATTTGGATTTTGATATATTTCACTACAAAATTGCAAGCCTCACATAGTAAGAAAACTGTACTTTGACTTATCTACATGAAAGTAATATCCCTATATCTCATCTAGTTTTTGGTGCAGCTGGGTGGCCAGAAAATATTTTTTTCTTCAGATTACATTGGTCTGTTTTCTGGAAAGTGAATGCTCTTTATAGGTCCCCCAAAGACCCATAAATATTTGAAAACACTTTAGAAATGATCATCTGGAGCTTTTTGGCAACTCTTTTGAGGTATACATTTCACAAAGTATGTATTCTCACAGCACCTCACAATGGCTTGCTAATCATGCATTCCCTGGCTCATTCACACACATTAAACTACTGCTGTACATTTGGATGCATTTATAGTGCATATACAGAATGGATATTATTTGTAACATATGGGCAAAAGAAGCCATTTCAGTATGAAGAGCTAATGCCCACTCAAACCTTGACACATTTTCATCATCTTTAGAATCTGAAAATATGTTTTTCTGCAATTTTTAATGGAATGAAACTGATTTATACTATACGCAAAACAAAATAGACTTCGTATAAATAAGTGCTGTAACATATAATATAACAACTTGATAAAGAGGACCCATACTTTAGCAGGTTAAAAAGCATCCTGTTTGGATTTGTTCAAAATTTGGTGGCTATACCTCGTTAGGCAGTTAAATGTACATGTATTTGTAGTTAACTGGGGACCATCTAATTTAAAAATGGATTCCTCAGCCTTGTAATCATTGAATCTGGCAGCACAAATATTACCAGTTTAGTAATTAAAGGATTTTAAAATACTTCATTAAAAAAAGGGACACAGTGCAATCTGTTACAAAGTTAGTACATCAGCCAACTGTACCTCTTAGAAAAAAAAGGTGATAGAATTCTGTGACTCAACTGAGTGAAAGACAGTGTTCCTCTGTTTATTGCCAAGTCACAGAGCTGAAAATCTGCCCCAAAATCATGAAATTACACAGCCTTTAACAATCATGCTGAGTATTTCCTCATTTTTAAAACCCTCTTTTCCCGTTGTCATTGTGCATGACAATGAGTTTTATCAGGTTTAAAAATGTTACCACGAATAAATATTTTTCAATTCCAGCTGCAGCACGCCTTCCCTCTTTCCTGCCAGTACAATCGTATGAATGCTGCAGCTTCATACAGCACAATGAAACTGCCTGCAGAGGAGACCAAGCTTGGAGCCTGTTTGCAAAAATTAATGGTGCTGTATCAAGCAACTGCTCTGATTACAGTTGTAAGAGCATTTACACCAAAAGTTAAAGGACGGATACATTTTGTGATCGTACTCTTTGTAATAAAAATCTAGGAGGGGAGAGGAGAGGAAAGATGACCTTACAGTCAAGGAACTAAACTCAGATGTTTGAGATGAGGTGGCTTCAGTACTTTCCCTGAGTGCTCTTAAAGACTTTGGTGGAAAAGGTGGAAACAATTTGATCACCTCATTTCCTAATCTATTAAACAGGGATAAAAGAATGCCTTTACCTGCATTGTCTATCTAGCAACTAACTGCTAGAGGAAGCAATAATCTCATTATATGTATATTAACACAGCTTTCTTGGATTCTAATCACATTGAGTACCCTTCTGGCATAAAAATTTTCGGAAATCTTTTGCAGATCATGTATTTTATAGCACTCTGAATGCTAGGTATCGTCTGTTTTCAGATTTCTGCTCATTAGCTTTTACGGATGCAGAGTTCAAGCCTGAGCTTTAGCCAACTGCAACCTAGAGAAACCCCTGTTCCCCTGCTGCACCTTGGCTTGCCTGCTTGGCTCTCTGATAACAGTTAAGTGCTGTCCCAATTTCTGCATGCAGTGTATGACACCAGAAGACTATTAAGGCAGGCAGGCACACTCAGCCAACATCCAGGCAGACTCTTTCCTAGCCATGAAGGGTTACGCTGATGAAGGAATTGCTAGTGTACTTTTCTGCTTTACAAGGATCTCCTATGAGCGCATCATCTCCTGCCAGGCGAATAATGAGGGGAGAGGTTCATACGTTTTTTTAAAGAGATAGGCATAATTTCCATTTACATTTTTGCAAAGGCTCAAAAGCAGACAAAAGGGCAGCCTGTGGTGCTCTTCTAGCAATAAGAACTGTTGATTTCTTCTTTTCTGAGTGGTTATCATGCACATACAAGCATAAAATGCCAGCAAGCAAATCTACAAACCGAACAAATCTTCCCTTCCCTGGTGCCAGCTTTGCCAAACTTCAGCTGCAATTGCAGAAGACTTTGATGCCATCTAGGTGTCCATCTTTGCAGTGGCAAACACAACCCATCAGCCAGAGGTCTTGCAGCAGCAAGACCATTCAAAGCAACCTTAGAATTGAGAAGCATGATGCTGCTTTGCTCTCTTGGCTGCTATCATGTCAGATGGCAATTCTAAGAACACCATTTAATTCTGAGCCATTTTACACCTAACACATTATCTCCTGATGTGCTCTCCTTTGTTTATAGGTAGCTATATAATCCTTGTGGTAGCAACAGGCCCTTATAAACTGGGAGAGTTTGATTAGCTGATGCATCAAACTGAAAAACTGCTATAGTGTACTGGAAAAAAAGGAAAGGAAAGGAAAAGGAAAAGAGAAAGGGAAAGATGCTCTAGTATAACACTTCCTAAACAAACACATCCTTGCCATTTATTATTTACTAGAATGTTGCTCGGGTTGCTGAAAACTTGCTAAGTAGTTTATGTTGCTAGATTTCATTTATCTAGTCATATAGGTCACCTAAAAAGAAGAATCACTGTGTGATTCTGACAAAATTTGGCCTGCCTGACCTAAACACTAAAACAAAATTCCATCAGTAAAATTATTTTAATCACAAACTAAACAATGACAAAATACACTATAGGGAAAGTATTTGTTCCTACTGCAGAAGGTACAGAGGGAGTTGGGTGTGTCTGGATCCAGTTCTAGTCTCAGACTTGGCCAATATTTTATGTCTAAGGATTATGTAGTGCTTGTGCCTTCCTATCCAAATTTGTCCTGCATGCTGATACTGTCACATTACAGGGGAGCTTTCCTCAAAACCTTTATATTTGACCAGCCTGTCAGTTTCCCAAGAAAAATGTACACCCTTGAGCCTGACCATCCTGTCCATGTACTGGACAGTCCACCAAATCAAAGATGACTAACCAATTCAGGAGCATCCACTGACAGTGTCAGCAAGTCAAATACCTTACTTCAAATATTAAGTCTCCAGAGACTTTAGCAGAACAGACTTCAGCTGAAGATTTTAATTATACAAAAAATAAGTATGTAACAGGATAAGGTCTAGAGATTAATGGTGATAGGTCCTGTCTGCAGAAACAAGCTTGAAGTGGTGCACACCCAGACTATAATCACTAAAACCAGCTAGCGTAAGTCATTTAGAGTGCATAAGATCAAGTTCTTACCCAACAGGCATCCTTAATGGGAGAGAAAACAGTGTCACTAATTGTCCTGGGTTCAGCAGTAGCAGTCATTTTTTGCCCTTAGTAGCTGGTGCAGTGCTGTGGTTTTGACTTTTGGTCTGGGAACAGCGCTAGTAACACTGATGTTTTCAGTTGCTGCTCAGTAATGTTTACTCTGACCAAGGACTTTCTGAGTCTCGTGTTCTGCCAGGGAGGAGGGGAAGCCAGAAGGAAGCAGCGACAGGGCACCTGACCCAAACTTGCCAAAGAGGTATTCCATACCACAGCATGTCATGCCCACTATATAAACTGGGGGCAGTTACCCGGAAGGGTTGGATACCCAGCTCAGCTGGGCTGGCTATCAGTCGGCAGATGGTGAGCGGTTGTATTCTCTTCTCTTGTTATTTCCCTTATCATTATTATTATTGGTGGTAGCAGCAGTGGTCTGTGTTATTCCTTAGTTACTGGACTGCTCTTATCTCAAACTGTGGGAGTTACATTCTTTTGATTCTCCTCCCCATCTCTCCGGGAGCCAGGGGGAGGAAAGGGGGGAGTGAGCTAATGACTGTGTGGCTGATTTATGGCTGGGGTTAAACCACGACACTATCAGGTAACCAGCCCTGTTACATGTGTGGCATACACATGCTCAGTGGCACTGTTTCTAAGCTGCGCCTTAGACACAATCTATAGGCAATATGATAAGAAGAGATACTACACGCATTTTTTCGCCCAGCCAGGAAGGAAAAGCATAGGAACTCACCTCACATTTTCCCTATTGGTAATGTTCCAATACTGGTAATCCAGCAGCTGCTGATGTGATCCTAAACCTTTCCTACACAGACCACATGTGCCTAGGACCTGAAAATTTCAGGTTTAGTAGTGTGGTGAAGGGAATCTCAAGACCTCACCAAGAGCACAACTGGAGCAGCAAGATATTCCATCGTGTTATTTTTCATAATTCATAATGTATAATCAGGTGCAGAAGCTTTGATGGGTTCTCCCTGTGGAGAATCATGAACGACACTTTTTACTCAAGTTCTGGGATAGTGTCCCATCACATAAACAAGGGCACATTAACTTATCTTTGCATCCAACTTTTTCTTTCTTGCATATACAGAAAATGACCAGACTGTGCTGTTTGCAGGAGCTTCCAGCACCGCATCTTCCAAGGTCTTAAATTTTTCCGTGAATGGTCTGTGAATCATGCCAAAAAGCTTATGGGAGGAAAACAACTCTGAGCTGGGCTTTTTTCCAGATGGCCCTAATCACAGTATCTAGACCCTTTCAAAAATTGACAGGTAAAGTCTGAAGTAGGCAATGGTTTGTCCCCACTTGTAGTGATCATTGCTATGGAAAGTTAAAAGTTTTTGTTTGGATTTTAGAAAATGCTCAGTGTCTCCATTGGTAGTTATACCACCCATGGTTATATTTCCTGATGTAGGGGACATGGATTATGAGGAAATCATCTGTCGGGCACAGTATTAAACAACAGACCCTGTATACAGTTTGGGGTACAGAAACCGGGCACACTTATATAAACCTTTCAGGTTCAGAAGAAAATCTGTTTTGAACTGACAGATTATGTGCTTTAATACGACTAACTTGTGGTCTGAAATAGATGAAGGGTAAGAGAACATCAAATAGCAAACAGACTACAAATCAAATGCTAAATGATCTCTTATGATGGACTGCAAATATAATAAATATTGGACATATCAGGTTAAGCTGCTATATACATATATATAGCTTAACCTGATATATCCAATTGTAAACTTGCCTGACTCAAATGTATTACTGCAATCAAAAGTAAATATAAAGAGATATATATTTATGTAAAGTATCCGGAGATCCTGAGAAGTTTTCAGCCACGAAGACAACCTTGATAATGAAGCACAACTACTTTTGAATTTCCAAATAAACTTCATTGCTAAAAAACTTCTTCTGAATCATTCAGCTTCAGGCATAAGTGGGAGATGTGTGAAGGCTACAGCAGGTTATTATACTAAAATTATCCCATCATAGTCTTCCTCTCAGAGAAACAAAGTAAGTTACAGTATGTCTCCTGTTCTTGGGAAACTAAGAATGATTTAATATAAGTTTCTTATGTCTTCCTAGAGTGAAATGCATAAATGTGGAGTAAACCTTTAGATGGTGGGCAGCTGAGAAACTGAAATACGCCTGATTTATAATGCAGTGTTCGAAGAAACATCCACATAAATGTAGAAAATTGTTTTCTCTACTTCATGTAGGTTAGAGAGATTTATACAACTCAAAATCTCTGATCTGGTTTCTAGGAAGTGTTGTGCTCCACACTCTGATTTTTCCAATCAATTTCTTCCTATGAGATTAGGTAAGACATGAGTCCAAGCGAGTCAAAGTGGCAGTGTTTTCTCACCTTTCTTATGAAGATACAGCTCAGTGAAAAGTAAGAGTTCAGCAAAGGAATAGAAAATTATTTTTCACAGTTAGTGTGTACAGAAGAGGCAAAGACTGACAGGGGCAGCCCAAATATCAAATGAGATCTAATGTTTGAAAGGAGAAGGGGAACGTGAAACTTTCACAGAGCAGATATTCCCATTGGCTCATTGCTCTTCCTTTCTTCAGTTACAGCTGCATGAGTCTCCATTAGTCAGACATCGTCTGAGTCCTAGAGATGAATGTGAAGAGAGCCTAACTCGAGCTAGTAGATCAGGAATGTCAACCCAGTAAACACACAATGGAACCAGATAAACATCCAGTATGTGAGAAAGAGTGAATGGATGGTTCCCCATGTAATTTAATTAACAAACTTGTGGCCTGCTGCTTAAATACCTGTCCTTCTGCTTCTTGATCTGCCTAAGTATGGGCCACAGTTTAGCTTCTTCCTATAACTGGTTTAGTTGGAAATGTGACAGTTTCCATTGCCTATTACACAGTATAATGATTATAAGATTTAAGAACAAATATCTTTGTTAAATTTAAAAGAGTGTGCTTGCCCAAACAAAACTTGCTTTCCACCTTCATGAAAGAAAATAAAAAGTCAATCTATTGCTGATTTTCACCTTTAAAGAAACCTTGCCAACAGAACTGGAATGTGAGCTGCCTGTATAAATATTTTTGCCAGTGTGTCCTAAATTTCAGAATAAACATTGTTGTAGATTACTATGCTTTTTTTATTCAAGTAATTTGCTGTTCCTTCAGGAAATAAGAAAAATTGTCTTGGCTTGTCTGATTTTCATCGTTTTTAATAGCCTGTGTATATGTTCTGATATGAAAAGTTTCTTATGTATTTCAATACCAAAGGGCAGTTTCCAAATCACTGTACCTAATTAACAATTAAATCTTAATTAGAATTTCACTACTGACAGTTTTTCAGATCATGAACTGCAATGTAACTTCGGCACAATCAGCTATTCTGAGATTTGTGATTCCATCTCATTCTAAAGGTTGAGCCACATGAATTAGAGAAGCAAAGTATAAAATAGATACAGTAAATTATTTCAAAGCATGCACATTAAAGGAAGACTTGAGAAGTTATTAGTCATAGATAACTCAGATCTAATGGATAAAAAACTTTGGAATTTTTTCTAGATTTCTTTTGTATTAATATGAGGATTTAACAATGTCATAGCACTTGAGATTCCCCAGAGAATATTATGCTTTCTGCACACATGTGACTGCTTGACCAGAGGCTCAATTCTGTTTCTACTGAAAAGCATGGCAAAATTCTTATCAACTTAAAAGAAGGTGGAATAGCACCCAATAAAAAGGAGTTATGGGTGTCTAAGACTTGGCAGTATTTTATCTTTAAGGACTATTTCTTACTACTGAAAAGATTCTCTGCCTTTCCTATTTCCAACACACATATCCAGGTGAAAGCCAGCACTAAATCAAAGCAATATATTCTTTGTGTTAACAAAATGCTAATATGAAAGATGCTGTATAAGCTGCAGATTGGTCAGTTTCTTTTAGAAGCATTAATAGTCTTTAATATACTATTTCATAACATTTGGAGCTTTTCAATCTGAATTTAAGATTTCCAGTTACATTCTGATCAAATGTGTAGAACTTCCTTAGGTTTTGCCTAGTAGCTGTCTAGGGGTGGAGAGGAATGGGAGAAGGAAGGGGGATATTTACAATTTGTCCTAGATTAGACAATAAATCATTTTTAGAAACTTGACTTGTATAAGCAAAACTTTCTTTGTATTAAACAGTAACATGTGGAGCTCCACTGATACAATCATATCCCTGTTCTCAAAGTAGTGATATAATTTTTTTATAATACAAATGGAACAGGTATAGTTGAGCACTTCTAGAAAGACTGGTGAATGAAGGTCTCAAGCTCCCTTTGCCCCCACCGAACTGACTGTACGCGCACAAAATCCTATCCAAAAGCCACAGAGGTGCAGCATCGTGTCAGATCTTATACAGCCAGGACCTTGCTAATCCTGGGATAGAGCAGCTTCAGTGGTCTGAGTTCAGAGCTGCCTCACCTCCAGCCAGCTCAGAATGACAAACAGCAACCTTGTGTCTGTCCACAGAAGTCTGCAAAAGGTAGGTAACCTTGTACATGCTTAGCTTGTTTCCTAGCAAGGCTAGGAAGGTTAATGAATGCTGTCTATTGTATAGGTAAGTCAGGATTAATGGAAAAAGACTGAGCTATTGTATAGGTAAGTCAGGATTAATGGAAAAAGACAGAGCTATTCAATCTGAAGGAAAATATTAGAATAAAAAAAAGTCTTCTCCAACCAAGTCAGCCTGGAAATTAGAAGGTTCCTAACCTCCAGTCGGTGGCTTTGCGATGATCTTTCAATCAGAATAGTGACAAGCAAAGAAATAGCTACTTCTAACAAGTAGTTTCTGAAGGAGATTGTAGAGACACAATGTGTATGTTTACAGGAACTACATTTAGTAACCCATATAATTCTTTCCAGGCGTGTACTCATAATAATTACTTTGATAATACAAAAATAGTTTATGTAAAATCTACAGCACAGTGGGAAATCTCTTCACATTCTGCTGAAGAGAACGTGGATGTATCCTTCCTCCTTGAGGTTTGAAATGCTTAATGGTGTGAGGGTGGTGAGGCACTGGCACAGGTTGCCCAAAAAAGTGGCAAATGCTCCACCTCTGGCAGTGTTCAAGGCCAGGCCGGACAGACGCTTGGGTGTCATGGTCTAGTGTGAGGTGCCCCCTCAGGGGGGCTGGAACTAGATGATCTTAAGGTGACCTTTCCAGCCCTAACTATTCTATGATTATATGATTCTGTGTCCTGTAAATAGAAATAGAGTAGACATCTTCTGATGTATTCAGGGCTTTGCTTTAGGGAAACATTCACACCAATAGATGCTTATTTGTATCTTCAGAACATATTTGGTCTCAAAAAACCTATTCTGGTAGTTTTCTGAGAATACATCTTGCAAAATTTTTAGTGTATCCATTTCAGATTAGATTAATGTTCGTGTTATTTCAGTTTTCAATTGAACTAGACCCAGGAAACTTATAACAGATGATTAGAAATGGCATAAATTTCTGGAACCTATTCCACTTTCTCTCCAGGTTTATTCTAAGATCTACAGAGGTTTCAGTAATTTCTTATTTTAAAACTTAATTGAAAAAATACCAGCAAACACATTTCCAAAAACATATACCTTAGCTGCAGTTTTCAAAAAGCTCTGAATTCTGAATGGAAAAAGTATGTCTTGTTTTCATTAGAAGAAAATCTTTCCAACAAGTCAATGATTCATCATGTAAAATACACTGTTGTCAATAAGCGTGGGCAGCAGCTTTGATGTATTGACTCGTGTCTTGCACTGAGTCCAGGGTATGTATGCTGCAGAAGTAATTCATTAGGTAGGGAAATACTTTTCTGATTCTTACATTTTAGTTCTGAAAAGAACTTTTTCAAAAGTTAACTGGAAGAAAGAGTTGTAATTTTCGGCAGTGTTATAGGCTGTAGAGCATCAAGTCCTGCATCCTAACCTAAGCTGGTTTTGTAAATCACTGCCAGTAGTCTCTGATTTTGCATACATATATCCTGCACTCCAGCATTGTGAGTTTCATTAAGAAGCTTAACCCTGGAAAGGTGGGGAAAAAAGCCATGCAAATATGATAGGGACTCGTAACCAAGCATAGTTTCTGTTAGCTTGTGTTTCACATTGAAAAAATTGCATTTTTCAGATGTGTAAAAAATTCCAAATAATTCTGCAGGTGCTTAAGTAGGTAATATTGTAAACCTTTTTAAAGTGTTACATAAGGGGATAAAAAAGCTACTTCTGATTCTGGTCTTAATACGTGTTAAATTCACAGCACAACTGATACCATAAAGTTTCAACATTCCAAGCAGTTACAGTAACATGCATTTAAAATCTCATATTAACAGAAAAAGTTAAACAAGAATGTCATGGCAAATACTTGCTGGCTTCCTTACAATATCCTTCACTCTGTGTTTGTTCCACTGCTGCTGGTCAAGATAAATGGAGGCAGTTTTGTCATCAGCACCTGGAATTCTTTCTCTCCTCTTTTGAAGCAGACCCAAGGATTTTGATACAAAAAAAGAAATGGAAAGCGTGCACCTCTTTATTGAGTTCAGTCTTGGAGTGAGAGGTAACTTTAAAAGTTCATGATAATGAATGTTCATAATAAACATAGATGTTATTAAAGTTGATATCTAAATTGTTGGCTATTTTGGTCATCTGGCTAGATCAAGATTTTAAAGTAAAAATGTTTCTAGAGACACCACCCTTAAAAATGATGTTAACTACATCTTCGTCTAAGTTTTATGTTGACTGTGTATTTTTCTTCCATTCTAATTTTGACAAAATGCAATGTACATGATACAGAGTAATTATCCAGGTTCTCCTGGAACTTCAAGCTTTCATCAAGAGAGAGAAAAGTTTTTCTTCAAATAAGAAGACTTTGTAATCTTTTGATGCAGTCATGAGAGGCACCTGGGGAGCAGTACACACATTCATAAGAAAGAAGAATTCTCCACTGGTAACTGTGTTGCTCATGAGCGTTGTTGTTGCTAATACAATAAACACCCAAATGTCTAAGTTCAGCTCTGAGGAAATTGTGTGGTAAGTACTGTGGAAGACTGCTTTATAATTTTCTCCAGTATGGCCAAGTGCAACTTATTACTTACGGATCATCATATAGGTACTGTCAACCACTCTTTGCAAGTTTTCCACAGGATCCTAAATGATGTAAGCCTGGGCAATCACTTCTGTGGGTGAAATTCCAGCTTCACCAAACCCAGTGAGGGTGAGAGATTCTCTCCTCACCTCCTTTCTGAAAGATTCTTGTCAGACACTGAAACTGTAGCACGGGCTGGTTAGTACAGCACCATTTTCCTCTCCAGAGTTCAGTTTGAGTGAGAAGGAAGTGCTCCAGTTGTTGCCACTTTTTTTGGGGGGGTGAGATTTGTCTAGGTCTCTATACCAGCAGCTGCTCTACACAAGGGAAAAAGCACAACCTGCTTTTTATTTCAGAGAAGTGAAAGCAGAGTCAAATCCTTCTCAGAGGTGCACAGTACAGATGAGGTGATGTTCACGACTTGCAACAAGGGAAGCTGCAGCTGGAAATAAGGAAAAAAGCTATTACTATGAGTATGGGCAAATGCTGGAAAGGAGCCCAGAGTGATGCTTCCATCCTCAGAGATTTCTAAACCTACAGAACCAGAGGGACAAGTGGCTGGAGTCGACTAGGATGCTGGCCCTGCTTTGGGCAGGGAGCGACGAAACTGTGAATTTTCTGAGATTCTGTGATTCTTGTGTTACCACATGCACTATGCGCTACCTCAGAAGCCACAGCAGACTCCTTCACTGGTTTCACTTGACTGTCTAGATCCATCCAAAACACCAGAATGAGTTCTCATTCCTAAATAAACTTGTCACCAGGTATTTCCTGCTAAGTACATACCTACAGGCAGAGGTTCTTTTGCAAGCAGATGTGGCCTCCTATTCTATCCCTGCTCCCCAGCTCACTGCTGACAGTGAGCAGGCAGCTGCCACTTTTATCTCTCTAGGATTCATCCCAGCATCCTGAACAAAGCGCTATGTAGATAAGGCAATCTATCACCTTTATTTTCTGTGATTGTATTAGTGATGCTGGTAGGTGGTTGGGTGTCCCCGTTTCCCTTCTGCAGTACTGTCAATCGGCTCAAGTATTTTAACACACAAGAACTGGGCTTCAGAATTGTACCTTCAGAAAGGTCCAATGTATTCACAGAAGGTTGATAAAGTATTATTAAAATCTCTTATGAAACAATGTGGATAACTTATTAAATAATGTGGATTCATTATATTTAGACACTGAATGAAACTGATCTCTGTCAGAATTTCTATCCAGGAGTGAACGCTGAACAAGAAACCAAGATGAATTAAAAATACGCCCTCAGTGGAAGAACCGAGCAGTTAAAGGTCTTATCAATGTTGGAATTGAAATGCACAAAACTGGAGAAAGTTTAAATATCTTCTTGATCTGTACCTTTAAAACAGACATTTAAGAAAAGGAAGATAGGGATACATTATCTTAGTTTCTAGCAGTAATGTAAGTGGTATATTTGAAGAATATTTTAATCAGTTTTAGTTTTTCCCAAAAAAAATTAACTATGAAACTATTACAGAACTCGGCCATACTAAAATATTTTTTTTCTTTTTTTGAAAAAAGGAAGGAAAAGAAATATTTTAATTGATTTACAGATGAAGAGTTTGCCTTAATGTTTTAGGTACTTATATTCCCCAAATCCCTAGCAGTAGGTTCATTACTGGGATCTTATACCTCCAGAAGTGAACTCTGGGGACAACAGAAAAAAAAGACCAAAAAACCAAAACCAAACAAAAAACTCCAAACAAACAATCCTCCCCCCCCAAAAAAAAAACCTTTCATAAATACCCACAATGAAAACCAAGCTGTTGAGCGAAAGCAGCTGCGCACTTCAGAAAAATAGTCTGTAGTGAAAGACTGGTTTGAGTCCGAGGTTGAATCAAGTGATCCCTGGAGGTCTCTAACAGTCTAAATTATGCTGTGACTCTGTGATTCATACGGAGCACTCAAAAGTTAAAGCCCACAACAATCCACTCAAAGCAGTCCATGCCCTGCCAAACACTGTAAGTCATATTAACTGATGGTTAACACCAGACCCATCTGTGATTGCATAGCTTTGACAGAGAGGATAACAGCAGTATCAAATGCCAGAGGCACTCTCCGTAAGACCAATGGAGAACCCTCTAGCAGAAGATTAATGGGACTACATTTTATCATTATAAAACAAATGAGATAGTTACTAAGTTGGATTAACTGCACTGGTGCCAAAATCAGCAAAACCAACATGGAAGGAAGGAAGGAAGAAGTACATGAGTGGAACTCAGATCTGTAAGGTTATCCATATTGAGGGAATATGAGATTTACTGTATTGGTAAATAAATTGGAAAAACAATATTTAGAAAGAAGACTGATACCTGTAATAAAATTGAATTTTACTGAAAAGAAAATATTTTTCAAAACATGATGAAGATTCTGGGAAGTGTCTTTTGGAAAAACAAAGGCCACATACCTCTCACTTGAATATTATTTCACATTCAATGCATACAGAGGCAAAGTAAATAATATTTGCATAGTTAAAAGTTGGAAGAGCCATTACATCTGGAAGGAAAAGTGTAGACGAGTAACACCAGAGGCTACGAACAGTCTCTGTGAAAGCCATTGTTGAACTTTAAGCTGGGAAACATTAGAGGTACCTTATAGCACAGTTGAGGCTACCTGCAGTATGCCTACACCAACAGGCAATGAACAGATAGATGTATTCTCAAAAACGGTGAGCTAAGTATGCACTAGTGCACTGCAGCACTGACTGACTTATTTCATGGGACCAGACTAGTTTGCAGGCAATTTCCCACGCAGGGAGCATGGATAGTGCCAGTGTCACATCCTCAGCACTGGCAAGCATATCCATTCCTGTTGGTATGCACTACTCAATAAAGCAGACAACATCACCAGCGTTTCTGAAAAGGGCCCTAGCACATCTGCAATTCACCTGTAGAGCACTTGCTTGTAAGTCATGAACACTAATGAAAATAGATGTCAGTACTCAAATACAGAAGGAGTCTTTGTGTTCATATTTCGAAGACTTTTTTTTGGTCATGAACCCGTCAGTGCTGCTGAAAAAAGGAGCAGAAAAAATATCTAGTGGTCAGGAACACAGAGATTAGCTTTTCATTTAGAAAGAGTGTGAATCCTGGGAAGACTATACAGAGAGATTATATATATATAAAATCAGGGAAACTGTTTTTTACCCAGATAGAGATTATAATTTCCAGAGTTACTGCAGCTGAGATGTAGAGAGCATAAGAAAGGCTATTACCTCAGAGTGCTAGGCAAGCATGTTTTAAATTCCACTTACAGGCTTTTTATTGTAGAAGTCATAAGGCTGTTTCTTGATGTGCTAACAATTGTGAAGGCACAGAAACACACACACACACAAATGTTTATGTACAGATGTCTAGCACAAAGGCTGGAGACATTTGACAGTGGTAGCAAATGATAAGCTCTTAAAGCTTGCTGTATACACCAGAAAATACAAGCCAAGCAGCCACATTGAAAACACTGGCGTAACTTGCTCTCCTCTTCTGCCATGCCTTCAGCAAACTATGTCTGCTACACTTTCTTTTTCTTAGTTACCCAGTATAAACTTATTACCAATATTATTCTAAATAACATCCATGTCAGAAACATTTTCACTTGACATAGTAGCATTTATCAATAGGCTGCAAATAAATGAACATAAATTTAATTTTGCATGATATACAGATTTATGTATATAATCACCGTTGCCTTCACCGCGTGTAGAGGAGCTAATAGTGATTATGTTCCCAGCTTAGCTGCTCCAGTTTAGTAAAATAGCTACATGGACTCAAGCCAGGAAATTATGCCCACACACTGAGACTTTGTGCACAGATGAAGCTCTTGCAAATGTGTGTAACTGTGCTCTCTAGCAGATCTGGCCCTGTGTGACTAATATTTCCAGAATCTACTAGTCTCTCATATTTTGTAATGTTCAATGTTAATTTTAGCTTGATTTTATAGTATATATTTACTTCTTTGATTGTTAGGCAGTACATTAAATTTTCAATAAATGCCACTAATTCCTTCACCTACAGAAATACAACTTAGAACAATGTTTTAAAGCCAATCTGTACTGCACTGATGAGGAAGGTTATTTGCCAGTGTTTTCAAGTCAGGCAGGGTGAGGGGGAAGAGCCTTTACATCTTCCAAGTTTATATCTAGGCCCCAGATGGAAACAATTTTCCAACAAAAGAATGAAATCTGGTAGGATATTCTCGAGATCTCGTAAGTTCAGCAGCACGTCAGTGGTACTGAGGCCAATTTTCCAGAAGACTGATTTGAATTGCAGAAAAGAGGAGGAAAGGAAGGCCAAATTGTACTCTAAGTTAACCCATAATGTACTGCAGTCTAGCATTAAATGGGAATTTTATGTAACACAACACACATAATTAACTCACGTTATGTGTTTGGCTCAGTTGTTAATAGTGACTGATAATATATGTGCCTGTGGTTTTTAAATGGAAAAACCTTCAGCACTTTAAGGGAGGCAAGTGAATGATGTGAATTTCTGTTACTGATTACTGTACTTACAATACTTTAAAGGATCTGTATTTATAATCCTAACATTTATCTTTGACATCAGAGGCTTCAATCTGCAGCAGTTAAAAGCTTCATACATTTTGTTGCAAACAGCTACCATTGAAACAAATAAAAGATACCCCTATCAGCCTACCTATCTTTCAAAATAGATTGTTATACTAATCAGTGAGAGAAAACAAAAGGCCTTTTAAAGCCTGCCAGCAAAGATGGAATGAATTACTTCTGAGAAGCAAGACTGCAGAGCTGGTAGCTTGCTAAGTAATCATTCTTGGAGACTATTCCCCTTTCAGCGTCATTAAAAAAAATTTCATGGCTAAATTAACATCCAATTTAACATCTGTTTTGTAGCAGAGGAAAGATAGTCTTATGAATTAAACCCAAAGACTTTTGGACTCAGATTTCCCTGGGATATTTGGCCAATTCTCTTAATCTCCCTCTCCTTCATTCTTCATAAGTAAAATGAGGGATAAAAATATTTCCTGGGGCTGCCTTTATCACTTATAGTGAAAGCTCTTTTGGTGGAGGTTGTGTCATACATGGGGACATACAGCTTTTATGACAAAGTGGTTCTGATCTCAGGTCCTTTGGGTCCTATTGTGCAACAAATGAAAAGTAATCAGAACAGGCTGATATATCACATGCTTAAGGAATCATATCATATACACTAGAGCTGACAGAAAAAAGATCAGTAAAATAAGATATGATTAATGACTTGGGATTTTTTTTCATGAAACTACTGGGAGTTTCATGAGTTTTTGTGACTATTTGTTGCTGGGAAAAAACATCATGACAGACAATCATCCTTCACAAGGGCTTAGTGAACTTAGACGAAATTAGCAAAACTAAAGCAAGTAAGTATAATTTGTTAGGTCTGACAAGAGCTTCTATCTCAGAAATCTTGTTAACTTCGAAAAAACTCAAACCTAGGTAATTTCTAGATGCAAAGCCCAAAAAACTTGGTGTTAATGCCGAATGTAAGCAATTGGGACTTGAAATAATTTTTAAACAATTGTCTTCTCCTAAAGCAAGGGGATTTTCCCATATTGCCTGTAGCATCAAGCCTCTCATTCTTAAAACCACTTATATTGGTTTAAATAATGGCTTTCAAATGTGAAAACTAAAACCATTACTAAGTGAATGAAGAGATTTATCAATCAGCTTGAGACTTCAGGATAAAAAACTAAAATAAATATCCAGAAGGTCTTAAACATGAAAATATAAAAAATTGGTTGGTTTCGGACCTTTCTACAAAAAAAAAAAAGAAGTGGTTTTATTTCTTTTTATAGAAATTGCTTGGCTTTTTTATACCAATAAGTAATTCTAACTTGCTACAAATATGTTCTCCTGAAGGCTGAAATTCTTGGTGAGTTGAAATGGTGTTTGGTTACCTACTGTGCTCTGCAAATTTAGATTTCTTCGATCAACCTGCCAATCAACTTTTTCCATCATAAATAAATTGACTGAACAAAAATGAAGTAAAAAAGGAACACTTAACAGAGAATTTTGTTAATCATTCTTATCTCTCATTCCCTTCCATATTCCTAGCAGTGCATACAGAAGAGAGCAGTGAACTAAAATGAGGGCAGAGGGGCACAAAGGCACACACAAAATGAAGACACAGCAAGCTAAGTGAATGACCATCTTGTTTTAGGAATTTTCATGTTCGTGCAGTTCTTCAAAGCTGGTTCAAGCAGAAAACAGTTAAATGGAGCATAACTAGGAATGAACAAATCAGTTGTTGTGTACTTATTACTGCTCAGGTCAGCATAACCTTTCCATATTTTGATACATTTTTAATCTCACTTTTTCGAGTGAAAATAATTTTACTTTGTAGAGCTAAGCAGATATAAACGCACAAACAATTTTCTGATTGTTTAAATTACACTGTTTGAACCTTGACTGCCAATATGTGTGTCAGCGTATATGCTATGACCAGGAGTGTAATGCAGGCCTGTTTGTAAATAATTTTAGATGCATAGTCAGGAAAACTGCATTTTGAATTTGTGATGAGGAATGTTTGTGTATAAAAAGCTTTTGAATAAGAGTTGGGACCATGTGACCTATAGAGGTTTCTTCCAACTTAAACTGTTCTATGATACTATTAAAATGAATTTTTATGAGTTATTTGTATCTACTCAGTATGGAGAGTCATTTCCTGTGATTCATTTTAAATCAAAAGGACTTCTCAAACACTGTGAGCTACTCAAAATCAAACCATGAGCAGCGAATTATCCAAAATAAATTTTCCAGTGGCTTACTCAAGCAATGAAAGCATTTGATGGAAAACTGTAAGAAATCACTATCAGGATAGACAAAAACCCAAACCCAAATAGATTAAATAACCAGAAAAAAGCTCGTATGACAGAGTCTGTGAAGAAATGGAGAAATCTTAAAACCCCAGAGCCCAATTTTTCTGTTTTTCTTAGAAAGTTTCTACGATTCTGTGAAATGCCAAATTATTTAGCTTCATTATTTAGATAGTTTTCTGATTTGTGGAAAGTTGTGTTATAAATAATAAACTTTGTTGGAAAAGGTTCAGATTTAGAGGCTGTTAAACAGTTTGACTAGTGTCTAATAATTCAAGTTGTCTCACTCAAGTAGGTAAAATTGTTCTCTTTAGTACTTCTTTGCAATATGAAGGCAAGCTCTAATAGTAGGTTTACTTCTCCAGATTTTTCCTTTGTACTTTGTGTGCTTCATCACAGCGAGTTATAAAGTACTTTGTGCACAGGAAAAGGTTGACATTGGATGGCAATGCACAGAAGCCTATATAACATTTTGTACAAGATGCTTGAAATGCCATTAGGTTCTTTGTCTCTTGTTTGTTAACTACAAATTAAAATAATAATGAGAGCAGAAAAGACCCTGAGAGACATAGTGACCACAATATGTGTTTAAAGAAGACTTTGATGCATGTAGTTAAAACTGTTGGCTGAAGCATGCCATTATAGCAATGTTCCATTACAGCAATGAAGTATCAGCCAATGAAATTTGAAGCAGAACCCAGATTTCTCCTCCTTTAAACAGAACGTCACCTAAAGACATTAAAATGTACATGGAGAAGCTGGATCAAAATCACAAAACCAGAACCATAATTTGAGCCTTCCACTCTCTAAATAACTGAAGAAAATGTGGGGTCTGATGGTTCAGTTCCTCTTGAACCCAAAGGAGAGGGAAGCACCACAAACCTCGGGCTGAATTTTGAGTTCAGGAGCTTTTTCATGTGAAATTCTCCCTGGCATATAGGAATTGTTCTTTGCAAAGCAATAAAGGCTGACTTTCAGGCAGATTCCTTTCCATTTCAAAATACTTAAACATTTAATGCCTAATGTTAGGTCAAATGAACTTTCCCCATGATCATTAGGAATATAACTATTTATCTGCATGTATTAAAGTGTACTTTGAATCAAGTATAAATAAAGGATAGGAAAAAATGATACTAAGATGATGAGGTGGGAAGTTAGCCAATGGGAGGAGTAAATAGTTTAGAAAGGTGATGAAAATTCAGCATAGTATTAAAACAAGAAGTGAGGTGTAATTAGCTTTCTGCAGTATGATCTGCATTTTTAAAATCTGAAAACCACTCTTCTGTGCATATTCTTGAATTGAGAAACTGAGACCCATTAAATTAGAGAATATCTATGATGTCAATCTGTCTATAGTTTGGATTTTTCTCCCTTTTCAAAATTTCTTAATTTACAGCTCCCTGTAGAGGTTAAATTTTGTTACTGAATGCTTTAAAAATACTGAACCTCAGGCTTGCCCTAAGGAAGGGAGCAAAAATCCAGATTTCCTTATCTACAAGGTATTCTATAATTTTGTTCAGCTAAAAATTGATTACTGCTAGCCTCATTTCCACATATTAGCCTCATAATTACCCTCATAATTAGCCTCATTTCCACATAAGGACACTCAGGTTTTTATTCCCTATTTAGTTAGTGTTCACTCATAGTTTAAAATCGTCAAACATTTCCTTCAGGTATAAACATTTTTGCTTGCTTTCTTGCTTGCTTGCTTGCTTGTTGTCATGGTTTAAGCCCAGCCGTAACTCAGAAAACCACCCAGTCTCTCTCTACTTCCTCCCCCTTATTTCCCCCCAGCTGGCTCCCGGAGGGATGAGGAGGAAAATCAAAAGAATGTAACTCCCACAGGTTGACATAAGAACAGCCCAGTAACTAAGGTATAACACAGACCACTGCTGCTACCACCAATAATAATAATGATAAGAGAAATAACAAGGGAAGAGAATACAACCGCTCACCACCTGCCAAACAATACCCAGCCCATCCGAGCAGTGATCTAGCCCTTCTGAGTAACTGTCTCCAGTTTATATAGTGGGCATGACGTGCTGTGGTATGGAATACCTCTTTGGTTAGTTTGGGTCAGGTGTCCTGTCTCTGCTTCATCCCAGCTTCCCCTCCTCCCTGGCAGAGCGTGAGACTCAGAAAGTCCTTGGTCAGAGTAAACATTACTGAGCAGCAACTGAAAACATCGGTGTTATCAGCGCTGTTCCCAGGCCAAAATTCAAAACCACAGCACTGCACCAGCTACTAAGAAGGAGAAAAAATGACTGCTACTGCTGAACCCAGGACGCTGTTTTCTTGCTTGCTCTCTGCCTGCCTGCCTCTCTGCCTCACTGCCTGCCTCGCTGCCTCATTGCCTTACTGCCTCACTCGTTCCCTTCCCTTCCCTTCCCTTCCCTTCCCTTCCCTTCCCTTCCCTTCCCTTCCCTTCCCTTCCGTTCCTTCCCTTTGAGAAATGTTAGATCACAGACGTATCTCATTTCAAAATTCTTTTTCTTAGCCCAAAATAAAATACAGTAATTGAGATTAATTCCAATTTACCTTTTTATCTTTACAGTCAGACTGCCATAGCACTGTGTAATGTGTGCTAAAGAAAGTCGTTAAGTGCAGCCTTCCTAACACACTTCTACTATCTACAACACTGACCATATTTTAAGAATGGTGTACATTAAGCACAATCACACCTCTCAGCTATATTTCCTTTCAAATATGAAGAGACAATCACACCACATCAGACTTAAAAGAGCTTGCTTCCCAAGCCATAAATCAATATAAGTTTAAAACAGACGTAGAAACTTTTCTGTTCAATATCAGTTTTAGCTAAGTTAAACTCCAGTAATTTCAATTGTATTAATCTAAATTTACCTAGTGTGGCAATGAAACACTTTACTGGCACATGTACTATCCTTCTTTCTCAGAAAAGTGTTTTATTGCTGTTCTTCACGGAATTTGTGTATTATTTATATTGCAGTAGTCCCTGGAGTTTCAGTAATGGATGGGGAACTTGTTGCATCCAGCAGAGCAGGACAATGGGACCATTGTTCTATGGCACATCAGAGAATGAACGTTGTCCCCCAAAACTATAAGTAATAGCAGATATACTATTATACACTTTCCTGAGGGCCAAGAATGAATGAACATGAACAAAGCACTCAATCCAATGATAGATCCGTCAAGAATCCAAGGCAACATTTTCAACATAATGATGTGTATTCTGCTGAGGAAGAGGCCAAAAGGTTGTTGAGACATGTTCTGTGTGGCTTTTCATGCTAGAAGTTATCTACAATAGAATCTTCAGCTTCTGTCACCAAAAGGAAATCTTAGAGTAGATAAGAGAGCATAAGGGCTGTTGAGGTATTTGTAGATCATCTGAATCAATTTTGCTGAGGAATTTCTCATGGACTTTCAAGAAGAAAAGACTTTCCTATTCAATTCAACAGATGATAAAATGGTAAAGAGCTTTTGTGTAGGACACAGAAACACATAAATATTAAATCAAGGAGAGATCTTTAACAGTTGGCAAACTTCTGTGTAGCCACGGTTGCCAAATATTACAATTATTTTTGCAAGAAGAAAAAATTTCAGATTTTAACGTTCAGAGAGGTAAAAAAGGAGAAGGACAGAGGTGTCAATTTAAAAGAAGCATCAACGTACTGAAGTGTGCATGTGAGCTACAAAATCTTAGAATCATAGAATATCTGGAATTGAAAGCACGTGTAAGAATCATTGGATCCATCTCCCAGCTCCTCACAGGGCTACCTAACACTATGCCACATGACTAAGAGCGTCCTCGAGATACTGCTTGAATTCTGACAGGTTTAGTGCTGTGACCAGTTCCCTAGGGAGTCTATTCCAGTAACCACCCACCTTGCCAGTGAAGAACCTTTTCTTAATGTCCAATCTGAACTTCTCCTGATGCAGCTTCACTCCATCTCCTTGTGTTCGGTTGCTGGTCACCAAAGAGAGGAGAATACATTATTATTTCAGAATGAGAATGCAGAAGATTGCCTGCCCAGCATCTTTCCTAAATGACAAGCAGAACCAGGTAAACTAGTTGAATTTTTACAGGATCATAGCACGTGTATCTACTTAGGCATTCCAATTGTTATTACTTAGATGACCTGCAGTTGTCTTTACCATGACATGTAGACTAACCCATCTGCTAGCACTATTTTTTTGTAGTAAACTCCTCTTTTCAATTTAATCTTTAATTTCTGGATTCCTTAAAGTCTGTTCAACTAACAGTTAATAAAACTGACTGTAGTGAGAGGACAAGGGGTAACGGGTTCAAACTTAAACAGGGGAAGTTTAGATTGGATATGAGGACAAAATTCTTTACTGTAAGGGTGGTAAGGCACTGGAATGGGTTGCCCAGGGAAGTTGTGAATGCTCCATCACTGGCGATGTTCAAGGCCGGGTTAGACATAGCCTTGGGTGGCATGGTTTAGTATGAGGTGTCCCTGCCCATGGCAGGGGGGCTGGAGCTAGATGATCTTAAGGTCCTTTCCAACCCTAACTGTTCTATGATTCTATGATTCTGTGGTTTTTGCTATTAATCCACCTTTGCTTTTCTATCACTGAAATCAAAATCATCATGCCTTGTCAGCCCTACGAGGGTTACTATCACCACACTGGTTTTAATTGTTGAAAGGATTTGTCATTCTCATCCAACTGCAGCTATGAAGTATATCATAAATATGAATCTGTTTCTCATTTCAAGACCTGCAAAAGGGAAGCAAAGGGTCTTCTATGCCTCTGTTCGATAGATCTTTCTTTTAAATGTGCAAATCTATCAGTTATTTCCATTGTAATTCTTTGCAACTGAATAGAGAATTTATCTCATTACATTAGGTCACCAGTCACTAAAGCAGACTAGAAAATAGACTTTAAGACATAAACAGTTTCCACTGAATAAAAATAGTTTCTGCTTTAAAATATATGTTTGGTTTTTTTTGTAAGTTGTTTTTTTATTTTTTAGCTGAAAGTTAAATGAAGAAAATACTCTTCTGCAAACTTAAAAATCAACTTAAAAGTGTATCAGTAGATCTTCTGGTAATTCCAGTTCTGAGATCTAATAACTCTCCTTCCTGTATGGGTTAAAATCCCTATCTGAATTATATCTCTTATGATATACCATCCTTTTAAACTCTTTCAATGCCAGGTTGGACAGAGCCTTGGGTGACATGGTCTAATGCGAGGTGTCCCTGCCCATGGCAGGGGGGTGGATACTTGATGATCTTAAGGTCCTTTCCAACCCTAACTATTCTATGATTCTATGATTACTAAGCTGCTCAAATGTGTAATGGGAGGTCCAAATCTACAGCATATCCATGGTGATATTGGAACTTTATTAGGAATTTAATAAGCCTCATTGATTTTGCAAGTAGTTACAGATCTTTATGGGATATTTGACAGATTTTTTTATCGCTAAAACATACATACTCTATTCCCAAGCAGTTGTCTGAATTTACCCACATCAGACCTCCAATAATTTTCACTGAATACTGAGTAACCTCTGTATACCAGAATGATTGAGTTACAGATGTAGATTTGTGCATTTCTGAAATGTCCCCAGGATATTTTCATAACACAAGGATTGGAAAAGTTTAAAAAAGAAAACCCATACTTAGAAAGATGTATTTTCAGCCATTTTTACACCAAATTCTGAATTTATTCTTTAGAAATCTTTAACCCAAGGACTATCTTCCTGTTTGACTGAATGCTCTGCTTAAACACTTTCAACATTGAAATACTGTATTTTAAATACGGTTTGGAATAAGCAATCCCAAAACTTTAGAGGTCATAAATGTTCACAAGCCATTCTCACCATTTTGAGCTCCCTTGATACAAGTCTTATTTCTCAAAGCTGCTTCTACTGACTTAATTGACCTTGTCTGTCCAGATTTTTCTCCTTTCTCCATTTCTAGTATTGATCGATGCATAACCTCTGTTTCAATTGTCTATAGATATCTTAAGAACACCCAGAGAATGCAATGTAAGCAGTAAGAAAGGAAATACATGTTTAATCCTGTATTAAATCCCTTGCTGGAATGTTACGAAGAAAATCGATATTAAGTAAGATTCTCACCTAGAGTAGATTTGTGTAGCTCTGTGAAAGGGAATGAGCTACTAAAAAATATCCCCACTGAGAGTCTGTTACAATATGCTTTATACAAAGGGGAAACATAGATTCTTCCAGATTGATATGCTGTAAAGTAATTTTATCATTAATTTTGTATCAATAACATGTTTCAGTTTTTATCCTAAATAGTATTTTGTATGCTTGGCTTCATAAACAGATGAGGCAATCTCATCAGAGCCACTCTCATTCTAAAAAAAGTACCACAGTGTAATCCTCCTGTCAGAGATATGCGAGATGAATAGAAGATAATGAATACATGAGAGGCTGCCTCAGCTCAGAGGCTAGTTAAGTTCACTCCTTTTCTGATCTTCTCAAGCATGTTTGGTCTTTTCCTCTTGTCTTTGGGATGATTCTCCCACTTCCAGCTCTCCATTCAAGTTAGTTTAGGTGGTTCCCAGAAGGGAGCAGCAGTCACACTGAGTATGTGCTTGGTGTTGGTATTCAATGTCTCATAATGTAGTGGAGGGGAACAGCCCTCTCAAGTGGATAAGATGAAACTGTTGCCCTCTCAAGTGAAAAATCAAGTGCACAGATCAAAATGTTCTATCAATACAGGTATTTATGGATTTTTTTTGTTACAATTTCAGTATTTCCCCAACCACAATTTACGTTATATCCACAAACACTTTGTACTTCAGTCACTATACCAGAAGGACTAGATAATGAGAAAATAAGTTTATTGCATGTTATCTTCTATTTGGATATTACAGTGTGTCCCATTATTTTCTAAAAAGCTTTCTTTTGGTCACCATTTATAAGAGAACATTTATGATGTAATTCAGGATGAGTTTGTAGTTCTTTCCTGATTTGGTATTCTCTATTGCTGAATATTCTATCTCTGTGTGAAATTTCAATACAAATGAGCTATTGAAGGGTGTTCTTCTACATCTAACAACACAAAATTTTCCTTACAATTTCACACGCATTTATATTGCTATAAAGATATGGCACTTGTATATACTTGTATCACAAAAAAGTGCAATAGAATGGCCTTTTTGGAATGAACTCAACTGTTACAACCTCATGACTTGTAGACTGAAGCATAATTTTAAACTTAATTAATAGGTACCTGGATGTTTGACACTTTGGATGAAAGGAAACTTGGATAAGCTGAAACTTGAACATGTTTAATTATATCATGACCTGTCAGTTCTGTTTGCCATTTCACACCTGGCCCATGTCAAAAGCACTCCAGATAGCAGTGCTTTACTCCGCACATTGTCATTTAGCTGCTTTATGTGTTTCTGATTCAGTTTGCCACAAACTGCAGCATCAGCACAGACCTGAATGTGTATTGAATTTTACGATGCAATTTGAAAGTGAAAGATTTTAAGTTGTGTATTGCAACTTTTTTTTTGGACCAGAGTGGTGCAAACCATGATCCTGAACAGGATGAATTATAACACTGTCCTATGACCTACATTTTGAAAGGGGATTTCATCTTATGAAAAACACATTTCTGCCATTAAAAATAAAATAAAACCAGATTTACAATGCTATGGCATTTTATTAGGAAAATGTGAAAACAACAGTTTTATGATGCTCAGTTTGTGGGCTAGTACATTCCTAACTGTTATTACAACTCAGCCGAGTACACATTCTTATTCTGTAGGCCAATGTTATTAAAAACACAACTGGGAACACTTTCCAAAAGCTGCCAGTATCCCTGCAACAGTCTTTCATCAATAGGTGATCTGGTAGTAATCTCTTTTTTTTTCTGTAACTACCAGTTCCTTTGTATTAGGGGTTCACCTCCCAGCAGGCTCAGCTCCTCAACAAATGCCAGAGCAGCTCCATCAGTCCCAGATCAAGGATCTACACTGTTTCAGCAGCTGCAGTTTTGGCCAGGCAGCTGTGTGGCCCCATGGCCCTTTCCAAGCACTGGGCTGGAAGGCAGCACTGTCAGCTGGCGCTGACTTCTGCTCAGCTGATAATTCCTAAATCAAAGCACTGTACCTGAGCCTGGGCCAAAGCTCACCACAAAAGGCTGTTTGGTGCTCAGCACTTTTGCAAATGGAGCCATCTGGATGTTTAAACACACCTTGGGGTCTCGACTTAGGATATCTAAGGAAGGTAGCTTCGTTCTGCTGCTCTGACTTTGCTTAACAGGAATGGGGCTTGGGTCAAATGCTGATGGCTTTGGAAAGGCATAGCTCTAAATTTTGAGATCTTAACAAGGAGTTTCCAGTGGAGGAATAAGGCACCACCTGCACTTTATACAACAAATAAAAGTGAATTGTGACAGCACTCACATGATAATTTTGACTTACTATGCCTATTTGCTACATTTTATAGTTCCTTGGGTAGCTATACAGGTTGCACAAACACAAAATGTAATATATATCCCAAGGGGGAAAAAAAAATCCCCTGCTCTCAGAGGGACTGTTTTAATTACCTGTAGTTTTAAACATCTAATACTAAGGATCCAGAGAACTACCATAATTGTTTACCTTGGCATCCTATCAGTAAGGATAACATCTGTAAGCCACTCCTTTGTGTCTCTGATGACCAAATGATATCTGGGCTAAGCAGATGACTTACGACAAGGACAGTCACACTACTAGTGACAATTCTACTGACATTAGCTGTACTTTGATTCTAGTTAATGCCCAAATAAAAAAGTTAGCAAGTATATGCCAAAAGTGCATACATTCACAGCCTACATTCAGCTGGCTTTTTATTATGACAGACTTAGACACTTCTAAACCAGCAGTCAATCTGCAGCATTTATTAAATCCCTGAAAGCATACAGGATAAAAGAAACCAACGACTGAGACTGAGCACAGCCACAGCACTGAATGAACTGAATACTGTTCACACTCATTGGGCCACCTATGTGACTCGAGTCTGTTCCAAATATATTAGTACAAAATCCTCCATGCATTCGTTCAGACTTCAGAAGCCTGTAGAAACTCTTGGATCTTTTGCCAGACCCCAGAAACCTGTAGATACCCTGGCTGTTTTGTTTTGATGTGTGGATTGATTCTCATGCTTTCTGCATTGTTTCTCTTGCCATTTGAAAAATCATGTTAATATTTAGCGGGGATGGGAAGACAAGAGAGAAGAATTCTCTCTTAACAGCTTATGATGAATCCATATATTTCATTCTTTTCAGTTGTGCCTGTCAGTCTCCAATTTAAGGACATTAATGGTACATACATTTTCCACGTGGTCTATCTCAATTTTGGCAGCCCACAGACAAGAAAAACCTCAGCCAAAGGGAAGAGGCAGGAAGTGCATCTACTTACATCTCCTAACCAGATAAAAAAAATAAATCAATACTACATAGTACCGAACTGAATATCAACAGGGGGCAAGCAGGTAGGTTAAGCAGGTTCTGGTTAAGCTTTCCTATGGCAAGTATGTAGTAGTAATTCCATGACAAGACACAGGTCAGTGGTCCTCTGAATATAATATTTTCATATTTTAAGGTTTGGTAATTTTTTTTTATTTTTTTTTATATATTTTTTTTAATCACCATTTAAAACTAGATACCTTAAAATTATAATAAAACTCAAAACTGCCAAACTAGGTAGCAGTCTGGGAATGTCACTCTGAGTAAGCTGGCAAATAACATTGCAAACTTGCACATTCAAGTATGCTAAGAGAGGTGGTATAACTGAAAAGGTCAACAGCGATATTTTTTACTGTTATCTCACTACTATTTGAAGATGGTGTTGCAGACTACAAAGTTGATTCATTGCTGTAGCAGAAGCAAAGTGGGCTACAATAACAGTACTTGGCATTTAGCATGTATAATGCAAGCTTTATTATACTGTTCCATATTAATCAGAAGGACTACCTTGCAGGTCAATTCCTTTCCAAATTATGACTTTTTCCAAATGTGATTCACTGAATGCTTAAAATGAAACTGCAGCAACTTGAAAAAAGTTATCTTATAAGTACTTTAGCATCTGGAAGTGAGGATGTCTCCTGTTACCTGTTGTATCTCGAAATACCACAGGTGATTAAAGATCTGAGACTGTGTTTCCTACAGAGCTCTCAAAGAGTATGAAGAGGAAACTGACAATATCTTTACAACCTGTGTAGGAATCATTACACCCATTCTATTAAAATATTTTGATGAGTTCCCCCAAATAATACGGCATAACTACATGTGTTTATCTTCCATGCTCTGTGTTGGAAAGTCAAAGGATGGGCTGTTTAAAGTTGAGGATACAGCTTTATAATGAAGAGGGAGATGAAGGGGAGAGGAATGCTTATATGCTAACAAATTTTGATTCAGTAGTACTGGAAACTGAGAAGTCAGGGATGTGAACATAGCCCTACGCTCGTCTAGTAACCTTGAGCATAGCTGCCGCCTGAGGCAGTGTGAAAGGGTCCACATCACGTTAAATGGTTGAAATATGAATACAAGAAAAGGTTATAAGAGTAAAATAATTAAGTTACAGCACCCAATTTCCAATTTCAAATGACCTAATTTAATTTTTTGACAGCAAATTAAAACATCAGTATTTTCTCTGAACATGGTTGCAACATGATCAATCTGATCTAAGTTTTATAGTGTTTTCCCTCCTCCAGAAACCTCTAGTCAGTCAACAAAGGCCCATAGCATTGGCAATTTCATCTATGTCTTGAGTTTTTTTCACATAGAGTAAAGACAAAAAGAAGAAAACAACCAAACTTCCTTTTGTCCCACAGAGAAAGTAAATATAGAAGGGATTTTATTTATTTTCTTAGGAACTAATTGAGAAAATTGAATAACGTAAGTGATAAAAGAGAAATCGTAGAATCATAGAATAGTTAAGAGTTGGAAAGGCCCTTAAGATCATCTAGTTTCAACCACCCTGCCGTGGGCAGGGACACCTCACATTAAACCATGTCACCCAAGGCTCTGTCCAATCAAAAGGAGTGTGACCAGCAGGTCGAGGGAGGTGATCCTGCCCCTCTACTCTGCACTTCTGAGACCTCACTTGGAGTATTGTGTGCAGTTCTGGTGTCTGGAGCACCTGCCTTATGAAGATAGGCTGAGAAAACTACGTCTATTCAGCCCGGAGAAGAGAAGGCTGCATGGAGACCTCAGAGCAGCCTTCCAGTATCGGAAGGGGACCTATAGGGATGCTGGGGAGGGACTCTTCATGAGGGACTGTAGTGATAGGACAAGGGGTAACTGGTTCAAACTTAAACAGGGGAAGTTTAGATTGGATATGAGGATGAAATTCTTTACTGTACAGGTGGTGAGGCACTGGAATGGGCTGCCCAGGGAAGCTGTGAATGCTCCCTCGCTGGCGGAGTTAAGTGGCATGTAGGGAAAAATCATTTGAAACTTTGGGAATGTATTAATATTGTGTGTAATGAAAAACAAGAGAAGAATCTAATGACAGTAACTTAAAGTAGATCATACGCATCAAAGGTGAGTGCCACAGAATTTCTCTAAGAATCAGGCCCAAAACACAAAATTTGTTTATAGGGCTTTTGACTTCTCTAAAAACAGAAAGCTCCAGTTTAAGGATTTTTCTCAGACTGATGAAAATGTCATATTTACCAACAAATCATCTGCTGCAGTCAAATTAAATGTAACATTGCCTGTAATTACAGACTTGAAAGATTAATTCAGACACTTGTGCACAGAGCCTAGTAATGGACTGTTATTATTTGTGCTGTAGAAAGTCATCTGTGGTTTGGGAACGTTCATCTGCAGGTCACTGACTACAGGTAACATGAATAATTTACATTTTTTATAGGTAGAAGAAGAAATAACTTATGCTATATTTAAAAACCTATGCTAAACAAAGGGACCTTTCTTTGAAAATTTAACTTGTTTTATATATGTACCACAAATTCTAAAGCCAAATTGCTCTCTGCATATAAAAGAATAAATTTGATTGAATTCCTAAAGGTACTTTCTGTCTCTGCTACCTAATTCCAAGCCAGTTATCT
The DNA here is from genome assembly GCA_017639245.1 of Myiopsitta monachus. Lineage (NCBI taxonomy): Eukaryota > Metazoa > Chordata > Aves > Psittaciformes > Psittacidae > Myiopsitta > Myiopsitta monachus. The sequence continues at coordinate 4,965,538 of CM029927.1, forward strand.
TTCCTGTATATAATTCTGCTAATCAGCTATGATTTGTGACTTCACTTGTATGCGTTTCCTGAAAAAAATAAAATAAAGATTGATACAGAATAAATAGAATAAACTGCACCAGGGAAGTGCTAGCTCTTTGCTAATCTAATTAAAATATAATTTACAACTTATTTGTTCGCATTAAGGTAAAAGGCCCCAAACCCTTTCTCAAATATCCAAGTGCAGCTGCCACGGACTTCACTGGGATCTGTGCCTGTATAGCTGAAAGCTGAATTCGGCTACAAGGAATTGTGCCAGAAACAGTAATCCGAACATAGCAGTGGGACGAGAAAGAGAAGTTCTCAATTACATGAGAAAAATAATGTAAGAAACTGCAACCATTAGGTAAAACGATGCTTCCTTGCATAAGAAACTAGAGGCAATGAGACTAAAATCAAACCATTACTGTTTCTTCTTGAATTGAGCAAATACCGTGACTCCTTGTCATTCATGACTCCCTTAACATATTCACAAGTACATAGATACCAGGAAAATTTCCTTCTAGAGTTCCTACATATCTGCGCAAGTCAATAACACTCCAATCGCTTGTTTTAAAGTTTCTGGGAGTTAACTGTTCCACTACCTTGTTGCTTTTATGGGACCTCTTTTCAAAATCTTGGGAGAGGAAAGGGCAGGATAATTCAGAACAACTTCTAAGGAGAATAAGGATCATATTTGGTAACATACTAGTTACGACATTGGAGTTGATAATTGTCCAGTTCTACTTACCTACAGGAGGTGAAAATAATGCTACCAATCTGTGTAAATCCATAAGAAAAGGGTTAGTGTGCCTACCGCCACTGAGGTTAATGGAAGTGGCAAACATTGAGGAAACCTATGGAATTTTATTCCAGTAAACAGTAGACTTAGGAAGATGCACTGAGTCCAAATTATCAAAGCAAATGTACTGCAGCCTCAGTAATCATATGACATGATTGCAAACAGTCCAGGGACATATTTTTTCCTTTCCGGCAATTATACTCAATTGATGAGGCTTATCCTTTGAGCATCTTTCTAAAAGTTTCTAGATTGCCTAACAAGAATTGGATCCGCTCTGGGTATTTAGAGTTTATGGAAATCATCTGTATCATAATAATAAACAGCAATAGAAATTGTTTCCATCTTTGACTTGATTAGCCAAAAAGCCAATAGTCCATTCAAATAGATGGACTGTTTACAATCATGTCATACAATTACCTAGGCTGCAGCACATTTGCTTTGATAATTTGGACTCAGTGAATCTTCCCATGTACTTTGTCAAACCACGAATGTTCTTTTTTCACCTGTTCTTCATTCTGACACATTTTTCAATGGCTGTGTCAGTGATACTGCTTTTCAGACTGATGCCACTGAAAAACTGCTTGTATTTCTAACATACAATCATAGAATAGTTAGAGTTGGAAAGGACCTTAAGATCATCTAGTTTTAAGCCCCCTGCCATGGGCAGGGACACCTCACACTAAACCATGCCATCCAAGGCTATGTCCAACCTGGCCTTGAACACTGCCAGCAATGGACCATTCACAACTTCCCTGGGCAACCCATTCCAGTGCCTCACCACCCGCACAGGAAAGAATTTCGTTCTCATATCCAATCTAAACTTCCCCTGTTTAAGTTTGAACCTGTTTCCCCTTGTCCTATCACTACTGTCCCTCATGAAGAGTCCCTCCCCAGCATCCCTATAGGCCCCCTTCAGATACTGGAAGGCTGCAATGAGGTCTCCACACAGCCTTCTCTTCTCCAGGCTGAACAGACACAACTTTCACAGCCTATCTTTCATACAGGAGGTGCTCCAGTCCCTGATCATCCTCATGGCCCTCCTCTAGACATGTTCCAACAGTTCCATGTCCTTTTTATGTTGAGGACATAAGAACTGCACGCAACACGCCAAGTGATGTCTCAGGAGAGCAGAGTAAAGCCGCAGGATCACCTCCTTCAACCTGCTGGTCTCTTCCTGTTTGCAGGTTTTTGCAGTGTAAATCTTCAATAAGTTTGCTGGTCTTAACTGAACAAGTGTTTTATAATGCAGCTTCAAATGCCAAGTGCTGAACTATATTTTTCCCTCTGGAGACAAATTCCAACCTGTTTTATTCTTACCATACTCTTGCCTATTTTTGTTAAAGCTAGTGAGGCTGTAAGAGATTTAAATTATAGTGGAAAGTGGCCTAACATTTCTGTATAAGCGTATTTAAAAGCTGTGATTAGTAGTTCTGATTAAGGATTCAGCAGCATTTTATTTCTGCTGATAAAGCTACTACACGTGAGTTTAATACTACAGTTAAACAAAAGACAATGACATCACTCCCAAAACCCATACTGCTGGGGTTCTGAGTCTGCAGCTGTATCCTTAGGAACTACTACTCATTGCCCCAGAAACCCCATTTGATGTCTACAGGATCTTCACCAGGTAAAAAGGTCCAGATGCAGGATCAGAATTAGTGCTGAGGGGTAGCGAGCACTGTAAACTTGTAAGGATGGAAAGTAAGATCTGTGCTTCAGTATAGAAAATGTACAGTCTAAGTGTAGGTGGAACAAATGTGTCTGAACTAATGCTGTTCTTCTTTCTGTTCAAGCTTAATAATGAAGCAAGACTGAAAAAGTTGTGTGCTCCTGTACATCGTGAACCAGCACAGAGTTAGGAAGTGAGAATAGGGTACAACAAGGATTAAAATGCGGCAACAACAGATATTTGAATAGTAAGAGAAGCACAAAGGAGAAAGGGAAGTAATGTGGTCTTCAAAAGGAAGTTGTAAATTAGAATGAGATAAAATTATATACGAGCACCTGAAGTTCACTGCATTATAGAAAAACCCTTCAAGGAAACTGCTAGAACCTCCTTTGAAGGAAACATTTAAGAATAATGTTAAAGTTGGGGCTGTTCAACCTGGAGAAGAGAAGGCTGAGTGGAGACTTCATAGCAGCCTTCCAGTATCTAAAGGGGGCCTAAAAGGATGCTGGGGAGGGAGTCTTCATGAGGGACTGTAGTGATAGCACAAGGGGTAATGGGTTCAAATTTAAACAGGGGAAGTTTAGATTGGATATGAGAACGAAATTCTTTCCTGTGCGGGTGGTGAGGCACTGGAATGGGTTGCCCAGGGAAGTTGTGAATGGTCCATTGCTGGCAGTGTTCAAGGCCAGGTTGGACATAGCCTTGGATGGCATGGTTTAGTGTGAGGTGTCCCTGCCCATGGTAGGGGGCTTAGAACTTGATGATCTTAAGGTCCTTTCCAGCCCTAACTATTCTATGATTCTATGCTTCTAATAAGCATGTACACAGAAACTGATTGAACATGACAAATATTTGTGAAAGGACTAAAAAATAATCTATTGATGTTTTTCAGACTAAGTCTCATATTTCAGTAACAGAACAACTTCTTATACTTTATTAGCAGGTCGTCTCCTCTTCATGGTCATGCTTGTTTTTTTGCAGGGGCTCATAAGGAAGAAATATGCATGAAGTTAATGGGGCATTAACACCCATGAAAGGACAAGTAGCAGACAGAAACAAGGAAGGCACTGTATATGGAAAACATTGGATTATATGAATTCATATTATATGGATTACAAAACATAGTTCATAAATTTGATAACCAAGCAGGTTTTCCTTCTCAATGACTCTTGAGCTCTGCTGATACTCATCACATAGCAATGTTTTCAAGTATTAGGTGAAACTGTACTGATTGTATTCTCCACATAAGTGCCATTATTCAAACACTACTTTGCATTCAGTGAAGGCGTATCATTCCATTGCTTCTCCTTTGCTTGTCTCCTCTGTTTTCAGTACATTAAAAAAAAAAGTAAAAATGCTCTATAAGTGTTAGAATGTGTCTGCCCGATTAACACTGAGTAGCAAAAGCAGAAAGTAAGGCTCTGTCTTCCTATATTTCTTTCCATTAAAAGCAAAGCCCACACTTTTTTAAAATTCAATAATGAATTAACCTCACATGGAATTATAAGTTCCATTGTGGATTGCATTTAAAAGTTGCATAAATTAAATTGTTGTTAAATTTTATACATAAGAACTCCAAAACAATGTTTATTTTTATTTTAAATTTAAGATATCTTTTCACAGCTTCTTACAAAGAAACCAAATGCCTTTCACATGAGGGATGATGAATGTTTTTCAGTCATGGTGCTGGCTGAAAGAAGAATGAGGACAAAGATTCATTAAGAGATGCCACATAAATATAATTTTTAATTGGTGAATGAGAGAACACTTTGAAATTGTCAGTCATACAGCTTCTGTACCATGGCTAAATTGGCTGCTGAATCCTGAATCCAGTGGGGTTCATTTCTGACCCATCCAAAAGGCCTTTGGACAGACAGTTCTCTTGTCCCTGAAAATGTCCATGGAAAATGTCCCTGGTCACATCACCTGAGAGTACTCTATTGCAGAATATTGCAAAATAGAGAAAAAATAAATTATTGCCAAATTAACACGGTCCCCTTTTACCCCTCCAAGCCTGACAAAGACCATGGAAGAGTCCCCTGATGGGATTGGCTGCATTCCATGAACAGATAATTGAGGGGAGAACATTTTAGATCCAGGTAGAACATTTTGTTCATCATTTTAATGTCTCCTGCAACAGAAAATAATGTAAAGCGCTTGAAATGTAAAATTGTGAAATGTAAAATGTTAAATGAGATCATATTTTTAATAACCCTTATTTCTGTCAACAGCATAGAACATTTTGCAAGTGAAATGCTAGCCCGTCTCAGTCTTTCAGAACATATTATAGTTATCTTAACAGCCCTCTTTAGCAGGAAAGAGAATTGTTGACCGAGCTTATCAGAAATACTTGTTGCTGTAGCTGAAATCTGGTACTGCTCTCTTTTATGTGAAATGATACCAGCTCAGAAATACGATGGGGAAGAACTAGGATATCAAAGAAAGTCAACAAACTGGCTGGAATTCATAGCAAAACAATGAAAATGACTACAGAAACTGTCCTGCAGAAAACAGTGAAAACCAGAAAGGATTTTAATACTGATATGCTTCCTAAGATCAGTGAAGACTAAGAGGAAAGAGAGGGTGCTGTGGTCATCTGCAAATAACTGAAGACTGGAAAACGAGCAAGAAAGATGTGCTGGTTCTCCTGCCCCGGTAGCATGTTGATAAAATAATGGGTTAAATCTGACTGAAGGAATATTTAGCAAAATTTCCTAATAATGAGATCTGACAGACTGCAGAAATATCTCCCAAGTGGTGGAAGCTCATTGCTTGAGTCACATACAGTCAAGCTTGGACAAGGCAGTGGAGAGTGTACTCTGAGGAGTAATCCTGCGCTGGCAGGTGTTTGAGAAATGGGCTAAATGATTTAACAAGGCTTTTCTAGCACTTTTTGTTGTTGTTTTTGGCAAAAGCTCTGTCAAAGAATCCTAGCTTATTATTATTCTTCTTATTGCTCTTCGTTGAAACTGTTTGTTTTACCATCATTTTTGTACGCCTAACTTAGTATCTTGCTTTCTATTCTCAAGAGTATCTTCCTGATTTGAAATACAACTCTTATTTTAAGTGGAAAATTGCTTGTTGATGGGTTATAAAGAAATCTGCTGCATAAACCAAAATCAAGGAAGTGTTTTAACATAAATTCTTAAGTCTATAAATTAATTATTGTAGCACTCAACACAAAGAATTTTTCAATTGCATGTAAATAGAAAATGAACTGTGGTCTTGCAGCAGGCCTCTGTTTATCTTTTCAAAGAAATAGTCTTGTTATAATCAAATAACAATCAAAATTAGTTCAGATCTTAGATCATTCTGTCTCAAAGCCATTAAAAAAGTGAAATAAAATAGCAGGAAGTTTAGTACAGACCTGTCCGTAGCTGCATCTTACTTGACCTCTCTCAGTCTGGGAAAAGGCAAGAGTGCAGAGGCCATTATTTCCCTACTTGTCTTGCCGTATCTCCTGTTACACTCCTTGGGAATCTGGCTTTTCTGCCCTTTGACAACAATAATAAAATAAAACCCAATAATAATAACAACAGGAAAAAAAAAAAGAGAGAGCAATAAAACCCAAGGAAGACAAGTGATGCACAATACAATTGCTCACCACCCACTGACCAACACCCAGCTCATCCCCTAGCAGTGATTAGCCACTCCCAGCCAACTCCCTCCAGTTTATACACCGGGCATGATGTGCTGTGGTGTGGAATACCACTTTGTCTAGTTTGGGTCAGGTGTCCTGTCTCTGCTCCCTCTCAGCTTCTTGTGACCCTCTTCACTGCCAGAGCATGAGAGACTGAAAAGCCCTTGATCGGAGTAAGCCCTACTGAGCAACAACTAAAACATCAGCAGTGTTATCAACATTGTTTTTAGACTAAAGCCAAAATACAGCACTGCACCAGCTACTTAGCAAGAAAATTAACTCTATCCCACCTGAAACCAGGACAGTCTGTGTAGCAGATTGACACTGTCTGGATTGCTGGGTGCCTACCAAGCTGCTTTATTGCTCCCCTCTTCAGCAGAACAGCAGGGTTCTGATGAGAAAGAATTTTTGGGATAGGATAAAGGCAGTTTAATAAAGAAAAAGCAAAAGCTGTACATGGAAGCAAAGGAAAACAAAAGATTTATTCTCTACTTCCATCAGCAGGCGATGTCCAGCCACTGCCTGGGAAGTAGGACCTCAGCACACATAGCTGTTGTTTCCAGAAGACAAATGTTGTAATAATGAGTGCCCCCCACCCCCCTTAGATTTTATTGCTGAGCAGATGTCGTATAGTATTAAATAACCCTTTGGTCAGCTTGGTTCAGTTGTCCTGGTTATATCCCCTCCCACAATCTTGGCCAACCCCAGCTTACTGGCTTTATGGGGTGAGGAGGGGTGAAATATTGGAGAGCAGCCTCTATGCTATGGGAGAACTGCTCAGCAGTAGCCAAAACACTGGTGTGTTACTAACATGTTCCTATCTAGTAATAAAAAGCAAGGTGTTATAAGGGCTGCTATGGGGAAAATTAACTCCGTCTCAGCCGGACCCAGTACAAGGGTGGTCAAACACTGCAGAAGGTGCACAGAGGGACTGTGCTCCACCTCTGGAGATATTCAGAACTTGCCTGTATACAACTCTGAGCAACCTGCTTTGGCTGACCTTCCTTTTAGCAGGGGTTTGGACCAGGTCATCTCCTGATGTGTGCTTGTTCTTGCCTCAATTGTGTTTCTCTCTTAGAAAATCTTACTGAGAAATAGTGAATAGATAATCAAGTAGAGTAAAGTATTAACACATTCTTCAGCAAAAAGAAGCAATAGCAGGAAAGTATGGTAAAGCATTTCCTCCCTGCTAAAGAAGAAAAGTATTTGCTAAATATTTTTCTTTTAGTAGAAAACATTTATAGAAAGTGAAAAAAGAACTGTTGACTCTATCAAAATGCTTGGTTAGTAGAGAAAATACAAAATGCTGAGTCGGATTTTGCTCCACTTCCATCTTTCTTTTTCTTGCTCTCAAAAGAAGCAGGACATCATTTATCTGGATTTAACTTTCATGATGGAAGTGTCACTTAAGAATTAGCTGAACCAGAATATCCATAGACCTTCTCACAAAATTTGGCTTCAGATTTTTGTGGTTGAAGTCAGTGCCACAGCCCACTGCTCAGATTAAGCAACTTTTCCTTTAAGAAATATTCCTTAGTTATTCACACAGGAGGAATTCTCAGTTCTAAAACTTCATCTGTCTTTTAATTTGAATGTTTGTAGATATTGAATTACCTATGGCAGCAATCCTCTGCAAATGAAGGAAATAGGACTTCATGGCTAAATTTCACAGGGTTTTGGCCTTTTCCTAGTACTTTATATAGCTATCAGAGCAACCCCAAATTATTATTCAATTTTAAAATCGTAGACACTTTCACCAAACTCTCTAAGGTCACAGTTTTACACTTCTTTCTTTATCACCATTAGATTTCTGAAAATAAAAATGCAGTATGGCAAGCTGAGCACATTTTAAAGACTGCCTTAACCTTACAAAGAGCAGTCATGCTGCACAGAAAAGTTGTGCAATTTAAAGTTTGCAGTAGCAGAGAATGTTAGGCATTACAGTCCTGAGATTTCTTTGGCATATTCAGAAACATTCTTAAAAGAAATATATTGATTCCTTTTCATCTGTACTTTTGAAAAACATGTTCACAGATTGGTAAGTTTTCTGGAGGTGCTCAAAACTCAGGTGAAATAAACCAACAGAATATATTCTTACCTGGCACAGCTCTATTGAAGTCAATGGAGCCATGCAATTTTCCACCTGCTGAGGGTACAATGCAATATTAACGAATAGAAAATATGCAAATGTTAATCTTCACATGCAAACAGAGCAAGGTGAGCATATGCTTCTGTCACAAATATAGCAATAATATACATTCATGCTAAAGTATCAAGCATTAGAGAAAAAGACATCCATTAGGACAACGATGAAAAGGGAAACCTCAAACCACAAACAGAGTTAATAGGGCAACTTCACAGTATGATGGTCAGATTTATTTTTCCTCTCAAATTATCATGATTTGATTTTTCCTAGTGGAGAGCTTTTCCTCCATGACTGCCTTCTTTGGGAACTGATTTGAAGTTCACTAATTTGAAAAACAAACTCTAAGTTGACAATTCATAAATGTTCTCTTAGAGGTATTTCTAGTTCAATGTGTGCTGAACTTTACAATGTTTATCAGCTGTTAAAATTGCTGAAAAGCTATGATTTAAGTGATGATGGCATCATACAATCTATGGATGTGCTTCCTGAATAAATAAAGGCTATGATTCACCTAAATGCACGCGTATTTGTGTGTACATAGGTTACATCTATATACTATTCCATAAGTGGTTGAGAATGCAGCACTCAGCATAAACTATTTCTGACACTGTCAATCAACAGCTACTGGTATGAATGTGTTGCACTTAAATTCTGGGAAACGTTATTTAAAGTAAGCCTCTCCCTCTGACAGTCTAGCTGTTCCTTTTGTCACTGCAACTATCCTGAAACATGCCGCATTTGAAGCACGACAATGAGAAAGAAAAAACCCACCAAAGTTTGGTTCACAGCAAGGAAAGGCTGTCGGGTGCAAGCACACAGATACCTTGATGGAAGGCATGCAGCTGGGGAGATGAAGAGGCATTTTTTTTATTGCACAAGGCCAGGCCACAAGAAGGGAGGGTCCAGATCAAACAGACATATGTCATGACTGTCTGTCTTGTGAGCACTTTTTCACCACACTAGCACCTTAAACGATACACTTAAAAAAATGAGATTAGAAACATTGAAGAAGAAAGCATAATTCTTTGAAAGGCCAATGAATTAGCTACTTAATCTGCACAATGGTTTCATTACTTTCAGCAAGGAGCATAAATTCCAGAAACACAGCAGCAGAAACCTCTGACTCGATGAGGTAGTATAGCTGCAGATGAAAATGACGAGAAGGTTCAAAGCCACCTGAGGAAGGGTTTCTTAGCAACAGACAGGATCATGAACCAAAGGAAGAGAACGTGATACAGTTATTTTAATGTTATAAACCAAGAGGAGATATTAATGCTTTTAAAATTTGTATTTTTACTATGTAACTAATTTAAACGAAATGCTGTTGCTTCACTGCATTTAATGATTTTACTGTGCCTGTCTTGGAATTGTCCACAGCATGCAGAAGTGTGAGCAAGAATAAACCTCAAGAATAAGTAGTTTGCTACAAGCGAATAATTTTGCTGTATTGATTATTCTTCACAGAAGAAGCTATGGGGGAGTGAATTCAAATCACTGGCAATTATAAAAGCCCAAATAAAATCTGATCCATAAAGGAGAAATCTCTTAGCAATTCATCCAGAAAAAAACCCTGAATCTTACAGGTTGGTCTTGTAGCACCATGCGGCAGATGAAGGGGGAATTCAGTTTCATTGCGGACTAGCTAGAAAATGAACAGTTCTGAAATAACTCTTCTAGCAGTTGGGAAATTAAGCTTCCCGGAGTCCCACAGTAACAGATACAAGGTCCTTTCCTCACCATAAGCTATCTCCATAATGCTCATTAATTCTTTCCCCATGACTCCAAGTCCTCAGACACATAGCTATCAGCAAACAATTGCAATGGTTGAAGATGTTTCTCATTTCTGTTACAATGACTGTTTTTACAGCAGAGTCTGCATAAGGGAGTGAGCTCTCATTCTCCATTTGAGTGCATTTTCAGCCAAGTTAGTGAAACCTGCCAGTAAGGGGGCCTGAATTAACCCCGTACTCAAATATTCAGGGGGTGTTTATGTTTTGTATTCTACTGATTAATCCGAGGAGATAATAAGGAAAAGCTTATTGAATAATAATGATGGAGCACAGTGAATGCTTACTTGCTGAGATCACCAGCATAATAGGAGTGAAAATACCAGATTGAAAAACAGGTTAAAAATAACTTTTTTTTTTTCCTTTTTAAAAAAAGGAGCTATTTTAATGCAAATTGTTCTGTAAAATACAAAAAGCTTTTTAGAATGAGCTTGTGTGTTTCAGGTTTCATGGACTTTTTTCCAGCAGTGTATTTCGTCATTTTTTCTGAAGTTACCTTCTCTTTCCGAAAACTGAGGATATGCTTTCAAAGTTGATTTTTGCTCAGTGATCTCTGGGTCACGATTTCTTTGCCTTAAACCTCAAGGCTTGGTGCTCCTGAATTGGGATCTTATGCTGACCCTGGCCAGGCCTGCTGGCACTGTTGTACTCTGCAAAGCATTTGTTACACCATCGAAACCCAAAGAACAAAGAACTGCAAACTTTCCTAGCCCTATCTCCCTCTGAGGAGTATACCATCCCGATGTATGAGAAGGTGAAGTCTCTCATCCTGGGGAAGCAGCTGGAGCGAAGCAACACATCACCCACTGCAGCTTGCTTAGGGACTCCCAGCTGCTGCCGACCTCTTCTGAGATCCCTGGAATAATGACTAAAGGCAGACCCAGGCCCACAGCAGCAAGCTGCTCCAGGACACTGGGTGGGTTTTGGCTCCAAATACAACTTCTTCAGTGTCTGGGAAAGTAAAACAGGAACTTAATAACAGGGCTCACAAATGGCCTCTCTTTATAACAGTCCAAACCAAAATCCTGGCTAGAAAATCCACAAGCATTTTTGCTTATTAAAGGCCATTATAGATCCAGTTTCTGTAATTCAAACCATTCCTTATTAATCTAAAAATAATCCTGGTATGAATGTAGCTAGGCAATTTATACTATTGTTCAACATTAACTTTCAGGTACATTACTGAGTCTGATGGGTCAAAGGGGATTGAGCTGGGATCACCTTTGCTTTAAAATTCCCTCTTCTGTCACCTCTGGAATCTCATAAAAATTTCTTGTATATATTAGTTCCACAAAATCTTTCTTGTACCCACATAAAGCCTACAAGCTCTTACCTTACTGTCCGTCTTCCGGTATCATGGTCTATTTCACGTATTTAAGAGATCCAGATCTGTCAAAGTCAACGTACTAAAGTGGAAGGTGACCTCAGAAGCTCACACAGTTTGCAGCTGCTGCAGTGATTTTGACATCAGAGACATTCCAAGTATCAAGAAAGCAAAGATTTTGAGAAACCTACAGTTGTAATAAATCTGCATGATCACTGGCAGAAACATTAATGACAGAAAGGTATCTCAGAAAGCAAATATGCATCTGTGCAACAGTAGAAAATTCCAAACCTAAAGAACATCAACTGCATGGTGAACAAGCTTTCACAGATTAATAAACATGCTGATTTGTGGACATCTGTTGTCTGAAAAGAAACACACTCAAAATTCCAATCGATGCTTGAACAAGAAAAAGGACTTTACTAAAAAGTTTTTTTTTTTTAAAAAAAAAGAAGTGAGAAAGGGTTGAACCTTTAAGAGTGAATAATTTGAAGTCTGGGATTTAATTCAAACTGCCAGTTTATGCAAAAAAAAAGACAAACTCATTTGTCTTGAAGTTTTTACTTTTCATTAGGGACATTAGAACAATAAAGACCCACAAAAAATAAACAAATTATTATAAAGGGAAAGCCAAGAGATGAAGCAGATTTGAAGGATTTTCTTCCTTTCTCATAGGAAACTACCTTGGGAATCTCTTATTTCTGCCCTTTTCCCAGAGACAACATGGCCACACTATCTTCCACAATCTCCTATCTATGATACAGCCTTTTTCTCTTCATTTATCAAGATGAAGACATTCAGGCAGGATTTGTTCTCTCAGACTGCCTCTGAACATCTTCTGCTAAGCAGACTTCTCAGCACACCTGTCTTTGAAGTAGAGCAAACAGTTCCTGGTGTTTAATATGTGGTCTGAAAAACCTCAGTGTTCCTCAAAATGAATTTCAAAATATTTTGGATGAATGTCAGTCTGAGATTGAAAAAAGAGGGTGGTTTGTATGTGATGTGAGCGTGATCACTATATTTAACGTTATAAGCATTTATAGTCAGCAAGTATGACATGCACATAATTGACTTTAACACAACCTGACGTGGAAAGTCAGAAGATGTAGGCTTAACTATAATACTCAAAATTGAAATACTGAATCAGCTAGGTTTCAGTTACAGGTGCATATTGAACCCATTTTTACTCTTCTGGAGCTTCCTTCCCACGACAAGTCGACATTTTCAGATTAGAGCCTATTAGAGAAAACTGTCAAATTAGCTTTTCTAAGACTTTGCATGCATGATTTCAGTGTGCACGGTGAGTTTTAAGAAAGTTAAATGCAACTGAAAACAGGCTGAGGATAAATCTTGGTTTAGTCTGTAGATACTGAATTTAACACTTTTAACATGGAATTAAATGTATATAACTATGAAAGCATGAGGGGGCAATAAACCCTCAGACTGTGTGGGTTGGTATGAAATGAAAGAAAAGGTTTATATCTCAATTCTGCAGAATGCAGTCATGATTTTGTTTAGTTGCATAAATGGTCCCACAGGCTTTTTGTTTGTTTTTGTTATTTTTTTCTCCATTTCTCTGTATCTACTGTATTTTAACAAATAAAGAGTTTTTATAGTTCAGGAATTAGGATCTGAAATCTACTCTAAATGCTTAAAAGGTGCCTTCACTCTCTAAACTTCCCATTTACTGAGTAGCAATGGGCAGGGTCATTTTAAGAAAGTTTTCCTTCACTATTTTGATTTGCTTTGTGCATTAAGAGTACTTCTGACTTGAGAAGCCTTTGGAACCTAGATGATCTTAAGGTCCTTTCAACCCTAACTATTCTATGATTCGATGCTTCTATGGCTTTGCATGTATTCATTTTTTTGTAATATTGGGAAGAAGAGGGAAGGAGAAAGGCAAAAATTAGAAAACATAAAGAAGGTGAAGCAAAATCTGTGTTGTGTACGAAACACATTACAGAGCTTTTCTGCCATTCAGACCAAGAATTCTTAGAAAAGAAACATGAGAAAGAGAAACCTTTATCATGAACATCTCAGCTCTCCAGTTGGTAAGACTGAAAATTCCTATAGTAAAATCAAAAAAAGCCACAATGAGACTCATAAAATCAAAATAGTACTGTTACTTATTGCACACACACACACAAAAAGTGAAACCCTCTACAGTTCTGAAAATTGCAGGCATACACAGTGAGAGATGAACTTCGAACACTGAGACTTGTTCACCAGTAATGGTGTTGCATTTATTTATTTGTAAACTTAAGGAAGATGAAAACTTCCACAAGATTTCTTCCAGGAGTTTTGTCCTCAGTGAGAATCAGATGCTCTACTCTCCACTGCAGTTCTCTGCTTCCTGTAACAGAACCAAAGTTTGCAGCTTGTTTCAGGGTTCTGTCAACATTTTGGACAGAGGATTGTGTTGCTGGACTCGATACTTTGCTATTCATTTGGCAGTCCTTCACATGCTCATTTCCAGCTGTAACGTCATAGACTTTTAAAGTTGTAAAAATCCCCTAACTCTCTTGATAGCCATGATAAGAATTAAAGAAACAGAGGCAGGAAGTGTAAGAGAAAACAATGCTATCCGTACCTGCAAGAATCATAGAATAGTTGGGGTAGGAAAGGACCTTAAGATCATCTAGTTCCAAACCCCCTCCCATGGGCAGGGACGCTTCCCACTAAACCATGTCATCCAAGGCTATGTCCAACCTGGCCTTGAACACCGCCAGCAATGGACCATTCACAACTTCCCTGGGCAACCCATTCCAGTGCCTCACCACCCTCACAGTAAATAATTTCTTCCTTATATCCAATCTAAACTTCCCCTGTTTAAGTTTGAACCCGTTACCCCTTGTCCTATCACTACAGTCCCTCATGAAGAGTCCCTCCCCAGCATCCCTATAGGCCCCCTTCAGATATTGGAAGGCTGCTCTGAGGTCTCCACACAGCCTTCTCTTCTCCAGGCTGAACAGCTCCAACTTTCTCAGCCTGTCTTCATACAGGAGGTTCTGCAGTCCCCTGATCATCCTCGTGGCCCTCCTCTGGACTTGTTCCAACAGTTCCATGTCCTTTTTATGTTGGGACCCCAGAACTGCACACAATACTCCAAGTGATGTCTCAGAAGAACAGAGTAGAGGGGCAGGATCCCCTCCTTTAACCTGCTGGTCATGCTCCTCTTGATACAGGCCAAGATGCGGTTGGCTTTCTGGGCTGCAAGTGCACACTGCCGGCTCACCTTAATTTTTTCATCAACCAACACCACCAAGTCCTCCTCTGCAGGGGGGCTGCTCCAAATCTCTTCCCTGCCCAACCTGTAGCTGTTCCTGGGATTGCTCCCACCCAGGTGCAAGACCTTGCATCTTGGCATGGTTAAACTTCATCAGGTTGGCATCAGCCCACTTCACAAGCATGTCAAGGTCCTCTGGATGGCATTCCTTCCCTCCAGCGTATCAACCAAACCACACAGCTTGGTGTCATCAGCAAACTTGCTGAGAGCATACTTAATCTCACTGTCCATGTCACTGACAAAGATGTTGAACAAGACCGGTCCCAGTACCGATCCCTGAGGGACAACATTCATTACTGGTCTCCAGCTGGACATTGAGCCATTGACCACAATGTTTTGCATGCGGCCATCCAGCCAGTTCTTTATCCACTGAGTAGTCCATCTATCAAATTGATGTCTCTCCAATTTAGAGACAAGGATGGCATGTGAGACAGTGTCGGAATGCTTTACATTCAAGTATCAAGGTAGATGACATCAACTGCTCTACCCCCGTCCATCAGCTCTGTAGCCTCATCAGGAAAGGCCACCAGATTGATCTGGCAGGATTTCCCCTTAGTGAAGCCATGCTGGCTGTCACCAACCACCTTGTTGTTCTTCATGTGCCTCAGCATGCCTTCCAGGAGAATCCGCACCAAGATTTTGCCAGGCACAGAGGTGAGACTGACTGCTCTGTAGTTCCCTGGGTCATCCATTTTCCCCTTCTTGAAAATGGGGGTTATAGTTCCCTTTTTCCAGTCATCAGGAACTTCACCTGGCTGTCATGATTTTTCAAATATGATGGACAATGGCTTAGCAACTTCATCTGCCAGCTCATTCAGGCCCCGCAGATGGATTTCATCAGGTCCCATGGACTTGTATAGGTCCAGGCTCCTAAGATGGTATCGAGCCAGATCCTCTCCTACATTGGGTCAATGTCTTCATTCTCACGGTTCTTGCGTCTGCTTTCCAAGACTTGGGTGGTGTGGTCAGAGTATTTGCTGGTGAAGACTGAGGCAAAGAAGTCATTAAGAGCCTCAGCCTTCTCCAAATCCAGGGTAGCCAGTTCTCCCGATAGCTTTTGGAGAGGACCCACATTGTCCCTAGCCTGTCTTTTATTTGCAATGTACCTATAGAATGCCTTCCTGTTATCTTTCGCATCCCTAGCCAAGTTTAATTCTAAGTGGGCCTTAGCTTTCCTAACCTGGTCCCTAGATTCCCAGACAACATCCCTGTATTCTTCCCAGGCCCCCTGTCCTTGCTTCCACCTTTTATAAGCCTCTTTTTTCCTTCGAATTTTCCTCAGCATCTCCTTATCCATCCAAGGAGGTCTCCTGGCCCTCCTGCAGCACTTCCTTCTAGTAGGGTTGTATTGCTCCTTGGTTTGCAGCAGGTGATGCTTGAAAATTAACCAGCAGTCTTGGGGCCCCCTGCCCTCTAGGGCTATATTCCATGGAACCTTACTAAGCATGTTCCTGAAGATGCCAAAGTCTGCTCTCTTGAAGTCCAGGGCAGTGAGCACTCTCCTGAGGATCTTGAATTCGACCATCTCATGATTGCTGCAATCAAGGCTGCCCTGGAGCGTCACATTTCCAACCAGCCCTTCCCTGTTGGTGAGGTGAGGTCAAGCATGGCACCTCTCCTTGTTGGCTCCTCCATTACTTGCAGAAGGAGGTTGTCTTCCACACCATCGAGGAACTTCCTGGATTGCTTGTGCTGGGCCATACCAGTCCCTCCAACAGATATCAGGGTGGCTGAAGTCCCCCATGTGAACAAGGGCCTGCGAGCATGAGGCTGTTCCTATCTGCCTAAGAAGTTCTATGCATCACAGTACAGGTGCATATTTATAATAATCTATCACTGACTCAAGCTGTTGAAGATGGCTTATGGACATCATGTTTGTGCTGGATCCACAGGACAAGCTGCTCCTGGACTGTTTGCCTATGCAGACATAGCTCAAGGTGGTGTGATGAATTACTTACAAGGTTCTTTTGTTCACTCAATATAGCAAGAGCACACCCAAACTAATGTATTTCTACTTGCCTAAAGTTAAGTAAAATTAATACTGATTTTAACACTGGAGCAACCTCCATTTGATAACATATGTATGTTTTTGAAAACACTTTTTTTTCTCCTTTTAGTTTGTGGGAATCTTGGAAATGGGATGATTGGAACTGGCAGCAATTTTGTTAGGGAAACTTTATACACAGAGTTTATATTTGCATTGTTGCCTTTCCTTCTAGGGGAAAAAATAAAACTGTATATAGCAGAACTATGAGAAGAAGAGTTTTCAAAGGCAGATAACTAAATATCACTGAATGTAACTAAATCTGAATATCTGTTCTTCAGATTTTTTGAACTGTTAGTTTAAGTGCATTATCAGTCAAGCCAAAATGTGTGAACTGTTGAAGTTTTCCAGTCAAGAAACAGGCAAGAGTCTACACCTGCTGTTTGCTTCATTTTTTAGATGAAGGAATCCACACCCACTACTGATAAAGAAGAAACCAAAACAAAAAAACCTGTCAGGCTTCAGTCTGGCACTGTATGAGATCGAAAGTGAGTCTCTAGGAGACTACGTATGATATTGCTAATAAGACTTTTAAATACTTCAAACTGAACAACAAGAAATTTTGATTTCTAATTTGTTTCAAAATGGAGTTTCTCATATTAGTCTTTTCAGACTGGATAATGTAGCTTTCAAATATGTTGCACTTAAAAAGGAAATAGTTCCTACTTCTGGAAAATACTTTCTTAATGTATGATACTGTGAAGGTAAAAGTGGTAGGAAAATAGAACCTTAATAGAAGACCATAGTAGAAGCACTTCAATTTTGTTGAGCGCATAAAGCTTTCTTGACTTGGTCCATTATGAACTCATAAAACATTGATTGTTTTAAAACTTGGATAATTTAAGCAAAACGGCAAAGCTGGTTTGGGTCTCTTAATTTTAGTAATAACAGCTGCAAGGCACTTGATACATAATTTATGTCAAAATTTTTCAAGCTGTACAGTAGAATTTTTAAATAATCTTGTGGGGAAAATAACTCCAGGTTTGTTTCTGGAGTGTGCAGAAGAGTCCTCATAGGGTCTGGATCCCTGAAGAAACTGTAGAGGGAGGGAATGCCCCCTCTTCCCTTGCTGCACTCAGGTACAGTGCCAGCTCAGGCAACAGAAACCCTGAATCACAAGGTGGATCAGGAAATGAATGAAATCCCCAAACAACAGAGATGTGTTTGCTTGCTTTCATGGCTGCTTTCTCTGCTGGTTTGTAGTGTTTCTTCAAAATTGCATCCATTGCTCTTTTATTCTGTCAAAAGCTCATGAATTGTTTTGTACTTCTTTCCAAACGTTGCATGACAAGCTATCCTGGGTTCAGCAGCAGCAGTCATTTTTCTACTTCTTAATAGCTGGTGCAGTGCTGTCATTTTGACTTTTGGCCTGGGAACAGCACTGATAACACCGATGTTCTTAGTTGCTGCTCAGTTATGTTTACTCTGATCAAGGACTTTCTGAGACTCGTGTTCTGCCAGGGAGGAGAGGAAGCCAGGAGGAAGCAGAGACAGGACACTTGACCCAAACTAACCGAAGAGATACTTCATACCACAGCATGTCATGCTCAGTATATAAACTGGAGGCAGTTACCTGGAAGGGTTAGATCACAGCTCAGGTCGGGCTGGGTATCGGTCGGCAGGTGGTGAGCGGTTGTATTCTTCCCTTGTTATTTCCCTTATCATTATTATTATTTGTGGTAGCAGCAGTGGTTTGTGTTATACCTTAGTTACTGGACTGCTCTTATTCCAACCCATGGTAGTTACATTCTTTTGATTTTTTCCTCCCATCCCTCTGGGATCGGGAGGGAGGAAGGGGGGAGTGAGCGAGCAGCTGTGTGGCTGAGTTGCCAACTGGGCTTAAACCATGACACAAGCATATAGAGGAAATTGCCATTCTGCTTTAATTAAAATCTCTATAAAGAAGTGCAATAGCAGTGAAACTGCAAAATTCTCAACAATATAGCATTTAGGTCTGTCATCAAGAAGGCAAGTGTATTGACATTTCTGCCCCCCAAATGACTTGTCTTAGAGTTATCTTGCCAGTTTTTCTCAGAATATGGAGAGAAGTAAGGAGGGGGAAAAGCACCTGGAACAGTATAGCCAGGGTAAAACCCAGTGTTCTTCTCGTATTCCATGAACCAAAAATGAGGGAGAGAAGAACAAAGCACACAAACTAACATCACAAGTGCTACTGTGTTAGCACCAGTCTTCCTATAGCCTCTTAATCAGTAAGCAAGCTACATATTTTCATGTGTACAATAAACTACAAGATCATGTGTAATGATTTCTAATGGTTTTATGTAGGTACAAGGCACAACTGTGTTTCCCTAATTAATGTTTCCTTTTGTCATATATTTATGTAAAAAGAAATAAAAAAAATCCACTGAGATTTTCTTATTTCTACATCAGCTCTGCTTTCTGCGCAGACTGGTATTCTCTGGAGAGAGAACATTTTCTGCCCCTCAACGTATGCAGTGAATTTTAGACTATTTATTGTCATAATAAATAATACTATTTTCTTAAAGGGACTTAGTAATGTAAGGCACATGCATGGGTAGTACACAATGACACAAAGGAATACACACACAGTCCTTGATGTGCGGTGTTATCATCAGAGGCAATTACATGAGCAAACAAAACCCCCCATGGGAAGCATGGGCTATAATGCAAAAACCACCAGCCCTGCATGCAGAATGAAATTAAAGAGACAAGTGCAGAAAAGCTTTCCCAAAACAATGGATTAAATAAAAGCCCGCTATGCCTGACAAATAGAATGAAGTTAAGATAATTCTGACAAATTCATACTAGCCTTCATTTGCATACACTCCAGGAGCAGATCTAATAACCGTTAATGAAAACAGTAGTTAAAATGACCCGAACATGGTAGTCTGCCTAGAGTCTAACCAAACAGTGAATTAATATGTAACAACGATGACTAAATGGATTATTTAAATCTTCATGTTTTAGAAAGAAATTACAAACTCAAAATATCATAGATGAATTAGTAATTCATTTAGTGAATTTTGAATGCATTCATCTTTGCAAGCTACAGAAGCCAAAAAATTCTGGTTAACTGATTCATCATGGTACTAGTTACAGTTGTTGTGATAGCACCTAATGAACAACCAACCATATGTGTGACTGCCTTTGTGTTAGGCAGGATGTAAACTAGCAGTAGATGCATCTCCCCAGCAGGCCTCCAAGTCACATAACGTGATAGATACAAGATGATTCCCCATTCCCTCATCCAGAACAGTTAGCAATGCAATGGCAGCAAGTATACCTGCAGTTCTCAGGGTTTGTGGGGTTTTGTTACACATTCCCCCTTCTTCCTTTTATTCTTGACAAAAGGGCAGAAAGGGGTAGAGAAGCAGTAGAATAATTCCCATCACTCTGGCAGGTGAAATACCTGGGAAAAGACAGCAGAAAGAAAGACAGGGAAGTGAGGGAGAGAACAAAAAGAGTGAGATATAGAATGCGTCTCTGGTGGAGAAGATATGAAAATAAAGGCTTTTTGTAAAAAAAAATCACTTTTGTAAAAAAAGTGATCAGAAAGATGGTAATGGAAACCATCAGGTCTAGTCAGAGACTGGTGAAATAGTTAAAGTTTAGCATGTGGACTGTATCTTTTCTCATATATTTCTTTTCTCTTCCAAGAAAAGCCCCATGCAAAGACTCAGGTAAGAATCCTTTTGGCGACCAGGTCCTTCAGCTAATGATTACAGGCCTCATTCTTAGCAGCATGGAATCCCCAAGGCTTCTATTTAAAGTCAGCAGGAGAAGCAAATGCTCAGTAGTTCAGAATAATAATAATAAGAGGTCAGACTCTATTCTTTTAGAGTACCCACATCAGAAATGAATCTGAATTCTCTGACAGTTTAACATCAGAATTTTTCATGGACTTTGGAAATAATCTTTCTTGGGATTGTTTCTTCCCCTCTAATTACTTTTTAACTTTAAGTCCTGCTCGAGTCTTTTAGTCTGCCATCCCTTTAATGTTTGGGGTTTTTTTTTTGCTTAGCACTGTATCACTGTCATTACAGCAGAATTGCCAGATACCTGCAATAAAACATTTCCAGCCAGGAGGAGAAACAACCCTCTGAAAAGCACATATGAACTGAGTATTTTCTTTGGTCAGTAACTCTGTTATTTCCTGAGAACCTTTTCATGACTTCTGGAATAAATCTGCCTTTTCTGAGCCTGAGCTCCTGCTGTCAGACTGTCCAAATGACTATACAGACGACTCCAGCATTGAGGGTTTCCAGGATTCCTGACTAGCAGCTTTCACTATGGCTTGACATCTCATGCAGCAAATTTTATTAGCTGTGTAAGTCAGAAGAGAGAGTGTCAACAATAGGGTCCTAATTTTTTAATTTTTTAAATGAAATAAGTTCATACCTTTGCACCTGTATTCTCATGGGTTTCATAATTTCAAATCTCGCTCTGTCTCATCCTTGTTTATGGAACTATTGATTAGCCTGAGTATGTGAGATGATACCCAAAGTCAGCAACCACAAAATCAAAAGAATGCTGAATTATTAATGTTTTGCAAATTCTTAATATTTTGCAAATTCTTTGGTCTAAAATTGTTTGTTGACAAAATCGAACTTGTTTGGTGTTGTTTGAGGAGCTGCATAGCTACCATCATCTGTCAAGACAGCCTAGGCTTATTTGATGTAAAATATTTAGATTTTTGATTCTAATAAGCTGACACTTGTTAGTGCTCACTCTTGAGCTGTGACTGTCTCCTTAAATACCTCTGACACTGACTAGAGGTTTTAATTAGTCACATAAATTTCTGTAACCAACATTTAGGTATAAAGTAGTGACTTAACACCTGTAGAGAATTGAACCATGCTTCAATATCAGACTTTGATATCAGAGAGACTATGATTTCACCAACCATTTTCATTAGATGGAATAAAATGTATTATGACATAGTTACATGCGGATAAGTTTTTTCCACTATTGCTAAGGAAATCAGACTTTGCTCATTATGTAAGTTGCTTGCCAGTTGCTTTTGACTCTCAGTCTTTATGCAATCAGGATGATACTTCCAATACTGGCATTCTGTCTTCAAATTTTTAATTATTTGTTTTGTGGAAAAGATAGAGGAGCAAACTCTGGGGGAAAAAATAACCAACCAAACAAACACAGAGCCAAGCACAAACCCTCCCTTTTCTGAGATTAGTGATTACACGGTTTTGTCTTCCTCATATTAAAATTTCTGGCAGCTTTGTCTCTGGTAGTTCTGACAGCTCGTGTTTTGGAGCATAGGCTTAGAAGGTGCTGGAGGAATGGTATGTCTTTGACTTCTTCATAAAGTTCCACCAAATTTTGGACAAGCCTTTTGCCTCTGGAAAGCCACCTACTAAATGTTTACATTTCATCTTCCTGGAGAATTCATATGCACTTGCCA
Organism: Myiopsitta monachus; assembly: GCA_017639245.1. Taxonomy (NCBI): domain Eukaryota; kingdom Metazoa; phylum Chordata; class Aves; order Psittaciformes; family Psittacidae; genus Myiopsitta; species Myiopsitta monachus. The sequence goes on from CM029927.1 coordinate 4,987,645, forward strand.
TGCAACTGCCTAAACCTGCACTGGGGTTTCTCAAAAATAGGTTCTCTGGGATGGAGAAGACCACACTGAATAGGAATGCATCTCAAACACACGTGTATTTTTCCATGGTTTACACTACTAATACAATGAAGAGAATTGAGCCCTTCCACTTTCCCACTGGTAACTTCTGACTTCCAGGTTCAAGTCTCTGCCCCTAAAGAAGGTAGTAGCATACATTGTGTTCCTCCTGGCCCTCTGCTGGCCTCAGGCAGAATGAAGGAGCAAAATATTTTATTCAGATTTTCGAATCGAGTAAAAGGAACAAAAAATTAGAACAGAATGCATAAACAGTGAATTAGTTCTTTAAGATGGAAAATAGTGGGCATAAGAAAAAATTGGGAAAAGTAGAAAAGAACATTAACATAGACGAAATATTAAATAAGAATATATATAAAAAATTATTTTATCCCCCTCAAACGCAATATAAGATTCTGTTATTCATGCTCATGAGGCCAAACTGACACCTGAAAAATTATCTAATTCCTTAAATGATCAAACGAGGTCATATTTTTCAGCAGGAGTGCTTAAAGTTAAGGCCCAACTGAAAATAGCCTGATGTTCAGAAGCACTCATCAAACCTCATATTACCTTGTCTGAACGCTTATGGACATCATCAGAGCTTAGGTCATATTAACAGTATGTACATCGTTGCATGTACAACCTGAGAAGAGTACTTTCAGTACCAACCTACATCTCTTCAGGGTACTCCTGAGACAAGTTTTTCTTTTACCTGTATTGCAGTCAAAATTGTCTCCTGAAGTGGATGGTTTGAGACACTCTTCTTTGGAAATACATCTAGGGTGTAAAAGCTGAATGCTTTTTTGTTGTCTAAGAAAACAGCCAAGATAAGAGGACATGTTCTCGAAAACATTAAGTTCATCAACTCTAAAAAACTCTATAACTAGCACAGAAACACAATTTTCTTAAGCCCATGAAGAAAAGAAAAAAAACCCAAACCCAAAACAGAGAGGTCAGCCTCACCAAATTAGTGAAGTCTTCCAAGTATTGGACCCTTTCTTAAATCCAGAGCTTTTGAAACTGTGTATTCACATCATTAACCTAGAGTTTACGTTCATCCTATGTGGTTATGGAATGAAATATGATCATGTGAATGTAAGCCCCAAAACAGGGAAGAGAAATTAGGAATACTTCTTCCCCCTCCCAATGTTTCATAATATTTCATGACTTCAAGACACTTCTGTGCTTGGGAAGAAGAATTTATGATTTTGTTAATGTTAGAGATTGACAGCCCTCAAATACAATTCTCCTTTTTAAATGCAAAATGGACACTATTTAATTATAATTCCAAGAGACAAAAAGAAGGTATGGGCCAATTTCTCAATTTCTCTTACTTTACGGCAAGCGCTCTATTTCATGACACCATACAGAATTGCACCCACTAGCCATTGATTTCCTTTGTTAGCTGGACCTGAATGTTCTCATCTATCACTGCAAAAGCTGTAGATTGCAATGAAATGTTCTTGAAAAATCCTCAATAAAGTTTGTGCAGCTGCTTAATTTCTCATTTGCTGGCATGGAAAAAGCCTAGTCTCAAAAAATTCCATCTAAAACACAAACCTCGAAATACTCTAAATCAGATGATAATAATCTTTACTGATGCTTAAAAGTGCAATAAATTTTATCCAGACAACAATGACATTATGCAAAATTATATCATTATTTTGAACACATGAATTTGGGAGTACTTGAAAGAAAGAATTACATGAATGTGGAAAGCTACAAGAACTCTTAGAAATGCACACACACCATCATCTCACACCACAAATAGGAGTCACAATGACAATACCATAAATTAAAACAACCCTCAAGCAAAAACTAACAGCCAGGAAATGAGAAACAGATTTGAAATAGAGAACAGAAACCAGAAAGCATGACCACTAATGAGATTCTGCACAGCACTTACAGTAACAAAGGAGGTGACAAATGACAGGAGAGATACAGTATTAATAAGGAAGTACAAATTATATTTCCTATTTATGCTCTCTTTCACCTTGCATAGTGCCAGCAACCTTACACCTAGAAGGAGAAAAGGAGATATACGTTCAATAATCTCTTACTTTAGAGGGGTGGAAAGCTGGGACTGGTCTGACAATCAAACTGCAACACATCTCACAGCTGGAATGTGGGTAAAAGGCATGAAACAAAGAAGGGGGAGGAGGAGGGGGTCAAAGCAAGCTGATATAACCTGCAGAATTATAGAATTAAAATAACATTATAATGCATAGAGTGATGCCCAGCCAGAACAAGAATAATGACTTCAACCAAGATTACAACATCCAATTTAGTGAACATATACTGCATGTTAATACAGTGTCATACTCATTTCCTCTTCCCCAAGTGCTGCTTGTATTAAAGGCAGGGCTCCCATATTTCTGTCCAGGATTTCTGTCCAGATAATGCAAACACAGGGAAATTGATGCATCTGGGATACCTCAGAGCAATTGCACACATGAAATACAGATAACCTGTTTCTGAGAAAAGTCAGGCCTATAGCACATGTTCAATTAAGTCAAAAGCTTCTAGAGCCCATGAGATTTTGAGTACATGCACAGACCACCATTTCAGTATGTGTGCTATAAGGCAAATACATCCTGAACTTTTTGTGTACGTGCTTCTTTGGTGGTCTGCACAAGTGCTGTGGACACATCCAGAGTTGTGACATCTTTGCAGCCTGCTCAGAGCAGTCAGGCTATTGGAGATCCACAAATCCTAAGTAAAGATTCGAAGCCCTCAAGGAGATCATAAACAATGAAACCTCGGCATATATAATGCAATTTATGGGTTATTAATCCCCAGTTTGGCGGAATCTGAATGCAATTTTGCAGAAGCCACATCTAGACAAGGCAAGTGAAGCAACGAAGTGAACAATAAATGCGAAATCAGCAGTTCTCTAAGTAATAAGAAAAAAATACCAACAAGACCTGAACATAAGTTACAAGTTGCATGATTTCTATGCAATTTGTAAATAAACTTACAATCCATCAACACAAGGGGTAGAACTTGATACTACTTAGTCTGAACTTGGGCTGAACTATGTCTTTTGATTTGTGATCTAAGAAAACTGATGGTTTCGCAATGTAAGTTTTCTTCTTATTATGAATGAAACATGACACATTGGAGTCTCATAACTCTGCACGCACTCTCCTGAAATGTAACCATTTCTGCTCTCACCTTTCTTCTCCTGTCCTAGTGTCTCAATACTCTCTTGACTCTTAAAATGGATAATGAATATGCACTTCATACACAACATGGCAAAACACATATACAGGAGATTCCATGCAGTGTCGAATAAACACATAAATGAATCTCACGTAAATATATACAAACACATAAAATGAAATGAATAAATATCTGATTGGACAACTGTAATTGAAAAAGTCTACAAAACGAGATGCCATAAATGGGATCAAAATACTTATTAGTCTTTGGGAAAAGGAAAAACATTTATACAGCAAGATGCTAATAATGAATCCCACACTCAGAAGCTATTTGTCTATGTCAATTAAAAAAAATCCACCCCAGTGCAATGCTACCTTGACTTCATTTATACCAGGGCTTAATGAACCTAATTGGACTACATCATTAATTGGTATAAATGATAACAGATGCCTTTTTGGTGTACCTATTGCTTTAATTTTTGCTTTTGCATCTTTACATTACTTTACAGAAATCAAAAGGCTTAGAGTTTTGACTGAGAAAATGACTTCAATATATGCCTAACTTGATTCATGTGTGTAAACTTATGACAGCAGTGGAATTTTTTTCCATATCTTCCCAAATCAGATGTTTTCCTAAACAGAATCTTTCTTTTACAAGTTACAAAACATTTTCAGGACAGAAAACCAATCCAAAATGTCTTAAATCTGTGTTTCCTGAATCGGATAATGTGCTGATCATTTGCTCCAAATTAGCCATACAGCTGACTTCTGGCACAACATAATATGCTTTTGCTATCCCAAACCCCTACCTATACCTTTTAAGAGCCTTTGTTATGTCTTTTAGTATAAACCCCTCTTGTGTTTTGCTAAAATACTGTCTAAGCTGAACTATTTTGCAGCAATGTTTAATGCTAACTCAGAAAATGGATAGTGACAGATGTTTATCAAGCACAGGAATTTTTTTCCTAAATAGTGAAAAGCATGAACTATATCTGCATTGTTATGCTAGCTTACAATACAGCTTATGTGTTCAGCCAGCTACAAGGCCTTCTTGGTGGCTCGCAGTCTGGCTTTTGTCAGAGCAAACAGTGGCTCTGCTCCTCTGAGAAACTCGGTGGCTTTGCAAGCCTCCTGCTTGGGTTATCCCAGCTCTAGCAGGAATGCAGCCACCCTAAGCTTAGAGGTGCCCCTAAGTACCTTACCATGCCAATACATGCTTGCCCTTGCTTCTTTCTTCTACAGCAACATCCTCAGCACTGATACCGTAAGACAGATTTAACAGCTTTATCTGTGTTCTAGCAAAACGATGAGAGAGAAAAAGATATAGAATCATAGTTCATGCTTGGAGCAAAGGTTTAATTGTATATAATGTATACTCTCATTGCAAAAAAAAAAAAAAAAAAGGTAATTACATGCCAAACTATATACTGGAGTATGCATGAAGCTGGGTAGAGGTAGAGATTCTGGGGTGCATTTTCAAACTTCTCCCATAATATAGGGAATGGATTTACATGCACAAATCTGAACGTCATATGCTACCACAGCAGGTGAACTGTCTAGGGACTCTAAGGTTTCAGGGCAGTATTTTGAACTAAACCCGAGTAAAACTATTTTAGTACTGTCCTGGCTTCAGCTGGGATAGAGTTAATTTTCTTGTTAGTAGATGGTGCAGTGTTGTGTTTAGGATTTAATCCGAGAATAAGGTTGATAACACACCAGTGTTTTAGTTGTTAAGTAGCACTTACCCTGATCAGGGACTTTTCATTCTGTCATGCTCTGCCAGCGAGGAGGGGCCAAAGAAGCTGAGAGGGAGCAAACAGGATGCCTGACCCAAACTAGCCAATGGGGTATTCCATACCACAGCACGTCATGCCCAGTATAGAAACTGGGGGGAGTTACCCAAAAGGGACAGATTGCTGCTCAGATAGGGCTGGGTATCACTCAGCGGGTGGTGAGAAATTTTACTGTGCACCACTTGTGTTTTCATGGGTTTCATCCTCCTTCTCTCTCTGTTACAACACATTTCATCACTATGATGATGATGATGATTATAATAATATGCAATTTTAATTATTAAACTGTTTTTATCTCAAACCATAGGATTGATCTTTTTTCTGATTCTCCATCCCATCCTGTCAGGGTGGGCAGAGTGAGCAAACGGCTGCATGGTTCTTAGTTGCCAGATGGGTTTAAACTGTGACAAATACCATTAGCATTCTAAAAGAAAATTTTGCGTAAGTGCTCTCCTAAATAAAGCTTCATTATACAATTTAACACTTGATTTAGGACTGACCTCTCAGTTATTTTTTCTCACTCTTCACCTATGTATAACAAGATTCTTACATGTGTACATACTTAAATAAATGTTTGCAACTGAATTAAGGCTCTGTGCTTCACCCTGACCAAATGAAATTGAAGACAAAAGTAGGAAGGGGTCTTTGGTAGGTCCCCACTCCCACTCTGAGGAGGAGTTTTCTGCCTGATCACTGCTGGGGAAAGTCAGCTAATGCTATTTGTGAGCACCTGCAGCAGTGACAATTCCACACTTTCCCCAGCAGTCACTTTATTAGCCCCTCTATTGCAACTTGTTATTTTTTTGTACTTTCTCCACAAGCTTTGGATAACAATTATTTTTCCATGTTTGCAGTGTTTTACATATTTGAGGACTGTCTTCATGTCTTTATTAAACCTTTTGTCTTCTAGATGGAACTAAAACCAGAACTGCACTGAGCACCAAGTGAGGCTCCAAGCAGCACTCACTGAAGCTAGAGATTATTTTACTTGCCAGTATTGCTTCTATTTCCAGAAAACACCACGTGTTGTTTGCTTTTAAAGGAAAAGTCTATAAACTTGTAATAGATGACGGAAAATGAAGTTCTCTGAAGTGCTATGATTGGTGCTACATTTTGCCTGCGTTGGGCCCTGCAGGAACACCTTATTTGAGTTTTGCTTTTGGAAGTCTGAAAACAGCAGCATAAGCAGAAGTAAATTCCCTGCATGGATTGCCTTCTACTCAGAAGAAATGAGAAGAATTTGCCTGAATTTGCAAAAATTGCATTCTGCTTCTCTGTTATGCAACAAAAATATTTTGTTGCTGTCGTATTGCTGAAAAGCTAGCAGAGCTACAGCCATCCTGCCTAGGCTAATGTATGCTGTAGTCCTCTTCTACTGCAGCAGGGTGCCTCTAAGATACACTGACTGCTCTCTGGTCTGTTCCCAGTGAGCAAAAAAAATAGTGTATTCATGTCTGGAAATTCACAGCGCGCAAGTTTCGAGATTTGGGCTGCAGCCTCTGCGCCTCCAAAAGCAGATCTGCCTATATCAAAGTGTCTTCTATCGTCTGTCCTTAGCTAGCAGACTTCTGCCATCTCACTTCTTCCTTGTCTTTTCAAAGTGTGAACTTATACGGCAAGAGTGACTGGCCCAGGCAGCATGCTTTGACTAGAGTCAGTTCAGTCAGTACCAGTCCAGGTATGAAACGCCAAAGGGCTACCACATGCTCCAACAAGTATAATAACCTCCTCATTATGAAACCTCCAGAACTTTTCTGACAAGCTTGTATTTTATGCCTAAATTAGCATAATGAGGTCAGCATACCTTTTGATGGCAATTACTTGGCAGGATCTCTGACTATGTCAAAGCATCTATGGACTTATCCAGCTTCAGCACTGAACGTGGTCCCACATGAAGATAGGTACAGTGAAACTAGAGCATCCCACTAATGGAAATATCTCCTCAGGAATCCTCAGCTGCCCAATTACATCCAATACTTACTCCTGTGGTGATGTCCACCTGGAAAAACAGAAGTGTGCAAAGAATCTCTCCTGCAATACCCAGTGAAAGCACAGAATTCTCTGTACTCAACCATGTTTATTTGAGTAGAAAGGAAAAAAATAAAGAGAAAAATATTTTAACTACTTGAATCCTGGATTCAAAGAGAATTAATGCAAACCAGTTCATCCCATGGTACCTACTTTTCTACGTTCTCCATCTTATAACATACAGTGAGTATTAAATTTCATTAAATTTCATCTGATGAGATCTTTAAAAGAGATAGGAGGTCACTAAACAGTTTGTGGTTATGAATCTGTCAAGTACAAAGCAACTTAAGCTGCAAATATTTGTAAAAACCACATAGAATATTAAATATACAAGAGACAAGAGGAAAATAGTGGCAACAGGAAACCGAGAAAGCAATAAAAGAGCAGAAATCCATCTAATGGTATATTAAAGGATTTCTGTCATCTTTGGAGTGTTCAGGTGGACTACTTCCTCGCATTACAATTAAGGCAATTCTCGTTACTTTGATTTGTTAGTTTTCCATTTTAAATTCCCTGCTTACATGAGTTAAAAATTTCAGATGTAATAGAGCAGCCTCCTATGTATTTTAGAGCTGCTTACTTGAAAATGGACAGCATGGGTGTAGATACTAGTGATATATGCCTATACTGATAAAACTGCAAAAATTGTTTACTCCTCTGACATTGTAACATGCAAGAAATGGAAGGAAATGTGGGAAAGAGCTGGAATAGGGGATTGTAGGTAACTGATAAAAAAAGGGGGAGAATGCCAAAGAGCATGGAAAGGGGCTATGGGTAAAGAAGCTACTAATTCTCTATTGAAAAGCCCAGAAGAAGACCTCTCCACACCTTCAGAGGGAAAATAGGAAGTGCCTTCTTCAAGTGCAAAAGAAAAAGGTACTATTTTTGCATCAAAATCTATGGTTGGCTATAGAACCAAAAATATTCAGCAACACGATTCACAAGAAAGAGGCAGTAGATGACAAATATCTTTTACAAGAACCCTGAAAATTTTAGCCAGTTTCAGAGTTTTTGAGCTCTTACTCAGGGTATGGGATGTGTGTTTATGGTAATTCTGCAGTGAACTTCTACCTTGTCTAACCTTCAGTTACAGTGGCTAGGCTTTGATTTCACACAGAGTTGGTGGGGAGAAAGCAGGCGTCTCTAGATGCTAAAACTAAGAACCTGAAATTAGTTCCCGCTTGGGCTGTTTACCAGATATGAAGATATGGAAGAATCAAAACACCCCAGCCTCCTGGGGAAAAAAATAATGACAGAAGAGCAGTATAGGCATGCAGTAGTCAGTGGTCAGAAAGGAGGGATGACAGGAGCATGTGGCAATGATCTTCTTTGGTGCTTCCTCTTGGTAGGGCTATAGCTGCCTCCACCTGTGCAACCCACTGAAGTGGCTGTGGCAGAAGGCTCTACTCTCCTTTGAGGGGGATTTGGATTACATTTCAAGCTGCTCAGTTTGACTTCACTCCTTAACTTTACAGTCACCACACCTAGCTGCCTTTGGATGTTTTAAATTGAAAACGCCGAAACCTGAAGCCTCCAAAATGTATACCCACATTAGAAAATTCTGATGTACAAAGTTATCTTTATGATATGGATTTTCACACATATTATCCTACTGTCTGTCACATACCAAACAGAACAAAATCCATAACAGAGGTACCTATATTCCCAGTTACAAGTCTTTGTTACGCAAGTGTCAGACTATAGATTCTCACCAGGTTTTGTTGCATGAGTGAATTTGTAACTATCACAAGTGCCTTTTCTTTGCTGCAATTGCACTCTTAATCCTAAGACTCAGTCTTACAAAACAGATAAGTTCAGTAATGTTTGTGAAATAAAACAAAATTCTGAAACATCTGAATTAAAATATTGTAGGTCTCAAAACCAGCACCTTGAGAAATCCTGAGTCTTACACTTTGGGAAGGGTAGTACAGATTGAAAGAACCAGCAGAACAGCAAGACTGTGGGAGAGGACCTAATTAAGAGAAAGCTGACCGAGTGATCTATGCTACTCAAGCACTACATTTATTTAGAGTTCTTAAAGCAGCAGCTGTTGAATCCGACTTGATCAAATTTATTCTTGCATAGTGTTTTCTGTTTATTCCCTGCAAAAAGATGTTGCAGACAAAGTATGTGAAGGAAATTTTATCCTTATTTAACATCAGCATTACCATAATACCCCAGCACCCAGACTGTGCCTTTAGGCAGGGTGATGAGTGAAGGGTACAGCATATAAATTGCTCATCCCCCTTGTTAGAGATTTTGTGCTTTGAAGGAAAGGGCACAGCACTTGTATGGGTAAATATTTATACGAGGAGAGCTATTTTACTGAGATGTTTATAGCTGCATCTAGTATGTTAGATAAAGCTTTATTACACTGTGCCCTCCCGATGCAATTGGTGATCCTTCCTATCTTCTTCCTCTTCTCTGCGTGTTTGCCAGTCTTTTCTGCAGTCTCTGTGTAATTCTGTTCATGGGGTACCCCAATAAGGGGGTCAGCTCCATTTTCAGGTGTTTATGCTTTTGACAAACCTTTTTAATCATGTGGAATGCTATACACGGACCTCTCATACTGTATTGCTTTGTGACCAAATAAATCCATATTCTGTTACTCTGCTGCCCAGCCAAAAGTGACATTTCTGAGTCAACTTTTATTAACTCTTTCTACAAGTATCCTCCAGAATTAGCTACAGTATTAAGGCAGAAAATGGTGCTGTTTCTTACGGGGAAACCCATACATATACATTTTCAGTGTTGCATGTGTACTCTCTGTTTTTCTTTCGCAATACTTTTGCAGTGTTATGATCCCCTACATTTTCTCTCAGCTTTCTGTCTTTTTCCTTCAACTTGAGTCTGATTATTTTGCATTAATGAACAAAATTTCAGAGCTTTTTTGTATAGCTTTCCTTGCTGTTTGGAGGCCCTTCTCTAGAATGAGGTTGTTTCCTATCCTCAACAAGTCCTCATGCATGGTGCTAACTTCACAAAATTGCCTGGTTTTAATTGAGGAACATTTGATATTTCTGTACAAAGCCACAGACACTAGAGTTCTCTACTCTGCAATGTGACTGTCTATTCCTGTTCTGCTCCTTGGCTTCAGTCAACAAACACATGGGAATTTCAATTGTATTTTCACTTCATTTTCACCTGTCTCATTGTTTTGATGTTTCAGACATTAGTTGCAAGACCATATGTTCCAGAGCATAAATACCTTAATTAAGATGTAGACTTTAAACAATCCCTAAACAGTCCGAAAAGTTGTGAATGGATTTTTTTTTTTTGAAGTTAGGCAGAACTTCATGGTTTTAGCTTAAAGATTTCAGGTTTTACATATCATTAAAAAAAATTAGATTAAGTCTTATTGAAGTTTTTAGTTTAAACATTACTTTCAATTTATTGGCATAGGTCTGAATGAAAGAACTTGTTCTGAGAAAATACTACTCAGTAGACATGCAGTTTTTCACAGTAGAAGAGTTTTTTCCATACACAACCAGAGTTGAGAGAAGCAGTCAGTACCATATGAGTACATGGCTTCTCTCTAGATTTGGTGCCTTGCTTCTCATGGTATATACCCCTATACCCTTTTTTTTTCCCCTCCTTATTCTTGCTGGACAGCATCAATAGTTCTGATTGAAAAAGAATGGATTTGAGAAGCCATAAAATAGAGCATTGCCTACATGACCCTGCAGCGTGTAAGACCTGAAGATATTTCTTAGAAGTAATTGAAGAACCAAAAGAAGTTAAAAGCCTGCCAGACAAGCTTAACTACATGTAGATGGGAACAGGAACTAATATATGACTTGAATGCTGAAAGGCATGAAGGTGGGATCTGTTCCCTGCTCAATTTAAGAAGAAAGCAGAACCATTTTCTTAAACTATCTGCTAACAAGAGAGTGACATGAGCATTCCTGTCAGATCTTCAGCAGGCTTTTTACAAAGGCAAAATCACAGAATTTTTAAAAGGTAAAATGAAATCCCAATGAAATAACTAAATGTAATTATAAAAGGAGACTAAGGTTATCTAGATTGATCTGTAAAGCAAAGAATTGGTCAAGTTGGTGGGTCAGATGTCTGACTTGATGCACCTGAGCTCAGAGATGATTCTAAGATTTTCTGGCTTGATTCATCTGGTTAATTGAAGCTCACCAACAAATTAACATACCCAAATTATTGTAACATTTTACTCTATCAGTGCTTCCTCACTATAGAATAAGCCACTTGAATAAAAAAAAAAAAAAAGAAAAAAAATCAGGCACTTTACTTTTCGACAATGTACTTACTTAAATGCAATAAAGCATTTAAAGGAATTGTTTCAACATTTGTTTGAAGTATGACACAGAATCGACTGGATGACATAAAACTCAACAACCACCTGTTTTCCTAAAGACAATACTTTATATATGATGGCCCTGGAATTTTCGGTTCAGTTTCCTCATGACTCATCTCACACACTGCATTTTATATGGCCTGTGTAGGGAAAAGTAATTCATATGAGTCCTTTTGTAGGCTGAAGATCTTAATAATGCCCTGTGGCATTCTGCCCAGTGTTTACTTCCAGAGCCGTCTGTTACCTATAGTTCAACAGAAAGCATGACTTGGCTACAAGACTTTTTGCACAGAGAAGTGCTCATCCACTTTTTATTGGCTGTTTGAAGTCCACCTCAGGAGCATATATTTTTCCAGTCCTTGGAGGGAATAATTCATCCACCACACCTTTTTCTAGGGGGAGCTGTCTCACCATATGTTTTCTTAGGCATTGCATCAAAATTAAATGTCCATGGGTAACCACCTGCAACCTACACTTACATGTGGTTCATGACCAAGTGCTTAATAAATTCAGTCCAATAAAGAGAAAAAGAAAAGCTATGCTACTTGTATTTCATTTCTATATGTTGAAAGACAAATGTGTCTATTTCAGGGTAGTACTTGAATATCCCAAAAGGCAACAAGCAACTCTTTATGTGAATAACACTTGACTTGTTTTTGAAGAATATTTGACTTTGACTTGGAAGCACTCAGACATTAAGGATGCACTAAAAAGGAAGAGATCCATTTTGAACATATTACAGAAACCATGTGTGACAGAGTAGAACAAAGGGTGAGTACTTTTTTTGAATAACACTGTGAAAGGCAGTAGGAGTATTTTATGCACAAAGCATACATAAACTGAAAAATAGATCCAGTAGAGCCTACCTAAAAAGGCACACCCCACCAGCCCTATGCTAAGCTGGTGGCCAAAATATTTCAACCTATGTTAAATACCCAGGTGAAAGAGATGCCATGAAATGTGCCAATCCCTCATTTTCTTCTGAATTTATACTGCAAATCTTTTACTAGGTGGTGTCAGAAATAAAGATTGATGTAAAAGCCTAGAACTCTGTTCTAAAACTTTAGAATATTTTGTGTCTGTCCCATGAACCAAACCTAGTAAAAATAAATATCTAATCTTATATCCTGTTATTAATGTTCAGTCCACCAAATCACCGCACTATGCAATTTACTGTCCTCAAAAAGACCTATGTAAAAAGCTCTACAACAAAGCTATCACAGAGCTTTGCCACCTTCATCTCTGATCTGCCCATTCAACCAAGCATAAGGTATCATCTAGCTAAGTCGTTAATTTCAATTCTAGAACTCTTGAATTCATGGTTGCTTTTCTGCTAAGTCGCCATCCTTTGCTGCCTTGAGCTTCAATGCTGATTAGAGCTCAGCTGCATATTTCATCTCTGTTTGCAACAGTGAGGCTGCTATATAGAAAGAACCAAACTTCTGTACCCAGTTCAAGACTCTTCACCAGAGCCGCAAAAATTGCTGTCCCAAGGCCAAGAATAAAATAAATTAACCTAGAACAGATAGGCTTGCTGCCTTGCTTGAAACTGCTGCCTCTCCCTGTCTCACTGATGTAGCCCTGCATGTCCTCCTGATCTATAGTAGCAGAAGGATACTCATCTTTTTGCAGGCTCCAGCAGAGTTAGAGGAGGGAGCAGGTTCATAACTACTTTTACAACTAACCATGTTCACCAATGAATAAGCCACTCAGCTTTCTTCTGCACGGCCTTTTCTTGAAACCATCTCCTTGACCACATCTCAGCAATTTCAGTACTGATAGTTACTGGGCTCAGTAAAAGTGTTGCAGTCTATTCAGGACCACCGTTGAACTCTGTGGGTTTTGTTAGCAGTATGCCTTGGCCCCACCAGAATGTCACTCATAGATGAACGATCCTCTATGCATGACATCCTGTTCAAGCCCTGAATGAGCAAAGAGCAAGTAAGCTCAGGGATCAGTTTTTCTCAGATACTTCTGAATATCTGAATCAGCCAGACACTGTAAGAACAGGGAGCTACGTATTGAAAAGCACAGACATCAGGTCACATACTAGATTAAATCCTATGTGCTCCCAGCAAGTTGCAACTCCTCCTATATCACCTGTTTCAAAATCTAGTTGTACTGTAGCCACATCTGTTTTCCTTTGAAACAAGGACAGCTATTGATAAATACATGAAATCAGTCTTTGGGACAAAATCAAAGACTGACCCCAGTGGATATACATGTGTATTCAGCAGTAAGTTATGAGAGTGATTCAAGAACGGAATTTTGAAAATTATTAGGGGATGGAATTGCTTTTTTTCCCTGTGTGCTAGGTGAGGCTTTCTGGTTACCAGTCACCTAATACTTAGGACAGTCCACAACTGGACTGGTTGTTATATAAATGATGACATGAGCCTGCGAAGTGCAATAACCCTAATTAGGCAATAGTAACGAATGTGGTGGGTAGGGAGAATTGATTAGCTAGTGGGATACCAGTAAATACAAAGTGCTTAATCACGGGCAGACTCAGCACCTTGATCTCCCAGTCAATAGCACTTGCAGGTTCAGAGCGCACAAGGAAGCCTTGGGTTTAAAGAGAACATAAAAGGTGCTCTCTCTTCTTTGTTATCTTCACAGTGTGCTGTACTTGTATATCTCATTTCATCCTAGCAGTCCAAAGGCTTTTACAATTTGTAAATGAAGAAAACACTTTACCCATTTCAGAGAGAAGGTGTACCAGCTGTTCAGCATCTGAGAGTAGTGTAGGTCTGGGAGTGAAAAGGGTACCATATCTCATTGTAACACTATGATTTGAGAAAGGAGGATTTTGATAGGCAGCACTTTTAAACCTGAATATGTACTTAATCCAGATAGAGGCTAATTATCCATAGCCTGGCAGAAATCCTACAAAGTTTTTGAATGGGCATAGGACAAACATCTACCTTTAACTTCCATCGTCACTCTTGGCAGGCAGAAGCACAGTAAAACCTGCAACTGGCCTAGGCAGGAGTGAGCTAGAAGGAGGCACAGTTTGATTTTCCTTTGAGCTAGAGAGATAAAAAGGAAAAATAAAACCCATACGCAGGACTCATGTTTCAACCTGCAACCACTGGGCTGTCCCTTCTGTGAACTGATAACTGAGACTGATAATAGATGTAGCCTGACTCTATCAGCTGTACAGACTTATTGTGCTTGTCTCAAAACAGAAATAAAATCAAGTAGGGACAAAGATGACCCCAAACGAATGCTCAGAATACCAAGACGCCTGTGAACTTTGGACATTTAGTTAATAGAAAACTTGGATACAGATCACCTCAGGATAGGCTTGAAAATGCAAATCGTAACTAACACTGTGTTAGCTTAAGTCTCAGGGTCTTCATTTTGTATCTGTAAATGCTGTTTGCTAACTTCAGGACTAGAAAAAATAAATTCAAACCCAAAGCAATATTGCATTGTATTATTCAAGCCAAAATGCTCCACTAGAAAATAGGGGTTTTATATTTGTGTGATTATTTGTTATAATACACGTTTGCTCTTTTCTTGTCATACATTGTTGCAATTTTTGTCACGCAACAAGCAGGTTCCCCTTAGTAACTGAAAGATATATGCCAGCCTTAAGCTGGCTGCCTTCTTGCACGTCTAACCTTGTGCTGCTTATGCTAGTGAAAGATTGTGAGACAAAAAGCCACAGCCATTTTGCAGCTGGAGCTGCTCATGAACTAGGAATTCATAGAAATAGTCTGTCCCTTTTTAAAGTCACTTCTGTGTATCTTAACACTGCTTCTCAGAGCTGATAGAAAAGCTATGGAAGACTTTAACAACAGCAAGTTAATAATTCCCAAAGGCTGAAAAGCAAGAGAAGAGGTACTTTTCCCTCCCAGATGCCTTAGCTTTCTTATCCATGTTTTTTTTTTTTCTTGGGATAAGAAGCCTAGTGTGTTCCTGCAGGTTTCCTGCAGCTGCTTCTTCCATTGTTGCCCAGCTGTATCGTTCTCCATGGGCTGGTGCTCTTATGAACATTCATCAAGCACTTTCCATCTCTCCTCTATAAATCCATATAAACATATTCTATTGGTACATATGGTGAAAAAGACGTTGTCTGAGTGCAATGTTACATGTAGTATCTCCAGAGCCTTCGAAGCTTCAAGGGACCATCTGATGCCTTCAGAGTCATGGCATTGGAAAATGTTAAGTCCAAGACTGAAGCAAATGGAAAGGATTAATAAAAATAGTGGCTGGAAACAAACAGAGATTAGGGATAACAACAGGGAAAAAATGTGAAAGAGAAAAACATTAACTTACCATGGAAACTATTGGCGTGACAAATAGATAAAGGTCTGTCAGCTTTATCTTTTTAAACCCCTATTTACAAGGATTGTATAATTCAGATGTGGAAAGCCTCTGAAAAATGGCCTGCAAGGTCTTAGGAAAGAAGCTTTAAAAAGATATTTCATTCTTATGTATAAAACTATAACTGTTAACTAATTTTAAGAGGTATGTTAGAACATATCAGAAAAGCTTAGTACATACCTTCAGTCTATGCTGGAGTTTTTAAATAGTATTATAAAATCTGCTGCATCATTTCTGTGGTAAATCCACCTATTCAGAGTCTTTTCATGAGTTCAAAATGCAGAAGAGGCGATTTTTGATTAAATAGGTAAAGATTGATCTAGACATCCAGCTGTATTTTTCTTGTTGGGGGCTGTACATTTCTTGAATAGGGAAGAGGGAGACAAAAGTCATTGAAGTTTCTTTACCACTAGCAGGGTGTTTTGTAAGCAAGGACAACTCTCAGACCATCAAATATGCAAGTGTTCTTTGACTATCACATCCTCAAAGTAACGAAAAACGTCTCTGAAGTAGGAGTGCATATCTGTTCTCTGGCTGGCTGAAAACAGCTTCTAGAATTCAGCTCTGCTTACGGGTAACCAAAACTCCAAGTCTGAAATTTGCTACCAGCAAACACTTTGAAGTATTTTCTTAAAAATAGGTGTAGCAAATAATCCCACCAATAGTAACACAGGTACTCATTTAGTATTTGCAAATAGACTATTTGCAAAGGCTAAACACAAAGTGGACATTACAACAGAGCAAATAAAAGACGTGCCTATTTAAAAAACTGCAGGCAGGTCCACTCTTAGGTTCTTACAGGTTCATAACTGGGCTTTGCTCAGTCTTTTTGATGGAAGTTCAGGTAGTCTTCTTTTTTTTCTTTTTTTACCCACTCACACTATATTTTTAGCAAGGGATGACTGTGTGAAAATATTTATATTTCTATTAAGCTTTGTACGCTCATAAGAACATTTAAAGGTTCATAGGCACACCTGGGGGAAAAGAGTGTAGAAATGACTACCTAGGCACAAGGAGTTAGAGTTTTGCTCATCACCAGACAGAATGGAATCAAAATTTTTAAAGGCTTGGAACCCTTATACTTGGCCACAAATCTAAACCCCTTCTTTCATTTATTAAAAAACTCAGAATGAAAACAGACCAATGAAGTGAAAGTAGTCATCTTCCCTCAGGCTTTTATTTGTTTCAATCAAACCTTCTACTGACATATGCACTAGTGACCCATTAGACCTGAATAATAATAAAAAAAATGCAGGTTTGTATTCTTAACACTGTAGCATAAGATGCTCTGGTATGATACAAACTACTGACATCTAGGTAATCAGGGAAAAGAGAAAGTGCTTTCTGCATGGATTGGAAGCATTGAACTTTCTATGAGTAGTTTCAGTTTCAAATCCTGTTCAAGCCTGTCCGCATTCTAACCATCCAGCTGCGGTGAAAGAGGTGTTCATTTCTTGATGGACATGTGCCAAGGCATACAGAACTGGGAAAAATTGCTCTATGCTATACATGCTTTGGCACACAGTGTTTCTGAACATGTCACAGTGATTAAAAAAAAGGGAGAGAGACTGCACTGAACTGGCAGATGTCACTGGTTCACTGCCTGCACTGGCCAGGATTTGCTCTTGGAGGGTGAGCTGGCAGATCAGAGGATTGCTGCTGGCGGAGGTGCCTCCACATAGCACAATGCCATGCAAAGTCAGAGCACAGCAGCGAGCGTGCTAGGAATGAGGCAGTTTTAGAGATTTGGGCCTGTGGGCTTCTGTTAGGTAATATTATTTTCTCCTTTTCTGTTGGATTCACTGTTCTGAATGATGGGAAAGAAGGGATATGTGAAGTCATACCTATTGGAAAAATGTAATTTCTGTTCCCAGAGTAGTCTGTTCCACAAATGAAATAGACTTAAGAAGCTGGGAAACTGATTTTTGATGCTTACCCATTTGTGCAGAACTGCTGGATACAAACCCTTCATCATTTTCACAGCTCACTTACATCTGGACAGGTGAGAGCCTATGTAATGTTACTGAGTTTAGTGACCTGTTTTCAGAAAAGAAACAGCACCCTCACACACAAACAGACCTCTGAAGAAAAGAGGAAATGAGTGGTATACTTCCTTAAGCTTCGATCACGCTTCAAACCTGCCTTGTCCAAGATAGATGAAAGTAGAACATAATTCCAGAAAAAATCAGTTGCTTTTTTAAATTCAAAGGAAGTTTTAATTACACTGATAAAATCCTGATTCATGAATGGATCTCATCTTCAGCTCCACCCCCTTTGTAAACCATAGATATTACAGTATACTTAGGAGTGAAGAATCTGGGAAAGATTTGTTCTTTCACTTAAACTGCATGTTGCATAATGCTCAGCTACAAGAGGTATCAAGAACATCATACATATATGACTTTAGTGTACGTGTTAATGCTGTATGACCTTGCTGTAAAAAAACCCCAAATTTTTATAAATTGCAACACTAAAAAAAGTAATTCTTTGCATTTGCTGTTTTATCATAAATAATCAAATGTATTTTAAATCATCTAACTCACTGCATGCTCATTCTAAAACCTATAGCTGTAAAAAAATTGTAGCAATATGATTGGCAGCATGCTTTTGAATGTAATTAATATAATGAAAATAAAACATGAAATACTGTGATTGAATTCGTGTGTGTGCATATGTTCATGCTCAATACGGGAAAAGCACTAAATCCCAAGAGTAAAAATGCTACTGTTCAAAATATTGGTTATCCAACTTTACCAGAATATAATTGGCCCTCAGGGAGTACAACACAGAGTAACAAGTAAAATACATAGAACAGTAGATAATGACAGTAGAAAGTTAATAAATGCAATTATTTTATAGTACTTAGAATAATGACTGTGGAAGCCAACACTTCTTAATTTGTTTTGATAAAAATAGAAAATAAAACTTCAAATCTATCTTTGTTAGCATGGTTATCAGTGAAAAAATAAAAACAAACATAAACAAGGCAGTGACTTATCCACAGATACTCCCACTCTTTCTGAAAAAGCTAGTTTTCATCAATTACATTTTGCAGTTACAAAGAAAACAAAACCATCTGAGCAAATCAGCTTTTTATACTCAGTGTTTCTACAGGTGTTTAGGGACTATGTGTAAGACAACAGGGAGTAGGCACAATTTTATGTGCTTAAGCAACTATGGGAGTGATTCGGAATGACTTCCCTCAGTTCCCTTGAAGGTATTGAAGGATAAACGTGAAAGATGGTTTTTGTGAATACTTTAGGGAAGGTGGGTTTCAGAAAGTGATGAGGTGCATTATGACAGGTAATACCTGGCTCCAGAAACCATTCCTGAGGTTCTCATCCCTGGGCTTTTAAGATTACATGTTTGTGATGAGGGCATGCAAAATACTGTCATTGTCCATGTTGCTGCAGTGCTGCTCCTGCCAGGTACTTCACGACAGAGACATTTTGCACAGAAGAGTGTTCATAGAAACATAGAATAGTTAGAGTTGGAAAGGAACTTAAGATCATCTTGTTCCAACCCCCCTGCCATTAGCAGGAACACCTCACACTAAACCATGCCACACAAGGTTATGTCCAACCTGGCCTTGAACACTGCCAGCAATGGAGCATTCACAACTTCCCTGTGCAACCCATTCCAGTGCCTCACCACCCGCACAGTAAAGAATTTCTTCCTTATATCCAATCTAAACTTCCCCTGTTTAAGTTTGAACCCGTTACCCCTTGTCCTATCAGTACAGTCCCTCATGAAGAGTCCCTCCCCAGCATCCCTATAGGCCCCCTTCAGATACTGGAAGGCTGCTATGAGGTGTCCACGCAGCCTTCTCTTCTCCAGGCTGAATAGCCCGAACTTTCTCGTCCTACCTTCATACAGGAGGTGCTCCAGTCCCCTGATCATCCTTGTGGCCCTCCTTTGGAGTTGTTCCAACAGTTCTATGCCTTTTTATGTTGAGGACCCCAGAACTGCACATAATACTCTAAGTGATGTCTCACAAGAGCAGAGTAGAGGGGCAGGATCACCTCCTTCAACCTGCTGGTCATGACCCTTTTGATGGAGCCCAGGATACGGTTGGCTTTCTGGGCTGCAAGTTCACTTAATAATGAGAGTCAATAAGCAGATATAACAAAGTGAAGAAGCTACAGGGAACTGTGAGATGTTTCTGAACAACAGCTGAATGACACTCACTGCAGGGACAGAAGCCAACTGCCACCAAGTGTTCCAGAGGCATGTCAAAGCAGGCAGATCTGAATGAGAGATTTAAGAGAGGATAATGCATTATGTTTGGTGATTGTTGCAGATTCTACGGAGATTCTACATCCCTTAGGTAAGCTTCAGTCTCTCAGGTTATTGAGGACAGCCAACAGGCACCAGGACATGAACAAGTGCAAACAAGAGAGAAGGGACAGGACTGCAAGAAGACCAAAGGTAATGATAAAACAAGGGAAAGAGAGACAGAACAGAAACAAGATCCATAAAAGAAGGAAAACTACAGCAAATAGAGCAGGAAGGATCTGCAGGAAACATTCTCCTGGAACTGAATTTTTAAGTTGCAAAACAACTTTTATGTAAAATACGATTTGATGGTTCAAGTAGTGGTACCGTGAGCTATGAGTCTAAAAGTCTGCCTTGTTGATGGCAGGTGAGTTCTGCAGAATACAAAAATTAACATTTTTGTATTCAATTTTTTCAGGTCTGAAAACTAGAAGAAATGACATTTAAAAATGCGTAGTAGGATTACTATTGCAATTACAGTGCCAGAGACTTAAAAGATAGATAGAAAAAAACAGACTGCCTGTGCAACCTCAATTCAACCCCTGGAAGCAGATGTGATCTTTCATTATAAGTTCACAGCAGCAAATTTTTGTCTTGTCGTGACTTCTGCTGGATCCCCTGTGTGACCCATCTGTGCGGCCTTACAAGTGCTCAGATTGAGAGAAAAACAAACACCCTATGTGGTGCAGCTTAGGAAGTATTCACAATGAAACGAGTTAAGGTGGCTTGTGTACAAAATTCCTTTAAGGTAAATGTCAGTTTTAACAGCAGCAACAAATTATCCACTGGTATCTCTTGTTCTGCTATTAAAAGTAAGCTGAGTATGAACTCTCATCCTAGTATTTTAATTAAAAGAAACCTAAGTGTCATGCTTTTTCTCAAAATGGATAGCATTCACTTCATTACTGTAAGCATAACCACACTCAGCTTTAACCACAGCTAATTATCCATCATTCCCACATCTTATGCTGTTAATGGCAGCATAAATACAATCTTCAAAAGCATCCAGCAATGGCAGTCTAAAGGCTGTTTCATTGCTTATCCAAAAAAATCACAGAAAACTACCTTTTATATAACTCCAAGTGCTCTACCCTTTCCAAAAAAATGTATGTCTTCCTCCTATCTGTCCCTTGTCAGACAAAAACCGTATGTCTTAGAAGTTTTAATACGCCCTGCACTTCAGACGGACTTCTTTTTCCAAACAGCTAATGTGAGCTCATTATGTTGAATTATAATAATTAGCTCTGCAATGTAAAACTGCCTATAATATACTTCGATATTGCTGCGTTGTATTGACAAAAAGTACTAAAACAGGAAATGTAACTTATGGATGTAATATTGAGCTTGCTCCTGGGAGGTCTAACAAGTGATGGATGTCCTAAAGGAACAAGAACAACAGGCATTAAATAAAGGCTCAGGTTTTTTGTCCTGCAAAATAGCTATAGAAAACAATTATTTCTAGTGTTAGCTATTCAAATAGGCACCAAAGGAGCACAGGGACTGCCATGCTTAAGAGGACAAGAGAATAACACCAAGTTTTGCTCTGTTATCAATGGTATACTCAGACATTTAGGATGAAGTTACAAAGCCCAGATTACATACTCTCTAGGAACAGAGGGCACTTTTCTCCTGACCTCAGCCATTCCACTCATACTGTGAAATATGATGGCACTCTGTAATTTTCATCTTGATTACTGTAACAATAGTTTCCATCCTCATGTATATTTACCATTTTGCATGAACAGATACAATCTACTAGTAAGAGGATTAAAAGGCACTGAAATACACAAATAGATCATTAGAGACAAATTACATTTGTAACTGATGTTATTCTTAAGGCTCAGAAAAGATAATCATTAGAATGTGGCAGCCAAAAAAAACCCAGCAACCCCCCCCAGAAACCCATGGGTGAACTTAAAAGGAATCTGAATTTGTCTAATTTTAGCAGTATGTTCATTGCCTCAGCTTCCTCTGCAAGTAGGTGGATTGTCCTCCTCAACACAGATGGCATGGCAGTCCCTCCAGAATCACACAGTAGTGCTATGTTCCCCTTGAAGCCAAAGTGGAATTTCCTCATGAGTGTCTTTGCCATAGGCCCATCAAGTAGCGTCATTACCATCAAGTAGCATCTCCATTCCTTCCCTGTTTATCTGGCCCCAAGGCTTTCTCATTCACTTTACTGGCTCCAACTGACCAAACCCTTGCAGCTTGGCTCATGCTCCAACCCCGTAGCTAGAGATGCGTTTGAAAGTTCTCCCATAACCTCCCATGTTCGACATGTTTCTTCTGTCCCATGGGAGCTTTTTTTTAAAATCTCTGTGGCTTGAACTTGTGTTTCCTCTTCCCACACTTCTTTACATGGAGCTTTTCCTAAATCTTTTCCCAAATACTTTTCTCATAAAGGTAACCTTCCTGATTCTTCTCCCTGTTGAGAGAATAATCATCCTTTTCTCTGAATCCCATTAGTTATACTCAGATTGTTTTTTCCATTGCTTCCTCAGCCTTAGACTCTGCAATCTGCCTTTACTGGTAGCTTAGACTCCCCCTGCGGAGTGGCTGTTCTAGGCTACTGGACATCATTAGAAGTGTTCTTTCTAAAAAAAATCTGAGGTATTTATAGACTGGGTAACGAAACCACCAAAACACAGTTCCTTGGGGAAAAAAAAACCAGAGTAAGGTAGTTTTGGAGCAAGAGTTGGCAAGCCCAGTCATACAAGACACATGAAATAATCCAAAAAGTTTAGTGACCGGATTCCTGTTTGTAACCTACAGTGACAGGCATGCAGCTGTTTCTGTATATGAAAGCAAATAACATCACTGGGAAATCAAACAAGAATCATGAATCTTTCAGTCTATTATATGCTAGATCCTTGAAGAAAATATGCAAAGAGATAAAACATAATTAGCAATGTTTCACTGGTTACTCTGTGTATTCTTTACATTTCTATATGTTTATTTTTACTAGATCCAGACACCTAGTCATGAAGAAATAAAAGCATCTTTCCTGATACAATACTTTAGACAGATTAAGGGTGACAATTTACAAACTTTAGAAATATCCTTTGAGCATGACACATCAAACTTATGACATCTATCATGGATAAGCTAGAAAAGTAACACAAGTTAATAGACATCTCCATACTCCAAAAAATGATGAAATGGAGCTCACATGACATGTAAATGGTACATGTAAGTCATCATAGAATCCATCATCTCTATTGATAGGTACACTAAAACAATGTCACCTGGCTGTGATATGTGCCTTTAGTAAATTCCTAACTGCCTATGAATTCTGCAGTTTTCTGATGTCTGATGACTTATAATTTACCTCAACTGAAAGCACGATGCAGAGAACTAATAAAACTGACCAAGAAAAAAAAATCTAACAGAAAACATCAATGAATGTAGCAGAGTTGGTTGACCCTAAGACACTTCCCAGCTGGTCCTCAGCTCACTTGAATTGCTAATCTACCCTAGGAGTACTTGGTAAAGAACCAGAGTCTTCAGAGAAGTGAAAACTTCTTGGCCTGAGCAGGAAACTACATAGGCAAGATTTGATAATCCAGAAGAAAAAGTTTCTCAGAACTGACTGCTCCTCTATTCTGGCCAATAAAAAGATCTGTAGGAGAAAGATCATAGTTAAAAGCCCTTCAGCACAGTAAAGAATAACAAAGAATAAGAAAATTTCTTACAATAATTTTTTTCCTATTCTTACAAAATTCCTTATTCAAATCTATCAGACACTGATTCCCCCTGTGTATTTATCCCCCTTATAAAAGAGAGATGCTGTCTAAAGCACTGAAGATGCCAACAAGGAATTTAAAATTATCTTATTCAAATTAATTCCAATTGCCAGTCACTGTGCTTTTTACCACCAGTGTGCATCACCAGGCAAATTCTTGAATTTCAAAAACATGAAGTTGCTTATAAATATATAAACAACACAGAAGTATGGGACATAATGAATTGTGATGTTTCCAGGTTTCTTCTCTTAGTGCTGTGCCAATGCTCTGACTTGCAGCTGGGCTAAGTGGATGGCTGCATTAAGTTGCATTTCAGATATTCTACCGTGAGAATTCTACCAGATTTTTCCCTAGCAGCAGAGGAAACAGGTCAAGAATGTCATTTCACACACACTCATGCACGCACACACATATTGCTGACTCAGGAGCAGATTTAACTGAAGTGATAACCAGGGGGGAAATTGCAGTTAGTTCAAATCAGAGGGAAAGGAACTAAACATCAAAAAGTTGGAAGCATGTGCAGCTTCACACCATTGTTTCAGACGCTCTCACAAAAGCTGACTAGACACAAACACAGCAGGTGCAATACCAAAATCTCCTCTTAGTAGCTTTGTTAGAAACTTAATCTTTTGTTTGAAGTAGCTTTAGTATAGCTCTCATGCTGTTTCACGGTTAGAGTATTTTCCCCTAATGTAATATGTCAGGTATTGATAAGTTTGTTTTAAGTTGTATATAATTAAAGCAGTAAATAGAATACTGACATGTCTGTGACCTGAAACACCGCTTTATAGATAAGTATATGCAGGGCTGTGCTACAGAAAACATGCATATAATAAAATACAGGTCAGCCAAAATCCTTTGCCCTCAATGAAATGGCCTGTTTACTCTAAATCATGCATCAGCATTAAAATTGCAGGGAGAAAGCACCCCTCCTCCCCCCAGTACTGAGACAGATGGAATAGACCTCCAGCTGGAGGCTTCTTTTCAATGTTTTTGTGGATGGAACTGATATCTCCAGAAATTAAAAGCTGTATCTACTAATTTTTTTTTCTCTTGTGATAAGTATGCTAATTGGATAAAACAAGCACAGACACTTGCAAGTACATTGCTACAAGATATACTGTTTAATACCCACTCTAGCAATGAAAATTATTCTGTTTGTGCTAAAAAAGGGAAGCCAAGGAGAAAGGTCATTATATTGTGTCTGCAGCTTTCATTCCTAATATGTGATTCTCATTTCTCAGTAAAGGGAAAATCAATACTCCCTTTAAGTTGCCTCAGATTCAAAAAGGATAGAGCTTTTACCGACTGCATAGTAGTGATTTAGAATGATCATGAGGTACATTATGCAATGCTGTTTTTCACAAAGCTCTGAGGTTCATTTCAATGTCTTTAATTATGCTATTGAGTCTTGTCCTGACTAGTAAAATAAAAAAAAAAAGAAAACATTTTCAGTGCTACGATTGTTTAGCAGAAATTTAACTATTTTATGAGCTGCTTCTTAACAACTTATTGTTCTCCTCAGTTCCTATTTAGGTGATATGTTTTACTTGCAAAGCTTGAATATTAAAGGCAGACATGGCATCCTGGATTTCTGACAATAATAAAAGAAATACTTATCAGGTTCATACATTTATTAGGGTTTATTTACCAAGAAACTATGTCTGTAACAGATACACACAGGTAATTAGTTTCTTTTTTTTTCTTTTTTAATTATAAGATCAGATTCTCAACCAGCTACATTAAAAGGACTGAGAAAAACAACTAGTTTATTACTGAAAATTGTAACAAAATTAAAGCAAGGTTTAGGTTTATTATATCACATAAAGAAATGCTACCTGTATTCTGGAAAAGCCCTGAAAACTAACAACACACCTGAACACAAACATGAGGAACAATGGAGTCACAGACTGTGGAGTAGAAGCCCTTACTGCCAGATGTGAAGGAGGAATGGGCTCACTGTAAGTAAAAGGCTGGAGTCAGCACCTGGAGGTATAATCACTCTCTAAATTAGTACATGGCATATTCCAGCACTAGTAGTCATCAACAAAGAGTTAACAAAGAGAAGTGAAAGGGTGTTTCTCATAAGAAGAAACCTCTTGCAAAAAATATCCTTGGGCTTAAAGAGATCAGTACCATCCCTGACATCATAAACTCAAATGTTCAGCACTAAAACTGCAAGCCCCATCTCTTTGGCATAAGGTTTCCATCTAAGCAAACACATTTAAACATGTATGCAAGCTTATCTTTAAGCACATGTTTGAAAGCTCTGATGCATTGTGCAGCAGAGGAGAAACGAAGTCAATTCTGGTGAGCAGTTTCTTCCTGTATTTGCTGGGGCACGCTGTTCTTAGGGCTGAACAACGCCCTGCATGAAAGCTATTATCCACCGCTTATGAGGTATCTCAGATCTGGATCCAAATTCTGATCCTGACTCATGAGCCCGTAACAGTAGGATTTCCATAATTTCAGCTTCAAATTCCAGGTTATGCATTACCTTTTCCATACTTCCTGTATTTTTTCTTTCTTCCTTTTTTTAAATATAGAACAGAGAATTTTAATTTGATCTATGTAAAAAAATAATAATAACAAAATTACTACTGCCACCTGCTCCTTTCACCTCACCATCACTCACTAAAGACACCATCTGGGAGTGACTAGCAACCAGAGCAGGGAGTGAGCAGTCCATATGTTAAAATTTTAGATTTGACAGCCCTATTCTGGCCTTTCCATCACCCGCTATTTCTCTATTTCATGGTTTCGGTACTATAACTGTCTCTGCAACATTTGCAAGGTCTAAATAATTCTTTTTTTCATTGCAAATCCATCTTTATTTTAGGATAAATCTTCCATTTATGCTGAAATCCAACAGCTTCTGTCCACTTCCAGACTCCTTCCTAAAATTTAAAGTGAAAATGATGAGATGTTTAATTATCAACACCTGTGGCAGTTACTGTACAGCTAATGTATTAAATTATTAGACTAGAAAGAAAGCACAGTTCTCTCATTTTTTACATTAGCTTGTTAATGTGACAGAGCTTGGGATACTGTTAATACACTTTACAAGACCAGCAAGAAACCTAAATAACTTTTTTTCCTCTCCTTGTTTCAACCCCAAAATTCCACCTTTTGGATTTGCCATATCATTTCACATACACCCAAAGTGTGGGAAGACTTAACCAAAAACAAGGAAAAATTTTTTAAAAAGCAAAATATATTTATGCCACTATAAAAATAGGCCGGTGTAATCCAAAGGAAGATACTGTACCTGAAATGATGCTTGCTATTTGCTTACTATCCCTGGACCCAATTTTCAACAGACTAACTCATCTTGTAATACTGAAACTTTTAGATGCATAACCCTGTAAAATTTTTTAGTGTTTATTCATGTAAAGGACATTAAATCTAAGCTCAAGCAGATGGAGCAAAAATAACTTGTGAAAAAGGGCAGAGACACAAACTTTTATATGCATAAAACCAAAGCCAGACTGAAGCATTCCACTGAATATCAGCAGATCTTGTACATTTGTCTTTTGAATGGATACATTTGCTTACGAAGCACAAAGGGTTCTGTAAGACCATTCATGAACAACTGAAAAGGTTTAGACATTGCAAGACTTTACTACTACATAGTGAATAAAACCAGCATCCAGTAAAACCTTTGAAACTGAAGTTATATTAAACATTTACTTTAATATAAATCCTGCAACTACACCTGATAAAAGATTCTGAAATCTTTTGTACTCCACTCATAAGCCTTTCAAGGTTATTCAGTGCCAAACGAAATATTAATGCAACTCAGAAAGCATTTTGACTAGCCAGGATGTGCACAAATTCAAGAAATAGGAAAGATGAGACTCATCAGAACACCCATTGGAGAAACACAACTCATACTTTAAAAAGTCCTGTGCATTTCTTGGGCATTATCACTTGAATATGCACTTTGTCGATAGTTTTCTAGATTTTACACTTCTCTGCAGTCTTAAGAATATATTGATAAAGTATTTGATCAAAATATCCATTACTACAAGTCAAAATTTCAGTGGGTAAGGATCAGATTCTGCCATCTTCAAACCTCTGGGTGAAGGTAAAAATCAGCACTCTTTGCCACAGAGAAAAGGTTTACTTGGAGATGGCTTTATTGGAAGGACAGCATTAGGCAGCAATCAGCACTATTAAGAGAGTTATTTCCTTTAGCCACAGAGTTCTGAGATTTACAGTTGAAGAAGTAGATATGTTATTTCAGTGAGAATCTACCCAGTAAAACACATCTATTTTATACTTGCTCTCCTCTTCCACTCATATTTTGGAGCTCTACTGGTGTGGCTGCCAGCTGTGACCAGACTGTCAATTATTTGGCTCCCTCACCGAATGGCTGGATCACATCCAAGGCTGCTTATTTACAAGACTAAAACAAAATTCAGGTCCATTTTGTTTGTATACAGGTGCTCAATTAGGAGAGATCCTACAGGGAAACAAACTTTTATTTGAACTATAAACACATTGATGTTTTTTAATGTGAGAAGTCAGCAAAAAATGAGGGGGTGCCTTACATTAGGAGGAAAAGTAGTAGTGGAGTCAGGAGTTTCTCTGATTCAGTGCACTTTCTTCGAAAAGCACTTCTTAAGCCCAGGGAAACAAAAAGAAAGGCAATGCCTATTTCTCAGTTTCAAGAATTTTCAGCCAGAACTGAAGTCCAGAAGCTTCGTCCTATTGCAGTTTTGCTTTCTGATAACTTTGCTGCATTCCAACAGACATCTCCAAACCCCCCTGAAGGCAGCCTCTCCCAATCACTTCCACTTTGCTCTGAGTGGGAATGAAAGCCTGTGACTTTTAGTTATATCTCTCTTCGGATGAAAGAGGGGAGCTGTGCTGCTTCCCCCAAGTCATGGGAACCAACTGAAACAGAGACCCTGAATCTGGTTTTTTTCTCCAAGGTGTTTTAAAGAGCTTTATTGGAAGAGCAAACAAGCATTAATCAGGAATTCAGAGTTCTTTCCTGGGCACAGTCATTACAACAATTGCAGTTACTGATGCAGTAATTGACAATAGAAGAATATTCCAGTTTTGTCTAGGTCCATTCCAACCCTAACCAGCTTACAAAAGCCAAAGCATCTAGCAAAGTCTTCTTTTAATAAATTTTAATTTTTTTTAGCATATAATTTTTGTTTAGAGATTTGTTTTCTGTTTCTTTTTTTTTTGTTATGACATGAGGTCAGGAAAATGCCTAAAATAATGCCATGTATCAACTTTTACACTACTATTTTTCTATCATGTCATCGTAATATAACAACATAGTTTTACTTTATATTTTATTTTATTATACAATGGAGTAGCAAAAGTTTGAATATTCCTTTGTTGTATGACTTGTGCTCTGTGGCATTAAAGCCACGACTGTAACTAGCATGAAGCAGTTAGCATTTATTTTACTTCTGTGCTCAAAGTTCCTCTTGTGTCAGACATATTTTGAAATAAGGAATGCCTATTACCATAAAAAAGTTCTTAGATATTTCTCTGAATATTTTTTCATAAAAAGATAATTTAAGGTTAACAGGAAGAGATCAACATGGGAAAATTTTATTTCCAATAGAATGAAAGCCAAAGAACAATCCAGTGCAATCATGAGTGTTATTATGAGTTATCATGGAGGTATCTAACAATTTAAAAACATAAACCAAACATTAAAGCGAGTTCAAAACAGAATGTTAATCAACAGCTATTACTATTAAATTGATTGCAGAGTTTATATACTGTTTGATAATTTCAAGCAATCGTCATTAGAATTCGGAAATTAAAAAAGGCAAATGATTCTGGAAATTTTTTGTCTTTACCAGCTTACCCTTGACCGCTGGTCATACCTACAGGCTGGCACAGCTCTCATGATGCGGAATCAGCTCACAAACCCATTGCTGCCCTGGAGCACTAACAGTTACATGCAAAAGACACCATCAGCAGTAACTTTCAAGGCTTTGCACTGGGTACATAAACCTTTAAATCACTATGCAGGCTGTCAGTAGAATCAGTAATATTTTCCTCTATCTTCTTTCTTCTGAGATCTGCAGATCTGAAAAATCAATGGGTAGGACACATCCATTACTGGGAGGTGTGGTTCTCTTCTAGCCTCCATGGATTTTGCCTATCTAGCTCTCCAAGTAAAAGGGCTCCTCATCTAATTTCTGAGTGTAAGGAAGACTTTCTGCTTCTTTCCATCATCTGCTTAGTATATATCAGTGCTCAGCTACAGCAGATTCTCAGCTTAAGGATCTTGGTGACAGTCTCCTCATAAAAATCCCCCTTGAATTCTCACAGAAGATGCTTTTAAGGGTACTTACCTTTTCTGCAGAAACACAGCCTCAAAAGCAAAATTTTACAGAAATGATGTGTTATATCTCCAATACCACAGATAAAGTGTTAGAGGTGTTATATAGGTACCATAAGGAACAGCTTCATTGAGGTAAAAGTGATACCTCCAGTATAAAAAAGAATTCTCAAGTATTAGAGATGAATTTATTTGAAGCTGCTTTGTACTGAAGCTGAGCTTAAAAATTAATGACTCAGCCAAACATTATAAATTCCTTACTACTACATTTCAGTGATCCTTAGGCTGATACGTGTGCTAGTTCTTTGCACATAAATAATTTAGCCCACCAGCATCTTTTCTTAATTTTTTTTTTTTTAGTGAAAATCAATACAAATGGACCTTTGTCTATGGAACAGTTGACCTCTTTGTTGCAGAGCTTGAAAAGTGTTTGCTAACAATACTGGGAAAATGGAGGTTAAGTATTGATCTATTCTTGAGACAACTTGATCCTAAAAGTGGTGGTCACAGTTTTGGCTTCATCATTATGGGTAAAGCCATCCAGCAATGCAGAGGAGTAACGTGAACAACATTGCAGCTCTGGTGCCAAGAGGGCATTCCTGTTGCTGCCACATCTTTCTGCTTTCCTTATGAGAAAGGGCTGAGTTAAAGTAGTAGAAGCAGTGTTTTCCTATACCACCTTGAGTTTTACACTTGGAAATATACAAATTACCAGATATATGCACCTTCATTCCTCCCAGAGGAGCATTCTTGCTGGCTCAGCACAGCAGGAAAACAGCAGAGTAAGGTGTAGGAAGTGTCCTCCTGGTAACCCTGCATAAATATGCTGATCACCAGGAAGTGCCAGTCAAGAGACACATCCAGTTTATTTTTACAGATGAATATATATTTTATACTTCAGTTAACTTTTATGCACTTCCTGGAACATGCAGAGCCTGCTGATGCACTCGGCAAAGGCAGAACATGGCCAAAACAGATATGAAGGACCTATGCGCAGGTAACCATAACTCCTTGGTGTTGCAACCAACCATTCCTTGGTGTTGCAACCAACTATTCCTTGCCTTTCCAAACTCCCTGACATTCTTTCAGCACTGTGTGTTTTTTGGAAGATGAACATGAGATCTACATATATAGCTGTCAAAACTCCTGCAAAGAAGATTTTCTTACCTTTACCTTTTGCAAGGCTACCTTCAGACTTCACTGAATTTTTGGGAGCTTTTCCACTGCCTTCACAGCCCAGTATGTTACTCTATAGTCTCTGCATGAAATTCAGTTGTGTGTGAAAGGCTAACACAAGATAGAATAAAAACTGCTGCTGAGGAGAGATTTTTATTCATGAAGAAAGAGCTGGGATAATAATGCTGTAATATCTGCTGTGTATAGAATTACAGTTTTTAATATTCCAGAAAGATTTCCAGCAATTTAACACTCTTGTTGCAAAGCTATGTTTGCAAATTATATAGAAACAAATGAATGTTCTGTTTTTTTTCAGATAGTTAAATTCATAATGAAATTTTGTTTCTCAATGCTGAGAATAGTTTGAGTTCTTTTCTATGTTCGTCAACGTTTGTCCACAAAATTAGTGTGACTGATTAGTCTAGAATATAAGATCAGTCCTTCATTGTGACTCAGGAAAAAGACATGCTTGAAGACTGAATCCTTTTTTTTGTATGCACTCATTCCTTCATCAACCGAAACTATGCTGCCAGGCAGCTTGTTTAGTCCACTACTGAATGATTTAATTTAAGATACAATTGAACAATCTTTTTGCTTATATTCTAGTTACAATACTTTAACACAAGACAATACACTGTATACTCAAAGAATATTCTTGTTTAATTCAATCTTACACCCTACAGATTCATATATCTGAAATTCAGTGCAGTTAGGATGATGAGAATGGTGGAGTTCATGAAAGAGTAACAACATCTACTTTCTTGTTTTGTAGTTGAAGCAATAAAATTCTGCCAAAATTATTTGTATATTTTTTAGTGCTCTAAGCGAGCTATTCAGAAGCAAAGCTACAGTCTTTACCAAAGTAAAGTTTCCTTTGCCTGTGAGAGTAATTAGATGTATGCATAAGGACTAGAAACAAAAGACTAGCACTCCAGCTACTCCATGACAACAGTGAAATGCAAAGGCTGATTCTGCTCATGCTGAAGATGATAGGAATCACACTGCCTCACCAAGTGCAGCGTTGCTAGCATAAACCAAATTAGACAGAAAGCAATTTACTACAAAGCACACTTTAAAAAGGAGGCGGGTAAGTGACATTTTTTTTCCACTTCAGTATGGCTTTTCACTAGTTTCCGAGTATTTCAGCCCAAACGCAACGGCTGTATGGAGCGGATGGAAGCTCATGTCCTCCCTTTTTCTGTCCAGTACGTGTTCTGACTTATCAAAGAACTCCATGTGGAAGCTTATTTTGCACTCTTGAAATAATTGATGTCTCCTCCATACCCAAGTTTTCAAGATCTTACAGGACAGGACATAGGGGTTTTCCATTTCTTAACTTCATAGAATCATAGAATAGTTAGGGTCGGAAAGGCACCTCAAGATCATCTAGTTCCAAACCCCATGCCATGGGCAGGGACACTTCCCACTAAACCATGCCACACAAGGCTCTGTCCAACACAGCCTTGAACGCCGCAAGGGATAGAGCATTCACAACTTCCTGGGCAGCCCATTCCAGGGCCTCACCACCCACACGGTAAAGAATTTCTTCCTCATATCCAACCTAAACTTCCCCTGTTTAAGTTTGAACCCGTTACCCCTTGTGCTATCACTGCAGTCCCTCATGAAGAGTCCCTCCCCAGCATCCTTATAGGCCCCCTTCACATACTGGAAGGCTGCTCTGAGGTCTCCATGCAGCCTTCTCTTCTCCAGGCTGAACAGCCCCAACTTTCTCAACCTATCTTCATATAGGAGGTGCTCCAGTTCCCTGATCATCCTTGTGGCCCTCCTTTGGAGTTGTTCCAACAGTTCCATGTCCTTCTTGTGTTGAGGACCCCAGAACTGCACACAGTACTACAAGTGATGTCTCAGGAGAACAGAGTAGAGGGGCAGGATCACCTCCTTCAACCTGCTGGTCACAATCCTTTTGATGCAGCCCAGGATACAGTTGGCTTTCTGGGCTGCAAGCACACACTGCCAGCTCATGTTCATTTTTTCATCGACAAACAGCCCCAAGTCCATGTCATCAAAAGGACTAGCAAATGATCCCTTTTTCTTTCTTGGCACTAGCAACAAGGAAAACTGATTAATATTGGACTCCTGGAAGTTACAGGTGCTTAAATATAATTGATTTTGACAGTACAATTATAATTTAGACCAGCTGAAAAGCAAGGAGAAAATACGAATATAATGCACTGACACTGGAAAAAATATGCATATTTTTCTGTTGATTTCCTGCTGGGACAGCATGATTAAATAAAGATTTATTAATCCTTAAAAGCCCTGAAAAAGTTATCTGAGGAAAAAGATAATCTAATAATTTCTAGCAACAGCCAACATTTAACACCAGAATAATCCATGCCCAACTCTGTCTTTAAAACTTTTGCGCACCAGACAGGGATAAAGGAGGACTAAGCAATATGAGGACATCCTGGCTAAATCAGGGATTACTGGATTTTGCATGCTGCTGTGGGACTGTTGCTACCCTTAGAGAGAGGGTGTCACATACATTACCTTTATGCCAGGCAAAGTTAGCTGTCATGCATGACTGCCTGTTCCATCCAGTGAACTACTGCATTTCACAGTCAAAGTTCTTCCAGACACTGTCTTACATTCTCTCCTCTCAGTTTCATGCCGTATGCCTGACAGATTATCACATCATCCCTTCATCAAACATTTTTAGGTAGGTATGGATACAGCTGTATTAAGTGTAGATAATGCCCTCTATAGAGTACCACAGAAAACCTGATACTTTTCTCCCTGGATCTGATGGCACTATCCACCTTCCAATTTGGTGCATAATTTTATACTTTATACACTTCTCTTAGTACTGGAGCTTACACTGTTAAGTGGCCTATTGACCAGCCTGGTTCGTGGCATGAAGGATTTTCAGGTGATGGTTGAGTAGTCAGTTACATCAGTATTTTCCCCACCTTTTCACCTTGTGAGTGCAGGATGACAGTTTTGATTCTTGCAATCTTAAATCCCTTTTGCATACTACTTCACCTCATACCTGTTAACACCTTTTCAGGCTTCTCACTTTCACTATATAATTATCATGTTCCCAGTGTTCTGTAATTCAGTATGAGAATTTCCCTTAAGGGATTTTCTTCATTTTGAAATTCTGGCTGAATAAAGTCTTGTTGACACAGCACTCAGAGCACTTCTCCATTTGCCAATGCATTTTTCATTATAGTGCTCTAACCAGGATATTAATTGACGTCACGGTACTATGTACAGATGAGTACTGAAATTATCCAAGTGATACCCTGCTCCTACATCACAAAATTTTCCTGAAAATTTACCCTTGATTAGTAAATTGTCATGGGGCACGGTATTAATCTACTATTCTCCCTTCATCTGCTAATTATAGCTCAGCATTTAGGACTGCTATTCACATAGGTCAGCCCTAACAAACCTAGCAGAATTTTATCCTTTTTAATTCTATTAGAAAAAGGCAATCTGGTTTGTAAGGCAAGATCTGTTCTTTATAAACCCATGCTGTTTATCGCTCTTGGCACTACTGCCCTGGATTTAGTTATTTTTTTCTCAATATTTGTTCCATTATTTTAACAAGGAACACAATTACAGTTCTAGGCTTTGATCCTGAAATGAGCTCAGCAGGAGCTTTACGAGTGACAAAATTCAGTTAATTTCATGCCTTTTTTCATTTAGGGCCTTGTGCAACTAATACAAAATTCACTGGATATTTTACTCATTGATTTACTTGGAACTTAGGTAACATATTAAGGCACCACTTTCAATGATATCTAAACATTCTTTCCTTTGATTTTAAAGTGTTTTACCCAGGGTCTTACTAAAGGCTCAGCCTTAGTGTATTTTCCTCAGTCTTATTTCCATTTCACTCTTCAGTCAGTGTTTCCTTCCTTAGTCTTCTCATTTTGGTCTTTCTCGCTCTATCTTACCCTCTCCAGGACACTTTTGTTCTGGGTTTGTGACCTCTTGTTTGCAAAGTTGCTTTCTCTGTACATTTCTGTTACCAGAAGTCCCGAGCAGCAGGAGCCATGGTTTTCTGAAGGACCAAACAGTGGGTGGGTTGGTGCTATTGAAACTTCTTTGGCTTAGGAAATTGGGCTGAAATTCCTTGTAGAAGATTTCAAACAGGCTCTCACACACTTTTCTACTCTCCCCATCCCAGTAGAAACAAGCAGTGAGAGAGATGTGAAAAGGGGAAAGAAAATAGAAGAAAAAGGCTTTAGTCATTAGATATGTTTGCACTGGGTTGAAGGAAGGAGTAAAGGGTCAGCCTGATTCCTGTTTTGTCTGACATGATTTATATATCACTGTTGACAACAACAGAGGCCAACTCCACATTATGGATTAACAACTTGGCAGTGAAGGACAGAGTCATTTATTTACTTTTCATGACAGAGTTCGTGGGTTTTGGACTCTCATATAGGACATGCTGAGAGATTTCTCTATGTTTTCCTAATGTTTACTCCTAAGCAGACCTTGGATGAGGGGACAGGCTTTGATTTGTGAATATTGGATATTCCATTGTTTGTTGGATATTGTATTTTCTTGGCCCTTTGAACATCTGACTTAAAGCAGAGAGACAAAATGATAAGAAAATGTAGAAAGCAGTTTAGGATATTAAAAATAGAATTAAACAACAAAAGAAGAGATATATTTTATTCTTTTCTGGATGTAAGAGCTTTGAGGAAAAAAAAAACCCACCACACCTAAAAAAAACCCAACCCAAACAACTCAATTATAAACTTCTACACCAAACTTTTAACTCAGAGCAATTGTTTATGTCTGAATCACATAAAACTATAAAACACTTCATAAAGGTGGATCCTCACCAGCAACTGCTTTAGAACGGTTCACTAGGAAACTGGAGTTTTGAAAATTGAAACTTGTTTTTTCACGTGATATTTTGACCTTTTGATTTCCTGGATCTACTTGATCATTATTTTCTTCCCTTTCCCAGTAAATGCCACAGCAATTTATCAGTTTACTGGCTAACTTGAGAGTTATTGGGTGCTCCATATTCATTTGGACAATGTTAGGGGTGGTAGCATTTAGGGGTGAAGTCAAGACAACAGGTTTTGTCATGAAAGTGTCTTGTTTTGTGCATTTACACAAAGAGAAAGAGAGCTATAATTTTTACTTTCATATTTCCAAGCTTGGTTTTATACATTTCCTTCCACTTTACCAGAAATCTGGGTTTGGGTTTCGGAAAAGATAAATTGTTTTTTCTTTAATGTTAGAAAACATATTCAGTTATGCACATTTGCAAATGACACCTTGGATTTCTAGGAGACATCTTGGCAGAGGAAAGGACTATAAATCCTCACACACACATTTCTGCAACCCAAGGAGGGACTGTAATACCACCAAAGCCTGGCAAAAGAAAGTGAAATAAAAATGACTGTTCCCATTTTTCCTGCAACTGCCATTATTCAGAATATTAAATAAGAAATCTGACAGATGGAAATATTTAGATTGGAGCTCAGAGAGAAGATTCAATATTATCAAAATGGATTTGACTCTACTTTTAGTCTCCAATGCCTCTATTAAAAAAGCATGAGGCAGTGTTATTCTAATGGAAAACATTATATTTGCATTTATATGGGAGAGTGGAAACCAAAGTTTAAAACCACAAATTACTTTATATGTAACATTTTAGCATTGGGGTTTGAAGTGTCCAGATGTGAAGAAATGTCAGATATTTTGAAATGAACTTATTATCCAGGGGAGAGAAGGGGTTGAAATACAAAAAGATTTGCTCTAATCTCTAAAAGACCTCTAAAGAAAAAATGACACTGTGGAGTATATGATCACCAGATCTGGGCTGAATAAACAAAAAAGATACAAATTTATAGGAAGCAATCTTCAATTAGAAATTGCTAGATTTCTTGCTCAGACTCTCTTCAAAATATAATTTAATTACTGATGACTATTTGTAACTAAAAAAAAAAGAAAATTACTTTTATCAAATATGAATCATGGCCTTAACTCTTGCAAATACCTTAAGAGGAGACTAAAGTGATGTAATTAGTACCTACAAAAATCTGATTTTATTCTGAAGAAATATCATGCTTAAAGATCACATTTAAATGACTACAAAGAAGATGGAGGCTGTCGCTTCCAAGGCATCACGTGGCGAAGACAAGCAGCAACAGGTACAATTTGAGCTGGGAGAGGTTTCATCTTGATGTATGAAAAATGGCTTTTGACAGTAAAAACAATAACTCACTGGAACAGCCTCTACAGGGACCTGGTAGAATCTCCATTGCTGGAAGTTTTCAAGATGTGATTGAACATGTTGCTAAATAATCATGTCTAGGCTCTTTTCCCCACAAAAAGATGAATCAGAGGATCTTTTGGAATCCCTTCCAACCTGGGCAGTTCATCTACACTGCTGCAGTATGGATGTTCAAGAGTAAGACAAACATCATTGCTTATTCCTTTTCAAGATGACAAATAAGAAACTGTAGCATTTCAAAATGACAAATGTTAAGGAATATGAGAGATGAATGAGTTGTGTATTTTACTTCTTCGCCATTTACAAAATGCCCCCCCCCCCCTTATTTTTTTTAGGTAGCCTTATCTGAAAATACTTTAAAAAAAAAAACCCAACAAAATGAACAACAACCCCAAAACCCAAGTCCTGTCCCCGCTCATAAATGGCATTAGAAAACAACAATCATGCTGAATGCTTCATCTCCAAGAACAATACCTCTGGAACTTGCTATTCCTAGGATGTAACAAGTATCGCTTCTCTAACAGAATCCATCTGCAACAGGACCAGTATCTAAGAGGTTTATTAATAAAAGATTATACTGTCACATATTCTACCTGTGTTCATATAATAATTTAGGTATAAAGGAATTCCCTGGTTCTTATTACAGACTTGAAGAAAATGTACAATGTCAAAAATGATCATGGCAAATCAGTGTGTTCTTACATTCTTTTACTAAAGACACATGAGACTGAAAAAGATTACCAGAGCAATCAAATATGGGTTACAAAATGAAAAGAAACATAGAAGATGACACGGACACAAAATACAGCATCCAGCAAGGAAATAAGAGGAAGTGTGATTGTATGGATGCTAATGCTAGTCAGAAGGTAACTGTGTTTTCTGAAGCTTTTAAACATATTATTTCTCTTTTTCATATTGTGTCTTGAAATAAAATTAAGTCATTTTCATGGAAAGGAATGTCCCAAAACACAGAAAGAACTCAACTCAGAATCTTGGCTCACCAGGGCACTCACCTGAGGCTGTAAAGCTTCTCTAGAGTGATAATCCAGAGCAAGGCCTTGGAAGAGTTTGTGCGTCAGGGGTGGTTTAATCAGTCAGATGTTCTGCAGCTGTCTCCTAATTTGATTTTGAATTCAAAAAGTTTCTCAATGAATGAAACCCATCAAACCCATTTTTCAAAAAGGTCCGGAACCAAATACTATTGCTATAATTTTATCAACTGCAAATGAGCTAATCTGATTTGTACCAGCTAAGAAATAGAGTCAGAAACCTCACAGATTACAGGTGACAGCTGGCAATTTCCGCCTTTGCTCATCATCTTTCTGTCACTTTTGAGATAATCTAAATTAAACTTCCAAGTAACCTAATTTCCCATTTTTAAACTCTTCTCTCTTTCTCAATGTCCCTTAGCCTAAAGAAGCATTCTGAAAACTGCAGAATTGGCATACACCTATAACTTTTAAAGTAGGTTTCTAAAGGTCTAAGTCACCAACATCTTCTTTCATCATAAACAAGTACCATCTGTATCAATGGTCTCAGCCCACGTGCCTCCCACAGCTCCAAATAACTGCAGCAGTATGTCATAGTTACCCTCATATCTGATGAAGGTACAAATTCAATTCACTATTAAGGACTTTCCTCACAATTTTAATTAGATGAGAATTTGCAAAGGCAGTCAGTAGAAGTTAGCATCTCCTACAACAGGAATAAAGCTAGAGCTAGTTACATCAGAAACAGTTATGGGGAGTCAAATTCATATTCCATAAAAGTATCAGACAACTTTTTCATGTACAAATCCTGCATCTATAAACAAGTCCCTAAAAAGGTAGCATCATGCCGTCATACCAACCGGCAATTAACTTCAGTCCACTATTTAGGAAAGAGGGATAAAAAACCTAAAGGAGTGAAAGTGAGCACGCAAAACAAATGTTTCACAATCCTTTTAAATTCAAGCAGTTGTAACTTTCATTCATTCTCTGGTTACTGTTAGTGATGAACAGTAACAAAAATAAATAAATTAAATATCAGTTCCTTAGCTTGGTATGCTCTTTTAAACTTTCACATGAAAAAATGCTTATAGTACTACAGTAAATGTTGCATGCTTGAATAAAAAACTACAAAACATAAGGTCAAGTCTCTGTTGCTAACACAAGCATTCTAACAAGCAGACAAGCTTAACAGAGGGAAACTCCTGATTATTTTAATAAGCAGACTAGTAACGTACTGCATTTATAATTCTCTTGGTTTGGACAAAAAGTTTATTCCTGTGTCAGAAAAATGAGTCTTCTCAATTAACTTTGAATTCTGCCTTTTTGTTGCTGAGCCTTCTCCTTTACATAAACATGTTTAAAACACATTGTGTTCTGTGTCATACTTTGTGCACCTTATTCCATTAGTCAACATTACATTTACATTAATCTTAGCATAGAGGTACTAATATAATGGAAATTTCTTAAGAAACATAGCCTGACTTTACTAATTTCTGGCAAGACTAAACCATCCTAAAATACCCTTATTCAGTAATTATAAAAGCCTAAAATCAATACAGAAATACTAAGTCAATTGCTTTTGTAAGTCCAGTTAAAACTGCTGATCCCCCTAAAGAGCAGAACCTTTTGAACACTTACTTTGTTTCACCATCAACAGTTTGAGGACACTTACTCCTGTATTAAAACAAATGCAACTTTCAGTTTGGTTCCTCAAAAGTATACCTGATTCCTTTTATGGAGGTTTCCAGAGCTATAAGCACCAAAAGACTTAAATAAGATATAAATTACTCAAGAGATTAAAAATTCTAATTCTAATTTAAATTAAAATTCTAAAAATTCTAATTATAATTCTATATTAATTTTTTAAATTGTTTTCTTTAAAATAATGAATGTCTAGAAGCTTTGCTCTCATTTTTAATAAGAACACAAAGAATCAAAAAATTGGACACTGGAAAAACAGCTTAAAAAGAAGGATTTGGCTCACTGATCCTTTACAAAGCAGATCAGTCAAGATCTGTCTGTCAAATAATGCCACTAGAATAATGCATAGTTAGAGAAGCTGGTAAACAACAAATTAGAGCATTTCTGATATTGTAGTTATTCTGTAAGTTACAAATGTTCTAAAACATTCAAAAGTTGCTAAAGGACAATTTTTTTTTTTTTTTTGGGGGGGGGGGAAAGTGTCCTGGGTTCAGCAGTAGCAGTCATTTTTCTCCTCCTTAGTAGCTGGTGCAGTGCTGTGGTTTTGACTTTTGGCCTGGGAACAGTGCTGAAAACAACAGTTTTTAGTTGCTGCTCAGTAATGATTACTTTGACCAAAGACTTTCTGAGTCTTGTGTTCTGCCAAGGAGGAGGGGAAGCTGGGAGGAAGCAGAGACAGGACACCTGACCCAAACTAGCCAAAGAGGTATTCCATACCACAGCATGTCATGCCCAGTATATAAACTGGGGGCAGCTACCCAGGAAGGGTTAGATCACTGCTCAGGTTGGCCTGGGTATCAGTCAGTGGATGGTGAGCGGTTGTATTCTCTTCCCTTGTATTTCCCTTATCATTATTATTATTGGTGGACGGCAGCAGTGGTTTGTGTTATACCTTAGTTACTGGAGTGTTCTTATCTCAGCCTGTGGGAGTTACATTCTTTCGATTCTCCTCCTCATCCCCCTGGGAGCGGGGGGGAGGAAGGGAGGGAGTGAGAGAGAGGCTGCATGGTTTTCTGAGTTACGGCTGGACTTAAATCACAACAAAATGTAATGTGCCAAGTGCACAGTTTCTGTCACTTCACCCAGCTCTATGACAATGCCTTTGCTGTCTTCTAGTCTTACATGTAGATTTTTTAACTCTCTTCTACCTGCCTGCCTCTGGGTTTACTTCTCCATTAGGGAATTATAATTCAAACATAAGAATATATGAATACTCTTCTGGCAGAAAAAAAAAAAGAAAAAAGGAGTTTTCAAGATCATGATAAAGCCTGGGACGCTACGGAAAAGCCAGCATGCAAGGCTAGAAAATGCCTCAGGCTTGTGGCAAAGGGCAGCATAATTTGTAGGCTGGGGGAGCATATGAAAATGTAGATGTGTTATTGAAACTGAAGACCAGAGGCATTGCTAGGACCCAGAGGACTGCTGTTAGGACAGTAAGTTCCTCCATGCTGAAAGAAGACTTAAAAGTTACTTTGCAGGCTGAGATCTCAGATAAGCCTCTATAGTCAGAGATGCCATTTTTAATACAGTAGGTCAGATGCTCAGGCCAGGCTACGTCTATGGTGCAATTAGAAATTCCAGTGGCCTTTGTAGTTAAAAAGTACCTTCCTCTTTTGCATTAAAAAGTTGTGACCTAAAACTTTTAGGCAGCTCATGCTTACAGTCTTCAGGAACTGAAGCATTGGAAAGTGTTTTAAAGACATAGCTCTGGACATTTAACCATTTATTTTTTTAGGACATCTGAAATAAGGTTCAAGACTGTACTTGTCAGCTAGATAAGAGGGTTGAAACATTGTTAATTGTGTTGCTATAACACTGTCTAGATGGTAAAGTTTTTCATATCAAAAGCATAGCTGTAAAAGAAAAATTAGTGGAAGATCTTGTAAAAAAAAATGTAGAAGAAATATATCTTCAGATCCATCAGGATTTTTGAGCGTATTGTGTATCTGCTTCTACTGTAGCAACATGATTATAATAATCAAAATGCACCTTTTTAGAAATGTCACCGCGTGATATACCTGCACTCAACAGTATTGACCTATATCTTGGTAATTTAGAGAAAATTTATCTTTTTGTAATTGGGAAAAACTCATCAGGATTAAATATCCTTCAGCTACTTCTTATGTTCAAACACTAACTTAAATATAATTTCCAGTAATGTCTGATGACATAGGAAAAAATCCCTTCTTTGATATCAGTAATTATGCTTCACTTGAGAAATGGAGGCAAAAAAAAAGGAAAGGGCTCATGAGACTAGTTAAATAAGATGTTTTGCATTTGAAAATGATCTGATTTTCAACCTGATTTTCAGAACCTTTGAAATT
Source organism: Myiopsitta monachus (assembly GCA_017639245.1). NCBI lineage: Eukaryota > Metazoa > Chordata > Aves > Psittaciformes > Psittacidae > Myiopsitta > Myiopsitta monachus. The sequence goes on from CM029927.1 coordinate 5,030,096, forward strand.
ATTGTCTTCAAGTCTGACAAAGTGGGATTCAGAAAGACTTGGAAGGTGCTAATCTGCCAAGCTTCCTTCTGTAGTCAATAGAGACAGGCAGGTCCTCCAAGGGCGAAGTGAGTACGCTCACAAAGGAGCTCTCCATCATCCCCAGGGCAGACTTAACTCTCACTCCACTGGCACTAAAACGCAAGTGAGAAGGCTGGCTTTTCTAAGCAAAAGTTAAGCTTTGCAGATACCACTCCTGAGCATTCCTGGCTCAGGAATTCGTCCTTTCTCAGCAGCACTGCTGAGTTGCAGGAGAGATTGTGATGAAACAAACTTCAACAAAAACTTCCATCAGATCAGGAACTCAAGGGGCCTACGCTTCCTGAAAAATGACCCAGGAAACTGTAAAATGTATCTTTCTGAAGTAAGGATTTTTGGTTTTATCTTCCTTGGTGTTTTTCTTGGTTTGTTTTTTTTTTTTTTCTTTTTTAATTTGAAGTCCTCCAAGTAATGAATCCATATGCTAATATCAGGGTATTGTGCAAAGGCTAAACCCCTAAACTTCTCGAGAGTTTCTTTCCTGTAATTACTTCTTTAAAAGTTGCACATTCTGGATATGAAAAGGAAGAAAGGGTGCCATAGTTTGAAAGGAGAAACATGGAGATACAAAGAAAGAGAAATGGGGAGGACCAGGTTGGGGAAAAGAAGAAGAAAATAGGTCTAACTTAACTATTTAATTTGCTAGTGTATTTTAGTCTGAATGTCATAATCTAAAGGAGGCTAACAGAATGGCATGAATACATTTGCGTAAATGAGTAACAAATGAGATGTATCCCTCAGGCTCTGGAAAGTTGCCACTGCAATTTTTTATTGGTCCTAGAACATTGTTCCTTATAAGAAAAAAATAAGAACATCTCAAGCTTAACAGAGGGAAACTCCCTATCATTTTAACATTTAATCCCATAATGTAGCGCAAAGCAAAATGGCAGCCTGGCGAATGTGCCTAGAAAGGTAAAGAAGCAGAGCAATACCAAGTGGCTGCCACCATTAAACATTCTGAACATGAGAGATGTCAAAAAAACATGCTCAGAAGAGTATTTGTCCTTAGCAAAACAGCTAAAATCTGGCATTGATCTGTCAACAGAGAAGGTCCATTTTTTAGATGTCAGTAAAAACGAAACAGAAATTTTAAGTAATAATTTTGAGGAGATGATACTGAAATTTGTTTTCTTGTGTGAAACACCTTGCTTAATAGGAAGACTTTTCTTTCATGAGCAACTTCTCTCTGAGGATCTTACAAAACCAAAAAGATATAGCTATCATTTGTGAAAATACGCCTCATAACTATGATCTGTATAATGGAATGCAGGTATATACCTATATACCTTCCATGAGCATATTTAAAGTAGGATTTACAAGACAGACTAGTAAAAAGTTGTATGAAACATGTCTTTTGCTTCCTAAATATATATATTGCACATTTCACATATAGAATCATAGAATGGTTAGGGCTGGAAAGGACCTTAAGATCATCAAGTTCCAACCCCCCTGCCATGGGCAGAGACGCCTCACACTAAACCATATCACCTAAGGTTCTGTCCAACTTGGCCTTTTAGAGAAATGTATTTATGCACTTGCTAAAGATCATTACCAAATCAACTGAATTTTAATAGTGGGCATAAACAGAACTAAATTCATTTAATTTGTATGAAATACGTTTCTAATATATTCTAAAGTAAATGAACACAAATTAACCACATTAAGAAAAATAAGGGGGAAAAAGGTTTTATATTGCTTCCTTTATGTACTATAGCATTTTTGGATATTTTCCAAACACTTATCAGAAAAATTGCTTCAACACGTTATAAAAGGGTTCTATACATTTTCATAAGTGTTTCCACCCCTTCCAATATTCCTCTGTCAAATAAAGTAGGATATATGCTTATGAAAATATCTTCCTCTTTTCCTCTTGATATATCCAATATGCATATCAATATTTTTTTTTGCCATACATCACTTTACCCTATATCACATTTTCGTACATATATGTTAAACATAATCAAAATACTTCAGAAGATATTGCTTCTACCATAGAAAACACAGGAAAATCTGCCGTCAGTGATCACCCAAGAGATCAACAAAAAAATAAATCACTGCTTAACAGAGGTGGTCTTTTTCTGAAGTCAAAGCAGCGGAGTGCATTCAATACTTGTGGGAATACTTGGGTTTGGTTTCTTTGAGACAAGAAATGGCTGAAGCATGGTGGTCCCATGAATAACTCCCTGTCTCACTTACTTGACGATAAACTCAAATAATAACATAATAAGACTTAGCCATATGTAACACAATTCCAAGTAGGCTTGACAGATCTTGAAGTTGCGTAGACCAGGAAGTTTGAAATGCAGAATTGGTTTAGCCTTAATGAAGGTGCTTAGGCTTTTTTTTTTTTTTTAAAGTATCAAACAAAATATAATTTTGGAAAAAAATAACAGTGGCGGCATAAAAAGATTTTTTTGTTAACAATTGCTTTACAGTTGCTTTACAATTGCCTTTTTAAAAAATAAAAGCAAATCTGCTCTAGCTCGTCCATTTTTCCATATCCAGTTTTTATGGATAACTGAAATTAAAAATAAAAGGGGGTGGGGTGAGAAAGAAAACAATTCTCAAATCTTTCATACATCCCAGATTTATTTATAATAACATTTAGTTCATTAATTGTCACCACACCTATGTACAAAATTTACATCTCTCTTTTCTGGATTAATCACTGTCACTATTTTTCCCCCCCCGGCAGCATCCTCAAGAAAGACTTTGCAGTTTCTACTGAAGAAGTCTGGGTAAAGTTGAATGCCATAAAATGAAGTTCGGAAAACACAAGAGGCAAATAAGAGTGGAGGGACACAGACACGGACTGAGCAAGGATGAGGTAGAGGAGTGAAAACACATACAGGTTTCACAGAGAAAAAGAAATACTGCAGCTGAAGAGAAACAGTAGTATATTTTAGAAGTTATAAAGACTCCTACAAGTCAGCAGGAGTCTTCCCCTAATATAAGTGATGCCTTCCACTCTCCTGGACAAGTGAAGCTTGTTGGCAGAGCAGAGAAAGGCATGGTCAGACCTTGAGGTGCCTGAGACCCCAAGAGACCATCCGGGCAGGCACAGGCGAGAGGGAGGCCTCTGAGAAATTTGACAGATAATTCTGAGAAGGCAGAGGGGCTTTTCATGTTTTGTTTTGCATTTCACTTTATAATCCCTGGGGCTTTCAGAATACAGCTTTGAATGTAATAAAATATTTCCTGCTAGAGCAAATTGCTCTTAGCAACCACAGAAATCCCCCACACACCCTTTCTACTGCTACAAAATACTTGCAACTGCCAGACCCAACAAGTTGTCATTAAAATGCAGCAAAGTCTATGACCCCTCCTACTTCTGACTTGGTTAGCGATCTAAAGCTTTTGTCGGCTGTCGGTCTCCTCTCAGCTCATGCTTAAGCTATGAGTGGTCAAGAACACCTGCTCCTTCCCACTCCTCCATAAGCGCATACATACTTTGTCCAAACAAGGCTGTGTGCAGTGCTGTCAAATGGAGGCAGCATCACTGTTGTTAAGCCTTTATTGCTCCTAGACTGAAGAAGCTGCTATTTTCTCAGTGTTGGCCTGATGATGGGGCCACCTGGAAGCCTTTCTCTCAGACACCTGTGCCTCTGGACATATTATCCCTGTGGGCTCCCCAAAGAAAGAACAACTTTGGAAAATGCTTTCAGGCACTGTGAAAGGGATGGCAGTTGTTCACTGGAAGGTCTTCAGGCAGTCATTCAAGTATCACTGACTGTAGTTTCACTTGCATTTGAGATAAGCCAAGACAGGGCTGTGGATGGGAGAGGGATGGCTAGTCTTGACCTTCATGGTGCCTTGCTTTGCATGACTGCTGTCCTCATGGGCCACTTGATGAGGTGGTCAGGCAGCTTGTCTGGCCCAAAACTAACCCAGACCCACACGACTTTTTTTTCCCAGTGAAAGCAACTTCCAAGTCTGGCTGACCACACAAACAGAAACTGCAGAAACTCCCAGGACAGTAAAGACAAGCGAGACACTAAGTAGGCTCTACAAGAGCTGCCCAAGGGTAGTTAAAATGATAATGAAAGAGCAACCTAAACTGAGATACCAGAGATACCATGCCAGATGCTTCTAAGAAGTAGTGTTCACAGAAGAGAATTTGAGAGAACTGTATTAATCTTTAGAAGGATGTTAAATGTCAGCACTGGATGTAGCCAAAGGACATGGTGAGGCAGAAAAAGCCTGGGCAGTGTTATTTGTTGTCAAGATTATCCCTTCTTAAACTATACCAGTAAGGACCTCACAGACTTAACGTGCTAACACTCAAATTTTTGAGCAGCTTATGGGAGCAGAAGGTACTTAAGAACTTTCCATTTTGTAGGAAAAATTTGACAGGATGTCAGAAGTAATTTTTCACGTATGACATTAAAGTGCCTTGGGAAATCTGCACCAGAAACCCAATGGTTGAAAAAGCCCCCCCCAAAAAAAACACATCCAAAGTCAAAATACCCTTTGAACTCAGACTGGCTTGAACAGAGTCAGGCAGTGGAGAGAGGCTATTCATCATCAGTGGGAACCACAACCTGGCTCTCCTGCCCCAGCACCTTCCTCCCTGTCCAGCTTCCCAAACTCAAGGAATCCATCAGATTGAAACCAATGTGTAACGATTTCAACATTTTTTTCTGTTTTAAAATATTTTCAAATGGCTGAAGTAGTTATATAATACATAGTCTTGCTGTTTGAATGTGCCAAATGTTAGCCTGGAAGGAGTACTTATAGCAGAGTTTAAAGTCCCTGAAAATAGGGATTTATACTTATAATAGAAAGGTTGAAAAGTTTTTACTGTAGCTATATTAGCAGACCATCCCATAATAAAAAGTGCCATTTTAACAAGAGCATTTATAATAGCAGTATAATGTAGTTAGGAAAGAATGGACTTTACAAGGTGAATGTACAATTTAACACAAATAATCATGCCAAAAACTTAAACAGCAGATTGCAGGAGAAATCCATTCAGCATACAGTTTCTCATAGAACATCTGATTTTATAGACTTTTAGTAATGAGAAATACAACATCTTCTTCTGTAAATAAGAATTGTTAAAGTGTTCATCAATTTTAATAGCTGATGTCTTACACAGTCATATTTATTTGAAAGAAATTAATACACAGAATTCAATGGATTAATTAATTGCATCAGTGGTAGTGAGCAAACTAAGAGTACAATACTAATAAGAGGACCTGTGGATGTGAATTCAAAAAATTTGAGGATTTTTGCATCTCACTTAGAGCATAGTATCAAAATGTCCTAGGAGTTAAAACAGGGACAAATTCTGATACCACAGAAGAGCCAGAAAATCCCCTCAAAAATGCAGGGAATACCAACAAGAGATCTGTGTTTTTTTTCTACAGTTCACACAAGCAAATCCTGCTTAGAACACAGGATGATGCATTTCCCTCCTCTCTTGTATCAGCATAAAGTCTGCATTGTACAAGGTGCTGTGGTGCAGAAGATCCTCCAGACTCAGCATGCAGGCCAGGCAGCAATCTTCAGAAATACTATCCTGTAGCTACTCTGCAAAGCTACAGCTGGAGCAACTGATGCAGCCCTAAATCTCCTCTTGCAAAAGGACTACAAGTTGTCAGCATCATCTCCACTGTTCCATTCTCGTACTTCTCTTCTGTCTGGTCTCTTCAAAGCTGTGTCAGTGCTCCTCTCCTAGCACAGCTGGGAATGTAGTTCACAGGGTGGCATGCATCTGTCATGCAGTATACGCAATACACATTTTGACAGCACAAGGAATCATTCCCTGTATCCTACAAGCTGTCACTTACACCATGGCTGACCAAACAACCCTGCCTAAAGTCCCTCCTTGGTTGCGCTACTCCCAGGTTTTCCCACAGCACGAATCTGTGGAGCTGTAACTAGGGCTAGGCCTAAAAGCACTTTCCAAAAAGAAAAAAAGTCATTGCAAGTACTCTTGCAAAGTATCCCCTGTAGAGCAATGAACCTGTAGGTCAAAAAATATAAAAAAAGCCCTAGTTTCACAAAAGCTTACATATCTACTTAAATTTAAGCCCCTGGCTAGTCCCTTTTCCAGTCTATGGGCCTTCTCATATAAAACCAAACAAAATCCATAAGTGTTTATAGGATCAGGAAATGAAGCACAGAAGTTGCTGGTCTTCTCCCCACCCTGTAGAAGAATTAAAAGCAAATCTTCCCTATTGTAAGATGTATTGTAACAGAAGAACAAATTGTGTGGCTGTTTCAATATTGTAAGAATCCTGGAATCATAGAATCAACTAGGTTGGAAATAACCTTTATCATTAAGTCCAACCGTTACTCCAGGACTGCCAAGTCCATCACTAAACCATGTCACCAAGGACTTGTCTACACGGGTTTCGAACACTTCCAGAGATGGTGATTCCACCACTGCCCTGGGCAGCCTGTTCCAATACCTGATCACCCTCTCCTTGAAGAAATTTTTCCTGATATGCAATCTAAACCTCCCTGCGCAGCAATACAAGAGAGAAAAGAATGGCTACCTTTTTTTTTTTCTTCACCCTTATTTCAAATTCAGTGTTGCCTTTTGCTTTCTCTTACTTTTTCTTGGCTTTTTCTGTGTTTCCATTAATGAACAAACTTGTAGTCTCTTAATCACTTTTAACTTAGCAATTCTATTTTGTAATAACTGTAAACAATATGAAATAGCAGCTGATTATTACTCCCACTTTCTTGTGAAAATAATTTTCTGGGAAAAGAAAGCATGGTATACTCCTTGACTGCTTAGATCTCACAAAACTGATTGGGGTTAATTTCTTCCACTGAGGTGACAATGTTAAAACTAGATGTTGAGACCTAGAGCCAGTAAGTGTGTCATACTGATAATGCGAGAAGACATCCAGATTAGAAAGTCTCAAGAGTTCTACAGGTTTAACCCCAGAAGGCAGCTCAGGCCCGTACAGCCACTTTCTCACTCCCCTAGCACTGGAAGGGAGGAGAGAACCAGAACTGTAAAAACACAGAAACTCATAGATGGAATTAAATACAATTTAGTAGGTAAAGCAAAAGATGCATGCACAAGCAAAGGAAAAATAAAGGATTCACTCTCTTTCCCATCATCAGGCAGGAGTTCAGCCATCTCCAGGTAAGCAGGGCCCCATCACACTTTATGGAGATTCGGGAAGACAAACAGCATCACTCCAAATGTCCTCGTGTTCCTTCTTCTTCCCCCAGCTTTATATGTTGATCATATGCTATGGACTATCCCTTTGGTCAGTTAGGGTCAGCTGTCCCAGCTGTGCCCCTCCCAACTCCTTGTGCATCCCCAGCCCACTGGCTGGTGGGTGGTGTGAGAAGCAGAAAAGGCGTTGGCTCTGTGTAAGCACTGCTCAGCAATAGCTAAAACACTACTGTATTATCAGCACTGTTTTCAGCATGAATCCAAAATATAGTCCCATCCAAACTACTATGAAGAAAATTAACTCTCCCCCAGCAAAAACAGTACATCAGGTGATGGAGCTCCAAAACCAGTTGACAAAATCACAGAGACGCTTAAAATAAAATGGGAGAATTCAGTGTGGACTTTGAATACTATAACAGAAAAAAACCAAAACCTTTATGGACATTAATGGGATGGACAAAAATCTCTATTTTAAACATTCTTCATTAGCTAGAAATCTATGTAAAATTATTATTAGCATACAAAAATATGTCATGTTTCCAGATACACATTTTTAAAAACCTTTTGGACAACTGCAGTCTGTGCAAGATAATAACAAGCGCAACAGCAACTTTCCAATAATTCATTAAGCAGAACTGGAGGATTAGCTGGTTGATAAAGACACTCCCTTTGTGGATAACATGCTATAGTAAGGCATGGGTTCTGTCTAGTAAAAGAAAATGTTTTAAAAAAATCATTATAACTGGAAAGCAAATATTAAATCTTGGATTTCTTTAATATTAAATGAAAACTATTTCTCTTAATGAGACTGATCTCCATGGTCTTGCTCATAGTCTGGAGTAATAAACTGCTTCAGGACAAAAAATGTAATGAATTTTTAATATTTTATTGTATCGTATACAATCATGAGTTTGTGTTAGAGCTCCTTCTCATTGCTAAAACCTTACGCAGCTTGCAACCACTCATTTTTTTGCTATATCAGCAGCTGAAGGAATATACATTAAATATATAGCAACACTTTTCACTGTTCCATTTCCAGATTTAGAAAAAGATGACATAAATCCAGTGCTTGATTCTGAGACAGTCTAGTTCCTTAAGCCCTTAATTTTTAAAGAATCAGAAAACCAATGAAAGCTTGTATCTCGCAGCATCTTGTCAGCATGCTCAACTGAAGTCAAGCACTGTTGATCAGTTCTTCTTATTGGATATTGATTTCCCTGCAAAAGTGACTAATTCCCTTCAGAAAGCTGGGTAATTCAATATGCTCACCTCACAGTGCACGCATGTTTCCCATTAAAAACCATCAGGAAGCAAGCACATGTATTTAAGGAATACTTTGGTTTTCTTTGTGCATGTTTGTTCCATAAAATATTTTTTTTCCATCCCACGAAATTCAACAACCTTATGTACATTGCAGACAATGGAAAAAAGTCATTGACTTCAACATGCTTTACATCAGGCCCTCAGTACTTTTAGCTGTTCCAGGCACAGATTACCCAATGCCTTATGTGGGATTAGTCATTTGAAATAACTCAGGACTTTTATAACACTTCATTATGTATGATACAACTTCTTTCACAATAAATTCTTTCAAATACAGCTCTTGTTCAGAGAAACAAGCCCACGATTAATTCACTGTGTATTTAAGAACTGCATCCTTCTCTAGAGAGGGTTAAAAGTGAATTTGGTGCAACTACTACCTGCAATTTAGTCACCAAACTAATTTCACATAAGAATATCAGTGGTTTATTTGGGCAAAAATACTTATTTGAAACATTACAAAAAATGTTCGAGAGTGTAAATCCATATAGTACATTTTAAGCATTACTACTACCACAAATTTGTGAGAGTATAACAAAAAGGAATCAGATTTCTTAAAACCAGAGGAGGAATGCTATTACTCCAAAGAAAACAGCAGAATTCTCCAACTCATTTGCTCTCTTCTTGTTTCCTTATATGGCTGTATCTAGAATGGACTCTTCTTCAGTTCGCTTATTGATAGGTTTCCTTGTAAAGTTGTGAAGAAAGATCACACACATGAACAAATCAAGTAACATTTGACCTATCCAATTTAAAATTAAGGTACATAAATTCTTTCCTACTATCCAGATTGCAAGATTGAGAGGGACTTTTATCTTGTCTGTCCCTCTCCAAACTTGTTTCTGCTGCCTCTTTCTGTTTCTAGTCCAGGTTTCATAAGATTGAAATCCAAGGTTTCTTTCTCTTATCAGTCACTCTTAATTTTTATTTAAATTTCTCAAGCATTTAGCTTGAGAGATGGAAGTTGTAGCCCTGTTTTTTTCCACACCCTTCTACGTTTGCATCTATACTTTTGCTACTCAGTACCTGCCAGCATGGCAGTTATTTGATTACCTGATTTAAAAACTTTCATGGGCTGTTTGTGGCTAGTTCAGATATACATAGATCTCAAAGGCAGAAAAGACCATGGTGAACATCAATCACACCCTATCGCAATCTATAGGACTGCTCTTCATCAGGTCCTGCCTTACACCGAATGTTTATTCTTGAATTATTCTGGGGCTTTTAGAAAAAGCAAAAGAACAGCTATATCAAGTATAAAACTTACCCATACTAGGGAAGCCAAAGCAACCTTCATTTCATAGTTCCAGGATTCTAATTTTTAAAAAATGCTTTATGCTTAGGATGATTTTTTTCCACTTCAGCTATCATATTTCAATTCTACAAAAGCACACTATAAACAACATTATTAAAACAATTATAATGGGGATTAAAAACAGGACCCTGTTCTCTGTTAAACAAGACAGCCTGTCAGAGAAAGATAACTAGTTAAATGCTGTTGATGAAAGATTTCATTTGTGATAAGTTCAATTCCCTGTCATACACATGGGGGGATTTCAAAGTGATTAACTCCTTTTTAAGATTGCAAAGCAATGTGTATCCTCCTCAGGCTATTCCCACTCTGTTTTCCTATGTGCAATGCATTCACTCAAGTTCCACTCACTTCTAGCACGGAGGCAACAGTCACTATTACTGAGAAAGTATCACCCTTCTGAAAGCAATTCCTTCAGCGAGTATTCCTATAGAAAGCAGAGTCATATCCTTGTTTTAAATAGTGATCAAAACAGGCTATGGCAGATTTCTAGAGAGCATCCCAATATTCAGGTCCCTCACACATGTGTCATGCTCCACTGGTCTTTGGCTCATGAAAGAAGCAGGCCTTCTGACTGCTGGGGCAGGCGTCCTTCCTTCTTGTTAAGGCTTCCTCCAGCATATCCAGAATAAGAGGTCTGAAACATAAGTATCTTCTCATCATATAACAAACTGGAATCCAACATTTTTATCTAAAGATGACTTTAGTTTGAATAGTTGCAATTCTCTTCATTTTACTACAGCAAAAAGGGAGGAAATTACGTTTTCTCATCTTGCAGGACACTGCAGGAATAAATCCTTTTGGCAAAAGAATGCAGATCACCACAGAAACTAGCTAACACGAATGCATAAATGGAAAGCTCAAAATAAAGCTGAGTCTATCACACTTAAAAAGTACTTGAGAATTTCCTCATCTCAGAGGCAAAAAACCCAAACAACATAACAAAAAAACCCCAAACAAAAAATAACAAAATTAACAAGTATTGTTATTATGACTAGGATGAGTTGCAAGCTTGATGTAAACTGAGATGTTGATTCTTTAATTATTTGAACACAAGATTTCAAAAAGTTAAGATTAATTTTCTTACTGAATGCAGGTGACTTTTAGTCATTGTTTTAAATAGAATGAAGTCCAAAATTTCTAAAAATTAAAAGTCACAAGGGGTGTTCTTTAACATCTGTTCATGCATAAAAAGCTTTATTCTTTTAGAAATACCAAGGATTCCTTCATCCTCTTTTCATCCCCCTCTGACTCTCAACCTCTGATGCATGCTCAGGGAGAGTTGATGGAACTAGGATAAGCAACAGCTTCATACTCTCCATAGATTCTTAATTTCTCTCAAGTTACAACAACAGTTTGTGGTGTATCCATCTGATGTGCCATTAGAACTCTAACAGTTAATTACTAGATACTGCAGAGACACATAACCTGCAGGCAATCCCTACATCTCTTTGCAGCACAGGAGAGTAAACTTATCTGTAGAGGAGTGGGGGTGAGGAGGATGATACTAAAGCAAACCTGAATGGTCGCTATTTGTCTTTAGAAAGAACTTTTTAAAATGCTCTCCAGAATTTATTTTGCTTGGTTGGTGTGTTCCCTCGTTGTAAATTCTCTCTATGTATTAACCACTGCCCTCTTGGCAGGGACTTGAGCCGGCTGTTAATGGTTTTACTGCTGGGGGGGGAGGAAGGGGAGCGTTAAAAAAAATAATTATTGTGTGTCCTTGACATGTCACTGATATAAATAAATATCTTCAGAGAAGGATGTGAGCCTAGATGCTATAGCTTTTACTTGACAGATTAGGACAACTGGGTTGAGAGTATCTGACAGCTAGATACAGTCTGATTTATAAGACTGAGCAGGGAAGCATGACAGACATATGTATTTATTAAAGATACATTTACAAAATGTCCTAGTTTAATTTGACAACTCTGCCAGCTAAGGCCTCAGGAAGTCCAAAGATGTTACTCTGTACATACCAACATGACACTACAGTTTCAGTAGAAATTAAAGATCATAAATAAATAGCTTTAGTGTCTTAAATTTAAAAACTGTAGGTACATCTATGAATAATACAAAACCAGCCTATCTTTCATCAAAATATAGGAATTGAATTGCTTCACATACTTAGTGAATGTAGAAAAAGTGCATAAGTATAACACATATACCGTACTGGGTATTATTACTATTATATTCAAGTATATATCAGGAACAATACTTTCATGGCAACATCGTAACATAGAGACATTTTTGCCATTTACTAAATTGGCAACTAGCTTGTAGAAATTCAAACTGAGCACAAGAAGCACAAGAAACTTTTTTCTTTCACTAGATAGATATGAGAAAAATATAGACATATTTCCACCACTGAAACAACAGTGTGTTTTACTTTTGAAACTCAGATGTTGCACCATAGTCACTCACACTAACCTGATATTCGTCTGTCAACATTTCAGAGGACCGGAAAAATTGTACTTTACATTTCTCTGTCTCCTTATAAAGACATATTTTCAGTGTTTCCTATTTATGCAACCAATCTCATAGGACAGAAAATAAAAGTAGTTAATCATTTGATCTATTTGGCAAAGTTCTCTACTTCCAGCATTTTGAGAACTTCAAATGAGTGAAATCATACCCCCATTATTCCTATTTGCAGTGCTGGAGCTACAAACATATACATCTGCCTTCATTTTAGGACAGTATAACTGCAAAGGTATCAAGACAGCAACTGACAAATGCTGTAGTTTAGATGAAAATAAAATTAAGTATATGTGTAAGTTGTACTCACACTTAAACCGCTCACACTTAAACCCATCATAGGACTCAGCTGTGGCAAACTATGAGAGAGAAACTTCCTCTTCATTTTAAAGAATAAGGCAAATATTTAGGAGATGAAAATTCGTCAAGAAAGATGACAACTTTATTACATTCTTACTAAATTGTCACTAAGCCTTCATGCTCTTTTCAAATGTAAAATTTTCAGGGTTGGGGAAGGGGGCAAATAGAAGCATAAAGATTTAGGTTTTAAATTTTTTGTGACAATGCTGAAGAAAAGAAATAATTCCACACAATCTTAATGCATTTTCTCCCTTGTCTCTTCTGTTGAAAGTCAAGTTACCAGCTCTTTTTAGAACCTGAGCATGCTGGTACCCACAGCCATCACATTTCTAGTGCAAATAAGTACTGTAGCAAGGCCAGTATAATCTCCATGCAGATTGATATGGTACATCTATATAAACAGTATTAGATGTGTCCAGAAATCTCAGCAAACTTAGGCTAGGCCAGAGATCTGCACTGTTAAATTTTTTGCTCTTTTGCTAAAGAAGGTGATTGAACAACCCAAGGTTAAAACCCAAAGAGAGCCTTTTGAGAAAACTTTTCCAAGCAGAGTAAGTGGAAAACTCTCTCTCCTCTCTCTAGCATAACAATTCAAATGTGGCAAGAAACTATGGGAAAGAGGCAGGCAAGTTGGCAAGATAAAACCCAAATAAATCAAGAACCCTCATTATTTTATGCAGTGAAAGCACTGGACAATTCAAAGTAGCTGAATATAAACCAGTCTCAACTATTTTAAACACATAACTCAAACTGTATTATTTCCCAAAGTAAAACGATGGTCTTGTCCTACTTTCCTGCAGCTCAACCTTTCTTCACCTGCCTAAGTTTCTTAGAGACATGGCTATAACTCTTGTCCTCCCCCAGGAAAATCCTTTACACTTTTGCTTCTCATCTTTCGTACTGACAGTGAAGTACCAGCTCTAAGAACTGTTGTGCACCAATAGAGCATAAATTAGTAACTTTGATAAACAAGGAGAGAAAGCAGTGCACAAGAAACCTGCATACGAAACAAAATAAAAATGGCAAGAGATAAAGAAACTCAAAGACATAATTTTTTCTACAATCATTTCATTTGTTTCCCCCAAAGGGCAGCATCAATTTGTGGACTAGAGCTGATAAAAGTGATCCTTACTAAGCAGGACCACTCATCCACAGGAAGCTTTCACCAAATTTCAGGCTCTTTAAAAAAAAATAAGATTTATATGCAGTCACTGTATACCTCAGGTCCAGTGCATTTACAGTGTATCAGGATAACACAGATGCATGCTAATACGCTAATAAAGATGAAAAATGTAGGTAAAGGCACAGATTTGCAGTGGGGACAATTTGCTACTCCATTTGCGTGGTGTGAGAGCAAAGAGCAAAAAGCTTCTGTCAAGTTTGTAAGAAAAAGGCTTTCAAGGAGGGGATTAGCACTCAAAATTATTTCAGAAACAGAAAGAAGAAAAGTTTTATCCACTGAAGAGGCTTTTTAGTGCAAGGTTTATTATTGAGAAGCTTATTTCTTTATTGTAAGTAGAAATGATAATTTTAGGTGCATTAAGATCTTTCATCTGAGATGATGCCAGTAAAGTTCATAGTTATGAACTCAAAAAAAAGAGTCAGGCAAAATACCAGAACAAAATGAGTAAACAACAAGGAGAAAATAAACTTTTCAGCTCTTAAAAGGGAGTCAAACTAATCTTTAGACTGAAGTGCCAGATCCAGGCTCAGACGACATTTCAAGAAAACTACTCAGCTTTAAATCCCCAAAATCTTTAATAGGAACTTTGTGATTTGTTAAGAAGATACAGGCTACAACATGTAGTTATATCTTCTGTTGAGCAGCCACTTTCATTGTTGAGCTTCTCTTCCTTTTATCCTATTGCTGTTTGTGTTTTTGAGCACAACAAAATATGTTTATATTTTTAGATGTTAGATGAAAAGTCCCGAAGTTTAACTTGGGTAGAAACTGACAGAAAAATCTGACCCCAGATCCAACCCATATATAATGTTCTTGGACCTTACATCATCTTGCTTGCGTAAATTTGGATGGAAAACATAAAAAATAAGCTTTAAATAGAAATACATTTGCAAACTCAAGTAGAAAGCAGCTTGCGCCATTCTGTAATCACTTCTCAGCCTGTATGTTATTACTGCAATTGAAATAGATGGCAAGAATACAACAGCAAGGCTCTGAACATGATTAAATTTTTATTCTTCCTGTAACTTGCTATAAACCTCAAATGAACTCACAGGTTGGCAATAGCATACTTAGAGATAGATGCCAAATTATATGAGACATTTTTTCCAAACAGCATCACCTTCCTTGGATATGGTTCCCTTTCCCTCTCCCACACTTTCTCCCCTTGTCCCCCAATAGCTGTTATAACTGGTCAGATATTTCATACGTATTTGGGACTTAAATCCTTGAAAAGGTCTCAATCTTAGACACAAAATGCTTCATGAAGAGATTTTTTTCTTCCTTTCAGCTCCAGGCTTGTTTTTTCTGTTGAGAAATCTTGCAAAAAAAGATAGCAATTATTCCAATTGGCCTGCCCACAGAAGTCCAGACAAGGCTTGCCCACCTTTTTTCCATAGGTCCCAGAAGAATAATCTCATCATGGACTAACTATGCACCTTCAACTGCTACTTTCTGTGCCACATTATCAAGCAATACGGGAGGTTCAATGTCCAAGGAATCAGCCTGGTTAGCTGCCTGGTCCTGCAGAAAGCTCTTCAGCTCTCAGGGTCATGAGCCACATATGTCAGACAGAACAGCATCCTGCCTCAGATTTTGTGCATATTCTCAATGCAATGTCCAAGGGTTTTCGCTAAAGGCCATATTTCACAAAAGCATCAAAAGATTTAAAATGCCTGCAAAGGGTTTGTCCAGCACAGGACTCAGAGATGAAAGCCTGACAAGATTTTCCACAAACAGTCAGCTTTAAGACAATAAGGCAAGCGATGCCTGAGGACTAAGCTCCTTCGTGTAACAGTCAACCCAGATACAGTTGAGATGAAGACTGGAAGCTCAATTTAGCTGAAATCCTGTGGGTCTACCTGCTAACATTGTCCTTGACTGCTGTTTGGGGATCAGGTCTGATCTCTGAGTAATGAAAGCAAGCTTGTGGTTTTGGTTGGTTTTTTTTTTTAAGTGCTTTTTTATTTCTTAGAAGGAAGGAAAGACATTTGGCCCAATCATCTCCATGTTAACATGCTTTCATTTGTTGAACTCATTCCCATTACACCTAGGAGAAAAATAAACACACTGTCACAGTAGTATAATATGAAATCTTGATAGCATACTGAAACAGCTAGACATTTCAGTTCTTTGCTGATAAATTTGCTCCTTTGAAAATGTGGAACATACTTCAAAAATACCAATGTGATGCTTCAGTGAACATCCCTTCATTGAAAACCAGAGTAACAATACAATTCTGGTCACAGATGAATGGCCTGACAAAGTCCAGATACAGACAGTCAAGGTCCTGCTCTGCCTTCACATTCACAAGACTGATTACAGTGGAAGTGACCCCCCATGCACCCCAGAGAATAATTGGCCTTTCATTTATAAAACCTTTAGGTCCATTTTGTTCTGATGATGGAATCTTTTCTCTTTTTCTGCTACCAACATTATTTGCTACCTATATAGCTCTTGGAACATCATGACAATTTGCCCAGAATGGGGGATAGCTCTACCTGCATTACTAGAAATAGGGTGAAAGAAGTGTAATATTGAAAAACAAACCTGCTCAAGCTATTAGCAGTTGCAAAGAACACTGACTCTCAGACATCCAGTCCACTGTGCTCTAGCCTGTCAGGCTACACTGACAGTTACTAGGTACAATTGAGATTGTACACTAACAATACAGAAAGAAAGAGAAAAAACACTGAAAGAAAACCTAATTTAGAGAAAGTGTTAGAACAGAAAGATTGAAAGACAAGACTGGTGACATGGGGAAAGGGGAGTCTGAGCAACAGCACAGAAATGAAGATACCTGAAAGTAAAAGAAGAAACAAAACCAGATAGCACCATCAAGTAACAAAGCAGTAATTTTACTTGTTTTGCATGTAAATCAAGAAAAGACATGTATCAGAATTTAGGTGAGGTGTGACTGTCAGCTAGAGTTTTCAGGAAACAAAGGTAAAAAATGATTCAAGTTGTGTAATTTTTTGTGGTTTTCTACCTTCATTTGGCATCCTGGAGTCAAAATTTGCTCTGAAAGACCTTGCCTTTACAGTTTTCTGTTTTCATTTTGATTGTGGCTCTTTCCCGGGGGTTTTGCATGTGCAAATGGCATGACCAGGTACTAAATCTGAGCCGCAACTTCATTTCCTAGTTTCCCTGGAGTCTGAAAACCAGGACTAGTGTTTTCTTCTGAGAAGCTGCTTCATTACCTAGGTTAGAAGGCTGGCCAAAACTTTTAACACCTCCTAAGACCTCTTGTTGTTTGACCAAAGGCCTTGGAAGGCATTTCTGTCAGCTAGTGTTGAGCTTAGCATCCTGTAGAGCTTGCGACACATCTATTGGCATCCCACTCACGCAATTCCAGAGGTGCTGAGGGACTGCGGCAGCCCACTACCACAGCCAGGCTCCTGTGGAGTGGTGGCTATGGCCTCTCTCTGCTGACCTTGTGGGGCATCTGCAGTGCATGACCCACCTGGAGCTCAAGTCCCACCACTGTGACCATGGCTACAGGGGGGCAATTTTTCTCCAAAGTTTTCCAGCTCCTGCTCAAATCAGTGAGTCTTGTGTGAACAGGCCTCCTTCCGCTGCGCCGAGCTGCTCTGAAAACCAGAAAACAGATGACTGAGTAAAGCATCATCTGGGATATTAATAATATCATTTCCAGGCTCCTAAGGTTACGAAGACTTCAGCCAATACAGAGTGTTTATTATGTAACTGTTCCCCATTGGTTTAGATATACAAACTTCCGGGGAAAAAAAAGTATATTACATTGGAATGATTATAGTTACATATCACATTGTATCTCAAGAAAGAGAATTGCATTCCTGTTTGAATGGATCTCTTCTAGGTTTGAGAATACAGAATAATTATGGAAATCATATGCATATGTGTGATGTAAAAAACACAGTACGGTGGAGAAACTATGGGAAACCTATTGTTACATGGTGTAAAGAGTCTACAGCTGCACAGTTCACTGTGGAAAGAATAACTTCGAATGGCAGCAAACTAGACATGAAATAAAAAGCTTATGAAAATATCAGTTCACAGAATAAGAGGACAGATTCATAAACGTGTATGAATAAGTGGCAAGTTAAAAAGTGTGATAGAAAAGAATATATTTTTCGTATGTCTTTCTGACTTCCAGTACCATTTCACATCTGAAGATCCATTAGGCTGCATTGATCATAGAATCCCAGATTGGTTTGGGTTGAAAGGGATCTTAAAGATCCCCTAGTTTCAACCCCTCTGCCATGGGCAGGGACACCTCGCCTTATACCCTCCTCACCGCACTAAGGGTTTCAAACTCCACCATTTCTTGGTCACACCATTATGATGACCATCTGTGTAAAAATTTAGCTTCAAATGACACATGAATTTTAGGCACACACTATGAGAGGGAAAAATTATTACACAGTAATGTTCATCAATATTTAATATATTTTGAATTGTTTCTGACACCTGCAATGGTGAAAACAAGCTTATGCCACATCTGCAAACTTGAAACAAATTGTTTGACTTGAGGAATTGGGTTATGGTTGCCATTGATTTCTAATTTTGCAAAAAAACCCCATGACAGCAGGCAGTAACAGAAATTATATGTTTTGATTTTAAGGCACACCTCAAAAAAGATAAAAAAAAGGCAGTTTTGCTTACAGGTGAAAAGCAGTAGCATTATTCTGTTCTTTTGCTGCTATCTGTTAAAAAGCAACACAGATTATCTTTTAGCATGAAAATACTTCAGAAATATCCTTAACAAAATTAGATGCAAATGAATAAATAATCAGAAAAAAAAAGATAAATTGAATGAAAAGGAATACCTGATAAAGCTGGCATGCTTGCTAGTTTCATGGCAGAGTTCTCCAGCTATTAGCTGCTGTATCGCAAAATACATTCCTGTTGCACCCATGAAATTTAACACATAAATAAAAATAACTAATTAATACATCAGTAGCAGCAGTTGGCTATCTGTAAAGTTCAACATTGAATCATAATTAAGTCAGGAAAAGCTGACAAATACAAGTGTAAGAAATCACACAAAGACAATGCAGTAAGTAACCAAACACCCTTAAAATCACCAGTTCTGTCACTGGTTTCAGTTACTTCCGTTTAAGTTCACCTGGAATAACAGCCCCCAGTGCATCCTTTTTTTTTCCAATTAGAAATTTAAGATTCGAATTATACCAATGAATGCAACAATAGTTTAATTATATTAAACCACATGAAACACACGATGAGAAGGAGTGTGTGTGCAGATAACCACTTGGGTGTCACACATAAAATAAATTAATAAAATAAAAATGGTGTGTTTTCTTTCCCATGAAATGTTATGCAGCTATTACAGCAGCCACTGTTGGTTTTTAGATGGTTTTAAGGAAAACAGAGAATGTACAGCCTTGGATACCATTTCATTTCCTAGGGCACCAGGTGCTCTAAATGCCACCAAAAGGATGCTCTAGGCACTGCCATACTGTCCAACATGGCTTGGCATAGATTAGCTCAAAGCCTTTGTGTCTTCGCAGACTTTGATTAAGGGCCAGTGTTAGAACTCCTATGGGTTTTTACTTGATCCAGTGTAGCATAGGGATTTTTTTTTTTTCCATCACAGCTGCCAAAATTCTGCCAGTTAAGATAATTACATTTCAATTTAAATTGGTAATTTAATGGAAAACTTTAAACCAGGATGTAGGATACAATACATATTTCTAATTCTATTCCACAACAATACCTTTTGTCTGTTGCAGATAATTTAGGGGCCCAGTTCCATGCTTTTGGCGCTCAGTGAGACCAGGGTATTTTAGGACTCTATTGTTTTGGAGGATTGTGTCTTCCATCTATTTTAAGCCTTCAAAACTCACCTTGATTGAGTTTTGTCCATCTACTGTTTGCTGTTTCATTAACTACCTGTCTTTATGAGCCACAATACATGCAAGAAACAAATTCTTCCTAAATATATTTGTTCCCTTTTAGGAGGAGAAGTAGAACCCAAGATATTCTGTCTGCCACTTCTCTGTTGTTTTCATTATTTGTTTCGAGGCTGACACAGAAGCCTGGCAGTCGCAACATACTGTAAGGGGAATAATTTTCCTTTGTTTAGAGCGCAGTGTGTGCCGTCATTTACATAATAAAATCCTCACACAAATAACAGATGGTGAAGAGGCACTCATGTTGCCACATGTTGGAAGCATGATACAGTTCCTAGATGAACTCGTTTCTCTTACTTTTGCCTACAGATGTCTACCAGCTATTAAACCTTGGGGATTAGTCAGCTGGTGAAAGGTTTAAAGACAAGCAAAAATCTGTCTACTGAATTTTGTTGCTTCCAGGAGGGGCAAATGTTAAAACCTGATAGAAAAGCACAATCCATTGAAAAGTTTCCACTACCATAAAAAGTAAATAAATATCTACTTTTGACACTCATTGAGCTGAAAAGGTTCACTATAAAAGACAGAAAATACCATTATTGTACTGAGCTGGAGATGTGTTCTGTCTTTTTGGAATTCCTTTCTGAGCAGAAGCCGTGGGACAGAGTGAGCCATGCTAATGCTGTATATTAGCAATATCAGCTCTTGGATGCGTTACCATTAATTCTATGTGCAAATTAACTGCCGGAAAACAAATGTCTGTCACTTGAAATAACAGCCATACAGCCTGTGTGCAGCGCAATGGAATAAGATCACACTACACTCCCTAATTAGAGTTAATGGGGCTGCTTCTGATCCCATTTACACTGAATGTAATCCATGCTATCATCTCTAGTGGAGCTGCTCTTTGAAAAGAATCAGTCCCTGGGATGACACAGAGGGTATTTAAAAGTGTGGTCATTTAGTTAAATCTAAATGTTGCCCCTTAGATGCACATTTGTATATTGCTGTCAGAGCTGGACTGCTGCAGTTTCAATGGAGGGGCTAGGATGGGGAAGATATAGATAGATAGATAGATAGATAGATAGATAGATAGATAGATAGATAGATAGATAGATAGAAAGAGAGAGAGAGAGAGAGATAGGCAAAACTATGGGCGTATTTTATTACCTCTCTTTTACCTGAAATGTGGCATTTCATACAGCTGCATGCGCAGAGCAAACACTTAAAATTAGCTACAACCCCTAGCATCTACAGAAAAATAAACAATATGATTAAAAATTGGTTACATCACAAGTTTGTTCTCATCATCTTAACACACTTTGGTCTGTATGTATGAGCATATTAATGTTTCTAAATGCTGAGGAGACCTACAGCCAGCTCATTTACCTTCCTGTGTGCTAGAAATTTGGCCAGACTCCAGAAATCTGTTTTCCCATTCAACAATATATGCTTGTTCATATTGACGAACACTACTGATTGAGAGGGCAGCTTCCATTTTATGAACACCAACATAGTGTTCAAATTAGCAAATATTCCTCCTTCTGGCTCTGCCAAGGGACAGGCAGAGCAAGAGACGTGTTTTATAGCTGTGGGACTGCTTATGAGCTATCCTATGTTGAGGAAGCCCTGGGCTCATGCTACGCTGCCAGCAGCAGGAGCCTCCTGTGCCCATGCTGCAGTGTCAGCAGCAGGAGCCTCCTATGCCCAGGCTAAGTGGGAGCACCTGAAGGCACCTCATTGCAGGAAGGGCGGCCCAGGGCATGGGAAGGCAGCTAGCCTTGGTTGTAGGCCTAGTGGCATTCACCAAGCACCTCGACACATCAGGGTCACCCTTTGTCTTGCCCCATTTTCTTTCGAAACTCACATGCCTTGTAGTCCTAAATAACCAGCCCTGAAGCTGCTGATGTTAGTACAAAGCACAGGTGGCAAAATCTTTCTAGGCAAAGAAACTGCTGCTGCAACCTCCTCTCCCATCCCGCCTGCTAAATTTGTCTCTGGTTCTGAAAAGTGAGTAGACTGTAAAATTCTGTTTCACGCCTGCCATCTTAAAATCTACAGACACAGAAATTATACCTAATAGAGCTGCTAATTGGGTGCCCCCTCTTCAGGGAGACATGCATGTGGACAAGATCTCTACTCTCTAAAGTCTTTGAAACATCCCAGACCAAACTGAGCCCAAAACTTTAAGGTCTGCATGAGAAAGAAGAGTACGCTATGGGGGTTTAGAGCTCTCATCCAGACTGTGGATTCATATTTGCCTGATGTGAATAGTTTTCTAATGTTTGGTTATCTTTGATGAACTCGTTTGTGGTTTGCATTTTTTTCTGGTTGTTGGTTTTGGGAGTTTTGTTTTATTTTATTTTTGCCACATGAGCCAGTCCATAAGGAAAAAATATCTTGAATTGCCAGATTTTAAGGTAGTACATCTTAAAGAAAAATGTCAGGTCTGATCATCCCATAGCATGGAGCCCTGATGATCTGCAGTCTTTAGAATCCAGGAAATACACTATTATTTTTAATCCCGGTAGGCTGAAGCTGTCACTCACTGTGTTCTGAAATTCATCTCCTCAAATATTTGTCCTAGTAACTAAGGATCCCTTTGGAGAACATGCCTGTATTCATCCCTTACCAATAGATCCTGGCCTCTGTATAGTCATCTCCCGAAGTGGGACACTCCTTCTTCAGGTTTTTCCCCAACATATTTCTGGATCAAAAGGAACTTCCACCTCTTCCAGAAATTCCCACATCTAAAGTGACTTGTTACTTTTTGGGTATCTTGGAACAACATATCAGGCTGCTGATTTTCCAAAATCATCATACCACATAGGAATATCATGTATTAATGCACTAACATTGACCACTTAATTTGAAATCACTTGTATCTCACATCATAAAAAACAAGTATAAAACCAGAGCCACAGACTTACATGAATATACAAACAGCAAAAGGGAAATAAATTTCCTTCATTATCAAGGTCAAATCCAAAAGGTATTGCTCCCTCCCTAGAAATGCTTTACCTGACATTGATGATGTTACCAGGAACTTATTATTCCTTATCCACTTTTCACATCTACAGGCTATACTCACAGAAAGGAATATCATATTCCACTCAGGGAAGCCCACTGAATTTTTTTGAGTTAGGAAGACAGTTTCAATTTCTTACCTTTCTTCTTCTTCTCACCTTTACCATTCCCTAGATCAAAGAAATACAGAAACCCGAAGATTAAAAAGGGCTGAAAAATGTCATCTGGGTGATTTCCTTAGGGCATTTGAAATAGAATTTTGATTATTTTCCTCCCACTGACAATAAAAATACATGATTTTCATTTCTGCTTGTTTTGCATTAATTAGAGATGCATAGATACAGCTATCCACCACACATTTTAATTGTGACAAGTTCAGCTCTTCAGCATAATATGCTTGTAAGTTTAATAATGTTTGTCCAACAAACAATACTGGGACTAGAGAATAGATGTAAGCCGCTGCATAATATGGATGTGCTTGTCAAGCTATAGCTAACATATGTGTTAAAGTTAAACCTCTACCACAGTCATAGCAAAATAAAAATAATATGCTTGAATAATTTAAGCAGTGTCAGTGAAATTTAAATTAAAAAAATGACCAAGATTTCTTGTTTTCTAATTTGATTTCTCCAGTTATAGATTACAAAAATATCAGTGTTTTGTTCATAAATAAATCTCAAGAATTTTACTTTATTGTTATGCATAAACATTAAACCTTAAGCGTCATAATCACAACCTGAATAACTGAGGACCACATTTCAGTGTCTTCTTGTAGCGCTCTCTTAATATTAACATACAACATTGAGAAATAAAATGTCTACGTGCACTGGAATGGGTTGCCCAGGGAAGCTGTGAATGCTCCATTGCTGGCGGCATTCAAGGCTGAGTTGGACAGAGCCTTGGGTGGCAGGGTTCAGTGGGAGGTGCCCCTGCCCATAGCAGGGGGTTTGGAACTAGATGATCTTAAGGTCCTTTCCAACCCTAACTATTCTATGATTCTATCTTCCATAAATATCTCTCTCTTTTGCATCCTCTCAAATATGCAAAATAATGAGTACAAGCAGAGAACAAGCACACCATACTATCCTGCTGTTCATTCAGGATTTAAACAGAACTTTGAGGTTTTAAAGAACATAATTTGTAGAAAAATGGTACTTAAAGCAATGGTAAAAGAGCCAACTCTAGGAAAAAAGGGGCAGCTGTTTTGATAAACACTTTCACCTGGAAAGGAGCTTTTTCAAGCAATTGATAAATTTGTCCTCATTCTCCCTTTATTATCCAGAAATGTAACTCATTAATACCTTTTTCATGGCATTTTGTATTTCTAGTTCTAGACATCTAGAAATAATGAAAATTAAATTAAGGTGAAAACCAGAAAACCAACCAACCAAGACCAAAAAAAAACCCCACCTCAAACAAAACCAACAAACCCAAGGTCACAAAACCCCTTATCTTAAAAGATTATCTGATTTTATAGAAATTAGCATGTTTAGTAGGCTAGTTTATGTTTGGCATTAAAGTCTTCCTCCCCTAGCAGAAGGCAATGCATTGTACAGTACTGCATGACCATGGCTGCAACTGTCTTGTTAACTCTTTGCTGCTGAAAAAGCCATTATATTATAAGCAATATTCTTATCAGACCCTTTATTATACTTTTTGCCCTTCTTTTGAGGCATCATCTATTACTTCTTCTTTTTTGTTCCTTTTTCCTCACTCTTCTTCAGCTCCACAAACCTGTTTTACTAATGAACACTTGATTCTTTTTTTCCCCTCATGTGCCCTAAATTCTTATTACCTCCTTTTAAGACCCCTAATAGTGTCTCAAACAAATAAAAGCTTTTAACTAGCCTCAATTTTAATGGTTTTCCTATCACCTGGAGTTCAAATTGAGACTTCTTTTTCTTGTAGGGGTAGATACTCACTGCCAAGGACTCCTGAGCTCTATCAGGTCTCTGATAACACAGAACAACCAAGCTTCAACATTTTCTTATTAACCATTCCTACTTCCTCTTAAGCTTTTATCACAATCTCCAACCGCATAGCTCTCTTCTTACAGACACTTATTTCTCTTAAACCTAGTGCTTAATACTTCTAGTTCTAGGTAAGGATTTTCCTTGCCTATAAGCCTGTAACGCTATGCTATGGGATGTAGAACAAAAATTTTAAATGTTAGCTCATTGGAAACACAGTTGCACTAATGTTTGTACTGGTATTTCCTTTCTTTTGACACTGCCACGTCTGTTGTACTTGTACATAAGGTTTAAAAGACTTTGGTGTCAATAAAGCAAAAATATAGGGATTCTGTCCTGGCTTGCTTTTTCAGTTCAGTTTTTATTCTCCCATTCTTGTTTTCCAGAGAGATCAGAAATAGGTGCAATCACCCCTCATGCATCCTTCCCAAAGCTCTTATTCTGCAGCAGCTGCAGCACCTTCTTAAGGGTAGGGAGCTAGTCTCAGTTCAGGATAAATCATGGTACTTTCCCTGTTTATGACTGGTACTTCTTGTAAGCCAATTATGGAACCCACAAATGCAAGAGATGACAGGGTACAATAACCCAATGGATTTTTTTTTTTTTTTTTTTCTGACGGTATTTGGAAATATTAAAGAAAAAAAATATCTTGCTACTTGACCTATAAACAGGTTATTTACCTGCTGGGATTTTTGGCTCATTGATTTGTATTACCACTCTTTTTGTACTAGCTAATAAGCAGCCCTTTGGCTTTTCCCTCCAGTTGCAGAAGATTCAGAGAGATATGTGCTAATGACATGGAGGAAGCAGGAAAATGGCAGGAAGTGCAAGCAAACACTCTTAAACCCTTGAAAAGATGTTCCAAACATAGTTTCTTTTTGCTTTGTTTGACTACTATATGTTCGCACTTACGTCTGAGTGACAGCAATATCCTAAGAAAAAAGGGTGATCTTCATGCTAACAAAACAGTGCCTATCTTGATACTTAAAGACCCCATAAAATTAGAGGGTAGGCTCTTTTCTCTTTTACAGACCTAAAATGTTTTGGATAACTCAGACATCCAGAAAAAAGGGTCTTAACTTGAAGACCATTGTGCCTACTTCATTGCCTACTAATTCTTTTAAATACTTTTCATACCTTTTTGCCTCCAATTGCCTTAGCAATTGTATTAATAGAATCTTCTCTGTCAAGTAACTTGCAATTCCCTTTTCAAACCACAAATTTACAACCTCTCAGTGAAACTCACACAGCACATTTTCTATGTCATAGCTTTGATATTATACAAGATGATGTTCTTGTCCTTTCTTCCATCTCCTTGAAATAGCTGAATAAGTAACATATTCACAGAGAGCTTAAAACCAACAAAAGAAATTATATTCCAGGATATTGCCAGTGACATGGACAGTGGGATTGAGTGTGCCCTCAGCAAGTTTGTCAATGACACCAAGCTGTGTGGTTCGGTTGATATGCTGGAGTGAAGGAATGCCATCCAGAGGGACCTCGACGCGCTTGTGAGGTGTGCTGATGCCAACCTGATGAAGTTTAACCACGCCAAGTGCAAGGTCCTACACCTGGGTTGGAGTAATCCCAGGCAGTTACAGGTTGGGCAGGGAAGAGATTGAGAGCAGCCCTGTGGAGAAGGACTTGGGGGTGCTGGTAGATGAGAAACTTAACATGAGCCAGCTGCAGTGTGCTCTTGCAGCCCAGAAAGTCAACCGTATCCTGGGCTGCATCAAATGGAGCATGACCAGCAGGTCGAGGGAGGTGATCCTGCCCCTCTACTCTGCTCTCCTGAGACATCACTTGGAGTATTGTGGGCAGTTCTGATGTCGTCAAGATAAAAAGGACATGGAACTGTTGGAACAAGTCCAGAGGAGGGTCATGAGGATGATCAGGGGACTGGAGCACCTCCCTGTATGAAGATAGGCTGAGAAAGTTGGGGCTGTTCAGCTGGAGAAGAGAAGGCTGTGTGGAGACCTCATAGCAGCCTTCCAGTATCTGAAGGGGGCCTATAGAGATGCTGGGGAGGGACTCTTCATGAGGGACTATAGTCATCAAGGGGTAACGGGTTCAAACTTCAACAGGGGAAGTTTAGATTGGATATGAGGAAGCAATTCTTTACTATGAGGGTGGTGAGGCACTGGAATGGGTTGCCCAAGGAAATTGTGAATGCTCCATCGCTGGCGGTGTTCAAAGCTGTGTTGGACAGAGCCTTGGGTGGCATGGTTTAGTGGGAGGTGTCCCTGCCCATGGCAGGGGGGTTGGAATTAGATGATCTTAAGGTCCTTTCCAATCCTAACTATTCTATGATTCTATTCTATGATTCTATGATATGAGTTTACAATTCAACAACAAAAAGTTATGTTACAGGGTATGCATTTACAATTCAACATAGGTATTTTCATCTTAAATAATTCTCTTAACTGTTTCATATATCTCAAGCTTCTGATAGGACAGCAGAATATGGCTGTTTTCCTTGCTATTTAAAATTACTCTAGCATAATCTCCTGAATTAGTAACTTCACTGTTTATGGAGTTACTATTCTTTCTCTTTTAAAACTTGAGATGTGTTAAAAGCCACTAATTCCTACTAACTTGGTAAAAATTCAGTATGATCAGACTGTCAATGAACATACAGCTTTCATTACTCATAGCAATAAAAGCTATCATTGCCTTCCTTTAATTCCAAGAGGCTGTCTCCATTTTCATGTCAGAGAACTGGAGGAGCTTTATTTTTTAGTAGCACAAGTTTCACTATATTGAATCAATTAATATGTGATGATACATTCTTATTGAATATTAGCTCATCATTACTGGCAGAATGCAAATACTTTCCAAGCAATTTTGAAAACTTAGATCACTGCACTCATTAACTGCAGACATCCCCAGCTGCATACCTTCTCTCCTTTAAATCAGCAAGATGTGCTATTCAATGTGCAAATCATTAAGTGTAGTACTAAAAGAACAGACTAGTATTGGAATCAGTAAATAGTTGCAGTACATCTGCCACTTGTGAAAATAAGAGGATCCAACTTTTTGAGATATATTTATGCACCAAATTCACCTGTGGAAGGGGGAAAGCCAACAACTAGATATTCATAATTTGAAGTCTTCATCCTTATGCTCCTAAATCCTTAATATGTGGTTCAGATATTTTGTTACCTATAGGCACACAATGATACTGCATAGTTAAGCCTCCATCAACATGGCTGATGCATTCAGATTTCCTTTGTAATGTGCACACAGAGGCACCTAGCTCCTGATACTCAATGTGCATACTTCAACAGCTTTCACCCATGTTCTTAGTCTTTCCTATTCAACTCTGTTTAAACCACAGAAATATCTGAAGCAAAAGCATAAAGGAAGTCTATGCTTGACCACTGCTGAAGAAATTCCCCCAGGAGACCAGGATCTGGTCCTATTTTAGTGAATGCATGTAAAGGAGCCACTTCAAAGTGGGAGGTCAAATATTTACTCCTAGCAGACACCTTCACACTCCCACAGGTGCAGGAGCCAAAAGTGGATCTAGGGAAGAAATTGCTTAAGTCTGGATCTTTCCCTCTCTAGAAGTTGGCTAGGCTATAAATTGAATCTAAATTACGAGTCAGGAAAAGACTGCTCGCACCTTCTCTTCCTTCACAGACAGTTACAAAAGACTGGTTGAAGTAAGAAGACAGGGGTTGCCGAAAACATGCATCTCACAGGAAACCTTACCACTTAGCAGACTCCTGGCAGTGCCACTCCAGATCTAAACTGTTTACTAGAAGAGCTTTATGGGCTCTATCCTTCTATGATTTTTAGCAAACCGTCTAGAGATTTTATTGTACAGTAGAGAATTAAACCTTGACATGCAACATTCTGGCTTTGCTTGTTCACTCTGCCAGTCTGCATGTTAAACAGTTACATGCTACTGAAATGCAAATCACTCTCATGTCCTATTCAGAGCAAAGAGAGCAAACACCAACTCAGTATGGTAAAAATAATAAGGATGGTGCATACGCTTGGCTTCTGGCACACACACAGGTCTGGGATGATACTAAATCAAAGTAAACCTCTTTAAGCTGTATTTGCTTCAGTGATAGTAACCCCAAAATATCCTGATTCTCAACAAACGTGTGCTGAGGGAGTTACAAGGATGCTCACAGTTCAGACTCCAGGGATAGCAGGTGAACCTGCAGCAATTTATCTACATAGAAAGCCAATGATTTCCAGTTAAAAATATCTCCACCTTGTCCTTTTAAAGAAAGAAAATATATACCCATCACTAAAATTTACAAAACTTTAAGTTAGATCGTCATGCAATCCTTATTTGTATAATCTTTTTTTTTCAGATATTTGCAGATGTTACAGTAATGCTTCACTTGATCTGTAAAAATAAAATTGGAAGACTCACCCTTCATCCATGTCACACTCCCCCAGTCCTGAGACAAGACTAAAGAGTTTGCATGAGTTGTTTCAAAGGGAAAGTCCAAAATTGTGCAAGTGCTGATGTCAGCTTTCAGCGCTGTGCTTCCAGTAATTGAACTGAAGGAGCTTGTTTATTTCGGCAGCCTGAGGGCTGTGGCAGATTTAGACCCTATCCACATTATCCCCATCCATCCATCTTCTTCCTTACTTATCCTCCAAGAGAATAGGTTGGGGCAGTACAGGTGTTGTCATACTAACTCTTTGCAGCCTATGATCCCATTCCACCAATTAAATTCCCAGGTTTAAACATCCAGCACTCATACACTGAACTAGTTTTACTGTCACTATGCTGAAAGAACTGAAAGAGGTATTGCGCTGCTTCTATATACCTAAACAATACAAAACAGGTAATACCAGCTCAGTCAAATTATAACCCTAATCATTTTGCAAAGCTACATGATGGTAAAAAGCAAAACCCCTGTGCTTGCTCTCTCCAGGAGCCCTCTCCTCATTCAAGAAAATGGAGGAAAGAAAATGCACCTACAAAAAAACCTGACAGAGCTTTATCCCACTGCACCATGGAAACATAAGACCTTTCAAACAAGGAGCCAGTCTATGCCATAGGAGACTGATTCTGTTTCCAGGTTTAATACACAGCCTGGAGTAAATTGTGCCTGTGCATTGGCTTTCTCCACCTTGAAAGGGATTTTGGAGGTTGTCTGTTTTATTCAGTAAAGCACTAAATTCTACAGACACAACAGGAAGTTATTATCATGTTTCACAACTTTATCTCCACTATCTGAAAACGTATTCTTCCATGCCAGTGGCACTGCCATTTGCTTGTTTATCATGCACTTTTCCATCATCCAACAACAGATGTACTTTCTGGATAGTCTTCAAGATTGTTTTACAGAGCACTTGAGACTATTCTGGTTTAATTTTATTTCTTTTGTTGCTTATTTTCTTTAAGCATTTTATCCTCAGGGATTTGGCTAAGCTATGACCATTAAAAAATTACACAGCAATGCATAGTTTCTGTTTTCCATTTAAGCTAACTTTTGCGCAAATAAATCTGAAAGGGTTGAGTATACCTTCTCCACTTTTCTGATTCTCTCCCCATGAATGGCTGCTTTCTGTCTGGGCAAT
This sequence comes from Myiopsitta monachus, assembly GCA_017639245.1. Taxonomy (NCBI): domain Eukaryota; kingdom Metazoa; phylum Chordata; class Aves; order Psittaciformes; family Psittacidae; genus Myiopsitta; species Myiopsitta monachus. The sequence goes on from CM029927.1 coordinate 5,060,367, forward strand.
GTCCCTTCCCTTTGTAGAACTGTTATTAAAGCCAAATGTTACTTAAAATATAGATTATATTTGCCTTGCTCCTAGAATTAAGAGCATAGTGATTTTTTACCTTCCTGTTTGTCCAAATTCTGTCATCAGTTTTGCATAAACAAGTCAGGTAGTCTTTCTTGAGACCAAAGAGATGATGACAGGAAGAAAGCAGACCAGAATGAAATTTGCAGAAAATATGACCCTACACAAAAAGCCCGTAGTGAATTTCTCTAGTCTCCATGCCAGAGAGGCCCAGACTTAAAATAAACTTAATCTAACAAAAGCATGGTTAATCCAGGTCATGACCTTATTTTCTGTTCCCACACCCATCCTTTACTGTTATTAAAGCCACAGCTTTTCAGAAATGACATATTTTATATTTTAAATTTGACTCACTCTTTAGGAGGCTATGGAAAAGTTGAAGCCAATCACAACTGCCTGTAATCAGCTACAGCAAACGGAAGCAAAAGGATTGCAAGATTGTTTCAAAATAGCATCATAAAATTACTACAACAGAGACTTTCAAAACTGTGCTGGAGTTGCAACTATGCATCTCCCATTACATTTTGTAGGGCCTGTATATCTATGTTGCCTATATTGCTTTGAAAAACTTTGGTCTGCATGCCTCCTGCAAATAACACTTTGAATGTGTTGCTCATTTTAGACTTACTTTGCCTGCTAAAGAATCCTCAAATTCTAAAAATGTTGACTAGCTTCAAAACAGCAATCTTTGCAAAGACATAAAATCTTATTTCAGAAACAATTCCTTCTGTTCCTCGAGTATTAAGCATAGGCACAGAAAGAGAATTAAAATCTGATGTACTCTGACATATCTGATCTACAAGCAGTTTTTATTCAGATGGAAGCCCGCTAAGAGTCAGTTTGGGAATATTCAGGTGAGCCCAAGAAGCAACACTGGCAAGCAAGCAAAGAAATCTAACCTATTCCTATTCATCACTGTCGTGGTTTAAGTCCAGTCAACCACGAAGTTTTCTCACTCACTCACTTCCCTCTCTTTCTTCCCCCAGTTCCAGGGGGATGGGGAGGAGAATCGAAAGAATTCGACTCGCACAGGTTGAGATAAGAACAGTTTAATAACTAAGGTACAAAACAAACCACTACTGCTACCACCAGTAATAATACAAGAGAAATACAAGGAAAAAGAATAAAACTGCTCACCAAGCCCGATACCAAAAACCTGACCATGCCATCCACCCTCTGCAGTGCACCACCCCACCCTTCGGATCTCTGCTCTCCATTTTTACATCCTGGGCTTGACGTGCTCTGGTACGGAATAACCTCTTTGGTCAGTTTGGGTCAGGTGTCCTGTCTCTGCTTTTTCCCAGCTTCCCCTCCTCCCTGGCATAGCATGAGGCTCAGAAAGTCCTTGGTCAGACCAAAACATTACCAAGCAGTAGCTGAAAACACTGGTGTTATCAGTGCTGTTCCCAGGCCCAAAATCAAAAACCCTGCGCTGCACCAGCTACCAAGAAGGAGAAAAATGACTGCTGCTGCTGAACCCAGGACAATCGCAATTATTTCTGACACACAGACTCAACCTAAAAACTGAGAATTTGTAAAGATATAATTACTTACAATTCTCCCTTCATAATACTGGCTTTTTACAGAATGTGGATCCATTAAGCAAAAAAAATATCAGAATCTCCCAGACTTCCAAGTTTTACATGTACAAATGGAGGTCAATTGCTTCCCTTTCTGAACCTCAGCCATGATACAGAATTACCTTTACTTTTATTATTCTGTTTGAGAGTTTAAATGGTCACAAAAGCTCAACAAAATAATAATAATAAAAAATAAAGAAATAAAGTAACCCCTCCCTTCCCCCAGTTTTCAAGTAGGACCAAAATAAGTCAGTCCCTTAGCAACTGATTGAGAACTTTTATGAGTATTTAATGAATTGTCTTGTTGTTTCTCTTAGCCCTGCATAAACAATATTCCCATGAACCCATCATCATGGATTCATCACTTTTCAGGACTGATAAAAAATACACACAACCCAAATGCAAGTAGCAAAACACACCACCCCCAACGCAAATAGCAAGACACACTACCTAATAAGAACACCTACTTAAACCTTGGCTGAACCTTGCTTACAGAGGTAAGGGTACGAATTGGTGCCACAATGTGTTATTATGCAATTCTGCACAAAGACCCTAATTCACTTGAACAGGTATGTCTTTTGGAAGGCTCATGTATTTTAACCACAGCCGCAACAATTGTTTGTTAGTATGTATACCTCATACAATAATAAGTAAAAGCATAATAACTATGAAAGCAGAGAACACGGATATAAGAGTTCTTACATTGAAAATGTTCAAAAGGGAGTTCATGGAGGAAAAAAATAAAATTCAGCGAGTGTCAGCTCAGCAGTGGCCCCCTGCCACTATTTATAACAAACCATTTACTACGTTCACACTTTTATTCGCCTTCAGGACTACCCATACTTTTTCACTGAAGCCACATCTACACAGGAGAATATACAAAGCTTCACTTATTTCATGCCCTGATCCACATATTCCCCTGCTGCTTCCCAAAATCCAGAGTGAGTCCTGGCAAAGAACCGGCCAGAACATGAGCTAATAAGCCTATGAAGTTTATTGCCTGGGATCCACCACTTAGACAAAGAAATAGCAACCTGTGAGAAGGCAGTGAAACAGTGGCAAAAGCCTCTGGCTTGCTGAGTGAAGCAAGGAAGTGCTATTAGGGGGAGGGATTTGGCATCTTGAAAATCTCTCAAAAAATACAGAGACTCCATAGTAATTTCTTCCAAATAATTATAACAGGCTCTGTCTCACCTCACTTCTTTCTATTCAAGAATTCAGCATATTTTTAAATTTACAGCAAAAATTACATTAACTGACATTTTCAGGCATTCATTGCACTGTTTACAATTCTGAGTAATGTAGGCCTGCTTCTGTGTACATACAGACAACAGCAACAGCATAAAACATGACATGTCAAACACTATTTAAAACATACATGATAAAAACTGTCTTCTTTCTCCCATCTTCCTTTTCCTTGTCAGCCATCTTCTTCTGCCTCTCTTCCCTTTTCAGAAGTCTTCACCTCCTAATTCTTCTCCCTAGATTTTGTCAGCATTTTTTCTTCCCTCTCTCTGTCCCAAGTCTTTAATCATTCTTACTCTCCTCTTTTGCCTGTCAAATTTGCTTCTGGATAAAGTGTTCTCAACACTAAATAAATACAAGCTGAATGGATACCACAGGCACTAGTCACTTCTATTGTGCTGCAGTAAACAATACTTCTCTTTTTCATTGCTGCTGCCTGGAACAATGTATTGTGCTCAGATTATACCCACTTCATCTATATATTGTTTCAGTTAATAGAAAGCAATTTCATATTGATTGCAGAAGCTTCCAATGAATGTTTGAGGAAAAAAAAATGTAAAAACAGCCTAACAGGGTAAGGAATAAAAAAAGGTCTGGCCTCATAACAGCACATACTGCATGCATATGTGAAGTAGAAGAATAAAATTTAAGGGCTCAGACATAAAAAAGAATGGGGGAAAGCATTGTTATTCCACGTGTGCTAAAGCTAAACTTCCTAATGAATTCAGCTCTCATTTCATTGTTAAATTAAGAAACAGTCTTAGTTTCCTGACACAAGCAACCTTTTCTACAAAGCTTCTCTTCTCTCAGTCTTCCCCTTCCTTCTTGTCTGACCTCCAGACCCCAGAGCAAGGAGAAGGAGGCAAAAGCACAGGAGAGTGACAAGTGTGGCAGTGTTGCTGCTGATCTATGAGGAGGGGCAGGAGCTTCACAGAAATGACTTTTTCTGGACACGGATAAAGTTGCGATAAGCCAGACCTTGAATTATGAAAGCAATATTTAAAATAATTTAAAAAATGTCCCACTGTATGTGTTTGGGAGAATAGGGAAGGAAATACTTTAGCTCCAATCAGTTATCAATTGTGGGAATCTTAAGTCTGTGAATCTGAATAATTTCTCCACTGAAATCAGACATTACTGGAGAAGAGGGCAGAGAGGAATAAAATATACAAGCTTCCACTAATACAGCTATAGAATAAATATTGATGAATAGAAAGAGGTGAGAACAAAAAAGAAGAAATACAAAAGAGTTTAAGTAAAAGAAGAAATACAAAGGAGTTTAAGTAATTGGCTTGAAAACATATGCTATGTTTATCACTGCAAACCTTCTTTTCTTGTCCTGTACAGCAGCCAAATGAACTTTTCTTGTTGACTGATGTTGGTTTGGATTTATCCCAAGTTCTGCACTATCAAAGTGCTTTATCTGTACACTTTTTTCCTTTGTTTTTTTTTTTTTTTTATTATAGGTGTTGCTGTAAAGAAGGTTATTTTTATATTAATGCTTTTACTCATTCCCTCTCTCTCAAATTTCCTTTCCTTTAAGCTACTTCTTAAGAGAACTTGGCATAAAACCTTCTTCTCCATATAAAGAGATAAGGAAAAGTTCCCATTCCCTCTTAAACTACACTTAGGGCTTCTTAGGTACAGAGGAGGAAGTAGAGATTGATGGCAAAGGAAAATAATGAGGAAGATAGATAAAGATATAGTCTTTGTTTATTTAAAGCCACTCCAAGAAACATAAACCATTAGCAGATTCTAACCTGCATTGAAAAGAATTGTTTGCACATCTTCTGCTGGTTTGTCTCTTTCAAACATATACTTATTCAAGTTATGAATACCAGATGGTGTTATTTACTTCATCCATAGTGGTCTTTCTTACGCCCATAGAGTGCTTCCGGAGACAATTTCCTTTGGACAAACTTTTAGAGGCATGTACCATAAAAGCCAGCTTGATATATTGCCTCTTGGTGGTGATGCAAACCCAACCTAGTTGCTCACTAGGATGCACTCTTTATTAAAGCAATATATTATTTATATTATTATTACTATCTATGATTTATTCTGGTAGCACTGGTAAGGCCTCTCTAACCACTCCTGAATAAACAGACTTTATCTAATTCAAAATTTAAATAAGACTGGTCTCAGAGAACTTGATGGTCCGTGTTTTATCATTTGAAGGGGGCGGGAGGATAAATTATTTTGCTTCAACTTTTCCCCTTTCATGGTTATGTCACCCTCGCAGGTTCAAAATAGCAGGACAGACAGTGACACCCTTGTGAACTGATAGAGAAATTGTTTCACAGAAATGCCAGCAAAAGGTGCTCAAGAACCTCATTATCCCCATATGGTTTGTAGGTTGCTGATACTCCTCAACTTCATCAGCAAGGGGAAAAACACTTAAGGCTACTCATGATATAACATCCTCCACAGTATAAAATGTTTCATTTAAGGAAGTACTAACTTCTTTAGTTATTATGTTTAAGTACATAATATAATTAACATTTACTTAATTTAAATTGGGAAAACACCTGCATTTGTTTTATTTACATAAACTTTTTTTTCTTAAAATACATTACATGGCATGAAGGTGATTGTGATAGATTTGAATACATTCATGATGAACAGTGACTGTGGAGACCACTAATTTTGTTCAAACCACAGAACAGTTGTATGACCATAGCGGTTTATAGCAATAAAGATTGGTAGACTAAGAGAAACAAAACTCTGGTGTTGAATTAGGACAAAATTGTCTCCTAGCTCAACTGTTTGCCCCACAAGAAACATGCTATGAAAGCAGCACTGATCACAACCCTTGCAGTAGATATCAGAAGAAAAGGAGAACAATGGTCTTGGAAATTAAATTATTTTCAAATTCCTACAGTCTTTGTAGTCACCTGTATAAAGCCTCAGAGACCACCTTCGTCAGAGCATCAAAAATTAAGTCTGTATTTACTTGTTTTAAATGGAAAATATCTCTATATTTAAGCCCCTTTTTAAACGATAGTGTGGTTCGGCAAGCATGAGGTCAGAGTTTAGAAAGAGGTTCATGAAGCTCTATGGCAAGACCAGGATTCAGCAGACTGAAGCAGGGTGTTCCTGTTCTCTCAGAGGAGGGACATAGTGTCAGCTAGGTCACAGTAACAGAGCACCACAAGTGTGAATGGAGTCTCTGTGGTCAACAGTACCACATCAGTGTGCTCTACTCCATATCTGTCCTGACAGAGCAACTTGGTGGATACCTGCTTCAGCTGATCTGGTGCCCTTCACAAGCATTACAGATAACCACCAGTTTTGCTTCCAGTAAATTATGTTCACTATTTTTTTTCACTGTTCACCCAAAATTAAACAAATTAAAAAGACTGCCTGTACTTGCAACCTCTCTGTCAAATACACAGCTAGAATTCTACTATTTTAGACTCATTCAGTGATATTTCAAACTAAATCTCACAGGTCTTTGAACAATAATGATAAATTTTCCCAGGGACAATTGCAAGCATTTCACCTCGTTAGCCTTGGAGTCTTATTTGCCTTTCTTGCTGCCCTTGCAGTACAACTAGACACAACCACCTCCAAGACTAATGTACACCTATCTTTCATTACTTCCAAATGGTGAACGCCTACCTGACAACAGGAATTCTTTTTATATTCGCCCCAAAACTACATAATCTTCGTGTTACAATAATGAAGTCTACCCCTCCTCTGTTTCTCCTTTCCTCAAGAAAAACCAGTTCTTGCAGAATGAAATCTTTGCTCTCCTGCATACTGCCAATGTCACTTAACTTTACATCATGAACAGTTCTCACTAGCATGCTCCTTATGTGAAAAGTATTAATGAAATAGCAAGCAAGAAAAACCTCTAGGAGTGATCCTAAGGAAATTTACTACGTAACCTTTGTCAGCTAAAGGACTAAAGTTTTTGGCAATTTGTTATTGATCTCAGATTTCTGCTACTTATCCCCATCTTCTTCACTATAGCTAATTTTCTGTGCTACTATTTCAAATTCATAACAGAGGTCCATATAGACTAAAATTTAGTATTTTCTTTGCCTACAAAATGAGTTACTTATAAATTTAATGAAAATATCAGGTTATCTGGTGTGCCCGCACGCAAAGAGTTGTGATCAATGGCTCAAAGTCCAGCTGGACACCAGTAACGAGTGGTGTCCCTCAGGGATCGGTGTTGGGACCGGTCTTGTTCAACATCCTTGTCGGTGATGTGGACAGTGGGATTGAGTGCGCCCTCAGCAAGTTTGCCGATGACACCAAGCTGTGTGGTTCGGTTGATAAGCTGGAGGGAAGGAATATCATCCAGAGGGACCTTGACATGCTTGTGAGGTGTGCTGATGCCAACCTGATGAAGTTTACCCATGCCAAGTGCAAGGTCCTACAGCTGGGTCGGAGCAGTCCCAGGCACAGCTACAGGTTGGGCAGAGAAGAGATTCAGAGCAGCCCTGTGGAGAAGGACTTGGGGGTGTTGGTTCGATGAGAAAATAAACATGCGCCAGCTGCAGTGTGCGCTTGCAGCCCAGAAAGGCAATCATATCCTGGGCTGCATCAGAAGGAGCATGACCAGCAGATCGAGGGAGGTGATTCTGCCCCTCTACTCTGTTCTCCTGAGATCTCATTTGGAGTACTGTGTGAATTCCTGGGGTCCTCAACATCAAAAGGACATGGAACTGTTGGAACAAGTCCAGAGGAGGGCCACGAGGATGATCAGGAGACTGGAGCACCTCCTGTATGAAGATAGGCTGAGAAAGTTGGGGTTGTTCAGCCTGGAGAAGAGAAGGCTGTGTGGACACCACATAGCAGCCTTCCAATATCTGAAGGGGGCCTATAGGGATGCTGGGGAGGGACTCTTCATGAGGGACCTGTAGTGATAGCACAAGGGGTAACGGGTTCAAACTTAAACAGTGGAAGTTTAGATTGGATATAAGGAAGCAATTCTTTACTGTGCGGGTGGTAAGGCAGTGGAATGGGCTGCCCAGGGAAGTTGTGAATGCTCCATTGCTGGTGGTGTTCAAGGCTAGTGCTGGACAGAGCCTTGGGTGGCATGGTTTAGTGGGAGGTGTCCCTGCTAATGGCAGAGGTATTAGAACTAGATGATCTTAAGGTCTCTTTCCAACCCTTACTATTCTATGATTCTATGATCTTGCTTTAATAAACAGATACAGTGATATTTCCCATTTTTTTTTATTTGCTGATATATTTTGGTTATTATATCAATAAGAACTCATTATAGTGACACAAATTACTGACACAGATTAAGAACTTGATGGGTGAACTTGAACAAAGCAACTTCAACTCTTCCCATCTGAAACTAGGAATACCAGTAGAGAGTTCCTTTAAGAGTTATGGTGAAAAAATCACCTGTAAAAACTAGATCATGACAACTGTATTGTTGCTTCTTCATAATGCATATTTTTCTAGCATTATTATTCTAGCATTATTACTAGTGGATAGCAGTCAAATTACGAATGCAGTAGTACCATTTCAGCAGAGACACCAAAATGCTTGCATCGCTAAACATTCAGTCTTAAAATTGTTATTGTTGTTATTTGTATTATTACCTGAGAAGCAGTTCTGTAAAACATCCTAATAACAAAACAGTGCTCCATAATCACTACTTATGTCTTAGAAAAGGCAACAGGTGGATTCAATAGAAAGCAAGGTGATGACCACTTTTGAGCAGAGGTGCCCATAAAACTTTACTTCCTTGGAGTTCTTACTGCACCTACAGAAGAGTTTTCAGCATGGATGGCATGAAGAAACATATTTACATAGTTATTTGAAAAGGGGTTTATGCGACAATACTAAAACATGAGCACAGCAGCCTGGAGGGGGCATCCTGATTCTTCACTGGAAAGGAAATTTTACAGAATCAACTGGAATCTGGCCCAGCTCTCTGCAGAGGCTGATGCTTTATAAAGGAGCCTCTCACACTAGCTTCCGTGTGTGTTTCCACCAGCAACTGCTGTACGTCTGAACAAGTGGAGGCAAACCTTCCCACCTACCTCCTCCAAATGGGAAGTTTCCTGGTTCCCAGGCATCATGACTTCCATCTTAAGGGCTGGTTAAAGCCAGACTTATAGAGACTTTTAAAGCATCATAGTTTTCCCCTTACCACTTTTCCCAAACTATAGCTCAGGATAGCCTGGTGCCTTGTGCTTACAACTTTGGTCTAAACGTGCAGCACTGAGCATGTCCCAAGGGATGCTCCAGAGCTGCCCTGGGACTAGACACACTCAGAAACAGGCTTTCATTCAGCTGCAGTGACTATTTTTCTATAGAAGATTTACTCACCACTATTTATTTTCAACATAACCTTTTTCTCACCTTTGCGAGTCTGACGCAGCCCCTCCTGAATAGAGGCTACCTACTCTCAGCTCCCTGATCTGCCCCATAGGTTACCTATAGTCTCAATCTTCACCAACCACAGGCAATTCTCCATTTTCACACGTTCACCCATCAAGTCTTCAGGGCTTCTACTTAAGGAAGCTGTGCATATTCCCCAGCTGTACATCCCCCACACCCATGCAACTTCCAACTTCACAATCAGATACAAGTTATAGAAAACCAAGCAGCAGAATCTGAAGTGAAGGTGTTTCCCATCTCATTGTCCTATGTGCCCTCTTAAAGCGCACAGCTGATGAAAGGACATGTCAGAAACTTAAGTCAGTGCCACGAGCATTAAAGAATGAGGATTGATGCCTGAATGTTCACAGGAGATGAAAGAAGCTACCCAGTGCCACACAACATGGTAACAGCATGTTGGACTACACATGACAACAGCATTGTGGACCCTCAGTCCACCATGCCATAGGTACTATTTTGAAGTGACTTAAAAAAGGAAGGCCAGAAAGAGGAGATACTCCTGGGACAAGAAAGGGAAAGCAATTTCATATCCCATTGTGACAAGAGTGAAAACCTGTCCAGAGAAGAAAATCAAGACAACAGCAGGTTGGGGGTAGGGTGGTGTTATGGAAAGGCAGAACATGACAGTAAGCTGTGTAGTTGTTCTGGGAATCTGGAAAAGCAAGATTTATAACACAGCAGAGCAAGGGGAAAAGAGTAGAAGAAGGAAATTGGACAGATTCTTGGGTGACGTGGTTTACTGTGTGGTGTCCCTGCCCATGGCAGGGGGTTGGAACTAGATGATCTTAAGGTCCTTTCCAACTCTGACTATTCTATGATTCTATGATTAATGTTTTTTTTTTTTTGTTATGCTTTTAGGGGAAATTTTTCCTGCGCTAAAAGAAGTGTGTTTATAGTTTCAGAATTGCAATAGCAGCTTTGCTTTTCACTTGTTTCAAAGCTGCATGCCAGTGATGAGGCACCATCTTTTGCCCACTTTCCTGGTGCAAGCAAGTGCTTAACCAGAGTGACGTAATAATTGCATTGGAATTTTATTAGGTAGAAGGTGGCTTTGAAGAAGCAAGAATTTCTGAAGGCTTGTCTGTTTTCACTTATGACTATTAATGTCTAAGGGCCATGAACTATAAAAGCAACTTTAGGACAATTTGTATCACTAAGGCAAAGTGAAAAAAAGTCCATCTTATACGGAAATAATTACTGTTGTAATTTTTCCTCGCTATTAAATGAAAGCCATCAGAACTCTAGCTACACTTCAAAGATAACAAATCTCAAGAATACTGCCAAAACACTATTCAATGTCGCAATAAGTAAATGCTTGTCAGATCTTCAAAGGTGTAATCAAAGATGTAGCTACAAAAAGGTTAAGGCCATTTATGAATTTGAACACTGGTGAATCATTACATTTTACTGGAGAGAGGCCTCCAGGAGCAAACTTCCAATTCATTTGAACCGGACACTGTATACCGATTTTTACTTTCTATTTCTATTGGTAAAAGTTTCATAATGAGATCAAGGCTAAGGTTTTAACAATAAGAAAATGACAATCATATCAAACAACATTATTACACTTCTCAAAATATATTAAAAGTTGTTTGAGAAAAGATGATAACAGCAATGTTGGATTTATGCAGAAGAACAAGAACAAGCTTTTAGGAGGAATCCTTAGACCATAATAAAAAGGAAGAAAAAAAAACACAACAAAATACAGACTTTTTGATTTATTTTTTAAATAGTGGTGATGGTTTCCAGGATTCCTGCAATTTGGCTATACCCACAAGGTGACTTCACTTAAAATGTAGTTATTTTTCTTCTTTAGGCACAAACAAAGTCCATTAACCTTGAGCTTGCAATGTCGAACAGTAACGGTGAAATCTGCAGTTTACATTGCTCTTTGCCTTTCCCAAAACATTCAGTAAAAGTATGGCAGAAAGCAATCTGCAGAAAGTGTAGGGGTAGCTAAGGGAAAATAATGACAGATCAACACAAGGGTTTTCAAAAAGAGCCTCTTTGTCTGCTGACATTGTTGTCATGGTTGCTTTTCTTTTTTTATAAATTCTAAAAAATGAAAAGTAAAAAGTGCCAAACTTCAGCCAGAAGGATTTGGTACTTTAAAATTGGGCCATAAATATGATTTAATATAGGATCACCTTACCTTTTTAATACAAATATTTTAAACCTTATTTTATGCTCCACATGAATTATACATCTGCAGTTCATATCATTTATAAATGATGTGGCCTTTAAGGAATTTGACAATGGACTGATCTAAGATCAAGGGGAAGTTCTCCAGAATGCTTTTAGGAATAAACATCAATCTGACATTATAATTTTTGAAGCATTTTGAAGTGAAGTATCAATTTTATATCTGCTGGAGGTCAGTGTGCCAGTTTCCAATCATTTTCCATTACAGATATAATACAGAGAAGGTATATATGTACTGGAACAGATTTTCCTGGCATAGTTATAACTGAGTAGTCCTTCAGGCTTCAGGAAGATAACATAGGTAAAACAAAGACGTTTAAGCTGCTCTCCTGAGCCAGACAAGATGCAAAGCACATAGAAAAGCTTTAAGTCTCTTGCTACGGTACTGTCCTAGCAGGGATAAATTAGTGAAAACGAGCTTAAAATAATCATGGCCAATATTCAACATCATCTCAGAAACACTGCAGTTTTCAGCATAATTAAATAAAAATTGAAACTTACCAGAATCATAAAATAACATAAAAAATGTGTGTTAACATTTATTTTGGCTTCACTATGCTCTTCAATTCTGCTAGGGTGCCTCTTCTTTCTTTCTTATTGTTTTTATTCCAGATCTTCACACTGCCCCATAGTTTAGAATCAAATTTGAATTTTCACCATAAAGAGATAGAGCTGAAGTCTGCAAATCTGTAGCTAAACCCTAGTTTATGAATGTAAACAAAAAATAACTGCACTTACCTGATTAGTTACTATTTCCCACCCTTAATATTTCCATTAAGTACTTTCAGGTCTTTCAGTTGCAAATACTTTTCTTCCAAAGCTCCACATGAAAACCAAGTAAATTGTAGATAAATAAAATAAGATCAAAGGCGTCCCTTGATCTGCATCAGTGTAATCATAGCGAAAGTCTGCCCCATAACATCTGCTTATTTTTACAAGGGTAAAAGACATACATAGAAATGCTTTATTAGGTGGGTTAAAGTGGAATGTAATGTCATGCAATTATTTTAGGGTTTTGTGTGTGTTTGGTGTATTTATTAAATATCTTCTTCTCAAGATTACTAAAAATTAGTGCGTTCTGCAAGGGGATACAAATTCAGACTTCCCAGGATCTGGTGCTGAACTCCTAAGATACGGTCTGTTAACCTCTTTCCAAGACTACCTGTCATTAAAGGTTATTGACTCTGCATCTGATAGAAAGTACCGGGCAGAATTTTAGATACAGTTCTTTGACTTGAAAAGCAGAACAGGAGGATGGATTCTGTGCCCTGTTGCAGTCTCTGTAAGTGAAAATGTGGCTTTGGACATCTGCGTCATTTCTTTGAGCGTGCTTGATCTTGTCTATCTGTCTTGGAGGCCTTTGCGGAGATCCTTTTCTTTTTAGGCTCTAAGCACTGACAGAGCGTGAATGCATAGCTGTAATCCAGGTAATAGTGAAAGCAGTCACTCTCTCATCTTATTGCACTACAAGAGCAATGCTTCAGGGGATGCAGTTGGGAACCTGGTAAGCTCCAGAAAGATCTTCTATCTGTGAACATGCCCAAACAGAAATATCCATTAGCTGTAGACCCACAGGGCTCATTATAAGATTTAAACATTTAAAGGGATGTCTAGAGCAAATAAAAAACATTCTCTCTCCTCTCAAAAAAGAAGAAAAAAAAGAAAAAAAAGAAAAAAAAAGGCAAAAAAAAAAAAAAAAGAGCAGCAAAACCCCAAACATCATGTAAAGTCTTAGTAGTTAGGCTCTTTGTTTGCCTTTTCTTTTTACTCTGAATAAACCAATTTGCCTACAATTGTCAGACTGTAGCATTACAGTCTGTCATCTCATAGAGTCATACTGCAATACTGACTGGATTTCATAGGTTAAGATGTAGGCTTCCCTGCCTTACATGCCAGCCAGGCTGCCTCTGCCTTCCTCATCAAGGAAGTAAATGCACATCTTACACTGGCTTTTGGAGCACTGCACAACATCGCTGAGAGAGATTCTCTAGCTTCAAGTGCAGACACCACCAGATCCTTTCTTGCTATGACACCTTTTAATTCTTGTATGGCCATCCTGAAGGTCAGACCCAGAGTACAAGCCAACGTAACACATATGACATGCCCCTCTCACTGCAGGTTGGCTTCACCATGCCACCGAGGCGGCAGAGGTGCCAAGGCAGAGAGAAGCCTGCTTTAGCCTTCCACAACCTCCTAATCCTCAAAGATAATAAAAACACTACAGCAGAAAAAAAAGTGAATGATTTTGCCTCAAAGGCACGGTTTCCAGAGGGTTAGCTTGGTGCAACACAGGCTATATGTTATAGGCTATAACCTATAGCCTGTTATATATGTTACATATATATATACATATATATATATACATATATAGCCTATATAGTATACATATATAGCCTGTTATATATGTTACAGGCTATAACCCATTGGCTGTCTGGTTTTCATGCAGGGTGCAAGCTATTCATCCCATAGAGACTGAAGTGCACTGGAAACACATTAATGAATCAGGCCTTGTGTTCCAGTTAAAGATGAGATATTGCCCTATTTCACAGTTGGAAAAATAAGTGCACATAGAGAGCAAATGACTTCCCCAGTTGCAGAGCCTGCATATCTGTGGCAGAGCTGGGAGGGTTTATAGACTATCCCTCTGCTTGAATCACTGTCCTACATCCTATCCCTTCCCAGGACTAATTCTGTTCTCGTGAATGGCAAAGAACAGACAGAAGTTCCTGAGAACAGACTTGTCTAAAAAAGTCCTTGGCACAGATTAAAAATGGACTTGAAGCTTTAAAAAGACAGTCTGGGGCTCTGGAGATGCATAATGGGCTTTTAAGCTTCATTTCTAGTTTTTGTGGTTATGCAGCAAGATATTTAGTAGTTGACCAGCCCAGGCCATCTGGCTGTTCCTGCTGGTGATGATAGTGGGGGCCCCTGCTATACATTCTGTGCTCATCAACAAAATTCTGCAGCTGACATGCAGCATACTTGGGTTTTGTTCCAGTTGGGCTTTGATCTACAGCATTCGAAGATGAGCAGTTCCTTTCAAGACATTTGCAAACCTTGTTAGAGTCTGATTGCAGAATGACATCAGCATTAGGCGGATTATTACTTGTCTCAGGAAGCACTGTCTCCATTAACACATTGGTTTTTCTCCTACTATCTAGTGAGCTAGATATTAACATGCAGTAACTCCAGCAGCAGCTCCATAGAAAATTCCTAATAACACTGCTGAAATAGGAAAGGGTACAATTTTCTTGTAAATGCTGAAACTTTGCCAATGAGATTTTGGGGCAGTGTTGCCATATATCTTAGAAAAAAAGAAAAAAGCCTAACTATAGCTACTCCAACTCTAACTTGTTCATTATTATCAAGTAAGTACAGGAAGTTATTTTGTCTAAAGGATGCATTCATTCTTCACTAGTATTGCAGGCAGAAAGGAAATAAGGAAGGGGAAAAATCTCTCTGAAAATAACAAAACTTTACTTTTCTTCATTCTTGTCTTCTTCTTTCTTTACCTTTCACTATTTCAACTGCCAACCCCCAACTTCTTGGGGCTTTGAAAATGAAAAAAAACCAATCCCAGACTTTCAAACTAAAATGAGTAGGTTAAGGTTAAGAGCTAACCTTTGTGAAAGTGCACATGCATACCATCTTTACAGGAAGTCACAGTATGCTCAGAGCAAATGCCCAGTTCCACTACATCATTCAGCAACAATTTGGAAACACTGAGCAACCAAATAGAATCTGAATGAAAACAAGGAAGGTTCAGACTCTGCTCCTCTCCACAAGATCTTATACACTATTGTACAATTGCTGGTCTCCAGAGAAAAGAAAATTCACTATACATAATTAAAAAATTAAGATAAATGTGTGTATTCTACACAACCACAGCCACAATTCAAATGTCTGTTCTCTACTAGCACTTTTAGTCCATGTAGAGGTTGTCCTGACTCAAAATCCTCAAGTAAAGGCAAGAGACTGGAGGGGATCTAGACTGCATAGATAGCTGATCACATTTTGGCAGCTTTGCAGATTTTCTGCCAAGCACAGTGGTTAAATGGTAAATGAGCCAAAGTCCTATGGGCATCCAACAAGAAAGCCTCTGGAAGAGAGCCGCTTTCCTGCACCAGTGCAGCTGAGCTAACAGAGTGAGCATTTATTTTCAGTGAAGCGTGCTGCCACAACCCTCTGTTTATTTTAGAATTGTCAAATTTTCCAGGAAAACCTTTGGGGATATACTTTACCTCCAAAACATGCATGTAACTTCCATTAACTTCAGGGAAAGTATGTATTGGGACAGGGAAAAAAAACCTAATGGAAAAACTCCGTGATCTTCCTCTGTAACTGCTAGCATTTGTCCATGTTATTAGTCCTAAAAACCCCCTGGTAATTCAGAAATAAAACCAATACCCAACAGAATAAGCCAAAACTATATAAACCAGTGTTGTGTCTTTCAGTTCTCAAAGTTAAAAATCTAATGTAGACTTTTTGGTCTATTGAACCCATGGTTTGCTCTAATACAAATAATAGAGAAAGAAAGGAATTACTGGTGAGGAAGGATGGAAGAAGAAAACCCAGAAACAACAACAACAAAAAGTCATTACTTCTACTCTTATTCAAATAATATTCTGAAACATTGATTAAAGTAAAAGAAAAGAGAGGTCTGAGGGCATATATCATTACGCAGAGCAATAAGCACAGACCCCAGGGTACATGTCCTTCTCTGCTTGTTTAACTCTCCTGCTAGTGTCAGAAAAGAATCAGCCTGATGGTTTGAAAAAAAAACCATTTGTGAACTAGATCTACCTACTGCACATAAGATTAAATGAGAAATACCAGCTCTGTTCACTGAACTGCTTAATTAGTCCATCAAATGTATTTTTATTTCTGCACCTACGTTTAACTGATAGCTGGGGCATCACACGTATAGCCTCTGCCAGCTATCCATATATTTCCTAAACAGTTTCAGTTCCCCGTCCTCTCCAAATGACTTTCCCAACTGTCACTTTAACAGCTGTGCACTTCAACAAAATGAGCTTATGGCACTAGTCTGCAGTGCCTTAGTCCCCGGTTGTCTTCTTTCCCTAAGCAAAACAAACAAAATATCTAAAAAAGCTGGGCTTGCTTTTTAATTTTCTTTTTTTTCATTATTTATTCCTTTTTTCTGATGGTGCTTGGGGTAAGTTATAACTTAAAAGCCTCACCATTGACTTACTTCTGTGTTCCCTGATGATTCTGAGGCAATCCAGCAATAAGTAGGATATGAAATAAAACACACTCAAGCCATATGCTTACTTTTACAGGTTGACTTATCACATCACTCTCTTCCCACCTTTTCTACTTTTTCTGCAATGTCAGCCTCTACCTAATTGCCAGTGTTTCATGTAAACATCCCTGTACCACTTTTCATACTTCCTGTTTGTAATAAACATCCCTGAATGAAGGGGAATCAGACAATATTTGTTCTATAACCACGTTAATCCCCATGATATATCTTAAATATTTCCAAGGTCTCTCTGTCCCATGGAACAGAAAGAACCGGCCGAAGGTCTGCTGAATTTGGAGATAAAGAACAGCATTTGTTTTCACCTGTTCTTCCGTAAAAACAAACAGAGCATTTCCCTTGAGAAACTGGTGCTGCATCTTGGTAAAAAAAAAAAAAAGAAAAGAAATATTTATTTTCTCAGATGGAATTACTCACTGAAGCATGGAAAACTACTTTTTTAATTACTATTTATTTCAATTTGGAAAAAACAGTAATAGATGCTACCCCAGAGCACTAACATGGTAGCATCTATCACACTTTAGGAATAAGGCACCAAAGAGACATTCCTTTCAAAATTGCTTTCAGTGCAAGCGTAAACCTGTGTGCAAATCCATTTTGGCCTTTAGCTACCCTCCTGACAAGAGACCAGCACCAGAATAATCTCCACAAACTATAATCTGCCTTTGAAAATAGAGATTGAGAAGACAGCAGTGCTACAGGGTTTTTATGTTTTCCTAGATTTCTCCAATCTGTTACTCCACTTGGCAGATTATTATCCAAAATATTTCAAGAAAGGCACACAAAATACAGTGTCCATAATTGTTTTGGGTAATTCCAGATTTCTATTCAATAATAAAATAGTTGTGAACATTTTACACATACCATGTTATCTGATAAATAAAACTACATTTAAATCAAACTCCATGTGAAACTTGAATATGAAAATGATAATTTTCATAGTAGGAGCGGGAGTAGAAAGAAATCAGTATATGCCGTAACAATTCACAGCAACTGAAAGACTGCTTCTATCTGCAGTAGTCATCTGCAATGGTAGCTATAAAAATCTTCAGCATTCTTCCTTTGGCCTAATTGGTAGTATTACAGTACTCTCTGACTTTAACGTCAGAGTGAATTAGTTTAAGTTCTACCGCAATAAGAAAGATTTTAATGGCAACCACTGAGCATAACATAAAACAAAGGGAACAGACAGGAAGAAAAAGAAACAGACCTGGCGCTGATCTTTCACCTGTACAAACCTCCCCATAAAGACCACACCACTCTAGAGACACATGTTTGAAATCAAAACTTTTTGGCAAGCTGATCACCTTTGGTATTCTCTCATTTGGCCAATTTTGGTTTTGTACTTGGAGAATTAAGAAATTCTTCTTGAGCTGCCAAGTGTCATCAGCCCAACGAAAGGATGCCTGTCTCTGGGACCTTGTTGGAGAGGTGCTAAGTCCTTGCAGCTCCTGTACAGCTCCATGGACCTATTCTGCATCCTGTCACCAGACTTCACTTACAGGTTTCTTATACAGCTCAATTCTTGTGTGCTTTTAGAGCCCCAAATTTCAGATACAAAAGTAGAAGGCAGTTCCCCTCTTGTTTATTTCCATTTTGAACAAATATACCCATTACTTATTACCAAAGACTTGCTGCCTTTATGATCCATTGGGAATGGGAAGTGTGGTGTGGATGGGGGGATGACGGGAGATGGGCCAGGGCAGGACGCGAAAAATCCCAACCAAATGAAAAAAAAAAAAACCCAACTGAATAAGGAAAGTAAGATCAAAGTAAGATCTGTTTTGTCTTTCCACTGACTTCAGGATTTTTGGTTAGGATCATAAAAAGAAAGAAAGACCCAACACTTAAAAAGCTTTCTGAATTGTTAAAAATCTATAAGTAACCAATTAAAAAAAGTAATGCTCTCATGAAAAATAGAATATAATTGCTCTAAGACATGCAATAGACAGGCAGAAACGTTACTAGTACAGGTGCAAGTATGGAGAGAGTTACTATGTCTGCACTACCATTTTGGGAACTACTATAGGCTGCTATTGTTAGCTGGAAGAATCAGTGCAGACATTTCTGACCTGAGAGGTACATGTTCTAAGTTAGCTGTTAATTGTAAGCAACACTTTTTTTTATGCTGGTATTACTTGTTTGCTTATGCATTCATACACAATTATCCTCAGCTGGATTTAAAATAAAAAAACAAAACCCCAACCAAACAAAAAGCAACCCACACCAAGAAGTCTCAATTCAACAGCTAAAATCCTTCAGACCTCTTAAAGCAACAACATCCATTAATGTAAACGGCACTTCTTTTAAAATCTCTACCCCACAAATTGTCATGTCAAGTACCTATATCCCAAGTCTTCTGCAGGAGAATTTTAATCTAATAAGTCAACTCTCTACTTCTGTTTGCTTTGAAACTCTTAGATAAATAAAATGTTTTGTGTTGAGATCTACTGCCGGAAAAACAAAGCAATCTCTTTTTATACCCATAAAATGCAGATCTGTGATCAAAATAAGCTGCCAGCAGTGGCGTAAAAGAGCAACAAGAAATAACAATGTTAGACTGAGAGTTGGTTAGCATCTTATTTAAACTTAATATAACAGTGATGTTGTAGGACTGATGTTGTAGGAGCCTAAGGTTTTATATCATGTTCCAAAAAATGACATTAGAGAGCAGCTACATTTGCACGAAGACCAGCAGAAATCATCAGAAACAGTATACTTTAAATGGCTGCACATGGAAACCATGCACAATAATCAGGGATGCATAGACAGATAAAGGCATGAACATGCTTCACTGCTGCTAATCTTTCTAAAGTCCTGGTGAGGGTCCTATGTAAAGCTTCAGAGCATAACACTAATGAAACTGCCAAAGCTTTACAACAAGCAGCTAATCATTATTGCTTTCCTCAGCACTTGTTTTTTAAACAAATTCTGCATTTTTTTTGTATTCATGTGAACGTTGTGCTCACACATGCAGAACTCTATTGCCCTTTCATGCAATAAAAGAGGGAAAAGTGTAGGAAAGAAGAAAAAGTAAGTCAGATGCCCCTAAATTTATCCGTGCTGTGCTTGCACACACAAGTCATCTTAATGGAAAAATATTCAGTAAGTTACATTACTGAATTAAATCCAGGTGAAGTTTGTAATAAGTCAGGATAATTCTGGCAGAATTCCTCGGAGTTGAAGGCCTTGGTGGCTGCTGGTTCATGTGACACAGCAGCTGCTTCAGTCCTGCAGAACGAGTAGACTGATGCTTTGTCTTTAACTTCCTGCTCTTTTCCAAACCTTTTTTTTTTCTATGAAGAAACCTCCCCAGGCAGTTTTCCCTTTTTTCGTTATAAGTTTTAAATATACTCTCCAGTGTAATTTCATGGAGCTATTAGTTGTCAGCAGGGATTCAGGGGAAAACTAACTTAGCACAAAAGATTCAAGCCCACAAATACTCCTAATTACATATGAGTTCTTGTCAGAGTAAAAAACCACAAGAATATGGGACCACAATATGTATGTTACCTGCATTGTCACAACACAGGAGAGGATAAAACCAGAAGCTCTTCCAAATGCTGTCAACCAAACACCATGAGAGTTACCCACACTGACAAGCCAAGGCTACCAACAGAAAGAGCAGAAGCAGGACAGAGCATACAGACATGGAAAGGGAAAGGTATCAGGGTCACAACTAGGGCAGTGCTCTGGTCCAGATTTTCTGCTTCCAAGATAATATCCTGCTGATACAGCATGTTAATACTCACACCACAAATAGCCTCATCTTCCAGTCAAGGCAGACACAGAAGTGGTTCAAGTGCACATTTGTGATTCTGTTAATTGTTTTGCTGGTGTTGTTTTTTATCACCTCTGTGTAAAATCTCTTTCAACAAGCAACTTGCATGTGATTGAAAAGACAATAACTTATAGACAGAAGCATCTGTAAAGATATCTTAGAAACATCCAGCAATTCATGAACTGTGATAATCAGATTAAAAACGTACTCAACAGCAATTTCAATTTCTTGGCTTTTCCACAGCTTGATGACAATTGTCAATCAGATGGTAAAGACCAATAATGATACTTTGAAAGCAGGAAGGGTAGAAGACTGGCTGAGAATTTCAGAAAAAGGAAGAAATGTGGAGAGCCAGTGGGTTTGTACCTGCTGATGAGATTATAGTATACACATAACCCTGCGTTGCAAAGGAACTAGGTCCTAAACAATCATTTTAGCAATATCAGCTAATTGACCAAGAAAAACACAACAGATTAGGCCAGAAGATGTTAAAAATACAGTTTCCAATGCTGCCTTCTTTCTCATCGTACAACCAGGGTTAACAAATGACTCTGCTGAGAATCCCGGTTAAGAGTCCTTGTTGAGGGCAGCAATAAAATTTCCTTTAATTTAACAAATATGAGATTATTGCCATTCTGACACTGAAGCAGAGATGAGGGGGTTTGGTTTGGTTCTTTTGTGGGAACTGATTTGTTTGTTTCCTCCCTTCTCTCTCCAGCAAACTTGTGATCTTGCAAGTGAAAACAGTAATATTAAATAGAAATCTTGCAGAAATAGAAGGAAGATGTATCTCCATCTCTGGAGGTTTTCAAACTCCAATTGGACAATGTCTGTAGCAACCTGCTGTATGTGACCCTCCATTGACCAAGAGGGTTAGACTAGACAATGAACCTTCTTGCCTCACATATAAACTGGGAAGAAAAGTATTTCAAGACATACTATTCTGAGCTAATATAAAGAGAAATTAAACATAAAACCATTTTATTATTTCATAACACTTCTCTATTTGTTTAGATCAAACTTTTAATTTCTGTAATCATTGTATGTGTCTCCTCTTTCTAGACAAATCATCTCTTTCTTAGGATTTGGAAACTGGTAATATATTTGCAAATCAATTTCAGCTTCTTAAAAATCTTAATGCAAAATCACCAGCAGGGTATTAGAGAAATATTCAAATATGGACATTTTGTTAGCACTTTCAGAAATGTGCATTTTCTCAAGACAAGATATAGGCACTCATGAGTACCATGCTAGCTAAAATTACAATGTCAGTTTCAACTGTCATCTAGCAGGTATTTCTACATGAGATTTAACAGCACATTTCTGAGTAATCATAGAATCATAGAATAGTTAGGGTTGGAAAGGACCTTGAGATCATCTAGTTCCAACCCTCCAGCCACAGGCAGGGACACCTCACCCTAGACCATGTTGCCCAACGCCCTATCCAACCTGGCCTTGAACACTGCCAGGGATAGAACATTTACCACTTCTTTGGGCAACCTGTTCATCTCAGAGTTGTGAGACTTTTTATGTTTAAAATTCAGTATGCAGTCGTTAAAACATCTTGAAAAACCCTTAAGGAAGAGGCCTGTTTACTATTTATTTAGAAAATACAGGGGACATAAAGATACTCTGCTGATATTTGCAGAATAGGTCTAGAACACTGTGGGCTACAGCTCGGCATTTGTGTGACTGAAGAGACTGGATGCCCTTAAACAAGCAACAAGATAGTGCTTCGAACATATTTTCTCAAGGATTAAACATTTGACGCACCACATACAGGCCCCAATTTTTTCCAACCAGCCAGTCACCAGTGAGCATGCTGTCATTTTGATACGCCAGGATTTTTCTTAATAAATACTCTTAGCCGAGAAATTAATAATAAAAGGAAGCCTTGCAACATTATTGATGTTCACTTGTGTTTTAACTGCAATACTGTGAATCGAAGGCAACTAAAGTGAAGTATAATTCCGCAAGTTAAAGCCACTTTAAATCTCTGCATCTCCTGAAGGGAATTTCTTGCAGGAGATGTGGAAAATATACCAGAAACATACAATTTTAACAACTAACAGCACTAGTTAGAGTTTCAAGGCACTTTAGACAGTGTGGACCAAAAATTATTATAGATCTTTGATAGAAGTTATATAAATTCTTGAACAGACTGTTATCTTCACTGATTTAAGCTATCACTTTGGCGATATCTTTGCTGCCTTACTTTTTAGAATCCATGTTAAAATACATCAAGAAATCACAATGAAATTTTTGTTAACTGAACTTCATTGTGGATTCATAAATATGATTTAATGTGGGTGTATATGTACGCAAACTTGATTCTCTATTTCCAGACAAGCAAGAAACATGGGAAACTGGATTGCTACTGCAGTGAGAGAACACTATGCTGCAGAAAACCAAATGAACTTCAAGTAAAACATACAATATGTAAACAAACTCTGAAATTATTACTCAGAGTTTTCAGATGTTGCAGAATGTAAAGCTCTGTGACAAATGTTGCAAAGTGAGGCTCCTCGGAATTTATCATCGTATGAGATCCCAAGTCTGTTGTCTGTCTGAAATTAGGTGGAGGAATGAAGACAACCAACTCAGCCCAACTTTCTTCTGCTGTTATGACCTTCCTTATTTTCTTCAGAAATGCTACATTCTAGAAAATTGAGGTAACTTGGTGGCATTTGCCTTCAACCCTGACTCTTTTGGCTGTAATAGGCAAGAAAGGGATTCAGAGCAAGACAATGCAGACAGAAAACTGACATAAGTAAAAATAGAAGTATGGGAAAAAAGTTGAAATACTGAGGTTTCATCCACTGGGTTTGCCCTGTGGTGGTGCAGAGCACTTTGGAGGGCTTTGTACTGGGATTGAGGGAGGGATTCAGAGGAAGCATTGAAAATTATCATGACGCAGACAGAATGAAATGATTGATCACAGGAATTGGGGCACTAAGCCAATGCCAAAATATATAACTTAACCTCTAGCTCCCTTTTTCTCAGCAGACCGCCCACCTGCTGCACCTCCTCCTGAACTTTTAATTGCTTGCAGGTTCCTCATGAAGTTTTTGCCACAAGCCTGGTAACTACTAGCATCCCTAAAGTGGTTACATTCCAGCTTTAATACATGCCTTTTACTTCCATCCCTCCCACTGCTCCGAGCTCCTTACTTGTGTCACTGAACTGCTGATTCATGTCACAGCGAATGCTTTTAGCTAAAGTCTGCATTTTATAAATGGGCAAGAAAATGCCTATAAAGAGATATTGCTCAGTACATCTAGAATAGGGTACCCTATTTCAAATAAAAACACACTTTTTAAGCTAGCATCAACAATACTTAATCACAATGCCAAATTTAACATACGTCCAGACATACACCAAATAACCATGTCTCTCCAGCTCTGCTAGTCATATGGTCAGTCTGGCTCCTGCCAAGTCTATGGCAAGAGCATATTTTTTTTCAGAGCCCCAGAAGCTTTCTTCCTTTCTGATTAAAGCTATAACTACTCAAGGACCCTAACAGTTTACAGAACTGTCTATGCTCATGCCAGGCTAAAACTGCTACGGGCCAGTCACTCACACACTTCTCATGTTTTGTTGCCTATATAGGCACCTGAAAATCCCCAATACAGCCAAACCCAGTTTCTTTGCTTTTTGCATAAGCCCAAACTTAAGCATATATCTAATATACACATACATCTGCATCTCTCTTTTTGGAATCTTAGTTCTCTCTAAATTGTTTCAGGGATTTTCCCCTTTTGTCCCCAGCATGGAAACTTCAAATGCATTTTGGAGCGGGAATAACCCAGAAGTAATCACAAGACCAGTAGCACTGCATATTTTTGAAAAGCTTCTTTTCTTTCTGCCACTGCAGCTCTTTCTACATGCCTCCCTAGTGATGACAGTGCACTTTCTTTGCCTTCAGGTTCCCTTTTGTCATTTAGGTCCAGAATTTACTAGAAGATGTAGGCAACCAGGCGTGCCATTGATCTCCGCTAGACAACCGAAATGGTGACTCAGCATCTGCACCAAAATATTACCCTGATGATAAGCAATTAACATGGATTAACTACCCAAAGTATCTTCAGGTAATTCTGAGCTCCAAGCATGTGCTCCATATACTTCTCCGAATGTCAGCTGCTGCATCTCCATGCTGCAGTTCATATTTCTCTGGCAACAGCTATGTATGTAGACTGTTAGATGGATATTCGTAGATAAAAGCAATGATGAACAAAACTGCGTCTCCCCCTGTTTTGGTATTCTGTGACATTCTCATCTCAGCAGACTGTGTCTGGCAGTCTCACAATGAAGCACTGCATGTGTCAGGGAGATGGATTATATCTGCAGTGTCTGAATTTCAACCCTGACTATATGAGCTCCTGTTTAACCTTACCTCAGGGATCTTGAATTTCATGTCATTGAATTAGAACAGCAAATATATTTTTATGTGCCTTGATTATGCCACATTGCAAACATTTAATAGTGTGAGACAACAAAAAGAAAGAAAACCATAACCTTTATACAAATTTGGCAAATAGCAAGTTTATCCTTTATTCAGAACTATAAATCTCAAAGTACTGCAAATATAGTGGTACTTGCACTTCTTTGGGGAATTTAAAAAACAAATCAATCATTAATTCATATTCAGAGTCTTCAGGGAGATCACATAGAAATAAGAAATAAATGAATTAGTATACCCCTTTTCAATGAGGTATGAGCACAAGTGCTGCAAAAAATCATATGAATTAAATTGGTTAATCTTATCTGCTTCTGGCTAGTTAAAAACATCGGTGCTGCAGCTCACAACCTAGCTGAAATTTATATCTAGTGAGCACTAAAAGAAAATTAAATGGCTGGAAAATTTCAGTCACCAATACCAATATGATGCAGACAGAAATCACACTAAAAGGAGCTGTACCCCATTTCTTCCACGAAAAATTGCTTAACTTGAGCCTTCACTGTTATAGAAGGAACCGAAACAGATACTGAAAGAACAGGGGTTCATATTTCACGATTTCTAAAGTCAGTCTTATACGGGAAACAGCTATGTCCATTTGAGGTTAATTTGGTCCTTTTGAGTTAAGACCTAAAATTTATTATAGAGGAATTTAAAAACTACCATAGAAGTGTGATATCTTGAGTACAGAAATGAATGCAGAGGGAAGGAAAAAATTAAATATGAGAGCACACGCCCACAATTAGGTGTCTCCTGCCGTTCACAGTATTGGACTGATTTCAGAATGGAAACATAAAGCTAAAATGCTTACAGTTAAGTTTGGTTTAGCGTTAGCTTCTCCTTTGCAAAATTATCAGAACTTATTTAACCAGTAGTCTTTAGGAAATTGCAATGTGGACTTTTACTGAGAGATTACTATAATGGTGCACTGAGCATTTTTCACTGACCATTAAACCTGGGTTGGGCTTGGGATTTAAACTAGTATATTGAAGAGTACTGGGGACACTGCAATATACCAAAAATGTTGAATTAGCACAATGGACTGTTTAATCCCTCTTGGTACTTGAACTTAAAAGACTAAGCTTTTAAAAATAAGTGAAAATAACTCCTCGGCTCTATGACAGTTTTTCTTTTCCACAGGCCTGAATCAGAGAAAACAATATTAAAGAAAATGTTAATACTGCAGTAGACTGACACAGTACTACACATGTACCTCTCTGCACATTCATTGCATGCTGACCCTATATAACTCCCTATATCAGAACAAATTATTAAAAAGAGAAACACCTGTGATAATATCAGTGATTTAGTTCATAAAATATTTTAGTATTTATCCTGAAGCAGTTGTTTGCAAATAATGTTTATCTATCTTGAATTATCATATTAAAAAAAATTGGAATCCAGTTTGTGCAATAAGGAAACAGTCTTAAAGATTTGTAGAAATAGCCTCATGCTCTCAATTGTACTGTTTGGCTCATCTCATCTGAAATAGACTCCAGGACTCAAACAGCACAACTGTTTTGTTGACCAGCTTATTTTTACTTCAACACCAAAATAATGTTTTAGTTTCCAGAGCATCCTTATTTCTGTAGCTCTTTCATGCTCTTTTCTTCTTTCTGCTAAAGACCAATCTATAGCTGAATACTGCCATATTGCACAACACACAGTATGACTGCAAATTCTGCAGTTATTGCTTCTTGGAAAGCAATAATCAGTAGGACACTTTCAAAATGCTTTGTTGACCTTATTTCAGAGACAGACTTGAGCAATAGAGACATCTTGATCCATTTGAAGATCAGTGAAAGATTCATGCTGTCACTGAGATTATTTTTGGCTACCCTTGCCTTCCAAATGGTATGAAAAGCTTCTACAGGTCATTCCAAGACTATATTACCTCAGGGTATACATTGCATTAGTAGTTTATACAGTTACATCTGTTACAAAAACGTTGTTTATGTTCTTTAATTTCACTATGGCTTCCCAAGGCATTTAATATTATCTGGTGCTTCTGGACACAGCAACATTGGTAATGCCTGTCTTTGGGAGCTAGCAAAGGTAACTTTCTAGAAGACCATATTGAGATTCACCTTGGGAACCTCTGTGTCTAGAAACAGGCATATGAGAGCCTTGGTACTGTAAAAGAAGATGCAGGGCAAGGACCAGCTTTTGGTAGCTGTTGGCTTTTTTTTTTTTGCTAGGATTGATGTGAAATGGAAATGAAAAGACCATTACATGTCATTAAAACCCATGAGCTTGTGTTATGAATTGCACAGTGACAGTATGAAATGCAGACCAAGTTTAGAAAAAAACAAACCAAACAACTATTTAAAAAGCAATGCATAATAAAGGAAAATAAACCAAAAATGCTTTGAAAATTTACTCAGCTCTGCAGTAACTCCTTTACCACCCTAACTAAAACTTTCTCTTGATGTAATTACAACATTTTTTCCAGTCTCCATACCATTTATTTCCATTTTTCTACTTTTTTTTTTGTCCCCTCTCTGGATGGATTCAATGCATTATTTTCTCTTTCTTAATTTCAACTGTTTAATGTGGAATATTTTTGCTATTCCAGTGTACAGAAAGCAGTCACCTTATGAAACATCCTACTTAATTATATGGTGACTCTTTTGAATTCAAAACCAGTAAAGACTTGCTATATTTGGTCTTCAAAGAAATAAATTATATTAATTGACTAATTCCAGTGGATTAATGTTTAGGACATCAATCCTTTAAATTTGAAACAGCATTAAAGTTATAGCTGGGTTTTCTTTGGGAGGTAGTTAAACCACGAATTAAATTCATGTCCTGTGTTCCAACTAAGTGCAACTCTTACAGCTTTTAATAACATTTTAATAACAGTAATAACACTTAACAATCCTAAAGTGTATGGTTCACGTTTTTATGGATACTAACGATTTAAAAGCTAAATCTTACACCAGTGTTTCATGGAAGTGAACACAGATTTATTAAAGGAGGACTTAGTGGCATTCAGACCAGACAGACATTCCAATGCCCACCAGTAACCTCTGACCTATTTCTCTCAACTGGTGTCATGATTCCCAAAATATGCTATAAAACTCTGAAAAAAAGCAAAGGGTGCTATTGCATGAAGAAAAATAACATGTCATTCCACAGTGTCCCAAAAGCTTTACAATTAACCTCAAGATGACATACTCCATCCACAGGGTCTTGGAATAAGATATATATATGTTGTATGCATCTGTATTTACATTTATCAGCTTACGAAAACTTTAAAAAGTCACAGATAACTTGAGCTACAGAAGTTGAAGAAATCCTTTTTTATGTTTACATTTTCTCTCCATATCTTCATCTTTCCTCCCAGCTGCAAGGTCCTAGATATCATTTCAAAGTTCTCAGCCCCTGCTAATGAAACTCAGCTGTGCAAATGTATCTAATGGTAGTACCTAAAGAAGACCAAGTCAGACTATTCTTGAAGATGCATAGTGATGAACTATATCTATAAATTCCAAAGGGAAATGCTAATTGAATACTAGGAAATTTTTTGTAATGATACATGTCAAATGTTGGAACAAGTTGCTAAAGAGGTCTGAACATTTCTAAGGATGGACATTCCATAACCTCACTCGGAAAGGGTCCTGGGCAACCACAGATGAGCTGGTCCTACATTTAACAGAGGGTTACCTCCAACTTAAATTATTTTATAAATGAACAAAGTGACCACATATCTTAATACTTTTAGAACATAAATATTTTCTGTCTTTGGAAAAAGGGGAAGATGGTTTCTTTGGCACATCAGGCAGCTACGGCAAACCTTACCACTACTTCTGTAGAAGCAGTGACCACTATGTACTAGACAAGGAAGCTGAATAGCATAAATCAACTATGTGGAATTATACAGAGGAGAGATTCAGAGTAGTCCTGCGGAGAAGGACTTGGGGGTGTTGGTCGATGAGAAAATAAACATGAGCCAGCTGCAGTGTGTGCTCGCAGCCCAGAAAGTCAACCGTATCCTGGGCTGCATCAAGTGGAGCGTGACCAGCAGGTCGAGGGAGGTGATCCTGCCCCTCTACTCTGTTCTCCTGAGACATCACTTGGAGTATTGTGTGCAGTTCTGGTGTCCTCAAGATAAAAAAGGCATGGAACTGTTGGAACAAGTCCAGAGGAGGGCCACGAGGATGATCAGGGACTGGAGCACCTCCCGTATGAAGATAGGACGAGAAAGTTGGGGCTGTTCAGCCTGGAGAAGAGAAGGCTGCATGGAGACCTCATAACAGCCTTCCGGTATCTGAAGGGGGCCTATAGGGATGCTGGGGAGAGACTCTTCATGAGGGACTGTAGTGATAGCACAAGGGGTAACAGGTTCAAACTTAAACAGGGGTAGTTTAGATTGGATATGAGGAAGAAATTCTTTCCTGTAAGGGTGGTGAGGCACTGGAATGGGTTGCCCAGGGAAGTTGTGAATGCTCCATTGCTGGCGGTGTTCAAGGCTGTGTTGGACAGAGCCTTGGATGGCATGGTTTAGTGGGAGGTGTCCCTGCCCATAGCAGGGGTGTTGGAACTAGATGATCTTAAGGTCCCTAACTATTCTATGATTCTATGATTGACATTGCAAAAAAAAACCAAAAAAATTGTAAAAGCGGGAGATCCTGTTCCTTGACAAACTGATCCATCTCACAGATTCCTGGCAATTACAAGAACATTGCAAGCCTTTTTAGGCCATTAGGCAAGACTGATTAACAAAGGTGTTGAGGAAAGTAAAATACCAGCACAAAAAAAAGGAGAAATTAAGAAAATTACTCAAATGCTATCTACTATTTCTCCACTTAATCTCCCTATCCACGATGACAGATGATCCAGATATGTCCTAAGAAGCTCCACACAAACAATCTTTAGTGTGCTTTTGATTCACTAGAAGGAAAAATTAGATTACCAAAATCTGAACACTAGTAGATCATATTTACTGTGTCAGGTGCAGATGCAAGACATTTTTGCATGCATGCTGCTCTCTTCCTCTTCCTCCTCAATCAAAATACATACATTTGTTCATGCACACAACTACTTCACAGCAACAACACACCTGTAGAAAGTTGAAACTTGCCTAGGCAGTCTAAAATAAGTAGCATAAATTCAGTGTAATTCTTCATTATTTAAAAGTAAATAGTAAGAAAAAAGGTTGCATTAAGATTGCTAAAACATAGAGGTAACATTCCATCTTCATACCGTTAGGGACCGATTTTATTCTTTTCCTTCAAACCAATACCAGAGATAGCATCTCAAGGCCTTCAATAAGAACTTTTGTTCTTTTTCTTCATCTAGAATTTCTTCCTGAACTTTGTCCTTACAGAAAGGGAAGGGCCCTACAAATAATGTTTGACAGATAGTCATGTGGCTTCTCTGTAGTTTCAACTTTTCACAAAAGAATTGCTTAGATTTCAAAGAGAGAAGCATCTGAAAGCAGAAAGTAACCAGTCTTCCACCTATGGAAAGCAGTATCTGCACTAGGCGAAGTCTTTGGAAGACTGCCAATCATCATTGAAGCGTCTCAGTATCTCCCCATGATTTCTCTCCTGGAGAAGTCAGTCAGCTAGGATATTTGTCCTGTGGATCTAATAGCTTGGCTGGAAAACGCAGCTGCTGGACAAGTTACATCAACAGTTCCGTCACCTGGAAATTAGGAAGGTAATTGCTTTCAAGATGCAAACTTTTCATCTTCCCTTTATAAATGAGCTGAAAATACACTACCGAGTTAGTCTAAGGGAACTATCAATCTAGCTGTTAAAAGAACTAGAACAAAAGACAGAATCTCATGTAAGTAAAGATGTATCTGTTGAAGTTTTGTTAACATCTTACTCTTCAAAGCCATATAAACTTCACAGCTTGGTAACGCATATTCAAAGGCTGCTGGAATCCATATCCCAGTCTTTGAAATGGGCACAATGGACAGAAGTTGCTGACTGATTTATGTTGCCATCAGTTGAATGACAGGCAGACATCAAGAAATCAGAAAGTTAAAAAAACCCCACAAGTCCCTAAAATCAGTTTTTTGCATGGAAGGAAGAGGAGTCATTGGTCCTAGGAGGCATGTATTTGAATAGGCTGTTTGTGAACAGCTCAGGTCCACTTTCCACCTTGAATAATATAATGAACTCTGAAAGCAAAGCATGCAGGATTTTATCCAACAAGAACAAGATAAAAAAGTTGTCTTGTACGTGGCTTTATCTTATATTCTTATGAAATATTATTACTTTGACTCCAATTAAACCCTTACAACATGACAGTGTGATTTACATCCAGCAACTTTTAACCACAAAAACATTAAACCAGTTGCTCACCATCGCACCTCTAGGGATCAAACAGCTGTACAGTCTCTGTGTAACAGGTGAAGTTCAGCTTGTGCCATTAAGTTCTTGGGTTATCAAACTTCGTATCTTAGGAATGGTAACTGACAACCAGACAACTTCAGCATAGGAATAGAAGATTAACATGCATCACTCAAATAGGTTTGACTTCATTCCTACTGGTCTAACATTTTGGACAAACTCTTAGTTCTGCACTCGAAACTCCAGAAAATAACTGTGCACACATAAAAGAATAAGAGGAAACAACAATTCTGTTTCTAACTCTGATGTCTCCAGTTAAGTGTACACAGAAATCCTTTGGTGTTTTAATTGAAGAAGATTTGTCTGCATAGCTCAAAACAGTCTTATGTTCAAAAGAGTTTCTTTTAACTGTTCATGTGAGTGCACACATTAAGTAGGAAACAAATGACAACACATGAAAAGAAAGCAAAAGGTTCTTAAAAAAAACCAAAAAACAAACTAAAAAAGAGGAATTCCAGTCCTGTTGCAATCGATTTTAAGAAGGCTTGTAGCAACAAATCAAAATACTAATGCGACTACTGTTGTTGAATTTTTTCTAGCTCTTCACAATGCTGAAATAGGCTAGGCTTCATCTCCTATTGAGTCTTTGAACTGCACTCCTTTCTCGTGTGTACTTCTGGCACACTGCATAAGCGAAATTCAAAGGTTTCCTTTGCCTGTTCTTCTTTCTTTTGCAAGGATCATGGTGCCATTCCAATGCAGCACAACTCCTGAACTGCTAAATGAGTATCTCATTCTGAGCCAACCTCTACCCTTAGCAACAGGTTATGACTGCATTTTATTACTTTAATGAGAGATGGAAATAGCAGGAATGTTCAGCAATGTTGTAATAACACAGCTACATCGCTCATTCAAATGAAACTGCACTAGATACAAAGTGTTCATTAAAATGGCATTTGTGTCAGACTTAACCCTAAAAATGGGATAATTCAAAGCCAAATCTGAGTTTTAACTCTTCACTTGTGCATGCACACTGCAACAATCAAAATCTATAGATAGACAAAGCATATGATTTGCAAGAACTAGACAGTTTAGTCAGCAAAAAATTAACATCAGTTTCTTTCAATTATTGTCTTAAACCTGTTAAGAAATATTTTCTAAGATACAGCTAAGTTTCCTTAGTACCACATCTTGATCAAAGCTGTGAGTACAGAAATAAACCAAGCATTCTGTGTAACAGATTGGGATTTTTCCAAAGCCATGCATAAGACAGATGCCTATTTCCAACAGAAGATAGAACATCTTTTATGAAAGGTGATATTTTTGTTTTGTTTAGTAACAAAAAAACAGATGCATGGGGGGAAAGTGTCACACAGAGGATCTCACACACAAGTGGACTCCGCAAAACTCAGACTTGCCAATTCATTTTACAGATGTGAAGGAAAGGGGTAGTTGTTCTGCATTTCTTCCTCCAAATGAATATAATAGAATAGCTTGAGTTGGAAAGAACCTTAAGCATCATCTAATTCCAACACCCTTGTCACAGGCAGGAACGCACCTCCCGCTAGACCAGGGTGCTCAAGGCCCCATTCAACCTGGCCTTGAACACTTTCAGGGATAGAGCAGCCACAACTTCTCCAGGCAGCTTGTGCCAGCATCTCACCACCCTCACAGTGAAGAATTTCTTCCTAATGTCTAATCTAAATATACCCACTGTCAGGGTAAATATACCTATTCTGCCTTGTCCTGTCACTACTTTCCCTCGCAAAAAACACTTCTCCAGATTTCTTGTAGCCCCATTTAGGCACTAGAAGCTGCTCTAAGGTCTCCCCTGAGCCTTCTCTTCTCCAGGCTGAACAAGTCCAACTCTCTCAGCTTGTTTTCACATGAGAGGAGCTTCAGCCCTCTGAGTACCTTCATGGTCCTCTTCAGGACTTGCTTGAACAGTTCCACATGTCTCTTGTGTTGGTGACCCCAGAGCTGGATGCAGTACTGCAGGTGGGGTTCTCCCAAGAGCAGAGCAGATGCTGAAAGTCACCCCCTTCAACCTACTGGACATGCTCTAATGCAGCCCAGCATATGGTTGAGCTTATCATCAACCAATATCCAAGTCCTTCTGCTCAGGGCTGCTCTCAATTCAGTCTCTGCCCAGCCTGTATTTGTGCTTTGGATTGGCTGAATCAGAGTTTGGCAAGAGAAACATCTATAGTAGTTCTGCCTCATATGCCTCATATAATAATGCTCATTGCTGCAGTGCTTGTTCAACTGCCAATAGGACACTGAGAAATATGATACAAACCTGTCCCGTTCTTCATTCTCTAGAGACAGTATTATATATTATTTGGGAAGGAGGACGGGGATCCTTGAATTTTTATTTTTTTTATAAACTCTTTCTTATTTATGCTTATGCTACATAAAGCACAGTCAAATAATCAGACATTATACTTGAAACCAAAGTGGGGAGGAGAAGTCCGTGATCCCTTAGAAGTTCACAGAGATGTATTGTATAGGTTTATGCCAACCTTCAAGAAAGTTCTTACGCCACACAAACTGATTCGTCAGATATAGAGTGAGTGTGTCGACATATGCATTTGACTAATTAAAACTGGGTCACTTTCTTACATTACTTATTTTTCCTTTGAAGTATTAGCTGGAAAAAAGGTGTCCCTTGGGATCTCTAGGGTTATAGAACAGATTTATAGATATTTCTGCTGAATGCATTCAGGAATGTATTAACAATACATATATTGACTTCACATTTCAGTCAACATCAAAATTTGTTGACCCTTGAGATAAATATTAATCTCAGCCTTGACTTTATCAATGTTTACCACTTGGTTCAATACATCTGGATGATAATCTTAAGACAATTCAATATAGACTTGATATGCAAGAAAGTTTATTACATTGTTAGATGGCTTTTATGTACAGTTCTATTTTTTTTTAAAGATAAAGTTTCTAAATGGCATTTGGATAAATAATATCTAGTTTGAGTTGATATTCTTTTTCATAAATAAAATAAATACACACAAAACCTTCATCTACCTGCATAACAAACTTGGGGAATGTAGAGCTCAGCACAAGTTTTGCTTAGCAATGAATTCACAATATGCCAAGGACAAAGTACATAAGTAGTATCTCAAAAAAAAAAAAAGAAAAGAGTATTAATTTCTTGTATTCAAGCAAATTTGAAATAGAGAAAGTGTTGCAGTAATCCTCCAGACTTCTAGTAATTAAAACAAGGAAGAGCGTGTTCTATAGTTACAAAAATCTGAACATACTCCCAGAAAAAAATACAACCAACAACCAAAAAACCCCCCAAAAATCCACAAAAAAACCCCAAACCAACCAACCAAACAAAAAAAGAAAGGCAGAAAAATGCAAGCCAATAGTTTTTCAACCCCTTTCAAACAACAGGTCAGAAAAACTGCTGTTCGCCACTTTTGTACTGCAGCTGTTAAAGTGAAAACTCTTTTACTGGGTTTGCACACCTTATTAGGCCCTGAAAAGCACCCTAGGTTTGCTATGGACTGAAAAATCTTATGTCGACTGAAGCTGCATTCTCATCTTTCCTGTCAGTTCAACTGGTGAAGTCAGAAAAACAAATTTGGTTTGGTTGAAACAGGCTATGCCCAATTTAGTACTTGCTCATGTGGGGGGCTAAAGCCTGATAATGGATGTAGGTGTGCTAACTGCAGAAGCATATGAACAGTCCCTCTGCCCAAAGTTTTCCTGTCATCCATATAAACAGGGCACACAAAGCATGAGTGAAAACTAATAATATTTATTATATTTATATTATATTTATTTGTGGCCAAGAGAAAGGCAGTGTTGACACTCAGCAGAAAGACAGCCACCCTCTGACATCACCGTGACTACATGCCTTGTAGGAACCCTTGACATCTTGCACGGCTCTTCACACTTTTCTGGCAGGATGGCACCTGATCAGAATAAAACAAGGGCATTGCACAAATAAGCGACTTACCAAGTGGCATGGATCAGGGTTGTAACATACACCAAGTATGCTCAAAGCTCTAAGCCATTATTACATTAGAGAACTTATTTTCTGAACAAAGACCAACAAAATTTAGATTTCCCAGGCATGTTTCTGAAAGCTGGACTTCAGATAAATAAAAAAAAGTAAAATACACACCGTCATCCCTATACTTGTCCCACTGCAGTTATTAAGTGTTTTAAAACCTACTGTCAGATGTTTTCTGGAAAAATGTGTTTCTGAGCTCAAATTGGGATACATATTTAATGCTTCTCATGGAGCATAATGGTAGGACAAGAATGACACTTTTTACCAATAAAAAAGCCCCTTACTTCAGGTTTTGCTCAAGAATGTAAAAATCAATCTGCTTTTTGCAGACTGCACTATTTCCTTAACACTGAGAGATATTTATAAGACAGTCATGAAGCCCCTACCTGGCGATTAGTGTTGTATACAGAACCATAGAAAGGCTTCTAAGAAACAAGAAAAATTATAACATCTGACTATCATCTTCAAACACTACCTGCTCTTTACTATCAGAGGTCAGATAAAAAATTCAATATTTTTAGAATATGGCATTTGAAGATTTTGTAGCTCTGACTACGTGACTAACGAATACATTAGCCATACAATTCCTGGGCAAACTGATGTTGAAAATAGTAGACCTGAAGCTGTTCACTGTCTCTATACTGACTTCCACAGAAGTAACAGAATCTCTCAAGGAGAATATGTGCACAGAGTACTCCAGATACCTAGGTATATGGAAGTAGGGGCAAAATATACCTCTATTATATACAAATATAGTCACCTGAAATGGAAGATGTGCACAAATTGCTAAAGGAAATCTGTTTTTCCACTGATAAGTTTTTCATTTATGGATCCCCTGGACAATTAAGAACTACTGATGAAGGTTCTATTTAGTATGCAAGCCTGAAAATGGGATAACAGCTGTAGACCAACATACAAGAAGAAATTTAAGCTGGAACAAGATCAAGCTCCTATTAGCAAAAGGAAAAGACTCTGAAGTGCAATTGTTATTGTGGTAAACCTTACTGATCACAATTTTCTGATTTGTTTCTTTTCTTTCCCACCTTTAATTTGATTTTACCATCTCATTTCTGTGGTTGCTAACAACAGTAGAAAACACCCAAAAGTATTGCATAAGTACAGCACAGACAGGTCTAGAGTTCTCAATACAGCAGCAGAAAAGTATAGGCTGGAATAAATTGAATATAGACTTAAATAAGGATGGTATAAAAGAAACCTTTCTTGCACAGGGAACCAGAATAATATACCTAGCACTAGCATTCATGACCTACAGATGTGCCACAGATTCAACAGCCCAACTCCAAAAGAAACTTCTCCTTAGCAAGTTCCTCACTACAGCTCAGAATCTAGCAATAGGAAAGCCAACATTTTGTATTTCTCTACTAGTTCAGCTCTTCAGACAAGTTTAAATCTCACTGTTTGTGAAGTCAGCTGAGGAGCACATTACAAAATGAAAAAATTCCTATCCATGTCTTGAAAACTCTCATTTTGGAAATACAGGTTTAACAGCCGTGCTGAGATTGCGAGCTCTTTAATCCATATTTGTTGCTATTCATAAGGGAGATATTCAGTATGTTGGCTGAGGGCAGAAATTAACTCTGGTTCTGAAAATAAAGTCCTTTCATTATTTATCTCTTTAGATCACAGAATCACTGAATGGTTTGGGTCAGAAGAGACCTTTAAAAGTCATCTAGTCCAATCCCCCTGCAATAAAGCAGGGACATCTTGAATTAGGTCAGGTTTCTCAGAGCCACGTCCAGCCTGACCTTGAATGTTTTCAGGGATGGGGTTTCTACAAGTGCTGTGGGAAACCCATTCCAGTGTTTCACCACCCTCATCATTAAAAAATTTCTTCCTTATATCTAGTCTAAACTCTTTTAGTTTAAAATCATTATCCCTTGTTCTGTAGCAACAGACCCTGCTATGAAGTTTGCCCCAATCTTTCTTATAAGCCCCCTTTAAGTACTGAAAAGCTGCAATAATGCCTCCCTGAAGCCTTCTCGTTTCAAGGCTGAACAACCCTAACTTCTTCAGCCTTTCTTCATACTAAAAACGTAACACCCTGGGTACACCTCATTTCTTCCTACTCTCAACCCACTTTTCCACTGTTGCCTTAAATCTAAGATTAATTACTTCTACGAAGTACCATCAAACTGCTGTAGTAGGAGGCCCCAAGCAGGCACGGTATTTTAAAAAATAAAGCTCTTTATAAACTACCAGAGGTCAGTGATGCTGTTTGTAAAGACTCATCAGTTGCTGCTACCATAGAAATCTGGCAGGCCTACCCTCAGAGCTTCCACATGCAGTGCAAATTCCCCTACAAAAAGCTAGTAGTACTCCTTTCTTTAAAAACAAATCAAAAACAAGCAACAAAGCAAAATAAACACCCCCCCCCCAAATAAAAATATATGGATAAAGACACATTTTCTCACCAAAAGGTGGAAAGCTAATTTTCTTTGTTAACAATCCAATAGGATTTTACGATGTCAATGATGATATATCAGTCTGTAGCATCTACAGTATAAGAACAGCAAAGTCACCAAAACCTGTCATTTTAGCTTTTTTCTTTAAGACGATTTTACAACGGATTTAAGATAAATCAATGGACAATCTCTGTAGAGAGGATGTAAAGTATATGATAAGCACTCATGCCATTTAGCAAAGTCATTAATCTAGATTTTTTTTTATAGGGTTATGAAGTCCAAAATAATCAAGACTTGAACCTGCAAAAGGGTGTCCCAGCAAATAGGGGGTACACAGTAGGTATAAAACAAAGCCATGCACTATGCAGCAACATTTGATGTTAATTTTCTAACTGTTCACAAAAAAAAACCCCACCACTTCCTGATGGCTCGCTGGTTCTGAGTGGTCAGAGAAGGCCACAAAGAGGAGATTTATTTGATCATTTACTGAATGCATGAGATGTAGCTCATCTGCAAACATGTAGAAGAGTTTGGGATTGTGTGTGTGTTTGGTTTTAAAAACTGCATCTCTCTACAGAAGTCCAGTCTGAACTTAGGACAAGAGTACTGGAAGCTGAAACTACTGAACACTCAGATTTGATCATTCCCTACAGTAATCCGCACATTCAAATTGGTATTCATGGGAAATAAGCAATGTGTTTCAGTAATATTAGTTTTTGTATTTTGGCTTCCCTCAGCTTCAGTGAAATAAATCAAAAGCAAAAAAGCATACAGTTGATACACTTCAAACCACAAGTAGCACCATATGGTGCAGCACATGCTAAGGCAATACCACAAACCAAGATCCAGTGGGTAAGAGCTGAAAGGATCATCGAATGCACAGTATAGGAGCATCAACTGAGATGGACTGGTCATTAGCCAAAAAAGTGCAGTACTTATTTATGGACCCTAGACTGAACAGAAGTTTCCCAAATAAGTCTGTTGTCAGAAATATTATTTTGTACTTCAGTCAAGTAAATAGATAAAATTGAGGGCTTTCAATGCTTACACCTATTTTTCTCCCCCAGAACTGAACCTGGATTTCAGTACACAGATAATTAGGCACAGGAAGAAAATATTATCAGAAGAGACCAGTTCATTAATTAGGCTAATAAACCATTTAGTTAATTATTAACCAACAATATTCTGAACTGCAACAAGATCATATTCAAAGGGAGGTAGCAGGCTAGAAACTGAGGAATTTGAAGATGTCATTCACCAAAAAAAAGAAATTCATAGGAAGGAATAGAAGGGCTGCAGAGACCCAACCATCTTGTGATTCATATAATGCTGACATACTCCTGATACAATTTGACTTATTACAAAAGTCAAAAAAAAAAAAAGGAAATATTGCACACCAGTTTGCATAGTTCTAAATAGTAAATCAATATGCAATGAAGATACAATTTTGTTATCCACAAGTGTCATGGTTTAAGCCCAGTCAGCCATGCATCCGCTAGCTCACTCCCCCCTTTTCTTCCCCCCCTGCTCCCGGAGGGATGGGAAGGAGAATCGAAAGAATGTAATTCCCACGGATTGACATAAGAACAGTCCAGTAATTAAGGTATAACACAAACCACTACTGCTACCACCAATAACAATAATGATAAGGGAAATAACAAGGGAAGAGAATACAGTTGCTCACCACCCACTGACCGATACTCAGCCTGACCCAAGCAGTGATCTAACCCTTCTGGGTAACTGCCCCCAGTTTATATACTGGGCATGACATGCTGTGGTATGGAATACCTCTTTGGTCAGTTTGGGTCAGGTGTCCTGTCTCTGCTTCCTCCCAGCTTTTCCTCCTCCCTGGCAGAACACGAGACTCAGAAAGTCCTTGGTCAGAGTGAACATTACTGAGCAGCAACTAAAAACATCGGTGTTATCAGTACTGTTCTCAGACTGAAAGTCAAAACCACAGCACTGCACCAGCTACTAAGAAGGAGAAAAATGACTGCTACTGCTGAACCCAGGACAACAAGCTAAGAAAGATTTTGGAAAAGTTGGCTTTATTACTAGAGTTTTGCCAGAAGGCTCTCACTCAAAACACAAAGAAGATATCTATACCCTTGGCAAACCCTTAAATAGTGAGCATGCAATTTCCTCCAAATA
Organism: Myiopsitta monachus; assembly: GCA_017639245.1. Taxonomy (NCBI): domain Eukaryota; kingdom Metazoa; phylum Chordata; class Aves; order Psittaciformes; family Psittacidae; genus Myiopsitta; species Myiopsitta monachus. Next base: position 5,100,268 of record CM029927.1, read on the forward strand.
GTACTTGTACTGTGTTCCACAGGATGCACATGCAACTACAGCATCTGATGGCACAGAAGCAGAAATGGTGAAACAAACCATGTGAGGGGGAGAGGAAGGGCATGCCCAGTCGAAGACAAATTAACAAAGCTCCTGCCAAATGAATTCCAGAAAGTGATCATGGTTATTCAAATAAGGTGGTTGGATCAGCATATTTCTTTGCTTCTATTAGCAACTTAAAAGAGGACCTTTCAGTGCCAAAGGCATTTTTTGTAACCACATGAAGACAGGGCAATTCTGCTCCATTATGTAAAAGATCAGCAAAAGCCATGTAGGAATTGAAAGAAAATCAAAGAGAAGAGGTGAGAAAAGGGAACAATGACACTGTGAAATTGGTGCATTTGTCAAAGTATGAACCAAATGGAGAAAAATTGTCTGTGAAAATAGTGAAGGAAAGGCTACCCTGACACAAAGTAGGCTTAGAGTTGCTTTATAATGACTGGAAAAAGTATAGATATGACTATCCTGGATTAGCATTCTCCCTTCTTTAACACAGACTTAATGGGAGAAACTGCAGTTAGACAGAAGCCTTCGTTCACTTAATACCTCTAGTGAAAATACATTACACAGTGACTCTCATTTGGCAAGCAGTTTATTGGGCACCCAGCAGTGAGTACAGATGAGGCACACCACAGCTAGACCTCATCATCCTTAACCCATAAGACAGAAAATGTTTGTAAAATAATAAAGCACAGTGATTTAAAAGAGCTGCAGATTTTGCTATAACTCATTGAATTCCAGAGTGGCACTACTGAAGTTTTTGCTGACTTTTAGTTTTTTGTAGTAAACCAGAAGCTTTGAATGATTCAGTGCAGTAGGATCTGCTTTCAAGTTCCTAAACTAACACTAAGCCTACATCTACAAGAAGAAACAAAAATTACAAAGATATCGCAAAAAACCCTATACCATCAAAACAAGCAACATTCCTCAGACAACCAGTTTTCTGTGAATAATTATGTGATATCTATAAGCATTTAATATTCTCTAGTCGCTTAATTATCTTGGATTGTTAATAGCTATAGTTACATTTGGGGAAGAAAGCTGCATGCTCATTACCTTTGTGCGGTTTTCCCAGCAACAAGTTACATGCTGCAGAGCCTGAATGCAGACCACTTCTGGCAAGTTCCTCAGCTGTGTGCAATTGTCTGGAAATCATAGGATCAACTGAGTTAGACAAGACCTTTAAGATCATAAAGACCAACCATTCCCCAGCACTGCCAAGGCCACCAGTAACCCACATCACTGAGGGCCTCGTCTACGCAGTGTGTGAACACTTCCAGGGATAGACTCCAGCACTGCTCTGGGCAGCCTGTTCCAATGGCTGAGCACCCTCTGGGGAAGAAGTTATTCTTTATATCCAGTCTAAACCTCCCCTGGCCCAGCTTGAGGCTGTTTCCTCTTGTCCTGTCACTTGATGGAAGTAGCCAGGGACTACGACTCAGTATTTTACTTTTTAGAGTTATTTTGAGGTGACGGGGAAAAGGGCAATACTGAAGAAATCTCTCAGTCAACAACTGAATTGCTGGTCTTAGTTTTGTCTTATTGAAACCTCTAAATCCTTCAAAGAAACTGGCCATTTTTGGAGGCAAATAAAGCAGAAGGGAAGAAATCAGATTTGAAAAGAACACAAGAGAATTTAAAAGCAACTCCCACATTTTCCCCCAATCTTCCATCTTTCATAGCTTTTCTTGGTACGTCAAGCAATGTCATTTCACGTACAAAACTGTTAACCACACCAGTATTATTGAAAAGAACCAGATAATGCGTCAGGTCAATGGGAAAGAGGAAAGCATAAAGGAAAGCCTATGCAGCCTCATAGCTCACACAAACTGTATGTGCTGAGCAGTAAATGGACTCTAGTATGTCCAGTTGAGGACAGCATTTCCAGTTAAAATTTGTCAATATGGTAAAAAATAGTGCAAGGAGGTTGATACCTTATATGATGGGATCACAGGACAGATCTGCCAGAAGCAGATGCTGTCATTTCCTTCTCTTAAAGGAACCACTCAAAACTCAGAAAATATACTAAAAAGGTTTTCAATGTCTACAGCATAAGAAATTGAACTAAAAGCATTTGAAAAGAGATCTCCATTGTCGCTATTCCTCTGCAGACCATGCCTTTTATCTCCAGCTTACTTTTAGTAGTTAATTTAGTTGCAACAATCTCCACACAGGCACCCTAAGAATTTGATAAATTGTTTCTTCCCACTTCTGGACTTGACTGGATTTGTATTTCTTGAGGCACATCCCCTGCTGTATGCCTCTACCTTGAAAATGACAGGGCTTCCAGGTATTAAATATTTCTAACTCAAAATTACTCCAAGTTTGCTCTCAAACTACCCCAAGTTTCCCCCCTATCCAGCTCAAGGCACTTGATAGAGCATAACATACAGTTCATTGCTTATAAACTATTGGTAAAGAGATATCATCAGTCACCCCTTTTTTAAAGCTGGGAAACAACTAGATAGTGTTAAGTATCAGGATCCAGACAATAAATGGCTAAGGGCTTTGTTTTGTTTTGATTTGACATAGGTGAAATTACTGTGAGGAACCTTCTTAGGGCACAGACTCTGAAGCATACAAACCCAGACCCTGTTTGGTCAACTTGGCATTTGCAAAACCATAACTAACAAAAATTGCTGTGTTAACATATACACAAACAGCACATGCTGCAGGCTTCTAACCATTACAGTCTAAATCATGACATTCATAGAATCATAGAACAGTTAGGGTTGGAAAGGACCTTAAGATCATCTAGTTCCAACCCCCCTGCCATGGGCAGGGACACCTCCCACTAAACCATGTCACCCAAGGTTCTGTCCAACTTGGCCTTGAACACCGCCAGCAATGGAGCATTCACAGCTTCTTTGGGCAACCCATTCCAGTGCCTCATCACCCGTACAGTAAAGAATTTCTTTCTTATCTAAATCTAAACTTTCCCTGTTTAAGTTTTAACCCATTACCCTTTGTCCTCTCACTAGAGTCCCTCCCCAGCATCCCTATAGGCCCCCTTCAGGTACCGGAAGGCTGCTCTGAGGTCTCCATGCAGCCTTCTCTTCTCCAGGCTGAACAGCCCCAACTTTCTCAGCCTAGATTCAACTAGTCTTTACTGTGAAAGTTACCAAAAGCTTAGCAGTAAAGAAATCCTTATGGCATTCCATATACGGCTGCAGATCATTAACTGCTCAAACTGTTCTTCTATGGGGTAGCAACCAACAATTGAGAGAAAGGAAAAAATTGACAGATCATGTACATTGATTTCTGACCATTTTTGGTTACAGTTTCACCTTCTCTTTCCAGAAGGAGTAGTAAAGTGCACTGTGCTAAAGGGAACTCAAAAAACCTAACACTGTTGTTATTTGACCATCAGCGGAGTTCAGGTATGATGACAATTCCACTACTTGTATTAATTTTTTGGGGGCCAAAAAAAAAAAAAAAGAAAAAAATCAATTTCTTTTCATGTGGGAACATCTGAGTTATTTTTACATCAGTTCACCTGAAATGCTATTCCTAACCTTCATATGCTAAAAAGGCTTCTGTCTTCTTTCAGTTTCAAACAATTACTGGGTTCTGTCTTCAGTAACTCCAAAGTATTCCACTTAAAACTTGAAGGTGGAAATGTATGGTATCATTTTTCTCCTCTCCTTTTCAGGTTCTCAGCAGACCTGAAGGCTGCCAACGAGACCACACCTGTCCGTAGCAGCAAATAGCCCAATAGTTAAGGCACTCCAAGGCTGTGTAAAAGAGGGGCTGGTGTCCATACCTGCCAGATTTATTTTGTCCCCCTTTCACCCAAGATAGCCAAGACTCCCCCATGTTTTATTGCTTTCCTCCTTTTCTGGCACGCAGTCATTTCTGTCTAAAATTACTCAGACAAGAATATGGAGGTAAATCTTCCCCATTTCAAGTGAAGGGTGACTTGCTATTCACCACCATGCTGATAAACCCACTTAGTCACACATGTGCTTTGCTGCCATGCCCAAGCAGCACGGCATGCTCAAACCAGATCCTGCACAGAACTAAAGACAGATGGTTATGTTGAGGCCAATCCTGCTCTCCCAGGAATCTGCACGAACTTTGCCAATTACTTCAATGCGAGCAAGAATAACGCCTTTGTGAATAAACGAGGGAAGGAAATCAATTCTGTTCTAAGCCGAATCCATAGGCCCTTTTGTACTTTAGATAGCCCTCTGTGGAGGAACATCAACAAAGCTGCTGAGAGTTTGAAACCCCAGCGAATGAGTCCCTCTGGGCTCACTAAGAAAAGCTCACATACTCACTGCCACTCACTTGTTAGGCTCAGGATAAAAAAAGCATACCAGAATGCTGCCAATGGTTATCTATTTATATTTTGAAATTCAATAGTTTTATATGAACAGAAGACCATTCAAGGGGAAAGTTTGCAAGCCAAAACCAAAGACGCTTGTTCTATTAAGCATAGAGAAATATTTAATTTTTCTTACCACTTATTCATATTACCCCTTTTGATTTACTTTAATTAAGCTCCCTTTAGGCTTGCAAGTCTGAAGGGAAGGGGGTTTCTCCCTCTCTTTCTTTGTAGTACGAATAGAAATTGCTCTCCAGGCAGGTTTTTCCAACTGCTCACAGATTTGCTCTTTACTTATATAAAAGGCTTTTGAAAGACAGCCGTGTAGGATGGTTCACCATAGATTTGAGATTTTCCTAACATCATTCCTACAGTGCTCTGGTTTGGAGGGGTTTTCAGTCAAAACCTCAGTTTCTATTTTCATACAGCCATAGATGTCAAGATAACGGGAGTACACTTTGGAACTTGATACTAGAGTCATACACATCATGAAGGATGTAAGGGGGGGGTCATCTCATCCTCACTTTGCTGTTAACACAGACCATCACAGCACCCACTGGATTTATCTTTATACATATTTTTAAATTCTAGGGCAAGATCTTGTTTCGCTTTTTAACTTAATGTCACACTCTCTGCTTCTAAATTTATTTTTAAGCTGACGCTGCTCAAAGGGCACTTTCAGTGATATGGAATGGAAGCTAAATAGGTGTTGCTCTGTAAAGTGATATATTCCCTAAAACTGTTTCCATTGGGTATTATAAAGCTCACCTACAAAATTCTCAGAAGGCATAACTTAGGTAATGCATCAACAAAGACACATAAAAACAAAAGGCAGCTGAATTATTAGTAAGAAATGAAGCAGAAGCTGATGAAAGTATAGGGTGCAAGTTAGAGGAAAAAAGCAATTTGCTTAAATAAAAAGAACACCGACACCTGCATCTGAAGTGGAAATCAAGCACAGCCATTAAAAAAGGAAACCTCTATTTCCCTTTGTATGACAGCCTTCTGTCTTTTAGCTTTATCCGGAGAGCAGAGCAAGGACTGTGCCTGAAGGGCTCTTCAAAGCAGAAGTTTTCAAATATAGTTCCACCTTCACCGAAACCAGGAAGGGTTTTGGGGTCTGGGCACCTTTGAAAGAGGCGGTGTGAGATCTAGAGCTGTTTTGATATCCACATGGGGGCATAGTTGCGCTTGCAGGAAGCCCCATTGAGCTGGACGGTTCAATAGCCCTGCCTCAAATCCTGCAAACAACGGCAGGCCTTATGCATAGTTGCCTTAGTACAGAATTTGGCACTCATCTTTGTTTTATCTTATAATTTTCAACCAAGTTCTTACTCCCACCATTAATAAACTTTGCTTTTCCTCTAAGCTGGTCCTGTATCCAGGGAATACAGAAGGAAGCCAGCAATTGGGAAAACCGGTGTTTCAATTTGTGTTTTCAGTTACTAAAAGAAACTTAGAAGTGAATTTTACTGCTCCTTAATGGAGATTTCTTGTGAACGTATACAGTAAAGAATCCAACATCATTGGACCTATAACCACTGAATTTTACACATCTTGAAATTTGTTTTAACAGTCATGTAAACTTAACATTCATTTGACTCGAACTGTGCAAATGTGTTTGAAGTTCATGCAATCATTTTGTGCTCAGAACACCAAATTCATGTCTGGAAAATTCACTACTAGGAAAAAAACCAAAAAACAAGGGAAGCGTATTGGAAAGAATTATAACCATGCAGGTCCACTACCTTATTTGATACAAAATTTCCCTGTCTTAGGGCATTCCACATCCAAGATAAGCAAAGACCAAACAACTTCATTCTTTTCAGATGGAAGTAAAGACCTAAGCATTTTACAGAAAGCATGAGAGAGCAAGAACATAATTAGTAATACATTGTGGTTCTTTTGGACTGATTTTGTTGCAATATAATGAAGCACAGGGCTTGACCTTCAGCCTCCTAGTTACAATAACACTGTGCCTGTTTAGGTGCCTTCAAACTCTTCTGTAGAACTACTTCCTGAAAGTCATCTGACATCTTTCAGCCCACAGCACAGGCACTACCAGATGAAGCACCTGCTCTTTGCTTCTCAATCTCATTCAGACATAAGGACAGAGGTTGCCTTGCACTTGGTGAAGGCCTCCATGGTCAAACACAACCTGTGCCACACACTCATCTGGCACTTGGCCCGGGGTTACAGCAGAGCAAGTACCCTCTTCTGACTGATTTCACCTGTCATACAGAAAATGACCAATTCAGCCTCTTACAGCAAGCTATTGCCTTAAACATAACACCAGGTAGACATATTTCAAAGAGCATCCACCTACTTTTTAGCCTAATCTATAAGTCAGGGGTTTTGTATTTCATCTTTCACTGCCTGTGATTTTTATCTTCTATGTGATTAGTGGCTTTACCTATCTCAGGTTAACAAAAGATTTTATACTCATACCTAAAGTCCAGAAGACTATATATATATGGCCTTGCAAGTCCCAGGCTAGGAGAAATACCAGCCTTTCAGCTCTTATTGTGACTTCTTCATATAAGGAAAGATTAGGGAACAGGGCCCATTTGTTTCACCAGACCACAAGACCTATGTTATACTGCCTAGAATTAGCCTCTTTCCCTTATCTACATTGCTGTTTCTTTCCTGACTTTCCTTTCTTTTCTTTCCTACAGTCATAGCTGTAGTCTTTTAAAACTGCAGCTTTTAATGTGCTGCAAGAGACGGGAGAGTAACTTGGGGCTCTGTTAAGCTTTTATATACTTCAGGTATATGGGATATACACCCATGCCTCACCATAGCCGATGACCACAGGCAGCTACTGAACAAATTATATCCTCAATGATAAACTGCAGAATAGAGGCAATGTTCCAGTCTACAGATTATACATCTCTGTCTATTACCATGACATAAAAATCATAGATTCAGTTGTTTTTCTTTCTTTGCAACCTAGGAAAGGGATGAGGTTTTGATAGGACATATGCAGTGAAAATTTGTGAGGCAATAAATACTTGATGCAACAAGGAAAAAAAAGAAAAAGAGATGGGACAGAGGGATGGAGTATTTTTTTTTTAAACCCTTACACCTTGGCAAAGGACACACCTACTGATAGAAGAAAAATGAAACCATTTAATTTCTGTCTACAATAACCTTCATTTCACTCAGAGTAATTTAAAATGCTATTTCCAGTCAAGTTAAAAGCTATCAGAAGGTGTATTACCAAAACAGATAAACATTAATAACACTTTAAAGTATTTTTTAAGAGGCTCTTAAGGGCCCCATTTAGTTTCCTCTGAAAACATTATGATCCTTGCCATAGATTTTTCAGGTGGGACATTAGGAAAGAGCTTCCCTTGAGAGAAAAAAAAATATATGTATTCTTTTCCACCAATTTATGACTCCTACAATTGTGAAAGTGGAAACAAAATTTTGTTGCCAGCATTTGTCCTGCCATAACTCAGATATTGCATAGCAATAATAACAAGAAACTACCAAACATTGAGTAAATTGATTTCCACATTTTAAAAGCAGCATTTACGGTGCATGCACACGTTATATTTTAGAAAGAAAAGTACTGTTTAATTTGTCAGTCTTTTTAAATCTGACTGGAGACTTGACTTACCCTCTGACCCCAAAAAAGCCATCAAATCCTGATTCTGCACTTACACAGCACCTACACCATCAATGATGCTACTAACAGTCCTGCCAACACCCAACTCTTTGCTTGCTTTGAGGAAAGACAGTGGGAAGGGTGTCACGAAACCATCAGTTATTCACTGCAGCTGAGACCTGCAACTGCTTGATTGCTCTTAGTGGTGGACACTAACATGAGCCGGAAGAGGAGGTGCTCAGTCAGCTTCTGACCCCACTAAGGCAGCAAAGGGCTGGGGTGAGATTGGGTGGGAGTATGTTTGGCCTTAATCCCCATCCCATCTCTGAAATACTCTTCTGCAAGTCCCTATTCATACATATCTGGCTGCTTCAGTTCCCCATCTGTGTGCTGTAAGCCCCGCTTAGCCAGCTCTGCTTGCTTTTCTTCCTGCTCTCCTGTCTGCTCTTGCTTTCAGCCCCAGTGCCCTGTTATAGGAAGGGCGCTGGCCTGCACCTGCATGGAGCAGCATGGGTTAAACGGGGTATTAATAGCACTGCCTTCAGGCAATTTATTTAAATTTCAGTGTAAGAACCAGATAACTATCAGTTGATGTGGAAGTGCCCCCACAAATGTTTACTTATTTCAAACTGAAACTTTGTCAGTAGTTTCAATTATCACCTGTGCTTTTGATGTCTGTGATTTTTTTAGGTTAATAATGACATTGGTATAGGTATATGCATTCCCTATTACAGCCAGAAAAATGCAAGCAGTAGCAATTTAAAATTGTATAAAAAAATAAAGCAACACACCAAAACACAAATAGGGAGCCGTTGAATATAAGTTATGTATAAAATGTTTGCAATGGGAAAAATTGACAAAAATTAATAATTCCTCCCCTTCTCCCTATTACCTTTATCAAGAGAAAAGTAAAGCATTTTGGACAGATGTGTGACATTAAGGCTGACGCGATCTTAAAATTCACTAAAATTTTAGAGAATTGATCACATACCGCTTTAATGCATCATGGTGATGGTTGAGCTTATTACAAAGAGAAGAGAAAACCCACAAAACGTACAAAATTTCCCAGAAAACTCGTATCATCTTCTCTTCCCTTTTATCCCATAACTACAACTCTACATTCAGAATCAGTGTAACTATAACAGCACTGTTTAAAACCGTGCTGTTGCATTGTATAATGTTTTTAGAACTTATTTTTTTCCCATAAACAGATTGTAAGATAAATGTAATACATAATTTTCTTAATCTAAGCAATGTCTTGGTATGCAAATAAATCCAAGCAGAACAAGAGAGATACATATTCTTCAGTACTTGGTTTTCCTTATCATAAGGAAAATACTTTTATTATGCAGAGGACTGTAACTTACACATAAGCATGGTAAACTTCCATATTCTGTTGTTTTATGTATCTCGAGACATATAGAAGGGAGCCTGTAACTGCTTGCATATGCTTCAACCTAATACAAGTTTTTTGATTGAAAAATAAGAGAAAAAAAAAATCTTACTTTAAAAATCTTTGAAGCCCACAATGGACAGCATGCACTCTTTTGAAAGCATTCAAGCAGACAGTACACTCAGCTCAGCTTTTCTATCTTTTCCCTTTTTTTTTTCTTTATGGGCTTGTCTACACAAGAAGAGATAATGGGGAGGTATATCATTCACAGTGAGCTGCAGCTCAGTAAAACTGCTGCATATTTAATGTCAGGCTGCAGCCATGGCCACACAGCCAGCTGGCTCACATCTACAGTGCAAATAATTGCTTCCATATTTGTGGGGATTTTCTTGATATTAAGCATTACATGACCATACTCCATGCTCCTTTTCTCCCTGCCAGCCTAGCCAGCACTGCAGAATTTCATGTGTTGCATACTGCAAACCACAGCAACAAACAAAATGCATATTTACCAGTTCACCTGACTATTCTCTTGCTATGCAACAATCCATCTCCTCCTCTCATACTGGCAGTACCCCTATCCAGACCAGCCACCCAAGTGGCGCTGGTGCTGTGTGCTGCATTTGTGGTTACCAACACAGGGGCATCTGGAGGTATATTTGGTACTTTGCCAGGGCACAGGGCAGCTGCAGAATGCCAGCTTGCTGAAGCCAAGCCGGACTCTGATCACAGAAAAGTGACAGTCCCATCTGCAGCTACAAAGGACAAACAAACACAGCTGGTAGAAGGTTCCTTGGGATAACTTCTCCTGAAGCCACTGACCAAAGTTCAGAGCCAGCTGCAGATGGCCAGCTAAGCTGCTCTGCTTGGCAACATTTGGCAAAACACTTATACTGCAGAATAGTAGATCAGAAGATGTCAGCATCTGTACATCTCGTGACATCTGTAACAGGAGCATCATTATTAACCATGGTAGTAGACAGGCAAGAAAATCTGGCTGCTCTTATTTAAAAAAAAGTGTTAAATTCATTCTGTCAATGTGGGCCTTTCAATATTAAACAGTAAGTTAGAAAATGCATAAGCTCAGAGGACGGAAGGCAACAGTACAAGGAACATGATTACAGATACAATTAGTTCCCTTGGTGTAATTTGGGAATCACTTTTTTGCAGACTCATCAGTAACTTCCTAGAGATCAACATGCCTTATAATCTATGCTGGCAAGACTGTCTTAAGGAAAATACACCTCTCTTATCAATGGACTTGATCTTAAAGGTCTTTTCTAACCCAGTTGATTCTATGATCTCCTCCCATCACAGTCATAAGCTAATGTTTAAAAACAAGTAGGATGGCTTTTTGGGGTAAAAGCAGCCACATTTTTGAATGAGCAAGGGATCACTTGTGCTTCCACTCTGTGGCTGTTTTGCACTTCTGGGAAGAACTTGTCCTAAGCGTGAAGGATAATCTTTTCCATGAGGTTTGTTTTGAGAACATGGCAAAGGTCTGAATATCATACTCATTATTCTGGGAGAAGTTATCTATCAGATGCTATCCTGACTGATAATGACTTTTATTGGACAGCTGGATGTTCAAAAGAATGGCTTAACCATCAGCAAAGCAATTATATTTGGCTGAAGAAAGTGAAGCTGGTGCTCTTTCACAACTAGGTGAAAAGGCTTGCTAAGAAATATCTCCATCTGGTATTTTAAGTGCATGTTGTATATTACATAACACCTGTGGAAGCAGGAGGAAGCAGCTCTCTGGTGGCTGGAAGTTACAGGTTCACACAGGTTTACAAAGACAGAAGCACCCAGCAGCCAGACTTCTCCAAAATGACAGTTACTAGGGACATATCTAGTTCTTGCTATCTCCTTGTTTTACTTACCAGATAAAGACTTGCCTTTTAAATTAAAGAATCTAATTTCCAGTGGTATGTGGTTTTTCTTGCAGCTTGCATAATTTTTCATGCATATTTCATAGACAGTCTATGCAAGACAACATGAAAATTTCAAGGGTTTTCTCAGAATGTCGAGGAAAGTTCTCTCCTACTGCTTGCAGTAAAAATATCTTCTTACTCTTTTTCTTAAAGCTTTGTCCACTGAACACAGAGGAAAATTAAGTGTGAGGTCACATACAGGATTAGCAGCTGCACTGCACAGAAGTCCTGCTATAAAATAGTATTTTCTAAAAGTAATACTATACTTCATTTTTGCAAGTGTAAACTGCCTAATTTTATTATTGAAATAAAAATATATAAAAATACAAATGCATAACTAAAAAAAAAAAAAGCAGCTGTGAGAGAAAGCAGTGTGGGTTTATTCACTCAAAAAAAAATAAAAATCTGTGTAAAGTAGGAAACGTTAATCCACAGCCACACAATAAAACAGCCTCTTGTACCTGTTTCATCCTGCGGCAAAAGGCACAACTGGATTGGAGGGCTGAAATGAGATTCTTGGGCCACTGTTCTTGATGTCTTCATAATATCACTAACTAGCACAGGACTATTTGAGCTCAATTAATGGTAGCCTCCCCAAGAAGACCTCTTTAGATTGTCCTTGATCAAAGGAGGAATTATGTACAGCTACTATCCAATGCAAAAGAGGCATGAGGAAGAGGAGAATATATGGCAGAGCACTTCTTTCATCTACAGCTGTCTGCCCATGCTACCCATTGGCTATCATGGTGTGTCCCAGGCTCAAGTACACAGCCACATATCCTCTAGCTCTATAGGAAGTGAGACGTATGCACACACAGTGCTGGTCCATCTCCTCCATTAGGGACATGGTATACTGTGTTCCCAGAGCTTTCCCTCCTTCCATAGAGATAGGTAGACAGAAACTTTGCTGCTGGCTTCTCAGTCCTTTAATTTCTCAACCTGAAGAAGTCCCATTAGCTCCTGGTCTTCCTTTTCTCTGAATTCTGGGAACTAGTCAAATACTTCTCATTTCTTCTCCCTCAAATCTCGCCCACTCAGATCAGATCTTACGGAAGACAGCTCGGTAATAAGCAGGAGTGGTCCATTACTTCATTTTCAGAGAGAAAAAGCCACTATCTTGCCACTGTGTTGGGAGATTATGTCTCCAGTGCAGGCATTTAAATCCAAGCTAGCCTGCTCTTCTTGTCCTATGCCCTTGCATTTGCAGGCACCTTGCACAACACAGGCGCCTAAAAGTAGGTGAGATAGATCCTAACCTGCTCTGTCTGAAGATCCACTGCCCTCAACTCTATGCAGCCAGCAAGGCTGAGAAAATAGTGACCGGCACTTACGGATAACAGGTGGTGTGTTAACACATGGTTGATCTCCTCTCCTAAGTAACAAACATTATGAGGAACGGCTGAGGGAACTGGGAGTGTTTAGTCTGGAGAAGAGAAGGCTCAGGTGGGACCTAATCACTCGCTATATCTACCTGAAAGGAGGTTGCAGTGAGGTGATAGCACAAGAGGAAACAGCCTTAAGTGTGCCAGGGGAGGTTTAGACTGAAGATCAGGAAAAACTTCCTCCCCAAAGGGTGATCAGGCATTGGAACAGGCTGCCCAGGGCAGTGGTGGAATCACCATCCTGTAAGAGTTCAAAACCCATGTAGATGAGGCCCTCAGGGGTATGGTTTAGTGGTGGACTTGGCAGTCGGGGTAATGGTTGGACTGGATGACCTTAAAGGTCTTTTCCAAACTAGTTGATTCTATGATTTTATGGCTGTTCGGCACTGGGCTGTGGGGGAAGTAGGACCAGCTATCAGGCCAATTGGCAGTTATATCTGCGCTTCTTTTTTAGCAGAAGAAATGAGATCAGGGAGCAGAGAAAGTTTCTTTAGGAAGACTAGAGTGAACTCAGTGCCATATATTATGTCATTCACCAGAGTGGTGACACTTGACATAAATGGAAGGGCAAACTCCCCATTGCGGGATGGGTAGCATAGAGGACAAGGCATCTATGCTCGGTGCAGTTTGACTTTAATATATTGCTTTCCCTATCTTTCCATTTTATATCCCCTGCAGACATGCACGAAGTTCACTGTGAAATAAATGGAGTTTAGAAATGAGTGCTGACAATGTCTTCATACTAATATGTATTTTCATGAAATTATTTCACATAATATTTTTTCTGCCTTAGAGTTCATTGCCTAAGAATGATACTAAGTTTTGTTTAAAGGCAAAAATGAAATACCTTTGCACAACTGTAATGATCTAATCTACATGTGATTAAATGCTCCAGGAAATACCTTGCATGTTGCTTCACTGGTGCTTTGAAAAGCATTTTATAACATGCTATAATATTTGTCATCCCTAAAAAGGGTTTTTAGAAACCTGTTTCTTCTCAGCCCTCTCACACTCCTATTATCTCAGCTCAGGTTTTCATTGAAGAGGCTCTCCTTCTTCACAGCTTCTCCCTTTCAAATCTGTAATCCAGGACATCTGCAGCCAACTTACGGTCTTTCTATGAACTGACCTGTAGCACAGCACTGGTGTCACAGGATCAAACACTGCCCAGCTCTTTTTGCTGCTAGATACAAACACGAGCCATACTATGAGATACAAGGGTGGGCTGCTTCTTTGCATCCTTGCAAGCTGAATTCTCAGACTCTTGCTTTTCACCTGAAGCTAATGGACAACCTGAGTGTGATGGCCACTATAGGGACCACATACACATACAGCAACCTGCTCATATTCATACACATCTAGTAAACTGTAGATATTCCTGAACGCCCTCTCGCCAGAATTAGAATAGCCTAAGGAAATTCAAGGCTCCCAGTAGGTGGTTTTTACTGTCCCTACATTTGAATCTAGCTGAAAATAGACTGATCCTGGTTCAGATTAAACAGAGAGAAGACAGATAAGTAAGGAGGAAATTGACTGTCCTAGCAGGAGATAAACCAGCATGCAGTAACTGCTGCATCCAGCGTAGGGATGGAAAAATAATAGATAGAATGGACCAACTTTGCTCATTATTAACTCCATTCTAACCAGTTTACTACACTTTGAAACAGGAAGTATGGAACAAACAAGATCTTACCATACTACAAACTGTATCTTGGCAGTGTCACTCACCTCACTATGATCATTTGAGAAATTTTGCTCAGAACCACCTTCTCCGTTGCATCAACCTTTAGATAATCTCTCTTTCACTGAACAAATGAAAGCATACTAAGAAAACTACACAAGGAAAAAGTCCCAAGAGTATCCTATTAACTTTACTCTTTTTTGACTGGTTTTCTGTGAAAAATAACTAAAAAATAACTAAAATTTTCCCTTCTGAACTAAAAAAAAAACCCTCTTATTTGTTTAATAATAACCGCACATTTAAATTCCTCACAAAAACTTAAACAAAAAGTTAATCTGTTTCACAAAAGCTGGGCTTCATCAAAAGGAGCATGACCAGTAGGTTGAGGTCCTGACCCTCTATTCTGCTCTCGTGGAACCCCACCTGGAGCACTACATTCAGCTCTGGGGTCCCCAAAATAAGAAGGATTTGGACCTGCTCAAGCAAGTCCAGAGAAGCACGATGAAGATCAGAGTGCTTGAGAGCCTCTTCTACGAAAAAAAGCTGAGGATGTTGGGCTTGTTCAGCTTGCAGAAGAGAAGGCTCAGGGGAGACCTTAAACAGCCTTCAAGTACCTAAAGGGGGCCTACAAGAAATCTGGAGAAGGACTGTTTTTGAGGGCAGTTAGGGATAGGATAAGGGAGGATGGCTTTAAAGTAAAAGAGGGTAGATCTAGATTAAACATTAGGAAGAAATTCTTCATTGTGACAATGGTGAGATGCTGGCACAGATTGCCCAGAGAAGTCACAGCTGCCCCATCCCTGGAAGTGTTCAAGGCCAGATTGGACATGGCTTTGAGCACCCTGGTCTAGGGGGAGGTGTGTTCATGCCTGCAACAGGGGTGTCGGAACTCTACAATGTTTAAGGTTCTTTCCAACCCAAACTATTCTATGATTCTTTGCACATTCCTCCCTCTCACCTTCCACTGCTTATGGTAGCCAGTAGTCCCGACATGCCTACAGAAGATTTTTACTAAATTCCAGTGTCTCAGCAGATTAAACCAAGAATATTAATTCTTTCTGCACATCTAAATGTTAAATATAAAGCATCAGCTTTTCAGCTGACATGAATCAGCCTGATTACACTCAAGTGCAATGAAAGCAAGCAATGTCCTAGTGTAGCAAATGCAACTCACGGAAGCATACGGAAGTTACCCATGCATGCACTTACTTTATTGGGGTATACCCATGCAGACACATATCAATACTGAGACAATAGGAAACTACTTATTTGCTTCAGTAGGCTTTCCACCAGTAGTGCATTAATCTGCTCTTGATTCTACAGTTGCTAAATTTTAATTAAGCTAACACTGTTACAAAGCTAATTATAAACAGATGCAGAAGGACCCTGCTCACCTATGTTATTTGCAAAAAAAAGATCTTAAGCACACTTCAAATAATGCTCCCATGACTTTTACTCTGAGTGACAGCAGATTTCCATGCTCAGGGTGAAATGCACGGGCCGCACCTCTGCACTGATATTTCAGGTTGTCTGCAGACCCAGCAAAGTATCCATAAACCTAGTTTCTGCTTTTTGCTAAGAATGTGACACCTATGAGTATTTTATGCTTAAATGAGGCTATGAAATTTTGAAACTCCAGATCTTAACATACTCAAAGATTAATCCCATGTTTCACATCAGGCTCGTCTTCTTTTAACTATATAGTTTTACCTTGCAAACCAAATTATCCAGACTTCTTTTCCCTTGTTCTATTCCAGGCATTCTTCAACTGGTCTTGAAGAGCAGTGCATAAGATTCAACACAGTAACGGAGTTGTGGCTCTTCCTGTTATGCAAGATGCACGTATCTTATCAACCAAACCTACTGATTCACCCTGGCACTTCTTTTCCTGGTTTTCAAGAGTATAATGATATTTACTTCTCATTTTATCCTCAGCAATTTGCAGGTCCCTTTCCATAGACCTATCTGTTTCCCTGCCCGTAAATTATTTCCCTGCAGGGCAAATAATTCCTACCTATACTTTGCACCTTGAAACTGTCCCTACTGACATCCATGCTATTGCTCCCCATACCCTGGTCATTTGTCAACACCATTTTGAGCTCCAAGCCTGAGGATACCACATGAAATAACACCGAAGCCTTCTTTAAGGTCAGGATACATAACATTTAACATTCTCTACTTTCTGCAAGAGAAAGAGTAAATTTCCTCAGAATGAAAAACTATTTGCTATTCTTTGTTTTGCTACTGTCTTCTAGGTGCCTGCAAATATTCATTTAAATCATTAAGTGCTAGGTAAAATAGTTTTTCCAATGTTTCTATTCTCTTCCCTGGTAATTAAGCTTAGGAAGAAACTTTGTCTACTGTTGTGAGTAAAGTCAAAGACAAGGCTGAGCAGTGGTGTCTTCCAAATTCTTTTATTAATAACATCAGTGTAAGCTTGTTAAAATTGCAATATCTATAGATGCTAAGGTTCTCTTTTACCACACACAGTTAAAAAAGTTAAAACTGTATCAGCTAAGGAGGAGGAAGAGATATGAGTGCCAAGCTTAGCCATGCTATTGAAAAGACATCTTGCAGAGGAGAAGAGGTTATGCAGTACTTATTCCTAGCTTTGAGAATTACAGTACTGACAAAGGGACAAAAACTATCATTGGACTTGTGGGTGGTTGTCTTCCACTCCTACTTCAGTTTTTCTGTTTGCTTTCTTGCAAGTCATTTAACCTTTTTCTTCTGCAGATCTGCCTATATGATGGATATAACGAGGCTCAGTATCTTTTTTTTTAAAGCATGCTTTACCAGCAAAGATGAAAAATGTTCTTTAAAGTGCTAAGGTGTTATTTATGAATTACTTCCCCTCAGCAGGGGAAAGTGGAGTTTTAGAAAATGGAGTGGTTAAAAAGGCCACCATCCCCCCCTACCCAAAACCAGGTAGCATCATATGTAGCAAAGATAATATGCACAAAACATAAAGGACCTTCAAGTGTTCATTGTTCTGCTGATAGAAGAAAGCAAAGGCATAACATATGCCTTGAACTCCTCTTTCATTCACCAGCTGTCCCACGCAACCATTAGTTGATCAGAAGAAATAAGCACATAAGAAGTGCAGTATTGGTTAAAAAAAGCCCCAACAACCAAACAACCAAACCGCATGTGCCATCAAGTTCTGCTGTACCATACTCCCTTCCTCTACAAATATTAATTTGAGACCAAGATTTGTGAAGTTCATTGTTATTTTTCTTCGGATTTTTCTTTTTCCAGAAACTTAAGTGTAGGTCTTGTCTAGACTTTGATGGCGCAAGAAAGGCTGCCACATCAGGAAACAACAAGGAGTGCGCACAGCTACAGTAATCCTATGAAGAGAACAGAACAGGTTCTGTTCTCTTATCAATTAAACTTATGAATTAAACTTTTCTCCAGAAATCACATGAATAATATAGTCTCTACAATAGTAAGCCAGTTGTATATCTTGACTACTTGTGAAATAATATATGAACAAAAACAAGACTAAAGAGCAGGAACAAGAAAACAGCTAATAAGCCTTGAACAGACCTGTCTTTCAATACAATTTATTCAAAATATTTGGCCCTATTTTATTTATGTGATGCATCTCTTTGACTTGAACATCATCAGACCACGCTGTCCCACTACATTCATTCATATTCTTCAAAAATACGAAGTAGCTGCTGAAACAGGAAAGTAAATGTTAAAATTTGAAGTGGAGGTTTTCCTGGCGAACTTCTAAAGTCCCCACCACATGCTGGGAAGTGGTCATCTTCTAAAGAATTTGTCAAAGCTATAAAATGAAGTTGTAACATTTGTAAATGCCATTTGCTAGTGTTACTAAGTTCCAATCAGTAATGAAAGTGGTCTTTATGCACTTAACAGATGATGTAGACAGACTTATTTCCACATACTTGCATTTCTAATGTACTTCAAAGAGGAGAGTATTCTGCTAACATATGTCCTGTACAAGGCATTTGGTATTCTAGAGTGCTAACCTGTGGGATGTGAAGAAACTCTGCACAGGAAAAGTGGTTTATATCTGCAAATGCAAAAAGCTAGCACTGTGTTTGTGTATCCTCGCCAGAGCCTTAGTGTTTATTCTTTCTTAATTTCCTTTACTGGCATAAACTCTGAATTGCACATTTCAGTACTGCTTTTAGCTTTGCCATAATTGTCCATTTCTAATGTTTTGTTCTTTCATACTTTCCTTTTTATTTTGTTAAACTTTGTTACTCGCCTCCAATACAAGTACCTAATTATATCTCCTTTTAAACATGCTCATTTCTGCTTTCCCTCTCACCAAGTACACACACTCGTTGCCAACTATTATTATCAACTTATCCACCGTCTCAGAAAAGGGGCTCTGTGATGATGGGTTATACCCTTCTAGATTTCTTATTTAACTCAAGAATTTCTCTCAAGGTTTGTCTCCAATTCTGTTTTTTTTAGCTGAGAATACAGTATATTGGCAGTTAATTTTTGGGTCCAAGACCATTCTCTTGATATTTCTGGAATATATATATAATATAAATATAATAACATATATATATTTTGGAATATATATCAGCTAAACTACCTTTTAAAATCTGTTGCCAGACAGGTAGGTTCTAGGTGAAATGTTGTTTCTTACCAGTGTGGATGCTAAAAGCTTCAAACGTGTCATTCCTCCCACTGAGTCACAAATGTTACTTTAAGAAAAATCTGTCATTTGAATATGGATAGGCTTCATAATGGTCTATCCTTTTCTAATGGGGCAGCATCTTCAAACACTAACAGTATATAACAGCTTCAAAAAAAATATTCTCAGGTATGGGGTTCTCTCCCAAATAAGACCATATACTTCCACAAAAACTTGAAGAGCATTGCCCATATAGCTTTATGTGTACTTTAATGTTTTCCAGAATCTGGACAGCAGTCATAAACTTTCACAACATGATCAGACAGGTCTGTATGTACAGCAATTGCTCAGCAGATCATTTGTGTCTCTGGATTACAACGTAACCTTGATAGTGAACAACTGCTATTACATAAGCTTGAGCTATCATTTAGGCTTCCCCAGTACCATCTCTCATAGCTTTACATATTTTCATTAGGAAAAAATACTGGAAAACTTTTGAATTTACAGTATTATGTATCCAGATCTATAGCTGAGCATGTGTTATGATAATATAGTGTCAGGATAATAAAGCCATGTTGGACAGATTATTTCTGTCAGATGTATGATATAAAGGTTTGATATTTCTCATGGCATAATCACCACATTTCAAGTTGATGGGTAGCCTCACTCAGGTTTCCACAAGGCCAACCATAGCTTAGGAAGCAAATATAAATCAACCACACTGACAATTTACCTTCTCACAACCAAGTAATCAAACAACTCAGCTTTGTACCTGTTACAAAGGAAGATTACAGAGCTCTTACAAAAATTCTAAGCTTCCTGTTCCACAATTAATTTCCAGCTCAGTGCTGTTCTCCTCTGATCAAGTTTTTCAGCCAGAAGAAAAAGATTTTAGCCAAAAAGCTGTCCCAAGACTAGCCAGCTATCATGGTATTTCCTATTATAAACAAGCTTTTGGAATCACAGATCAGAACTTGATATCGATATTGTTATTTCTCTCTCCAAGTTATCCTTGCTCGTATCCTTCAGACTCACTCTATACAGCTATTTTTGAGGGATAAATTATAGTTTCCATTATGTAGATATGCGTATAATCACCATAATAATAGATAAACAAACTGTAAGCACAAGTTTCATGTAGGCTTATATTGATGTGCATTTACTTGTGATGCTTCTGACACACAATGCCCACTAATTAAATACTACTTACCTACATGTAAGGATGATGCCTGGTGAGCTCAAGGGAAATTAAGTCTCTGTCACATTTGTTCCTCCTTTGGACTCAAATCCCTGTTTTGAAAGTAAACTTAGGATGAGACCTGGGCTTAGATGAATCTATCTCTGAATAGAAGTCTCTCAAAGAACTGCCCTAGCTTCCATTTTTTTTTTTAATTTTGTTTTATTATTGTTATTATTATATATTTATATTTTCAGGAATACTGGTCCAGTTCTTTTCCTCGTCTTGCTAAAACATTCTGCTTCCTTTTAAGATAGACATAAAAAAAAACCCCAACAATCTCTTATTTTCCAGCACTATGTTCTTACTCTTCCTCACCAGCTGGAGTAATAGTATTTAGTAGCATCAATTATGATGACTTTGTAAGTGTTCAAAAGCTGTATTTGTGCTTTCTCTGTTAGGCCAGAAGACATTCAGGACCTCGAGTTCTCCAGTTCAGCAAAACCTACTTCAGAACCCACCAACTCAGCCACTACAGCTGCAGATTTCAGAGGTATGTTTAGGTGCTCTTCCAGATTCAGGTTTGCACAAGGCTCCTCTTCGTCATTTTCCTTTCCTATTTCATTCACGCAGGGAACATTGATTCTTTTAATTATTGCTCTTTTATAGAGAGGGTTTCCTTGGCTGCTAACGTCACAGGCTGTGACAATCTAGAAGACCCATTAGCTTGAGCCCTTCTCCAACCCTTATCTGTATTGTTTTCACCTGCAAAACTCATTAGACTCCTTGGTAAGGCCCAAAAAGTCCATAACTACACAAGACTGTATTTAAATTTGTCAAGCGAGAATTTACTCATTCTAAGATAACAGCAGTCCTCCAAGTTATTAAAATGTCTTTCTTCTTCATCTGTATTCCCTTTTAGATCCCTTCTGCTTTACATTTTCATACTTCTATCAGATATTGTCATAAATAAAATTAACTATAATTTTACTACTTTTTTGGAGGTATTTTCTAAAATACCTCAAAGCCTACATGTAATGGAAAAAAATAAGCCACAGCAAAAAAAAAGTAAGCTATTTAGAGTGTGCTATTATCGATTCCTATTTTATCTTCAACTTTCACTAAAAGAAAGGGGAAGAAAAACCTAAATAAAACAGGTAGACATTTTCCTTCCTTTTTTTTTTAACTCCCTAATAGAAGAGTCAAAGATTAGTACACAAGAGCAGTGGAACACATAACACTTCTAGAGTCCTTAACAAAAGCACCTACAGACAAAACAACTATTTTCTGCAGACAATTACTCAGAGATAAAAAAATTTTGCAGATGAGACCTCTGAGCCCTCACAATGAGTTGTACTCACCAGATTCTTGAACATAATGCTTTCCTTAGCATCCACCAGATTCTTGAACATAATGTTTTCCTTAGCATCCTCTTAGTAGACCAAAACTCAACACCCAGAATAAACTCTCCAAACTACAGTAAGGGCATGAGCTTATATATAACTAGTGGACAAACTGATGGGAGTGTGGATGAGGGCTGTAGGTAGGGCTGCTCAGGGCCATTAAGGCCTACTCAGGGCCCTGATAAAGAGTAATTAACAAGAAAAACCAAACTCTAAAATAGAGAATTCAGCCAGATTCAGAAATAATAATAATGACATGAAAGACACTACTTGCTTTGTATGAATTTGAAGACAAAAGTTTGAATAAGATCCTTAGGTAAGATATCATGCTTTTGGAACTTCTAACTGAAATTCTGAAGACTGTCCTTTAATGACTTGAATATCTAAAGCTTGGTGTAAAAGAAGAGCACCCAGAAAAATGCATGAATTAAAAAAAAACACCCACAGAGTACATCTCCACCTGTTTTGGCATGCTATTCTCTAAACTATTCAGCCAGTAGCCACAGACACATCTTCATGTGGCCTAAGAAATATACTTACACAAATACTCCCAGAAGACAGAAGTCTTTTTCCACCACATCAAGAAGCCATGCAAAAAAATATGCTGAAATAGGAGAGGAATTCCTAATACTTGCACAGACCTATTTACTAGTTCAGTGCATATTTGTAAATCTTAGTTTTTGACAGGAAACAGAACACAGGACACTGGATATTTTTTCAACTAGGATCTAAATAATATTACTTAATCTATTTTTTTTCCCCCACTGTGACCCTATCACACAGAAGTTTTCATAGGAGAAAATACTCGAGTATTTATAAAACAGTTGGTAACCAACCACCAAATTAAGAAGAAAAACTGATGATAAGAACAATCTGACCTCATCCTGGCAGCAACGTTGGTTGATCAAAGCAAGTTAGAGATGAAGAACTGACATATGAGACTTGCCAGTAACTTCAACTCCACCTTCATCAGTGGTGAGTCAATTTCCAGCAAACACATTACCATATTGGCAAGACCGAAATAACCTTCATATGACTGATAGACTGCCTCTGAAAGGACAGCTGATTTTGCTCCCTTGAGTACTTTAGAGGGCTGTGCTCCCCCAGTACCTTAAAGAACATAAAGTTATAAACAAATACATGGTCAGATCACAACATCTTGTATGCTAGTCTGCCTTTTTTCAGTACATTCAGGCTATACAGTAAATAAGCATTTGGAATGTCATAATTTAGAGGCAGGAATGGAAAAAAAGGCACCAATAATAACAATTGCCAGGGCCATAAATCTCCTTAAAGCTACCTGCCAGATCTTGGCAGTAGAAGCAAGAGACTTGTTATTTTGGAAAGGACACAAATACAGTACTTTGTGGCTGATTACTTCTCCAGATATATTGGTTTGGCTCTACTTAGGTAGACTTCATTGGCACACATTGTCCAGAAAGTAAAGTAAATATTTGAGAAACATGAAGTCCTCATGTCAGATAATGGGTCTTTAAAACAATCAAAGTATTTACATAGAGGTTTTACATTCAACATTGTTGTCATAGTACATTTTGCCCCCAGAGCAATGGAAAAAAGGTAGAGATGAGAAGTGCACAAAATAGCGCGGATTAAAAGAAAAGCAAAACCCCCAAACTTTCTGCAAAAATTAATGGGTTGATATAAAACACTTCTAGCCAATCAACAACCCTTGCACCTGGATCTGCTTCTGCAGAATTTCTCATGGTAAGAAGATTAAAGATGATTCTATCCATGGCACCCAGACATTTTTAACTAAATGTTCCAGCTCAAAGGAATGTTGAACATGAGAAGGTGAAATAAAAATCTATCAACAACAAATGTCAATGCTTGGCACAGAGCAAAACCGCTGCCTGACCTGAGGTCTGGGACCGGAGGTCTCAGAAATGTGGACCTATTCTTAATTTAGTAGATATTTCTAGCCTACATTCTGGGCTGGTTTAGAAGTATTTCTTTGGAGGATCTGGGCTCATCTGCAGTATTTTCCAGTTCAATGAGGAGAGAATCAGGGACCTGTTTGAATTCCCTAATGAAAACTACTTAAAACTACTTAAAAGACTTCCCACAAGACCACATCAGAAGCTAGAACTATCCTTCCAAAGAACTGATCTTAAAACCTTTCTTTATGGGTATACTCCATAAGCATGTTCATGTGTGTTCGTGTTTTAGAAATGTTTATTTATCATTTTAATTTTTAATGTGATTGCCAGACTGAACCAGTATATGTCGCAAGGTTAGGATAATAAACAGGGCAATTTCAGGAAAAAGCTTTTCCTAGCAGCAGCACAAGCTACATTCTTATTTAAAGCATCAGATTACACCAAATATTTCATTTTGCATGAGATCATCCATATCAAAACATTACTGGTTTTTAAAACAAAATACTGCTTTTCATGTTGGGAAAGATTTATGTTAAGCTCTATCAACCTGGGCTGATGCAGTGTCTTGTACTATCAAGATCTTGCTTTTCCCTCTGGTGACAGCGGCCTTTCTTGGGTTTGAACTGTCAAACACAGGTACTTCTTGAACTGAATATACAGTCCAATCCCAGAGTACTGCTATCCCATATATGTGATTTTATGAAACAAATTATCTGACTTTAAACCCTGACTCTTCAAAACCCTAAAAGAAAGGATGGAGGTTGAATGTCTGCATGGTTTACTTTCTTCCACCTGGTTTTCTATTAAAATTTTTCTCACCATGAAGCAAATTATTTCAGCAAATATTAAACTATAATATTACAAAAAAATACAAAAAATAAACCACAGAAATGAAACTCCAGGAAGAGGTGAAATCGAAGCAGGTGCCATTTGCCAGTGCATCTCCACTGGCTGCAGTTTTGCTAGGAGTTTCTTGCCATGTTGCCTAAAGAGCTTTGCTCTTCCATAGCATTTGTGCAGCACCATCAGAGCATTATCTATTGATAGAATGAGCCTGACACTTTCCCAGTACCCCACCTTCCACCTGTGTTTTCTGGAAATCTCCTTACTTAGGTGCGCTGTGCAGATCAAAACAGGATTTGCAAGGGATACAAGTACCAGAACATCCACTTTGTAGTTCCCAAAGTTGTCCAAGTTGGTTACCCGTTCAACACTGTCAAGACATGTTCAGAAGTAGAGTTGTAGTCATATAAACAGCTTTACTGATGAAAATGCAAGTGCATAAAAACTTTCAGCACTTTGAGGCCAAGCATGAATTTAGTGGATGATTTGAAGATCTAAATTTTAACTCTAGGTGTTTCCAGGAATAGCAAGAAGAGCTAGATAACCAGAACCCCATGATGGATCTATTCCATCGAGATTATGCTTCCTCTGTAAGTTTTAAAATCTGCCTACTCTCAAAGGATAAGAGGAAGACTTTTCTTTATTGTTAAAAAAAAATCCCACTACTTTAGGAGAATTAAATTAAGCATCTCAAAGCTGATAACACCCTGAAGAAATGAAATCTTTGATCTGACTGCAGCAGAGATAAGATTTTCCCTGTAATTTTGTTCTGTTTGTTGGATTTTAATTAATTTGAAAATAAAACATGTAGTTACTTGGGATCTGCATGATGGATGTTTACTTAATTCACTTGCTGCTCAGTGTTTTCAGTTCAGGAGATTTACTGAGATTTTTGTCCCTGGCAGGTGTCCCTGAAAGGAGTGCAGCTCCAGTAAAAGTCCAAATCTTGCAGAAAAATTTAATTTCATAGGCCCAGAAAATACTGATGTTGAATGTGATCATCCTAGAGTCTTTTTTAAGGTCTCCTAGAGGAACACAGAGCTGCTGTGTGGGTGAAAGGAAAAGGTTCCAAGGCATCTTTCCAACTGTAGGTGGCTGATGGGTCCGCTGGATGTGCCACTTCCTTCTTGCTGGGCCGCATGTGGGCATGTCTCTCCTCGCTGCTAACTTCAGTGCCTGCATAAGCATGGGAAGGGCCCAAACCAGTCTGTCTTTCAAGGTGGGGGAGTGTACTCACACATTCAGAAGGACAAAAAAAATCCAAAAGGAGATTGCAGAAGTACTTATACTCCTTACTAGTCTCATCAAAATAGGTCTTGTGTGTTCTTTTACTGTAACCATATTATGGCTCATTCCTTCAGCTATTCCCTAACTTTACTTGAGTAATTTTCATAATTTTAACACCATAAATTCGCGTACGACAAGGAACCAAAATTCAGGAATTTGCCAGGTCCATATTCAGAACTGAAGTACATAATTTTTTCTCACCACAGGTACAGACACAGCTATTTCTGTGTCAGCCAAATGAATGCTCAGACTTTCAAAAGAGAAGTCTGAGAGTTCATTTCTATCAGTCAGCAATCCAACAGGGGGTTAACATTGCTTAGTTATAATCATACATTTATATGTACAGATTTTATATCTATACATATTACATGATATATATGTGACATGCATCTCTCAAAGCAAAGTCTAACCTGCCATCAGTTCAGTGCTTAGCACAGATTCAGTACTTTTAAACACACTTGCCTAGAAAAGAATCTGCACCAGGGAGTACTGGTATACAAGAGGAGTATATTTTGTATTTCTGTAGATTACCTCATCTTCCTCCATTTCCTCTAAAATCTTGGTAGAAGAGGAAACTAAGGGAGACAAACTGAACGGTGAAGCTAAGGGAGTCCCTTGATTCTTTTTGTCACAGTTTTAAGCCTGCTCAGTGCCTCAGGGGAGTCTGGCTGCTCTTGCTCCTTCTCTGCCAGCCGGAGAGTAACGACCCACTGCTTTTATTCATTACCCTGAATGTAATGCACTAAATTTAACAAGTAACATGCTCAGCGGGAACTTATTGGCCTTTTGCAGCATGATTGCAAGGTAGGGTATGGATATGGATTCCAATTACTGCTGACACCAAGGTAAGAGGAAAAAAGCCTATACATGATTGTTATTAATCAAAGGTGATACCTGGTATTACAAAGAAAAGAAAAATAAACCAAGAATCATTTAAAAATACTTAACCAAGAACCTTTATCTATCAAAAAGTCAGTTGCTCCAAATTAAATTATGCTGGTATTTTCTAGCTATGAGTAATGAAAAGGATAACAGACTATACAAAAGTGGCCAGAAAGGAAATGTAAATAACAACCATTATTGATTATAAAATGACATGCAGAAAAATCACATCATGTAACATGCTTTAAAAGGCCTAAAATAAAAATATGCATATTTTCACAGCTATAGAAGTATTAACAATCACTAAACAAAATAAAACACTTGTGTAATAAAATTTTTGTGTAATATATTCCAGAGAGCTGAGATTCATATTCATCTGACAGTAGTAAAAGATGGAATAGGAAGAAATTAATTTTTCTTGTTCACATCTGGAGTTTAAATAGACACAATATGAATGGGGAAAGAACAAGCCAAAGACCACTGCATCAAAATTCCAGAAACCAGCAGATGTGAAACACATGTATATATCTCCCAAACCTCTCCTAGGTTAGCGCAGAAACTAACCACTCGGCTGTATATGACTGTGTTCATTTCATAACACAGCAACCCATGGCATATTAAATACTACGGTCATTCAGAGCAGTAAGAGGCAAAGAATTCAGATACGCAGAGTTTAGAATTGCCTTTCAGCTTGGACCTAGAAGACTAAAGTCCTTTCCAAGCCTTCTAAACCATTAAGGTCAGGAGAGTGGGACCAGAGACCTTATGAAGTTTCTCATTACTCCTATTCCTGATACTCAGGCTGAGCACATCAGACAAAGAACATTTTCTCTTAACAACTCCATTCCCTTTTCAAATCGCAAGCAGGATGGATTAATTTTCAAAATCAGTAAGTTAAAAAATATGAACATTTCTGAAAAGCCACAGTAGTACAATTTGCTTGAAATTCAGTGAGTCTGCTATTCACAAACAGGATACCTGATATGGCTACAGATATGATTTATCTATCAGAAAAGGGGAAAATGATGTTGCAAATACCACACTGGCCCTTCCTGGCCCAACACGCCAACTCTTTCATGCTTCTAGAGAACCCATTCCCTGTATGCTCTTTATTTTCCAGTCCCTTCAGTATTGGAAAAAGGCGATGTAGTTGCCCACTGTGAGCACAACTGACACCAGCAGTAGTCACAATCATGAATCTTTCAGTGAAACTCCCAGAAAGGAATCAGATGCAATAACTTAAAGACCAAACTTAAAAGAATTTTGACAATTTTCCTGTCCTTAATTAAAGACTGTATTCTGCGAGACACTATTAACATGTAAAATTGTCATGTTTTAAACCCAGCCGGCAATCCAGAACCATGCAGAATATGTATAAAAATGACAGCACATAAAGCCTGTTAGTTTGCCTTTTCTAGGACGCTCTCTGTCGCCTGTGAAAAACGAGAGACCTCAGCTAATGCTGAGGATTATACTTTCTTTGTTCTTGCTGATTGCAAGGAAAAATGCTATAAGTAGATCAGTGATCATGTCTTACATATAAAAGACAGATAAAATGCATGCTATAACATGTTGGACAGAGCCTTGGGTGACATGG
The DNA here is from genome assembly GCA_017639245.1 of Myiopsitta monachus. Lineage (NCBI taxonomy): Eukaryota > Metazoa > Chordata > Aves > Psittaciformes > Psittacidae > Myiopsitta > Myiopsitta monachus. The sequence continues at coordinate 5,128,342 of CM029927.1, forward strand.
TTTAGTGGGATGTGTCCCTGTCTATGGCAGGGGGGTTGGAACTAGATGATCTTGAGGTCCTTTCCAACTCCAGCTATTCTATGACTCTATGATTATAAATATTTACAGATTTCACCAAATAAGGAGGGGAGAGAAATCTTGACTTTAATGAAGGCTAATACTTAGTGAAACAGAAAAGCAATCATGTTTTCTCACCTAATTTTTGCCATTTTACCTGGTATATGAAAGTGTTTTGAAACTGGGTACAGCAGGAGAAAGAAGAGCATAAATAGAAAAAACAGAGGTTTTTTTAGGAAAAATTACTTTTTACTTTTAAACAGACCTTCTGTATACTACCTATCACATGGTATTTGCTATCTGTATATGAATGATGGATTGTACAGAAGTTTAAAACAATTTTGCTGCATTTGATGCTGTAAGGTATTACTGATAAATATTAGATTACATATATACATGATTTGAAACTGAGAAACAGCTGGGTTGGTGATACAGTCTTGGGTACCAAAGAAATCTTTTGTTTAGCTTAATATTAATAAAATAATAAAATTAATAGCTCTAGAATTTTCTTTCAATATATGAAGTTTGTCACTGAGGCAGAAATGGAATCAGCTAAAATTTTGCTTCATCAGAGCATGCAGATACATATATAACTTCAGTCTTGACAGCAGAGCTCAGCAGAGATTTGTAAATAAGGACTTCACTAAGTGATGCCTTAGTAAAATACACCATTTTCCAAAACATTTGCATTGAGAGCTTTTGAACCCCAAAAGAAAGGTTGCTTCTCTAGTCCTCTAGCTAAAATGCATGCTGGCCTATTACAGTCCTTGCTTACAGTAAAATAAATGCACAGAAGCCATGTTCTGTGATTGTGTACACTGTTTTGTAGAGAACACGAAACAAATGCTGTTTCCTTGCATTGCAACTAGATGCTTATATGGGGAAAAAGCCCCAAGGGTGGCTATTGTAGCTTGTCAGTATTGCAACAAATGTTGAAACTCCAGCCTTTTGTTCTCAGATGTTAATGGCAAATAACTAACAACATCTTCTGAAAAAGATTACAATTTAAAATGGTAATGATACATTTGTCTCAAGAGAATTTGCATTCTGTCTGCAAATCAATCAAGATATAGTGAAAGGATTTAGAGAGAAATCACAGCTGAATGCATAAAATCCTGGGAACAAAGACTTTTACCTGCATATAGGAGACAGCTGGCAATACCCATCAATGGATAGAGAAATGCATTTCTCCTTATTCTTGTAAATACAAAACCTCTTCAGTTCTAGTAGTTTCTGCTATATATGACACTATTTTTGTTTACAGCACACTGTCAAGAAAGATACTGCACCCTCCATACTTTTTTAACACATACCATGGATGTATATTCGATCCAGGTGCTGGAAAAAATCAATGAAATGTGGATCAGGTTGATAACTTTAATGCAAAATACTACTGCCTTTTTCTTTCTTCTGAATTTCTCACAATGCTTTTAACATGCTAATCCTTAAAAATCACTTAAGCAATAAGAGTAGGACAAGACATCACATTGGAAGGGAGTAATTTCATGCCTCAGATGTGTTGTGAAGCATGAGGACGAAGAATGAGTGACTTCAGCCACCTGAGAAGCGCAATGATTTCCAGAAATGCACTGCCTAAAGTATCTTATTGCTATTACTGCATGGATATTATTTTAGAAAAGGTCACACCCATGGAGCTAGTAAGAATGATTACATATGAATGATTAAGGTGGCAACCATACAGCCTATAATTCACTGTTTAATAAATGAGTTCTCCCATCATGCTTTTAAAAATAAAGTGCGCATTTATAAAGATTAAAAAGAACCTCCTTGCTCTGGCGAAGTGCCACCCTGGATGAGCATGACTGGCAAAGCTCTGCTACAGCAGCCGGGAAAATCTGTTGTACCTACCCCAGAAGACTTCCATGGTGACATTTGTTCAAACCAAAACAAGCTCTGGAGATTGAACTCCAGAGATGCAAAGATGCTTGTGCTGACTTTCTAGGTGACCACAAAGGTGAGTGTTGCGCTACCTCAGCACCTCTGGGGTGCTGATGCTGGCATGCGAGATATCACCATTGGAAGCATCTATTTTCCCTTCTTCTGAGGAATGCTTCTGTTCAGGTCTTTGTCTGAGAACGGCCATGGTCTTCCTGAGCTTAAGAAAGCCAAAGAAGTTAATATACATGATTTATCTCAATGTAAGCAAGAGACAGTAGTGCTCTTTGTGTCAAAAAAAATGTTCAGGTTGGGAGCAAATACTTCAAATTTTATTATTACCTTTGTTGGAGGTTTTAGCACCATTTTGTTTATTTCACAATGAAGAATCATGTCCATTCTGCAGAGTTGATAAAAAAGTAGCATCATCTCATGGATTCTACTACGGCATGTTACCAACTATTGAATGGAAACAACACTTGGATTTAATAAAAAAAAAGTAACTTTTCTGTTGAAAAAAATCTGAACCATAGATAGTAATTTAAGTTTCATCATGAACCTAAATCTTCACTTTTAAAGATAATACTCCTAATTCTTGGTATGTGTTGTAATTTAATCCTAGCAGATTCTGCAGCAGTATTTTCTTCCTTATTCATGTCAATTTATGAATTACATCATTCTTGACCATTAGTTGCAGAAGAGTTTTCTGTAACTCTATGATATTTTTTTTATTTGCCCAATAATAAAAGAAAAAAAAATACAAAATCTAGTTTAAAGAACCAAAGTGGTAAAAATAAAATAGGTTTTGATCTTAAACCAGCATATTATGTACTAGTGCTAGTTTCTTATGGAGACAAGGAACTGATCCAAGTACCTGAATCACCTTCCACTTTGCTATCGCAATGAAACATTTAAATTAAGGGACTGTTTTTTTTGCACCCCTTGAAGTACTATTCAAAGTATATTTATACTCATAAGGATAAAAAATGGTAAGAAATCAAAAGGATGAGGCATACTTGAGGAAGTATTCTCACAGCCCACTGAATGTACATAACCCAGACATGATTCCATGTCAGTAAGTTTAGCAGGCAACATCCACCACAGAGGCAATATGTAGAGGCAGGTTCTGTCAGAAAGTAGTAAAGAACTTTCAATTAGGATGCATAAATTTAGAAGGTGCAAAGACTCCAACCATTTCCAGCCGCATTGTACTGAAATCTTTTATCAGTTAAAACAAACAATAGCAGGAATGCTTCAAAATAGAATTTGGGATGAGTTGTTGCAGGGTTTTGTTTCTTTTTGTTTCCATTTACTTTTTCTTTGGTAGGCATCCTGTAAAGCATGTGTGTGTGGGTAAGGTTTTAACAGCAAAGAAAGTCTCGCACTCAAGATTTGCAAGGCATTTACTGATTGCCAGAACGCAAGGAATGCTGTAATTTACTCCTTCTAGCCTGAACTACTTCTTTTGTTCAATTTTTAGCAATTGCTCTGGGAATAAACAGAAGCAAGTGTGTTGGTCTCAGCACCTGAAAGTAGGGAAGGTCCTGCAAGTCTTTGCCTTTCACATTAGAGAGCATCAGCTATGGAAGGACTTTGGGGATTCATAAGGACTTGACAGCTTTGCATCCTTTGGAAGAGAATAATTTGCTGCCAGTTGTGGTAAACAGTATATATTGTGGTGGGTAGTGAGCTTAATTACCTACAATAAGGGTTCTTGGTTTAAGTACCCAAGCTGCTGAAGCTGGAAATCATGAAATAGCAACAATGCAATCTTCCTGGGTTTTTACCATTTTTTCCCCTTCTTTTTCTTATTGCTTTTGTGAGCTGGTTTGCATGCCCTCATTTGCAGATGTTGTTGGGACAATGTCAGGTTGCTCCAGGCCAAACGTTCAGATTTCTTATCTATTTTTTATAAAACTTAATCCCACTGGCAATATTTGCTTGATTTCTCTAATGTTTCCAATGAAAACTGTGTTTTATTTGGCTTTAAACTGTGGTCACAGATGAAACACTACAGGATTATGCCAGGATATGAGAGCCAGACACTGAAACCAACTCTAAACAAAAAACTGAAACTCTTTAGTTTGTGTATTGGTTATAAAACCTGGAATAAAAAAATAAATATATAAAAAAGGCTAAAAATAAATAATATTTTCATATATTTCATATTATCAATTGCTTGCATAAAGAAAGAAATTTTCAGTGATTATATTTAGAATAGAAAATATTCCCTTACAATGGCTCAGTGGTAAGATTAATTCTTTTTTTTATAAGAAATGGTATACTACCGATATATTGTAACATGCTGCCAATGTGGTATCAACCAGCTTCCCAGCTCAGAGCTGCAGGGTCCCAGACGTGGCAATGTTCATCAGCACTAGCAGTTGGATAATTTATCAAACAACCGGCACACAGTTTCACATCTCTCTTCTGTAATTCAAGGGGGACCTTTCCCTCTGGCCCACTCGTACTCTGAGTTTAACCCCTCAGCAAAACTTTTATGCTATCTTTGCAAGAAGGTCTAATCCACACTAAATATGCTAATCAAGAAATACCTCGAGGGCCTTTTATGATCATCTTGGTCATACATATATGCTAAATCTGCAGCTTTTGGTGTTATCTTCACTGAGAAGTCACATCTCTGGTCTATGAAATGCCATTTGCTTTGTCCTGTAAAATAGGCAGGTTTTAAACATACTATTTTTTTATCAACAAGCGCAGGCTGGGAGATTAGCCCAGAAGGACACGTTCCATGCAGGTAAGACAGATGCCCCACTTGAACACTTTGACCTCCTAATCAAGAGACATCACCGCAAATAATTTGGTGGGGAGGGCGAAGGGGAGCTGAGGAAAATGGTCCACCCTGCCAGCATCTCCACCTAAATGTCCACAGTGCACACAGAGTGCCCCAGATGCAAGAGCCCGGTGATGGATAACAGAGGAAGTCCATCAATTTTTGCAGCTAGCCTCTTTTTTTTTATTGTGAGATTCCCCAGAAGGAAGAGCGTCAATAGGAAACACAGATGGGGCAAGTCCCAGCAGCACTGTGGTGTGTGCTGCCAGATAGTCAGCAAGAAGCCATAGCCCCAGAGAAACAGATACATGACTCTTACACCAATGGTCTTGTGCTTTGCTGGAAAACCCTCTGGGATCTGCTGGCTTTGGGAGAGAAACCTCCCTTGCTTTTTCAGGGTAGGAAAAACCTGCCTCATCCCATGGACAAATTAAGCAAATATCTCCTAGTGAAATCTCATAGAATTTCCCTTTGATTGATACCTTTTATTGTAGGAGTTTTCGTAGACCAAATAGGGGTTTTATGCTTTGGCTTGAAATTGCTAAAACTGTAAGACCACGTTATGCTGCATGCAGATGCTGGAAAAGAGCACATCTGGGAACTGTGCTGAAGAAAATGGTGGATCTTCCTCCTTCTCAGGTCTTATTAGGTGAGTTTAAGGGTCCATCTAGTGAGCTTCTGCACTGCCTGCACCCACCATAGGGGCCTGGCTGCTGTGGGCTGATGGGCTCCAGTGGCAGGTACCTGGCACCTCCAGGCTGGACCCTCCTCCTTCTCCCAGTGAAGAAAACACAAAGCAGGGACTTACATAGGGAAATGACATGGAGGTTCCTTGTAGCTTTGCTCCCTCACCACAGGCACCAGCTGAAGATGGGGCCCTGTGCACTAAAACAGACCTCTCATAAATATTTCATAATCCTCAGCTAGGCAAAAAATGCCTGTCACCACCCTTTGCATTCCTGGTATTTAAAGGGTCACTAATCAAGCAGTGAACTTACCTTTCCAGCAAATCTACATACCAGACAATCAATATTCATCTGGTGCTAGCAATACTCTTTCCCCCACCTGCCCAGAATGTGAATGCAAGGCAAACTGTCTCCCTCCTCACAGCCTGGGCAACGTGTCCCGAGGACTGATAAGGGTGAGCTGCGTCCAACAGCCCCGGGAAAGGGTTTGCAATTGCCACCAACTGCCACAGCGGGTACAGTAGTGGCAAGACTAGGAAGGGTTAAAGTTTTGTCTGTGACACTGAAATTGAGGCCAGCTGTAGGTCATATTCATGTCCCAGTCACAGGAAAATGAACCTGTGAGACAGAACCTAATTATCTGCTAAACCAAAAGCCAGTCTCAGTTCAATAACTTACGACAGAGCTGGCAGCCAGATATAGCGTTGCCATGGTAACGCTGAAAAAAAAATATCCACCGCAGTAGAGAACAAGAAGGAAAAGAAGGAGACTGTAACCCTAAATATGCTGTAGCCATTTGATCTTGGACAAGTGGATACGTCTAAAGAGCCAGATTGCTACAACTGTCTATCTACTTTAATATCCTCTATAATTACTGAAATGAAAAATGCAATTACAGTGTGCTCTGAGGTAAAAACCAGGAGTAACTGGCTAACTGGGAATTAATTTTAGAGGGAACAATATCAGCTTTTTTCCCTCTCAACACACATGCACTGAGAAGTATGTGGGAGCTGGAGAGCAGAGGCGACTGCTTCCTGCTAGTCCAAAATCACTGCATGCTAATCAAACCCTCAGTTTTCTCTATCACCTTCCCCTCCTCCTTCTTCTTCCATCCCCAGTCCATTACTCACAAGGGGTAAGTTGAGAAGAGCAAAGCACTAGAGATCTCACTTTAAAGACCATAATGTCTGAATCATGTGAAGTTATGGGTGACACAACTTTAAAGCTCTCAGAAAAATGTCCTGAGCATGGTCCCTTACATGAGAAACACACCCGATCACAGTGGAGACTTGCTTCCGGGAGTCACGGGATGAGGGATCTCATCCTTCCAGCACTCTCCTATTTGGAGCTTAGCACAGCAATCCCAAGCACTACCAGCACTGGACCCCAGCTGAACCCTCTGTCGTGCTTTAAGCCACTATAATTCAACTAGTTTGCTCACACACTCCCCCCTCTTTCTTCCCCCAGTCCCAGGGGAATGGGGAGGAGAATCGAAAGAATGCAACTCCCACACGTTGAGATAAGAACAGGCCAGTAACTGAGGTATAACACAAACCACTGCTGCTGCCACCAATAATAATAATGACAAGAGAAATACAAGGAAAGAGAATACAACTGCTCACCACCCGATATCAAGCCCAACTCCGCAGTGCACCCCCACCCTTCCGGGTCCCTGCCCTCCATTTTTACATCCTGGGCATGATGTGCTGTGGTATGGAATACCTCTTTGGTCAGTTTGGGTCAGGTGTCCTGTCTCTGCTTCCTCCCGGCTTCCCCTCCTCCCTGGCAAAGCATGTGACTCAGAAAGTCCTTGGTCAGACCAAAACATTACCAAGCAGTAACTGAAAACACTGGTGTTATCAGCGCTGTTCCCAGGCCCAAAATCAAAACCACAGCGCTGCACCAGCTACCAAGAAGGAGAAAAATGACTGCTGCTGCTGAACCCAGGACACCTTCAGCAGTAAAACAAAGGAGACCCATCCTTGGAAGGCTTCCTGAGGTGGACTGGCACATGCAGACATGCCAGCAGCTTGGCAGTGGACCACCCCTACCACCACCCCACCCCCCCCTTGCTCTGCCAGGCTTCTGAGGTAAAAGTTCACAAGAAATCAGACACAAACAAGTACCAAACATAAAATAAAACACATGTTTTGAAATATATATTAAAAAACTAATATGTGTGTACATATAAATATATATGTGACACATTGCTTACTGCTGTGAGGACCACAAAAATATCTGATCATCTTGGTCAGAGATGCGGATTTGATGTCAAAAATGTCAGCAGTGATTTCATGAAAGAATATGCATCTGCTTATGTGTGTGCATGTTAAAGAAAGAAACTTAAAATGAAACATCATGGTTAGAAAAATACAATTAAACCAAATAAACCAATTTTTTCTGTTGGCATGTCTGTATAGGTGTTTGCAGCGCACTGCTGAGCTATCCATTGCCATCCAGAGCAGCTGCTGAACAGCGAGACTTCGCCCCAGATGCTAGAAACTGCATGGTTTCAGACTCTCACATAGGCATGTTATTCAAAATCTTCTTGTCACTACAAATTTTATGAGACTTCTAAAAACATAATAGTATTGCAGGGGGTTAGGATAGCAAAATCATTTCCAACCTGAGAGTGTGATTAGGAAATATTATTGCCCTCATATTTTTACCCTGCACAGGCTTTATTTCTTCTGACTAGGTATGTGAAGTCCAGATTTGGCAATTCTTTTCCAGAAAAAGCTCTGAATCTAGTAATAACACTGTCTGAATAAGAAATACTTATTTACGTATGGTGCCGTCTGAAGTTGGTTATGTATCAATTGCTACTGCACAGTGCTATAAAGTAATGGAAAAAAGAAAATTCATTCAGCAATGATATTGTTGTTTTTTGGTTGGTTGGTTGGTTGGCTTTTTTTTTGTTTAACCCTCCCCCCCAAAACCCACAGAACTCCACAGGCAACATATAGTGTAGATCTCTATATCTCCATATAGTTTGAGACTAGCATCCTAATTTTGTAAATACTTACCATTAGTACCTAGTCCAGTGAGAGGTCCAGCTGAGATGGTAGATGTGTCTGGTATCTATAGAGAATTGGAGCATGACCTTTCTATACATGCACAGGTTTTGTCAGCAGTAACATAGATCAAAGGGGAACCATGGTATTATTTTCAATGAGCCAGCCTGACACTTGACATAAGTGAGGTCTGCTAAAGTCAGTGGGCCTGAACCTGATTATGCTGGTCATGAATTTGGCCTCATTTCATAATGGAAAATATAAATGACCTTTGCTTTTCTTTCATTGAGCTCTGATTTTCTGAAATGTTAGCAACTTTCTCTTCAAGCAGCCCTAGAATGTGCTGAGCCTCTTCAAATTGTGTAAAGGATTTTTAGGGAAAATGTACTCTGTAACTGCTGGAAATTGGTTTTAATGCACTGGTTTTCAGCTTTCAAGGATCTAACTCAGAAAACTGATAACTCACTTTTGAGAGAAATTTTCTAACAATGCCTCTGAATCTTACAAAGAACTCTCTCACAGGGAAGTCAAAGGCGCACAAATAATGCAAAAGAAAAGAAAAACTACTGGGAAAAGGTAACATTCAGTTCAGCACAGGGAACAGAAATTCTGCTTTCATTTAAAAAAGCAAAAACAAAAAATAGCCTGGCCTTCAGACACGGGACTAGGGACAAAATCTTGACTTTGCTACTCAAATGTATTTGTTTCTCATCTGAGCTTGCAGACACTCTGAGACAATATTTCCCAAGACAGTGGACTGCCTTTTCCCTCTCAATTACGTGGATCTTCTGAGGAAAAACAGGCTCATACAGGAGCTGAAGCAAAGAAGCATCCCCATGTGGGTTTGGGCTATCGCTGCACAGCAGAGTTGCCTCTGTTCACTCTGCTTCTGATATGGCTACTGCTCTGACTGGAGGTTTTTCAAGACAGGGCACAGCCATCCTCACCTGTGACATTAGTGGCACATTTATCACTAAGAAGTCCCTAGACTGTGTACCTTAAACCGCTGATTTCAGCTATGAAAAGGGTAAACTAGAGTATTGACATAGTATATGTTTACGCAGCTGAAATCCAAATATATGCCTCAGTGATCTGCTCACATTTGTAGAAGACAGTCAGAAAGGATTAATTAATGAGAAATAAGAGCACCATTTTGTCATGGCAGAAGCATTAGAGAGAGCTGCTGGTTAAAGACTCTATTTTTTAACCTCAACATTAAAAAAAAATAAAGAAGAAAAAAAAAAAGACAAATTCTGATCCTTATAGCAGTAACAGTGGTCAAATACTGGCCTACAAATACTCTGGCTTACATAAAACTGAGCACCATGCAAGTACGCACTGACATATATCACTGAGCTATGCTTTTACTCAACTTCCTCCTGAAAAAAATAAACTCCAAAAATTAAACTGGCTGCAATAGTCACACTGGAGTATTTTAAGACAGGTATCTTTCTAAACAGAACATGTAGCTTGTAAAGTTCATGAGTCCAGTGGAACAGGACAGGTAACACAGGACTCAGTTTCTTATGTGTAGGCATCTCTTGCCCTTTGTGACACCTTGAAGGATCTGAGACATCTATATGAGGTTGGGAGATATGTCAGTCTCTATGGATTTGCAGTCTTCTGGAGTGGCACCAATAGGATGCCCTAAGGCAAATGGCATGAGACATCTTTAACTTCTCTACATTTTCTAACACGTGACTGTACAAAACCAATGTGTGAGCCCCAGAGGGGGTGTTCCACAAAGCAGAGACAGAGAGAGTTAGGCTTTGCGCTCCAAGGATTCCTGCATGGTTGAGCAGACTGATGCCGCACACCTCTCCAGAGTTTAGCAGCTTCAGCTTGGTGCTGCACCAACCACCCCACTGCACAGCCAGGTTAGAAGTATGCACTGAGTGCCATGGTTACTTAGACCAAAAGCTTATTTGTTTTCTGAGCTGACTATAAAGCAGAGAGCTTGCTTTTCCGTTATATTGTGTAGCTATATACCCCAGAATCAAATACAGGAAAAGTGCTGCACCCTTATTTTACAGTACAAATGACTAGGCAAAGGGGATAGCAATGAAATTGTCTACTGTATCCTAGTAGACAAAGCATTTGTATCCAAGCCAGCCTTGGAGCGTAACATTCCCCACCAGCCCTTCCTTGTTGGTGAGCACGAGGTCAAACATGGAAATCTAAGTAAGAAAATCCAGTATCCTACAGAGAGGGTGGTTGGAAGTACATAATACTTTATATATATAAGGTCCTTTCCAACCCTAACCATTCTATGATTCTACGATTGGTGACCCCAGTGCAGAACAACTAATATTAAATTCTTACTATGCAGTCAGGCCTGAAAGAAATATCAACTAATTAAATAAATCCGTTTTGATTGGCCTCATCGACCATGTTGTAGTATGTTCTAATAAAATGGCATTATACAGCAGCGTAGCTTTACTTGATCTAATCCTCCTAAAATCATCACTTACTATTAGATGTTAAATTTTGGTTCTGAAATAAGAACTCAATGACTGTCTTAAAAACAGGGACTGCAAATTACTTAGGATACAATGTTTAGTAAAGTCATAAAATTTACAAATTATGATGCTACAGTTACTTTAAAAATCTCACTTACAATCTACATGAATTATCCAATAAATCTGCTATATTAACAGCCCAAATCTCTGTTTAAACTAGACATTTAAAATTTAAACTCATGTTCCATTAAAAATATGCCAGGATAGTTCTGTATCATGTTAAATGATACACAGTGAGGCCACTATTTTTGTTGCAGATTTTAGGTCCTGAGCAAACTAACTAAATATTATATTTCTTTGCTTAAATCTAAACAGAACCTTTCAGTATGTTAATGTAGACGATATCAAATCCTTTTCCAGAGCTAGTATTCTACTTTGATTCATTCTTCAATGTAAACTTTTCATCTTGTTCTTGAACTTTGTGGTTTGGTAGTTACAATGTTCTGATAAGGCTACTACGGGGAGAAATGTCTTCCAGTGTGCATTACGCTGTCCTCAGTGTAATCTGGAGTTATGTTACATACAAAAGGATCAAGGTTATAGATTGGAACTTCTGGGGAGTTAAAATAGCTTAAGAAGATGTTTTGTAAGAATGGTGGCCACTCTTCAAAACATTTGAATTCGCTGATGACATCCTAGCAGCTGAAGCTAATGACAAAAGCTCCCCTTGAATTTAACAAGGCCAAAGCATTCCTTCATCCAAACTACAAGGCTGCAAGATGCCTCTCTCTTCCAGGGCATGAATTTTCACTGATAAAAACAGTCTTGAGAACATCACAGTACCAAATGTTACAGTTTTGATCTGATACAGCTTAAAATCTCTCCATTGTACAGAACAGCATGTGGCTGGAAAAGTTTGCTGATAAGGTATATGTATCAGAAAAAAACATTGGCTCCAGGTAAAATCTGTCACAGAATTGCACACTGAAAATTCTACCTGTCGAGAAAACACTTAGAGAAAAACAAATTTAGTGAGTATAATGATGAAGGTTGCATAGAGGTGTTGTGCCTTGGAAGTCCATGCAAACCACTTGCACAGGGCTCCAACATTTTCTCAGTCCTCCTCAGTCACAAATGGATCTTCAGAACATGGAGATACTTGTAATCAAAGAAAGATACCATTGCTACGATACCAAAAGGCTTCTTACAATTAAAGCAGACATAATTAAGCAAATGCACAGAAGAAAGGAAAGAAATTCTGCCAAGGGTGTTTAAACAGGTTGGCACCACCCATTAGTCCCTGAGTTATAGTCTGAGGGAGATAGGAAACCACAACACACAAGTATTGTTATTCTTGTCCTGATTTTTGCCTTTTCCCTGGGTATGTACTAGTGATCTGTTGTCAGAGAGAAAAGATTATGGGCTAGATGCTAGCAATTTGCTAGATTGTTTAGATTGTTAGCATTTCTTCCTACACCAGCACCCTGTCTTTTGCTGCTGCTTAAGATGTGCTGTGATAAAGCCAATGGGCAATGTCTAGATGGCACATACCTACCGCCTTTGAAAGCCATTTGATGCACTAGGGCTGTATTACACAGGCATGGTTTTAATGAGGTTCTTATGGGGTTTTCAGGAGTATTGTGCAGCACACAAGAGAGACAGAAAGAGAGAAAAATCCTTACCTTTGATTTCACACCTGTCGCTATAGACACAGTCACATGTTTCACACGGTCCTGTTTAAGGGGCTGAAACATGGAATGGCCATCAGACATTTTTAATCTTCTGTACACTAAGGATGGTTTTCTTTTTTCAGCTTCACACAGGAATGTATCTGTTGGAAAATTTAGGCACAGCTTACTCGTTTGGCTTACATGCTCATATGTGTGTTACATTATGCTACTTTCCCCTGCTTTTTTAGTCAGTGTCCTCCAGGTTGTTTTGTTTGGCCAAGAAAAAAAAAGAAATCTGCAGTTTTGCAGTGTGGTAGCTCCTGATGTGACAATTGGAAAGAATATTTCCGGGTCGTTTTTGTACCTTCAGTCACTGAAAGTCTGATGCCAGCTCAAAGCTTTCAGCTGGGGCAGCAGCTACATGCACTATCTTGTCTGTGAACAATAGAGCTGCTCCCATTGACAGCCTACCTCCAAAAGGGCTGTTGTGCTACATATCACACAGTTGGAGCAAAGCAAGTTTTTGGTGGTAGTTACTTACACTTATTAATGCAACAGTACTGTGAGTGCTACAATCACTAAGCTCATTCCACTCCTTCCTTGAATGGAGAATATCTTGCCTTCACAGTATGTTCTTCCAGATCAAGCAAAAGAAAAAAAAACAACAAAAAAAACAAAATAACAAAAAGAAAAAATAAAACCCAAACAAAAAAATCCAACCCAATCCAACAAACAAGCAAACAAGCAAATTTAATTCCATTTGTGGGGGGGTTCTTTTTCTGTACTCAAATAGTAAAAAAATGCAGCAGGGATTTTTAGGCATTCTCGGCCAGTTTGGCTGCAGAAAAGCAGTTATAAGCATGAAGACTTACTGCACAATATGTCCTGGTCTACCAGCCCTGCCACCCATTTGGGGCACCCCACAGGCCAAGGGAACAGGGCTGCGATATCACGTGCAAGGCATGGTTCAGTGGGAAGTGTCCCTGCCCATGGCAGGAGGGTGGGAACTAGATGATCTTAAGATCCTTTCCAACCCTAACTATTCTATGATTCTATGCTCTGAGCCATGCTTTTTCTTCCTTCTAGTGCAGGCTAGATACTGCCTGTAGAGGTGGTAAAAAGATAAGGTAGTTCAAGTTGCACCATCAGCCCAAGGAATTGTGCCCATCACCTTCAACAGACTCACAAAAAGGGGAGTTTCTTTTCCAGGCCTATGTGGAACCAGGTCCCATGATGCACTGCTTACACACTCTTGTTTCTGTAATTTTGAACTGTACATAGGACTCTAAAGTCATTGTGCAACACAACTAATCCTTTATCAAGATCATGAAAATTCTGAATAAGACACACAATAGAATAACACCAGGTTTGGAGGAGTATCCCACTATTTGTGAAATAAAATTGATTTCCATTCAAATCAGGTCTTTTACTCTTCTTGAAAGTGTCAAGGTGTCAGCCTTGGTCATTACTAGACTGTGATTTATAGTTCAGACAAAGTGATAATACTCAGGTGACTGTCTGGAACTGTACTGCCGTGTCTGGAAGGGCTACAGATGACAGCCACCTCTTTCTTAGCCAAATTGCATTGCTTATCTAAGATCAGTCTTCCCTCACCCCTACTCCCCAAACCCTTGATAGCAAAATGATAAAACATATAGGCTTGATGATTTATTGAGATCAGACAAATAAGCCTTGTGAAGGGAGTAGGTTACAGAACTTTGGAGAAACACATTAAAAATAATCCTTTAGCTAGCTATATCCTAGCTGTTTGGATGAATACCTGTAAAATGTGAGACTGATTGCCTCGTTTCAACACATGGGTATGTTTTAATCCATCTGTAGGATCTATTTCTGTAACTCGAGTATACTAGAAGCACAGAAAATGCTGAAACCAAGGAAGTTTTCAAATAGTAAGCATACTACAGCTGCTGCCATTTCCTTCTGAAACTAAACACAATGTATTCAATAAGTAGATTAATGGAGGTCAAAAATTACCTGGATAATATTTAATTGAACACTGATAAACTAATTCTGTTATTTCTCCTATTGACACGAAGTGTTGCTTGAATAAAGGCAACAGAAGTACTAAGCAGTCTAGGTGCTAAACTCCTACTAATTTTAGCTGGAATTAGGCAACTTCAAGGAGCTCAGACAAGACTTCTTCAAATCTGTTTCTGTCTTTATTCCTTCAGCTATACTTGTGGTCTCATTATAGTGAAGGAGAGAATAAATGAGATATACGAGTAAGTCAAACAAAATACTAAATACTAGCACAACTAATAACACCATTCCTGATATCAGATTGCTTGTTCTAATGTTAGTATTCGCAGAGGATGTTGACAAAATGAGAAGGGTTCAAACAAAAGCAAGCAACATGATCTGATCTTCCCAAAAACCTAAATTGTAGTAACACAGAGAAGACAATCTCATTAGTTTTTAAATGAAAATGCTCAGAGGCAAAAGAAGATGACCATTTAGATTGTCAGGAAAATTTTCAGTAGCTTGAAGCTGATGCTAAACAAATTCCAATTGGAAATAAAGCCTATGTTTTTAATAATGATGTAATAGACTACAGAGACACTCTTCCTGGGGTTATTATGGATTTGTTGCCATCCCAAATCCTAAATATACACACTAACCAAACAAATTATTGGTGTTGATGTGGGAGTTGTTTGGTGAATGCTTTGCCATGTTTTATGGAGGAAGTCAGACTAGATGATTGAGTTTGCCTTGGCAGTGAACATGTGATATTTCTGCTATGCGTGGGAGACAGAAGGGAGGAGAGCAAGGGAGGAGGTAAGGAGGAAGAGAAAGGAGGGAAGGAAAGAAGAAGATAATGTCTGTCTGTCTTGCCCAGTGCATGTAAGGTGCAAGCCTTGTGTGGTACCATGTTTCCTGGTTCCGTGAACTCCAGATGGTACCTAGAAGCAGAGAAGATATAGGATGGCATTCAGACACAGGTTTTACCGAAGGACAGGAGAGTCGGCAATTCATATAAGAAGAGTACTGCAGATACTAAGGTCTGCTGTCACTTCAGAATCTGGATGCCAGCTGGAGGATATTTTCGCTACAGTAAAATCATACAGAATTGAGACACACATAAGACTGCTTTACAGAAAACTGCTGCCCCCAGCCACTCTTGGTGGAGCTACTCCTTAACATGTTTCTTTTTCTCTTACTGGCTGTTGCAGAAGATCATTAGGACCATTAAAAATATTATCTGAAAAAAGTAAATATGGATGCCAGTATAAAGTTGGAAAGCCTTGATGGAGACTAGATGAATATTGGAATGTGAGATCACATAGCTTGTTCAGACATGTTCTTCCCAGCCACAGCAGCAAGTTACTGTGAACACCCATAGAACAAACAGAAGAGAAAGGGTTATAAAAGAAATGTCTAAAATGCCCTCTAAAGCTACCACAGTAAATCAAGACCTCCTACTGGCCACTGGATTCTTTGCTACTCTTTGCATTATATTGTGGTCTCAGAGCTCTAACTAAAATCAAGGTTCCACTGTACTAGTCACCATGCTCCCAGTTAGAAAGTGGCTGTTCCCATGTAAAAACTCCCATGGTCTGCCTGGACAACACACAGCAAGTGTCAGGGAGGGAAAATAAGGGTTGACTCACTGAAACAGAGCTCAAGGGAATTGTCTGCACTCATGCTGTATGCCAGGAAGTGACCCTAAAACTTTAGCCATCAATGCAGGAAAGAAAGCGTAGGCAGCAGTTTGGAGACATTTGAAATGTTTTAAAAAGTGTTATTTATTGCATGTAGCAATTTTGATTTCTCACTAGCATTTAGGAAATGATTACCCAATTTCATAAAACCAAACTGCAGCCTTTGGAATTTAATAATTCATAAAAGCCTACCAAACCTCAGTACTCAGATACTGGCAATACTCACAGATCTAACCCCCTGAGTCAGGCAGAAGAGGTTTCCAACATTGCAACATTCCAACCTGTTTCACTTTTAAATACCCAGCCATTGTTTTAGAACTGGGTGCCTCAATGACTCCTAAAACATCAATATTTTGACCATACACTGTGGTCCAGAAAGAAGCATAATTTTGAGAATTGATATCCAAAATAACATGCCAACATAATAAACATGAGAAAAGCATGGTCTCCTAAGTTTATTTAAAATCTAACAGTAAGTCTAACTCCCTGAATACTCCACTGCGTTATATAAATACATGAGCAGGAGCTATAAGCACTGGATATTCTCAGACTTGGAAGCAATCTTCCCAAGAAAGACATGAACCCTCCACTTGCAATGAAAAGCTGTAAATCCCCCTACAAAATGGCTGTGCCGGCCATTTCACATGCCAGGCTTGCTAAAAGCTGATGGCTGTGCTACTGAGGCCCGGCATAGATGCGGAGGGTGAGGTGCTGTGCAGGACGGCAGGCACTGCAAGCCTGCTGTGAGGGTCTATGGAGCAGAGCAGCCTTCCTGCCTTCAGTGTGCCTGAAGCAGGGCTTGGCTTCTTGAGAATGACTGTCAAAATTTCTGGAAATATGAAACCAACTAAATACTAGTAGCAAATAGTTAATGCACATCACTGGCGGATGAAGAGAGCAGCAACAATTCCATAGCCTCCCAAGCCTGAAATCACAGTTATTAAATCTGATGTTCTACAAACGATTGTCTGTTCTGACTGTGTGGTGGTCAGGGCTATCATGCTATTTTCTGGAAGAAAACGAATAAGAAGGAGAGCTCTATGTGGAAAACAGCACCTAGCAACCTAATATAAAACTTCTGACAAGGGGTGATTTCTGAATAGGGCCAAGGGAGGGGATGCAGATTCTGCAGAAAGTTACAAGTAGGACCATTTTACATGTCCTTCATGTTCAGGACAAAGAACTGCCCATGAGACAAATGCAAAAACTGGGAGCAAGGTTAGTTCAAACTCTTAGAATAATGAAGCTGGCATCTTGTAGGGCCTTACAGTAGAGCTGTGGAAGAGACTGAAGCAAAGAGATGTTTACTATGGTGGAAGAGAAGGTGAGAGGCAGCAGCTGCTCACTAGTAATATTGTGATTCTATTTCACAGAATAACCTTTAGCAGAAGAAACCAACTAAACTTGTCCAATTCTCTGGTGCAATTATACCAACAAAATTTATGTACACATAAATTTTAGAAGTAGAGAGAGCTAGAATTCATGGGAGGATTCCACAATCAAACTTTTTCTAGACACAAAATTGTTTCTTTCACATCAAAGGCAATATGCACAGAGTGCAGAGGAACAGACAGTGAAGCATGAAGACTTTTCTCTGCTAACTTGTATGAAAATCAGTACATAAATTGGATGAACAAAAACTACTTCTTTATGCATTAAAGATACTCTCCTCACCTGATTTACCTTCATCTGCTGGAGATGCTTTGAGTTAAGGGATGTATTACGAAGAAATGCATTCTGCTAGGAAAGACTTCAGTTTGAAATTCAATCCTGTGCTAAACTTTTCAACAAGTATCTACCTTCACTGAAGTCTTTTCATGGCCCCACTTATTTCTACTTTAAACTTCTCACTTTTTTGTACTTTAAGCTCCATCAGTGAATGTAAATGGGGTTTCACTATACGTTTAGTGCATTCAAGCATTCTTTGTTACAGTTCCCACCCTGCTGCATTATGTGAGCTCTTCCACGGAAGTCCAGCAGTCGGTTTGTTTTCTGCTATTAATAAAAGAACCTACTTTTCCTCACTTCTTTGAAGAAGTTGAAAGGGCTACATGTTAGAGGGGGCGGTGGTGGGGAACAGACTGTGGTGTAATCCCCAAACTCAAACGCTGTCTAGATTAGAAACCTCCCTGAAGAAAATTTACAAATGCTAAGACTGTGCTTTTTGTGTGATGAATACAAGAGCAATAACTTAGCCACATACTGCGTCCTGCCTAATGCTTAAGGAGCCTGCTAGGTGAAAGGAATTAAATGAGGAAAAAAAAATACAAATCTTCCAGTTGGCTCTGTGCCAATGCCATCCAACCCTTTCAGGATCCAGTGACTGACTTGTGCAAGGATTTTCATATGCATTTCAACACTAAGGTATATTAACATAATACTTAGGAATCTGTTAAAATAAAATAATAAAAAAAAAAAAAAACAAAACAAAAAAAAAAACACCAACAAAAACCAACACACAAATGGGATTTACACATTGCCAGTGTTTTTACATAGTCCAGGAAAAGCTTAATTAAAGGGGTGGGACGTGTCTCTGCTGAATAGCTGTTTTTCCTTCATACCTTCCCATGCATGACACGCACACATCCAAGAAAAGAAGTTGGGGGTGGTGGTGGTGTAAGAAGAAATCCACCCAAAACCAGAACCAAAATTACTAGCCCTAAACTATTCAGCACAACCTTGTTGATTTACTTGGCCGTTTAAATAAATGAATATGCTCCTTGTAGAGAATCAGAGCCCCATTGTTAACAGCTAACAAGTAGAAGAAAAGTACAGAATATTATCTTCCTTTTTCCCTATAGGATATTCATATTGTTCAAACTATCATTATCGCATCTAGTTTATCGTATGGTTACGACTAATCCTTAACTCCTAAATGATCAGGAACAGGAGTAAAGATTGCAATCCTAAAAGCCTACCAGATAAATTTTAGTCTATAATTGACTGGATGATTCTGTGATTAATTTTAAAACTTACTTAATAGGTCAAAGATGTTTATAAAGATGAAATAATTTTATCAGAGTTGATCCTAATTATGCTCACTAACTCTCTAAGGCTTCCATAGTGCATCCACTTGTTGCTACTTAGGCACTGCAACTACACACAGCTTTGCAAACAAATTAATATGGGTAGATTCTGGTCAGAATATAACTCACCAGGTAACAATAACTCTCGTGTTCCCAAGGAATGGAATGACGCAACATCCAACAAACTCTGAAGATGCCTACTGTAATCATCAAAGAATGAAAAAATTTAACAAGGTGATGAATTTCTCAGATACATTGTTTGGACAAAAACACAATGAACATAACAAAATAAATCTACTTTTACTTGAGCAATACGGTTTCAGGTGGCATTTTTATAGGATTCTAGATTTTATTTTCCTGTTACACATATTGTCTATCTGACTACCTACCTTATAGACCTCAGGCAGAAGTCAATCTTTCTTTTTTTATTATTTTTTAATTATTTTTAGCCAGTTCCTTAGAGGAGATGCCTGCTTTTCAGTGTGAAATTAAGTACCCAGTCAGGAACTTAGCATAATCATCACATGAGCAAATCAAAATGATGGCTACATTTACTGCCTACAGAAATCTTTTCCTGCACTGCATATTAACACTCTGAAAATGTTATGTTAGCTAATCGTGAATGTGCCGATTTTCATTACACAGGGAAACGTAGAACATCTTCTGTTAAACTTCATTGACATTTTTCATCAAATGAATAGAGCAATGCCCTGAAATGTGATAATCGTAGATTGTTGTTATGCAACTTCAAGTAAAATATTCTTTCCTCTAATTCCAACAGTAATTAACTTGGATTGGAATTCCCCTGACTCATGTATCTGTCTTCAGCACTGTATTAATGGATCCTAGTGTTCATATGGTTTGAAAAGAGATCCTGTCCCATATATGTAATATTCTATTAAGGTGTTGAAGACTTTCAGGTTAATGCGAAGAACTGATCAAATCACCCCAGCTTGAGCTATAAGCATTGTTTGTTGTTTGGGTTTAAAATGAAATGGTATCTTGTTGAAACATAAAATGCTTCAAAATGAAGCTATGGAAAATTGTTGCATCTCCCATGAAGACTAAAAATTAAAGTAGACAATTATCATAATAATAACCCAGTTGTACATGGCACACAAAAGAGAAGCTAATACTTCCCTCTGCTTTTTGACTGATGTTTTGTGTGGCTGTAGCTAAACAGCACTTTAAGTTGACAGTAAATTAGCAAACAATATGAGGGAGGAAAAAAGAAAGAAAATCATGCAGCGGTTAAGATGTTTATGTAAAACAGTGATTTTCCTTTTTAAAATTAAAATGTACAAATAAGCTGGTGTCAGAGACTAGGTGATCCTTCATTTCCACCGCATTGAGCAGGCTCACATCAGCAGCAGACAGCCGTTAATATATGCGTCTGGCTCAGTCTGGTCTACCAACTAGGAATTCATCGAATTGTTAATATCATTCCTTTTTTGTATGCGCCACACATCATTTTCACTCTCTCTCTCTCTTTTCCTCCCCCTTTGCAGGAGCTTGTGTTTTGGTTTTTTTGTTTTTGTTGTAGCACAAGCTGATTACTCTGAAATCACATATTAAATAGCATTTAAAAGCATTTTGGACTCAAAGAACATAAAGCCATATAGAAATGAGAATATATTGAAATCCTGTACATATAGCTAAGCACAGCATATTTGAAGATATGTTTTCCAGTTATTTGTGTTAATAGGGACAGCTTTCATATACTGTCAATGTGTAAAAAAGACTGCCTTCTGCATGGCATCTGTAAGCATTGTCATGTAGACCCAGGATAGGAAAACATCTTGTTGATCTTGGTGGGAATTCTGCCTGCTTAAAAGATGGTGAGTCTCCCTGACTCCATCCACCTGTGCCCCACCGCAAGGAGTTCAGTGTGTACCAGAGGCTGGGTTTGCAGTGCTGAAACTGGGGAAGAAGCGGGAGGGAAAAATGAAGGCTGTGTACTGACTTTTTCATCTCTATGGCAAGGGGCACCAGTGAGTACGATGGGCAGTGAAGAGCCACTGGAGTTATCCCTATTCAAACAGTAACGCAGAGGCAGTACTGACTATTTATGGCTTTTGCTTCAGCACCAAATAACCCAGATAAGGATTTTCTAATGACTCATTTTCTCCCCTCTCTCAGTGCAGAGCAGAACACACACTACACTTTCACCTTCATTGTATGTACAGTATTAAATGTAAAATGAATTCAGAGTGCTGGATGTGAATCACCCACAAAAAAGTAAAATTTGCTGGTTCAAAAATAAATACAGTGAAAATTTTTAATCTGCAAAGATGTGTGCATCATGTATCAGATTAAATCTATAGGGATTTTTATTTTGATTAATACTATGCATAGTTTAATTTGCATATTGTCATGTACATGCACACAGTGCAGTTTTATCTTATTGTATAACTTGAATGAACAAAATATCTCTTCACCTGATCAATATCTTAAATAGAACATTTTTGTACTGAGAATTCTCATACATAATACATGTCACTGGCTACCAAAGTGCTTCATAAGTGTAGCACCTAGCTGGTCTTTTATATACAGGTTCAGATCTACTTTTCTAATACTGCCTAAATGGACGTCAATGTTGAATAACACATGTATGTTAAAAAATAACCTCTGTGTCTGAATGTTTGAAAGTAGCTCTTTTGAGTGTTCTTAGCATGTGGGATTGACAGTTTACAAAGAAAAGAATTGCATATTTACAGGAACTGTATCATCACTGCAATTGCTAAGACAATATTTTTTGTGAGTATTTAAAGACTAATTATAGCTTGAGTAACTTGAAAACTACATGCAGCACATAGTTTCTGTCCCTTAAGAAAATAAGACAAGAAAAAGTATTATACTAACAGATAAGAACAATTTATTTAAACAATAGTGTTGATGCTTACAATAAAACACAATTCTTCCCACACAAGTGGAAAAATATATTGCAGCCAAAATACCACTTCTGAAATGATCAAATAGTTTAGATGCCTGATCTGTGTGAAGCCTTTGTCTCAGTGAAGTCTGATGTACCAATAAGGTCCTGCAGCATCTTGGGTTACAGACACAGGAAACAGAGAAAACTGACTCAGGACTAACCCACCTATAAAATATTAAGAAATACAAATAGGATTACGTGTTGGTTGATCAGAAGTTCAAGTCTAATGAACAGTGCAGAATAACTTCTGTGCTTGTGAATCTTCTTATGCAAAGTCAGCTAAGTACTTAACACAGGAGGGACTACCAAAGCTCACTCTGTTTTTTGCTGGAGGGGGCAAAATGCAAAAAGTGATGGAGAGAATAGAAGTTGAGTCTGGTGCTTACAGTGCTGACTGCTCAGTTTAAACTGAACAGGTACAAAAAATGTGATTCTGTGTGCAAAGTGATTTCAGTGCTGTAGCATGATTTTTACACCAATATTCTCCATCAGTTTAAAACGTAAATTAAATGGGAAAATATTTTAAATGCCATATTGTCTTCTTACTTTGATAAAGACAAATGATGGCAACTAACTACAAAATAATCTTTGTCCCATGTTACAGGAAAAACTAAGCAATAGTTTTCCTGTAGACTGAAATCATTATTCAAACAATAGAATGATTGTTTTCTAGGCCTCAGATATCAGTGTTTATGCTTTATGTTTTAAATGTTAATTAATGCTGGAACAATACAGCTGAAAGTATACTATGCTGGTATACATATTGTATATTGTACTGGATATGCATACCACACATTGTGTGCGGTAGTTATCTGTCAGAATTTTCTGTGATAATGATATTATCATTGAAAGCCTTTTGCATCTTCTGGTGTCTGTTTTGACTGTTTTGTTTTCTTTTCTTTTTGGATTTTTTTTCTTCTTGAGGCGCAAACTGGCATTCAGGTTAAATTTGAATTCTAAATGTAATATGGCATCTAGTCCAGTTTTCTAAACATACAAATGTGTGACATCCTAATGTTGCACAATGGATAACAGCTTTTTTTCTTTCAGGAACAGTTCTGCTGCGTAACACTTGAAATAGGTATATTTTCCTTTTTCCCTTCCAGACAAGGAAAGCTCCTTTGGGTTTCTAAATTCTGTAGAGAAACAATCACAGTCCAAAGCTGCTGGTTCCCCTCCGCCTAGGTCCCAAGAGCCTGACTTGTGATTGTTGCTAAAAAACCTCACAAGTTAGGGTCTCAGGGACTAGGAAAAGTCCAATATGATCCAGTAGAATTCGTCTTCCAATAAATTGAATTGCTTAGTAGTCATGAATCGTTGTCAGTAAAACTTTCATTGCTATTGTTAAAAACACCAAAACAAAACAAAACCCAAAACAAATCCAAAAAATAATATTCCCCCCAAATTAGCAACACCTCCTTCCCCCCAGATCAACAAACCACAGTTTCAAGTAGGGGGCAGAAAAGATCAAATAAGCAGGCAAGAGGCATACATACATTCAAACAATGTATCAGCTGATACTGAGCAGACTTTTCTTAGAGTATAGTCCTCAACTTTTGAGAAGAAAAAACAGAGAACACGGGAAAAAAATTTTCACTGCCTTGTCTCGGAAGTAGCCATATTATAATGCATCAGAGGGAAGCATCTAAAAACGGGTTAAAACCTGCTTCCAGCAGATTTCTACAGTAACAATCTTGTTCTATTTCCCTTAGTGCCTGAAAGAAGGATTAAATGCTTGTTAAGGAGTTTCTAATTGAACTAGCTCCCCATTATACTTTTAGTCCTACTGTTCAGGTGGGCCCTGGGTTACAGAGTACTTTAAACCCATTCACGATGCAAGGATAACCTTTGGGCGTGTATTCACTTTTTGCTTCTTCCCCACGTTCAACATTTAATCCTTCTACAGACTGATAGCAAAAGCTTCTTCCTTTCCAGTGGCAACACTAGCTTTCGCTCCATTAGCTGTAGAAAACATTGACATGCAGAGATTGTTGTCACTTGAACCAGATTACTCAAAGCACACATAACTTTCAAATACTGTCAATACAGCAGGAAGAAATGCTCAGGTTTCCTGAATAATTTCGTTCTGAAGCCAAACACTTTGAATGGCACGACCACAATCCCGAATGACTTTGGCATTCATTCTCCTCCGATCTTTAGCCTTGTTTGCAGAATGAAAAAGAAAATTTCTACTTTAGGGACAGGATCCACAGTGGCTTTTTTTATTTTTTTTTTTTTTTTTCCTCTCCATCAGAGCCCAGAGCAAAAGAAACAGCAGCCATAAAGGTCCTAGCCACTGGAGCAGAATCTGGCATAGAAAACTCAGTGCTCTTCGGGAAGCCGTTCAGCTTTAAAAAGGAAAGAAAAGAAAAGGGGGGGGGGGAATTAGAATCTCTGCTGGTCGAACAGGTGAATCATCCATTTACAAGAAAGCTGTACAGAGTGCTCTGCTGAAGAAAAGATTTGCCAGTGCCCCCCACCCCCTCCTCTGCCCTTCACCCTCCCCTCCAGAATGATACTTCAGATTTCAGAACAGTATGGATTATTTAAAATATTATTTCAGCTGATGATATAATGCAACATTATATAAGAGCCGTTTCTTTGTCACTGTGCACCATTCAATCAGTTATGCCTCAGACACAAAATAGTTAAAAGAAACAAAATATATATATGATATATATATATGTATAGCAGTCCCTAGATTTCATTCCATTTCTTTTTCTAAAGCTGATCATGATTTAACAAACAATTTTGACCACAGCCTTCAAATCAATAATTAGAATGAAAAATCTCTCCC
This sequence comes from Myiopsitta monachus, assembly GCA_017639245.1. Classification (NCBI taxonomy): domain Eukaryota; kingdom Metazoa; phylum Chordata; class Aves; order Psittaciformes; family Psittacidae; genus Myiopsitta; species Myiopsitta monachus. The sequence continues at coordinate 5,153,356 of CM029927.1, forward strand.
CTCTATAAATATGACATTAACATAATTATACCACCCCCATCGCATAGACCCATCCTCTTTAGGGAATACATCTGATGCTCTGAAGATGGAAATCAGTCAGATTTTAGTTGCTCTCAAACGTACCTTTGCTTCTCACTGACTGACTGGCTTTACCTTCCATGCACACACACAGTCACTAGCACACACACGCACACACACACACACACATACACATGCGCGCGCACATACACACACACGCACAAAAAGGCAAGGCAAAGCAGCGGATGCTGACTCAGAGCAGTTGTGTGTGGAGGGGGTGGTATCGGCTGGTATTTTCACTGCACTCATCATTAACATTAACTCACTCTCTAGCATCCACCCTCTCTCAGACCTGCTGGACTGCAGCATTTGCATGACGCTGTCACTCTAGCCCTTGTGGGTCAGATGTTAGAAGAAAAAAAAAGCCTCAAGGCTCTCATAAGGAATGCCTTCATTTCTTCCAAAAGGTCCCTCTTCTTATTTTTCCACCTTTCTACTTCCTCTGTTGCTGTGTCTCAGTTGTTTGACATCTTTCCGGAAGAAAATGTCTTGAGCTGCAATAAGCCAGTAGTCAGTTGGTCCTCCCCTCACCTCACACTCCTATTCCCACCCCCTTTTTTTCCTAATCAATAAGACAGATCTCCAAATGCAGTTGTGAAAACAGTCTCTGACACACAGACTTTCATCCTCAATCCTCTGCCTCAGGAATAGCAGGCAACCCAGGCTCACACGTGATGTCGAGAGAAATAATGCCAGTAATTCTTGAACAGTCTTAGGAGTTTATTCTACGCCTTCTTCATTTTTTCTTTGCTTGAATAAATACCAGTGGGAAGGACACACTAGCTCTCAAAGGCTACAAGGATTCATTTCTTCTGAAAATTATGAGCATTAAAAAGACTAATATTAATCTTCCTCAAAATTAATGCTATATTTCTCCCACCACCTCACATTGTGCTCTTTATAAGTAGGAATTGTCTCATAGCCAAAACAGTGCCAGGGTTTGAATCACCATTCACTGTGCTGAAACCGTGAGTTTCTGGACTTCAATTGGCATTTAACTGGACTAAGTAAATTTTTTTTTTTTCTTTTTTTTTTATTTATTTATTTTAGACATCTTGATTAAAATAAAATAAAAAAATAGAAGCTGCTTGTGTCAGAGGGAGCACTGCAAGAGAACAATGGCAATACACGCACATCACCACACTGAGTACTGAAAGTGCAGGTTTGAGCTACACTTGTGTATTTATCTGGAGGGTATTTGCTCCGTGTTGGTAAAGAAGTCTGTGCACATACATGTACATTGAATATACACAGACACACAAACTCAAGACACATATATGAAATATACGACACAAAACAAAGCACAAAGGCTGTTAACTGAAACACAGGCACAAGTTGTCCGGACAGGCTATGAAAATCCACAGAGCATAATTATTGTGTGCATTTTTACCTTGTTCCTTTGTTCTTAAGGCAAGGGACTTTAATGACTTACGATGTTGACAATCTTTCGGCTTTTCCCTTTTTACGCCAACAGTATTTGGGAATTATTTTTCCAGACAATACCACACCACTGTGATTCGCGGTATGAAAAATTATTTACCAGAGGAGGGAGGGGGGAAGGGACAGGTGATACCCAAGTCGCCAGCCAATTCTCAGAGCTGCCTGGTGCCGTAGGAACTCTCAGCAGGTCCCAGGATGCAGTGCTACACTGCAGCCCAGGCTCAGGTAGCCGTCTGGCAGCCTAACGGTGGCAGCAAATGTGAAAGGCATCCGATTGCAGGAAAGGTCCTAAAGAAAACACTGCGCAGCCCCAAAGTAAAGAAAGGAAGCCAGAACGCTAGGGTACACGCCCTAAGCCCAGTTAGTATGCACTTATGACAGGCTGTCATGATGGTAATTGATTTTTTAGGAAAAGGATGGAGGAAAACAGACCATTAGGAAACAGTTAAGTTTGTAATCTCAGAAAAAGGGAGAGACAGAGACAGACACACACCCACAGACAGAAACAGACAGCGAGCAGGGAACGCCAAGCATGAGACAACAAAAACAAGACTGAATTCAGATTTGGAGAATTATAAAAAAAAAAAAGATAACAGCATTCAACTTAGCATTTACTGAGGTATAAAAAAAATTAACACATGCACATCATGGCTTAAAATACTCATTGCCATCAATAGTCTGTGACGGATGCCGGCTTCTTACTGCTATACGTACATTAGATTGGTCATCGCCTCTTAATCTCCTTTTGCTCAGACCCATCCATTTTTTGCTGCTCCAGCATCTGTGCCCTTTATGCTTTTTTTTTCTGTATAGTTACCCACAATACCCTGGATAAATTAATGTCATGACCTCGCTATGACTATCAGACAGAAAAAAAGTCTACGATTTTAATAATTGAACGTGCGCGTACAGCAAACCGCCTACAGATCACCCAGATTTGTGGACTGCCTCCAAAAGCAGCCTTTGCTAGCTCTGCGAATCAGAAACAACAGATGCAAATACTAGCCACATAACCCGGCTCTCTGCCTTGCCTTTCTTTTTTTTTTTTTTAACAAACCCACCCTTTTCAGTCTGCACCATTTCCTATTCCCTGCGTCTGCCCCCTCAATGGTTAAAAACATTAGCCTGCCGAAATTAGAAGCTTTAGAATAAAAGCATGAAGACGAGGGGAAATTATAAATGGTTTCGGATTCTGGAAATTTATATCCAGACAATGAGCAAGGAAGAGTACCCAGGTTCAAGTGCTGAGCCTCACTCAGGAGCACCTCTGGGGCCAATGGGACTGCAGACTAGATTAAATCAATAGTAGTCTGAAACGAGATGTCGTAATCAATCAGCTCAATTACCACTGTCATAGATCTGGGCTTAAGGTCTTTCCTGATTCCACTCTTCTAATCATTAACCCTTATACATCCTCAGAATAGGAACTCACACTTGCTCTGGTGCCCTACCTTTCAGATCATCAAAATTTAACTTAGCACTTCGCCCTCATTTTCCTTTTCCATGTTTAAATAGTATCAGAATGGGTCAGCAAGAAACATTTTTAAATGTGAAAATGGCAAGGTTAGATGCACTCCTTTAAATATACCTATTATATATTTGCTGCTGTGTGCTTATATATTATTATGCCTCCGGGAGTGGCTGGGTGGATCAAAGACTGCTGTTTAATTAACATTCAACTCAGCTGTTTCCTTGGAGATTAAAAATAGAAGACTAGTTGAATTAAACTGAATCTGTTCAGTCCTTTTAGTAACCCAATATTACAGAACTCTTCTCTCAGCCTAGGTAGGAGCAACTTGTTTCTGGTTAAACCACTAGGAAAATCCATTTTAAGTTTGAGGGTAAGTCCAAAAAAAGTTGGAAAGACATTTCCGTATGCATGCTTGAATTTCACAGAATTGACCATTTACATTTTGCATACACAGTACACTAAATGCTCCTGCAATGCAAGGAGAAAATAACCATTTAGTTTGAACATGAGCAGAACAACTTTGAAATCTTGACTGTAATTATTATTCACTGTATGAAGATTAAACGTCATCTATTTAACTTCTTTTATTCCTATGCAGGTCCCAAAAAGATTGAAAAGATCATCATAAAAATGCTCTGGCATTTCTGTCACAAATCCTTCTCTCAGCTTCTCAAGAGAAAAGAAAGAATCCAGGTAGCAGAATTTTGGTCTCTTAAATTTAATCTATTCTGCTGATAGACTCAAATAATATTAGCAGAAGAAACCCCCATTACATTTACAGTTACATCACTGTCTGTACACTGCCTCTGTTTCCAAGCAGAACCACACCTTTTTTAACCACAGATCTGCTTTTCAGCTGGAGAAACCGAACACGCAGCCCATGGACCGCAGCAAATGCCAAATAGCAGAATTAGCCGGTGCCGTGGCAATGATATTTTGGGGAAGAATTTGCGCTTCTAGGGGTGCTAGGAGTGGGTATGGGACAAGAGCAGCAAATATGTGTTTGACAGCAGAGTCAGAGGCTGAGGTTGGGGGTCTGTCTGGAGGGAGGGAACCTGCTGGGGCAGGACACTGGGTTACCCAAGACAGGCTATAATTGGAGATCGATTGTTGGATTTAATGACCCAGCTGTTTTCATTAGTAGAAGGGGAGGGGGGGGGGGAAGGGGGGAGGTCTAGAAAATTATTCAGCTGCTAACGTAGGTGCTTTTTAATAGTCTTATACCTCAGCCAGGAACAACTTTGTTGCAGTAACTGACGCCTCACAGATGGAAAAAAATAACCTCAGCTTTGCATCTTTTCTGGGAAAGATTTAGCTGACAGTGGGATGAGATACAAAAAAACCTTCACTCTGTCCTTTAGAAAAGCTAAATGAATGCAATGCACCAGACACCACCTTAAACAGGATGAAGGGTACTGCTGAGTTTTACAGGCAGCAAAGACCGTGAGCATCATCCACAAGGGGACAGCATTCACTTCCACACTGGAAAGATGCAGTTTGTGTACAGGCAGAACAGAACGAGATCAGTAGCCATTGCTGAAACCAAATTCCCCACCAAAAAAAAAAAAAAAAAAAAAAAAGTAAAAATCCAGTCGTTTCCTGGATTATTACATATGGACAGAGAGGGAGGAGAGGTGAGCCTGGACATGGATGTCAGTTATCAAACCCCATTCAAATACAGGATGAGCCTTTTGTTTCTCAGACAGCAAGAGTAAGGTGATTTGCAGTACTAATGCAAACTTTGTGTGAAAGATAAGGATTCTCTGAAATAACAAATAATGATGTTAAAAGAATGAGATGACAAGAATTAGATACTACTGGAGCAAAATCAGAAGGTGTCTAACACAGAGGGAGAAATGCACTAACAGAAAATACTATTCTTATTTTGCAGTTCTCATCTTCATGATCTCAGTGTGCTCCAGTTGGCAAGTAAACCCTCATCCCTATTTTCCTAGGAGCAAAAGTTCCTTCATCACAATGCTCATGAAAAGGATACCGATTAAAATAAAAGGTTTAGCTTCCTGTAATGTAGTATTTAAATGACTTAAATGTAGTAGTAATGTAATGTAGTATTTAAATGATCTAAATGAAAAATGAGACTGTCAGAATGACCTGTGTCTAACCATGTAGCTGTGTGTGATTGCCCCATGATATCTTCTCATCTCACCGATGAACAGCAAGGTGAAAAGACTTCATAAAAATCCCATAGCTAGCTAGTTCCAGATCTATCCCCAAAATCTACCCTCTTATCTTTTTCGAAATGCTACACCAGACTTTGTATTATTTTTAGGGACAATGCCTTTCGTAACTTAACTGCAATTCCCACCTGACTGTGAAGAATTAAAAAATATATAGCCTGCTCAATCTCTTACAGAAAGGAAATAACACAAATAAAATTAAAGAAACACTGATTTCTTTTTCTTCTTCTGTCTATATGCAAACTCCTTCTTACTCCAGAAATGCTATTACACCATCTCCTTGCTGACTTGTCAGTTTACCTGCCCTTTATTAAAACATAGACTTGTGACAGCAGAAATTACTGCAGTCTGAATTACTTTGGAAGTATATGAATACTATTCAATAGACCTTGATTTCATTGACATTTTCAATTAAAAAAGTAATTGTTTGTTAAAACTAACCACTATGATATTTATTCTTTTCTGACCTATGCTTCCTTGAGCTTCAAAAGCATGAAATAATGACTGAATTAAGTTTTCTATTTATGAATGCTTTTTATGCTTACTTCACTAATTGCTTTTTGTTACTTCATACAGCACCAGCACATTGTGAAGAAAGGGCCTGATACTAAAATGAAATTCCAACTGTTCATAAAACTGTATATGATGAAACAGTCAAGTTTGCATCTGCAGTCTGTTCAATAATAAACATGTAAAGTACCAAGCACTATTTTAAAAAGCCTGCTTCATAAATTTTCCAGTATGACATTTTCACTTTTCCTTACCAATTAGGTATACATGTATATAGATATATATATATAAAATAGATAAAAATGCAAGATTATGTAGAACAAGATCACCAATTTATGTTATTTATACCCAGAAGGCACCCTCCATGCTGGTTACATACTATTGTTGCAATCATCAGTGGGCCTGATGCTACGAATAGGGCAATTCAAGTAAGTTTTTTTGGATGGATAGTTTCTGAAATTATCTGAATTATTTTTCTGAGCCCCAGTTCTTGGATACATGTATGTCAAATTGGAATCAGAGTTTATAGAAAGAAATTAAAGGTATTCTGTTTATGCTGCAAACTGTAACAAGATGTTCAGAATTCTGCTACAGAAAAAAAAAAACCTCTTATTTTCTTAGCAATGTGATTTGAAGAAACTAATTTGTGAGAAACAATAAGACACACCATTTCTACGGCCTTGGTTTTAAAGGTTTTAAAAGTAGGCTGGGGAAAAGCAAAGCATTTTAATAAGAAAATACAAAATAGCAGGTTCAATGCTTGCAAACCCGGAATATTTAAAATTTTCTAGTCAGCGAAGGTTAAAGCTGTCCTGCATTCTCATAGTTCTCTCTCCTTTCAATCAATCTCATTGATTTTTTTTTAAAGGTCAGAGGCTATACCTTCATTGATCAAAGAAACAGCCTGACACAGCGAAAGAGTCTGCCAATTCCAGACAGATCAATCACACCTTTGTCTGCTTTTGATACATTATGGTTATTTATTCTGCATCACCAAGACTTTCTGTCGCATGGCTCTTAATGTAATAATGCTGCTCAGGGACAACAATAAAAAAGGGGGGAGGGGAAATATTCGATTTAAAATAGTTTAAGTGCCTCTCTGGTATTTCTGAGGGTGGCTTATGATGGAACTTGGCCAGTTTGTTTCATTTTGGTTTTGCCTTGGAAAAGAACTCCTCTTCTGGTACTTAGATCTCCTTGGTCAGTGTTTTGTAAGATTTTATAAAGGCAATTCTTTGAAAATTATTTGTGCAAACAGGTTTTAGAAAAGTAATTAGACTTTGATAAGAAAACAATTATAATCTAATCACAATCATAATTTTCCATGTTAATAAACTGTTTTAGAAATGTTTTAATAAATTGAATGTAACGGATACCCAGCTACAGCTACTGACTGCTCTATGACTGTAAAATGAAACTAAATGGTCAGCCTAAAATAATTGCTGGGAAATATTGCTGAATAAACAGATACAAGGGCTGAAAAGCTCCTGGCTTTGCAAACTATTATGCTGAAAGCCAGCTAAAGCTTTAAGAAAATGCACTATATGCTCACTGTCTGTCATGACTGAAAGTTATATGCTACTATTAATCTCTCTGTAGCATCTGCAAGAAGCCTTTCAAACTATTGTTGGTCTATTAGCAAATCTTTCATTCACATTTGGTAGCCTATCACTTCATAAGCAGTTGCACTACTTCATAAAAATCACTTGTGGGTCTCGTGATATTTTTTATTAAATAAGAGGATTAAAATCCAGTTCTAAAGGTAAAATGGTAGCCTAAGAGAAGTCAGTGGCGAAACACCCAGTGACTTCAGTGGACTCGGGAATTCACTGCAAGAAGTTACTTCTCAACTCCTTCCACCCAAGCGACCTGCAGCAGAAAAAGCAGTTCGTGGGATTTCACAAGACCTACTCTTGTAACGAATTTAAACTAAATTACACATTCCTTAGCAAAACAACTAACAAAGCTATGATGATCTCTGTGCACCATCACCATCGTTAGAACATTATCATAAGATAAACGATAATCCAAACACTTGGTATTAGTTTCTGATTTCATTGTGCCTGCTCTGTAAATTTTCATGCACCCCATTTACAATTACATCAGCATTATTATGTAGAGCAAAAGGTAAGTGGTATACAAAGCTGAAATATTAAACCCATTAAAAAGTTTTGAGTTTGACAGAGTCCCTACATGTATTTGTGTGCATGCCAAGAAATGCATTTTAAAACCTTTAACTAAAGGAAACTGCCTTCCAGTGATAAACTGCAATGTCTAAAAAACATTGCTGAAATGCTACTGCCACTCTCAAAGGCCAAGAGACCTTAAAAATGGTTGCTGGCTGACAGCATTACACAAAAACATACAGTTTCTTCTGTAAAGAAATAAAGCTGAATGTACAACATTTCAGAGAAGTTTTGAATAAGTCTATTTGTCCGGCTTACTTTGCAAAGGCTCTGTAGAAAACAGCACCATAAACACTTTCAGTCCCCACACAAGGGCTAAACAAAGAGTCCTCTTTCTAGCCATTTAATCCAGTAATTTATTTTTTCAACCATCACATAAATCGAAACACAGCTGTAACCAATGACTTGCAGATCCAGTTCCCTGCCAGCTGGATTCTGTTCTGCTGAAACAGCAAGATTTTTACATTGTTCACTTCTGTACATCTGGAGAAATCATTTGGGTTCAAAGGTGACTAGAAAAGCTCTTTAAATAAACTCAACCAACAGTGAAGAGAGGCCTAAGTATCTACAAAAACTACATAAAGTTTCATTTAAAAAGTCCTTTTTTTTCAAATTAGTGCATAGAGCAGTTTGCTGCTTTAAACATTTTATGATTATGACATTTTCATTGAATTATCCACTCAAATATGTATTTTGATTATATAGAAATACTTATTACTTTCCAAGAAGTTTCAAACGCTGTGTCAATATTCAAAAATGATCACAGTCAATAGTTTGTGTACTTATCACATCTAAAAGAATCATCAGAAAAAATGCAACAGGATAAAATATCAAAAATATACCTCAATTAATAGATCTTAGCTTTGGTCTGAAATTCCACACATCTTTAAATTAAAGAAAAAACAAACAATAAGAAAGCATACACTGTACTTAGATATGCTGAAGCTGGGATCTCTTACACGTCAATCCTTAAAACAGCCTTACTACAAAAATCTGCATCATCCCTTACTGCATGAGTCTTCTAGATAAGTAACAAAAATGTCCTTGACATTCAAAACTGCACACAGTAAATTGATTACAATGCATTATTTCCTTTAGAAAAGCAATCACAAAGCAAAACAACTGAATCTTTCAGAGTTAAATAACAATGAATATGGAAGTCTCATATAATCTGTGTCTCTGATTACTTTTCAGACAAAACAGATGCTCAAATATGTTTACAATGGAGTGGTTTGATGCCTAGCTCAGGTCCCATAGACAAAACAAAACACTGAAAGTCCCTATACTAGGTCTTAATTGCAAATTCATATACACGCACTATCAAAACCAAAATAAACAAAACTTTCCATTGGATGTGTGTTTCTCTTCAAGCAGGTAAGCAGGACGCATCCAGAACGTGCCCTAGTTGCTTAGGTAAAGATGTAGTTCCTTAACTGCACATTATTAAAAGGTGTTTCAGAATTCAATTAGGGTTCACTACTGCAATTGCTTCTTTTCCTTTTTTAATACTTACTGTTACAGTTGTTTTGAAACAGTGCTGATAAAAGTATCCTTTCTGCTTGCCACTGGCCACATCTCTGTGCTGGCTTCGTGTTCTTTCCCATTATCTCCTCCTCACAGATTAACTGAGTAGCTACCTCACCTTCAGCTCTTGCTTCTTGCTGTCTGCTCTTGCCTGCACTTCCCCCCTTCACTCATAATTATAGGAATGCACTATTAAATATGCTATCTACGCTCTGTTGTGAAAATACGAACATTAAAAAAGTAAAACTAAAAAAGAAGGAAAATATCATGTCTTTAAAAGCCCTGATAAACCAGATAAGTCATCTGCTAAACTTAATATGCACAACTCAACCAGGTAATTACCACATCACTCTGGGGCGAACTTCAGGGTATTTAGACATGCATTTCTGTCCATTAACATGTACAGATTTACGTAAACATTCTAAAATTAAAAGTATCTAGCTTGCACTTAATTACAATGCTTCTGGAATGTTTTCTGATGTGCATTTACCCTTAACTACGGTTGAGTTTTTGCCTGATAATTAATGTAAGTATCACAGAAGAGAGTGAATTTTGACAGAATGTAAGGTGCCACTGCCCAGTGACTGAGCTTCTGCTGTTCCTCCCATGATCAACTTTGCCAAAATCATCAGAACAATTCAACAGTAAAAGCTCCATTTGCTATCCATTCATTGCAGTTCTTTGATTCCACCCCCAAAATAGCTTTCTGTATTTCAGACCCTGTATTGTCAAAATTATTTGCTTCCATTTTTAATAAATGGATTAGGGTTTATTATCCAATTCAGATATCACCTATGACCCATTATGTAACATTATCTGCCTGCCTGTCTGCCAAGGGTTCAAGTAAATCCGGATAACAATGAGTCACAATCTGAAATACACCCCTCAGAGGCTTGGGACAGTCTAGGAAAAGTAAAATAGTCTGGAGAGAGCTTTTTACCTCATTTTGTTAGGTGACTTTGGTTGCTTAGAAAATCTTGTTTAATTCTCTCGTATTGCAGTTGGCAGTACAGATGGCATTCTGATTTATCCAGGAATGTAACTCCCATGGCAGACCCTTTGGTCTTTTTATCTTCTATCTGTTTTAAAACCTAAGCTCTGCTGAATGAATCTCCCAACTGGAAATCCAGCTCATCAAGCTAGAAAGACTGAACCAGAGATTTTTAGATCTGACGCGCCAATTTCAGAATGTGCTAAGCCAGATCTCCCAATTATCTAAATTTTTGTTTGGCAAATGTTATGGGAGGTTCTACCTAGGGGTTTGGATAATTATGCTTATCTTCTATAAGACATTTATTTATGCCAGTTTACATTGCAAAATCCTTTATGTAACCTGTACCACTGGGTGCTCTGCAGCAGGGATGAATAACTTTTCTAAGGCTGAGATGCCAGACTTCACACACATCTCCTGTATTAAAGGCAGAGCCTGTCAATAGAAACTGAACAGGGAGCCAGAAGCTGCTGCCATTTAAAGATGAGTGATGTTGCTAATCACCTTTTCGGCAGACTCTTGCTCCTGTGGAAGGCAGCAATTCCCATGTGTCAGTTCTCAGTGAGTGTGCAACCCAAGACCTTCAACCCTTAGCGTAAATCAGGACATAGAATCATAGAATCATAGAATAGTAAGGGTTGGAAAGGGACCTTAAGATCATCTAGCTCCAACCCCCTGCCATGGGCAGGGACACCTCCCACTAAACCATGCTACCCAAGGCTCTGTCCAACCTGGCCTTGAACACTGCCAGCGATGGAGTATTCACAGCTTCCTTGGGCAACACATTCCAGTGCCTCACCACCCTTACAGTAAAGAATTTCTTCCTCATATCCAATCTAAACTTCCCCTGTTTAAGTCTGCCAAAAGAGATGGCTGTTTCTTCCTTCTTTCCTGACCTCAGTCATTTGTGCCTCCACCTTGTTTGTGCTGACACTTGCATCTTACAGCTGCATCATAAAGCAGATGAAGGAACTGACCCAAAAAGCAAACCAGAATAAGAGATTAATTTGCACCAGGATCAGTCCTTGATCTGGCTCACTAAAGTAGCATAAACTAAGTGCCAGCACAAAAGGCCAGGTGGAAAGGACTGCCCCTAGTAGGAGTTCTCCTTTCAGTGGCAACCTGAACTTAGGCATAATATAGGTGACCCCATGCCTAGTTGGAACTAAGAGTTGTGTGAGCTGTGGTCTCACCAAGACACCTCTTTAGGAAACTAAGGGTCTGCATCTTCTGTCTTTGCACCGGCCTTACTACACTCCCTGGCATCCATGTTGAGCCCTGCAATACAAAATTAATAATATTGCAGGAAGCAATGATATGAGACTGTATTACAGCCAGAGAGAAATTAGAAGATTCAGCCAGAGGATAAAAGACTAGACACTCCAGGAAGTATCATGCAGAAGGCTGTTCAAGGTGGTCAGAATAGTAAATGAGACATTAGCAACAGTCAAGTAATACATCAAGGCTATAAATAACTGTGAAATCAGGTGCTAACAGTAATCATAAAACACAAAGGAGGTGCTCAGAGATTCCAGTACGCTTGAAATGCAAATTACAGCAGAGCTAAGGATAATTGTGACAACAAATTCAAAACCAAAATTAGGTCTGATTTTCAGACACTATGAAGAAGTTTATTTGAACTTTACCAAAAAGGTCTGAAATATAACATATATATATATAATTACTTGTGAAGCTTTCTCCTTGCATGTATTTCATTCCACTTATCTAATTTAGAACAGTGCTCTCAATTATTTACAAAGATAAAATAGACTGTGTTAGGGTTTTCACAAAGTCCATTACAGCCATAAACCATACAGAGAGAATCAATAAATTCTATGTTATCTCCATACAACATTCAGCATTTTAACGTTTTTTTTTTTATTTTGGTAAGTAACATGCCTATCACTGATGTAGTCGGTACACTTTTCATTGGATTTAATCTACAGGCACACACCACAAGGCAAACATATGCCTTTTCCTTCACAAATAAAGTGCCATCAGACACCGCATCCATGTTTGTAAATCATTTTCGAGATGCTGTGTTCTCACACGTGCAATCTGAGAGCAACAACATAAGACGAAACGTATCATTGTGAAACATATCACATCCGTCACTTACTAAATAAAAAAAAAAAAGGTGGAATGGCACAATCCACAGCTAGGTCTGTGTTGTGCCCTGAATTCCTAAGCAGAACATCTCATCACAATGACTGAGCATTTCAGCCCCAAAAGGACCACGGCTCTCTAGGGATCACAGGATTTGCAAGCGCATCAGAAATCCACAGGATGCATGCGACAGACTTTGTTGGGAGTCCACCAGCTGGCTGAAAGAGACCAGCAGTGTGTGCAATTGGACAGCTTAAAGTATTATTACACATACAGAAAAAAACCCCTTTCTAAATCCATGCTAATTTACCTTTTAAATAGTCCCCAAAACATAGCTTCCTGTTTAATAAGGTAAATTTGAAATAAAATGTCAGCTTAAAGCACTTCATTTGCACATCCTTGAGAGGACATGGCCTTCATCATGGACCTTGAACAGATGTAGGTATCAGATAATAAAGGCACCTTTACTTCATCTTTGATCATTAGGTTGCAAAGGCACCTTGAAAGGCACAGTTTCTGTATGAAATCCTGCTGTATGGCCTTATCTTCCCAGGGTTCAAAACTGCAGCTTAGGACAGCAACACAAGGAAATTGACTAAATCCCCCTTAATACACCTATTTTCTCCATGAAGAAGATAAAGCTGCACTACACTTTAGAAAATAGGCTTCCATGCCAGCATATGTGATGCCTGAAGGATAACCAGCAATAGGAAGAATAGAAATTTTAGTCCATTATGTAGCATAAAAATGGCTATAATGGGTTAGATTCAAGGGCCTCCTCACTCAAAATCGCATCTTCAACACTGCATATAAAAAGATGCCAAAGGTCTTCCTTTGAATCAGACAAACACAGATGATCCACATAACAAAAGACTATGAGGCGGCTACAAAGGAAAGAGAACTGATTTGGATATTCCTAAGACAGATGCCAGGTGAGAATGATGAAATAGCACAAAACTGTAGTAACATGTTTTCAGGAACTGAAGGAAGGCAGAGGGTACATAGGACATGTAGTGGTATAATAATCTGTTCTTCTACGTTCACTAAAATTTCCCTGTTTCCCAGATCCTGTTTTCCATGGATATTATTACAGTGACTTCAAAGCCTCTTTGCAATTGCTTCATAAAGGTCAAATTCCATTCTATGTTCAACATGAGCAGTGGCAACCACACTGCCTTTGAACAGAAGCTCTCTAGTGCAAGGAATCTCTTGTGACCAACATGTGAACTACTTTTTACACTCAGACCCTGAAGCTTGCTGAGTGCAGGTGCCCCAGAAGACAAAGGAGCAAGGCCAACAAAACCCAGAAACAACAGGTAGCCAACAGTAATGTGCTTTTCAATAACCACTTTTTTTTTCTCTCTCCATCCTGGGATACTTTGGGATCCAAACTGGGAGCTTTGCAAAGAGAGAAAAGTTATATATACAACTTCTAATGACAAAATTAGTTTGAAGATACTTCCTCTAAGTGAGTCTAATAAAATACAGTTCAAAGTTATTATGCACTATATGTCATAAAATACAAAAATGACTATTTTAAAGAGAGAATTATTCCACTAATAAAACATACAGGAAGCTGAATGAATATACTACTCTACAACACTACTGGAGCATTAAAGTTCTTTGTAAAGTGATAAGCAAGCAACTGAGAGATTCCTATAGTTTTTTTTCTTTATTAGACAGAAATAGAATACTCTGTACAGGATACAGATGCCATAAGCATATATGTTTGAAAAATGAACTACCAAAATTTTCTGTGGATTTTAGTTAGGTAACTGCAAGCATTCAGGGGTTGCAAACAAACTCTGATCTAGCTGAATGTGCAAGTCCCCAGATTTATACAGTGGTCCATTCCACTGCAGAAGTGGCAGACTGCTTTGCTAAATCCACCTGCACGAGGAGTGTCATGTGAAACTTCTCCATAGAAAAGTGGCACTAAAAAACCTTGAGGATATTAGAAATATCGAAAACCATGTAGAAGCACAGTATTTTCCAGCTTGTTAAACAGCTCCATTGCACTTGCTTCATTCTCAGAATTCAGCGAAGGAGTCGGCAAGTATTTTCATTATTTAGCAAGGAGAATCAGAAAGCGCAAGGCAAAGAACACACGAGGACAGGTTTATCACTTCTCTCCATTTAAAACTGTCTTCTGCACTCTTGTCACTACTTTAGCTAGTGACCTCATAGCAGCAGCTTTCAATTTTAAATACCAGGCGTTCACCCCTCAATAAATGCAAGGCAAGTTACATTACATCAACACAGTTTCCTCTTATCCCAAGGGAAAACTACTTCTCAAGTTTAGTATTCATACTTACGTACTCCCATATTATGTGTGGGGTGAATGAGCACTAAAAGGAAAGGAAAAGGTAGGAAAGATCATAAAGTAACAGTGGCACTCCACGTTCATTCATCTGGAGACTGGGTACAATTATTAGTGGTCATGGTTGTATGTCCTGGAATCTTCTCACTCTAAGTTCCTCCAGGTTGTATCCTGCTCTTCACAAGTACAAATTAATTGACTCATTGCCTAATCTGAAGACAGGATTTTTCTTTTGATTTCACAGAGTTTCAAATATGGCATTAATAGGTGTGGGAGTAAAATCCACAGTACCTATGTATATTTCAGCTTATTTCCCAAAGGGATAAAATAGACTTGATGAAGCAATAACATTTCTTTCACAGACCACCCTTTCACTTCAAAATAAATCACCTAAAGTGATCTCAAACAAATGACTTATCTGTGCAAACCCAGTTATGTCATTCATTAAGGTTTACCGGCTCCTCTATTTTAGTACTATGGTCAGAATTTACCCAAATTGGCACTGACTGTCAATGCTATTTCCCTGTATTCACAGTAGGAAATAGCAGTACTTGAAGTGACACTCAAGCATGGTAAGCATAGATGAATGCTGATTTTTGCTGAAGACCACTGTAGGTTAGTGAAATGAGATGTGGCATCCTTAAACATAAAATTAATGAATCTTACTGTTATTCTAAAGCCGTCCTAAGTAAGGGTTTAGAATCAGCACTGAAGTAATTAGAATCAAGATTGTTAGAAGCAGCATAGAAATAAAAACATCATCCATTGTTTAACAGATTAATCAAGTTGAGTGAAACTGATAATTTAAGTGAATGTAACTAGTAATTTTTTAAGTGAGCATATGGAGACAATGTATGAAATTCAAATTTTGAAGTCTTCCATAGTCATACAAAGCCTGTTTTCTGAATTTAAGAATGTACATAAGCAGACTGCGTTGAAGTGAATATCATCAAATTGATGTATAAATGACGACCATGCTCTTAGTAGCTTTGAAAGGGGATCTATGGGAAAAGTAGCGATAGGCATCAGTGCCAGTTTGGTGACCAATACAAGTATGCACTTTATAGACTAAATGGGAAAGGCACAACAGTAATCAGGATTTAACACAAAGTAAATTAAGTGGTAGGATCTTGAATGTCACAATTCAGCTTCATGTTTGGGTATACAAACCTGAACCAGTCTACCTGCAGAAGGAGAATATTTAACTTAAATTTGGAAAGCATTTTTGAGGGAATAACCTACAGTGCATAAACTGGACCCAGAAAATAAATGGAAAACACAATGCTGAAGGAGAGATCATAGGTCACAAAAAGCATTTGTACTTCTATTTTGATAAAATGGCAAAGTACTGCATAACATACTCAGAAAGTCTTGGGCCAGAAAGTGTGCACTGCACATTTTTTCTGCATAAATTTGTTGAGATAACGTACATATAGGGAAACTGTAAGAGTATATTTTCTAATTTGCCATGGCTACTGAGATTTAGCCAAAATTAGCCTAAAATGTGATTGTCGTGGTTTAAGCCGTTAATCACACAGTTTGCTCACTCACTCTTCCTCTCTTTCTCTCCCCCACTCCTGCAGGGATGGGAAGGAGAATCGAAAGAATGCAACTCCCACAGGTTGAGATAAGAACAGTTCTGTAACTAAGGTATAACACAAACCACTACTGCTACCACCAATAATAATAATGGCAAGGGAAATACAAGGAAAGAGAATAAAACCACTCACCACCCGATACCAAGCCCGACCCAGCCTGCAAACCCCCCTCTTCCAGGTCCCTGCCCCTAGTTTTTACATCCTGGGCATGACGTGCTGTGGAATAGAATACCTCGTTGGCTAGTTTGGGTCAGGCATCCTGCCTCCACATCCTCCCAGCTTCCCCTCCTCCCTGGCAGAGCATGAGACTCAGAAAGGACTTAGTCAGACCAAAACATTTCTAAGCAGTAACTGAAAACACTGGTGTTATCAGCACTGTTCCCAGGCCAAAAGTCAAAAACACAGCGTTGCACCAGCTACCAAGAAGGAGAAAAATGACTGCTACAGCTGAACCCAGGACAGAGATGTAATTGTCAAATGAACTTTCACTAGCTCATCCCATTCTTGGCCATCCTTTTGCCAGAAACACTTCGATAAACTGGAAGGATTTCAGAGAAAGATAAGGTGTGATTGGGCAGCTGTTAACAGACAGAAAAAGAACTGTCAAGAGAGGTAAATATTTGAAGTACTTGCACAACAACAGACTACAAGTATTTGTTGGGCATTATCTCCACAGCAAAAGCACAATTTTTCCATAGAGTTGACTATAGGAGAAGTGAGGTGCAAGTCATAATTTCTATTGTGTAACAAGGAATTCTTTTTCTCAATGAAAATTATTTCCAGATAGTGGATAACTTCTACAAAACTAGCTTGCACCAAACATGAGTAAGAACTAATCCTTCACTGGCTCAGTAGGCATAATGGATCATCTGTACCTCTAGTTCTTCTGCACTTTCATATGAAAACAAGGAAGTCAAAGAACCACATCAGTGGTAAGAATCAATAGAGAGGAGTGATCTCAGAGGATGGGAAAATAGAGTTTCAGCTGCCTTGATTGGGATTGAAAGGGGATAGCAATAGCAACTTCACAGTGAGAATTCTGCGATCTCCCCATCCAGGGAATCAGAGTTTTTTTATGAGGATATGAAAATATTGCAAAATGAAGAAAATAATAGGAAGTATTTAGGGATTAAGATTAATTATATGATTTACAGTTATCCCTACCTTTAAACTGTGGGGAGACACATATAGCATGTGCCTAGCAGAAAAGCAACAGTCTGGCTAACTACAGGTGTAACTTCGTAAACATCAGCCTTGCTAATAACTAAAATGTCAGTTATATAAGGAAATAGTTATATAGGAAACAGGAAAATATAAGGAAAAAGAAACCCGATCAGCTGTTTCAACAGTGGCACAGACAGGGTAAATCTTGCATCACAGAGTGAAAAACAGGACAGGAAGGCTCAACTAAGACCTTCACTAGTACCTCCCCCACTCTGGATTTCTGATCCAGAGGAAAAACTTGTATAGGATACTCATCACCCTGTAATGGTTGATCATACAAGTACTTTGATTTCAGTTCGGCTTTACACATGTAAACTGCCCTCCCAAATTAAAGAATCTACAAGTTTAGATTCTTCTTGCAACAACTAGCATTTAGATACTTAAGAAAATATATTCCTTTTATATATGTAAAATTTGCACCTGAAAACTTTCACTGAATCTTCACTTATTGTTGAACTTTGGAAAGAAGCACAACATATTTATTTGGAAATAGGCTGTCTTCTTTTGTTCTTTTCTTCTCTACCAGAACAGTTAGAATAAGAGATACTGTTGCTAGCAGTTATATGTTATCATCTGTACTGTATGTAGGTTAATATCAAACAGATAGGACCTTGTTGCCATTGCTTCTTTTTTGGGGGTGAAGGGGTTATTTTAAGGGGAGGGGAAAGGCTGCTGAAACCTTAACAGAGATCATAGGTTTTATTAAGTTGTCCACAATGACCTGACCTTTTTTCCTGGTATTTCTAAATTCATTTAGAACCCAACAGAAGTCATAAATAGTTCTTCAAATGCCTCCTGCCTTTCATTTGACGACATGTCATCCACTGTTGTCGTTCTGAGGGTTCCCTTTTAAAGTTCCCCGTATAGCATGTTTTGGACTTGAGTACCCTAGCTAATTGTGCCATTTGCAGATGTTGCCATCTCACTGTTTAACTTTCTTTGCAATTCATTAATGCATTTATTTAGTAACTACCATTATAGCAATAGAATGAAGCAATAGAGCAGCCCACTGTAATCTTTCAGCCACAGAGGAGGATGAGATGAGGAGGATGATATATTTTTACTTTGTACTTTGTCATCTAGACATTTTTACACCATGATGAGGATTTCCCTCTCCCCCAGTGAGCATTTGGCTTCCTTAACAGCTGCTCCTGTAGAGAAAACATTTTGAAGTCCAAAGATTCTGCTAGATGATTCTCTTTTTCCTTCTTTTTTTAATGCTGGGTTTTTGGTTGCGGGTTTTTTCGTTGGTTGGTTGTTTTAAAAAAAAGAGTGTCAAAAATAGCTAATAGAATTAACTTCTGCAGAAAAAGCTCTGGTAATTACCATATTTGTGTTAGCATTCTTACTTTAAATAGAGCGTCCTCTAATTCCTTCCTCCTTCTATTTCTTTCTATTGCCCAGAAATATACTTCACTAGAATAATCTGAAACAGTTTTCAGAAAACTTGTCACAGTATTATTCAATTCTTCAGTATTGAAGAATCAGCACTATTCAATATCTCAGTATAGAAAGCAAAACATGACCACCCCCATATAAGAAATATTTACAAACTCTATGACATTATTCCAAAAGTAATTTTGCCTACTGAAAGAACTGAGTGGTACTGTCCCTGTTGCAGACTACAAAGATAGAGACCTTTTAATAACCCTAATATCCACCTCAACAAGCAAAGCAACCAAGCAACTCTAATCAGAATCAAAATCCACAGACCAAATCACTTTTTGATTTTAACCGTTCTGAACTTCTGTGCAACTCTGAAGTCATCTCAGGAAAATGATGGCTTGTGGAACTTGAAGGAAATGGCTGTATGTTCTCCGAACTGGAAGCTTGCATCTCCATATTGTTAGGGCAAAACCTCTTTGACAATGATGGCTTTGTACCAGGTTTCAGTTCACCAAGAAGAGGTGCCTGGTTACAAGTTTTTAACAAAGGCTCTCTGACCCTCTTGGTCTGCATTGTGGGTCTCACTTCCAGCTCGGAATCTTTATATTCTCAAACTGTAAATTTAACAGCTGAACCTTTTCCCACTCCTGTTAAACATTACTCCTACAATTGTAGGATTCTTGAAATTCACATCTAAATATTGCAATTTAAGATCACGTAGCTGTTTGCCACATACTTTAATGAGTTAAGAGAACACTGCTCACATAAACACTCTAAAATTGTCATTTCTAAGGTGCAGAACATACAATTCACAGCTTGCAGCACGTGGGAGTAAAATGGATTTAAGCCAGTTTTGAGCCCTCTTTATACTGGACTGCTCTTCAACTCCTCACATAATTTAGCTGTTTCTGACTGCCTATATCCTAACAGGGAGAGCTCAGCTGCCCATGAGTTTCAGTAGTGCCTGGCACTTCCCCAGTATGGCCAGCTGGGGTTCCTTAGTGCGCTATGAAAACAGCCTAACAGCCATTTCCTTCCTGCATGCCTCAAGAGAGCTCTCCTTCAGAGGGACCCAGAGCTTTTAGCACTATGTCTGGCATCTCTGGTGGTCACTGCCACAGAAAAGAGGCTAGGGCACAGGTGAGGATAAAGATGGCAAGTGCACTTCTTCACCTTCATTAACAGAAAGTCAATGCTGCAGATTATTTAAAGAAAAAAGTCCAAACTTTTCCATCACTGTTGACCCTCCTACTTCATATGCCATATTCTTCTCCTTTAGGACAATGAAGGTCAACAAAGGCATTTTTAGTTTTATTTGTACAGTCAGTTTTACTTTCAAGATCCATCGAGTCTCAGCACTTAAATTTCAATCAGTGCTGTTTATTTAAAACACCTTCATTACTGCAGTATTTATATGTGCATATGTTATGTAGCTTTTAATATTTATGACAATGAAAGAGTGTTATTAAATGTATGTTATTATTAAATATAAGATATGCGTTAATTTAAAGAAGACCTGTGGGGCAAGCTGTGTAATTACTACATTAAAAATACAATGTGAAAACCTCACACTAATAAAGAAAACGCATTCCAATGCAATACACAGCCTCCAAACTTTGAGATGGTGCTTTTTAATTCAGAGCACAGAGGCTCCACCTTTAAACATACTGCCCAGAAAGAACTTCCATAAATATACACGAAACAACTATAGCCATTGTTTTGGCAAATTAGAAAGCCTGTCTCTTGATCCTGCTGATAACGACATCCGGCATGAGCTCAGACAAACCATTTAATTGTCCAGTTCTCTTTCTCTTCATCACAGATGTCATGACACAGAAGGATCTCAGACTCCGAGGTACATTCAATTTGTCAGAAACTGTGGAAAAGTATTAGAGGTATATAAAAGGAGGAAGGCACAAGGACATTGCTTTCAGAGTAACAAATCTGAATGCTTTCCTGAGTACAAGCGCCCTTTTAAAGACCACATGGTGAGGTTACCAGGGAAGATGATAGACTTCTAAAAGTTAATGTATTCCCATGTGTTTCTAAATATTCCCTAATGTTGATGAAAGTATTTGTAAAGCCTTATACATGAATGTATCTCACTTAAAGGTATGTCATACTTATTTCACTGAAATGTCCAGTGAATTTTTCATAATACAGTGAATTGTAGTCCTGGTAGCTAAGAGTTTTACTTTTATTTCATATACTGCTGATAGTTATATTTTTAAGTAAGTGCCATTGAACTGCTGTATATAAAGTCGCCTCGTTTTTGATAATAGATTTTCTGCAATGAATGATACAGGTTACCAAAAAGGCAGCACTTCAAACAGTGAGTCTGCAAACATTATTCGATAAAAATTACAAACAATATTTACATTATGCTTTTCATTTTATAATTATTCAATTTTCCATCATGATCTTTTGCTGATTAACTTTGAACTGTTGCTGTGCATTTTCAAGTAAACATTAATATTTACACTTATGAAGATGCTAAGACATGCAAGTACAAGGACTTTTAGGATTAGAGAGTCAAATATTGTAGGATAATTTGTTTCACAGATGGCCATTAACGATTAATTTCTCCTTTGGCCTCAACAGTTCCTACTGCTAGCAAGGCCCATTTCTCTTGGGAGCTTGGGGTTTTCTTAATACTTCTTTCCATTTTCCTTTTTATTTATTTATTTATTATTTTATTTTATTAAATTAAACAATTATTTTCTCTCTGAAAGAACTCAACTTTGTTAAAATTTCATTTGTACATTTTTTGTACTTTCACGTCTTCTCTATAACGGTCTTTATTTACTCTTCACATACCCATTTCACTGTAGCACAGAAATATTGTCTGGCTACATGCATCTATTTCTGGGTAGTTGGATGAACTCCTGGTTCCAAGCTTCTAGGACAGCTTTTATAGCTTAGGAAGGAATAAGAATTCACCATGTTCCCTCAACCATTTATCACTTGCCTAGTTCTTCTTTGAGTATAGATGAAGAAACTTTTATACTAACAAAATAATGAAGTGGTGAAACTACATTCATGAAAATTTCACCCTGGAAAAACAAAATTCTTTTCTTAGCAATTTTGAAATAGCTTTAAATTCCTAGGAAATGTTAATATTTTTAAAAAAATTATATAAATTACATGAATGCCTTTTTCTTTTTTTTAAGATCCTTTAACAAGACTTCCAGATGAATGAAAGCCACATATATGGAGACAAATGCTGGGGAACAAATAAGATATCAGCTAATGTTCTGGCTTCCTTACAGCCCATAGAATTAGAATTGAACATGCATGCTGTCATTAAGGAATGCTCCTAAGTATTTGACAAATATATTTACACATATTTACTTCAATCCACAGGTTTAAAGTCTAAAGCAGATTTAAAGCCGCTGAAGTCCTCTGCAGCTCTGAGTCAGTTTTTAGAAGAGCATGTATTTTCAAGTGCTATTGCATTAAACAAAGATAGTCACATTTCCAGTGTTTCAGTACCATGCTATGGCCACTGCTGATAACTGGGGCAGAATTTTATTTGAATATTTTAACTTAGTTCATTAAGGATTTTATTTATTTCTTCTTACAGGCAGGTACTGTATTGTTTAAGGGATCTGGATCAACTCGCATTGAAATGAAAAGTTGAGTTTGACTGTGTAACTCTGAGCAAAAACATTAATGATGTGCCTAATACATTTTAGAGAATTTTACTGTCTCGTTATTTCCTAGTTTTATATATATTAATTGAAATATAAGCTGATGTTAGTGAATACTTACTTTTCTTTATGGACAGATTCTGTTTTCGTTAATATCAGTTTTGAAATAAGTCTTCACTCAAGCTTCACTCAGTAAAAAATTTACTATCAGGCCTTAAAAATACATCATGTTTGGGAAGCTTTGTTTAAAGGGTGCAGTATATGAAAGGCACTGACAAAAGCAACTGTACATTGGGAGCTGACTTGTGTAAGTACAGTTCCATTAAACAGAAAGAAGAGAATCAACTGATATGACCGGACTAGTCAGCAGATTCTTCCAACAAAATTTCATGAATAATGTAAAATAACTGTAATTCCTTCTGATGAGAAATTAGTACCCTGTAAATCAGGGTTGTCTCTTAAAAGGCAATATTTTAAAATACTTTTCATTTCCATCTCAAAACCGTCTATGAATATGATTCACTTCACTTTGTATTAATGCTACTCTTCGTGCAGAACAAAAGCTTTGAGAATACCATAGATGAAGATAAGACAAAGAATAAATGACAGTTTCACAACCACACCAAGAGCCTGTTTGGTTGTTCAAGCCATTTAACTTAACAGGAAATAACTTTATAACACCAAGCTCTAATTTTGACAACACATAGTAACATTATTTGGTAACTCATACCATAAATTGACACATTTTCTGTTTTTTATGGGATAGAAAAGGTAGTGTTCATGTATAGAACAGAGATGCAAAAATTCTCCTCAAAACAAGAATCTGGATACAAATCTTGAAGCTCCATTTTGGTGCTGAATATGCTGATCTCCCTAACACAAAATCTGAGGTTAAGATTTTGGTATCTTACAATGTAGATGCTGCTTTTTTAACAGATTCAATATCCTGTGGATGTTTTCATAGAGCTGAAAAATTTGAAGCAGCTACATTTTCTTTAAGGAGCTGTAAACTTACAATGACTTGACCAGTTTACTGATACTTCAGGAATTAATGAGATATTCCATTATTACGCATCACATGGAACTACTGTTACACTCTAGAAGGGACCAATAGACCACCATTCTGTGTCTGGAAGTGATCAGCAGTCAATAACTTCATTCTCTCATAAAGCACTTAATTTTAAAAAGGAAGAAGTTCTGTAACCTCAACAACTCTACAGTGCATGGTTTCAATCAGAAATACTGCTACTTCTAGCACCGCTGCACATACTGTTCCTATTCACGCAAATGTTTAACATTCTTGGTTCTAAGCAGGAATTTCCCTAAATTAAGTTTTGTGGTAAGAGGCTGCAGATTAATTACAGTTCATGTAAAAGCTGGGGTTATCTCATTCTGCTTGATTCAGATTTTTGAGTGGTTTATATTTGTCGTTTATGTAAATAAACTGAGCAGAAGCAAAGGAAGAGTAGCCACATAAGCTAAATTCTCCTTTCTGATGACACTGTGCAGTAGTAATATGGCTATACCATAATCATTCAGTGCTTGTTGTCTTAGACTAGACTGAACTAACAAGCATCATTAGATACATCACCTAACTGTGTCGGTATTAGGCAAAATTATGTTATTCTGTGCACCCTCACACTGGATTTTCAGTTTATATTTACCTTTGAATTTTGTGGATTCATAATGCTCAAGAGTGTGGGATAATTTTAGATGTTTTCAATATGTCTGGAATGTGTGCAACCCTCAACTATCACTCTTCAGATTTACCAGCTTTCAAATTTATATAAGTGGGTTTTCTGCTTAACACCACCCCTCTCCCCCCCGAAATTGAACAGGCAATGCAAAATTCTATTCCCACAAGGCCTTCTGTTTATTTACAAATATGAATTTTTGCCTGTGAATCTTGCTTTTTTTAAAATAAATTTAGCGTTTATTGTCTAATCCAGAACAGTTAATATTTCAGTTACCAAAACGTATCAAGGTGGATGAAACAAAGCAATGCCAAGCTACATCCTCATGTCCTTCCTCCACATCTTGCAAGTTCCCTTTGTTTCTTCCACCTTCCTGAACTCCTCTGCCCAAATGCCCAGAGTCCCTTCTCTAAGTACGAATTCACAACCACTACAGTCCCATTCCTTGTATGCTCTTTTTCTCTGCTTGTTTCTTCAATTTCTTTCCTCCTTTTGCACACTCTTATGCTTCTTTTCACGTAACAATTTGTCCCCCCATTCCTTCCTTCCTTCCATACGAATACACTCTGTGCCTCTTTCTGTTTTCTTCATTGATTAGTTCAGGTGTGACGGTTTGGTTTGGAGCATTCATTTCTAAAATTTATGAACACATACTGAAAAATATTAAAAAAAGAAATATTGTCTTTATAATGTAATTGATAGACTTCAAAACAGGATAATCTATTTTTCGTGCTTTGCTATATCTGCTTTGAATAAAACATGCAGTTTGAAAATAACTAGAAGACTGTGGCACCTAGTTCTGCAGTATTGGTTCTGTATTTGGTAAATGTCTTATTAGTGAATTAAATCACAGATTTCCAGAAGCTACAAATTACTTATTCCCAGTGAAAGTTTTGCAATGGTAATCTCTGAGATCTCCCCTTTAAAAGCCCATTCTACAAAACCTTAAGAAATGAGATCTTTAATTTACCTTTGAATAGATACCGAGTATGAGTGTTTGAGGGAAAAGAAGTCTTGAAGAAAGGAAAAGCATTGCCGATTCCTTATTTAAGGTTTAACTAAGAATTTTATTTCTTTAAATATTTTCACATCACACCTCACTGTCTTGTTAGAGTTCAAGTTCCATCAAAAAATTCCTTACCAAACTGTTTTTGCAGATTTACATTAAATCCCCGATGAAACTTCTGACTGCAAGTTCAAATAAATTAAAGGACCAATCAATAAAAATGAAAAACAGCTTTGCAAATCATGCTGCCTACTAAGAACTGTCATTAAATTAGAGCCAAATTAAATTACACAACAATAAGTAACAGCCACTCCTGTTGTTCCTGTATGAGACAGTATCTTTAACACAAACCTCCACCTGCCCTAAGATGCATGCAGCCTGATGTTTGCTCTGGACTTCCAGGGTCAGCCCTTGGTAAGGGTTACCATGTCCTTGGCTACTGGCTTAGTGAACTGTGTGGATCCAGCCCCATGGCCTTGAATCAAAGCCCTTATCTGCTTTGGTATTTCTAGCAGCTCACACCGCTAGTAATTCATTCAGTAGGCAGACAGCATGTTTACTTCCACAGACCACAACTTGGACTTTTTTAGCCAAAAAAACTCCTCAACCTGACTCATAGCTGTGTTCCATTCTTTTCTTTTGGGCACAACACTGCCCGTACCTGTCCTTGGTGGGGCAGCAGCAGCTGTGAGAGCCACCAACCATGCAGAGGGGATCCTGAGTGATGGTGCCTGCTGGTGCTAAGGGCAGAGGTATGACAGATTAGGCAGTGCTCCCTGCCAGCACTTGCCTTTATAACAGGAGGCTGGGAACGAGACAGTCTCCCACTGTACAGAACAGTGCAGCGCAAGAGCTGTGAAGGAGTCATATGCCTCCTTCGAGCACCTGCACAGATGACAGCAGCATCAATAGATGTATCAGGTGTGCAAATTACTTTCTATATAAGTTTTTGGCTTCAGTCTGAGCAAAGGATAAAGCTTTAAACTGAATTTTACTTTTAATGGATTTTACCAATCACTCAAATTTTTCAAAGTTGCTCTTGTCTCTAACACTATTGTTTATATCGTCTTGCCTGACAACAGCAAGAGGAGAGAAATTATGGCACTATTTTCTCATAAAAGTGGTTAAGAATATATTAGCACTAAATATTTATCTAAGAGTCTCACATTCAGAAGCACAACCTAGATGCAGCACTGACCAGTTTATATACTTAACATCCTGCAATTGTGTATCTCATTATGAGCTTATGGTCAAAAACCTGTAAAAATGCCTTTGCACCTGAGGTTTCTCTCTTAAAACTTGCCCACACGTAAATCAACTGGATGCAATCTCCTAAATGCCGAGGTATTTTGGGGAAAAGGTAGGATCACTTCAAAATGTTACATTAACTATGAGTTAGGTTCTTAAACTTGCAACTAAAATTCACATTTTGGCCATTCTTGTACGGTTGTACTTCAAGACTGAAATAATAATAAAGATACATCTAAGTTCTCCTTATACCAGAAGCTAAATGCTTCATGACAATACTTTACAGTATTTTATAATAATGACTCTCAAAACCCCTTTTATCACCACAGGAATCATGTATTTCACAAGTCATATCCTAAGGAAATGCCACCTAAAGACAAAAAATGTGTTTCTAACAGAAACTCCCTGTGGCTGTTGCTAGACTGCCAGCTGTGGTGCTTCAGATGGACTCGAGCATGCAGCCATGCCTCCAAGCTTGTGTAGGCCATGATTAATATAGGCTGACTACTACTGAGAAATTTCAGACACTGCCTTCCTACCCAGCCAATGAACAGACACAAAGGCAGTATGTGAATTAGGTGGTCTGAGCTTAGTTCTTCACAATACACAACCTGGAAATAAGTATTTTGGCAGTAGGGCTGAAGAAATTAGAAATTAATTTGGTAAGATAAATACGACTGGATAAATGAAGCCTAACTGTAGATCAGAAGTTGTGATCATTTGGACAAAGGAGCAAAGCACATTACTTAGCATAGAGCTGAATAGCTACATAGGTCCACTGCTCTACATGCCCGAGTTCACAAAGACATTCTTGCATAGTGATAACAGCTATGGCAGTGGCCCTCAGACAGGGGGATCTGGATGCATTGCTGCTGCTTGAACCATCTTTGCCACTAAGATTGGTGACTTTGGCACAACTTCCTGAAAAATGCCTTCTGTAACGGCCTCAATTCTGCTATGTAAAGAAGCCCTTTTCAGCAGCTCATTTCCAATGTAGTTCAATTTAGTATGAATTATACTTTAATAAAAATTTTATGCCCCAAACATCCTCCACCCCATAAAAAGTTCAACTGACTGAGGAGAGTCCGGGGGTTCTAAGAGCTTGCAGAGTAAATCCCCTTCAGCTGTATAAACTGAGTGCATTTGGGCTTTTTGAAGAGGTGGAGAGCCTGGAGATAGAAGTACCCTCAAAAATTGCAAGATTCATGATGCTAGTAATGACACATAGTAGCAGTCAAGGATCATCAAACCAGGATACATGAATACTAGAGGCACGTTCAAGCCATGCTACCACCTCTTCTGGTCACAGACGACCATGGAATCCACTTCCACACCCAGGTTGAACACCTTTCGTGGGCAACTTACCAGGAAACCAACTATTGACAGGGCTCTAGTGAACTCCAAATGCTATGCCTAGTCTAAAAGGGAAGTTCTTTCAACCAATGGTGAATTTATTATGGGAAAGTTCTGGTGACATTTTCCTAACACAGGAAGTTAATTCATTTGTTTTAGCAAATGAATAAAAATGAGAAAAAATTTTGGGGTTGTATTCTTTTCTCCATATCAGTGTAGCACATGCAAAAAACCCAACCGTATACATGCATGAACATACATTATAAAACATTTCTGAGGCTGACAGTCATGTTTTCTCATATGTGTAAATCTGTTTTGATACTGCAGTCACCACAAGGCTGGGTGCATGTTAGGGAAAAGTGAGTCTATAAAAGCACTATTAGTGCTTTCATTGTCCAGAGACTTTGCTTGAACAAAATTACAGTCACACAGAGCTTGGGCAAAGCCAACCCCATAGTCTTAAGCCAGATCTACAAAAGTGATAGTACCTAAAATCTTATTCTCCTTTCTAATTTGGAGAGTTGAAACACA
The DNA here is from genome assembly GCA_017639245.1 of Myiopsitta monachus. Taxonomy (NCBI): domain Eukaryota; kingdom Metazoa; phylum Chordata; class Aves; order Psittaciformes; family Psittacidae; genus Myiopsitta; species Myiopsitta monachus. Next base: position 5,181,870 of record CM029927.1, read on the forward strand.
GAGGCCTCATGGAGGATTTGGTTTGAGTAATGTTTTGTTTTCTTCTAACCTTATAACCATGACAATGATCCCACTCTTCTTTCAAGCCATCAGGGTATTCCTATACTCCTAGTCCATCCCTGTCACCAGTATATCTGCAATGCTCTACATTTTTGCCGTGATTATCATGATATCAAGAAATGATAAATCAAGTAAGGACCAGTGGAGGAATATGTCTAAACAAAAAGTATATGGAGACAGAAAAAGAAGAATGGAACTGCATTGCCCAGGAAAACCACAGATAAGGCCAGGCAAATCATTCTTAACCACGGAGATAATGTTGAGGAGACTTGCAATATTCAAATAAAGACAATATATGTGAATAACATATGTATGTTAAATTCATACAAGAAAATAGAAAATGTATCTGCCCCTCCTTTTTACCCAACCACTGAAGCAAAGTAGGTAGTACGCACACTGGTGATTCAATAAAAAGATCAGTCTGCTATTCTGTATTTGTATCCTTTTGCTTAGGTTCTTGGTGCAAAGGTTGGAGCATACCTGAGGCAGTCTTACTCAAGCCAGACAACTACATTAGTCAGAAAGCCTCGAAGTACAGTTGTTTAGGGGTGAGATCTTTATACGGAAAAGGAAGTGCAACAAAGGCAGTGCAGAGCAAGGGAATCCATGCCTATTTAACTGTAAGACCAAGTAACATGCCAATCACATTTGCAAACAAGGGATAAGGAGCAAGGTATCTCTGGACAAATGGGAATGTCATGATAAAGTAGCATGATTGTTGACTTCTATTCATTAAAACTTAAACAGGGGAAGTTTAGATTGGATATAAGGAAGAAGTTCTTTACTGCAAGAGTGGTGAGGCACTGGAGTAGGCTGCCCAAGGAAGTTGTGAATGCTCCATCGCTGGCAGTGTTCAAGGCCGGGTTGGACAGAGCCTTGGGTGGCATGGTTTAGTGCGAGGTGTCCCTGCCCATGGCAGGGGGGTTGGAACTAGATGATCTTAAGGTCCTTTCCAACCCTAACTATTCTATGATTCTATGATTCTATAGCAATATTCTTGAGAAGATTTCATCAGTGTGAGGTTTGCTCCTACTGCTTCTGGAAGTAGCATGAAAGAAGTAGTGGAGGGAGCAAAATAGTAAGAAATTGCCTAAAATTTTCATATAAATAAAATAATTTATAATAAAATATAGTTGGAATATCCAGAAGCCTTATAAAAAGTTCATCTCTACCAAAAAAAAAAAAAAAATTACTCTGACGTAAATATTTTTACTATGTGAAAATACTTACTTTACAAAGCTGAAACAGTTTAACTCTTCCATACTATGTAATGCAAAAGCATTAGCTTTTCAATCTTCTACTTAACTGCTATAGAAGCAATATTCACATCTAAACAGGGCTTGCCAGATGTATTTAATTTTAGTTTTATCAAAAATACCAGAAGCCATTCTTAATAGATAAATGAATGTCAGATGAAACCACATCCAAAAAATCTGAAACATTTCAAGTGCACTTCTATTCCAACTTTATCAGTCAAGCAACCTACCACAGGTCTCTTGCTGAAGAGTTTCAATGAACAAGTTCTGGAGATTGCTAACTGCTGTTTGTCATTTTTTAAGGACAGATTTGTAAGAAAAACCTTCTCTGGAGTTGCTTTTAAATATGTTACTACATTCTTTACCTTCAAATCTGTAAAGAATTTCAGTTTACTTCAATTTTAAGAGGAATTTGAAAGAATCATAGAATCACACAGTCATAGAATCATAGAAACATAGAATAGTTAGGGTTGGAAAGGACCTTGAGATCAAGTGAAAATTAGCATTTTCTTACATTCAAGTTGAATGACAAAACCAGAAAGTGCACCAGCTATAGAGAAAAAACATTTTACAATGACTTTCAAATTTCATAATGTAAACCTATAGGATTATTTACAACAGCTTAAAATATGCCATAGCAACTATATTGACCCACATTCACGCATGTATTTTTGACTGTTCTGCGCTATTTCAACAGCACAAAATTACTGAAAACTTGTTTTACCTATTCTGGTGAACTGGATTAATGGCAGTTTTATCCCACAGAGAGGTCTCAAAATGGCTGGGCCTAAAACACGCAAGCTCTGTTAGTGCATCCAATGCACATTTATTAATTCAGAAACATCCCTTTAACTCTGTTTTCTTTGGATGTGCCTCAGGACACAGGCATTATGTGCTGCAGAAGGAAATCCAAACACTCCCCAGCTCTCTGAAGAGACTTTGCTCTTGAGACAAACAAGATCTGGCACTAAAGCAGGTTTTTGCTGCACTGTAACTTTCTCTGTTGGAAACCAGGGTTACACTTGGACCACACTTAATCTTTACCAAGAAAATTGTGGGAAGCAAAAGGGTGTTGGGCAGGTCAGTGTTTCTGCAGCCAGTTTCTCTGCAGCACCAAACTTGTGAAATGCTGCAGACCTGCGTCTCTCAAGGAAACCACTGGGAGCTGCAGATCGGTTGGATCTCAAGATTTTCCTGAAATATCCAAATACGTATTTCTTCTATATGCAAGAAGCAAAGTAAAGACACAAGTGTGATAACATTATGACTTATAGAAACAAACACTGTTAAATATGCCTAGATGGGAACACATCCGTGTATAGCCATGTTACAAAGTGCACCTATTTCCTACAGAAGCACCATAGCAATGTAATGCTGAGTGCTATTTGACTAAGATTTCAACTGCACTGTAAAGTTAAAAAATGTCAGACTTTGCCTAAAACAGACAATATGTTTTATGATTTTAAAATGAACTCACAGAAGACCTAACTCCATCCAGCTGTTCTTATACAGGGCTTTTTTTCCCTTTGTTTTTCATTCTCTACCTTAATCTGCTTCTAAATTACCTCACAATCTCATTCATTTTCGTTTGTAATCTGATAACTCCTACCAAAACACTGTATTGCACATTACAGGGCAAAAAGCCTAAACTAAAGAACCGAGAAAGAAATATAGAAAATGTTTATTCATTAAAGCTGGTGATGCTGCAGTGAAAATTTGAATGGCAACCTGCAACCATGCCTGACAGAATTACAAATTTATCATGCATTTGAAGGACAGATGAAACATTCCCACATTTTCTGCATCAGTCACTTCTATTTGGTTCAGCTTAGTATAAACAATCCCCCTGATTTTGCAACTAATTGAAGAATTAATATAAAAGGATTGAACACCTGTTGCTCTGTTGGCAGAAAACAGCAATTATAATGTTTCTTTGCAGTGGACTTTAACTACAAAAAGAAAAAACTGAAATAGAAAAGGAAGAAACCATACTGGTGACCAACATCCTTTTGAATCCACAGAAGATATTACAGTTTTTATTCAGATTGTGAGTGGTCCCTGTTAAGCTTCATTAGTTGATGAAGGTCTCCTCTCTATCCCCCGCCATTAAGCCACTGCCCCTTAAGCATTTTCCATTACCTTGGAGTAGCTCTGATTCGCGCAACCTGCTCTCTCCTTTTTCCCACACACTTTAAGACAGGCTTAAAATCCATTGTACATCCACCTAACTGTCATGAAGATCCTCCTTAGTATTTTCCTATTACAAACTAATCACTGAAAATAAATGCCATTAGAAAGAGAGACTGAAGCCATTTTCATCTCCTCTTTTTATTCCTTATCTAGGAAAGTGGTCAGGTAAGCCTCAAGCTGAGGTAGAGAGTCAAACATAGGGTCCTGTAAGCAAGTGATTTTCTGAATAGGAAGGGAAAAGGAAAACAATAACCAAAACACAAGCCAGCATCAAATCCACTTAAAATAAACATTCTTAAGTTTCTACCCTGATGCAAAACTTAAAACAATTAAACATTGCAAATGTGAAATATTTTGCTATGGTCACCTGCAAGAAAAGTAGAGCAAGAAATGCAGGGCTTCGAAATACTCTTTAGAAAGACCTATTTGCTGTTAACTTGGGAGCTCTAGGACTGCAGCCCTCACCCCCACGTGGAATAGACACATTTCACCCTCCTTAGTCCACAGAAGTCGGGAATGTCCATAGCCCACAACAGTGATGTCCCCCTAACCACAGCACCACAGGGATGTAGCTCAGCTTTTCTGCTTTTTTCACCAAACCTTAAATTATTTTCTAGCAGAATTATCACTATTATTAATTATCAACTATGAAGTTTTCCTCCTACTTTCTTTTTATGGAAACATTCATGGAAATAGGCAGCATCAGTTTTTTCCAACTATTTTGGAATGAGCGTCACTGGTCCACATGCTCATACTTTGGCAAGAATGCCTTTCATCACACTGAGGAGACCTCATCTTTTTAAGGTCACGTTCAGTATCAGGCTTCACTTACAAACCCACGGTGACTACACAGGTACAGTCTTTTTCCCTTTCACATTATAGCTTTTTCTGCAAACGGCCAAACTGTGAAAACACTCACTATTTTTTTCTCTCTAAGAAACCTGCTTATGGGATGTACACATGCCAAAGGATTTTTTTTTCTTTTCCAAGATAAGGAAGACTGAAAACCAGCATGAAATGGGAATCCACAACTTGGGGCAAAAACATCCACAGTACACCTTTGTCTCCCTACTCAGACTGGCACCCAATGCACATTCTTTTGCCATTGTGCATTCTGGCACTGCTTCTTTAAAAAAAGGCATGCCAGATGTACGGGGGATGCAGGGCCTGAGGAGGGCTAATTTTGCCCGTGACACTTGACCCACAGTGGTGGAGGCACCTGGCACAGGGACCTGTCACCACCAGTTGTGCCCAGTGCTTTGGGAACGGGACTTCTCCAAACCCTGCTGAGCTAGGAAGATGTGTCAGAACTTCAGTCAGGGCCAAAAATGACTATGGCACTGTGGGTCAGGGTTAGGCTGACATGCTGTGTAAAGAAATGGGTGCTGAGACCCCAGAGTGGGACTAGGCTGAGCGGCACATCAATCAAGACAAAGTGGAAACACAAGAGGGGCTACAGGTCATTTGAACCTGTGTTTATAACACTGACTTGTACAGGCACACAGAAGAAATATCAGAAATCCAGTGAAGATCAGGATGAAGTTGTGACATTGTCCACCACTATTCAAACAGCACCATGCAACATCTTTTTGAAGTATAAGGACAGAAAGAATTGGTGTTTTTTCCTTTAAAAAGAATGTGCGACTATATAACAGCAACAAAAACCAACTGTGTAGCATAAGCTATTTCTACGAAGAAAGAATAAAGCATCAAACACTTGATATTTTTCTGAATTTATAAATCAAAATAAACTTTTAAAGCTTTCTTGTTAATGGAATTAAAATCAGTCCTTCCTAAAGTGTCTGCAGTACATAGTCACAGTCCATTAAGACAATATGTTAGCATTGTTCATAACAGGATGTAAATGAAATAATCAAGTCATCAGGACTATTTCAACATCAATAAAGCCTCAGAGTGATTATTATGCACAGCCATGACACAATACCTTTTTGCATACTTTCCCTGATCAGATTAAATTGGTGATGGATTCCTCGATGGCTCAAGTGTGCTCCAAGGAAAGCTAGAAGGTTGTACAGTTAACTCCCAGGGTGTAACTCTAAACCATACAACCTACTACCTCAACCCGGATGCACACAGCTTCCAACGGTGACCATATAGTCTTCTTCACTTCTTCAGCCTTTCTCTGATATGTGACAGCAGCTACAGTCCTATATATTTCCCACGGGGGTAGGCTTTCAACAGCAGTTATTCCCCACTTTTCAGATGATAAGGCATACTCTTAGATAGATTTTTCTACTGCAGAGGTAGAATTTCTGCTCGATTCCGTTTAGATATGTGTAAAGATATATACATGTGTGTTTTATGTGTGTATATATATACATACATATTTGATAGGAATAATGCAAGTCCAGCTACATTTCTGCAAAGAAATGACATTTTGGTCTTATTTTACAAATAAATAAAATATAAATCTCTATTTATTTTTTCTACGTTTTCTGAATGCAATATCATGTAATATTATACTTAATAAAGCCAGCAAAGCCTCATTGGAAACCCCACAATTTCCTCACATCACTTTGTAAATTTTAGTAAGATATTAAGCCAAAGATGCTTAAAGCAACCAGTAAAAGAACACATCACTTAATCAAGTTTGAAGATAGGGTAATGGACAAAAGAAGCATTCCAAAAGCAATCTATAGTTTTGTACACTCTGTTGGGCTTGTTGCCAAATACCACTGCAGTGTGTGCTATATAAACTTTTGCCAGATCACCACACTGACACAGACCCATAGAAGCGAGCTTGTGCAGTACGTTTCGACACAAGATCGGATCTACGGGTTTATGCCAATTGGCATCGCTGATTAGTATTTTCCCTTTAAAGTGAGATGCAAAAGACTTTAAACAAACAAACATACGAAGCAATGTAAGAACCAGAGTTTAAAGAGTAAAAATATTACCATGTATTGCAAGGAAGGCTACCTCAAACTTCACTGCATAAATGGTGTATGCATCAAACAAACCAAAGACTTGTAACTAGTTTGGGGTTTGAACAAGGAAGAGAAAACATTCTTTTTACAGACTGACGGCACAACAGTGTTTTGCTTTCAGCAGGAATTAATGTCCTTTTGCGCACACTTTGCCTTACCAATGAACTCTCATACTCCCAACAACTTGCATCTGACCACAGCATGCACACAGCAGGCAAGACTGGAATCCATAATTGGACAAGACATAGAAGTGAACAATGCAGGTTTGTCCTTTGTGTCTAAACTCATATCATATACTACAACCCAAAATAAAAATCACCCCACCAAGTCTGAAAAGCAATGAGGCTCAGTGGAGTGCAGCTCCCGTACAATGCTGTATAGACTGCTTCGATGCTTATTCATATTACAGGGCATCATAGTACTGCTTGACAATAACTTGTTGATTAAACAACGCCTATTTACCAAGGCAAAGCGGTTCATTTGTCTATTTTATTCACTAATACTCCCATCAATGCTATTCCCTAATAACATGAATGCAAGCAGAAATGCAATCTTGCAAAACTTCAGGACTAACTCCTGCCACAAATGCTTTCTTGTGACCGGCAAGCAGTACGATACAAATTCTCACACACTGAATATAGGGTGTCCTACGCAACTGACTAAAAGCAGGTCCTTTGAGGTAACAGCCAGTAATTCAGAGAGATGAGACACAGATACAGTTTTACAACTCACATATTCTAAATAAAAGCATTGATAAATACTGCATTTTTAAGCACAGTATCTGACACATCAGAATAACTTGGAGCAACACAGCCACATTTGTAAAATACAGGCTGAAGAAGCAGGTATAATTTTAAAACCAGGTGCTATAGAAAGGTCTCTTATGATTAGTGGCTTACTGAAATCTGTGTCTGAGAAAGATTTTAATTACTGTCTTCCACTAGTTCCCACTGAAGGCCTAATTCTGCCATTACTAGTTGGACAAAACTCCTTTCAAGGGAATGAATGCTGCCAATAGGCGATGCTTCATTTTCTTGCAGACTGCTACCTGTATTTCTATTACAGTAGTGACATCTGAACATCAGTAAATGCCTTTCTTTTCTTTTTTTTTTTTTTCAATTTAGTGGATAAAACCTCTCATTTTCAAGCATACCCTTTTGCATTAAAAAAAAATATTTTATAAATCAGTCTGTTTTAAGCCTGCTTTCACTTTATGTACAATATTTCATCATTCAGAAAGAATTATATTTTTATAATTGCTCTGTCTGCTGACACTAAAGACATAGAATATGTAAGACAAGAACTCAAACTATAATAGTTTTCCTAGTATCAGAAATAAGTATGCAGACTGCATATATCATTTACTAAATGATTGTAATATGTGCTATAAAATTGCTTTTCCTTTTTTTGTGTGTGTGAATAGAAGAGATATTTCACATTCCAAAAATAATTGGTCACTGCATTATAGTTATATACTAGCAAATAAGTAAATGTACTATAAATACACTAGTAATACAAATATACTAGTAAATATATGTATTCCATATTTACTAGGCACACCAAAAGAACAAATGATGTCTTGATCTCCCCATTCACTCTAAAGCTTCATAGAAAGGTACTGTATAAAAGCTACACAGACTGCAATATTCCCAACAGAAAGTAATCATAACAAAAGTTTAATACATATCTGTGAACTTATATTCGTAGGCTCTCTTAAGGAATGAAATTATTTTAAATCTAACCACTTCATGTTCTTGTCATTACCTTTACTTGTTAACAGAAGAAAATATTTAAGATCACTGTATTACCTTCGCTGACTTCTGGTACAATTAAATTCTTCAGTTTCCTTTTTCATTTTAATGTTTTTTCTTTCACTAAAATAAAAAAAATAAAAAAATAAAAAAAAAAAAACAAAGTGAGAGAAAGATTTTGAAATAGCTTTTTATGTAAACACTGTATGTAAAGTGTTTTCAGAATAACATGAAACACAAAATTAGTAATTATGCTTTTGAGATATAAAACCGACACGCTGCTGACGCCCCTCTCAGGGCTTTGGGAAGACATGCTGTGAACACGCACACTTTGGCAAAGGGACTATTTCATGTAGTATCTCCTAGTCTTCCTTCGCCCCACAAATATTTTAGTTTTATTTGAATTCCAGAAAGGAAAAGCATGCTTAACAAAACCAAATAGTTTTCATCCAATAGTTTTTATCCAATAGTGCATACGATGAGGTAATTTGGTCCAGAACCTCATAAAAATACTGGAATAAACTAAATAGCTTAAGTCAAGAAATGCTTTCAAAACTTTATTAAAAAAAAAAAGATGTGAGTACTATGATCAGATATAGAAATATTAAAAGTTAATCCAAGTCTTGGTTTCTCCACATACTTAGGTACTAACAACATACGTAATTATTCTAACAAAACAACTGGGAAGGGCAGCATCACTATAAATCCAATAAACTTTTTCTGGTACAAAATGGATGAAAGGAGGCATACGTGTCATATACATAAGGTCTCCGTTCAGCAATTTCCCAGAATTCATTGCAGAAAAACAAAAATAAAAGGTAGCAAAATTAGCACATAATCTTAGAAAGTTATTGTCTAATCAGTAGTGGATAGGAAGTGGAGCACACATTAAAACAATTCTATTTTGCATAGTCCACAAAATATTTACAAAAACTTTTATTAAGACAAACACTTATAATGAACATTTTGAAAAGAAAAAAAAATCAGAGGTCCTGACAAAAAAGACATTATAAATTCCAAAGGAATTTCTAGCTGAGGACAGCCGTATTTTTACCATAAATTAAAAAGACTAGGAAAATATATATAAAAAAGAAAATCCTAAATACATAAAACACCGATTTGGCTGAGCTCTTCAAAATCTGTCAGTCAGAATGAATTTTGTTACACACTCTTCTAATTGCCTAGTAATATGTTACAACTGACAGACAAATGCTTGAAGAAAAAGGCTCTACTGCAGCGTCATATGCCCAAAACTTACTTTAACTCTCCATGCACTTATCACAAATACTCTGAATGGGTATCTTAAATATTGTTTTTAGCTATTCCTGGACAAGTGCTGCTTTACCAAACATCTTAAAGTAGTCACGGTTACTAGCTGCTAACCAGGCTTACTTCATGAACGTCCCAATAATGTGCCTTTTATTCCGGTGCTTATTACACTGATTTCTTTGTAGTGGATTTAGGTACAAATTGTAAAAACTCGTATATGAATTTACTCAATAATAACTTTAATATACTGGCTACAAGAGCAATCCTTTCCTACGGTTTAACACGTATTTTTTTTTTACCTCTTCCCCTCTTTAGAAACCGAAAGCATGAGTCACACTATAAAAAAAGAATTTACTTTCCTTAGCAACCAGATTAAATACTCACAACTTTCTTAGCGATAACCAAAGCTTTGACTGAATAAATGTAGCATTAAGATCTTTGCATAACTTCAGTGCTTAGCTAAGACAAAATGTGCCTAACCACTTATTTCTACAGACCCTCGATTTTTTGTTTACTTTCTATTTTTAGCACTACTAGATCAAACACACATCCAAAAAGTTAGTTTTCAAAAGTGTGAGCAGCTGACTACATTAAAATTAATACCCTTAGATCCAAAACAACGTTTAAAATGGCTTTAAAAAAGAAAAAGAAGGAAAAAAGAAAAAGAAGGTATACCTGATATGAAAGGTACATTTTCACCCAGTGCCAAACACTGCTATGTGAGCAGTAGTGAAAAAAACCCAAGCAAACAAGAAATTAGTTGTTGGTTTTTTTTTACTAAAAGAATCAATCTCTCAGGTTCATTTTGTTAGGCTGCCTTACGCAGCTCTAACACATCCTGATGTCTCTGTAGTGAAACATGCCAGATTTTTTTTTTTTTTGAAGCAGGAGAGTCACTTTTTTGTTTGTTTTTCTGCACTCTTGTATGTAGGACAAACTCAGATTTGTTTCTTCTTCTCAGGGCTCCTGTTCTTTCTCGGAAGAAGACCAGGATGCCTGTCTTCTCTCTCTCTCTCTCTTCTCAGAATTCCAGGCACAAAGCACTGCGCAAAAGCTGCACCAATCCTTGCCGCAACTGCCTGCACAGGACTAGAGGTGGGGAGAGACCAGAAAATTCACCTCGCCCCTGCGCCAGTTTTATAGATGGGGGTTGCACAAATCTGCCGGAGCAAAGGGGTGAAAAGCCAAGATGCCAGTTTGCTACACTGTGCTGCAATGATCTCATGTTCAGTGCTGTCTCCCCGTTTGCCCAGTTCAAATGCCTGTTCATTAAACAGGAGGAAGGGAAAAAAAAAAACAAAAAAACACCAAAAATATAAAACCAACTTTTATCCTTCAGACACTCGGGAGGGCAGTTCTAAACTACACAACAGCAGTAAAAAAAATAAAACATATACATTTAAAATGTAGTTATGAAGTATAAATATTCTGCTTATATTTTCATTCTTTTTTTCTATCTGGAGATAAGAAGCAGAATTTATCAGGCGCAAAAGGGACAGCCTCCTAGTGGTGTGCCAAAAGAGCCAGAATAAAGGCAAAGTTGTGCTTCAAAGCTCAATCGCTTGCTGAGTCTGGCTAAAGTCAAGTATTAAGATCCACCATTTTCTGAGCCATGTAAGAAAAGAGGAAAAAAGTCAGAATGGGCACTGCTTTCCAAGTATCCGTTGGCACCATCACAAAATCTCAGCCGTAAGGTCACATGATGCTCTGCCAAATGTGGAGTGCATTCCCATTAACCATTCTGCTGATACTGCGAAGGCAGCTATTGTCTAGTTTATACCCAAAGTTCAGCCCACTCTTCATTGAATTAGCTGAAAAACACATCACCTTTGGGGGTTGGGAGCCATGGAAACGTCTACCTGGCAGGCTGCCCACTTTTTCTGCCCATCAACCAGAGATGGAATTGTGCTGCCTAATGTAATGATGACGAGGAATGTGAAGAGTCGTCCAAAGTGAATCTGATTCTTGCAAAGCCTGCTTCATTTGCACAGCAAACTCTGGCTTCTTGCCGTTAAAAAGGCAAGGGGGAGGAAAAAAATTACAAAAAAAGAAAAAAAAACAGAAAAAGAAAAGCGCCTGTCTCTTAAGTGTAGCAATTAAAGGTCTAGTAAACATGCCTAGTCTGCAACTTTCCCTCATAACATACAGAAATGGTTCCCAAAATAAAGCACTTGGTATAACACAAGTCGTCTGATTTAAAGCAGCACTCACTTTTCCCCCCGAGTTAATGTGGCATACCCTGGACCTATCTGCCCCCTAAAAGAAAGAAAAAAAAGAAAAAAAAAAGGGGGAAAATATACAGCAGATCTCTCATCTCTTCTTTTTACCTGTCTTTATTACCTCCTCATTCCACCTAGCACAAATTACACGCGTGCGGCAATACCCACTAGTAACAGTGGGGATGCAGTCCTGCTGCAATCTTGCTTAAAGCAGTCCCCTGAGAAAGCTGGTTCTGCTTCCAGCAGCACAAAACCCTTCATAGGAGCCCTCTCATCTTCACGAGCGAGCAGGACAGCTGGTCTGCAAGTTTGCAAACCATCACATCTGAGACCAGTCAGCACCCTCCCTTCTTCAAAATGCACTTAATCCAGATTTCGTTAGCAGGGATGCAATCAGGAAGAATTTATAAAAGATGCAAGTGTCTAAATTGGCTAAGTAATAGACACAACCTTTCTGCTATGGACCTGAAATTTAGATTTTACCCATCTATTGCAAAATATCACTTCCAAATGAAAATACCATGTAACCTACTGAGCCACAAACACATGCCCTCCCAGCAACTAAAAACCTCAGACAGAAGAATTTATCTCGGAGCTCAGCATTGCGAACAAATGAACAAAAATCCACTCACTGTTTCTACACCATGAAGCTTAATGGCTACTGCAAAAGAGATACTAAAAACGTGGTAATTTCTCTGATCCCCCAATTAATAAAAACGGAGCCATGGGAGGAGCCTTTCTACCTATTAGCATCTGTACGGATACTTTCATGAAGAGGAGGGTGCATGCTAAAGAGCCTACAGCTAAAAACCGGTAAGAAAGGGCAAACAAAGTGGGAGACAACAGGCTAGAAACTGCAGTGGGAGGACAGGAAAAACCATCCCCATGGACACTGTGGGCTGTAACTCTCTAGCTCGGCTACTTTCATATTTTGTTTTACATTTCTTTCCAGTTTCACTTTATTTACCTGGAGGAAATTGAAGGTTCATTACCGAAGGAAGGAAGCGTGAGAAGAGGGGGCTTTGAAGTGGAGGAAGACAGTTACGAGGGCAGGCACAGCCCTCGGAGGGAGGTCCCGAGACTGTCCACCAGCCCAAGGGCTGCGGGGACTGGCTGCACCCCCAGCTGGGACTGGGCAGTGCAGACAGCCGGCTGGCAGGCAGCGCTGAAGCAGCCCCTGCCTTGCTCTCAGCAAATCCTGGAGACCTGCACCCAGGCTCTGGGGTGGGCAGGTGTGGCTGGGAGGAGGAGAGCTTTTGGGACACATTCTCTGGTAGATGAAGGGTGGTGCTGGAGGTGCTTAGAGGATGGGGAGAGGGAGCAGCCACCTACGGCCCAGTATTGGAAAGGGGCCAGGAGGAGGTGCTGGGTACAACATCGGTGGATGGGAGCAACCCTGCTCTGCCATCTGAGCCAGTGCAATTGGGATGCACCCTGCTCTGGTCAACGGGTGGGAGCTGTCTGGAAGAAGAAAAACTTGCTATGACCCCAGTAAATCAGTCTACTGCTTAGTTCCTCTCTTTTACAGACTTTGAGCTTTCCAAAGGCCAGCAGGCAGAAGCTGATGCAGTGACATGGAGTAAGCTCACTCAAATGGTCTTTTGAAGTGAAATGCCGTGCTCATAGTTTTGAATCCAGAGACAGTTTTCTTTTCCCTGTGAGCTTAAAGCTAGGTGATACCACTAAGTGGAAATGCCGTTTGTCACTCCAGCTACTTGCTGGAGTGACAATAATCCCACAACTTGGACCACAGGGATTGAACTGACTGCCAGGGATCATGAGCAAACCGTGTGTTGCTATGCCTCAGCAATAAAAATGACATATGATGGATTCTCCCATAAAGATCATTGACATTAAATAATATCTTTAAGATTATTTAAAACTAAATTAATTTCTCCAGGCTCATAAAACTCAGAAAGCCAATTCAAATGTCTTTAGTTAACACTTATGTAGAAACAGAAACCTGAGGTTCCATTTTTATCATTTTAGTAGTTTTCTTTTTGATTTGAGACAACAGATCAAAACAGATTGGTTTGGGGTTTTTTGTTTGTTTATTTGTTTGTTTTCCTAACAGGACAAGAGACACTCAGGCTCATTTCATTCCACCTTACATTTTACCATTAACCATAAAAATATCTAGGCCACAATACGTCCATGTCTTCAGAGGAACCACTCACAAGGGTGCATCCCGCAAACCCAGATGCATTTCAAACCCTGGTGGAAAATAATGGTGTCATTAGAATTGAGTTGAAACCTCCAAGTAAGCAGCAACAAATTCATATCCTGTTCAAATTTACTGCTATTATTATCAGTGGTGGTATGTGAAAAGGATAAGGGAACAGCCTAAGTTTCAGATAACAGAAGGGTGTTTGCCACTAATTACAAATAATAGGCAGTGTGAGCTGGGCAGATCTGAGCAGCAGCTTTTGAGGGACGACAGGCACAGAATCCACAGAATCTTTATTTTACACAGTGTGGGAAAGCACTTCAACATGTGGCTATCCCTCAGTAACAAGTATTCACTTCACCAATATCCAAGAAGGATGTTAAAAAGCTGTTAAAAAAATCACTTGCATATGTGCCCGACAACAATTAGAGATGTAGCTGAATCTCAGATTGCCTTGCCTATAAATTAATACAAGGACAACATAAAGGGAACCGAAAAGACGTATCTGCAGGAGTGCTTGGCCCTGTCTACCCACAGCTGGAGGAGGCAGGGAGGCCATGTTGAGGGGGGCTGCATAGGGCTGACCTCTCCACAGGAGAAGAGGGCACCGAACCTTCCTCCACTGGGGAGGCAGGAAGGGGAAAGCAAAGAGGACAGGAAACATGGGCTGGACTGAGGGTTTCTACTCTGTGCCTGTAATCAGCTCCCACAGGACACTCAGCACCCCAGCATTCTTTAGGGTTAACGGGCAATTTGCAAGCTAACTGGAAGGGAAAATCTGGAACCTTTCCCGAGCAATAACAACCTGCTCAAAATGTGAGAAAAAAGCTGAGAGAGAACCAGAGAGAAACTACAGCGATGCTCCCAGAATGAAGCGAGAGAGGGAAGAAGGGAATAGGCTCTTTCATATGATTGTTCTTGAGCACAAAACCAAGACTAGCAAGTGCACCAATTTAGTTATTAAAGTTAAAAGTTGGAAACACACAGTGAAGAGGACATGCACGTACTGGATATATTACACATCTCTGGATAACTTTCACATACTGTATGGCATGGCAGAACACAATAAAATGGTCTTGCTCTGCAGATTGCATTCTCAAAGGCCCTAATAGATAGAGGTGACAAAAATTATTTGCAATTATTTTTTTCTGCCTCAAAGTTAACAGCACCGAAGTAAGAGACTTGAGCAAGATGCTTTATGGTAAGAGCCAGAGATGTCATACATCAGGAATTTAACTGTAATTTTTCCCTTTCTGAAATGTTCATGATCAGTCTTGCTTTAAGTTCCTTCTCCTCCAAACTTTTCACTGTGATATCTGCAACCCATTTAACCTTTGGCCACTTTGGCTGTATGGCTGGGTACCTGAACTTCACAATCTTTTTTCTTCTTGGAAAATCTTTTAAAATAAAAAGCATGAAAAACGGAGTAATGCACATCCAATACTCTTGTTCACACAATAAAAGCCTTCTGCACAGATGTTTTAAGAAGATCAGCTATTCCCTTAAGAGAGCAAATATTCATAAATAGTAAGTATAATGAATTTAAATAGCTAATTCAGAGGAGCCTTTTCCAATAACTATTCCACGGTATAAAGAAATCTCTCACTGCAAACAGGAGCCACCCTTCTATTCTTCACAGGGAAGCGCAGTTGTGGTGGAATAAGCAGCATGGCTGCTATGCTGGGGGAGGGCTGATTCTGAGAGGAGCCCATAGTGAGGCCCAAGCAAAACCCAGACTTCTACTGATATTCCTGTTTCTTAAAAAAACTTTAGGCTTCTACGGGTGATCATTCAGACACAAAAAGATATGACTCTCCACAAACAACGAGACAGTAACTCAGACAGGTAAAAATGCTGTTGTGTTATAAAATATCAAACCAAACCTGATGACAGGAAGAGCTTTGACACAGACATTTCCTTCAGAATATTTGTTTCAGCCTCCATTTACTTCACCACTGTCACTCCAGAAAAATTACAGAAGTTCAAAGCAAAAGGTACAACATTCAATGCCCTCACATACACCAAGTCTTAGACATAGATAGAAAAACATTTCTTACATTCCCTTTACCTCATTTGTCTCTTGCAGGTCTAAGAGCAAATGCAACTCAGCATTGTCATCGCCATTCATCAGATAAAAAAATCAGAAGCACCTATTTTTTTCCCCAAATTTAAAAACTTTTAGCATGTCACTCCTCAATATGCCTAAGTATCATGGCAGTTAGATTTTCTTCCAGTTCTAAAGCGAAAGATACCAATGATTAACTTGTTTTCATAAACAATTTACCATTATTGTATAAAGCACAGAATACCTGACATATATTCCCATGCTCTGTGTTAAGTACACTGCACTGAATCATAAGTGCTACCTTGAATTAGATAATTTCTAAATACCACCTATGTAGCTTGCACCATCTTGATCATTATCTTTGAAAACCAAAATCTGAAGATGCCTTGATCTAACTCCTGGTCACTGGAGTAGGGCAGCAAACACAGAGAATTAGCTAGCAAAGAGAGTAAACAACAAATGATTCCTTACATGCCTTCTACTAATGATAAATAAAGCAACATTGCTTTCTTTCCTTAAAACCTCTTCAAGACAAGTATAGCCAGAATTGCAGCCAGAAACTGTTTTATCAGTTCCTGATTTAGCAGCATGCTTAGTGCCTAGACCTTCCCCAGTGTAACTCCAATCGCAGTGCTCCCCTTCAAAAACTGCTGCAATGCTTCGTAGAGTTGCATACCTACATATAAGGAACGCTTTCACAGCAGCAGTCCTCTCCCTAGCTTCAGAATGAAAAAATGCTCATGGGTCTGGGGTCGCACAGACGTAACTCAGCAAAACTGCGGATGGCTTCCTGTTCCCTGCTGCCCAGCAGGTTCTGTAGGAAGGACTCTCCAGGGCCACTTAATTTTCCTAGGACTCTTTCTTGAACAGAATATAAACCAGGAATAAAAAAGATACCTCAATGGCATTCTTTGTGCCATTAATTTCTCAATCAGTGATAAACTGATTGAGAAATAAAAGTTTTTATGTTTTTACTTCATGCCTTTCTGTCATGGGTTCAGCAGCAGCAGTCATTTTTTCTCCTTGGCAGCTGGTGCTGAACCCATGACACTTTCCCATGCCATCATGTATGAATCCTGGCTGCTCAGAACTTAAAATTCTACACAATGTTATTTAAAAGGAATATTTTTCTTAGCTGTCTTGCTCTAAAAGTCATCTTCAGTGGAACATGCGCTGTGTCTCACCTATCCCTTAGCTGCTACAACTGACTACAGTCTCACACCTCAGTATAGCACAGCTCAGTATTCATAGGCAAAGAGAGAAAATAAGTACTTTTGAAACATGCTTAATTATTTCAGGAAAGTAGTTCCATATTCCTTAAGATCCATATATTCATACAAATCTGGACACTACTTTCCAAAAGGCAGGTATATATATACACGTATCCAAACACACTCTGCACATTTTGGCAATTTAATCACAAAAATATAGGGGCCTGTGCATGCACTTCACCGGGTTACATTCGCAGCAGTTTGAGTTCTGTTAGCTAAAAAACCCTGGTCAGGTCATAAATCTAAGCTGCAAAGAAAGAACATGTGTGTGATAGCCCAGTGTAAGGCGTGGTTTTGATTCAGCAGACTGAACGATCAATTAGTTTTGAAGCAAAATGATTAAAATTGTAGAGGGAAGAGTTTTCTATATTCCACTTGTCAATTTCCTTACCGTAAATTTTTGCGCCTGCAAAATAATCTCACTCCAAACACCACAAATCTTCAAATCTAGATTTTAAGTACTCTTATGTCAGAGCAATTAACAGCTTTTACATTAAAATGTTTTAAATATCCATTGTAGATATTTACTTCTTCAATATTTTTAGTACAGATGGCTACCCTTTCAATTTTTGTTAGTTTGAATTGGCATAATTTTGTGAGTAAAACCTACACTTCAAAATAATCAACATCCTCAGATAACTCCAACAACATAGAGACGGAAGCAGAGGAGATCAAAAGCATGGAGCCTTCTCGGAAGATTGAGCAGGCTATGAGTGATCAAAGGCAGGGGAGAAAGGACTCTGGATCTTAACTCCTGCTTCTACTATACATGTATAATTTACAGGTTATTGAATCGAGGGGAAGGGAACTATTTATATGTTAAATATAGGTTATGGGCCTGTAAAGTTATTTAAAAAAGAAAAAAAATGAACTTTGGTTGTTGAAAAAGTCTAGGCAGGATCTTCCACAATGCACTTTTAGTTGTCTTTTTTTTCTTTTTCCAAAAGGAAATAGTGCTTTCTATTCAATGAATTGACATTTTCTGACAGAATCAAAGGAACAAACAAGCACACTGTGGCTGGTTGGTGTCATCACAGAAGAGATAACTCACAGAAATGATGGAAAACTCATGTTCTGATTAAAGCACTACGAATTATATTAGCTTGCTTTTCAGAAGATTTAGAGTACACATAACTGAAAATCTTTCTCAAATGACAGTTCCACACTATCCATGTGAAATTCACAGTGTGCAATCACATACGGGAATTTCTTTAGTTTTAGTCCTACACCTTTTTGTAATATTCCTGTGTACAACCAGATTTCCTTCTGAGACTTTTCACAGCTTAGCAGCACAGGGCACTCAACAGCACTGAGACAAGCTTTCGTGCAATCAGTTCAGTATCTTAGCTACCAGATCCTTGGTTATTTGGTCATTGTTCATCTTCTCAGAATTAAATTCTATACTGGAGAAGACATTTGCAATTAAAATTTTCCTAAACAGAGAATCATCGCTCTTAAGTTCTGATTTGGCAAATCAATTAAGAACGCTTTCTCAGAAAATCCTGAATAACTACATAGAAAATAGTTACCAAACCATATATGTAGATATTCAATAAACGAATTCAACAATACACAGATTTAGTAATGATACAAGAATTCATGTGATTCATGACTTTATAGCTCATTGAATTTCATGATATTACATGTATCTGCTGCCCCAGTGAATATATAACACTATGAATTTCATCTTAACATCAAATCGGGTTTTTTTTTGATGGGGAGACAGGAGCTGCACCACAGCCAGTAATACCATGGAGTAGCTGAAAACAAACTTGAGCTTAAGAGATGGTTCTACTTCACACTTGACAGCCAAAGCTGCCAACTTGGACAAAGGATGATGTATTATAAATAAGCACAGAATGATTACTGAAGAACCTGAAATACGCTAAACCATTAAACAAAAGCAGATATCACAGCCTGCTGGTCACTGGCTTACAATTTTCAATATTAAATGCCTGAACAGCACAAAGGAAATTTCAGAAGACCAACAAGGGTCATGTAACTTGAAAGTGTTTTTATCTTTCCTACTAATAAGCAGAAGACCTTTATTTCTTATTCCAAATTGTGATAAGAGTACTTCAGTTCTGTTTCAACATCTTCCTGGAATTCTGAACTACTAATAAATGCTTATGCAGGCTCTATGGAGACTTAAGGACATTAAAGGGATTTTACTTTAAATTTGCATAATGCCTAGATCTTTGGGATCAATGACAAGAATTTGCATTTTTTTTTATTACAACAGCAATATGTAAAGCAACCTTTGAACAGGAGTGATCCAATACAAATATAACCCTAACCCTAATGCTTTTGATCAGTACTGGGCACATCCTGATTTGATAACTAGGAGACATTAACTGTTCCAGTGGCTCAGACGTAGAGTGTCTACAGAAATGTGCACAGTCTAGGTGGAGGTAACTGTCTGCTTTGCTTTCCAGAAAGACTTGGCTGTTGAAGAGGGTCAGTTTATAACACTGTCACAAGACATTTGTAATGAGGTATGTTCAAAGGGTAGGCAGCTTCAGGGTACGTAAAGAGATGCTTCCAAAGATATTCTCATGCCCTCTTTTGTATATTTCTCTGAGTGTAACAGGAAATTAAAGGCTACTAATTATTTAATCTATGATTATGTTACTTTCAATTTGTTAACAGATGGTTCATTCAACGCAACTTCAGTTCAGTAATATTTGATTACATTGCTGCTTCCTGAAAAGGTATTTTTCTAAAACACTGTGGTAACCAATGCTTTCAGAGCATGAAACCAAGCGACCAGATTTCTGGAATGCATTTCTGGATAGCTTTTGTCTAGCAGGAGAGAAGCAGAATGCAACAAGCAGAAAACAGTGCCCTTAGTTTAAACGCAGTTAAGTTCTACAAACAGAACCTAGTTCTGTCCTCAGAGGTTTAATAACAGCCATGCGATTGTGAATTTAAGAAATAAACTTTCACAAGGAGTGCAAATTTCATATATGAATTTGAACAATATATACTTGATAAAATGTAATGTAATGTTGTACATAAAACATGCAGTAGTCATGTCCTTAATCCAGTATGTTCAGTAATAAACCTTTCATTTCCATGCTCTGGGAGACAAATGGATCTGTATAACATCTCCAGGCCTCTATCATGTAAACTCTTACACTTTTGTATTGATCTTTATTACAATTGCATTCTCACTGAAACTAGGGGAACCATCCATAATAATATAAGCAAGCATGCAGAACTCTGTTGAGCATGGGAGCCCAGAAAACAAACCATCTATTGGCTTCAATTATGTAAACAAAAAAAAACCCATAATGCAATAAAGCTATAATTTACTGAGGTCTTTTGTATATAACATTAAGATGAACCAAATTATCCATCAATATGTCATCTTTCACCTCAGATTATTATTTTATGCTGGTATCTACTGACAACTTGTAGCAGTTTCAAATAAATAGCCAAATAACTTTTTATATATATATATATATATACATATATATATATATATATGTGGAGGATCTAATAAATTACCTTGTTATCTACCTGGCAATAAATAGTTTTTGCCATGAATAGGGCCTACTCATTTCCCTGAACTTCCTCCCCATTTATACACCTCAATCTGTCTTCAAAGGTATCAGCAATCTTTCTTGTTTAGGACACAACTTGGATGTTTCTATGCCTAAACAAAAAGCCTCAGACACCCAACAATCTCGGTGAATAAGCAAAAGTAATACTTTGCTCTCAAAAGATGTGGCAACATACTAGAAGTACTTAATTATGAAAAAGAAAACAAATACAGTGTTTGTATAAATTGTCGGTCATAATGTAAATCCTAACCACTAGGAATTTGTAAGGCAGATTTATGATAGGAAATGGTATTTTTGCCAAACAAGACTCTCTACCACAGCACTATTTCATTCAAGCCTTTTGTGAATTTTATTCTGGATTCTCCACCCCCCCGACCCCCCTCCCCCCCCCACCCCCCCGAAGAAAAATTATGTATCTCAAACACATTTATAATAAACCATTTAATTTCTTTTTTTGGAAACTCCTCCCCAAATTCAGTACTTTCTGAGCCAGGGTGATGTGACCAAGCACCCTATTTACTTTTGATATTGGGGCATTATTCTCTGATAGTAACCCCTATTGTACAGATGTATGGCCCATCCTGAGCTACTCTGTAGATGCTGTAATGCATGTGTACACACAGACATAGGTATTCAAATAACCCTTGTGAAAATATTGCTTGGCACTAAAATGCATGTATTAATCTCTTGAGTACAGTGTACTGAAGAGACAGTGTACTCAAGACACAGAAAATGCTTCATCTCTCTCACACCCTTTCTCTCTCTCCTGAAGCCCTCCTTAGAAGGAAGCAAAGGACATAGGAAAGACTAGTATGGATCTGTGTTACAAAAAAATCAGAGTTATTTAGCGGATAAATAATCCCTTTGTCTGTGTCATCCCCACAGTACTATGAGAAACTGCTACTGAAAGAATACCTGCTTCAGGAGAGGAAAGATAATTGACAAATTGCAGCAGATTAAGAGCTCTGCTGTTCAAAAAAGCAGATTCTACTCTGATATCAAGTTGCATAATGTAAATCATAACTTTTGCAAAAATGTTTAGGCAACAGCCATACAAGTTTCAGGTAAAATCACACTGTGCATTCCTGTAGGTACTAGTCACACATGATGCTAAACAACAGAAGCATTTGCCTGTTGATAATATGCCCAGATGAGAATACCTTGTCCACCTATAGTCTGAGTCAAGCTGGACTATCCACATTTTTCACCTAAAAGTTACAAATTACTTATTCAGACATTGAAATATCTCATGTCACTCAAGGCAGTAAAGAATGGCTATTACAACTAGAAAAATATGTAGCTTTTCCTTTCCAGGATTTGTGAAAATCAGCTTATTATGTAAACTGATTTACGTAAAAAAACAGCACAATTTTGATACGATATGTGGCTCCGAATTTGAACCCTGCACTGTTTTCTCAAAGTCTGCAGTAGGGTGAACGCTGAGATTTCAAATTTTGCGCTCTTTCCAGTTGAAGAAAAAGTTGCAAAATGAAACACTCATTTGCTATTTGGCATAACTCAGAACTGTGTAATGGCCATGAGAAAGACAGTTGCAACATTAACAAAATATCAAACCTGTGACACATAATAATAGCAATGCAAGGAGATCCTGTTCTCAACATGCGTCGAACCCATTTTTGCAGATACGAGAATTGTAAGTAGTTAGATATGGATTGAAATTAAATTATCAAGAAATTTTAATGTCTGATACTGATGAAGAATTATTCATTTAATTAGTTGGGCATTCCTTTAACACAGTACTGTGCACAGATATTTTAAAAATATACATTTTTAAGATTTTCTTCAGAAACTCTTCTGGTCATTTAAACAATTAAAACAATATAAAAACAAAATTTTCTTGGGCCTTCCTGCAGAAGCTAACACAAAAATACAGTGAGGATTGCAAAGGTTTTTTAAATATAATATTTTTTTTTTGATAGAAAGAGTCCCTGCGTTTGTTCTTGATATTTTTTACTCCATAGTCTTCTAGCTTGTGTTTGATTGGTTTTAGAAGCCTCTCACCACCTGACTGTTTATATATTTTTAGCTTGCTTTTTCCCATGTAATGAACACAGTTTTGTGTTTTAGCTTAATTGCATTGTTCCTATTCTCCCTTTTGTACTCACATGAGTATAGTCTGAATTCAAGTTGTCTAGCTATCTCCCCAGCATTGCATAGCTGCAACACAAGGTTGCAGGCTGCCCAGGTATCAGCAATATTTGCAGAGTACAGCAGCTTTACGAAAGGGAGGGTTCTCTAAAACTCCATCTACCCTGGAAACAATCTCACAGAAGAGCTATAAAGACACTATATTTTAGAAACTTTGTTCCTTTCCAAATTAAATATTAGGTTGATTAAAATTCAATAGTAACAACAATATGGCCTTTTTAATAGGTTGCTATATCTTTTAACAGTCTGTCTGACATTTCTGAACTACTCTTGAAATAGATGCCAACCTTCATGGATCAAATGGCAACCTCTTACTATCCTTAACTTCCAAAAGTCTTTGCAGGGACAGCAAGACACGTATATGTGCTCTCCTTCACCTAATCGGATAACGTTTTCATCATTACTGTTCTTTTTTCCCCTTTTTACTTAACATTACCGCATGCAGAATTTGTTAACATTTAAGCAAGTTTTTCAGCTTTCCTACTCCTACTTCCCCCAAGTCTACAGAAATCACCATGCAATAGCAGAGCACTAAGCAACAGGTGCGAATCCCATAGTTTAATGCACCACCAGAAAGTAATCAGATACTATGATGATAAGAGTGGTATAATAACCTGTATGAAATAAAGTATTCTCATTGTTCATTTTTATCTCCTCTCCTAATCTGGATTTCTGTGCTTTAAAGGAACTTATTTCCCAGGAGTACATCTACAATGTACTATTTAAATGACAGCATGGTTAACATGGATTCTTTTACTCTGAATAATCAAGTCTATTATGTTGATAATACTATACACCTTCTAGGAATATTTGTCATTCAAATACTTAGCTACACAGATACCTACTCTTTATTTTAATATAAGGTAAAAATAATCTCCTTGTTACTGCTAAAATGCTGTGTGGAAAAAAAAAATACTCTGTAATCCAACAAAAACGTTTTATTTGGATTAGACCTGCCCACTTGCTCCTTCTAACTTCAGTTTACCTTTTCCTTTTGGAATATAACCTAATTTAAGCACTTTCTTACTCCTTTTTGCTTTTCTCTCTTCTAAATGTCACATGTATTCAACTTGTCAATATTTCTATGAATTTTTGACTTCTCCTGATATGAGCCCTTCCTCTTACTTCCTTACTGGAGTACAAACACAGAAACCTCAGCAGCTCTACAATAAAAAACATCTGTGTTTTGCTGAATCAAGATTTACAAAGATAAAATTTTATCATAAGTTATAAACTTTTATCTATATCTTACATGTGGTTTGTAGGGTTTAGGTTTGTTTCTGGTTTGTTATTTTTCATAAGTGCAATAGTCAAAATCATCATAGAATGGTTAGGCTTGGAAAGGACCTTAAGATGGTCTAATTCTAACTCCCCCTCCCATGGGCAGTGATGCCTCATGATAGACCATGTCGTTCAAGGCTCTGTCCAACTGGGCCTTATATAAGTATTTTATAATTGTTCGTAAAAGAATATTTTTCTTTGGTTTTGCTCCAAATTGTATATTTTGTCCAGAAGAGACAAAATCCACTCATTTCAAGTGTGTAAGAGAATATTGATCCTGCTTATACTTCAAATGTTAATGTACCTAACTATATTTTCACAATATTGCCATTACAACTAGATGCATTATTAGTACAGGCTTATAGCCAGGCCAAGTAACAACACTTCTGATCTTCACTGCCAGTAGATTTCCTAATTCAGTACTTTTTGTCATGTTGTGATTTTAAACTATAAATGTTTTATACGGTTTGTCTAAGTGAACGCACATGAACTGTAGCCTAGAATGATGGTTTCTGTGTATGTGAAGAGAAGATGAAGCTGTGTCATGAAGTCAACGCACTGGAGGGAATGGATGCCATCCAGAGGGACCCTGACAAGCTAGAGAGGTGGGCCAGCACAAACCTTACGAAAGTCAACAAGGCTAACTAGAAGGTGTTGCACTAACTACAGATTGGGTGGAGAATGGATTGAGAGCATCCCTGAGGGTAAGGACCTGGGGGGAGTTGATTGATGAAGGCTCAACATAAGCTGGCAGTGTGAAGTGCTTGGTGAAGCATGTTAAATATATGGATCTTCATCTACCTCTCCTATCCTTTGTAGCTAAGGGATGCTCATGGAGATAATAACTTTCCTGTTACTACCGACTAAAAAGGGAAGGCTGATATTATCACAGGAGCATGCTTTCAGACCTTCAGTTAGACTTGGAAACAAAATATGCAGCTGCTTCTCTATAAAGAAATCACCAAGCCTCTGTACCATCTGACCACCAAGAAGAAGAAACCAACCTGTCAAAGGATCTCTTTGACAGATTTTTCAGTTATTTTTTCAGATGGGAGAAACAAAATCATGATACTTAATGGATATTAATGGACACCCATAATCAGAAAAAGTGAAATACTGACTTTCAAATGCTACCAAGATTCAGCAAGAGCTGCCACTGCTTATAGACTCTGGCAGTTCATCTGCCAAGTATGGAATTCTGGCATTTAAATCCAGGTGTTAAGAACTGAAAATATTCACAAACTAAGATGAACAGAAAGCATAGTGTGAGACAGGCAGGGGTGGGGAGTAGGAGGGTACAGCCTACCTGCGCTTGACACTTTTGTTAATATTGCCATGGCTACTTTTTAAAAATATGAAGCAGCAGAACTAAGGTTTTAAAGATGCATTGCAAGTGATCATAGGAGTGTGAACTAACTCACTGATAAAACTCCATGGAGGAAGAAATCTACCATTCTTGCTTAACAGTGCCATTAAAATGGAGGTTTAGATGACTTGTGAGCTAAGCATCACCACCATCAGAACCTGAGCACCTCGAATCCATGCCTTCTTTACAAAGTGAGCAACAACACTGTATGCATAAGCATAATTCTGAAGTGGGACTGAAAGCAGGATTCAGTACTGAGCTATTAAGCCATTTTTAAAATATACTGCTTAGGGGCAAAACACAGTAATGCTGTATGCTAGAAGCAGCAAAAGCAATTCATAATCTGCCTCACAGGAAGAAATACTTATTTAAAACATGTCTTTTAGGTGCAGTTTGAAATGTATAAACAGTTTTTAATATGTTGAAGCACAATATAAATGCAGATTATGCAAGTTTCTACTAACCAAAAAGCTTAGTTACAGCGTTATGACAACTTTATGACATCTAACCATCATAGCAAGAGAAAACATGGAAGAGATGGCAGGTGGGAAGAAGTACTTGATATTCGAGGGAAAATATTAATGGATGTGTCTAAAATGTAACTGCCTTTTAACATGTCATGCTTAGGAATATTTGCATAATATTATCCTTTAAATTGCAGTGTGTACATATTAATTTTGCAGTGTCACTCTCAATAAGTCTGGCATCTGTACATTCAATAGGCCCAATATAGCACACTTGCATCTCTCTATCACAGACATTCAGAGTCTCAGTTGAGGAAGTGGCTCGAAATCAAGTCCACGCAGACAGACATGAAGAAACATCAGTTTGTGGAGAAAAACTGGAAGCCACCAAACAACTCATGTCCTAGGAAACTGTGTTCTGCAATGTGAAGTAATGCTTTAAGGCACCTTCCATGCTTTCCGCACCTAAACTCTTCCTTAAATTATTTTTTTTTCCTCTTGATAACCCATTATGTGTACTAGAACTCCATACATAAATATATACATAATAAGCATCCATAAATGGGCTGCAAAAGAGATGCGAAAGGTGTACAGAACAATTTAGAAATAGGACTGACTAGTTTAAAAAGAGACAAAAAACTTCAGTGAGGAAGAATTATGAAGCAAAGCATATGCTCTACATATGTTCTTAGTCCTTGGTGTTACATACTTCCTAGCACATATGTTTACCTCTTCCATTTCTGCAGTTCCCGCTTTTCCCTAAGTACATCATTAGATACATGTGAAGTATTGGCTGTAATCTTTTTCTGTTTTAAAAAGATTATGCTTATTCAATAGCATAATCTGAATACAGAATATGCTTATTCCAAACAGAATATGAATATGAATAGGATATACTTATTCCAAAACCCCACAAAGCTGTACATGTCTAGTCTTGCTATCAATGTGAACAGCCTTTTTCATTAGATGGTAGCATTTTGGAATTTCCATCTGCAGTGGAAAGCAGGAATTGCACCACAGATCCTGTGAGCCCAGGCTGACGTACACATGAGCTTTTTCTTGTAATACATGAGATGCCATTAAAGGCAATAATACCTTGCAACAGTTATGGTTTCCATTCTATTTACTTTTAAAAGCATGAAGAAAAGCTAACAGTCAGAGAGTCTCAAGGAGACTAAGACCTACCTATGAGTGTGCATTCAAGCACAGTCATTTTCTAGCAGGCCCTTGCCACATTCAGTCTGCAGAGTGATATTAGGAAACAGGTTTAGACATATAAATCTGCCATTTCCTAGTTTTCATGTTTCACTTTGTAACATAAGTAACTTCCTTAGAACATAATTTCTTTATAGTATAGTTTCTATTCAAGAAGAATTAGATGTGCTTGATAAAAAGATTTTTGTTTCCATCATGAGTTAATAGGATACAAAACTTCAGAACATATTACTGTCTTAATACCAAATTGCCACACAAAACTATGATATAACAACTTTAATTTATTATAGCTGCTGGTGTTTCCAGCAGGGCAGTTGTAAAAAGGCTGGGAAATATTTTAACTCATTTTTAGCAAACCTTTCCTCCTTATCCTTCCTACATTTTTCTTCCTGATTGTTTGCTTAGTTACACTCCAGTAGATCAGAAAACAAAGTCATCAGTAGTGTGTAAAAACTACCCCCAGAGAGGGTTAGAAAAATGAAACTGTTGATAAATCTAAATGTGATTGTAGATAAGCTGTTCATTTTTGCTATATATTAGGAAAATAAAGCAAATAATTTCAGATAGAAAAGGTGCAGTAATAAAAATAACTTCTTGAAGATATCAGTTCAAAATACAAAATAATACTACTGGTATATTTAGGTAAAATTTCCCTTGAATGTTCCAGGAAATACTACTTAAAACTAAGCCTTTGGCTGTATGACAGCTTTTAAGATACTGTAAAACATGAAACAAGCTAGTATCTCCCCCAGTTATTTTGAGAAAATGCCAAAGCCACAAGAGTTGTAGTTCTAGTGTTCCAAGATGAGGCCTGTAGCTCACAGCTCCTGTAGCTTCTGACATATTTTTGTCTGGAGGTATTTGAGGAAAGAAAAAATAGTTACATACACTATCCTATTCTTACCTGCCTGACCAGCTTTTAAAATTACATTTGAAACTCTACAGAATCAAGTTGGTGAGATGTTTTCTCTGAAATACTCACATAGTCTACTTCAGGCAATAGATAATTTATGTTTCATTTGACATTTCCTTGCAAAACTAAGAAAATGTAGGACGAAGAACAAAGGTGTAGTAGACAATTGCCTTAAATACTTGCTTTTAAATTGCCTACATTTAGAATAATTAGGTAGGAAACTATTTTTTTCAGGCTTCCTTCTACTGAAGTAAAATATGAGTATTGAATAAATTACAAGTTTTAATGAAAAAAGGACTGGATTCTTACTTTTGAGTCTCAGATATTCTTGCTTTCAGAAACATAGTTGGAAATACCCAAGAGTTTGAAGTTAGAACAAGTCTTTGAAAACCTCTTCTATAACTAACAAGGCTACAAAGTTAAAGAGACCATGAAAGGAGGAGTTGGCAGAGTCCATTCATGCTCACATTCAACAGCTGAAGCATTAACAAAATTATCAAACTGTTCAATACGGATGGCAAGAGAAAATAGTTGCCAAGTTTGCTGAGAGCCTGACCCTGCAAGTAGCCTCCTGTGCTTGTACGGTGATCTGTTAAAATCTGTCTTGTCTGAAAACAAGGCATTTCTCTGTCTGCACCTAGCACCAAGACTGGAGCCTATATATGTATTTACTAACAACTTAGCATGTAAGCTTTCCACACAGAGTATTAAAAATATTTCAATCGGTTAGTTAGTTAGCTGGAAGTTCTATATAGTTAGACTTTTCTAGGTCTACAGACATAGCACAAAAAGGGACACTGAATATTCCACAGACTTTAGAACCTATTATTCTAAGGCTCGTATTTAATTTCAAAAGATCATGAAGAAGCCCCTTATTTTCCTTTAAGAAAGACAAAAAGAATGCTTAATGGCAGAGCTACTTGAAGAGACACAGGGATTTGGAGCCTGACTTCTTGAATATACACAGTTGGCCAGGACCACTGTCCTAATTTTCTAACAAAGGCTCTCTAATCAGCTTTCTGTATGACTGTAGCACACACAGCTTTTATTTTTCAGGGGCAGCTTCTCTCCCAGCCGAGGTGAGATCTGCATAGGATGGGTTTGATCCAGTATTACTGAAGTTGTGGTTTACCTGCGCAGGCACATCATCTCACCCAGCACGAACAAAATGCATGACCAAAGTAAGGAAGAATTTCTGATGAAAACCTCCTGCTGGGAAAAGGCAGATGTATGCGTTACTACCCTCAAGAAAGTGAGTCCATAGCAGCAAAAACCTTGGAGAGATTTCCCATCCAAGTCATCCACAGGGCTTAGCATAGCTGACCAGTAGCTGCTGCTACATACAAAGGGGAAATAGGAGTGAATTTAGGACTAACTAACTAAAACCACCACAAATGAAAATTTATAGATAAAGTTAACAGGAGTTCTGGGGACTTCCATTAGGACAAGAGGTAACAGCCTCAAGCTGTGCCAGAGGAGGTTTAGACTGGGTATTAGGAAAAATATCTTCACTGAAAGGGTTATCAGGCATTGGAACTGCCCAGGGAAGTGGTGGAATCACCATCCTTGGAAGTGTTCAAAAGATGTGTAGATGAGGCCCTGAGTGATATGGTTTAGTGGTGGACTTGGCAGTCCTGGGGTAACGGTTGGATGATTTTAAAGGTCTTTTCCAACCTAGCTGATTCTATGATTCTAAGATTACTGACATAAACTGAAGAGAAATACCCTCTTAGCCAACTGAAATTCCACATTAGTTATAGTGAGATCCACAAGCAATCTTTTTATAATTATTTGTACCAAACTCCTTCATATTCTTGCACACCCAAGCTGAAAAAAGGAACAGTACTCCTGACAAATGGCTTCATTTAAAGCCTCTCTGAATACATACACATTCATGTATTTTTGTCATCGACTGAAACAAAGGGCTCAGAAGAACAATTATTTACTGCTGGGCATTATGAGAAATATTTCTGAATTAAATTCTTTTCAGTAGTGAAAACTATTAGCACATGAATAAAATTGCATTATTTTAGTAACAATATTGTCTTTTAAAGGACATTTTGCTCTTGCCAAGGAATACATGGAAATCTGAGTATGTAAGCAGCACTTAGTCGAGAACCTGCTTTTGTTGTTAATTACTCAGGGGCAAACTGAAACGATTTAATCTGTCTTGATTCTGTAAAAAAACTCACCCTTGTGCTCAGAAACAAGCACATAATTTTATACCATACAAGACCTCAAAATAAAAACAATTCACAAACTGGGATGCAACCTCAGCATTCCAGTACTGGGTCTTTGAGAGAGGCAAGACCAGGTGTTTCAAGGGAGGTTTAAGTGAGACACAATTAATAGACAGTCATAGGTTTATTTTATTCTAGCTTTTATACCTGTGGCTTATAGTTTGCTTGTGAACAGATGTCTGTATGGATCTGAAACCTGAGTGGAGAGTGATTAGCTGAATCCCGTGGTTTCGCTCAAGCATGACACCAGCAACCAGATTTCCTGTGTGAAAACTGTGAATTCAATTTTCACTTCCAATGACTGTTCCTTATAATGTCCTCTGTGTCTGCAAGTAACTTTATGTGCTAGAGTAGTCCTAACTTGCTAAAATTTCTGAAAGGGGCTCAAGCACTGTTGGAGTATTAAAAACTTCTCAATGAATTTTCTTGCCCGTTACCACAGATATTCTGGCATATACTTTAAATATTTATTCCCACAATAATTATTTAGAGTTTATTTAGTATTTCATATAGACCCCAAATTCACCCCTTGTAATGAAAATATAAGGTGACACCAGTAGCTCAAAAGTACACGAAATGCAGACTTTAAATAGAAGAACTAAAAAATCATCATTTTCACATTGCATTTTCTATGTCCATATAGAAAATTCCTGGTCCACAGTCTGTATACCAAATAGGGTTTCGAAGCCTCTAGGAATACCTGTAGGCTTACAAACTTCAAAATACAGCTTTTCGTCAGACAGCTAATTCTTGTGAGTTTTGCGTTGTATGTACAGAAATTTCCATTATTGCACAGTATTGGAATAGCAACCCAATGCCTCGGTCACTAAGCAATCTTTCAGGCTCACAGCACCCTATGTTACAAACAACAACAGAATAGGGGTCTCATCAAACCCATGAATAATCTTGAAAATACTTTGATTCATGTTTTAAGTTGGTTGAGAGATCTAAAAGGTGACACTTCAGCTCTAATTTCATTACCAGTGGAAAAGATCAGCACCATCCTCAACACTGAGCTGCTTATCATCACTAATATTCAGCTACCTCCCTTACTTCATCACAGGCATGTTCATAAGCTGGGATCCAGTTAGTTCATGGAAAATGTGCAGAATACATACAAAGACATATTACATCCATGGAGCAGAACTATCTACTATAGCTCATTTTCCCGACTTCATGAAGGCTACAATCAACACCATTAAGGACACAAAAAGCCCGTAAATAAAGCCAGTAGAGAGAGCAAATGTTTTGTAACTGTGAAACTTCTTTTGGAGGTCAAATCTTTGCCTTTGGACTGGTTTTCTTAAAAAATATCATTGTCTGACAGACATATTTTATCCGGAAACATAGACTAAGCAATCTTTGGGAGTGAGGGTGCGGAATAAAAGGGTGTGGAAAGTACAGGGAAGAGGCAGGGAGAAAATAGTTATTCTCTAAAAATGCAGTTTACATGATGAAGATGGATTTCACTTCATTATTTTAATGAAAAAAAATATTTGTTCTGTTAAAGAAAGGTTTGGAGAAATCTGACTGAATTATACTGGGTTTTGTTCCAGAGAAGTGATGAATGATACTTAAGGAAAGAAAGAATGTTAAAAAAAATAAACTAATTATTATTTGAACCACAATTATTTCTTTTCTCAGATTTCTCATACTGATGAATAATCAATTAATATTCCAAACCAATCTAAGCGTTACAATTTCATGACAATTTATACCTGAATGGCAAATGCCATAACAAGCTCTTTAGGAGACACCTTGATATAAGAAGAAGAACAGACCTTGTCAACAGCTATCCTTTAGCTAGAGCTGCTAAAATTCCAATATTAACAGATTTTTTTTATTGTTGATAATAATATATTGCAATGTTTTGAATAAAATACCATTAAAAAAATTTCAAGCCTGAGCAATGAACCTTGGAGGAATGATTCATTCGGACATGTTGAAGATCCAGAAAAAGACGGCCCAGATTTAAACAAAAAATGAAAACATAAAAAACCAGTTTTGTTCCTTGATTATTTTTCCTCTGTCACCAACCTTTTAATATCAAATGCTTTTGAAAAGTCCCCAAGATTAACATTTGAAATCACTAGGTGTTTTTTAATTCAAGATTTCCCTCCCTGCTTCAGGACTGATTGTAGACTAATTTGCAACCAAAATCCAGGAATATTAAACAAAGGGAACCCCAAAGACACCTCCAGCTGAAGTCTGCATCGTGTTTCTTAAAGGAAATAAAGATACCAGGAATAGCAGGTTTGAAAAGAATTTTTGTGAAGAAAATCTAATGGGAAGAAATTTCTCCTTGGTGAATTGATATTAAGAAAGCTTTCTAGGTATTGGCAGCACCGCAGAAAAACCCAATTACAAGAATTTAGAATGATGAGAAGATTATAAGGGACCACCTCATCTAAAATAAAGATGAGGTTAAAACAGGACTGATAAGTGTTAAAGCTATGGTACAATTCAGCATGAAAGAAGACAAAGACTTTGCATAGGAACACCGTATTCTTATTTACTATTGTGTCTGCGTTTAGTTATTTTAACCAGGGCTAACATGAGTCTATTGAAAAGCACACGAACTTTAAATATAAGGCAAACCATATCTGTATACTGTGAAAAAGATATTCCATACAAAACAATATCTTTAATACATTTTTTCTGCCCTTTTTTTTTCCCAGCAAGGTATCTCATCACTCTGTAAGAAGTGTCAAAAAAGGATCAAATTGGGGGTAGGCAATGTTAAAGCTTTACTTGATTCAAATTATATCTCCCAACTCCTTCATTAAAACTCATAACGATAAAAGAGACAGCCAAAAAAGAGTTTTCTGCAAATTGCAACTGCAGCATAGAATGGCCAATCAAAGTGGAATCCCACAGGTAAAGCATACAAGCCAGCCTACCAACCTATGCAAAGTAAGATTGTAAATTGGTGCTTCACATTTCATTTTTGGTAGTTAGGAAACCATACCATTAACTTCAATTTCATTAATTTTATACTTGCATTTTATTAATTTCAGATCTACAGAAATGGTGCTCATAAACTTCCAAAGTCATCTCCACTTCCCAACAACTACTCTAGTTTTGCTGTGTCATTCTCTGTAAGTTTAAAATACCATCTCTGGAGTTCATATCAAACAATCCTATTTGCAATGCTGATATTCTGGCAGGTACAAGGAGGCTGACAGCACCCAGCAAAAAAAAAAATCCTCCACTGGTAAGGTTTTGAAAATAAACAAGTATCAGCACAAAGTGTGAGGAAACTAGGACAACAAGAGAAAAGATGAAAGGAGATACAGAATAAAATCCTTTCCATAAAGTTTCTTTATGGAAAATAAACTCCTTTTGTAATCGAGAATTACAGAACTCCGAATATTTCAACATTTATAACAGATTTTGCAATTGTTCTCCAGCAACACAGAACACCAGTCTCTCAGAATTAGATGCCGAATGGCTGGAAAACTTTTAATGAAAGAAACTGTGACTATGCATATTTGTTTACCTAGTCAGTTATAAAAAGATCACTGCTGTGAGCAGAATACATTGCAAAATAAATCTGTGAAACAAAAAAAGAGTTTAATTATACTTTATTTTTCTTTCTCATATTCTTTATGACAAATTAGGAAATAGCGGTTACTAGGATATAGAAATTGAAAGCAGGAAAATCATACTAAACAAAAAGCTTCTACTTAAAATATATTAAGCCACTGCTTTCCCAAAAGAGTCCTGACTGTGTGGCAGGATTACATCTTTAAACAATAGTACTAAAACCATTAGACATCATACTATACTGCAAGCTGTTCAAAAGGATTAAAGGTATCTGTTATGTAGTTGATATCAACTTTTGTACCTCTTCATTCAAGTAAGAGAACATAGCTATCTTTATTTCCTTAAAGGTTACTCAGATTTATAATGCATTCATCTTGTTAAAAAAACTATGTATTTCTCATTAAAAGTTCTCAGGGCACTTAAATACATGGAGTTCATTGGCTTTCTGCAACTTTTCACATAGACATAGTATGAGAAGAACATTAAGACTGTAATATGATTGACAGAATTACCAGAAAATGCCAAATATTAACCTGCCTGTGTAAATTTCATTTCATCATGAGTATGAGTATGGAATATGCTATAGTTGCTTCTTGCTTAGCCACTAGTATTTCTCCATGGGAACTCCTTTTCATTCCTTGTAGAAATAGACACTCAAAAAATTCAAGCACTCTTATTCTGTATGAATGTCATTGTTTAACATGTGGGCTGGAGAGACATCCATGAAGTAGTATTGAAATCCTGACAAAAAACCTGCAGTATTTTGCTATGGTCTATACACTGTAATCATGATTGCTTTGTCTGTTTTTCAAACACTGTGCAACTCAAGTTCAGCAAAATTTTTTTTTTTTTGAGGAATAACATTGTCTTAGTGATAAGAGATCAAGCTGAAAAGTGAGTTCTTAATTAGGGTCACATGAGCTCAGGTTTTTTTCACAGGACTCAGCATCACATAGCACTTCATAGATTTGGGTTACTGCTCGCAGTGATTTCAGCTAGTGACATAATCATCAAGCACATTGCAAACTAGATGACAAACTGAGGTTACAAACATGGGGAACATGCAATTGCTGACCATTTCTAAAAAAGCTCTTGAAAAAGACTATGTAAACACAGGAAGATGGTCCTATCACTTCTCTTCCATTTACCTGAGATAGTAGTTTCTGGCATATGGAACATATAGGAGTACTGGCCAACGTGACTTGCATTTTTCACTAAAAGGGAAGCCAGTGGACATGTCGCTGAGATTTTTGGCACAGACCAATGAACAGCAGCGAGAAAGGGTAGAGAGAAACTGCACACCCTGTCAGATCAGCCCAACTATCAATAAACCCTAGAGTGTATGCTGCTAATAAAATATAGTTTCCTCTTGGTTATACTATCATCATTCTGATGCAGCCAGACTAGTTCATCTTAATTTAAAAAACTGGGATTTGGGTCAAGCAACTTTGAGTTAAAAGTGTCATATCTGCACCATTTCCTTAGCCATCTGCCGGTCTGTGACTTTTGAGAACAACTGTCTCATTTCAGAAAGATTTAGCGTAGGCCTTATCTTCCTAGTCCAAACTACAGTCCTGTTACTGGATTTTCAAGATTTATTATGGGAAGTATCTTAGTCCAAACTACAGCCCACTAACACTGGGTTTGCACCACTGGCCCAACGCAATTGTCCAGGTAATTTTAAATAAACCAGTTCCTCTGCTCAGATCTAATAGCAGGAAAGTTTTCAGCAGTTGAACAGCAAGCAAGTTTGAGCAAATGTAAAACAGCGAAAAGATGACTGATGATAGGATTAAAGTGTCCTGGTTTCAGCTGGGATAGAGCTAATTTTCTTGCTAATAGCTGGTAAAGTGCTGTGTTTTGGCTTAAGTCTGAGAACAGTGTTAGTAATACACCAATGTTTTAGCTGTTGCTAAGTAGCACTTAGCCTGATCAAGCACTTCAGTCTTTCATGCTTTGTCAGTGAGGAGGGGTACATGAAGCTGTGAGGAAGCAGAGACAGGATACCTGACCCAAACTAGCCAAAGGGGTATTCCATACCACAGCATGTCATGCCCACTATATAAATTGGGGAGAGCCACTCAGAAGAGATGTATCGCTGCTCAGGTCAGGCTGGGTACTAGTCAGTGGGTGATGAGCAATTGCATTGTGCAGCACTATTTTTTTTTTTTTGGGGGGGGGGGGGGAGAAGGGGATTATGCCTTTTGTTTTTACCTTTTTTTCTTACTCTTCTCTACATTCCACTGGGGATGAAGGGAGCGAGTAGCTGTGTGGTACCCAGTTGCTGGCCGGGGTTAAACCATGACAAAAAGGTAAACAAAACAGTGGTCACTATGCTTTAGTAAGATTTGCAGAACCTAATCCTTTATTCTGAGATTCTGTGATTTTACACAGAAGTGAAATGAGTTTTACTACCAAAAAAAAATCCAAACAAAACCAAACCAACCCGACAAACAAGCAAGCAAATAAAACACAACAGAAAACGTGGCCAGAACACATGCAATCAATTGAACAAACAGTCAATATATGTTCAGAACAGTGAGAAATTCAGGAGAATACCTGTGTCTCCATGTTTAAGTAAAGCTATGTTTGCCTGAGAAAAACTACCAGTTTATGCATTTAACATCAACAGTCTCGCTGATGACTGTTCATCCTACCTTTTCATGACAACACTGTAAGGAAAACTTTGGATTTGAATCCCCAGCCACAACAGTCAGATCCCACCATCCTCAGTCAGGCATGGTTAAACTCCAGAACCAAGCACACCAGAGATAGTCTTGATGATTACATTTGTTTAGGACTGGAGAGCAAACTATCTTTCCCTGTTAAGCTTTTGGATAGCCTTTCAGTAACAACATGATATACACGAAAACTAGCAAAAGTAAGTGACTGGGCGTGATTTGCTTATCTTGAACACATCTCAAAGCTGTGATGGACACCCATTCCTGCAGATGCAGACATCAATGCCAGCAATTCTGTACCAGCCAAAAGCTCTGAACAGGACTCTGCTCTGGAGGAAAAAAAGGCACATTTTGCAACAGCATCTCTGCTTCCTTCATTAATTATGAATTAATGACCCTAAAGAGGTCACAGCCTCTTTAAGAACAACAAAATATTGCTCATCTCACCTTATTCCGCTTATTTGTGTATTGTTAAGAAAAAGTAACTTGGATTCTTTACCTTCTAGTGAATCACAAATAAACTGCAATCCCCACTCTCACTGGAGAATAAGGCATCATGAAGTCCAAGCAGGAAATGAAGCAAGTTTCCCTTCTAGATTACAATGTTTGCAAACACCAACTTCTTTTCAAACCCAGCACATATGATAAGATATAAAAAGCATAAAGGTACCAAGACAATTATCATGTAACTCTAAAGATACATTTTTTATAGTCACTTTTCAGAGGAGAACAGTGTTGTTATTCTCTTTTTATCCATTAAACTTTTAATAGTAATCCAATCTTATGCGTATTAATTTTAAGTCAATTATAACGAGATTTTGCAAAAGTATTGATTTCAATGGGAGTTAAGGGCTAAATATCTTTATATGGAGACACAGCCTTCATCTTATTAAATCTCTACATTTATTGTGTGCACACAAATCATTATAAAGTAGGCATTATTTAAGAAAGAACTCAATAGCAAGAGAAAAGCCCAATTAACAAGGAATTCAAATCAATTATGGAAGTTCTGAAGTTGCCTGAGGTTGTGTTTGCCTGCAAATCACTGGGGAAAGATGAAAAGGGAAGAGTTTGTTTCATCTCTACTTCCAAAGTATTATTTTCATTTCAGGTCTACATTATTAATTATTAAAACCTGCAGTATTAGGATTTCTTCAAAGTCACAGGTTAGGAATAAAGATGGCAAAGATGCCATTTTCTACCTGGACTTGTGCAAAGCATTTCACACTGTCCCACATGACATCCTTGTCTTTAAACTGGAGAGACATAAATCTGATGGATGGACCACCCAGCGTGGAGGAATTGGCTGGTTGGCTACACTCAGAGAGTTACGTTCAATAGCTTGATGTCCAAATGGAGACCAGTAATGAGTGGTGTCCCTCAGGGATCGGTGTTGGGACCGGTCTTGTTCAACATCCTTGTTGGTGACACGGACAGTGGGACTGAGTGCGCCCTCAGCAAGTTTGCCCATGACACCAAGCTGTGTGGTTCGGTTGATATACTGGAGGGAAGGAATGCCCTCCAGAGGGACCTTGACACGCTTGTGAGGTGGGCTGATGCCAACCTGATGAAGTTTAACCATGGTAAGTGCAAGGTCCTACACCTGGGTCGGAGCAATCCCAGGCACAGCTACAGAGCAGCCCTGCAGAGAAGGATTTGGGGGTGTTGATCAATGAGAAAATGAACATGAGCCAGCTGCAGTGTATGTTCTCAGCCCAGATATCAACTGCATCCTAGGCTACATCAAAAGAAGCATGACCAGCAGGTTGAAGGAGGTGATCCTGCCCCTCTGCTCTACTCTCATGAGACCTCACTTGGAGTATTGTGTGCAGTTCTGGTGTCCCCAACATAAAAGGACATGGAAGTGTTGGAACAAGTGCAGAGGAAGGGCCACGAGGATGATCAGGGGGCTGTAGCACCTCTCATATGAAGACAGGCTGAGAAAATTCGGGCTGTTCAGCCTGGAGAAGAGAAGGCTGCATGGAGACCTCATAGCAGCCTTCCAATATCTGAAGGGAGCCTGCAAGGATGCTGGAGAGGGACTCTTCATCAAGGACTGTAGTGACAGGACAAAGGGCAATGCGTTTAAACTTAAACAAGGGAAGTTAAGGTTAGACATGAGGAAGAAGTTCTTTACTGTGAGGGTGGCAAGGCACTAGAACAGGTTGCCCAGGGAAGTGATAAATGCTCTATCCCTGGCAGCGGTCTTGGCCAGGTTGGACAGAGCCTTGGGTGACATTGTCAAGTGTGTGGTATCCCTGTCCAAGGCAAGGGGGTTGTAACTAAGTGATCTTAAAGTCTTTTCCAGCCCTAACCATTCTATGGTTCTATAATTCTATGATTCTATGGTTGACTGGGTTTCTGGAGATCTTTATTTAGCAACATTATCATCAGTGTCTGGGTTAGCCCTATCGATAGCTAAAAGCAAGAGATTGGAGTTCTTCTGTAAGCTCCTTTATATTTGTAGATCATTAATCTGGATTTTCTGGCCCAAGTCTTGCAGATATCAGTCAGGTCAGCACAAATAATGCTGGAATGCATATTTTAATGCCTAAATGTCTTCCCTCCAATTCCACACCCATTTATGTGTAAAAAGGAAAAGGAATAAGAACAGAGAACCAACAGAAATGAACACTGGCTAGTTAAAGTAAGGATTTTTTAAGCACTAAAAATGTCTTACTTCATTTTTATAGACAGCAAACATGGCATAAAACATCCTCCAGCTAGCAATGCAAAGTCAACAGATAGATAGAAGAAATCTCTCAGCCTATACACCTGCCAAAGAAGGACCAAAAAATTTGGGGAGACTGGGATAATCACATCTCTGTTACCAAGATTTTTCAGGACAACACTGCACAGTGCTTTTATGGCATTTTTAAGTAGAATGCTATGATGGGCTTCATACACCTTACACCAGCAAAATACTTAACTGGTTACGAACACAGTAATGAATGTGCCCAGTGAACTTTGAGAGCTGCAAATTCCTGCCTTCTAGCATGCAACTGTTTTTATCACCATCCCAGCTACCCACAGCTCTCTGGCTTTGAATCAGGTTTCTTTTCTCATGGTAGATTCAGTTATAATACATCACTTCTGGAGGGGTGGAGATGTTAATTTTCTCAGTTTTTATCTCTAGCGCTTTTCTAGAAAGCAACCAGGTGAGCCAAACAAGGGCTCATAGAGTGACCCCAATGTTTGTAAGACACTACAAGCAAAAAATGATTTTTTATAATGTTTATTTTGTGGACGGTTCTGTCTCAGAAACATAGAAAATGAAACAAACACCTTATGAAGTAAATTGAACTTCTTCAAGGTTCTTGCAAATATTGACTGATTTGGAGGTGAGAACTTAACGCTTCTGTCCCTATCAAGATCTATTCTGCTTGTTAAGGCTTCAAGTTCACTTCAGTTCTCAAATTAGGGGTGAAACAAGACTCAAATATTGGCTCTGCTAATTGCAGTCAGACTCCTACAACAATACACAAACCACGAACAATTTATCAAAATAAAGCTTACATAACTGTTTTCATTTTGTTAGCAGTAGTTTCAATCACTGCTAAAGTCTTTTAAGTAAAAGTCTTTTCTCCTAAAGTACTTAAAACGGGATTATTTTGTATATACTCACTAAGGGTTGGATTGCAGTGTAAGCCCATTATAGTGGAAAAAGAGAGAAATAAAAGCTCCACTGCATCTGGAGGAGGATCAGAAGGCACATCCATGATTCCCACACAGCCATAGTCCTCTGCAGCTCTCCCCCCATGACAGCTGTTTTGTGAGGTACCTGGAGCAGATCTACAGCTGAGCGACCATCCTGGGAGTCAATCAAGAAGCCTCTTTATTCCCCTCCAGTAGGCAAACAGAAGATTTCTGACTTCCTATTGCTCCCTGCAGCTTCCTTGCCAGGGTCCAAAGTGTCACCCTATGGAGATGAAACCCTACATCCACATCCAAAGGCTTTTAATAAGCAAAGATATTCTGCATACCTCTGCAGACCCACACTTAGGGAGAAGTGAGGTGCTTCACCTTCTGTTTTGCTGAGTGACAGAGAATACTGTTTGCAAAAAACTTGCCATGCTCCTGTTATGAGCTGCCTTATATGCGACAGCATTCAAATTCAGCAATATGCTACACTTACAATCCATGCAGCACAAAGCTGAATGCACTGTTGAATACAAAATACTACACAGGAGTAATGGCTCACAGACTGATCTTACATACCTCACTGAAGGTACAGAGCAACTCCATTAAACAATGAAACAAAAAAAAAACCACATCCCGCTCAACCCTGGCTCACTACATTACCGTTTCCTTTTGATTAAAAAAATCCCAACAACAAGCATTACACTTAGTTATTTACCTAGTAGAGTAACTTGTTTAAGATTTTTGGCACTATTTCAGTTAACCTTTGTAATTTGTCTTGTAACATTTTTAAATACACCACACGAATAGAAAACTGCATTTCAAAGAACTGCAAAGCCACAAGTTACATAACAATGGCTGTAAAGTGGAATATGTTTCAACTCATAATAGGTATAATTAGCACAATAGAAATACATCACATTATATTTCAGTGTACCTTTAAAATGTTCCAGATGCTTTATGCTTTCAATACTTCATTTATATTTACTTAAATTCTTATTAAGCAAGGTTTGTAAAGGAACAGTACACAGACCTGACAGCTAAACACCAAATTGCTCATTTTTTTACTAGTGTGACTAAATAGGAGAAAATTATATTCTGTTTGCTGCTCTCCTCTTCACAAAAACCAAACAAAAACCTCAGCTAACAAACCTATTCAAATACAGTGCCATATAGATATACAGGAGGTGAGACGAGATAACACGTTGCTCTGTTCTTTGGTTTTTTCTCTACGAAACTGCATGGTCTTAGGAAATTAAAGAAAATAAAAGCACAAAACAAAGTAACAACTATAATCCTTGAGAGTTTAAAAAATAGTCTTATATGAAAATACCATCTTCCAAATGCAGTCTGAAAGTCTGTGATTACACCTTGTCCTAAAGATTATTCTCTACCTTAAAATTTTGGTACCTATTCTTAGATAAATCCATTCATACTTCCCGGTACAGCTTCAGTATTCCCACTGCTTTCCCTTTTGTTGACTGTCTCATCCCTAAGTATTTTTCCACTTAAGTCAGATCTCTCACCCATAACTATTTTTACATCAGGAACCTGTTGCCTACATGGCCAAACACTTACCTACAATGCACTTTTCACTACCATGACTAAGAGAAAAGCTGTGGCTTCACCACCCGTGTGAGAGCCTGGCTCACTGCCCACAGCCAGCCTGAGGTTTCCTCCTGACACAGACAACTGAAACTAGTGGAACTTGCAGCACCACCATGACCTCTGCCTTTAACCTTGAAAAAGCTGTTATCTCTATAGCACTCCTTTTTTCTCTGGTAACACAGACAAATGCCTTTTGGAGGGTTTCAGCTGGAATGAAGTATTTCAGTAATTATGATTCCTCTGACGGCTTTAATGCAGAAATCTTCCCACACAAAATGTTTTCTGTTGCTGCAAACTATACATCTTCTGATTTTTTGATCTCTCTGTGATATCCCCTGTATGCGAAACTCCATCCACACTAGTCTTTCATGGTCAAATACAATAAATCGACATCTCTATTCCACTGTCATTCTCTCCCACTTCTTCTCTCCAACATATTCTCCCTCTTCTTTTGCAATCTCCCAGTTACTTCTGGAGCTATTTATTCTACCAAGAGAAAAATCCTTCTGTTGTTATTTCCAATTGTTTCATTTTTCATTCAGTTTTTGTTCCTGTCTCTGTGTGCCTGACCTGTATGAAGAAGTCTCAATTCTAAAAATGTCGCCGCTTATAAAATACATGCTTGTGTTGCTTCTCCATTGCATCCTCTCTCAATGGAGAATTTGATAAGGCTTTTTTTCTTGTTTCCTGGCATGTCCTTGGACCACACACTTCAACTGTTTTCTACTTAGGTCATGTCCAGCCACAGCACAAAGAATTGTCTCCCGCCAAGAAGCACCTCTTGTTTCTAACACAACAGTACCCCAGTTCAGTACCCCACTGATCTTTCCATTCTCTTAGATGGCATTGGTTCCTCTGTCTTCCAAGATAAGTGGAGCAAGTTATTAAGAAAGTCCTTGGTGCACGGAGACAGCATATACACATTCCAGCCTAAGCAGTGCTTCAAGGTACTTAGACAAGCTTCATTACTGAATAATCCGAGCACTTAACAAGCTTTAGGTATTTATCCCCACAACAGTCCTGTAAGAGATCCCTATTTTTACCTGACAGGGAACTGAGGCATAGGAAAACTACTTATGCTACTTAACCACGGGATATCTGTGATAACTTGGGAACCAAAGCTAAGTCTCTGATAACTGAGACTAGAATGCTAATCTACAGACTATTCCTCCCACTTCCTGAATGATAAGGGTTCAGCAAATACATGCAGTTTTTTCCCCTGCTGTACTAGGAGTGATCTGTGCATAGATGAGCTATTTTGGCTGGCTTCAAGGCAAAGAAGTGGAGTGTCTTTTCTCCCCCTATACACCTTTAGCCAGAAACTGTTTAGCCATTTGCATTTTGTTGCATGTGGCACTTCTAATTTTAGTCTTTGATACAACAATAATTGATGTTCCTATAGATATTACCAGATGCAGTTAAAGGAAAAAAAAAAAACAAAACAACAAACCACCACAAGAAGGAGGAGAAGAATGTGTTATGCGTGGTTTCTGTACAGAATTCCAAAGCGACTGCGAAATCCCTGCTATTTCAAGTACCATCATGTTTCCTCTAATTCTGAACGCTTTTTGTACTGGTTATAGCTCTGTGGTTTGTTTTTATGTGAAAAAGGATTATTCATTTTCTATCATCTATCTTCCCGTTTAAACTTTACTTACTAAAAGATCTGCATTCTACTCATCTCTCTGAACTCAGATTTTTATGTGGAAATGCAAGAGATGTTGGCCTGTCTATCACGGCTCCAAAGGCTATCTAAAGCAGGATCTATAAAAACCCAGCATACATTTAGGTTACGCCAGCAGAGTTACATTAAACAAACTATAGATCCTGCAGTTGGCATAGGCCAAATGAATCCACAGTGTACCAGCACTTCTGAACATCTAAAACTCTTTGTTTCTCTCCAGGAGCTTTCCTCCAGCCTGTCTCCTCAGCACAACTGTCCAAGCTGCACCACTGAGCCTTGCTTGTAACCTGAGTCAATCAGCCAAGGAGGTTATACCAAGGCTGTGGGGTTTAGTCTCAACAATCTAACTTTCTCTACCACTGAAAATCTTAGATAATATTCAACATGTAGAGCTAAACTAAAATCAAGTTCAAGGTTCAAGATGAACTATAGATCATTAGAAGTTCTTTTCTGGGAGGAAAAATAACAAAATAACAAGTTGGACCATTTGCTTGTGCTATAAAGACATCTGCCTTCGGAAAGTATGATTCATCACACTGCACTGCTCAACACCCTTTGTCAAAGCTTTCATCAAATATGGAGAATAAAAATCAAAATTCTAAGCATTATTCTGCTCAGGACAATGATATGCATAGAATCATAAAATCACAGAATAGTTAGGGTTCAAACAGTTTTAGAGTCTGTTGCCTATTTTGAAAAAGCAGCTCCACTACACCATGAAGAAACGCTGTCTACGCAGAGATAGTAGCCAGAAGTAGGCGCTATGACTCTACTAGTACAACTTTTCAGAGACAAAGTTGTAATAAATTATTATCTGTATCAGACAGGTAAGTCTGCTGAAGTGGGGGACAGGGATAGAGTTAGAAAGATGAAAAGACAGAAAGATGAAGAGGAACACTGTGGCGAATCATGTGCCTAA
The DNA here is from genome assembly GCA_017639245.1 of Myiopsitta monachus. Taxonomy (NCBI): domain Eukaryota; kingdom Metazoa; phylum Chordata; class Aves; order Psittaciformes; family Psittacidae; genus Myiopsitta; species Myiopsitta monachus. The sequence goes on from CM029927.1 coordinate 5,226,357, forward strand.
TGCGGACAAAAATAATAAAGTTATTTCCAAGGGACAGGTAGAACTTAGGGAACTAAAAATGGTTTTGATCCTCAATAAGCAAGATTACTGTTTCCTAGGACTAAAATTGTACAATCTCTAGATCTACATTTCTGTGAATTTCAAAACAAACCAAGTATTCTTTCTAAATAGCAGCAAATTTATTAAATAGGCTGTCTGCTTCAAACTGAACCCATGAACTGATCAAGTCAGCCTAAGCCTATTCTTTATATTCTTTAAGTTTCAACGGAAGATGGAAACAACACCTGAAAATATGAAGTCCATTTAAACATCACAGACTTCACCTTTATTGCTTGTTTCATCCTATCCTTATGACAAAGTATAGTTTGTGCACAGGGGGAAATCTGAACATCTATTATCTAGTTCACTTTCTAGTTTATAAACTACTAAACAAGGTCAAGAGTGTTGAGAATAGCAGCTTAAAACTATCACATGAATGACGAGAAATGGCCAGTTGTGTTTCTAACTCATTTAATATAGGACCATACTGCTACACTCCTTGGGACATGCTATGATGTTACAATGTACAGGTAAGTCAATTCTACCGTTACAAATTATCCCGTTTCCACTCACGCATCAGAGCCACAATGTACATTTATGTATAAGAGTCAAATTATCTAGGTCAAATTATCCCAATTTATGGATCTGTCCCATGCTAGAACTTTTACATCAAGGGCCCACATTCTGTAAAGTCTGGTACGATCTTGAACCAGAACATGGTCATGAATGAGTGTATGGCATTTACAGTTACCAACACGCTAACATTTAGCTTGATATATCTTACAGATGGCTGTAGTTTGCCACAGCAGGGAGAAGATCTTGGCAGGGAAGCACAGAAAACAATAAACACTGAAGTTTTTAGAGCTGGATTTTCAGAAACTGGCCTCTATATTTGTGACATCTGAAGTTAGTCTGGAAATAAAGCTTTTAATTTCCTCTGTATTCGTTGCCAAGAATGCAAGGAAACCTTGAAAGGAGGAACAGGAGATGAATGAAGTGGGCTGTGGAAGGTAAGGATTTGCAGCAGCAGCATGTAGAGGTGTCCTCCTACAACAGCGGAGAAGACACTGAAGTTGGTTTCCTTCTGCAAGGTCAAAAGCTCAGACAACCAAAAGTGAGATGTAACTACCGAAAAAACCCTTACTCAACATATTTGTGGAGCCTAATGTTCTAGGTTACTCAACCTTGCAACATCCACAAAGGCCTTCTAGCAGTAGAGTTAGTATTAGCTTCCCAGACTCTACCTACCTACAAAACCATCTTAACATAGCCAAAGAAAAGATTAGTTGGCTCAAAACTAGCACCAGTAAAAGACGGATTTCAATTAGCAGGAACTTCACCTTGCTTCCAGTATGGGCCAAATGTCATTCAAAGAACTGTCTTTTGCATCTGTCAAATGCAACAAAGAACTGTCTTTTGCTCCTCTGTCCCTGATCCACTGAACATGTGGAACTGCAGTGTGAGGACAGGGCCATGGGTCTGCTAGGGAAGTGTAGTTCCCTCCATCTCCAACCAGTTCCTTCTCACAGCCCCCAGTAAGGTGAGCTAGGCCACGCTAGAAGTGGTGACCAGGGCTGGCAACAGACCAGCCAAACGCAGTTGACAATAGGGGCTGGGAAGACATCCCTCAAGATGGGATGGAATGGGGTTAAGGTCGGGGTTGGGGTGGTGCTCAGCTCAGCAGGGCCAAGGATTGGCTAGGGGTATGGTGTGTCAGGGCCAGGGACAAAATGCAGCTCTGAGTGGAAGGGTGAGGGTGAGCCCTGCTGAGGTTTCTTACAGCTTTCAAGACTGGACATTTGTGTCCTTAGCCAAGGCAGCCAAATATCAGGAGGTGAGGAACAGATGTACTCAGGGCTCTCCATAATACGTAATTTGTATACACAGATGTGTATGCACCATATACTACTATTCTTCTGAGCATGCAGGCAGTGAATAAACATAGTGCCAACTTCACTGTCTCTGCACTCTGGCCAGCCTCAATGAATCCATGTGGGACAGGGATGGTTCACTCTCCTCTTGCAGCAGGAGGCTTTCCTCACAAGAAATTCCCACTCTTCCTGGAGAAGAGGAGCCAGAAGGCATGGTGAGTCACCACTGCCTTCCTGCAGTGCCCCTTCAGCCACACCACATTGCTTCATCCTTCACACAGAAAAAAACCAGTAAAATCCCACATGATTCCTGAGAGATTTCTACTTCACAGTCTCTTACTAAAAATGTCATTTACCATCTATAAGAAAGAGGGCAACTGTGCACAGGCTGCCTTATGGTTTGATGTGCAATACTCCTTTAGTAAACATATGAACCAAGTCTTCAGCCTCTGTGGTCTTCATAGCTGTGCTCCTTGATCTATTGACTAAAAGCTGCTGGTAGCCTGTAGGATATTCCAAGATAATCTCCAAAAATATTGTAAGAATTAAAAGCTGAGAAGAAGACAACATATGCACATCCCTGCAAACACAAGCCAGTACACAAAAAAGTGGAAAAACAAGCAACATAAAAGAAAACAAACAACATTCAAAGTTTTGCTTCATTTTTATCTATTGGCAAATGAAAACCACTGCACTGTCACTGAAGAGATAGATCTTTGGTCTGTGCTCTCCAAAAGCCTGAGTAGTCCTTTGATTAAATAAGATTGGGAATCACTGCTTTAAAGTACCCATCACTGCGGCAGCTGAGACCCTCCTGAGTAAATTAGATCTGCACTGTACAGCACCAACTCAATTGAAAGGAGCTATTTGGTCTCCAAACTATTCTGTAGTGCTAAAAAAAAAAAAAATGTTGAGAGACTGAAAGAATGTTTTATAACAATCATCCTGCTTCTGGTAGTGGAAATACTTTATCACAACTGCTCTGTAAGACACATTGAGAGTTAGTCTTTCATAGGAGATATTTATTTAGGATGCTATGTTAGAAAGACAGCCTGTCACTTCACAGCATTTTTCTTTTCATTTTCTTGATCATTTGATGTTTAAATAAAGTCAGTTAAATGATCTCCTCAGCTCCTAGTTTTTGATGTCTTTATTTTTATTGTTATCTTTTTATTCCCTTTCCCAGCTCCTGAAATAATAAGTATTACTGTTATCCTAAGCAAGCTAATCATTCTGCTACCATGCATAAGTAATCTAGTTTCATTTCCCTTGTGACATTTTTGGGGTTAAGGAAGAAAGCTAAAGCTTCTACTAAAGTCATAAAACAACGGATTTTGTATCCTGAATTTTTCCTTCTCAAGAGCTCAATTTGAATATCCCAACTGCCATTAGAAAGGAAACCTTTCTAGAAACAACTCTGCCTCAACCTTGACTATGAGGCAAATAAGCAAAGTAACCATGAGCAGGGTGGTATGCATCACCTAGTAGGCTATGCACGTAGCAAACTGGAAAGCAGCTGCCTCTTTTTTGCTACACAATGTCAAAGTCTACCTTAAAAAACTGCCCAAAGATCAGAGATGGTTAAAACTCCAATACTTTCTCCAGGGAATTGCTCAATACCTTTTTCCTTCATCTGCAATAGATGAGAGCTTCTTAAAAAATGAGCAAGCATGACTCATTTTTATGACCAATGCACCATTTGCAAAATGCTTTCCAGCCAGATTGCAGTTCAAATAAGACATGTGTATTGTTGCAAAACAAAATATGCTGGCTGAACAGAATGTATTCATCTATATTAGTTTTTCTTTCTAAATCCAGCAGGCTGGGAGCTAAATTAATCTGCTGAGTGCTAAATTCATCTACTGAGAGCTACTGTAGATTCAGGGAAATGTTTTGAGTGCTGTAGCAAACAAGTCTCACTCACTCAGGAGCCCTCTGTGGGCTGTTGGCGTTTTAACCATTTTGTCTGCTTTCAAGCAAGCAAGCAGCTGATAGATGAGGAAAACGCTCATTGATTTGCAGTGGCAGCACTACAGCCAATCAGCCCTAGAACGAGACACAATCATGAATCTCTCCAACTATGCATATTTATATGCAGCTGTCGTACCTCCAAGTCTTCAGTGAATACAAAGTGCTTGTGTGGCCACCAAGATGCACAGTGCTACCCTGCAGCCTGCTCTCACTTAACTATGGCACGGGAAGATGGAATATATAGAAACACATTTCATTTTCCCTAGTTAAGCTACTCCACTAAAGTACATGTCTAATATGAGTATACTATACTCCCACAAATCTTAATCCAGATGCAATTTCAAAGGGCTAAATTATTTAAAGGAAACAAACATCTTGAAAGAACGTGTTTTCAGCAGAGTAAGCTGAGCTACAACCATACAGTAACACAGACAAGCTGTCTTGCCAACAGTGTCAAAAACCTCATGGTACTGAGGAAAGAATAAGACAGAGAACCTTCTCTTGTGCAAACTACAGTGGTGATGCAGGGGCAGCACACAGGGCACAAGGTATATCTTGCAAACGTAATGCCTCAACTCAGAAATGGGGCATGGGTGTTAAGAAGTGTAACACGAAGGTTTCCTTTTAGCTTAGCAAATTGTGAGAGTTTAAAAAATATCCAAAAAGGGAGAGGCCTGTGGGGCAGAAAGAGAGAGGACAAAGAGGAAACATAGATAGAGAAATACTTCTGTGAAAACTGAAAAACAGATCTGGCACGTGGTAGATGGCTACTGAGGTAAATGCACTAAGGATTCAGGGGGCTAGCTAGTATATTTAAAGGTCAAATCATTTTGTGTCTTCTGAATCGGAATGGCATTTTAAGTTCTTTCTTACAGCGTACAGGCCTGATTTCACACAAAGCTTCTGCAGACCTGTATCAGAAGCAAGCCAGAGCTGGAACAAAATCTGCGCAACCTCCAAAGGAGTTGAAATGAAGCCTACAGCCTCCATGTATAGGTGAGCATGGCTGCCTCTGGCGAGGATGCCCACAGCTGGGCTTGCCTCCACATCCCCTTGAGAACAGTCCATCCCAGGAGCTTGCTTGAGTTCCTAGAGTTACACAGAAAACTTACCCTCCCAAGTTAAGTCGGACTTGCTGCTCAAGCAAAGTTGCACTTGGAAACAGGGGTTTACACAAAAGCATGAAATCTAAAATCATTACAATCCAAAACAATAAATAATAATAATATTCATATATATTTTTAAAATATCTTCATTGAGTTGCTGGAAATATTAGCCACGCTAAGACATAAAGGTGGGAAGGGGTGGGAAAAGAACAGGATAGAGTATTTTTGTATCTGGTATTTACAATTGAAAAAGACTACAATCAGGTTTTATTTATTGTGGCAATCACATATAAACTTAACTCCTACTTTGAAATTATTCTCATATTTTCAATTTTAAAGAACAATAGAAAAAGACCTCCACTAAATGCCAAAAAAGAAGTCTCCTACATAGTATGCATATGCTAAATAAACCTGCTAATCTGAGAAAGATTGTTACAGAAATCTGTATCATTATAAGATCAAACTCCAAGTGGTATATCAAAATGATGGAAATCTTGTATGGATCAGGAAACGAAGCAAATGGACCTATTTTATCTTCAAGTTTATTACTGAAAATGGGTTTTATTATTTGCTGTGCATAGTTAAAGTGCTACCCAGACAAATTACAGCTGCTCTTTTAACCTGAACATAAGATGGCACAGTTCCAGCCAATCTGAAGTATGGTTTCGAGGCAGGATGTCAAATCTCAGCCCCCTGGGTTCCAGAATGATGGATTGAACCTTGAAAGTTGCAGCAGAGCAGCATATGTGATTTCTGTAGTGTATTTTGATCACTCATGAATATATTAAAGCATGTCCGTGCATGTTATTCAGTGTTTTATTTTATTGTTTTAAACTACCATTCAAAAAAATAAAAAGTAGTAATTTTTTCCAAAGGTAAACAAATAAATATTAAAAATGCAATGTTAATTTAAATGTAAAAGAACTGCCTCTAAATTTGTTTTTTCTTTGTTTACCAAAGAGAACTTTAGGCAATGATGTAGGCAAAATTACTCTATTTTAGAAGCCAGACCTCCTCACACAGCTATTGATACATACTGCCTACAAACTAAAAAAAAAAAAAATAAGAAAACGCAAAAGAATAAAGCTGTACTTTTTGGATTATCAACTATTGCAAGAACGTAACAACTATTAATCGTTTTAAAAACACTTTTTGGCATGCAACTACACTGTCCAAATGTTAGACATCGGCCACACCTGCTCATTCTGGTGCTCCAAATGTTGCTACACCATCACTTCCTTAATTTATTTTCCACTCTTTTGTGTGCCTCTTACTTTGAAGAACTGTTTTCCTACAAAACCATAATTATAACAAGGAAAGATATCCCCCAAAATGTCCCTTAGATAGCTGGGGGAAGGTGGAGGATACTCATTCAATATGTTGAGACTATTGTAGAGTTCATCCTGATTGTGTGCTTGAGGAGAGGCTTCCTGGGCAGGAAACATCTCCTGCTGTGTGCTGCATAGCTCAGTGAGGGGTTCTGGGCTCAGCCTGTGAGTACCATCACAGTACAATAAATAAATATGTTACCAACATCACAATACCACAAGCTAAACCCCACTGAAGTCTTTAGCTGATCAAGATGCATGTGAATACACACTGTAGAGTTCTCAGAATCAGGGGCAGAGCAAAATTCCTAAAAGATTGGGGCAGTGTCAAGAGGAACACGCACTTTTAGTAAAAGTAAAGACAAAAACAAAGAGTGGAAAGTCAATATACAGCAATCTTATGAATGATTTGCACAACCTGGCCTTTTGAAAGCTCCTAATTTACATATTTTTCTGCTAGTTAATATCTGCCTCCAGGACATGTTTTTAAACATGGCATTAACATTGTGAATTTTCTGCTTTTTCAACTTCTATGGCTTTGCCCTTCAGAATCCTCTGGCTTATGCTGCAGGAAAAAAAAATAAATAAAAGAGGCTCTTATTTTTAATTTTCTAATTCAGTAACAAGATACCAACTTCTACCTGAAGAATGGTTTGAAATACTACTCCAAGTACATATTATTTTACATCACGGAGGTGCAAATAATATCATTTCAGAATCTAGTTAATTTCTGCTTCTGTATGATTATTAGTTTAAAATCACCTTTAGTTTTAAAATTTTTACATTGGTCAAGACCACATTACAGACTCACATGGAAGACTGAGACAGGACAGCGCTTCTGGAGATCACCTGGGCCAACTGCTCAGTGCAGCGTCAGCCAGAGCAGGCTGCTCAGGGCTGTGCCCAGTTGGGTTAAAATGTCTCCAAGGATGGAGACTCCACAGTTCCAGTGTTGACCAACCCCACAGTAAAAAGCTGTGGTTTTTAAAGATTATTTTTAAATGGAATAACCTCTCATCTTTTCACTGAATACCATTAAAGGGTCTGGCTCCATCTTCTGTACCGCATCAAGCGAGGTTTGTATATACATCAGGCACACTGTGTGTTGTATTTAAACAAAAGAAATTAAATGTCTAAAGTTCATTTGCTTACAAATGTGTCTTCCCACCTTTCCACTTCATTTCTGTCAAGTTGAGGGCATGACAGCAGGAACAACAAAATTAGGAAACTAATCAGGATGTACTAACTAAAAGAAAAGATGATGTTCTTATTACCTTAGTGTCCGGATATTTGCTTGTAAGTATGTAGACAGAAACCAGAAATGACTGGCTGAGTTTCAGTGTAGAACCTCAGGGTTTAAAAATGCTAGACCTTTTTTTAAGTTTTAAAGGAAAGTAAGCACAAAGATTACTTTAAAACCTAAGGCATCTCAGGTGTGAAAAGTAACCCCTTTAGTTTTCATTTCTTCTTTAAACAATGCTGCAGACAATTTTACTGCATTAAGAGTAAAAAGTAAATAAACATTTTAAGTTTCTAACAGTGATCATCTTTGCAGCGACTGAACTTTTCATAAGAACGGCTTTAAAGAAACCCCTCTTAAACTGAAAGCACAATTAGACTCAAAGGAAGTTTCAGCCACTTGCAAAATTAATTCAATAGCTATTTTTAATAAAGGTGTGGAAAATTACAAATGTGACTGTCAGACATGACCTGGGATTTGCAGACTTTTCAAAATCTGTGGTTTTGAAATTTGATTGATTCTATATACAAATGGTTAACAGACAAGCTGCATCACTAAGACGTTCACCTTTGTATTAATGTTAAAAATTCCTGTACGTTGCCATGATTTACAGACCATAAATAAATCTACCAACAGAGTTAGGTAAAGCTATTAATTTAGCTATAATACTTGACATGAGGAGCACTATAGTTAATTGATTAGTCTGCATGAAAAATAATTTTGAATTAAATCTGTCTAATGTAAGCTTCTGCTGCTGTTACCCATTAAACTCCTTCACTCCATGTATCACCGTGAACAAATGACAACAGTTCCCCAACAATTTATGAATTTGTCTTTTCTTTGTAATAAGATCATTTGGTATTCTAAGTGGCCAGCTTTCCAGGCTTAGGATCCTACACACTTTATCATCCTTAAGTTTAATTTGGCGCCAACTGCTGAGTATTTGTTTCTTGGTTATTTCATTCCTTGACGTCTTACAAAACTGGGAGATGGAAGTCTTATTTTTTTTAACTTAAAGCAGAGAGGGCACAGCAACAGCAACTCCTTTGAGCCTTTCCAGCGCTTCTGGAAAACAGAAGCAAACAAAACTAACAAGAGACTACGTACCTTTCTTCCAGTTTAGCCATCAGAAAGTCTACTGTGCAAGGTACAGGCTGCAGAGGCTGGATCCCTCTATGACACAGACATAGGGACTACGAACATTTCAGGCTAAACACGGGCAGCTGAGCAGTCAGGGGGTAGCTTCACGTCTTCTCCAAGTCGAACCAAACAGGCAACTTTCCTCTGCTTGCCACAGTCTCTGACTCAGGCTTCTGCTTATCACCACCCAGGAATGAAATTCAGACTCTACTGAAGTCAATGGCAAAACTCTTATTCAACAGGCCCAAAATTTTGCCTGAGTTTATTACTGATTTTATAGCAGTGACAAAATCTGATATTCTATTACCAAACTCTTAAGACACCAGCTGCCTTCCTGTTTAGGACTGCGTGTTAACACATTTTTCCAAGAATTAGATATTTGTGGCCATAGAAGGGAAACCAAAGAAGAAATAAAAAGGAAAGCAAAAATAAAATAAAGGACAACTACAAACAGTTAGCATATATGCTGTAAGTAAAACAAAAGATTTTTCCAGTGTAAAGGCATCAATTTATTACCAAAATACTTCTTTCCTTTGAATGGAAACTAAGTTCTCTTTTGTCTTTTTTTTTCCTTTGTATTTTATTCTTTGTTACTATTCATTATCATTAAATTTCCTGTAATTAAGACTGCTGAATTAAAAACACATGGCTGCTTGTAAAGCCAATACTTCTCAACCTAATGAAATCCCAGAACCATGTTTAGCCACGAAAGAGCAGATCAGTTTTCATTAGTGCTGTAGGATTTATTAAAACTTACTATAGTAGAGCTACAAGTTCTACCTACTGACCGATTAAGCAGTGACTGTATTTGTGAGCATAAGCACTGCACAACGTGAAAGTTGTCTTACAGAACATGACATAGTAATGTAAAAATCCAATTCCCAAAATGTGTGCTGATTTTACTTCCAACAGACAGACCATATCATAAACTCAGGGTATCCATTATTTTAAACTAACTCAAAATATTGACTTTTATGGGACAAAATCAAGGAAACGCTGCTGAAACAATATATTCCTAAACCTCACTGGGTCAATAATTTTCCAAGAATACAGTCTACCTGCCACTTCCACATCTTATATATTTTGCTTTATCATTTTGCAGTTGTAGTTTATAATACGTTATTTACCCCAAACTGCGCCTGCCAGAGTTTTGTTTGGCTTCACCTTCCACCTGCAGACCTAAGAAAAATTGCTTCTTTAAATAAATTTTTATTCACAGTATTGAAATGCTAGATAACTCTTTTCAAGTCATATGACAGCTTGTTTCAAAGAAACAGAGAATCATTGCGCCTAGAGAGAGACGCTGTCTAAAAATATTGTAAATACTTGTGCTCACAGCTTCTGATGAGACCAACTCGCTGTGAAATGCCATTTTTCAGCTACACAAGCGCATTTCAGACCATGTCTGGTTTTCACCTCCAGTCCTACCTTCTGATATGTAATAGATTTCTTCATTTATTATCCAACTGGCATTTAGAATAATGCGTTACAGTAGGTTTCACAGGATGCTGTTTCTGTATTCATAATGAGCAGAAAAAATCAGGAATGAACTTTAAGTACTGTGTGAAGAGCAAAGGACAATCCTTTGAGTACACTCTCCTTTTCAACTCTCTTATTTTATATGCTCAGGCTATTTTTTGAAACAAAGTCCCACAAAAATGGCAGCTTTTGCATCTTTCTTATGATAAGCACTGCACTGTGTGAAGGCACCAGCCAACTGCTATATTTAACTTCATCCTTCAGATATGATATTGACATTTTATGAAATTTATAATAAAAGCTATAATGATTTGAGAGTTGGTCTCCAGAAATAAACCTAAAATATATCTCCAGATACATAAGTGAGAATTTTGCAACATGCAAACTTTCAGCAAATATCATAGGGCAATCTGGTCTCTGTGACAAGAACTTGTTCTTCCCAGATTAAAAGACAGGAGAAGAATCATTGTTTGGAGCCATGTAGCTCTGTCCATAATGAAAAAGTGATGTAGATTTCAAAGCATAAGAAGACTGCACTACTTCAAACCTTGGAGAAGAGAATGAGGTGGGAATTTTGAAGTTAGCTTCAGATCAGTTAGAAGAATCCTGCTCTATTTTCCCTCAAGCTTAATAAACCCCAATAGTAGAGCTCAAAAAAAGGTCAGTGATTGTCCTGTAGCTTGACTTCTAGTATCTAACTTTCCTCATTTCAGAAGACACATTTCTATGCCCATCAATGGACAGTGAGAGGCTCTTCCAGAGGAAAATTCCAATTGCCTCTTTTTCTGATGTCTTTTTACATTAGATGATGGAAACAGCCCCCAGACTCTCCAAGAATGGATGCGTGGAATCATATTACAAAATCAAAGGACTCCAATAAATGATTATTAATTTCTGCTTCTGTCTTTAGTGAAGGCACAGTAAGTGGATTCTATCCTAGAAACCATAGGAAATTCTTCAGAAGCTACGACTGAACTGAAAGAGTAAAGAATTATTGCCAAATGTCAGGAAATACTGCGCTCCATGGGTAAAAGCAGACCTAGATTAGTTAAAGCTCTGCACTGTAAATAACCCACAATGAGGATATCATTGAATCACCTGCATAAATGTAAATTTGGAATAACTTAATTAAACAGGAGAAGCTTATGACATGATGCCACCACTCCTTTTTTCTGTTTTTTTAACATCACAGCTTATAACCAGTATTAACAAAAGCTTTACAAAAGCAACAAGTAAACAAGCAGACAAGTGTCCAGTGATTGCGTGATGCAAAGGTTACCCTGTGTTTCAACAATGACAAAGAACCACGAGAAACACTGGCAGTGAGTAATAGGATGGGGCTGAGAAGAGCTGATCAAGATGAAAACAGAACTGGCTTGGACAAAACAGAGGTTCCCCAAAGCGGTATTACAGTGAGCAACTGGAGAGTTCCAAAATCCAGAAAAGCAACTTTACAACTGGATTTCAAAATTAAGGAGCCAGCAATGGAAGTAACCCACGTGAGACATCTGAACAGCTTTCCAGTGCAACAGGCCTATATTGCAGTATTTTGAGTGCCCTGTCCTTTTGAAGGAAGAGCTTTAAGGTAAAACATAACAGAAGAAGGTGCAGTAGCTAAACTATTAAGTGACAAACAGGGAAAAAAAAAAACTCATGGAAAAATTATGGGCAAGTTTTATATTGCAAAACTGAATTCTTCATTTCAGGGTGAAGTCTGTCCAAACTTCAGCTAGGATTTTTGTTTGCTTGCTGTTAATAAGGTGGTGAGAATCACTTTGCCACCACTTCGGTGTTCTTGGGGGTAAAGACTGAAGTTTTTTGCCATCAGTGACCCAAACAAATAAAAAGATATCTATATAACAAGACCGCTATTCCCTCCTAACTTACTCTTAAGTAATGTGCTGTAAATAAATCCTGAGAACTGGTATGTTTTCTGCCATGGTATGGTGCCCACAGTCTTATATAGTCCATTTTGCTAAGTTTTACAGTATCATAGAATCATAGAAAAGTAAGGGTTGGAAAGGACCTTAAGATCATCTAGTTCCAGCCCCCCTGCCATGGGCAGGGACACCTCCCACTAAACCATGTCACCCAAGACTCTGTCCAACCCGGCCTTGAACACAGCCAGCAATGGAGCATTCACAACTTCCCTCGACAACCCATTCCAGTGCCTCACCACCCTTACAGTAAAGAACTTCTTCCTGATATCCAATCTAAGCTTCCCCAATTTAACTTTGAACCCTTTACCCCTTGTCCTATCACTACAGTCCCACATGAAGAGTCACTCCCCAGCATCCCTATAGGCCCCCTTCAGATATTGGAAGGCTGCTATGAGGTCTCCATGCAGCCTTCTCTTCTCCAGGCTGAACGGCCCCAACTTTCTCATCCTAGCTTCATACGGTAGGTGCTCCAGTCCACTGATCATCCTCACATTAAACTGCTGACAAGAGATCAGTTGTTACAGAATCAAGAGAACAAAAAATTCAGAGCCTGTTTTCTTGTTTTAACCCTGAGGTTTTGAGTATGTATAAGCCATCAAGAAGGAAAAACAGAGAGGAGCGTGCATAACTGGAAAATAAACAGAAAACTGCTGAACCAGTATTGTAATTCTAGCATAATGGGCCCTGAAGCTTCCCCTTCTGTTTTGTAAATCTATTTTCAAGTATTTCCTATATTTCCCAGTGAAAGCTGGGTTTTCCTGTTCTCAGTCATGCCTCATTACCCATGTCGTGTATAAAGAGGAAAGCAACTTTGGTCTGGCTGGAAGATTTCTTTCAGATGACACAATTCACTTCAGAACAGTTTAAAAATTGTATACGTGCAAGCAATATTGACATTTAAATACAGATTTGGGTTAAAAGGATATTTGGGATTCTCAGCACCAAAACTCTTGTTCGATATTGTTTTCCTGGAAGGGCACCTTACAGATGAAGTAAAGCATCAGCCTTGCCTCTAATTTCATCTGTCAGTTATTCTGCCTGATAGCTGTACATCAGCAGTCTCCCTTGCTACCATAAAAACATGAGCTCACTTTCTAGACTGCATCATAGATTCCTCACTGCTACTGTCTCATTACTCATGAGCACATTCAACCAAATTATTTCAGCTTAAAACAGATTTTTCAACATATACTTCTTAACTGGCATGTTGCACTTGTTTGTAACAAGCACAATGTCAGGGACGCAGAGATTTGATTTGTGTATGCTCTGAAAACTTTGAAATCTTACCTAGGAATATCCACCTCCGAGTGGTGTCCCTTCCCCCTCCCTTTTTCATAACTTCAGGTCACAACAGACCCCTATTTGTTCTTTTTCTGCTCCTCAATTTCCACAATCTCATCACAAGTCTGACATCTATTGTAGAAATACTCTGTGGAGTTTCCTTCAATTCCCACTGCAAGCTCAGATTTCTAAATTCTGATTCCTTTGATACTGATCCTCTGTGGGATTTTTGGCAATAACAATTCTTCTCACCAATTTATTAGTTTTTAAAAGGAAGATAAAATAACTGTTTGCAATAAAAAAATCAGATGTTTTGTGCTCAGAAGAGGAATAATACTTTGAGTAAAATACAAGTTCAGCATAGGAGAGCAGAAAGGCCAGATACTGCCTAATTCCTACATTGCCTCTATGATTATTTTGACCTTGTTTATCATCTTTGAGGTGCTTTGATAGATGTTCTTCAGCACCTCATCAGACCAGCCACACGTCAGAAAAGATCATGGTACGGACAACATCAAATGCATTGTCTAAAACCTACAAAAGAACCAAAAAATGTGGGCAAGACTGTGGCCGATAAAGGATAAAACAATTTATGGCAGAAAATGGGCAACTATGCTGTCCTCTGCAACTTAAAAGTGGATGGGATTTATACTCCAAAAAGAGAAGTTTGTCTGTTTCTAATGTGTGGGTTGGTTTTGGAGAGATTTTTAATTTTTTTTTTTTAACCAAACCCAAGGATACAGAAACTTTTCTACCTGAGAAGATAAAAAAAAAAAAAACAAAAAAAGAGTGGATTTTCAAAGTCTGTACTACCCAGGTGGATTACACTGCTTAAATATAAACAGTAACTGACTAGAAAATATATTTTCCAAGATTCTTCTTGCTGTAGTATGATCCTACAGTCAACTTGCAACCGGATGATTTTTACAAAAACCAACCTCCAGATACGGACCACGGTGATCAGCTGGCTATCTCTAAATGTTATCTAGATGAGTCTTTAACTGCAAAGAGTCCCATATGCCTTTGAAAGCACTCTTTTGCATGATTTTAGCACATATCATCTACTCAGTATCCTCATACTTCCTAGTATTTTTTTTGATGTATTATGGAAACCTGCTTCTACCTAAATTTGCTTTCTAGAATCCTTACCTTGCCCACATCCTTGCCATATTTTCAGACCACATGCTTCTTACTCTATCATGAACTATATTTTTGTTTTACTTTCCTGTGTTCCACTCAGTTCAACTTTCTTTTCTTCACTCGTATGCAGAGCAAGACAATTGGAATTTCCATTTTCTTCAATGACAACAAACATCTCCAACATTCCTTCTGCTCCCTTACTCTATTTTTGTTGACATTTTCTATTTGCTCTAGCAGACTTGTTTTGGATGTCCAGTGTATTGTGGTCTCCAGACTGTTTGCTTTCCAGTTTGAGACCTTCCTGGCAGTCAGGGGCCATAAATTTACTTTGTAGAGTGTTGAGGTAAACAGTCAGTGCTTAATGAATAAGACACCTGGTTGCTCAGGAAGAGACAGACAGGTCTCTTCCACCATCTTATGAGATACATTCTGCCCTACAAACTCCTCAGCTCACAAAGAAAGGTGAGAATCTGAATGTAACTTTGAACAGTTTTGACAAGAAATTATCTATCTACCTATCTAACATTGATGGTCTTTGATGCATTTGTCAGTATCCAGTATCCACCATCTTTTAAAGGAAGATACTGTAGTCCAGTGCAGCTCTACCTAGCATAACAAGACTTTGCAGTTTACCATTTTTTATCAAGAGTGTCATTTCCATGTTCTTCAAGCTTACTCACAGTATGTTACTCAATCCATTAGCAAAACACAGATTCCATGTACTCATCTTTGTATGTGCAACAGGACTTGTTTAGTATTAGATGCAGATTCTCAGCATTGTACACGTCTGTTTCTGTTAGTGGTAAGAAAAGGAGAAAGAAAAAAATCCAAACGAAATTACCACAATGCTCAAGCCCTAATTTAGCTACCCTATAAGTACAGTATCTTTCCACAGGCACTTTCATAGCCACTTAGGAAGGTGCCATCCTGAATCTGAAATAGCTTATTAGGGTTTGGGGTTTTGGGTTGTATTTTCTTTTTTCATCTATTCATAATTCATTAGTAAGTACACCACTTTATTTAAGCTTTACTGAAGTGGGGCTTTACCGCTGAATTTTCATTTCAGATGCCTCTGGGAACAATGGCCCAACGGATGGAGAAAACAGAGCACAGAATTTGCTCCTGGTACAAAGCCTCCAGGAGGGTTGCTCCTCTTCATGTCAGAAAGAATGCAGGTATTCAGGCACTGGACCAGGAAATACAACAGGAAAAAGGAGCCATGATAAGGTTGAAGTGACTTCTTTGCCCAAATGTCATCCACGAAATAAGCTCTTGCCTTACAAATCAGTTTGCCAGACGTGAAATAGTATCATAATGAAAGAAGTTGATTTTTTTTTTACTAACTACTTACAAGCTGAATAACAAGAAGCTCTGTGCACAAATTCTCCCTGAAATGTTAAGAACCTGTATATATTGGGGGTGGGTGGAGATGAAGTAATAGGAGAATGGAGGAAATGATGAAGTAAATGGGAAGATAGGTTAAAGAGAATACAAGTGATCACATAGTCCACCATGCTTATGCAAGGCAGCACCAGTTACTCTTGTTTTTCCTAGCACATTTGGCTAATGACTGCACTTAATTTAAATTTTCCTTGTAAATCAAATCTTCAAGACCTCTTATTAATGTCATTGTACTCTGCCTCCTTCTCACTGTAAACTGCCCAAAGCAGGATATCACACTTCAGAATACCAAAACACTCACAGCTAAGCAGTGACTATATACAGTAACTACACTACTGTGCAGACATTAATTTAAACTGAACAACTGACAGAGAGAGAAACTCATGCCCTGTTCCTAATTGGCTAAAGCTCATTTCTCAGAGATAAAAAATTTCTTTTTAACCATCTGAACTTGGATGCCAGTTCTAAGAAGCTTAGATAGCTCAAAATAAAAAGCTCCCTTCGTTGCATCACAGAAAAAAATGTAAATAATAAATATCTAGACCATATTTGCTCTTCTGTGCATTAATTCATTAATTAAATCAGCACTGATGAGAAATAATCTTAATTTTGAAGCATTTGATTAGCAAACAATACAGAGAAGGTCTTAGCAAAACAGGTGAAGAGGGGATATGTTCATCTTCAGTGCTACTGCCACAGCTGACAGCCCTACGGAAGACTAGAAGGCACAATGCCCACATTCTGGCTGAGGGCAGATATTCCTTCATAAGAAATTTGAAAAGTAATGGTATAATGATATATGGAATGACAACTCTATTAAGATCTGTGTCTTGAAACCTCCTTTAAACAATGGTAAAACATCATCAACAGGATCATATTAGCAAACAGCAAAAAACCAAGAGATTTCAGTGCAGTTCAATGGAGGGCTGATGCTGGGAGAAAGCAAATTACTGGAGTCATGGAGCTGGATGGTAGGATATGAGGCCTCCACAGAGACTACCTCTGGTTTCCCAAGAACTCCAGCTGTCTGCTAGTAGTTGTTTTGGCTACAGATGTGTACCACACAGGATTCCCAGGCACTGGAGGGAAAACCTAAAGGAGGTGAATGCTCAGGGCACAAACATACTGCATGGCTGTATACAAGCTTATCTGCGGTGTAGCGATCTTTGTGCACGTCTCTCTATATCAAGTGTATTTATTCTGGCGTAACACATACTGACCTTGAGGAAATAAATAAGTACACAACTATTGGTGGTTACAGGGAACTTATTTGCATGAGTATCTGAGGCTTATCCACAGCCAAAACCTTTGAACTAGGTTTTCCATATATTTCTGCCATCATCTACCTTAATCTCTCTAAGAAGGAACAGGAAAACTCATGGCTTAAATTGATAATTTCTTAACGTAAAAAAAACACAAGCACAAAGATTAAAGAAGTACAAAATACATAATGTTTGTTACATGATACAGTTAGCAGGAAACATTTTAGACAACTTTTGCTCAGAAAAAGCTGGTTCATTAAAAGCAGTTATTTGCAAGGAAAGGTGTCAATTCATTTGCCATTTAAAAAAGCAGAGAGTGTTTTGAAATTTCTTGAATATGCCACATAGATATTTTCAAGAATTCAAAGTTCTGACTTAAAATTCAAATTACCTTTTCCCCTGACCTTTATTTATAAGATTAGTATCTTTTATTTACTATTTCAGAGAGAAGAAAGTTCTGAAACTTCAAAAAATTCTTGACATATGATAATTATTTCTGATCCATCTTCAAGTTCTGTAAAGTCATTTCATGAAAATTTTTGAAGAATATTTTCTCAGAAACATTTTGAATGTATCTTTCCCTTCTCTGAGTTTTTCCATCATTAGGGATATATATTTTTTAAATAGTCTTAATATTTAAGTCCTCCTTTTTCTGTTTCTTACTTTTCCCAAGTTAGAGGTTCTAACTTTATAGACTATTTTCTTATAGCTACTAATTGTGAAGCTACAGGGAGAAGTCTTTAACTTGAGATGAAGAATAGGTATCTGGAAGACACAAATGCTGGCAATGATCGTGATTTACAAGGAAGTATTAAAATCAACAACTAAAGGCTCAATATAAAAAAAATGAATCACACAATGTTCCAAAGAAAGATAAAATACAATATAAAGCAGGGGGGTTCAAGTTTTTTTTCTGGGTGAAATAGGTGCATTGCACTTGAACTCTGGAATACTACCAAAACCAAGGAGATGGATGTTCAGAAAAGGATGGCCTTGCAGAATTGCCAATAAATAGCAGCAATTGTACATAACAGTTTATCCACTCACAGTCATCCACTCACTGGCCTCATGAAATTGCACTCAGTGTCTGGTAGAGGTAGAGACTGTATTTCTGTAGACATTTCTAAGTTTGATGTGAAATGGCATTTTATCACCAAAAAAAAGAAAAAAAAACAAAACACCAAAACCAACTAAACAAGAAAAGAACCCTAACAAAAAACCAAGACCAAAAGCAAACAGGCTTAGAATAGTTGGGTGCTAAAATCCGACCTTCTGGGCAAAAAAAGTGGTATAAATGTGATTTAATATTAAATGTATGTCCATGTGTCAGTAAACACATACGTGTAAAACACTCACTGATAGCAGAATTTTTAAGTATTTATATCAAGACAGAACATTTCTAATATACCTAGTCGTTGCAACATTAAAAAAAAAGGTCTTCTGTACTAGCAGGCAATATTGCTGAAATCAGCATTTTCCCTATGGAGTTCTTAATATCCAGCTTATTGATTTTCATCTGTTTCATTGTATCCTTAAGATGCCTCAGGCACAGATCAGATGCCCTGTGCTGATCAGGACCCTCTATCTCAGAAATGTGAAAATGTTCAAGCTAGAACAATCTCATTCACCAGCACTAGGACCTTACTGAGTTACCATATTAATGCAGAAAAGAACAAGCAGGACAGTTTGCTATCGTTTCTACCAAGGTTGCATTTTGAATCCCTCGCTGAATCTGGCAATGACTTTGTAAAAAGTTACATTTCATACAGAATTTAAATCAAAAATTTAAGCATGGATGGATTACATGTTAGGTTTCAGATTAAAAAAATATTTGATCTGAGGAGCTGTTGTTCTAATTCAATCTTCTGCAAAGTATTGCAATATCCACACACTTCAAAAGGTCTCACTTCCACTTAGTCAAGAAAGAGAGATTTAAATGGAAAAGACAACAACTATGAGGGAAAGTCCAACTAAGAGGAAACATCCGGAAAAAAATTAATTTACCCACTGTCAATATCCACTAAAATAAAATGTTAAGGGTCAGACTCTCACTTGAGAAGGAACACTGCAGAAGTAAAGGAAGTATATGCAAAGGCTGGGCAGTATTACACATAGTACCTTATAAAATTTCTCTTATTAGATAGCAGTCTGGTCAACAGTCCAAGACCCTTGGGCTACTAAGTTTCATCCTTGCTTTCTTATTTTCTTTTTTCCCAAATTAACTGGAAGCCATAGGTATCAGTAACTGGGGCACTGCTAGGAGAAGCGTCACTAAAATGGCAGGCACAGCATTCTTCCCTTGAGCTTCTTCCACGTAGCAGCAGTAACTAAAACTCCAGGAGTTGCAAAAACTCTCTTCTGAAACAGGAATTTTATTTTAATAAAAAGATTTCCAGGGAAATACTAGCTCTAACGAAATCAAGTGGATATGAGGACAAAGATTTTGTCTTAAAATCTCCATTTAGAAAATCTATTATTTTAATCCAAATCAAAATATCTGTCATCTCCTCTCAAAAATATTTTAAAGCCTGAATTTAGTGCTAATTAATTTTTTTTTTCCAGACAGTTCAACTAAGGATGCATTATGTAATCCTTTAAGTACAAAGTTTCTTCCGTTTTCTGTTCTGTCACAAAGGTAAATTTTCAGCACATTCTATTTTTCTTGTTTTCTGTCTATTTCACACATCTTGAAAATACAAATAAAGGAACTGAAGCAAATGTTTAAGGATGGTGTTTATTTCACGGCACTGAACACATAAAAACAAATGAAAAGCCCCAAACTTGCTGCATCTATCTGATAGCAAATAAAATCACTAGAAAGGAATCACCTCATTTTCATGAAATAAATGTTAATTTTTGTCCAGATAGATTTTGCATATTTGCCACAACCCCACTATGACCCACTCAGAGAAATTCCTGAGAAAACAACGTGAACATAAAATGCTACTGTCTGTTGCATAAAGACACCTCAGTTTTACAGTGGGGGTGTTGATGCTTTCAAACTTTTTATTACCTGAAAAAACATCAACGGCTTTACAATGATGAATGCAACACAGTTCAGTTTGTATTTGTAAAATTCACTTTTAAAAATGGCAGATGTGTGCCAGCACATCTGGAAACCACTCTTAATTATACTTCCCTCAAGTGGGAAAGCAGTAGCTTGTACCCATAGTGAAGCTTTTATATCTGACCACACAAATGCTAGCAACCACCTGTGCTTTACACTGATTTTCATTATAGAGTATATCACATTACTACCCTATTATTCCAGAATGACATTTGAAGCTGTTGTGTGACTAAGCTGCAGCAAGTGTGGTCTTGAAAAGGCCTCTGCTCTACAAAAATGTAATAAACTTGATTGCAGTTAGGGTACTTACCACTGAGGATATCACAATAGGTATGCTCCTAAAGTTGGCTTCTCTTGCTCTGAAAGTCATAAAAGATATACATTAACAACCATGCTTACCAGTCTGAGAACTGGAATTTTGCAAACTAATGTATACCCCCAAATGAGATACCTTGCCAGTATTTGGAATTCCTTTCAAATATTTGTTTCCTACTATTAATGAGGAGTATTATAGTCAAATACTCTGCTTCTTCAGGCATGCTCAGAGATTACAAAAAGCAATATCAACTATGCTCTGTTAGCCTAGCAGTAGTATTTCACTTCTGTCATAAATATTTTCATAGGATGCAAACATTGTGAGTTACAGGAATAGGCTGGGTTTTCTAAACTTAACCTTCCTCCCCTACTCTCCCCCTTCTCCCCTTACCCCCCCAAACATTTTTTGCATCACTGTTCCTCATTTCAAACCGAACCTCATTTTCAACCGAAAAAAAAAGTTGCTTCAGATCCCTCTGGAATCCTTTTCCTATTAAAAACACTTTTTCAATATTTTGGAGGAGTGTAATGCCAACACGCAAAGACCACAGTGGAAAAGGAAAATGCATTTCTAATGCTCAGCCTCTGGGAGACCTGGCATGCCCAGGAAGACTTGTCAGACATGGACACCAGTACACATAACTTGGCAAAATGTAAATTATGTCATTTTACAGGCTATATTTTAGAATAATTTGCTATGCTGACCTGCATAATGTGCAGATAAGTAAAAATAAAAAAAAAACACAACAATATCACTTCAGCATGATTTACTCTGTTTATCAGTTACTAAGCTTGAAAGAAAAGCTTCCACCCTGTTATACATCTAAAAAAGCCACATTCACCTGTCTTGTATTTTCTACCTTTAATTCAAGACTTAAGTTTTGCAGTAACTCATGAAGCCACAGAGGACTGCTCACCAGACTGAGCCCTCTCCCAGTGTGCTGCCCATATAACTTCACTGCATGCTACCAAGGGCTCTGTGATTGCAGCTGAATGAAATTCGTCATCTATGAGAAAGACTCAAAGCAGACCTCAGTGCAGGATCCCAAGGGAGCCGCTACATTCCCTCTCTACCATGCAGAACAACAACTGATCTGTATGGTTGCAAGTACCTTGGCTTTGCTCCTGCCCTCCCACTACTCTCCCTCGTTGCTACGCACAGCCATACCAAGGCATGGAAGCATCCCATGCTGCTGTCTTACACTATCCAGGAAAGCTGCTGCTTCTGTGGCTGGGAGGACTCTCTGGGTCAGCAGAGAGAGAACAACAATATTTGCTTTAGTGCACCTTTTTTTGTCACCTCAGAGCCTCCTGTATGACACCTGGTAGTCATCTTAAACGTTCACCCAACTACTATGCATTAGAACAATGTAGAGGGTGTTCACTGGATTGTATAAACAATTTTTGCAAAAATCTTCATCATATTTTAAGATATTGAATACGTTAACAGTCCATAATGCTGCTGTTGTAAATGCATAACCTGATTTAACATTGCAGACACCTTTCTTATCAATGCAAAGAAGGCATAATATTCCTGCCCCTTTTCTTTTGTTATCTGTGGTAATAATTTTAGATTGCTAAAAAAAAAAATATATGTACATTTCTGTGAATTGCTTAAACCCTAGGGAAAAAAAAAAAAAGGATCATGGTCTACTTTGAAATACAGACACACTCTGAATATAACTTGTTAAAGATTTTCCAACTAAATACACTCACAGAGCAGACAAAGACTGAAGCACTCTATGGTACTCTACAAAAGATAAAACTATGCTTCTTTGTTTGAAGGTGGAGGCATTCTGAAATCAAACTCACTGAAAGAAAATTATGTCTAATTATCAAAATAATGGACCTAGAATATAAATTAATTTCATCTTGGATATATGTTATCTAATGAAGCATTTAAATAAGAGATACACTAGAAGACAGGTTTCTGAACTCTGCTTGAAATGGTGATACAAATTGATATAATCAAGGTCAGCCACAAGAGTAATTTTTAGAAGGAGAGAAGGACGAGGGAAAAGACTGCAAAAGAGCAAAATAAGCACTCCGGTGTCTTCTTTTTTACAACACAAGGAAGGCATGTTCAAGCCTTTTACTCAGTAAACCTTCCTCCTTGATGAGTGCCAATGAAAACAATGAAGCTTCTTGAGGAAGATGGCAATGCCAGTCATGCTGGTTCCGTCAGGAACAAAGGGAGAACAGGCAGCTTTTGGCACCCCGAAGCAGCCAGGTCACAGTGTGCTGGATCTAAAGAGCTGCAAAGTCAAGGGGATTCTCTCTGCTGTTTGCAACAGGCCCTAGCTCAGCCCCTTACCCTTATACCTCTTTAACTATGCCACTCGTAATGCTGTCATCATGAGCTTAAGGATGTGACAGGGAAGGAGAGCAGAAATGTCTTTGAAGTCATGAAATATATCTGAGATCCTGGATACCTGCCATTTTAAAACACTGAGCTTAACACACTCAGCCTTAGCAGCAGGGTAACGGTGCGGAAGCAAGGAGCAAACAGACAGAGAAAATAAACCACTGTGGATACATCCCCCCTGCCTAACTTGCCCTGATTCCAGGCATTTTGAGTGCACTGGAGCCGTACCCACATAACTGCCAGTCAGGCAGACCTCATGCTTGCAGCCACACCGGAGCCTGCCCATTGTGTCGCTGTCCCTGAGACCCATTAGAAACCAGCTCCAGGACCAGGAGCTGATGCTTGGGGCTGCACACATCTGCAGAAGGGAAAACACCTGGGTTTAGCTACAAGGGGCCAGGGAGGCCAGGCAGGCAGAGGGATTACTCCCGGGAGCAGGGTACTGCTGATAAAGCCGCAGCCGTTTTCTCCAGAGCAGGGTTGATGTCGTGCCCATTCTCTCCTATAGTGAACTGCCTGAAAATACTAAAAAGTCATTGCAATCCTATTGGTCGTGCCAAAGGAGCTTGACTGGCAGGACAATGCATTTTTGTTCTCAATTAAAAACATTATTTGGGCTCAGTAATTATTTTAAAGCCAAGAGGAATAAGATTTTGTGATTATGACCACAATTTGTGTTTTGAAGCAAATGTTTTAAACTATCAAGGTTTCTTAAAGAGAGAGAGGGAGTAATAGTGAACACTGCTATGACTACATGTAACCTTCATCCAGCCAGGGCAATTTTACTTGTATTCTGAAATCACCGTAGCGTAATCACAAACCAAATCATAATTGTAGTGGAAAACCACATACAACATGCTGATATGGTGGGATCTCATTAGCACATTACATTACTGGGTACTGCGAGTGGTCTGCCTGCTATATTCTCTTTTCCTTAAGAACATACAGCAATCGTGGCTATTCTAATACAGAAAAATGGGAAGCAGAGCAAGATAGTAATACAGAGAATTTGTGTTAAATTGGATTTTCTTGTCTCCTCCTGTAGTTTTTATCACCGAGATGACAAAACATTATCATTAGCGGTTCATACCAAAAGTTAACATTTGCCCATCGTTTTCTATTTTCTCTAAACCACAAAGGTTGGAGCCTCTTATGCGCTCCCCTTATCTTATTCTGTTACTTTAGAATCTAAGAGCACACTATGCACATTAATCTTTCATGGCAGAGTTCACTGAAGTTCTGCCAAAATTCAATAATTACGTTCCATCCAATGCAGCAATCTATTTATCTCATTGCTGGAATTCAGAACATATAGAACAAAGTGCTTAGTTTATATGAATGAAATGCTTGCTAACACACACACACACAACCCCCAAGACAAAACAAAACAGCCCTGTATCATTTCTAAAGTTTTTAAACATACTGTAGAATCTATTGAGGAATAAAGCTATTTTTACAAGGCCTAATGTTTTCTTGATAAACTGAAAGTGTTCTACAATGTTTAGGTTTTGGTTTGTTTGGGTTTTTTTTCTTAGAAGTATTTTATAAATACGTTTGTAACTTTTATTCAAATGAATAACAATACATACCACTTAGACTGAACTACTAAAACATGAAATATTAAGGTCTAATGGCCATTATAAGTGCTAACGGCAAAGCAAGAATTTGTATTTTAAATGAAGAATAAATTGGTTTACTGCACTGAAATGGGTAACTAGGAGTTCAACAGTTCTATGGAGTAAAATTTAAGATACAAAATTACAACAAAGTTAAGCTTCATAATTGCACTCTTTCATGATATGTTTGCAAACAAAGAGAAAACATAAAGCCCTCCAAGTAGGAAGATTAGAGATTCATTTTTCCTGAAGGCTGTTAAAAATAAAAATGGCATAATCTTTCACCTTTTGTAGTCTCAGGAAAAGTAACTAACCAGTTAGTTACTGACCTAATTATAAAGAAGAAACATTAATCTACCAGCTTGGGATTTTAAAAAAAGGATCTATGCATTTTAACATTTACATGTATGAATACAGAATGTGCTAGTTTATCTGACGGAAGCATGACTTCTTTGTATGTTCATCCAGACAACACATTTCTTGATGAAGAAAAATGTTAATTTAGTATCTATAATCAAAAGCCAAATTTATAAGTTTGTAAGTTTTTAAGCAGAACCCTCTGCTACTTCATGATGTATTAGATTTTACACTCGAGGTGTACTATCAGACAAAATTTGACTGTGGATTCAGAACGGCTTACAAAGTTTTTGGAGCATAACTTGCTGTGATTTATAACAAAACAGAAATGAAAGCCTGTAGAAGTAGTGCACTAGCATGTGTTCATTATTTTACAGCAAATTCTCATAGGAAAAACTACGGGTATCACATTAAAATATTTTCAGGTTAGTTTTGCAGTAATTAGATGTGTATATGCATATTTTAAATTAACTCTACTCAATTTAGTAACTCCGGAGAAATTCCATGCAGAAGCAAATAAATTCCATGACAGTTTGCAAAAATTCTGCTATCATATTTATTTTTGCTCCCGGTATGGTCATTTTCTGGCAGTGCTTTACATTAAAATAGGATTCAAGTGTGCTGTATTTTTCCCTGCTGTAAAACTTTTTAAAAATCCCAGAAAAATGCAGTTAAGTTCTATCCATTTTATTTTACTTATGTTCTTCATCTATTTTTTCCAACATGTTAATCTTGTCTGCCTTCTTTCACTGTAAATACAATGTGTTATAGTTTAACTCGTAGGAGACTTTTGAGTATTGTAACTCAGTCCCCTGCAATGTAACAATGAGCAAACTCTCCCAGCCAAGTTATATGAAAGTACAGATACTGAAGAGTTTAGAAAGCTTGAGTTTTTCCCCAATCTAGCTATGCCTTGCATTATGCAATAAAGGAAACACACATACATACACACACACACACAAACACCTTACAGAAAACATACGGTTTAACAGAAGACAGACAATACCTGTAAAGCTCATTTTAACAGCAAGAACTACTGCAAAAGGGATCAGAACTGGGGAGAGGGGGGGGGGCGGGGGGGGGGGGGCAGGGGAAGGTGTGAAGAGCCTATTCCGCACCGATATTGCTGCTGAAGTATGGTATTGCTTAGAAGTAAACAACACGTATAGGAACGAACAAGCAACTCCTCAACTATAGCCACAAGTGCTGCTATGTAAAATAAAAATACCTAACAAAAATGCTGCCTCACACATTTTGTCTTCACATTGAATGCACATGGAAAAGACACTGGGGTAGAACACATACAGCAAGTACTTAGAGGTCCTTAATTTCCAGTCGTTGGGTTGCTTTGTTAAATACAGACTAAATTCACAAAATGTTCAAGTGTACAATAATAATGTATTCACTTACAGAGCCAGACTTGTTTATATAATATCAGCGAAGAATAAGCACCCATTTATTGTGCTGCTGATCTCCACAAATTTCGAAACTCTGAGCACACTTGAAACGTGAACTTTCGCAGCTCCTTATTAATGTTTAGACTAACTCCCTTTCCCCCTTTTTAACAACAAAGGACAACCCAGCTCCTGCTCCCTGTTTCACAAATCAGACCCATACACGTATTTCAAGGAATCGGGACAAATCCAAAAGCACATCTGAGATTTTCCTCATAAATTTCCCCCCAGTGGATCTAGGCATGGATTTTTTAAATAGTTATATCAAAAAGCTTCAATCGCACAATTCAAACAAAGAAACTTCTCGAAAATGACATTACTTACTGTTCACTGAGCATAATTTACTGAGATTAAAAGTTTAAAGATTCATCTGCTTTACATCCACAAGTGTTTTAAGCAAGCCCTAATACTGTATCCTGCTTAAATGTGACAATCAGGGCTGCTGTTGAAAAATACAAAGGTACCCAGGATCCTCATTATGCCTTAGCTCCCTGTAGCCTGGTTTTTGGAGGTGCATAAACTGCAGAAATTTAGAATGATAATAGCAACAATTCGGTACACGAGGAAAAAACAGACCCTCCCCCCCGAATGCTTCAGATATACTGTATAAAGTCATTTTGACATGCCTACACAACTGGTTGTGGCAGCTTTCAGACATGATTCCTAATCACAAAAAAAAAGCTTCAGGTTCTTTTAGAGAAAGCTTGCCTTGGGAAGTTGATTTTGGCCAAGTGCCAAAATCATGTGCAAAAGGGGCCCTCATTACCAATTCATGGCAGCCTTCAGCACTGACAAAAAATGTGACCCAACAGGCTAAAGCAACAACTAAAATTAAAAAGTATGAGACAAAGACAACTTACTTAATATTCCTTCCATCGCCACGTTAAACTTTTCCGTAATTAAACCCTTGTTAGTTCAAAGCAGTTTTCAACTACTTTTAAATGATTGCACAGGCAGGCTGCAACAGTGAAAGCTTTCCCTGTGAATCCTCCCTAGCCCCTCCACTTTTAACAGCGTTTGGTTCTGACAGCAGAACTTTCTGCTGGGCGACTCTGCAAGAAACCCCTCTCCAACAAGCAGCGAGGCGCCCGCAAGTAGTGCAGCGAAAACTAAGCAGATCAGTATGAGATTTTGCAAGCATGAAAGGCATAGGAGGAGTGAGGAGGAGGGAGGAGAGAAAGAGCTCGGTATGCAGGAGCAGCTATTTCCTAAACTTTCTAAAAAGCTTATCAAGATGGGCATGCAAACATTAAGCAATCGCAATTAACAGTGCTCACTGCACCCCTATCCCATAAAAGCAGATTTGACACACGGCCTTACCTAGATGTCGTCTGGCTTTTCTGTGGATCAAAAAGTTTCCTGCCTAAGCACAGAGATATTCTTTCACAAACCATAAAGGCCCCTTTTATTAATCCAGCACTGTAACAGCCTGCTTTCTACACCACGTTGACAGCAGGATACGTCAGCTTTTGAGAGAAAAACAGTCTTAATTCACAATTAGTGGCAGATTCTATAATAGAGGATTTATCTTAAAGAGTGAAAAGGCATTTTTTAAAAGCAAAGAGGGTGCGGTCAGATGTTAGGCTATCCCTGAGAAAAGGGGCCTAGGCTGCACTAGTACCTAAATACTAGCAGAAGCTTACTGGGAAGGGAGCCAATGGAATGACTTTGTTTGACCCAGCTGCCAATCTCTCCTGAAGCACTGCGCCAGACTAAACACTGACACTATTTTAACTCAAATCAGGCTACAGCAGCTGTTTGCTTTCCGGCTCTCAGCTATGCACCATGGCCATGATGACTCTGCACAGCACATACGATGGAGCTGGGACACTTCTGCTAAAATATGTTCCATGTTTGGACTGGTGGTATAGAAGCGGGGGCTGGGGTGGCTGCTGTTTTGGGGCTTTCTTTCTCCTTTTTTTTTTTAAACATCTCTGCCTCTGGTTTCCACAAACTGAAATAAAAATGAGATTTGAGACTCACAGAAAATTCAGCATTGCGAGTTAGCTGAAAGGAGAGAAGTTACTGCTTGGGGGTGACAAGAACCAGAATACGTCGTAAAGGTGTGCATGTGCATGCACGAATCCAAAACCCATCTGCAACCTGAAATAATTTATTTTCCTTTTGCTAGCTGCAGCATAAAAATAATCAACAGATTCTCCCTCTCATTTTTAACTGCAAAATGGAAGCGTGGGCATACATATGTAAGAAAGCAGGCATTACTTATATGCATACATGCACACATTTACATATGTATCCAGATTCTAATCTAAATTACAGCTGTGAAAATTGCACTGTAAGCAGTGAAATTATTACAGGTTAAAACTGAGGGCAGAATTTGGTAGCCAATTTACATATGAAAGTATATGAGAATGCAAAAATACATAAGAATTATTAGTAATAGGCATAGAGCATGGAGGTTGGCCTGTCTTTTCCAATTCAAAAAGAAGTCAAAGAAGAGTTGCAGCAACAGAAACAAAGCACATGCACATGTTAAAATCCAAGGAGGGTTCTGAAGTGCTGGGCATGCAGCATAGTTCAACACTTCACCTACAGTTTTTCAGCACTTACACCTAAACTCAGCGACAGTACTTAAGCCAAAACTTTGTTTCCTCTCCTCCTGCCACAGAGGGCTGTTCGCAAAAACTGCATGTCATGATAGCTGCCTTCTTCAGAAAAAGATCAGAGTATCTCTACCTAGAACCAAAACGCAGAAAGAAAGAACCCAACCCTTTTCATTTAATATAAAAGTGTGTGACTTATCTTGATACAGAGTAAAGGACAAGGGGAAGGTCTGGCTCCTGACATCTGAATGCCTTCATTAAGCACTGCTGGGTATCTCAAATTCCATACGCACACTCAAGAGAGATATGGGGGGGGGGGAGGAGAAAACCCCAAACAAACCAGCAGAAATGGAAAAAAAAAACTAAAACAAAAAAATCAAACACACGAAAGCTGAGCTTGTTGCCCTGGTTTAGGCTGTCGTGCAGCAACTGATTTCCATGAGCTGTTCAACAGCCTGCTACCAGAAACCAGTGGAAGTCATTGGTATCGCACAAGCTCAGATCTCGCTAACTACCTGCCCCTTAACTGGTCCTCAAGTGTATTGAGAGTTTAAGAAAAGATCCTTGAAAAGATCTTAAATAATCCACCATAAAATGAATAAGGATTACAAATGAATGAGTAGTGACTAGCACAACAAATGCCTAACTTTCCAATCTAACATAAGAACTGAAACAGAAGAGAAGACATGCTTGTGTCTGAAACGCTCAGAGAGAACGTGAAATTACATTTACACTAAGGAGGAAGTTGCAAGAAAGGCAGTTGCCTATACCTGAGAAATCGGCAATCTTAAAATGGCAGACAGGTGAGACAAAGCCAACAGTTTTTACAGTCCCTCTCTTCTCTCTCTAAGGAGCACAGAAAGCATTTATCATGAGATGAATTTGCAGGCCACCTAAAGGAAGTGTGACGACTCAGCAAAGAGAGTGTATGCCCTGTGAATTCACACCTCGTGTTGCACCAGACGAGAGAGACAATACTGCAGCGATGGGTCTATAAAGGCATTAGCAACACTTAACTTAGCCCCGCTGGAAAAGAACATAAGTACAAAATAAGAAACAAAGTATAGGCTGGAGTGAAGCTTTGCCTTCTTGAGACAGAAAGAAGGTAAAATGGCCAAATCAACAGGCAAGGAATTTAGTAACAAAATTTGAGAATGACAGGAAGGGAAAGATGTTCTCAGTGAAGCCAGCAAGGAGTTTATCCAAGATAGGACAAGATGAAGATTCAGATAAACCATGGTGGAGAGGCACTTAAAACAACCGACATAAAAAAGACAAGACTATGCACTTAAAGGTGCAATACCGAGGCTTTTCAATAAAGCAGAAAGCTCATGCAACCTTCTCTTTCCTGGAAAGCTAATTGGAAATCTATTCCTGTTTTGGTTTGTGAGTTGGTCTTCTTAGTGTCATTTTGATTTCTAAGTTAAATACTCTTGTCATAATTGCTCCAGGATGACTGCAGGAAAGGGAGGTGGCATCTGGCATTTCTTTCACTTTTAAACAAACTTTAGTCTGCCGTGATCAATGCATGGAAATCACTGGAAAGCACTGGAACAGGTAACCAGTAGAGCTTTGATGATGAATATAAATCTCTTTCCTTCTATGAGACTGTTTAGAATTCTTATTATCTTATAAATGAAGCATCAGTACAGCTAAGCATATTTGCACTTCCTGTTGTAGAAAATCTCTGGTTGCTCCTAAAAGAGTTCTCTGTTAGAAGGAACACATTCATTATTTTATCCTTGGCTTTGAGGTTAGGGAGCTGAGTGTGTATGTGACTGCACGGTGTACATCTATGGCATCAAAAATCTCTCAAAATCACTGGCCAGTATTCATCAAATTTAAGACCAGAGGTTTCAGGTGTATTTTTGAGAAACTCAGTAGACTGAGATTTCCACCCCATATCAAATATAGGTCAAATGAGTACAGAGAAATTTTGTCAGCATCCCCATGAGCAAATATGGAAAATCTGTGGAAGAAAAAGACCTTGAACTGCTTAATTACTTCACATTAAAAATTCCATTAGACTGCCACACTGTTTTAAATATCAAAGTTCAGTTAACCTCAAGAAAAGAACCTGTAAGACAGCAGGCTTCACTGGTCATGAACTACCTTTGTTTTGCTGCATCTTCATGAAAGCATGCTAGACGTATCATACAAAGGCATTTTTTGTTTGCGTGGTTTGGTTTTCAGTTTTAACTATTCAATGAATGACTTGTTCTGCCCTAATTTCTTGTATGACTAGTACCATAATTTTGGCCCAGTACATTTTGACTTCAAGTCATTTGTAAAGCTCTAACTGGTTTCAAAGGAATCAAGATATTATCTTTTGCACTCCCAAGCCATAAGCATACTGCCAAGAGGGTCACAGAAAAAGGTGCATGTAAACCACTGTGCAGCTAGCACTGTGAAGTGATAAATAACTTACAGCTTCCACTTGTGCATCAGCCACTTCTGGAAATGACCATGGCCAAAACTATGACGTAATATTACAAGCCATATATGCCACTCTGGCACTGGAGACTGAGCTCCTACAGTGCTGTGCATTTGTTCACCTACTGGGGCTTCTGCTATCTGAACTTCCAGTAACTATCACCATTAGGCTGAAAGCTTTTCACCAGGAAGAATAGTGAAGCTGGAAGCTTTTCATCAGTAAGAATTGCTGTGGGGAAGAGGGAGAAAATAAATTAAACGTGGAATAAAAATTGCATTTTAGTATTTCAAATTCATTACGGGAACAAGTTAGATTTCCAAAACCAAAACTGACTTCAAACAACTTTATTTCCTTACCTACTCCACTAGTACATTGCACACCACTGATTTTATCAATATGCTTCATTTATAATATGCTTATTTTAAGCTGGAAGACAATAGCAAAATATGGGGGTGGGGGGGAGGTGGGGGGGGGGGGGGAGAGAGAGAAGAAAGAAAGAAAAAAAACCCAAACAAGCCAAACTGCTCCCCCAACCAGGAATACATTCTATACTTTCTATTAAAAAGTGAGAAATAAATTCAAGAGACAGTCACCTATTCATGGTGAAATGGAACCCAGATGCTAACAGCTGAGAAGAAACTTGCCTCAGAAACTTGGTTGCATAAATATCTTTCATGAAGGATTTTCATAATCCGCTCAATAAGCCAGTGCCCACCAAACCACTACCACTACACTACAACAGTAGTGACTAGACTTTTCCTTTTCTGTTCCATTTGGTTGGGAAAATCTGGTATTGCCATAGCCCGTAGACTTATTTTAAGCAAGAGCATAGAACATGGCAGTGACTTTTGTAGCTATGGAATTAGTTTAATTCAGACTCTAAAATTAGTCTTACACAATCTCATCATCTCCAGATGCTCCTTTATACTCATAAATCCACTAAAATGTTTATATTGTCCCATGCAAAAGGGTAGATGCCTGCTGTGCATTGTTGCTCCAAGGCAGCAATAACTTACTATGTCTTTTCTGTACCAAGTTGCAGCAGTTTCTTTGAAGTACAATCTATAGACATTTGCTCTTTCCATCACACCTCCCACATTTCCACAAGCCACAACATATTTATGCTTCAAGACATCTTCTGGAACAAATCAGTTTTAGTTTTGAATTAGAATACAGCATGACATGAGACAGATATAGCTGGGGTCTCTCCTAAGAATAAATTTGTGTGCTTTTAGAACAGAGACCAAGGAAACATCAAGCTTGCATATGCGCCTTACTTCCAAGCCAAGGAAATAGCTACCATATGTATTAAAAAATCAGTATCAAACATAATTAGATTAGATATAACACAACCGGGCCCCCAGAGACCACCATCCAATCTTACTTATTCCATCTTTGGGACCAATTATCACATTATTATACTGAGTAGTGCTAAGGATCCATCAGGGAAGAGGACCCTATTTTGTTGCCAAACAAAAAGGCAGGTCTTGCCTCAAACATCATCCTACTATTTTTGTCGATCGAATTCAGCCTTGGTGCATAAGATCCCTTCCCTGAGCTCATATGCAAGGTTAGCTACCTTCTCCCACCATCACAATCTGTTTTGTAGTTCTGATTACTGAAGAAGGAAGACATTCCAGATTTTCCTCTGTGGGTAAATAGCTTATATGGTTTTATTTTCTATTATTTTATTCAACAAGAGGTTGAGGAGGATAAAGAAAGAAAAAAAAAACCAAGAAAAAGAAAACAATGAGGAAAATTATTGGTAATGCACCCCTCAAAACATTAGGCAAGCATTAACAACTTCTTCATACATATTACTGAATATAAAAATGAGATAGAAACCAAATTCTATTATTGTATAGTACTGAGATGCTAGCAAGTTTAGTAAAGAAAGAGATACAGTAGTTCAAGGTGACCAGAAATCAGGATTCTTGGTGTTATTTCTGACCCTGTTCCTAGCTTGTGGATAACCTTGGGTGTATAACTTAACCTCCTCTGGCCCTAGATTTCAGCTGATATTAATTCACAGGACTCATGTCAAAGGACCTGCATAGTCAAGCCTTTTGGTCCCCTACATTCTAGTTCCTCTAAACGTGCAGCAGGTAATAATCCTCTTCATTTTGAAGTAATTAATAACATATTAATATGAATACTATTCTTTCCAAATTGTTTGAGCAACAATGGTGGAAGAATCAAAGAAATCATTTCATCATAAATTAAACTGAACTACAATTTCTGATTGCCTATAATGTTCACCTACAGTAGAAATAAATAAAACAAGTCTCTACTGAATATCCAGAATAAATTTGTGGCTGGTTGAAGTGCTGTTTTTATGTAAATTGGAGAGACAGCACATCAGATCCAGTTTTTCACTGCATGTTTCACAAAGGTATTCTTAAGCACTAATGTCTAGAGTTTTAAACTACCTGTTTCACCGCAAAGCTTAAATAACCAATCACTCTGCCAATGCATATGCCTTTAAGTCAGTGCTGTGTTGACTCTTTAAATATTTTCACTTTTTAATATAAACTTTTCAGACAAAAATTTCTCTTAGAGAACAAGGACCCTACACAACCAAAATGGAGAGAAGTTACCACTTTCTGTTTTTTCAGTCTCACCTGTTTAAGTACAGCTGACACGGCAGAGATTGCATGCATTACTCCTGTCTGGGGGATAGCCTGTTTACCAACCTTTTAATGACTTACAGTTGAAATCACCTCATTTAGGAATTATGATGGTATTAACTATTAATGTCAAGAAGAGCCTCCCAGGTACACCAGGAGACTAAAACTCTGTGCCTTAGGGTTTTTTTCAAAGCTCTGGAGAGGAAAAAAAGAAGCAGTGGGATTTAATACACTGATGATTTTAAAGTCCTGCTCAGCAGCCTTTTCCATTGTTATGCTCCTAGACACAACCAAAACTAAACTTGGCACTATGGGAGAAATTCTTCAGAACTTTCTGTGTTCTACACCAGCACATACAAGTAGTTGGGTTTCCAACCTACTACACCTGAATGTTTGGAAATTAAAGCCTTTATTGTGTATTATAAATCCACCTATAAATTGCCTGTTGGCAAAACATAGCATGCAAGTGAAATAACATGCACATTATTGCATTCCTTGTGCAAAACTGGCTGTGTAGAGCTTTCTCTTTTCAAACCCAATACAAGACACAAAAGGAACTTCTTTAGGATTCTTTGTTCTTTGCCAATTAAACAACTAAGAAGCAATAGAGAAAGAAGCTTAATTATTATGTTCTATTATTGCACACCTATGAAGGCTCAAGAGAAAAGACCATGAGCTACAGACTCTTGACCATGTTAGGTAAGGAATCGTAACATTACACGTTTTTGGCTAGGGGTCTGTGATACAGCAGAATAGATTTTTACAAGAACACCATTTATTTTTTTTTCCTCAAATCAACCACAAAAATTACTATGTTAATGTCCTATGTTTGTTAGAAAATGGACTTAATAGGTCTCGTCATACTATTTTGATATTCTAAGTTTTCATGACTGCCACTATCTGGCAGTGAAAGTTCCATGAAATACACTACACAGTCTTGCATAGACTAAATAAAGTAGACCCTAAATAGTACCTTTCCTTTATTCATACAAATGTTAACCTCTACATAGAGACTACCTTTTTGATAAAATGCCTCATTTTGTCTAAAACCAGATTTTATTCCTCTCCCAGCTGCATTTTATTAGTTATTTTAGATACCATTTTACTGTCACTGGAGAAGTTTCAAGTTTAATCTAAGGAAACTTCTGCATCCCAGCTGAAAAAGTAGCAGCTATGAAAAGTAATTTACAGTTAGTCACATCATCACGAGTTGGTTTACATTTACACTGTATGAAGTTAAATTACCATTCCAACATGTAACCCAGAAAACTGGAATTCACTTATGGAGAAGGCCTTGCAAAGCTGAACCCTTTTTCAAGTTGTATGGTCTGTCACATCTGCTTAATACATACAGTTTTCATTAGTATTAGAGAGCTGTATCAAGTACTGATGGGGAACACATGTTTATTACCTTAGTCTCATGAGTAATCAAGTATCATGAACAATCAAACATAGTTTTTTCTTATTACTTTATGCACATTTGTAATGTAGAATCTTGGTACGTTATGATCCCTATAACATCATAACACCTAAGGGACAAATACTTGAGGAATGGGTTCAACAAACTTCTGTACATCCTAAAACTTTCTCAAACGTTCATTGTGTTCTCTAAAAAAACCCAAAGAGTAAGAAGATAGACAGCAGACAATGATCAGTTTGAATTCACCTGCATTCAACTTGATGCTGAAAATGGTGGCACCTCCCGGTGCATACAGTTTCTACATATGCTTGGCATATTTAGCAAGCACTACTTCAAAACAAGTCCATATAAAGAACTGTATAGGAAGCTGCCTCTTTCTCTTCAGTTAAATAGTGTTTTAAGAGCATGAAGTGTCCAGTGTTCAACTGAATGAGCAGTGGAAAGAAGATAGCCAGCGAGAGGACAAAGAAACAGAAGGAAACAAATCTGTTTCCTGGGCTTCAAAAATAAGAATATTAATGTTTTCATAGCTTTTGGAGGGACTCTTCAAGTCCATGTAGTTTGGACATGAAGAAGCTGAAATGAAAAAGAGTAATACCTGGTCTTTCATCATTTGGTGTGAAAGACTAGCTGAAGTTGCTATCAAAGGCCAACTCAGCGTTCATGGGCAAAAGGACCTAAATCAGAGTGGTGAACTGGAATGAAAATGATGAGCAAGAACTGTTCATACATTAAAAATAATACCAAGAAAGTATAGAAGGACAAACAAAAGGTGGTGGGTTAGAAAGAATAACAAGAAAAGAAAATAAAGGGACTTTTTTCCTTGCTTATCAAGCCTGTAACCACGAGGGAAGAACAAACAGAAACTTCAGTTCTTTGCCACTTCAAGTTCCATTGTTGGACAGAACTAATGATCTCACAGGTTATTCAGGCCTAGAAAGAAATCAATTTGGAAAATCATAGAAAAGCTTTTCTAGTAAAAGGAACCTGCTAACTAATAGCAGCAGTTGGAGATTCACAGATTTTGTTAAAATTGGGAATTTCTCTTAGCAGTAATACCCGAGGATGCACCAGCACACAGATGCTTTTAGTATTCCTCTAAGAAAGTGACCTCAAATATAGCAGAAGAAAAAGACTTTGAGCACAAATTCTGTTCCTCTGCACTTACACTGCACTAGCACAAATGCTAGTCTAGCCTGGAGAAGAGAAGGCTCTGGGAAACCTTAGAGCAGCTAAGTTAATGAAGCTTGTAGACTTAGGGGTCTACAAGAAATCCGGAGAAGGACTTCTTACAAGGGCATATGGTGACAAGACAAGGGGGAATGGTTCTAAGCTAGGTTTAGATCAGATACCAGAAAGAAATTCTTTACAGTGAGGGTGGGCGAGACACAGTAACAAGTTGCCTGGAGAAGCTGTGGCTGCCCCATCTCTGGCAGTGTTCAAGGCTGGGTTGGAAGGGGTTTGAGCAACCTTGCCTAGCAGAAGGTGTACCTGCCTGAAGCAGGGGAGTTGGAACTGAATGATCCCCAAGGCCCCTTCCAACCCAAACCATTCTATGATTCTATATGAAGCGTTAAGTGTTAAAAGATTGTCTGCTGTGCTGGATAAAGTTTTTTTTAAAAACTCTATTTAGTGCAGAAGAATATAATAAATTACTCATCAGAAGCTTAATGATTCGAACATTAGCACAAATAAACAAAATTACAAACTGTGGATATTTATTTTGAATCATCTATGTTAAGCTGCAATATGTTCCTTTAAATCAATTAGGTTTACCTCAGAGATGTAATAGAATTGTAGGATATACGAGAATCTAGCACTGTGTAGAAATCCCTCTACCTTTTAGAGAAATGCATCTGATACTTTGCTAGGGTGCATTTCCATGACAATGAGGCTATGAAATTTTATAGCAGCTCCCATACATCTTTCTTCATGACAAGTGGCATGCATCGGTTTTGGATTCAAAGTTATGCAGAATCAGTAAAAAACAAACAGTTTGGTTTTGGGGTTTTTTTTTTTACTTTTCATGAAATATTTTGTTCCAATTAAGCTGCAATTTTGGAGGAAAACATCCCGGGTGTGTATATTTAAAAATTCATTATCTCACTGCAGAAAAGAACCACCACATGCTAAATCTTGTACTATAATTTGGGGCATGAGAGAAAAGCACCCAAAATATTTGCTTAGCATCAGAAGCAGAGAGCCTATGATTCTAAATATTATATAAAAGTGAAAGAACTAAAAATAGTAACATACTGCTAATGTTCTTGCACAGAAAACAAAACACTGCAAGAAAAAATGATGTTGCTTAGCCATGCCTTAATTAGTAAGCCAGGCTTTATAACAAATGTAATAAGAACGCTTTTTTTTTTTTCCCCAAAAGGAGTTAAGCAACAAGGCTATTTATGCAGTTTTCTCAGCATTCAATATAGGACTAAAGAGCCTGCAATTTTCAAGGTGATTTGCAATTTCCATTAATTTGTTGAAGGTTTTGTAGCTCAATAATGAGACACTTTCATCAGTTATTAGTGAATCAGAGCTGTTTGCAGCTTTAATTCAAACACAGTAAATACAAATGCAAATGCACACATGATTTTCTATTATCATTTCTAGAGGGTGAAAGAAGGCAAATGATCTTCAGGAGAATGGGGATGTTTATCATTATTTGCCTAAAATTGGTTAACAGCCCCATACTGCTGGTATCGAACTGATAGTTGTTGATGAATGCCAATATTTGGGTTGTGAGGAACTGCAAATGGTCATTTAGCATGGGGGTGTAGGCTTTACCTCCCCAAAAAGTTAAAATCTTAAGGTTTTGTCTCCCTTAAAAGACACAAATGTGGAGCTGTCACAAAGATTTGTTTTTATTTACCGATCAGTTTCTTGATTCAGGGGAAAATTTTGTGAAGTTTAGGATCCATGTTAATTATGGCCTCTTCAATTCAGCATCTTAAAATCCTTGCCTAAGTCTATAGACTACATCTATACTGTGGGGTTTGGTAAAATGAATTAAACGAGAGATTAAAAGGGAAGATTCAGCTGCATATTAAGGTTCCTGAAAATGCGAGCAGACTCTCAGGATAGTTCACAAGGTGACAAGAGATGTTTCTAACACCTGTTGAAGCTGATGTAAAAATCAATGCCAACAAAATCTGCTGTCACCAAAATCCCATTCTCTTAAAGCATCTTTGAACATCTACCTTTGCCAATCTGGTCCAGAGAGCAATAAGATGAATTTCTTTCTGTCAATTAGCAAGTATTGGATATTTCCTCCTTCCAACTCAAGCTGTTAATTAAAAACAAGACGAACATTTAAATTAAAGATGGGTAAAACAGGTTTTACACTGTAGCCACTTGATGGCAGCGACATGTATAAAAAGATTAGACTGAGGTTAAAACCTTAAGAAAAAAACCTTCAATAATAGTAAAAATCCAGTCCAAATGACACCTTGACTACTGCATAATATTATCCCCTTAATAGAACTCTTCTAATGATATTTTGAAGGTCAGCAACTAAATCAATAAGTAAACCCATAACAATTATGAATTTTAAACTCCAAAAATGTTACTATAAAGGTTATTCCTTTAAAATCAATACATGAAACATTTTAAATATCTATTATGAATTTTATATTCATTCTAGCATGCAACCCTCCCATGATAACCCATGGTTAATTTCTCGAGGAAGAAACAAACTACAGGAATTCCACAAGGATTTAGTAAGAAAGAGTTTATAGACACTGATTTAATAAAAGTATATGATGCTAGTGTTACCAGCACAATATCATTTCTGTAGCATAACTATGAAAGTGGTTTCTATTTTCTGCCAGCAGGATGATCCACCTTCTCTGGTCATCAAACATAGCCAAATAAATTTTAGAGGAGGGAAAGTAGTTCATGGAAGAATGCAGGTCAAGTTCAAAAGTCTCTCTTCCTCTCTTAACTTACTCATCTGTTTGCGCTTCAGCCTGGAGTGCAAATCCACCCTAACTGTTTCAGCTGAACAATAAAAAGCACTAGATCCCTGTGCTGTAGGTGAACAACAACTTAGAACCTGGCCTTTGTCTCCCAAGATGTCCAAATACGATGAAACCCAACTTCAGACATTTTTACACAGGTTTGAAAAACAGATCATCCCCAACATGTAACAGCTGCTCAGTATACTGAGAGCATTGGTCAATAACATATTGCAGTAATGCAACTGCAAAGACAGCCCTGTGAGGGTCATATTTTATGCTTGATTCTCTAGAAAACATTTGGTTTTAGTACTGAACATGTTTGTAGTGAACTCTTATTCCAGTCTTTTAACAGCTAGGCTAAGACTAAAATCTGTCATTCTCTTGGTCTATAACTGGAACTTCCATTGCCACCAATGCTTATTCAACATACTGAGTGAAACAGGAAGAAATCCTTCAAGTGGTAAAACAAACAAAAGAAATCAATGTTCATAAATATATTTTCAGTTACAGAAACACTAAAAGACATCCTGAGCAAATGCAGAATTAACGCCCACAACGTTTTCTTTTTCAAAATCTGGGGGGAAAAGGCAACTTAATTCTGAGCTTTAGAGGTTTATGTTAGGTTTTCAACCAAAATAATTTTTTTTCAATCAAGTTCTTAAGCTTTTACTAATAGGTTCCATAACAGAAGCTGAAACAGAAAGTCCATTAAATGCAGAATCCCGAACAGAAGCAATGTTTTAGTTTCTCATTGTTTTTCTCAGTCACAAAATGCACATGGAGAAGTCTCAATGGTTCAATTGTACTTGAGTTTTAAAATTAGATATCTTAGGAATTCCAAAAAACTTTGACAGAAAGCATGTCCACCATGCTTTCTACACCAACCTCACTCTACATGAAAAGCATCAACATTAAAATAATAAAAAGAATAGTTCTCTGATAGTTTTATCAAACAAGATTCAATGATATAAGGATAACAATACCAAACAGTTCTGGGACCATTCTTCCAACAGTATCTTGAAAAGACATTTTTCAGGTTCTGGGTAAACCCTAATGTATTTAAGTGTGAATTTCTAAACATTTATTGATGGTTTAGCTCACTCGAATTTATATTTAAGCCATAAACACTGTTTTATTTTATACCTAATGATAAACAGTTTACTATAACTGGGACTGGGGGGCAAGTAAGGAGGAAATAAGGGACAAAAAGAAATGCAAATTCCAAATGTAGCATTCCTGTGTCCTTTCCTATACTGAAAGACGTCTTCATTTTGATATTAAAAAAAAGGACATGAGATTATGGTAGTCTGAAAAGAAGTTACTTCAAGTAAATTTATAGAATAAGAATCTCATATGACTGAAATACCATCTTTAGCAGAAATTACTTCTCTTCATAACAAACAAAAAAGTGCTTAGGCTGCAAGCTTAGCGATTTACTCAACAGTATACGTTTTGTGTACTACTTCTTTTCTGCCAGATTCCACAAACCAGCTCCTTCTGAAACTACTTCTCAAAGAAGAAAGCAGCTGGCCAAGGAGGGCTTTATTATTTCTTAAGAAGCATCTATCTCCGTATTCATTTTTGTAGAAGTCCTTTTTCATTGCTATAGGCCAAACTTTGCTAGTTCAATTTGTAAAAATTAAACAGGCTAAACACTGCAATAAATGACAGCTCAATATTTGCAAGAAGATTGTGTGTTTTTGTGAGGACTGTGAATTTAGAAGCATTTCAAAGAAGAGATTGTAGGTTCTTGCTGCACAGGAGTAACATTCTTAATGGAAGGGAACTAACAGAAGGGAGTGATGCAGCGAGTAAAATACACAGGCAGAGCAAAAAGGTGCCATGATATATACAGCAACAAGGTGGGAAATCTAAGCAAGGTACAGTGATTCAAGGTGAAGATATGCTGGGATGGTAAAGAAGCTCATGAATGAGAAGCCTGAGAATTAAGGTGTAAATTTTTACCAAAAAAAAATTATTTCCTAAAAATGCCAAAATGTCATATTAGAAGTCTGAGAAAACCTTATTTGAACCTAACCAGTTACTGTTAATCAGATTTTTTTTTGGGGGGAGGGGGTTGGTGGTTTGGGGTTTTATGATTTATTTCCATTTAAATTGATAGTACGATGATCTTAAAAGTATTTGATCATGGACTAAGGATAAGATGCCTGCAAATGTTATTTTAGCTTTGAAGGTCTACATAGAGGCCCTTCTTCTGGCCTGCTAAGCAATTAATATTTCATACTTAACCAAACCGTTTAGATTTCCACATGCAATCAGTTTTGCTCTTTTCTAGACAGAACTGATGGAGCAATAACTTCAAATGTAAAGATTCATTTTGGATATTTCTTGTTAATGTTGCTTCTATTTACTTGTTTCTTTTCTTTAATTTTCTCACTTTGGTCAATGTGAATCCCTTAATAATTAGGTGTGAGATTTTT
Organism: Myiopsitta monachus; assembly: GCA_017639245.1. Lineage (NCBI taxonomy): Eukaryota > Metazoa > Chordata > Aves > Psittaciformes > Psittacidae > Myiopsitta > Myiopsitta monachus. The sequence goes on from CM029927.1 coordinate 5,268,174, forward strand.
GTATACAAAAATATATAAATGTGAACCGCACATGCAATTTCTTGAAAATATGTAAAAATTTCCTGGTTTTCTATCAGTTATCTACTTATTAACACATACATACAATAATGGGAGAATATTTTTATCTTTACTGGAACAGAATGGGTAAAACCAGAAATTATGGTTCAGCAATATTAATGATTTTGTAAATTTCAGATCAACTACATCTTTAACAGATGAGATTAGCCAGACTGCTTGATTTAAATCTTTTTTCTTTATAAGTTTATGTAATTCCCAGATTTCCCTTCTTTCTCTACTTGAGACAAAGAAAAACAGGCATCAAATTGCGTTAAATAAATCATAATATATGCTTAACAGACAAATACGCTTGTTGGTTTTTTCCTACTCGTTATTGATCTCCCCAGACTTCACCTTTTACTTAGAAGCTGCTGCTCTTGTTCCAGACTGTTCTTTTGCAGTGTATTTCACCATTTGTATCTCAATAAACACTGTGAAGAAAATCTTGTGGTACAGTTGGGATCAGTGATGCCTGGTTTCAAATGATAACATTCTCTTAATTTCTTTGTGCTATCTGATAAAATACACATGGAGAGCAAATTTGCTACTCAGGAACAACAAAATATGTTACTGAGTAGTAATCTTCTAATACAAACATGAAACTTGTCCCATGTGCCTTTGTTGTTCTATCTACAAACTCATTTTCCATTTGTTGGGTGTCTTTTATTTCTAAAGTCTGCACTAATGTTCTGTGATGTTTAAGCTAGTCTTCAAGTTAAGGAGAAATACACATCCAACCAATTTTCAACATATTAAATTAGTTTAAAAAATAAATTATCTTGGAAAAAACCTTCCATGACAAGACTAATTATCGTAATGACTGAATGTCAGTTTCTTAAAGTGTGGGATGACTTGGGGTTTTTATTCAGTTACTGTTTGATGTTGTCTAGTGTACACAAGATCCCATGTAACATAATAGTCTTGCGTGCCCTAAATCATATTGCTTTTGATAGTATATGCTTAAAACCTGAAGGCAGTCCTAACCAGTTTCATACCAAGAAACTATGTATGTTTTTACTTTATAAATAAGCAGACTGTTAAATTCAAAGTGTTAGTAAAATTGTTAGCACACCTTTTTCATATCAACTTATAAAGCTGATAACATTCAAAGGAATATTGGACCAGTCAAATGCTGGCAGCAGGCTAATGGTTATCACAGTTAAGATGATGTTAACTTAGAATGGCATCAACGTTTCTGCTTCCAAAACTGATGATGCTAATCAAAACGTGGAAATTAGACAGCCACCTGGTATGGATGGGAAAGTTTAGGTGTGACATCCACAAAGTATGTGTTTCAGCAGTGCAGAATTAAAGCTTTCAAGCAGCTACAGTGTTTTCAAGTGGGAGAAGCTGATAAAAATCACACGAAACAGAGATCCCCTTCAGAACATAAAATTTGGCTAACAATAAAGGCAGACAGAAACAAGATTTTGCTCTGAAAGCAGGGGGAACCTACCAGAGAAAATAAAAAATGCTGCCCACCATTAAAAAAAAAAAGAAAAAAAGAAAATGAAAAAAACCCACCTTGTTGTTGAAGAGAAGGACTGGGTGGCATGAAACTTTCCTCTTTTTGGAATGGTAACATGCGAGGTCTGAAAGGACCTGAAGAGTTTTCCTTTTTTCAAAAAGAAAAGATTCCTTGCAGGAATCCTTGTTTTGGAAGAACCATTAGGCAAGAAGATTATGTAGTTCAGCAGTCATGTAACAAACACTACTACTTGATATTCTACTACACTGTCATGGGATAGACATCAACACACAGTGAAAGACAGTTAAAGACTGATAGGTAATCAGGAAGCATGCTAGGAGGGATTATCTAAGGAAGCAAACCTCTTGTAACCGAGATTGAAGGATGTTGGAAATGAAGAGCAAGCTTTATTTTATGGATAAAAAAAAGAGTAGCTCCCCAAAATACACAGCAAGGTGTTAAGTACAAGGGGCAAACCTAAATCAAATGATGCCCTCCAAAACTGCACCTAGTAGTGCCCTCCAGCTGCTTCTCAGCATTTAGTCCATGGGACTGGACATAGCCAGTCTGATGCAACCCCCCTGATCCCCCTGATCGCCACAGTGGTGAAGTGGGATCCTCAGCACCAACTGTTTCACTCTGCAGGTCAGGTCCTATTGCTCCTCACTACTTACTAATGTAGACATAGCCAAACTATATTTATTTGGAGACTGAAGCAGGGCTACATATGGAGAATTTCACCTTTGACAAGTACTAACTTAATTTACATTAACACCTGTCTAGACTGTTTTCCTAAGTATAAACACAAAAATCTCCTTAGTGTATTTGGGCCCTTCTTATTTAATTAACCATATGTGACGTAAAGTGATACAACCCAGTTAAAGGTATGTCATTGTTGATAGGATCAATTACAGTCAGACATAAGTATTCATTGCTTATACCATCTGTGCTGTACTCCTAAGTGCAGAACCCTGTCAATGAAAGTACACACAGATTAGCTGTATTCACTTTCATTAAAAAACACCAATCTGTTTTGTCAGCTCTAGGCACTTTCTGTTAAAAAGTTGTAATAATATAATGCACATTCACCTTCTCCTGCCAGCATGCTGTAGCTAGTGCTATACCATTTGAAAGGTTTAGAATAATATTTGAGACTATTCGGCATCTTGAGTAATTTTATTCTTAACTAGTGGCAACTGTACAACAGCCTTCCAGAGTTCCACTTCCATACCAGATTGGGAAATCACTGTGGTCATGGTAAGGAAGTAAATCTTGCCCATTCTGCTACATGATCCACAACATTTTCTAAGGTTTCTCTTTCTCACTGCTGTTTTTCAGTATTATACGATCTGATCATATCACAGTTGAAGAGGAAAAACCCCAAACAACAGTAATCCATGACTACAGTTATGTAGGTATGCCTCCAAATACATACGCATATATATACACAGTGGAAACACTACAACCAATTGCAGTTAACATCAAGAGTATGAAAAAAGAAATTATGGTTAGATTTATACCACCAAAGTTTATTACCAGTGTCATAGGTGAGTTTTACACCTAAGAATCAGTAAGATGTGTTCAGAGCTATATGGCTTGGAAGGGGTCTTATTTTATTCCTATAATTATTGAGATAATTATTTTTATTAAAACTGTAATTATAAGACAGGCAATATAGTCACCTGGTGAGGGTGAGGAACAGGATTTAAAGGACCTTTGTTTGTAGTATGGGAAAAAGCTAGACATGTGTTTAGAGATCAAAATCTCTTAGAAGCAGAGTGAATTACAGTTTACATTTTTTTCTCAGAATTGAGGGAACAAACTGATGGAATAAAATATGCTTTTAATCAGCCTCCTTCCAAAGATGACATCTTCAAGGAAGATTAGGAACCAGTGTTCCACTGTTATATGATTACAGTTAAAACTGCAATTAACCCGTTACTTGAGAAAGCAGGCTGTGCATCTAAGCACCTATCTTTCTCAGAGAATTTTTGAAGGCCACGCTTAAGGACTCTCATGAGTAAAAAGCAAGAAGGAACAAATAAGATGCCCTTTAGTGCTATTGCTTTCATACTCATTTTATACCTGTGTGTTTCATTTGGAAGGGATTTAGAGGCACACCCATGTGGGAAGAGCTGGTCAGTTTAGAACTGAAAACAAACAAACAAAAAACCCAACTAAATCCCACAACTTTTGGCTGATGAATTTTTCATTCTTTCAGCAATACTTTTTGTGTTATATTGACAAAAGAAAACCTCACAAATCTTTACACAGAAGAGTCTGAAATGGTCTTTCTTCATAATCTCAAAAGTTTTACCTACTTTTCACTTTTAGGAAAAGAATATTTCACTTGTTCTATTGGAGCTTGGACAATCTGACTTTCATATTAATTTCTGACAGATACACCTTTGAAGAGGAAGAACTGCTTGAGTCTCACCTGGAGGACAAGGTTAAAGTAAACTAAGCAGGGAGGTTTGCTGTAATACCACCAAACAACAGTTAAATGATTATGTGAAGCTGTCAGAGTTGGCAGGTTCAAAATCCCAGTATAGAACAGAACAGCTTGCTTGATTTTTGAAGCCATAGAAGTTATGTAATAATGAATTTATTTGTGCTGGGAAAGCATTCTCTGTACTGATTCATGCCTTCAATAAGTATTTTTCAAAAGGCAAGCAGTGGCACATTCGTCTTAAGGAGACATTTTCTTACATTAGATACTAAATGCACACATCTGAAAGCAAAAGACTATCTAGTTACTGCACAGTACAGGCATGCAGTCATTGTATATGTTATTATAGATGGTAAAGCTGCATGGTAAAGTATGTACACTTACTACAGACTGTGCTGTATGGTTTCATAAATGCACATTTTAATTAAAGTATGCATTTGATTTAATCACACCTGGTTTTGGCTCTGCACTGAAATGTTTGGCTGAAGGCTTGCAGCTCAGATATCTGGTTGAAACACTGCATACCAGAGAGGCTATGCAAGCTTTGGGCTGGAAAACAAAGATAGACGTGTTAGATAAAGACCTCAGAAGTTATTAGTATCCCCTGTACAGCAAGTCTCATCACACTACCTCAATCCTTCCTTCTCTCCTCATTAAGGATGGAGTAACTGGACTGTAGTGTGGCATCAATACAACTGTAGTAGCTCTGCTGTTACTGTAGGAAAAACAACTTTATGAGCAAAGAAAACTATAATTCTGCAATCCCTTTTCAGATAACTCCATCTCTTATTAAGAAATGCAACTAAATAGCAATTAGGTGTGTTATGTCACTCATCCTTACAATTCATGTGTACTACAGAATACATTTTAATAACCATTATGTACAACAAGTTAGTGTTTCAAATGTTACAAATTTCATAATTATCATTATTATCCATAATGATCACACTTCAGGAGAAATCGCCCTGGGAGATATTGAGGTATCATTATTGCAAAAGGCCTCATGCTGAATTTAAAGTGGATTCAGGTGTTCATCTAACAGTATAACAATGTGTTTGGCACAAACAATAAAGGTGTGGCAAAGTTGATCATTATTCCCAAAACAATAAAAAAGCTGTCTACATTATGCCACTTTTTATGGAAAAATTAGGTAGTTTCACCTATTTAATCATGAATAACTGTACACTGTCTTGTAAAAAAAATAATTAATTGGAGGCGGACAATGATTAAGAATATGAAAAGGTCAGAGTCTGGTTTTGGAAAACTGATTCTCTCTATTGGGAATTTTTCCTATATTCATGTCGGGACATATTCTTGAATTAATTCTTTAGGCAAAAAGTTTTATTATATATGCTAATGGAAACCATCTAGAAAACAATTGCCAAATCTAATGGCTACAATTACAGCACACCAATTACAACACTATAAAACAAATTTTGTAGGAAGAATTTATGATCAACACATACAAAAACATGATCAACCAAAACATGAAAAAAGGTTTTAATGGTTAGGATATCAGCCTTGACATGGCAGAGGTAGACTGGATCCACCATTCCAGCCCAGATCTCTATCGGCTATGAACTGACTCCTGGGCCACATTCGCAAAACTAACAAGGTACCAAAAAGTCTTCTAATGGAAGTTAGGTACTCCTGAAGATCCTGGCCTTGATCTCTCTCTTCCACTGCATTTCCTGTACATTGATGAAGTAGGACTAGTAATTCTGTCCTATATATTAGTGTAAATAGAGGGGGGAAGAAATCCACAAATAGCTTAAGTAATGCAAAATAGGCAGCCCCCAGCCTGCACTGAAAGTCTGGAAGACAGAGCACGGAGTCACTGCTAGAGTGGCCTGAGAAGCTTTTAAAAACATTTATATCTAGATTTGATGCTCTGTCTCTTCTTTCCTCCATGCCATGAATTTCTATCTCAGGTGTACCTTTTTCCTCAAGAATGGTCTTGGCAGTAACCAAGTGGTCTGGGTGATCTTGTCTTGCTGTATCACATCAATTATTTACCAAGGACTTAAAAATGAAGAAAAAAGGCTTTTTATCTTTCCCCAGTCTCATGAAGATTCTGCTTATTAAGGCTGATGTTATTCGTTTCTAAAGAGCAGTTTTCCCATGATTGTCATTATCGCTGTTTCAAGTTTTCACTGCTTCACTGTGTTTGAATTAAGTATACTATTTTCTATTTTAGTTCTGCCTCTTCAGCACTCTTCCTACCTATGCTTTTTAAACACTGCATCCTCAAAGATTTAATACACTCAGCTTCAGATTACCACCTTGTACACAACAAACAATGAGTTAAAAGATCTGATACGTTTCCCAAGTCCCTCTGGACATTGCCATCTACATATATGAAAGAAGTTGAGGAGACAAAGGACAGGGAACAGATGAAAACTAAAACTCGAACATTACAATGTTGATAAAATGCAGTGATCCAGAATTCATCTGCTATTCAGCCTCTGCATTTATGGCAGTGCCCACACACAGAATGGTCAAGAGTCTTTTTCTCTTTCTAGCTGCAGGTTATCGCAGCTGGCTGACTCCTGCAGTAAGCAACGCCAAGACCGGTCTCTAGGATGAGACTCCACTAAATTGGGCATCATATCACAGCAAAGTAAAACGACAAATTAAAAACAAACAAACAAACAAAACATTTTATGCACACTTGACATCTTACATTGACCCTTTACAGTTTGTACTGTCTCTTGAACACAGTCTTTATACTACTTTCCTTAGAGAGCCAACATCCCTGAAATTACTGAGTCCAGAGTGTATCCTGGCTGGCCCACTGCTTTAAGCAGATCTTGGCAAACCAAACAGAGGCTATAACAGAAATTCCTAGCCTTAACTACCTCAATGACTTTCTGAGTAGTCGCATGAGGATATGTGCATAAATTAACTTATTTCAAAGGTACTGTACTGAAAATCTGTTTAAGTGTAAGGAACACAAAAACATCAATGAAGCTGCTAAGACAGTTATTTGTATTGCTATAGTAAAATATCACACTTGGTTAGATTTGGAGAATTAACTAGATAGTCAAGCAATAACAAGGAACAAAGTAATATTCCCATTCTTGCCAGGACCATTTTGCCATCATTATGGCAAAGGGAAAAAAAAAAAGTAAGTGAGCCCAATTGTTTATATATACTTTATGTATGCTTAAGAAAGATGAACAAGATTCAAAGTTTGGTACTGCTCTATCAGGCTTAGCTTTAAATTTTTCAAATATAGTTAAATGAAAACAAATGCATTTAAATGACTACTAACTGATTTCTTATAAAACACTGAATTCTTGTGCTTTTTGTGGTTATCTGGTATGCACTTCCAATAACTGAAGCCAACAAAGCTCAGATCTGGAAAATTAGTTTTGCTGAAAATAGACAGCAACTCTTCTCTAACATTTACACTTACATTGCCTGGAAAAAAACCCAGCAGTCTTTTGTACTTCATTTGAAAGGGTTGAATAAATGTCAGTACCAGGCAATTTTCCCATTTTGACCAGGACTGGCTATCCTCATGAAAACACAAAATGACCTGTAAATCAGATTGCTACTTACCTGCTCTGTTCTTCCTTCAACTCCCTGCCACTGCGCACTGACCCACATTTGACTGTCTACACCATTCCCCAACAGCTGATTAAAGATGACAAAGCAAAATGGAAAAATACCATAAGGCTTAAAAACAAGCTATCTCATGTCTTTTCTCATTAGCAGTTATTCAGAATTTCTTTTGTAATAGCAGCTGCTCTTCAAGGAGACAGTTTTATTCCAATCGCCTTGTCTAGTCTTCCTAACATTAAGGAGAGGATAAGGTTTTTTTAGTCAGTGTAAATACTTCTTAACTTATGGTATTGATGAATCCATTTTTATTAGATGTCTCTCAAACTTCACCTGGCTTCCAAGCAGATCAATCAAAAATTAACTAGATGTCACTCACACCAGTAAAAAAGCAAACATACACAACACTTCATCTCTGTAGAGTATACATGGAGACAGTCAGCTCACAACTCGCATACTCATGCCATCCACCATTGTAGCTGATCTTTTAGAAGTAGCATTTCTTTTATCCAAATTAAGCCCATATTACATTTCTGTTATCTCTCTATGAACATCTGGCCATCAACTCAAGCTGGGAATGGCTAGAACAAAATGTTAAGACTTTCTCTCACAGAAGTGCCTTCTATAAAATGCTTTTCAATCTTTCTAAAACCTTTAACATCTCACCTTCACTGATAGGACTTCAGAATTTCCTTGTGTCTTCATAGGCAGGCTACGCTTTATTTCATTGGCCATACGTATGGCCTTTCCCACCTACATCCTCAATCAAATGCTTCTCCCCATGTTCCCAAAATATCACTTCTCAATTGCGTCAAGGCGTTCTTGGCAAACCTATATGCCCAAACCTATCCAATTTTTCACTGCAAAGATAATATTCCTATTGCAAGCTCTTCTTTTTAGCTCCCTGGTCAGCCCCTAAGGTAAGGTCTCACTGAGATGAATCTCCAGTATGGTCTACCCAGACAGTCTGCATCAGTACACTTTTGAACAAGTGCTACCTTTCATGCTTCCCATCATGCTAGGGAGTAAACAAGTTTAGAAGAGCCTTTTTTGTGAGGTTTTCATCTCTTACTACTTTCTCGGTTTCCCACTACAGGCTCTCTCAGCAAAGTGGCTGTTTTTTCTTTAATTTCTTTATATACCATCACTACAGAAAATGTGAGAATAGCTGTGCCAACTGGTGATCGCACCGCTTATAACACTAACCCATGGTCAGCTATATGTCCTCTTCTATCTACATTTAATTCTTATTCAGATTACATTTTAGCCTGTATGCTTTCAGATTCGTAAATTCCGCTGTCTTTCATGAAAGCAGCTCTTCAACAAAATCAGACAAATAATCAAAATGTCCTGTTGTCACTGCACTATGACTTTTTTTGAATGAAATGAAGGAGGGAAATATCAATAATTCACATACTTTGGCACATCAGTTACACAGTCAGTTAGCAATTTTCACCTTACTTTGGTTATAAAACATCCCAATTTTCCACATAATGTCCAACTCTGTTGATAGTTCCTCATCTTAATTCATGACCTAATCTATGTGACAGTCTTCAGTTTGGTTTTACAAAGTTGGAATGCATGTCAATGATGAGTACATGGATCATTCTTAAATCAGGCAATATCATCTTTAATATATATCAGTGGATAAGGCATAACACAAAATCTAAAGTGATGAGGCATTTATTTGTAGAGATTCAATAGCACACTGATGATACAGCTTATTTATGCATTATCATGTTGACTATGAAAACACCGCTTTAATTTTAAATTAATAATGCCTTTCACTATGCTGTTCTACTGACGTCCATTGCAATACAACTATGCTGAGCTGAATTAAGCCACAGCACTAAAGATTAAAACATTTTAAAGACTAAACCTTTCAGTAAGGACCATAACCTTCCTGGGAGACCTGAAAGCTCTAAAGAAACAACAAGCAAACTTGTTTCCTTCCAAATGTTTACCTGACATCATATACAACCATCATTTGTCCAAAAAGAATCTCAAAATGAAGCCTGCTTAGTGAAGTTGATCAAAGCCACTGGCTCCAAAAGATCTTGGAACAATATTTATATACACAGAACATTTAAAAAGTGCATCCAAGTTTGAGAGCCAATACAGTATCCCTGAGAAGAAAAATGTACACATGTTAATATGCATTTAATATATACATATATTTTACTATGAAAGCACATTAAAGACAACAATAAGGAAAGAAGTCCTGAAGGGTAAGTTGTGGTTTATATTCTCATTAAAAAAAACAGTCTTTATATGAGAATTCATCATTTATAATCTAAACAGACATTGGTCAATGCTCAGAAAGGACAACAGTCATTGTAGCCTTTCAGCACATCTTTTGGCCTCATTACTCAGTGTTTTACCCTTCAATGAAGGTATCTTTTAGACCACCTACAATTTAACATGACATTAGTAATTTCTGAAAGGCTATTTCTTTGGAAAATACTATACTATCCAAGCACTCTACAAACCTTCATCAATTAGCTAAAGACACACCACACATACTGACATGAGACCAGTGTGTGGAAAAGTGCCATTAGCACTGCCCCAGTTTTATGGGCAGAAAATCATCAAGGTCCATTTATTCTGGGTACCCAAAACAAACTTCTTAGGGACTGATATTTTTCAGAGCACCTGTTTCTGTACATTCAGAACACACTTTCCATCTTGTCTTTTGCTGCAGTTGTGACAATTTCCAGGCACTGCACTGAAAGACACAAGTACCTCCTCAAAGTACACTGGAAATAAAGAACAAGTGACAGGGGTCCATCTAAGGAGGAGTATGTATAAACAGTGTACATATGACCTGAGTGGAGTGGCAGGCGCAGGAACAGGACCCAGCTCTCCAGGGCACCAGACACCTGTTCAAAACACAGATTAATTTCTTCCTGGGATATAAGTATGGGACTGATTCAAACAAGGGAGATGTACTGCCATGCCGTGGGGATCTCAGATGTGATGCAAGAGCTGGTGCTGAGAGATCCAGCCCCTCTTCCCACTCCCATCCCCGCTCATGACCAGATACACATGCAGCTATGAATCCAACACATCTCACACACTCCAAACAAGGTTTCTAATACCCTTTGATTTTTTTTAAAGTCTGTTCCAAAGAACTTATACATTTGCCCCAAGAGGGGGGCAGAAGATTTAAAAACTCCCTAATAATACAAAACATATTATTTAGCCTGTCATTTCTTTCAGGAGAATGCTATGATCAGGGGACTGGAACATCTCCCATATGAAGATAAGCTGAGAAAGTTGGGGCTGTTCAGCCTGGAGAAGAGAAGGCTGCATGGAGACCTCAGAGCAGCCTTCCAGTATCTGAAGGGGGCCTATAAGGATGCTGGGGAAGGACTACTTCGTTAGGGACTGTAGTGGGAGGAGAAGGGGTAATGGGTTCAAACTTAAACAGGGGAAGTTCAGACTGGATATAAGGAAGAAGTTCTTTACTGTAAGGGTGGTAAGACACTGGAATGGGTTGCCCAGGGAAGTTGTGAATGCTCCATCACTGGTGGTGTTCAAGGCTGCGTTGGACAGAGCCTTGGGTGGCATGGTTTAGTGTGAGGTGTCCCTGCCCATGGCAGGGGGTTTGGAACTAGATGACCTTCAGGTCCTTTCCAACCCTAACTGTTCTATGTTTCTATAAGGGAAAGTAAAACTTGCATATTTTAGATGTTCATCAAGGCAATTCTCATTCTGAACAGCACTAAGCAGCTAGGTAATCTGAAGGGAAGCAAGAGCCCAGAAAAATATATAGGTCCTGCCATAATATAAACTGCATAAAAGATATTACAAGCAATACTCTGTCTTCTATTCAGCAATTTTAAAGCAGTACATAAATGAAATACTGATATGAAGCATAAAGACCATGCTAGATTAAGATACAAAATAAAAAATGAAGCAAAATTAAAGCCAACCCTTTAATAATAGTAGATATGAAAAACTTTGAGATTTTATTATCATGCTGCATTACTATAGCCACTCAGTTACCTCCTTACATCAGCTCATCAGTTCTTTGCTGTCCAAGGTAACAGGAGCCTGGGTTCCCCAGAAACTGGGGGAACTGGGAGGCTGGAGAGGGAGAGGAGGGAAGGGGAAATGCGGAGAGGTAATAGCAATACAGGTTGGTTTAGAGAGAATGACAAGACCTAGATGTAGCACCACATCTTTGCTGTGACGCAGCAAAGCTCTGCATCCACCACAGCAAGATGCTGGTTTGAGCTTTTGCTTCCTGGAGAGCTAGGCATCATAAGTGAGTTCAGTGTTGTATCCAAGTTACTGAGTGCTCTTGTGCTGTTTGGGGAGAACACAGAAAAAGCATTGCAGGGAAGTCTGATCTCTTGGAGTTTACTCACTTCAGCCCAGTTCTGCCTCTCATTGTTTGCATGTTTGCTACACATGACCTTTTGGAAATGGAGAAGGAGGAAGCGATAGCAACTGCAAATAGATTCACCGTGGCTTTGGGACAGTTGACATAGAGTCCCAATTGATAATACCTGTTGGACTTGCCTCTGCGTACATTTTCTGTTCCTCATCCAGGAAAAGTGATGTAGGGACATTCAAGTTAGGTCTGCATGGAGCCTTTTGAGCTCATACAAGTTAGAGCTCTGTGCAGCATGAAAGCAGCTAGTCTGTTTATAGACTTAAGCTGGTTTTATAATTGCTACAGCCACATTAATACAGCACTGAGATCCAAGGTATAAAAGCATGGACCCAAACTGGCTCTGCACATGTGAAATGATTAACTGAAAGACAGAATGAAAACAAAATACTGAATGATAACTGTAGCACAGTTGTCTTTCTTGGCGACTCACTGCAAAAGATATCCCTATTGTAGCTGATCAAATTATGTCATACATAAATTAAGCACTACGCAGTTCATTGGCATTTTTTTGCTTATTATCAGGCATCCTATGATTCTATGGCTAAATTTGAAGATACGGTAGGTCAGGTATTTTGTGGTTCAGTTGTGCATTCCTCTCTGAAATGAAGGACAACATACCAGGAAAAGGAATATCAATGTGGTGGCACATTATTGAAACTGATTTTTCCCAAACTGTAATCTAACAACATTTGTAGAAAACATGATGTCAACTTACAAAGTGCTCCTTGAATTCAGCTGAGCAACAATTCTGAGCAACATGAGTTTTGAAGTTCCCTTAGTATACATCAATAAGAATGGCATGAAGTTCATAAAAGTTTGTTTCACTTGAGATATTTGCTCAAGAGCAGCCAAAATTGCTTACTGTACTAGACTAAATTACTTTTCTCCTCCAGAGAAAGGGTGTTGCCTCTAAACCAGAGCTGACAGTACAAGAATTTGTACTTTGCAGATTGCTAACACACAGGATTTGAAGATGCAGCACTGGCAGGCTGAAAGTTATAAAATATTTAAATTATTTTTTCTTCAAAAAGCAAACAAAGCACCTTTAAAAATATTTAGTATTCTATTAGAAGCATAGTTATTGCTGCCTCTAGCACCAAGTTATCAAAGCCTCCTCAGTAATTCACTAAGAACTAGTAGCAGTGTCTGTCCTAGCCTATTCATTTCCCCTTCCCCTAAGGGAGAAATTAAGTGTAAAACACAATGTTTTGATAAGGTTTCTTTTATCAGTTTAATAAATGCATACACATAGTTCTGTTTGTGTCAGACAAAGCTATGTGAAAGAATTGTGCCCTGAACTTGAATTTCCATAGGACATAGCTCCCACCACCCCAAACTGTTCACAGAAAGCCTGAGGAGACAAGCTTTATAAAGGAGATTTTCTACTTCAAAATTAAGGCAATTATTTTAAGTAACTTCAGCCACTCATCACCTTCAAGGGAAATAGGATCTTGTACTGAATTCTCTATTCTTTGGGAACATCTTGTCGTTAGAAGCCCAGACTTCATACTGTGGAATCACAGAATAAATGAGCTTGGAATGGATGTCTAGAAGTCATCTAATCCAATCACCTGCTCAAAGCAGGTTTAAAAGCAGATTCCTCAATAACTTGTCAAGTTGTAAACACTTCCAAGGATGGAGATTCAAAAATCACATGTTCCTGGAGAGGCACGTCCATATCCTCCTTGGTTTTCAAAGCTAGATGGGTTCAGTACTCAGTATTCTGATTTCCTGCAGCATGAAGTCAAAGAGCTGAACTCACTCATTTCTGCATCAACTTCTTATTGAATAAGGACATGTCTATAATCAATTTTGATTTAAAGAGCTGAAATTTGAGAGACTTCGATGCATTTCACATGCTAATGTATAATTCATATCAGCTAACATTAAACTCTATCTCATCTTAACGGTCTGCCTAGAAGATGGTCATTTTTGGCTCGGAAGATACACCCTTCTAACCTTGCATTATCTTTCATTACAAAAGCTTCTCCTACCGTTCAGTTGTCCTAAGCATACAGAGCAATTACCTTCTAGCCATCAAATTGCTTATTAATCCCAGGGGGTTCTAAATAAATATGTGGAGCTATGGGGGGAGGGGGGTGGGGGGGTGGGGGGTGAAGACGCATGGACAGACAAAAAGGAAAAGCTATTCCAGAGAGCTTGCATCTCAGTGCCACTAGGATTTCAAAGAATGGTTAATTGCCGGTCTTTTATCTGCAGTCATGAAAAGGAAAAGCAGATAGTTTTTGTAATCAAGAGCTAATCAACTTAGGTACTTCTGTCATACACCATAAAATGAACTTGATGTTGATAGCTGAAGACTGGAAAAGGGAGCCAGGGACTATTTTCCATCTGAAAGCTGTTCCACTTTTCTGTCTTGTGCAAACTAGACTGAGGAAGAGAGAGCCCTTTGCCCTGTATGGTTCAAGCTGTGGGCTTGAGTTTGAAGCACTTCCTTTATACGTTGTCATGTACCACCCAGCTCTCTTACTGTTAAACCTTTCCAGTAAGAATCTTACTGTGAGAAATGTGCCTGGCTCCTTGAAAAACAATTAGATAATTACAAAGTCAAAGTCATGAAAAAGTACTTCGTCTAAAACCTACGAAGAAATCAGGCACCTGCATGTGCAATGCAGTCTTAAGAGCAGAATGACAAGATTACAAGGTCCGTGGTTTTCCTTTTGACGGGTGTTTTGTGGGCAGGATTCTGACTCCTAGAGAGTTTAGAGGAAAAAGACAAAATGCAAATAAAAAACTACAACAGGCAGCAAAAACCAACCCAGTGAAAAAGAATTTTAAACAAAATAAACAAGAATTGTGAGAGATGAGAAACAGATATTCAGTAATGTCTAAGAGATGTACAGGAAGTCAGTATCATTAGGTGTTTTGCTTAATTAGATTCAAGGATGAAGGAATTCACAAAATTGTAGGGCCTCTTTACCTGTTGTTTTGAAAACAAAGTTTTCATGACTATGACAAGAAGAAGAATACGGCTTCCACATAAACCCGACTTGACCAAGCACTTTGTAAATGCATAAACCAAGAATCTCATAAGCTTCTTTTTATAGGACAGGATGAAAATTTTACCTATGTAGGAAGCAGAACACCAAAACTTAACCAAGTGAGCACCTGCTATTCAAATTAGCTAGTATACCATACTGTAACATGCAACCAGACAAGCATTCAGTACTCCTCCTCGAGAGATCACTGTTGAGGCCAGTAGACAGTCAAAGAAAAAAAATCCTGCTGTAGTCTACATCATTAGAAAGCCCACTGAAGCAAGATTTCCACAGAAGAAAAACGTTTTCTCTGCCTTCTTCCCCCCCCCCCCCCCCAAAAAAAAAGACAATGGAGAATGTCACTAGAATAATATACCTGTTGTGAGAAAGTACAGTATGAAAATATTGCGTTTTCTTGTTGAAGAGGGATCTAATTGTACTCTGCCACTGGCTTCTGCACGTCCAGCTCAGCATAAAGCATGATGTTTACAAGGGCCTGAAGTGAGCCTCTTCAGTGACACAAAATTAGCAGGACTCAGAGCCAAGGGGCCTCAAGTCCTGTGCCTAGTGTTCACCGTTAACCATGTGTCACTGAGGGTCTGGAGACAGTCAAGCCTGAACAACACTGAAGCCAAGTATGCTCCTCCTAGCCTTACCTCAGCCAGCCTCAGTGCTCGCACCCTGTTAAAAGCTGGGCTGCCCTCAGAGGCGAAGTATTATTCTCCTATGGTTACCAAGCAATTTATTACTAACGATGTGTCTCTGGCACTGTCTCTCACAACTGAATCTCTTCTTCTATTACCACTTTGCCTATCATTCACTGCATTGTTACATCTAGCATAAGAGTGTTAGCTCCTTGAAAAAACAACCTAATTAATCTCATGTGTAAGATGCCCCACAGACTCCCCTGATGCGCTGCTCTTACAAATCCATTACTTCTGGGCTGTTCCTTCAAGAATCAGATGGTGGTTAACATAAGCATATGTCAAGATTCTAGGGAGAGCAAGCTTGCTGCACCAAAGAGGGAAAAATGGAGCACAAAGGTACAGCTAGCAAAGACGTTCTTGCAGCAATAGTTAGTGGTCGTCTCTGACACAGGAAGCGTTACACAAAATGCAAAATTTCCAGCTGTACTAAGTGCAAAGAAATATTCTGTGGGCAAGTTTTGTGCGTACATGATTAACTAGGTTAGTCCAGGCCAGAAGCGTGGATGCCCTGGCAGTACCGCAGCATACACCTTGCACATCCGTACGCTCTACTTCCTCCACTTTCCTTATTTTCTTTCACATATTTTTATACCCTTGACTAATCCCCGATTCAACAGGCCATTCTGTATCACTGAATGTTTTCCAAATCTTTTAAAATACCCTACGTCTATATCTATCCCTATACAGGTGTGTATGTACACACACAGAGGCACACGCAATATTCACATACATACAAAGTAACCCTGAGAGAATTGCTTCCAAGCGAGGTGATACAACACTATTTTCCCCACCAGATGGCAGTAACTTCAACTTAATATGAACGAGACTGGCTGCCGCATGTACAGCAAACAAAGGCGTTCTTTATAGATGGGGTTTCCGTAAGAGGGAAATGCTGATTTTTCAACATGTAGAAATATTGCAGTTTCCTCCTATTTAATGACAAATTGAAGGATAATATTTACTACTAACAGCCCAGTGCAACTTTAATCAGCGTATCCTACAAGAGTTTTTTAAAAACTTATTATCCCATATTGTTACTTTTTCAGTATTCTGTAATTTTTCAAAATTTGAGACGTATGGGTGTTACTTCCAATCAGTGGGGTTTTTTCCAAGTATAATTCCCAAACAGAAATTATTGGGTAACTTTCAATTGCATAATAAAGTTTTACAATGTATGATAATAATTACATTTGCTAAAGGACTCCAAAGAAGGAGGAAAAATGGAAAACATCTTGTGCATAAATGTTTGACAAAAACATACAATGTGCATACTTCTTATGAAAAATTAAGGGTATCATCTACAGTAAACATTTCAGGAAGCTCTTATTATACTACATATATTGCTTTTAAGGTGGGAGTTAACAATTGCTTCTATTGGAATGAGTAGGAAAGCTTTTGTCAGCATAGTCCAGGCACTGTAAAAATAATGTAATTTGGTGGATGGGGACAACTCTGTAGGATTTCCGGCTTTAGGAGCGACTCATCCATAGATTCCAGCCAAAATACTATTTTTCGCCTTTTATTTCTTTAACTTCTTAATTTTGAAAGAAATTTTCCAGAAGAAAACGCTATACACTGTAAAAATAGGACTTCACTCCTATGCTACTAATATTAGTATTCAGAAAGATCAAGTGGGTTTATAGTCAGCTGTACGCCGACCGCAAAGATAGTATCAAAAAATGCACATTCTTATTAATAAAACACACTCATCTTGATACAAATTTATGACCAAATACACAGTCTGTTTGGACAGCTGCTTTCCACTATCCTACAAGCACAGATTCAGGTCCTTTTTAGTTTCATGATTTTTAGTTTTTAGGTCGAAAGGCAAAGCAGAGCAAAATTTTATCTAGATATACAAAAGAGTAAGTACAGTGATGGAAAGACAAGACCACAAAAAGAAAGAAAAGTCAAAACCAAACAAAACCAAAACAACCTGTATTTTATGGGCAAGCAGAAGTTTGAGAGAAAACACGAACGGCAAAAAATAAACTGATCTTAAACACATAAAAAAGAAATGAAAGAAAGGAAGGAACCAAGACGTAACAAAAGATTCATGGCAAAAGAAGGAAATGTAAGCAGGAGGGAAAGAAATTATGATTGTGAAGCCTTTGGAAAGAGAGAGGAGGAAGGTAAAGGAAAGCCAGAGTGTTGCCATCAAGCCTGGCTTAAGGAGTGCCATTGCAATGAAGCACAATCTATGTCATAGAAATGCTAGGCCTCTATTAACTGCTCCAGTCGGATTGCTGCTTTTCAAGAATACAATTATATGACTGCTTTCTATTAATTCAGCATCAAGCGGCAAGCCATACTTGTCCTTCACACTTAGGGCTAATATTGCTGAATATTTCACTTTTCATAATCAGTTCCACTGCATAAACCAAAATTTACCTGAATGTGTACTAGATGCCTGATATCCCAAATCAGTGTCATTTGAACTGAAAAAAAATCTCTAGATGTATAATTCAAAAGACCTTTTCATTACGTGTGATCTCAGATATTCTTCCGAGATCACACATTCACATCAGCTGGAAGTATGAGCAGAATCCACCACAAAAGTAAGTTACTCCTAATATCTGAAGGAAGAGGAAAAGTAAAGGCAACAAGGAATTTTTAGTGTGAACCTAGCCAGTATGGTTCTAAATGGAGAATGCAAACCTGTGTGAATAACCACACACTCAAACCCCATCCTTAGTTCATAAAGAGAAACTAAATGAGTCATTGTTGAAGCAGACAGGGTAAGCACAGGGATCCACCATTCAAAACAGGGTCCCAGCATAAAGAGGTTAGGACAATCCTGCAACATCCAAAGCACCAGTAAAGCAGAGTTAGACAACTGCTTTTTCCTCCAGCTTCAGTGCCAGTGGTAATCCTACAGTCATGTTTAGAAATTCCTGTATATTTTGAAAAGGATATGGGACAAATAGAGGTGAAGGAAGAGCAGCAGAAACTGAATATTGGAGAACATATTACAGTGAAAGAGATATCTGATCTGTTTTTGCTGACTTGAACAAAAATGTAGCAGTGATTATAGGAAAACAACTACCATTAATAAGTGCCAGCAGAAAACAGTGGCTCAAAGCCAAAGCTAATCTAATTTAAATCAGGTAAAAGGTACACTTTTTGACTGTTTCAAGAATTAATCACTCTTGCTATATAATAGTAAATAGTAAATAGTAAATAGTAAATAGTGGATTAAGTAAAAGATAAATCTTTTCCTGCCTCAAAGATAAAATACAAGAGAGTAACAGCATGCAATCCAAAAATTTGAAGAGTTTAAACTACATGTTCCAATAACCCATTCTGATTTGAAACCCTATCACTCTTCATGGAAATGTGAAATAGTCAGTCCTATCAATAAGGAAAAACAGTTTGACTCACACCAAGGTGATCCCAGCCTTCCCACAAGGTAGAGGGTTATGATTTAACCTTCCTTAGAAACTCATGTGGAAATTTTCATCCCAGTGGGGCTGGGGCCGTGGGTGCCAGCCACCACAGTGTGCCTGGCCCTGTCTCCCTTACAGCAGGGTTCTGCTGGGCCTTGCTGCCTGAGGGACACCCACCTGGCCATGCCCAGTGCTGGGGGGGAGCTGTCCTAGCTGCCACCCATGCCCAGCCCCACATCCCAGTACCTCTGCACTGTGAGGATAAGCACCATGACTGCATTCCTTGGGAACCATTTCATATCCAGACGTAGGGTCTTCTAACTGTCCCAGGAAAGATACCATGGGATGGAGAGCTGCAGAACTGCCCATGGTACTGTGTGACAGAGACTGGTCATGGTGACCTGGCACCCAAAACTTTGGGTAATGGTCTCAGGGCTTACCTGCATCTTGTGAAGAGGCAAAAATGGTCCTGCTGTGAAATGGAAAGGCAGCTGTACACCTGGAAGAGACACAGCACGTCAGAACAAGGACACAGGACTCCCACAATGAACCAGATGAATCTCTGAGTTTCACTTGCTTGTATTAAAATTCACCCCGTATCAAAGAAAGACATAATGCTATATGCCATAATTACAAAATATACAGACAAAAAAAAAAACCTGAGGATTTTTTTTTTTCCAAGGCTTAATGAACTTCATCTAGTTAACAAAGTTACAGGAACTGTCATATACTGGCAGCTTAAACAACAAAATAAGCTGGTACCAGAGGGCAGAGCGCCTGAGCCCTTGCTCACTGGACTCAGCCTACCCAAACAGGGAACCAGCATGGGCCCTGCCCCAGACCTTCCTTTTCCAAGGGCTGCAGTGGGAACAGGCAGGAAACAGGCTACAGAGGAGGTGAATTGCTTTACCCGCCTGCCATCTTCTCTTTTGCAGGCCCCACAGCCTTTCAGCACTTTGAAAACTGGGGATACTCTCTTGCTGGCTCCACATTCAATTGTGTGCTGACCTACGTATGCAAATAAAGTAACGATTTTATTGCTTCCATTATTTTTCATAAAGTGGCAACCAATTCCATTCTTTAGACTAAATTTTAGCACCTGAAAATGATTTTTGCCTTTTGTAGATTGCTAGAAAATGCTATAGCTTGAATTTACGCCCCAAACCTACAAGTTCGTACTAACATCTTCACAGAAGACGCAAGTCTTATTTAGTAGAATTTATTAGGAAAAGTATTACTCCATAATCACATTTTTAATACAATAAATATAGTACTAAATGAAAAAGCACGTAGCAGAAACATTATTCTGGAAAAAGATGTTTAGTTTACGCAGTAAGAAATCCTCTGAGCTGTTATCAACAGATCACACATACTGCCTTTAATTAACTTGGAGTTTTTCAAGAAGTAGGATAAGTTAATAAACTGTTGTTACGTTCAGCAAATGCTCAGGAGTTTTAAACGAGGAACCCTTCAGTTTCTGCAAGCTCAATTAGTATTAATTACAAGTTTAAAGAAGCACCACAACATATTCACATTGATAATATAGGCATATCTACAGCATAATTACTGTCACTTCAATAAGTGCAGTCATGCATACACATCCCCTTCTAGAATCACAGTGGTGGCATATCGAGTCCAGGCTCCTGCAAATCAGAGGCAACCGTGTTTCACATTCCCTTTTATAAATGTATCCTTTTTCACCTTGCAAACAGTTAGATGTGTGGAAAACCAAAACCTGGCCATCTTATTAGAAGGCTTCTCCAGAAAACTATTCCTTTGATGGCTAAAAATCACCTGAAAGGTCTAAACTGATACATTTTAAAGTGGCAAAAACCTCGTTTACGGACATATGAAACTGGTGTCTCAATCATTTTGGATGAAATTCATCTTAGTTTTAAGCAGCACCACTGACTTAGTTACCCCAGGCCGTTTTTACCATTAGAGAGACACTTTACAGCATGATTCATCTGATCTATTTTTAGAGATTCTGACTGGATGAAATCTGTTGTATCCTAAAAATACTCTTCACTGACCACATCTAAACAAACACTTCTGTTGGACTGAACAGCTTATTTTGTCATTTATTAACATAATCAGCTCCTTCATTTCTTTTTTAAAAATCACGAGATATCAGATAATAACAGATATTATAGAGAATCATAACCACAGATAAAACTCTGCTTTCAGACTTCCAACCTGTTTTGATTTCTCACACTCTCCAAGTCGTGAAGTTTTCTCCAGATTATTCCAAATTGACAATACTTTTGAACTGCATATTGAAAATGGCTCTTCTAGCACATCTTTAAAACCCACAGTAATTAGAGGTAGCACAATTAAAATGAGAAGGAAGTCAATACTCTCCCTCACCTCCATAGACAAATCAATGCACTATGGTCTCACAGTGGATTAATATTTAAAATTGATTACTTCTGAATATTAAGAATTTACCTTAAGTCCTCTAAATATGACCTATACAATGGAGAAAGTGTTACCACTATACCTTTGTTTCATTGTTTTGTGATGGAAGTGCTGGTACAGATAAATAGGCTTATCCCAGAGGTTTTGCAGCAAGTAACAGGTTGGACTGAATATCTTGGGAGCTTTGGTTTTGGCTAACAAATAGTCATGAGGGTTTTCTTCACATCTCACCAATCCTGTTTACATACAAACATCTGAACAACTCTTCATGTGGTGTGTTTAGATAAAATTCCTTATGACGGGATAACTGGGGAAAGTTTCTATCCAAACTAAACACAAATTACAGAATATTTGGAAGATTACTGAGCACACAAATATGAATAATTCAAGCCCATGTTATTTGCTATAGCAGAAGTCATTATGAATATTTTTCATCCTACTTGGTGCTCAGAAATCAAAACTCAGAAACGAAAGCACCTAACTTGAATCCCTGAACCACAATACCAAAAGGATTAACTTCCACATAATTCAGCTCAAGGACAAATTCATGGACAGAAGGTCCATAAAAGATACTGAAGGTTACAGATAGGGATATCTCCTCTAACATCACAAATCCAAAAATTATGGATGCCTAGCGAGTAAAAGTGAAATGGACCACAGGAAGCAGAGGCCCATGTGCTCTCCCTAAAATGCAAGTCCTGGTGCCACTGCCACAGAATAAGTACCAGGATAGATGGACCATTAGCCTGGCTCACAATAGTTTTTCTTGAATTATCTTGTTCCATGAAAAAAACCCATATAGACTTTAATATCAGCTTGAGAAAATTCCAATAAAATTGTGGGGAAAAGATATCTGTTTAACACTTGTTAAACACTGAAGCCTAGAAGTGAGATCACCTAGTCAGAAATAAGGAATTAAGAAATATCATTAGGGTTCTCGCACAACCCCCAAAACCCTAGCCCGAGTAGGATCAAAGGTATGCCATTTCACACAAATATGAAAGATCTTTTTCAGGATGTAATTTCAAATTATTTTTTTTTAATGTCAGACTATCAGCCATCATACCCCTCATAAACTAAAAATGACCCGATTTTCCATTCTCTACAAAAATTCTATTTTCTTAGGTCAGAGCTCTCATAAACATGTCCTTGACAGTGCCATTTGTTAAGCACACATGCTGACCTTTTCAAAGTTTCTCTTTTCCGAAACGACTGTTCTTGGTTTGCATTCTGCTATGCATTCTTTTAGATACTGCTAAGTGAAAACTTCGCGTGCTTGCCCTAGTTTGCAAAGTCCTTTGCTCATGAATCTATAAGTAGCGCAATTTCTTTGGAATTCTTTCTTTTCAGCGATGTAAAACTTCTAGAGCCCTTCCGCAGATACACAGGGGAAATTTCCACCCCTGTTTCTGAAACAAGTTGTAACAATTCTACCAAAGGCATATCTGTATATAAGAAAGCCAACTCTCTCTTTGATGACTACCACTTTGGAAGAAATAAAATAATAAAAAATTTAGTCACTCCTCGGATTGCACAATATTTTAAAAGCAAGACCAACAGTAGCTTAGACACACTCTGGTCCCTTGTAAGTCTGGTTTGATTTTCCATTAAGTCATAGAATCATAGAATAGTCATTATGTAATGTACAAGAAAAGGCAAATGATGAGAAAAAGGACATGCTTTGCGTAAAAGAAGGTCCTCTGTGATACCCTTCTGAAAACATTCTGGGGGAAAAAGCAACTATTTTTTGAGAAAAACTTATCTTCTACATTAGGATGACACATCTTCTCACAGCCCAGAAAGCCAGTCACATCCTGGGCTACATCAAAAGAAGCATGACCAGCTAGTCAAGTGTCGTGGTTTAAGTCCAGTCAACCACGAAGTTTTCTCTCTCCCTCACTCACTCCCCTCTCTTTCTTCCCCCAGTCCCGGGGGGGATGGGGAGGAGAATCAAAAGAATGCAACTCCCACAGGTTGAGATAAGAACAGTTTAGTAACTAAGGTATGACACAAATCACTGCTGCTGCCACCAGTAATAACACAAGAGAAGTACAAAGAAAGAGAATACATCTGCTCACCAAGCCCGACCCAGCCAGTGCACCCCCCAGCAGCGAACCCCGCAATCCACCAACACACCCTTCCGGGTCTCTGCTCTCCGTTTTTACATCCTGGACATGACGTGCTGTGGTATGGAATAACCTCTTTGGTCAGGTGTCCTGTCTCTGCTTCCTCCCGGCTTCCCCTCCTCCCTGGAAGAGGAGACCAAGTCCTTGGTCAGACCAAAACATTACCAAGCAGTAACTGAAAACACTGGTGTTATCAGCGCTGTTCCCAGGCCCAAAATCAAAAGCACAGCGCTGCACCAGCTACCATGAAAGAGAAAAATGACTGCTGCTGCTGAACCCATGACATCAAGGAAGGTGACTATTTCTACTCCACTCTCATGAGACCCCACTTGGAATTCTGTATCCATCTCTGGGGCCCTCAGCAAAAGAAAGACATAGACCTGTTAAAGCGGGTCCAGAGGAGGGCCATGAATATTATCAGAATGACGCACCACCTCTTCGATGAAGAAAGAGTTGGAGTTGTTCAGCCTGGAGAAAAGAAGGCCGTGATGAGACTTTATTGTAGCCTTTCACTACTTGAAGAGGTTTGTAAGAAAGATGGAGAGAGACTTTTTACCAGGACCTGTAGTGACAGGACAAAGGGGCAAGGGTTTTAAAAAGAAAGGGGATAGATTTAGATTAGGTACAAATAAGACTGACAGGCTGTTTGTAGGAAATATTTTTGCCATGGGATCTTATCACAGATTGTAATCTTAAATTAGTCATGGTCTACACAAGAATTAAGCTGTTATTGCTGTCATTCTGCATGTCTGCTAAAACACTACAAGAAATACCAGTTCCTTTTGGATTAACATTTCAATAATGCTGAAGCTTCCTTTTCTATAAACAGGAGATAAGCATTAAAGAGACTTCTGCTTATGAATATCAGAGGCTTAGAAAATGACATTAGTGAAATGAACTTCATATATTTCAAATGCTCCTGGAATCAGAGTAACTTCCATTTCAAGGATGAAACATCATCAGACTGTGCCACTGAGTGAGTAAATATGTCTTTCTGGTCTTTTGACTCAGAGTTCATACTGCATCTGTTATTCATATTCAAAGCATTTGGAAGGAGTCTAGCATAAGGGGCAAAGACTTAAACAGACTTTCTAAGGCTTTTTGTGGTGGTGATTATAGACCAAGGAGAATATCCAAGGGCCAGAGAGACTTAATTTTTTTGTATTTTAAATTGAAGCTGATGTGGTTAATCATTCCCAAGTTTATAACAAAACAAATCCACATACGGTACCTAAAGTGAAAAACTGCAGCTGTTACTTGGCTTAACTCATCTATTGAGTACCCCAGTTTTAGGGGAAAAGCCTCAAAATTCTACCAAAATTCAAACAGTCTTAAGCTTTGATGATTCTTTGCTAAATGGGCTTCTCCAAGTCCTTGCTCTTTGCAAGTCCACAGTGAGGAATATTCTCTGTCAAAGAGGAGATGTAGGAAAGATGATCCTTGAGTAGCAAACTAAAGGATTTTTGGTGGGGATTAAAGCTGGCAGTACATTTAGAAACCTGGAATTATAAAAGTATATTTGCATTGAAATTTGAGATAACGATAATTCCTTGTTTCACCACTCTAAAGCTTGAGTTCTGTGGTTGTTTCTACTGCCTTTACTTTACCCAGTAGATTATTAGGTTGTGCAAGATGATAAACTCCTGTCCTTCAAATGATGATTTACAACATTGTTGTATATCATAATAAAGTACCAATGTTCAAATTGCTTAAAGACTATACCAAACTGCAGAACTTTCATATTAATTGGGCAATAGGATCATGGTCTCTTCAGGGTATTTGCTTTGTTTTGGTTCAGTAGACTATGAAAGAGCTGACACTTCTTTTTTTCAATGAAGCTTACCTGGGTGACTCAAATTAAGAGCCTTGGTGAAATAAGTAACTGTTATAAAATCCTGTTCTCAATTGCTAAATCTTTCGTCATTTGGATGTTCCACATTGGTTCAGCTATCTTATTATAAACTAAAATAAAAAATACATAGTATAAAAAAAAGAACTCCTCCTCCTCCCTCTCCTCAGAACCACTGATGCAATCCCTTTGTTCAGAGAAGCTGAACTAGCTTCTATACCGCCATGGAGTTTAGAAGATAATGTTGCTTCTTGAGGCCCTTAAAGCCTTAGTATTCAAGCGAATGATGTTTAGATGATTTGCTCCTTCATCAAACTGAATAACTCGAAGGGGAAAAGTAAAGAGAAATATCCATCTAATAGTCATCACTGACTTTAACAGAGTAAAATGCCTCTAACTGGCAGCCTGAACTTCAGTTTGAACTAACTAGGCACAAAGCTGGGACATCACTAAAGCAACAGCCCGGTATAACCCAATGTTTTTTCAGAACTTCGGTGTCAACAAAAGAAGAGGGCCAGAAGTGTATGTACTTTGGGGCAACCCATCAACACATGATAAAATCCACCCTAAAACAACAACAACAGAAATAAAACTGAATGGTTTCACAAATATATTTTCATTGTTAGTAGAGATGCACCTTTTCCCTTCACCACCAAGACTTACCCATCTTTCATTGCAACGCTCTATCCTCAGCTCCTTACAGGAGAAGGCTAATTACTTCAAGAAATGCTCATGAATATTATTAACATCAGATCCTCCCTTGGTACACTGCGCAGAATCCAGAGATGACTTTCTTATCAATTACATTAAAACGAACAAGGGGGAAGCCTTTTGTTTTAAAAGCATGTTCCTTCCAGGAGCAAATCTTTCTCTCCCCCACCTTTTTAAATTTTTTATTAAAACATAATGTTATTGTCATGAGAATAAGTGATTACTGCCATTGCATTGCTGAATTTCAAGTAGTGTTTGGATACCAAATGCAACAGCACTGTGTTTTGCATGGTTTATGCCATACATGTAAGATTAAGTCTTTAATATTTAAATTCATTGTTGAAGGTAACAAACGAAAATTAAGAGAATCTCACAGTCTAAATGCAGCTTAAGGCACAGCACTTCCACATGGTGTATGAATTTCTGAACGACAGTCATTATATGAACGTTTGACATCGTTAACATGCATCTGTAGTTCAGCAGGAATGCCAAAATGTCCCATTACATGTAACAGCCTACACAAAAGCTCAGCAAATGGATTTTTCTCTTAAACTAATGGGACTACGTAATGGACCTTCTGCAGGAAAGATACAGTTTGCAATCATGTTAAAGACTATCTGAAAACTGAATTAATATGCAGGATATACATTATCCAGAATGAATTCAATGAATCCAGAGCATGACCATTTTAAGATAATTGGCTTCTTACTTTTGCTATTAATATTTAATTGCTTATATTGCATGTGTATACTGCCCTATGCATTTTTTGTTATTTTAGTTAGATAATTTTGAGCTGTGTGTTTAAGGTAGACCAAGGACTTTTGCAAACAAAACAAAACAAAACCAAAAACAAATGAAAACAAACAAAAACAACAATAAAAAACACACCCAAAAAACCAACCAACCAAACAAACAAAAATCCTATCACTATTACAGGTAACTTACTTAGAGTTGGTTCACATACATACTCTCATTTCAAACACGCAGTCCCCAGTCTGAAGTTAAGTCAAACTATCCTATAGACCAACAGAACTTCAGAATGCACCCTTAGAAACTACTCCCTTTGATAAACTCATAAATATTAATTACATTTATAGGGTTGCAATACAAAATCTACCAAGAACCTCAGGACCCAGCAGTTATTAAAGAACAGCAAAAAATACTCATACAAATGACCAGAGTAATTATTATTGTTCCTGAAACTTCAAACTCTGTCCAACAATTCTCCAGGTATTCCTGCCCCCCTTCTCTCCCCCCCACCCCATTTTTAATAACAACAGTTGGAGTAAGATTAATCTCATATTGATCATGAGAACACAAAAGCTATAGCTTATGTAGCTTAACAGAACATATAGGAAGTACGTAACAGAAGTTATTGGTCCTAAAGCAAAAGTTTTAACAGTAATAATCTTAAAAAAAAAAAAAAAAAATAGTAAACCATCAAAATTTCAAACCACCATAAACTGTTAAAATTTCACAGAACAGATTTAGTAAATACAATTAATAAAACAGGCACATTTATGCTGGAGCAAATACACTACACATTTTCATTTTTCAAGTGGAAATATAATACACTGCAGCTAAAGGAATAACAAAGCAAAAAAGAAACAAAGTGCAAACATAATGATTCTCATAGGTTAATGGTTACACCATGGGCTTATATTCACTGATCACATTTTCACTACCTATAGCTTGCAGATAATATTTTTCTTTTCCCCCCTTGAAGAAAGTAAGACTGTTATGTCCTGACTCCTGTGGGCATTGTTAATTATCTAGCCTAGGAGGGACAATTAGTATTGGAGATCCAGAAAAGGAAGAAAATAACTGGCAAAACATTGGAACAAAAAAGTTATTGCAGAGAGATAGAAATTCATTACTTTCATTCTCTGTCAAACTTATAATAATACTGCACTTAGAAAGAAAAGCAAAATCTTATTTTAAATGGCATTTGCTAAGGCTACACTAACAAAAGGATTTGTGGCCCTGTCATGAACAAACATTGACCCTTGACCTTTTTTCAGTTTAGAAAAGGAGAACAGCCAGAACCTTGTGTATCAAACAAATGGTTGGGTTCTATAAACATTCTTCCGATTTTCTTAGCTTGCTGCAAAAGCGGAGAAGAAAAAAAAACAAAACCAGAAAAGCAGCAGCAGCAAATGCCCCCAACGCAAGGCTCAATCCCGAAACAGTGCAAGGCTGCTTCTAAACAGTCATGTGACTTGCTTTTTGCTAGCAGCCATGTGCTCGCGTATCATTTTACTCTGAAATAACTCTGCGGATTTCAGCTCAACCTGCCTTTGCTTATAATGCATGACATAGCCTGTGAGGGAGCCTGAGAACCGTCCCTCTTCAAAAGCAAGGTTCCCATGCTTGGCCTGTAACCATGGAAGCAGATGCCTTTTTTGCTTACCCCTGCTTACCTCTTTGCAGCCACGAGCTGCTCCCTATTGTTAAAAGGGGTACGCCTTGATTTTTCTTCGTCGTGACTGAACTTGCCTCTTCTTCAAAGGGCATGATGCTGCAGGTCATTGGTCTAGACTGTTTGCACGGTCCAGAGAACAGCCTTGATGTAACCCTTGCTCCGTCTGTGCCACACCACCAGCCGTGCGACTGCAGACTGTAGGGGGACATCGGAGATCTGTATTTGAAAAGAAGTCCGTCCGATTTTGCCATTGTGCCTTTTCAGTCATCGATCGAATGAATATCGAACCTTCTGTCGTTGCATGTGTGAAATAGATAGCTTAGCAAGCACTTTTCTGCCCAAACCTGTGCAGTGGGCCAAACTCTCTTCCTTTATTCACAAGTATTATTGTTTTTTGCAGTATAGCAATTTTTTAGGCACTTTAATAACGGTGTTCTAAGGTTAGACCAGCCTCACAACAGAATCTCTTTGTTGTAATCTGCTTGATTTAGCACTTTCGTGTTGTGTTTTTTTTTTTTAAGGTGCTTTCTCTCTTAAAGTACAAGGAAGGCTGGTTTTGAATCCGTATGAATAGTCCAGAATTGTGAGAGGTTTCAAAACAAGAACCCGGCTGGAGTTTTGCTACCGTAAGGCTTTAAAAATGACACAGGGTGGGGAGAAGTGAACTTGGAAAGCTTGCAAGGTAAATTCAAAAAAAAAAAAAAAAGAAAAAATCCAGCAAACAGGGTACATTTATTTAATATAGAAATGAAGTAATGTCAGAAAAGACAGATATTGCAAGAGATGAAATAACCAGACAGTGGTGGCTAGAAATCTAAAGGAATCCCATCTCCTTTTTTCCCCTCTATATGCAAAGACAAATAACTTGGAAATTTACCAGCTGACAATGGGAGCTCTAAAATAATTTTTACTTTTCTCTGCTACTGCACAAATATTTCTGACGCACAAATATGGCCAGCTTGGGGGTTTTTTAATGCATTTCATTTTAAAAAACATGCGGATGAATGTCCAAACCATAGTAGGAAACTATGAAAATTATGCTAAGCCACTGAGAAAACATAGCTGACGTGTTCAGTCGAAGAGTTCAACAGAACTCTAGGAATTTCAGGGGTGAGTGAAGAAAATTGTGCTGTAACACCTTCGAATAAAAAAAAGACAGAACTGTAGCTAACATGGAAAATTATACACTCCTGAAATTGGTCGGTAAGCAAGTTTTTACTCTTCTTTTAACAGAACAGCAAACTCTGACCACTGCCTGTCAAAAAACAATAACCTAGTGAAAGCCAATAGCACCTACTCCTTGTAAAATATGCCTGTCACTACTCTATTCTAACAAAACTCGTATCGCATCAAAAAGGGCTTATATATTCTTTAGGGTGTTGCTTACCCAGCGTTGTCTGTATATGACATCAGTGTATATATTTTTGAGATACCACTATCTCATACTTCAGGGCATACCTATTTTCTCTAATTGCTGCAGGCAAAGGGGAGGTGCACTCAAGAATAAAGAAGGTTATTGTGACAGATGAAACATAATTCACAATGAGTACTCTTTTCATCCAGCCTTAAGTAGCAGAGGATTACTCCAAGCTGAATTTTAGGGGAGTATGCATGATCTGATTTAATAATCTGAGGACAGGCCACAAGCTGAAAGGCAATGTAAACTAATTATGTTTTTTCTGATTGTTTGGGGGGTTTTGTTGTTGGGTTTTCCCCCCTCCGCCCTTTCGTGGAAGTAGAAGAAATGTTAACGTGAAGAGGGTCTGAAGAAACATAGGGAAAAGTAAGAAATGCTGAGAAATAAAAGTTGGGATTTTCTGGACTGGATATTGATAAATGCTTATTCTATATTTCTGCTTCATGACACGTAAATAAGATCATGCTATTTCTTCAACAAATGCGCTGTGAAAGTAGGTAAACTAATTTTGATACACTTACTGAACTTGTATTGCTTCAGAGAAATTACACTTACTGAACTTGTATTGCTTCGGAGAAATTCGTACTTGAATCTTCTATAAATGCTGTATGATAACAAGTCTAGGTGTAGATAGCTGACAGTAAAATAAGTTTCTGCTAAACATGTGTACATTATCTTTCTGAGTCACTGCTTTCATATTTAAGCCATAAATAGGTAAGCTTGCATGTGCATTTTATATGTTTGTTTCCTTATGGTGTGCTTTGGAAAATACTTGCTTAGCATAAATTAGTGTATTACATTCTGAAAATATTTATCTTTTTACCATTTCAGTTTTCATCTAACAAGCTTTTTTTTTTTTATGATCTAAAATCACATTCAGAATGTCTGGACATGTGTAGTTAGTTACCCTGCAGAGACTGCTAAGGTACTGTGCAAAAGGAGTAAAAAGCATCTCCTTTTTTCTGTAGAAATGTTAATCTAGATGAACTGCTTTTTTAAGCAATAGGTAGCTTTTGAAAAATCCATTTTAATGCATGTGTTAATAAAGTAATCATTGATCTTCTCAAAGAACGCGTCTATACCTTTTGTATAATTTAGTATTTAAAATAAAAACATTTTTAGATCCAGATTCTAAAGGTCTTTTTCAGACATTCATCTTGTTTGAAAATCACAGACAAACCTGACAAGTCATGAGTTTAATGTTTGCTTTCATATATTTTGGATTTTTTAATTACATAAACTGCTTAGTAGTCAGAGCTAATAAAACTGTGCTACTAATTGAAAATAAATTATTAGGGGTTAGTTCATACCTTTTAGATTTTGGACTGGAATATAAAATAAAGATTAATTAGAACAGACTTTCTGTTATTCAAATGCTGCGATATATCAGACCATCTAAGACTATTCCACAACTTAACACCAAATCTCACATAAATGAATGGCAAGGAAACAGCATAATAATATGCATGTGAAATTATTATTAATTATATTTTCTAAACAAAAAGTAAACACTGAATTTTTTCTTTTTATAGGCTGTGTTGCTGAACTATTCTTTTATACAATATGATTTCATTTCATTCTTAAAAGCAAGCACAAACCCAATGTAATTATTTCATAAACAACATACGCAATTAGCTAGGTTTTGGTGAATGAGCAGTACACATTAAGCACACCTCGGTGCTATACTTTTAAAGAAAGAAGGAACAGCCAGAAAACGTATCAAAATACAATAAGCAAACTGCTAGATTGAAAGCATACATTTTAATATTTTATTTTGCAAAGGGAGCAGCAGCCAAAAGACCATTCTAACCACCTGACAAACAGCAACAAACAACAGCACTCGAGTCAAAATATTTATTAGGGTGTCATGTCAATGTACAGGCTAGCATATGTACCAAGGAGAAATTATTCTATTATCTCCAGCTGAGTGAAGTACTAACAGTGAACATAAAGATTTATAAATACATGTAGAACAGAGAATGATTCTTTCAAATCATACAACCATTTACTTTTCATTGATCATTTGAACATATATCCAGAAGTGTAAAATACAAGCTACTTTAATTCCTGTGACAATTTTTATCCAAATGTTATTGTTGCTGTTTCTTACTGGACTTGGCATCCTCCGTAAAGTTTCTTAGTAGGGAACACATACTTAAGCATTTGTTTAAGGCTTCAAGTGGCATTTTAGCTACACAAAATGACATTATTTTAAGCAATATCTTCTAATAATAAACTTTCAAACAATGTATATTTTAGGGATATTCATATTGGTAGACTGGTTTTGTTCTCTTTAAAATTAGTTTGAAGTAGAATTTCTTATTGACATTATGACACATGAAACTTTCAGATGAAGACTGTCTTTGGAAAAGTAGGGAAAAGAGAGCATCTTAGATATGCCTGTGTGCAACAAAGTACATGTCTTTCAAGATGAACAAACCATGCTTTAATAATGAATCAAATGACAAGCACTCATATCTTTTATAAATCTAAATATATTAATATTACATGTTATTTTAATTCTTTTCTGTGAAACATACATCAGGCTGACTGAATATATATATCAAATTCATGACATTGTTTTTAATAGACAGTGTTAAGGGTGTTTTTTTAAAAGAGAAGAAGGAAAAAAATGCTCTTCCCCCTCCCCTGCAAACAGTTTAACAGCTTTGATTTTAAGCAATGCTTAACGTGCAGGTACAGCTCTCTCATCTCACACCCTATAAAGCTTTTAAAACTGTGAATGAAATTAAGATTTGTAATATTTGGGGAGCTACAAATAATACAGCAGCTCAGGAGACAACACCAGGAATGTAAGAAAACCCAGACTTTGATTCTATACGACAAGCTGGATAGGAGTCAAAGCTGCCACATGTGGTGTGAAAAAATGCCACCCCGGTGTGAACAAAGGGTTTAAAATGGAGTCAAGAAGCATGCAAGCTCAATGTCTAAGCTTTTCCTGTGAATTGTACTGCCACAACCTGCAGGATATCAAGTGGGCTGGGAAGAATAGAGTGCCTTTGGAAGCTACAATGGAGTAGCGGTGGCCGTCAGTGCGTTAGGGTTTCTATTGTTTTGGTCGTCTTGTTTGTGCATCGTTACAATGTGCCGCATTACTTCACCGAGAAATTAAACTCTAAGCGCCAAAAATAAAGTCACAAAATTCAGCGAGAAACTGATGAATGCAGTAACTCTGGTGTTTCTTATTGTAGTCCTAGTTTACAGCTCAATGAGAATTTAACCAGCTGGATTGCTCATTTTACCAGGGCCTGGACCACCGTCTCACACATACATAATACAGGGTAATAAACATTGCTCATAAATATCTCTATGGTCTTATACTTAGATGATAGCTGCAATAATATAAACATTCATTGGAGTTTAATCAGATAGAAAGAAAGCCGCACGTTATTTCAGTCAACAGCTTTCCTCCTTTTATTACAATGTAATGCAACTGATCTACTTATTCAGTTCAGAAAACACTAACTTTTAGAATTATTCTATGAAAGTGTGCAGTGCAACCCCAAAACATATGGGTTGCACACTCATAAAGATGCTGTTTTAACAATATCTAACAGTGAAGGTACTGAAAATCAGAAATATTCTACCTAGATAAGGAAAAATGCTACCTAGTCAAAGCACAAGGAATAAGAAAAAACCACAGTTAAATATATTTACCCAGAAG
Source organism: Myiopsitta monachus (assembly GCA_017639245.1). NCBI lineage: Eukaryota > Metazoa > Chordata > Aves > Psittaciformes > Psittacidae > Myiopsitta > Myiopsitta monachus. The sequence continues at coordinate 5,301,834 of CM029927.1, forward strand.
ATGCAAATATCAGAAAGTACAAGTTCCTCAAAGAGAAAATACAATGCAGTTATGAGAATTCCCAAACAAAAATCAATTAAAATCCAAGGAAGCAGGCCCACAAAACCCAATAAACAGTAAATTTTCTAAGAATTAAAGAAACCTTCCAATTTCCTATATTACATTTTTTTATTAAGGATTAGGTCAAAAGCCACTGTTTTTTTTAGTTTATGAATGCAGGTCAAGACAAGAACATTTTTCTATTTACTCTGTGTAACTCTGTATAGAAATCAATCTGTTACTTTCATTACAACCACACAATCAATTCCATTTAAAGTGCAATGCAACAGCCAAGTCCAAGGACAATATGGATCGCTGAAAATCCTTCATAATATCTACAGAATTTTTTCAGTATGACTGGGATGATTTGTCTTCTCGTTAATATGCAACAAGCTTTCACAACTAAACTTAACCTGGCTTCTCCTGGTTTTAGTTCCCAGAAAGCACATGCTAATTTACTGGTAAAGGCACCAATGTGTAAGTATTGCTCTTCAGTAAATAACACAAATCATCTATTAAAGAACAATCAGTCACACTGAGATAGGATTATTCCCACAACTGTAATAAGACAGGACGACATGCTAGATAAACCATACGACATACATACATGCAGATACATGTGATGAATGCAGATAATGTACTTAAGCAGTCTGCCTTAAAAGGCTGTATTTTATAAACTTACAAATAATTGTAACTATGCCACTTTCAACTTTTGGCTCCTCATAATGCTATTCTGATGTTCCTAAAGGACACACAGCCAAGGTATTTACAAACTGTAAAATATTATCAATGTCTCTCCCTGCACACCAAGAATTTGGTATGATCATCTGAACAGATGTAATTTAGCCATTTTTATAATGTTTTAAATATTCAGAATTACTTTTATTGTCCTAGTTCAACACATTAAAACCTAGGCATAATATCAGATTTTAAAACAGTAAAACCCCAAACTCTACTTTCATTTATGGTACGTTTATGTTTGGTTTATCTTATGTATGGTTTATTTTACTGGTTTGGGTTTGTTCCAAACCTATTTTCTCAACTTATTCTCTCCTGCATCTTAGTACCTGTAGGGATTTTTTTTTAATACTTTTTCTTTCAGCCTGCCTGAAACATAAGCCTGTCAAATGAATATCGTTGTAAATGAACAGAATAGACTGGAAAATGTTCTATTTAGAGGTTTCAACAGAATAAAGCTGGCTGCGATTTTCAAGTAAAAACCCTATCTTGAATATACTTAGCATTAGTTCCTTATTTGTTCTTTTATTGATCACTTTGTTCAACTACATGCCTCCCTCCCCCACAACATATTAGAGAAAATGAAAGATGACTCTTGGAATACTGCTCCAGAACATGCAGTCAGGTGTCTGCTAGCAGCACCTGAGGATGTGTTTCAATGCCCCTGGTTTCGTTTGACTGGAAAATTTGAAATGTCTCTTATACAAAATCTCTGGATGTTTCTTAGAGTGCCATCTCCTTTTTAATCCAGTGTCTGTTTTTGAAGTCACTCTTAAATTGCTGTCTCTGCCAAGTGGTCAACCAATAAGCAGTATCTTCTCTTGGCTAACAAGACAGCATGCACACACGCACGTACATATAGAATCATAGAATCATAGAACAGTTAGGGTTGAAAAGGACCTTAAGATCATCTAGTTCCAAACCCCTGCCATGGGCAGGGACACCTCACACTAAAACATGCCACCCAAGGCTCTGTCCAGCCGGGCCTTGAACTCTGCCAGGGATGGAACATCCACAGCTTCCCTGGGCAGCCCATTCCAGTGCCTCACCACCTGCACAGTAAAGAACTTCTCCCTCATATCCAATCTAAACTTTCCCTGTTTAAGTTTGAACCCATTACCCCTTGTCCTCTCGCTACAGTCCCTAATGAAGAGTCTCTCCTGAGCATTCCTATAGGCTCCCTTGAGATATTGGAAGGCCGCTATATGTGCATACGTACGTATGCGTTTACTTGCCACTGCTTCCGTTCTCTGGCTTCCTCCAGCTCATTTCTCCCCACCTTCTGAAGCTGTTTATTTTCACTCTTCTGCCTTCAGCAGCAGTGCTGAAGAAGCCCCCAAAAGCAGCAGCTCCACACGTGCCCATCCCAGGGGCAGCTTGATCTTGTGAACGGGGTGCAGGAATTAACAGATTAATTCCATACTGGCAGGAGTAGGCCTGACTCAGGCCTTGAGAAGATGAAGCTGGACTATCTGGAACAACTGCATTAAATGTAAGATGCAATATCTGTAAGTGAGATTGCAGGGATACTGTTGAGAGAGAAAAACTCACTTTCCCAGAACACTTGCCATCTATTCAGATGTTAAACAGCTAAAACCTGGGCACCGCAGAGGTTAAGCTTGCCAGCTGAGAGCAGAATATGGAGCTATTCAGCAGCAGTCCTTGCCTCTCTAACTACCGCACCAGCCAAGGGAGTCGCAACACCGATTTTACCAGCAACCTGCCCCCAGGGGCTATTTTAAGACTGTTCCAGACCCATCTGCAAAGCTGGCCCCAGAGAGAAAGCTCAGATCTGTTTGAAATGCTACAGACTGGCTACATAATACAGTTCAGAGCCCACAAATAAGCAATATAAGGGGTTTTCAACCCTGCATGAATTTTGGTGGGAGCAAGGAAGCCAAAAATGCAGGATGGCAGTACAGCTAAACGATTTATCAGGAAAGAGTAAAGTCTGTTTCTTAGACCAGAGTTACCTTTCTTAGCAGAAGGAAAACACAGTATCTTTCTTTATTATTTGCAGGAAAGAACCCAAAAAACCCCCAAAATTTTCAACTGTCTAAATAAAAAAAACCCAGGGTTTTCCCTGGCTAAAAAGCACATCAGATAGTAAGCACCTCCATAATTAGCTCCTACCTCATTTACACCAACGGACATTCTTTATGGCAGTTCCTACTGCCAGCTCCCAAATCCTGCTGGATCCACATGAGCTTTGCAGGCCATTCAAGGTGACAGAAAGCAAATGGACACAGGCAGGGTAGCACATAGAGGAAACAAAGGCCAACAGACCATTCCTGTATCAGAAACTACTACCAAGCAGGTGCTTTAGAGCCGTTGTCTGTGGCTGAAGCTCTGTCAGTGTGATACCAACAAAGCTCAGGTCCCCTGCTGCCCCAGAGCAACTTAGGTGCTACTTCCTTACCCTTTGCCTGTCCCCTGAAGAAGATGCTTGGAGAAATCAGTCAGGAAAAGTACTGGGAAAGGTAAGCATCACCATATTCTTCTGCTACGGTCCTTGCTGAGTTTACTACCACACAAGGTGGTAAAGGCAATTCAGTATTCCCTATGTGAAAGTGCTGGAGGCCATCACTGGTACAAGGGCCAAAATGACTCTGATTTCTTGACACAAAATGTTAAATACATGCTTCTTGACAGTACAACAGGAACAGTACTGATGCAAGCACACACTCTGCTCTTCAACTATACTGTGATGCTCAGGAATGAGAAACCAAGAGTAACATGAGAGTGTTCTCTGCTTGGAGAGAACTTTCACTGCTTTCCTTAATTTGTAAATCTCTTTCTGGGGGTTTATTTTAGTACCTTCATTCTATTTCAACATAGCTTATTATGATTTAATTTCCTCCTTTCTTTTTTTTTAAACAAAGGATGGAAAAGAAAAATAAATCTCTCATGCTCTCAGCATATAACAGTTGATATAATAGGCTGAAATGTCTCCCTCTAATCACATGGGGATTTTTAAGTGCATTTTATTGACATGATGAGCCATTATGAGTCCTTCAGACTTGTTATGGTTTATCATATCAAGGCTTATGGTTTTAAGTAATATTCCTAATATGCGTTCACAGCATCCACTCCAACAGCTTCTTTAATCTCAATTAAATACCATTAAAGATATGTATGGTACCTATGTATAAGTGGCACTAGAACAGTATTTGTGTGCGCTAGTAACCAAGTTATGTCAGAGTGGCTCAATTGCCTTCCGTCTCATCCCATAAGCAGGAGTCCCATTACTCTTCAAGTTCTTATGCGAAGGTAACATTATCCAGGGGAATTATGGGGGACAAAAGTTTCTGGTGGTAGGGTTTTCACTAGGGTTTCTTTCTTTTCTTCAAGTTAGGCGTTACAATGAGGTCACTTCTGCCAACAGCTAGCAGGTGTCTGAGCAGAACCTAAAACCTCTTGTTATATCCCAGCAAAATGGAGATTATTCCTAGTGTCTAGGACAACATTAGTTCTCAAAAAGAAATAGAACTGAACATCAAAGGTCACCAGGAACAGCAAAAATTTGACTGCACAGAGCACAACTATGCAGCTATCCTGAACGTCCACATAATTCACCTGTCTTCCCCCAACCTATCCCACAGATTTGTAGTCTGCCCCTTTATGCCTTTTGTACTTCATACTTCTCTGTTTCCCCATTTCCTCTTCCTTTTATCTTTACATTCTGGCTTCTCCACAGACATGGGTCCCCTGCCTTTAGAGGACGGAAGTAAGAAGCAGCAAAAAGAAATCCTATCCAAGGCAGAAGAGTGGCAGTCAAAATGAGTATGGCTGCCAAACTGCCTAGACCTTCTCTTAATAAAAGGCAGGGAATCCTGCACTAAGAGCAGCAACAGAGAAAGCTGCTAGAAGGTTATAAAATACTTAGAACCTAGGTGTTATGAATTTATGGCAACTGCTCTAACTCTGAAATGAAAAAGGTGCGGCTAGTTTAGGAGGCTGAACTGGGGCAGAGGACTAAATGAGACCCACCAAATCCCAGTATAAAAAAGGAGTGGGTAGCCTGGTGAGACATGCATGAAGTCTGGCATAAGTACAGATTTTAAAACATTCAAAGGTGCAGCAGGTTGCCAGCGGCCCATCTTGCCATCTGGTCCTCTCCCACAGAGACCAAAGGCAAAAACCTTGGGAAGGGTATAAAACCAGACCAAACCTACAGTGTTTGCCAAATTTAAAAGAAACCGGGAGTTGCCATCTTGCATAGAGGCTAGACAGTATTAATACAGATAATGCTGTAGCAACTTGCCTCTTCAAGTAGAAGCGCTTGGCACATTTACCTCTAATTTAAGAAAGAAAAACAAATACGCATAAAAGATTAAGAGCACATTTGTCATTTAACTAGTTATACCAACAGCTGAAACAAAGATATTTATGTTGCAAAACTAAAGGATGTAGATCCAAAGTGTACTCATAGTTATGGTCAGAAAGATGCACAATCCTCTAATTACTTTATGCAAATTAGCTGCAAAAACAGAACTGAGTTTTTCACTGTTGTCAGAAGTTGGCCTACTACTGAGGTTACCCACAGTACAAAATGCTGTGCTTCTCCTATAATAGATTTTATGATGCACTCCCAGAGTCATTTTGATAATACCAAAGGCTATCAAATGATTTCATAATCAATTAACACTGCAGCTTAATTCCCAGTCTGCTACATCCTTCAGTGCTGCTTTGCCACGTAATTGATGTCTAATTTGCCATACCATACAAACGGCCTTGTTTATTCTCCTTCCATTATCAGTAACTAGCTCATTATTCTAATGCACTCTGAAGTATTTTAAAAATAAATGTGAAAGCAAGTTCCGTTCTATTTTACATCCATTAGTTATCCTTCCAGGTTAGAAACAATGTTCAAATCGTTATAGCCCTTTCTCTTTATACATACTGAGTAACCCATTTGTAGCAGAATCACCTATATTTTAGGAAAGCTTGTTGAGGTAAGACAACAAAGCACATATCAACAGGCAGCAAGACTGATAGATATCAATCCTCAAACCAAGTAAATAATTACCCTTTTATAACTTCCTACTTTATTTTGATGGCTCAACATTATAAAACCAAACTTTTTTTTTCTATTATACCCTTACACCAGTAAGTTTGTTAAAGTACTCCAGAACAAAACCAGCATGTATAAGCATGTGTGCAACTGGAGCCTCACAAAAAAGAGCTTGTAGCAGCCATAAGGCTACCATAGTAGAAGAAATTCCCTTTGCTGACCTCTACCACACCCAATAATTGAAAAGTGTGCCTCTTTGGTAAAGAGACATTTCTGTTTATTTGTGAATTTATGGATGTCTACACACCATCAACACCAAGATGTTACAGTCCACTTTACTTTTGTATTCAACAAAAAGTCATGTAGTACAGGTCAGTGATCAATGGCTTACATAAGCAGGTAAAAATTGATCAGACAACTACAGATTTCTCCTCAGCTACACACAGAAATGACTAGAGCCAGAATGATTGAAAATAGTTTACTACCCACTTAAAGTCAGAAAAGATATGCCTCTGAGCCCCCTAAACAGAGCAGCTATACAGCAGTATCCGATTGCATATTTCTACATTTATTCAGCCAACTCTGAATTCAGACAGAAATCCACAAAGATAAAGACATTTGCTAGAACCCTGGGCCTTTAAACTACTTTTCTGATTTCAGCTATTCATATGCTATTTTCTTAGACTATTAAAGCAGTATTATACAGTTATTATTCATGTAATACTTTGTCTATCATTTAGTATTTACTTTCCAGGATTGTTTGGTTTCCTAAAGACAACTAATGTGCTTTGATTGTATATGGCCATTTCAAAACACTATGCAAGGGGAAAAATATTTTTGAGGAAGCTGATTACTGATATTCATATGGTTAAACTCAGTGATAAGGTACTACATTCCTGGACCACAAATATTAAATTATATTATACCATGATAATTTAGAAAACTCCTACTCATACCTTTTTTCATTCCTGTTTTTTGTACTTAAACTGGGAGTCAAGATCTGGTTTATACATAAAATTAATCAAGAAGAGAAAGAATCAACAAAAGAAACAACATAGATCAACACTTAAAGATCTCAAACTTAAATTTGCCTTCACTGGACCAAGGGACCAGAACTCTGATATTCTTGTCATTTTGAGCACCTGAGGATATTGGCACCTGTATTCTCATTCCACCATCAACCTTCTGGAAACAGCCAGGAATTTCATATATGGAACTCCAACCTCCCCTTTGCCCAAGGACTAGAATAAACATATTTGAGTCTGATTGCTATTGATCAGCAGCTCTGTAAGAGATTATTTATGCCATTATTTTACATCTAAATATAACTAGTTTAGGATTTTCCAGTTTGACAAAAAAGAAGGCCAACCATCAGTTAGATATAACTATCTAAAGTATATAAAGAAAATAAAGCAAAGAGGAGGAAAGGCGTAAGGAGATTGAATCTTGACACCTGCAATGACAGAAATGAATTCACTCAACCTCTCCTTTACCTGGAGATGCTCCACCGAACCTTTGTCATGCCTGTAGCTTTACCAGTGTGAATTTTACTGTCAAACAGATTTCAAGCATTTCATTAATTAGAGAGAATTAATATATTGTCATATACATAAAGAGACACACTTATGACTGCTTTTCTCATGCTGAGCTGTTTTGACTGTGCATAAAATGGAAACAGATATAGATAACATAGAAATGTGAAATGGTGTTACGATTGTGACCACAAATATTGACTATGATCCTATAAAAACATATCTGTACCCACATCCATCCATCCATCCATCCGTTTCCCCATCCACCAAGCCAAGATATTTGAAAGAAACCTAGTGCATGCGGTCCAAGCAACATGCAAGTTCAGGGAGCATAAAGGACTACTATTTTCATTACTTTGCTTATCTTTCTTTGAAAAGGCACAGTCCTTATTACTTTGGTATGCTGTCCAGGTTTCCTTAGAAGTGTTTAGAATATATACTTAGAGACAGAAAAAAAACCTCATTTTGGTCCGCTACCAAAATGGGAGGTTTTTCATGTGACACATACAGGAGAACTAGGTGATCAGGCCCAGTCAGCATGGGTTTGGGAAAAGGCATGCCCTGCTTGGCTAATCTGATCTCCCTCGACAAGGTGACCCACGTACTGAAATGGGAAAGGATGTAGTTACTGTCTACCTAGGCTTCAGTAGAGCCTTTAACACCATTCCCCACAGCATTCTCCTGGAAAACTGGCTGCTCACGGCTTGGATGAGTGTACTCTTCTCTGGGTAAAAAAAACTGGCTGGCTGGCTGAGCCCAAAGAACTGTGGTAAATGAAGTTAAATCCAGTTGGTGTCCTGCCACAAGTGGTGTTCCCCAGGGATCAGTACTGGAGCAAGCTCTGTTTGAAAATTTTATGAATGATCTGGATAAGGGGATTGAATGCGTCCTCAGTAAGTTTGCGGATGACACCAAGATGGGCAGGAGTGTTGATCTGCTGGAGTACAGGAAGGGTCTGCAGAGGGATCTGGACAGGCTGCATCAATGGGCTGAGGCCAACTGTATGAGGCTCAACAAGGCTCAATGCTGGGTCCTGCACTCTCGCTACAGGAAAGACATTGGTGTGCTGGAGCTCATCCAAAGGGCAACAAAGCTGATGAAGGGTCTAGAGCACAAGCCTTATGAGGAATGCCTGAGGGAATGAGGGCTGTTTAGTCCAGAGAAAAAGGAGGCTGCAGGAAGATCTTACCACTCTCTACAACTACCTGAAAAGAGGTTGTAGTGAGGTGTGTGTTGGTGTCTTCCCTCAAGCAACAAGTGATAGGATGAGAGGAAATAGCCTCGAGCTGCACCAGGAGAGGTTTAGACTGAATATTAAAAAACAATTCTTCACCAGAAGGGTTGTCAAGCATTAGAACAGGCTGCCCACGGAAGTGGTTGAGTCACCATCCTTGGTGGTGTCCAGAAGCAGACCAGTTAAGCATAGCATGCCAAAATACATTACAAATGGCATCACGCCAGTTTATAGACAGGCCACCTAGCAGGCAGTGGCAGAATCCAGGCCCGAGTAGCAGAAAATTAAATTAAACAGAAAAAAAAATCCCTCTCATCTCCTGCTCTGACGAAACATCTCATTCTTGACAACAGCTAGGAAACAGCTGTAGTTTCCTTCCAGCACTTTATCCCCAGCTGCCTGCCCAACAGACAACAGTCTTTCCTTTCAGGAGGTTCCAGTTGCCCTTCTGTTGGCTGTATATTCTCTATGCTCTGAAATGGTAAATACACAGGAGAATGCAGTCTGGCACACTAAAGCGTCTTTTGGTGGGGAAGTCATTTAGATGACACCAGTGCTGTTGGGAAAATGAAATGCAATCCTCTTGAGCAACAGCCATGAAGGTTGCCCACACTTTTATTCTAAAGCATTTGTATTTCTGTGAATTAAGCAATCATAAAAAGCACAAACAAAACTTCCTGATAATTTTGGATGCTTCTCCAGAACTATTCTTCTACTTACAGTTACACTGTGTTCCTAAGGGACCAATGTTACACAATGTAAGAGAACGCAACATCACAAAGAAGATTAACTACACCAAGCAGGGTTTGCAAAAGAACACCAGGTAACATTCTGTAAAGACTGCTGTGAATTCAGAAAAAGTCAACTGAAAGTTCTCTTCTCTGGAAGAGCATTGAAGGAATCCTTGGTCTTCCTCCAACAGGACAAGTCAGCCTTCATCTCTGTCTCCTCCAACAACAAATAAGATGTTTACTGGTCAGGGAAAGGTTTTCATTTTTACTTCTACTGCATCTTTTTTTCATTTTTTTATTTGTGGTCCATCTACAAATTATTTCAATATATGCAGTCGCTAGGTCGCTGCACACTAACCCTACTTAAAAATGGTGCTTGAAGAACTGTCTTAAAAATCTGTAATTCAGAAGTTCTTTAATTCTGAGAAGCTTACAGGAAACTGATTTTTTAGAAGCCATCCTAAACTGTGGAAACTGTAAAGAGCTTCAAGAGCTTCCATATCACAGAAGAAGAAATATATGTTGTGATGGATATTCTGGACAAGTAGCCTTGAAAGCTTTTCCTTTCAATCTAGAAAACGGACTTTGAAAGGAAAATTCTTATCCATTTCAGTAGAACAAGACTTTATCTATCTATAAAGGTAAATAAATTTATCTTATTTTCAGTTTTACTTTCTGTGTTTCCTGTGATTCAGATTTTTGGAATCCTAGTGCTAGAACAACAAAAGGGAGAACCTAAAAATGTCCATCCTGCCTTTATAAAAGAAGTTTTTAAACTACCTTTACTGTAGTTTCCAAAGTGGACACCACCTTTAATTAAAATAGCACCACACTGCCATGTTTGTGGACAAATGTTACATTCTGCACACCACAGGTAAGGAGGAGCTTGAGCCTTGCGCAGAGAGAAAATGTCGCTGTTTCCCAGTTTAGATTCACCTTGTTTAGGGTGCCTCCAGCAAGAGATAGGGCAGGCGACAACAGGAGCTGCTACACTGCAAAGCAGAGCTACTTGCCTTCAAGCAAGCCTGTTTGCTTATCATGACAGCACCTGAAGGTATGGGGAACTACCATTTTGCAGGACAAAGGCACCACAACATAGATCTCCACATCCCTTTAATTACCAATACTTGGAGCACAGCGTAAAAAACACACAATGATTACTGAGAATTAGAGATGCTATATTAAAATACAAATAAAAAGGCAAATTTCCTTTAAAATTTTAAAGATATTAAATTTTATTTGAATATATTTGAATTGTAAAGAACTGGTACATTGACCACTGTTTTATTTCCCAAAACCACTATCAATGTCCACATTGCTAACATGACTTGTCCCACCAGTCCTCTCTATTTCAATTACCTAGCACTATGAGAACCAATTTTTAAAACTGCACATACAAAATCAGGTGTGAAGAGTTTTTTTCAACTGGTCAAACCCAGAACTAAATGATGCAATGAAGAGTAGGTCTTTCTTTGTCTCACTAGAACTTAAAACAACTGTATTCCTGACTTTACTAATAAAAACTTGGCAATCCCCATTACAACATCTAATTATTATTATGATTAAATTCAGACTGCATTCCACTTGTGTTTACTGATGCTTTCCTAGATGAAACTCAGTTTACTCTTCTCCAGCATATAGTCCTTTTTATACCTATCATCTGACATTTGCCAGCAACCAGAATTAGTACATTAGTTAAATACTGAACTTCAGGTGGAATGAAAGTGTAAATGCCACTGATTCTTCTTCACCTGGAACACTGTCTATGAAAGACTGTTCAGTTTCTGATTAATGAGGAAGAACACTTAATACTGAAAAATCAAAAGGCAACAACAGGGCTAGACTAATAGCTTTAGTTTACTAGATAATGTGCAATGAAGAAAAATAGTACTTACTCTTCCACTTTCACACAGAGATTGAATGAATGTTCACCATACTCTGGAATCTAATGTCTCTAAAATTCAAGGAGACCCTGACCTCTTTTCTTTCTCTCTAAGGGAGCTCTAATAATCAAATAATGTGAAAATACTTCAGACACTCTTTACACACTGAAGTAAGAAAGGTGAATTTCACATGGAAAAAAATGTGACTGGCTACGAATCCACCTGCAGTTAAATATCAAGAAGTAAACACCAGGAATTTGAGAAAATAATGCCAAAAGAAAAAGTAATTTTTCTTAAGCCACATTATTGTTTTCTGCCCTAATTTTTCTAGACAATTCCTGGTAACCGGTAAATTTTTGATACAACTGCTAATAGTCAAACCCACAACTAACTCGGATAATTGACTTATTTTTTTCTGTTTTAAGGCAAGCTGTTTAGCGCTCTGCCTTGTTTGTTTGTCAGATTTAATCCTAACTCTCCATAAGCACTTGAGAGAGGAAAAAAACCTGTTGCTCATAAATTAAACACTGAACCCTAAATCTTCAGAACAGAGTATGACAGGACTTGGTATACTTTAGAGTTCTTTTCTCCTAGATTTGTATACATAATATTGGCTGTAATTTCTCAGGCCCCTTTTAACTCTGTTGCACTTCTAACAGGACTGCAGCTGCTCTTTATTTATTTTTATCTTTTTTTCTTTTCCCTGTTCATAATACACAGGCTGTCTGGCTCATTTTCAACCTATTGAAATATTTCAATTCTAAAATCAGCACAATAGGCCATAACCACTTATGTGCTTATGCTTAGGAAACCCTTGCTCGCTCCCCCCCCAACCCACTCTTCTCTCCAACCTTCTGTGAGTTTCTAAAATCTAGAAACAAAACTGGTAATTCAAGTGGACATCTTAAGGCATCGTTTGGTTTGTGCTGTTATTGCTGCTCCCTTCTGAGATTCAAATACCATGTGAAACAACTTGTTCTTGTGGTACTAATTCTGGCACTACGAAATGCAGACATCTACACAGAGTGTGAAATTCACACAAAACCATTTAACTAAACTTTTACAAAGTTAATGTCTCTTCAGTTTCAGCCTAAGGCTTAGCGGTAGGTGAGCTGGATTTAGTCAAAAGTACACCTCAATGAGCTGCCATAAGGTCAGGGAAAACAGAAACTTGTGGTGGATAAATGATATTAAAATCTGCCTTGTAGACCTTCTTAAGTAGTGCTGAATTTGAGAATGGTTGTCTTTCTTTCTCCTAACATTAGTCTGTGTATAGCTTTTGGAACCTGCTGTACTTAAAAGTGCCATTGAAAAAGAAAAAAGGCAAAAACCAATCCAGAACAAATCCTGGTCAAATTTTACACCAGTTATAAATTTTTCACATGGCCACAGCAAGGCCCCTTAATCTCATCCCTCAAAGTCACATGATTTTAAAAAAGATTTTCTTCTCTTTTATACTGTTTTCCTTTTGCAGTGAAATGAGCACTATAATGAACACTACTTTAAAATGCAGAATGATTCTGGATGTTACATCACATGAACCTGCAAAGCCAGGAAGAAGCAATACAAGCCTTCTGTTTGGATTGCAGAAAGCCCCAGAAATCTATGCCTATTCAGGATGTTAAATGAGGAAATCACTTTAACTGCTCTACGTTAAGAAGCTATACCAACAGCACTGACACCCAAACCACTTGCAGTGTTACTGCCCATGAAATCTGCGGTACATTGCCTGCTCTATATGAATACTAACATTTTTAACTTCATGCCTGAGTGGCAAATACAGAAGGAATGATTTATCAAATGGTCCAAAACTGAAACTCTCCTCAACTAAGTGGGGGTGTTGCACAAACTCTGCTGTCTTTGCTACAACATGTTATGCCTTGACACAACTTTGACAATGTACCTTGGGGGGATAGGAACATAAGAAGAGTCCACCCCACTATCTTTTATTAAAAGTTATTGCCAATATACATACTGGCAATGGAGCAAATATTTAAGCTGTATATACATGTATATATATGTGTGTATATATATATATAATATATATGGCAGTGGAAATTAAATAGCTATGATTCATCTAAGCATCCCCATGCTAGACTAATCCGCAAAGAGCAGGTCCAACAATAATTCAGAGTCCTGAATATACCTAGCTTTGCTACTAAGTAAAAAACCGAAATGACTAGAGCTTCCTGAGGCCGTTCTTGTATCCTCATGCCTGGGAAGCCACACCTTGCTCATATGACACCTTTCCTAGGGTCTTCAGAAGACAAGTTATAGACACCTTCTAAAACGCCTGCACAAAGGGAAGATACTTTATACTTACAGTATTATTAATATTGTTGATCAATTCAGCAGAAGCATCTAATTAATAGCACAAGCAAGATCAACTATTTTGAGAAACATTAGTTCATTTCAGTCTCAACCTCTCATCTTAAATTCTGTAATTCTGAAAACTCAAATCCCATTAGACGTCTGATCATCAAACTCATGAATCCAGTACTCTGGCCCTTAATTTTGTTGTAGGCTTCACAGTGTGCCAAGTAACAACTGTTAACCCAAGACACAGCAATCGCAAACAAGCGCTTAAGAATACTTAGCTGAATAAGTAACAGGGCAAGAAATGTCCTCTTTATTTTCTAAACTCTTAGCCTCATCACATTTAAAATGTGACTTAAACTTTAATTACCTTAAAACTTAAAAATCTTCAAACTTAATTATCTCTCAGAGTAATTAATGCCTCCCACAGTAACTGTGGATTCAATAACAGCAGTTGCAAGGAAAATACAGTCCTAAACATCAAAACCCTAAGGCTTTTAGTTAAAATGTGTTTCCTAGGGATCCTGTGCCCCCTGTGCAGTAAAAGGGACTTTGGGAGCCACAGCTATGATGTGAAATTTGGAACATCGTCACCAGCCACAAAGGCAGGAGCCTTGAAAGCCAGGAGTACTAATATGTATACTGCATGTGGCGCAGCTGCAGACCTTGGAAATCCAGGTTACCCAGAAGCTTATCCAGCCAGCTGGTGGGAATTATTTGCTTTTTTTCCTTTGTTTTGTTGGGGTTTTTGTTTATGATATTTGGAATAGCCAATATACATCTGTGAAGTGCTTTGGTTCTGGTGAATTGGCGTTTTCCCAGCTAACTTCATTTCAGCAGGGAATCCCAAACCTGTCCCTGAACATTGCCTTTTGAGTTGCAAATCCTTCCCCTGTTAAGTTCCCTGGGACCAAAAGAGGTCTGGACATATAACCTGCTGCCTTTAGACCCAGAAGATGGGAAGAAAACCAGGAGATAAGAGTTACCAAGCTTTTTCACCCAGGAGACTTCTGTCTAGGTAAGGAGCCTGCCCCAGGCCTTATGACAAAAACCCGTCTGGAAATCTCCAATGCACTCTAGGAGTGTCTTGTTCATGTTTTAGGCAGAAAACTGTGACTTAGATTGAAAGCAATTCATCAGTTCTGAAATTATCAGTCTGAAGACTGGACAAGAGGCTCAGCAGTTGCGAATTGATGTAGGTCTACTAAAACCTATGAAGTTAATCTCTGCATTTACATGGTCAGAACTGCTCAATAATATTTTTTGCCATGTTTAACCTAAACAACAGACTGAAATGAACAGCTCTTATCTTCAGGTGCTTATCTGGAATTACTGCCATACAGCATGCAGGCAAGTCTTAGACAAGTAAGTCTGTTCATTCCTTAGGCCCTTTCTATCTGCGAGCCAAATTGTACCAATACCAAGTGTTTATTCATAAATCACAGACAGGATCTGGACAAAACCCCCCACATAACCACGATGAACAACAGCCAGACATTTATGGATACTTACAAGCAAGACAACACAGAATGTTAGCTCTGCTAATATTGCTTTTGAGCATAGCTTTAGAATAACAATTTTTTTTAAAAGATAGGTTTGATCTGTAATTCAGATCACACTGTATCTTTGATTTGCTACCACCTTCTCCTTTCACCCTCCCTTCCCTCCTCCCTCCCCCCAAAAGCTTTATATAGAGTGGCTGGAAAGCAAAGTAGGAATCTATGCAGACACTATCCATCACATTTCTGTCTTAATTGAATGACACCAGAATGAGATCGATAAAATGTAACAAGAGACAGCTTTGCATTTCCACACTCACTTATTCTCCCTCTCTATTACTGCCAGCCATCATCGTGACCAGAAAGCATAAGTATTGAGTTTGAACACTGCTGCCAAGCAAGCTGTTAGTATATGAATAAACTTGTCTGGAAAACAATAAAACTTATAATACTGGGAAAGGCCAAAATGTCAAAAGGCCACTGCAAAGAGCCTTAAATATGCTGCTTTTAAAGCTGTACTATAGAAACATATGAAGAGATTCTAAATAACATGGGCAGTGGCAATTCTTCAGACATTCCCTTCATTCCCCCAAGACATGTCTGTATGCTTGTGCGTGTGACCGTCTGACATGCAGTTGTGGTGACCTCTTGGCACAAATGAGCAATTTCGACAATAAACCCAGACCAGCTGTGATTTCCCTATGTTCAAGGATTCTGAGATCTCCAATGCATTATTGATAACCTCGTTGCTGTGCTAAAAGCAGAGGCTGACACACACATAATCCCAGACTTTTCCTGAAAAGCTCCAGAATCACATACCAATCGATCATCAGAAATACGATGAAAAAGCCCATTTGCAAAACACGCCTACATTTTGTGTATTGCAACCATTTCAGTATGCATGCTAAGCAAAAATTTAAGCTTTTGAAACTTTTTTTCCCTAACATTCAATTACAGTGATCTTGTACTCCTGACAGCGTACGGGTAATGCTAGATTATTGGGAGCATAATTAGTATGTCAGCTTTGAAGTCACCTTTACGTTTAAAGCCTACACTGCTGTTGTACTTAGACTCCCCAGGCAGAAGTAGGGCACATTCTACCAGGTATTCTGCTAACCGCAAAGCAAATCAGAGTGCCCAATGCAAACAGCTAACAGTACTTAAAAAACAAACCCAAAAACCAAACCAAACAAACTGATCAAGTGAACATGGTAAACAAAATGAATTATAAAGACAGGAAGAGGAAAGAGTTAACAACAGTAAAACATTTACATGCAGAGGATACAGCTTCAGTCATGCATAATTAGAAGGCTCCTGAAATGTGAAAACTCAAAAATTACCTATTTTCTAGTTTTAGCTTAGTACTTAAAGAAATGTTTAGACTTTGCATCACAGGAAATGTTCTCGTCATGTCTCAAGACAGGCTGTCATATTTCAGCTTGAAACTCAATTAGATAGTAAAACAATTACTGTACAAGTACAAGCACTTCTGCCAAGCATTATTAAAATCCAAGTGATGAGACACTTGGCCTCTTAGCTTCAATAGATAATTCTTCATGCCTGGTTGACTATGTTGCATTGTTTCGTCATTATTATGTTCATGCTTAGCCTTAGAAGAGCTTTTATTCTTATCTTTTTTTCCTGTACCAACAATCAAATACAACTTGGCTGAAGGTACAAGGCTCAGACACTCATGACTTGTCCAATTAGAAAGATTCTACAGTTCATCACTATTTAGTGAACTGAAGCATCTAACAACTGTAGCTTTTGTTGATACTGCATCTTTAGAAAGTATATTTACACAGTAGACCCAAAAGGAACTACTTTTCAATATTATACCATGTTACAGCAAGTACACAAAATTACATTAACAATCCCCAAACAGGCAGCATTACTGAAAGTATGCCCAAAAATATTTGTATATTTGCCTCATCTTTCAAAACAATATCTACTCCCAAGTTATCAATAGAAAAATTAAAAGAGTTTTTCTGGTTTAATGACTCCTCATGTAATGATGAAATCCAAAATACCTAAGTTTAGGACCTAAAATTTTCATTTAGGCACTGCAAGGATGCACCTCCCCTTCAGTGGTCTAATTCAGAGAACATAAACTAGGTAGCTGTTTGAAGTCCAGCAAAACCATCATACTCACATTCAAGCAAAACTAAAGCATACGCACATGCAGATGACCAAATGCGCCAGAGATGGGCATCAAGTTCTTCCTCACATATATGCAAACGCCAAGGGACCTTATGAGTAGCAGAAGCAGGACAGCCTGGACAGCAGGTGCATCCCCTGATGTCCAAGTGACAGGAAGCTCCCCAGGCCCACAGCCTCCCTCTCAGGGGAAGTCTCTCACATTTAAAGTGGCAACAAACTCTAAGCCCTCCTGGGAAATGATTAACCTGTAGTCAATTTGCAAATGTAGAAACCAAGGTAAGTGATGTGTGCTAATGTGTGAGAAAGGCTTCAGACTTTTCAGATCCCCACACACAAGTGAAGTGAATTTTAAGTGCATATGGCATGAAGATACGGGCTGCCATCTTTCAGTTATGTCACTGTAGGAAAGAGCCATTAAGTTCACTTCAACAGGCATCCAGGAGACAACATTTTGGCAGAAGGCCACTGTTCCAACTGCATCCCCTGCAAGGCCACCACAGGACTGGGGCGTGGAGACTGCGTTACACGGAGCAGCTGGTGCAGCTGGCAAGATGCAGGACTAGCTCCTGCGTATCTGCAGGTATCTGGATTTGAGGGGTAGTAGTGGTTTAATGCTCTTCTATCAGCCACATCCCCTTCTCCCCCTCCCCTGTGCCAGAGCTTTGCTATGCCTGAAACCAGGCAAGGCTCAAGCTAAGAGCCTTTTCATTGGGCAATCTGATGTGGCGCAGGTATAACTCTACAGTTTAAGAGGAGTGCGTGGCGCAGCCTGTGGAGATATGTGAGCAAGCATAGATGTCTTACCGAAGCCTGAACACTTCTCTCATATACACTCACAGTTATAGTTACAGTCAGAGCAAAGATCTTAAAATACACGAAAGTGCAAGGACAATGTAATAAAATAGACACAACTACACCAGCTAAGGGTTGTAGGTGGAAACACAGGCAAGCAGTAACCTTCTGTCTTTTGCTGGGGCAGTTTTCACTTACAAATACTTCACTAAAACCAGCTCAAGCTGTTTTGCAAAATACCATTCTTTGCTGGTACACTAGATTGCTTCTCTTAGCTGCCTTTGAAACACAGATATTTGCATATATTTCACTCCAAACACATGAAAGTACAGGGTCCTTAGTGAAAACTGGGGATGGGACGGAGTTCAGAATTATTGGTGCACTGTGACTCTGCTACACAGTTAAAGATTTCATAAGTGAAGCAGGCTGAACAAACCCAAAATTCCTTCAACAAATTTTAAACAATTCAACTTGCCAAGAATCTTACTTCACTATTTCTCTTTAACCCAAGAAACTGCACTTACATCACACTAAAAATTTCTGACTCCAAATATCAACTTTTCTGTCTCCTTTTTCTCAAAAACTCTTGGGGGGGGGGGGAATGAATTTAAAAAGTAAAAAAAAGTAACAGTCATGTCGAAAAGGGGTTTGAATTTGCTTACAGAATTTAGTAATTCTAAAGATTTTATTTAAACAACTTACGACCTTATAATGACTGAAATGTGTATAAATTCATACGCCTTATTTAAAAATTATGTTTTAAATATAACTCATAATAAAAGATGAAAATAAAAAAAAGGACTAAGACATCATGACTTTGAAAAGCTTCTGAGTGCAGCTAAGGTTAAAGATAAGTAGGACTAGGCAACAATCACAGAGACAAATTTCATAATTGGCGGAATCTTCTACCAGAGAAACAAAAGACCCAGTTCTCTCAGCTTTGCACTACAGGACTAGAAAACAGAAAAAAATAGCATAATCTGTGGAACTATAAAAGCTTATAAAATAGTTCTTATATTTTGAAGTCTTTTTGCTTTCATTTTTTTATTCATTTATTCTCATGAGGCTATTAAAACTCCCTTGTAATATTAATTTAATAGTTAGCTCCTTCTTTCTCTATTCTACTTTGGTGCATGATGCTTAGTATACCAAATTTTGTGACATATACTCATTATCTTTGATGTAAAAAATTCTTAGGAAACAAAACAAATAACACACAGAAAAGGAGGTTTTTCCATAGTGCTCCTATGAAATATAGAAGTGTCTTTTACTTTCTGAATTTATTCTAGACTTTATTTACATACCATTAAAATAATATCATTTGAAAAACCATGGTTAAACACAGCTCTGTACCAAACACCAGTTTCATTAACATGTAGAAAATATGACGAAAAATTCTATGGGGCTATTCTATTCCATTGAAATAGAACTTTTTCATCAAACACGCTGTAAAATATTAGGAAAGAAGGTAGTGGGGTTCTAACTGGTAAAACAAATCAAAGGCTAGATTTTGTAAAGTAACTGCTGGGTAAGTTGCTAAGGATTACTTTGATATGAAAAGCTAATGTTTTACCTCATGAATCAATTAACACATTATGTTACTAATATATTCCTTCATATCAGAATGACTTCAAGCTCTTGAAGAAATAACATTTACGTTATTTCAGGAAAAAAATTATGCCAGAAATCTGTTTGTTATCACATTTCTTTAAATTATGCCAGAAATCTGTTTGTTATCAGTTTTCTATAAAGCAATTATTGCATACACCAAAGGAAAAAGTTTATTCTGGCATGTTAACACCAAGAATATTTATGGAGAAGGAGAAATGCAGAGGAAGCTTGAACTTAATAATGTAGGGCCATTAATTAGCATCAAATGAAAGAAAAGCAATAAAGCAATTTTGTCACCAATTACTGACAATTTGCCTAAGTACAACCATTAATTTTGGGTAATATAGCCCCATTAAATTAAGGGAACAAAACTATTTGAATCAATAACCTTTGCTAGTCTATTTCCACTAATTTAACTCCTTTAAGAAATAGCAGAAGTTTTGCAAACTTTAAATGCCTTAAGAAAAATGGGAAAACATACGGTTATGATTTCCTACCTAAAATTTCCTACCTTTTTCCTTTTTTCCTTTTTTTTTTTTTTTCTGAAAATAAGGAAAACTAGGGTGACCAAAACAGTGGCTCTGGAATTACCACAGTTAAAATATTTGTTTACTTACATTTTTCTTATTTCCTTAATTTTTTCCCATTTAGAGAATTTTTATAAAAAGAAGTCTGATTAGAAAGCCCAGAGTATCAATGTTTAATAGCTTGATTAAGGAATCTCCAGCATTTACCTATACTGCCAATATTAACATCAGGCAGTGACAGGGAATATGAATTATATTTTTGCACTGGGATAAGTTCCTAGCCTTTCCCACCTCCAGCCTTAAGAAAACAACAAAAACCACCAGCAAATCCCCGTCATTCACTCCCCCTCCAGCTCTCATCCCATAGCAGAATCTCTTCTGACAGACAGCATCACCCACCGACTGCCATTGGCGGAGAGCAATGGCCGCGCAGATGTGGCCACAGCAGCCTTGTTTCATGCATCCCCCCTCTGCCCCGGTGCTGTTCGCCGCTGGCTTCATAGCACAAGGTCAACCAAGTATACACAACATTTAATCAGTACGGCTACTCAGGAGCAGCCTTCCTGAGAGCTGGCAAGCACAGTGCCCAGCACTGCTGACGGTCCGCGCTAATGTTTTAAACGTTAAAAGCAGGCAACGTTTCCTAAAACCAAAGTTTGGCAAAACTCTCCTAAATCTGGTGATGACTTTAATTAACAAATGTACTTTCTGGAGTGCCTTCTCCCTCAGCACTCATCTGCATTCGCTCATCAGGAAGCCGGAGCAACCTTTTGATAAATATTGATAAGTCTTTGGGAAAGAAAAATACGTGCAGAACACTGGTGAGTCCCAAAAAGACTGGCTGAGGAAATTTACAGCATTTAATCAGCATCCATATCAATTCATAAACCTCGGGTGCTAGAGTACAAATAAACACTCTAAAGGGTTTTAGCCGCAAGGAGATAAGATCTCTCCCTGGGGAGACGGCTAGAAACTGCTCCATTGCCTTTGTGCAGACTACTGGAATGTGCTTGCTTTTCATTTCGGTCTTTGTGTCTGGCACTCAGGCCTCACAGGCAGTGTCTTAAGCCACGCAGGGTCAGGGCAAACAGAGAACTGCATTCATGGATAGATCAAGTTTATGTGAGAATCTGCTCCTCCTGTGCCCTCAATTTCCATTTGAATTGTTAATAAAATCTCGGCCTGAAAGCACATGATCCCATCAGTGGGGAAGTCATGCAGAGAATCCTCTAGCTCAGAAAAACAAAATTTCTTTATCTTTTTCATCCTCCTCCTACATTCGTGGGAATTATGCCATGTAACCCCCTTCTAAAGTAACACCCTCCCCCAGCACAACACCTGATTGCCAGCCCATAGCTTACACTAAAAAGCGGGGGGGGGGGGGGGGGGGGGGGGTAGAGAAAGGGAGAGAAAAAAGGGGGAAAGATGCACAAGCATGCTCAGCTGCAGCAAAATCACAACCACAACTGCACCTTCATAGCAGTTTACAGATTCCCAGACACCTTCAGGCAAAAGGAAACACAGATATTTCATTTTTTAAGTTAATTTCCAACAGCTGATAACACTAGCTGCAAGACTTTCCCACAGCTTTATGACACTGCATGAACTACAGGGCCACAGAGATAATAAAAGGTCACACATAAAGGAAAGAACAGAGCCATACCCCAATTAACTTGGTCTCCCCATGCAAAAATTGTACAGGAACAAGAACCGGTATTTGCTGCAGGCATCAGACATGCATCTCCTAACCTTGCCTACGGTCTAACTGGGCCTCTTGTTTCTTCTGCCTTTGCTCCTTGCAAACTGTTTTAATATTGAACGCTTTTCAGAGGGATGGGCTGATGAACGAAAACATGAATTTCCTGCTTGCTCTTTAAGGTGGGTTAAAGGGGGTGCTAGCAATCAATTACAGAACAAAAAGCAAAAGAGAGACTAAGGATTTTACAAACTAGATGTCTCAACATTTACACCCTGCTTTCTAATCAAAGCACACCCCCCTTTATTCCTTCCTCAAAATTTAATTTTTCTTTTTCTTGTAGGGACAAAGTATAATACAGCATCCAAGTAAAACCTGTGTGAAATGTAATGACTGGGAGAAACTGCTGCAGCTTTCACTTGTTCATTAGAGTATATCACCCCAAATGAACAATAACTGCAGTAAATATACTGGTGGAATTTATAATCTTGTGGTTCTCAATTTTGCATGCTCCCAGCCCTGGCCTCCACTCCCTCCTCCTCCTCAATAGGGAAAGTGTTTCTGTTAGCAGCAGCGGAATGAGAAAAGTTTTATGGAAGCTATGTCTCTGGGATCAATCCTGCCCAGCGCTTCACTCACCAAGGCTTCCTCTTCTGCCCAGTGACCTCAAAGGACAAACTCCTGTACAAGCAGATAGACCTTTGCTTGCCTCTGAACAGGGCTTGGCTAAATCATTACTGAATATCATTAGCAGAAGAGTATCACTATTGTGACCATATCTCATACTCTAAATTTAAAATAACACAGATATTTGAAAGTCCTGAAGGCCCTGAGGGACCCTTGGCTTGATCACACAAGCAAATACAGAACCCATTATATGTTGTATAACATATGAGTATAACAAGGGATATATCACAGCAGGTGTTAAGAATGGACACTGTCTGTAAATGATGCAACTGGTCTGTTCTGATCTTGATTTTACACATATTTAGCTAGAGATGGTAGAATCGTTCCTTGGGAAACATAACCAATGGACTGAGCCTTTAAATCTGTTCACCAGGTGTCTGCAAATTGCTCATGGGTGTTATTAATTACTTCGTTCGTCACAAGTCCTTGAGCAGTGTATGCAAACTTATTTGACCCTATGACACAATTTTTATCTGACCAGTACAAACAATCATGATTTGTTATCCATGACTGGTCACTCAATTCACAAAATCAGTGCTCTTTTCCTTATCGGATAGCCCAAGCCATGTAGACAAGAAGGCCTTTCCTGTTTGCTAATTCTCCACAAATAGTTGCAAATGCCTAAGAAATCTACTTTCACGTCAGATAAAATCATTTGTTCAAATAGGACTTTCAGCGCAGCTGCTCTTGGCAAAGGTTTCTTGCAGGTTGGTTGTTCTTTTCCCCACAGAATCTGTGACTGGTGAAATTGGCTTTGACTTTCAGCCTGTGAATACCTGGAGAGCTGCAGAGGATGAGTGCATAGCTTCGTTACACCAATATGTGCACACTCAGAACAGACTGCCGCACTGAATTTACAATTTCAACATATCTAACTCTGTGACATGATGCTACAGATTTTCTTGGCCAAATGACCTCCTCTTCTCTCTGGTGCCCAAGTATTAACTTAGAAAACTCCCCTTCTGTTTTTTTGTATGGGCATTCTCTCCTCATTCAAATACCTCCTTAAAACTCCTTTCTCTTGGATAGCTTATTGATGCCCAATCATATTTTATGGATACAGTGAAAGCTGCCGTATCAGAGCACTAAATACAACATCTAAGAGGAACTGAAGAGCAGAAGAATGTCTTTTCATCAAACCCAGATCAGAACTGCACCTCAGTGTGCATGTGGTTACGAGGGAGGGAGAACATCGTAGCAGGAAGTTGCATAAAAACGACATATCACACTTCAGTACAATCAATGTAAAGTTCATGTCTCACTATTTTTCTTTATCTGTTTCCAGTTAAAACATACTCCAGCTATAGCTTAATCTTTTGTACTCTGTGGGAACCTCCATCATGGACCAATGGAAACAGAATGGTGAAAGTAATGAAGAGTTCTCTCACTGGATTTTTCTTTTTTTTGTTAAAAACCTTTACTTTTTGGACAATTCTTTCCCACATGTAATATATATCCTTGCAGCTAGCTAAGAATGTGAAGTCCCATCTGTGAGTATAAATATTTTCATCTTTTTTGAAATACACTCATCGTTATTCCCCCAAAAGAATGGCAGTGCTAAACTCTTGTCCTTAGCCAATTTGAAATAACAAATCTTAACAGTTCTAATAGGCTTTTGCCATAACATGAAATAAGAGGAAAGGAGAAGAAAAAAGGTAGAAAATTAACCTCATACTATAAAAAACCCAAGGAAGGGACTAAAATCCAAGCTCCTAAGGATGGTCTGGTGAAATTCTCACTTATTTTCTGCTACAAAATTAAAGCATTCACCTGGCATGGCAGATCAAAAAAATGCACAATAAAATTCAGCAACTAAACTTGCATCTTCAAAGCTCTAGCTAAATGCCTTCGCTAAACAGCCATCTTTCCTCAATACCTACCTATTTCCTACTTCACATGAAGTGGTTGTGAATTTTCATGAGGTTTAGACAGTTGATAATTCGGCATGCAAAAAAGCCAGAACCTATCTAGATCATTCTGATCTCAGCTGGCGTGGCCCACTGCTGACTTGTACTTACTGCTGGCTTGCTGACTGTGCCATATTGTGTGCTTCACATACAATGTAAACATGTGATTGAGAAGTGGATTTAAAATACTAATGTATAGAAGTTTAAACGCAAATCTCTTGAAATGAGATTACAGACTTTATTAAGCCACACTTTCACCTTCCCTCCAGCAAGGGTGTATCTTTGACTATCAAAATCAGAGCTACACATGCTTTTTTTTCATTTAATTAACCAATATAAATTATTTCTCAGTGGAGAAATAACATCTGCATTTCTTTGAGTTCTGTCAGTAAAAACACAGTCTAACTTTTGCCTTTAAAGTGGTGCTCATGAAAATAAACTTCTACATAATACATGGTGCATCCTAAAATGCTTACCAAAATTTACACTGACAACATTAGGATTAGTTTTTTAGGTTTTCCACAGTTTACTTTACTTTCTGTTCAAAGATGGAAAAAAAGAACTTCCTATTAGAGCCATAGAATCGGGCAGTTAGACAAATATTCAACAGCAACTGCAACAGATTTATTTTTTCTAACTTGCTTTAAATACATTTTAAACCCAGAATCTTATTAATTCTAGAAGTCCCTTAAAATACCTGGAGGACAGATTGTGGTGAAAAGCTGTGGGAAAACCAAACCCTATGCATCTGTGAAGAGGCCAGTCACCATCCTAGCTTGCAGTCTCTTCAGCTAGCTCAAGCACTGTCAAGACCAAAGCTGTGAGGTATAAACCAAGAAAGCAGACAAACAAAAAAAAGCAAGCAATTTTCCATATTGCTCCTTCCTGTTCCTCGTACCAGCTGCAGGACCGCCCAGGGTGG
Source organism: Myiopsitta monachus (assembly GCA_017639245.1). Taxonomy (NCBI): domain Eukaryota; kingdom Metazoa; phylum Chordata; class Aves; order Psittaciformes; family Psittacidae; genus Myiopsitta; species Myiopsitta monachus. The sequence goes on from CM029927.1 coordinate 5,327,122, forward strand.
GAGGAGCAAGGAAGAGCAAGCAAGCTTATTCATGAGCACTCTCATGAGCATTATCTCTGAAGGGGAGGGCCCCCCTATGCATAAATGGAGTCTCTTTGCTCCAACAGTGTGACTAAAATTGGGTATTTTCACTGCAGTGGGGATGTCCAGTGTCCCTAATGTAATAAGCACACACCTTCATCTGATATGACTTAGGTCTGGTTTAACAAGTCAGCTTTTGAGGACAGTGAAACAACTTTATCAGCTTTTTCATTTTCTCAGATGTCTTTCCCTCTCCTCCCTCGGGGATGGTGAGGCCCTGCACCTTTAATGTATCAATCATATGTTTACACAGCAAACAATGGCATAAGCTTCTGCTGGCATTTACCTGATTCAGCTTAATCTAGCATGGGCAGCCGTGGTAGAAAAGACAGAGGCATGGCTTTTGGCACCTGTGCTGACAGCTTCCTAGGTACCCCAGGTACACCTTGATTGTGTTTCCCTTGATACTATTCTCCACTTAGCTAGGTGTAGCTAGCTATGAATCTACTGCATATATGGTTAGATTTACTCATTTTTCCTAAACAACTACCTTCTAGAACACTTAACAGAACACAATGCACTGTTTCTTTCAAGTCACATGCTTTCGTATTTTCCAGGCTCTCCCATACTTCTGCCTCCCAACAGCCAAAGAATTTGAATATAAACCTCTATGTTTCCAATAACATGGCAGCGTATTTTCCTGGAGGTTTTGAGGTAGAATATCCCCCTGCCCCCCCAAAATAAAAGAAAAAAAGATAAGAGCAAAACCCAAACTCAAGGCTGAGTTCAAGCATGTAACAACTATTTAGTTCAATATATTACGTACCTATGTATCCTTGAAGGTCTGGACCTTGTCTCTGACAAAAAACCTTGAAGGATTTAATTTTGAAAGATACACATCTGGTAACTTTTTCCTCTCAGATGCCCTACGTGACTTTTAACTTCTGCTATGCTGACAAAGCAATATAAGGAATCTGTGAGGGTGTACCTCCTCAATAGCTGAGCTTCGTATTCCCAATTTTTAAAACTCCTTCCAAAGTGCGAGGCAGTTCTGCATTTTCTGTGATATATTCCATTCAGTATTTTCAAATTAGTTCATTAAATTACCTCAAAATTAACAGATAAAATCAATACACACAGTGAGCAGTGGCAGATCTGGGATACCAGCATAAGGACAAACAGCAAAAGCCCAGAGCTAGTTTTCCAAAGTATGACAGATAAAAGCAGGGTAGTTGAGTAGCTATTATCTGAAACAGCTGATATAGCAGGAGGTTAGAAGATTACTGTGAAACTGGGTCCTGCAACACCTGATGGTCAGTAAGTTGGCAGATGTTGTATCTTCTACATATAAGCTTCTATTCAGGTCAGTGTGGTGGGTTTTCAACTTGTAAGGGGTGACTTGCCACTACCAATTGAAAGGGTTGATTCCCACTTTCTTGCAGCTTTGCTGGAGGTGAGATAATCCTGTTAAGCTACAGGAATGCTTATCAATATGGTTAAATGCATGATCCTGGGAAACTTTATAACACAGGGCTCTTTAAAGTTACTGACAGGGATCGACTTTGCAATACATCTTTGGAGATATCTTCAGGAACCTCTTGTCATGAAGCATCTGAAGGAATTTCTGTGCTAGCGGAAACCCTATAAAGCTATGATTAAGGCAGCAGTGAGTGAAGTTAGTGCACCTAATCAAAATTGAACTCAAAAGGTACAGTAAGAAACAAGATTAGGTGATAAATCACTTTTTATTGCATATTTTAAAAAGAAAAAGAAAGAAATGAGGAAAAATTCAATAAAGTGATCCAGCTAGCTAATAGTTCAAGCAAACAGGAGTAAGGAGTAATAGTCCAAGAAATGGTTATATCCAAATTGCATAAGTCAAACAAGAGCATAAATTTGAGAAGGTAAAGTAAATAAATCTGAATAGAAGCACACAGAATTTTTAAATTAAATCAGAAAATGATGTGTTTAATTCTGAAGGGAACGGTGTGTGCCAGAATATTGAGTTACACATTGCTTTATTGAAAAGTAGGTCAAGATCTTATCAGCTCTATTATGAGGAATGTCAATACAAGGCTGTGCGATGATAAAATGCTTAATTAAAAATGGACATTGTGCAACATATGAACTCTTCGTATTGTACAGAAAAATAAATCAAATGTATTATGTTCTCCAAGTTACAATTGCACTGAATCATTTTCCCTCAATCAAACATTCTTATCAGTAGGATATCTTGTATAAAAATGGATTTACTTACATTGGCTCCTTTACAAATTAGTTTAAGATTATCTACCTCTATCGTACTTCAAATACTTTAAATATGTGGGACAACTGTGATGAGAAGAATACTAGGGTCTTGGTCTCTTGATACTTTTCCAGTTGAATAAGTGGTGTGCTTTGGCAAGTTAATTAACAAAGCAAAGGCCTAATACTGATTCAATGAGTTGGTCAAAAAGTAACAGGAACCAGCAAGATTAAATATTTTGGTTTCTTACTTCTATAATATACATGTATAGAACATCACTCCTAAAGATCTCTTAACAACTCAGTAGAGAAGGTAACAAACTATGACAGCAAGAAGAGCACACAGAATTAAATGCAGCGAACAGCCGTGGCAGACAGATATCATGTTTCCTCCCTGGTGAAAATAATCTTACCTGCCACCCCTCTTCTGCAATGCTACCCATCTTAAACAAAAGGAAGTGCCAACGCAATGATACTTATCTACAGGGGTAATGTCTCAGGAAGGGATTTCAAGCTAGAAAGTATGGTTTGTACATAGTTTTAAAGGAATGAAGCAAAATGCAGGGAGCACAAAATGGTAAATTAGCATCAAAGGTCTAGGCAATAACTGGCTTAGCACCTTCACAGACTCCCCTCCTGGCATAACTTTGCATAACAAAGCATAACAGGAGCATTTATGGACACTTTGGCCTGAACATGTAGAAGAGAAGATTTTTTTAGGTACCTCTACCTCTTGAAAGTATCTCTCCAACCCCAACGTAAACAGACACATGTGCATACATAGGTACATGCACACAGATGCTGCACAATTTTTTTACAGCAGGAGTTCAAAGACTTAGCACAAACTGGGAGTGATTTTTAATTAAAAGATCGTAAGTTTCCTGAAACTAAGCCCACCACTAAAATGGAGCTTCTAAAAGGAGCTGACGAATGAGATTCTTGAAACAAAGAAACTAAATCAGATATCAGGTGAGGGCACACTCAGCACTTTACATCTGTCCCTTTTCCCAAAGCAATCAAAATCTGCATTAAGAAAGTATCCCAGAATCAGAATAAGCTTTGATGTAGCATTTGAAGCATTCATGCTTTGTACAATAAAAATTTACCTTCACATGCCAGGCACCAAATTTAATACACTTTTCTGCTTTCTCTATACAGTGAATGGAACAGTGTAAAGAGCAGTTAAACATCACATCAGCTGATAGGAAAGAAAATTATGTAAAATATAAGAATTCTGACACCCTTTAGTAGAATGTTCTGTAAGTTATTGTCCGTGGGTGATACATGCTCCAACTGTAGGAGTGTGAAAGGGCCTATTACTAAAGCAAGAATAGTACTTAAGAACAACTTTTCACCCATGGACAAAAATAAGCTTATCACATCAAAACAGCTGGCAAAGGAAAATCCACAATACGCTCAAGGAAAGTTTGTGATCATAGGAACTGGCAATATTAAAGAGCAATTAAGTGATCTAGTCTTTCCTCTCAGTGGTAAGCCTTGTTTCTTGCAGTCCATTTTATAGCCTTCAACAAGCAGAATAGTTTTATATTGTATCTCACCTGTAGGACTGCAACCCCATCCTTTGGGAAATTATTCTGAAATCCTTTCTCTCTTTTCATCAGATAGTATTTCCTGAGAGGCAGTCTATAATTACCCATAACAATTCTGTCATGTTTAAGGATAGAAAAATGTAGGTATAGAAACATGGGGGGTTTTGAGTATAGAATCCCCCAAATCAAATACAAATAGACTTCTTTATGAAAGAATTATTACCTAAGAGTCAGATTTGGTAATAATATTAAAAACTAAGTCCTCAGTTTAGAACAAATCTTTTGCCAGGAGCCAGCAAAGTTTCCCAGGGTCATGGCCTAGCTGAATTAAGAGAAAAAATCCTTCTGATTTCAGTGGGGCCAGGATATCATCCCCATATTTTATTCATAGTATATCATCACAAATGGAAACTACAAATGAAGCATCATGAGGCAAGGTGCCTATAATTCATGTTTTCTTCCACTGTAATAGCCAAGACCACTCCCTGAGCTCCAGCAGAGGCAAATTAGTTCCACATGTCAGATACCAACCATAATATTTTCCCTTACACTTGGTACACAATGAGGGGGTGCAGTACAACATAGAGCAATTAATACATTTCTTTTTGTGAAATAATGCATGACAGAACAACTCAGAAAATATGTCACTCACTTGAAAGTGGTGAGTTGCTAGTCCATGAAGAGAAGTAGGAAAAGAATTCAAAGCACAATAAGATAAATTATGCCCCCTACTGCCTTACATCTTCCTAGTGGTTGCCTTATTTGCTTCATTTCAACCCTTCTTTCCATGTAGGTTTCCAGGTACCCACACTTACAACCTTATCTCTGAACATGAGATTACAATCTGTCACAATCCAAACTGAATCAGGTCAGAATGTATGGTTACTTACAATAGAAATCTAACATATAGGATAATGAATAATAAGCATAAGCAACCAGTGCATTTTGCATATCCTAGGGTATCCTGCCATGGGCTCAGCTGCCATTCCAGATGGTTGTGGGTCTATTGCAGGTTTTGTGTCATATTTACCAGTCCCATGTTTAAGTAACAAGCTCTCACCTTGATATGCCTTTTACCATCAGAAAATAGTAAACTGGAACCAATGCCTTTAGGCAGTATCTATTAATTGTACTGCACTTTGTGCATGTGATGATGTGCATAAATAATATACAAACATTTCTCAAAATCACTTCAAACCATTCTATTAGGAAATAATCTTGGCTATGAAGCACTAATTAAGATATGCTCTTTCTGACAACACATGCACAGGGACTACAGAGTGTACTTGTAGTCACAGGTAACAGCCACAACATCCCAAGAATGCTTTGGAACAAAACTGTGAGACTAATGAAGCTCCTGGATGCATTAATTGCTCTGCTCAGTAGATACCAACACAGAGGAAGCCACCAAAACCAATGACAAGTCAATATAAACTGAAATATGGATCCAGCACAATACTCTATTTTCACAACTCCATCCCTACATTGTCATACTTCTCCAATTAGCCTGTAGCACTTCTTCAGGGTTTTCTAATCAAAGAGTCCTCTCCAAGCAGAAGTCTCTTTCCCCATTTCCCCAGGAATAGCTGTAAGATCAGCAGTATTTCTCCAAAATATAGACTTACAATACCTGTTTGACTTCATTATATCAAATAGAAAAGAAATTATGAACAACTTTGGCAAGCTGTGCCCTACCTTATTCCAAGAGGCCTCTTCTCTTTGCCTGTACTACTCAGTGCTGCATGTGGTATCACCAGAAGAATGGAGCATCATGCCAGACTGAAGCTGACATCTACAGAAAATGTTACTTTCCAGTCCTGTAACATAAAGACAATGAACAGTTCTGTCAGAAACTATGACGGTAAAAACATTGCACTGTGTAATTCCAAGATTATTGTTGTTCAATTCATCCTAATCAAGTCTGATGTTTTACAAGGAAGAAAACTCAGCTTGATATCTGAAGTTCAGGCCATGTTTTTATGGGTTATGCATCATCGTCAGTAAACTTGATCCAGTTTATAAATATAATACATTTCTTTGAAAACCACTTTTTCTCCATTTAGAAGTACAGACAGTTACTTTGGTTTACAAGCTTTCTTGTATTTGCCAAGTATCCAGTTTACAGTAGAATGTTGAATTCCATGGTAACAGTTTCAAAATACGCAGTAATTGCAGAAGTGTGATGGTAAGCATTGTATAATAAGATACAAGCGGACTAAAGAGGTGTATGTTTGTCATACTGAAGGTCATATTATTGGAATTTTATCAATTTTAAAGATAATCCATTAATCAAAGTGGAAACTTGGCTTCTACTTTTAAATCCACAAGGACTTCTATGCAACCAACATGAAAATACATAGAAAGGGGAAGTGGAGAAGGAGGAATTGATTATTAAAGAACATGCTGAGACCACAAGGAATACAAAGCCCATTTAAAATTATATAAAATTTATAAACATTATTTTCAGGCATCCTCTTTTTACTGTCATAAGAAGATTTTGAGACAAATTCAGGAGTTTGTAAACATGCATAACTTCAATAGAGTGGCAATCAAGTTTACAAGAGACTAATTGAATCTTTTATTGCATAAAGTACCAGTGACTTTGCATATCCCTTACGCCGTCTGGTTGGAGTAGCAGAACCTCACTACCACTCTGTTTTAACTAAAGGTACAAACACCACAGTTAAAGAGAGAAGAAAGTATCTTGCCACAAAGTGTCTTTTCTGAGTTCAAAGTTCCTTTAATGACTTAAGGCAGAAAATAAATATTGTCAATATTTTGTTCTAAGAAGTTTGCAACCCAAGTGCCTACTTGCAGAATGCAAACAAAAGATTTTCTTTATAATTTATGTATCTGATAAATAAATAATTATTATTTCTCCAAGGCAAATTTCTTTTTCAATTGAAAGTAATACATATCTTAAGTGCACAAAAATACAAAGCAATTGATCCCAATATAGCATACATCCCTTTCATTAACCTCAAGTGTTGAATCATGTCTGGGTATCTACTTATATGGATACATATATGACTACAAGACTAAACCTCAAGAGATCCATGGTTCAAAATGTCAGGCATGCACATACTGCAGATGAGTAGATCCAAAAAAGAAAACAACACTGGCATGCTTCTAATTAGTTTTCTTTATTAGTATACACAGAAATCCCCACAGGCAAAGCCATGCACAGGTAAAATTACTGAGTTTAAACTACTTTTTGCATAATATTGTTAACCCTTGAAGTACAGATGTTAATGCAATCAGGCACTGGCATTGTTTTTATTACGCATCTTATGGAATAAATTGAAATTTCAATCCCTCAACAGGTAGCCATTCAAGACAAAACTTAATAGTTGTACCACAGTATGACATTCTTCTTCCCTTCACATATTTTTAGTCTGGTGAGAAAAGGGTCTATAGCTACATACGATAAAGAAAAAAATACATAATGAATATCTGTACGACTGCTTTGCATAGTACTATGTCCCTATTCACTTTCATAGTGATAATTAATCTTAGGCATAGAACAACATGTACATGTAGTACTGCCATAAAAAGCCACCAGAACTTTCGGGAGATAAACATTTACACAGAATGCTTGGTACAAGTTCATCTATGTCAAGGAACACCGGTCAGATGCACTTTAAATATGCTGAAATGTTTACTTCATAGCTTACCAAACTTGGCATTTAACATATAAATGATGAAGACAAAATATCAGAGTCTATAGGATAAGAAATTATAAGGTATGTTCAAAATTATAAAGTGTGAGTCGTTTATAAGGGATTATAGCACACCTATCTCAAACCAACATCTTGTAGAGGGTCAGAAGAAAAGCCACAATGGAAATTAAAATTTTTGTCCTCAAGCAAAACCAAAGTAAACGCTGTGAGAACAGAGTTCACAGGATGGGAAAAAATACCAAAACAAGGATCTTATGACAGTGAGACATTATATGCTAAATGCTATCGCAGTTCTTCTCTTGGTTAGGGAATGAGAATCACCTCTTATTTAAGGTAAGTGTAACAGAACAAATTACAAAGAAATATCAATGTCTGGCTGCCTTCCACATTAAGGTAAAAGAGTAAAACATAGGTAGTTAAATAAAATCTCCAAATCCTGCCTCAGAATTCTATGGATGGAGTCATTTTCTAAAGGAAAGTTTCTGCTCACAGCCACGCCCTAATTTCAAACAAGCTAGGTGAGGCAGTCCTGTATCAATTCTTCTCTTTCAGAAGTGAAACCTCAGGACCATGCTCTCAGGGCTTCATCTTCTCAGCCAGTCACCAGAGCAGCACCTGATGAATCAGAAGGCGGTCTTCTTCCAAAGTGTGCAGAAAAGAAAAGAAGATCCAGGTCTGTCCAAAAAATTTGGTACAAGCAGGAAAAGTGGATATTCTGAAAAATACGTTCTGTACAGTGCTAAACAGAATAGCTGAATAAACTTTGTACTGTTTTTCCCCTTTTCCAAGAATTGGTGTGAAAGACCCAACAAACGACTATGAAAAATGGTAGCATTCAAAACTGCTTGAGCAAAGGTGACTGATTTATGGCATTTACAACTAAGAACATTGTTTGTCACTTTGATTTTTGTCCCAAAATACATAAAATGATAGTAGAAACTGCAGTGCTTCATGACTATTAATTATAAATATTTTGGCACTAAAAAAATTCAACAGAGCAGAGCCTAATCAGAAAAAAAAAGGTAAAAAAAAATCTGTTAAAAGTAGAAATTAGCTTTTTCTGCACACAAAATCTATAAGCTTTATGTGCTATTAATGCACCTTGGACTTTCAATACTCCATCACATTGCAGCATGTCCCCATTCCAGCTTCAGAATAAGCTGACAGAAAATGACAACATTCCTTTATTTCATTTAGCCTGCTCAATCCCTGATCTTTTTCCACTTGGGGTGACACTTCTAACTATCAATTTGCTATGGAAAGCACCATCCTTCCTTTCTTCTTTTGGCCTCATTATTTGTTTATTTATCTATCTATTGGGATTTCCTATGAACATTAAAAACATATTGTCTACAAGCATGAGCCCTCAAATGCATCATCTCCATGTTGCATCATTTTTCATGAGGCAACCCAGCAGCTGATTTGTCTTTCAGTTAGGAAACAATCTTCAAAGAGAAAGGGTGGGCAGAAATGAAACATTGTGCCACTAATCAGAAATAATTTGCATTTCTACAATGCCATAAATAGATTATTTTAATTTGCATTACTGTTATCTCACCTTATTCTAAGAGATTTGTATAGATAATTTGAACTCTAATAACCTGGATGCATCTGTGGTCTAGTAAAATCACAGCAGGCAAAACGTTCCTGCTGCACTAGTCTGAACATAGTTTTATCCTAGCTTTGTTCACATGCTAAAATAAACATACAACATCTAATTTTCTGTGGACAAATTATGAAAATATTTTATGAGTCATTGGTTATTTCCAAAAGTAGCTATGTTCGTAGTTTGAACATCCTGAAGCAGTATCTCTTCACTGGACAAAAGGAATGTTCCTACCCTTTTGTGCCACGTATCATTTTGCTAAAATACTCTTCCAGAATTCAATGCCTCAACAGCAGATAGTTTGCAGGGAACAAACAGGAGCTGAGAGCTCATGAAATGCAGAAAGTGAACCAAGCTGTTGTCTTCTCCTTTCAGATGGCAACAGGCTAAGTCCTGACTTTTCTTTTTCATGTATTATTTTCCCATTGTCTTTTTTTTCTTTCCCACCAATAAGAAACACTAGAAACCAGACCCTGAATCACTTCCTCCCTAATCCTTACATTTTTGAATTAAAACCAATTAAAGTGCTTCAATACAATCTCCAAAATTACTTCCTTAGTGCCATTTTGGTGTTTCTGAAGACAGCTCTGATGCTACAACTACTGGCTAACCCAAGAAGCAAGTCACTAAGATTATAAAGACTTCTTCAGTTCCTTATTTCATCAGTATTACTGCCTGAAATCAATTTTGGTTTCATCCAGAATGTGTTACATTGCTGAATTTGCTGAAGGACACCTGTATTTTTTAAAATTGGCCACCTAAACTTCTGAGGTGATTTCCACTAGACATTGAGAAGTCTGTAGGCAAAGGCTTAATGAAATGATACCTATTATCTTCACAAAAATATCACTAATTGGCTCAAAAAGGGTGCAACGTTAAGTGTCAACAGTTAAAAACGACATTTAAAGTAGGACTGAATTCTGTTCTTCTGAGATGCATCCTAGAACTGGCACCCATCAAAATGAGAAATCATTGACTCAAATTTGTAACAATGGAACACTCCCCTTGAGCTGACATCAAAAGAACCTCTATTTCTGAGGAATGAGACTTCACTGACTGGGGGCAGGAGGTGCTTGGATTCCATCCTCTACTTAGTTTTCAATATAAATTTTTCCTTATCTGGACTCATGAAAGGTAGATATTACAAATAGTATGGTGATACGAACAAATAGACCAAGAAGTATTCTGTTTAAGACAGGTCAGATTTTTATACAACAAAAATTTAGGAATATTAAAAAAAAAAAAAATCACAATCTATAAAATTTAAAAAAATCTATAATCCAAATGCTGCAATTTTGCAGACTCAGACTGTGAAAACCCATGGTTTATGTGAATTAACAGTTGCTCTGTTTTTATTTTTGTAAATTGAAACTTCAGCTCCTCCTTTCTGTTCTTTATTATTAAAATACATCCCTATTTCTTTCACTGAGCAAGATCTAGATGGCTAAAGTACTATTTCTGATCTTTGAAGCATCTGGACTCAGTTTGAAAAGATGCAGCTAGGCCCTGCGTCTTTGAACGTTTGTAAAATGGAGCTTACAAAAAGAATTCTGCGGTTTTCAAACATTTGAAAATATTTCCTCGATGTGCCAATTTGCCTTGAGAAAGGTCACTTCTCTCATGTAATTCAGTCAGAAGCAGAAGTGTTAGGATTCCTTCCTAAAGATGTTTAAGCTGGTATGACAACTGGAAAAACAATAAACAAACTATATGCTGCATGATTTCTAGATTCTATGCTTCATTCTGTACCTATTACAGTCTAATGGAACAACAAAAATTATTGACTCCCAGAACTGTGCCTGACCAGCAGGGTTGTCTTCCTCTTCTCATAAAGGATTGATAACTAATGTTCCTAATCTGGTAAGGATATTAACCATATAAATACATTTATTACTCCTTCAGCCTCTGTATTTACTGTATTATACTTATAGAATGGTTTATTGCTATAATTACTATGGTTTTAAAATCAGAACAATATGAAAGACATATGTTCCTTTTACTGAACAGAAATTAAGCAGGAGATTCGCAAAAGCAAGAAAAAGGCTGGAAAGCTCCTACTGTAAACTTTGGGTCTATTTCCCTTTTGAAAATGTCCTCAGCAATTGCCATTTGTTAGCATGCAGTTTCATGGCAGCAGATTATTACAGAAAATGAAGTTTGAAAATGAATTTGAAATTAATTTTTCACCAGCCACAGTTCTGGTGCAGAGCATTTGTCACCCTAATAAATGTGTACTAGAATTAATCTTCATACAGTACAAGGCTTCCCCAGTAGCTTCACACCACAGCAGATCACAGAGAATCATCACATTTATTATCTTTTCATTGATCTTCCTGAGGCATTTGGATGGATTGATTCTTATATGCTAATCCTTAGACATATTAGATAGATTACTTAACAAATTTCAAAGCAGCTGACCATGACCAGGTCTATGTCTCACAGGAAGCTCTTGCTCACATACACCCATCACTTGCCAGGAATGTGTCTTTCTTCTGATCTAAAGCTGTCTTCTTGTGATATACAAAACAGACTACAAACAGAAGCTAAAGCACACTAATTTTGTCTTCTGAATTAAGACTACATTTGCTGCTTAATAATATGCCACTTTACATAAATACTTTAAAAGATCGTCATTATTCTACTGTTACTTAACTATCAAAAGGAAATGTGTCTTCAGAGATGGATCACAGTCTTGTATTACCACTTTTTGCTTTTAAAAATGCCAACTTCTGACAAAATGGACAGCCTTCTGCAGCCATGTTTTAGTTTGAACTGTGGAGCAGAACAAAAGGAAGAACATTTAGTAAAGTCTTAAGAGGCTACATGATAGAATCTGGTGAGGGAAATTGTGGCTTACCACAGCAGATTCAAAGCCTGACCCAACTGTTCCTTAACCATGCTAAATACATGCCATATTTCAGAAGCAGAGAATATTGTCTTCCCTGAAGATCTCATCCTACTGCCCAGTAATAAATGGTCTGCTTTTATTTTACCATTAGTCAGGAGCCTTTATATCCTAGAGACCAAAGTTATATACAGCCTAGGACTATGTATTTTTAAACCTGGAGCTGAATGTTTAACTTGCCTCCCACTCAATCTGTAGGAGCCACCCAGCACAACCAACCTGAAATCTCAGATGCCCTCCTCACACAGCAGGCTGAGCTAACTCATGCCTGTCACACAGACTCACAGGAGGCCAAATAAGCCGGAGCTCATAGACGCTAGCTCAAATGCTCCCAAGTTCAGGGATGGAAGAGGTTGTATCAGACCAGGTAAAAGGAGGAGGGCTCCTCCTGCTTCTCCGTTCTGTGCTTCAGCTGTGTCCTAAAGGCTGAATGAGAGAGAGGAGGGTGAGAGGGAGGGAAGAAGACAATGCAACAGTCCTTGGCATGCTTGTCAGACCACTGTCTCAAGTTAGGCTATCAGGAATACTAATGACAGGACTTAATCCCACTTCTCATATGTTTTATTCAGAACTGTAGGAGGGCACCTTTATCAATGAGATGATGCCTGTAGAAAGAGACCTCTCTTGAGGCTAGATTTTAGCATTGTTTCCTCACAGCTTACTTCTTTTTCTTTAAAAAGTCATGCCAACCATGGAAGAGGAAAGGCAATGCTGTTGGCTAGTTCCTCAAAATCTTTTTTCCTACTTTAAATACAGAAATATAATTATTAGACAAGTTGCTCAGATAATATGAAAGCTGAGCCATTTTCCATTCATGAAAGAATCAACACACATAAGCAGCTGTCGTAGTTTAAAGCCCAGCCGTAAATCAGCCACACAGTTAGCTCATGCACTCCTCCTCCTTTCTCCCTTCCTGCCCCTGCTCCCAGGGGGATGGGGAGGAGAATCGAAAGAATGTAACTCCCACGGGTTGAGATAGAACACTCCAGTAACTAAGGTATAACACAAATCACTGCTGCTACCACCCATAATAATAATGACAAGGGAAACAACAAGGGAAGAGAATACAACTGCTCATCACCCTCCGAACTGATACCCAGCCCGACCCAGCAGTGATCTAATCCTTCCGGGTGACTGCCCCCAGTTTATATACTGGGCATGACGTGCTGTGGTATGGAATATCTCTTCGGTTAGCTTGGGTCAGGTTTCCTGTCTCTGCTTCCTCTCGGCTTCCCCTCCTCCCTGGCAGAGCATGAGACTCAGAAAGTCCTCGGTCAGAGTGAACATTACTGAACAGCAACTAAAAACATCGGTGTTATCAGAGCTGTTCCCAGGCTGAACGTCAAAACCACAGCACTGCACCAGCTACTAAGAAGGAGAAAAATGACTGCTGCTGCTGAACCCAAGACAGCTGGTTTTCAAAAAAATGCCCTGACTGTCAGGCTACAAGTGATTCTGACAATATCTTGATACTGAGGACCTGACACCCATGCAAATGAACATTTCCACTCCAGTTTACTTCTGTGTTTTCAATGCCCAACTGGAGAGCATCTTTCTTACACGTTAACTTTGTCTGAAATTAAACTGATTCATGTGCTCCAAGACCTGATGCACAATAAACAGAGTGACTTTTTCTGCATGTCTGTTCACGTGCATACATATGAACTCCTTCTGAAGTTAATGGAGGGTATATATAACCTAGAAGCAGTATAAGCCAAGGAGTTAAGATGGGTGGCTGAGTTTTTGATCAGATGATACTAAAAGAGAAGGTAGCAAGTATACTCAGAAAAGCTTATTCATTGGTAATTTTTCCCCAAAAGAAATTTAGACTTATTTACTCAAAATTCTGAAAATAAACTAAAGAGTAACTGGCTAGGAAGTTAGTCTGGATATTATCCAGAGCAATTCAAGATAACAGCACAAAGACAAACTTAGATATCTAGAGAGAGACAAGAGATAGCAAGTACTTCTTTTTTTTCTATTGGCTCTATAAATAGAAAAAAAGTAAAAGGGCTTCTCAGTATGGAAAAGTCTCCACACCATAAATCTTTCCCAGTACAGAGGAATTCTCTTATTGAAATTATGCAACTCACAAAAAGAAAAAGGTTACAAAATCTTTGACAACACATGACCTTTTTCACAGAATTAGATGGGTCCTAAAGGTAAACAAAAAGAAAAACAAAAGACACTGAATTTACTCATGAGGTATTTAAAAGTATTATAAGAAATAATATCTACAAAATCTTCTAAGAATCCGAAGTTTAACTGAGGATGTTTCATTTCTTCTTATCCAGACCCATTCATTTCTGAAGGACTAGAAATTTAGAATCCACCATTCATTGCTTTCAGTAGTAAAAGAACAACTGATCCAACCCATGCATGCTGGGATTTTCAAGAGAGCCTGAGGTAATAAAATGTTCAAATTACTTTTAAATTCAACGGGAGTCAGACATCTAACTCCTTAAGGCCTATTGAAAATGATATCTGTAACTTTCAATATCCTGAAACCTAAGAAATTAAAATTTTGGAAAACCTTCTGTGAACTAGCAACTATTGATTATTTAATGGTTGATTTAAATTTCTTACTAAATGCCTCCAGAATTTCACAGTAGGAACATTAACACTCACATTTCTATTTTTCATAAATGTCAATTTTATTTGACATTGTGTGTTATTCAACATGAAAGATATCTGGAAAATAATCCTCCATAGAAATAGGCTACAGCATAAAAGCTATCTATTGAATGCTACCAACAATGCACCTGCAAAAAAATTTAGCTAAACAAGTAAAAATATCAGCCTTTCATAAGAATATATTTTATAAAGTAGAACTCCTTCATTTGCAGAACAGAAAAAAAGTTGGAGATGCGTATTTTCATCTCTGTTCAGTTCAGGAACAGCAAAAGGCATTCAGAATTACAGTCCACCATCTATTCCAGGGTGGGTTCTTCTATTCCCATGTGCTACACCAAAAGGCATGGAAAGCCATGCTTCTGTTGCAAAGAAATGCAAAAGCAAAATTAAACAACACAAAACTATTTTATGAAACTAAACTATTGGCTTTCAGCTAGCTCTATGGGTTAGGATGAGACCTGCAAGCACACAAGTAGCTAAAGCCTACTAGTTGAGAAATGAGTCCCTGCAGTGTTCCAAAAACAAGCCTAATGCCAGCTGCCCTTCTGCCCAAGGCAGAAGTAGCTTGTCCTTGACATGGACAGTGGGATTGAGTACGCCCTCAGCAAGTTTGCCAAATGACACCAAGCTGTGTGGTTTGGTTGATAAGTTGGAAGGAAGGAATGCCATCCAGAGGGACCTTGACATGCTTGTGAGGTGGGCTGATGCCAAACTGATGAAGTTTAACCATGCCAACCAAGTGCAAAGTCCTACACCTGGGTCAGAGCAATCCCAGGCACAGCTCCAGGTTGGGCAGAGAAGAGATTCAGAGCAGCCCTGAAGAGAAGGACTTGGGGGTGTTGGTCAATGAGAAAATGAACATGAGCCAGCAGTGTGCACTTGCAGCCCAGAAAGCCAACTGTATCCCGGGCTGCATCAAAAGAAACGTGACCAGCAGGTCGAGGGAGGTGATCCTGCCCCTCTACTCTGCTCTCATGAGACCTCACTTGGAGTATTGTGTGCCGTTCTGGTGTCTCCAACATAAAAGGACATGGAATGTTGGAACAAGTCCAGAGGAGGGCCACGAGGATGATCAGGGGGCTGGAGCACCTCCCGTATGGAGACAGGATGAGAAAGTTGGGGCCGTTCAGCCTGGAGAAGAGAAGGCTGCATGGAGACCTCAGAGCAGCCTTCCAGTACCTGAAGGGGGCCTATAGGGATGCTGGAGAGGGACTCTTCATGAGGGACTGTAGTGACAGGACAAGGGGTAACAGGTTCAAACTTAAACAGGAGAAGTTTAGATTGGATATGAGGAAGAAATTCTTTACTGTGGGGGTGGTGAGGCACTGGAATGGGTTGGCCAGGGAAGTTGTGAATGCTCCATTGCCTGGCGGCGTTCAAGGCCAGGTTGGACAGAGCCTTGGGTGATATTGGTTAAGTGTGAGGTGTCCCTGCCCACGGCAGGGGGTTGGAACTAGATGATCTTAAGGTCCTTTCCAACTCTAACTGTTCTATGATTCTATGATTCGTTACAGGGACAGCAAAAGGCAATTTCTTCAACGCTGCTGAGAAGCTTTTAGCCAGCTGTTATCCTTTTTGCCATTCAGATAATCAGCACTTTGGGGTTGGGAAGGTTTTGTACTTATACGGGATAATGCAGAAAGAGATTTGGGGTGCACAGACCTCACCGGGAAGTCACATATGGTTCTTAAGTTGATACTTTCAAGGGAGGCTTGGGATTTCTCTGTATAAGAACTAGATCTGGAGAACAAGGAATTTGTGTTTGGTCTAATAATGAACAAATATCTAATAGCAAATAAATTTTAGTATTTCAATGCAGTAATAAAAGCCAGCATTACTTGTTTGTATACCAGGTCAATTTTATTCCTGCTTTAACTATAAGGGCACCTGGAAACTGCAACTTTCCATCAGTAAAAGAGTAGACATTAACTAAATCCAAGTTTCCTAGCTATTGTGTATCCTACCTACAGCTGCTTTCATTGCTTTTGCTTTCTCTGCAGGGCACATTGGGTTTGTCCTTCAAAAATCTCTCTTGCACATCAGAACTGAAACCCTGGTCAAAAGAGACACAAGCAGAAAAATGGAAAAGGTCTTAGGAGGCCACATATAATAATATATCCGAGCATGAAATGCCCCACGTTTATAGAGCAAAGTAAACATTTTACAATATTTGTAATCAACACAGGGAGTCTTTTGTCGCTTTTCAGAAATCTATGCCAAGAAAAAATTGCAGCTCCGTTATTTTTTAATGACGCAGCATGCTGTTAATTTGGGTATGAAGCCAAAAAGCTCCATAGTGATAATCAGGAAAGAGTTGTCTAAAAATCCCTCAATGTCTTAGATAAAATTGAATCTGAATGGCTAAACCAATTTGAAAACAAATCAATTTAAAACTAGTTTTATCCACAACATGCAGGTTTTTTAACAAACATCTTTCACTGCAACAGTGATACCAGGGACATCCATTAAAGCAATACATTTATTCAGTTCCTGATGCTGCATACAAAATATTAACACCTTTCTTGTACTACTCAAACTACACAGAAAATGAATGCCTGAATCCTTCCTCTTTTGCTGTCTCATTCCCATCACTAAAAGCAAAGTCCGCCTCACAGGCAAACATGGTAGAATTTCTCCTGCCCTGATTTCTCACCTATTCATCAAAACCATCCTCTCCCTCACCAGGAGTTTTAAGGTCACACCAAGGCTCTTCAAAGAGTCTTTTCCTTTCTGGCTTAAATGGATCAAGACTGGTTTGAAATCTCGCCCAAAAGACTGTATCCTCTTGCATTTTGTACCCAAATGCTGCAGATATGGGTGGAAAGGAAGAGGGGTACAGAGAGATGTTGAAACTACCTGAAGTCACCTGAGAGGCAGGCCATAGGGCCAGGGTACAGGGCAGCCCAGGAGGGAAGCATAGAACAGATCGCATTCATCCTCTTCCATGCAAAAGGCATTTTTCACTCCATGGCCCAGAAGAGCTGCTTCCTAGAGAGTTTTACATTTGTTCCTACTATCCCAGCAAATGACTGACTCCACCCTAGCATGCCCAGCACTCTTTTACTATGCTATAGCAAAGTACTGTTCATCTGGGGATGGTTCCATAGCACAAAATCCGAGCTTTGCCATTAAAAAAGGCAGCTATGCTGGCCATCACTAAGCAAAATTGCCCAGTGCAGCCTGGTTCCTTAGGCGGTAATTGTAATGGAAAATAGAATTACAGTCTAATTTTTAAAAGCTTTTTAACCTAGCAATTGACACGTTTATGCATACCTATATATACACAAGCACACACATATGCTTTAGTAATGTCTTGCTTGTCATTATTTTAAAATGCTATTGCACTCCCTCATATACATGCTGTGTTACATACAGCTATTACCCTTGGTTTATCCTGTAAACGACAAGCCTGACAAAAAAATTTACTCCAGCAAGCCTCCAGACTTCACATCGCATACTCAGTGCAGGTATTGCATTAACCACTTCATGCATCACACAGGGATGGGAATGGTACATCTTTTCAAGGAATACGTGAAAGGTCAAAACCTCTCAGAGGCATCTTACATTGACTTGATTGAACTGCTGCCACCTTCCCCTCGAATCAAGAAAACAAACACGGCCATATAAAGAAAAGCATGGTACATCTGTCGAAAGATGGAGACCTCTTGTGTATTTGTTTGGGCCTAATAGCTAAGTATCAAAATAAGAGCATGCAATATTAAGAGATGTAAGGGACAAAAGCTTGAAAATTAGGAGGTTTTTTAGGAGTTTTATGGAAACCGCATAAATAACACAGCCACCTCAGTTCAAGTCTCAATCTCTGAAGTTGCATAGGAAACAATCTTGAAAAATGCATCAAAATTAAAGCAAATAAGCGGTGCTGTTTGATAAGCAAGGAGACCATTTTTTTTTTTATTTTCTTTGATCAATCCACATCAACTTCTAAAAAAAATATTATATCATTTTATCCCATGGTACTTTCAAAAAAGCCACATAAACCCAGACACCAAATGACTTCACACCCTCTTATTCTTCTAGTAGTTATGCTCTGGCCCTTAACGTGAAGCATTCTTAAGTTTCCTGTTACACTTTTTATTGCTTTTAAATCCAGCCTGAAACTTCACCTTAACCTTCGAAGTACTGCATTAATCACATTCTTGTTTTTTTGCATTGACATAAGGATAGCATGAACGGAGAGAAAACAATGATTCAATATTTTAGGAAACCTGAAACAATACAATGTTTTGTCCTCTCCATTCACCCTTTTATAGTTACACTTATATTAGTTCTTATTGAAATAAATCACTACTCAACTACAGTGCTTTCAAATCAAGGAGTAGAAAAGGCATCTGAAGAAACACAAAAATGCTTTAAGTTTAACTTTTAAAAGGAAGCACAGAATCAGGATATTGTTTTGCTTACTCTGAAGCATTCAGAAGTTGCTTCAAAATGTGCTTTCTGTTTTCTCTTTAACTTTTAAAGCATCTTAAAATCACTTGGGAAGAAAAAGAAAAAACTATCATAATGATAAGAAATAGTAATACACACAAGAAAATAAGCTTAGTCTCCTTTTAAGGAATTCAGGAGAATTTCTTCTACTGTGTAGTTCATTCCTTCATGCCTTTATGTCTTTGTCCTGTAAGGATTTTCTGTCCTTACAGGGGAGGGAAATATTGCCCAATCCTAGAATTTGTGAAGCTAAATCAAAATCACACCTTTATTTTAAAATCTCATAGAATTGTTCAACAGCCACAAAGTGCTTCAAAAGGACCACATTTCCTGCTACACAACAAAGAATTTAAAGTAATTTTCATTAATATTATACAGAGCATTTTTGGATCCATTCTTAGTACATCCTTGTAGTCCTATGGGACTGAAGGAGTCATTCAGGATATTAATAATATTTCATTTTATAATTACAAAGAGATTTCATTTGACCTGAAAGTGCGACTTAAATTTCCAAACTGGATTGTAAAATACAGGGTTTCTCACTGAAGAGAAATGCAATTTTAAAAATGGAAATATAAATGGTAGGTAGATTTAAATATTTATTAAAGAAAAAAAAATCTATATATTTAGTTGAGTTTATGTTTTAACAATAAATAAGGACAGGCTAAAGCAGATTGGTTTTTTAGGGGATTTGTATAATTTTCAGAGAAGAAAGATGTTGATAGAAGCACTACATTATTATTTCAGTTCACGTTTTCAATGGAACCCTTGCTTGTATAGAACTTATTTTAAGCAGATGTTTTATCCCAGTGTTTAAAAAAAACCAAAAAGCAGATTTGAGGAATTTTAGAGACATTATTATTCCTATTAGAACACCCCATGTATATGATAGAAACCACTGGAAAATAATTTAAAACTAATAGAAATAGTTTCGTAAACCTTTGCACATGCAAAATTAAATTTTACAAGAGCTCTGTGGAGCTAGAAAAAATTTCAGATTCTTTCTCCTCTCTCAAAAAATAATGACATCTTTGGCATTGTAAAAAGTGGTATATTTAAATCTAGAGGACTCCATTAATCTTGATAAAGAATATTAGTGAATAACCTAGCTTATGCATAACAAAATACATTCAAAATGCAAATGGTTTATAACCCAGGAACCAGAAAGCCATTAATAACAGCACCCAGCAAATTCCTAGAACAGTATCTACGCCAATGCCTAAGTACCTGGGCCTTAACTTTACTTCCATGTCTCAATGGAATTACTCCAGGAGTGAAGTTACTCCCTATGTCAGCATCTGTTAAATGAGATCCATAATTACAGCTGGCAAGTTGGGAAACTGAAGCAAAACTGAATTAGCAATTCAAATATTTCAGCATATATACTATTCCCATGTCACCAATTACAGTCCCATCTGTACAAAGTGCTACCAAAAATACTCATATTTTAATAGTGTTTCCCTTTCATCTCTAAATACTTGGCTCACATTAAAAAATAAATTAAAAAAGCTGGCTCTTCACCGCCAGCCGCCCTACTGAATGGTCAACAGTGCTGTCACAAGCAGCAATGCATGAACGTAACACAAACTACTTCCTAAGGTCAGAATGAATTCATTACAACAGCAGTACTGTTTTCATTATTTTTGAGTTGTTGACCATGCTAACCAGCATGAAAATTTTTTATACCTAGATTAAAGAAATATTATGGATATGCTAATGGGCAGAAGTAACCATGGAGGTAGGTTATCTTATCTTAAAAGATGAGCTTTTTCTATGAACTTGGGCATATTTTCACAGGTTTTTTCCTCCTGCTTTTTTCCCCCCTCTTCTTTTTTACTCTTCTGCTTCTGTAATATTAATTTACTACAGTATTTACAACACTCCAAATAATAAAATCCTCAAATAATGCATATGCTGCTAGAAAAGGAAACTGTAGTAGTCCCAGTTTATTTTTAAGAAGAAAACTTATCTTGAGGGCAAAAGGAGTCCAAACGTATATGACATTTAATATTTTACACAATATATTCCTATAGAATATACTCTGTGTTTCTGAAGAATATATCTCTCTCCTGCTTTGTGTCCTGTCAGAGAGCTCGAGCAAACGACAGTAGTTCAAGCGAGGTAGCCTAGATAATCACTTTATTCAATTAAATGGAAAAATCTTAATGCTATATACCTTATTACAAGTTAGTTTCCAGACACACACTCTAATGTTATTAGAAATATAAAAAGCACAACAGAGAAATTTTGCAAGTTATCATAGAATAAGTTTTACTTGTGGGAAAGTAAAGACTCTGAATTGAAAAATCCAAGCAAACATAATCCAGGGTTATTTTGCCGATTTTAAGACCATTCTGAGACCATTTAATTGACTGTTCTCTGTACAGTAATTCTTCTCAGTAATTAAAGAAAAATACAATGCAAACTTTATGGTCAGAATAAAAATAGATACAAGAAAATAAAGAATCTTCCGGCATCTTTATCTTAGAACTCTTTTGTTAAATTTGAACTCGAATTATTTGATTTCATTAAAACTGATTCCTTTACATTCTATACAAACACACCCAGGAAGGGTTCCTCAAAAGCAGGTGAAGTTTCAGGAGTGAGCAAACTATGACTGCCCTGAATGAAAAACAGCAAGCAGTACTTCAAGCTGTGTTATTTCACAAATCCTTATTTTACATTTTTAATTTAAAATTTAACGATGTCTACAAAAATAGACAGGTGTCAGCTCTGCAAGTGCTCACTCCAAGAGTCCTACCAGCTTGAATGCATTTTCTCAGATAACCAGGACTACCTACAAGTATAGTCATTTGAAGAACTAGACACCCACCTCCTCCCCCAAATATTTATGAAATATGATAAACAGCACACTTCGCCCTGACTGAATATAACTGTTCAGTTATGACATAGTATGTTTACTCTACAGCACTGTCCTTAAAAGCCTACGTCACTGTAGAGCTCTATTGTAAATTTCCATGGAAAAATATTTTAAAGTATTCCTCAAATCCTCTGGACTAGAATAAAAACCCAAATACTGGATCAGGGACACTGCTATTATTTATGTTGCTCCATGCCAGAAATCTGTGCAATAACAGCAGCTCAGAATACTTATTATGAGGCTGAACATTTCCCATGTGAATAAATTTAATCCCAGCTAGTCTCTTCACAATTTGGAGAAAGTTGTGGGTTTTTTGTATTATAAAAACCTTCAACTTTAATGAAAGACTTTGTATGTTACTGATGACCTGGCTTTTGGGGATGAATACTCACAGAAGCGTTAGCATATTTCAAATACCACTAGAATCATTTTGCATAAGGGATACACGTATGTGAAATTGCTGGCTTATCAGAGCTCAAGCACATCTAAAACGCTGTTTCCATGTGTGGAATGGTTAAGGGGAACAGGCAAGAATGCTGTACAGAGTTACACAGATTTAATTTCTTATTTGAGTGACACAAATGTTTCCTCCCTTTCATTCATAGCTTAAAATATGAAGTTGTTGGACACGGAGCTCATCAACCAGAGCACCTAAAAAGGGAAAAAAAAAAAAAAAGGCATACAAAAATAAGCAGTCATCAGACAGGCGAGAGTGTAAAATCTAATTGCATATTCACTCACTGACCCGGTTCTGTGGGAGAAGGAATACTTTTATTGAACAACCTGCTCTTCCTTTAACGGAGACAAACACTGCATCAGGAGCAGCAAAAAGGAGAGACAGCCGAGATGAGCATTTCTCTCTTCCCACAATGAAAACCCTAAACAAAACCGAGCCCCCAGATCATTATCATGTGAAACAGAAAAGATCATCTCGAAACGCAGAGTCAACAGAGGGACAAGCAGGTGTTTGCATTCTCTGCAGTTGAACTCGGGGATTTCATTGTGTGCTCCACAGAAAGAAAAACAGTTTCATTTGTAGATCTTACAGGGAGACAAAGCATTTCAACAAGGAGCTCCGATAAACATCTTACACGGTTAAACATCTTCACCGGGAGAGAGAGAAAAATCTCCTCCGTCGCAAGCAACCGTGGACATCTTTTGTTCCCTGATAAATATTTGCCTTTGTCTTTTGTGATAAGGTCTGCTGCATCCGCTTCGCATAAAAAGGGCCCGGTTGTCTCTGTGTAGAAAACATTTAATTAAGATCATTTCCGATTTTCTAGCCCCCCGTGCTCTAAGGAAAAAGACGAGCGAAAGAGGGGAAACGCCGGCACCCGCTGGCTGCGGGAAGGCTGCGAAGGAGAGCCGCAGGGGCTGCCGGCTCGGGAAGGGCGTCCCCGCCGGCGGACCGGGCCGGGTCTACCGGCCTCTTCCGAGGGGTCAGAGGGGGCCGGGTCGGGCAGGCAGCGAGCCAGCCCTGCACCCAGGCGGCACCGCGGGTGCAGAGTCAGCCGGGCCTCGGCCGAGGTGCCGAGCGGGCGGCGACCGCTTCGCTCCCACCGAGCGCCGACTTCGGCATCTCCTGCGGCCCCCAGCGCCCGAAAACAGAGGCTGGGAGCGCGCGGGAAGGGACTCCTCGGCTGGCTGTGCCTGGCCGGGGGGGAGAACGAGGAAGCATTTTTTCGGCTGTTGGTTGGTTGCTGGGGTTTGCGATGGGGGTTTATTTTAGTGTTGTTGGGGTTTTTTTTGCTGTTGCTTCTGCGGTTCTTTTTTCCCCCCGTGGGATTAGACCGAGCTGCTCTTCACACCAACTATTTTCTCTTTTGGTTTGTGGGGGTTTGGGGTTGCTCTTTTTTTTGTTTGATTTGGGTTGGTTTTTTTTTTTTTTTTTTGGGGGGGGGGTTGGTTTGGTTTTTTGTTGTTGTTGTTTTTAATTTAGGGGTTGTTTTTTTTTACCCTTTAAAAAGTACCAGACAGTTTGGGGTTTGCCTCTGTCAAAATTCAAGCTTCACGAGCCCGTCAAACCCATCCCACCGAAACGAAGAAATGGAGCAGCTTAAATTGTTTTAAAAATATTCTGTCTACAAAAAAAAAAAAAAAAGGAAAAAAAGAAAAAGAAAACGCTGTGCCAGGCCCTGCGGCCTCACAGCGTCAGTTCTCTGAGGACTTCACCTGTCTGATGGAGAATTCACAACCTAGTTCCCACTGCTGTCATAATCTGAAATACTTGAAAAGCTAGGAAATAAGATCATTATAATGTGTTTATACATAAACACACACAGTACACAACTTCAAGGGCTCTTGTCCTTGTGTATATGTTCATTTACTGGAATTAATGTTCTTTATCGTGTTGACTGCCTGCAGGACCCCGTCTGGAAAGATCCCTGCATGCCAGGTACTTTAAACAATATTGTTAAATGTGGACTCACTGCAAGCTTAAACCACTCAGTAGAGTTCCCTCCCTGTCTACCTCAGGACAAGACACCCACTCTCAACCACAGGCTCATTACTCTACTCCATGTGAAATTTTGCTAAGAAATATCCACAAAAATACTAGTCTGAAATAGTGAGAATTACGATGCAAAATTTAAAACCATGTGATATCAGTATGGAGAAATGCAGCAAAGACACTCCAGTAGAAATACGCACAAAATTAGGAGAGAGATTCATTCCTGCAGTCCAGATATAAAACAGCAGAGATGAACTCAGACTGTGGACATGACCGAGTCCTGAGAGATTTTTGTTTGGTTAAATACTCAGAGAACAGAAAGTGGTATTTTTTCCCTTCAAGCCCTGGCACAATATACTGCATTTCTTAAACATCTGTACCATGTTTCAGAGAGTACAACCTATTTTTTTTTTCTTTTTCTTTTGGAATATCAAAGTTTTTATTTCATAAATGCATTTCAAGATTTATTCATTGTGTGACACTACAGACAATACCAGAAACAGAAAAAAGAAAAAGGTTAATGTAAATAAATCAAAGTCATTCTAGCCTTCTCTGGCCATCCATCTCTCCATAACTATATGCAAAAAAACAGAATTTGCTAAAAGCAACTACTTTAAAAGTCTATCACATTATTGCTCCAAGTAAAAACCGCAAGAGCAGAAAGTGCTAACAGTATCCCCTTACCTGCCTGTTAAGCAAAAGTGTAAAAACCACAACACACAAGAAAGCCTTCGAGCTGACAAAGGCTCTGGATTAGCGACAGCAATTGACTCAGGGAAAACAAATCAGACTCACTTTTTCTTTAAATAAAGCAGATTACTCCCATACATATTAACACATCAAAAAATAAGATTAGAGCTCAACTTGAAATCACAGTGCGTAACATACACCTCTGTGCTTTTAGCAGGTTTGCTCATCAAAGCACTCGTTGAACAAGAAATATTTTTTATGATCCCATAAATGTTGTGCTAATAGTTTTGAACTGAGAAAGGTAAATGCTCGTTATGTTAGGCTGCTTTGCATAGGCTCATGTCTTAAACTCTGTAGTAGCTGAGTAAGAGCCCCTCGTTTTTAACCTCCAGTAACAGTGAAAAGTTTTGAATTGGATGCCTTGCTAGAAGTCGAACTTCCTAAAACTGAAGTGTGAAGCTACAGTTTTATTAGCAGCACCATAAATTTGACAGGATCACATCAAGGTGACCCTATACATATTAATGTGTGCAAGATCAGAACCTAAAAGACAGTATTTTTAAAGTAACATAATGCAAAATCCTTGGTATGTCTCTTTTTCTGTGTCTGTGAGCTGTAGGATTCAATGAAAGGTGCATTTACATTTTTATAGGGAGGAAATTCTATAATAAATTATAATGACAGTTCCACAAACAGAATACTGTCTTTTCGCAGTTTGTGTGGACTTGATGACAAAGAAAGCCATAAACAAGACCAAAGAGTGTAATGGGATTAATCCAAGATTATCTTAATTAATCCTCTCCGTAAGTACAGTGGAACCACATTCACTTAAGAGCATTCAAGAGGATAATGAGTAAGCAGAAATTACCTAACTCCAATGTCAGCATTGGCCTGACAGTATCAAACAACTATTCAGAACACTGGACACAAATTAACCGAAGATAAAGATTAAAAGCTTCTGTCACTTACCGAAGGACCACCAAGAGACCTACCTACGCATCAGCTTTTGTTTATACAAGCAGGACAGATAAAGACAGCTGTAAACTTGAGACTACTTCAGTACACCAGGGATGCACTTCTTAGCATAAACTTACACTCTAGAGAAGTAAGATAAAGCCTTTTCCAAAGGTGATATGGGATATATTTTTTGCCTAAAAAGTCCAAGACCAGAAGAAAATTGTTTTTATTTATTAAACAAAACGTGGTAGGACTATTTGTAAGCAGTTCAAATACATTTCAGAAATAAGGAAGTTCACTTTGTACCTACTCCAGTATCTGGCCATTGTTTAACACACGACTAAAAAACTTTACCTGTTAATAATCAAGGAAAACTAGAAACTTTACTTAAGGGGCTCCGGATCATAAATTAATCTTATCTTTATCAACTCAGTAGGACAAATGAGGAAACAAACAAAACATGCTGCCTATCGCTGGCAGCTCAGGCATGTTCCATACAGAACAGAAAAAAAATGTTTATATGAGGTTCTTCCTAGGAAAAAACCTTTTGTTTCTAGATTAGTCATTACTGTTCTGTTTGCTGTGTTTCATATTTATGTTATTGAGGGGTTTAAGGTGCTTAGTTTGAACCCAAATCATCTGTTCCCATAATAAATTCCTGCATAGATGCTGTTCACATTGTATATTCCTGACAGTCCATGTTTATATTTTCTGATTGAAGATATACATAGAGAAACTGAGTGTGCAGGAATGGGGTTCCTGGATTTGAATCTGGTGAGGAATGTGAAGGGCAACAAGAAATGCTCCTACAGATATTTCAGCAGCCAAGACAGACAAGGGAGAATGTGGGCCTGCTGTGTAAATGGAGTGGGCTATGTGGTGACAGAGGATGTGGAAAACACCAAGGTGCTCAATGCCTTCTTCACCTCTGTCTTTACGGGCAAGATAGGAATCCCAGGCCCCTGAGACATGAGGGGAAATCTGGAGCAAAGAAGTCTTAGCTTCGGTGGAGGAGGATCGGATTAGGGAATATTTAAACAAACTGAATTAGACATAAACAAGTCCCTGGAACCTAGCGGGATCTACCAATGACTGCTAAGGGAGTGAGCTGATGTCTGTGTAAAGCCACTCCCAATAGTGTCTGAAAAGTTGAGGTGTCTGGAACAGGTTCCTGAAGACTGGAAGAAAGCAAATGTTATGCCCATCTTCAGGAAGGGCCAGAAGGAGAATCCAGGGAACTACAGGACAGTCAGCCTTCACCTCAGTCCCTGGGAAGGTGTGGGGACAAATCTTCCAGAAAAACATTCCAAACTTCTAAAGGACAAGGAAATGATAGGAGTAGTCAGGATAGGGACTGCAAAAGGAAAATCATGCTGTACCAACCCTAGAACTCTTTATTATGAAATAAGTAGTGAACAGACACCTTGGTTTTACACATTTTACTTGGTCTTCTGTAACATCCTCAAAGTAATGAAGTATGGACTAGATAAGTAGACAGTGAGGTAGACTGAAAAATGCCTGAACTGCCAGGCTCAAAGGGTTGTGATCAGCACAAAGCTCAGCTGGAGGCCAGTCCCTAGTTTTCTACCCCTGGAGTTGATACCAAGGGTAATATTTTTTAATCATCTTCCTCAATGACACAGGTGATGGGACAGAATGCACACTCAGAGTGTTTGCTGATAATGCAAAACTGGAAGGAAAGGCTGATATGCCCGAGTTGTGTCATTCAGAGGGACTTCAAGAGGCCAGAGAAATAATCAAACAGGAGCCTCAGGAAGTTCAACAATGAGAAATGTAAAGTCCCAAACCTGGGAAGGAATAACTCCAGACACCAATACACACTGGGGGCTGACCAGCTTCAGCTCTGCAGGTCTTCATGGACATCAAGCTGATTTTGAGCCAGCGACATGCCCCTGTGACATGTTGACATCCCAGGTTTCGTTAGTATAAGCATTGCTAGCAGGTCGAGAGAAGTGATCCTTCCTCTCTGCAAAGCCCTGGTGAGATGCACCTGGAAGTGCTGGGTCCCAGGCTGGGCTTTGCAGTGCAAAGGAGCCAGGGAAATACTAGAGTGAGTCCAGCAAAGGGACTGGAGCATCTGTCATATGAGCAGATGCTGGGAGAGCTAGAAACTGTTCTCTGCCTGGAAGAGAATTTTCAGGGGTATCTTATCAACATGTATAAATAACTGACGGGGGAGTAAAGAAGATGCAGCCAGAATCGTTTTGACAGGACAAGAGCCAATGGGCACACGATGAAATACAGGAGATCCCATTTAACATAAGAAAACACTTCATTACTGTGAGGGTGGTTGAACTCTGGAACAAGCTGTCCACAAATATCGTGGAGTCTCAATCCTTGGAAACAAACAAAACCCAACTGGCCATGGACCTGAGCAAGTTGTTCTGGCTGACCCTGCTCTGAGCAGGTGATCTCCAGAGATGCCTTCCTGCCTTAACCACTGCCTGATTCGGTATGTTAGGCATTACAATAAACTTCATGGTAAAACACGACACAGTTGCGTGTTTACTGTTTTCAGCTACCAGAACTATTTTTATTAAATTATCCAGGCTGGAGAAAAAATAAAACCAATCTCGGGTAAGACAAACGAATACAAAAAGTTACAAGGGAAAGCTACAAAGTGAAGACAGACACGGCTCATCCATTTAAAGAAAAAATACATACATACACACACATATATATAATACAGAAATGAAAGATCTGAATCACATTCTGGAGCAAATGCATCAGAGGCCACCAAGATGCTGAAGGCCTGGAGCCCAGGACACAGGAGGAGAGGCTGAGGGAGCTTGGCCTCTTCAGCCCTCAAAAGAGGAGTCTCAGGAGAGACCTTACTGCTGCCTGATCAGAGGATACAGAGAAGACAGAGCCAGACTCCTCTTGGAGCATCACAGTGGAATGACAGAACTCAAACAACATAAGCCAGAACATGGGAAATTCCGATTAGATATAAGTACTTTTATTCATTTGTTTGTTGCTTTACCATGAGAGTGCTCAAACACTGGCACGGTTCCTCACAGTGGAATTGAAGCCCATGACAGGGGGGTTGTAACTAGATGATCTCTAAGGTCCCTTCCAACCCAACCCATTTTAAGATTCTATTATTCTGTGAATTCAAGACATGACTGGACACAGCTCTAAGCAATCAGATCTAATTAGATGTGTTTTGAGTAGGGAGCTGCACTACAGACCTCTGGAGGTCCCTTCCAGCCTCATTTACACTGTTATGCTGTGATCTTCATGATTGCAGAAAGACTAAGTGTGTAACATGTAGGCAACTTTCCAAGCGTAAATACATGGAGTACACACAGGAGCTTGTAACTGCTTTGTTCTTAATGAAACTTCAAAGAACAAAAAAGCATGTGTCATAAAAGATGATGAAGCTCTCCTCTTTCAAACTGGTTACTGAGAATCATCTTTGAAAAGCTATCAGCAAGAAGTTACCTTTGCCATGAAAGACTAGTTTGGAAGATTTACATAACTGACACCACATATATTTTACTAAGTACATAACAAACAGCAAATCACACAAATATGATGGCAAGCTTTTAACTTCTGAAGTCACTTGCCATTTTTACCTTTGTCACCCTGTCAAGACAGCATTTTGGTTTTTTTCTTTCTCAGAGCCATTTGTATAGAACCAAGTGTTACCGAACTCCTGGTAAAGGTTCTTGGATGTACTGGAAGATACATCAGTAACATTAAAAGAACCTACACCAACAAAGGAATGAGAACAAAAAAAATATATTAATGCCAGAGAAGAAAACTGAAAATATATAGCAGACATATCTGTGTGTGGTGATAGTATGGGGAGGGGCAGAAGAGGAAGTTGGTAATTGCACTATACTTCTAACATTTGTTCTAAGTAAGCATGCCAGCCCCAGCAGGTACAACCCCATGCTGGCCACCATGACTAATAGAGGAACCCAAAATGCAAGATGTCCTGGGCAGACTTCTGAAATCAGCTTAGCTGCTGATGCTCTATGGCTCTGTTCATACTTATAATGCCAGTGAAAGAAACCCCTTCATTTCTTTAGCCTTGTCACTATATAAACAGAGCTTCCCTTCTCCCACAGGCATGCTAGAAAGCCTGCACGGCCCTGTGCTGCATGGAAATATACTGGCAGCATCACCTCCTTTGTCCTTTTAACCAATTCAGCAGTACAGCCATGCCCTGCAACCCCAGGATTTAGATCTCAAACTGACATCTATCTCTGGCGGAACATGCTTGGACCTCCTGCTCTCAGACCAGACCTGGGGTTACTGCTGCCACAAGCACCTCAATTGGTTCCACTTAGGTTCAACTTTGCTCCCACTGGCATTGATGACAGAGCAGTCAATGACCAGAACAAACCCCTCAGTGCTTTGCTATTTATTCACGGGGGTGGAGGGGAAAAGGGTGGGGAGGGGGGAGGAATGGAACAAAGAGGTCTGAAATAGATTCATATGCTTTCCTATTTTACCTTGAAATTCACAGTTCCTTGAATCATCTTATAGAGCCCTTGTGTGTTCCAGGTCCTTTCCAGAGGACAGACACTGGCAATTAACACTCCCCCATACAAAATAGGATATTTAGCTGTCTACCGATCTTTTGTGCTCTAGATGCCAACTAGATGGAAGTGCTCTACCTCTTTACTTTGGATTCTAGATGCTCTATGAACTGTTACTTTGGTGACACCACCTTCTCCAAAAATTTCAAAGGCCAAAACCACATTAAAGAAAAAAAAAAATCAAAGAGGCATTCAAATTAGTTTTCATTCTGCACTTACTGGCAGAAATGGAACAAACTCTGAGTGCACTTGATGACATACAAATGCATTTAGAAAAGATTTCCCTGCCCTGAAGACTTCATATATTTTTTAGCTACCCGAGAAACCTCTAAATCAGTGGTTTAATTCACTGGCTGCTGTTTCAGAGAGTTTCTCTAAGGTATAGGAGTTAAGTTAATTTTCTTCAGGGCATGAGTTTTAGGTTACATTTTTTGTTTGAGAAAAATAAATTCCAAATGTCATCCATGTGCTTTTCTCTGCCTAGCAATCCCTTGGAGGCATCATCCTGCACATCTTTTACTGGGAGTTAAGATGGGCATCTTCATTCTTTCCTACTGGGCTTTTTCTCCAGAAGATTAATTTCCAGCCTTCCTTGTTTGCTTTCTGCTGGGCTTGTATTCCCAGGCTACTTCCCTAGGAAATTGTGTGTTTCAGGCTATCTTTAGTATCTCAGAAGCCTGCTTTGAAAGGGCCAGCTTGTCCTGAAATAGGACCCAAAGATAGATTGGGTAGCCAGAGGCTTCATATACAAGCACCCAAAGGAAACGATCAGATTTTTATTCCTAAAAATCAATTGAAAGTATCTACCGCATATGGATGTCTAATAATATTTTTAGGATACTTTTGTGAAGTTTTCTTATTTGATTCCTTTCCCTCTAAACTTCTAATATGGTCCCTTA
The DNA here is from genome assembly GCA_017639245.1 of Myiopsitta monachus. Lineage (NCBI taxonomy): Eukaryota > Metazoa > Chordata > Aves > Psittaciformes > Psittacidae > Myiopsitta > Myiopsitta monachus. The sequence continues at coordinate 5,358,658 of CM029927.1, forward strand.
GTCATATTGCTAATTTATGCAGTAACAGAGGTGAATAAATCAACTGTAATCACTTATTCAACAATTTTTTCCATTGCCTATCTCTGCTGCCCTTTCTATTCTATCTTTTGCTTATCCTTTCACTTAGTTCAACAAATAGTTAAAGATTATGAACCTTGTTTGTTCAGGTTTCTCCTGACTGGTATACTGAGTACGCTGAAGAGACTGGAGAACTGGTGTCGTAGTTTACCATTAGTATGCTCAGGCCAACAGGTGGATATGAAGAATGCCAGTGTCTCCTGAAGTCTTCAGAAAGCCACTGAAACCTAAAAGCGACCAACTGAGCTCTTGCAAGACGTACAGAAATGTGAAATAAAAAAAGCCTAGAGCACTTTTATAAAGCACTGGAGCAGAGCCTTTTGGAAATCCAGGGACGACTTTCCGTTTTGTGAATTCCAAGTGCATTTGAAACACAGTGAGGAGTGACCTGTACTCTTCATGGACATTATTGCTTTTTCAGTTGTCCAAACTCCAGTATAGTGAAGGTGTATTCATTTATTCCAATGTTGTAATTATCACCACATGCACACACTCACAAAAATAAATACACTCGGCTTGTGCTATAAATAATTACAATTAATTAGGTAGAAACCAACCTGATTAATAAATATAAGTTTCTTTTTCTAAGGGCAACTTTAATTTGATGTACTTTGTACTTGTCAAGTTCTTCAACATACTTCCAGTTCTGGGCTCACTATTCATGTATAAATATCTCTTGAAGGATACTGACCTAATTAACCTCCTTCTGTGTCTAGTTTGCTCTCAAGTCAGACCCGGAAACATAGCCACTGAGAGCCCAGGAAAGATGTCAACCTGCTTTTAGTGTGGGGCTTCTATACTAAAATCCAAATTTGCCTGCAGCAGCCCCTGATTGAAGTGTCAAATAATATTCTGCTTATTCCTAATTTGATGTTTATTCAATGTGCAAGAATAACAAACTCTTCAGATGTGAAGGTCTAAAGCTCTCTACTGAGCATGTAAAAACTGAAGCATTCTGAAGGCTTGCAACCTGGACAAACGTGCAATTTCTGTAGTACTATAAAAGGCACTTTCGCTTCTGCTCTGCTACATTAGCTGAAGAGCAGAAGGCACTTTCTGGAGGAGGTTTCCTGAATATTAATGGAAAGAAGGGTTTCCTCTAAATTTCAGAATCCTTTTGACAGAAAGGGAAAAGGAAGAGTGAAGAAGATGAATTATTTTAACTTAGAAAATTACAGTTTGCTAGAAGTTGATTGCAAGCAGGAAGAAAAGTTGATTGCAAGTGGAAAATGGTAGGCATCATTCATAGAAAACACTTGCCAGCCTGAAGGCAAAACCACTGTAAACCTGGATGATACAAATCAGGAATTCTAAGCAACTATCTACTGAATATTTTAAAACATTAACTATGTTAAAAGAAATCTACACTACCGAAGGCCTACGTACAAAGTCCAAGAATAGCAGAGAGGTCAACGGGAGCTTAAGAGTCGCCGCAGCTTTTTGCAGCAAGAAGATAGTTATGAGCATGGAAGTGATTAAAAAGAATTTGAGTGGATTTTAAGAAATAGTTCTTTCAGGTGCATATTGATTTACAGCATTAAAGTTCCAAACAAGGAAACTAGAATTGCACTTTCTTCATCCAAGTCATTAGTTCACAGTAAATGAGCAATAACGCACAGTAATGCAGCTACCCCTTACTATTCAAGCTGCAGACTTGGTGTTTAAACGGTAACTTGTTTTTTCCAGATATTCAGTGTAAAATCCTTAAAGACCTAGAAAGGGAAAACAATGAAAGCCAGTTAGAAAAGCATGTGTTTACTAAGTTTGACTGGAGGTCTGCTAATCTTGTATGATTTCTCTTTTGAGATCTAGCTGAACACATCAGTGGGAGGCTAATTTAAATGATGCTGGAATTGATGCCTTCTGAATTTTCAACATGATTGTGCCCATAAAGGCTAACTTGGTAACTTTAAATCAGTAAGTCACACGTCAAATGGTGCATTCATAGCTACCTTCAAGTCCTTGGGCTGAACTCACCTGACCATGTTGTTTAGGAGTGACACATTTTCACATTGGTTCAATATCACACTTTAGAGAAGACACTGATAATACTTCTTTGCCTTTAGTTATTTCTTATAATACAGAGTTTTAAGGAAATGAGAGATTAATTTGCATAGTAAAATATCCCATATCTACTTGGTCAGTTAACTCGTAAGCTCCTTAAATTTCTAATTGCAATCTTACATGCTAAAGTAGGTGAGATGTGCTACACCAAAATTACTAGCAGTCATTACAGGTCAGGAAAAAACCCAACATTCTCTGCAGTGGAAAAAAAAAAGTTTTAAAAGTCCATGTTGCTTAAGGTTTTGTCTGATTTAATACTGAAAAATTCTCTAACTTATTACTTTACACTTACATTATCACTTGAAATAATGATTATCTCTTCTAGAGATTCTGATTATGAATCTCTTTAATTACTAGATAAATAAATCGGCCTACAATCTTTTCATAACATACAAAGCCATCTCTCAACCGCATCATAGTCTAAGCTAATATGCCTTGCAAAACACAGAGAAATCAGACTCCAAAATAGAAAGCTACAATAGAACCAAGTTTTCTCAAGTACCTTCGAAAACAAAGCTCTGTTTTGGGACACACTTAGCAGGAAAAGTGGCACTAGGGGCATCCTAAGGCCAAAGAGGAATTAAAATCAAATGTGATGAGGAACACAGTACAAATCCAGTGCTTCTGCTTGATTTTTTAAACTGGAGGTATATTTCAGGTTACCTATAAGAGATTTTAAAGAACAATTTGGACTTTTAATTTTGCTAGAAACATAAAAGATTATTAAAGTGTAACTGTGACATCTAGTATTTCAAAATATTTATGTATTTCTTAAATCAGTATTTTACTTATGATATTCACCAGATATTATTGCCACTAAATAAGAAGCTATGTATAACCAATAACTAAAACCAAATAAATAGAAGGAGAGCTAAACAGAAATATCATCACTTCCAATACAGCTAAAGTATTTCCTTTGTACCTATAGGACTTACAGATAGCCTTTAGTTATAAGGAAAATGAAGACATGCACACCAACCAATACACAGGCACACAAACACCAGAGTCCTTAACAAATCATCACAGCATGGTCTCCACTTATGTATGTTCCCTTGTGGAGTGCTAACACTGTGTATAATGGAGACTCTGGAGTGGAAATATCAGCAAAGATCAACCATTGTAAATATTTCTGCAAGCATTGGAACTGACACAGCTAATTAAAGTGCTTCATATAAGAAACAAGGAAGTCCATAAACACAGTAGAAAGACAAGTAATTCAAGTAGCTAATTCGCATAACAAAAAGCAAGTCCATAAAGTTGTTTCCAATTCAAGGCTCCTTAAGAAGTGCAGCCTCCTTAAAAGGGAGCATGTAGAGGCAGTAAGGGTCATCAGCTCAGCAGTAGACATGAACCAACTATCTGCTCCCAAAGAGAAGCAGGCTAGAAGTTTGTGAAAGGGCCACAGCAAAGTCCCAAAGCGAGCTATTCATTTCTCACCTTTCCGTTACTGCTTTGGAGAATTCAAAATGTACACGGCTAGTAAGAGACACGTGAATAAAAATCCATTGTCTTGAATTTCAAAGTGTCAGTTGTTAAAAGAGTCACTTGACAAGAAAGCGGAGCTTTGTGGTTTATTTACGTAATTGAATTAAATGGTATTATCTTCTGCGCATTTTACATAAGTATTCACACTGCAAAGATTTATTCTTCCACCCTGTACAAAGTAAAGTGCAGGGTAATTTCATTTTCACATTAATTTCAGTACTGGAACTAGCAATACTCCTGTCATTGTTTCTTATTACAGGTTTTGTCTTACTTCAAAGACAGCTTTGTAAATATTAAATATTATAGAAATAAGAACCGCTGGAGTAATTTTTCTGAGCAAGCAGAAGTTTAGAACAGTTTCAGGAGAGCCTGAAGGTACTTATTGGGAGAAGTGTGGGCAAGAATACAGATCAAGAAAAGAAAAAGCCCAGCTGTTTGACCTGTGGAGTATTTTACTGAAGGTCCAAATGTCAACTAAACGCAACCAGAATATAAAAAAAGTAAAACTTGGGTAGAACTGGGTTTTGTCAGGATGTTCTCATGTTGAGCTTAGAGAACAGGAACAGGAAGATGGGTGGAGATGCAGGCAATTCTGCTGTACACACAACTTTCACCTTCATTCTGGTTTACATACTCTATTCACTACAGAATATAAACTTTTTGCATTGAGCCCCATTGTCATTAAAAGAAAAAAAAACTGCTTTCAAAAACCAGCTGCTTTAGATTTCCACAGCTCTGCCCTGACAGCTAATCCAGCTGTGAATGCTGTCCAATACTTTCACAAGGCAGAGGAAGGAGGAGAAAGGAAAAATTACACCCCTGTGCTCCAACTGGAAACTTTCACTACTGTCTTGGGCATCCTGTTTTGTGAGCGCCAATTTGGGTTGCACAAGCAATCTTTGCAGCCAGCCATCCTGCCCTTCCCTATCAGCCTGTGAGGAACAGACGGAGCAAACCCAGGTCTTCTGCAGGGATTTGAGTGACAAGTTACTGCTTTTCTAGCTTTTAAAAAGATACACAATGTCAAAGGGAAATCTAATGAAATGTGCTTGCTCATAAATGCAAGCTGAAGTGTACAGGAGAGAAAAATGTTGCCAGTGGCAAAGAATGTTACACAAGTAAAGTTTAAGTACAGAAAGTATGAGTGTACTATGGAATACTATATATAATTAAAAAAAAATAGAAAAAAACCCTAATACCACGATTCGTTGAAGCCCATTTCACTGGAGATATGTTCTCCCCTGCCCAAGTATTTGAATACTATTTTCAAACACCCTAGGTGCAACTTCAGAAAGTATAATCCAAAAGAAAGTTACTGAGGTAGAAGAACTGCAAAAAGCTGCAAAAATTCTAGGCAGGCATAGGGCGCAAATCTTTAGTTTATTAATATCTATGGATGAGAAACCATTTTGGGAGGTAAAGGATGGATACTGTGTTTCCATAGCTGATTCGGACTCAATAGTACAAAAAAACCCCAACAACAACAACAAAACCACCTTAATAGAGACTTGTTTCATCATTAAAAGTATTTTAGCCAGACAAGGCAGCTTCCAAGTTGATTCAACTGGTCTACAGAAATTAATCTCAGTAATCTTATAACTTGCAGATCGTCACTGTAGGGTGTGCTTTAAGCCATTTGAAGATATTGTGGTGAAGCTTGTAAGTTGTCTGTATGTAAAGCTCGGACACAGAGAGGTGCTTTGTATTGTCAATGTCTTGATATGCATGGTGTAAACCATATTTGTTTTCAAACTAAAATGTTTTCAAAATATTTTGCTTAAGGTAATATAACAAACAGAGAACATGATATGGACCTTAAAGACATAGCCCTGGGGCTATTTTATTCCACAGCCATTTAATATAGGAACTTCTGAACTGCAAAGCACCTGGAACTGGCTGCAATCACAGAAAACATATTGAGCAGATGGCCTGCAACCTGTTTCAGCTTGCAATCTCCATGGCCCTAAAACATTAATTTCAGTAAAATATGTAGCGAAACCTCATCAAAATGTGTGGTATTTGTAAAGTAGGATCTCATTTTAAAACCCTCTTGAAGTCAACATAAGTTTAATTTACATTTCAGTGTGCTACTCACTATATGTCAGGCATATAACCCAAACCTATATCTGAACATCATACACACCTCCTACCAAGGGAAAAAAAAAAAAAAAAGGTGTAAAAATAAGATTAAAAATAAGGGTAAAATTAAGAGTAAAAATAAGAGTAAAATTAAGAGTAAAAATAAGAGTGGGCCTTCTTGCTTATGAACATTATTCTCTCTGGTCATAAATGAAAACACAGTCCACAGAACCAGACTGGACCTAATCTGAAGTAAAAATCCCCAAAGCATCCTCAGCTGTGGACATTAAGTCCTCAAGACCAAAAGTTTTGCTTTTTAGTTTGTTTCTATTGCACTCTAATATTCGCCAATGCAAACAAACAAGCTGATGCATTAAATTCTATGATTAACTCTGAAGAGCTACATTTAAAGTTCTAAGACCTTAATAAGCTTTCAGCATATTGCAGCTGTCCTCATAAAGATGTAATGAAACTGTAATGCCAAATCTTTAGTTTGATTTCAGACATAGTGCACATAAGAGGTTCAAACAAATGGATCTTTAGTACTGTTTACTCAAAGGTGATTTGACCTGAACCATTAGCAGGATGCAGTGGTATTCTTGGTGTGGCAGCCATCACGTTTCTGGCATAGTCCACTGTAATACCAACCGGCATGAATGCTAACAGCCTGGGACCATCAGCTGTAAGTCAAACCATACAGATGTGAGATTTTTGAAACTAATATTCAGTGGTTTCTTAGCTTTTTACAAACACATGTTTAAAAGTGCCTCTTTTTTGCTAGCCAGCATTATGGCTTGAACTTTATACAAGTCATTTATAAAGATATCTGTATACCAAACATCTGTAACAAACCTAGGACTTCAGACAGGATGGAGAACTACTAAATGTATGGACAGGTACTGTGGACTCCTCACTGGGCATCTGACTGACCCGCAAACAGTTCTGGCTGCCAAACTGTGTCCTTTAAACAAGTTACACGTTAAAGCAGACTTATTCCACTTCTGTACTCCACAATATTTATTAATTCTCCTAAATCTTTATTTTGCATCCAATTGCTCTTCAACAATACGCAAAGCCAAAGATGTCCAGGCCTCAGCTGCCTCTGGCAGGCCTGCACGAGCTGCAGCCACTTTAGTTTTCTTTTGACTTAATAAGCTCCCTTCTTACTTTTGGACTGGCTTGTCCCCATCCATGCCCTTTTTAAGTGCTTCCACAACACAGATTTAAGTTCTCCTCTGCAGCAAAAAGTAAAGATGCAAGCTGTACAAGTTCTCTCTGTCATGGTACCTCTCTTCTGGAAAGATACTGGGCAGCTCAGGGCTTAGCAGATATTACTCTGGGGAAGAAGCATCAATGACCAGAGAGATGGTTCTGAAGAAATGCCACTTGGCACCTGTGTTGTCCACAGAACAGTTCAGACAGGAACAAGACAGAAAGCTGCTGGAAGACCAGGGGGCAAATTGCATTAGGATTTATTTAAAAGAAAAGAAATATATGTGGCAAAGGAAAAAGGTCTTGGATCCTACAGTGAGGTTAACCAACTGTACTGGTTTTAACTGTCTAAGAGACGAGCTCCCATCACATTTATCTTCATTGGCATTACATGTATATTTTCTACTACATTAGACTTGTCAGACAGTACTTCTCCAAAGTTATCAGACTATTATGATGCACCAGCAAAGTAAAATTTGCTTTTCTATGATGAAGTCTATGGGTGGGCCTAGCTCCTCTACTTCATCGGCATTAAGAGAGAAGTCAAACACAGGCTCAGAAAATAGGCCTCAGAACAGGTGTTCTATAAAGCACTTTTCCTTAGTTTTAAAACAGTAACTTTGTGATATCCTTCAATGTAAGGACAGATTACTATACAGATTACTTTAAGTAGTGTAAATTATTCCATAGCAGCAAATCCCAGTTATAAAATGTGAACTGTACATACTCAAATGGTGAAGAAACTTTAGATTGTATGAATAGATACACTTGACTGTTCTATTAAATGTTAGCTTCATAAATTAAGTTACTACATAGGCTGTCCTGCAGAGTTAGGACCTTGCTGACAGGCAGTGTAATGTGACTACTTATTATTCTCTGATAAATTGTAAGGAGGAGACAAATGCTGAGTTTTAAAAAGCAAAAGCCTTACCTGAGCCCTGGTACACTTTATATTATCCGATGGTGCCTCCTTCCAGTTGTTTTTCTAATTCCTAGTGGTATGTCAGATTCTGACTTTCCAATACGCAGCTGGCTTGGTCTTTGAGCATGCTCAGCGGACAACTTAGCTGAGCGCCTTGAACTATAACAGAATTCACTGCCGAAATTGGTTCATCCCTCCCCAGCTGTTTGAGCCGGGGAAAATTTTCAGAGCAGGTTATAATCTACCTTCCTCCCTAAAACCAAAATGAAAAAATAACCCCCCCCAAAACTTTCTAAAGCAGCTTCCGCTTCTGAGCATCGCAGAGGTTTACAGCCCCCAAAAATGTATCTAAACCGAAAACTCTAAACCGCTTTAAACTTCATTACATGTAACACCTCAATTCCATTCACAGTAATTGTATCGTTTAGGAAGTGGGTTAGAGGTGTGTTAATCTTAACTTCCACACAGTAAGCATATGCCAAAAATTTTAAAGCTAGCCCTAACAAAGAGGGGAAAAGGAGTAGCTTTGCTTACTTTGTCACTTACATTGACCTATTTAAAAGGAGCTTTCACAGTAATTTAAAGGTAATCAATCACTTAAGAACAAGCCAATCTTTCTATTTACCCAAGCCAGACAAGGATTGCTTTTCTAATTTCGTAAGTACTCGCTACCTGGTAGCTGAAAATTAAAACAAAAAGCTGAAGTATAAAAATAATTGTGGTCCTCTTTTATTCAGCTTAACATCTAAAACGGACAGCAGATTTACAGCTTTGAAAACTTAGCACTTTTGAGTACTGTAAAATGCATTTCTAAATGCCTCCAAAAAGCAAACTACTTTGTATGGACATTCAGTCATTCATCTCCCTACCCTGCTTTGCTCCAGTGTGTCATCATTTTAATCCTCCGAGTGCTTCTGATGCACTTAGACTGTAGCACATAGATACCAGCTTATTCAAGAACTGCCACAAGAAAGCATTTCACATCAGCCAGCCCAGAAACAGAAATTTCACAAGAGGAAGTCTGCCTGCTGGTCTCACTCTTTGTAAAATGCCTTGTGCTGGTCACTGTGTTCCCCCTCTGAGAGGGGTCCAGATCAGAGTAGGGGGAAGAACATGGGGGGCTTGGCCACCTGCATTGCAGGGGGGAGAGGGGTACCCTGTGTTGTGGCCAAACAAAGTGCGTGTGTGCTCTGACCAGCTCTGGCCACCACTGAGGCTGCTGAAGCAGCTTTATGGCCTGGACCGCAGTGCTGCAGACCTGATGCCAACCAAAAGGCTGAGGGGCATCTCATCACCCCACAAAGACTAGCACCCTCAGAAAGGACACAGCACAGGAGTGCAGCAGCTTGCACTGGGCTGGCCCCAGTGGTCTCCTCCAGACTTGCCCTAGCATGTGCCTTAGTCCCAGAACAGCACTGCCACCTCTCCACTTGTCCTGTTAGTCACCACCAGAAAGACACAGAATGAATGATCTGAACTCTGGATGTTGCGTATCCATGCCACACTGTTTCAAGGCACTGTGTGATGGCCATGCATCTCTGGAGACCTGTCTGCACTGTCTACGTCCCTTCAACACAACAGCATTCCCTGTCCATGTCAATATTCTACCTCATGGTATTAGCCAGTAGCCATGGTGATGTTTCAACCCTCCTGACAGCAGACAGTACATAACCACATGCAACAATGTGTGCTGCAGCAGCAGCTGCAGACCTAGTATGGTGCATGCCAGGTGTCCAGAAACAGGGAGCCACTGCTATCTCCATCCACATCACATCAACCACATTGCTCACTGCTCCCTCAAAAGCAGCAGCTCTCTCGGCTTTCATGGGCAGCTCACTGCACCTTGGTAGGACCCAGAATAGCTGTGCTTGCCTGCAGACCTACGACTGTATAATTTACACCAGACAACTGCTTAAGCAATTAATTTCAAGAGAAAATTATAACTAAAAGCAAGAGGCCTCCTTTATTGCAAGGAAGATGAAAACCTGTTCCAGAAATCATCAAGAATGCCTACAAACTTCAAGTTGGTTCAGCTTTTCATGGGATTCATTTTTTATTTTCACATACAGCTTCATATCTTATGGGATCAAGTTGTTGGTTCAGTTTTTGTGTCAGCCTTTTTTATTTGGTTGGTTGGTGGCACTTGCTCCATCCAAATAAAAGCACACACTGCCGGCTCATGTTCAGTTTCTCATCGACCAGCACCCCCAAGTCCTTCTCCGCAGGGCTGCTCTGAATCTGTTCTCTGCCCAGCCTGGAGCTGTGCCTGGGATTGCACTGACCCAGCTGTAGGACCTTGCACTTGGCATGGATTAAACTTCATCAGGTTGGCATCAGCCCACCTCACAAGCGTGTCGAGGTCCCTCTGGATGGCATTCCTTCCCTTCAGCATATCAACCAAACCACATAGCTTGGTGTCATCGGCAAACTTGCTGAGGGCACACTCCTTTTTCTTGAAATAATTAATTTCTTGATGCACTTTTTAAAAGCAGAAGAAATTGAAATGGGCATAACCAGAGGTTACCCCTGGAAAAAGGGTTGGGCTGCTAATGAATATTACAAACCAGCATGATATCAGCTCTCCAGAGGAAACGGGGGAAGAGTACCACCCTGAACAGCGCCCAGCAGCAATGAAATAAATTTAATCTCAAGTTAAATGGGATGGGAGGCATTTCATACTACTCTTGAGATGAATCTTTTATTCATCACACAACTACAGGAAATAATTAATCCTGTAAGATAAGATTTTGTAGCGATAATAATAAACACTATTAGAAATAGCACTGCCACCCTGTAATCCCTAAAGTATACTCTGTTCATCAGACGAAACTAGACCAAATCTAAAAGAAAGATGTAGAGCTGCAGATTATGCAGGGAAACCAGGAAAATATTCAGTCAGGCAAGCGTCACAAAGAATAGGGGAAGAAACAAGCAAATGACTAGTTCATTGGCAAGGACATAGTATGATATTTAGGAGTTTGATTGCGCCTCCCGGGCTCTGCCACTGTGAGGGTAAGTCACTTCATTCTGAGAACCAATTTATATATTTATAAATTAAACAAGAAAGTCAGGTCCCTCTTGGCAGAGTGAGAGTTTATGCTGGGGGCAACAATTCTTAAAGAGACTTGGCACTAAGAGTGAACTGCTGACCATGAGCTGCCGATGTGTTGCTGGGGCTGAAGGTAAAAATGCATCCCCAGAGGCCTCTGTGGAAGAAGCCTGAATAGGACTGGAGAATTTGGATTAACTGTATACTTGGCACTCAAGCATCTAGCGTTGGAAGGCTGTATCCATGTCTGGTGCGCACAATTTAAGAAGCTCACTGAAAAACCTTGTAAATAAAGGACTGGAAGAAACACTTCAATGCAGCTGTATTTATCCTATGAAAATTATGCCTTACTTGATCACTGTCTACAAGAGGCTTGACAGGAGGCTCTCACAGGTAAGAGGTGACACTACAAACAAGCCCCAGCAGACAAGTTCAGGTCAGATATATGATGCAGATACACAGGAAACAGTGCTTCACCACTGGAACACCTTCCCCAGGGTGATGACAGGTTCTCTGTCCTTGACCCTTTTAAATCAAGATTGGATCTTGCATTCTGAAAATCATACTTTAAATAAGAATTCATTTAGACTAGACACAGCAGGTTAGCCTGAATGATCACAGTTCTTTTGTTCTACTTTTTCTTTTGATCTACAAATACCCACTACACATAACAATAATTCAGGCTTATGTCATTCAACAGACATTGTAAAATAACCTTAAAAGCTCTGATGAGAAGTCACAGTTGCAAAGTATTGTTCATGGAAATACTGGTTCCTTAATATGATGTGACCCCCGTATTGGCAAGTTAGTTATTAAAGTTACCTTTGTTTCTTCTTACATATTAAATTAACGTTAACAGCAAAGAATAATGTATATATCAAAATTACTCCATACAAAACATGGCACACACTGCACAGTTTAGACTGATATATACAGATGTGGAAAAGAGGTGGATGAGAAGATTTAAAAGTGACTAAATAAAAGCTTTTAAGGAAAAGCTCTGCGTAGGAGCAACTACCACAATAGTAAAGCTTTTCAGACCTGTTCCTGGCTGCAGGTTTCCTCATCATCTCAATCTTTATTGTCAGATCCCTGATGCTTCTACCCTTCAGGCTGCTGCCTACCTTCCTAGCCAGACCTCAGCTCAGGGCCTTCCCCAGCCACGCACCACTTCTCATTCTGGCTAGGACAGTGGTTTGAGTCCCCAGCATCTACACACTCCAGCTGTTAGATGATTCAAATGGACATTATGGGCCAAACAGCCTATAACCGATGAGTTCATTCAAAGAACTTCTTTTGTAGTTAATTTATAGGGAAGGAGAGGACCATCCTGCATGTAGGATGTGTTGCTTTTAGGCACAAGCACTCAGATTACTGAATGCTATTCAGGTTTGCTTTTTTTTTTTTTTTGAAAAAAAAAGGGCAAATAAAAAGAGGCCAGTTTCATTGATACATGTTGATCTGTTGCATCACTTCAGTAACACAAAGCAGTCATAAACCCTGTTTAATTGGCACTTTAAGGCAGGTTTGTGGCTGTAAGCATTGCTAAAGTATTACAAAGCAGAAGCAGCACTGCATGCTTTGCCCATCATCCCAGATACTACAAACATCAGATAATTACACTGACATACATTTATTTATTAAATTGCCAAATAACATTTTCTGTGCTCTGATTTCTGCTCCATTTTTTATGTGTTCAGCCATTTTCAGCCAGCAAAGGCCAAAGATCAGATGACATTTTGAGGTGATCTCTTGCTTTTCTCTACATACATATATACATACATATTCTATGCTTCTACAGAAGCTAAACCTCTAATATATACAAGCTCAGAGTAAGACCTTAAAGGATTGTGATATTAACAATTTAAATTAAATTAAAATGAATGGTGGCTTTCTAAGCTTTACTTCCATTGATGACTTGAATTCATGCTAAAGTCATGTTTTATAGTCCTTTCCATAACAACTTGGACCATGCACCTTTTCTTTGTTTTGACTTTTTTAATGAAAATCAAGGTTTTTACCTAATCTCATAACCTCAGGACTTTAAAACCTCAATGCACCCTCCAAGTTGCCAATACTACTCTTGCAAGTTCCTTGCATGAGAGAGTTCTGCATTAAAGGATCCAGTGATTCCTAGTGCTGGTCAGGATGTTTTTCCCACATGCTGTACAGAAGTGTTTATGTTGGAGAAGATTAAACCATTTGCTGCAATAAGTAAATCACTTGCAAGAAATTATACTGTTTAATACCTAAGTTTTAGAAAATTGCTACTATTTCTATCAAAAGCTAAAGAAAATAGAGGGTAAGCAGAACTTCTGTGTCTCAAGTTACATTTTTCTTCCAATTTCAGAATCATAGAAAATATTAACATGCTTAAAAATGTACAAGATGAGCAATAGTAAATACTTGCTCTTTCTGTATATATGTAGTGCCCTTATAGGACAGTAGATGCTCTATATAGATTCTGTCAAGAAAGCATGCACTGGACAAAAATTCACACTGCTTATGAACATACAACAAGATATGTTCATAAGTACAAGATAATGAAACTAAATAATGAGGATGAAAAAAAAAAAGTATCTGAAAACATTCCTTTAATGGATCTTGCCATGAGCTACAACCAGCTGAAAGCACTAACAAAGGGACCTTACAGGTTCCTCTGAATACATGCTAAACAAGTAGGCACCATCAGTAATGGATTCAAGCTTGCAGTTTATGTTTGTCTTATTTTACCACAATTCACCTTTAAGAAAGACGAGGTTTCATACAGCCATGATTCCTTCCTTAGTACAAGAATTTCAATGGAAAATTGCCTCAGCATTCGTTTTAATTGCACACGTAAGAAAATAATCTTTACTTTCTCAATGTAGAATTTGAAAATCAGATGCCACAGGAATGATTCAATGGATCAAAACCATCCTAGCTTTAATTATATGAATAATTACATAATAAAAAGAAGTGAAAAAATATATAATAAAAAGCAGCAGTAGTTTTTCCTTTTTAAAGGCAGATATTGTGAAACAATTACTCCAAGACATACTTCTTACAAGAAACAGCAAAAAAACATAAAAAAAATATTCAAAAAATAACCTTTTCCTGTGAAGATTTTAGAGTTCTACCTGATGTTTTCCAGCATATGCTGGAAAATGCATATCATCCACTGCATATCATCCAAGATGTCCATTCTCAGCAATTGCGTGTGGATCTTCATACAAGCATGTGTACTGTGGCAGGGTTGCAGTTATCACCAGACACCAATGGGTGTGGTACAGTGGGCACTGCTTATGCTCTAGACTGTCAAGGAACTGTAAAAACATCAGTTTGACCAGATTTGAGGAAAGGGCTCAGAAGACCACATCTGCATTTGAATTAGATAAGCTGAGATTCCCAATTAGTTCAAATTTTCAGTTGTATAAATATCTAAATGGATGCACACATTTGCAGATATGTCTGTATTCATATTTAGCTTTATTGTCACCAACATTATGCCAGCAGGATACTGTTCAAAGGGTCAGCTTTATAGATGCAATCAGGGATTTCAAATGGAAGCCGTTTTCATCAAAAATTCTCCCTTCATCAAAACCAACTTTTCTATTTCTGGAAACATACTGGTTTTAATTTAAATGCCACTGGTGCACAAAGGCTGATGTGAGATTCTAACTGAAAAGATTTTAAGTGTTTCAATCTTATTGCAATAAATATTTTCCCCTCCATTTTTTTTCTAATTCAGCATGTTTAATTACCAGGCTTATGTTATTTCTGCTCTTTATACAGCAATTCTAGCAACGCACTTCTAAGAGGGCTAAAATTACTCTCTATATAATCTACCCACAGGGTTGTGATCTGAATAGAAACTGTGTAACTTGATTCATTGCACAGTATGTTTCTGTTGTGGATGTTTTTCTCTGTCACCATATGACAGAAATACTGCCACAGTCCTTTCCGGTTTATCAATATTTGGGATGTCCCAAGTGAACCAAATAAAGTCTCCTTTTTATAAAACTCCAGCAGCAGGCAGCCTCTGAGCCAAGACTGATTTCACCTTGCCACATGCGAAGTAATTCAGATAAATGATGAACATTTCTGTGCAACTCTTGCACGACCTTTTGTTTGAAGATTTTCCTTAAGCTACCAAAAAATGTCCCTGCATGGTTTGACCTGAACAAACTTCAGCAACAATCTCTTCCTAATTCTCCTTATTTATTTTTGATTATGAATAAATATATCAAGTAAAGTTTCTTGTTCTCACGTTCCATTCATTGAGCCCTTTAAAATTATCCAATTTTACTTTTGTGGCGAACTTCCAAGTTCTTGATTTTTCCACCTCTAAGCTGAGAACATCTATCTGTCCCAGAGCCTCCAGTTCTTCCTGGAAATCTATTCCATGACCATTTTTATGGATTTCCTCTTCTAAAGGACACTAGATTCCCTGGAGACCCCTCCTCCTCCAAACCAGGAGAGTTTCAAAAGGGATTATGTGCAATGAAGTAAGTAGCTTCACCTACTTCCCACCACCTGCGCTTAAGGGGCACTACACAGAGCTGCTTTACATTTTTAGCTTTCCATACAAGTCTGCTTGAGCTCCTATAGAACTGGATTCAGTAACAGAGGACATACTGGTGTTTGATTTTGTTAATGATTCCTGCTTGGAAAGGAAAAATAGGTGAAACACAAGTAGGACTGAGCCTTCCACAAAGCCAACATGTGCTTCACTTACCATGCATTCACTTCCAGTCACTTATTGCATTATGTAGGAAATGTATCTCATCCTTTTCCTGCTTCCCCAGGGGCATTCCCTGTGCCCAGAAGGACTGCCTGGTGGGAAAGTACCAAAGGCCCCTGGCGAATGTCTTAAGACATTAATTTGCCAGTCAGAGAAGTGGAAATAAGGAAAATTTATCAAGTCATTTTGCCTGCTATATTAGCATGTACAGGGCATTTGCATGAAGATTTTCTAAGTTCAGAACACATTAGTCTTGCTCTGCATGCATTAATATTTCCTGCACAGATATATGGTAGTGCTAAGCACACAACCAGCCTCTCTGTTTACTGGGCATTGCACCTATCTTTGCAAGAGCCAGCTGAAGCATGAGTAGATGTCTGATTCATGAAGGAGGAAGCAAAAGCGAAAGCATTTCTTTATGCAGTAGCACTTTTCACGTTACTACGCTACTGTAATTGTAACTATTGCACTGTTACTGAACACCTCTGAGGAAACTGCCAGCCTGAACCCATTGACTATACTAACAACTCCAACAGACCAAACCAGAGCTTTTGGAAGTCAACAGAAAGCCACATATTGATTTAAAGGCTGTTGGATGCAGGCTGTACCAGTTTATCAGTGCGTAAGCATGTGCAGTAAACTGTAACCAAATATATGCTTACATCTGGAAGCACTTAAAAAATGTGATTAAAGTATAAAAAACATATGAAACACATGATTTTGCAGGAAGTTCTAACATCCTGACATGCTGCTAAAAGGAAAAGCACACTACTGGTCTGGTCCCTGGTTGCTGAAAGGACATTAAATTGAAGAACTCTGAAGGGGAAAAAACCACACTTGCTTGGAAGCAATAATTTGCTATTGCATGTACTGAAGAATCTTACCTTCAGAAAATCCCCATGGTTTACCCATAAAAAAAAAAAAAAAAAAAAAGGATGTTTGGAAATACACAGAAAGGAGTAACAAAAAGACCTTCATATGCCACTTTCACAGTATTTATTATGCTCTGATTTACCAGATGTAAGAATGGAAGATCGCTCCAAGGATGTTCCTGAAACTCTAAATGCCCTGAAGAGGGAATAAGACTGGCATCCTGAGCACAGAATTTATATGCACAGCAGATATCAGAGAATGGCCACTGTGTCCAAATGCCAGAGAAGTCTCTTGCTTTTAGTTAGGTTCAGATACACAAGCCTGCAGATGTATTGCCAAATGGCAATCTCAGACACATATACAACAGACAAGTTTGGAAATACTTTGCCCTCAACACTTCCCATAAAGAAATGCAAAAGCTATTTTAAAACATATTTTGTATATTATTTGTATATTAAAGAAGATCAGGTGCTTTTTAAAATGTGACTGCTTGCCTTAGTGTCTATTATTACATTGAGCTGTTAGGAAAATCCATTCGCATCTGCACATGATTCCATCTTGTGAAATGTAGCTAAACACATAGTGAAATCTTACTCCAAGAGAATTTAACCAAATTTTACGTCTTCTAAACAGAATTTTTGTATTTGGGTCTCACATTGTTCTGTCAGTTTATCACGAATTTAAAATATCTTTAGCATGATCAGCTGGAGAGGTTTTGTTTGCTTTACTCTCTAGTACCTATAGAATACTCTGTGACGGAAAATGAAGCTTCTTGCAAAACTTGCTCCTAGACAGAACCAAAACTGTCACACAGAACCAAGAAGTTTCATGTCTGCTACCCCTTAGAAAACCTTTAGGATCATAACTGCATACAAGAACACTTAGAATGAATAAGGAGAGGACTACTGAGGCAAAAAGAGGTCCGTGATAGATTTCTTACTATATTAAACTCACACAAAACTGCACTGTTGCTGAAACACAGGATTTTAGCATTTCTCTTTTTTTTTAATTTAAAATGTATATAGTTATTCAGTGTTAGTAATATAGTTATTCTCTGTGTTATTCAGCATTTCAAAGCACAGAGTACATCCTAATTGCTAATAATTTTTTAAACTCAGCTACAAATTCCATCCAAAACTTGCTGTTGAATGGACTTCTGTCTGCAGTGACCTGAATCATTAAGATTTCCTGTTGCTAGTGTTAACATTCCTATATTGAAAAATACCCAGGTAAATATTTAGAAACAGTACCTTTTTAAATAGTCTATAAAAGACAACGGATACTCAAATGTCACATTTCTGTTTTCCTCTAATAAATAAGCTAGTGATTGCTGATGATCATCTTCAGGTAGTCACTCAGCTTGTAAAACAAAAGCATGCTGGCAAAAATCAGTTGGTGTTTTCCCTTATCTTGAATGACTTTAAGAAAGATATCTTAAACACTAGTTCCAACATTTTAGCAAATTGTATCCATGTAATCAATGGAATCATAAGAGGCAATGGTGATTCATTTCCACTGATACTGCTTATTTGGCCAAGAATTAAAACGCTCTTCATAAATATTATTTAAACAAAAATATTAGACAAGGATGAATATTTCCAGTATTATCATTCTCATCTCTAGAAAAGTAATCCCAAGTCTACAGATGCAGGCAATTTGTCCAAGGTAAGATGGGATACATAGGCATTTTAAATGTAAGCAAACAAAATTCTGAACTGTTTTAAATTGAGCTTTTAACCTCTTCTAAACATGTCAATGCTAACAGAGCCAAGGAAAGAAAAAAAAGTTCTGGCTAAATTCCCAGCTGGAAAAAGCAGGTTCCCTCTAACTTAACTTTTATTATTGTATTTAGTATTTTGGCATCCCTGTTTTACTATCTATGCAGAACTTAACTGGAGTTGAGCATCTCATATGAAAGATTAGTACAAATCTCATGCGTTTAGCGTTGCTTGTGATGACTGCAATAGTATATGATTTTTTTTTTAATGCAGGATAAAATGCTCAGTAAAAAAAAATCCCCAAACCCAACAACCAAAACCAGCAAACAAGATGCTCTTGTTTGCCTATAGCAAGCAGTTTGCATCCTTTTAAGACCTTCTGGCAGTTGGCCCTTTATTCTTTTGCAATAGCAAACCCAAGGTGTCCTGTAAGCACAGATTGAATGAAACCTGCTTTCCTAAAGATTTATGCTCTTTGCTCTGTAACACTACATTCTTCTCATTGCAAATGGCCAGATCTCTCCACATTGCCTATTACACTATCAACTGGCAGAAGAAACTGTGCTGTGACTAGTCTGGGACTGTGCACATTTTGTTTAGCCACTGAGCCACTGCCAAACAGAATGTATAACAGCTATGCTCTGCCTGCCTTCTCCTCAAAATTGGCAGCAATCTGGGTGTCTTTCTTCCATACAGTCACAGATTTTCATAAAACATGATATACATTGAGAATTTCATCTTTCGGATTTAACTGTGAGAGACAACAGCATTCCAAACCTATGGGTGAGGGAAACAAAAAAGAGGAACAGGCAAATCTTAGTAGAAGATTCACTTTCTTAGAGAGTAATAACAAATGTTAAGAATAATACTGTTGATAATGCGACAGTTCACTAGCTCTGTGAAATGCAAAGCCAAGGTTTGGGTTGTCTTTCTTCAACAGATTCTAAGATTAGGCTCTCAAATCCATTTTTAGGAACTGTGATAACTGACCCTGCTTTCAATATGGTAGGAATCTATAACTGTGACGTGCACCATACTTAGCGCATTAAAATACAGGACTCTCGCTTCCTGATTTTAGGTATACTAATGAACACCTACAAACACATCCAACCAGATGTTAGCAATTACACACACAATACAAAAATTTGACTTGCAAAGTAAAAAAAAAAAACAAATCCCTCTATACAGATGCTATCAAATTAATGTACTTGGAGCTAAAAAGGAACACATTAGTTTATAAAATAGAAATACTAAAAATATTTTAGTAGTAAGAAATTAACGTCTTTAACAGGTATAAAGTTAGATGAAACCTTTTGATTTCTAAATTCTGATGTAGACTGAAACTTTTAGGACTTCTTAATACTGTAGTAAACCAAGAGTAAACCCAGAATGACAGATATGGACACAATGTCAATGCTACTGTATGCTACATTTCTGTTTCCAAACACCCATCAAATGGTTACCTTTTTAAGTATTTCCCTGTAAGCTGTCATGCATTGCTTTTGCTTGTGGCTTACTCTGGGGTTCTTTTGTTTGTTTCAGAAGGATATGCATTGGAGAGGGGAAGTTTGGCCGAATTTTAGGCAGGTGTTGAACCAATACATGAAATTAAGCATGCCATTGAAAAGAAATAAGTAATGTGACTTTACACTTAATAACATAAAAGATGTAATACATGCAATAAAGTCAAGACTGTGTGTGACAATCATGCTGTTCCCTGATAATTAAATATTAACTAGAATAATTAAATATTTGTTCAGTGTTTTTCTATGGAACTATCTATTAAAAAAAATTAAAAAATCAAAAGTTATACTCTCCATTACCTGCTGATATGCTAAAAAATTAAATGTCTCTACTCCATAATCTAGTAGTGAATGGCACGATGCTATTACAATAAAACCAACATTTTTTTACACACAAGTATCTGAATAAAAGAAGCAAACTTAAATCAGTGCTAGCTTTGAGGCAAGATGTGGGAGGCGGCCACTGCCTGCCCTGCCAGAGAGCAGCCAGCCAGCCAATTAGCTGAGTTGTGTCT
Source organism: Myiopsitta monachus (assembly GCA_017639245.1). Lineage (NCBI taxonomy): Eukaryota > Metazoa > Chordata > Aves > Psittaciformes > Psittacidae > Myiopsitta > Myiopsitta monachus. The sequence continues at coordinate 5,378,899 of CM029927.1, forward strand.
ACCAAGTAGTCACAGCACTGTTGTGAATTGCCTGGTGGTAATATCAGGAGAGATGCAGAGGTTGCTGAATTATTGCAATTATGTATATGGGGCATGAGATAAAGAGGAGAAAAAAAACCACACATCTGTAGATTTTGAATTGCAGTCTGATGCTGCTTAAATTATGCTTTAGGAAGGCTTTGTGAGGAAAAAAAGCCAAACAAGCATCTCCTTGTATTATTAACCATATGCGCATATATAGCAACATCCATATGAAACTTGAGCAAGCCCTATTCACTCAGAATGCCTCATAGTGGCATTCCTTCTTTTTGTAAAAAACAAAAACAAACAAAAAAAGTCCCCAAAAACCCAACCAAGCAAACAAAAACCAAACCAACAACATAAAAAATCTAGTAAAAATGGAGTGTGATTCTTAAGTTCTGGTTTAGTAATGAACTCAAAATTATCCTGGGAAACAAAGCCAACAGCAGCATTAAAATTAATAATCTACATCAAAATTAAATATTAATAATACTTTAAGAACCTGGAAGATGGAGAGAGTTCATTGTTTCTCCATGTGAGATGCCCCAGGATGGCAATCTTGCTTTCTGTGCTTTCACTTCTCAGCACCCAGCAAAGTAACCTTGGATACATGCTCATGCCAAGTTCCTTCAGTGCTATACATCCACAATGCCCAATTTACCATGCGATCCTTATAGCAAATAAAAAACCCATAAAATATCATTGTGTACCCTAACACTTACACCCAAAAGACATGTAGCTACAACTCCACATCTCTAGTATATAACAATTTAGATCTTTCTTTATGTCAAATCCTTTAAAAATAGTCCGCAAACCACCTGTAGATCACAGTGTTTAAAAAATTGTTCGAAGACTTTTGTTGAGTTTGTTTGTTTCACTTTAAACAGGAAAAGGATAATTTATTCCCACTTCAGCTGCTTAAAATAATTTTAATATATTTCCTTTAACAAACACACATAAAAAAAAAAAAAAAAAAAGAAGAAGAAAAATCACCTGCGATTTGTGACTACACAATGGAAAATTCCAGGCCAAAACATACAGTTAAAAAAAAAACAACAGTAAAATGCTAGAAAGTAAATGGTTTATTTTAACTTCAAACATGATTACGGTACCAGATCCTGCCAAATTTCTTGGGTTTTTTTCCAGAGACTGTCAGGAGATTGTAAATGAAGAGGGAAAAAATACAAAGGAAAGAATTTGAAGGGTCCTACTCTTTCTTTAGCTCAAGCTACCAATTTTCACAGTTTTTGCTCTATGCTGATGTAACTCTCGTTGCTTGCAGCAGAAGGTTAGCTGTGCCTACACTGAGTACTTCTGGAAAAAATTGTCTTGTGCATTTCCAGCCAGAGCTTGAAAGAAGTTTTACAGGGCCAATACATCGTGCAATCTGATTTCTGCATGATAAATACAATGGTATTTTCAAAACAGACTTATTCTATCCCTCTGCTGTGCCCTATTTTGTATATTTTATGAATAAAATTCCTTGCTGATCCCTTTCCCCTCCATTTTCCTCATTTACTCTCTATAACTTACTCTCCCCTACTAGGGGCATGGATTTTTTATTTCAGAAATTTATTATATGCTGGCTGAAATAACAGATGCTCAGTGACAACTAGGTCATAATTATGAGTAACTTACTTATAAAACACACACCAAAACCAGCTGATATTTTCAGAGGACGCTGATCCTGACTCTGTTGGCACAGCAAAGTCAAGCTGCCTTAGGAAACAGCTCTTCAAAGGCACTTCCACTAGCGTGCCCATAACAATCCAGATACTTCTGGTTAACAGTGAAGGAAATTAATGTGTCTCCCTCCCTGCAGCTTTACTCTTTTGCTTGAACAGTCCTGGATCTAGTAAAAATGCTAGTAGGGTATATGCTGAACCAGATCAATCCAGATTAAAAATAGTCTTTTTCAGCATTATTTTTAACCAAGGTCAATTCTGATCCACTTCTCCAAGTAGTTTTCCAAGGATATAAACCATTACAACAGCAGCAGCAGAGAAGTGGGGGAAGAGGCAGCAAAAGCACTGGGGTACCATTAACCAGCTCTGCCACAAAGGACTATTTTTGGAAGGATGTCTTTAGCTGGTGCTGCTTTTTGAAGTAATGAAAATTACCAACAGTGATAGGTCATGTACTTCAGGGTAGGGCTTTCTCTTTAATTTATATTTTGCTTTATCATTTAACACCTTTAACCATGCACAGTTCAAAACAGGACTGATTAAAGGATCTGCACATCTTCCATAGGACATTCATCATCCACAGGACATTTCCTGGGTTATGAGGAGATGTGGAGAGCTGGTGATATAAATTGAATACTTTCATTGAAAATGGTTTAAAAGAGAGAGAAGAAGGTGCTTTTTGCAATACTTGAAGCTATATTTCTTACATCATTTTATTACTAAATAAACTGGGATTACATAATATTAAAGGAATTAAAAGGTAATGCAACTGGGAAAATGATCTAGATATCATCTAAATCACAGCACATTTCTATAAAGGAGAGGTAGGTGTTTCAGCCACTGCAGGTAGCACTACAGCGTACTACGTTGGCTGTGTAAGTATGGGTGTCATTTCCAGTATAACACTGAGAAATGTTAATCTTAAGGGTGACACATATATATACACATTTCAAACCGTTGTGAATACTCTTTTGAACTGATGGGTGAGTGATTTGAATATAAGGTCTCACCCAATCTCTACTCTAATCAGTAGGATCTTTGATGAAGTCCTGGATAAAACCACGGGTGATGAAAAAAAAAAAAGAAATAGCAAAATAGCAGTGGGTGGCCTGGTCAGAGGAGAGGTAGAGGAAAATCCACTGCCATTTCTCTTGTCCTTCACTCCACTGATTTCCTGCTTCCTATTGTTTCATGTTTCATGCTGCAAATGGCTTGCACCTTTCCCAGACGCAAGAATCTGAATTGCCAAAAGCTCTTCCACAGGGTTTTACATTAATTTTTAAAAAACTTTCTGGAATCCTGTTGGTGCTGAAAAAAAACCAAACTTAACCTGTGCTCAAAAAAACAACCTGTCACAACAGTTGTAACCATCTATCCTCACCTGTATACCTCCACTGCTAGAAAGAGCAAAGTAAATACAGAAGTATGTTGGGCATAAAAGAGAGATTTCCTCCATCCCACATTCCTGCTTTCTGAAAGGCTATGATCGTAATTTTGGAAGGAAAGAGCTTTTATTCTTGGGTGAATTTTATACTTCAGGTATGAAACTGCATACCAGCAGTAAAAATGCTTCTGAACAAACTAGAAGAAAGACAGCACTTTTGACTTTGTTTTTTCCTACTTTTTTCTTCAGTATTTTGCCTCTTACTTTACTGAAGCCAGATGTCTTCACATCAGTTGACAAATTCCAAGGCATGGGCTCATCTCAGTGACAGACAGGCCATTTTAGATAGGGTGGGTTTCCTCTCCCATGCCATGTTACTTCTGCTCTTATATCGCCTCTATTTTCCTCTTTAAGGTCGTGCCTCTCCTATCACTGCTCTTATCTTCATATCCAATTACTTCTGCTTGTTCTCTGTGTCCATTTGTTTTTACCCACATATTATAATCACTTAAATCACTTCATGAGCCCAATGTTTCTCTTTATATCTGCTCTTCTTCCACCTTCATCATCACCTTTTGGGATTTCTGCTAATGGTTTGAATATGTTTCAGGAAAGTAAAAATGAACTGAAAGTCAACTTGGGTATTCCAAAGCTCAGGTCTCTGCTGTATGCTTTTCAAGGACAAGCATGTGTACATCTTCTGTTTCTCGCTCCCTCAGCTATTTACTGAACTCCAAAGCTCCAATACCAGCAATTCTCACTTTTGGTTTATTTTTGTTTAGGGTTTCTTTTTCTTTCTCCCTTTTACCAGAGTTACGGTTCCTGGATCCGTAAATCTGGAGATCAAAGAAGTTTAAGGCCCAAGTAATTATAGTCATAAAAGAACTTTAAAATGTGATTATGAGTTGTAGCTGAGAAGATGAAGAAAATTTTTGCTTTCCTTTAACAATTCTTTAAAAATAAACTCTTTCAAAATTGCTAGGATATAAATTAGATGGGTATTTTTCTTTTTAATTTGACTAACCAACACTATTTCACTGACACCGTGAGAGCTACAATTCTCCTGTTTCTGTCAATTTTCCTTCATCTCTCAGTACAGAAATCACCTTGTGACAGCACAAACTAGTTACCCTCCTTGACAGAAAATTCAACTGTTGGTCTTGAATTTCCATCCTTTCTCATGTGAAAGATATCCGTAGGCACCATGGAGACCTGTTTCTGTAACATATGGATGTCAACAAAATGCACATGTCTAGTAGATAAAGTTTTCCTTCTTCCACAAAGAACAAGAAAACAAATCTAGAAGTGAATCTCCAAAATCATTTTTCCATATAACTCACAAAATAAATGTGATTCCTCCATGACTAAAAATTAAAAATGTGAAATATAAACCTTTCAAAGAAATGAAAGCTATAAGGTAATTGTGTTTTAACCTTTTTAAAACTACCTTTTTCTCTAACTGGTGTCAGAGAGAATACAAGAAGCCAGTATACTGGCTGGTATATAGTCTGAACTCATGATTCTTCTACTTTCTATAAGAAAAATTAGTAGTATTTGGAGATATGCTATTGATGTTCAAAATTCCTGCCAGTCACATTATTTTGCATCAATCCTCAGTCAGTAAGAACATCACATTTAATCATCATTTGCATCATTATCGTAGTGGGTTCTGTGAATCGCAGAACTACTGGGAACAGATATTCTCTTTTTCATGATAGATACAGGCACAAAATCCTCACTAAATTCTTCTTGTTAAACCCTTTCCCCTTGATCAGGCTGGTCATCAGAGCATGAAGAAATGTTTCATAATCTTCTAATCTGGTGTCACAACACCACTGGTGTTATTTTGCCAATCGAAACCCTACAGCACAGAAAGGGCTGGTCCTGTACTGGTGTGCTTTTGGAAGAGGTGGACAAATGTGAGCACCCACCATGCCCTGCTCCCCAAGGGCCTTGCGACCACTGGGAGACGGCTGGCTTCCTGGCAGCCCAGGCCACCAAAGATGGGAGGAGACCACCTCCTCAAAGCTTCTTTTACTTTCAGGTCTTACGGATGTAAAGAGCACTTCAGCAGGTATTCCTCCATCACAGCACAGCCAAGAAGAAAGCCATACTTTTATGTTTCTTCTAGGAAGTCTAAGGTTTAGCCCAAGTCAAAATAGACAGGAATTAAATGAGAAAACAAGAACTACGAAGTCCATTTGGATCATCTTCTGTTGCAGCACTGCCTTCAAATCCATATTGTTAGCATTTCTTTGAAACAACTTTCCCCCCCTCCCTTGTCTTTTTAAAATAGTGTCAGAATTCCTGAGCAAAATCAAGATCACAAACTGGAAAATGAGATGAGCACAACAGATGAACAACGTCAACTGCACTTGGGAGTCAGACCAATTCAGACCTGAAGCATCATATTTTTTTAAGACAGGCATCTTGCTGATTGTTAGCAAGTTTCATATGAGCATACAAACTTAGCGGAAGAAACAAGTAGTAACATACATTCTGTATAGAGCTCATCTGACCAGCTTCTTTCATTGCATATTAGAATTATTCTATCAAACAAGCATATTCCCTTTAGCTCCAAATAAACGCTGTGTGATTCTGAGACTTTTCTTGTACCTTCTGCTTTTGGTTATTTTTTTTTATTATTTTAAGAAAACTATTTGTTTAAAGAAAGAAACAACAGAATAATTTTGTGCAGAATCACACTTCTGCAGGAGGAAAACCAGACTCATTTCTCCTCTAAATCACAGACATCTTAAAACATCACAGAGTAACTTTGGCACACCTCGATGATATATTACTCTAAATTACATCCACTCAGCAGTTTTTGCAAACATATTTCTAATGTTACTGTCAACGTGCAATGCTTAATTCTGTTGCTGTGCTAATAAAGCAGCTTTTTCAAACTTAAGTCAGTAACTGAAATAACATGCTAGCTCAGATCATATTTATTACCATTACACTAGATGACTAGTGACTCTAACACAATCTGTTCAAGAACTTATCCAGAAGTATTGTTTCCCTCCTTAAGCAAGGCAAGAGTTACAAAAGCCTTATCTTCTGTATAATTTTGCAACTTACCTAAAATTTAGATAGCTCCCTGGTATTTTTTGAAATATGAATCCAAGAGTAAATCCTTTCTCTCTTAGCAGAAATCAGAATCACTGAATGCCGTTTTATGAAAAAATTATGTGCATCACAACAAAGGAATGCAAAAAAAGCTGCAGGAAAGCTTGAGTAAATAAAATAAATATGGATAGAATAAAACTGGCTTCCCCCCGAAACCCAAGTTTGTCTAAAGAACAAAGCACACACAAACAGCATGTAAAACCTGAATTCAAAATACATTTATAAAAAAGGGATGAGGACACATGTTTTTTCTATTTCAGCTTGAAAAATAAAGGGACACAGCAATGAGTCTTGCTGGCAGGCAGACAACTTATAGGCCCTGACCCTTCGACTCACCAGGAATTCAAACACAAAGCTCTTTTCATAGTGACCGTACCATACATTCTCAAGATAACGCAGCAAAATAAGGAGCAATGGAGAGGTGCCACAAAGCTCAAACTGCAGAAGACTGTGCATGGAAGTTACGTTCACTTATTCACCTACATGCAGCTGCACACCAAGCGCTAGCTGCAGAACTATTTCTTTCCAAATCAGAAGTCACGCAGAACGCTTTAGAAATGGGACCTGTCTCCTAAGCAAGCAAAAGCAAAAGAGAGAGCAAGCAGCAAGGAAAGGACTATCCCTGTACATTTCTGTATCGTTCAGAATTGAAGTGCACATCCGGACAAATAGTCTGTAACACAATGAGCTTCCCAAAAGGATTGCTGTGGTAAAACGGAAGGGTTTTTAGAAACAACAAAAATAGCTACATTTCAAACAACATTTCAAATCTGGACTCACCATGAAAAAGCAACAGTTGCCTGGAGTTAATGTGTTATTTTCTGCCCTGTTCCACTGCACTTTTTGCCTAGTTGTCCAACACTTGGTAGCTCAGAGCTGCCACACAGAGGCCCCTTCCGTGATCTGGCTTATTTGCCTGTCAGATTGAGTCTCAGCTTCTGTATGATGCAGCTGTGCACTTTGCTGACGGTCTAATATCATTTCCATAAGCTTTCTCTCTGCCTGGAGCAAGCAGTTTGTTCTCCCTGCTCAATAAATACTCAGATCACTTTTCTGGTACTCACAGGGATAAAGCTTTAAGTTGTTAAGGAGTTCTTACTAAGTAGTGGGTGGAGAACATAAAGCTCAGTACAAGGAAACTCTGCGCATAATCAGAAACTGAGAAACTTCCTCCCTTTCCCCCAACCCCTCCTCTCACCAGGCGAAGCTGCCAGTGCCTCCTTTACAGAAATTTAGGAATGTAAAGGGAGGACTCAAAGGGGCCCAGTCAGACAAGCCTTTCTCAATCAATTAGCTTGCAGCCATTACTTGTGACCCTAGGTCACACAACATAAGTGTGTGGGGTGTGCCTTTAGGGGTACACCAAAGCTACTTATTAAAACTTACATAACCAAAAGTGTTCAGAACCAAATAAACTCTGAAAGCTGGAAAATATTTTCCATGTACCACAGTTCTGCAGGAAGAGGAGTTTTGAGTAAAGAAAGAAATGTAACTTTGCTTTTCCAATAACAAACCATTTGATGCAGGAAACTAACATTTTTGTGCTTAAAAAAGAAGAAAAGGAAGACTGAAATCTGAGATACACAATCAGACTTTAAAGCAATATATGCTTCATAATTATGCAAAACCTAAATACTGGCATGAGTAATATTTAACGAAGCACATGATCATGTTTCCTAAAATAAGACTATTGTCTGCAGCGGCAAAGGAATAGATGTTTATAGGACTGTTTAATTAATTCATGAGGTTCAGCCCACATTTTTTAGTCCTTTGCAAGAAACAAGTTCTGAGCATTCAGATTTCATTCTTCATTTTAATACTCGAACATAACAAATCAAACAATATACTTTTTTAAAGGGTCTGGAATATTTAAATACTGCAGTAAGTTATTCTGCATTGAACACATATTGAGAAGAGGGTGTAACTTACCGTGATTCTCACACTACAAGTATACACCCCTTGGTGTGAAGGAAAACTTCAAAAAGACCCTCAGCTTCATATCCTGCCAACCCAATGACATGGAGATGATGCCTTGGAAAAACCCATGAAGGAGTCCTGATTTCAAAAGCAGATCTATGACAACCCCTTTCTGGGCCAGACAAGATCAATGCACCACAGGAGCGATGCACTTTAATCTCAAGGTGCATCGCAAAGCATCTTTTAAGTAGTGCCACGTATCAAGGCTTATATATAGTTGAAAAAACACCCACCAGTTCGGCCCAAACTTCACCCTCTACTTAAGGTAACTGAACAACAGCTACACAAAAGCTTGTAAAGGACTCACAGAAACACATAATAATAATAATATAGGAAAGTAGAGGTAGGGTATTGAAATTCATTGAGGATGTTGTAGGCAACCTGCAATCTAGATGTCTCTTCTCCATTAAAATCCCAGTCAAACTCACTGAACAGGCAGCATAGCTTGTGTTAGTTCATTCATTCCAGGGATCAGATTGCACGATCAGGGCCACTGAGTAGGTGCCCTGAGGTAAGGATTTTGCTTCTGTCCTGCACAGAAAACAGCATTTAATAAATTAGGTCACAGTGAAATCCTTGGAAAGCCCTGGCAGTAGAAATACTAATGATGGAAACTTTAGTTTTGAATGAAAAAAATGGGTTTAGGATTAAGGCGCTGGACTGGGATTTAGGATATTTGGGTTCTGTTCCCATTCATATCTCAGACAGCCCAAACGATTTGGGAGACACTGTTTCATCTTTTGTACTGATGCCAAATATCACTTGCCTTACAGTTGTAAGGCCTTCACCTCCCCAAAGTCTATCGATAGAAAAGGGATGATAATAATATTCAGTATATGCATCCCTTCAATACTGGTTCACAACATATGCTCTACATAGTGGAATTCAAGCAGAATTGAGTACAAAATATTTACTGCCACAGGACTTCTGAGTAATTGAAAACAAGGAAACTATAGCTATATCAAATCTCCTGAAACATCATTAAATTCATTATGGGCTTTAATATACACACAATCTTCAGGAGATAAATGCAAATCCATGCACATAATTAACAATGTACACTTCCTTCTGCTTCCTTTAGCCATCTAAATGGAAGGTTGCTGGAAAACTTACATGGTTAACATAACAGGCTGCCTAGAGTGTTGTTCACAGCAAGTGTTACAAAATGGAGAACTCCAACTTTGGCCAATCTCTGTGAACTTCCAGGCTAAGTCAGAGGAATTACCATTAATTTCACCTGTTCCCCTTTAACATACAATTTCTAAAGCAAGATACACCTAAGCACTACATTTAGATATACATTATAGGTTCACACACCTTTCTTTTGGGAAGGTTGATATGGAAAATTTATGACACAAATAACAAAGAAATTTAAAGGATGTTTTTAATGTAACTTAAAACAATACTTCCAGACTGGAAATAATAATAGAATAATGGCTCCTCCTGGCACTGTTCAGTCCCCTGTCTAAGGGCTCTTCCTTTTCCTGATTGCTGGCTGTAAAATTACCCCTCCACTGGCTCCACTCCATCGCTGCCACATTTCAGCAAAGCAAAGGCAATGTGAGACAGTTTAAAGTAATCTCTAATGAAGAAAGACGCAGAGCTAGAAGAGGGGCATGGCCCTCAAACCAAAGACAGTAGCCAGAAACATACAAAACTCCTTTAGTATTCTGAGGGTACTGTCCTACGAGTGAGATGCCTTTTAATTAATAAAAAGTAAACCACTTTAGTGTTTCTACTTTTACATTCTAGTAAGGATCAGTCCAGAACAGACTGTATTTCCGGGAAGGATGAGTTTCCACATATTTTTCCATATTCTGCTCTTTTTCTTCAAAAGTCATGAGTTTTGGAGAGACCTACCTTAATTAGCCACTTTTTTTTTTGTTTGCTTTATACTTGTCACCTTTTTTTCAAGCTAACGAGTAAATCCTCACCTAAAGTGCATGCAGCTTCCTCCTTGCACTGAATTATTTTCATACTTACTAAATTAGAGGTAGTAAGGGCATGAAATGTGCAAGTATTATACACTATACAACTTCTTTACGTATGCAGATTTTCAGGATGGGAATACACCAAAGCTTTCAATATATCAATATACGATCATGCTACATTAGGGGATCCTCTGAGAATAAAAGGGCTTTCTTGTTATGTAGGGGGTTGTTTTTCTGCATAACACTGGTCAATATGAAAAGCAAGACCTGCAACATTAGTTCAGAGAACGAGCTCTCTTCCTCTTTTATGCTCTTAAATGAAATTATATTAATTTTAGATAGAAAGATAAAAAGGTTATGTGCAAAACATTTGTGGTAGAATGTGTAAAGGTTATAGTGCTGATAGTGGTACTCAGTAAGACATTCATATCTTCAGTCATGCTCTAAACATTCTACATTAAAAGCAGCCACTCCTTTAATAAATCAAAACAAAAGTAACTCCAGAAAATTATGAGAAACTTGCAAATACACTACAGTACTTTGAAACAGATCTTCCATTCTTTAAACCTTCTTCCCCTGCCTTGTCGCCCCCCCTCCCCCCCCCCCCCCCCCCCCCAAGCCGCCCCCCCCCCTTTTCCTTTCAGGAAACAAAACTCAAGAAGAGAAAGAGAGAGAGAGTCAAAAGGTTACAGCCGGCTTGTAAGTGCAAAGAACGTGAGAGGCCCATTCTTCCCCTTAACACCTGACATCCCAGGGTACATTTTTTTCAGTACAGAGTCTGGTGGATTAGACATGCAGCTTCTATTGATAATGGAATCTGTGCATCTCATTCACCATGCACTGCTATTTAAAGTTCTCCTCCTACCCCTGCCTCTATAAATTGTTGTCCCTCCTGCTCCACAGTTACAAACTTAATTAATGGAAACTTGCATTCTGTCATGATTAGACCCAGTCAAATATCTTGTCTGAGTCCCGGATACTGTACAAGAATGTCTTCCTGGAGCTCTAAAGTTTGAAGAAGTTGCAGTAAAATCAGTAAAATTATGTACTTATTCTTAATTACAAATAAAACTCAAGAGAGAACCTGATATAAAGCTAATAAATGTTAAATTTTTAACATTTAAATGATAGATGTTAGGGAAAAAAGTTAAATACTGATTGAAAGCATTTGTGATAGTGTTATAACTTTCATGCTACCATTCTTTGGCAACCCAGAACACACAGGTTTCCAAGATTTCCACAGCTTAGTGAAGGAGGTGAAACACATCTAAGGCACGCTTGTTACAGCTACAGAACAATGGAAGAACTAGAGAGAAATAGTAAATTACCAGTCTCTGCTGCACTTTTCCTGGGATGGAGCACCCCATATAGGCAGATGTAGCTGAGATTTGCTTGTTTGGCAGATAATGTAGGAACAAGGAAATAATTACCTCTAATTAGGTGCATAGTGGTACACAAAATGGAAAAGGACTGAGAACAAAGTTAATTCTAAACACCAGAAGTCTTCAGGGGAAAAAAAAACCCAAACAAACAAACAAAAGAAAACCAAACCAAAAAAACCCCAAACCAGCAACAAGCTTGATTAAAGTAGAAAAGGTGCAGTTCGCACAAATCATGTCTAACTGGCCTAACTGAATAAAACGCAGGAGGAGCAAGTGAGACAATATGGCTACTTGGACATTCATATTATCAATAAATGCTATGATCTAATGTAAAGACAACTTCCTTTCAAGAAAAGATGAAAGCTTTCAGGTTAAGTTGGGTAAAAACTTTTAAAATTAATTAACAAAACTGTGGAACTGAGAACATGGCAAAAAATGTGAGTGCTTTGCTGCTTAGGCTCCCCCCTTGATCTAGTAGTGTGGCAACTCTGCCTAGTGTTGCTCACCACTTTGAACCAAGCAACATCAGTCCTTGCTTCCTCTCATCTCTCACCTATCCCATCCTAAACACCAGCCAAGTGTTTTCTTTAGCATATACAAGTGCATATAGAGACTTGAACAAGTTTGAGGGTCTGGTTTCTGGCTTTTTATTTTCCTTCATTCTAGTACTATGAATATTGTAAGGTTTGGGGTTTGGCTTTTGCAAATGTCTTAGTATAGTAGCTACCAGGAAAAAACAAAGATCAAAGAGGAAAATGGAAATTCTGGCAAGAGATAGCCAGGTCTCCAGAAATACACCAAGATAACTCAAATTTTTAGGACACAAATGTGTTAAAAATCCAATGAGAAGATCTCGAAGCAGGTTTAAAGGAAGACTGTGGAGACATGCAGCTCCTTTGAAGATTTTACAACCAGCAGTATAAGACTTTCCTGAAGAAACTAATTCTTACAACTTGGTACTGTGCATTGTGGTGAAAAACAGTTCAGCTGGTGCGATTCCAGGAAATGAAAACAAGCGGATTTAAATTTGTCATCTGGTACCTGATTGAAGGACCAATGTAATTTATTTCTTTTTTTCTAAGTCACTTGGATCTTAGAAGCATGAGTGAATAAAAGACAGAGATTCAAGAAAGCACGGTCATTCCAGAGACAAGCATTAAATGAGAGTTTAATGAGGTCTGACCATAACTTCACCAGTAGCTTGCCAGGTACCACCGTAGAAATCTCCCTAGACTTGTCCATTGGCCAGGATGGTTGGATTCATCTCTGTTGTTCAGGTTTGAGGCAATACTCATTTTGACCATGTAAAACAGACCTGATATATACATAGGCACCATTTTATTTTTGTAATAGTTATATTTGTAAAAAATATTCCTATTGTCGAAAAGGCCTTGAATGGGGAGATACATTAACAAATGCCAGCATCTCTGTCAATACAGCAACAACATAATATTTGTATCCAAACACTGAGCCAGGCTGACTGGGGAAAGGGAGCAAAGGGTGGGTGGATGTAGTCTGGAGAAAGTTTAGAAAGCAAGTCTTACGCTGCATGTCCAGCCAAGAGCCTACCATAAGAAAAGAGAGGATCTAGCTCTTCTCGATATGAATGAAGACTTCATAAAAGACCTGTTTGGCAGAGATCCTGCATCCTCCCACACAACTCATTCCATTAATCCATTCATACAAACCCCACCCCATGTTGCCAATGTGGACAAGCAGTGCGTTTGCTCTTAAAAGAATCTGAATGTCTTAAAAAATGTTACATAGATTTTAAAATTTAAACTCATAACATACATGAAAAGCACATGGATGGGTAAAACCTTTTTTTGCCATTGCCAACACCAGCATTTAAGACGTGCTTCAGAATAAAAGTCTACAAAAACGTTACCTACTGCATACCTAGGCATGCTTCCCAGACAGAGAACTGTAGGGGAAAAAGATTTGCTAATATTTGTTCCTATTTATTTTCTTTGAAGTTAATACTTCTTTTTTGTTTGTGAACTCTTTTTTTGGTGTCATGAAAAACACGATCTTGCTGCAGGTTCTCAGTTAAAGATAAATTCTCAGTAGAAAAATATCCCTAATGTAGATTCTCTCTCTTACCAGGGAGTGTTCCATCAGTCAACTTCAATTTGCTTTAAAGACAAAAAGGCATCTCTCTAAGAATAAAAATCAATCCCCAAACTGTCAGCAGCAACAAACAAAGTTTAGAAATGTGCTTAATTCAGCACAAACAAATGCTTGTAAATTGTCAAGCCAGCATGTGAAAAGTGACTCTTCCATTAAATAAAATCATGAACTAAATGAAAAAAATGGGAAGGGGACCAAGTCACCACAAATAGATATATTTTATCCACCTAACATCTATAAAGCACACTAATACGGAAGAAACAACAAGAACCCATTCTTTAGTAAAGATTACTGATTATTTAATATTGTTTTAATTGCTAATAGCTTTTTAAAATATTTTCATTACTCTTTTGGTCCAAGTGCACATAAAAGCATATCTTCTCCATACAGCTGGGCAACAACACTTGGGACTCCATCAGCTGAGATTGACCATCTGAAAGTGATCTACACTTCAAAGTCAGGAAATCAGTTTTCCAGCTTGGAAACATCACAAACTGCAACAACTGCGTATCCAGCCATCGCTGACTACAGATACACAACAGGGATGCCCTTTCCTCCTTCTCCCCTCGAGGCCAGAGCAAGGTTAGAAACCACAGCTGTAAGTTCTTGCCTTCTCTTCTGTGCCTTGTGGCACCTGTGGAAACTGCTAACACCCTTCTACTTTCCTAAGTCATCCCTACCTCCACCTGACATAATGTCAGACAGCTGTCTGACATAATGGAAACTGCCTCCACACCCACTACAGTGCAAAGATAAGGTGTGGGGTCTGGCTGGGCAGCCTGTGAGCAGGTAGGGTGACCTTACTCAGCTGGCTGTTTTGTCTACAGCCACTCCTTCACCTCCGGAGAGAAGGATGAGGCTGTTTGGCAGGTTTAATTCAGGCCTATACCATACTCCTGGATACCATTGATCAAAACAGACAGGACAGTGGCAGAACATACCAACAAAAGGAATAATATAGTAGTGACAACTGTTACAGTCATTGCTCCCTATCTCCCCAGAATAATGAGAACTTGGACTTCTCCTTCTATAAAAGTCTTTCTTACCCTAGTAGATAAGGCCATGGTGATCTATACCTTGTAAGAAAGAAAAGAAGTCTTAAAACACACCCAAGATTTGACCAGAGTTCTACCCCAGATCTCCTTAATCTTCAGTGAAGCAACTTAATCTTTCTGTACCCCAGTTTCTGATCTGTAAAATCTCCACATAGAGTATAAGCTGTTTCAAGCATGGATTTCATTATCATATAGGTTTTACACAGTAACTACTAAAAACTTTTTGTTCTCACGTGTGGCTCTAAATATCAGAAAGTCCTGAAACCAAAAAGTGCTATTCTGCATAAAGAAGTAGGTGTTCTGCAGAAAGAACCCAACCATGCAACAAACAGAAAATCAAAAAAACAACCCTTTCTTAGAAAGGATCTAACACCAACTCAAAGATCAGCTTCCAGGTATTTCTGCAGTTACACCAAAACATCAATATGTGTTCAAAATGAAACATCATGTTCTACAGTATTGAAAAACCCACAATAAAGCAATTAAAATATGAGATCATTTAAACATTTGAAAACTTGAAGTGAATGGACACTGCAAGAAAAGGAAGGTCCCATACAGCAAGGGCAAGCTGGGGAACCATCAAAGCAAGATCAGTAATAACCAGTGCACAAAACAGCGCTATTTGAGGGTTCTTTTGTGTAGAATGTGGAAATAAAAAATAGACCAAGTTCCATGCTGGAGATCCACTGCAAGAAAGACATGACCACGTGTCACTACTATGCTTTTATGTTATTTTCTGTGAGCACAGAAACACCACGAATTGTGAACTTTTATGTAGATGAAGGAAAGAAGGAAAAAACATAGCCAATGAGATAAAACTGTAAGACAAAAGTTGTCACCTCTTTCTGCCATTACTTTCAGAGGTAACAATATAGTCAGATTTTCACACACTGACACACCATGTCATGCAATTTCACGTACAAAGTTATAAGTGCCAGATAAAGAATGGCTATTGCTGCTCTCTGAATTGCCTTATTATAAAGCTGTCTATGGAGATTACCAAGGACTGGAAAGGGAGAGGGAAAAAAAATCCTGATTTATCTTGAAAATCAAAAAGTCTGAGCTATTTGCAGCTGATACTTCAGAATGGTCAGGAATCTTTTCATCACTACTATACCAAATAAATTTTCTGATACAGAAGATCAAAGGCAAAGATTAGCTCAGGAATCCAGCCATCATTTATTCTGGCAGTGTGCATATGTTAGTAGATTCTTTTGGTCTTCCCTAGGATTAACATGAATTTCCAGAGATGGCATGGGGTTCATACAAAAATCAGACAGTACAAAGCTATATTGCTTAGTTTACTCACCCAGGAAAGTAAATTAGAACAGCTGAACTATTTTGCATTCAAAAATAAGACTGTAAACAGTTACAGAAGAGAGTAACAATTCATAACCACAGGTATTATTATTTGTTAGTTGGTTACCTCTTCAAGTCCGTACACCATCACCAGCGTTTCACTGTAACAGTTCTTAATATCAAAAATCCTTTCTCCAAAATGAACATATAATTTCTTTTCTTAATTAAATTACTAGTTATAACTGTAACTGTTTTTCACTGAATGCAAAAACTTTGTTGTTCTTTGGGTTTCATAACACTGAACCATTTATTTATTTTTTCTAAAAGCAATTACTTCTCTGCCCCTTTCACAGAAGACACTGGCTGTTGCTCAGGTCTGCAATATATATGTAGCTATTTTCATTAGGTCCAAAGGTGACAACATTGCAAGTTCAGGTTAAAAAGCCAAATAAATAGGTTTAAGTCAGGATTAAATAAATGGCGCTCTTGGGCATAAACCACATACCACATCCTGCCCTTGGAAGGCAGTGATACACTTTGGTTAAGTCAAGGACAGCAGTCCATTACTGCTTAGAGTGCTTGTTGCTGTCTGCATAGACCTTCAAGGACTGTGTCGTATTTTTAACCTTTTCTTTGTATCTGAGCTAGAACTTGTATAAGCATGGATTTTATAAGCACCAAGCCTGCCACCTCTCAAGGTATCAGGAGCTCCAGTTCTAAGCACAGGGTTACTGAGGTTAAGCCAGCAGTTTTCAAGGAATTATCAGTGTTTAACATCTTTGCCGTAATACTTTTTGAGAATTCCTGATTCTGCAAGCCAGGCTGAATCCATGCCCCATGCTTTGACGAACTGACAGGACAAGGGACTCCAGGGGTAGCTCATGAGCAGGGTATAATCATGACTTGAGGGAATGCTGCTGCAGAGCGAGCTGAGGGAAGTGTACAGCTGGGACCTGCAGCCGTTCTGATAGCAGCCTCAGAGAAAGCTGATGAGTTTTTTGTTTCAGCAGCCAGGGATCTGAATTACTGAGTCCCAACAGTGGTCTTAAGAGCTAGACTGGCAACCACATTTCAGTCGCTGGCAAACCACTTACAACTTCGGAGTTGTAGTCCAGCTACTCCCAGGTTAAGTTGTATTGCCAAGGTGGTGTTGGCAAAAGGAAAATGAAAGCCTATGCTTGTTCTCTTTCCAGTACCACTCTTTCATCACAGGCTTTCACAGTGTGCAGTCTGCTCATCAAGTGTGCTGGACCCTACCACAGTAGCGAGGGCAATGGGGACTGCAACCCTAAAACTTTACTATAAAGGCCTATGAGGAAAACAGGTTGGAGATTTCCTAAGGAAAAGGAAATTCCTAACCCCTTGCCTGAGCTTACTAAAAGGTGACCAGAAGGGTGTTGTGCTTTCCCGGTCTACTGCATGAGAGCCAGACAGTGTCTGAGCAATTACTGTTTGATTTGGGTTAAGAGTCAGACACCACCAGGAGCAATGTCCAGACTGCAGCAAGGGATACTGTTTACGGAAACACAAATGACAGGTAAGACTTCATACATTCAGGGCAGCACTGTGTTTCAGTGCAAACCATTAAAACACAAGCACACAGCATTATCCAGACTGATATTTTGGCCCACGTTGCCAGTTATTAAGAAGAAGAAAAAATGACTGCTACTGCTGAACTCAGGACAATTAGGCCACAGCAATGTTGAGAGCAGAGCCTATCTACAAACTCCCTGATTCTTCACAGCAGATAATCACAGAATCTTAGAATCACCTAGTCTGGAAAAGACCTTTTAAGATCATAAAGTCCAACCATACCTCAGGACTGCCAAGTCCATCACTAAACCATATCACCAAGGGCCTCATCTAACCATTTCTTTAACACTTCCAGGGACAGTTATTCCACCACTTCCCTGGGCAGCCTGTTCCAATGCCTGATCACCCTCTCTGTGAAGAAATTTTTTCATAATATCCAGTCTAAATCTCCCCTGGCACACTTGAGGCTGTTACCACTTGTCCTGTGGCTTGTTATTTGTGAGAAGAGATTGAATCCCCACCTCACTGACAACCTCTGTTCCGGTAGTTGTACAGAGTGATAAGGTCCCTCCCGAGCCCTTTCTTCGCCAGGCTAAACAACCCCAGCTCCCTCAGATGTTCCTCAGAAGACATATTCTCCAGACCCTTCCCCAGCTTCACTGCCCTTCTCTGGACGCCCTCCAGCACCTCAACATCTCTCTTGTAGTGAGGGGCCCAAAACTGAGTACAGTATTTGAGGTGCGGTCTCACCAGCGTTGAGAACAGGGGGATGATCCTGCTGGCCACACGATTTCTGATACAAGCCAGGATGCCGCCAGCCTTCTTGGCTGCCTGGGCACAAGCTGGTTTGTGTTCAGCAGCTGTCAGTCAGCACCCCCAGGATCCTTTCTGCCAAGTAGATTTCCAGCTCCTCTTTCCCAAGCCTGTAGCTGTTGCATGGGGTCTCATGCTCAAGGATGCAAATACTGCCTTACTTTTTCGTGCTGTTCCAGGTTTGTCAGATAAATGTGTACCACATCATCCAGTGAGAAAGCATGGAGACAGTGAAAGTGGACTACTGTATGTCTGGAAAAGGTTGTTACTTTCAGATTTCTATCATATCAGTTATGGCTGCAATCCTGATTTTGTTATCCAATTTAGAGGGGAGGAAAACCACAGCAGGTTGTTGGTAATTCCAGTAATGCAAAGCTATAGAGGAAAAAAAATAATTGCTCTGATTTCTGGAACTATGCATGCTCCATATGGGACCTTTATTTTGTCTTTGTTGGTAAGCGCAATATATAGATAGACAGAACTGGTCTCTGAAGACACCACATGTTTTGTGAAACAGGCTAACCTCCATCAAATGAACCTATTTTTTCTCTTCAGCAGACAGTTACAGACAACCAAACATTTGTCATTGCTGCTCTTATTCATTCATATGTCCAATGGTAAATGGAGGTTAAGAAAATTTGCTCAACTTCTAAATCTGACAATATATTTTATCACTTTTGACTACCTAGCTTAAAACACAAGGTAGGTGCATTATTCATTTCTTAACTTAGTGCTACTTCACTGAGTGGGTCAATGGCTTCAAGTTCATGACATTAT
This sequence comes from Myiopsitta monachus, assembly GCA_017639245.1. NCBI lineage: Eukaryota > Metazoa > Chordata > Aves > Psittaciformes > Psittacidae > Myiopsitta > Myiopsitta monachus. The sequence goes on from CM029927.1 coordinate 5,398,015, forward strand.
TTTCACCCTGCCTGAATGACTGAAGCTTTGCAAACAGAGCAACAAAACAAGAAATAAACTTCTTAAGTGCAAGGCTCTGGGAACATAATAACCCACAATAAGCTTTCTGAAATTATTATAGGCTGGGAACAATTCCTAAGTATAGGAAGACTATGTGTTACTATGCTTGTAGTATAATGAACAGAGCTTCAGAATCCTACTCACAAAACAGTATATTTTAAATATTTAAGCTGCACTAATTTATAACCTTTCTGAGCCTAACAGGTGAAAAATTGGCAGAGCAAGGGTACTTATGCATGCTGAGCAAGGACATGAGAAAGTTTTGCCTTTCAGGAATACACGCTCCCTCTCTTTCCCTTTTCCAGTGCCGTCTCTCAACTGGAGTGGCTATTTGTCATCTGACACCTCAGAATATCATGTTATTGCTTACTGAATGCTCTCTTCGTGTTTATATCTGCAGGAAAGATGAAGTGAGTTCAGAGTTTAAAATGCCCTGTGGCATTCAAAATGCCCTACAAAAGTCCGGAGGAGTGCAGTTCTCTGGCCACAGCTCCAGTCTAGCATTGCAAGATGCACAACAAAATTCCACACATGACATTACAGATGTGCCCCAAACTCTGACCCTGAGGGACCATCTTTAAGGTTGAGAGAGCACTTCAGTCTCTGTTACTCTGCAGACCTTTGGCTCTCTGCTGAGGCTGCTAGCCAGGGTGCCAATTAGTGCCAGCTGATTGCTCTTCTGATGTGCACACCTCTCTAGGAACTGGACTGAAGCTACCAACTCATTTCATATAGGTCACTGGATGTTGACAACTATGTAAGAGATTGACTGAGGCCCAATTTGGATTAATAATTTAGCAGGAAGGTCCTGTAGCCCACTGCCCTCCAACCTCTCTCATGTATGTAATTTTAATATAGGCTGCAAATTCTAGGCTGCAAATTGACTACAGTTTCAGAGAGAGGGGTGTTAGAAAACTCCAGAAGAAAGTACATTTACAAAGATTCCTATAAAGTGTTATTGGGAAATTAAACTGTGCCTTGGCCCCTTAACCTTTTGCTATGTAGACTGCATTTAAAGGATTTCATTAGGGCCAGAGGCCATAGCTTATATTTCTGTTGCTAAGTGAAATGAATCATGCAAGAAATTGGCTTAATTGGGAATACCAATAAACTACTTATTTTAGAACCAGGGAGCCAATTCAAAATTTTTAAGACATGAATGGAAATTTGTATTTTGTTTTAGAATAAGGAAAAAAAACCCCACAACCATAAAGCCTTCTGCAATCTATCATAATAAACACACTTCTACAAAACTGTAAGAAAAAGGAGTGGGAGTCTTATTTGAAAAGCACTTAATAATTTATGCCTTAGAATACCTGCAGGAGTTAAATATTCACTGCTGTTAGTCCCATAAAGTATATTCTGTAGTATAACAATGTATATATTCTTTAAGCTGCAACCATTGATTTTATTAGCCAAACTTCTGCCAAATTCTTATTATAGATCCTACTTAGTTTATTGCAGTGCCAGTCATTATCATCAAGATAACCACACTGTGATGGGTTCTTTTCTCTACGTTCTCATTCCCAACACTGCTGTGCAATGCAAATGGGATGCAGACAGGATGTACAGTCTAGAGACTTCAGGGAGGAGAAAGACATCATATCATGCACAATGAACAAAGCTCCTCGATCTCAGACCGATTTCTTTCAAGAATTTCTCTGCCTTAGCCAATTTGAAAGAGGTACAATGATAAGCCACAATATTATATGAGTACAACTGCCGTGTTATGTCTGGCATAAGGCAAGGTCATGACTGCATCCATGGCAAAGGAACTGTACTTATGTGGTTATATGTACTTATATGGTCATAGCCATTGCTAAAATCATATGATTTTCATATGGAATCCAGGCCGCCGTTATTATAAAACGAAGGCATTACAACTTTTCTGTGTATCTAATCTAGCTCAGACACATAGATACTCTGGTGGTATGTGAACACTCAGCAAAAATAGGATATCTACTCAGCAGTGTCAGCCACTTGAGGTGCTCCATTTCCTTGACTCCTGCTCATCTCTGACAGGTGACTGTAATGCAATAGCTTAAAGGAGATAGGAAACAGGAGACTGAGACACCCCCGCAGGGCTCCAGTGAGTTTCAAAGTTGCTAGCAGAAAGACAGTAAATTAAAAAACTAGCATGACAAGAAGTGCAATCTTCAGGCCAAATATATATGGCATGTTGTATGAAGAGTCATAATATAGCGTAACTCCTACTGGAGAACAGCTGTGAGGTAAAGGTTTGTGTTGAAGAGTTATTTGGCTAAGCTAATTAAAAAAATAAATAGTTTCCTGTAGTGTGGGCCATATGCAGAAGAGCACGAGAAAGCAGCTGGGGACTTTCATGTTGTTCCCCTTGCTCCCAGCACTCAGAGCACCCCACAGAAGAGTGGAAATGGGATCTGCTCCCTCCTTGTGTTTGTGCCAGGTTACAGACAACTCAAAGAGACACATGAAAATTCCAGCATTACCTTTGCTGTAACCCTGTTCATTTCAGCATGATACGATTGCTGGGAGTCCCCGAAGTGGAGCGGAGTCTGGACTCTGTGGTACCTAAGATAACTACTTTGCTGATGATTCATGCCACTATTGCAGCATTTTACATCTGCTTTGCTCAGGTTCAAATGTTTACAGTAAAGTATCAGACAACAAAGTTGAAGATCAAAAGGATTCTCCCTATTATTCATGTTTGTTGAAGACTAAGCTGCACAGAGGTGTTCCAATGCCTTTTATACAGAAAGAAGACACAGAAATTGTCATGCTGAATTGCAGACTTCAGGACTTGCATGGACAGGAGAAGTCCACCTATGTTCTTGGATATTTGTACTTAATAAGGAGAACTTCACAATATCATAAAGAAGAGGGGCCTCTTGCTACCAGATCACATCCTATTTGCAATCTAGAGCTGTTCCTATTAGGAAATAAATAAAGTTACCTAGTACTTTTGGATACATAGGTGGGAAAAGACTACCTAGAGAAAGTAATTTCTCACAAGAGGAAGCTGGACAAATTCCTATTGGAGGAACGACATTTTTAGCATACAGAATAAAAGTCAATTAAAACTGCCTGTTTATGGACATGGCAGATAAATCCTGAAAGGCTTTAAGTCAAGCCTGAACATCTTTTAAAAATCCGTGTTAGAGCCCAACAGAAGTGATGAGCTTGAGACAGCATTATTTAGTGTGGCACTATGGCCTTTGGTAGGTCATGGGGTCAGAGAATATAAGTCACCAGGGCTGCCTTTTCTGATGGCTTTAATCTTTGCAACCTTCCAGTGAAACTGTGTGACCCACTATTAGCAAAATGCATGAAAAATGGCCAAAGTGCATATTTGGTTGCACGTCACACCATAAATTACCAACGGGACTATTCTGACCAATATGTTTTCACTGAAATTAGCCAAGAAAAAAATGGGGAAACAGTGTTCCCAGTGTCACTGCTGCCTGTCAGCAGACATCACCACAAAGAGCTGATGCTCCCACTCACACAGCCAGGCCCCTGCCCCCATGAGCAGTGCTCACCTCTGCTAGACCAACCAGCACTGCTGCATGGACAAGAAGCTTGCCAGTCCGTTGTGTTTCTGTTTACTGTCCAGAGGAGCAGGCTGCCCAACCGCCTATGGGATGAAGCCATCCTCCCATCTTCTTGAAATCCACTTCATGAAGCTCCCCATACAACTCACATGTAAAGCACCAGCACTAACACCTGACTGCTTTAGACTGGTAGGCATACGAAGGTGTTGACTACCTGTGTTTGAGGCCACAGAAAAACAGGCGATTTCAAGAAGCATTGGGATTTAAAATAAAAGAACAAGGATATCTTAGATCAGGAACACCATGTCAGGGCATAACATGCAGGGCCTGATGTGGCTACAGGAATTTGGTGCCCAAAGCAGTGTGGGTTTCCTTGCCAGGAGCACCAGCAGAGGGCACAGCCTGGAAATGTGTCTCCATTCCTCTCTCTTCAAGCAGAGATCAATGATCACCTCCTGCCCCACTGCCTTTCACAGCACAATCTCCCAGACCATAAACAGGACCAAATTCCAGGTTTATATATTCTTTTAAAAAAGTCTTACTTGGTTAGAGCTATGGTTGTTCCAATACCTTTACTCATAAAAACAAACATTAAAAAAGACATTATTAAAGAAATATTCATCTTCAAGCTAAGACACTGAAATCAAACCAACATAAAGAACTGGAAAAACACACTGTAACTCACTCAAGAATGCAACAAAATGCTATCACTGCAAAAAAACCCACAAAAGTAATAAAAGTAACTTCGACCTTAGTAGCTTTTAAAGTGTTAGGTAGTGATGGAAATTTTCTAACCTCATTTAAGAAATCTATTCTGTTCTTCAACCTCCTTTTTTTTCCCCTCTGATATGAAGCCATGAAAGCATCCAACATTTTTTCAAATTCTAAGATGAAGTGCAAGAGATAAATGTATCATATGCTGAAAAACTACCTTACATAACAACAATACTTTAATAGCATCAACCGCCACCACAATTCTTTTACTCCTCTTTGGGAAGGTTTCCCAATGTATGGGAGTGAATTAGGAACTAAACATCTTTGTAAACACAATTTGAGCAGTGAATTAGAGTACAGCTCCTAAATCACTTGAGAATATAAATTAAGCTTCTTGGTCATTTGGTCTCTGTCATGGTTTAAGCCCAGCCATAACTCACGCAGTCATCCACTCACTCCCTCCCCCCCCAGTCCTGGAGGGATGGGGAGGAGAATCGAAAGAATGTAACTCCCACGGGTTGGGATAAGAACAGTCCAGTAACTAAGGTATAACACAAACCACTGCTGCTACCACCAGTAATAATAATGACAAGGGAAATAACAAGGGAAGAGAATACAACCACTCACCACCTGCTGATCAACACCCAGCCCTACCCAGCAGTGATCTAGCCCTTACGGGTGACTGCCCCCAGTTTATATACTGGGCATGACATGCTGTGGTATGGAATACCTCTTTGGTCAGTTTGGGTCAGGTGTCCTGTCTCTGCTTCCTCCTGGCTTCCCCTCCTCCCTGGCAGAGCACGAGGCTCAGAAAATCCTTGGTCAGCCTAAACATTACTGAGCAGCAACTGAAAACATCGGTGTTGTCAGCGCTGTTCCCAGGCTCAAAGTCAAAACCACAGCACTGCACCAGCTACTAAGAAGGAGAAAAATTACTTACTGCTGAACCCAGGACAGTCTAGTAATATATTTATTTCTCTCCCTATCTCTATTTAGATTGAATGTATATGTCAGTTTATTTTCATAGCAAAAACCAGCAGCTGTAATGCAGACTCCAATACATATTTTAAAAACAGTATTTCCGAGGTTCCCTTTCTTTCATGCTCCCACACTACAGAGAAAACAAAACACATTTGAGTAATGAAAAAATGCTATAGATAAAAAACACAGCTTGTATTCTGTATCCTGCAAGTATATTCCAGGCCAAATTGCAAAGTCAGAAATCTTTTGCTTCCTAATGTATACAAATGGGGTGAATTATTTTGTTTTATGAATTGCAACTCTAAAGTTTTTTCTGGGTTACTTTGCTGGATTTGGGTGTTTAAACATCTTACAAGCAGGAAAACAAGTTTCAGAGGCAAAAAGGCAGCTAGGTTTGTTGGCTGATAGAAAGGAGATTTCTTAGTTTATCACACACACAGAACACCATCTGCATGACTTCTAGTGTCTCTTTTCTATAGTTTAGAGAGTAATTTGATTAACTGCAAGCTCAAAAAATTCTGCACACAACACAAGTTGCATAGACCAGCAAAAGGACAAAGTGGAGTAGCTATCCACTGTGTGCTCGCTGCTGAGTCTAATGCTTCTGGAAAGATGCAGCTCATCACCCCATCTGGCTTTGTAGAGCGTGTGTGGTAAGTCTGACACTTCCTGAGCATCAGGAAGCAAACTCATTAAGCATGTTTCATGAAATTGTTTTGTTTACATGCAGGGAAATGTAGAAATAAGGGACAGAAACACAGGAACCCCATTCTTCTATATAAGAAAGGAGAGATCATATTAAGATTAGTGACTGTAGAACACACAGTATCCTCCAACCAGAGAAAACAGACCCATTCCCACAAGAGTTTTTGTTCTTGAATAACTAAGTACCTTGCTCCTTGTTGCATGAAGTGGATTTCACTTTTATACAATTTACTCAGGGAACCAAACAGAAGAGTTAAAAAACAGAATTAAGCCTTATTTTAGAATCTTACCTTGTACAACCTTCCTTACGAGAAAGTGCTAGCCTGCAAGCTCAAGTTTTTTTCCCTTCTTAGTCTACACACACACAAAACAATATCAGTCAGGTTACAGAATCCAGTACATATGTGTTATGAAATTGCAGAAGTAACGTGCAATCTAAACTCAACCTAAATATTTATTTAGGCTTTATTAATAGTTTATGATACAGTCTTTTAATACACAGCATTAATGTTGCTTTATTTAATGCACGAGCTAAACAATGCTCATTTTAAGAACAGCTTGCTCTGCAGTATTTTCTTTTGTTCCACTGCTCATATTGTAATCCTTTATAGTGGGCTTTATTTCCTATACATGGTGCAAAACCTGCTATGAAGACAAATTTATTTACTTTGTCCAGGCATTTGTTTGGTGCTCATCATTAGGGGATACAAGTGATTCAGATGTATTATCTTTATTGCAGCACTGAAAATGCCTGCATCTGTCTTCTACAGATGACAAAAGATGTGCACTGAGATTACAGTTAGAGAGATACAGGTACAGAAAAATCGCAGACATCTGGCACATGAGCTAGAATAGTAGATAGCATTATTCATTATTCTGTAGACTCAAAACAGCTCTCTAGTGACTTCAGGAGTAGGTGTGGGTGTTCAACACTTCTGATTAATCAGTGTGGGATCTCACGGTCAGCATTCAGAAGCTGGGGAATACATGCATGATATGAAAAATTTACTGACTTTACTAAACGTCAGTGGCAGAGACAAGACTATGGTCCTATTTTTCAGACTCTTATCTAACTTCTCACCTATATATTTCCTTTCCTGTAGTCTCTGATTTATCTACTACATCCTATCCAATTGCACGAAATGAGCAGTCATCCACTGTGCAAGCCTGTGTATCTCTAGGCGGGTCTAACTTGTAGTCTGGATAAGGCAGAAATCCCACAGGAGGTGAGTACACAGGGAAAGAGAAAGGCAGTATGCAATTACATAGTTAAAGACCGTGTTCTAATGCACATGAATAAATGAGCTATCTTAAATGTTCTAAAATTCGTCATAACTTCTGAGTACTCCACTTTACTACCTGAAAAATACTCTTCCTACATTATTTTTTCGTGTTATTGCCATATGAAATCCCATCCTTTGTATGTCAGAGAACTCATTTATGCTACAATAGACTTTTGGAAGGGCAACAGAGGACAAGAAGAAGAATATTTCCGTACAAAACTTCTTTTAATTTTATGCTTTGCTTTTTGCTTAAGGTTTTGTCAGTTTATTTTGGGTTTTTTTGGGGGGGTGTGGTTTTTTAATTAAAACATGGAACTAATTTCATGTGTGCACCTTTTATGAAAAACCATACATGCTAAATAGTCCCTTGTTTAATTAAGAATGTATTTTCCATTATATTTGTTGAAGAATAAAACTGAAGTCTCATTTAAGCACTGAGATTTGGACCACTTAAAAAGATTGGATGAAAAAGGAAAGCTAGCTGAATACCTGAATGACCAAGGTGTGACTATCCACAGGAGGACTCTGATACTGTGGGGCATGTTGCAAACATACCATTAAAAGGATCCCCTAAATAAGGCCAAAGACTTCAGCAGAAGAAACACATTTGAATTCCTACAGTGTCTTTCTCTTATTGTCATTAGTAGTTTGTGGTTTTGTGTGTGAATTGAATGGAATTTCCTTTCCATTTAGACGATGGAAAACACCCCGGCTCTTCCCAGCACAGAGCTGCGTTTTATATATCCCAGGCTATGCGGGTAACTCCTGCTGGGCAATCTCATCTTCGGAGAGCTGGGCTGAGGTCTGTGTCGGGGAGGAGGATTCCCGGCCCTGGCACGCTGCTTTCCAACGCCGGACCAGGAGCATCCTCTAGCGGCCAGTGCCTTGGGAAGTCCCTGCATCCCCCAGAATCAAGAATCTTCTGGAAAAGGGAGAAATCAGCAACTGAGGGAAACAGGCAGAAGCCAAAAGGATACTCACAAGACGAAGGATGTTTTCCCCGGTCTTATTTATGCCCTGCCTCCCATTTAGTCTGACACAATTCTCTCCTGGGCCCTAAGTAGCACAGAGACCCCTTTATCTCTCTACTCTGTGAAAACCTTCATTCATCAAGAAACCAGCTCAGCAGTGTTTTGGCATGTAAGACAACAACAAAAGGAAAACAAACAAACAAACAATAAAACAAAACTAAACAAAAAAACCCAAACACAAATAAAAAACCCAAACAAAAATACCCCCCAACCCCCCCCAAAAACCTCCAAACCAAACCACCCCACAAATCTAACCAGTTTTAAAGTCCTCGAAGAATGAAGAATGAGATATGTGCAAAGAGATACAGGTGGGTACTGTGTACAAAACTGTGTGAAGTGTTACATTTGCATTAATTTTGTAGCCACTTGAGGTAAACATCAGCCGTTAGATTCTAATTAGCATACAGTGCAAAACAGCGGCCAATGTGGGGAAAAAAAAAAGACAGAAAAAAGAGCAATCCCATGTGCTTGCCATTTCCCAGCCCATAAAACAATCTCACTGCGGTTTAACTAAATATATAAATAAATAAAATTACCCAGTAAGGCTTCCGCATTTTAACTGCTTGGGAAATTTACACATTTGGGCACAAAGGTGGACTGAAGTTTGTCTTTATACTATTATTATGACCCAAGATTAAGGCAAGTAAAAAGCCTATGGTGGGTATGCTCCAGCTGAAAACATAAATTAGTTTGTTAGGGCATAAATCACACAGCAAGGTAAAGCAACTAGAAGGCAAAGCACGAGTGTCTAATATCTTACAGGCTATGAGGATTGCATCTGGGACCAGAAATGACCACCTCAAGAGCTACAGGATGAGGAACAGGACCAAGAGCACACTGGGGTTTGGCAGCAACTCTGGCTTTCATGAGGCTCCCAACCTCACGGCTGCACTCTTGTCTCTTTTCCTTTGATTGATTTTCTCTCAGGTAGCATTTGCCCTCCAAACAAATCAAAACCCAGCACACTCACCTGGACTACTACTGATATTCTAAAACATTCTAGCTGTGTCTGGGTTAGGAAAATAGGTAGCATACTTTGACAGGTATGACAGCAAGATGGACAAGTGCAGACAGTATATTCATGAAAAGTATTATGTTTGATTTCCAGGCAAAGCTTAAATTAGTCATGTCTTAACGGATAATATTTTGAAATAAAATTTGCTTATTTACCTTAGGCTCCTACTGAGGATCATTTTAGTGAAACTTTGCCATGTTTTAAAGCAGCCTGTATTTGCCTGTCTTCTCATGAAAGGAAAGTATGACTTCCATTTGTGACTGGATGCAGTTAGAGACAGGAGAGCACCATGCCAGGAGCAATGACTAAGCTACCATGCATCTTTGTAGATGAGCCTTGACCTGGGCACCATGAGCAGTGCATACGTAACCCGCATTCCAGCAATCTCAACCAGACTCTGCTGCACAAGGGTGCTGGCCCTAATGCACCCACCGCCAAAGAGAAGTAGATAAAGACATGTAAGTATTCCTACTGTTCACTAGACCCACAAGGTTTGTACCAAGCACACTGTGTTGAGAGCAGTATGTCTGCCACAGTGCTATAGACTGAAAGAACAACAACAAAAAAACCCCACAGGAAACCAAACAAAACGGCTTCTGGCAGTGACAAGTATACTCCAGGTACTTAAAGAAAGTAAAGATCCTATAAAAGAATCATTGTTACTGATGTATAAACATATGGCACAGACCATATGCATTGCTGACGTAATCTTACAAATCATCTTTTATATTGAAGTGCAGTGGAAACCAATAAACTTCTCTTGTAAAGATACAACATAGTAGGGAACCAAATATAAATTCTTAAGTTTCAATCAGACTTTAAATCAGGTCACGGCATAACATAGATATTTGCAAGTGGCAAATTTGCTAGTTCTTTCTGGTTTTCATGCTTTTGTTAAAGTGTTAGAGAAGGCAAACAGACAGGTGATAAGGTGGTTCAAAACTCTACGACATCTATGCCATCTATGACATTTAACTATAAGCTAATTCTGAGGACTTCTGAAAAGCACATTCAGTGACCAAGGTATAATGTTTAATCCAGCAGAGAAACAGGGACCAAAGTGACACATGGATCTCCCTAAAGCAGTGAGTGTACAAACAGGAAAATCAACTTATGTTTGGTCCTGTTGTGGTTTATAAGTCAAATACCTAAAAAACCCTGAAATCCCTTACTAAATATGCAGCTACTACAAATGTACTGAGATAATCACTCAGTAACACTTGAGAAGTTACAACTTGTTTTAGCTGCAGTGCAAAGTAAATACTGACATTTTAACAGTTACTGAATTTTTAGCTGCTCTTAATAAAGAAACTGCCAAAATAAATAAAATGCCAAATCTTTTTGGTTTCTTTTGCTTTGATTTAAAAAAAAAATCAATTAAATTTAGCAAATGGCATTCAAATTATGCATTTAAGTAGAAATAGTTACAAATCAACTACAGATAAATATAAAGTTATATTAGCAAATGGCATTCAAATTATGCATTTAAGTAGAAATAGTTACAAATCAACTACAGATAAATATAAAGTTATATTAGCAAATGGCATTCAAATTATGCATTTAAGTAGAAATAGTTACAAATCAACTACAGATAAATATAAAGTTATATTAGATCACACTATGTTCTCCTACATTGCAAATTTACTCAAAACTGTTCTGAAGCTTTCAAATTTGTTTAAACGTTTGTGACATGAGAAAAGCAAAATTAGGAAAAATTCAAGCTTTTATTAGACAAAGAGAAGAGCTGAGGACAGATCACTGTTTGCCTTCTCATGTTGGTTACTTTGGCTGTCAGCATGGCTCTTTGGATAAAACAGAACAATTATGAGCTGGTTAAAAGCAAGGAAACAAAGAGTAGGAAATTAATGTTTGGTTTTGACAATAAGAGAAATCTACCAGAGCAATCCTATGCCAGGTCTGTGGCAGGCCGTGTACCATTCATGATGCAGTTTTTGTTGTAGGAAATAACAAAAGCAGAAGGAATCATGAAAAGACCCTGTTATGAATACAAAATTACTTGTATTTACTACCCCAAAAGGGTAGGGAGAATTTTAGAAGATCTTGTCATATCAAATCATTAAGCTTATAAAATAGCAAGTGAAATTCACTGCTGACAAATGTAAAGTAGTATGCCTGAGAAAAATTCACCCAAATATCCATACGTATTTATGCATATATATTTGTATGTAAGTGTATATATACCTTGTGTAACTAATTATACGTACACATACTGATACAATCTCAATTGGCTATTTCAGTCTGGGACAGTTACTGTCTTTAACCCTATAAGTATACCAATTTTATGATCAGTGGGAGTCAAAAAGACAAATAGAATATTAGAAGCTTAATAGAAATAGAATGGATAACAAATGATATAAGCCCATTATGATAAAGAATAAGCCCAGGTGCAATTCTGGCAACCTTGCCAAAAAAAGATGTATGAGAACCCTACAAGAAAAAAGTGAGGAGGATGGCAGGGTTCAATGCCAGGTTGGACAGGGCCTTGAGCAACCTGGCTTCCTGGGAGGTGTCCCTATCCATGGCAGGAGCTAGATGGTCCTTTTCAACCTTTTCAACTTTTCTATGATTCTGTGACTTATGGTGCATGAACATTTCTGTACCAGGATAAGTTAGAAAGCTATAAAATCACTAACAGCACAGAACGTGAGGAGTAACGATTATTTGCCTTTACTCATTGCGGAGCCTCAAGTACAATTATCAGGCAGCAGCTTTAAAACATAAAAGTAAATTTCCGCATAGCTCTTCTCTATCTTATCTAGGTCCTGGAACTCATCGTCCTAAAAAGCAGGTTTCATTCAGTGTAAATGTTAAAAAAATTAAAACAAATTAAAAAGAGGTTGAAAATACATGCAAGAAGATAAACCATAGCCCATTAAAACAAAGACATAGATACAACCTCTAGCTTTGGACAGTAAACTACTTGATCTTCCAAAGGATGAGAGAATATTTATTTGTCTGGTTCTTCATGTTTTCCCACATTTTCCATTCTTAAGCTCTGTAAGGTTTTGTTTTACTTGCTTTCTCCATGTAAGCTTATGCCTGTAGCCTGACAACTATTTTAACCATTATGAATGCATCATACTTCTCTGTAGATACTACTGCTATAATTGTCAAATGTTCACAGCATTCTTAACCTGCCAACTGCTACAAAATTCAGCTATGCACTTCCAGCATCCCAGAGTAATGCAAGAAGAGAAGTGTTTCTATTTATTCCTGTCTAAATTACTCATTAACTTTCACCTGGTATATTTTACATTTTCTGATTATATTTAACATTGCAATTCTGAACTGCTAAGGCTTTCAGGAAAGGAAAATTGAATAAAACACAACTTGTGGATACACAGCCTTAAGATCATCCCATACTCCTAGCCATGAAATGAAGAACTGAACAGCCATTCAAAACCGTTGTTTTATCTTAAACTTGTGTTCTGAAAAATACTTTTAGAGATTGATTCTTAATGAATTATTGAAACTCTACTAATACCATGACCAAAGAGAATAAATTAAAACTAAGAGAAAAATATATAATAAAATAAACTTCCACATGTAGCTGGCTTTCACTTGTGATTCATAATAATTTTGTAACTTTGAAGAATGTATTTTTTATTCTCAAAACACAAATATCCACTGTTACATTTGTTATTGTCAGTTGAAAACTCTGCACTAGTCTACAGTGCACAGCACATTCTTTGAAGCAGGTGAGAAAAGAGAAGGGGCAGAAAAGGAAGCAGGAGAGACAACAGAAGAGAGATTTGAAACTTTCAGACTTCAAGTCTAAACAGTTACATGTCAAATTCAGGCCTCTCTGCAACTGGGCAAATAGAGGAGAAAAGAAAAAGGCAAAAAAACTTGTTCTTTAAAATGCTTGGAGAGGTTGTGTGTGCAATTATATTCCACTACACTTAAACTATGGTTGTACAAGTAACAGAAGAAAGGAAGAGTTGGCTAGCTATAAATTAAACTGCATAGCACAGTCTCAATAGGAACTGTTCACTTTCCTTTCAAAAATGGATGCTCAGAAGCTTGGTCTTACTTGAGCCTTCTGGACAGACACAGCAGTCAGGTAGGCTGCCTTTGCTTTGCAAGTTAAGGCTCAGGGGTAAAGGTAAATTCTGAGCTGCCTGCACTCACAGTGTCACTGTTCTGGGCATGACACAACACTGCCAAAATAAACATATTTCCAGGAAAAGTTCACAGATTGTCAAAGGCAGGTTTGGATTATCTTTCAAAAACTTCAAAGGGCTCTAAATTCAAGTCCATGTTTCTGCAGTTTTGCCAGCTTACCAGAGCAGAGCTAAGCAGTGTTAGAGTTCTTGCAAGCTCCCCATAGACTAAGAAATCATATAAGCTTAAAAAAGATTCCTATCTGAAATTTGTACACCTTTACTAGAGTAGAGTTTAAACCTCCATTGTTGAGGTTTGTAACTGCTATCAGAACATTACAGAACAGCGGGAGCATCACTATCATAACCAGTAGATCAAGAAAAAAACCCAACCCATGAAGCAGTAACTCATGCTTGAAACAGAAGATCTAATTCATTACTCCATTACCTACAGAGGACATCTTAGCCATGACGGCAATCCAGTATTAAACAAAAAATAGTCAATGATCATTGAAACATTATTATTTCTTTTTGTTCACAAAACCATGTGAACATAATAGTCCCTTGAAAACAAACTGACACCTTTTCACAGGAAGGGATCAAATAACTTTAGAATGTTATCATCTACATGTAAAAATACAGATATGTGGGTTTTTTCCTGTCATGTCATATCATGACTTGTCTTTTCATTATTTTTTTTTTCCTTTTCTTTTTCCCACTTCAGATCAGTGGAAATTAAATTCTACCCTCTCAAAGTTCGACAAAGACTGGACAAATTCACCCTTTTAACAAAAGAATGGTTAATAAAGTTGTGCTTTTTAACACACTTGCTAATGACTTTATGCAGGTCTCATGAAGTCAGGAAAATTTTAAGTGCAAATTATAAAGTATAAAATAGAATGCTCATGGAGAAAAATTGGTGCTTGAGTTCCTACTGGATACAGCATACAGGCCATCATGTGTTATTGCTGCCTGGCTCATATTAGACATGGTGCACATTCTACCTGTTTGACATAGGATATTTTACCCCATATTCTGCAACAATAGCAACAAAAAAATAGCATGCTTAGTAAATCACTCAGAAAAGAGTAAGGACTATGAATAGTAAGAGCAAACTAATTCGCCTTTTCATGAATCAACATTACACTGAAGTTTATATGGTCCCATCTCATGTCCCATCTGCTTCTGTTCTTCACAGCAGAAGAAACTTTCCCAAATGTATGAGCATTCCATTGACTTAGTAAAGCAGTTTACAGATTATTCAAGACTACAGAGATGTGCTGTGGCCTAGGTACTGTGACTGGAAATTTTGTTAAACAGCAAATAAGCATTTTCTATCTTCATTGAAAGTAACGAGAGCGGTTCAGCTTGGCCTTTGCTAATGAAAACCCCCCTCCCTCCCCAGATTACCTCAGTTTTCACTGATACACTATGACCCTGCCATCAAAAGGCTCATACTATCTTAAATCACCCATTTAGGAGAACCTATATATTAGCTGGTCCATCTATCTCCATCATGAGCCTTTCACAGTAGAGGACATTACATATTAGTCTTTGTATATTTAATTACTAGGAATAAGACAAGGCTTACAAGCTTTCATTTTACTTTGCTGTGGTTTGGGTTTGTTGGTTTTTGTTTGGTTGTTTGGGTTTTTTTTTCATAAAACATACCAAATTTGACCTGGGCCCAAAGGAAAAACTTGTTCAAATTATTCTGTTTAAAGAAGCAAGTACTGAAATATTTTCATGAAAGATACACTAAAATATTTGGGAAGTGGAAACATTCTTCAAAAGCCTAAAAAAAAAAACCCCACTGTATGTTTTCAGAATACGTGTTAAAATATCCATAATTTTTACAGCGCAATTTTTGTTATTTGGGAAATCTACACAAACTTGCTACCATGTCATTTTCTATTCAGAAAAATAATCTTACTAACTGCTTAGATACTGTACTGCATATACCTGATATGTTCATGTAATTTTAACAAAATCCACATTGAGATTACACCTGAAGGAAAAGTTTGAGCAAGGAAAAGTCCCAGGCTCTTGAACCCAAATTGTAGTTCAGTCTGAACTATGCCAATTGTTTCTGGCAAATCTCAAGTCCTTGATGACAGAAGAACAAAATGCCTCTAAAACTGATTTAAGATAGAACTAGATACTCTGTTTTAAGTTTGCAAGGGAACAGAAAGCGAATTTAGAATAGTTTTTATCAAGAAGCTACTGACGAAAAAAGGAAACTGGCTTACCTCATTGACAGATATATTTTTGCCTGAAATTGAAGAAATACAAACTGTAATAAATTAAAAATACAAAAATAATAATAAAAAATATATAATTATTTCACTTCAGGACAAGTGTTTTAGATAGCAAATTCAATTTTAACATGCTACCAAAGAATTATGTTCATTCTAAATATGTCTGAATTTCATGGTGTTAATTTAAATTTATGAAAACTGCAAAGCATTGGACAAAGCCATTACCTGTGTCAGAACTAATAGATATAATTCTGAAGTATACTGATGTCTGACAAAGTCAGACAAACAGAAAAACTATTGCATTTCTCATATTTGCATGCAGCCAAAAGATACAGCCATAGGCATCTGTGGCTCCAAACAATGCTTGCAGAAAGCATATATAAGAGGTGAAAAGAATATTACCCTTGTAGCTGACTACAATTTGTAAGTTGCAGAGGTATCAGGAGAAGCATAGAAAAGCGTAATTATGAAGAGTACGTGTTTATGGGGTTTTCAAAGTATCAATACCATCCTCTCAAATTCAGATTCTACACTTTTTCACTAAAAATCATTGAGAACATCTCACCCAATTATATTTTTATTATGAGATTTAAAATAACTAGGTGCTTCTTTAATGGTTCACTTAATCTACTAGATCTGCTGGAAACTACTTAGCAGATAGGTGATATGAGAGATAGGTGTTATGATGTGACCTTACCTGCACTTTCAAAACTGGTACACCCATTTAACAGGTTTACAGTTTGTGAGAACCACAATGGAGAAAGAAAAATTATCTACTTCCACTGCCAGATTTGCCCATACTATCTAAGGTAACAGATACTACATTTCTAAGATAATATGCATCCTACAATTTCAGGCACATAGGCTTCATTCACAGCCAGTTTCTGCGACTCACTGAAAACTGTTCAGTTACGAAAAACTTATAAGCTACAGATCCTCCCATTAGTCAAGCTTCCAGACCTAATGCCTGCCCCTTCCACACAGCTGCTCTTTGACTGCACAGCATAAACTGATTACTAATCTTCTTCCTAGTCACTGCCATCAGCATGAGGGTTCAATTATTGCTCATGTGACTTTTGCCACAGGTGATAGAGATTCTTGGATGACCTACCTGATAATCAATATGATTTTTTTTTGTACATACTCAACTTGCCTTTTCAAAAGGAAATTTCATTGGAAGGCAACTTCTTTTTACTGACTGCTTATGTTGGGTTTTCAGCCATAACAGTTATCTTTTTTTCCTAATAGCTGGTACAGTGCTGTGTTTTGGCTTTAAACCATGACAGCTTATGATTCAATAAAGTAATAAGCTCCATTTTTAATACAGGGAGGTAAGAAAGATGCACTGTTGGTGAATTAACTTATCAAGTTTTACTAAGGTTGTCTCCTGTCCCATCATTTGGATTACATCTTAGAGCTGTATAGAGCAGAATACAGCTGAATTCACTGCTCTACAAACTGGCAGAAGAATCAGTTTATAAGATTGGTTAAGACAACAGAATTTGCCAGAAGTTTAAAGTTAAGTATTTGCTGTGCTGATCATTTAATAGATAAGATGGGGATCATTTAATGGAATCTGAAGCATGAAATGGCTGTGGAGATTATAGTTTACAATCCACACTTTCATTACTAGAATAGCATTGTAAAGTAGTATCCCACAGAAGTAATGGCATAGAAAATACTGCAAATTGATATAGTTACATATGCACTTTTACTCAGTACGAATGTACATTATTGCCTTCCAAAACAAGCCAGGGATTAAAACCTGTGAAGATACATACATACTGAGACAGCCAATACTTAAAAAATAAGGAGGATAGTTCACAGGAATCCATGGTTTAAAAAAGCAGTTAAAAATAAAAAACAGGCAATGGCAATGGGAACAGACACTGCCCGGTTTCAAGCAAATGCTATGCAAAGTATTTCCCTTGCAAGAGAAAACTTAACCCACTTGTGAAACTATCTCAGTAGCTTTTCCATCCTCAGGCAATGTTTCACAGCTATTGCTCAGGCTGTGCTTCTAGCAGGCAAATGTCATTTTTAAATAACACGGGAGGAATGCAGAGTAGGAGCCAGAGTTCACCCAAGAAGATGAGCACAGGACTCAGGGTTTAGTATACAGCCCAGCTGGAACCAGCAGTCAACGTTTTCTGTGTAATCTCTATTGATTGGAGAAACCACTGTGGCTCACAAGAAAGGCAGAACTTGTCTGCCTGGTATGGCAGGTATATAAGAGCTCTCAAAACCAGGCACTTTTAAAAAATATACTAATTTAGTCTAATGCAGCATACCAGATAGACAGAAAGAATCAATTTTAAATTTGACCTTTCTGCTGACAATTGCCATCTGGCAGAAGATGTAGCATCAGGTCGTCCCGTGCCATGAAGCTGTAGGCAAAAAAAAGTGAACGTCAGAATAATGGTTCATCCTTTGCAAAATCCAATAATGAGAGAGACCAATTTTCTAGGTTAAAATCCAGTCACCAACCCAGTTCTGAACTATTTTGAAAAGTAGAACATATCTATTAAGCTTGGTCTTTAAAACTAGCATGTAAAGATTTTCCCTGAAAAAAGTTCCTATTAAAAAGGGATCTTTGAATCCTTTCCTGCAAGGCTTTGCGGTAATGGTTGACTGTTTACAAAGTTGTGAGTTTTTTTTAACTTAGTCAGTTTTTCCAGCCTTATTCCTGAAGCAGCCATAAAGAAGGAAAATATAAGCTAAAAGTGACTGTTGCAGTTTATCAGAAGAAATCTCCATCAGCTTCCCCAGTTGAACAAAGACTTGAACAGGCATACTTTCCCTTTTTTGATTTTCTTCCTTATTTTAAGCTAAAAGCAAGAGGACTGAATCACCTTAGAGCCTGAAAGACAAGCTCTGATTTAGTGGCTGTTACTCAAGTACAGTAAAACTTAAAGGATTATACACCAAAATTTAAGCTTCAGTTGCTTTTCAGCACTCTCCAATGAATTACTCTCCCCCTCCACCAAGATCACTCATCTGATTGCATTATAGAAATTCAAAGGTAATGTTAGGTATCCTTTGAAGTCAATGAGGAATACTTTATATTGTACAATATCAATGAAATTGCTATTTTAAATGCTAGAGAGAGATTTACAATTTTTAACAGTTTAATAGAGTTTATTTTATATATATATATATATAGTTTCCATTTGTGTCAGGTTGTTGATCACTTGGTGCTGGAGACATTCTGCACCAGTAGGATGACTGAGAACAGGCAATTTCAATTACCAGCCAGATTCTCCTTGACAAATTCACTTCCAACCTCAAAGGAAGCCAAACCTTCTCTGCATTTGTAAGGAAAACACCAACTCATATATATGCATGGCCAGAAGTGTGACAATTTCAACTGGTCTTTTTCATCAGAAAAGAAAACCTACCTAGCACTCAAAATGAGACAGCTGTGCAAGGCTTGTGCCAAAGTAAAGCTTGTCCATTCCGGTGAAGCTATCTGAAAACAGTGTTAGGCTTCTTATGGTTCTGGCGTCTGAAAAATGAGCCATACCTCTTTTTTCTTTTTTTTTAAAGCAGAAGAGTTTTTCTTCAAGGACTCTGTCAAACCAACATCTGCCTTACTGCCCATGAAGAAATATGGCCCTTGAAGTCCAAGAAGCATAACACATCTAACTCTTACATTATTAATACTAAAAATTGGATGTGAATAAAAATTTACACACTTGTTTTCTTTTCTTTCTGTCTTTTCCATGTTACGCTGAAGGTGATGCAGTTCCAGTGACGGGTCTCTAAGGCAGAATTTACTCCATTTTTAAAGTAAAAAAAAACTTTTTGTTGATCAGATCTGCTGAGGTAGCATGAGAACAGAAGCTTCCAGATTTGCAAGCTGTTTCTCAGAAGTGATGCTTCAAGTGACTGGGCAGTTGCCATGGGTAAACTCCTGGCATCATTAAAATTTTCACAAAGCTTTCCTTCCACAATGGTTTGCTGGGCTAAGAACATTCTACAAGTACTGCTAAAATAAAATGCTCAAAGTACAAACTCATGGCTGTTTTCCACAATCACCGTTGAATATTATCAGCACACTCCCTTCCCACCCCACACTTTAACTTAAAATACATTTTCAAAAATAACAAAATAGAAACCACATGTGACATAAGAAATGCCCAACTGGAAAGGTTTTGCTAATGTTTCTGTTTATCACATATTACTTTATCTCAGCACAGCCATTTCTACTTCAATGTGCCTAAGTGGGTATTAAAATGAGTGACACTACCCATGACCCAAAGCATTGAAAGCAAGTAATGATGGGCAGCTGAGCCCCATGTTGAAAAGACATTGCCAACCCCCCCTGCTTCTCCTCCCTCACTTTTTCCCAACCTTTTGGCCAGATCTAATTTAAATGTGAATACCTTAAGTAATTGCCAATATTTGTAAAGTCAGTATATGCAACTGCATTAAAGACAACACATTTTTGTGTACTGTTGTGCAGGGATATTTTTTTTTTAAATGCCCTGTAGTTGCTGGGAAGGTGCTTGGTAAAACTTGCCTCAGTGTACAATTGTTTTATACACTTTCCCCTTACTTCATTCTTTAGTGAACATCTCTGGAATAAGTAATTACTGTGGGAACACTTCTTTACAGCAATTCTCAAACAGCAAAATTGGCAGAGGCTGGTTTTATAAAGTTCACAAACTGAATGGTGCCTTATTGCCATAAACAAAGGGATTTTAACTACTAGCATTAAAATACACTAAGAATAACAGATAAGTGAATCTGTGAATAAAGATAAGTCCTTAATTGACAAGAAAATGAAGGATTAAGCTAATGCAGCATTATAGCAATATGCCAGGGATTCAAACTTCGGCCTACATCACCATTTTGGACTAAGTGATTATAAAAGCTTTCTGAATGACAGAAAGCAAGACTCCCCTGAGAATTTTTCTGCCTAAAATTTGTCAAAATGAGTGCAACTGGTACTAAGCCTCAATATAGGCTCTCTAAATGAGTACATAATGTATTTAGTTACTTAAGATAATTGAAGTCTTGCCAATTTAATTAAAAATAAGCCACCTATTGAAAGGAAAAGATATTTTGAAATCTCACAACTACTGGTACCACTGGATGAATTCAGTGAATTTATTTTATCATCTTCTGCCTACTGGCTTTATCTGAGAAATCAAAGATCTTTTGCTTGAAAGACAGCTCATGCAAAGTTCAGGAATCAAATCCTGAAGTCTTAATGGGTTTAAATGAATAAGAACTTCTTGCCTGAAACAGCAATTGGTGCGCATAAGCTTCTACGTTGCTCTAAATTGCATCTAAGGAGTGTCTTAAAAATATAATTGCTTTTTCATTTGTCCTTGACACCATTCCCAACCTGTGTAAAATAAATAAATGGAATTAAAAACTTTAAGTAAAAGGAACTTAATGGAACCCAAAGAGTTAAAGTTTCAAGAGGTATTGCAAGCTGATCTTACTTTTGAGTGAACTAGTGGGTGAATACCTCAAAGATAAATGAACTTTTTGTTAACTACAATAAAATCGACAATGTGAGAGAACAAGTTCATGTTACAGCTAGTGGAAAAGGGTATAATCAGAGACCCTTGTATAAATTTTATAACTGTAGCAAAGGAAGGAGATGAGACAGCCTCTATCTACTAACAAGTGCATAATGGTATAATTTACTCCATGCACAATCAAAAAATATGACAGTAATTTCTTATTCAGGTTGCTGGGTACAGACACATTTCTCCTCTTCCTAGTCTCATGAAACCAAGTCTAAACCCTACAACAGTGTCACATTGTGGAGTGGATCTGAAACCTAGTTTGCCTGAAACAGTTAGAAACTACTCATAATATATCTTCTCCTGAAAGAGACAACTAGGGCACTTAAGCATATAAAATCTTAAGTGTTTTGTTGAATTGAATTCAAATCACAGAATCATAGAATAGTTTGGGTTGGAAGGGACCTGTAAAGGTCATCTAGTCCAACCCCCCTGCAATGCACAGGGATACCTTGCACTAGATCAGGTTGCTCAGAGCCCTGTCCAACCTGCCCTATCCAGAGACCTTAATATATACAGACAAGTCCTTAAGTGTCAACCAGACAAATTGTTTTAAGAGTGAGACAGACAAGGCAGAATGTTCTGCAGCAGATTAGCTATTCTTTGGCCCTTAAAGAGGGAAGGAGAGGAGAAGTAGGAAAAGGAGGAGAAGGAGGAGAAGGATGAGGAGAAGGATGAGGAGAAGGATGAGGAAAAGGATGATGAGAAGGATGATGAGAAGGATGATGAGAAGGATGATGAGGATGAGAAGAAGGATGATGAGAAGGAGGAGAAGGATGATGAGGATGAGAAGAAGGATGATGAGAAGGAGGAGAAGGATGAGGAGAAGGATGAGGAGAAGGATGACAAGAAGGAGGAGGAGAAGGATGAGGAGAAGAAGGAGGAGGAGAAGGATGAGGAGAAGAAGGACGAGGAGAAGGAGGAGGAGAAGTAGAAGGAGGAGAAGGAGGGGAAGTAGGAGGAAAAGGAGGAGAAGGAGAAGGAGAAGGAGGAGGAGGAGGAGGAGAAGGAGAAGAAGAAGAAGAAAGGGGAAAGGGAAGAGAAATGGAAATGGAAAGGGAAAGGGACTGGTTGCAGAGTCATACATTCGCAATATTTAGTCTTCATTTATGAAGTTTATGGAACTTTAAATGTTGCTTTAATGGTATCACTGTCTCATGTAAGGTATTTTACAATGGACTTTTTAACAACCTACTGCACATAATCAACACTTGGGTATAGATTCTTTGTCACATTATGGAAACATAGTTATAAAAGTGTGGTAACTTCATTAAATTTTCACAGACTACATTTAAAACTGTACTGCTGAAACTTAAAAAGTAAGTGGAAATCACTTAATTTTTGAGTCAATGTACTGGTTAAAAGCTTTTAGGAGCTATGGATGGTTAGCTTCTCTGAAAATCAAACATTTATTTAAGCTGTCTGTGCTGAACTTTAAACCTTGATATTTGAAATGTTTTTAGATTTGAGGGTTTTGTTTGGGTTTTTTTCTTTCTTCTTTTTTTTTTTAATTATTATTTGTAACCTACGCCGATATTTCTTATCCTTTCCTCCCAGGCAGATGATCATAAAAGAGGGCTGAATATTTTTTCCACTACTTTGGGAAGATATTTGACTGTAAAATTCATGTACTTTTTTTGGAAAACAGACTGACAAAGATCTTCTGGGATTAAAAAAAAAAAACAAAACAAACAAAAAAACCAAAATATTAAGTTACAATGTCATATACAGAGCTGCAGCAAAACTATTGGGTTAGCCTAAATAAGCTGGTATTCAGTACTGGTTTTCATACTGGAGATTGGTTTATCCCCACAATGTGAACGAGGCCTAATTTGTTCTGTTCCTTCTTCTTACTCATTTGATGTTGTATAGAAAATGTCAGAAAATATTTTCTACAAGAAGATGGGCTTTCCCATGGCTCAAGCAAGATAGCTGGTGGTCTCAGGTCTACAATTTGGAAACAATTATAATCTCTGAGGTCACCCTGCTTGCTGGCACTCTCTGTTCAAAAACCAATAACCTAAAATGCACAGACTTGACTAACATCTCATGCCTAGCATAAATCTCATGAGTTCAGTAATGATGCTGAAATGATGATTATGATAATAATGAAAACCAAATTACGAAAGCCAAGTAGCATAAGTTAAAACAAACAAACAAAAAACCAAAACAAATCCACATCAATTTAAGCAGACTTCTGATGAAGCACAGGTGAATTCCAATGATTCCCTCCTTGGAAGGTTTCTATGCAAGCCACGCTTCAGTAACCTGTCCTAGGGTCTGAGGCTCTATGCTGTGTAGCAAGAAGCCTGGAAGACAATTCAACTCTGTCCTTTACTATGACAGCCTAGCCTGTTAGAGCTGTAAAAAAAAAAAAAAAGGTATTGAAAGACCAATGGAAAGTTTGTGTTATTTTTTTCTGGGAAAACAAAACCTGTCCTCTGGCCCTGAGGACAGAATGGCAAGGCTCGCAACCATGTAGTTAATTCTGTTCCCTAAAAATAGGATGCGCATCCATACTCCCATATCATATTATTTGGCCCATGCTATTGCTTGAAACATGTTCAGCCACAAGCCAAAACTGTGTCAAGAAGCATGCTAACAATTAAACAGCACAGACAATAGCATACGAGGACTAAAAATAATTACCTGATCCTATTTCTTTTGTTAATGAGGACATAAACTAGAAATGCTGAAAATTACCTCCTGTGCCAGCAGATCTCAGGAATTGCTTTCAGGAGTTTAATCACCACATCATTGGAGTGCCAAAGCTGTTCAGTTTAGCTGCTGTTCATAGACATCTGAAACCACTCCACAGCCAGTCCAATAGGACTGAGGAGCACCAGATCTTCAGAAGTCATTGGAGACATTCAAGGCCAAGCTGGATGTGATTCTAGGCAACCTGATCTAGTTGGAGATGTCCCTGCTCATTGCAGAGGGGTTGGACTAGATGACCTTTGAAGATACCTTCCAACCCAAACTATTCAATGATTCTATGATTCTTTAAGTCCTGGGTAAGCCGATACCCTATATACCCAACGCATAGGATCATTTTAGTTTGGAGATATCTGAAAAGAAATATTCTATTTCTTTAAAAGTGATTTTTCTCTCTTTGCACAGAAACATGATTTGACCTTTGATTTCAAAACCTAACAGAATTCTTAGCTTTAGATTCTTGCTTCTGATGACCTTAACTTGAAGTAAATTGTCTGATACACTGTAAGATCACTTATGGGCACAGAAACCTGATGAAAATACTAGCTCTGATCAACTTTGTGTGGAATATTACATAGATGATACATAGGAAGGGAAACATCACAGTCATTGTGATTTTGATTGAGCTCTGAAGTATTGGAATTCAGTGCAGATTCTTAAGATCAGATAGAAATTTTACTTGTATTCTTAACTTCATAAATACCTTGTCACATATAGCATCATGCCAGAGGAAGCAGAAGCAAAAGTAGCTACTTCCCAAAGTGTTTAGATTGTATTTCTAGTGTTTAGAACTAGAAATTACAAGTGGCAGTATGGTTAATAAGCAATACGCAGTTAAGCAACTTAGCAAAAAAACAAGAGAAGACTAAAGCAATCACAGAGAAAGATGCTTAAAAAAGAATTCTGACCAGTTTTTCATTCTCTAGCAACTTGCTAGACCATGAGAATATGTGATTTCAACTCTTCACATTTCGGGATTGTTGAAATTGGAAAATAAATAATTGACGGAAAGACCTTTCCAGTCCATTAATTTGGAAAGGACATGTGCGTAGCTGCTGATGGAAGTAGAAAATGGCATTGAAATAAAAACAAAGTGTTTTTATTAGGCAGATCCAAACGAGAAGTGTTTCAGCAGATGCTGCCAAAGCTCAAGGTTTGAAAAAAAAAGTGCAGGAAAACAAAGGAGGAAATGGTGTGGTAGGGGAGGACAGTAGTGCTATTATGGTTCATGGCCAGTATTGAAACCATGACCATCCTCAGTTCTGGTTCTAATGGGGAAGCTACTCCATCTAAAGAACAAAAACATAATGAAATTTAAAAAAAAAAAAAAAAAAAGGAAACAATAAAAATTACTAAAGCCTGACATTTACGGAAGTTTACTTAGCAACAAATATGTTATCATACTAATTTAAATCTCTTGGTTTAGATCAAGATAGTCTTCAGTTTTCTAGTTAGCAGTCTTTGTGAGAACAGTCGTGCCTTGAAAACTTGTGCAACTTCATAACAAACCAGGAAATCGACTCTATTGTGTGTCTCCTTTGGGTACTGGAAGGCTGCTCTAAAGTCTCCCTGAAGTCTTCTCTTCTCCAGGTTGAACAAGCCCAAATCTCTCAGCCTGTCTTCACAGGAGAGGTGCTCCAGCCCTCTGATCACCTTCTTGGCCCTCCTCTGGTTCTGCTCAAATTGGTCTATGGTCTTCTTATGTTGAGGGCGCCAGAGCTGAATGCAGTGCTCCAGGTGGGGTCTCATGAGAGCAGAGTACAGGGGGAGAATCACCTCCCTCAACCTGATGGTCATGCTCCTTTTTGATGCAGCCCAGCATACGGTTGGCTTTCTGGGCTGCAGGAGCATGCTGATAGCTCATGTTGAGCTTCTCATCAGTCAACACCCCCAAGTCCTTTTTCTCTGGGCTGCTCTCAATCCAGTCTCTCCAGACTGTATTTGTGCTTGGGATTACCCTGACCCAGGAGCTGGATCTTGCACTTTGCCTTTCTGAACTTCATAACATTTGCAGAGACCCACCACTTGAGCTTGTCAAGGTCCCTCTGGAATGACATCTCTTCCATCCAGCATGTGGACAGCACCACACAGCTTGGTGTCATCAGGAAACATGCTGAAGGAGCACTTAATCCCATTGCCCATGTTGCTGAAAAATACATTAAAACCAACTCCAGAGGAACAACACTCATTCACTGGTCTCCATTCAGACATCAAGCCGTTGACCACAAGTCTTTGAGTATGAACATCCAGCCAAATCCTTATCCACCTAGTGGCTCATCTGTCAAATTCATGTCTCTACAATTGAGACACAGATATTGCGCAGGAGAGTGTCAAACATTTTGCACAAGTCCATGTAGATTATACCAGTCACTTTTCCCTTCCCCACCAATGCTGTAACCCCATCATAGAAGGCCACTAAATTTGTTAGGCATGATTTGCCCTTAGTGAAGCCATGTTGGCTGTCACCAATCACCTCTTTATTTTCCATGTGCCTTAGCACAGCTCCCAGGAGGATCTGCCCCATGATCTCGCTTGGCACCAAGGTGAGACTCACTGACCTGTAGTTCCCCGAATCTTCCTTTTTAACTTTTCTAAAAATGGAGCTTATATTTCCCCTTTTCCAGTCAAAGAGAACTTCACTGGATTTCCATGACTTCTCAAATATGATGGATAGTGGCTTAAGCGCTTCATCTGCCAGTTCCCTCTGGACCCATGAATGCATTTCATAAGGTCCATGGACTTGTGCACCTTCGGGTTCTTTAGATGGCCTCAAACCTGATCTTCTACTACAGCAGGCAGTTCTCCATTCTTCCAATCCCTGCCTTTGCCTTCTGCGATTTGGGTGGTATGGTTGGAGCACTTGCCAGGGAAGACTGAGGCAAAAATTCCGTGAGTACCTCGGCTTTATCCATATCCCCGGTAACCAGGTCTCCCGTTTCCTTCCAGAGAGGGCCCACATTTTCCCTACTCTTCCTTTTATCACTGACATACCCATAGCAGTTTTTCCTGTGCCCCTGACATCCCTGGCCAGATTTAATTCTACCAGGGCTTTAGCTCTCCTAACCTTATCCCTGGCTGCTTGGACAATTACTCGGCATTCCTCCAATGCTACCTCTCCTGGCTTCCACATCTCTGCAGGCTTCCTTTTTGTTATTCAGTTTGCCCAGGCGCACCTTGTTCACCCAGGCAGGACTCCTGGTATTTTCTTGACCAACTTTGTTGGGATGCTTTGCTTCTAAGCTTGGGGAGGTGACCCTTGAATACTAATCAGCTTTCTTGGGTTCTCCTTCCCTCCAGGGCTTTATTCCATGATACTCTATCAAGCAGATCCCTGTAGAAGCCAAAATCTGCTCTCCTGAATTCTAGAATAGTGAGCTTGCTGTGTGCCCTCACCCTCCTCACTGCCTTAAGGTTCTTTTATAAGGTCCATTTTGTAGTCACTGCTGCCAAGGCTGCCCTCAAGCATTACTCACCAACCTCCTTTTTGGTGAGAACGAAGTCCAGCAGAGCACCACTCCTCGTTGGCTCCTCTATCACTTGGAGATGGAACTTATCATCAGCACATTACAGGAATCTCCTAGATTGCTTATGGTCTGCTGTGCTGTCCCTCCAGCAGATATTAGGGTGGTTGAAGTCCCCTTGTAAGAACCAAGTCTTGTGAACATGAGCCTCCTCCTACCTTTCTAGAGAGGGCCTCATTGGTCTTCCTCATCAGGTGGCCTATAGCAGACCCTCACTATAATGTCACCTGACACTGCCCTTCTTTTAATCCTGATGCATAAGCTCTCAAATGGCTCTTCATCTATTATCAGGCAGAGCTCCATGCGCTCCAGCTGGTCAATGGCACAGAGGATGACACATCCTCCTCATCTCCTCTGACTGTCCTTCCTAAAAAGCCTGTATCCTTCCATTCAACACTCCAATCTTAGGAGCCATCTCATTACATCTCCATGATGCCAATAAGATCATAGACCTGTAGAGGCTAACTCATCTTGTTTCTTCCCCATGCTACATGTTTGCATAGAGACATTTAAGTATTCATACATATTCATTCAAAATTCATACATATTCATACAGGTTTCCTTAATGACAGCTTGACTTTTCTGACATCATTTCTGTGTATCTGCATCTGACTGTGAACTCCTTTTAGAATGAAACACGTTTATCTTCTGTGTTGTCTTTGTGAACTTCTCATCACACTGATAGAAAATTTCCCTCTGTGGGATAAATGAGGCAGGGTTAGCAGCTAAGGAACATTAAATCTTGGTGAATACTGTTTGGACAAAATCTTCTTTGAATGATTTATTGAATATCCATTGGGATATGAGGGGTAGTAGTTTGTCTTCACAATTTCTGTTACACTGAGAGTGGTAGCTAGTAATACATTAGATGGGGAGATACTTTTTAACCATCAGATGAGACCAGTCAGAAGGTCATCTAACAAAAAATTACAAGAATTTATGAAGAGAAGCTTAGTGATTACCTGCTTTTTCTTAAAAAGAGAGCAGATGGAACATAATGTACAAATGGAACAAATGGAACAAATGGAACAAAGATGGTACAAGAGAAACTCTGTTCCAGAAGACACTGATAAAAAGAAAGACTTCTGAATTCCACAGGCTATTTCACTGAGAGGTGTCAAGAAACAAGGTGAGAAAATATATTTATTTCTTTAATCTATTTCTTACATTGTTTGAAATAAAAAGTGATTTTTTTTTTTTTTGGAACAAAGTCAGCATGCCCATTTGTTTATGGTTCAGCCACATGTGATACTTCAAACAAAGACTGTCCTGTAAGCCAAGAAAAGGGTTACTCAAGTTGTGAAATACAAGTACTTTCCTAAATTCAGCTAGAGCAACACAGCCTCCAGAGCCTGTAAAAAGGAAAAAGGCTCATAGCTCCTGACCTGAAAGAGGCCCAGTCACTGCAATTAAAGAAAATTTTAGAATGTAAGGATTCAGTTTGCTCTATATATGGATGGTGGGCATTCAAAAGGGAGCCGTTACAGAAGCCATGTCATAAATGCACACTTCCCTACATACAAACCTTTCCATAATGCTAAGAAAAAGTCAAAGTAGCATACCTTATTTTCTCTTATGAACAACCTCTTAGGTAGAAAGTTAACTATATGCCAGTACCTTCACTGGACCCAACTTGACTATAAGAAGTTTTATTACTTTGAATATAACTTTTTCTTAGTGGATGACACACACCACCCTTGTTTTAAAAAATAAATTGTGCGTGGTCATTCTTTTGTTTACCTTTTCTTTTTTTAAATAACTGTCTTGGAAGTGTTAACAATACAGTTGCTATATTCTGCTTTCGGTTTTCAAGTAAAATATGCAATATGTCCATTTCTTTAAAGAAAGAGACTTCTAGAAACTGTGAGCTCTATAACACAATTTTAAACCCATCTTGTTCTCCCCATTCTTTAAGAGACTATAGAAGGAGCCACTTCAAATGCAGTCAGGAACTTGATGCCAGCTCTTCTCATGCATATATAATTAAAGAAGTAATGTTGAACCTTTTCGTAAATGCTTTTTTGAGGACCTATCACACTTTGTAACATTTCATTTGCTAAAGTTCATGACTATGCATGAACAGAAAGGCTATGAATTAACTTGATTGTGTACCCAAAGAAGAAAACGGGAATCCTAAGAGGAGTAGGGTATATAATCACAAGGATAGCTGTAGGGCCTTCTGAACCTCAAGGGGAATAACTCCAGGCATACTAGTTATAGTCCTTTACAGCACATCTTTAAGTTGTTCTATCACCAGACTTGCATATAAAGTTGGATTTCTTTTCCCATAACGAATCCCCATGACATCTGGTGAAAACAGCAACATTACCCCCATAGATCAAGCTGAAATTGCCACAGCTCTGAGACAGATTTCTACATTACAATAAAATCTTAACAATCAAGGTCTGTATTTTTATCACTTTTATCATTTTGCACCACAAATTAAATTCAAAGCCAGAAATGACAATAATCTCAGATCATATTTCAAGAGATACTAAAGTGTTTTTAGAAAGATGGAGCTATGTAAAATCCAAAAAAAAAAAAAAACCCAAGAATTGTGCCAAAGTCTTTGAAAGAAACCAAAGCAAACTGAAAACACCCAGCCACCTCTGACAGAGCCTAAATCAAAATCTTACAGAGCTAATAAGTATGGCAGAAGACTGCTAAAATTTGATCAAACTTTTCACAGATTTAAAGGGGAACACTGCCTGAACAACTCTAATTATCAGTCCATCACATTTATAAATACCCACGATTAGCAATGAAAGATTTCAGGCAGCCAGTTAAACTTGAATGGATAATAGAAGTATAAGACAGTTCAAGTAAATGAAATGACATGTCTGCCACAGGCACACATGAAAAAGGACATGAGAATAAGATGTTCTGTTTTCCAAAAATGTAACAGATGAATACAACTGTCTTAACAGTTGTTCCATAATGTATTCAATATGCTATGAATGTAAAAAGAAGGCCAGATTATTTTATTTCAATGATCATCAGCTGGATTCCACCTTCAGAACAAACAGAGCGAGACCAACGCTGGAAGTATTCAAGAATGGGTATCACGTTGCCTTTCTATGATGAAGGCACTCGCCTTTTGCTTTTCAAATAATGAGTGCTTTAACTTCTCTGTGATACATCTGTAATATCTTTGCTACCCTACCCACCTACTTATGCATTTTCAAAGCACCTCATCTCATTATTTAAGTCTGGAGTCTAACATCCTCATTCTCTGAGTACTTTCTTGCCATTTAAGCAATCCCAATCATTGCAACAGTAGAATTACTTGTGTGTAAAGACACCATTCAAACTGAGATGAAGTGGTGGGGTAAGGCCCTAATTTAGAAAGCTTAATAATAAAAACTGGGGATTTTTATTGCCTGTAAGTTATAATTAATTAAGTTAATTAAATCTGCTATGATCTTAAATCTGCTATAATCTTAAATCTGCTATGATCTCTTCATGCACCCTTTCATTGATAAATTAAAAAAAAAATCTGTGGCTTCAACAAATAAAAGTGAAATAAGTAACTAAAAACAGTAATAGCAATTAAAATCAACTCTGGATCCAGCTAGAAAAGCCACAGTATCATTAAAGGCTGTAGTGGTTGGATTCGCAGGAAAAATACAACAGTCAATTCATTCTGTGATTTCTGTTTTGGAAAATAGTTTTTATGCAGCTACTTGAGAAAAAAAGGATAAAGTAATAGCATTTTTGGTCTAAAGACTCCATTTTATCTCCCAGTCTTTTCCTAGGCAATGACCCTCAATAACAAAACAAAGACTCCCCCAAATTACCCTTTAAGAATAATAGTTTCACTCTATTAGTCTGTGAAGTATCAGTATTTTCTCCATCAATGTAGTAATAGAACACAGACAGCTCAAAGTTCCCACATTTGCTTGCTAAATGGCATAAACCGACATTGATGGAGGAACCACCTGTATACCATCAGAAGGTAATTTTGTGCCCCCAGAGACACAGATTCCATGGGTGCTTTGCTGAAAAATACATTTTATTGTAGTAATGTCTTGCACAGGGGAAAAGAGGGGTGTTCTTTGTATAAGAAAAATGTGTCTCCCTCCCATTTACCTAACCTGATTGCCAGGTTCTTTTTATGGTCTCAGCACTTTTTGCTCTGGAGTATGAAGAACAGATGCAAAAATTCCATAACAAGAAACTGCTTCTCACTAGATTTCTTTCAAAGTTCAGCATACCAAAGGAGGTTTTGACAAACTATTTACAGAGTCCAGAAGAACAGCTTCAAGGTAACAATCAGGTTCAGAGATCAAATATTCATGCTTTAATTAGAGCCAGAGACTGTAGTGGAATGAGGAGAATCAGAATGCATTAGAAGAGCTTATGATTAAATCAGTGGAAACAACTTTCAAAACAGTGTAAATTGTTAATTTTGCTCCTTCCAATTCTGACACTGTCTTTGCTAGTAGCTCTGATTTCCAGTGGATTTTTTTTCTTTTTATCCCTTCCCAATGTCCTTTTCTATCTCAATGAGTAACAGTTCTCCTATCAAATCATGTTTCTTCATTTTACTTTTCACATCCCTTTTCCTTTTATTCTGTATGATATAGAAGTGGTCCATTTACAGAAAATTTCAGCAACAAACAAAGCACAAAAGGTAAATTCAGAAAGAATTCACCAGCATATTGGTGAAGGTTTTATGGATAATTTCTGGTAGATGATATCTCTTGTTCAACATGCACTGCAAAGGAAAGCTGTGCTCATCTCCTGAACAGCAATCAGATCAAAAAACATTTGTTGCAGGAAGTTGAATTTACCTTTTGACCTTCATTCTTTTCGGTGAGTTTCACTCTTATATGGGAAACACAATTTGTTTTCACTAGTCAAAAGTTGCTTTATAGTTATGTTGAACTTTCCAAAAAAGATTCAGTGTAAGCATGAACACTGTGTTTTCCCAGGCCACTCCAACAGTAGAATGGGAAGAACAAGAAAGCCAGAAGTCAAAGTTCTTACATAAAAGTGACATTACTTCCACATGTAGCAGTCCCTTTATTTTAATCCACAAGTCTAGTTGGGACAGACCTACGTGTAGAAGAGGCCTTGGAGTTCAACTCCTTGGTTACAGTGCTTTGCTATATACCTTTGTAACCAAAACTGCCTCATGGACATGGGTTCTGTTACCCCTTAGTCCTTCTTGCTAAAGGCATTTAATCCTAAAAACAGCCTCCCAGAAACATGACATATGCAGCCACACATACATAGTACAAGACTCCACAAAGGGTTACATAGGCTCAGCTACTTTTCCCAAACTTGCCATGTTCAATTACCCATTAGAATTATTTGTGCTTCATCTGAAGCATGGCAGAGTACTGTAAGAGAAATACTTTCCCCATTTCTGAAGGAATATGTCACTTTTGGCCACAGTTCCCACTAAGACACTAGCCATAAAGACAAGATATTATATAGCAGCAAATCTGCAATCAAAAAAAAATCTAATATGTGCTAGAATTGCCTTCACATTTTAATCACCATATAACAGAACTGGACAAAACAATGACTCAATATTTGATTGAGAAGAGAAAAGCTGAATTAAGAAACTGACAATTAAAATGCATCCCTAGTAAAGATATATTTTACCTTGTTATCTGATAACTATAAAAATACCTAAATACTTTAATAAGGGCCAAAAATTCTCATTAAAGAATTTTTGGAAGATTTTTTCTAATATAATTTTAGTTTGTCTCTTTCTTTTTGGAAGGGAAAAGCAGAGCAAGTCACACACAGGTGCTGTCCTGGCATTTTTTAATTATCATTTTCTCTTAGCAATTTTTCAGTTCTTGTAGCTCATCATAGTGGGTTTGGATTTTTAGTTTTTCAAGAAGCTGTCTATAAATACAGTGTTTCCACTCAGGCTAGAAGATTTCCAAATGCTTCTGAACATTGCCAGTCTTTCAAGGCCAGCATAGCCCAGAAAAATGCTGGTGTGAAAGGTTCCAAGGACTATGCTCACAAAAATAATTCAAGACAGTGCAGTGTACTGCTGAGCAAATCAGGAAAT
Source organism: Myiopsitta monachus (assembly GCA_017639245.1). Lineage (NCBI taxonomy): Eukaryota > Metazoa > Chordata > Aves > Psittaciformes > Psittacidae > Myiopsitta > Myiopsitta monachus. Next base: position 5,431,526 of record CM029927.1, read on the forward strand.
GAAAGCTAAGTTTTCTGCATCGCATAAAACTTATAGAAAACATTCATGCCAAACATGAGTCTGATGAGGTTTTGTACTGTACCGATGCGGTGTTCACTGACTATCCATTTGTATCTTGTCTCTCCTCACAAGCCACATTCAAACTGCTTCCCTAGTCTATATTCACTTAAAAAAAAAATTAAAAAATAAAAATAAAATCAGTATTTACCATGACTGCCATAACAATACATCCTCATCCCATATCATTCAACAGAATTACTGTTCTTAGCAAATTTGCTATCATCTTCAACTCTGTATCCTGCCTCAACTGTAATTTTCATAAATATCATTGAAGAACGTGAATATTTATAACAAGATACACAGAAAATAATAGTCTTTCAAGTATCCTTCCTCAGTATACCGTAATTTTTAATGTAAAAACTATACAAAATATATTTCTATACACAGCCATAAAAATCCACATGGAGACACAGTTGTAACAGTTAAAGGTTAGCTCTTATTTTCCAACTATTTGTAACAGTAAATTCAATAAATACACAGAATGAATAAAGAGAACACACGACACAAGCAAGAAGCACAAGCAAAAATAGCAATCTTCCTGTGATAAAAGGTAGCAATACCTGATGATATCTCCAAAACTCATCTCTGAACAGGGAAACCCACCAGGGAATAGCTACCAAACTGCATTATCTTTTGTAATAACACTGGAGAACTAAACTCATCTGTGAAAGTCATTAATGCATTTAGGTGCTGCTACAAAGATAACGTATAGCCACATATGCCCTGAGCGAATGAGCTTTTTTTTTCCTAAACACACTTCCCAGCAGTCTCACAAGTGATATTGAAACCTCTGGTCTGATTGGCCCAGGCAAATTCAATAGCTAATTTAGCAAAATGCACAAGTTTCTTCTTTCTAAGAGATGTCTGTCACACATTGCTATAATAAACGGTCACTGAATACATCTGACGCTATCACACAAATGGAACAACTTTTTCAAACAACACTGCAAAGCAGAGGGTTGACAAGGAGGGAGTTTAAAGCAAAAGTGAGGCAATTCGTCTAAAGAATGTTTCATTTTCAAGATCCTCAAAAACCCAAATTTGGACAGAAAGGGTGCAGATCAACTAACTCATAATTCATGAGAAGAAAATGGTGGAATGGATATTAATGAATACCAAATGCATGTTATCTCTTTCAATAAATGTGAACACAAAGCTTGTTCTTTATCATGCAAGTGTATTCTGTGCTGCCAATTGAAGTCTTTTAAGTCCTTTAAATTGTATGTTTTATCTACATACAATGAGAAAGGACACCACTAGAATTGCACATTCATTCGTTCATTATTTTTTCACAGATTCTAGTCATATGATTTTATCAGGATTTAGAGCATCTGGCAAAAAATGCACAGGACAAACAATAGCTTAAACTGCATATCAGGGTTAAGTAGTGAAGAATAAACATTGTCTGAGGAATATTTCAACTCACAAAAGAGGGTAAGCTATAGAAGCTGGAAGTGTATTTCTGCTACAGGAAAGAAGAAAGAAGTGTGAATCCTTGTAAATTTAACATGTAGAAATAGCTCAACAGAAGTTAACACAGGTGTTGCAGAAAACATCTAACACTGAGGTTTGTGTGCATGTTGGAAGACTGATATGATGCTGATGCTTTTCTGTGCAGTTCTGGTGTCCTCAACATAAAAAGGACATGGAACTGTTAGAACAAGTGCAGAGGAGGGCCACGAGGATGATCAGGGGACTGGAGAATGTCCTGTGTGAAGACAGGATGAGACAGTTGGGGCTGTTCGGCGTGGAGAAGAAAAGGCTGCGTGGAGACCTCATAGCAGCCTTCCAGTATCTGAAGGGGGCCTATAAGGATGCTGGGGAGGGACTCTTCATTAGGGACTGTAGTGAGAGGACAAGGGGTAATGGGTTCAAACTTAAACAGGGGAAGTTTAGATTGGACATAAGGAAGAAATTCTTTACTGTGCGGGTGGTGAGGCACTGGAATGGGTTTCCCAGGGAAGTTGTGAATGCTCCATCACTGGCGGTGTTCGAGGCCAGGTTGGACAGAGCCTTGGATTACATGGTTTAGTGGAGGTGTCATGGCAGGGGGGTTGGAACTAGAAGATCTTAAGGTCCTTTCCAACCCTAACTGTTCTATGATTCTATGATCCTTGATTCACATGCTTGAACTTAGGTAATGTGTGATTAACACTATTTACAAAACCTCTTGAATAGAGCAAAGTAACACCATTTATAGAAACAAGAGGGAAATGATTTTAATTATGCATAATCTGAAAAAGGGACCAACATACATTTTAACATTATTGTGTAGAATAATCTGCATGTTGTTGTATGATGCTAATCTTGAACAACATGAGAATGTCTACATTTTAAAGAAATTAAGTGGGATTTAGGTACTGAGGCTGATAAAGTTTGCAGCAACAATAAGAAATAAGACTACATATACTGTTCTGATACACACTACATTGCATTGGTTTTTTGGGGTTTTGGTTTTGTTTTTTCTCCTTTTCTTTTTCTTTGTTATTTCAACAGGATTTGTGTCTTCATAACAACTGCATAATGACACCAGCTCCCAATTCTGATTAGGCTTCCAGTGCCATCAGAAAAGTTCTTCTGATTTTTATCCTGAATATTAAGATCAAAATAATAACTGCATTGGTATAAGGGATAGAGAAGTTGAAAATTATTATGAAGTCTTTGGAAAATTGTAGTAAATCACATCAATAATAAGCAATACAAGTAAAGAGAACTGCAAAAAGGAATGAAAGAAAAGGAATAATGTAGCCACCAGTTAGGAGAGCATAACTATTAGGAATATGAAACAACCGGTTATGAGGTGCACAAAATTTGTACCCAGGTCTCTCTCAGAGATATATTTTAATGAAGACATACATTCCTGTTTTCCATAGATACTTGGAAAAGAAACTATGCTAATCAAAAGGGGGCCTGAGCAGCTAAATTAAGGAATAAAAGAAATAATAGTAATTTATCCCATACGTAGAGTTGCCTGCAACATAATGTCTCACATACCTAGCCCACTCCAATGCCTGTTCATGGGTAGCTGCAGATCTCCAAACAAGGGGAAGGTATAAAAGTATAAATAATGGCTCAGCCTGTGTTTGGGCTGTCATTTTCAGGCTGTTTCTGCACATCCTGCAATAGCCATGTTTCTAAATGCTTGTCTCCCAGAAGCCCCAAGGAAAGCAGACAGATTTTTGAAAATAACCTTCTTTACTACATCGCTCCACTGAGCATGCCCATTTCTTTTGACCCCACAGCTGTGACTTGCACAGCGTGAACTCTGGATGCTCTGCTGGCCTCCCTGTACTGGGCCCTGAATAAGCACGTATCGTAGTGAGGGAAGTTTTGCCCCAAATAGCTCACATCTACATAGGCCAACAGGGAATATCATGGCTCCCTACATGCAAAATGACTGGTAATGCAATAAAATCACAGGCTATTTCAGATATGCATCAGAATGGCATAAGAAAATGCAACTGTGGGGCAGGTCTTCATTTAGTCAACTAAATCAAAACTTTTTGAAAATACACAAATATAGTTCCAAATACATGCCAGAAAATGAATATGTATAGTAAAATTATGTAACTATGTCAACATAATGGTTTGCATTCACATCAACATTCATGTTGATGTTGGCTCCCAAACTGGCTCCCAAATTTGGATTGAAAACAAAACCACTCAGTGTCTTCAAAAAAAACTCAGACCAAAAAACAAAAAATCACAAATGCAATTATAGTTTTTTATACTGACACTACATTGACTATTTAGAAATATTTCCACCAAAGCACTAAATCCCAGAATTTTCCAGGTTTCTGTGATCATTATAACTTTCTAAAACTTGTGGAAACACTTAGCACGTTGTTGCTGTTCAGTGACTCAAATGGAAATGTATTTTGCTACAGAACAACAACAGATTGTCAAATCCTTATAGTCTTGTTTTCAGCTTTAATTCACGCTTGGATGTTATTTTCAATGTAAATATTTATTTTCATCTTGGCAATCATCATTATTGTAGTCTTAGTTCTATGTCCATGATTTGCAGGACAAGATACAAAAGGAAATAATTTCACTTTTGTAAACCAGTTAGAGCAACTAGTTTAAAAGTATGTCCATTTACATGTACCTAGCCCATTCTGCTTGGACAGTAAACCTACATCATTTTCAAGACATTGCATGCATTACCATGAACTATATCTTAAGAACTTATAGACCCAAACCATTATAGGTGCCTCTTACAAAAAATTGTGGCCTAATAAATATACAGCAAATAGCCATTGAACATAAATTTTGTGTGAGAAATAAATGGGAATCTAAGAAGCAGCTATTTCACACACAGAGTGGCTGTTTCATAAGTATTTCAGGTCAGGAACAGCATCCTTCGGTTACCAGAAAAAAGGAATACAGCCTTGCAGCCTAATAAAGTATCAAACCAAGATTTTTTCATGTAGTAAGACATTTCACCATTTTAGATTTTTTTCATCACCAAGATGGTCAAAGTATAGAAATTTCAAACTTTTATGCTGAATGGGACATTCCAAAGGAAATAAAAAATTCAGAAATATTTTTTTTTTGCTGATAAGTGGTAAACACCTCTAAACACTCAAAAAAATCAAAATATCCTGTTTTGACTACAGTGTTTCAACATGCTTTTATTTCGTGCACAATAAAAATTCCTCTATTTTTTACTATCACAATGTAATACCTGAAAAGAACAATTTAGTGGCTTGCTGTTTTCATTTTTGTGCATATACCATTTGCTCAACTATATTTTACTTATTATAGCTAAAATCAATTTATTCCCATACACAGCACTACGGAAAATTTGAATGGCATCATACTTAGCACCTCAGGGAACCTAATAATGGATGTACCATAAAACATCGGAGTCCGGTATCCTACCTATCTCTGACAATAGATGCCTAAAAAGAAAAGAGCAAGGACACACAAACACATAAAGATGCTTTCCTGCCTATATAACTTCCTAGCCTAAAGCAATTCACACCTCAAGGATATCCCAAGTTAGAGTTAATGTCAATTTGTTCACCAGTTCTTCATGGATGTTTCATCCATGAATTTGACTGAACACTCTTTGAATAAAGGTAATCCTTTTGAGTCAGGAGTTTCTCACAGTAAAGAGTTCCATAGCACCATTTTTTGTGTGTGTGTGAAGGTATTCTCTGTTGCTTCTTTTCAGCAGAGACCATAAAAGAGAAAAGAAGCCCAAATACTATTCTGAGGAGATGACATGCTAAAATGGAACATACTACATATAGTTATTTCAGACCAGCTCAAAAGCAAATTTTTCATTCGGTGATTTTTACTGGCTTTGATGTAACTTGATCCACTGCTGGATCCCTTCTTTACCTGTTTTAAACTTGAAAATTCTTGATTACAAACATTACCCAAAGATAGCTCAGACTTTATAGAAACAGTAATTTTCACTGGACAACCAGAACAATTATAAATTCCCGACCAACTCTACCAGCTGCAAAACATTCCAAATTCTGCACACTAGATCAGAGGCAGTAAAATGATCATAAATGAGCTACAGTGTTTTTCAGGACAGACCTTGTAGGTCTCTCTTTGTATCAACCCTAGAAGGACCCAACACCACTCCACTTTGCTGGAAAGTTCAAATTATTTTAAATGTGTTTCTTATCACCATTTGGCCTCTGTTCAAAGCGTTTGAGAGGAATAGTAACAGGCAGTCCCTAAATCTGCATCTCTCTTATGAAGAATAGAGAAGAATAATTCCCTAGATTTCTTAGTGTCCAGGTTGAAGTTAAATCCTTCAGAGAAGCAGGCAAGCCTTGCTCCCTAATTACAACACCCACACTAGAAGTCAGTGATCCTCATTGCTGCCTCAGCCCAAAGCTTCCTGCCCCTTTCAGAGTCCTCCAAACCACCAACAGATGAATAGCTCTAGAGAAAAAACAAACCAAACAATTTCTCTTTGCAGTGGACAAGAAGACTTGATTACACTTTGTCAGATACTCAGCAGGTTGTGATTGATGCATTTTTCAATCCTTGTACATTCTTATTAAACTTATTTCCAGGAATGAATGCACTCAACAGCAAGGATTCAACTAGTGTAAAAACAGCTTTTGATGTGTTTAGCAATCGATTTCAAAACAATGACATTGAACTCATAGCCTCTTGCAGTAAGGTTAAGTTCCCCAGTGATTCAGTTTCAAGCTTTCTGCCCTGAAATTTAAAGACCTCCACTTATCTTTTTACAAGTACAATTCTGCACAAAATTTATACCCTGCCAGACTAAGGACACTGCCAGCTAGTATGGGAAGTCTGTGCATGTCATATAAAGCAATTAGGAAATATGGGCTTTCATGAAGAAAGGTCATTACAGTTCCAGTCATGTTGGTGTTAGTTTGTAACTATAAGAATGAGGGTCGGTTCTCAGCTTTCAACCTAATTTTGGCTCATAGGCTTTTGAGAACTTCTATTTAGCCATTTGGATATATACTGCACAACTCAGAACCATCTGGTGAAACTAAATTTACCTCAACTACACTAGGGATCTATTTCAGCTAATTAGGCTAGCTGCAAAGGTATATTAGCTCATACCTTGTCAACAAAGCAAGCCTGCTTCCACCTCCAAGGTAACTTGGTTCATGCTACAGCTGACATCTAATCAGATCTGTACTATTCTTTGTATGCTACTCCTAGTTTATTTATACCCCATTTTATGGTTATACATTGCCTGAGATTATCTGAATATACTTTAATAACTATCTTGCCAAGCTAAGGTTTGGGTTGTGGGGGTTTTTTTTAATGTCTATGTCATCAGGCCTTTTAGACTAGTTTATGAAAAATTATAAATGCACTAATAAAACATGTCCTGATTCCAAAATATTCACTAAGCACAATACAACATTGGTATCTGGCATGAAAAATGATAACAACTGTAAGAAATAAAAACACAACCACAGAAGTCAGCAGTTCACTGCCTTGCACATCAAAGCCGCTGTCCGATGGCCTCCAGGGTGACGTACTCCAACGCGCACTGCTCAACTGCCCTGCCATTACCCAACAGTAAAACAACATTTCAGAGCAGCGTTTAGGCCAAGAAAGAGCCCCTTTTCCTGTATCACCCATAAGTCATGGCAGGACTGACCTTGAACAACTGATGACTCCATCTATTACTCACCATCTTTCTATACTTGGTTCTAGAAAATGGTTTTCAGTCCCTTCCAGGCTTTTTCTGATACATAGAATACCCATTGCACTCTATTTCTCACAGCCTAATTTAAAGTGAGAAAAGCTAAAGTGTTGCAGTAAAATCACAACTGACCTTGTTTACTGAAGATTGTGTTTTGATTCAGTATTAAAGTATCCCATAAATAAGCTCTTTCCTCCACAGTCTTAGACAAGTATGTATCTCAGTACCGGATAAAATCAGAAAAATAAACAAAGAATATTTATATGCTCAAGTGAAATATATATATGTATGTACTATTCTAGAATTTTAGAACAAACTCAGCAAGGCAGATATTTCTCTATAGCTTTCTACCATTTCACTGTTGACTATAAAAGAATCTAGTGTGTTTAATAGTTCAATACCCTCTGCTTTTAGGTAAACATATGCAGGGTATTCTAGGCTTGATTTATTCATTAGTATTAAAAACAATTCCATTTAGAATACTGCAAAAAGAGAGGATGTACATGTACCAGCTGAAAGGTCATCAACAAAAAAGAAACAATTACATCTTTCTCACAGTTACTCTTCTTATTTTGAAGGAAGAACCTAGAAGTTACTGGTTTCTTAGTGTGTTTCCCCACATCATTACCCTTAATTCTAAGAACTGATTGAATTAATCTGTTTGTTTAAAAAATTGACTATTTGAAGAAACAGGAACATTCTCTTGAACTATAAAAAATAGATATGATAAAAAAATTTAAATGCAGTCATTTGCATCAGCAGTCAAGTCTGCCATGCAATCTCATTGTTTTCATTATAAATGGTACAACTTGAGCGACAAAAGGTAGGCATTTTATAGACTATGTCATGGCAGAAAACATTTACCACTCTCTATATCCTCCTCATGTAGGTGTCCCACTTGGAAACATCAGGTATTGAAATAATAGGATTTGTTAGAAGAAATACTTTGAATGGACTTCTTGTTAGGACTTTCATCAGAAAGCAGAAATGCCAGCACAGAAGAACAGTATCAAGTACAATGTATTTGTTCACAGAAGTAAAAAAGAACATGTAATTTCCAGTGGCTATTTGCCGGCTCATCCTCCAGAATGTTATAACTCTTCTCTTAAATAGGATGAACTACTGGCAAATGCCATACTCTACTTACTCTGTTTCCTCATTTCAAAGTAGAGTTCAGCTATCACAAAGATGATTTGTCTCCCTGTGACCCATCAAATCATTATATTATTTTGTATTGTCCTTCCAACTGATCATTCTAATGGAAAACTCAAGGACTTTATGGAGGGTGTTCTTCAAGGGAGCATTAATGGTCTGTGAAGCTTTCTTCCTCACTACTACCTTGGTGTGAGTTGGAGAGTAAGCAGTAACCACCAACTAAACTTCAGTTTATTTCTAGGCTACATGACTGCATTTCCCTTATTTCTTTAAAGAATGGCAATCTTCTTTGTACAGTATTTTAAACATGACAGATTTTTCACGTGCTGAAGGTCATGCCTTCTCTCTAAGAAAATTCTTCAAATGTTAGCCAGATATTTAACCATCATTCGCCTAGTCTCAGAAGCAAATCTGTGCCTAAATGCTAGCACTTCCAATTTGCAGCCACGTTATGGATCTTCTTTCTCTCCTTAGAAGGTAAAACAGGAGATGATGTCAACAAGAAGACTTCCTCTCACCTCTGTCTCAATAGTACTGTAATAAACACAGTTTGCATAGGATTAGTTACTACAGATGTATTATTGTTCTTCAATGAGGAATATATATGCTCCGGGATAAGATAAACATTCTAAATTGGATTTTTCTTCTTCTCCCCAGTACTTTATCTCTCTCTTCCCCAAACAGAAAAAAACACCTCTGCTATTGCTAATAGGAATGGTCAAAACCACTGGTACATAAGAAAAAAATCCACTCCTCTATATGATTACACAAAAAGAATATTTGTAAAAATAAGATCTTGAGGGGGTTTTGTTTGTGGTTTAGGGATGACATTTACATGAATGAAAGAAAATAGGCCACAGTGTTGGTAGATACGCTACATATGGCAGCAACGTACATTCTATAGATGATAGAGTTGCAGAGATCTGAAGTTTTTCTTTCTCTGCCCCCACACAGTTGCTTTCAATAACCTTCAGATGCCCTGCAGAGCTTTTACCAACAGATACAATTCATAAACTTGTATTTTCAGAGTATTCTCAGATTCTGCATTTCTGAGATCTGCTATTTCATTGTGAAGTTTCCATATTTTGTACAATCTTAGACCTTTTTTGTATCTGTTTTTCATTCACTACTAACCGATAATGCATCCTGTTGAATTCATCAAATAATGTTAGATTCTCAACTTGTGAAATGCAGCACATTAGATAAAAAAGTAGCTTATCAGCAAGGAAAACATCACATTTTTAATATAGTACTAATCATTAGCTATATCAATAATCTGAGTTTGAAAAAGTTTAGCAAGAGCCACAGAATGGCCACCAGCTTCTATTTTCTTCTCCTCTGCCTGTTAGCCACTCTAAATGTCCTCACCAGCTGGATTTCAGCACATGGTACATTCAATACACTTCTGATGAATTCCTGTAAATGTCCAGTTTTTATGCTTCAGTATTCTCAACTATTCCTGCTTCCAAGACAACAAAATTTACAATGTGAGGGAAAGCTGTATATTTCTGGCACATGCAGTTGTGCAGATGTTATTCCTTAAGGAAGACTATCTTGATTGCCTTCGTGAATAATGGCTACGAGATGGCAAGAAGCCAACAGTTCTCTTATAGCAGAAGGTATAAAACCACTCTCCTACTGAAAGAAGGCCCCCAGTAGGATAATATATTATTACGCATGATTCAAATTACAGGATCTGCAGCAGGGGAGCTAGTGGCTGAATCAGGACAGCCGCACACAGAATACTGATGATGGGATGATGGAATGCAACATGCATTGAAAAAGCTATGGTTTAGTGTTTAAATCCTCGGTATTTTCAAAGTGACTACAAGGGTCAGTATATAACTGAAGCTCCATAAATAAATTGTACATTATTGCGTGCGTGGAGGGGGGCAATTACCATGTTGTAACAAAAAATTCTATTTAAGAACACTTGTTTAATAAAATTTTGCTTTAGCAAAGACTTGACCTCTCGAAGCCCACTAGCAATAGATATAGTTTTAATTTGGTAGCACAATATTGAATTTGTCTAATATCTGATTCTGTTTCAGCTATTAGAATACTGAAGAGCAAAACCTTGCCTTATTAGATTATGCAGTCTGAAATCTCTGCATTCCACAGTATTCTGAGCTGGTTTTAAATTGTTTGCACAACAAATTACTTTACCCACAAAGAACTAAATCCAAATGTTCAACACAATGTTGGCTTGCCTAAACGTTTTTCCATTTTAATTGAACACATCTCAAGAAAATGTGCATGTTTATTATTAAAAAAACACAAAAACAAACAACAACCCAAACACCAAACCTATTCTCTAATACAGAAAAACTGGGTAGAGAATAGTTTTTCAAGCTAAGATCTGATCTTTTCTATGTAGATTAAGCACGTCCTAAGTAAAGAGAGAAATGGCTAAACAAAAATTCTATATTTCGCTTTGCTGCAACATACCCTGAAGCAGTATGCAAGCTATCCCTTGACTTCCTTTCATACTGCCTCTTGTATTCTGTTATTCTGGTAAATGGATGCAAATCAGGTGCATTGTGTTGAGGTGGAAGGAAGGGGGTGAAATTTGCTCAGAAATGATCTCAGTTCTATTCATTAATAAAATAACATCTTGGCTGAAAGTGGCGAAGAATGAAATATAACAGTACTGAGCTTCACTCAGTTGTAACAGATGCATGTAAGAACCTTTAGAGAAAGCCAGATATGTAAAACGGCCACAGTGAAATGATTTCTAAAGCATTATAGAAAGTACTTAGACCATGATGGCAGCTAAAGATGCAAACTCAGTGCTGCAGCAACACCCTTTTTACCTTCCAAGATGGTTAAAGGTAATCTCAGACTATAATTGGAGGAAGCAGTACCACATTAGGTAAGGACTACAAGAAGCCAAATATACATGAAAGAAGAATATATGCACAATATTAACAATAAAAGACTCAAAGGTTTTATGGGGCCAACAGAAAAAAAAAATAAAAATGGAACAATGCCCGTGGTTACCTGCAGAGACAGCACACAGTTAAAAAAAAATCAGAAAAATGTAGCCCCCGTTTTGCATAGTGATTCAAATTATGCTGGCAGAATAATTAATGGAGGACCTAATCTCTGTGAGGAAAAAAAAAAAAGAAAAAGAAGAAAAAAGGATACGTTAAACAAAGTTCATTACTGCATGATGTAAATGAGTTTCTCACCAGTGATGTCACTGATTGGCTGGGATGTAGAGCTGGTTTCGAACAGTGCAGCATGGCCGGATTGGCTGCTAGCTCTTCTGGTTACTGCCTGCTTGGGCAGCGGTCGAACCAGACACTTTCTGTCTCTCTTGTTGTCGTTTGAAGCAAATCTTGTTCAGCCCAGCTGTGTCTCCATAGTAGTGGCACCCTAAGAGAGTCTCCCTCCTGCTTCCCACAGCTCATCTGTAAGGCGGTCGCTGCTGTGAAATACCAGCCTTTGGCACGGAGCCCAGACTGCGCTGTTAGATCCGTCTATAATACAGAAAAGAATTTTTTTTAAAGCAGTTCTTTCACCGAATTACATCCTAAGAAGGATTAATAAGCACTAAATTGCAACTGATTTGTGGACTTGAAAATTATGTAGCTAGCACACTTTCTGAAATAAAACATTATCTAACCTGCAATAGCACAGCATCATTGGGTTAAAAAAAAAAAAACAGAAAAAAAAAAGAAAGAAGGAAAGAATGAAAGAAAAGCAACAACTCTTCTTTGTTTACCTTAATTACAAAATAAAAAATCTTCATTTTTTTTCTCCCTAGAACGGTACCATATATCTTGGTGCTACGCAAGAATATTTTAAACTCTCGCCAGTTTTCTATTTACATCCAAGTCATTACTTTCAGGTTAAGACAAGGGATCTTAATTAGCATTCTCTTTAACTATGCAAACTGAGACAGGGCGTGAAAGAAAAATGCTGTATGGAAGAGACAGAGAGAAAGAGACAGAGGAAGAAGGGAGAAAAAAAAATCTGTGCAGCTTTTACAGTTCAGCTGTCTGACCCCCTGCAAAAAGAATGCAGTCATATCAACTTTGCCAGACAATGGAGTACCTACAGGCTTTCCTCTAGACAAGTCCTTTATAACCAGTCAGTATTATGTGCTGCAGACAGTGGCCAATCGCTAAGCTGCTTTCTACAGCAGTGACACAATAGGTGCACTGGCCACACTGTCCTCCTAGCCTCTGACAGCAGTTCAGGTTCATTTTTTGTACACTGGAATACACATATGTCTTTAATGTTCCCACTGTATGAAAAAAAAATATCAGCCTAAGCTTGCTTTGTTTTGCCATAATTACATCAGCCTAATTACTGCAGCCGAGCCGCAGTGCCACTGCTCAGAGCGGCGCATAGGCATGCACGTCATATAAATATGCATGAGCACGCCTGCTTATTTAAATACAAAAATGCATCAATTGCTGGTGGTGCCTTTCTGGTTTTGTTTTCTGCATGTCCTTCCTCCCCCTCTAACACCCATTCCTGATAAACCAAATGAGTTAAGGACGCCTAGCAAATACGGTCACCATTTTCTCCCTTTATTTATCCAAACTTTCATTCACTCCGTTCTAATTACAAGCATTGAGTAGGAACAAAAAAACAACAAAACAAATTTCAAATGTAAATGAGTCTCAGTTAGTAAGGGGAAGGGTACTGCAGACCTAGGGCATTTTTCTCCCTTGTCACTAACCATCAGAGTAAGCGCCTGTAAATGAATCTGCATGTACTCCATCACAGCCACGCATCAGATGCCCAGTTCTTATTAAAAGCCCGATGATCCCCCAGCATGTGCATGCATCCAGCTTGTGTGTTTGGGTATTCTGTAATTACAGCATCTCTTGTAACAGTACCTGAATCCGCTCATATAGTCAAAAGATTAAATCATCACTATTCACATATTAGACAGACATAATTGGACACGTTCTATAATGGGAATCACCATGCTAATTTTTCTGATTTTATGCATGGGATTTACATATTCATGAAGAGAATAGCTGTTATGACCGCCGACAGAGCTACATGAAAAGAAAAGACACCATTCTTCAGCATACAGAGTATACAAAACCTAGGGGGAAAAGATGCAGCATATGGCGACAAGGAGGAGAAGTTGTCTGGCTTTCGAAGGTTATTTTATTTCCTATTTATAAATTCTGGGTAGATGGCTTACAAAAACATGTAAGTATTCTGAACACGAAGGCAAAGTAAATCTGTGTTAGTAATCATCCACTGGTAGTTGAAATAAAATAATTTTCCAGTTGGTGCCCAATGTTCTGCAAGTTTTATCTTTGCATTAGAGACCATTTTTAGTTTATGGATGCTTAGGACATACTCATCCATGAATGCACAAAAATAAGAATGATTAAAAAAGGAATAGAAATTCCATCTGATATTTAAAAATCTTTATTTCATATTCTAATGCCTGCTGTGAATTAAGGAACGACATTTTTCCCAGGAAAATTAGGTGTTCATTATCATAGGTGGTTTTTTTTCCCCTGGTTTATTAGAACTGCATGTTTTCCAAATCTGATAAAATATATTCTCTGAGTGACTTTCAGGCTTTATTTTTTAAATAAATAGAAAAACAAATCACCAGAAGAAAGATAATTCAGGCAGTACCATAAACACAGTGTGCACTGATTTTTATAACAATTTCCCCCACCACATGATGCTTACTGTAACCTTCTCCCTTATTTGCATTTAGTATAATTATTTTTAAATGTTTGTTTATCCTCTCTGGTAGCTGCCACTCAAAACAGCCCAAATTTCCTTATAATAGCCAGATAACATCACCTACAGATGTGTGCTTTTCCTTATATTTCCCTGTGTTTGGTAAAGATAATACTACGTACAGCAAGGTGAAAAAAATTAATTTTTCAATGGAAAATTGTAATGTAATAGCCATACGTTTGACAGGCCTTGTGGTATATCAGTTTTCAGAAAATACTGTATTTAACAGTATTACAAAAGAACCAAAAATAGCTTTTTTCTTTACATTTTTATACTATAGATTTCTTTAAATCATATCCCTTCAATGCAGTCATGCAGCAATATTTCTGAAATACAGAAATTATATATTACATTATAAGAATATATATAAAAAGGTGATATAGACTTTTTAGTAAGACATAAATTTAGCTAACAACATTGGAAGTGTATTTTAAAATAATCACAAGAAATTGGTTTTGGCTCTCTAAAGTAGATTTTTTTTTTTTTTTTTTTGGCAAAACCAAAGTAAACAGAAAAAAAATAAATTAAATCCATTAATATTAACTAAAGCATATTTCTTCATCCAGACCACTGTTTTTGTCTCTGTCAAAACAATAAGCTGCCAAATACCTTCGCTGTGTTCGTTTCTACCTAAAATTCAGCCTACAACTCTAAATCTGTGAGCTAATTATTAATTTTTCCCTTTAGCTTAAAGGTCTGGGCTATGACATCATAGAGCACAAAATTAAGCTTCAGTGCTAAAAGGAGAAGGCTTTAGACAGCAGACTGGTGATATAATTTTTAAGGCACGAGCCTTTTAAAAGCCTCTGCATGGCCTCTATTCAAGAACCCCTCTCCATAATGTCAAGTACATCAGTGCTAATTTGAAGCTTTTGTTAGAGAATAACATCTGAAAACTTAAGTATTCATGGAAAATTTGGAGGCAGTTTTGCTTAAAGAAAATATGTAACTGTGTTCTGCGCTTAATGAGAGAAAAAATTCATGTTTCTTGTTTGTAGCAATGAACCCAAAAATTTTCAAGCATTGTATTGTAGAAAATTAAATCTCATACCTCTAAAGGTGGGCAGATTTCGTCTTATTTTATAGTCCCTATCGTACCCCTGTTTGTTGTTTCTTTGGGGTTTTTTAACTCATTCCAGCAGAGTATATGTTTGTAACAATAGTGGAAGTTAAGAAATTTCAGCAGATTATCTGATTTGTTATACCCAGCATCAAATAAGATGGATAATAGTTAAAAAATATACCTGTGTTTAGACTAAGGTTTCTAATTCTAGAACCACACTATGTATCACATCAGTTTTCTACACCCTTCTTTAATTTCAGTTGCTGTTTTCTTTACAATCATCTTTTGCTCTGTATTTGTATAGCACATAGTACTATCAGCCTCAGCCCCTTATTCAAGTTCTTGTAAATTCCCAGAACATACTACACTATGTCAACAGCATTAGTTATGATGATATTTGGTGTATATACTTGCTACATTTTTAGCTTCTGAATTATGATCCTGAATTTTCAAACAACACTCAGGCTCTGGCATCCATATTTAAATTCTAGTCCTGATATAAGCTTCATTCCAGAAAATTACTGCATAACTGAAATTTGAGATCCTAAATAAGCAGGTAATCTGACTTTCAGAAGTGCCAGAAACATGCAGCTCAGTTATACACTACAGGAGCTCCTGTTAACTGAACGGCCTTAATACAGTGCATATGCTAAACACTTGGCTTTGGTAAAGAATCCGGTGTAAATATTGACCTGATCTTTTTCATTTTAGTAATTCTTACAATCCCAAATGCTCTGATGGTGTAGAGCTTTGTGTGCTTGAGCTTGTAACCTTCTGTGGAAAAGCAGCAATGGCTTAAGAGGGAAAACTATAGAGTTCAATATTACTACTTAAAAATTTGTGTCAACTAGTATTGGGGCTGATGTACAATATTAGGTGTGTAAAAAAGTAGCAGTAAAAAAACCTTTAGCTATCATCTAATATCTCTGTGCCTAACATCTGTATCTGAAGAAATGCTAGAAACTTAGAAATTCATTGCCTAGGGCCTAACCAGTTTAGTTACAAAGTATTTTGGCATTAGGGCACCGACAGAGAAACACAAATTAAAATTCACTAAAGGATTTCTACCATTGTATCTTTCATGAGAATATTTCATGAGAATATAATCCATTGTAATATTTCATGAGAATAATCCATTGTATCTTTCACTGAGAACATCCAACCCTACATGGGTTGACATAGTGAGATGTAGTGATTTTTCTCCCTTTTTAAATTCAGATTTTGCAGGAAATTTTGCTGGCTTACATACCATATTCCCCTTATTCAGATTTCATCCTCTCCTCAGGCTCTACTTAGTCCTCCTAAAGGGGAAAAATTGAATGATACGCTTTTGACAGTAATTTAATTAAACTGATTGTACAGGCATGTAAACATATGATTAAGCATCTATTTCTCCACAGTAGCTATAGTGCTGTAAGCACTTTTACCTTGCAGCACACCACCCACCTTAAACCTAATTTCAATTTACCTGTCTCTCATTTATCTGGGAACAGGATACTATGGGAGAAGTTACATGGGCGCTTACTATGTTCTGTGACCTGTTGTACGTTTGTAGCCCACCATAAGCTGTTGCTGTAACTGAGTTACCTGAACTAAATAGATGATTTAACATAGTTTTCCTTCTTTTTTCTTGCACATGCATGAAGTTAAACTCAATAAATGTTCCTCTCCAGTAGCAAACACTCTGGGTTATATCACTTGATAAAAGTAACCAAATACTAAATGATGGATGTACCTCTAAACGCTTTATTTCAAGACAGAATGAGTCTGTCTGAAGGCTGGTAATTGCTATGGTACTGTTGAATGACGGACTTATCAGAACACAGACAATAATTTCAGCTTTATTAGTCTCCTTATTCATGATGAGGTACGAGTGCTACGAAGAGCACTGAACGCGCCCACATTCATCATGACGGATTTTCGTTGTTTGTTTTGCAGACACATTTGGAATTTCTTAATCTGCACAGAACATGAGAACCTGCTTTTAATGGAGCCTACTTTGGCTAAAATTTCAGCACACCACGTAACCAGCAACCAAGCAGAAAGCCTATGGTACCCTAGCTGTAACTCCACTTTTCCGTCACCTGTTTAGTAATCTCAGGTTAATGCTCCTCAAACTCAGAACAATCCCTGGGCAAGATTTGGTGATCTTTGTTTAGTGTTAAACAACTAAATGCCAGCTGGCCTCAAGGGACACAAGACCATGAATCCTGTGCCATCCCTGTTAGGCATGTCTACTCCACTAAATGCACTGCCACAGAAAGTTATGCAGTCTTGGGCACCATTTGCAGTACATTATCATTGTGTTATATCAGGATGTGTTGATGGTGGCTGACTGGCTGCCAGATGCTCAACCACCCAACTACCTCACTCACTGGCTCACCCCTATCCTCAACAGGAGAGGGGAGAAAATAAGATGCAAAAGCTCATGGGTCACAATAAAGACAAGGAAATCACTCACCAATTTCCGTCACTGGCAAAACGGTATTGACTTGAGGAAAAACAAGCTAACTCATTGCCATGCCCTAGTGCCACAGAGATCATATAAAAAAGAATCATAGAATAGTTAGGGTTGGCTAATAGATACGGTTGGCTTTCTGGGCTGCAAGCACACACTAGCTGGCTCATGTTCAGTTTCTCATCAACCATCACCCCCAAGTCCTTCTCTGCAGGGCTGCTCTCAATCTCCTCTCTGCCCAGCCTGGAGCTGTGCCTGGGATTCCTCTAACCCAGGTGTAGGACCTTGCACTTGACATGGTTAAACTTCATCAGGTTGGCATCAGCCCACCTCACAAGCGTGTCAAGGTCCCTCTGCATGGCATTCCTTCCTTCCAATGTATCAACCGAACCACACAGCTTGGTGTCATCGGCAAACTTGCTGAGAGTGCACTCAATCCCAGTGTCCATGTCACCGACAAAGATGTTGAACAAGACCGGTCCCAACACCGACCCCTGAGGGACACCATTCATTGCTGGTCTCCAGCTGGACATTGAGCCATTGAGCACAACTCCTTTGCTGTGCGGCCATCCAGCCAGTTCTTTATCCACAGAGTAGTCCACCTATCAAACTGATGTCTCTCCAACTTAGAGACAAGGATGTCATGTGGGACAGTGTCGAATGCTTTGCACAAGTCCAGGTAGATGACATCAACTGCTCTACCCCTGTCCATCAGTTCCATAGCCCCATCATAGAAGGCCACCAGATTGGTCAGGCAGGATTTCCCCTTAGTGAAGCCATGCTGGCTGTCACCAAGCACCTTGTTGTTCTTCATGTGCCTCAGCATGCCTTCCAGGAGAATCTGCTCCAAGATGTTGCCAGGCACAGAGGTGAGGCTGACTGCTCTGTAGCTCCCTGGGTCATCCATTTTCCCCTTCTTGAAAATGGGGGTTATAGTTCCCTTTTTCCAGTCATCAGGAACTTCACCTGATGGACAGTGGCTTAGCAACTTCATTTGCCAGCTCCTTCAGGACCCGCAGATGGATTTCATCAGCTCCCACGGGCTTGTGCACGTTCAGGTTCCTAAGATGGTCTCAAACCAGATCCTCTCCTGAGGTAGGCCTAAGGTCTTCATTCTCACAGTCCCTGCAGTCTGCCTTCCAAGACTTGGGTGGTGTGGTCAGAGCATTTGCCGGTAAAGACTGAGGCAAAGATGTCATTAAGAACCTCAGCCTTCTCCAAATCCAGGGTAGCCAGTTCTCCCGATAGCTTTTGGAGAGGGCCCACATTGTCCCTAGTCTGTCTTGATTTGCAATGCACCTATGGAATCCCTTCCTGTTATCTTTCACATCCCTAGCCAGGTTTAATTCTAACTGGGCCTTAGCTTTTCTAACCTGGTCCCTAGCTTCCCAGACAACATCCCTGTATTCTTCCCAGGCCACCTGTCCTTGCTTCCTTCTTTTATAAGCCTCTTTTTTACCTCGAAGTTTCCTCAGCAGCTCCTTATGCATCCAAGGAGGTCTCCTGGCCCTCCTGCTGCACTTCCTTCCAGTTGGGATGCAACACTCCTGAGCTTGCAGCAGGTGATCCTTGAATATCAACCAACAGTCTTGGGCCCCCCTGCCCTCTAGGGCTCTATCCCATGGAACCTTCCTAAGCATGTTCCTGAAGAGGCCAAAGTCTGCTCTCTTGAAGTCCAGGGCAGTGAGCTTGCTGCACGTTCTTCTCACTGTCCTGAGGATCTCAAATTTGACCATCTCATGATCGCTGCAACCAAGGCTGCCCTGGAGCGTCACATTTCTAACCAGCCCCTCCCTGTTGGTGAGCACGAGGTCAAACATGGCACCTCTCCTTGTTGGCTCCTCTATTACTTGCAGAAGGAAGTTGTCTTCCACACAATCGAGGAACCTCCGGGATTGCTTGTGCCGAATCTCCTACAGATATCAGGATTGTTGATGTCACCCATGAGCGCAAGGGCCTGTGAGCTTGAGGCTATTCCTAGTCTGTCTATACAGCACTTCATCCACTGGGTCCTCTTTATCAGGTGGTCTGTAACAGATTCCCACAGTAATGTCCCACATGTTTCTTCTCCCTTTAACTCTCATCCACAAATGCTCTGTTGACTGATCACCCGTCCCGCAGACAGAGTTCCATATTCTCTAGCCTAACAGAATCCCTATATCCCTAACATAAATAGCAACTCCCCCCTCCCTATCTGCCGAGCCTGTCTTTTCTAAAGAGCCTGTAACTTTCCATTCCAACACTCCACCATAGGAACCATCCCACCATGTTTCTGTGATACCTATTATATCATATTCCCATAGACGTGCACACACCTCTAATTCCTCTTGTTTGTTCCCCATACTACAGGTATTTGTATAGAGGCATCTGAGCCAAGCTCCAAATGAAGCCGGCTAATTGGCTGGAGCAGCTGGAATATCTCTACATTGCTCTGAGCATTTATTATAGGTGCTGGCAACTGACTGGGTGTGTTGGGATGGAATGATGCCCCCCTCCCTCAACACATCTAGTTTAAAGCATTTTTGACCAGTCTGGCAAGCCTCCTACCAAAACTGTTCTTCCTCTTCATTGTTACAGCAGTTCCACTAGCCCCCAGTAGACCTGGCCTACTAAATCAAGTCCCATGTTCTAAATACCAAAATCCCTAACTATGGCACTGCTCTTCTAACCTGCCAAATCAATGTAGCCTTTTTAAGGTACTCTTTATCCTGGAGAATTGACGAAAAGACAACCTGAGCTCCAGAGCCCCTAACCACCTCTCCCAGGGCTCTGTAGCCCTTCATGTTCTCCAGGCGACTGCTATCTATACCACTACCATCCACATGGATCACTAGAAGTGGGTAATAGTCAGTGGGGCCGACTAGAGCAGGCAGCTTCTCTGAAACATCCCTGATCCAAGCCCCTGGTAGGCAATACACCTCCCTTGAGACTGGGTCAGGCCAACAGATGGGTGCCTCTGTGCCTTTCGAAGTAGCTCCCTACCTAACCCACCACTTTTTCCTGGCAGCACCTGTAGCGAACTTCTTTACCAGTACATCAGCCTGCTGTTCATGGTGCAAGTGCTTCCTTGTTAGCCCCCTGCACAACTGCAAAGCGGCTCTGGGTGGGGACAACAGATTTAGGAGGAAGCCCCTTGCTTTTAACTGTCCTCTTCCTCCCTTTGTTGGTTTTTTATTTTTGTTGTGTTTTGGTTTGGTTGTTTGTTTTTGTTGTTTGGTTTTTTTTTTTTTTGGGGGGGGGGGGGTGGTGGAGTGCTTTTTTTTGTTACTATTTCAGCTTCCTGGATTAATGCCCTCTTTCTTTCCTCCATGAGCTACAGTGGACGCTTGAGGCCCCTGCACAGTTCTGGCTCCTGGAGCAAGCAGTCCTTTTTCTCCTCAGCCTTCCCTGACACCTTTCAGCCCATTGACTGCGTCCCGCAGCTCAGCCCCTGCTGCAGGAGGACCTCCACCGGGGAGCACCGAGTGCAGCCCTGCCCATTGCGCACCCTCCCCTCAGGAGAGCAGTGCAGGCGCTCTCTACACCCTGAGCTCTGCACTGCAGCCTCCCCTCTCACCGGCTCAGTCTGGGTGCCTACACTGGCCACTGCCGGGGCAGCCAGGGCAGAGCTCCCAGACCGGGCCCTCGTCATGAGGCGAGCGCTCACCATCCCGCTCGCCTGCCCGCTCGAACTGACGCGCCCCGCCAGTTCGCCGCGGTCTCGGTCGGTCAGGCTCCCCGGGGCTGGTGCTGTCCCTCCTGGCTCAGCCCCCTGCGAGTCCCGGCGCTCCGCAGCGGAGCTGCCGGCTCCTGGGCAGGTCCTGTCGAGGGCCTGAGGCTCCCTCGGTGGGTCTCGCCGCTCTGAGTTGAGGCTGCTGGACGCTGAGCTTCCCCCCGCTCAGGTGTTGAAGGCGTCCCTTCTCGAGCTACTCACCTCAGCAGCTGATGAGGAGCAGGAGTCAGTCAGTCGGTAAAAGCTCCCCACTGCCACTCCTTTCTCCTCACACTCTTCCCCTTCTTCAGCATGGGTCTTTTGTACAGGCTGCAGTCCTTCAGGATAAACCTGCTCCTCTGTGGGTCCTTTACAGGCTGCAGTATGGATACCTGATCCACAATGACCCTCTCCAGGGGCTGCAGGGGTTTCCAGCTCAGGCACCTGGATCACATCCTCCCCTCCTGCTCTTCTCCCCTCTGTTCTCAGGGCTGTTTCTCACTTTTCCCTTCACATCCACGCAGCGTTTTCCCTTTCTCCCCCAGGCTTTCTCCAGGCATCACCGCTGTGTCTGTGGGGCTCAGCTGTGCCCTGAGGTGGGTCCACTGGATCTGGCTGGAACTGGCTGTGCTCCAGCATGGGGCAGATCAGGCTGCTCCTTTCAGAGGCCCCTGCAGCCCCTGACAGAGCCTATGTACCTGAACCCAATGTACTCTGTTGCCTCTCTTGACTGAAAAACTTCAACAGTTCACACACACATTTCTCCTTAGCTGATAATGTGTTTAAATGAACGCACAGCATGTTCGTAGTTTGCCTGCGTGAAACACTATAGCACTTATGGCTTTTCATCCCAAGCTGAAGTTTCTCTACAGTCTATTTCAGTTTTCCATGGACAGGTATCCTCAGTGAGCCCTCAGGATAAAACACGTATAAAGACCATTTTCTGACCAATAATTAAATTCCCTCTACAAACAGATACAAGAAACTCCTGCTGCTGTCTCACCTCCACAAAGGTGGAGACATAGAAAGAAAAACTCAGACAAGAATTGCTCAAACCCTCTCTCTGACTTCTCCAGCAATTATGCTGGGGTGATCTAAGAGGTTACTAACCCCATTTATGAATCTGCAATGCAGGAGCAGGACAACCCTTTGAGACCAGAAGCATCAGAAACAGCTTTCACTATCAGCAGCTGCTCTACCCAGACCTACAGGTCCAGCCACTGACAGATAACAGACTGCTCCGTAGACCTTTTGAGCTTCTCCAAACAAACATATTGCTGCAGAAAAGGAACAACAGTTATAATAATGCCTACTTTAACTGGAAAAGGACAAAAATGATTGACCAACTCAAGCCCAGACACATAGTCGTGGGAATATCCAGAAGAGGCCACCTAAACACTTTCTTTTTGCCAAGGAGAAAACTTGTGCATCTATTACATTAGGTATTCCCTGTTTGTGTAATTCTTAAGAAGCAGAGCCAGACATCAATCAAAGAACCCTATGTGTTACTTTAATAGCGAGGATTAATAAATTATAGGTTTCCTAGTATAAATATATGTGTATTCAGTACAAGCTTCTGTTTGAAACATATTGATAATTGTGAAAGGATTTGGACTGTTCCCAAGTCAAACTGCGCACTCGATGCAATAACAACCGTCCCTACAATGTTCACAGCCACAGTCTGTATCACCACCTTGTCCTTGATTTAGCACACCTTGGTGATGCCCAAATCCTTGACAAGTCTATCTTTGACAAAATTAGTATACGATGATCCTCTGATGCAACACACAAGGCACATAAGAAATGAACAAGGGAACACGAAACTAAAATACCGGTGCCGCGTGGCTCCCACCATCCCTCCCAGTAGAGTGATACTGCAGTTGAGCACTGAGAGTCTGGCCCAGTTCTTCTGGTGAGCAGGCTTCTCTGCACAGAGCTAGGAAATCCCTGCTCTAGAGGCACATGGCTGGATTTCTCACCCCTGTCTCCTGACGGGAAAGGTCAAGGATTGCTTCAAAAGGGCTCAGGATTTCTTGCGCTCTGGCGACTGGGCAGAAAGTCAGAAGAGTCTCTGCCTTGCCAGAGGTTCTGGTCTGAGCAACATGTGCTTTAAAAATTAAGATTCTCTGCTGTTCCCCGTAACTGTTTAGGCTGTTGGTTTGTTTGTTTGTTTCAACTTGTCTGGGACTAAAGTGAACAAGCCTAAGAAGTTTCTTTGGAAACCCTGCATTACTTGCTTTCCTGAAGGATTTAACTAGAAAAACTGAATTGCTACAGCCAGGTTAGTTAAGCAAAGGATGACCAGTTACCTGAGTTATTTTCAACAGTTGTCACCCTAGGTTCACAGCCCACATGGTCAACCCACAAAGCTCTTGATGAACAGTGTTATCAGAAATTGATTCTGCACTGGGAGGTTGCCTGAGAAACCCGCATCTGTGTCCATGATCAACAAACGCCCTGCTTTCAGACCTTCCTACCGATGCCACTCACAGCCAGACATCTTCCTGGAGAGACACTGGACTAGGCTGCAAATAGTGGCATACTTCAAAACCAGTTTCCAATCTAGTTATTTCTGAGGATCAATAACTTGTTCTAAGAATAAATAAAGGCAAGGGAGACTGAAATGAGATATGCAGAGGGACTTGCAGAGAAACAAAGCTGCTTTCTTCATTCTCACTGATGAAATAGCTCTTTATGCAAAAGAACTAAAGGCTTTGGAGCAAACACTGATATAGAAAACACAGCGTGAATGTTGCTCAAAGCATTATTCTATTTCTGCTTTGCCAAATAAGCCTTAGCAGCCATTTCCAAGAACTTTACATAGAAGGAACCAGTCAGGAAGGGAACAAAAATTATTTGTATAAATAATACATCTCAATATATCTGTTGAATATTACACTAGTATTAATTCAGTTATCCTCAAAATACTCCTGAAAGGTATGGCTGTTACCTTAGTAATTTTACAGGTGGGACTTCATTCTCAGAGATATGAAGCTAAAAAGGCAGCAACTAGAAATGAAACATTCATCCCATAGATCCTCCTTTCTGTGAAAGTATCTAGAGCAAAAAGAGGAATCAGCCTCATCTATCCTATTTAAGAATTTAGTGTTAGTTCAGCTTAAAACACTTAAAACTTTTGTTAGTTTTCATTATACTTGTATGCAGTACAACATACATGGAACATGTTTTTTACATAAGGAAAAAATACAGATGTTAACTCATCTGTAGCTACAGTAAGCACCAGTGAGAAAGCAAAGGAAGAAAATTTGAGTAGGTAGATTATCCAGATCTCCAAGCTTGTAAGCATGCACACAACTCTTGTAGCAGGCTGACAAAACATTATTCTGCAATAAGGTTTCCCAGTACTCAGTATTTTTTTCTTTAAAATATCAAAATTCTTTGAATGCAATTACTGAAACTATATATGAAAGGACAGCTAATCCTACACTCTATAAAATTCATTTCTCTCTGAATAATATTTGGCTCCTGGATTTGAGGCGTGATACAAGAACAGGCTGCTCCTCTCCCGTGGGCTGTGTGGGGGAAATGCTCCTGACATCCATTAGCTTTCTTTGCCATAGCTCTAAGATATACCTTCCCACACCAACTAAAAGATGGTGAATACCACAAGGACCTTTATAATTGCATAGATAAAATACAATGTCCATATTAACTGTTTCCTTGTTCATTTGTTTTGCTTCAAAAAAAGACCTCTTGGCCTTCTTGAAAACAGAGGTGGGAGATAGAGGGTGGGAGAGGAAGTCCTAATGAATACATGCTTAAGGAAACTTTCAGGGATTTCACTGTGGGATTCCCATTAGTGTCAGTGGGGTTTGTTTAGGGATTTAGCTATACAATGCTTTGAAAACATGCATCTCAGTGTTGGTAGGAGGACATAACTGCTCTGAATCTGTATTTACCGGCGTATCTCCAGCCAGGGAGGTTAACAAAAGGTTTAACGGGAAGCAGTGGCAGGATAGTGGTAATTCTGCCAATTCTGGCAATTCTGCCTGTCCTGCTGGGCTCTCAAACCTATTTGACATGTCATTTCATGCCATTATTGTATAGCTGGGCAAAATGCAGGCACAGAATTATGTGCGCTGTGTCAGCCTGCCCAGAACATTCAAGCGAGGAAAAACACTAGAGAACTTAACATATTTGGGTTCAGATTCACTTCCCACCAATTAAAACATTCAGATTTTTCTAACTTATTAAGAAAAAAACCCAAAACAAACCCAACAAAACAACAAAGAACCTCATAAAAATTCAGGAACAAACTCCTGTTACTTGTACCCTTTTCAACACCTTGCAATTTAGCTTTTAATTAAGACTTTGATAAAAGCCTTAAGTAACAGGGGGTTTTGTGCTAAGAATTCTATTTCTACCCCTATCTAAAGAATTAGTTTGCACTTTATTATTCAAAAAAAAAATTATCAAAAAGGAGCAATCTTCAAGACATATCTGACATGCAAGATATATTTAGCATTAATTGTTCTGAAGGAAGCTAGGAAAGGAAAGGAACAGAAGAAAAATCCATGAGGCAATGAGGATGCAATCAACATCATTCCTTGAATGCTCAGGAATACATGTACCGAGAGGAATTCAACAAGAGTTATGAGAAGGAATTCCCTGGTGGTGAGATTTTTGTCAAGTTGTCAAGTTTTTGTTGAGAAATAAATGGGTTTCTCCAGACAAGACAGCATCCTAACCTGCCTCATGGTGCCAGGGTAATGTGGAATTTCATTCCCCTGCAAATCTGCCCACAAGACATGAAAAGTACTGTCCCGAGAAAGTAGTCATGTGGCTAGTACTACAGTAAGAGAAGCTCAACCAGCCTATCACTTTGTTCCCAAATGTTGGTGTGCAGCAAACCCACATCTTCTGGGAGTACCCCCTCCACTACAAAATAGGTCTTCAGACATGAAATCCATGTAGACAATATGACCATAGAAAGAACTATTGAATAAAGACCAAATGAACATGATGCATGTGAGATGTACAAATGGACTGTGGATACGAAACACATAATTTCAAGTTAAAGTCAGAGCACTAATGTCTGCTATGTTGCTATGCAATGTCTGAACCTATGGCTTGCTGCTGTAAACCTCTTTATATGAACTTCAGGGCATCGAGGAATTGACATTGATCATCAATTGTGCTGCAAGCTACCTGTCCCATATGTTGACACAGCAATATTATTTTTTAAACAGGAGACAGACATCACATATCATCCCATTTTTTTTCAGCATAATCGCCCAAGAAAGACATTAACGGGTGCAAGTGTCTTGCTCAGTTTGGCAGAACAATGATGAGAACTGTCCAACAGTCAGAGAGGGTTTAACTTATTGCCCAATTCTACACAAGTCCTCCATACATATACTGTTAACAACGTAAAGTTACAACATCTTACCATCACCCTTCTGTTACAACACAACGATGATGAGAAACAGCATATAGTTTCTTTACATAAATGTAACACACAGATTCGTATGTGCTCTCTCTCTTGCAATGGAGGGAAATGAACATAATTCTCAAGTGCTCTGATCTACCTGGTCCTCTGTTTCCTTCATTTCTATTTTCATCCTGCTTTTCAGAGGCTGCAGAGGTCTGATTCTGGCCCCTAAAACTTGGGATGAAAAAAAACTCAGTTTTCCCTAACCATGATACAGCTGTTCCATATGCCAACCTGCACTGATCCAAATAATACATCCCCATGGCCTTTGACAAGCTTTATCAGTAGTGCTAGGTAAGGAACACTAATACCACTGTTGATGTCAGGTGTCTTGTATTCTACAATTGCTGCACTTATATAGAGGCACTCTCCAACTAATAACCAATGCTAAAACCACTGAGGAGTATAGGATTTACGCATCATGAACTTTTTTTATTGCAGTAAACCAAAACTAATGACATGAACATATCTGATCTTTCTAGTCATTTGCATGATATAAAGTACTTTGTTCCACGACCTACCTGATACGTATTTCCAAAAAAAAAATCAAGAATTACTATATAAAGATATATATAATAAATATATACAGAGCAACAAGAAACACACTTATGATCAAGAAAAAGATTAAAGTCAGACTGAAAAGCCTCGAATGGGTATTGCTGTCAGGTAAAGGTATGTGTTTCACATGCGCACATTATGCATGGACACTGAAACAGTAAAGTATAAGATTTGCTACAGAGGCACATGTATACGAAATAATGTTTAGATGCTGTTGTTCACATATGTGCTATTCTAAATGGAAGGAAGATTTTTTTTTCTCCTCTCAAATTCTGAAACTGGAAGTAGCAATTACTTATTTTTCTTCAGAAGGCACGCCACCTATTTTGTTTCCTCTAACACACTTCACTCAATGTATCAGAAATTCTTCATGTTCCACAAAACATACTGCAGAAGGTGTATAAAGGAGAAAGACAATGTTGCATACACCTTTTAATACTTAGTATCAGCCCAGCCAGGTTATACTTCAAATGCAAGCCTGGCCGTCTAAAACCAGTCAAGAAAGTTCCTTTATATGATACATTTTGCCATATGCAGGAAAATAGAGCAATTCAACATGACAAATGCAAATACAGCAATGGACAGCAGTCAGATCTTGCAAAACCTTGAAAGAAAAAAAGTAAATATGTTCCCTTAATTATTGTCAGATGACATATATGACATATAAGTCATCTGCTGTCTTATGTGAATCTCTCAGAAAAAAAGCTTTGCAGCCTTTTGGTGTGGAAATTTACATAGGCCAGCTTCAAACCACTGAGCATCTCGCATGGCCACAAACCATGCCCTCTCAAGTGTTACATCCCATTGCCCCAGCACTGTTTAGAAAGCTACACCCTGCTGTTTGTGAGCACACAAGACATCTTTGTCTTCTCATGCTGAAAAGTCAAGGCTGACTTCAAAACTGAAACAGTCTTGTCACTGAAAATTTGATCAGGTTTTCGTCCATTGCAGCGTTCAGATTACATTTCTAACAAATACCACAAGCAGCAAAATGCTTTTGGCTATTAAATCCCTTATGTAAGTGTTGAAAGTAACTCAAACCAGCTGAAGCAATGTGCAAGATACATGGATAGTGTCACTATTCTTGTTGTTAAATTTCTATTGGGCTGTTGATAACTGATGACACCCACTGGAACATGATTCTTTATTAGTTTTTGGGACTCTAAATAGCATTACAGTTTCAACTGCTACCTTAACTTCTGAGAGATTTCATTATAACACTCTAGCAAACCAGGAAACATGATGACAAGGTGTAACATTTGACTTTTCCTGACGTGGCCAGTCTAATGGGGAGCCAGAAATGCTTTCACTTAAAATGAAAGTGAAAGGGAAAAAATATAACTTAGATTTCTCTTGTGCTGCAGTAATAATTACCTTTATCCACCATGCTACTCATATCAGCCATGGTGTGCAATGGATGTCCCAGTAAAGTACTAAATGAACCATATTGCCTGGAAGTGGTTGTACTTGCTAGTCATGGTTCTAGCAGGTTAATAAAGGTGCATATCTAACCATTTAGTATAATTACTGGAAACAAAGGGATTGTTTTGTCCCAAGTAATTCTGTGTACTCTTGAGACAGTGCAAATGAACAATCCCTCCTTCCTCTTCCTTGTCCCACACAACTATCCAAGAAGAACATTTAACACAAAACTGTGCAGAGGTTACTGCTACATAGCCATAAATGCAGCTAGATGAGTGAAAATAGGTGTACACATCTGGTAATCAAATCTCCTGGACAGAGCTAAAAATGAGAAAAATGTTGCTTGATAGGAAGAGAGGCACCCAGCCAGGAAAGCAAGTCTCAGCAAGAAAGGGAAGGCAATATAACTCACTGACTGTGCTGATGGAACTCATGGGCATGAGGTTCAGTGGAGGCCAGCAAGAGAAAGGATGTATGGTAAAAAGGGAGTAGAGAGCATGAGGGAAAGCTGAAACAAATTCAGTCTTCCAGAGAATGGAGGGGGAGGAGGGAAAGACTGAAACTGTCAGGCAAAGGAAATGCAAAGGAACGGACCCCATTCTCTTCATCCACCTATAACAGACTCTCCAGGCAAAGACCATTCCTGCTTCAGAGTTTAGCAATCAAGTATATGTTTGTATGGGATCTTGGCCTCTGAATATTGCAGAATTATTTTTAAAACAACAAACAACAACAGTAATAGTTCTCAGTAATTGTTCAACAGTAATTTTCAATCCCTGAAAATAAAAAGAAATAGAGAAGATTAAACTATGATGCTCAGTTAAGAGCATCATAATTGATGTTTATACTACTGCTGTTAGTTCAGTTTAAAAACTGCAATGCAATTCAGAATTAGGGCCAAATTTACTTGACAACATGAACAGCAAATACTCCTGTAAAGTGTATTATAAGTGATCCAACACCATTAACAAAGGTTTATACAAAGAGAGAGAATCAATCTATGAGCACTATTGCAGAAAGAATTAAAGGATGAACTTTACATTTTTTTTAGTTTGTTATCATTTTAAAGCAATAAATTGAAAAAGTAATAAAAAATATCCTAAGCTCATCTCCAAATAATATCAGTTGCTGTGACGTCACCATTTTCCACCTCATTTTAAGAGGCCTAAAAGCCTCTGAATATCTGGAATGCAAAAAATTACTCTTCACACTTCACTTGTGTATTTATTTGAACTGAACACAAAAGTTTGGACCCATGAGCCCTTATTTGTTCCCATAGTTCCCCCTATACTTTTTATCCCCATCACTCATTCTGTGTTGGAAAAGGCTTGAGAATTGCTTTTTCAAAACCCACTAATCAATGTTCTGAAAATGTTACAGTGTATACCTGAAGCAGATTCCAAATGGACCAGTTAATTTTAGCAAATCCTATGCATTTTTTGAAAAACAAAAACTAAATCAAAATGAACAACAAAAATTACCCCAGAAAAAGACAGCCATAAAATCAAGTATACATGATCGGGACATGGATAACCTGACCCTACCTGACATTTACATTGCAGTCATGCTCTTCATATGTTGTTCGTTCTTTCTTACTTTTATGCACCACTTTCTTTTTCTTTCATTCTTAAATTGCTTTCCAAACAAGAACTATAAAAATAGTCTGTTGCAGTCCCCAAATAGAAGAGTTATTTATTTTTTTTACTCTCTCCTGTGGTTTTATTTAGCTTCAAGTCACAGATTCCGACATGAGGCTACAGAATAAATTTCAGTTTACTTACCTATTTTATTTTTGTAACCAGGAACCATTCCTGGTAACATATTTTAAGAACTAGAATGTTAACTTCCCCTTCATAAGGCTGTTGTCAAACAGCATATTCCTAAAACAGTATCCTCCCTGATGATAAAAATTTTTTCCATCTTCTAATAAGGACGTATCTATGTTATTGACACAGTCTCACACATTATACTGGGCAGGCAGTACAGCAACAAGTGTTAAAAGCTGTTCTGAGGTCAAAAGTGGTCTACAACAAATGCTTCTAAAATTGTGTAACCACCTAATGTATTAGTCTTTGGTTTAGGATAACTGAGAAATGATCAGTGGATATCTAAGTATTCAGATTTTTCTCTCCTCAGTGGTGAAATCGTAATAACTTATTCTATAAACTGACCGCTTCATACCAGAGATATGAAATACATATGTTACTATCAATTAGTTACAATTCTGACACCACTTTGTGCTTCACTAACACATGCCGGTCCAATAGCAGAGGTTGAAAACTTCTCCAGAAAGAATAAAGACCACCTCTCTTTTTTGCATTTCTGAATGTTGACGACACTGCTTCATCTTATTTTTAGACCTTATTTTCTGCATCATAGAAAATAGAGTAAGGTTCCCTCCAACTCCTTTTTCCTCTGATGCTGTTGTTGTACAGCTCTGATCATTAAGCACTAATAAAAGGTAAGTGGCATTTCTGTAAACCCTTGAGCATCTGCGCTTCGTAAGAGCTAGGAATTACTTGTCCTTCTGGTTAGCATTTTTACTAGGCTTGTAGTACTTAGCTGTAGTAGATAGGAAACTTTTGGTGTGGGTATGAAATACTTAGTATATTAATTAAATTTGTATTGTAACAAAACTCAGCTGATCATGTCTGATCAGTCTGATAGTCTGGTTAATGGAAAAGGTGTTTCCTATTCCCTTTCCTAACAGTCATCACAGTTGCAAGACAAACATTGGTCTGTTTCTCGATAGCTGATGAGTTTGAGATAACCGTGCACAGATCAACTTCTATAAAATAATCTATATTTATCTGTTGTGTACAAAATACATGTTGTGGTCTACTTAGATCATTTTGGGGAAAAAAAAAACTTCTGGCCTAGATCTGCTGCTTTAGTTCTATCATCCAGGACACTTGGCACATGTTTGGAGACAATGGAGGGGCAGTGTAGTTGGAGCTCTGACGCCGTGAAGATGAAATTTAGCTTGCTCATTTAGAGAATCCTTTCCCTCATTTAGCCACAGGGAACAGCAAAGAAGTTTTAGCTATTGTTTGACAGAATATAGATTTGAGACAAGACACCTGCAAAAAAATCCTTTAAGCTTCTTCTCCATCCCCAGCATCATGAATCGCCCACAGAGAAATAGAATAACAGTTGAAAAGACACTATTTCCAACCAACAAAGCAATATTCAGTGGTATTTTCAGGAGACTTGTCTGCTCTATGTGTGTATATTTAATCCAAACCATTTTAAGACACCTTTAATGCCTAAACATTCAAATACAAACCTTCTAGACTATCACAGCATCTTTTTCATTCCTATTCCCTGATGAAACCTGATGGAAGAGGTATCCATAGGATGTCCAGTTCCAATACAGTAAGCTTTCCCCAACTTGTTTTAGTTGACTGATATCCAAAAAGGATAATACTAATTTTCATTTATGTGAAACTTCTGTAATTTTAATCCAGATATGTTTAAAGATATTAGCCTTTTCCAGCAGTACAGTATTAAGAAAAATAACTAGCATAAAGAAAATCAGGTCAAGAGATAAAAAGAAGTTTTTAAAAAAGAAAACCATACAGATTTTTTTTATCCATAAGAAGTTTTAGAGGTTGGGTTTTCCTTCATTTGAGATCCTGATCACAGTGCTCTGAAGAAAAACATATACGTACGCAGTTACAAATTTAATAACTGCTATCCAGCTGTACAAGTCATCCATTAGAAGCCTCTGGATATTGGGTGCTCCTAGTTTTAAACTAAACTACCTGTAACAAATGAAACTTTACAGAAACTCAAATAAAAAACTACGGAGGGTGCCCGTATATGTTTGGTATGCAAGTTGCTACACAGAACATGACCCTCACAGAATATGCTTTCTCCTCTGCAATATTTTTACTGAATCAGAAGATTGTGCTTTAAACACATAAAAAAACCCCATTCTAATAGGTTACAAAAGTGGGATAACTTTTGTCCCAGTGTCACACCTGTGATACACACCAGTGCAGGCTGTGGGAAGGGAAAGCAAAAAGATTTGTTCGTGGATTTTTGTCTTTCTCTAAGAATTACGGAGCAGGCAAGGAATCTGTTTAACAGGACAACTTTGCTTTCTATCAGATTTGTAAAGCAATGCCAATGAACACTAATGCATCTGATTACAGGCATCGCACAGCCAAATGGTTACTTGAATGAAATAAAATCAGATTTTATGGCCTTTACCTGCCATGGATCCCATCTTTGCTCTGAATAAGAACAAGGCATGGGCAGCTGCACTTTGCAAGTTAAGGACTGGATTTGATAAACGAGCACAGCACCCCTCATACACAACATATTAAGAACATGCTTAAACTCTCTTTACTAAAATAGAACCAGAAAATGAGTGCAAAGCTTTGCTGATATGTGAAAGGACTAAAAAGTGAAAAAAGAAAATTGACTAGATTACCAATTAAATTTCCAAGCTCAACATCCAGAATAGCAAGGACCTTTCCACCTCTCCCCCACCTTAAATACTGGGGTAAAAAACCACCTTGGCTCAAACCAACAGAAATTCTAAAACCAAGCTGTGATTCTTCTCTCTTGTGGACATAGGGCACAAAAAAATGTAGATTACCTTTTCATTTCTATATTGCACTATGTTCTGTAAATGCTAGTTAAGATCCTTTGAGATAAAGTGAAACAGCACACCTTAAATAAGCTTCTGTAATAACCTGTCAAAGTTCAATGAACAAATTAACTTCAATAAAGATATGTGGAGGCACTTGGACTGAGAGCATAGACATATCCATCTTCAATTGAAAGCTAGTATTTAAATTTAGGACAAGGGTTCCTGCTCAGAACAAGAGATAAAAAACAACAAACACAAAATACTCTCCTTTTGTTTGAACGATACTTTCTGTAGTTCATCTCCTTCTTAAATTAAAGCCACATGGACAAGAAAATCATCCACTGATAAAAGTCTTTTCCTGGCTGAAGTCAACAGCAACCACCATTTTTTTGTGGCCATTGTTTCAGCACCAGCTTCCAGATGAAGAACAGAGGGATGATGATACCATTAATCACTGGTCAGCCAGAAGGGGAGATATTAAAGAAACAGGAGAAAATTGACTTATTTAAAGTAAGGATAATTTTTTTATTCACCCTGTTTGGTATTACTCATGAAGAACCTGAACAATCTATACCTCAATCTTTTATATCAAGACTAAAATGTAGACACAGTAAAATATTTATGAAGCTATTTATAGTCCCTACTAACCCAGTTCAGGCTGAGGACGGCAAGGAATACATCTGGCCACTCCTTCTGCCAGAATTAGTTTTACAGCTGGCAATTCTAAAAGGCTGTGTCATTGTATCAGTTAGTCGGCTGAGCTATAAAATTCATCAGGTTGCAAACCCTATATTCCAGAAGATGAAAGATGAGCCAGACTATAAATTTCCTATGCTTAGATAATACCTGATTATTTATTTTTCAAATGTACTGAGAAGATATTCTTGTACAAATCATAGTTTGTTTAAGAGAACACATAAACTACCATCAGGTCAAGCATTTTTGACTGAAGTGGTTTGAGACCAATATTGTAAACTGGAAGAACCCAAGACAGCTGCAAGTGTTTGCAGAATATACTTAGAATATAATTTCACATTTTGATTTACCATCAATGCCTTAAAAGATAGTTTAAGCATTAGCTCAATAACAGAAAATAATGCTGACTGACAAAGTCATCCACTGGACCCCACCACACAAGAAGGCTGGAGAATGATGACCGCTTCCCCAGCTCCCTTTATGGCCATCTGCATGACTGGGATGATACAAAGCAGAGTGTGCTTACAGGGCTTTGCGATTTTAGGGAAGGGTTGCCTGCTTACCTCATCACCACTTTATATCACAAACCAGACCTTAGCACTGATCTAAATTTTGGAGAATCTCTCTATAGAAGACTACAGATACAGTTTACATAGCCAGATGCAGAAAAATCAAAACTCAACTTCACTTCCTACTATGTAACTTACTTTTAAAGCTCACTACTTTTCATCTTAGTATATAAATACAACAATAATACTATTAGTGATAGGCAGGACTGACAGCCTCCAGCCCATGAGATGCCATTGTCCTGGGGAGACAAGGTAGAAATTTTTGCAGTCACAGAAAGTTGTCACACTGGAAAGCAAGGCTGGAGAATATGGTCTCTCCTTCAAGAAGGACACAATGGCTTGCTGTGATAAGTCTCTGAGGCATGGTTATGTGATTGCTTCCTGCTCTCCGCAGAGATCTCCATGTCATTTGAGCTGCAGGCTCCCTGCCTGCTTAACACTGTAATCCAGAAGTTTCCTCCAGCTAAGCACACTCAGGCACTGCCAACACAGCTGTTGTCTCCCCCTTTTGAGGCTTGCACCTCACCTAATGGGCAGGAGCCAAACCCTCCTACCTGCTGCTTAGGTGCACATCTTCTTAAGAAACACAACACAGAATATATGTGCATTTAATTTTGAGCAAATAGAACAGTTATCTATCACAATTTGAAGAACAGCTCCCAAAGACAAGATTCACTCTCAAACTGGAAGGCTGCATTATGCAAGGTCTTGGCAAAAATCTGGTCAGTTTTAAATATTTTCATCAACTTGGATAGCAACTAAGTTAGAACATTTATTGCTATCTCTGAGCTGGGAGAGGCTGCAGGCACCCTCGAGAGCAGGATTAGATTTTGTACTCATTTCAGAAATTGAAGCAGTGTTATTATACCAACAGCATTCAGTTCAATTAAGGCAAACTTCAAATATTTCTCTTCAAAAAAAGTGAAATGACAATGTAAAACGGAAGCCTGGCTAAGCAGCAGTAGCTAAAGCAGAGTCAGTGTGCTCTAATAGCTCAAACTGACTAGAGTCCCGGAAACGTAATGCCGTTGCAAAACTGGGAAATGCCAATCCAAACCATATTTTTTAAAGTGTCATGCAAAAGATATGGGAGTTAAGTTTTTACTCTCTTGGCAATGAAAAGACTCAGCTGGAATGGTCATTCAGTTGGGTTACTTCTTGAGAAAGGCAGAGAAATTGCCGAGAACCTTGAGGGAAACTTTAAGACTGACAAGGTGTTCCACAAACATGATCTGAGAAGGAAGGTTAAGGGAACTGCATTTGTTTAGTAAAAAGAAAAGGAGATTAAACAGGAGGAAGGTCTTAAAAACAGACTTCCAATTTGTAAAACCTGCTGTAAAGCAGGCAACAAATAATTTCCCTCCATAACTGCCGAGAGATAGAGTGAGAACTTAGTGAAATATTTTTCAATAAGCAGGACTTGAATTTAATACTACAGGAGAAGTTTCTTACTCTATACAGGCAAAGAGAGAGCCCATGTTGTTGTTTTTGCTAGAAGGGGACACTGTCAGAAGGACAAAAGAACACACACCAATGCTAATATCGCAAGCTTACGTAGTTAAACACATGAAGAATGATAGTGCTGGGGTCTCTGCAGAATTTTAAAGAAAGAAAGTTTTTCACCAACCTAGCTTTCCCGAGGAAATAGTTTCAGAAGGGTTTCAGCGAGGAATCTGTTGGAATGGAGCCAGCCTGCCTGCAAAAACTCTGACATGAAAAAGAAACGCTTTTTTTCCTGACATAGAAATAGTAACTTTTTGAGAACAAAATACTGCTCTTGTTGCTGCGATTGGAGTGGGGAAAGGTCAACATCAAAGGACAGCAAAGAAAAATACCGCCTCAAAAATCTAGATCTTCAGAGATCCCTTTCAAACACTATTTATAAAACAAAAACAGCTAACAAAACACAAGTATACAATACACTTGGAAAAAAAGCTGTCAGTCTGCCAAGTGACACATGAGATCCTTTTGGTAACAGGATAAATCAGTGACACATACAGTTTAATAGTTCAAGAGCAACCGCATATTTTCTTTTTAAAGGTACAATACAGTGAAATCATATTACGTAATGAACTTGCTGGTTTCAATTTTGAAAGGAAATCTTAATTGTTCCCAAATAACTGCATGGCCATGCCTATATACCCACCACTAGCCATCCTCCTGAAGAAAAAAGTAAACAAAGAAGGAAAAATAAATTCGAATTAGGGAGAAAACACATTGTGCAAGTACTTGCTACCAAGCCCATGTTTTACACCACAGAAACAAATAAATACAGAAATAAATGCTTTTAAAAACAGAAATAGATGCCTTTCCTCTAAATAGGTGATTCAATATCAGAAAAATAATACAAGCAGGTGTTGGGGTTTTTTTTGGTTTTGAAGAATATTTGGGGGAGATCATAGATGGAAGAGCGGCTCTTGATTCTAGCTGGAGATAGATGATGAGGGGTGAAAGAACATGCTGGGAGAGGAGATGAGCATCTCCTTCAAATGCACCTGTGCTCACCTAAGACAAGTACGCTGCTCCTGGGGCTGGCACCTATCATCACTGGCACTGATATTGGTGGTATCCAAAGAAAGAAATTCTGGATTCCCTTTAATAGATCCCATTCTTACTTTAGATATATTATTATTTCCTTGGAGTTAATAATAATTTCCAGTGTGGAAAAAATGACAAGTAGGATTTTTCATTTTTAAATTCCTTTTTAAATAGGGGATTGCATATCCCTATTCTACCCCTAATGCACAGACCTAGAAAAAACGAGAGCCGAAATTTTTGACTTGGAAGCATTGAACAGAAAACAACTGGTTTTTCAACTTCAGCAACGATCTCAAGCATGAGGAAGGCACACATAAAGGATATTACACGTTCTGATACAATTTGTTTTCTAGCCTACAGTGGCTACAACAGTGCCACTAGCTGAAAATGTACGTAATTTCTAAATGAACTGAAAGGCCTTTAAGTCTGCAAAACCATGACTACTATGTGTCTTCTAGAAGCATCAGTGACATTTAAAATACTGAATAAGCATCTAATTGAGATT
The DNA here is from genome assembly GCA_017639245.1 of Myiopsitta monachus. Classification (NCBI taxonomy): domain Eukaryota; kingdom Metazoa; phylum Chordata; class Aves; order Psittaciformes; family Psittacidae; genus Myiopsitta; species Myiopsitta monachus. The sequence goes on from CM029927.1 coordinate 5,469,185, forward strand.
TTTTTGGTTGTTCTGGGTTGGAAGAGGGAGACTGGGATCAAGGCTTGGTTTGTTGTTTGTTATTTTTAATTCCTAGTCCTACAGTAAGTTTAAACAATTATATGCAAACCAACAATTAGAAACTCTTACAAGATGTGCCTCTCTATTCTATGTTAAAATAGACTTTGAAGACTATTTTAATGATGCCATACATCTGGCAAATTTCAGTGACACTATAGGTACCAGTAAAAAGCTCTCTGAAGCCACCATTTAATAAGCAAATAAATGACTGGGTAACAGGGTTTGATGTGGACAGTTCCAGATTATTAATGCTTCAGATCCAGGCTGGAATGCAAATGAAATATTACAATGGCCTCACTCCGATTTCCCAAATCAATAGACAAGTCATGTGAAGCTCCCTGAGCATAAAGAATTTAGAGGGGTTTTTGGGGGTTGGGTTTTGTTTGTTTCTTGGTTTGTTTGGGTTTTTTTTTCCAGGGAAAGTTTTTGTTTTCTTGGGTTTTGGCTGCAGTTTGCAAATGCCCATAAATGAATTTTGGTTTGAATTTTCCAAAAGAATTTGCAATCTAAACACAGACGGATGCAGTAAACTACAGTAAACCAAACTGCAATCCAAACAGCAGCCCTGTAGAACACCTTCAAGTAACATAAGTTAAATGGAAAATATTCAATTTTAATACTCCATACAAATTAATAGGAAAACCAAACCAAAACAAAAAAAAAGACAAAACAAAAAACCAAAAACCACCAAAAAGCTAAAACAAACAAACAACCCCCCCCAATTTACTGGTGAAAAGATGCCAGCATTACAATCTGATTAATCTGATAGTGTCTTTGTAAGCTGTTCACGTAAGACCTCTGGTTAAAAGGCAGCCAATGATGGATGAAACAGGTCTAATTATATGTCTCTTTGTAGGTTTGTCAAATGCATAAATATTACACTAAGAAAATGACTGTGTGACAAATTATAGTAAATTACTATAATAAAAAAAGTTTACTTTTGTTTTAGATAATTAGCAAATTAATTGTATTTGTTGCCAATTTAAAATGTATAATTAGTACCACATCTGTGTCATTTAAATCAGCTAAGCAATTCTCATTGTATCATTACTGGAGGAATTTGAAGTGTACTTAATGTATTAATGATTCACAATGGGGAAGAATTCTCATTAGTGGAAACTTTCGCACAGTCAATAACCAAGAAAATTAGTAAATAAATAAATGAGTTCTCCACCGACATATGAAGTCCATGTAGGCAAATAAATACTCGGTATAAGGGTAAACCGCTCAACAAAATAAACCAGGTTAACATGACGGGTGGCTGTTCGCAAAAGCCACACACGGCTTTGAACATTTAATGGAAAATTTGGAAAAATTAAATAGACAATGCTTATATCTTAACTAATTATGTACCAAGCAGAATCCAAACGTTTTAGCTGTCCTCACTACCAAGTCACTCATGTATCCCAATCTGGTTGCATACTACAGAAATTACAACAATTTCAAGCCATTCAAGCTATTCACAATATTCTGCTTATGAAAAAATACAAGAGGAAAGAACGAGAAGTAAAGCACATAAATGCAAAATTCCAGTGTACTGAGACAGCCTTACCAGCAAATCTCAGCAGGCATATGACTAGAACAAGGCTGTTCACTAAGGGATGCAAGTAGCAGCCATAGACTACAGCAGTGCTTTCTTGCCCCTGTGTAAAATAGGTAAATTCGTGCAAGTGGCAATGAGCATGTGTTTTCACCTTCACTGCAAGGAGAGGTCAGAAGACTGGAAAGTGTTCAAAGCCTACTTGAGTATGGGCCTCATCATCATCAACTGTACCTTTAATGAAGAAATGAATCAACTTCTCTTATGTTTTTTAGCTGCTACACTGTTAACCTGGTCCCAATTAGCTTTCTGCATTAGTTATTCCAGGTGCTTTTGGGGAGTATAAAGTGCAAGGCACAGACAGGAGAAAGTGCAAGCAAATGGAGATATTAGTTTGTGCACCCCTGTAAGACAAGATTCATGTTCATTTAGGTTTGCAACTTTTGAACTAAGACCAAGTGTAAGACTAAGATCTCATAGAAAGATCTAGAATTTCAATAATTTTCTCTTCAGGTAGCATACTGTTTATTTCCAAACAACAACATTCCCATAAAATTGGATAATATTTCATAAAATTTCTGGCTTTGAGCAACAATTTCCCTGATATTTAAATACACCTATCTTCAGCAAGCCAAGAGAATAATTACAATAAAACTGACTTGTCTAACCAACCAAAAATCTAGGAGTTTGGCTTATAAAAACGGGGAAAAATAAGTTAAGTTTAATGGACGGTTGGTTTTGCTTTGGTTTTTTTTCATGATTCTGTTTTTTGGTGTATTCCCCCCCCCCCCCCCCAGGTTTCTGAATCTTCTTGGAAGCTAGCAGAGCTGGAAACAGACTATATGAGTGAAAACATTAAAAAACCCCCCACCCACTGCATTGAACTACTAATCACTTTAAATTACTAAAGGTGAGAAGTGTGATAGTAGTCTGTATAAGCCTTTTTCTCACAAATTATTCTTGGTAAATAGTAAAGATTTTACTTTTCCTCACAAATCAGTCAAGATTCATTAAGGGCACTGAAATGAACACAAAAAAATTAAATAACTTTGCACACACGAAAAGACAACTTATTCTGTGACTAAATCCACTACAAATTATGCCCTTAATTCTCTAATTCACTTCATGAGGAAAGCCAGAGACTGAAGCAAATGCCTGTGGAACCAATTGCATTGTCAGAGCCTAAAAATAGGTTGCAAGACATAAAACCAGGAGTGGTCTATTCTTTCAGGCTAGAAAGAGAACGGAACTGTTCTTCCACTTCCCTCAAAAACTGAGGGAGGAAATTTCCAGAGAAACCGGATGAGCTTTTTCACCTCATGCCCATTTCAGTGCCCAGGCACCAAGTTAGCAGGGAAGTTCCGAGGTACATCCTAGTCTGATTTGTGGTCAAACTCTTCTCTTACTGCAGAATGATGAAGGTTTAAACTTAGAGCAAGAAGGATCAGGCTCCCAGTTTCAAAGAAGCCAGGATCACCTCTGGAGCCCTCATACGAATGCTGGTTGGTTGGTTGGTTGGTTTGAAACACTGTTTGGCTGTCTATGTATATACTATAAGATGATTTCTATGTTGGTTAAAAGGAATAAAAGTGAAAACGATTTTGAACTCTCTCTCAGCTCTGCTATATTAAAAAAAAAATAAAAATCTTTCAAGCTACCACTGAGATATTTAATTGTAAAAATTAACAAAAATGCTAGCAGTACAAAGCCTGTGTTTTGAAAGAGCGCACACTTTTCCCCTGGTGTGCCATGCAATTCCTATTAGAAATCAAGCTTAATGCTTTTCTCAAGGGCCTTTTGAGTGGATTATTTATTGCTGTTTCCTGTTCAAGTTTTTATGGGCAGGTCAAGTGCCAGAGTGTTGTTCTGCTCTGTCTGCCAAGAATGATAAAAGCTGGATTACAGTTTGACAACAGGACCAAATCTAAGTATTAAAGCAAGCAGTGTATGGATTGAAGAGGGGTCTCCCCAACAGCACACTCACCATTGATTTTACCAATTTAACAGGCTACATCTTCATGGAACAGTATATGACAAGAGGGACAGTAATGTTTATTTATAAGGTATTCTTTTCAAATTTCAGTTTTAAAGTTTCCTTTTTCTTTCCTTTTTCAAAAAGTAAATAAATAAATAAGAATGTATTCTCGCTTCTTCCAATTTAAGTACACAGCGCCAACGGGGACTAAAGATCTCTTTCACAGCCATGACTAGTTGCAGTCCTGCTGCTATACTTCAGTCCCCCATGCTGTGCTGTCAGTGACCTCAGTGGTGACCTGAAGTAATGGTTATATTCCTTTTTTTCCGATAAGAGTAACAGCTTCTGTATTCTAGGCATTAGTTCTGCGCTTCGAGTACTAAACAGAGACCAATCATTATACCAGTGAACATTTGTTACATTTCTTACATAGTCAGATTTTCAATGCAAGTTCATTTGAAAATGTACACAACACTGGTACAGCACACGACTTACTTAAGGTGTTAATGGCAGCAGGGGTAAATTTAGTCTCCTTGAGCAGCTGCCATAAAGTGGACCACTTGCTTCCCAATGCAATCAGTCCCACAATTTGGAGACTTTTGAAGAGGTTCTCTTACTATATAAGAGCTGTCCGGAAGAACATCAACTATTCCAGACAACAGCCAGCCAGTCCCAAATTGTCTAATGGAAACTGCCATACACATTTGCATTGGATAAAAAGATATGAAAAAAAATAATACAAATAAATAAGAAGCTAGAGCAAAATTTAACAAGACTTTTGAGTCCCAAAATTTTGTTAATATTGGCTGGGTTTTTTTCACTTCTGGGCTTTTAATCTTTCTGTGCTTCTTTAGGAATTTCAGAAGTAAGCTAGAAATGTATCTGGTATAAAACACTAAGTACTTAAAGTAGGATGAAAGCAAGCAGACCTTCTGTGGATGTGCATGTTAATGAAGATTTAACTGGGAGGCAGGTGCACATAAATATGAAGCATACAGAATGGGGCAACAGTAAACACAGTAGGACAGAGCTCAACACAGACTTAAACACAACAGAATTTGATCTTTTTTGTACTCAGTAAGATTTCCTGCAAAAATGTACTCACATACACATTCAAAATTCAGGGCACAGCTTATATTTGTGGTCCAAACCATGATCTGAGAATAGTGATCAACACTATAGTTTTGTCACAAAAATAGTGACACTTGCTTACACCTTTCTGGTTATTAAACACTTGATGTATTAAATGAAATAAATTAAGAACCAGGCTGCAAACAGAGACTAACGTTTCATGTATTAACTACAGTATTTCAGAAACAGTAAGAACCTATCTTTATAAATACTTCATTAGATGTTTTTTGGATATCAGAGGTCAAGAGATGAGCACTCTGTGGATCTTACATCTAAGAGGCCATATCCCACATTACAGGTAAGAAATAGGGGCAAAAAGGAGAACAGGATAGGAGCTGAGCCTGTTCCGTTGGTGCTCTGTGGCATTTTCAATTTAAATTGTGAACAAAAACTACTACTAATAAGAATGCAAAGTTTCTTACCTCTCTGCAAAGGAATCAACAAGTGAAGTAAGCCTGCAATGAACATGAAATAAGAATCAAGTAAAAATCAGATCTTTACATTTAAATTGAAAGCCAAACAGCACTGAGTTACTGCTCAGCAATAACAATAATAACTATAATTATGGTAAGCCTTTTCCTCAGGATGGCACATTCCTAAAACACTTCCTTGGAGAACAGGTACTTTACTTATTGCAGAAATAGAATCATAGAATCATAGAATAGTTAGGGTGGGAAAGGACCTTAAGATCATCTAGTTCCAAACCCCCTGCCATGGGCAGGGACACCTCCACTAAACCATGTCACCCAAGGCTCTGTCCAACCTGGCCTCGAACACCGCCAGGGATGGAGCATTCACAACTTCCCTGGGAAACCCATCCAGTGCCTCACCACCCTCATAGTAAAGAACTTCCTCCTTATATCCAATCTAAACTTCCCTGTTTAAGTTTGAACTCATTACCCCTTGTTCTGTCACTACAGTCCTTAACGAAGAGTCCCTCCCCAGCATCCCTATAGGCCCCCTTCAGATACTGGAAGGCTGCTATGAGGTCTCCACGCAGCCTTCTCTTCTCCAGGCTGAACAGACACAATTTTCTCAGCCTATCTTCATGTGGGAGGTGCTCCAGTCCCCTGATCATCCTCGTGGCCCTCCTCTGCACTTGTTCCAACAGTTCCATGTCCTTTTTATGTTGAGGACCCCAGAACTGCACACAATACTCCAAGTGAGGTCTCACAAGAGCAGAGTAGAGGGGCAGGAAGTAAGTGGATATCTTTTTCCAGAAGGAAGTAGCAGTCTTTTACAAATATTTTTGTGCTTTATTTCTTTAATATCTGCTCTATCAATAGTGTTAACTTTGTGCTTTGACCAGGAAGGCAGATATATGCTCTGACTTCACCCTTTTTACACATTCCAAACAACAAACTAGAGTGAACTGTTGTCTACCTAAAAGCATAAAAGGACTAAAAAGCCCTACAAACTACGACAAAATAAACCCTCTCCAGCCTTGCTCATTGTTTTTTGACAAAGTAGATACAACACACGCAATAGGACGCAAGAAGAAAGAAGAGTTTGGCAGGCAAGATTAGAAGCAAGCAAAGTTGAAACGGATACCCTTCCTTCTCACTGGTGTGGGAGGTGCTGCAGAGATGTATATGCTAACAGTGAAAATGGAAAATGTTTTTAGCTGGAGTATTATAAGAGATCAAGACCCTCCACTGGTGAAGCTTGGGTGACAGATTTATAGTTAGACAAAAGACTAGGTACTCCAGCATAGCAGAAGGCAGCTATTCAGGAAAATGAATGCAAGAAGAACTCAGGTATCAGTACCCAGCTTGATACAGTACCAGTAACCATCAGCATTGCCTTGCTCAGAACCAGCTGGGGCTAGGCAGAATGAAGTGCCATTGGATCAGGCTACCTGGAAGTCTGTCACTTATGAGAAAGAGGAGTTAAAGACAGGCAAATGACAGAGAATGGCTACCAGAAGAAGCAGGAGAGTGACGGCACTGTCTTCAGGGAGGCGTCTGCAGGAACAACTCTTGCTTAGGCCAAACAGAATAAAAGCTGGCAGAACCTGAGGGCACTTTGTATTCCTACACTGGGTGTAACTGCTAGGGGGAGGCAGAAGAACTGAAAAGGGACCAGGTTAAAAACACCAAATATAACTCAGGTAAAACTCTTTATAAATCCCAAGAAATCCAAATCCCCCTGCACTGTCTACCAATAATGTAAGGAAGACAACTTCCTTCTGCAAGTAATAGAGGAGCCGAAAAGGAGAGGTGCCATGCTTGACCTCGTGCTCACCAACAGGGAGGGGCTGGTTGGAAATGTGACGCTCCAGGGCAGCCTTGGTTGCAGCGATCATGAGATGGTCAAATTTGAGATCCTCAGGACAGTGAGAAGAGCGTGCAGCAAGCTCACTGCCCTGGACTTCAAGAGAGCAGACTTTGGCCTCTTCAGGAACATGCTTTGGAAGGTTCCATGGGATATAGCCCTAGAGGGCAGGGGGGCCCAAGACTGCTGGTTGATATTCAAGGATCACCTGCTGCAAGCTCAGGAGTGTTGCATCCCAACTGGAAGGAAGTGCAGCAGGAGGGCCAGGAGACCTCCTTGGATGCATAAGGAGCTGCTGAGGAAACTTCGAGGTAAAAAAGAGGCTTATAAAAGGTGGAAGCAAGGACAGGTGGCCTGGGAAGAATACAGGGATGTTGTCCGGGAAGCTAGGGACCAGGTTAGGAAAGCTAAGGCTCACTTAGAATTGAACTTGGCTAGGGATGTGAAAGATAACAGGAAGGGATTCCATAGGTACATTGCAAATAAAGACAGACTAGGGACAATGTGGGCCCTCTCCAAAAGCTATTGGGAGAACTGGCTACCCTGGATTTGGAGAAGGCTGAGGTTCTTAATGACTTCTTTGCCTCAGTCTTTACCGGCAAATGCTCTGACCACACCACCCAAATCTTGGAAGGCAGACGCAGGGACTGTGAGAATGAAGACCTTAGGCCTACCTCAGGAGAGGATCTGGTTTGAGACCATCTTAGGAACCAGAACGTGTACAAGCCCGTGGGACCTGATGAAATCCATTCACGAGTCCTGAAGGATCTCGCAAATGAAGTTGCTAAGCTACTGTCCATCATATTTGAAAAATCATGGCAGTCAGGTGAAGTTCCCGATGACTGGAAAAAGGGAAATATAACCCCCATTTTCAAGAAGGGGAAAATGGATGACCCAGGGAGCTACAGAGCAGTCAGCCTCACCTCTGTGCCTGGCAACATCTTGGAGCAGATTCTCCTGGAAGGCATGCTGAGGCACATGAAAAACAACAAGGTGGTTGGTGACAGCCAGCATGGCTTCACTAAGGGCAAATCCTGCCTGACCAATCTGGTGGCCTTCTATGATGGGGCTACGGAACTGATGGACAGGGGTAGAGCAGTTGATGTCATCTACGTGGACTTGTGCAAAGCATTCGACACTGTCCCAACATGACATCCTTGTCTCTAAGTTGGAGAGACGTCAGTTTGATAGGTGGACCACTCGCTGGATAAAGAACTGGCTGGATGGCCGCACAGAAAGAGTTGTGCTCAATGGCTCAACATCCAGCTGGAGACCAGTAACAAATGATGTCCCTCAGGGATCAGTGTTGGGACCGGTCTTGTTGAACATCTTTGTTGGTGACATGGACAGTGGGATTGAGTGTGCCCTCAGCAAGTTTGCCGATGACACCAAGCTGTGTGGTTTGGCTGATATGCTGGAAGGAAGGAATGCCATGCAGAGGGACCTTGACATGCTTGTGAGGTGGGCTGATGCCAACCTGATGAAGTTCACCCATGCCAAGTGCAAGGTCCTACAGCTGGGTGGAAGCAATCCCAGGCACAGCTACAGGTTGAGGAGAGAAGAGATTCAGAGCAGCCCAAGGAGAAGGACTTGGGGGTGTTGATCCATGAGAAAATGAACATGAGCCGGCAGTGTGTGCTTGCAGCCCAGAAAGGCAACCATATCCTGGGCTGCATCAAAAGAAGTGTGACCAGAAGGTCAATGGAGGTGATCCTGCCCCTCTACTCTGCTCTTGTGAGACCTCACTTGGAGTATTGTGTGCAGTTCTGGGGTCCTCAACATAAAAAGGACATGGAACTGTTGGAACAAGTGCAGAGGAGGGCCACGAGGATGATCAGGGGACTGGAGTACGTCCCGCATGAAAACAGGCTGAGAAAGTTGGGGCTGTTCAGCCTGGAGAAGAGAAGGCTGCGTGGAGACCTCATAGCAGCCTTCCAGTATCTGAAGGGGAGCTATAGGGATGCTGGGCAGGGACTCATCATTAGGGACTGTAGTGACAGAACAAGGGGTAACGGGTCCAAACTTAAACAGGGAAATTTAGATTGGATGTAAGGAGGAAGTTTTTTTACTGTGCGGGTGGTGAGGCACTGGAATGGGTTGCCCAGGGAAGTTGTGAATGCTCCATCCCTGGCGGTGTTCGAGGCCAGGTTGGACAGAGCCTTGGGTGACGTGGTTTAGTGTAAGGTGTCTCTGCCCACAGCAGAGAGAGCTGGAACTAGAAGATCTTAAGGTCCTTTCCCACCCTAACTATTCTATGATTCTAATAACTCCTCTCTTAAAAACACACTGTAGTGAAAAATAAAGTAAGCTCATCACGTGCCTCTACTAAAGAATTACTTTTTTAAAGGTTGATTAGTGAAGATGAGCCTGAATTTCAAGCACCCAGATAGTTCTCAGCTCAGAAGAAGGAGCTTGATCATAATGGGTGAACACAGAATCAGCTAGGTTGGAAAATAACTTCAAGATCAAATCCAGGCATTACTCCAGGACTGCCAAATCCACCACTAAACCATACGATTAAGGACCGTGTCTACATGGTCTTTGAACACTTCCAGGGACGGTGACTCCACCAGAGCCCTGGACAGCCTGTTCTAATGCCTGACTACCCTTTCAGTGAAGAAATTTTTCCTAATATCCAATCTAAACATCCCCTGGCACAGCTTGAGGCTGTTTCCTCTTGTTCTACCACTTATTATTTGGGAGAATCAGCCACCTCCTCACTCCATCCTCCTTTCAGTTTAGTTATAAGGAGCCTTCCTTTCTCCAGACTAAACCCCAGTTCCTTCAGCCGTTCCTCATAAGACTTGTGCTCTAGGCCCTTCACTAGCTTTATTGCCCATGAGTTTGATTAAAATACCACCCTTCTTTACACAATAATTGCACCTCATGCCCAATGTATCAATGGACTTCTCTCAGGATTTCTGTGCAAATAATGTATTCATTGCCTAGTTAGGTAGACTTCTTAATTGATAAGAAACACTATGAGGAGAGACCCCATTTCTGGTAAGAAAACGTAATCTCCTAAAATGCAAGGTGACCTTGTCATTTGTAAACTATCCTTGCCTTATATGATACAATATGGAGCATATAATGTGAGACAGTATTGCTTTATTTCATCTGCAACTATCTTAGTCCAGAACCACTTGATTTCTTATTATCCTTATTTCCAATAAAAAGATGAAACATTTATATGGATGTAAAAAAATTCCTAAAACAAGAGAGATAAAGCATGATATTTAATTTTGTCACAATAAATTGATCAAAAAAGACTATCAGAGCTACCTCATATGTCTCGCTGAATTTTTTGATTCATTCCCTATAAGCATCCAAAGTGTTTGTTCGAGACTAGCTCTTAATGTCACTGGTAATACGAACTTCTACCACTTCCCCTTGGAAAGCATGCTGCAGTCTGATAAAACTTTTATTGTCAAGATAATTTAGAACGGACATCAGGAAAAGCAGATTTTATTTCATTTTCTTCTTATTGCACCTCAACCTCAGTTATTTATCTTCCTCCACAATGTTTTATATACTTAGAAATAGTGAACATCATCTCCTCCTTTTAGGTAACCAAGTTGCATTTTGGAGCCTGAATGTTACAAGCATTTTGTAGTTGGCTCCTACTTCAAGTAGAGTAAACCATTTTGTAGCTAGTCTAAAAGGCAGTAAAAAACCCAAGACTGCTACAGCTCTTTCTGAACAGAGATGCTGAAGTACCTCTGAACACAATGATGACATGGGTGTGCCAGGAGTTGATGCCCACTGAAAACTTGGTTGCATGAGCTGGGTCATACACACATCCAGAGGAGACCACCATACATTGCTGCAAAAGAGCTTTGTGTGTACATACATGTAAATTGCTCATGTGCCACTAACGGGTGTGCCAGTAAGAATATGAAGCATGAACGCCACAATTCTGTAATGGCAAGAAGGCATGTAATATACCACAGATAACTTCTTGGGCAGCATGTGTGCACAAGCACTTGTGGGGGTATATTTATGATATTAATGCAAAGCAAGCCTGAAAATAGAAACACACGCTCCAGTGTCAGCTACCAGTGGACGGTGCAAAATTAAGTAAGCTATTCTGTGATCTGCCTGTGTATGTGCATGAACAAATCCACAGTGTTAGGTGAGAGCACCAGCACGCACATACTTTGTGGTTCTGCATAACAGAGTCTGCCACAAAATCTATCCTGGTCAAAAAGCTATGTTGCAGAGTCTAGAAGAAGACTCAATTTTTAAAAATATATAATGTGTTCCTTAGCTCTTTTCAGTCCTCAACACAGCTTAGGTAGCCCTGATACCCCCAAGCAGCTCAGTGCATTGTGTTGATATGTTTATTTGCATGGCTATGCTGCAAAACTGATCAAATAATTGGCATGGCTGAAAACAATGTATTTTTTCCCCTCTGCTTCTCCAGGGTGACATTTTCAGCCAGATCTGCTCTTTCACTTAAACCGAGACACAGCAGCTACAATGACAAAGCAGAAATGAGTGGCCAAAGCAAAGGCTTCCTAAGTATTGCTGCTGTGTAGGTGAAGCACAGCCTTAGATAAAAATGCATGCATTCTTATGTATATATGTATGTCTGTGTATGTGTGTGATATGCATGTATATGTATGCACATATACATGGATGTATACACTTGCATACACAGACTTGGTATAAAGAATTAAAACAATTCTAAACCAATTTCCCAGGCCCTCTAGTCCTAACATTTGCACTTTAACAGACCTTTACCTCAACAGCAGCGTTAATTCTTCAGGGTCATCTGTTTCCCACTGTTTTTCCTTTATTCCCAACCTTCACATTTTCTCAGGAAACTTGACACGTTTGTCATCAAACTTTACAAAGTTGCTGATGAAATCCAGGGGAAACAAAAACAGTTACAATGCTTTATCTTCATATTAAAAAGTAAAACAAACAAAACCCACCCAAACGTTTTGTCTGTGAGAATAAGGAGTGTTGGAAGGTTCTTATTCAGGTCAACACGTTTACAAAATATCTGACAATGTCATCCTGACCTCTACTGGAAGCCCTAAGTATTAGCAGGATGAAACAGTGGAACATCAGTAAACCCAGAGCAACGCATCATTTAGTGAAATATAACGAGTACTTCCCCAGCATCTTTTCAATATTAGTTACAAATACTACAGGAAATACTAGTTGAGAGTTGCAATGCTACCAGCAACTGAAGAGGATATAGGAAAAAATATTTTGCAGTGTTACAATATGCTCACTTCTCTAGCTATATATAGGGTCATGTCTTCCATGACTATAGATAGGGTCCAGTAGATGCACTCACTTTTAATCTGATATTTTATCTGCACTAATTTTTACATGCCCATTAAAGTAATGGAACTATTAGGGACTAGGAGTTAAAGTCACAATAGGTATATTTACATCATATCATGAGCTCCTAAAGCCCTTAGTATTCAGCAGATTAGCCTGAAATTCAGCAAAAGGCAAGGAAATGATCTTATGCTAAAATATCAGGTACTTATAAAGGAATATAATTTATATAACCCTTCCAGGTTCATGCCAGAAATCACAAATGCTGCACTATTCAGCTATGACAAATCCTGGTTAGAAAACTGGTAGTCTGGAAACTGCGCTTGAAATTTGCAGTTCTGCATTTCAACACAACCGTATCTTTAACTAACACAGTAGAAGTGACATCAAAACTCCTCGAATGCTTGTATTTAGGCTCACTACTTTCCTCAGTACATAGAAGTTATATAATAAGCCTGTGAGAGGCCTATAAAACTGTTCCAATGTTTAAAGCAATTCTGGTGTTTGCTAGTGCAATTGCTAAAGATGAGTCAAATTTAGAATTGTTCTATCCTGCTTGTATCAAATATCTGGAAAGCCAGAGCTCCCCATCCCAGTTAGGACTTCTCTTGTAAAATCAGTATAGGTGAGATCTCAGCTGGTGCAAACCACTGTAACTCCAGGGACACGTATGAGAAGGCATACACTCTTTATGTCTAGCTATTATAGTTTTGCTTTAAGCAACCACCTTTACCTCTTCTAAATTCACATAGTTTTTTTGGATAAGATGATATGGAACTTTATTTAGTAAGTGTTGCTCAAGATATTACTCTTACTGAGACTGCTTACAGTGGCCTCCTAAACAATACCCTCCTTTAAGTCTTTGTCCTGAACACAAACAAAATCAAGATAGACAAATGTGAGGAACAGCAAAGGGAAGACTCAGCAGGACAGAAACACATATTGAGCGTCTGAAACCAGTGTCCCAAACTACACAGGGAAGTCTGTATTCCACATACTATTAATCGAAGACACCTGAAGCCATCCTGACTATGTAACAAAACAAAGTATATAGTAGTATATACTTCCTATAGTAAAGCACATAGGGTTGTCAAAAAAACTAGAATGTGGCCTGCTGCAGTGAAACTGAAGAAACTGGAGCTTTGGCAGAGAGCAAGAACTTTCTGACATGGGGCATTTGGCAAGAATACCATTCAAAACAGATGTTATTTTAATAGAAAGGAATGACTGGATATACCCAAATATTGAAACGGCACATGTTTGGAAGAGGTCATCTCAGAACATACCGAAATGCTGCATATTCGTCCAAAGGCAAATCTAGCTCTATGAAGTCTGAACCAGGAGTGAGGGGATATCCATCCTGCCATTACAAGTATGGAACATCTCACATGGCCAGTTCCTTCTTACATAATAAAAGGTGATAAGTCTGCTTGACATAAATCAGTTGTGGAAGAGCACAAGCTTACTAAACGCATCTTTAAATCAAGAGCAGGATTCTCTCTCAGTACTAGATCAAAAGCTCAAGTTATATTTAAGCTCTAATGAGAAGCAGCCTTATTTATTGGTGGTTGGGGCATAGGGCCAAGAAAGCTTCTGGGTTCCAATTCTAACATGCCAAATACTTTACAGTTTTGGACAAGTCTGTGACTCCAGTTCTCCATCACATAACCAGGGATTATAGTATTTGATTACCTCATAATGGCCTTAGGAGAATATATATAGCCCTTCTGTGTTGTATTTAATAAACTCATACTCTACAGGGATCTGTAATCTAAAAGGTGTCAGATCCAGTTGAAAAGAAAGCATGGGTAAAGATGTGAAATAGAAAAACAAAGTTGTTATTATTACATTAGAATAACACAAATGCCAGTTCTGATGGCTTATTATGAAAAACATCAGTAGGGAGCATCAAAGAGACCCTTGTTTCTCTAACATGTTGTTTAGCAATGAGACAAAACTAAACAACCCCCTCAAATGACAGGCAACCAACAAATGTTAGTCACCCTTGATTCTTTCTGTATCTGTTAGTTTCATCCACAGCAGCTATTTCTTACAAGCAAATTATACCTTCAGCAACCCATATACAGCCTAATGCTGCTGATGATATGGCTTGATCTGTGTGCCTCTCCTCCTCATGCTGCAGAGTGAGCAATTCCTATACCAACCCACAGGGAAACAACAACAAAGGCAAGTATTTGCCTGTGAGGGAAGCAGCAGGGATACTGTGGCCGCAGTTCTCCATAGAGCCACAAGCCACTCCAGAGGGCTCAATGAACAGTAAGAGCCACTTCAGAGGGCACAATGAATACGTGTTACTGCCAAGAGAAGAATACATCTGGGAGCAGCTCTGTGTAGTGCACCACAGGCTCGAGTGTCAGACCCCTGATGTACAGCTCATATACATCCACAGACCACCAGCCAGCCCCCCTGAGGTGCATATGTACACACGCTGCCTCTGCCCTCTAAAGCCATAAAGCCACAAGGCAAAATCACGAGCACAGTTTCATGCTTCTCCCAACCCTCTGCCGATCCAGATGATCGGAGGCTTTTCACCCTATGCTAAATACAAGGTGACCAAGGAGCAAAGCGTGACTTTCTCAAAGGAATCGCATGGTGATGGGCTAAGGAAGCATGTGGCAGCTGGGGAGGCAGGAGATCAGGGAGGCATGTACAGTGCGAGCTGACCGTGCAAGTTATGCTCAGACACAAGATTTTTAATGGAGTATAAGCGGGTGCTAAATCCTCATGTTTTTAATAATGAACATGTTTACAGTGGTGCCTTTCACACTTTATTACTTGAAACCTATCCAAGCACCCCCATGACTGACATTCCAGTATCATCATAAAGAGAGGGACCACCTCTTATGGCAAAGAGCTCATGTGCCTTTGCAGGCATTATGAGTCAAAGAATCTCACGAATCTACCCACAGTAAAATCTTACTGCATGCAGCACAGTAAGAGAAGAAGAAAGAAAAAACAGTTTAACTTTCAAGTTTCATACCAAATATGTAGTATTTACATTTTGGAAAAACAAAACAAAACTAAAGAAAAACCCAAAAACCAAACAAAACATGAAAAAAAAACCAAAACAGACAAACAAAACCCCACCAAACACCTTTCCCCCATTCTTCATCAACTTTTATTTTCAATGTCACTTCACAGTCTGAATTTCTCAAATAGAAAAGGAGGTAAGGCTCAGAGTTTTCTAAGGAGGCCTTGAACTTGCTGCAGCATGGAGGAACTCAGCTGTTTAGCTGTCATCTAGAAAGAGAAGATGTATTTTCAAAAAGCCTGAATTACATAAAATAGAAGAGACTTAGGGAAGATTTTGAGTCTCAACAGTTACAAGTTCTTTTGAACTGAATTCTATTTAATATTTCAAAAGCAGGTGCAGAGAGAAAGCATGGCCGCATACCAAGATTCAGAAGTCCTAACATGAACTACATGTAACATTGTACCAAGTTCAACAGATCTGGAGTGAATCTTCCACTAAAAGCAAGCAAACAACTATTTCTTGAACTGAAAGGGTTTCTCCACCAAGAAGAGCAACAAGGTTTCTAAAGATGACTAAAAAAGATGACTTCTAAAGACTCTTTTGCAAGTCACCAGCTAGGCAACAAGTTTCAAAATACTTACGCGTGTGTTGTCTGTCAACAAGAAGCTAAAATTAACTCATAGTTTGAAAGGTGCTTGACCAACAGTGTGTTTGATCTGTATTTTCTTTGTACTACTGATATTTAACATAAGAGAAAAACATGCAAGGATGACAAAAATGCATTTTCTTTGAGAAAATGATTGTTTAAAGAGCTATCCTAATTTTAAAAGTTGCTAACCCCCAAAACTATTTTCAACTTTATCTTAATTCCATTGTTGAAAATTTACAAATCCAATGACAGTGTTTTATAAGTAATAAGGGATAAGAAGGAAGAGAAATAATGATCCAGGGTCAAAGTACTAGACAGAAGCTCAAGAGACTCAGAGACCGTGCTTCAACACTCTGTAAATGTGATGCTACCAACTTGCTTGCACATGCATATTGTGAAGAAATGATTCTCACAGTCTGCAAGATAAAAATTCTACAGAAGTGAAGGGAATAAGAGTGAACACAAAGGACAAGACTATTAGGAGTTGATATAGTTCATTGTCTATCTAGAACACAAAATTCCTGCTACTAATTATGATTTTGACACTAAAGTCGTTCCTGCGATAGTGTTAAAATGCATATTTCATGGCAAAAAAAATTAATACAAAGACTATGGAAGCCTAAAAAGCATCTCACTCAAAGTCATGCCTTTGCTTTCCAAGGGTGGGGGTTTCTAGTTTTAGGGTTTGTTGGTTTGGGTTTTTTTCTCTTTGTAACACATTAGGGCAAGGAACAGATAGGTGTTCTAAACCAGACCAACTTGATGAAGTAACTTTACTTACACTTTAAATACAAGTTACAAACAGCTTAAAAAAAAGAAAAGAATAGCATAGCATATTTAAGTATGAAGAGGTTTCTTGGGGTTAAATTAATGAGACCCACAGCTGGAAGTCAAACCACAATTCTTTATATATAAAATGAGGGTTATGTCCTAATGCGGTACTCTACCAGTAGGACTACTAAGCTGAACAAATATTTTTGCAACAATTCACAGATCATGCTACGGATTTAATCTACATGTAAAACCTAGGGAAAACAGAGAAGAGATGCCTTAAAGTCTACCCTGAAAGTCAGTGAGATTCTTCCCACCTTTAGCAAAGATTTCTTCTGTTATCTTTATTAAATCAATCCGGAGCATACTTCCCAATATGCAGAACTCAAAATCCTCAGCCTGTACCTTCAAAACTGCTGACTAAAATACAGAAAAGGCATCCATAGGCAGCTGCTGCCAACAGGACACGCAAAGCCTAACTTGCTCAGCAGCTGAAATTGTAAGCTTTTAAACATCCTTGCTTTGAGATCATGAAAATTTGATCCCGAATTTTACTTGTTGTTGTTGTTGTTGCACTTCACTCTCTCTGCAAAACAAGAAGTACTACTTATTTTCTCTCAAAGAAAGTCTTGCGTGATGAGACTAAATCCAGGCTCAAGTTTTGTCTTCCTTCCACACATAGAGAGACAACAGAATCATAACTCTGGCTGGAGCTTTTAAATACGACTACAATAAAAATGACTCCCTGGTCCTTTCTATATATTACTCTTTCTTAACAGACAGCCACTAGATATGATGGAAATTATGTAAGGAATATAAGAAACCACAATGTTTTGACAGTGGAAACTGATAAATTGTTTCAATCTCAGTACAAAAGATGAATAATTCCTAACTAGTTGCAGCATATATGCTATAGACAAAAATGTTCTCTATGCATTTAACTGCATTTTTGAGTGGAACAAAAGGCTTCCTAAATACAGCTATATGTTCTTTCAGGAGAATCATGAATTAACAATGAATGTTTTATTATTCGGCATTTGGGACTTGATGACAAAAGGCTACATGTCAATGACTATGTTGTTGAGACTAGAAAAAAAATAAACACAGTCCCCAAGTTTGCACAGTATTACTTGGCCAAAGGATCTACATGAGCAAACACAGACCTCCAGCCTGGTAACACAGCCTGAAATGCTGTGAGGCTTTCAAAACCATTGGCTTTGCAAGCTTTTGTAGCTCTAATTTAAACACTCAAGGTCAATAAGTTCAATCATGAAATCAGTGTGAACTTCAGTATAGATCACAGGACAGAGCATATAATTAGCTCTAAGGACATTCAAAGTGAGCACAAAACTGGTCCTAAGAGCAAATCTGTGGACAACTTAGAGCTGGCAATACTTACAGTTCCAAGTGGACAGACTTGCCTATTTTTTCTATGCAACGTTATTACACATATAATAGCCATGCTTTCCTGATGTGGTAGATTTACATATGTGCTATTTTACTTAGAACATCTGTTTCCTCCTCAGGAGGAGTTCTAATTGTAGAATTTGATTAAAGAAAAATCATCCAACCTTTCTAAACTTTCCATAAAAGTAATAATAATTAAAAAAAATTAAAATATTATTATTCCATTAAAATAACAATAATTAAAAAAAATTTTAAAACCCTGTCAGAATCAGTCATACCTTACCCCAAATTATGCAACTATAACCCTCCCTCCAAAATAAAACCCCAAACCAAACCAGAAAACAAACCACCATCATCAGGTCAATATTACTAGGTGGGGGTGGGGGTTCACCTGTTTAAGTACGGCTTAGTTTGCTTTCCTTAAAGCTTTATCTCCTTCTCAGAACTTCCCATATGAATCCCATAAAAGCAGTGGATTCTTTTTTGCTTCATCGTCATCATTCTTCCTTTTGCTTTCCTACAGTAGCTTTACTCAAGGAAATACCAATCAAGATACCACCTTTCAAAATACATTTGCATGTCTTTTATTTGCATGTTCCATAATACTCAAGAAGCAGAGATCTGCCAAAAATGAATCCTTAATATGTACACATAATTCCAAGCACAGAAACTATCGTCAAATCTGAAATTGCGAGCAAGCTCTAGAAGAAAGCAATCTTTCCCAGGTCTGTTTGAACACTCAGATGCATCAATTTGCTGACCACTCTCATCACCTTCCAGAGGTTCAGCACACTTCAACTCACAAGTGTTATCAAGTAGGACCTTAAGGCATTTTCAATGGGGTTGAAAGTACACGGGAAGCAAACAGATCAGAGAGCAGTGTACAGAGAATGTTAAGAGGGTGAATTGCATTCCGGTCACAAAGCATTTTCACATTTTCAAAGAATCTAAGCTGTAGGCATTTGCTGTCACTAAAATACCAGACTTTTTCCTGAACTTCCAATTTGAAGAACACCATGTTATAAAAGCACATTAAAAACAGTATCAGCAGCCACTACAATTTTTTTTTCAAATCTGAGGGAAAGGAGTAAGAGTATATATCACTGATCACATAAACCATATGAAAAAGCCCCATATCACCAGATGGAGAGTTCATTCAATAAAATCCACATGTACATGCTGAGATGAGTCTTACTGAAATTGTGTGGAGCTGCAGAAGCAAGGCTAGGTTTGATAAATTAAAGTTGGATCTTACCGCTGTGCAGCTTGCGCTAGTCCCTCCTTTCTCACTTGCCCCATCACATCCCTGGACAACAGAATGAACTCATTTTATTTAAAGTATAAATTGTCCTCCTACTGAGAAGGACAACATTGCACCTCTCGGCAGAGCAAGTTCAATACGTTACTTATAGTCCAATTTTAATTATTTAATTCTTCATAACCCACTGAGAAAAAAATTAAGACAAGCAACTTAATTGTCCCAATTTTTCCTTCTGCGCACTCAGGAGGGAAATTCCCTGAAGTTTACAGTCTCAGGAATAAAAATCTAAGGCTACCCCGAAACACAAGAGCATGCATGGAGACTATCTTGAGAGTATGATATATACTATATCCCTACAGTACACAGACTGCTCTCTTTCCTCTCGGAATTGGTAACGAAAAAATAAAACTCATTTCACTCAGGCAGCTCTGAAATACGTGCACATACTTTTTAGACAGAGGATAATTTGCTGTTACAGAGGCAGAGTGATGAAATCAGATCTCCTGTGGAGAGCCACCTTCTCTATAACTCAATCAAAGCCTCAGTCAGTTGTCCACAAAAAGAAACTAAGACCCCTTTTCAGATTTCTAGAAGTAGCATTTTCATTTCCTTTGTTTGGTTTTGGGTTTTTGGGGGGTTTGTTTGGTTTTTGTCTTTTGTTTTCTTTTCACAATAGGCTACAGTGTCCTTTTCTGTGGAAGAAAAAAAAAACCAGTAATACTAACTTTGGTTTACTTATAATACAAAACAAACCTACTGAAGCTTGCACCAAAATACTTGTCTTTGCAAAACAGTAATTTAAAGCAGTAAGAACCAAATCCTGCTCAACAGCACTTCAGGGAGCAAGGAAACGGCAGGGAATCTCCCAGAAAACGATGTACAATCAAACAGTTAACCAGTTTGTCTAAACTTAAATAGGGATAACCTTCCCTTTCTTATATGTCTCTGATTCAGTTATAGCCCTAGTTTTAAAACCAAATTTTAAAAGGAGGATTTTAAACGACACTAAAACACACCTGATTTATGAAACATCTTTTAAACTACATCATCTTGAACAGGTCAGCATTAAAAGATCTAACAGCGACTGGTTCATGTCATTTACGTTTTCCCCTCTGAGGGGAACAAAGATTTACAGGCCTTCATTTGAGTATGAACTTTGAATACAGAAACAAAGTGGTGTAAGTACGTTACCCTGAATGGATGAAAACTGAAACCTTTTCCACACAAAAATGCTAGTCACAAAGGCTTGCAGTACATACAACAGTTACAATTACTAATGAGTAATTGCCTACTAATTAAACATAAGTGGTATTGCACCCTAACTAATGACTGTATTGGGATAGCACAACATTTCTTTATTCTAAATGGTAATTACTGCAAAGCATAACATCAAGCTAGATCTACAACCACCACATGAAATTCAGATCTGTTTGTGAGGAGACAAGACTTTCTCACCAGAGTGAGGCACTTCAGTGTGATTCAAAACAATCACCTTACAGTGGAGGCAAATTGAAATATTGGCATGTAACTATTTAGAGCGAGGTAATAGGAAATGCTGAGAATGAAAAAGAAAACCGGCTCTCCAGTCTTATGCCTATCCTGGATACTGGACATATTAATCAGAATTGCAAGAAAGAGCCTGTACGCACTGGGGATCCTGTGGCTTAAGACTTTCTGGCTAATTGGTCCTTGAGATAACTAGTCTCTATGCTTTTTTCCATTTCACATGCTTTTTTCCTTCTAATGAGCTTTTAAGTGCTCATAAAAGTTTCCCTCATGATAAGTAACACCAGAGAGGGGGTTGTGTTCCACAGTAAAGAGAAAAGTGGTTTTGAAGATGCAAGGGAAGTTGTTAGAAGCTTTGGCACATGTTAATTTGATATATCTCCCAAAAGATTTTGGTTTATTACTTCTCAGGTATAAATTGAACTCTTCATAGGCGCTTAATGTTTCTCTTTCCTAAAAACAGCACACTGAAGGCAGGCATTTAGGAAAAGGGCTCAGACACCTCTGCAGCCTTCCTTCCTACATCACACCACAGCACAGGAATACTGTAATCACAGAGGTATGGGATGGGTGAGACTCCATCCAAGCAGGAAGCTTGGACACAGGAGGCAAAACAAAAAATAAGGAAGAATGGTAAATAAGCTTGTTGGAGCTTGTATAGAAGTTGAAGCATTTAATTAGAGACTGCCAAGTGAAATAACTATTCTAACCATCGTCTTCCTGTGCGGTTCCTATAGTAGTGAACAAAAAAAAGCAAAAAAACCTTCTGATTTCAAGGAAAACATGTTTTATTTCCATGGCATGAAATCCTGAGCTTTGATCTACTCTTCTCATAACAGGAGAATTACTCTCAGAAGAGGAGAGTTCTGTCCAAAGCATTAGCTGGAGCTATTCAGCTTTCTCAACTCTTCCCTTATCTAGTGTTCCTCATATGAACTGTGAAAAGATCTCTCCCCCATATTAACAAGAACTTCATACTTTGATGGAGTTTGGAAGCAATTCCTTATTTCTTCTATGTAAGGGCAAATCACTTTAAAAAAAAGCATTCTTTGGCCCAGTTACATTAAAGCACAACATAGTCAACTGTTTCTCACCTACATGATGGAAATATCCACAAGAAAAGGCAGGAGAGAATGAACTGAAGAAAAATGAGATAAAAGAAAGGTGCGAAGAGCCACTTAAAGAAGGCAAAGCTATACTTTCCTAGGGGCACAAGAAAAGTAAGTGTGCGCGTGTAAATAGCATAAACTATACAGGGAAAAGGGAATGCAAGAGAGAAAAAGGAATAGGCTTGTTTTGCTTTCAAAATACACATTGATTATTTTCTCCTGGAATGATACTCTGGGCTCACCAGTAACTCTGATAGGTTTACATGCTGCTTTTTCTTTATTTCAGAATGGAAAACTGTTAAAATGCCAGAGTAGTCTCAATTTAGTCTGATATGCCAAAACCTTCCAGTAGTCAGTACAGAGAACTTCTCTGTAGCATATAAAAATAAATATTTATGTCTTTTTGTATCAATCTGGTTTATGTCATGCTGTAGTTTAACTATTAGCATGACTCAGAGGATTAATGCAAAAGTAAGTTTCCAAACTTACAAAATATCCTATATTTTACACTGGGGTTACACAAAACCCCTCTTCTAAAACAGATACTGACAGAGACTAATGGTAGATGCTGTAACTTAATCTCAGAACCCCGATTATGTCAAACCTCCTGAGCATCATATACAGTTTATGGTACAGTGTTATCACAATCCTTCAATAGAATTTGAGTTTTGTAACTAATCTCTCCCTATCTGTTACACTACACAGAAACTGCAAAGCCCAAATACAAAGAGATCACAGGTGTGAATGATTGCACTTGAATCTTTTCTGCCAACCATATTTCTAAGCCTGAGAGTGATAAATGGTGCACCAGTTATAAATGGGCAATAGGGTCAGTGCAACTAAAAGCTGAGAGTTCAAAGAAAAGTCACAATTCTTAGGAGTTCAGGAAAAGGCCAGAGCCTGATGCTGCAACTCTTACTGATAAATGGCCAGGGTTGTTATATCCCAATTAGAGAAGATAGGTGATTGGCAAATAACCATGGCAATGTGAATGCTACAGCCTCAGACCATCCAAATCACCTTACTAGTCTGTAAGTGTTATAGTTTTCCCATACCAGCCTAAAACTTTTCCTTGACAGAAATGGAACAGCCACAAATAAAATAGCCACAAGAAGTTATTTGAATAAGGAAATTAATCACACGAATAAAAAATAAATCAGGCAGATCTACACTAGTTCACATGATGACACCAAAGTCTGACAGGAGAGGGGCTTTGTCACTGTGCCTCTGAACAAGATTTATCATAGCAGACTGAAGGCCAAATCTACTGAAAATTTAGGTACCTAAAGTGGGAAAAAAATTAGTTCCTAGAATTTAGGCACACAAGTTCAAAGGCTGATGCAGGAACAAATCCACTGAATTTCAACCTGTGCAACTTGAAGAAGTGGAAGCTGACAGCGCCTTTCTTCTGTGGAATGGATATAATGGTTAGACCCGTTTCTCAGGCATTGAAAGAAATTGGGCTCTAGACCTGCCTGCTACTCTCAGAAGCCAGGTGAAAGCCTGCACACCAGCAGCGCTTTCTGTCCTGCACTACAGTACAATCAGGAGATAAAACCTGGTGAATCTGGAAGGAGCAGTCAGCAGGAGGGAACTTGAGGACCTGGCCTTTTGCCAGAAAAAGGTAAGATTGTTCCTCATTTCATCTCCAATATTGCTTCTACTTTCTAGACAACAGACTAATGTAAAAACAGCCACCATGGTGAGGCCTGGAATGAGTCTCCTTCTTGCTAGACAAGAACCAGAGTCTAGAGAAGCTAAGTTAGAAAAATTTCCAGATGAATTTCCGGAAAAAAATTCCCAAACAGACTTTCCAAGGCTGTGTTTCCAGGGTTGGTTCAGAGCCGAAGGCACCAGATTCCCAGAATCTTATGTCATGATGTCCTACGGGTGAATTTGCAGGAGCAGGGTCTAAAATTGGATGTCGAAAGTGCTCAGGCTCTGTCATATACAGGAAGATTTGCCTCAGGGATTAAATTACCTGTATTTTCTAAATCCTCCTCCCCAAAATAAATCTTTGCTTATTGCTTTTTATTGCATCGCTGCAATAACAACAACAAACAATTTTATGTCAAATACTTTTAAATAAACCTTTGAACAGCAATGAACTAAAAATAGGTATGTATTTGCCAGAAGATTCTTAGAAACAGAACATAAGGAAATTTTACAGGGAGCAGCTGTTCACACTACCTGAAAATATTCTCCAGAGATGTATGTCGGTGCCTACAACGAAGTTATATAAAATGGAAATAATTGGCCATCCTCAACTTTCATATTATAGACTTACATGATGGATTAAATGTCCTAGCAATGCTAAAATAATTCACCCATAAAATGAATGACAAGGCCACAACATTTAACAGAGCTTGCTTGCCTTTAAAGACTAGGGTTGCAATGGGAATAAGAAACTCTCTTCACAACATTTAGAACATTGCTTAATGTTATTTTAAGTCGTAGAATCACAAAATGGTTTGGGTTGGAAGAGACCTTAAAGATCATCTAGTTGATTTCCCCTGTCAAATCACTTCTTACCAGGGGGCTCTCCCCTTATTTTCAGAACATAACTAAAAAATAGTATAAACATTCTTAAGTAAAACATTCATAAGGCAGGAAATGGGGAAATTAATTCCCCATCTCACTCATATACACAAACTGAACACAGAGTCTTTATGTGCTCATATAACATTTGCTAAATGAGCGTTCGCTCCCTCATTACAAATACTAAATGGGTAACTATTCGGTTTTCCGCTGCAAAGTCACTACCCTTAGTTTATAAAGTTCCTGAACTACAAATTGCTGGAGGTTAGGAAAATATTCTTGGGAAGTATCACTGCATGCTGATACGTTACACGTCCTTCTTTAAGCATCCACTACTGGCAACTGTCAGAGATGTAATGCTGGGCTATATGGAGTTGTGTTACAACCCCACAGGGCCACGCTGGGACTGGTTACAGTCCTGGTATCACAAACACTACACATGCAGTTGACCTTGCTTCCTTTCAGTCTCATATGTCAGAGAACTGTATTCACTGTGTCAGGTTTATTTTTCCAATGTTCTTTGGAAGACACGCTCATCTGAGCACATATTTTGACATCTCACAGTATTTAGAGGTAACTTTTCCAAATGAGCCTATCAAACCTAGCAAGCAAGCAAGCCTGACTAGTCTAAAATCTCTGTAACCTAAAATGTAATTATTTCATTTAATTTTGTTCCAATCACTGGCTCATCTTCTGAAGCATGACTGAAAAATCACCTGGGCACCATATGGGGAAATCTTCTTTAGTTTTATTCCCCACTGCGTCATAGCTAGCAGCATGGGCAGGATGGACAACAAGGCAGAGAGCAGGTGTCAGATAAGAGGCCTGGGGTGGACAGCAAGGGAATGAAGAGAGGGAGCAGCAATGATGACAGCCAAGAACAGGGCTGAAATTACAAGAATGCCTCCAAATAAAATGATCTAGAACAGGACAGTGATTCCCATTCATTGTGAGAATGAAAACCACTGAAATAAGAATTAATTCACAGAAATCCACTACTGGGCAGTCATCTTCTCCTCAGCTAACCATTTTGTAGCTCATTTAGTGGGGACTATACTCATTTTGTAGAGAAATGTATTTTTAGTACACTATACCTGGGTATCGTTTAACTTATCTGCAATTCATTGCCTTCTTTCACACTTGCCTCCTTTTCCAGTTCCCTCATTATCTACATACCTTCCACAGCAAAGCAAGGATCTCATAGAGAGCCTAACTTACTACACAACCCTAATTCAGTCCTCACAGATGATCTGAGTAAAGTATGGCATTTAGCAGGTAATCTGCAAGTGGTAGAAGGTAACAGAGGTTCATATGGTTATATGCCCATTTGATGCTGTCAATAACACCCATATGGTATTATTACAGACTAACAGAGAAATCCCGTGGAAGATCAAGATTTGAATGACAACAAAAGTCATTCAAGATAGAAAATAAGAGCTTTCAAAGTTTGCCATTCATTCACAGTTATGGACCCAGATTCACTTCAGAATACCCTAGGTCTCAGGGCACATCTCCTAGCCATCCGAGACACAGACTCACGCGTGTGATTTGCTTGAAGTGGGATTTTATGTGGCAGAGAAACCTTCGTGTCCAAGTTGCTCCAAAATTGACTTCTCGGTGAAACAGAAAAAGCGTTCGAACATTGGTCTCCAAGATCCCAAAGCTGTAACTTGATCATCAGCTATTTTGGAGAAAGTACCTCCAGCTCTGCTGGAGCTATTCCACTTTGTATAAATAGCACGAGGAGATCCTGCCTGGACAGCTGGTGGCTGGGGGACACCCTCCAGGCATGTGGGAGAGAGCAATCTAGCCTGAACCTCAGCTTCCTGGTAGGAGCTTTTATAACACTGTGACTTGCTATCTGACAGCAGAACCCTTCATGTTCTCTTCCACCCACCTATATGGTGGTCAGGAATATCTCTTATGAATCAGAATTAGATCAGATTTCATTAACTAGAAAATTTCCAATCAGTCCCACTCATACAAGGCAGACATGGGGCAAATGAAAAGCTGTGCAGGCATCCTGACAATTCCTATCTAGAAGCAGTCTGTTGAAAAGAAGATCAGAATTCTGCTCTCGGAAAGCCTAGTTTCAATCTGACAAATTCAATCTCTGAGACAATACGAGCAATTTTGAGAGCAAAGATCAACCTCTCTTCAGAGCCTAGACAGCAGAAGCTGGCAATTGTTGCAAGGCAAACGCTGAACTTTGAAGTCCTTCACTTTCATTTAGTATAGCAGAAGTCCTTATCACTCACACTTAAAACACAGCGACTTTCTCCAAAGCGCAGATTGCATTGAAGCTCTCTTGCAAAAGACTCTGAGCTTTCTCTTCCATTTTGAGAGTAGTGCTTGGAAAAAAATACAATTTGCCACTTCAAAAGAGACATTTGACTTGTCCTTGTTTCAAATGATTGCCCCTTCTAGCCCTAGAGCAAGTGCAGTTTTGAGAGCATTTCAAAGAGAAATGCTCTAGCACTGTGTTCATTTGGTATCAGAGAAAGTAGATAGTCTGAACTACTGTAATTCCCATCTCCATCTTCTTTGCAAGTATACTACTGCTTAGCAAGACACACAGCTTAATTTTCTGTCTTGCTTTTAACCTGCGGTACCTAACATGGCTGATGGGCAAGATGCAGGAAAGGTGTTTCGATACATTTCATTAAATCTGAAGAAAGTAATAGCTGCAGCCACTTGGGGTGGTAAAAGCTGAAAAACATCATTAAGTTCTTAAAGCTTGTGTTAAATCTGATCTAATTTCATCTCAATGAAATATAATGTGTCTGTACACACATACATATGTATGTGAATGTACACAGACACAGGTTTGTGGGGGTTTTTTTAATTGAAGTGACAGCATGTGAAAACAAACACACTTTGGTGTATACAGACTAATGCTCTAAAATCATTTGCTGTATTTAAAAGATTAAAATAAAAGAGAAAAACAAAAAACCCCCACCCGAAACTCAGAATTACCAATATTTTTCTGCATTTCATTAGCAGCACTTAATTATACATACTGCTTTCTCTTAGGCTCTCAAATACTCTCCATCTGATTTAAAACCTTATAGCAAGGTTACCAAGAGGAACAGAATCAGGTCAGCACATTAAACTAGATTTTTCTTTTACATCAGCTCCCAGGCAAGTCTTCAGACTCCCCATGTTATTTACAAGGACATTAAGGAGGTCTTGTGTTTTCTACCTCAGTGATTTATTCTTCCCATGTGCAGATGTGGTAATTCTGTAGAAGTTGGTAAATTATATGTTCTAGCAATAACAGTAGGATCCTAACAGAATAACTTTGACTTACCAACCTTATAAAAAGTCGGCCCTTACCTTTCAGAATCTGATTTTACTATGGGAAGTGCTAAATTAGAGTAATAATTCTTAAAATAAGTTAGCTTAAAAAGCCAGTGTCTGACACCCCAAGATACAGCTGCAAATACAGTGAATGCCTTTACATAAGTATTTCACAATTTTTAAAGAATATTTATGAAAATAATTTTAAATATCAGAAGTATCAAAATTTAAGCCATTATTAGCAGTGACTTGGTGCTAAGAGATGCTCTTAAACACCTACTAGTTTTGTCAAATACAATTTGCGTAGCTGCACTACACTGACACAAAGTTTCCTTAAGAGATGAAGTAAAAGAAGATCTTCATCCAGCTCGGCTAGATTTTTCTTTTCTTCAACTAGTATGCATTTTGTATTCAAAATATGAATATTTTTTTACTAAACAATGCTAAACTTCGCCTCGATTATGAGGATTCACTATTAGGGTGCAAATGTCAAATTTTGGAGGTACTTCTATTCAGAAGTTTCACACTTGGACTGCATGGGCTCTATTGATAACCTAAATCTGACACAAACCACAGAACATCTGGAACCACATGGGGTTTGCTGACTTGCTTCATGCTGTATTTAAATATTTTAGGGGTCACTGATCGCCTCGGCTGTTCACTGTCAGAGTCGCAGCCTGGTGGCCAAAGCTCCGTCAAGTTCTTTCTCCTGATCAGAAAACAGCTGAGCAGCCTCTGCCGCACCTTTCCCTTTGCAGAAGCTTGCACAAAGTTACCCATTTGTTCTGACTTAGAAGACTGCATGCAGATCACACAATTCACAGACTAAGGCATCAAGCCCACAAACACACCTGTGCTTAACACACTGCACAAGGATAGCCTCAAGGAATTCAGTCACATCATAAATACAGACAACGGGACCAGTACACAGCATGGGATAACACATTTTTACCACTAGAAAAATAATCAGAAATCATCTCCTGCATCCTGCCTGCCCTTTCCAGTATTCTGCCCCACATCCTCTCTGCTGCAAAAGATTTTGATTCACTGGGACCATGAAATGGTTGATGTAGTGCTATAGGTGTGAACGACATGATTTCCCTCTTGCAGAAAGTTGCAGGTTGTTTTTAAGAAAGTTTTCAATAATTATTCTTTTGTGCGTGTGCATATATCAAAAATAACTGATAGATCTGCAGTAGTTACCCAGACTTAACCAGTTTATTGCTAGAGGCAGCAGTGATACAGCTTTAGGTAGCAAATTCTGCTTACAAAAGGTTTCAGAAGCATTCCTGTAGAAAGGATCTGATTAATATCAGGTTTACATGAGATGAAGGGCAAGTGGCAAACACACCCATGTTTTCTGAAAGATATTTAGGTAAAACCAGAGGCATCTTCGTCACACGGCTATTTCCTCAAAGCGTGCTATTTCTGCATGCACATATTCAACTAGGCTCAGTGAAAAATTCAAAACCTTTTATAAACTGTAACAGCATATACAATTAGGAATATGTTCTATAGCAAAGATGCTAATGCTAGTTTCCTTAAATGCCAATTAGAAAGTTATACATTTTCACATTAGGAAATGTCACGCCTGTACTCAGTCATACATAAAGCCAGTTGTCATATATCAGCTTTATCATCATAATAGCTGTAAACAGAGTATGAGCATGAGGGTCCTACAAAATAATGACGACAAAAAAATCCCACCACTCTTGCTACTACCCAAACATGCTCAGCAGCGTGCATGACTGGACACTAACCGTAAGACCAAACTGGAACAGATTCTTCCCTAGGCTGCTTTGGATCGCATTTAGGGAATAAAGCTCTCTTTACTCACTAAGTTACATAGCTCAACAAAAAAAAATTTATATTCTCCCTATAGACCTTGATAGCACATTTATGTCAAAGATACTGTTAGCGTGGCTGGAAAATCCCTCAGGAAAAGTCTTACCTTATGCGGAGGAGACAAATGAAACCCAAGTTTGCAGCTTGAGACTTTTTTTTTATTCTAAGGACGAATTTCTCTCTTTTCAGTTCAGTACCTCTGTGCTCTCTTCTGACCTAATTTTGCCTGTGATAAATGCCAGAGTTTCAGTGGAGTCACTTGAGCTCCTGTAATAAAAGAACTGAAGTAAAAAATGAACGCACTCAACATTCCTGCTCTGACAGATTGCTTGTCAAGACACTAAAAGCCTTGCAAGGCTATAGGTAAGACACTAAAAGCCTTGCAAGGCTATAGGTAAGGCAAAGCCCCAGAACTGCCATTCTTTAGGAAAATTGTATTTTGGTTTTCTACTAATTATCCTGTACTAACATAATGAAGTCAAAGCTCATTCAGACTAAGCAGGTCTACCATTTGTACAGGCTTCATACAGGCTGTTCCATAGGATTCATTCCCAGGAGTATTGCATGGTTAGAGGACATTCAAATTTAATTTCAGCCTTGGTTTAGACAGGAGAAAGACAACAAATGCCTTCTACTGAGAAGCACTGCAAAGCACAGCTGGCCAAGGAAGTTTCTCAATTTAACTACACCCTATTCTTTCCCTACCCAAGCACCTGACCGGGAATGTTTTTCACTTGATGATAGAGCATCAGCAAATAGCATGAAAGACTGAAAACAGCTGCATCTGCTCTTGCAGAAATGGACAGAAAATGACCACAGAAGGTGTCTGATCCGAACCCTCCCAGGTGGATCCCAAGGTGCAGCAGGGGACCCACCACGAAAGCTCACCTTGCAGGGTGAAGCAGGCAGGAAACCTTACATGCGTCAGGTAACAAGAACATAAAAAGGGCTGTGCTGGCCAGGGCCAAAAGCTCTTCCAGCACTGCATCCTGCCCCTAATGTTATCCAGTAATGAGTCCTAGGGAAAACACTGCAGCAAGCACATGTGGTCTCTCCTCCAATATAATACTGAGGTCTCAGTTTGCTAAACAGATAAACATTTTATTAGTTAGAAGCAAGAAATTAATGCCAGTTCCACCTCTTATTAGCAAAAAAACCCCATAAGATATCTTACCTGAAGCCATAAGAACAAACATTGGCTGTTTATGTTGTTAACAAACACTCATTTCATACGAGATAAGCAAGAAAATACTTCCATCAACAGCGCAAGTTATCCTCCATTCAAATAGCTCCATTATTCCTAGTGTTCCCTCAATCCTCTGAAGATATAAAAATAAGTAAAAAGATAACTGTTTTAATGAATAGGATTATTAGATTTTTTTAACTACTAGTAAAAGGCAATATTGTTGATGTATTAAGAGTGCGATGTTTCCCAAGCCTGTATGATAAAATTCCTCAATGACTTAAAAGATTGAGGGAGGCTCTGAAAAGTCAATATTTAATAATACATTTTTAAGTCTGGCTTTCAGTTGCCCAAGTGCACAGTTTGGGGTTTTCTTTAATCAGCACTTAAAACAGTACAGCTACAGCTCCTCTTCATTATTGCTAGAAAGATGGGTAAATTCACATGACTACCGCAAAGTGGCACACACACATTGCTTAAGTATTACCAAAGCTTGCTTTCACAAATGTGTTTCTCTTACACAGGACTGCATTTATAGTTCACATTCTTGTTTTTGAAGGAAGAGTAGACAGATTTAATATATCCTATCACTTAAACACTTCCTCATGTGCTAAAAAGTATCTGGACTTTCAAAGGTTTAAGGAAATTAAGTGTTGTCCCCCAGTGTTAATGACACTGAGGTGTTTACTGTAAGTAGTGTCTCTCAAAAGATCACCATAAATTAAAAAGAAAATATATAGATTAATACATAAATGTATTAATCATTAGTATGCTCTCCTACGCCATCTTTCCCCCTTTTTTTCACAGCACTTAAACACCTAAGCCAAAAAAAGGCACCCTGATCATGTGGGATCTCATAAGAGACAATCAGCTGACAGTAATCAGATTTAAAGACCTCAATGCTTTACTCACTTCTGACATCAGAACAATAGTACCTATTTTCTAACGCTATTTTCTTAAAATAAATTATACTATTACACATTCAACCTACAACCGGCATCAGAATACCAGTTAGGAGGGCACAGCAGCAATATATTCAAAGCTTCATATTGCTGCTGTTAACGCGCCTGGGCACCCCTCTTATAAACACTTTTAAACTTGTACTTGCATTATTCTGGCCCTTAAAACTTGTCCTCAAAATGCTGAGAGGGATAGCAGAAAAAGCAGTTGGGACTGAAGTAGAGAAAGGAAAAGAAACATTTTATGTCTGTGTCTAATGCTGCTCTCTGCCTTCCATGATTATAGAGATAAAAAGATTTCCAAAACCGGGATTCAAAATTGCATGTTTCCTCTACTTCAAAATCAACAGGGGCATTTACCCCTAAGGACTCTGAAGTACATTCAGCACTGTTTTGTAAAGCAAAATAATAACTTCTCTGTCCATACGATTTCAAAAAGAGCACCAGAAGCACTTGGCACTAGAAACTAACAGGGCTAAAGATAGCAAAGCCTCCACTTCCTTAGACGCCAGTCCTACAACAGGAGTCCTGGTAACGCAACAGGCTCAGGGTGCTACTTAGCAATTCCATAGCCCAGTGCCAAAAAGTTTTGCAAGGAAGCATCAGCTGTAACAACTCCTGTGCTCCAGTCTGGTTTCTGCGGCACCATGAGCATGGTAGCACTGACTCTAGATTCTGTTCTCTCTCTTTTAAACCTTTTAGAGATCACAGAGAAGGAGGAGTTGTCTCAGCACATATTCCACCTACTCCCCGGAAGAGTTTGCACAGCGGTTTGACCGACTATGACACAGAGGACTGGGAAGCAGCTAATTTTGACACGAGTGATGACAGCAAAGCTTTGCTTTTTTTCCGCTCTCCTTCAGGAGGAGAGAAGTACAACTAAATAAGGAATAAAAGTGGGATACTAGAACCACTTGCCACTAAATGGTCATTTCAACAAGGCTGTTTTGCACTGGTATCCAAGTTGCTGCTGCTGTTTATGCAAACAGTGATCCATGGCAGCCATGCAAAAAGCCATGCACAAAACACTTTCGGAATCTTACAGTTCACTTGGGGCACAAAGGATTTAATAGAGGGAAAAAAGGTACAAACCAGAAGCTGTAAATGACAGTTTAAGTCCACTTTTATCTTCAGGTTTTTTGTTTTGTTTTGTTTTTTTAAAGCTTGGTTGAAATCCCATTTAGCACAGAAACAGCTAATAGCTGAATAATTGCCTGTGGTGCACACACTCCAAAACTTTTAATACTGGCATAAGAAAACTGAATTTTAATTGACTTTGACATTACAGTTATTCTAAAATGGGTGTTATTCTGCTTTCAACTAGATTATCAATAACATTTTCTTCCATATTACCTATGAAATGACAATGCTTCTCAAGAGAAGAAACACAGATTTGACCTGGAGCGTGAATATATAAGATACCAAAGGCTAACATTCTGAAAAGCGTGTTCCACGTACCATTGTACAATCTGTATATTTGTATTTGACCAATTATCTCTATAGATTTTTCATCATTTCTTTTATACTTTTCATATGTTTCAATACTTTCAAAAGTGATTTTTAAAATAACTAAATTTTCAAAAATAAAACCAAAACAAAATCTTTAAATCATTTTTAAGGTTGCATATCTGCAGAGGTCCGAGTGGCTTTGAACAAAAATATCGATTATCAGCTTTCAAGATGGAACTACAGAGGCTTTGCATAGACATCTGCTTGCATGGAAACCCTACAGCCATCCATGAACGTGTCAAAATGAGAGTCTAAAGGTTTCTGTCTTTTTCTGAACATACACTGTATTCCGTTTTCTCCACTGTGGAGGGAGAAACAGAATATACACACAAACACACACATATGCGCACACACACACACGATTGTGCCAATCCCAGACTATAGCCAGCAACTGTTCTGTCTGATCTGTAGGAGGAACAGATGAAGACTGGCATGACAGCACACAATCAAAACTTGGTTTTAACATATTGTAGGCTTTCTTGAGTGGGAAAGAGGAAGCAGTCAATCAGCTTCTCTGGAAGCTCATGGTTCTAGAAGTGAAATTCAATATTCCAATCAGATATACAGTCCACAAGCACACAGCCTAACCTTATTTTTTGTTTATTTCTGCTCAGCTTCCTTTCGATACACTGGGAAGGACATACCTTTCTCCACTCTGTCTCTTAAAATTAGATGCTCAAGACAAGTATTTACTCTTACTGCTCATTATTTTAGTACACTAACAGCAGAGTTTTTCTCTCACCTGAGGTTTCAACAATACACTTAAACACAAACCAGACCGTGATGATGAGACTACACACCTCCAAGTTTTGCATTCCTCCCTGCCTCAAGTGAGTGTCAGGTCTAGTTTCTGAAGCACTGTCTTTGCTCAGGGATATCTGCTTATAAACCACAACAGACAATACTTGGCTCTCCAAAACTGAAAGCATGTTACCAAGCAGTGTACAATCAATCATACAAAGGAGAAATAGGGCAGGAACCTTTGTTCCATACTTTTATAACCTCTCATTACAATATATCACACTATGATTTTTCCAAGTGTGCGTCATTTCAGACTGTGCAGGTTATAACTACATATTCCCACTGCACATTTCCACTACAGCATAAACTTTGCTGAATGAACCATGCAGAGGGCTTACAAGCCTTGACACATGAGGAATGGAGAGTGCTGCACTATGTTAGTCTGAACACGCTGGATAGCGAATCAGTTCAGGAACCTCTTTAGAAAGACTTTAACAATAAGAACAAAGTCTATAATGACAAAAAACCTCCAATTCATTGCACTTTCATTCCACAAGAAGGCACACGTATAGATGGCAATAATGTGAAGGCAGGTAAAGTACTGTTTGTTTGGAGGTTGGCTTTCTTTTCTTTTAAATTGCTCTTTTTATTTTACTTCTCCCAACACTGTAGGTACTCCATGAAGAGAAATTCTGTAGCTCAGTCTGGCATTTCATAGCTACAGGTTGCTCACCCCAAGCTCAACCCAGCAAATTAACATAAAGAGAAAAAACATCTGCGTGATAAAAGAACTGAGCGCTACTCTGCATGCACCAACTCCATCCCTGACTTCTGGCAAACCTTCTCTTTGAATATTTTGTAATGAGTATGATGAAAAGCGAACGCAACTGAAGAAAGTTACTGGCTACTATTCAGCAAAGCACATGGAAATGGAACTGTGGAAAAAGCTCAGCATCAGAAACGTACTTCCTTCTATACAGCGCCAGGACTTTGACAGAACAGGCTGGCAGCTGAGGACTGCTGTCAGCCCTCGAGCTTTCCATTTGCAAAGTGACACAAGTCCATTATCACCAGACTGACAGCCGTATGACGTGCTACCAGCTGTCCACCGTGTAACACTGCTAGGACAGTAAGGCTGAGCTCCGTGTAGCAGGTAGAGCATCATCTTTGGTCAAGAAAGCAGGAAGGAAAGGAGCAGAGCAACTGCTGCATTAATAAAATCCATCAGACAGAGCTCTTTAAGTATAGCCACCACAAACAGCCTAGTGCTGGCCTCTGTTCCCCCGTTCCTGCAGCATGCTATATCTTACAAGCAGTGGAACAGTATTTATTAAGGCAAGAAAGAAAAATGCAATGGGTCTTGAGAGTTGGGGGATTTAAACTTCTTATTGATATATGAAAATTGAGTAGCAGAGGTTTTGTGCTGTAAATTTGGATTCTACTTAAAAGGGCAAGTTTGAGTAAACAAATGTGTATCTTCTTTCATACCCACATGACTTCATGTACTGTTAGGTTGTTAAAGGGAGAAAGAAAATATCAGAAGTCCAAAAGCACATTGGGTGAGGGGAAACAACTGCAGAGAAGCTCTTGCAGATATACTACGGCAGACCCAAATTCCACCCATCCCTATGGTTTTGATCATGAGTATAGCTAACCATCTTACGTTACCTCTGACATTTTCATATAGTGCTATTTTGGCCCTACACACGTGGGACTGAGTAACACGGAGAAGCAAACCAAACATTAAACACTACTTAACCAAACATTAAGCACTACTATCCATCAAAAAAGAAAAAGTCATCAACAATTCTGGTCCAAAAATTGCAAAAAAGTAATCATACCATTCAATATGTCCAGCAAATAACATTATGTTGCTCTGCAGCTTTTGTCACCACCACAATTTTGGCCAGTCATTTTAGGCACTGCGTAACATGCACCTTGTGGTTTTGTGTAGGAGAAACTCCTTACTGTCTGTGGGATGAAGAAATGCAGCATGTGCCATATAAAAGGCAAACACGAAGGCAAGACAACGTCAAAGGACAGAAAGAAACCTCTTTTTGATAAGAGTGTTCTCTCTTCGTTCAGCATCCTGGTACGGTCCCAGCTAGCTTGGTCAGTGATGCAGAAGGTAAGGCAGAAAGCTACGTGGGCACGTACCCAGCCAAGCGTTACACACAGAGAAGCTGCCCGTTTGCGCTCACTGCCAGGGCACCACCTTCCCCCTCCTGCACTCCGGCCATGGCAGAGCCGGGCCCCAGACATTTCCCTGCTCCCCCTCCACCGAAGAGCAACCTGACCCCTTGCCTGCCCTCCACTTGTCAGCCTTGCAAGCAGAACCAATAGCTGCCTGCAAATCAGCTCAGCACACACTGACATACCACCCTGGAGAGCCTATTTAAAAGGTTAATAACATTTTAAGTCCAATTAGAGAGCCTAATTAACTGAAGTAATCTCTGCTCTGCCTACTAAATCTCAAAATAGGTGAACGCAATAAAGATTATCCTCCTCTTTAATTTTTTGCCGGCACTGAATAGGGCGCTGCAGGCAGACCCGCAGTCACTCAGCTGTCAGCGGGCACCGGGATCGTCCCTTCCTCAGAGCAAGGCTGAATACACCGACTACACCGACCCGCTCCCCGGGCTCCCCCGGCCGCGCCTCACGGACGGCCGGGGACCGGCAGGTGTCGCCCTAGCCCCGCAGATGGCGGCCCCAGGCCGGGGAAGAGGGGTTTGGGCTTTTCCGCCCCGGGAAACCGAGCGTCGGCCCCAGGGCTGAGGCGGCCTGCGCCTTCCCCCGGCACCGTGACCTGCAGGCTGCCCGGGCGCTGGGGGGATTGGGCTCCAGTTAAGGTACCTCGAGAAGTTCAACAAGGCCAAGTGCAACGTGCCGCACCCGGGTCGGGGCAATCCCAAGCGCAAACAGGCTGGGAAGAGACTGGATTGAGAGCAGCCCTGAGAAGAAGGACTTCGGGGTGTTGGTTGATGAGAAATCGAACATAACCCAGCAGCGTGCGCTTGCAGCCATAAAGCCAGCCGTACCCTGAGCCGCATCAAAAGGAGTGTGACCAGCAGGCCGAAGGAGGTGTTTGTCCCCCTCTGCTCTGCTCTCCTGAGACCCCAGCTGAATTACTGCGTTCAGCCATGGGGCCCCCAGCTCAAGAAGAACTTGGACCTGCTTGACTGAGTGCAGAGGAGGCTGCAAAGATGATCCAAGGGCTGGAGCACCCCTCTTGTGAAGATGGGCTGAGAGAGTTCAGGTTATTCAGCCTGGAGAAGAGAAGGCTCAGGGGAGACCCTAGAGCAGCTTCCAGTGTCTGAAAAGTGCCTACAAGAGACCTGTAGAGAGGGATATTTTACAAGGGCATGCAGTGACACAAGAGGGAATGGCTTTGAACTAAAAGAGGGTAGATTTAGATTAGACATTAGGAAGCAATTCTATGAGCGTGACATTGGAACACGTTGCCCAAAGAAGTTGTGGATGCCCCATCCCTGGCAGTGTTCCAGGCCAGGCTGGAAGGGGCTTTGAGCAACCTGGTCTAGTGGAAGGTGTCCCTGCCCATGGCAGCGGGTTGGAACTGGATGGTCTTTAAGGTCCCTTCCAACCCAAACCAGTCTATGATTCTATGAACCCAGCCTCAGGGTGCAGGAAAGGGGATCCCTGCCCACCTCCAGCTGGAAACATGCTGCTACAGGCTGAGAGCATCCCTGGGCCTTCCAGAAGTACTCCCCAGCGCAGGCAGGGTCCTCCCATTGTTGTTCTGCAGTTCCTCATCACCCATCGCCAGACTTCGATGCTTTCAGTAAACCTATACAGACAGAAGAGATTTCAAACATGTCAGAACCCTTTTCCTCTGAAGATTGAACCCCCACATCATTGTCCCCATCGCTGACGGAAGCCTTCATGCATTTAATGGTGTGCAGCAGTGATACACTTCATGCCGTAGCCAACCATGTTCCCCAAGATAGTCATATCAGAGTCTCTGATCACTTACACCATGCGGCTCTCCAGAAAACAGAAAAAGCATCACAGGCATACCACCAAACCAAACCTGGTCCAGGCAAAGCCCGCAGAAACTGTAAAATCTGTAATACAAAAGCATTATCAAGAATACATAGGGTTTTTTTTTAATATATGCTTAGAGAAGAAAGGCTGTCCAAATTTATGCATTCATTTTAAATGATTTCCTATGTAGGTCAGCTGATAAGATCAACAGGAAAATAAACAATAAAACTAATGGAGCAGTCCAGTGGAAAGGTCCATATTTCCAGTTTAGGGAGATGGACCATTTAAGATAAGAAGTAAAAACTTTTAAACTATTGTTTTACAGTATGTAAGAGCTTGGTCAGAACTGAACAGAAAACTTCAAGTACCTTTGCTGTATTCCTCACTATTAAGCTGCCACCTCATCAGATTTTTCAGAAAGCAAAGGTTTCCCTTTCAGCATATCTGTGTCCATCTGCAGTCTGCCTGATGTCTTTTCAACTCAAGTATCTATCTTCCCCTAGTATAGATGTCCTACTACTAATGCTTAGATTTGTTACTCGGGGACTTAACACCTGAAGTAGCTTCCCACATGCATCCTGATAATCTCCTATACAACCCTGCTGCACAAGCTCTTGGAACATTTGCTATTATTCTGGAGAACCACGATGCTGGTGTCACAGCAAATCTAGTGCCAAATCTAACTGTATCAAGTGGTACGGGGAGCTCCAGCGTTGCTCCCTGTAGAGCAATTCCATGGAGAGCCCATGGACCCCTGGAGGAGCTATCCCATTACAGAAGGGAATTAACTCCATCAACTTTGCATTTCAGTTAAATAATTTCACAGAGCACAAAGCACTAAACAATCTCTTCATAAGTCCAGATAACATAGAGATGTCATTTCCACTGCATTCAGCGGAAACAAATGGTAGCAAACAAAATCTGTGCTGCTTTACTTGCCCAGTGCAAGGCATTTGAATAGCAGAATTAAACTGGACCATTTAAAAGGGTAACGGGAGTCACTTGTTAAAGTACACCAGTATAAATCTTCGTATGTAAAGCATTGAGGAACCCATCTGATGGATGGATACGGAAGCGAGAAAGCATCTGTTCAAGTACCTTGCAACAACCACGTAACTAAAATCACTATCAGCTGACAGTGGAAAAAGTGCCTGTGCCAAATACAATGACAGGTCTTAATCTCATCTTCAAAGAAACTGGAGATAAATTTCCTTCAGAAATCCAAAGGGAAATGGTACATATTCCAAACCTGAACGTACTTGTTTGAAATAATGTGAGCATGGAAGGGAGGAGATAAGAAGTCTTTTGAGCATCCAGACTCAACTTGGACTTCTCAGAACAGTATTATCTGCCTCAAGGAATAGAGGTCTTGTTATCTGATTTTGTGGGGAGGGGTATTTTGGCTGTTGGGTTTTTGCTTGTTTGCTTGTTTTTTAAATTTGCTTTATGAGAGGCAAACTTAAAGAACCTTTCCAAACAAAAGACCTTCATAAGATTACAGGAATGTATTACTTTGAGCTACTAAAAGTTACAAGATTCTCAGTTCCACAGATCAAGATTTGTGTCAAAAGCCTAACACTCCAACCTCTTCCCTAAGAAGGCATAAAGCTTTCTTCAAATTGCATTACTTCACACTGACTTGTTTTGCACAGCATGAGAAAATGTTTGGGTTTTTTTTTTTTTCTAATCCATGTAAAAGTTTACTGGGTTTACTTCTACAGGAATTATTGCTCTCTCCCTGTTGCAGGCATGTCCACGAAAAACAAATAGGCGTCATAGAACTTTCACACAGACAATGAAGATGATACAGTCCTGCAAAGTGAGAGGAAATACCTAGGCACAGAACAGAGATATGGGTATGGACTGCTTTGACACTAACTTAAACCAGCACAGCAAGATTTTTGCCAAAATTTACATCTGACTAGCAATTTCAATATGCAAAAGAAAGGATGAGCATCAGGGTAAACTGAAGATTGTTCAACATGAGGTACAACCTCTACAGCCTTCATAAACTTGGACAGATAGTGCCAAGATACAATACCTGAGACACTCCTCATGCTTCCAAAGTGCCCGGGTTCAGAGAGTGCCCTGTTGAGTAGTCTCCAATAAATTATTTCTTTTTTTGACGTGCCAAGAGACTGAACAGAAGTCAGCAGCTTGAACTAGCCATAACTTTCCTATTTCAGGCTCTCAATGCTGAATTGCCAGACAGCACATGTGGACAGTGTTATCTGACCCACAGATCCTGCACAGGCATACACACCAAAGCAGTGCCAAGAAAAGCACTCAGGAGCCTGCAGAGGTGAAAACTGAAGCCTACACTAATCAAGATGGAAGCAGAAGAATCCTGGTTCTGTATCACCAACCGTGCCTTTCCTACCAGGCTAGAACAGCTGGTGGTAAAGCAAAAACTAAACAAACTATTAAGCCTGGAAAGCAGATACTTAATGACTTCATTGGGGAACAACAGGGCAGGAGTGAAATGAAAAACAAAAAGGATGAAATAACAAATCATGGAGCCTAAGCCTTTATTTGACAGCTCCTTCAGTTAAAATATCAAAGGAGAGATGAAGGATGACCATATCCTTAACATTCATGGTAAATCCATCCAGTGAACACATTCTGAAAAGAAGCCTTTCTCACTACATGTTTCCCAGCCTGTGAGAAGGGATTTGGATTGATGCTAACCACCAGCAGAAAAAAAAGTCAAGTTGCTCTTTGAAAGTGCTGCCTCACAAAGCAGTTTGTGAGAAGCACAGATCTCTTCTTGCCACTTACAGTGAAGAGCTGAAATTCCTCATAAAGAGAAGTCTGTAGCCAAGTCAATAAAGTTGGAGAACATGTGTATGCAAAGTAGCGATGGCTGGAGCTACAAGAAATGGATATGTCTGCAAAAGTTCTGTGGCTTTGCTCCCTTAAGGATCAAAACTGAGGTAGAAGACCTGAGCCAAGCAGCAGGATCTGCTGAGGGAAACCCAACTAGGAGAATACCGATACCATTACTGACAAAGAAAGATGATCCTTAAGAGTGCTTTCAGTTAATAGTTTATCCACCAAGCCCAGGGTTGCAAAAGATCTTCTACAGGACACAATATGTAAAGAAAAACTGGGTATTAATCATCTGAAAAACAATCTGTTTCACATGAAAGACTCATTCCTCTGTTGAATTCTACCTACCTGATTTTGCTAAAAGACCTCTTTGGAGAAGAGATTTTTTATTATATCTGTATTAAGATTCTCTCCAGAAGCAGGCAATGCAACCTTTCCATTACTTTCTTGCCATTTGTCTTGAATCCTTCCAGACACAAATCCAGAATATATTTTTTAAAAAATTAATCTTACGTATTTATGTTGGAAAATGCTACATAGATGAGGTTGCATCACCATTCTTGTGTTTATGTAAGGCCTCCCACAGTCATTTGGACACATTGGACTTTGAGAAACAGCACAAAAAGAAGAACATAAACAATCACCATTCTCTTTTAGCTTTTAGGACCTTTATGTATTTGGGGCAGTACAAGACTGCTTCTTGTATGCTACTGTTTACGTTTGGTACCTTTTTGAAGCTGCAGTCTTCACAGCTACTGGGGTAACCTAAAATAATCTGAAAGGTATTGAATACAGCCACCATCAGATTTTGTTGGGTTTTAATGCTTGAATCTGAAGCACATGCTTTTAACTATGCTCATATTTACATTTTCTAGAGCAAATCTCTTCACTGCACCAGCCATTCACTGCAGCTAAAGTACAGATTGTCCACAAAGCACTAGCGACTCAGTAACACCGGTCTAGTCTACGCCCTTGTGCCTGGTGTGATCTCAAATATCACCACATCGAAGTACTACAAATTAACTCCATCAATCCACTTCATTTGTGCTGATTGATTCTGCTGCTGCTCATCATCTTCTGCTAGGCTGGAACTAACAAACCTGCTATGGCAGCTCCACCTGGAATCACAGAATGGCTGGGGTTGGAAGGGACCTCTGGAGCTTACCTAGATCACCCCCCTGCTAAAGCAGGTTCTCCTAGAGCAGGTCACACAGGATCGCATCCAGGCAGGTTTTGAGTATCTTCAGAGGAGGACACTCCACAGCCTCTCTAAGCAGCAAACAGCAGGGTATTTAATATTACCAAAGTATCAGTTAAAGTGCAGAAATATTACAGGTCAGCTAAAAAGAAGACACATGGGGGAGGGTACACATAACTCTAAGACTGCAGTGCCTTCAGGGCCCCCCCAGGGTATGAAGACACACCTGGAAAAAACAACCAAACCTCACAATTACTAGATGTTGCAGGTGATTTGGTAAATGAATTTGGGTTAAGTTCCCTTTTCGTGCTCTGCAAACTGAAAAAGCAGCCTGGTAAGAATCTTGTGATTCCCATACGGAAGAAAAATATCTACTTAGGTAATTTAGTCGCAGATTAATAAGCCAAATGCTTTACTACCTTACAGTTACTTGAGTAGGTTTTGCGCTAGGCACCGTGAATCCAAGCTATCAGCTATCTTACTGCAGTGAAAAAAGAAAGGTTTTTAAAACAAAACAGTATCTTAAGAATTTAGTGAGGATTTAAATTCATACAAGATACTTAAAAGACAATAAAATAGTAAAATACATATTTATTTCTGCTCTACTAGACAGACCTTTTCAACTCAAAAATTCAAGTAATTGCAAATAAATATGTATTTATCTTCAATACTATGAATGATGATGGATTATTGTCACACTTTAAAAAGATGAAAAACCTGAAACAAAAAGAAGAAAACATCTCATCCTTGTCTGCTTCCTTTTAATTTGAGTATTTTAGATATTCTTCCCAAATGAGATGCACTCTTCCTCTTTTTACCATAGGAAGAGTGCCTTCGCCCCTGTGTTTATCACGGAAGTTTACACAGATGAGGGTAAGTGACTCCTGTAGGGCTGAGGGGAGCTTTCCTTAAAGTTTCCACAAACATTTGAATTCAAAACCTGTTAGCAATAAAGAAATAAAATTGCTCTTTCACTTTTGTTTTTACCATTATTGAAAAGGGCAAATGAGAAGTGTAATCTGTTCAAAGCCTTGTTTAAAAACACACAGTGCTAAGTACGCATATTCTCGAGTTTCAAATTAAAGCACAACAGATACAAAATGTGAAATCTTTTAAAACGTATCTTCACTCATTTCACAATATGCACGTCTTTTTTTCCTTTAAAACTGATATTTCACCCATCAATAATTTCAGATCTAAAAAAGGCTCCCGAGTAGTACAGCACTTCTGAGAGTTCTATATTCTTTTTTAAACAAAATTTTGATAAACAGATACTCTGACAGAGTATGAAGCACTCCAATATTGAAAACAGGAGCGGGAAACGTTCCTACAAAGGTTTTGAATTGAAGGCCACATTCTCTTCACTGTATATTGCGATCCAGTATCTCTCAAGAGTGAACAACTTTGAAGACCAATACACACTAAGATTGAGCTCTGCCTCTTCTTGCGTAAGAGATGCCTACATTTCTGCTCACTGTATTTCTAGGTGGTCTGAACTTAACCACTCCTTCCCTCTGTGTTCTTTTATTAGCAGATACGTTGAATAAATGCCACTTGAAAGCCTGTAGTGAAGTTAAGTGCCGCTCCAATAAAAACATACAAACAAACATTTACATCTTTTACTGTTCTAACACAAAATCTTCTCTATAAAGAGTAGAAATCAAGATAGTGTCAAGTAACAAGATTACCTAAGGATGCATTAGATTTCTTTTTCCACAAAATAATTCGGTTTTGTCATTAAAACCAGACAGTATTTCAGTTCTACCAAACAAACCCTATGGATCTCTTCTTCCAATTCCAACAGAAATTAAATTAGGACAAATAAAAGATTTCTGAGATATTTTGTTGCAATAGTAGCAACCCATTTCAAGTAAGGAATTAATGTAAAGTTTTATTTCTAGGCACTTACATGACTAAAATACCAATTGGAAAATTGATTAATTGTTAAGCTTCACAAATTCCACTTTTTTAAAATCTTTATTTCCTCTACTTAAATCAATGGCTAAGAATTTTTCTCAAAGGGTTTAATACATTTCCACTGAAAATAGTTTCAATTCTTTTACCAAACTTTTTTCTAAGAACTGAAGGAAGGTGCATTATTGTTTTGTTTCAGAAGCCAGTCCCTACTATCAGAAAGGACCTGGCATGGCCATACACACACACGTGCTCAGGTGCAGTATCATAAAGATCAGTAAATAATACACAAAAAAAAACCCCATAGTGTATAATACTGTG
Organism: Myiopsitta monachus; assembly: GCA_017639245.1. Classification (NCBI taxonomy): domain Eukaryota; kingdom Metazoa; phylum Chordata; class Aves; order Psittaciformes; family Psittacidae; genus Myiopsitta; species Myiopsitta monachus. Next base: position 5,513,497 of record CM029927.1, read on the forward strand.
ACAGTTTTTCAGTATATTCACAGACAGTAATCTCCGATTACCTGTAACTAAACTGGCCATAAATCCTGAAGGACCTTGTCTATAAAATTGAGTAACCCATCAATATACTCTATCTCTTCTAAAAATACCCATATTTTACACTAATATACACGGCATCTGCTTGCAAACACAGACGTAGCCATAAATAAAACTTTATTCTTTCATTTCATTTACAAGCTACCAAGTACCATGTATTTACACAGCACTGGACACTTAAAGTAGTTGCAGTCACAAAATGATCCAGACAGCTGTTGATAAAGTAAAGGATCTTAAGATAAAAGCAAAGTAATACTGTAACAGATAAGTGGCAAAAAAAATAAAAAGCAGTTTTGCCATAATGATCAGACTTGCATGTTGCATCAATTCTGGTTGAAACAACTGAGCGCCATGCGATTCTCAGCTTTAACTTTTTGCAGTCTGGCTAAAAGTTTGTACAGTCATTTCTCCTTTGCAGTTATTAAAATAAAAAAGTTAAAAACTATAGCAGCAACAAGCAAACCCTGTGACAGGAAGGCAAGGTTTAAGAACTAAAAAAGTTTATACAATGTGCTTAGGAAGGCTGCAGAATTTATCTTCCATCGGCTGGAGTTCGACTGAGTGACAACATGATTCGGGCGTATCTTTCACACAGTTCGTGCGTGGAGTAGGAGGGTAACTTTGGCGGATCATTGAAACCTTTAATCTCTGTAGAGCAATCTAGCAGTTTTGGCAGGAAATCTGTCAGCTTTTCTTGCAAGTTGGCTGCAAATAAAACAATAAAACCGAGCATAAGCATGTATTTCTGTTGGATGTGGAATTCGCCGCCTTCTGCCCGATTTTTATTTAATTGTGGGTGGGAGGAGGTGGACTTTCACTTGGAGTAATCCACTTCCTTTGAGTCTGCCAGTGATAACTAGGACATACCATTCCTAGGAAGATATTAATATAAATGCCCCTTAAGAAGGTCTTAAGAAAAACAAATGTTTTTCCATTTAAAAAGCATGTTTCCTTTAAGGCCTAATAACCCAGTGCAATATATGGAAAAACTGGGATTACTCAAAAGTCAAGGTACCTCAAAATACATTATCAAGGCACAGAAGATACAGGTTCAGTTCAAGACACGGAAAACATCACATTTATAAAAAAGGGCCTTTTACCTGAATGAATAAAGGACTTACGTTCCATTTCTTGTCCAAGATAGGAACACCAACGGTTTCGCATATCTTCCACAGCAACAATATCTTTTTCTTCCATTTCATCCACCAGTAGTAATGGCAAACATGGGACAATAAGCTCATTCATAATGATCAGGCCGTTATTTACTTCCTGATCATCTCCTGATTCAAACAGTGCTGCAGCATGTTCATTTAGTTTCTTCATAAGCCACCACAAAAAAGGAAAGCCTTTAAGTATACAGCATTTCACGTTCTACCATGCATCAGTTTCTTTTTAAAGCACAGTCTTCCTACAAAGCTACCTGGTAATTTGTATTAACCACAGTTACACGTTATCGTTTACAGCGAGGATCGTATACTCTATTAAACCACTTGATCTTGTGCTGTTCCTCAAACCACTTCGTTTGATATCTGCCAACTCAACCTCTGCAGCTGAAGACCAAGATCCTATCACCTGCCTTGGTTTTCTCACTTTTGCCAGAAGTGACATAATCAAGGAAAAACAACCACCTTGTTTCCTGCTGATGCCTTTCCCAGTATTCATCTCCCCATCAAACTGTAGCAACAGGGTGAGCTGGTGAGTCTGCTCACTAACGCTGTGAACTGTAGTTCCTACCTAACCCAGACATGATGGCAGTGAGCATACTATTTACAAGCATAAAGAAACATGATTTATTATTCCCCCCAAAATGGCAATAATTTCTTTATTACTTCTACTATTTTTTTCCTTATACAAATTTAAGTATTAACTTGTAAATGAAATGAAAATGCAACACTTTTCTACGAATTAATTTTGTTAAAGCTATGCAGCACATTCAACTCTGAAACACACTTCACCCTTCACTTACTAGCAAACATTCTCGTCTGTAGTGAGATATCAGCTCTTCATCATGCCCTCTGTATGGGCCTTTCGACAAGAGTTCTTTGTTATTCTGGTAAGCATAGATAAGGTAGAGCAAGGCTTCCATGTAGCTGAAGTAAAGAAATAAAAACATTAGATGCAACATCTAGGTACCGTCTGTTTCAAGGTAACTACTACACTTTTAAAAGGATAGGTAACTTCACTTGCTTGTTTGACTGTAAGCCCACCCCTCCCCAACAATCTCTTCATAATGTTTTTTCTACCACACAGTTTCATCTTTTATATGCATTTAAACAGCTTATTTTATTATCAGGTTACATCACTTGCACATGAAGTCTGATCCAGAGCTCTCTGAAACCAAAGGATATCATTTCACTCAAAAAATAGCTTTGGATTAGCCTTGAGTATACGTGAAAACTTATTTTTTCCTGCATGTGTTTATGTCATATTAGGTTTGATCTTCTGTTGCCATATATACCTTGATAGTATTCTACACCTTAGAAAATAAAATTGAAAGCTGTCACCTTATTTCTAAAACATAAATTGGGAATTTTTAGCCTCACTAACTGGAAGTACATTCAAACTGTTTAAAGTGATGGAAGAATCCACAACATTTCAAAACCAGAAGTGCTGCTAAACCTTTGATCTTTCTGCCTTTACTCTAAATGCAGAAGATAAAAACAAGACTAATTGGTAATGGATGAGTAACAGAGAACCAAGGAACCTACAGTTAATAAGCAGAGATCCCTTTACACAACAGATTCACAGTCCCCCCTCACCCTGCTGTATACCATTTCCAGAAAACACCTTAAACTGTTAATTCTCTCACTTACAGAAACCCAGTTATGACAGTCACTGAAAGTAGTTCAGGCAGCTACCCTAAAACCGAGCAGTTATAAATCTCATTCTTATTCAAACGTAAAAGAATCAAGGAAGATTTATTTCCTAAGGGAGTGGCTAGAGGAACAGGACACTGCGCACTCACTCCACGTGAGAATAGGAGGTCAAGTTTAAACTACCAAACCCAAACCGCCAAACTACTAAACATAGCTAAAAATTATGTGTAAGCACACACAGAGTATACCTGAAAAATACATGACAGAACTGTCCAAAGTAAATAAACTCAAGACTTACAGTAATGCCTCCCAATGAGACAACGAAGAGAAAGGAGAAGGCTACTTGAAATAGCAATGGCTCCTTAAAGCTTTTACCTTTCAATATCCCTGTTTAGGAGAACAAAATGAACCCCAGCACCATAACTTCAGGATCTACTGCGATACCATTTCTTCCACCATGAGATCTGCTCATAGTCCCTTGCAGTCCTAAATATTTATCAATATATTGTAAGCACGGTCATGGCACTCCACCATTTTGTCCTCAAAATACAAAGCTATTCTTGCATTAAAAGAAGTATTCCTATTACCCTCTCAAGACATTTCTCCTACCATGAAGACTCTTCACACCACTGATAATCAACACAACTGACCAGAGAGCAAAAAACTTAGTTTAGGAGGACAGGGGAGAAGATAATTGCAAGAAACTGGAATTGCTGGTTACAAAGCCAGGAGTAGAACCTTCTCTCACTTTCCACTCTTCCTTCAGTTACTTGTGAAACTGCTGGTTGAAATTACAACGTTAACAACTCAGTTGAACCAGATTAAAAACTTGCTACTGGTAGTGGCCTTATTCACAGTCCCTCTCTTTCTGCTTCCTTCCCCTAGTTGTATGACCTTTCCCCGAAACAGCCACAGTGCTATCTAACAGCAATGTAAGCTACCTTAAGTCATCACTACTGCAAATCCAAGCTCGAGCCGTTACGTCTTAAGAGCCTGAGGACTACTACTAGAGTATAAATTAGCAAACAGATTCTGGTTTTTCAAACCTTAAGTGTATATAAGCTCCAGCCTATGAAGCCTAAGCCAAAATCACTAAAGCTGCTCACAGAATTATGGAGCTCAGTGGGCCTAGGCTTGGAAAAGATGCAGGAAGTACAGGATGACTAAATTTTAGACCACTCTGAAGAAGGCCAAACCCAGGACAGCATTTCAGTCAAAACTGAAACACTGCATTGGCTTTCCAAGAAACTTAAAAGGCAACTGCTGAAGTCTATGGTTTGTTCACTTTTCAGTTACTACCACAAGAGTGAGCTGCAGGTAAAACTCCTGCTGAGGTTTGCTAGCTGGCTTCATTTATGTCACCCATTATAGGTTCCACACTACAGTACAGACAGAGGAGATACGCCTGAAAGACCCTTTAATTCGGCACCTGCAGTTGAAAGAGGGCCTTGTCAATCATCATAAGGAATCATAAGTGAATTCTGAAAGTAGGCAAGAAAAAGATACGCCGAACTACTTTAATGTTCATTGTGTGTTTGCTCATCACAGTACAACTATTTAAGGAAATCAGAGCCCACCTGGATAAAGGCAGGGTTTTGGCTCCAGGGACAGACTGAGTGCTGCTGGGTATCGATTACTTTTATTATATCTAAGAGAAATTGTTCAACTGAAGGGGATGGGTTTCTGAAGCAAAGCCTCAAAACAGCCCTGCTAATGAAGACTGTGTTTTAGTTATGAGAGTCTGTGTTCTCATAAATACTTTTAAAGTTACATTTTTATTATTTCAGTGTTAATAAGCCCATTAAAGAGTTCATCAATTTAGTCTCCTTTTCAGAACAAGGATGGCAGCACTGCCCTCTACAGTGTACAATATAAGAACCTCACTAAATATCTCCTTTGGGAATGTGCAACATGGGTTCACAACTGCAATAGATGTCTTTAGATCAGGTCAGTGGATACTCACATCCTCACCCATCATCTAAGCATGCTCCAGAAACTCATAACTCTAGTCTTACTGTCTTTGTATTAAATACCTCTTGAAGCATTTATGAAATTGCATTTCTTGCCAGAGTCTGATAATTTTTTCTGATAACTTCTTTTCTGACAAATATCAGTCTGAATACGGGTCATTATGGGCTTGTTTTGCAAGTTATAAAGATGTTTGGTAACAAATGCCTCACCATAATTCCGCAAATTGATGTAAATGATGTAAAACTATACCAAAAACGCTCTTCAGCATAGAGGAGAAACCTGTGCTTCCCTCCGTCCCTTGGCATAATCAGGATATATTATGGTAAGAAACAGATTGCTGAAAACACCGCTACTCTACAGCTGAAGCTGACATCCTGGAGTCCCAGTGCCAAGCAACTTGAAGGTCTTACTGTTCCTGCCCGCGTGCTCTGAGTGTGCATGAAGTCCGGGGATAACAAGGAGGTTTCCTATATACCACACCGATGCCAGAGACATTTTCTACTGCTAAGGGATCAGGCAAGGGCAGTGTTTATTTTTAAAATAAGCCAGACAATCCTCTGACTTTGTACATAATATTCTGTTTAAGACTGACGAAATAGCCTATTGCAGTTTAGATTATTAATGAATGTTCTAATAATTACATAATAGCAATGAGAAGATGAACCAGAACTATGGGTTCATTGTGTTGGCCACAAAACAAAGACATAGCTTGTCACAAAGACAAGGCAGTGTCTTTTGCAATTGATTTTCCCATTTTGTCTGGGGCCTTTCTTTTTGGGAAGCACATAGATAGGAAAGTGAAATATGAAGCTATTTGCTATACAACATACAGACAAAAAATTAGATTTTATTCCAGCTATGATTTCCCCATCTACTGGGTTATACAAGAGAAATCAGCTAAAAATTGAGTGCAGAATTGTTTTCACAATCAAATATCTGTATCACGCAATAGCTTGTAATTTTCACACCACAGATGTCAGCGACTGGATATTCTGCAGCTCATCATTTCATTCCTTTGGCTGGGCATGGAAGAAAGAGGCAATTCTGTTTTAAAGACTCTTCTGGAGAATATTTTGAGGCTTTTATACTGCAATTACCATCCTCTTTGCATTTGTAGATCAGAGAATAAATTTTAGGTTTAGTACATTAAGTACATAAATGTCACCAATTTTATATAGCCATAATTCCTGTCTTGGTTCAAAAAGAGCAGGGAATAAATCACCATTGCCTCATGGAGCTAAGAAGAATCAGCTCCAACTATGACAGTTATGGATGATAGTTTTCCTCATATGTGTTCTTTCTTCCTGACCTTTGAAACACTTCACAGGTGGAATTTTGGCTCTGATAAATGCAGAAGGAAAAACTTGGCTTCTGTGTGAAGACCCAATAAAAAAAACAAAAGGGGGGGGTCTGGTCTAATTTGTCTAATTGTGATTGCTGATGAAAACAGATGAATGTATGTGCACATGTAGTTCCAGAGAAGAAAGATTCTTACAGCTGAGGGATACCCAGAGCACTTAAAAGTAGGAGAGAAAGAGGAATATGGGTGCATGTGGAGGGTACTCTGAAAAGAGTCCATGGCTTGATAAGAGATTGGAAATGGAGATTAAGAATAGGAAGTTGTGAGAAATTTTGAGGAAGATGTAACAATGAAGACATTAATGGACTGAATAAATACTTAACTAAAATGAAGAACATGTTAAACAATTCTTAATTTAAAAAATAGCTTTACTTATCAGTATTACATTTTGCCTTCAAATCGCTGTACTACATTTGAGTTCTATACTAACACTTACCTTTTTTTTTGGAAAAACTCCAATCCAACCATGAGAAACATGGTTGTTTCCCTGAAATTTCTATAATCTTGATGCCATCTCTGCATATAAGAAAGGGTATATAGAACTTCATTAATAAACATGAAATACTTTCTTTTTCCTTTTACACACACACACACACACACACACACACACACTTTATTTACTTAGTGCTGAATACTCACAGTAATCGCTAAGGACCCCTAGGAGGCCTGCATGGGTAAAGCTTGCCTAGATCTGCCCTGCCTCAATTAAAAGAAAAGATTTACATTTCTAATCTATTTCTAGATAATTTTTACAGAATCTACTACCGTCTGAAAAGAACACAAAGCATCTTTGAAGAACCACAGTCAGAATTATAAGAGATCCTTTTCTTCCCAAAAACAGCTGAGAAGCTAAGAGCCTTTTCCTTCTTCCTTACATTACACTCAGTTATTTACTCAGAAAGTGTTAGAAAGCTTCTGTAAGTGGCTAGAAAGCACTCTAAGTGGTGCACAGGAATCTGCCTAGGACATAAGTATCCACTGTTAAGAGTCCTTAATGGACAATATGATGCAGAGTTGAAAGTGACACTGTAAAATCAGCTACAAACTTAGTTTTAAATGAGATTCATTATTTTCGGCAAATATTAGTCACAAATATTTAATGTCTGAGATTTGCTCTTCTTTTCTTTTTCTGATTTTTTTTTAATGGCAGAGGAATTAAAATTAAATGCATAAACTGGTTATGTATGTTCTCGGCAAACAAAATCTGTTGTTCATAAGAAAGAGGGAATGGCTGCAGAGACAGCTGGAGGAAAACCACAAATGTGACTGTGCTATGACCCAGTGCTCAATATGCGTAAGGCTGGGCTTAGACCACATTTACTCCTTTGTTGCTAGCTGTTTCTAACTAGAGAAAGCCAGTTGGCTCATATGGTGATAAATGACAAAAACACATGACACTTATTTAGGCTCAAATCGTTGGAATTAGATGTGGGGAAAAAAAGATCCAGCTTTAGACCAATTGGTAAGAGCAGTCTTGCCACAAATAAATGGTCTTTCAATAACCAGTTTTAACTTCTCAATGTAAGACAAGAAGAAATTTGCAAAGGTAAAATTCCGCTTACTGATAACTATTTCACATTACACTTTAAATTAAAGGATAACAAATACTGACCTCATATTCCTCCATGTTTATTTCATCCGGTTTTATCATTTCAAGTTTAGCTTGTGCAACCTTCATTATGTTACGGCACCTTACAAAAAGCAACAAGAAGTCATGGAGTATTACTGGAAATTCTCAAAGAACATTAACCACACATAGACAACGGCCTCAAACAGTATAAGCTACAACCTTATGCAAACCAGTATGGAAACATTGTGAAAAATGTGCTCTCCGCAGGAGAGGGCATATTTCTGAAGTACATGTGATGGAGGCCTGTACTATCTAAGAATTACTTCTTGTTTTATTCTGCTAAATTGCAACATCGCCCAATTTTTAATTTAAAATTCAGAAGACTTTAAATTTCCAAATACTCACTTTCAAAAGTAACATTCGAAGGTTATTCTAATAACACTACACAGAAATTACGTTCTCTACCTTTCTTTTTTTATTATTTACTTAAAAAAATAGATAGAATTTCAAGTGGAAAAGAGACACTCTCTTACTTTCAGGTAAGTTACCCACCTAGTTTGTAATGCTTTGCTGCCTACTGCTGGCTTTTCAGGGCAGCGAACAAACGTAAATTACAAAGCCTTGCACAGTGCTTTGAAAGATGGCACAGAGATCTTTGTGCAAAATTATGAACCACACTGAGTATTTCTCCTTATTTCACTGCCAATAGAAGCCCAACTTCTTCCTTACTCTTTTTGCAGAGATTTGTATAAAGATGGTATTTTTTTATAAAACCTACTCGCAAGCCATTAACTGGAAGAGAAAGCCAGACAAGCACACTAGCAAACACACACTACCTGAATATGCAGGAGCCTCTCCACACACTAGAGAACATTCAAGAACACAGGAAATGAGACATACAAATCTTATTACCTTTCATCAAAGCTAAGATTGTGATCTCCAAACTGTTCCAGTAATGTTCTCTCAATTATCTTCTTTGGTGCCTGGTTTTGGATGAAGTACACAATTGCATGACGCAAGCGATAATCACATTCAGGTGGTGGATCTTCCTGGGCTAATTTTAGCAAGCGTGTGTATTCCAATTTAATTGCCTAAATAATTTCAAATATATACATTATTCATTTTGGCTTTTAACTCTTAAGCATCGTAAACACTAATAGGATAACTCATATTCCATAGCCTTTTGCCTAAAAAAATAGGTTTTTAGCAGTTCCATAGTTCCCACCACTAACAAATCTGAGCTACGTTAAAAAAAACCCAACCAAAAAAACCAAAAAACCAAATGGTAAACCTGTTCCTGTCTCTCCCCAACCAAGCCTGCCAAAATCCCAGGTAGACCTTTACTTCAAAACCAGTCCCTGAGCAAAGGTTTATCCAATCCCTCAAGAGGCTTCTGTAAGCTTTTACAGTCCAGAAACAGTGTGAGATTTCATACAACTTACAAATCTCATGAGGTTGAAAGAAAATGACCTCTAATACATGGTTAAAACGCAAATACGTGAATGAAAATTCCACAGAAAGTCTGAGGAACATGTATGATTTTGGAAACACTGAGTGAGAAAGAGCTTTCGAAAAATCAAACTGTAGGATTTCTAAAGAAAATAATACTTTAATACAAATAGTACTGGTCTTCTATAGGGCAGGACAGAGTCCTTACTGAATATTCACTTTAGGTCATCAGAAGCATTTACTTTTCCAGCTTCACCAGCACATTAGATTTTAATGAACATCATCTGTTATAGTAATTAGATTTGATTCGCTGAAACTATACAGCATTAAACAAGAGCAACAAGAAAAATAATTAGAAATATGGTAACAAATGTTAATATGTTCCATAATTTATCTCTCAAAACAAGGAGGCGATCAGATTGTTTGCAAACACTAAATGACAACTTGAAACAAGTAACTTAGCAGAGTAGCTTCACATATTAGCAAAGTTCAATGCAATGTAAGTATAAACTAAAGCAAGCAAAATACCCTCTTGAATATTTCAAATTCCTTATGTTGAAATACCTGGCCGTAGCAGATAACTTCTTGACTTTTAACTATGAGAAATTTAGGCTCTCATCACTAGTACACATTTTGTTTCAGGACTAAACACATGGGTAAGATACTATTCATATAGGCTTAAATACAGAGCATGGAGAGAACTTTAAAGAGAATGTTCTGCATCAGTATTTTTAACTACTACTCATATGCATTGCCATTAAAAAGGAAGTCTGTGAGAACCAATTATAAATATCAAAAGCCACAGACAGGGTTTCTATTATCTTACAACAGAAGATGTTCTACCATTAGAAAACCAACGTGGACAAATACACAACTAACCCCTGTTTATTGGGGGAGGCCAGAAACAAAAAAGACAATTGCTATTAGGCATTTTTCAGATAATTACTTAGAAGTAGGGAAAAAAAAGCAACACAAGCCCTCTATTTTATATACATATGTAAACAAAAGATGGTTTACTACAGATTCAGAAATCCTATGTACAATTAGAAAAGTAACACTATTTCTTTACACAGCATACAGGAAAAAGGGATGATAGAAAAAATATCACATGCTTTAATTTTCTCACTGAGAGCGTTATGTAAAATTTTAAGGCAAGCATTCGGCAAGGAACCGTCTATAAAGTTCAAAAAAGGATGACTGGAAGAGGTCACTGACGAAGAAGCATCTGAATGGGTTTGTGTTAGTCACATCTCAAGCCTTTCACTCTAAACGGGGAATGAAACTTTAGCAGTAACAATGACCCACATCAAATGGGCTTTATCTAAGCTACACTAAAATAAAGACATCATAGAAAAGAACCCACAATTTTCTGTAAACACTCACTTTATAAAAATCAAATACACGAAGAGACCCAGAGTATACCAGTACAAAAAAAATACTGTAGGAGCTTCTACAATAGGTTTATGGAGTAACATGAGATTTCATCTGACACATTTCAAAATACAAATTGTGTTACAAAGTAGGACCACTCCATCTGCATACATTCATACTGTGCTCCTCACAAATGAAGCACGTTCCACCCCTTTTCAGTTATCAAAAACATGAATCAGCAGAAAATGAGTGAGGAAACTTTTCTACCCTCCATCAATTTTGTGTCAGAACATTTTCCCACTTAAAGACAATATTCTGCCCCCATGAAGTGAATATGTTTAAGCATTAAAAATTAAAGACCAAAGAAGATATCAAAACAGGGCTCAGTTGACAACTCTGAAGCAGTAAAAAGAAACTCATTTTGAACTGCATTTCTGCTTTAAAATTATTAAACCACCTTTTGTATTAAATAAAATAAGTAGCTGCAAACAAACTTTCTGGTAAAGAGTTTCACTTGACCAAATGAGCAGGGTTTTTTTCAACTTAACAGAAACAACAACAACAACAAAAGACATATTTTCATTAAGTAATAAATTTGGGGGGAAAAACACAGAATCAAATTAAAGCAAAAAACCCATCACTGAATCCAAAACAAAACCTATTTCACTAAACAGAGGCTAAGGCAGGTGTCTCTCCATTCCCAGAGGGCTGGCACAGGGTTAGGTTACGGTCTATTCCAGGTCCCATTACAAGAACCCATACAAACAGACAAACAAACTAACCCATGAGATTTCAGTTTCCTTACCAAGGCGTTTGAAAGTCCTGTGGTGGTGATTTTTACTTGGGTTTTGTTTGTTTGTTGCTTGGGTTTGTTTGTTGGGGTTTTTACAATTTCTTCTAGTGCAACTACATCATTAAGAAGAAACCAGATTGCTACTTAACAACCAAGAAACTTCCTCCCCTGCTCCAAATCACATAAGAGGATTTTACATCATGTCAAAGTAATTCCCTTTTTAATACCCTGAAAATTCAACAGATCATGAGCAAAAAATGCTCAGAAGTTTACATATTTAAGAAGACTAACACACTTGAAAATCTGGTACCGTTGTGAAAAGCTGCAACCACAAAAAAGCCTTACGTCTAATTCCTGGCGATAAAACACTGCATAAATAAAAACTATTAACATACATGCAGTTACACAAAGGAAAGCAATTTTGATGTACTGAAAAATCTTTTCAGGAGTATAAAATAAGAACATCTCTGAAATAAATAACAAATGACTAAACACCTACGTCCCTGGGTGAAAAAAATTGATGTCCCAAACTGTCTAGCAAAGGCATGGGTTTTGTTACTAACAGGGGAAAATAATGCACATTCTTATTGATTACATATCTAAATTTCATGCTACTATGATTAGAAAGCTAAAATGCAGAAAGGTATATAAGGTGCCAAGGTACCAAGGCAGCGTACTGCTGAACTGACAGGGAAATAGCCTGTTTTTCAATGGGAGAAGTATCTAAATGGAGGACAGATATCAGAGTATGTATAAACGCTGGAACTGCCCTAATATGCATTAAAGGGTGAAGGGAGAAGCTTATCTAACAAAAGTCAGAGGAGAAAAAGTTGAAAACGTTAGTTGTACCTTAAAGAACCCTGCTTCTGGCCCACACCTGTCATAAACATTCCTGGCTTTACCTATAGCCATGATAATACCTTGCATGTTCGGGGTCAGCATGACCTGCCACAAGGGATTTAAGGTAAAAGTTTTGAATGATTAATATTTTAATGACCAAATTCAATATGCTTTTTAGTCTCATGCAAGACAAAATGCAACTTAATCCATGCATACACTGAAATGGCACATTTCAATACAGATCTGGTGTACACATTCTGCAAGTCAGTCATGGCATGTGTATATATTTTTACTGTAATGACATATGATTACAGGAAGCTTACAGAAACAGAACAAACAAACAAAACAACCCACAAGAAAACCCCAACAACTATGTCAAAAGCAATTTGAAAGTTACACAGTCAGAACTTCCCAGGAAAGGAACATGCACCCTCCAGCATTAGTATCCATCAGAAAGTACATACTGATGAGTGCTACTGGTGATCAGTTTAAAGTAGAAAAATCAACCAAACACACTTTTTGTACACTATTATATATATTATACTAAAAACATAACAAACTACACTGCCTGTATTTTATGCATGTTTCAATATCAAAATGAGAAACCCCATTGCTGAAAATACAATTGGTTCCTAAAGCACTTGCAGACAAATTCTTACATTTAAACAAACACAAAGCCAAACATAAAACATACATCTCACAGCTATTCATACCAGTCATATACAATTTGCTACATCTAGTTTACTCAGGAAGGTCTTTCTTCTTTCTTATCTGTGAGTAAAGAAAAACTCCCTCTCTCCCTGCCTAAGGGTATATCTGGCACAGCAACAAGCACAGCAACAAAAGACAAAAACCCCTAATCCTTGTGGAAGGGCTTCCCACACAAGAGCAACATTAAAAAACCCAAGTGAATACACTTAGAACATGGAAATAGGGAAGAAAGTTACCATCCTCTAGAAAGAGAAACAACGGTGGGGAAAACAACGAGCCAAACTCAGTGTGAAGATGTCAATGAAATCTTTTTATTCCCCACCCCATACTTCTAGTTACAACTGATCCCAATTACAGGGCAGAATGACAGCAATATCCATTTGCCTACGGAAGCAAAAGCTCCCCATAGTCCACCCAAGAACACATGCTTGGACACCTGAGAATATGGGCTGCAACACCACTATCCCCAACCAAACCAAACATGGAGTAAATTGTGCCAACGCAGGACAGTTAGATGACCTGTTAAGTTTGGTTTCTCAGGATAACATGGGAAGATAGATATCTGTTCCTCAAGTAGTAACAGGTACACACACCATCCTGGGTTTGATTTTAGGGGAGAGCAAGCATTTTTTGTTTCTTAAGCTTTGGAAGAGTCAGCTCTACCAGCCATATCAGTTCCAGGTTATTTCCATGGATCATAGAATAGTTAGGGTTGGAAAGGACCTTAAGATCATCTAGCTCCAACCCCCCCTGCCATGGGCAGGGACTCACACTAAACCATGGGTAACTTAATCCTTTAAATTTGAAAAGCTCAACCTTGGCATTGGCAAATAAGGGATCAGACTTGAATTTTAGCTTTATTGGACTGACAAGAAAGCACAAACATTAAGATCACTTGCCATCCTGTAATTTTTTAAATCACGCAGTAGTCCACAATCTAGGACCAGCATTTCAATTGCTGTCTGGCCTAACACAAACACTCAACTTCCACAGCTAAAAAGACATATACATCTCCAGTGTAAATGGTACCATGCAAAGCGTGCCCAATTAGAGTAGCTAGTGCTTTCCTTTCTCATTTCATTACAAATTAAGACATTGTTAAGGTAACAAATCACTAAGCATTTAGTTTTGCAGAAATCTGTTAGGTGCCATGATGTGCAAACATGCCAAAAATTCTCATAGGCAGGCAGCACAAAAAAGCACCGAAAAGGAGCAGTGCACACAACTGCAATCAAATGTACCTCATCGTCATAACCCCCCTCCTCTGACTCAATCACAAAAGTCCCTACATCAGGAATCGCCACTTCTACAACTCGCTGGTTAGGAGCTGGTTGAGCTGGGGCATTATCAGCTGTCTGCAGAAAAAAGCCATCATCAGTATGTGAGTGGGGGAAAAAAAATTAAATAATCAGAAAACAAGAGAAAATGATGGAAAGGCGCAAACTGACGCTGATCAAGTCAAATCATGTGCACTGCTGAAATTCTGAGAAAAATTATATATATATCATAGACTCTACTTACAGTTTCTTAATTTTCAATAACTGCATTTTAAAATTAAGCAATTATTAAAAAAAAAAGCAACCAACTTCATTTGTTCCTTATTCACCCATCTAGAGGTTATTATGCGAGTATTGCAACTTTAACATCCACTACCAGTTCCAGGCAGCTGTTAAAGGATGTGAACCCACCACTTCTTTTCATACATTTCACCAAAAAGATAATACATATGTCTGAAGTACCTGATGAATTCATACTAGGGGATAGCAACAAGCCAAAGACATTCCCTGATACTTTAAGAGAAAAAAGCCTCTTGCAATCAAGGTATTATAAAATATATTTAAAGGCACATTACATTCAACTGGTTTACTTTTTTAAGAAGAGTAACTACACAGAAAAACAGGGGAAAATTATGCTTGTCACCAAAATTCTTGCTATGTTAAGTGAGTTTTAAACAACGGAGACAAATCAGTTCCTATGGTCTATCACTGTATAATAGCCATTTTACAACATTTGCCGTACTTAAACCTTGAGTCTAACCTAAGCAGAGTGCCATGCTACTTGTTCTCCAACTATTACAATAGTCTCATTTTTAACAAAGATTCTAGAAACACACAGAGTATCTATTTACATCCAGCACCATGTAAATACAAAAGAAGACTGTGCAGTCAAAGGGTGCAGAAAAAGGACAAAAGGGCAGAAAATGGACGCAAATGATCAAGGGGTGGCTAACCTACAGTCCTATTTGTTGCATGGTCTGATGTTGGCTTCCCTTCTTTTAAAGCAGACAAACAGAAAGTGGAGGAAAGGAATATATGCCTGCACGTCAGAATGCATATGGAAACAGATTAATTAAAGATCATGCTGATAAACAGGAGGAAGCACAGTTCTGTCTAAGTGAAACTTGGGTATACAGAGAGCAGCTTTTACTAACAGAGTACCCTCAAATTAGCTACAAACTAGCTTTAGATTCTAATAGCTAAAATATATTTGTTTCTAAATAAAAGAGTTTGCATGGTTTGGGGTTTGTTTTGGGTTGGGTTTTTTTGTTTTATTTTTAAAGAGCCATCGACCTCGTTGCAGAACAATGCAGTGGAAATATTGGAATAAGACAACCTGCACCTGCCTCTTAATGCCTATCGTGGTGCTCCCCATGTGGCTCCTCAACCACAGTCTTGTAAAGTTCTAAGGCTGATCACTGTGCAGTGTCACTAGCCTGAACTAAAACACTTGATCTGTAGACTTAACTCTGCAAGATTGTCCCCCAGTCCACTGGGATAGATGCCCACAGACCCTGAAACGAGGACAGAACCATGCAAAACATTTTATCATGGGTTTGGTATCTTCACAACTACCCTTTCAGCTGGAGGTAACTCATATTAAACAGACTCCCCATAAACTGCTCTGTATTCCAAGAACTCAAAACAGTCAGATATGCAGTAGCCTAAAACATTAGTGGTAGAGCGCCTTTTCATCCAGGGTTAGAATAGTTACCCTGTTGCCTTTGATTTCAGTTTAGCAGAGAAAGCACAATTCTCTTCTTTCCTGACACCACAGGAAAGAGGAATGGAAAACACCTCCCACGTAAGAGTCAATCTGTCACCTCATTTTCAAAGGTTTTAAGAGGACTTTTCTGCTGGCCTCAATGACACCTGGGGCTAGACTGCTTTTGTTTAATGAGGACCTGAACTTCAGAAAGCATGCTTCGAATTTTGCACAGACCTAAACTGTACATATCTCCAGTATATGCTGTATTCTTGACAAGTACTTAAATCGCTTAGAGGACATCTAAGTATTTTTCTTCTACTACACCCCTTACTGTAGTATACTCTTTCTGAATGGACTTTAGTGTTGGGCAGTCTCTGAAGAAACAGCAATTTTCAGTTCAAAGTGTCTACACACACCCCCTTTTAGCAGCTACTGTATCATTTCCACTTGCAAAATAAAAGCAAAGTGTTTCAAGCTTCAAAATATTCTCACCGTATCCATTATAGCTTCTGGACCTCTATCTTCTTGTTCAGCTAAAGCTTTATTGATTGCTTGTACAGAATCTTCTTTTAAGTGCTTTGAAATATCAGTTCTTGATGGCTGCTCTAAATATTCTGGTTCTCCTGCTTGAACTTTGTGAACAGAAATAAGATGAAAATTCTGTGTGTTAGCATAAGCAAAAATATTGAATTGATTACTTGTATTTGGATCACAGTCTCATAGACAGGTAACCCACACAGAAAATGCAGGATAGGTCACACCAGTCACAAATAAACTTTACACCAGCCTTAGCCCCAGGTAATTTTGAACACTTACATATAAGAACGGACCCATGATTTTATATTAAGAACAACAGACCCATTCTGTCTATAGACCCACTAAGGCTCTTGAGTGGTGGGTGCTCATCAGTCATAGGGGGAATACTGGGAACAAAGATAAGATTCTACTTGGACATTCCAATATATGGAACAACCTACAGCCACTTGGGCATCAGATTTTTACTTTGAAAAATTAACAATACATTATATTCTTCTGTCTAAATGAAATCTCAAAGTCTCCTCCACTTGAGGGCAATAAAACTCATCAGCATAAATAGCGTCTTATATTCCTTACATGATGAAAGCAGATTTGGTAAACACAACATTCATTTAATACTTTCCATTACTAACAAAAGGACTAAAACGAGTCTCAAAGTGTCTGTGAAGCCAAAACATATAGAAGATGAAGTCATTCTCCATAGTTTGCAAAACCAGAAATGTCACTAAACCGCTGCACTTTTTACATTCAGTTTGCAGTCATAGTTATGAGAAATATATGCTTAAGTCTTAATGACTCAAGAACAACGAGAACATCTAGACAGCAGTCTCATCACAAATCCATTGTGTCATCTGTCACATAATGTACATACAGCATTCTGCAATGGACCATGAGGTAGATGTAACCTAAAACCCAACAGCTTTTTCCATGTCAAAGCAGGCATATGTTTTATGGTCACACTGCCAGTGGTCATTGCTAGCTGGGTTCCTAAAAGCACTGGCCTCAGTGTTGCTGTACAGAGCGTTGTCCACAGTTTTAACAACCTTGTTTTTTACATAATTATTTCTTAAGTGGTCCCTACTATTGTTAAATCTATTCGATACATCACACCAAATAAATTAGTCTTCTCTTCAGCTCTAAATTTTGTCCTAATTTGAAATGTGAAGGTAGGTCTTCTACTCAATCACCCCGAATAGAAGAATATACATCACTTATGGACTAATAAATTCTCAAAGAAGACCGCTGAGAAGTCTTCTTCAAAAGGCCAAAGTTTCTATAAAAAAAAAAAATTGATTTAGTAAAAGCTGAGCAGAACTGAGGGGGGAGGGGAAAGGCAGAAAAGCCAGAATTTGGTGGGTTTAATTTATATAAAAAATAAAAAGCAAACAAATCCCCAGACTAACCTTTAAGTATGGTCACCTTGCCCAAGTAAACAGTTGTCATTAAAGATGACACAAATTAACTTTTTCTTAAATAGATACAAAAGCCAGTAATTTTTTTTTGTTGTTCTACTCCTTTTACAAACAGGTAGAAGAAGCGAACCTGGAGCAGGTGAGGGTGCTGGTGCCCTGGGGATCTGAGATAACAACTTCTCCTGCTGCGCTTTCTGAGCAAGTTCCGCATCCCATTCTTCAAGTTCTTTTTCAAATCGTTTATTGTCTTCCTTGACATAATCCCTTAGATCAGAAGGTAGCGTGTCCATTCCAACAAGGATCTGTCCCGTTTCTTTGTTAAATTCCTCTGCATCAACACAAAATAGAAATTTCAGGAAAAGAAAGAACGGGGGAAAAGGAAGTATGTTCATCAAATTTCCTCAACTGAATTACTGCAAGCATACAGTACAGCATCAAAAACCTGTATTACTTTTAATTGATTTTACTATCTGTCAGACACTTCTACTGAGATGGATGACTACTACTCTTGTGATCTGTGGATTATATGCTCTTGGGCACTGCCATTTTGAAAGATGAGTCTCTTGGCCCATAAGCACCCTATAACTGGGAATATTTAGTAAAAGAAAACCTCACAAAACTACACCATAGGTAGATTACCGCCACACAGAGCTGGACGCAACTCAACTTGCCAGCAGAAGAGGGGAAGTAGAGTGGGCCGACAGGGATTTGGAAGGTCAACTGCTAAGAACACTGGCTACATTGAGTAGCCTTCCTTTTTGCTTTGAAAATGGTCTCTGCAAGAGTACCTCAGATGCTAGGGAATAAATCGCCTGCAGCTGTCCTGCAGCAAGCAGGTCTCAGACTTAGTTAAGAGTGGTACAGCCACCCTAGAGGGGCAATAAACCCTATGGCTGCAAGTCCACTACTAATCTGTTAATCTAGAAATGTCAAGGTCAATATCAATTCTCATTTCAAAACTGAACAAATGTGCACACTCTAGCTTTCTGTTCTATGACAAGATAGGAACACGAACATTTTCCACCATCTGTTATTGAATCTCTGGCCATTTTCAGTCAGAGCTCCCTAGCCGTCATTATAAGGCCCCACAAAATTCATGCTAAGGGATCTTTGCCCTCTCTCCAAAAACCTCCATACAAGCCTTACAGTTACATATTACTACATGACCTGAAAAAAATGTCCCAATTCACATATTACTTTGGTTAACAGGTGGCTGGGGTAAGGTCACGGTATTCATATTTCAATGAGAAACTGCTAAATGTTTACAATTTAGCAAACATAGTTTATTTTGCTGTCTTAATAATGCTGAAATACTGACATTATCTTTATTAATCTAGAAGTTGAAGAGCAATTGTTCCACACACAAAAACAATCTGACTAACAGTAATGAGCAGAAATAGAGCCTTAGTAATTATTAAAACCATTTCAAAAATCTGGAAATCCATCCAAAAGAAGCTCAATTTATCAATACATCCAGCATATTCAGCTATTCTTTATCATGCAGAAAACATATCCGTAACATTACCTTGTATCAAGTATTGCTCCTTATCATTTATATACATTAAGCAATATGCACTGGCATTCCTGTAACCACCGAAAGAGTCCCGTTCCAACTCTTCCCAAGTTGACTTTGTCACAGAAATATCATTGTATTTCATCCATCTGTTTTGGTGATGGTCATAAATATATGCCCAGTAGTGTCCTGCATTAGCTTGACCTTCATGAACAAGCACAGCATGCAACCTGTAAGGAACCTTAAAAAAAAACCCAAAATGAACCACAAAAATGTCAAACTCTTCTTGCAAGCATTTAGTTCCTACTACCTGTCAAGAGATAATAGCTACATTAAATAAAAGTAACAAAGCCAAGATGAAACAGGATCAAAACGCAATACAAAGGGAAACTGAAAAGGTAAAACTACCAACCCACTAAGCATAAGGACTTTGAACTATTTTACTTACTGCTACTCGTTACAAGAGATCTTAAAAGCACTAGTGAGCACAAATGTCTACTCTGCTGCCTTCACTTGCCAGGCATCCTCTTAATTCTTTAGTATTCCTACTTTCCTTGTATCCACAGAAACCCTCCAATATGTCAGCCTTGAGTGTCCATGATTTGCTCCAGTTCTGACCTTGCAAACTTGTCCTGAACTCTGGAAAGGCATATGCAAATTCAAGGTAAACAACTCTGTGCTTTCTATGTGCCAGCAAGAGTTTATTTTAAGAAATATCTGGGAGGTCAATATTTCCATTACCAAAATGTAAAATTTTTACAGTAGAATAGGAATACAACTGTTTTCCAGTATTTTAACCACATCAGTGAAAGCATTGCTTAGAGAAGCTTGGAACACATGAAGGGGACCTCCCCGCTCCTGAAGGAAAGAAAGAAGATACCAGTTTCTAGGGCCAACCTAAAAGGTATCCCATGTGTTCATTGACAAGTAAGAAGAATGGGCAACTTTGTTTCTATGCAAGTAGTTGGAAACCTGAAGGAGAGAGAAGCAGAATTTATCAGGTCTTCCTTACTTACAAGCACATGAAAAGCATATTCTGCTCATTTTAACCTGCTGAAACAGCACTTAAAACAGAAAACTGATCTTTCCTGCTATGCACAGTATGCCTGAATGACAACAGCTCAGCTAGGATGAAAACCCTGAAACCATCTTCTACTGGTTTCAGTCTGGGATGTAGATAAATAGTCTATTTGACACTAAATATAACTATATAAATATAAAGTAAATCAGGTGCACTAAATATTTGTTGCAAATATTATCTCAGCACCACAAAAATTATTAACTGTAAATAAATACCTAACTATGACTTCACAAACTCCCTGAAGTTATTTTTAGCCTGATCATTCTCTTCCAGGCTATATGCGAGCGCTGGAGATTTTGCAACCTTCCCGTAACTATAAAGCTGACTGACTGCACAGCAGCTGGAATCAGTCTGTCATCCCAGAGACCAAAACGCACAGTAGATCTCCCAAGCGCAAGAAGCACACACAGAAGAAATCTTAGCAAGCCTTTGAATCTGAATGCTCTGGGGTTTTTAACATCTGTTATCATAATAGTGTGAAAGCCTTCTTAAAATGACTGTAAGGCCATGCATATGCACAGAAATACATACAGATCCTGATTAACATGTAAATAAATAAACAAAAGGTAAGTGAAGTCTCTTCAGACTTTGGCAATAAAATTTCCTCACTCCAAAACAGGGCATTAAAATCTCAGCTGAATTTAAATCGTTTAACTTAAAACCACGCTACCAGGGTCAGCTTGAGGTCCCCTACCCTTTCCTCCAGCTCTGGAGCTGTCAGTCATCCACGCTGAACTTCCAGGAAGGTTCTCCAGAGAGGTCTGTGACTGGCAGACAGGCGAGTCCAGTGCCAACAGGCATCTCTCGTGATAAGCCATTACATCAACAGTAATTAACAGTACAGGGCAACATCAAGCAAATAGTTGGCCTTAAAATTCTTAGCTTACACTTACTACTCATGAAAAAGAAATGGAGCTTCCCCAACCTCTTCACATGTAGCTACAGAACAGATATATCAAAGCTGATATATCAAAGATGAATTCCCATAGGAAAAACAGGCGTGTCTCTTTAAGGAGGGAAATAAATAAACAGCTGATGAAATTTATTCATTCAGGAGGACAAGACAAAGTAAGAATTTTGGGAATATACTTCATATGACAATTTGACAAGAATTTTATGAGCAACTATAATTTCCTTAGAATCAGAAAGGACAGAAGGGAAAAGCTTAAGTAATTCATAAGAACACTAGGAAGTATCCTGCAAATGTAATATCCTTTCCTTAAAAAGTCTAGTTTTATGTGCCCAGACCTTATCGACTCACAAGAGAAAAGCTTTCAGTGCTACAATCGTATCATTCAGAGGAAAACATCGATGTGAAACTGCTCCCACAGAATGGACAATACTGAGCTATCCAACTGCCCCCTGAAGAGTTGGGCAAGGGAAAGCAGACAGCTACATGCACCTGCCTCCTTCCGACTGTGCCAAAATACACACAGGGACAAAATGGGCTGAACTGCAGCAGACCAGCCTTCACTGCCAGCCTGAGATTTCAGATGGGTTCAGTAACTACTTGTTCCCTAGCTATCACTTAACACACCTCACTACTTTCAGGCACAGCACAGGAACACCTTCTACAAATCTATATACTGTTTTCATCCTCCTGTTTCTGGAATTCTGTTTCAAAACAACCCCAAAACCATGTAGTCTATGTTATAAAAATCTGCACTAGGACAAGGTGTTTTCCTAAGTAATCTTCTTTTTCCATTGTAATGATTGCTGACATATCTTCACCATGCAGAGGTATTTCCTCCTGTAACACCTAAGCCAACACAGATAGGCTGTCTGGATGTGAAATTAGCAAATTACTTCATTTTACTGTTAGATGATATGTAGCCTGTAGCCTTCCTGTTACCATATGAACAT
The DNA here is from genome assembly GCA_017639245.1 of Myiopsitta monachus. Taxonomy (NCBI): domain Eukaryota; kingdom Metazoa; phylum Chordata; class Aves; order Psittaciformes; family Psittacidae; genus Myiopsitta; species Myiopsitta monachus. The sequence continues at coordinate 5,535,844 of CM029927.1, forward strand.
CCCAGTAAAGAAAATGCCTGCCAGTAGCAAGCTTGAAGAAAGCCATCTAGGCAAGTCTGCCTGAAACCCTTAATGTCAGAGTTCAGAGCTGCCAGGAACTATTACAAGCCATGTACGAAACGAAGATATATATCAAGAAAAACTGTGAGCTAAACACATCTTACATGCAAAGAAAATAGTTCTTTTTCCTAGCAGAGTAACAGAGGAAGTCATTTTTAAGCTTAAAATCTGTCAAAGTGAGTGAACATAAATATGTGAACATAAGAAATACCAGAGGAGCCTCGACTCCACAGCAAAGCATTCTAAAAACGCTATTCAGATTACACAGCATGAGAATCTCCCTAAAAGGCAGCTTAGACTAATAGTCAAGGTTGTGACTGATACTAAATCTAGACAGAGGGTTTGGGGCTTTCTTAATAGAAAAGAAAAAAAAACAAACCAAAACCAAAACAACAACAAGCCCACTGGCATTATTAACAATAAATTTAAATCAGGAGCCTTGAATTCCTAAGTATTAGTATGGAAGCTGCAATACACAAAAGCAATAAGCATTTGAGCATAAAAATAATTGTTTCCTATTTCTAATGCTTTGCCACCTTAAAGCCGTAAGATTACCCAGCAATACGGTCAGGTCAGGGTGAGAAAATTTTACTGTTATACAAAACCTGAAGTTCTGCATTCGAGTCAAGAAAGTGGATCAGATTTAGAACATACTGGGGCTTTTCATCACAAAGCTGCTTAAACACAAGTATGCCACCTGTAAACATTGTAATACTCCCTTTCATCTGACTGTGCTTAATTAAAAGGTTCGCAAAACTCATTATGACTTTCTACTGAAATTTCACAAACTACTATATATAATTGTTGCATACCTGCTTTAGTTTCAAGCATCAAAGAACTTTAATGAAAGTGACAAAAAGGATTTGTTTTGATTTATTTCACCCAGAAATTGTACTTACTTGGACCATTGTTTTGTCAGAGTACATCAATTCAATTGTCCGATGTATTCTAGATATACTTTCTTGTAAATCTGAAAGAGAAATAAAAAAGGTCTCTTTCATAAGGCTGCATAACTGCACGTGGCTTCATCTTTATTTTATCTCATTAAAAGCCAAACAAGGGTACATTTCACACTTGGTGCATCTGTTTTTCTATCTATATGCCAAACACCAAACCTTCTCAGATGATAAAGCAGAGACAGTGATTCATAATACACTGCTGCTAGCTTCCTAGAGCTCAACCAAGCCCACCCCTGCTGCAACAACAACTTCCTTTGTTTTCTTCAGAGCAACAACAGACTGTAAGCTCTACCCACTCCAAAAAGCCCTGGCTTAGAAATTTGCTGAATTTTCCCATGTGGAAAGGGCCATTCTATCCTAAACTCCCCTGCAGCACCAAGTCTAAGCATGGGCCCAACCAGTACCACACTGACAGCTCAGACACGACTGCGGAGACTTTCTTTGGCACAGACCACATTTCTATTTCACTCTACTCCCCCTAGCACAACGCACACTAAAACACTGTATGCTCCATTCAACACCCAGCATGCATCTTCAGTTCATATACCTTCAGTCTATTAGAAACACTAACTTCCCTTCCTTGCTAGAGGCAAGTTTAGAAGTACAAAACAAGCAACTCAACACAGACATGGACATTAAGGTGATTTCCCCCACTTCCACAACTTCTTTTTCAATGGCAAATGCATTCCCTGGATTGTGGCATTACCTCTAGTGTCATTCTCTACTTCAGTCCTCCAGCGATGTAAACAGCCTTCTAGGACAGACAGCTCCTCCTCAGTGATATGCCTCGGTGCTGGATGCATTGGCAGATCAGGAGGAATTCGTGATTGTGTGAATGGCTTGTGTATTACTGATCTTTGTACAGGAGATGTGCTTGGAACATCTGATGATGAAGGTCCCTGCTGCTCTATTGTGCTATGGTCATTCAAAACATGAAATTAAAGAAGAAGAAACCGAATCATCATGTATACAAACTAAAAGCGACACTGTAAAAATAAGCTTTTCATCTGAAAACAGAAATTTTAAAGGTAATAATTTCCTACAGTGCAATCCAGGGAAGATACCGCGATATCAATATGGCATTAGTATGTGAGTTCTGGAAACCTGGGGGTGTAGTACACATTAGCACAACAATAACTCTGGCTGCCATTCCCAAAAATAAAGGAAGCGGAGTTGGATCAGTCAAGCTATAGTTTGCTTTACTTGAAATGCTATTCAACATTTTCAAATAACATCATACAAATAATCACTCTGGTTTGAAACATTCATTGACAAACTGGAAACTGAAAAATCAGAGCAGCTTGTCTCATGACCCAGTGACCATAAAATCCTAAAAATCCATAAAATCACCTACCTACCATTAATGTTAACTAAACAGCAGCAATGAAGGGACCTCTGATATTTGCAGCACACTGGAAATTCAGCACCAAGCCATCTAAACTTGCTCCAAACACACCTCCTAACTCACACAGCAAAGCAGCCAGGAAAACTAGCAAAATTCTATAAGAGCAGCAGAGTATTAAAAATGACAACCTGTTACGGATTTTTCTCATCCCTTCAGTGAGACCACCCATATGTGATCATATACTAACAAAAACCTGAAGATCTTTCTAGCATTTTACTTTGTGTACAGCATTATGACACAGTCTGAGGAACCTGGATTCTTCAGTAGCTTAAAAAGTTCTGAGAACATCAAGAGCTGACAGTGTCACTTCATATAACATGCTGTTGTGTTTCTACAGATTGACAAAAGTATTAATACTTACATTTTTTACAGAACAAACTTCCTTTATAGGAGTTTGAACAAAGTATATCACTTCTGATCCTGTATTTCATGCAAACAGTGGTAGCTTTTAACAGTTTGTCTTCTCTTATTGTGAGGATTTCTATATTATATCAGTAAGACATCTGAGATCTTTCAAAGGCTTTTTAGATTCATTTACTTCACTTGTCTGAACTACAAAGTTAACCATCTTGACTGGACCAGAACCTAGTACTCTACTTTGCAAATATAATATAAAAAGCTGTGTCATGAACTGCCAGTGTCCACCTAACCAAGTCTGGCCCTAAGTTACACTCCTAACTGTTAGTCACAGTTGCTAGCTTCAGTAATGAGAAAAACAACATTACTGGGGCTTTATCTCCCTCATACTTTGGCTACTCTGTGTTGAAAAAGATTGTTAGGTTCCTGACAAACTCTGTGAGAAGTGTGAGCTGCAAAGCAGAAAAGGAGCTTAACTCTGAGGCTAAATCAACAGATTAATGGTACATCAGAAAACTTGAAGCTCTGCAGCGCATACATACTGACCAAATTAAGATTATTAAAAAATGCAATTAGGAAGCAATGACTTCACCAGATCCTATCTCTATTGGGAATTTTACGTGGAATTGTGCCTTATTTGAAAATAATAATTCTCCACCTAAAGGCATTTTTATAAGCACCTGAGACAAACCCAGATTATTAACATTTTGTTTCATGTAAGTCTTCTGTTGTGCTGAAAAATACTTCTAGGAAGACAGCAGAAACTTTACCCCTTAGAATATGCCTAACTATTAAACTGGTGAACATGGCAGGTCAGCTTCCTCCCCTGTCTCTCAGTGGCCGGGTTTGCACCAAGGGGATGACTGGCCTCTTGCCCTGGGAGAGCAGGAGGAGGCAGCTCTTACCTGGGTGAGGTCTGGGCTGGCAGTGTGCTGCAGGCAGGGGCACTAGCACCCAGGTCATCAACCGGAGATGTGCACACCGGTTTGCTGGAGGCAAACTCTAAGGCATACTGCAGGACATCTACCAAGGGGAATCGTTTAGGACCAGAACCATAGCTTAAATATCTGTTAACCATAAAACATATTAATATCATGACTCACATATACAAACAACAAATTTAAAAAAAAAATAAATTTATTTTTTTCTGGTTGACTGCAATTAAATAAAGAAACTCTTTCCAAACATTTTTCATGCATCAGAATTACTGCCCTTATACACCGTTTCCAAAGAAAATGGTAAAAGAAAAGAGATGCAAAAAGGAAATCTAGAGCAAAAAACTACATAAAAAGTATATAGCTGCAAGGACTGATTCTATGTAGCCCATAATATTACTTGCATTTACAGTTATCTGTAAGTACCGTTCTAATCTCTGTTGTAAAACTGTGAGGTACTCTTTGAGTCTCTTGATTTCATCCCGTTTAATTCTTGTTATTTCTCTGTTTTTGTGCATATACCTGTAAAACATGAAATTTAGAAAGCAGTGTCAGCCCACAGTACCCAAGCACTGAAATCGAGGTCTGTACCCATCAGCCATACCACTTAGTGCTAATAAAAACCTCACACTCTCTAGAACCTACAATACACTAAGCAGTAAAGCAGAATTGAGAAGAAAATGGTAAAACCTTCCCTTCCACAACTTTCTGAAGATGCTTCCCCCCCCAGTGTCAAAAGTTCATACTATGGATGACAAACGTATATTAGAAAGCTTCTAAACTAGATAGTTTAGTAGGCAACCACATAGCAGTGCTCCTGTTTCAATAATCAGGCTCACAAATAAATACTCAGCATCTAATTGAAAGGCATCATGGTATCTCACCTCAACACATAAACTGCATGCACTGATGCTGAGAATCTTCTTCAAACCATGCAGTCTATGTAATATACTATGAAATAGCTGACTTCTCACTCTCCTTCCCAATTGGACTCATAAACAGTGTGGTTATTCGAAGTATTTTTCCCTGAGTACACCACTATCTAGCAATAAATTAAAGACTGAAGTGCAAGAATGTTTTGGCACAGTGCAGCAGTATGTCTTACGTTGTTATCCATGTGTATTTTCTGAAACAGATGAAACCCATGGAAATTTTAACTTGTCTAGCTAAAAAATGAATTCACTGTGATTTAAGCAAGGTTAAGATGCACCAGCAACATAACCAAACTCATGAGATGTAATTTATATTCATACTAGGACTCTGTGGATAATATCATACTGTACCTGTCCAGATACAAAATTGGAGGAAATTCTAATTTGTTGTGTATCTTCTCTGGTCTCCCCAAAGCCTGATTAAACTCAAATCTTGAGAGCTCAAAAGTTAAGACAGGAGGAAGCTCAGTGAACCAGTGCTGAACAAAAGAAAAAACAGAACACCCCACAATGAGTGCCTTCCAATAGCAAAACATTAGTAATAATGGTACAATACCTGCAGACTGACACAGATATAAGAGAAACTGGTTTTAGAGGGCAAATCAACATAAGCTTTACAAAGGTCCCATCTTTCCCCTTCACTGTAAACAGAGACCATTTGACATCCATGCTGCATCAGAGCTTTCCAACTCGTCTATCACTATCCGTGTTAGAGCAGGCACAAAGGCTTCTTCCTTTCACATTTGTCTTGTTTAGGCTAAAAGCAGCCAACACTTGAACCCACCTGGCCTTGCCAACTGTCCTGTCCTCTTTTAACTCTCCCATGCCACTGAAAGGGTTGTTTACACTGTATCAAGTCTAGTTCCCTCCAGCTCAAGTTTACTGACCCTTTCATTCACCCGTATTGCTCAGTTTCCAGTGAGCACTGAAGCAGGATCAGTGAGTACTCTGAGCTGTGTGAGACCAGCTCTCTTGGCGCTGTAGAAGTCATACTCTTCCTTTAAATCTCCTCCACACTAACAATCTCTTCTGAAGCTTCTGCTCATGCCACTGACCACTGTTAATCTGCCCATGGACGAACCCATGTTATCATGACCTTATCCCAGTTTTCGTTGAGTATTCAGTAGACGTCTAACTTCAGTCCTTATTTCTTTCCTTGCATACTTGGTTTCTTCAGGTACAAGATGAATTCAGTCTTAGTAACAACCGAAACATCAGTGCGTTATCAGCATTATTCTCAGACTAAAGCCAAAATACAGCACTGCACCAGCCACTAGGAAGAAAATTAACTCTATCCCAGCTGAAACCACGACACTAAACATCCACTCAATCTTCCCTGATTGCCACAGACACCATTGCCACATACTTCTGACACCAATGTCCATAGCCCACACGTGGCATTTGACTTCGGGCTTGCTTCGAGTTCTCCTATCCAGCCAAATGTCTTGAATAGTCCTTTCATACAACACCTCCAAGAGAGCCTTTTCCTTCTGTGCTCATGGCTAAAATTCAGGTCTAGGTTCTCATCACCCCACATCTCAGTGCAATGTTTCCTCTCTTCTCCTCTTGCCTGGCCATAGAGCAGAGAGCCTTGTCGCACTAACAGACTTCCAGGATGTTGCCGAATTTTCCTTGTTTGTTGTTTTCAGCATCATTCCTTACATGCAAAGTAAGCTGCCTTCCCTTTTTTTGCCTGTATCAGCCTCCACTAATCACATTTTCAGTTTTAAAGGAGATCATAACAGTTCTCTTGCAGCAACTTCATGCAGCAATAGATTTCAATGCTAAAGTCAGCAAAGCCACAGCACAACCCTTCCCCCTTAAACTCTTTTATTGCAAGGCCCCCAAACTCCTTAATGATGACTAAGCTGCTGATGCCCTGAAGTTTATCAACCATGATGCTGACAAACATTCTCTCATTTTCCCTATCTTCTAACTCCAAGTATGTGCAATCAGTCTCCATCTTCTCTTGAATTTGGATTTAAGTTCCTTGGGACAGAGAATGCCTCTTTTTTTGTTGCTGTTTGTATATTAGCTTGCTTGCTGACACCAAACTCCACGACTGAGGCTCTTAGGTATCATGATAATAATAGTTAATAATAATAATAGCAGCAACAATAATGATAATAAATAAGCTAAATACCCCACTCAAGACAATGGTGAGGAAAAAAAAGTATAATGTTACTTTCAGGATCATTCCATACATGCAACTACCACGTTAATATTATTTTCTATAAGCTCTGATATCTACCATCTCGGATGAATGCCACTTGAAGGCCCTGTTCAGCAGAGACAGACTCTGATAAAACTAGAAGAAATTCACCTTCCTTCAGTACTTCCAAACTTTCCAATGCCCTGCAACCCCTTTAAGGCACTATGCTTAAACATAACTACTAACAGCAGCAACCACTATAAATAAATGACTTCAGTTCAGGGAAATGTAATCAATTTACTTGGCACTGGTAATAATGCAGTAAGGTTTTTCTAAATTTGGACTTAACACATTACCTTTCTTGTTTTGCCAATGTTGTCAATCTGTCATATGACTATTTTACTTCCATTTCCACATGCTAAGAAGCCAAGCTGATTAAAATCCTGACAGTTTCACAAAACACAAATCTTAACATTCTAGACACTGAAATTACAGGTGAAAAAAAAACCCTCAAAATCAGAACAAAGCAATAAAAATAGTCTGACATGTCTAGTCAAGCATTTATAACTGAACTGACATTTTATGCATGACTGTACACAGGTTTTAACTGCAAGACATTCTTCAGTCCATAAGATGAACAATTGTACTCCTGTATTAGGTACATACAAGATTTCAAGTTGCATGAAGGAACTGAGCTTTGTATTGTACCAAGATATTTAAGAGATTTTTTTTTTTCCTTTCAGTTATATTTCAGGAAACATGCTCACTGTAATAAGACATTTCTACAAGTGCTGGAATAAAACACACCACAAAATAAAACAGAAACATAATGCAAAAGAAGAACACAACCATTAAGATGTGTAAATACATTTGAAAATGCTTGTTAAAATCCACCTTGGTTGATCAATATTTGATCAGCAATAGCTGACCAGAGAAACGAACTACAGAAGGAACACCATAAAACTTCTGTTGATAACACAAAATTAGAAATAGAAATTTAGACTGGAGGAGGATTTCAGGGTACGTCACGAGGCTTAGTAATGAAACCCTTTGTGTACGCTGATATGATTAAAGAAAGCAAAATTTCATCACTGCAAAAAGACTGACATCAAGGAAGAAACTATACCTGAACTTTTTACTTAAGTAATCTCCTAAGATTTCACATCTTTAGAATAAATGTGATGAAACACAGTGTTCAAGGCTGGGTTGGACAGAGCCTTGGGTGGCATGGTTTAGTGGGAGGTGCTCCTGCCCATGGCAGGGGGGTTGGAACTAGATGATCTTCCAACACTAACTATTCCATGATTCTATGATTCTATGAACAACTGCCTTAAAGAAAAAGCAGCTTAGCCTCCATAAGCAATGGGAATTTCTGTATTTCCACATCAATGATGTACATGTTGTTAGAGAGAGCTCTGCCAGAGAAAAATGCTGGGCATATACATACATGCCAGCAATAGGAAGAGACATTCCAGAGCATACCCTCCCTCTTCATTCTACAGTCACCACTGATCCAACTACCTCTTTCCCAGTCATCTGTGACTTCTCTTGTTTATCATCTCACCCCAACACCACACACTACACATCCCACTTCTTAATAGGGCTCCATCAAAATCCATCCACTCACGCTTTCAGCATGCTCTGACATTCGGCAGCCTCCTACTCTAGCAAGAGCTGAGGAAAAAGAGCAGCCCACAAAACAAGAATTACCTGCCCACTGCTGCAAGGAGGGTAGGGGACAAAGGGAAGGATGCTGGGAAACATCACAAAAAGGAGAAGAAGGCTAGGGTGCTGAGGAGTTACAAGACAGGCACAGAGGAATAACATCAATGCTCTGAAGCAACAGTCAAATGCACAGCTCATGGTTGCTCTTTACAGCATGGCACAGGGCAGCAAGTCAGTCAGCAGCAGTCAGCTACCACAGGACATTACACCCATGACCTCTCTGGTGATCAAGTATCAGCAACAGGTGGGAACCAGCCTGTTCCAAATTACCACTGTAAGCACTTGATTGTGCCAGCTTTTAATAAAGCATGAACTTTGCGTCTTATGAAAAATTCAAGAAGACCATACTCTGGATACTCAGAGAGATACAAACCCCTAGGATTAATAACCCAGTTCTGTCAGGCATCAGAACCTAACGCAGCAGCAGATCACATAAACAGCTACGAATCCCAGTGAAAATTAAAGAGCACTACAGCATCCTCCTACAGAAGCTCACAGGAGAACTCAACTCACCTCCTGACCAGACTTTGCAGAGTTTTCTGAATGGAGAGATTCAATTTCCCCTTCAATCATTGCAGCTTCTAGGCACTCATGCAGATCTTTAAAGCCATTAACCTGGAGTGGATACTGGCCAAACATCTCTGTGTTTTCAAACTTTTTACCTTCACATAAGAAATTAAACAGTTAAGGTTTTAGTAACAAACCTTTGCCTTTAAAAAAAGCCTAACAGTCCTAGGTCATCTTGCCTAGTCTACCAAAAAATACCCATATTTTGTTTTCATACATCTAATTGAATTGCTCAGTAACAAGTTGCTAGAGAAAATCACTTGAATCTAATATTGAAAATTACTGTATTTTCCTCTTCAGCCCCCTTTTTTTTGTATTGTTTTTGCATCTCTTGGTAATAAGCAAAACTCAAGATGACTTGGCACCACAAACGTACGGGAAATCCTACACATATAAATCAAAGTCCTCCTCCTGCAAATAGCAGCTCAGCAATACAACCCTACATTGTATCAGCAAAGCCAGTGGAATTGCTGGCATGAAACAGCCCTTTGTATAAATACTTTTTGCAAAAAATTAAGCACAAAAGAGAACGCTCATGATTTCTGTCCTGAAAACATGATCATGATTTGGTAACAGTGCATAAAGATGCAAGTTCAAACACGAGGAGAAATGTGGGTGACAAGCTTTCAATCTACAACTTAAATTTATTTCATCCTAAAGTCAGTAACAAGTCTTCTTGCATTAGCTAGTTTCTTTCCATTGGTTTGGATTTTACGTATCTCCTCAGTAAATATGAGACATAAGGGATAAAAGCAGCTGAATGCAAAGAAGCAGAAATGCTAGCTAGTAGCAAGAAATTTGCAGAATGTTTAAGTCTGAAAACAAATCATCAGATACACTGTTCCAGGTAGAGCAACAACCTGGAATTCACTTTAAAGATTACAGCTGCTTCATCCAAATGCATCTCAGGAGTCATTTCCTCTTGGGATGCGGGACAGAATCACCACCATTAGAATATTTTCACAACTTCTGTCCTGGAAACACAGAACACTGCAATTCTGCATATCTACTAATTTTATGCAGATAAGATAAAGGGAAGCTTGTACAACCCCCTCCTCTACAGTACTTTTTCTGACACGGCCCTTGCACAGGTTTCCACTGACTTGTTTTCAATGGACTGTACATTTAAGAGGGTGATTTATTCATACCAGGAATTGTGCTGAAGAAAATGCAATAACTGAAATGTTAACCTGCATTAAATTAAGCAGAAATAGTGTGAGAGACTAGCTCAACAAAATACAATAACTTGCCTTCTGTATACCCTTAGTAAGTGGCAAAAGGCGCCCTGATGATAATTTCTTGCAAGCATTTTCTGTCAGCATCTCACACTAACTTCTGCACCTAAATATGCTCAGGTCCTGAAGGTTATTGAAAAAAAAAAAAATCTTTCTGGACCATTGCAGCTCGGTTTAACTTCAGTCTCATATCCTCATGACAGTCTTTGACAAACCTTTGGTCACAGACTGAACACACAGTCTCCAAGTATACTTCTGCAAAAGTAGGTAAAACGCTACAAACTTAGACACGCACTAAGCAGACATGAGCATAGAAATTCAATAAGTTCAGATGCATACCTTCAAGTACACCTACTGCTAGAAATCGTCCATAAAACAACTCCACCATTGGGTTCTTTGATTTCTCTCCATCCCTGAAAATAAAAAGCATGTTAGTGCAAGAAATCAAACACAACACTCTGAACTTTCACAAAACTATGAACAGAATACTCGGAATTCGTTATAAAAATGCTATTTTATTCGGATACTCTTCATTTAGTCTTCACTTTCCTCTAATGATTCACATATTTGCAGTAAGTTTCAGAAGCGCTTAATTCTAGGAAAAATATGTAAATCAGATTCAACTCCTGAGTGGTTAAACTGTACAAAATCTGTGTAAAAATCATTTCCTGCAACACTCTAGAAACAACGATATATTCAAAAAGATAGTGTACAGATGCACAAACAATGAGTATTTACCTCTGAGAAGAGAAACAAGAGCAAGGTTTGAAGTATTTAAGCTACAGGATTTAAAAGAAAAGCTGCTTTCAAATAGAACAAAAAAGAAAAAGCCTAATTGGTTATGTACAAAACACATCTCCACTCTTTATATACTTTGGGCTTCATTCAGCAAGGTTTCTAACATGAAACAAGATGATGAAAATAGACAATTCATGGAAAAAGAAAGGTATATTGAACTAAAATAAGCTATAGTGTTGGATCTTTTTCTGCCATATAACAAGATGTGGATTTTTGGTTGTTCAGTTTGCTTTTTCTCATTAAAACGTTCAACATACGGAACTACATTAAAAAAAAAAAAAAAAAAAACCACCCAAACCCCAAAACCTTACCTCTCTTCTTCGGCTTTAATTTGGAAAGCATCTTCTAGCCAATCTAATAATTTGTGTGTAAATTCACTAACATCTTGCTGTTGAAAAAATATAAAGCGATCAGTATATGTTCACATATGTAACAGAACACAATAAAGTGTCACCTTACAAGATCAATATAGCTTTATCCCTCTTAACAACAGCTCCACAATCACACTATATCCAAGACTATGCCATGAATGTGGTTTTTTTATAGGTGGCTCTTAAGGCATACTAGGGCTCTGGTGCTCCTCAGCCATTACACTGTCCTGTGATCTTTATTACTTGGGCTCAGTTTTCATACCATGCTAGTCCAAAGGCATCTATGAATCCCATTGTTCAAAACCTTTGGTATTTAACAAGTGGTGACTAATATTACTTTCATCGAGCACTAAATTCAGCAAAGCTGTTGTAGTTAAATACCTTCACCACATAACCTCATGTGGAAAAAAAATGAAGAAACCAAGTGTTTCTCAGAAAACTAAACTATAACTACTATGATTTAGGCAAGAATCCTGAATATGAGTATTAGGATCCTCCAAACTAGTATCTACAGAGACAAATAGGACTGTACCAGCCCTGGAAGCATTGCTAGAGTACAAGAATAAAGGTCTTTTAAAAACCACAGACTTAAGAAACAAAATCCCAAAAGCAAGAATGTGAACCTATTGGTTACTTTCTAAACAGCAAGAAAGCGTACCGAATAAAACAGTCACGCTGACCAGATTTTAGATTATTTATAAAAGTGACCAGAGATCACATAATATTAGAAAAAAAGCTCAAAAACTGATAATTAAAAGTTTCTTTTCTGTGGACACTTTCAATTTTTGTTGTGCATTTAAAGTATTTCTTATTGCCAGATAATCATATGAAAACATACATAAACTTGAATGAAAATACATATAAATTACCTGCTGGGAATCATTTGATTTAAAAGCATCTTTAAGAATTTCGACTGCTCTTGATGGGTCAACATATTTTCTCTTTGAGCCAACTAGAAGTGCAAACAGGTACCTTAATTCACGCATGAAAGGCAGATTCCTATGTTCCTGTATTTGAAGAAGAATTAAAAATATTTAACAAAGTGGTAACAGAAATCTACTTTACAGAAGTGTTACCCAGTGAACTAAGGGTATTACCAGCTAACCATCATAATAATACATAAGCTTACTTGTAGTACAACCAAGGTAGTGGTGCATCCCTTTTACTTGTCAGTTTTGTAAAACAATGTAGTTCTCCGCGAATGAAATTATATTTCAGAACTAAAAGCTCCCTGAAATCACATCTAGATGTGGCTGTTTGAGTTGAAGTAAGGACAAATGGACAAGCTGAGCTGCATTTAAGACAGAGTTGCTGCTCCTGAGACTCACAATGCCTTCAGTAATACACTGCAGCAATAGGCATTCATTTTACTGAAATCAGTATTCCTATACCTCTAGGACAATTTATCGTAAACCTACACACTGCTTATTACCTTTTATTTTACACTGAAGACTAAGTCTATAAGGTATACACAAATCATTATTATTTCTCTTGACAGAAGCTAAGAGAGATGGCCTGCTCTCCTTTCTACCTAACTTTTTAAGTAGAATTCATGGGCAATATGGAGTTCTTTTTCTGGTTTCCAGGAATGAAGTAGAAGAAATACTTTCTGCCCATATAATGAAAAGTAAGTAAACAAACACAAATCCATCATTCCATTGATTAAACCACAGGTTACAAATGCTATGGAGATCGGATATCACTCATACGCCTAAGTAGACTAGTTGAAAAATACTTGTGAAATTAAAACCCATGTAATATCCACTTGCATTCAGAACAGTAGTTCTAAATACAGATATTTTGAATGTAAGTATCATTCAAAGGCAGCAGAGATGTCAGATGCTGGTCAAACCAGAATTACTTCATGACAAAACATTTCACATGCTCAAACGGCAGACTTGTTTAGTCACTCCAATCCTATGTCAATCCAAGTACGTATAAGGCTTTTCATGCATACAGTCTGGTTTATTTTAGCTTTAAAACCTGTGTGTGATGAATTGGAATATGTTCTGCATAATATCTAAAAAAATACTTCTAGTCACGTAAACTCCCAGGTTTTACTCGTTCACCTAGTCCACCTTGCAAAACACCAGCCAATTATGAGCAATGCTCACAGAAAAAGGCTGAAGACTTCATCAAAAGAACCTAATTCAGCTTTAAATCAGAATAATTTAAAAATAAAATCCATCTTCTATTTACATATTTAAAGCATTTCTCAACAACAGAACATGGAAACTAATTGTGAAAGTGATTTTTTTCTTAGCATTTTCATAAAGTGATCTATTAAAAAGATCAACAGACTTTCAAGTTTTAGATACAGCCATATTTTATCAAGATGACTGAATACCAGTGATGATTCATATGCATAATACAGAGGATTGACCACAGAGTACTCTACACGTCACCTTCCTTTTGATAAATCTGAAGTCGGTAGGCAGTGAGTAGTGTTGCATTACTTATCCAAATTTACACCACTAATTTGGCTGAGGTTTAAGCGTTTTGTATCTTTATGTTGAACAACTAGTTACGGATGTCAGCAGGATTACTCAGAACAAATATTTCTGTAAAGCCTATAAAAGTCCTCTAAAACCAGGAAAACCCTTGCTGGTTGTTTTTTTTTTGAGAAAGCTCTATTTAATGCATTACGCATGATCCTTGACCAAATTATGTGAGCATTACCACAACAAACAGTGATCCTGATGAAACAAAGCCTAAAATCTTCCAAAGGACGTGAGCCAGTCCCCAAGACAAGGTATATACAGTTCCACAAAGGACTTGCACAATAAATAACTAGAAAGGTGATCACAAGACAGCACACAGCTCTCAATTTTAAAGCATACTGTAGGTGCACCAACACCTACAAAATACAAAAAGATTAAAACCAGTTTTGAAATAAAAACTGTGTGGAAAGTTCATAATCTAAAACATTCTCTACTTTATTACCTATCCTGCCTGCATAATTTTTTAATAATTTCTTATGTTGGAACAATTTATGATTAGAAATGCCTCTAAATAATCTACATGTTTAAGACGTAGCAAGCATTCATTATTGTCAATCAGTATGCTAGGACACCAGCATAATGATGATGTTGAAACAGGGGGAAGAATGTGCTAAACTGTAACACAGTTATTCACTTCCTCTGATAATAACACGTTTCCTGAAGATATCATTGAGGCTAAACATTTAGCTGGCCTCACTGCATACAACAAAAAAAGATCTGTTTGATATGACAGTAAGAGAACTGGGAGAGCAAAGAAGCTGTAATAACCTCAGAGAACCATATCTGCTCCACAGAAGGAAGCCAAGGAACATGCCATGGAAGAAAAATCCATTTTAAATGAAAAAGTATAAAAACAGATCAGATGTATGAGCAAGTTTAAAATCCAGAAAAACAAATTCCAATTAGCTGAGGCAAATAGGGTGGGGTTGTTGTTTGGTCTGGGGTTTTTCAAAGTAAAAAATTATACCAATGACCGCTGGATTAAAAATTTTAGATGCTGAATTATTAACAGCATTTGGATTCAATATTTTAATAGGAAAGAAAAAACCACTTTGCTATGTAATATTCCCTGAAGTACACCCACATGTTTTAATTCTAAATCAGGAGATTGTCATGACCCTACCATTAAATTCTACTTTCCACCAACTGGAAAAAAAAGCAGGATGTAAAACAAAGTCTTGAAAATCTGGGATTATTATAACTTTTTTCGCAAGAAAATGTGATCCTAGGGAATGACAGTCACATACAGTACTTAATACCAGATTAAAAATAAAAACTGAAACAAAACCAAGTCGAGACAGTTTTAAAGCAGGTAAGCACAAAGAAGTAATTTTCATGGCTTTTTTTTTTTGTCAACCTATAGCTTATACTAGAACTCTACACCAATTTGCCTCCACTTGACTTCACCTTATAAAGAAATAAAATCACCCTATTTGAGGGTATGCATGCTTATTTCTATTTGTCTAAGTTATTTTTCCTAAATTCTCCCCAAAACCTATTTCAACACTAATACAATCCTTTTTCGGCTGTAGGTAACACAGAGGACTACATCAAACAAGGCTATTTCATTGTGGAATTATACTGCCAGAAAATTTTACTATAGCACGCTTGCAAGATTTTTGGACAAATCCATAAACTTGCCTGGTGTCACACCATTTAACATAGCCTTAATATTGTCTGTTACAGTCGGAATGTCTAAGAAATAGCACTGTGGAACTGCTAAAGGCTTTCTTTTTCTTGCCTGCTTTCTTTTGCTTTTGTTAATTGCCCTCTTTTGCTAGTGAACATTCCAGTCAAGCCTGAAGTGCCAAACTACTAAGAACAAGCCAACAACACACTTCCTTTTTAAAATCCGAAAGAAAGAAGCAAAAGGCAATAATCTGATTTCTGGATATGCAAAAATTCACTGCTCTGTAAGCCCTTGCTAAAAGTCAGGTCAACTAATGCCTCCATGCTTTAAACAGATACTTCCTCTTCCAGTTTATTCCTTTCTATTTCACAACATAGAAACCAAAGTGCCCCCACGTATCTCTTCTTAAAGGGCATACATGAAGAAAGAAAACCGGTTTGTTTTGTCCCTCAGCCTACGACCGTGCCCTCTCACCAGTCTGTGGTCACAAGAAACCTGAGCCAAGGCCCCCCCTTCTCAACCCCATATGGGTACTAGAATAATAATAAACATGGATAAATTTATGCTTACAACCACCCCTGAAAAGGCCAAAAGAGACAAGCTAATAACCAAAAGTTTAATCTCAGATCATGAGTTACAAGTAATTAGCATCCCCAAAATAAACAATGAAGTCATCAGGCCAATACTACCAATGCTGCTGGCAAAGCTACACAGATGAAAACCATGTGAATAACCAAAAAGCATGCCTGTAGCTGCACAGTGTAAGGGAACTAGAGTAAAATAGGGTTGATAACACAAGCTACGTTTGCATTAGAAATGCTCATGCACTGGCAGCAGTGCTGCTACAGCTGTACCAGCAAAACCCTACCATTGAATCTGGTTAAGAAGCAGTACTTTGAGCAAACTCTGCCTCTCTCAACACTTTGCCCCATCCAGTACTGTGAGGCCAACACAATGTATGCAAGATCCATAATGGGAAGCTCAGAGAAATGTTAATTAGCGCCTATAAAATCCATGCTAATTTGAGGTAGAGGACAGTGCAAAATTCAATTACAAGACAGAAATGCCCTTATCAGCCACCAGGAGATTAATTTCTAATTTTACCTTTTGGTTTCGGGGCAAGTCTTGAGCGTTTGCAGGAGGATTGAAATTCAAAACTAGTCTTCGAAACTCCAATAGGTTAAATAATGACTGAAAAGAAAAAAAATTTAAGAAGTTTAAAATTTTAAGCACTTCTACAAACAATACAAAATTCTTCCAAATGTGCCTCAGTGAAATAAATGAGATGTTAAAAATATGCAATGCTAAGGTTTCATTTCAGAAGTTAGATCATTTCACTTCACTTTCCGATTTTCACCCAAAAAACAGCTTAAGCAAAAAAAAATTATCCCATAGATGGAACAATAATTTTAGATGACAGGTAAATTACTTTTTACTACAAAAATTGTGTTGCTTGTATAACTGTCAGTTTTCAATATGAAATTAAAGTCTGCTTAACCATGCGAAATTCATCTTAGAGCCCCCTCTATCATCTATCACCTCAGTGCAGAGGGAGTAAATCCCTGCATATGCTGTTTAAATCCACTTGCAATCATCGGTACTAACTGCTTTCTGTCCACTCCCCTATTATTACAGGACCTAAATGACGTACATTAGAGTAAGGAAACTGGGTTATACATCTTTTCAGGCAAGGAACTGATAACATTCTCATTTTACAGTCAGTAAGACATGAAAATGGGTGTCTGACACCCACAAATAACCCCACAGTGTAACACAGAGCCTGGAGCCAAGAGAGTACAAGAACAAGACAACTCTGGGTTGCAAAAATAGAAGTCCAAAGCAATGGCTGAGAACTGAAGTCCTCAGCACTTGTGTAACTGCATCATTGCTTTTCTGTACAGACAGGAAGCACTTCAACTGATGTTCACTTCATTACTGCAGACTAGCATTTTGATGAAGAAAGAGAAGCAGAAAAAGTCTGAAGTATTCTATACATGCTCATGAGAGAAGCACAGAAAAGATTTGCCCTCCTATTCACACCTTTTGCTGATACAATCTATAATTAACTTTCCCACCCCCGCCCCCCCAATCACATATTAGCTATTTATTTTTGAAAGACAGAGCTTGCCTACCCCAGCAATGGCCTTTGATCCCACAACTTGTTCTACACAGGTAAAGACTTAAGTATCAGACCACAGCAGGTTTAATAGGATTTCCACCCCACAGTGAAACTCAAACTGTGTAGAGGCACTGCAGTTACTGTAATAATTGAGAACATGTTGAAAAAAACAACCAGATCAGTTTGCGAGAAGTTGCAACACAATTGAAGTTATATTTCATGATGCAACAGCATTCCACTGGTGGGCTCTTCATCAAGCAAAACATAGCAATATTTTACATACAAAATAAACCAGCTGCTGAAATATAACATCCATTCTCTCCATGACTAACCCAAGTGCCATCGAAGCGCCAAGCAGCTGAGCTGCCCAATTTCATAACATGCATCCACAAATTAAGTACAGAAAATTGTACTAAAGCTGAGAATTTCTGCCTGGCATTCAATTCACAAGTTCCCACAAAACCTCTTTTTTTAATCCAGAACTCTAAGCTCTGAACATCTAACTCCATACTTCACTAAGCTGAACGAACCTATTTCTGCAAACTGCAGAGAATAATTAAGAGGATTGTCCAATATGCTCTTTTCTGCTTTGGCTTTGTTGTATTCAAAATTTCTTGTGCAATGTATTTCTTATATTCTTCTGCAATAAAACTTTTCACCAAAACAGCTTATGCTGTGTGTAGCTGCCCTGAGGCACAATTTACAGTTAATCTACTGCCAACGCCACTAATGCTAACAGAGCAGTACCAGTGTTAAGTGTAAACAAATATACAATGTGTACCTAAGACCAACCAATTTTTGTGCCCAAAGTACCTCAAGGACGAACCTACCATTCTTCCTGAGGTAAGGAGATATAAATGAGCTCGCTTAAGCCCTGTATTGCAACATAGGGCTCCCATGGCCAACCACACCAGAACTGCAGGAAGGGGCTAGGCAAAACAACTCCCCATTTGCTGGGCCATCTGTTGACTGGACTTCCTACACCCAGGTAGGTGACACCACGGAGCAGAGGCTGTTCTGCAGCCACCAAGAGAAATGCAGCAGAGGCTACCCCTGACACAAGTACCACCCACTGGCCCCAGGCCAAAGCACTGGGCTTTCAAACACGAGGCATGGGGCAGAACTTACCACTTGGCTTCAGCTACAAAAGGTTTCAGGAGTCCCAGTGCATGAAAACAGGCTGAACCTGAAAGGCAGATACTTCCTATCCTACTGGCCTTGGTCAAATGGGTTTAAAATTTACTAGTGTTAAGTATGCAAAACTCATGCATGCAAGAAGAACTCTCTAGAAGGTAGGTGCATTTTTCCAGTGTATTTAAATCTATGTTAAAAGCTATCACCCAGAAACTTGACCAAGCTAAGGCTCAATATAAGTTATACCAATTGAAATTGCCATGAAAATCAATAGATTTTTAGAATACTTGCCCCTTATTTTGTCAGTTTGGGGGCTGAACAAGATGGTAAAAGCAAATGAGAATTAAACAACAAAAACCCCATGTCAGTTTGGGACATTCAAATTAACAGTCCTGAATGACAACAGATATACTGTGGCTTTCCCCTGCTATAGGTGGTGACAATGTAGACGGATTTTCTGTCTTATCAGAGAGAATTAGGCAGAGTTGTAGCTTTGAAACTACAGTAAGTAGTCTTCAGTAAGATACTAAAAACAGTCCCTTTTCTGAGTAACGTCTACCCACGCTATATATCCAAATATATGTGTCCAAACACAATTTCAGAATATAAGCTTATTTGATTTCACCTAAAACACCCTGCTTATCCCTTTCAACCCCTTAATGTCTAGGAACATCAAACATAATATAGGTTGCCCGAGTAAGGGATTAATTCTTAACATTCAAGAACCGCATTAACATTGCAAGAATATAAATCAGCATATTAAATCCATAAAAGCTTGGCGTGTAACACAGATCATTAAGAGCCACCAGCAGAGTCCTAAAATAGTAAAGTTACTGTCATCAACAATACTTGCAGAGTTTTCAGACTACTAATTCTAAATGAGTGCGCAAGATGCCAAAAGCATTCTCATTTGGCAGAAAATCATCTAGGATGCTTAAGTAAAATGAACACATTTGACCAGTGCTGTAATGGCTGCAGAAAACAAACCTCTCCTAAGGTAAGTAAGAAGTAATTAAAAAAAAACCAACAACAAACCCATCACAGTTACTAATGAAGTTTAGCAAACAAAATAGGACATAGGACATGCCTACTGTGCACAGCTGGAACATCACCAGCATATTGTGAAATGCGCTCATCATTCAGGTTTCTCTTAGAACAGCTCCAAGAAAAGCTGTGCAATTTCTGTTCTTGTGGCAGGCCACTCTGTAGCTCCCTTTTACCAAAGTGAAGCAGATTAACAACAGGTAAGGATGCCACGACTACTGTAGAATGATAACTACACGTCAGCAGAAAACACTGGCACGGATTTTGGCCAAATTAGTGCCAAGGCTTGAGATTTACCAGGAGAAAAATGCAAAGACTAGCTTGAACTTTGGCAAATATAATTTAGAAAGGACTTAATGTGGCTAGTAACCAAGAACTAAAAATATCTTAGTACAGCTTGAAAAGCAGCTCCACAGCAGGGGGAATGAAAAGTATGCAGGCCTTCAGAGCTCTTATATGGACTGCTTCAGGTACTGGTACTTAGCTAAAAACATGATCTTGTGCAAGTTAAAAGATTCTATGTGCATTAACATACAGCATTTGCCTCAGTCAGTCATCTGGGGCCTTTTATGCATTTCCACTTTTACATTAAGTCAGATTTTAAAGCCACAAAGAGAGGCTACATCTACCTTCATTTTGTGTAACAAGCAGAGAGTAATTTTAAAGAATGAGTATGCTATTATTGTTCTAAATATAAAAAGCAAATATAGAGCTCTGTCTATGTCATTAAGTATATTATTAGTAACAGTTTGCCTCTGACAACATGAAAAAATAGACTTACGTTTTCACTTCATTTTACAAATTATTTTGGTGGTTTACTGTATCTAGAACTAGGTTTAGTGAGGTAGATCAGCCATATTAGGGTTAACTTTTTATACATACCAGTAATCTAAACCAAAGAAAATGCAGAGCTCTATGCTGTGTATGCTCCCACCAGCATGCATTACCATATGTTCCTTCCAGTAACGTTAAGAACTTTAAATTTACTTGTTATCAATATCTGAAGTGCTAAGGGTTCAAAATAAAAGTACTCCTAAATACTGCACTTAAGCTTATTAGTGACTTAACACTCCTGCACTCCTTAGACTATTAGCATCCAAAGCTCCATACCGCAAGAACAGAAGCAATTTCACTGGCAGGCAGGTCTACTTCTCTCCAACTTTCAAGTCTTTTGGATTCTATAATACTAATTTGAGAGAATCAATTCTCCCTCCTTTTTAAGACCTTCCTCACTCTTCTATTTATTGATCTATTTTACAATTTTACCTTGTTTCATATTCTTGCACCTGCTTTTCTCACAATTCAGTCCATGAGGTGGCTGTTCATTGCCACTGCACTGGCCTGCACCACGCTCATTTCTACCCGGCACTCCCCTGTAACTCACACTGGGGCTGCCTTTTACTCCACTTGTGCATGTGTTATTCGCATTAAGTGCTAAATCCTGTTTCCAGAATAAAGACAAACGACAGGCATTAAACGTGGTCATCAGGCCTATATTTGAGCCTATGCACTACATGGCAGTAAAAGTCAGCAAGCATATATACAATAATAATTCTTCCTATAATTCTATATGCATATGCGAATTAGTTTAAACATATTTTAATCAATGTAGAAAAAAATTACTGTAACAAGACTATAGAGAATTTAGAATGTATTTTACCTTAAGCACATGTTAGCCCTGTTTTATGCTCTACCTTTTAGAGAGAAAAAAAAATTACGAAAATGAGCAAGTCACCCAAAACAAATTCCTGATATTGCCTCTTTCCGTGCACGGAGCATTCGGCACAGTCAAAAGCCCTCCTGAAAATCCCTACGTTCTTCAGAAAATTGCACTTAAGGGAAAGGGAGGGGGAGAAAGGAAAACAGCTTCAAAGCTGGGACTTGAGCAGGTTCCGGTTCAAACTTCATTGTAAAAGTATAGGAAGAAGATTTTTTTCTCTCTCCCTCTCCAAAACAAAGCTCCTACAGACAGATAAGATCATGTCATGGCTGAGCTTGGCCAGAAGAACCCCACGTGTACCATGCGAGAAGTCAGGATAACAAGTATTTTCAAAGTCACAGAGAGATTCAATCTCAGATCTCAAGAGCTTTGGAAAGTATCTCAAAAAGGACATTTTTACTTATAAGCAACCCATCAACCAGCATTCCGAACAGCTCAAAACCAAGGTATAAAATGCAGTTTTAAGCTGTCATATTTTGTTTTTACAAAAAGCTGAGGTGCAATATGGAAGAAGATGGAAAACAGCTTTCATATTGTTTGATCTAGAAAGTCAAACTAACTTAGGATCTCTAGCAGACTTGGGTTAAGTTAACATTTTAAACAAACAGCTCATCATGGTATTACCAGCCTGCACTCAGAGAACATTTACTTGTTTATAGCAACAAACTCAGAACATGACTGCAATTGAAGACAGACAAGCATGATATGTGTCCAGAAGAATTCACTTTATGCTTGTGTCTTGGCAAAAAATGCCATTCAACCACTCCTCTATGACATGTTCAAAGCAAGATTTAAATAAATAAATAAGTCTGTTAGGACATAAAATAACAGCCAACATTTCCTTAGATGGCTAGTTTCCAACTTCTTGCCTAAATGCACAACATGAAATAAGTTTGTGGCATAACTCTTTTTTAATGCAGTTTTGTGTTGACATATTTTCCTGGGGTCTTAATTTTAAATACAAGTTATTATCAAGCCAAAAGTCTTCAACAGTAGGACACACTTTTAGAAGCTATACTGTGGAAAAATATTACCTGCTCATTTTAATGATGCTGAATGCAACTGTTGAAAGCAAAACTTTGTTTTGGAGCTATCTGAAGAAGGACTTTCCTCTTCCCCTACAAAAGAGGATGACTTCCACATGTATGTATTTCTTAATGCACAAACAAATAGAGATTAAAAGGAGGTATTTCTAGCAATGGTTGAATCTGTTAGCATTTGCTGTCACTCACTGCAAACATATCTTAAGTAATTTCATGCTCTCAGTGTCAATACAATAGACCATTTGATGACTGCATTTGACTAAGTCAGCAAATCGGTGGCTATCAAAACCAACAAACGTTGCATAACAAAACCGCCAAAATGCCAAAAGCTTTATTTTTCCCTAACAAGCACCCCTTAAATAGAAGGAAGAATATTTTTCTTACTTTGCAATTCAGTTTTAGATTACATTACACAATATATCATTGTGACTGACAGTAGTTAACATTTAGATACTGTTGACCTATGTGATGTGTCAGGTTTCAAAAGTCTCCTAAAGAAAGCCTGAAAATACTTCTACATAGTCAATGCAACCTAAGGAGTCAATCTGTCCCGTGGATAAATAAACATGGCATTATCTAATGCTCTAAGTTAATGTGCATTAAATTTCCTGGGATGCTTGTTTGAAACACAAGTCTTCCTGCCGAGCAGACAAAATTAATAACCTAAATTTTCAACCAAGTTATAAATCTTTCAATAGTTTACTTGAATTACACTCTATAGACCTAAACACAGAAGCTTAATTATCTTTCAGGATGAAACCTTTATAATTACAAGTGCCACAGATCTTCACATAATATGGGTGGTGACTATAAGAACTAGCTAGCCCTCTTTATAACCTATTTTCAAGGTATAAGGTTGCACATTGGGTATAAATAACATGAGATCATAGGTCTAACGTAGGTTTTAACATTCTCTAGCCTCCATTCTCATCTGTTCTTAATGAATTAAAATTCATGTTTCCTTGAAAATATTTAATTTATACACAGGAAACTGCAAATGTTTCAGAGAAATGCACATACACATAAAATCAGCCACCTCGAGGCCTTGGGACTACCATGCCACATAAAACGCAATTACATGACAGAGAAGGTAAAACACTTCGTCACACTAACTCCACAAAGAGCTTTATGGAAATTAAATGCTTCTCTACATTAGCACCAAGACAATGTTTCTGCCATTGGAAAAAGAGATATGCATAAGGAATAAGGTAAGGAGGAGAGAATAACAAGGAAATCAAAGACCTCAGAAAACAGATAACTCAATTACCTGATAGACTACTACATGCTGAAAGGAAAAAGGTATAAGAACATAAAGTGTGTGAAGTGTGAAGGGAAGTGGTAGAATGAATTAAGAAGTCTTTTCATTTCATTATCTACACCATTACTTCAGTATTACCTGCAGGTAAGTAAATCCTGCCCATAAGAAAAAAAAACAACAAACAAACAAAACCAAAAATACCCCCAACCAAATAAAAAAACCTAAACAAATGAAAACAAAATGACAAAAAACCCACCCAACACCAAGAAGACAAAAAGAACATCGGGAATAGCAAACCAATTCATATACCTATTAGGATTTCAGAGTAATTTGTGAAGAACACATTGAACAAAAGCTTTTAACTAAGCAGTGATAAGGTAAAGATGGAAGGTACAGGCACAGACAAACAGGCAATCAAAAAGAAAAAGAACATGAGCAACCCATTTGTTCCAGCCTGAAGGAAAGTTATTGCAATTTCACTAAGTCTGTGCTGGAAAGCAAAATTCAGAAGAGATCTAAATGAGAGAGCAAGTGGCAAGATGACCAAGTTTGCTCAGTACAAATATACAATGTAGTAAAAACAAGAGCTGGCAAATACGAACTGACAGAAGGATCATATGGGACTGAGTGACGATGTAGTAAGAGAGATTAATTCGACAGAGAGAAGCATACAGTGAAAGACAGTGGAAAGCAAACCTAAAATTTACAGATAATGATGGGCACCAAACTACTACTATTCAAAACTTCAAATTTACGATAGTTACATGAAAGTATCATTCTACGTATGAAGTACTTAAAAGAAGGATAAAATGAATAAGAAAGGAAAACAGAACGAAGCTGAAAATATTACTATAGAATTACAGGGTAATTCAGCTCAGAAGGGACTGATAGAAATCTCTTGTCAAACCTCCTGCTCAGGTCAGGCTGCTCAGGGCTTTTTCCTGGCACATCTTAAAAGCCTTCAAGGTTTGACAGAGCAAGCACAGCCGCTCCAGGCAACCTCCACTGCCTGTCCTGTCCAAAAAAGAATGCTCCTTTGAATCTCTCTTAACTTACTCCCTTGCCTTTTATCCTCCTAATATGCATTGCTGTAAAAAGCCTGGCTCCATCTTCTCAGTGGTTTGGTAACACATATCAGCCCATAACTTCCCAGGTTGACTTTGGCTGATCTGCAGTTAATCAGAAACCTGTCAAAGATAATAGAGCGGCCTTGCTAAGACTTTCCCCCATTCTCCCCATCCACTGGATGAGTCCTGTAGATTTATATAGGTGAAGCTTCCTAAAGTAATCTCTGACTCAATCCTTAACCACACTCAAGAGTTCCTCTCAGCCAACTAAGTGCAGCAGTCTTGGAAGACCTCATCAGTGAAGACTGAGGCAAAGCACGGCATTGAGTACCTTAGCTTCTAAAGTATGCTGTCACCTGCTCTACTCAGTAACAGAACTGTGTTCCCCTTGCTCAGACTTTTTTGACCAATGTAGCATCAAAACTTCTTCTACCCTATACACCTCTTGAGGTATCAACTCTAGGTTAGCTTTCACTTCCCTAACACCATCGCTTCATGAAAGTTAGTAAAGTAACATGGGACTGACATAACTGGCATTATTGTGCTCAACTATATTACCCAAATAAAATATAAAAGAGCTGAAGCAATCTGGAATGACTGAAGTAAGTAAATGACACCAAGAATTAGGTAGGTGACAAGTGAGAGAAGTTTCCCTCTCTCTTTCAGTGGGTAGCTGTGTGGTTTTAAGCTCTTGAACAAGTGTGTAGCATGGTTATATTACCATGATCATAAAATCACAGAATGGTTCGGGCTGGAAAGGACCTTAAGATGAAAGGACCTTAAGGCAACATCTCCAAACTCCTCCTCAGTAGTCCATCTCTGCTT
This sequence comes from Myiopsitta monachus, assembly GCA_017639245.1. NCBI lineage: Eukaryota > Metazoa > Chordata > Aves > Psittaciformes > Psittacidae > Myiopsitta > Myiopsitta monachus. The sequence goes on from CM029927.1 coordinate 5,561,681, forward strand.
CCAGATCCTGCACAGTGCCTGCTTGTATTGGAGCTTGGCCATGAGTTCCCCGAGGAGCATAATGGACCTTTTCTGCAATGAGAGGACGCTAGCAGTTTTCCCTGAGCTCCTCTGCCCTTCAGAACTGCCTCCTATAGGATCCCAAATACCGACTTCCTGAAAAATGCAAAGCCTTCTCTCCTGAAGTCTAGGGTCTGTACCTTACTACTCCTTCCTCACTTGCATCAGGATGTTGAACACCACTACTTCATGGTCACTGCAGTCAAGAGTACCCACATTACTACATCTCCAACCAGTTATTCCTTTTTAGGGAATGGCAAACCCAGATGTGCATCACCCCTAGTTGGCCCATCAGTATTTCTATCAAGAAGTTGTCCTTAATATTGTCTAGAAATCTGTTTTGCTGTGTCCTGCTGTGTTGGACTTCCAGCAGGTGTCAGGATGTTTATTAAAGTTCCCCATAAGAACCACAAACCATGATCCAGAGACTGTCTTGCCTTTAGAGAAAGCTTCGTCCACACCCTCATCCTGAGGTGGGTGGTCTGTAATAGTCTAATCATGCTGGGACCTTTACCAGCTTCTCTGCGACCCACAAACTTTCATGTTGAGGGTGGTGAGGCACTGGAATGGGTTGCCCAGGGAAGCTGTGAATGCTCCATCGCTGGTGGTGTTCAAGGCCAGGTTGGACAGAGCCGTGGGTGACACGGTTCAGTGTGAGGTGCCCCTGCCCATGGCAGGGGGGTTGGAACTAGATGATCTTAAGGTCCTTTCCAACCCTAATGATTCTATGTTAAACTGCCATCTTGTAAAACACAAATGCCACATACATTTGAGCTTCTCCTCAAAGAAGGCAACACCCTTCCTTGTCATCCTTACTTGTCTGTCCTGAACAGCTTGTATCTGTCCACCATACCATCATAGCGCACTCACACCCTGCAAACTTTCCTGGTCCCCTAACTAAAACACTTACTAGAGCTAGAAAAGATCTGTTGCTGAAGAACAGCAACAAAGCGGGTCAGAAGTCAGAAGAGATTCTATATAGGCAGCAACTCAGCAACCACCTTGGAAAAAAGAGACCACAGACTTCTAGAGAGAAATTATCACAGCAGTCCACAAAACTGAAACAGCAATCAACTTTTAACTGCCTTGACCCTAGGAGACATGAAAGCCACTAGACAAAGCTAGTGGGAGTCAGGTTAAAAAAGCAAACAAAACCGAGGCAGCTCTTTATGCAACAGGGAGCACAACTATGGAATTCCTATCCAAAGGACCCTATCAATGCAAGATGAACTTGTAAACTTCAAGGGAGACAAGTACATAAAAGAGAGGTTCACTTTGGATTAGCAATTAAAACTGAGAAAGATTAGGGAACTCCCCCAAGATGAAAGCAGCTGGAGGCTTGGGAATGCTTTAATAGAGCAGTATCGTGTAGTGTTTGTACTCATCAGTAAACATCATTTGCTGAAATTGCTAGGCAGAACATCGATCTAAAAGGACTCAGCCTGAAGTACAACAACCATCAGTATGAGAATAACTGTACTAGTTTATATGAATCGCTTAAGCCTGACAGCAATGTGTTAAAAATTGGTATATTTTATTTGCTTCCTCTTAAAATGTCGGACTCTGAAAAGTTACAATATGCTGAATTTGCTTCTTGTAGACTAAAGAGAAAATTACCCCTCTTGCATTACGCTTTCAACCATAGTTTTCAGCGGTTTTAAATGCTTTTCAATGTATCTACAGATTATTTACAGAAGCATATTTAGCAATCATTCCTAAAAAAAAAAAAACAAAAAACAAAAACAAAACTCTTAAAAGATAGATTCAAAGTTTATGTGTAAATAATTTATTGATATTAAAACCATCCAAAACAGACACAACTGCATTCATACCAGACCTTATCGGTATCAGAGCTTCACTTTACTCCTTCTGAAGTTGCCTCTTCTATCAGTCAATCTTTCTTTTACCCTACTCACCTACTACTAGCTACTCTAATAGCACTCCACAACTGAGGGTGTCTCATTTCCTCTACCTACCTCCATTCTCAGCCACCCCCTTTCAGTCACTTGCATGCACTCCTTTAAATATAAAAGGTCTGTTCCTCATCTGTAATCAAATTTCCCAGTTTTTAAGCATTCATAATTGTTATTGATGTCACCATGAGCTGCAGACACCCAGGACCTTCAGAGACTCAACTTCTGGTCTTCAACAGCTTTTTAATAAGAAACATTTTGAAGTTTCACTTGGTTATGCTATAGTACTTTCTCCACTTCAGACTTACGGATAACATGTTAAGAGATGCAATAAATAAGTAATGCTCAAAATCATCTCATGCAGTGGCCTAAAATCTCCAGTTATCTACTTAAAATAAGGTAATTCACCTCACAACAAATACAATGAAGAGGACTGCTTGCTAATTGAAGAGGGTGCTTACCTGAATGACAGCACTAAACCAGCACGTATTGCCAACATTCTTTAGTCCTACTGGACAATTGTCTTGCCGCTTTCGATCATACGGGTTTGGAGAGTCACTCCATACCTCTGGATGCGTCCTCTTTAAACTTGCTTTATTTTCTGCAATACTGGCTTCTAGAACTCTTTGGGAACAGAAGGGAGGGAAAAATGTAAGAAAAAAAGAAAGGTCACAGAAAAACACCTTCAGTTACTAATACAGACATCATTCATACAGACATTATTACATCAATCACTAAACTGTGGCTGAGCTTGGTTTTACATTTACATGCAATAATATACCCTCAAAAGTAAGATGCTGTATAACTTTTAGGTCTATTGCAGTAGTTCATTGCTTTTTGGAAAATGGTATTAGTGAGTGAGTGAATTTCCTGTGAAAGCTTTCAATACAAGAGCTATGTGTGTAAGTCATCAGTTATTTAAGAACCAGACTGAAATCAGATAGACAAAAAGAAATTTTAGGGAGCACTATTCCTGCAGTGCTTTCATCTACAAATGCTTTTATTGGAATGCAAAGCATAAAGTCACCAATACTTATTCTACTGACAGGAAACCAAAGCTAGCTGGGCAACTTTAAAAAACAGAATAAGCCTTTTCAGCTTCCATGCTTGCAACTTATGTAATTGTAATAATTAGTTTACATTGTGAGTAATTACTTTATGAGCCATGGACAGGCATCTCCCCACACTTTTTCAAATGCCACCCAGCAAGTGAACTGCATGGTTCAGTGACCACACTCTTCGCAGGAAACTGTTCCCATTTGACTTATGCTGAATTTACATATTTCACATAGAATCATAGAATAGTTAGGGTGGGAAAGGACCTTAAGATCATCTTGTTCTAATCCCCTTGCCATGGGCAGGGACACCTCACACTAAAGCATGCCACCCAAGGCTCTGTCCAACCCCGCCTTGAACACCACCAGCGATGGACCATTCACAACTTCCCTGGGCAACCCATTCCAGTGCCTCACCACCCCCACAGTAAAGAATTTCTTCCTCGTATCCAATCTAAACTTGCCCTGTTGAAGTTTGAATCGGTTACCCCTTCTCCTGTCGCTACAGTCCCTAATGAAGAGTCCATCCCCAGCATCCCTACAGGCCCCCTTCAGGTACTGGAAGGCTGATATGAGGTCTCCACGCAGCCTTCTCTTCTCCAGGCTCAACAGCCTCAACTTTCTCATCCTATCTCCATACAGGAGGTGCTCCAGTCCCCTGATCATCCTCGTGGCCCTCCTCTGCACTTGTTCCAACAGTTCCATGTCCTTTTTTATGTTGAGGACACCAGAACTGCACACAATACTCCAAGGGAGGTCTCACGAGAGCAGAGGAGAGGGGCAGGATCACCTCCCTCGACCTGCTGGTCATGCTCCTTCTGATGCAGCTCAGGATACGGTTGGCTTTCTGGGCTGCAAGCACACACTGCCGGCTCATGTTCATTTTCTCATTGACCAACACCCCCAAGTCCTTCTCTGCAGGGCTGCTCCAAAACTCTTCTCTGTCCAACCTGTACCTGTGCCTGGGATTGCACTGACCCAGGTGTAGGACCTTGCACTTGGCATGGTTAAACTTCATCAGGTTGGCATCAGTCCACCTCACAAGCGTGTCAAGGTCCCTCTGCATGGCATTCCTTCCCTCCAACGTATCAACCTAAGCACACAGCTTGGTGTCAGCGGCAAACTTGCTGAGAGCGCACTCAATCCCCCTGTCCATGTCACCAACAAAGATGTTGAACAAGACCGGTCCCAACACTGATCCTCTGAGGGACACCATTCATGTTACTGGTCTCCAGCTGGATGTTGAGCCATTGAGCACAACTCTTTCTGTGTGGCCATCCAGCCAGTTCTTTATCCAGAGTTGCCCACCTATCAAACTGATGTCTCTCCAACTTAGAGACAAGGATGTCATGCGGAACAGTGTCAAACGCTTTGCACAAGTCCAGGTAGATGACATCAACTGCTCTACCCCTGTCCATCAGTTCCATAGCCCCATCACTAGAAGGCCACCAGATTGGTCAGGCAGGATTTGCCCTTAGTGAAGCCATGCTGGCTGTCACCAACCACCTTGTTGTTTTTCGTGTGCCTCAGCATGCCTTCCAGGAGAATCTGCTCCAAGATTTTGCCAGGCACAGAGGTGAGGCTGACTGCTCTGTAGTTCCCTGGGTCATCCATTTTCCCCTTCTTGAAAATGGGGGTTATATTTCCCTTTTTGCAGTCAGTCGGGAACTTCACCTGACTGCCATGATTTTTCAAATATGATGGTACAGTGGCTTAGCAACTTCATTTGCCAGCTCCTTCAGGCCCCACGGATGGATTTCATCAGCTCCCATGGACTTGTGCATGTTCAGGTGCTTAAGATGGTCTCGAACCAGATCCTCTCCTACAGCAGGCCTAATGTCTTCATTCTCATAGTCCCTGCGTCTGCCTTCCAAGACTTGGGTGATGTGGTCAGAGCATTTGCCAGTGAAGACTGAGGCAGCAAAGAAGTCATTAAGAACCTCAGCCTTCTCCAAATCCAGGGCAGCCAGCTCTCCTTATAGAGGGGGCCCACGTTGCCCCTGGTCTTTTATTCATTACATACTTATGGAATCCCTTCCTGTTATCTTTCACATCCCTAGTCAAGTTTAATTCTAACTGGGCCTTAGCTTTCCTAACCTGGTCTGGCTGGTGCTGCCCCTCCTGTGAGTCAGCTGCTCGTGTCAGCAGAGCTGCCAGCTCCTGAGCAAGTCCTGTCAAGGACTTAAGGCTCCCTCGGTGGCTCTCGCCACTCTGAGTTGAAGCTCCTGGATGTTGAGCTCCCCTCAGCTCAGGTTTTGAAGGCGTCCTTCTTCAAGCTACTCACCTCAGCAACTGACATGACAGTAAGATCTTGAATGTATTACACTCCCAAGCTCAATCTTCACTCAACACAGTATTTCTATATTGGCACATATCCTTGTTCTAGTGACAAACACCTGAAGGTAATTTGTGGTAGCCTCATATTGCAAATAGAAAGATGGAGTAGATATATTCAGATCATATAACTCATAAGCAAAGTTGCCTAGCGTGTGCACTACTGACAGAGTAGTCACTACCCCAACCATTCAGTCTGACTATCATACAAAAGACTGAGCTGCTGTTGAAATACTACATTCACCAAGCACAGTATTTCAGAAGCTGCATGACAAGCATCTAAGCAGTCTGAGCAACATGAAGGGCTGCCCCCTTCTGTTCTAGACTCACTAAACATCAAGAAAAGGCAGGTTTAGGCAGGTCTGTAAACTGAGTTCCTAAATGACAAAGTTTGAACACCTTAGAAAAAACAAAGCAGCATGAGGGGGAACACACACACGACATAGCCACTCAGTTTCCTAACTGTAAATTTTTTATTTCAAGCTATGCTCCTGATAAAGTAAGAAAAGACATCTTACAAAATATACAAGAACTATGAAGCATTATATGAATTTACTGTAGGTAACTGCTTTGGGGAACATACTGATTCGTTGTTTCTACTTATTAGGGGGGAAAGAAATAGAAGCATTCAGAATTTGAGGCACCATTTGATATAAACACCACTTTTGTATCAATGTATCTCAGGAAGAACCTAAAACTGGTAACTTCCTCAGGAGGAATCAATTTCTGACATTTAGGTTTTGACAGACAACCTTGTTCACAGCACTGAAAGGACAGGCATGTAATCCTCTAAGACTTTCTGCTCTAACATATCTTCAAACAATGCACAGGGGTGGAACCTGACTCTTCAATAGTTGCTAGCTACCAGAGTCTTTCACAATAAAGTTCTCTCTTAAGCAATCCCCAAAATGTAAAGAAATATCAAATTAATTTCCCTTCTCACTGATACAGTCCTCAAAAGTGATGACCTGTATATCCCTGCTGTGAGAGTAAAAGTTATTTGATGGGGACATTAAAAATTAATTTAAAACAAATGTCATGTGCATTTCAAGTGGCTTTTCATTCAGGTAGAATTACTTAAAAATTCTTTAAATTAAGCCAAATGGACCTTGAAAACTGATGGGAAGACTGAAAGACTGGAAAGATATTGTAACAGGACTACAATACCTACAACATAGCCCTTTTGCTTCAGGGAAATAACCTTTTTTTTTTCCCCCCCAGGCTCAAGAACATTTCAAGATATTTCAAAATGCAAGCTCAAAAAAATATATATTCTCAATCTGAAACAGTTCCCTAACCCCAAGAGTTTTACCATTTATCAACTAAATTAACTATCAAAATTTCTTCCTTGTATTTGCTTTTGTATTTCTTTAGCAGGTAAAAGACTTACTCTAGCCCCACTTCTAATCTGTTCCTGTGTCTTAATAGTGCTTGATTCTCAAAGCTTCATGGTATTTTTCCTCACTTTTACTTATAACATTATCTGTCCTCAGCACATTTAATAGCTGCACACCCTACGAGTCAAATCCATTTTTAGCCATAATAATAGCTCTGATACAAACCAAAATAAGTGAGCTCAGTAAACAGAAACCTAATGATCAGCTCAAATGTTGCATAATGAGTATATCTCTTATACTGTAACGTTCACTACATTATATTCATACAGCCCTGATTTGGGAGACCACCTTGACAAAGAATCTTACTCACACATTGCTCTCAACAAAACGAGCATTCTTCCTGAAAGTTACTACAAGGCTTTAGGAATTCTGATTATGCAGCCAAAACACCCTCTTTGCAACCCTTGTAGGCTACAGCAGCAGAGCCGTAAGCTGCATGCAGGGTATGGCATTTCACAGCCTCACAGGACCAAAAGCTTCCCCACCTCCAAGTGTTGAAATCTTGTTAGGAGTAAGAGTTAGTTAATGTCACGCTTAGCATAGGTCTTGAAAGCAGTGTTTTATTTCTCTCTGTAACAAGCTGGGCATAGCCAAGCAGCTTTGCAAAGCTGTGCGCATGGAGCTAGCCAGACAATGCAATAGGCCTTGGGCAAAGTGAGTTCACAGCTCAAAAGTTCAGCCAAACCATTCTGAAGAAGCCCACTAAACATGCTGCAGAAAAGCCGACTCTGGCATGTTACTCAGCTAAAAGAACAAGGAAAGGTCCTTATCCTGTGACTCTCTTACAGCTGGACATCCAGGAATATCCCAAACCCTTCATCCCTCCCCAGTTCCACCTTTGTTCTATACACACAATGCTCAACCACAGTGCAGAGAGACCCCAGGAGTTTCATTGACCATAAGTAAAAAAAAAAAAAAAAAAGTGCCTTATAAAGTGCCTTAAAACTAAAACTTTAAACTTAAAAGTGCCTTAAAACTTACAGTAGGGGCTTCATTTTAATATAGCTACTACACTAGGCACAACACAGGGCAGCTCATTTCTCCTTTCAGTCATAGCCCAGTGAAGCCCTATCTGGCCAGCCTCATCCTCCATGAAAATTCATGCAAAGTAATATAAACAGAAGAAACTTTTTCGTATTAGGAAATACACTGATCATGCACATTTCACTGGGAGGCTTAAAAAGGGAACAGCAAGAAAACTTTAAACATGCCATGTACAAGATGTTCAGCATGGACACTTGGACATTTCAGCTGCACTCCTCTCACCACCTACGTAGTAATCAGACCTGTCCTCATTAAGTAGCACAAGGCAATTACATTCTGGAAGACAAATTCTATGTGCATTAAAACATTAATTACACAAGTCAAGAAATTCCATTAACGCTCCCTTGGAAACCTTAACAAAATCAGTGCACATTAGCTTCCCAGCCACTATGAACACCTTTTAAAAAAAAATAACCTCCACAGAAAAGCCTATCTAAAATTGCACACATACTATATTATTTAAAATATAAGATTTCCATAGTTTAATTTGCTTATTATTGACTTCTTTGATTTCTGCTTCTTACTTAACCTAAAAAAAGCAAAAGCAAATAGCTGCAGCTTGACTTGTTTACAACCACAGTGTTCCACTTTTTGTTTTCGAGAAGTCCTGCACAGATACTGTGCTTTCCATTGGAATGCCAACATTCTTCTGTGGGGTGTTAACTACAAAGTGATTCTTTTTTAATTTTTTTAAATACCAGTCTGAAGTCCTCCTCCTAAGGAAACTGATGGAACAATTCAGATCAAGAATTCAATATTGAACTTCCTGTATTTGTACAGCTCAGACATAATTTGCCATCAACTCAGGCTGAACTGTATGTAACTGAGTTGATCTAATACTTCAGTGCTGCCAAAACTACCAAGATTCTCATTCTTCCCTGCCTCCATTCACAAACAAAGTCCCATTCCCTTTGTTACGCCATGATACACTCTGGATCTTTCAGTGAATATTTCTGTATGGCACATAATTTTGTATGGTGCATAATTTTTCCATCAAATATACATCCAAAAGACCAGCATTTTCTCGGTATGTAACTGAACAGATTGTCTGTATGCCTTCCTATATACAGGAAAAAAGAACGGCACACTTTATTTTCTGCAACCAGAAGTATACCATCATTTAAATAGAATGTATTTATTATATTTAGTTATTGGCTAAGCAGATAAGACCAAGAAAGACTTTTTTAGTTTGAGAAGTTGAAAAACAAAGTCTACAGGAAACATTCTAAAGCTTCAAGGCTCCCAAGAAGTGAGCATAGCAAAAGCAGGCAAGGCTTGGGGAAGGGAAAAAAAAGGCAAAAGATTTCCATATCCAGAACCAAGTCCATCTTTCTGAGTGCGTGACTAAACCACAACTCTGGTAACAATGACAATTCTGTCCTTCAAAAAGCAAGATGCAAGAGCTGAACCTCTGAATCAGACCTGGACAGAACTTCCATCATAATCTCATATACATGCACATACTGAGGTTTTAGGGGAAGAAAAAAAAACCTACCAAAAAACCACAACCCACCACTTTAAATATTCTTCCAATTATTAACGAGAACATAAAATCCCTCTCATCCCACCTTGCTCTCCTGAAATATGTTATCTGAAATTCATAAAACAAGATGGCTTTAATCACAAATGGGGGGAAGGGAGGCATATGTTGATTCTCACAATTAGTCCATTTGCTTTTCAAAAGGAAAAAGGAAATTACTGTGGATAAAGTAATATATTCTCAGAGACAGAATTCTCTGGTAAAAATTTTAGTCTGTCAAATACAGCAAACTGAGGAAAAGAATTATTGAGGTGACTCTCCCCCATCATTAGATTTTTTTACAGAATTAGTCTTTGCAAGGAGGCAGTACTTAACCTTCTAACGCAAGGATCAAAACATTGCCCTTTCCTCCTAGAAAAAGGCCAGCCACAAACGAGAAAACAAACAACATCCCTCTCCCAAGGCCAGACACAGATGAAAACCACCAACATCCCTATACCCATGCTTACTTCAAGTCCCAAATATTTCATAATTAAATCTGTATTTATATGTAAACACACATTCAAAAAAATATTGTAAAAAACCTGATCAAAGGGTAACTTATAGACTACTATCATGGCCAAGTTGAGAAAAATTATATCCATAAAACTTTAAAACAAGAAGTTAACTTCACTCAAAGCTTATAAATCCTATTTGTTAAACAGGTTAGTAACATACTTTATCAGCTAAAATACAGCAGCTACTCTTAGTATACTCAAGTCATAGCATTCCTACCCCCTCCCTCAATCTCAGCCTTAGTACAGAGGTAAGAAAATTGTTACTGTAAAATGAACACTGCAAAAAAACAGGACAAATAATTTATTAACTTCTTAATTATAGTTTGGCTTTTTTTGCTTTTTACCTGAAACACAAAAGTTGTAGGTCCTAATTAAATATGAACGTATACCCTCTATCTCCAACTACTTCCTCAGTATTTAAACAAATACACCAACATGAAACATACTATTAAATGCTAGCCCACCCACGTAACAGACTATTTTCTGGTGTAGAACATACAATACATTAAAGCAACATCCTGAAGCCAGGCATATCAGTAGCACAAGTGAAAGTAAACAAGTTATTTTTTGTTAAATTAAAAGTTAAAAAAAAAAGCAATACAGGCCAATCTCCAACTCTTTAATTTAATTTCTGCTTTATATAAGTTGTTTGTTTACCTGCTAATGGCTTGTTCCTCATCTGTTATTCCAGTCTCCCTGAATGCCCTGTTTGACTCCTCCAAACTCAAGGCAATTGCCCTCTGAAGATCATCTTTATCATCTCCAGTGAGATCAATCACATCTGAAAAGCAAAACTATCTTTCTCAAAATTAAAAGTGAAACAGAATGAAAGGCAAGTCTTACTGTAGAGGAGAGAGAGCCCAAGTGGATTGCTGAGCGCCATTCCAGTCCATCCCTCCTTTGCCCTGAACTTTTCCAACTACTAACCCTGCTAATGTCTCCCTTCCACCTCCAAGTCAGATAAAAGCCTCAGCAGCTTGCTCTTGTTAAGATATGACAGGCAATATTCTCCCATCCTCCTAATGCTCTTAAGTTTTGCAAAGCTACGGGACAAATTTAAGAATCCGTGGTTTCTGAAAGCCCTCTTAAAGCAATACACTTAAATGTATTACTTCAGCTACCATAATCCATTGCTTCCAGGGAACAGACGATGAAAATAACCTTCACTTAAAAGGAATACCTTGACTGAGCATAGTTGGTTTACGCTCCTAATGGAGGAACATGTGCAGAGTTTTCCCAATATAGCACCAAATTATACATGCATTTCCGTGCACTGGTGAACCAAATACTTTCACACAGTTTCATAACATGTGGAAGAGTTCCTTACTTAACCCAATTATTTCCTATCCTGTCTCTGCATTCCTTTTCTGAACACATTTACGCTAAACTTCTGCCTACTGGAAGTACCCCATCTCAACAGAATTAAGAACACAAATACTGAAGTTAAAATGAGAATCCATACTTGGACATATGGAGAATGTTGAATAGGCTACTGACTGCATAAAGGAAGATGAAACAGCCCTACTGCCTTCCTCTCTAACCCCATTATTTAAAGATTCAGATGACAACGTCCCCAGAAAATCTCCTTGCTTCCTGACAGCACTGCCCCTCCTAAGGAGGGATTTCCCTACCCAAACTACACAGCAACACAAATCATCCCCCTGTTCAGCACAGCCACGCTTTCAGAGCAGCAAGGGCCAACAGGAATGTCCCTCAACTGCACAAGATTTTCAGAAAAGCCAAGGTCATTGGTTATCATGATTTCAAGGGCAAAAGTCTCATTTTGCAAATTCATCCAGACAAGAAAGAGAGGAGAAAGTGCAAAACAGACTTTTATGTGCAGTATTAGACAGACACACATGGAGTGCTGGCTGATTTCAGTCTCCCTCCTCCAAGGCCAAAGCTTACCCCTACAGCTGTGAAAGGGACTAATCTCCAGACAGCAGTTTGGACATTGAAGCTAAAAGACTGGGAGAAAGAGATATAGATTTGAAACTGATGATTGCTCACAAAAACAGATGATCAGAAAGCAGACAAGCTGTCTGCACTTCTCCATCCCCAAGCCAGCTCAATTACTCATACTCAAATAGCTTCTCCATCTAGCTTCTGACTTTTCTCCTGGATGAGCTGACTTGCTGTCAAGACAGCTTTCCCTATTTCCGTGAGCCTACTTGTCTGTGACATTTCTCATGGACTGAAATGAAACACTGAACTTAAGATACAAGAATTACTGCTATAGCTACATATGAATAGAAAATGGGATGACCTGTCCTCACAGAAAGCCGAAACTGAATAGAAGCTGTAAAGGAAACATTTCTCTTAACACCAGCATCTTCAAGAGCTAGCTTTAAACTTTGCCCTGCTTTCCCCAGTGAAGATGGCTGAATTTCAATTTTATTCAGTGAGCCTTTCAAGGAAGCATTCTTACCTGCGAAGTAAACTGGGCAAACTATTATCTGGAAGTATGGGAAAGTGCTATGGTCACAAAAGCAACACTTCCCTATTTTTTTCTTATGCCTTTTACAGTCAGCTCAGATCTTTCAACATATCAGGATAATTCAACTCAAATGCCTGAAACTCTCCTTCAGAATTTCCTTCTCCTCCTAAAGAGTTACAACAATCCCCAGCAGAAGTCCCACCCAGTGAAATTTTGATACATGAGGTGAGAACAAGGTAATTGGGGCTAAAATACTAACTCAACCAGGGTCACATGCAAACATGGCTCTCTTCTACAAGGGAAAATGCTAGAAAGGTCATCAGCGATGAGAGGATGGCATGATCACACACTACCGGTTGCAGCCTAAAATGTAGTGCTCACATTGTATTTTCTACCCATTCGCATGTATTCACACGCAAACACCTCATCTCACTGGAGACAAACTGTTTTTCTGAAAGTAGTAATAGTGGTCACAACTGAAGATGGAATGAGCCGTAATCCAGCAGTCACACATGCTGATGGAGAAGTACAGGACTGCTCTGATCACTTACAGAGGGAAATATTCCTTCCGTTCCTAGTCTCTAGTCAGGTCAGAGTGGTGAAATTCTTTTACAACAATAAATAAGAAAGTCACACTAAGAAGTAAACTCCTTCATTTGGGGAGTGGTTTCCAGAAATAAAGAACTCATAGCCCAGCTGAAAATTCTGTGGTTAACAAAAGTTCCCACCGCTATACAAAAATCTATCAAGGTCAACTGCAAATCACACTTTCATTAAACTGTTCCACTTCTTTGCACCTCCCTAGCTCCTTAATCTTTCTTAATCTATACCACCACCCTATGTGTTCAGAAGTATACCACCATTAATATTACCCATGATTACATCACTTTAATATCAAAATTCTCAAACCCTCGACTTCCGCTTGCTTTCACAAAGTGGATTCGACACAACAGTTTCTTCTTGCATGCAAGTTTTGGAGCAGACAATACAGGATTCTCTTTAGACATGCTGTTTTCCCATATACATTGCTTCAAATCTGCATGAAGAGAGACAATACACTGAAGACCTGCTCCCAGATACTACCAGCACATGTGAGTTTTGCAACTGATTCATGTCACAGAGGGCTTAACTAGCATAACTTATATCAGAAAAATACAGTTCTGAATATCAGCCGATTCATGGTAACCTACTCCATGCACGTTTTCAGTTTGTGGTAAATGTTAAATAAAAATGTTTCGGAGATTTAAGCTCAGGTATTTTAGCCCAAGTTTGCTGTACTTGGAGTAGGTTCAAGGCCTTCTTCAGCATCTCAGCTGACACAGTAACTCACTAAGCTGCAGCAGCTCATGTATGACTTGAATCCTAAACCACAGGATTATAACGAGGAGATCTCCATAAGAGTCATAACAGAAGGGGAACAGTTGGAGACTAAACTCTTAAATATATATATATATCAGCTTGTCTGCACAGTTTGCATTCTGGTCAGTTGGTTATAGATCATACAAATGTACATACACCACATCAAATTCATGCAGTGGTATTTTTTGTTTGTTTAAAAATATCTTCATGTTTTCCAAATACTTACATGTTCTGGTTTGGGGTTTTTCTTTAGATTTGGGTTTGTTGGGGGGGGGGGGGGGGGGCTGTGAAATTGTCAAATTTTGAAGCAGTTATTCTACAAATATGATCACTTTGTCTTTTCTCACAATCTTAATAGCGATTAACCTAGTTTTAAAACAGTTATTTCTCTTCAATTTTATAGTGTTAATGCGAACCTAGGACTCTCTATTTTATAGCAATTACTACTGGAATTCAATCATGAGAGTGACCTACTGAAGTTTCCTACGTGACCTACTGATTTCTGTGTATAAGATCGGAGTTTGAAAGGGGAGGGCAGGGAGCAAAAGCTGATTTTAACACAAAGTATTTATTAGACACACGAGTTTCCTGTGATGGTCTGAAGGATGCATTTCATTAAGGTTTAAGAATGCCACCAACATTTTAAGACAATACACTGACTTAATGCTGATAAAGATACTTCTTTCTGTGTATATCACACAGCCTCAGAAAACGCAAACATTCTTAACTAAGCCATGACTATTAAACAAACAAAAAAGTTTGCTTCTGAAAAAAGAAAACTCTCTATGAATGAAGAAACTGCTCATCAAAAGTCTGGCTTAGTGCATTCATGACCTTTATTCAACTAAAATTAACATGCAGAATTAAATCAACTGCTTTACTAAGAAATGTATTTTTGGTTTACAATGTTGTCATTATATAATGATGTGTGGTTCTGGTAAATCAGATCCAGAGAATTTAACATCACTTGTAATTCTATAAAGCAATTTGAAATTGTAAATTGAAATTTGTGACAAATATACCAGTGTATGTGTAGTAGATTCACACACTATTACCTATCCCCATACACCTTCTTTTCTAAAAAACAAAGTTCTTATCAATCTGTTCGCTTAGGAAGTTTCTATCGTCATTTAAACAAATGTTTCTAACTTGGTAATTGCCTAGGTCATTAAAACAATTACTGTGTTATTTACTGGTTACTTATACCAGGAGGAGGCAGAGAGTAGGAACTGCAAACTTGAGCAGGCTGGGAAACTGCATGAGAGACAGATCTGAAGTAGCAATTGAACCCAGGGGCGGGCAACTAAACAACCACAGTGATGCAACTGCTGGCACAGGGAGAGGAAAATGAAGGGGCAGGCCTGATGGGTTCAAAGGACAGGTGCCAAGTATGGAAATACAGTAGCAAGACTACAATTTCAACACAGCTAACAATATAAAAAGAAAAAAAATCGAAGTTGAGACTACATACATCACTTTTGTTTATTACAAGCAGAGCTAAGCAAGATCCTAAATTCTACCATCTATTCTGTCATGTTAAATGTCATGACTGTCTTGGGCTCCTATGTAAGGATTTAAAGGAATTTAATTGGCTATATATGCCAATTTTGGTTAAAACTGGATGGGGAAAGGGTACGCAGCACCCCAGCAGCTACTCAGCCAACTCAAACAGCTCAGTCGATGAAAGAGCTAGCAAACATTAGCGACCACTATCTTACAGGAACTTTCTCATCTCAGATGCATTTACTCCTATCCTACGATGATAACACCTTAAACTGACGATTCACACTGAGAGCAACAGGAAGGATAGGCAGGATGGAACAAAGGAACAACTGAATCTGTGAGATGTAAGGAGGACGTCAAGATACAAGACTCCTGACATTTTGAAGCAGGGACCCTGCCATACCAAGCTAGAGACACTCCCAGAAACGTGGATAGAGATGACACATTATCCCTGAAATAGAAGGAAACGTCAGGGAGCAATATCTGAGTTGGGTAAGGTGACAGAAGAAACTAATATCAAATTCTACTCACAGAAACAATAAAATGCACAGCTATAATATGAGGACTGAGTAGGACTTGTGCCAAGAAGGATCTAGGAGCTACAGCTGATTCATGTTCAACCTGCAACTCACATCATCACAGCACTTGAAATATACGAAGTGTTACACTTAGGTATGTTGTCAAAGTACTACAACGGACATTTATAGCAATTCACCCTGTTTCTCTTAAGAACTCAGCTGTAGTCTTGTTTATTGTTTTGAGTGTCACAATTCATAAAAAAGGCAGAACTATTACAGAAGGTCTAGAAGAGAGAAAAAAAAAATACAATAGGTATGGGAATAACATCCAAAGCCTTGGGAAGAATTTGAGCTCTTTAGCTATGAGAAAAGTCTGAGGGGATATTACTGATACACCACATTTGGGCATGCAACACTTCATCTGAGCCAAAAGGAATGAAGCGTATTACAATCTCCACATGAGATAGCACAAGGAATAAAAAGAATTCACCTGAAGCGAGAGGGATTAAGGCAAGACATTAAGATTCTACAATAAGGTCAGTGAAGTACCAAAAAAGATCATAAACTTTTCAGAACCTACAAAACAGAACGATTTTTAAGACATGCTATATAAACAACCCTTTTGGGAGGTTTTAGGTGCAGTTAAGTCAGCCTCCTTGGAAAGGGTTGACTCTTGAAACCTATATAAAGACTCGGGCTCTAGGAAGAGGAAGAGATAAAAAGTCAGGCCCCAGAAGCGATGAAATCTACAACCCTCAAGTTGGTGTGCGTGGCATTTTATAGTGACACTGTACTATGTCTTTAGAAAAGGGCTTGAAATCTTTTGTTTCAGCTGTGGAATGTACAATTGTGAAGACTAATAATTCAGGTTTTGTGGAAAAGAATTTCGAGTTTTCAAAAGAAGGGAGGGAGAGAATTTGTCTTGACAGGTCTTTCATAAGAAGACAATACAACTTCTAAAATACACGTTTTCATTTTGCTGCTCCCTTTACCCATGGATTCTGAAAGTTTCTCAATTAATAAGAAGGAAATGGATAGATGCTTAAAAATGCAACAGTTCCGTTGTGCAGCCACGGATGGAAAAAACATTGAATTACTTCAAATGGAGAAAAAAAAAGGTTTCTAGAGAAATCGATACAGTGAAAATAATGGAAAGTACTACTAAACATCCTTTGCCTAGCTTGAAGGGCAGCGCCTAGGATCTCTGCTACTAAACAGAACGTTAAAGTGATCTTAGATTAACAGGTGTGTTCATTTGTACACAGCAACCCTAATGCACCTTCTGCTCACTAGCAGACTGCAGAAAGGGAAAAAAAGAAAAAGAGAAAAAAACCAAACAATTCCAAAAGAGTAATACAACCTTTGCAAAGGTATCAGACAAAGCATGCATCACTCTTGACATGGAAAAGCTACACTTGCAGGTGCTTGCACACGCCATTTTTGAACAGGCAAAAAGGCAAGCATAATGAATAACTGATTGTGCAAGTCAGACTTTGCTTTTAAAGATGGAGTAAATTTTATGCAAACTCATAAATATTTTTTGTAGCTGATGAAATGTTGCATTTGCTAATAAGAGAAATCAGCTTTTCTTATACCTCCTAACACACAAAATACAACGCGCAAACAGTTGAATGACCCACGGTCATTTTTGCAACAGCCAGTGCACGATCCAGGTTATTGCTGATTGTTACACATCCATTTACCTACTCATACATATACATTTTTATTTTACCCCTTAACTAAGTAACCATTTCAAAGAAATGTAGCCAGTCAAGCTTCCAGAATACACCTGGTACACCTTAATGCAAGGCGTATGTTCAAAAGCCTTTGTAAGTGGCTGAAGGTTTTCTGTGGCATAAAACAGTTCTGATATTTATCCGTACCTCCCTTTCATCCCAAGTTTGGATGACTTAACTCTGTGGGACTGTGATGCTTGGTGACTCATAACATTCTAAGTTCCAAACACACAGAGGTAGTTAAGCAGTAAGGAACAGTAAGGGTGAGTTATAATTATCTTCATGTAATTATACCTACGTGGGATAGTAAAAGGGAGTACAAATTTGAAAGGCAAGATACTGTCAGCAACTCAGCACAGCTACTGAGAACTGCTAATAGTGTTCTTTGCAGAAGGGAGTGATGACGGTTGCAGATGTTTTTCATTTATGCCCACCCTTCCATTCTCTTCTCCCAAGCCATCTGCTGTCTTTCATGTTATTCCCTTGCATGACAGTACTTATTAATATAGGGCCCTGAAACTTGTACATTTTCAGCACAGTGCATTTTTAAAATTCATAATCAAAATCATGACATGCAAGGAGATCACAAGAGAACTGTAGGTTTCTGCAAGAACCTTTCACTACATCTCCATGGGGACAGCTCTATGATCAGACGGGTTTAGACTTTTCTTGCGTTGTAGGTGCTCCATTCTTACCCTGTAAGTCCTCCAATGTGAAGAAAAGGCCAAGGTGTCTTCATATCATAGCCTGCTTCCAATCTAACTAAAACCATGAAGGCTGGCAAAGAACTCTCATCTTTGTTGCCAGTGAGGACCTGACCAAATACTAAAGATGTAAACGCTTTCCCCTTTCTCTCCCGCACCCTCCCCCCGCCCCCCCCCCCCCAAAAAAAAAACCAACACAATAACAAGAAGAAAACTGGTTTTCCACAGCTTCTTGATTAGTGACCTGTAGTGCTATATAAGTGTAAGGAAGCTGGGTCTGCCTTCAGCCCTCCAGAAAAGAGAATCCTGAAAATCAGCTGGGAATGTGCTACTCGAGACTTACTCTTTTCAGTTTGACCATCAGTTGTGGGTAACGTGGACTCTGCAGGCTTGACTCTTCCCTCTTCTATCCCTTGTCACCTCATATGTTAAGTAAGGTTGCACAGCACAGTAAGTGACAACAAAACTAAGCACTTCTATTAATGGATTACTAATAAATCTAATTAAACATGGACTGCAAGAGAATCCAGCTTACCATTTCACTGCCATAGCAGGTCTTCAGTATAAGGACACTATGACAATAGAGACTGCTACAATAACTGACAACAGGTAAGTTTGTTGAAAATGGTCTCCATTTCCCCCATGTCCATTTTCTGACATTGAAAATTAAATACATATGAGGCTTTGTGTGTGTTTTCTTTCAAGGGAGGGGATTCTTAAACCACCCCCCACAATTTACTGAGAGGATAATACAGCTACCTATAACGCACTCAGTGCATTTCATACAGGGTTACTAGTAATACGAAGGATTTAAATGCAGTTTTCAGATCTGAGATGTTGAGAATAAACTCATTTCTAATTAAAAAAATACAATTGTGCAGCTGACAAGAAGATCTAACTAAATTACTCTACAATGGTGCCACTGTAGCCACCTCAGTATCAGTGAAGCAAAAAAGAAACAACCCTACTGAGGGCGAAGCTAAATAATTCTACTCATTTAATAAAAGCGACATAGATGTACTGCATACATGGTCGAAAGGATCAATATATAACTGAAATACTCTACACATGTATTTAGAATGTTGGAATGTAGATACAGTATCAAGAAACTCAGATTTACAGAAGTAATTCCCACTACAGAACTTCCTTTGACTTAGTCTTTCATGTTCTTTCCTATATTTATTTGCAGAACACATTTAATATGCTTAACACGCTTCCGTCCCCAGTAAAAATGACTATGCTTTTAAGAAAAGGAATAGAACTTGCACGGCTCAAAGAAACAGAGGTTGAGGGACCTCCTAGTATCAACTAAATAAAAATCTTTAAAACTAAGCATATTTTATGTTGATTTCACATATAAAATACCTACTCTCTTACTACAAAAATCACACTTAACCTCTCACTTCTTTCTTTAGGAAAGTCATCCTAGCCAGGGAGAAGCAACTCTCAATATGCGAAAGCTTAATACACTTAAGATAGACATTCACATATTCTATTTTATTTTGATAGAAGACTACCCAGCTTTTACCTTTACATATTTACTGCATCACCCCAAAAACAAATCCTATCATATGGAAAAACATGAAAAAAGATTGAAAACCCTGTTGTTCACCCTCTGATCAGTACCATACATCAGCATCAGGTAAAGATAGCTCAAATAAAAAAAAAATAATAAACAAACCCAAAAACCACTTAAAGAAAGAAAGAATACATAATAATAAAATACTTGTTAAGTAAGAACTACCAGCATATTAACAGCCATCTCAAAGGCAAGTTTATAGTCTCCTTGCCTTTATACTAAACTTAATAGAAAGAAAAAATACCTACTGGTGTCTGCCTGGCTGCCCACGCTGATGTATCTGTCATTTCCAGGAAGGGCTGTTTGGTAGTAAGTTGCCTCCTCTAGCTGGGGAACCTTGGCATTCTTTGCGGTAAGGAAAGCCACAGCCAACTCCAGATTACCGTTGCTGTCCTTTAAGCATCAACAAAACAAGGTATGAGAGTCCCCTCACCCTTTTTTAGTTTTCCTCAACAGCAAATGCCATTACAAGCAGCTCAGAAGATCAATGATACATTGTCTTGTCAGGTGAAACAGTGATTAGAAAACGAAGTTCCCAAACTTAACATATTTTGTGCACTTCAGCTATTTTAAATCAAAACAAGGATAAAACACTTTATAAAATTTGCTACGGTAGAATTCCACTTATTTCAAAAAAAAAAAAAAATATAAAGGTCCTGTAGAGCAGGTTAACTCCTCAACAAGCATAATCAGTACACGCTCACAGACTTCAACACCATTCAGCTGAGTTCTTCTGAAAATCCACCATTTCATTTTTAAAGCCAGAAATACTGGCTTTTGAGGGGCAGTTGCATACATAATTGATGCTGGATCTGAACTATTATATATGATGTAAATTCACTAAACCCTTATTTACCATGTATAAATGCCTAAAAAACACTCTGCTTGAGGGAGATTTTATTCATAGATATATATATTGGAGGAAACAGAACACGGAGAGACCTGCCATTCCTTACTTGCATCAAAGAATTCTTCTGCGCTGTGAAAGAACTTACAGCAGTTGAAAAAAAAGAAAAAAAAAGAAAAAGAAATAACAGTAAATTAGCAAAGGCTGGCAAGGTCAAGCAGAGCTCTTCATTCTACACCCTGAAGAGAAAACAACACTTGACCAGCTGTAGTAGCACCAAAGTTTCCCAAAACACTTTAGCCAAAGGTTAAAGACAAGGCACACCATTCCCATCTTTTCATTTTTTAAAACCAGATTACTTTATGTTAATTTACTTATTAATTTTTTTATTAATTTATTCCCACCAAGACGGATCAAGATTCCTTCTAAAGTGAACAAGCCATCATTATTAGTTTCTTTCCCCTCCCCAAAACAGATGTAAAAAGTATTTAAAAGCTGAGAATGGAAGGGAAGGGTAAGAAAGGGTGAAGTTTACTTATAAAATGTATACGTTATATGTTCAGCCACAAGTCAGACATCCATCTTACCTTCAGTGCCTGTTGCAAGACCTGGATGTCATTGATCCCAGTGATCTCCCGCAGCTGATTTAAGAATGTTTGCTGGTGCTAAAAAAAGTAAAACAAAAAAATCACAAAAATAAGAGCCAAATAACAGCAAAACCATTCACTTACAAGAGTGTGCTTCTCTGCAAACTTTAAAACCCTATGAGCTTTATGCACCACAGCGGGGTAGAGACTTCATTATTCAAGTCTGTCGTGGTTTCTGCAACTTGGGCACTTTTGATTCCCAAATGTAAGGGTTTTTTTGGTGGGGTTTAGTGCTTTGGCTTTTTTTTTTTTTTTTTTAAACGAAAAGAATTACGATGAGTGAGCCTATGCAACATGGGTTTAAGGACCTACATAAAGCCACAACTGGCTCTCCTGAACAACTAAGCTTGGTCTTCAAAGGCAGTAGGGGAAATAGTTGACTGAACTCCCACCAAAACCAGTTTTTTCAACACCCAGTTATTCTCAACCACAGTATTTCCTTAACATACATATTACCCAGCCATTCCAACCTCAAAACTAAGAAATTCATCCCTACTGATCATTTCTGTTTTAAGAGAAATGCTGTAAAAATGACCACACAAAACAGACAAAAGCAAAACCTTAACAATCTATCTTAACCACCTTCCTAGACCAGCTAAATCCAACTCTCCCAAATCACATCAGTCAACATCCACGACTGAGTTTACAGCAACACATGGAGATGGAATAAAAGAGGTTCTATGCCTCTTAAATATTCACTTCATGAGAATTTTTGGCCTTTTTTTTTTTTTCTTTTTTAATGAATAATCTGGTCCCAGTCCTGTTTAAAGCCAACAGCTGATTCCCCCTGCTCATGCTCAGGTATCACACCACAGAAGCAAAAAGTAGGCATCAGCGTGGAAGAATCCCTGAACTCCAGTTAACCATTAAAACCATCTCAAACATTAAACCCATGAAAACAAAGAGGATTGACCATTGTTCCATTCTAAAAAATTCCATTCTTCCTCTGGCAAATGGGAAAAGGAGAAAAGCTCAGTGGTATTTGCAAGTGGTTTTCCTTTTTTATGGTTTGCCCACCACATCCTGAACTCAAAACAACAATTTAATCTATAAAAGAGAAGATTTTGTAAAGTACAGAGATCTGTTTGCTAGACAAAAAGCGTATTTCCTATCAGTGACACAAAATGTTCTCATGTTACTCTTCATATTCATTAAAAAAGAACAAACCACCAACTACAATTGGCTAGCAGCTATTTCTAAAATGCTTCTCTTTCAAACTAATTATTTGGAATCAAATATTCAAATACCCCTATTCTCTCCTTGTCACAGCTTTGTACAGAGAAGGAAATTAAGAACTGCATGAATGCTGAATTCCCCAGTGTGAAATTAACCTGGCAGGCTCTACTTCATGCCCTAATAAGTTGAAATAGAAGGTGTATAGTTCAGGATGTTTACGAATTACATACACAATCTTCCGTTCATTTATGATCCTAAGGGACATTACTAACAATCCAATTTGCCCTCTATCTTTGCTTTTTAAAAACCCTGCTATTGGCACAAGAAAAGTGAACTGAAGCACTGAAGCAGGAAAACAAACTCCCACTCTATCCCCATCCCTCACCCCCTCATTTGTTTACTCTGTTTACATTTCATAGCATTGTACAAAGGCAGGGCTTGTTTCCCCTATAAAGTTGCTTTCCTGCCCCTAGGTCTGGCAAGTAGCAAACAAAAGAAATAAAGAGTATCTGGGAAAAGTAACTACAACAGCACTGAAACTGGGAGGAGCAATTCAAGGGCAGCGCACGGCAGCAAACTGGATTTATTTTTTGTCTTTGCTACCAACGTAATGGTTAGTAAAATGGAAAATAGTTTCACTATAAATTATCGTAACAAGATTTCTCTATCTTCAATTATATACACAACACTTGGAAAGGCTCACTGAAGAATATTCACTGTTCACAAAGACTGGGAAAAGAGAGAAGAGACACAGTTTACCAGCAAACAATCTCTTAGTAGCTCAAAATACTGGCTGTCAATTTATGAGCACATCTGTGACTTATAAACCTAGACCTCTGTAGTTTATATCCAGATTTCAGTATTCCAGCGTAAAGCTGCGGTTCAAGGCCCCCTTCCCAAGGACATACACATTTAACAGATCAGAACCAGGCCCAGAGATGTTCCTTTCTCATAAAGAGATGATTTAAGTACCTAAATATACTTTCTTCGGGTCAAGAGTTTAAGGCACTCGGCTTCAAAATTCTGAACTGGTAATCAAGTGAAGAACACAGACAATCCATAAGCATCCCAGTTACACACGACATAAATTAAGAGGAAAAAACCAGTTATCCCAAGTATCTCAAATGGAGCTGAACTGCTTTGGAGGCACAAACACCTGGTTCAGATGTTAGTGACTTTTCATGCAAATGTAGAGAGGTTGCCACTAATCTCTCATTGACTTGTTTCAAATCACATAGAAGTTACAGTGACGATACACTTCCTTCCAAAAAGGAGGAAGAAAAAGATAAAAACAAAGCAACAAAAGAGTATGATTTAAATAGTTTTCACCTGACTGCATTCTCTTAATATGCGCCAACAAAGAAGTCTTCAGAAATAATTCTGAAACTGCCTAAGGCAGCTAAAAAACTCCTTAACGCACCATTCCATTGGCAGCCTTCTTTTCCATGCATTCAGCATCTTCCCCTTATCCCCTCAAATATGCATCATCTTCACTGTGTACAGACCTTTCCTGAAGGTGCATGTTTAACTTTGCCATTATTCTCCTTTACCACCATATTGATGATATCCTATCACCCACGAAACGGTGTTAACAAAGGCAATTCTATTTCTTTTCATTACAAGTGACAGTGCAAGTAACCACTATCAAACCTTTTTCCCACCCATTGATTAGTGGGTGAGATCCAACTTTCTTTTTGCTTTTCTTCTCACTTAAGAAGTTTACGAAACACAATTGTACCTATATTCAGAGCTGTTATTACTTAATTCTTCATGTAACTTTAATTTAGTGCATCTGTTCCAGACTGCTAAAGTCAAAATGGATAAAGCTTATTCGTTTCAAATTATATTCCCTTAGTACACCCTATTGTGTGGCACATAGGATGATTTAAAAATAATACAAAAAATTTACCATTATCCATGACTGAAGCCTGGAAATCAATTTCTAATACAACTGCTAAATGATTAAGTCTCTTCTGTACCATAACTAATATTTAATACAATACTTAGGACAGACTTCTACATATGAAGCAAGCCACCTTCCTTACTCCTATTAATGCTCATTCTGATTACATCTACTCTAGAAGCTTTACTCTTCCTGGAGCTTGCGCTAACTTCAGCTGAAATGACTGAAGTATACTGATCCTCAAATGTCCATGAACACTAATGTATACAAATGCAGACCCCAAAAGACTATCCGAGGTGCAGCTACAGGTGCTAAGAAATCTAATTATTTTGAATCCTATTTGCCTGTATCCACTTGCGTCTTTCTTCAAATTTACATGACAGATTCCATAGCTTATCTGTATAGCACAGATCCTCCAGCTAAGTGAGTCAAGACTCCACATGCATCTGCAGTGCTGCACTAAATGTGGTACATTACATACGCACATATATATATACCACATACACTCCATGTAGTTTGAATTGCATTTGACTCAACTCTAAAAAGGCTCCAGGACCTGGCCTACACTTTGCTGGTCCAGCTGCTATAGGGTAACCTAAATCCTTGGCCAGACAAAGGAGACGGTCTCCTGATGCTGTCACTGCCCTGAGATCCAGCTGCTCACACCCCTTGGTCCCACCACAGGACACAGCAATCAGTTCCCCAGGGCTTTCATGCATGAGCTATTCCCAGCCTTCCCCCTTCCTCTGGCTCCCGGAGGTATGCAGTATGTATCTCCAGGCTTTGAGCTCTTGGAAGATTTCAACTAACAGGAAATTCTCACCCTTTTCCTGGATGGAAGCCAAATTTGTATATTAGGAATGCATGCCCTTATTTCCAATTCTTTCCTTTTTCAGTCATCTTCCCTTCCTCTCAGGAAATGCCCAATTAAGATTATCTGGTTTATAACCTCACACAATAGCATACTCAGTAGCTGTGCCAGCGCTAGTGAAGCAGAAAAGGATTTACACTATTGTCTACTTAGGGAGATACTGTGCCCAAATTAGTTCTGTGACAGTACTGTAAGCTCTGATAACTTCTCAAAATCAGAGCAAAAAGCTAAATTATACAAATGACGTTTTGGACATGGTAAATCTCATAAATTGACTAATTCTGAATTATACCGCAGACAAATTTGGGGGGACAAAAATAACTACCTTTTTATCTGCTTATTTTCTCACTTCTGTAACTTCTAAAGAAGTACCTGTCATCTTTTGCTTTATTCATTGCAATATCCAAATATCTGTAGTTGCAACACAAGCACTCTCCACCTTAGAAGATAAACCAACCTTTTCCAGCTTCCAAGAACAGAAAACATTGTATGTTGAGTAATAAATGAGATGGTCCAAACATTATCAAGAGAAAACAGGGCCTACTGCCTCACTATGCCGTTCATTTAAATAGTACATAATTAAACTGAACTATGGGAATCCTTTCCTTCCCAAGGGCTGAATACTTGTACCAGAAACAAAAAGAAGGGCGGGGGGGAGGGGGGGGGGGGGAATGCAAATGCTGAGAACAGCATCTTGACTCAGTCCCTCCATACGAAACCCACTTACTTTACCTTCCAGTGCAACATCAGTTTGTAAGAGCTATTTGTTGGAGGAAAATCCAAATGACATTGCATAAAATATTTTATATTAAAGACAATTTGAATGTAACCTGCTAATGGTACCATTTGAAGACAAGAAGCTAGTAAGCTGGTTTCTTCATATGACTTTGCTCTCATGAGAAGAGCACAGACATTAGAACAAGGTAATCCTCTATAAATAAAATCTTGATGCTTCTGCTACAAACAAACGAACATACAAAGGATAAGCATGCTAAAGAACCTCAATTACTACTTGTAAATGTCATTTTCTGCCACATTAATCATACCTCCCAGGATGAGTTAAAAAGCCCACATACACTGCTGAGCATTATGGCTTCCAGCAACACAGATACATTAGCCATCTTTTAGATAAACTGTTGGTCAAGTTCCAAATATACAAATAAAAACTAACTCCTTCCATGAAGATGCTAAATTGAAATACAGAGAAAACAGTAAACTCCAGAAGGCTTTTACCATCTCTGCCCTCAAGATTTTTCTCTCTGGTGTGCAGAATAAACATATATATACAAATACATAAATGAAAAACTGGGTATACGTATACATATATTTTTAAAAGCACTATTCTGCTTGCAAAGACCAAGATAAATCTCTGCACTGGCTTTAAGGTACCTGCTGCAGGGGAAGATCAGGTTCCCGATGGTCTAAGGAACCTGACAGTGCATGAGTCCATGGGACCTGATGAGACGCATCCACAGGTCCTGAGCGAACTGGCAGATGAAGTGGTCAAGCCACTATCAATCACATTTGAGAAGTCTTGGCAGTCTGGTGAAGTTCCCACTTCATGGAAAAGAGGAAACATAACCCCTATTTTAAAAAAGGGAAAACAGGAAGACTTGGGGAACTACAGACCACTCAGCCTCACCTCAGTCCCCAGAAACTATGATCAGACACACAGACAATAAGGGGGTGACTGGTGACAGTCACAATGGCTGCACTAAGGGCAAATTGTGCCTGACAAATTTGGTGGCTTTCTATGATGGGGCTATGGCACTGGTGGATTAGGGAAGAGCAACAGATGTCACCTACCTGGACTTATGCAAAGCATTTGACCCTGTCCCACACAACATCCCCGTCTCTAAATTGGAGAGACATGGATTCAACAGATGGACTACTCAGCGGATAAGGAATTGTCTGGACAGTCAGACTCAGTGGCTCAAAGTCCAAGTGGAAATCGGTGAAAAACACTGTTCCTCAGGAGTCAGTACTGGGACTGGTGCTCTTCAACGTGTTTGTTGGCGACATGGACAGTGGCATTGAGTGTACCCTCAGCAAGCCTGCCAACAACACTAAGCTGTGTGGTGCAGTCAACACACTGGAGGGAAGGGATGACATCCAGAAGGACCTGGACAGGCTCAAGAGCTGGGCCAGTGCAAAACCTCATTAAGTCAACAAGGACAAGTGCAAGGCCCTGCACCTGGATCGGAGCAATCCCAAGCACAAATACAGGCTGGGTAGAGAATGAATTGAGAGCAGCCGCATGGAGAAGGACTTGGGGGTGTTGGCTGATGAGACACTGAACATGAGCCAGCAGTGTGCACTTGCAGCCATAAAGCGAACCGTACCCTGGGCTGCATCAAAAAAAGCATGACCAGTAGGTCCAAGAAGATGATTCTCCCCTTCTACTCTGCTCCCATGAGACCCCACCTGCAGTACTGTGTTCAGTTCTGGGGCGCCAAAAAAACAGGGACATGGACCTACTCAAGCGAGTCCAGAGAAGAGCCACAAAGATGATCTGAGGGCTGGAGCACCTCTCCTGTGAAGGCAGGCTGAAAGAGTTGTGGCTGTTCAGCCTGGAGAAAGACAAGGCTCCAGAGAGATCTTAAAGATGCCTTGCAGTAGCTAGAGGTGGCCTATAAGAAATCTGGAGATGGACTTTTTACAAGGGTACGTAGTGACAGGACAAGGGGGACACAGCTTTAAACTAAAAGAAGGTAGATTTAGATTAGACATTAGGAAGTTCTTAACTGTGAGGGAGGTGAGACAGTGGCACAGGTTACCCAGAAAAGCTGTGGATGCCCCATCCTGGAAATGTTCAAGGCCAGGCTGGATGGGGCTTTGAGCAACCTGGCATAGTGGAAGGTGTCCCTGCCCATGGGGAGAGGCTGGAACTAGATGGTCTTTAATGTCCCTTCCAACTCGAACCATTCTATGATTGCTACAGTACCTCTTAAAGCACAGCAGAATTAGGTTCCCTTGTCTGTTATGCGATAACTAGGTTTATTTTTGCTGCGTCATGGAAAGTGAAACCTCTTGTATGACATCATATTCTCTAAGAAAGGAGGTACAGTTTTTTATACATACAAAAATGCAAGATGCATCTCAGCTTTGGCTTGGACAAAATTCACCTGTGGAGAGAGAGGCCATGCACCAAGACCATGGATTTTCAGCCCAGGACTGCTCTGCAGACTTCCAAAACCTGCCAATTACAGCAGCAGCTTGTGCAAAGTGGATAATTACCTATCTGCAACTGGACTGAGAGCAAACTTCCTTCAACGAAGCAAAAGGACAGCGTATGGCAGTAACCTTCAGTCAGCCACAGCCTGGACCAAATAAAATGCGGAAAAGGCCAGTGCGCATTACTTGCCAGCATACAGTCCTCCCTGAAAAACTAAAGGATCCTACTTAATCACAGCGTTATATAACTGTATTAATCATAAGACAACACTCAGAATACTCTCACTACATTTCTATGGTTTCTATGAACAATAACAAAGCTGTACTGCTTCAACTGAAAATGCTTTAACAAGTGACTTCTCAATGAATTTCAAACTTTAATATTAAGGATTCTACACAACATGAGAGCATGCATTCATGTAAAATGCTCACTATTCTGAGCCTTCTATGCGGCTAAGAAGAGTCTTATTTACTCTCAACATATAACACATTTATTTTAATTCAAGCTAATTTTACACTTTTTGAAATCGTAAAGAGAGATTTGAGATTGTAAAGAGAGGTTTGATGAGTCTGGTTTCTAGTTACTGACAGTAAATATAAGGTAAACCCCACATAAACAACACAGAGAAGGAATGAGACACTGAAGCCAGATTTCTTACCCAGCTCAGGTTGAGAGGGGGTGGGAAGAATAAAGCAAGAGGGAAGCATCACTTTATTATATGGATCTTCCTAGGCAAATTTTGGGCTGCTAAAGCTGGAAAAGGCACCACTGAGTACATACATATAATAATATGGAGAGCGTTCAGAAAGCAACAGAAACACGCTTCCTTGAACTCGTTTAAGTGGATTTTGTCTCATTTTCCCTCAGGCCACAGAAGCACTGAAACTCAGCCCTGGACTCCAACTCAACTGCCTTGCAGGTCTATTAGCTGGAGTACAACCAATCATGCCCAGTTTATAGTACCAAGAGACTTAGTTTTCCCCAGTGGAGAAAAGAAAAAATAACAACACCACATCACCAACAACAGAAGAAAACAGTAGCTGAAGGCAAGATGAGTAGCCATTATAAAGACGAAGCAATAACAAACACCACCGAGGCAGCAAAGCCATTTAAATTAACTTACAAGAATAATAAATGGTGTAGTCTATGACAAACAAGCATGAACTGGATCAAAACTCTTGTCATTTCCATCAAAGCAACATGGATTAAAACCAATCTTCCAAAGCAAAAGAGGAACAAACAATGTAAAAGTAACTGAAGCTCTATCTTAAAATTAGTCCATGAACTGATTCATGAACACTGTTGCTTGAGTGAAGGAGCACGTAAAAAATTGCTTAGTTTCACATTTCTAGCTCTTACTGACTATTCTTAAACAAGCTTCAGCGACAAGCTGACAATCAAGAAAGGACAGCAGCCTTTGCACCTAGTGAAAACATAAGAGGTGTCAGAAATGTAAAATTATTGAGACTTCTGAGGTCTGTGTTTTAAACGACCGTCACGGTTTCTTAACACCCCGCTCAGCACAATAACGACGTTCCCAACAGTAATGACAGCAGCTCTAAAAATTAATTAACTACAGTAAAACCAAGGAGATCTTTAGTTTCATTTAACTAGATGTAAGTTAAGCTTCAGGTTGCATTCACTTGAACAGCCACAGGAAAATGTGCTTCACCAAAAATCACTTTCGATTCACACACACTCCAATAACTGAGACAGTAATTAGCAGAAGTCTCTCTGCTCTGATCCAAATCTGACTGGGTGACTGGTTATTGGTGGCAGCGAGGGCAGTCTTTCAAAGCACCAGCACACATTATCTGTAAACTACACTTAAAATTCAGAAGGATTCCTCCAAGAGCCCACCCGTAGACAACAGCTGGGCAGTGCCACATAACAGTAGCAGGCACCAGCCTCGGTCCACAACCCAGTCCCACCTCAGCACATTCAGACTCCAGTATCCAGAGAGCTGCCAACATTAGGCACAAGCCACAGCAAATTAAAGCCAGTGGACTTAATGATAGGTGACATGACTACAAATAGAAAGGAGAAGGAGGCTCAAAGACAGGAGACAGACAGCTGTGTGTGTGTACACAAACATAAATATATACACATATATATACACACATGTACTTTCCAATCACTCATGGCTACTTTGTTTTTTCTTCTGTTTTTATACATTTACCATCGTGCCTAAATAGTGTATTTTACAGTGTCTGCCCAGGTAGTATCACCAAGGCACAAGCTTTCTCCTCACAGGAAAGTCTATTGCCCAGGGTATCATTATTTTACTGCAGCAGCTATTAAAAATGTCCTTTTGAATGTCTTTCATGAAATCTTGTCTTTCTGAAGTCTAAAACAATACTGCGAAGATCTACATTTTAGCTTCCCACTAAGATTCTTTTCTTCTGCATCCCAACCAGTTTAACTCATCACACCAAACAAAAGCTATTCTGGCTCAAGCTTGAGGCTCTTCACAGTCCTTTCATCACCCATTTATTATTTGCCATTGAAAGGCTAAGACCTACCTGTCAAATTGAGAGGGCAGTCCTGCTAGCCCATTCAAGTGTTTATTTATTTATTTGGGAGGGAGGCTATTTATTTAATTAGGGTTTTGGTTCTTTCCAAATAGCCATCATGATAGTCTCACCCTGCTCTGCATAATACAGAACTCCTAAAACAAAACAAACATCAAGCTAGCCCCTTCATTCTCCTCACTCTGTCATTATAACAAGAACTCTATGAACAAGCAGACAAACTCTGTAAGCTGCAAGTGTCCTCAGACTGGTGGGAGCCCAGCCTCTGCAATGCCTGCAAACAATAAAGTTCAAAGGGGCTGTCAGACCACAGGCTGCTTCTGACCAGTCAGCTGTCCTTTCCTGGCTGTAGCTCCTGCCAGAGGCTGGCCAGCCTAAAGGCTGGTATTGCCACATTCAAAATGCTCTGGCTACAAGCCACTTCTCCCTTTGAGCCAGCACTGCCACTTACATGAACCCCTGGCAAGCCAGCCCAGGCTCTCAATAAACCATCAGAAAGATGCTCTCTGCTTTTAATTAATTTCCTGCTGACTTCACAAGAGCCAGGGGTAGGACAAGGGAGAGGACAAGACCAAGGCTGCACCTAATTCCACTAGATTAAACTGCTGTGGAGCAGCAGCCTCCTGAGAGTGAATTGTTTCACTGCCTTTATTTTAATCCTGGTTTTATCGCATGAAAGAAACTGACGGGGGAAAAAGCCTTCTGCAGTCCTTGACCTACTTAGGCACTATTGCAGAAAGCTTACTCTAAAAAAAGATTAATATAAAATTCATACAGTAATGGATCTGACGCTCCTGGCTGCTTCTTGTTGGTCAAAGCTGCACACCACACAAACGAATGCACACTCTCAGGCCTGCACCTGCAAGAGCTGAAATTCCGTACGCTCTTCTTTACTCCCTGGTTTAGGTATTCACAACCAGAAAGATTTCGTTTACTCCAACTGTTAATGGCACAGGTATCAGAGGTGCCAGCTCACCTTGAACACCTCCCCCATGTGCCCCAGGTTAAGCAATACCAGGTTGGATTTCATAAACAATTTTTCCACACAAAGTTCAGAATAGTACAGCAACCCTATAAAAAAGAAATCCTAAATAAAAGTTAAATTGCCCTTTATAAGACAGGTCTGTATTACGAAGAGTATTCAACAGCAGTGATACGTTTGGGCAAAGAACTCAGCTGCCTGCTTTGAATAGGAAGGGGAAAAAAAAATACAGTAACAGAAAGCCTTTCAATAAAGGCTTTTCCGTTTAGCCTCATTAAAAAAATTATTACTAACCTGATTTCTAAGGAAATGGGCCCTGTGATCAGAGTATGCATGTACACAGATCAGAGTATGCTTGCACACAGGCAAGCCGACCCTCCTGTCTCTCAAGAGCAGCAGCCCCAACAACACAAGGCCACCTCTAGCAGCTCAGTCCCAACACTCTCAGCAGCACCCCGGCTCTCCATCTGGCCAGCATGCAGCTCCCAGTGACCCTGCCTGCTGCTGCACACTCCATGGACTGGAAGAAATTAGGCTGAAACAAAACAGGGGACTGGAGAAGAGCAGCGGAGGGGAGCACCTCCACCCCACCGCAGTGAGGTCTTATAGTGGTAAACTCACCCCCACCCCAACTTTTAGTCCAAGAAGCATTACAAGAGGAAATTCCATCAGAAAAGTTATACACCATTATTTGTGGCATTCAGTAAAGCTATTTAATAGCTTATCCTCCCCCTATTAATTGTTTAAAAATAAGTCCTATGAAGAGACACACATTGTTAGCCCTCTGCACAAGAACGAGCCTACAGATAACATCAGTCAGACAAGATTTGGGGCAGTATTAACAGGTTGCCTGCAAGGTGACAGGTTTCTGACAGCAGTTCCAGCCTTTTCTGGGTGATACGCCAGGAAGCCAGTGGCACATGCTGCATCCCGGCAGAAAGGCTGCTGCAACACCACAGGCTGCTGGCCTATGAAGGTCAGCAAGCAGCGTTCACGTGCATTAGGTAACAACCTCAACAGATGCAGATGACATTAGAATGAAAATGAACCTCAAACACAGCAGTGACATTATAGTATTTAAAGATGTGTTGTGATTTATACCAACAATCAGCATATAATTTTACTACCTCACAACTGAAGAAATTCAATTATAAATTCAGCAGCGCACTCCACAAAGGGCAACTGACATTTTCTAGGCTGCTTTCTTTCAAGGAGAAAGAAAAAACATAACATTGAGAACCTCTGTTTGCTGTGTTTTGTTAGGTTGGGTTTGTTTGTTTCAAGTTTGTTTGTTTGGGTTTTGGGTTTGTTCTTTTTTGGTTGGTTTTAATGACTTTTTAATTACTTTACACTAACACACATTTGTGTGAAACACACATTTGCCTCAGCTCCCGAAGAAAACTGAATGTGTTATATTCTAATATGTTAGGACATGGTCTCAA
Organism: Myiopsitta monachus; assembly: GCA_017639245.1. NCBI lineage: Eukaryota > Metazoa > Chordata > Aves > Psittaciformes > Psittacidae > Myiopsitta > Myiopsitta monachus. The sequence continues at coordinate 5,594,931 of CM029927.1, forward strand.
GAAACTTACAACAACTTTAGTTTATGACCCCTATTTGAGATAATTCAGCCCCGTCTTCCTTGTCTCAGTGGTGGTGTGGTAGTATCACCACTGGTAACGCTCCACCATCCTTCACTAGCTGAAACTCCATAGGCTGACCTGAGTAAAAAGGGTATGAAAGACTCCTCTAAGCAGTTTACATTTTTGAAAAATAATCTGAAACAAGCATTTTAAAATCTGTGCTGCTCTCCTAGCAACAGTATTATGCCAACACATTCCCCATCCAAGTAGAGATAATAAACTCCAACAGCATAATCTTCAACCCTTTTCTACTCAGTAAGGTCACAAAGCAACAGAGTCTTTGGCATCTTTGCTGGGGACAGCAGGCAGTTGCAAACTTCTTCCCTGGTCTGTATTAAAGCACCAGAGAAAAAAAGCACCCACAGAAAAAGCTTCAAGGCAACATACCAAGTTAGTAAGAGCTGGAACTGGTGATGATGCAGAAATCTGTCTACCTTTACCAGAGGTTACCCAGTGGACCAGAAGACTATACCCAAAGAAACAGCCCAGTCAGCTTCAGACGAGGGGACAATTACCACAAAATAGTTTGGGTTGGAAGGGCCTGTCATGGGTTCAGCAGCAGCAGTCATTTTTCTCCTTCCTGGTAGCTGGTGCAGCAGCTGTGTTTTTAATTCCATGCCCAGGAGCAGCGCTGATAACACCAGTGTTTTCAGTTACTGCTTGCTGATGTTTTGTCTGACCAAGGACTTTCTGAGTGCTCATGCTACGCCAGGGAGGAGGGGGAGCCAGGGGGAAGCAGGAGACAGGGCACCTGACACAAACTGACCAAAGAGGTTATTCCATACCACAGCACGTCATGTCCAGGATGTGAAAACGGAGGGGAGAGACCTGTAAGGGTGTGGTAGGGACTGGGGGTGCACTGGCTGGGTGGGGCTTGGTGAGCAGTTGTATTCTCTTTCCTTGTATTTCTCTTGTATTATTACTGGTGGTAGCAGCATGTGATTTGTGTTATACCTCAGTTACTGAACTGTTCTTATCTCAACCTGTGCGAGTTGCATTCTTTCGATTCTCCTCCCCATGGAGGGAGGGAGAGAGGGAGGGAGGAAGGGAGGGAGGGAGAAAACTGCGTGGTTCTGGATTTACACCACAACAGGGCCCTTCAACAATCATTTAGTCCAACACTCCTGCAATGAGCAGGGACATCTTCAACTAGATCAGGTTGCCCAGAACCACATCCAGCCTGGCCTCAAACATCTCCAGGATGGAGTATCTACAACCTCTCTGGGTCCAGCCAGGACTGTCACAAGAGATGTTCTGTGGCTTTCAGCATCAAGTCCCGCAAAACACATGCGGGACTAGAAGGAACTTTTAAAAGCTGCCAATAAGACATTGGTTATTTTTTGATTTCCAAACAAGTAAAGGGATAGAGTGAGAAAGAGAAGACTTCATTCTAGTACGTCGTTAAAAAAAAACCCAGACTTGAGAGAGCTATAAGCTTAGGTGCCTGAATTAAAAAAGCTTGCCAATTACTACACACAAATAATTAAAAGGTTCTAATGTAAGGAAACACAACAGTAGTGGGAAAGTCTCTAAATGAAAAGGGTATGGTCCTCAGACAGGTGAGAAGTTACATGAGAGGCACAAGCAGAGCTTGAAGAAAAGCAGCTGACAAATGGGAAAATAGACAACACCAAGAGAGGAAACAACTCTGCCCAAAAGCCATTTAGCTTAAAAAGAAACTAAAACCTAAAAAAATTTAAAAAACATATTTACAAGCTTACATATTTTCCCATGATTCTGTACCAAAACAAAGCAAAAGTTAAAATCTGCAAAACACGGGAATGCTTTCTGAGTCATAACCTAAGATTTCTGGAGTACAACTGAAGTACACAGTATTCAGTCCTCTAACCAGGCCATTTATACCTGTGCACTTTGGAAAGTGTTTTTATTAAACAAGAAGCGAAAAAATACATTTCCAACACCCACAGTCCCAGGAGAAATTTCTGTTTCAAAGCAGTTAACTTTCAGAGGAATAAAATGAAACCAAACAGAAGAGGAAAGTGGAGTAGGAGTCTGTTCGCACCATCTCCTCCTCTTCTGAAGAGGATGAAGAATGCCATGTGCCTGTGTATACCCAGCCTTTTCTAACTGTTTATTTTAAAGCACCCTCAAAGTATTCACCTGAATGTAAATGAATACTATTTTTGATTTCCACACAGCACATTTTTTTTCTGGCTTTATCCCAGTAAAAACACAACTAAATTCAACTTTTTTTTTTAACTGAAATTCTACTGAAATTCAGAAAGAGTAACTTTTTGCCTAAGAATAAGAACAGGAATTTTCAGCACAGGTATCTGGCTTTGCTTGAAGTCATACAACTGTGAGAACAGCCATCACAAACTTTAAACATACAAACTCAAGCCTAGCATTTATTATTCACCAGAAGTAATAGATGGCATTAAATATAACCACACAACTCACTATCCAAAACTCCTGTATCTTGTACTTAGACCCTAAGGTCAAGTGAACCTGCTGTTTTTATTAAAAGGAGCCCTCTGGACTATGAGGTATGACAGGAGTGAAATGATGACACATCAGCAAGGAAGCACAGAGGCATATAATGCCACTATGCCATGTGCATTAATTTCAATGAATTCTGCCCGGATCAAGGTAAGATATAAATGTCAACTAACTTTAAATAGCTATGGATCATGCCTGGAAAACACTAATGCCTCCCCGAAAAGTTTTTATTAAATACTATGATTATTCTGTCTACATATGCTTACTGTAAAGCTTAAAAATATGTTTTCACCTGATGGCTAAAGAAGCTTTAGTCAAGGATATTTTAAGCAAAATTTGCATCTGCTTGACACCTAAACTTTGATACGCCTGACTGTTGCCAATTAGCTGATAACAGAAGCATTTTAAAAGAAATGTTGTGAAGGGTATAATTTTGTCCAGCAAGAATCCACCAGTTAAAGTAATTCAGAAACCTACCATAAATAAAAACATCAAGTCAAAGCTGCGCATCTCAGCATAAAAACAATTAGGATTTGCATACCAGTATTTCTGCTGCCTTGAAAGAAAGTGTTTTACATACATAAATCTGTGTCATGCGATGTTTCCAAAGTTAACCTACTTGTACTCCAGCCTTCAGGCTGTTCCACATCATGTGTTCTCTGGATTTCACCTCTCCAATATCCAGTCTTCAGAGAGTTACATTAAAACCTTGGGCACTCAGTGTTGCCACCTCTCACAGCAGTGCTGTTTCTGTTAAAGTCACATCATCAGGTAACATCAGCTTTTAGGAAAACTCTCTTGCTGATTGCTTTCAACATGCTCCTGAATTTCATCCATTACAGCAAAGAAAAGCAAAAGCATGTAGCCAACAACATTTTCAAAAGAATGAAAACTGTGAAACCTAACTGGAAAATAAATAAATCAATCAGTGCCTTCTTAAATTTCAAGGGTTGAAACAGATTACAAAATTTCGCTGTGATTTTCAAATGCTTGGAACTGATGATGTTACTGAATACATGCAAAACCAGCCTATAATTAAACAGGCGAGACCTCACAAAGCCTGCATCAGACCACTTAAGTTATCACAATGTCCTACTCACGACATTTTGAATCAATCTGTCCTTGACACCATCTTAGGATCCAATTATTCCTTCACAGCACTTCACTGGAATCTCAACACTTGACTCAAAACATTACTTAACATCTCATTCATGTTAAAGCCTAAACCCACAGATTCTGCACCACATTCACCAGGAAAACTATTATGTTGTTGTTCAGTGTGCTAAAACCACCCCTCTACCAGAAGACACAACAGCCCTGTAGCTATCAGCAGAAGGCAGCACAACACTCTATCTACTCCAGCTCACAGATCAGCATACTTGCCCGGAATATCCATCCAGAGAGGTGCAACCCACTGCAGCAAAGAAACAGGCTTACATTCCCTTTATTCACTTTTGAAAACTGGGATGGTAACATAGAACTGAAAGGTGGTATGGACAAGATTACTCTAAAAGAAGCTTGTGAAATGTTCTGTTAATGGTCCATAGAACTCTCAGTTTATTCCACGTTTTGAAGTCCTAAAGAAACATCGTGGTAAAGAGATCTAAAGCCAGCAGTACAATCAGAGTGCATATATTTTAATGCTGTAAAAATGCAGCACTTTAGATGGTGACTGTACTCAACCATGGTACACACTACAGCTGCTCTCCATTCTACCTGCAAGCTTGGCTGAGGTATGCTGGCACAATACAGCTCCTGACAACATTCATATTCAGCACAGCGTTAATGTAAGTAAACATTAAAAAAATCAGACAAGCCGCTGTTCAGAAGGCTGTGTTGCCAAATTATGAGTTACAAGTGCTCACAAAAAACAGCAAGAGATGCTATTTGCCAACCTGATGCAGGAAACAGGGAAAAGTATTTCCTTTTACTTGCCACAAAGCCCTGAGTTTGTACCATCATGAAAGTCACGACCCTGCTATCCTGTTCAGCAGTAAAGCATCTCATTACCTCATCTTCACTTCAGACTCACGGCTTTATACTACTTTGTGACTGTATTTTCTCCTTTTTTTTTTTTCCAATAATAAAAAAGATGAAGAATTCACCGGAAGTTTCAACTTTACGTAGTTTAACACACAATAATTGTGACTCATAGTACTAGCTTTTCCCTATTAATTATAGTTGACCACCCATTAACCAGAACTTGGCATTATCTCGCAGCCCCCAAGTGAACAGGAGTTACCACCCCATCTACTGCACACTTTGCTCTCTGGCGGAAGTTACATGCGAGTTATGAGTTTCGCTTAGCTGGTGAAACTGACCTAACATTCACTCCAGTCAAATATTTTGTACTCTTGCAGATGTCGACTTCTTTAACAGCACCCCAACTGCTGAAGTGCAAGCACCAGCAAACAGAAGTGGTCTTTATTTCCTAACGTGGGGAAAAACAGACTGAAGTCTGCCCTGAACTCATAAAATCATTCAGAAACACACTGTCACAACAGCCACCCCTACATTACTCCGGCTTGCTACTTGGATTATGATGCTACACTGCTACTCCACACACGAGTCAACAGTCCCCTGGTGAGAAGCTGAAATTACAAGTGCCTATCTGCTGCTAAAGACCATCACATCATTACATTGGTAACACACACAGAGCAAACCTTCATTGAGAACCAACACAATCTTCCTCACTCTCACATAATCACACTGGTTATGACAAAAGAATTAGAAAGTGAAAGCACTCAGGATGCTTTCATTTCCCAGGAAAGCTGCTCCCACATACGTGGCTTTCCTGATCAGTGAAAGCAGAAAAGACTTTCCTGCCTCAGTCCATGTCCTGGCAAACACACACCAAGAGTTTTAAGAGCTCTGTTCCATAAGAAGTACAAGAACTCAGTAATAAAGAAAGCCAAACAAACAAAACCAGAAAGTCAGACCTCTGAAGGAATTCATTCCTACGTGAAAACATGTAAGTGAAGACACAGCTCTTAAGCCTTCTGTTTACCTTTTATGCTAAGGACTATCAGGAATGTCACATTTGACTCTTAGCTTTTGCCAGATGATCAGCCAGGAATTGTTTGGAATTGCAAATCACCAGCTTCATTGGCAAGCTGCAATAAAACATTGTAGGAACCCCACAAGCACCCATGGGCACCTCTATAATCCCCCCATTACTGGCACCACCACCAGCAGCTGGGATGGGGTGACTGATGTAGCACCCCAAACAATTCCTGGCACAGATGAGGGTTAGAAACCTCCCAGCCAGCTCTGCAAAGATCTCAACCCAGCCTAAAAAACAGCCTCCAAGTAGGCCTGGGCACGAGGCTGATTTGACAATTCGGCTAGTGCACCCCACCCGCATCCAGGACTCCTCTCAACCCAACCACTCACCGCACTGAAGTTATGGAGCCAGCTCCTTGCTGACTGAACAATCGGACTGTGGACGCACGGGGAGATTTTTCAGCCAGATAGAACAGAAGACTTAATCAAAAGCAGAACAGAAATCACATCTTTCATTCTAGCTATCATCCCCCTTCAGTTTGAGAGGTTCATGAACACCAACCAAATTCACAGGATTACTGATGCTGCTTCCTGCCTTAACCTATCTTTTCAGGCATAAGAGTGCAAGAAAAGCAACTGTTCAATTATCTTCCCACTTGTCTTTACAAAGCGTTTCTAAAACTGTGAAATATTTTTCTATTTTGAGACATGGTTTTGACCTTTTCAAGGAAGCTGATGGGTTTTGTCATCTTCTGTGGCTGCAGACCACTGCTGTAGTAGATACAGTGTTAGCAGTTAAAAAACTGTTTTTATTTAGGAGGTAGTTAAGATATTTGTAAATAATATTACAAAAGGTTAACAGGAAAATGTATAAACTTTACATTTTCACACTCTGAAGCGGTATTTTTCTTTTAAGGCGTGAACCAAAAGATACTTAAATAGGTTATTTCAGACAGATGCTCATGGCTGCACTATAGTTGTCAACTCTTGCTACCACAATTGAAATAATTACTGAACTTTCTTGAAGGGTTTACTAGAATGCAACAGCTTTTAAACTGCTATTAAAGGTTTCGGAAAGGTGCGTATTCATAGCATACCGATAAAATCCACGACTGAAACAGCCCCTCCCCCCCAAAAGAAACCACCTACCACCAAAACTAACCACACCCCACCCTCCCAGCAAAACCCATCAGAATGCTCACAAAACCAGAAGCATTCAGCATACCAGCCTGACAAGGGCTTTCAAAATTACTCTGAATCCCTGACCTTTGCACCTCGCTCTACCTTTCAGAAAACACAAACAAGAATCTACATAGAAGGCGCAATCGGAAGTAATACAAACTCCTTCTATGAATTCTTTTGGGTTTTTTAATACTTTACAGGATGTGTATATCTAAATAACTCCATAGCACTTCAAATAATCTTGCAAATTACACCGTAGCTGGTGCAAACACTTTCAGTAAATCAGTCTGGTTATTCTGCTCGTCCTGGCCAAAAGACTTAATGAAGCTTTCAATAACCATACCAGCAAAACCAGGTACAACGCCCCACATTCAAGCCCACCTGCCTGCCACACATTTCAAACACAGCCCGTTTCATAGGGAGATATGTAATCCATCCTCATTAGAGGAACCAGAGTGCACTTCTCAGGTACAGGACGATACTTGCATGCTGCTCACAGGCAAGAGAGGCTCTGGCTAGGCAATGACAGCCCGAGCCTGAAGCCTCCGGATTCCACCAGGCACGGTCAGTCAGGCAACCTTGAACTTAACTGACTGAAACACAAAGATTTCAGAGGCTGCACCCTTAGGAGGTTGCCAACCACTGAGATGAAAAAAAAAAAAAATAATAAAAATGAGCACAGCTCCTAAAATATCTTCCTTGCGTACCGAGTCCTCAGTTGGTATTCTTTGTGATCGCCTCCTGCCACTCAGGACTGCATCAACATCCCTACTTCAACTGTTGGAGACGTATGACTATCACATTTCCTATGAACAACTACCACACCATTAAGCAGCAGCTATTGCTTTCAGGAAAGAAAAGCAGTAAGTACCACATTAGCTGAATCTTTCAGTATGAAACAAATCAAATACATGGTATGAGCAGAGCAGAAGCACACACATAAGCTAGTACTATTTCCTCCTTACTACCCCGAAAAAGAGCAAGGGAGAAGTAAGCAGTGTTAGGCCATGCTTTAAGGCAGGTATTATTTCAAGTGGTAAATATTCGTAAAGGTTTGTGCTGCTTTCAAACAAAACAAAACAAGCTGAGCTGACACACCTAACTTTATTCTACTATTCCTGTGATTACACTGCCGATATGCTGCTGAATCACAGGTCTGCAATAAGGGTGGGTGTGGAAAATTGAGACAGATAAACCAGACTTTAAATCCATGTATCAACCAGCACTTGGCTTGTCTCTTTCCAGAAGCAGCAGAACTTGATAACGTACACTGCTGAGAGGCCAGCTAAGCATCACCCTTTAAAACCCAGCTTCTTCAATCTGCTGTTCCAAGATGACCATCATGATAATTATTAGAGCTGAGACATTGCTGAAACATGTATGACCTCTCTCCATCGCTTCTTTCAATTACAAGCTAAATCAGCATCCACTCCAGCCCGTTAACCCACCAAGTAAGGGACACGGGCAGAGGGAAGGGTCTGCACAGTACAAGGGGCAGCCTGGGACAGCTTTTCTCTGGGAAGAAGATCGACATACACGTGCACCGGCGCAAGCTGCCCCCAAGGAACCCTGCAACACCCATGCGTTAGCTCTTCAGCAGCAAAATGCCTGACAAAAAGGGTTTTACTGGACAGAAATACGGACCGGACAAAATGAGAAACTATTTTGGTTTTTTAACTTCCCAGAACATTTACTTTTATTCACATGCTTTAGTCTTAATACGAACATCACGGATAACCTAGAGACACCTAATGACGTTAGAGCAGCACACAAGAGCTGTGAGCAATGAGAGAAACATGATTAATTACTTGCTCCAGGAGATACATTACAAGTTTTATCTAGGAGTCAAGATGACCAGTAAACATAAAAGAAAAAATTTCTTTTGACCCAAAACAGATGCTTTAACTACACAATGAACTAAAGATAGCTTCAGTGGGAAACGGGCTGTTTGTAGTTAGAGCATTTATTAATACAAACCTACATCTCCAAGCACTGCTGAAGTTTGACACATACTTCCTGTATGACAGTAAAAAAACATGTGATGAACAACGTTGGGAACCGCAGTTCTGCATAAGGTATGCTGATGACTCAAGCATCTCTTGGAAATCCGATGTATTTCTGCTTGCATGTGGTTTCTTCACACTAACAGAAAACAATCATAACAAACTTTGAGGTCTCCAGAACAAACTCATTATTTGTGAAGCATGGGATTTTCTCCTTCTGAGGGAAGGTAACCTCTCCACCTTTCAACCATGCATCAGCCACTCTACCTTGACAATTCTTCTTCTTACATGCAAAAAAGCCAAACAATGCTAAAGTTTGTCACCTAGTTAGCTATTCTGTAGTCTCACTACGCAATGAGACACTCACTTTGGACTTAGATAATATTTTGTTTTGCAAAACATTCTCAAGATTGGTCTCCCTTCCTCTCTCACTTCCCCAGTCCCCTCCTCCCCCCCCCCCCCCAAACAAAACTAGGGATAAAATAGGCAACGAAAGAGTTTCAGATATTATAATAAGATGATTCAACAGAAATGAAAAAGAAAGTCCCTTCCTTGAAAAAAGCCTTCTTGTTTTATACAGTTTCTCTAGATACACAGCTAAGTAACCATCATCCCTAGATGCCGATTACAAGTTTAGAGTTGTTGCTAATTTCCTTTATCACTGCAGTATGGATTACTACGTGACCTAGCACAAACAATCTCCAGCCACCCTTTAGGCTCATCCTCAGTTTGAAACTAAAGTAATGATGAACTACTGACCTGCAAGCAGCAATTTAGCTAAAATGGTAATATTTCCTCTTTGAGATTATTGACAGCGCAACAGGCAGCTCTGACCAGCACCTACCAAGTATTAAATAACAGAGTATCTGATGTGATCATTAAGGGACATTTAAGTAAATCATCAACAACAGGCTTTGTAAAAGGTAACACTGCTTACTAAAGCTGACAGGTGCACAGCAGCAACAAATGAAGTTGTTAAACACAGAAGACACACACATAGCATGGGACAGGGCAACAAAACTCTGCTACTCCACCCTGTTAGCACACACCAACCGAAAACACTGACTGAGGAACCAGGGGATAAAATTAGCGTGTTCAACCCCTGCCTTCCTGCTGAAGAGGCCGCAATCAGTGCTAACTACTTCGAACTACGATAGCAGTTTGGTGAGACATGCCTCTTCCTCCAAATGAGCTTCTTGAACGTTAAGTTGTACCACTTTAACCAATTATACCTTAATCACTGCATTCCCACCGTCGGCACTTACAGCTGGAGGCATTTAGCTTCAGCACAGACTATATGAAAGCACATTTACTTCTATCCTCTTGTAAAAGCATCACAGGTCATAAATATATATATATATATAGGGAAGAAGAGGCAGTCATACTACTAACCAGAACAGTTGCATTAATCAGCAACGGCCACCTTTAAAAAATGAAAGACAATAGTTCCGTGATTTAACTTTAGGTTTCTTTTTCTCTTGCCAGTTCAGTTCACTTTTAAGTAAAAAAAAAAAAAGAGCTTTAGAAGGTGTCCTAAAAAAAAGGACGGAGAAACATTTTCCAGCAGCTCCTGGTGCTCAGAGGAAGATTCACAAATGCTGCCATTCGCTGAACCCCATTTCACGACCCCAGTTAATACGAGTCCCTAAACCCAGCACTTCTTCACCCCAGCAGGAGAGCGTGGAGGCGAGACGTGTGTCACTCGCTAGAAATAGCGTTCACCTTTCGCAGGCACGGATGCCGGCGCACGAGGGTCACGCCGTGCATGGGCAGCATCTACCCCCCGGCCCACGGCACACACCGCGCCGGGGGGCTCAGGCAGTATCCCCCCCCCCCGCCCTACCTGGCAGCTAAGTGCAACAGGCCTGCCCGGGGCCCTAGCGCCGTTCGAGCCCGGGGCTGCCCTCCCGCCCGCGGAGCGACAGGACACAGAAGGGGGGAAGACCAAGCCCGGTTCAGAGCTGACCCGACCCGGGGCCGGGGTGGCGGAGGCCCCCGCTACCGGGCTGCGCCCCCGCGGTGGCTTCGAGGTCACCCAGGCCCGGGGCTGAGGCGGCGGGGACCGGGAGAGGCCGCTGCGCGGGGAAGGCCGCCCCCCCCCCCTCCCTCCCATGCCCCCGGCCGGGAGAAGCTTCCCGCAGGGCCGGCAGGCGGCGGGGGATGGGGAGGCTGCAGCCCCGCTGCAGGGGGGAAAAGTTGCCGGCGGGGCGGGGGCCGCGTAAGAAAGAAGCGGCCCCAGCTCCGGGAGAGGACAGGGGCCAGGCCCGGCGAGCAGGGAGGCGGCGAGGGGCGCGCGGTCGGCTCCCAGGCCGGGCCCTGGCACAGCGGGCGGGCAGCGCAGGGCCGCGGCGGTGTCTCACCTTGGCGGCGCCGCCGGGCTGCAGCACGTTCTGCTCCACCGTCATGGCCCCCACACGGCTCCCAGCTGCGCCCCGGGCTCGGCGGGCGGCGGCGGCGCCGTGCAGCAGCGGCTGGGCCGGGCCCGGGCTGGGCGAGCAGAGTGGGAGGCGGCGGAGGAGGAGGAGGGGCAGGAGGGGGAGCCCGAGTCACCGCCAGGCGGGCGGGCGGCCGGCATGGGGCAGCGCGCCTCCGCTCAGGCCCCGCTGTCACTCCCAGCGCGGCCGCCCCTGCCGCCGCCCAGCGTGCCCGGGGCGCCGATCTTGCCGCCAGCCCCGCCCTCGGCTCGGCCACCGCCGCCGCTCGGCAGCCGTTCGCCCGGCGGCGGCGCCGCCCCACGCACCTGCCCCGGGCGGAGCCCCCCCACCACCACAGCCGCCCCCTCTCCCGTTGGCCGCAGCTCCGCCGCTGCCCTGCCCGTTCCCGCGGTATTTGCACCGGCAGCCTCCATCTTAGCGGGGTAGCGCCGGCCGGGCTGCGGCCCAAGTGGGAGCTGCCCGGGCCCTTGGGCCGCCCCGCGCCACCGGGAAGCAGCCCTCGTCCTCCGCCGGGTACAAGCGTCCCTCCTCCTTTCGAAGGGGCAGCTCTCCGCGCGGCGTCCCGCGGGAAAGCGGAGTTTTCCCCGCTCGGCAGCGGCCGCCCGGGGGAGCAACGGCCCGGCCGGGGGGGGGGGGGAGCGGCGAATCGCAGAGCGCCTCGGTCCCGCTGGGGGCCGGCCGCGGGCTTTTTCCCTGCCGTGCCCGGGAGGGTGTCCCGCCCTGCGGTCCGACAGCCCCCGGCGTGCCCTGGCGGCAGGAACCCGTCGCTTCCCGGGGGTCTGGAGGAAACTGTTGGGCAATTCCAGCGCTGGCTGCTCGTGTCGGCCGCAAACGGCGGCACCAAACGGCGCTTGAAGTTGTGGATCTTCCCCTCCCCGTTTAGGTTTAGCTGGGTGAGCGGGGAGGTGATGGCATTCTGCATTCAGCTTAAACGGGAACGTCCTTAACTGTTTCACTGCTGATGACAGTGTAGGGACGGTTTCAGGTCTCGGCAAGCCACGCTGAATTTTGGAACCGCAGGTAAAGGGCATGAGGAAAGCAATTGCCACTCCATCACTCCGCTCCGTGGCTTCAAGAGCAGGGAAGGAAAGGACTCGGCTTTGAGCATCGGCATAGGCAGGGGAAAGCCAGCCTGGTAGTAGTCCTGTGTGTGGACAGAAGGAGGTGAATGGCAGCCGAGGAGCCCACGGTACCTTTTGAGTGCCTGCACGGTACGTGGGAACTGCACCGCAGTTACATGTTTCCAAGCAGTGAAGCTCGGTCTGTAGGGAGAGCTGAAGAGAGCTGCAGATTCTGATGGGTCCAAGCACCTAAAAACCGTGCGCTGGGAGCCTAATGCAACCAAATGAACTGTGACTACTGTTCGCACAGAGCCTGAGCATTTACGACACTGTAATTCAGTTCCCCCCTCGCCCCACGGTAGAGTATCAATCTTTCTGAACCTGAGATTATCAAGCAATAACATCGCTGGAAGAGACTGGGCTTAAAGTACAACGCAAGCACAGCCTGTGGGAACCTACAAACACTGCCTTATTGCACTGCAGCTTCTGTGCAGTTTGATCGATATTTGCTCTTCTCGTGTTTGTTGCTCGTAGATCGTATCAGTTTTAATGTTTTTTGCCTTCTATGCTGCAGTATGCAAGGCAGATTTTAAAATTAATATCCCCAAAGACTTTACCATGCTAAAGACAAGAAACTATTCAGATAATGTAGTGAGATCAGAAATGGCTTGCAAGTTACTTTTCTGGGGATAAGAGCAGAAATCACCTCTGCTCAAACTGATGGCTACGTGTACGAAAGGTAACAGGAGCAGTGTGGGGGATTGTAAGGAAAACCCTTCTGTAGGGCTGTCGTGCTGGAGTGCTAGGCCAGTTCCTCTTGTCCTCTTCCAATACAGGGTCATGCTCTAATATAATTTTACAGCTTCTACACTGTGTTCTTGACATATGCTGCACTATGTGTGTGCAGATAATTTTCATCAAAGCTACTCATTGTTCACACTGATAATGTTCGCTTCAATGCAGCGTTTAAAAAACCATACGTGCATCTTGCAGTTATTTTTTCAAGTCCTCTCTGTTTCATTTAACTCGATAAAATTGGTTCCCTGACTGATAGAGTGTGTCCAAAAAGGTGTTGGAAAGAAATTTTACTCTTTGTCCAATTCATTTCAAATCAGGACAAGATGACAAAGTATAATCTTGCACTAAATTCTGTTCCTCCTCCACCCCCCAAAAAGAAAAAATTATCACTTTTAAGGGCTTCCTCACTTCCCCTTCCTCACTTTCTTTAGAATAAAAAAAAAAAAGCTGAGCAATTCACTCCCAAGGATTCATCACAGAAATCCTGACATGATCTGAACCATAGCCATGCAAATTAGGATTCTGCCGTACATATGGTGTTGCTGGAAACCAGACGGAACAGAGTTTCATGTTCCGTTTGCAGCACAAGCTCTATATGAAGGACACTGAGCACAAGACTGGAATTTGTACCTCATCAGAAAACATGATTTTGTCAGGTCTACAATTTAGAAAGCGCTCTTCGCTTGGTTGTATTAGTATTCCTTAGTGTCTGTAATACTGTAAGAAACTACTGTTTCAGGAGAAATCTCTTGGTTTTACCCTTCCTTCCTTTTCTGCCTTCAACTGCCATTGACTGGAGCCCAGATAAGTTTTGTTCAAAGCTAGCAAAGACTTCAGCATAACAAATCTAAAAGCTGTCACACCTGCACTGGTACAGCACAAAAAGAACCATATAGGCGACTTGCTTTTTTCCCCACTTCCGTCGTATCATTTAATCTCTTACAGAGCAGTACCTGCAAGTTTTATTTCTGAGACATGCTCCCTTAACAAAGAGCCCACAGGCTTAGATTTCCGAGCTCCTGTTGCTAGTGATCCTTTAGCTGTCACACTTCCAGAGCTGCAACTATCTCCCTTCTCGTCTTCTTGATGGTACTAGTGCACAGAAAGGGAAGTGTTCAGAGGCTGCATGATGACATTTGCTTACGAGTCTCAAGAGCTGAAATTTATTTCTCTCTTTTTTTATATATCTTCCTGTTGCTTTTATGGTTGGCTACAAGTTGGGCAATGTACCTTAATGTACCTTTAATATCTTAAATAGCATAAGGCATAGCTATACGTATTTTTCCAGAAGTCTATCATATTTCCCCTTAGTTGCTCCTTACCTTTTAATGATATTCCAGGGTTTGAGTGTTAAACATCTGGCACTGCATTGCACCACCTCTGCCTTCAGGTGCTTGGTCCCCTCAGCAAGGTTACCCCTGTTTGCATGGTCTCCTCCCCAGCAGGGCTGGGGCAGAGATCCACCTGAACTACACCTTGAACTCCTGCCCCCTAAAGATGTTGTTTTCTTCTGCAGATCAGTTCCCCAAAATGGTTCATTGGCTGGCTGTGTGAACAGCTGTGCAGGCCCAAAAGAGAGGGTGACACAGGCCCGGTGATGGTCCCTGCTGAGCTCTGTTTCACCTGTTTCTTAAATCAGCAAGTGATGGTGTCTTTCCAAGCTGCAGCCTGCCTGTTTGATGCAAACCCTCTTCCTGCTCACTAGGCTCCTTGTCTTCCCATTTTTGTAAGGAACAAATAAAATGCCAGTCAACCACAAAATGCTTTAGCACATGTTTTATTGTATACAGAGATCATGTACAACAAGAAATAGCTCATCATTTCCCTCCGCTTTCAATAGGCTTGGTTTTGTCTTTAATTGAGTGCATCATTTATTTAGGGCTTTAGTTATACTGTGGCTGCATTTGTTACAGCTGGGGAAGTCCAAGTCAGGACTTCTTGGTCTTCTTTTCCCAAACGTGTAACCTGCTGTGTTTGCCAGCAAACTGCTTTAAAAAGTGCTGTATATGCTACACATGCACAGCTTCTGAGAAGAGTTCCTCTACATTCTCATTCCTGTGACCCATTTTGGAGCACTTTTCACTTAGGCGTTTTTGCTTTGCAGTAAATGGGTCCGCCACCTGAAACAAACCCACTGCCACTCAAGAAGCTTTTTAAGCACGACACCTTTTAAAACATAATTTGGCAATTACTCTCTACGTCATCAGTAACCATTCAAACATTGCTTCCTCAATTGCAAAATCTTAGGCTGGCTGTTCCCCAAGGGAACCAAACCAAAAACTAATTGAGGTTGTAGCTTAGGAAAGAGAGCAGTCAATGTCTGAAAGCCTTTTGAAAATCTCAAAGTAAAACTAAAATGATGTGAATACAGCTTTTGTTGCTGTACAAAACAGCTTCATATTCCATTGTTTATACTGTTACACTGAAGGTCCCTCACCTTCCAGTCGCTGCCTGACAGCAGATGCCTATTCAAACGCCTTCTGAAAGTCGGGTGCTACATGCAAAATAAAAATTCTGAGATTTAGAGTACTGAGTGATGTAACCACAGCAGAATTCCACAGACATGATGGGTTCTCTGAGAGCCAGGTACATATGCCTTACGTTTAACCTTAGCCATCTTCACATTTTATCCACTTTCTTGACAACACTCGTGCATTGATCATATATATTTCACATGGCTTTTCTGAGAGGAAAAAAAACTTTTCCTATGTGGCTGAAGGTAATTTAGAGCTTCAACAATGAATACAAGTCACGGAATCATAGAATAGTTAGGGTTGGAAAGGACCTTAAGATCATCTAGTTCCAACCCCCCTGCCACGGGCAGGGACACCTCACACTAAACCATGCCACCCAAGGCTCAGGAGAGCAGAGTAGAGGGGCAGGATCACCTCCCTCCACCTGCTGGTCACGCTCCTTCTGATGCAGCCCAGGATACGATTGCCTTTCTGGGCTGCAAGCGCACACTGCCGGCTCATGTTAAGTTTCTCATCAACCATCACCCCCAAGTCCTTCTCCGCAGGGCTGCTCCAAAACTCTTCTCTGTCCAACCTGTACCTGTGCCTGGGATTGCTTCCACCCAGGTGTAGGACCTTACACTTGGCATGGTTAAACTTCATCAGGTTGTCATCAGCGCACCTCACAAGTGTGTCAAGGTCCCTCTGGATGGCATTCCTTCCCTCCAATGTATCAACCGAACCACACAGCTTGGTGTCATCGGCAAACTTGCTGAGGGTGCACTCAATCCCACTCTCCATGTCACCGACAAAGCTATTGAACAAGATCGGTCCCAACACCGATCTCTGAGGGACACCACTCATTACCGGTCTCCAGCTGGACATTGAGCCATTGACCAGAACTCATTGTGTGTGGCCATCCAGCCAGTTCTTTATCCACTGAGCTGCCCATCTATCACATTGATATCACATCTCCAACTTAGAGACAAGGATGTCATGCGGAACAGTGTCAAACACTTTGCACAAGTCCAGGTAGATGACATCAACTGCTCTACCCCTGTCCATCAGTTCCGTAGCCCCATCACAGAAGGCCACCAGATTGGTCAGGCAGGATTTCCCCTTAGTGAAGCCATGCTGGCTGTCACCAACCACCTTGTTGTTCTTCATGTGCCTCAGCATGCCTTCCAGGAGAATCTGCTCCAAGATGTTGCCAGGCACAGAGGTGAGGCTGACTGCTCTGTAGTTCCCCGGCTCATCCATTTTCCCCTTCTTGAAAATAGGGGTTATATTTCCCTTTTTCCAGTCATCGGGAACTTCACCTGACTGCCATGATTTTTCAAATATGATGGACAGTGACTTAGCAACTTCATTTGCAGCTCCTTCAGGCCCCGTGGATGGATTTCATCAGGTCCCATGGACTTGTGTACGTTCAGCATTACCCACCACTTATCAAGCAGTAGAGAGCTTCCGACCTTTTCCCCAGAATACTTTATTCTGTCACTGAAAAAGGTAGCTCATTTAAAGGAGCATGTTTCACAACAAATCACTAGCTCCACTGAATTTCATTTTAGGTAAAATAACCATTAGCACTCCCTCTGTTTTAGACTCCACCGAGTGATTACTTACAATGGGTTTTTTAAATTATTTCAGCTCAAACATTTACCATTTTTAGCATCACAAGTGTGTAACACTCAGATGTTCAACATCTAAACAATTTATTTTGGATTACAAAGTAAGGAAGCCAGTCCTGCCGAAAATTTGGATTTTTTTCATCTTTACTTTGCAGATTTTACTTTTTTTTTCAAATGGGAGAATTTCCTGCAAATTAAAAAGTCATGGTCTTGTCTTCCATTCATCTGCTCAGTCATTGCTGGCTTTCTGTTTAAGCAGCTGGTCATTGACCATGATGATAGCCTATCGTACCTCCTGGACAAGTTTCCCATACGTGCAGTTGTGCCCATGCATGCACTATTCCTTAATTAAATATGACAGACAATTGCTTTGTTAGCCAATGATCTCACATCTAATGGTCTACGGGGATAAACAACGTTCCTCTCCAATTAGTATCCTGTAATCCACAGATAGAAGGCAAAGCTAATGGGACTAGTACAAACTTTTTGCATCTGTCATTTCTTTATGCCTGTTTAGTCACCCATAAACTGCTACTCAGAGAAATGAAAGGACCCAGACCACTGAAGTGCATTATTTCATTTAGGCTTCAGGTATTGAGTTCTTAGGGTAATACCAAACCCCCTCAGCCACTTACCTAAGCTCCCTGCCCTAGGTGTGGAAGGGACTTAGATGCTGCAAGCTAGATCTACAACATCCAGCAACCTACGACTTGCTCTAACTGCTGAAAGAAGCATGTGCCTAACATCCTACTTCTATTTCAGACTGGGACACTACTTCTGAACAGGTGGGAAGGTGCTTTCAATGAGGATTCATGTTTCACAACTGAAGCTTAATTATTCTTGCTCAGATCCAGTCGCACCACTTCACTATCACAGCATGGTCTACAGCTTCGTTTTCTGGCCGCTCATCTGGAATGAAGGGAATGTTGACACCAATCCCCTGACGTAGGAGGACACAGCACCCAAATCTTCCATCTCCTGGGAGAGTACTCTAAATACAAGGAGATTAAATAAGGAACAAACATCATTACTGCCTCCCGCACTGGCTGTATCTTTAAATGTAAGCGCCCAAGGCTGCTGTGTGTCACGTTGATTCATTCCCGTCAGCATGCTCAAAGCATAGCTAGCAAGTGGGCTCAGGTCAGATGAACTGGGGAATACCACTGCTTCCCTTTTAGGGAATGTTTCTAGGCACTCGGCCCTAGCAGGGTGGAAGAACACATGCAGAAAGACAGCTTCCACAGCACTTAGGAAACTTTACCAAAGAAAACTTGTTCTCTAACATTTATTTTTGCTTTCAGATCTGCATTTTGAGTTAACCCAGCTGTAGAGAGGTAGCTTTCTATTTTAATCTTCATACTTCTCAGGCTGGATCACACAAAACTACCGAATAGTGGGTGTAGAAATTTCTCAGATTGAACTATTGCTTGCTTATTTTACATTAGCTGAGAGGTTTTCTCTCTCTTATATCCAGTTATGGGACCATGTGTCCTTCATTTTCTTAAGCGTCGGTTTGTTTTGTATCTTGTTACTGACTGTAAAATATTGTATGTAAAAATTCCAGTAAGTGTGAAACATGACTGACATATGTGCCTTGTCAGGATCATGCCATCGTTTTTTGTATACCTGCATGTAGAAAATAATTATTTCTAAAATACTTTTTGGTAAAAAAGGAGGTATTCTCCATGTTATTTCAATGACCCACGGCATTCGGACACATTCGCTGACTGCAACAATAGCAGTTTTGTAAATCACAAGGCATCTGAGACAACAAAAAAGTGTTTTCTTTTCTTTTTCTATAATGATTTTAATCAACTAGCCTGTTTCATCAAGGTTTTACAAACCAATCCTGACAGTTGAAGACCGTTTCACCTGCGTATTTGACTTGTTTTATCCAGTTCATCGGAGTGATTAAAAAGTTTAAATTTTAATAACTAATTGGGGAGGGGGTGGTGTTAACCTACCAGAAAGAAATAATTAAAAAAATAAAGTTTAAATTTTATATAAAATGGCACTTTAAGGCCCCCTTACTGTTACTAACCACTCAGAGAAGTGTTGAGTGTAGTGTACGGCTGTTGTCAGTGGGCGCTCTAGACACAGTTGTAGGACAACCTCCAAATGAACATGCAACTATACTCTCTGTGTATTCATATGGGGGATAATATTGGGCTCCAAGAGCACAGCTGGCACCACAAAATCTGTCGCTGTATATATTCTAATGAGATTTCCAGTCCTGCATGTACTGAGACGCGGAACTGAAAGAAAAGTCATTTAATACAAACAACATTTAAAGCTGATCCTGTCAACACACTTCTCTGTGACTCTTCCTCATCACGTTTGGTATAAAAATGAAACCCATCTAATAGTAAAGTCAGCTTAGTGATCTTCACTACTACAGTATCAGGCACAGCAGTTGCAAAGCCCTTAAATGTTAAAACATGAACAGCTGGGGTGAAACATAAGACTGGGGTGACACATTAGATAAACAGGAGCCTGAGGAGATGAGATAGGGTCATAAATTGTGTTAGCCACACTGAGAAATGATCTGCAGTGGCACTTGCTTCTCAGTGGGGACTTCACAGAATCATAGAATGTTTTGGGTTGGGAAGGAACATTAAAGACCATCTAGTTCCAACCTCTCCCCATGGGCAGGGACACCTTCCACTATACCAGGTTGCTCCAAGCCCCATCCAACCTGGCTTTGAACTTCCGGGGCAGCCACAGCTTCTTTGGGTAACCTGTGCCAGTGTCTCACCACCACCATAGTAAAGAGCTTCTTTCTAATATCTAATCCAAAACTCCCCCCTTTCAGTTTAAAGCCATTCCTCCTTGTCCTATCACTACCCTTGTAAAAAGTCCCTCTCCTGCTCTCTTGTAGGCCCCATTTAGGTACTGGAAGCTGCTATAAGGTCTCCCCAGAGCCTTCTCTTCTCCAGGATGAACAACCCCAGCTCTCTTAGCCTGTCTTCATAGGAGAGGTGCTCCAGCCCTCTGATCACCTTCTTGGCCCTCCTCGGGACTCACTCCAACAGTGAGGTCCACATCCCTCTTGTGCTGGGGGCCCCAGAGCTGAACACAGTACTCCAGCTGGGGTCTCACAAGAGTAAAGATCACTGATGATATTTGGTATTGTGTCGGCACAACTTCATTCAACTTATTACACTATTGCACATTTGGTACATGCTACCTAAGAAAACCATCCCTGGGGCAAGCCTTGCTGGCGTGAAACTCAACATGCAGAAAGGGGTGAGTGTTACACTATCATGGGCTCCATGCTGCACAGTTAAAGCAAGGGTTAATTTGGGGGAGGGAGGGAAGAATACATGACACAAAATGGAAACAGGACTGAGGTGGTGACATTAGACAATGCTTTTGGGCAATTTGGGTGCAGTGGTCTCATCAGAACCCTCATGTACCAATTGACAACGACAGCTGCTCTGAACAGCAGTTCATGTGTGTTTTACTGAGGCATGCTACACATGCATATACTTTGCAGTTTAAAACAAGCTCTACATAATACTCCAGAGAGCAAATGAATCAAGCAAAACTCCAAAGGCAAAACCCAAATGGAAGTATTTAATATAAAAATGGACAAAATGAAGACAATAAAGTCATCACATGAACAGGAAGGGGAATGATTATCTAAGTATGAAGGCAGAGACACAAAAGGATTTTTTAACAGTAGCTGGTCAGCATTACAGATAGGTGAAGTCTTACACATTTCATTTAGTGGTCCATCTAGAAAACAGAGACAGATATTAATTCTGAGGGATTGCTCTCTTTATGTTCGCCTAGGCTGGGAGATGACACAGCTAAACAGTACTAAGGGATGGCAACTGTAGAAGTGGCCATGTCAATGTGTCTCCATTGCTCTCTGAGCCTTTGCAAACACATATCTTCATGGCCTGTCAAAGAGAAGTCATGATGCTGTACTGGACATATGAGTTCCATGCACGTGGTGACAGAGCAAGACAAACAGGACACAGAATTCCCCGTCCCACCAAATGTCTATCTGTAATAAGGTGAGAAGTTCAGGTAAACACATCTTAAATGGTGTGGGAGTTTTTTGTTGTTCTTTGCTTTCTTTCAGATATATAATAAAAGAGAATTCAAACTGGTTTATATTATAGGAGACTCTGGTCTCACAGAGAAGACACATGGATGAATGTAATACACAATTAAACAACTTTGTGTAAGGTTTTGTGATTCAAAGTGAGTATTTATTAAGTCACACAATGACAAGAGTTTGGATCTTCACTAGGAGAATTCAGTGGAAGGAAAACTCTGCCTCTAGGGTTCATAAAGACCAGGTTGTATGGACTATAAATGGTACAAAGCAGTCACAGATGTGAGGACTCACCTGGAAAGGTCCTAGATGAAGGCGTCTATTTTCTCAAAATCAAAGTTGCTTCTTCTGATTCATTAAAACTTTCTTTTTCAAGCCTGCTATGCTTTTTAGAGTGACCTAAACTTAGATTCATGAATGATATGGCTCTATTGACTGGCACATCCCTAAGACTTTCACAGATGACCAGAAGAATTATTAATGGCCAACTGAGACTCTTAACTTTCAAACTCACTATTCCCACTTCTCTGCAGTGGAGCTTGGGACCCACAGGTCGTCACTCAGCCTTCAGCTTAGTAGTCTGCTTCTGACAAGAATTAGTACTCATTTCCTTCTCAGCTGCTTACAAATGCAAATCCTTTAAAACTTCACTGTCTTCCTTTTTCTAGTCCTGCCAGACAGACACCCTTATGACAAAGCAGGAAAAGACAAACTAAGGAAGTAGGTGGTATCAACACATCTATTATTACTGCTTAGGAAGTTGCAACACCTTGTGGTTTTGACACAGCTATTACTGCAGCAGCACCAATATATCAGATACCCGTTTCATGGACTTTCTGGAAGCTTTCAAATTGTAGGCAGTTAGAATCTGCTTCATTGCACTAACTAGGTAAAGGGAGCTTCAGGGCTGCAACCCTTACAAACCTGTATCCTCTCTTCTTCTTCAAGCAACTGCTGTTGTACTCTCAACCACAGTCCAGCTCCATGGAGAGGCTGCGTGAAGAACATGCATGGTGGCATAGGAGCACACAGCAGATTCTAACTGACCTAGCTGGAGCAGCCCTGTTTCCTCTGAGTCCTTAGTGAAGCACTGCAGCCCAATGCCACAGGACCAGTGGGTTGTACTCCTGGTTCTGCTTACCAGGAGACACAGAAAGAGGGTAACTGAGAGAAAAACCTAAGTATCAGGCTTGTTGACAGTACATAACTTACTGCTCGGGTCTGAGTTTAAAGTAAGAAATTAACAAACTCTACATATAAATCAGCTTTGGGTACATCTGACCCATTTATCTCTGGATTTCTTACCTTGCCATGGGGAAAGTTGTGGCAGAACTAGTCATGTTGCCACATGGTGTTCATACAGGAGGTAGTTCTGTAAAATCAAAAGAGTAGGAAGAATAAAATAACTACTGACAAAATAGAGAACCACTCCCAATCAACTCCCAAATTAATTTTACTAGGATAGATTATCTTGTAACTGAAGACTCTAATATTCCAGGAGGGTGGCAATCCTTTGAAAAGACTGTCTTTTCTAAGATGTGCATCTGTTATTTTGTCATTTAGGTGGTGCCACATCTTGCATAAAATTTACTTTGCATAATTACAGGCAGTTTTGAAAAATATTTATTTGCAATCTTCAGGTGCTTGCATACCACGTGCATTTTCATTCAGTTGAGAATGTCTGTAATAACCTCCTGGTGTAGTTATTTAAATGAGACTAAGGATCGATTTCTGCAAATCCATGGAAAAAAGTCTGCACGTCTTTGGATAGTCATGAACAGAAATAATTATTCTGCTTCTAGGCCCTCCACAATTCATTACCACTTGTTTGCCAGGGGAAAACATCCCCACAGAAGAGAGCTGGCTGGGGCTGTGCATATATGCCTCAGATGCAAAGTCCAGCAATTTTCTTTGAAGTGCTGATGACAGCCAGTTTGTGCTGACAGCAGACTGTGCTGAGACACGTGCAGGTGCTCCACCCTGCCAGACCAACCACAGCAGGGACAGGACAGAAAGCAGAGCTGGTCGGCTTCTGCCTTCAACAACCTCAGAGCAATTTGCCAGGCTGTCTTGTCCCCAGACTGAAAGAGTGGGTAAACCGCATTGTTCAAGGAACAGACAGAACTGTAATGCATCAGGATATCTGTGTGATGAAGTAAACCTGTAACTTCTCCCATTTCCAAGCAGAAGAATTCAGTGGGAAAATTCTGGTTCACTGAGTTCAGTGCATGCGAGTTCACACCACCTTCAGTTTTGATGGCCTTCTGCTAAATCCATGCTAGAGGTGAAACCTTTGCCTGGTTACTGCATACAGACGACAGCAAAAGGCAGCCTCCAAGTTCTGTTGTTCTGTGCCGGGGTCACCAGCTGAGATCATTAAAGACAGTAGATATGTTTACACAGCACAGAGAGGCCAAGGCACTGCAGGCAGCATCACGGCCTCAGGACACCACAGCGCCAAGATGCTTGCTAGGTAGTACTCTTGCAAGAGACAGCTGCGTGCTACTGTAAGCTAGACCGATGGTAACTCTCCGAAGACTGCTCATGACACAAACCATGGATACTTTGTGCTTGGAGATTTGGGGGCTCCAAGGGAAGACATGGTAAGTTTCCTAGTTCATATGGGGTAACAGGAAGAAATATAAGCATAACGAGAACACACCAAATGTGGTATATGTATGGGGATTAATAGGGCAAGAGACATAACAGAGAAGGAAAATTATGATCGAACATACTGTATGTCATTTTTAAGTTTCAGCAAGACTTTTGTGTGCAGATTTGTATTTTGTAGGTGTTTCTCTCACCTTTTCCATTCGATTCCAAAAATCCTTATAATTTTATCCATTGCCCATTTCCTTTTCCCCTGTGCTATTTCTTCCCATTTTCTGAGTATTTGTAAAACTCAGTTTCACAAAAGTTCATTTTTCATACATTCCAGGCTGTAAAATATAGGAAGCAACTGTTGCTCTCTCTCTCACAGATGTGAAGATAGACCTGAATTAGAAGTAAAAATGTTGAATTTTTTTTCATGTATAGACTTTTTTTCATGTATGTTTTTTCATGTATAGACTGATTTCATTTTAAAACTATTAAGAATTGTCCTTCCTAGATACATAGTTCAATTAATACTGGATATATTTAGTTTTCAGAGCACCTCTCCCACAAACAAATGCCAAGGTAAAATAGGAATATCCAGTTGTTATAGAATGGGAGAATACTTATGCAAAACAAAGCTACATTCAACAAAGCGTTCATTTAGATGGATGAGTTGAGAGATGTAATTAATTCTAATTTTCATGTGAATTTGTACATGCGTGGTTTAGAAGCCATACAAATAGCTAAGTTAGTTAGCTTTTTAACTTGAGTATGCAGAGTATGCAACCTGATTGTTTTGGTAGACATGGCAGGCCTGGTTTTACTAGTCTGTTAGCTGTACAACTCCTTGGCTCACAACAGCTTTGCATGGTGTAGAAGGGAGGTGATATCTGCCTTCCTTCATATGACTAAGTTACTCTGTCATGAACGTAGTGTATACAAATTAAGATGAAGAACAAGATTCTTCATTCCACCCACAAGAAGGAGTAACTCATTTGAACAGAGAAATATTTCAGACATAGCTTGAAGGGCATTTTGAACTAGCACAGACATGTTCATTTGGTGACAAACACTCCTCTAAGGTCTACACACTCCTACATGGTCTCTTACATAGGAGAATGCTACCTAATTAATTTGCCAGACTGGATTTCTCCTTCAGCTTACAAAGTGATGGGATATGCCTGGATTTGATACAAAAAGTCTCCTTCTACAACAATACAGATCAAAATCCCCAGAGAAAAAAGAAATCTGGCCACTACAGAGTCGTTACATTTGGCATTTGTCATATTCAGAGCATGGTGCATGCTCATTGCACAGCAACTAGTTGCACAGTGCAACTAGTCCTTTTTATTTCATGTTTTAATTTCTCACACAGAAAGAAGAGCTAATGAATAGGTTCTGCTTCCTTCACACTAATAGCGTCTGCCTCCACCAACGCTTTTTCCACTTATGAGGTTGTTCTTTATAATAATTCAATTTCCCAGCCTTCTTCTGCCATCATTGTCCAGCTCCCAGTGAGACCTATGGCATGACACAGGAGATGTGGTAACAGCTCATCTAACATGTTCTTTTTCTTCCGAAGTTAATACCCAATTTAAAATACACAGATGTCAACTTAAGCTCACAAGTTGTCAGCAGCAAGCAAATGAACAGGAACTTACACTTCAGGCACTGAGGTCTTATGCCTTGCAAAAGTGTAATTAGTCTGAGGCCATTCATATCTTTACTTTGGGAAGATATCTTCAGCCAGGTTTCAGAGAATGGCATGACTACCTTCAGTACTGAGGCATCTTTCTGAGCAACACATGGAACAGATTTTTCACACAATGTTCAAGCCATAGCCTTTGAAGCAAGCAGGTGGCTCGGGAGATTTCAATCCACTTGCATTTGTGAGTTGACATTCAAGAATTGTCTCTCTCTTTAAACTGTCAATCAAAAGTATTTACAGAATCATGATTCATGATTCTACGAATCAAAAGTATTTACAGATTTAGTAATTGTCACTAAACAGACTTGGCTCTTGGATACAGGCACATCTCTGACTAGCACTGTAAACTTCAAAGGCTTTTTATGTCAACCTGCACTTTAGCACATTAGGTTCCATCTCTGTGAGGAGGGTGACAATCAAGTTCTTGGTGCAGCAAACTTCTTAACTGATAAGCTAAATTTATGAATTGAGTCAAACCAAGGAGCTCTAAAACAATCACCAATTTACACATATTCACTGTTCCTTAAAAGGACTAGTTGTTTGGCTTGTGACTTGAATTTTACCTTGAAGAGTGGTGGGTCATTTTTTGACTTGGTCCAGGGACTAAACTTTCAGGATATGCTGGGAATCTCTCCGTTTACCAGGCTCAATTAAAGAAGGTGCATGTTTAGCATTTATGTAGTGTTTCAACAGACTTTATTTTCTGCTTAAGTGGTTTAGTTTTGCCTGGATACACATGTCCCACTCTTTCTTTGTTACGCAGAACTGTAATTGCGCAGAAAGAGGGCCAGATCATCAGCCAAGGTGTGATACATCCATTAAACAAGTCATTTCAAATAGCCTTAAATAAATGAAATGTTCTGTAAGTAAAATCAGATTCTCACCTACTTTAAACGTTAAGCTGCCAGGCTAAATGTGAAACAAACATAGTATCCGTTAATAAAAAGAAACGCTGGCAGCAGCAAACAAAACAGCATAGCCATTAGAAAAGCCAGAAGCCTTCAGACTTTTGTACCCACCAAAGATTAAGATTCAGGGAAGGTTTTAATGTCTTAATTGCTGTAGGAGAGCTAAGCAATTTATCAGATGAGGAGGATGAATACTAAAGAATCTGCCAACAAATTTCGAGATCCAGATCCTTAAAGCATTCTGTTTGATTAAAAGTTTAATACTAACTAAATGAGAGGATGTAGCAGTGCAGTGCAAAAGAGGACATCAGGTTACAGGATTTCTTAACAGAGACTGACCAGCACAAAGATACAGGAGGTCAGTGCACATCTAGAGGATTGTCTAAAGTAAATCAGTAAGGGCATACGTTATCTTTGAAATCCGTTGGTGACCTTTCTGAAGTCCAGGTCTGGGTAGATCCAAAACTGTGAAATTGTAAACACAGTCCCAGATACGGATGAAGATGCACCCACAACTTCAAATGCCTGAGCAACTCCAGTCTTTCAGATACAACTGACAAGGCTCCTTGTGGTCAGCCTGTGAGACAGCTGTGGGGTCAGCACGTGGCAGGTCAAAGGGCCTGCAGTATTTGCATGTGTTCCTGAGAGCACTCTTCAAATGCAAAGGCGCAGTCAATACAGATGCTATCACCTGCAGCTGACAACCACAAGTGGAACAAAGCATTAGTCAGAACTTGATGTCATATAATTTGCCCGGTATAAGCATGAGCAAGACCTTGCCCCAGAATGTCAGATACATCATCTACAATACTCTTGAAAAACAAAAGCCAGGTATGACAGAGAACATGCAAAGGAAGAGAAAGGATGGACTAATATTCCTAAGAAGAGGTGCTGAACTGGTCGCCCACAGGTCAGGCATTAGGGAACAGAAGATTGTCCTAACTCACCACCTTTTGTGCCGCAGTTCTGGAGGAGACAAGGTGTGACAGCTGGTGAAAATTGGTACCTCCCTCTGCATTTGTGTATTGCACCCTGCCAGGAGAGCCCCAGACATGGCAGCCAGCCTTCAGCACTGGAAACACTGGGACTACCAATGCAAGTCCACCCATCACATACTGCCATGAGTATCTAAGTTTTCTTGTCTCTCTCACAAGCCTCCTCCAAGGGGTAGCACAGAGATCTGAGTTAAGACTTCTGGTCAGGAATCCCCTGGAAGATCCTCTTTCTCTCTGTTGACAACAGAGGGAGTCCTTGACGACTAAAGTCTTAATTTTGTTGACCATAATTATTAACTTAATAGCTAGGGAATGTGAAGTCCTTTCCCCAAGGCATTTCCCTTGGGCAAAGCAGACAAATTTTTAAGGTTTTAAAAAATGTTTTCTGATGTTTTGGGATTCAGCCAAATATCTGTACTTAATTTCCCAGAACACTGAGCAACAAAAACTTCTGTTAATAGGAATGAAAGATACAAGCAACCTGAAATCCCTGGGCTGAGTAAACTAAAACTTCTGGTCACTTTCTGGAGTCTTTGTGGTGACACTGTATCCCTTGCAGTCAACATCTTTCTATGCTGATATTAATAAATACCAAACAAAAGTATTTATGCTATTCTTCATTATTGGGATTGTAGACACCCTATATAGCAGCCTTCCAGTACCTAAACGGGGCCTACAAAAATGCTGTAGAGAGACTTTTTATAAAAACAAGTAGTGATAAGACAAAATGGAATGTCTTTAAGCTGAAAGAGGACAGATTTAAGATTAGATACAAGGACGAAATTCTGCACTGTGAGGGTGGTGAGGCACTGGAACAGGTTCCAAGAGAAGCTGTGGCTTGCCCCATCCCTGGAAGCGTTCACATCAGGTTGGACAGGGCTTGGAGCAACCTGGTCTAGTGGAAGGTGTCCTTGCCCATGGCAATGGGGTTGGAACTGTATGACTTTAAGGTCCCTTCCAACCCAAACCATTCTATGATTCTATGATCCCTGTTTAGGAGAGGTTATAAATCAAATAAAGTTTACTAAAACATCAAAACTATCAAGATGATCCCATTTCTTAATACTATCAGGGCTGTACTGTATTACACTCCACAGAGGCTATAAATAGCTGTTGAAAGCAGCTTTGTTTATTGTTAAGCAATGAATTTAGCAGGGGGAGGGATTTCTTTCACAAGGCAGGATATAAGGAAGGAAAAATAACAGTGTATTTCTGTTGTTGCCTTTGTTCTGTAATTTTATAATCCGAATAGTTGATGATGCTACTTTCTCAGCAGCAGAACAAGCAGCTATTGTAACTAGAAGCAGCTAGACTATTTTCATATGAAACATAAAGTATATGTTACAGCTTTCTGAAATACTGTGGCAAGATGCAAGGCTATAACATGAAACAAGGATGAACAGAATGGACAAGCTAACGTCTTCAGCTTTCTCATGGGCAAAGTCATGACACTGCAGTCCTACACATTTTCTTCTGAAGTTGGTGGTTATGTCACGACTCAGAGCCACTGCAAGACAAGATCTGAGATCAGCCATGCCTAATCCTATCATCTGTATACATCTCCTTGTGAGCGAAGGGCAATGGCAAGGCTGGGACTTCACTGTCTATATAACAACAGCTTTTTTAATTAACACGTCAAAAAACACAGCAAAAAATGTAAAGTCACTTGAAAAACATGACTTTCTTGCTGAAATATGGCATATAGAGAGATCAATGGGATATATTTATTTCCCAGCAGTCAGGCATTGCAGATACATCTCTCTGTCATTTTCTCTTCTGGCCTCCTCCCTCTCCCAAAATGAACACATTTTTCAAAATTAGAAAGGGAGAGAGGGCAGAGAACATCAGCTGACAGGTTCCCCTGTAACCATGGTTTTAAAACTGAGAAAGACGGTAAACTTTTTGTTTCAAGACACAGCTTAGCACAGAGTAATATATAAAATGCAGGAGTTTTGAATTTTTTTATAAATGCATTCCCTTTGGTTTCCTCCAAATTGTGCAGTTGTGTCAAGGTTTTGTAAGAAGGATGCACATCACTCACGCTCCAGAAATGGTATCTAGCTGTACAGATATTGCTGCAGAGTGACAACACAAAGACTTCTGCAGGAGCACTAGCTTCTTTAGTCTAGGGCACCAAGCTTTTTACTAGGAGCTGAGAGAGATGAGCTGCCTTGTTTGCAGCACTGAAACCTGGCACCTAGAACTGTCTGGAGTTAGTACCCGCCTCCAGGATAAAGGCAGATACTGCAGGTTCTGGATTCACGCAATTCAGTCTTGCAATTCATCCTCAGATAGTTCAGGTTCATCTTTAAAGCAGTGAACAGACTAGTAATTGATAACCCAAATGCTCTGAGTTTTTTCGGAAACATAACATCATAACCTTTCAGTATTTATGGGAAAACAAAACAAAACATCAAAACCCTCTGAAACCTAGCGTTCTAAGTATCTTCTATAATTACCACTATCATTAACAACCTAGAAATCCAAACTTCCACCTCCCAGTGCAAAAGACCCACAAGCAAGCAAAATTGCTACCTAGATTGTTAAACAACATAAGGCATAACATAAGAGAATCTCTTCTCCCTGTGCTGAGCTACGTGCTGCCCTTGGTTACACATCACTGATCCTGTGAGCGTCTACTCATCCTGTTCTTGCAAGCAACACCAAGCGTGGCTCCTGTTAGTGCTCACTTGCCATGCATCTCTAGGGAGAGACTTAGCAGCATATTTCCAAGGGCTTAGTGCTGATAGATGCCACTCGCCAGGATCACAAGTGCGGGGCTATAGTTAGCACAGACAGTCCTTGCCAGCTCCAAGGCTGCAGAGAAGGCCAGAGACCTAAACCAGCATCTCTGAAAAACAGAATACACATCTATGTGCTACAATAAACACACTGAAGGAGTAAAATATGAATTTCCCAGTAAATCTGATTTTTTAAAAGTAATTTCTCCACTACTGTAATGCAACTATAGACAAAATACTGCAGGGAGTACAGCAGTTTCAAACTGACACAAGAATTTCTCAAAGAGCAATTCAATTTCCTTACGTTATCTCAAGAAATAAAATTAATAGACATAATTAAGGCTTACACAACTCCTCATTTCCACTTTGCTGAAACTAAAAGTAATCATTATATACACAACACTATGTAAGATACAGCCTTCCCTTCCAAACCCCATGCAAAATTATTTTAGGTCTTTATAAATAACTACAATTCACAGAATCACAGAATGGTTTTGGTTGGAAGTAGCATGAAAGATCAGTCCAGTTCCAATCTCCCCACCATGGGCAGGGACACCTCCAACTAGGTCAGGCTGCTCAAAGCCCCGTCTAGCCTGGCCTTGAACACTGCCAGGGACAGGGCATCCAAAACTTCCCTGGGCAACCTGTTTAAGTGTCTCACCACCCTCATAGTCACGAATTTCTTCCTAATATCTAATCTGAACCTAGTTTAGAACCATTGCCCCTTGTCCTATCACTACATGCCTTTATAAAAAGTCCCTCTCCAGCATTTTTGTAGGCCCCCTTTAGGAACTGAAAGGCTGCTCTAAGGTCTCCCCAGAGCCTTCTTTTCTCCAGGCTGAACAACCACAATGCCCTCAGCCTGTCTTCACAGGAGAGGTGCTCCAGCCCTCAGATCATCTTTGTGGCCCTCCTCTGGACTAGCTCTAGCAAGTCCATGTCCTTCTTATGTTTGGGGCCCCAGAACTGAATGCCGTACTGCAGGTGGGGTCTTATGAGAGCAGAGCAGGAGGAAAAAGTCAGCTCCCTCGACCTGCTGGTCACACTTCTTTTGATGCGGCCCAAGGTACCGTTGGCTTACTGTTTTCTGAATTCAGAGAAAGCTACAAATATATAATGGTATCCTTCTTAAAGTATGATCACGACAGGAAACAGAACTTTTTCAAGAACTGGATTCACACTTTGGAAGCCTCTTCTACAAGAGCAGATGACTATAAATCTCATCACATTCAAAAGACAGTAGAAATCTCTCAGTAAAATCTCAGTCCTTTGACTAAGGTTTCCATTAAGCTGTTTGAGACACATGAACAATATATATTTATGCAATTTTTTCCTCACTCCTATGGAAAGGAGATTTATGTATGAAGAATTTAAAAGCAGCAGGGACAAGCACTGAGAGTATGACAGATATCATACAAACTGAATAGTACAGTTAAGATTGGTGCATTCACTTCTCACCCAGATATCTAGCCTGCCCTTCCACACATACCATTGCTCAAAATGTTAACTTCCCTTAAGCTAAATGTTTAAATACATATTATCTGAAAAATCTGTAGATTTCAGCTATTACAGGAATAATTTTTGAACGAAACTGTTCATTTCCCCCCTCTTTATCAGCAGTTTTCATCATGCTCTTAATGTAAACCAGAAACTGCAGAATTATTCAGCACAGATGGCAGAGCAATAAAAATCTGGACATTTTTCATGTGCATGTCTGTCTCTGGACTTATTTTATAAGCATATGGAATAGAAACCACTACATACTGCAGTATGGTAACACTTGATAGTGATAATTGAGAATGACTGTTACTTGAGTATAATGTCAAGGGTTGTTTGACATAAAAGAAATGTCTTGAAACAGGTTATCTATCTTGGCACCATACTTAACTTGTTCTACTTCATCTGGTACAGTAAGAAATCCATCTGCTGTTTTAAATATCTTCAGTGTTGAGGCTCAAGATGGTGATCTCAAGGACGAAACACCTGAATCTCTCTTCCAGTCAGCTGAAAGGAAGGAGGGGGTTTAACTTATGGGAATTAAACTTTTCTACAAGATGGACTACAGAAATTAAATTCTGCCCTCCTAAAAGAAAAATACATCTTGCTATATGACTAGGCATGTACTACTGTTATTTTGGAATAAGAAAGAAAAAAAGAGGATTTAGAAACCATTTTAGGCCAGCAAGTCACAGGAGTTACCACAACAAAGAAAGACAATGCAGTACTGTAAAGAGATAGCCAAGTTAACTTTAAGCTGGTTGGTCACGTATTAGACATTTATATTAGAAGGCTATCCATGACAGCAGGGAATGGAGTGTTAACCAGCTTACCTGCTGAGAGCCAATTACTCCATACCAAAGTCTTGTATTGCCACTTCTGATACTTCAATGGCTAAATTAGAGCTAGTTCAAAGTATTCCAGTGCATTATTTCTAAATAATTTTTTAACAGCAGTTTTTGAGATTGTAATGCATATCACAGTGATAATTCCTACATATTTTCTAACGTTTTAAAAAGAAAATGGGGGTTAGTCCAAACTTGAAAAGCTCCCTCAAATTAGGAGGTACCAATTGCTGCAAATCAAGAACCATTTGAAATACACTTGTAAGAAAATTAGTTTATTCAGTCTTTCAAGTTGTAAATTACATTTTTTAAGGGATTGTTATGAAATTTCTCATATAGCATTTGCATATATACAGCTTCCTTACATTTTTTTAATGACTTCTGATTGATTCCTGGTGTTAGAATAATTTAGTTTATTGTGTAGCTATCAGATGATAATTTTTAAAAACCTGACAGAACTCAGAACCATTTGCAAGTCATGAGGTATCCACACTTTTTTTTCCATCTGTCTAGCCCAACTAAATCCAAACTTACTCTGAAAGAGTAACTGTCACACAGTTGTGCTTCTATGGCATTAAGCACAACTGTACTTCAAGAATCTGGGAAGAACTGAGGTGGCACTACTGAGCACAAATTATATTACAAAAAATGAGCTTCCATTAGACATTATCAATAACTAGAAAAAGAAAATTTTAAGAAACATAAAGCTTTTAAAGAATAATATTCTAAGATTTCTCCTGTGTACCAGTATGATTGCAGTTTTTCTTGTTTAGTTAAAACTGAGCACACAACTGCTGCTTACTATTCTACTACTCTAATACAGGTTATTTAACATACCTTACATAAGGTCAGTGAAGGTTTTGGCTAGGATTTCTGCAAGTTCTGAGTACCTGCCATTCCTCTGAAACCTAAACTTCTGGTATGTGAGATTTCTAAAGAGCCAGTCTGTGACTTCTGACACAGATATTGCTGTAGGCTGCAGATGCAGTAGTGGTACTTCTCCTTAAAACACTAAACCCTAAAATAAAGCAAGAGCAGAAGTAGACACATCCTGGTGAATCAGGATGCTTGGAAATGCTCTCGGAATACTACAGATCAGACGTGAATAATCGCAGTACCCAGCAGATCTCATATGCTCCCAAAAATAAAACCTGGCCTGTTCCACAGCTCTACCAAAAAGTCAGCTTCCACTACAAGGTGCTTGCTGTCAAATTAGTTGCCCCTCGAGGAGTCAAATTATATGCTTCATAACCTATGTTTAAACCTTTGCTGCTACATGATCAGGCTATTAACACCATCCACTCACACATTCTTTGAGATTTGGGACAATTCCACAATTACTACACTCTGGCTGGTGTTAAATTTCAGACCCATTTACTCTGTATTAATTACATCATGTGAGTGTATGCTATGACTAACCTCTTACTGACATTACCCACAGCACATAATACATATATAGGACCTCAGTGACAGAGTACTTTTTTTTTATGCTATACTTTGTCTGACAACTATTAGTGCTTCAGTTCAGTAATTTCTAAAGTAGTGAAAGAAACAGCAGCTAGTTTACAGTTACTCTTAACTTCAGCTTTAAGAAGTACTCACGATAGAGAGCATTATATAAAATCTCATTATTACTCTGCTTCGTTTATTATTCCACTCTGCCTGTGCTGTGTCTCCTTCTCTCCTGCAAGTGATAATAAGAACATGAAGAGGGACTAGGAATGACATGTAATAGTATATAAAAAGGCAAGTTTGAAAGAACAAGGCCTAAAATTGCTCTTCACTAGCGTCATACACATCTTTGCTTCTTGCCATATTTTAAGCAGCAAATGCAAGCCCTAAATCATGTTTCTTAGCTCCCAACCAGTGAATTTAATAAGAATACTGGAGTACCTTAATTTGATTTCCTCAGATGGTGTGAAAAGGAAACATATAAAAAAGAAAAAAGAGTGTAATGACATTTCCTCTCTGTGCCACTTTCATATCTACATGTCCTTACCTGTAAAAAGTTTCAATATTCATGTCCTATTTTAATAATCAAAGGAACTTTTTACACCATCAATGATTTCTTCTTAAGATGAAAATAAGAATAATTTCTGATCTTCTAGCAGAGTGTGAATGCACTTCCTTAATTAGCCAGACTTCATCTAACATCTGACAAGACTTCCCTCATCATAGGAAAATTGACTTGGGATTATCTTCTGAATTCACATTTGCAATCAGCAATAAGGGGCTAGAATTGTGTGCTACCCACCAAAATCATATTCTAATTTTTGTCACTAAAAATAAGCACACATTCTCCTTAACAACAGGAAGTATGAATCCTTTGGTTTAGTCGCTTAATCACTATTTCACTAACTGGTTGTGACACCTGAATTCCTTCAGATGCTAAAATGAAATGTTCCATGCTAGTCAAGCAGAACAGTATTTCACAGACTCAAGGATCCACTTCTGACTGCTCATTAGGTGAGTTTTACTTCATGCTTTCTCTCTCACCAGTTCATAGGTTTTGCAGTACCTCCCTTCATCTTTTAAATACATACCTTACAAAATGTAAATCTATAAAGTATCTAGTGATTACCACATCTCACCTGCTGCTGTCATCATATGGCCCAGAATTAACCTTCAAAGTGCTTCTTTGCTACCTCAGCTTGAGTAACAAAATCCTTGAGACAAGCACCAAGGCTTGCCTTCAGTTTTAGAGAGCTTGCTTTCCTTGCAATCAACAACAGATTAAGAATAAATTATTAATAATTCTGTCTCTTTCAGACCTTTAGTTATATTGAGCAGAACTTTGGTAAAGCCAACAGATGTCTCAGTTCAAACTGAAGGAGAACTGCATCTCACGGTAGCAGCTTTACTATCCTCATCATGAATTTTGGCAAGCTGACATGTCAGGGATGTAGCTACAGGCACACTGTGAAAACTCAAAGAAGGTAAATAGGTACAGATGTTGTCCACCCCCACTCAAAAGAGCAAATGCTCCCCAGGGGCTGAACATATATGCTGGTCCTTATTCAGCAGAGTTAACTTCCGTAACATATATTCAATTATTTCAACTTCGGCAGGACTGTTCAGTGTATTAGTTTAAAACTTCAGCCTGATGAGATTTAAATGAACTAACCCAGCTAAATAGAAATGGAGCGTATGGCATTACCAGAGTATTGCCTCAAAAATCTGAAATCTTCCATCTTCTGAATAATTAAAACAAAGATACAATGTAATTATAGGCCAACAACCGTCTGACTAAAGCTTAACTTGGGACAACTATTGCCATCTACATTTTCATTATTTTTATTTCGATAGCTTAGATATCCAAACGATAAAAAGTATAACCTGGCCAGGATAGTGCTCCACTGTCTCTGTTGACCACCCAGATGCCAGAAGGTCCATTTTCCTTGTTATTTCTTAGAGTCGAGTTTTCAGTCAAATTCCTTTACCTCCAGCTCAAAGGTCTGCTGCTCCTTCCGCAGAGGATAAAAGTGTCCCTGATGCCAGCCTTCCCCCAGGGACACAAATGAGCCAACCCTGGCAGCTCTGCTTGTGCCGGTAGGGCTGCAGCAGTGCCCAGCCGCAGGGGCCCCTTACTCCCAGGTGGTCTGTATCAGACTGGAGGCCAAGCATGGATCCCACAGTGCGGCTCCCCCAGAAAGGGAACCGAACAGTGCTTCCTCACACCTGCTCCAGGCCTCACTGCACTCACCGGGCGCTGGGTTTACCTCCCCGAGACTATGGACACTGTCCCAACCACATCCCCGCCTCACGCCATGTTCTGCCTAGGTTCACCTCCGTCCTTCTCCAGGTCCACCTCCATCCTTCTCCAGGTCAAACCCTGCGCTTTGCGGCACCCACAAACCAGCTATATCTTGAGGATTTTTGAGGAGTTGCAGATTTCCTCTACAAAGAAGATGGAGGCTCCCTTTTCACAAGGTGTCACGTGGAAAAGACAAGGGGTAATAGGCACAAGTTACTCCTGGGGAGATTGCAACTGAACATAGGAGGAAAATTTTTCACAGTGAGAATAATTACCCATTGGAATGATCTCCCCAGGGAAGTGATGGATTCCCCAGTGCTGGGCACTTCGACTGGACAGGGCACTGGGGCACCTACTCTAGGTCATGATCCACCCAGTAAGGTTGGACCAGAAGACCCTTCCAAACTGCATTCTGTGACCGATTTATTTTGCTGCTGTCGTGTCTGGATTTTGGTTTATTCTGTTCGAGGCTCTTGAATTGGTTTTGTTGCTGGGACTGGAAGGATTTCTGAAGAGACCATTTGCAATTTCTTCTCTGCCAGCTCTTGTTGAGATCTCCGGCAGCTTTCAGGAATTCTGCATGGCCTCGCACAGGGTCGCGCTGAGGCCTCAAAAAATCGGTGCTCGTTACTACACGCAACTTCATTTTCAATTACAGCTGGTTCGGAACGCACGCTCCTCCGCCGCGCTCAGCGCCGGGCAGGGCAGCCCGCGCCCGCTCCCCCCTCAGCAACCCTCCACAAGGTTAAAGTCCAGACGCGACAGCTCCCCTTTCCACGCGCGGCTCTGAAGTGGCCGCAGTCGCAGTCACAGTCACAGTCACAGTCACAGTCCCAGTCCCAGCCGCGGCCCTGCCCCACAGCCAACGGCACCCGCTCGGACCGGGGGCAGACAGGACGGCCCCCCACCCACCGCAGCCCTCAGCAAGCACCCGCGGACACGCCGCCTCCGCAGGCAGCTCACGGGCAGCCCCACCGGCCCCTCCCGCCACAGGTCACGTACCGCGCGCAAACCGCGGCCCCGCCAGCTCCGGTCCTGCGGCAGCCCACGCTGCGGCAGCGCCACCTGCTGGGCGCGCTGCAGGCGCCGCCTCGCCGCCGGCTCCGCAGGCCCCCCCCCTCCCAGCTGCGGTTGTGCTCCGTTCCCCGCCGCGCCGCGCTGTGCTTCGGGGGCGGGCTGCTGCTCCGTGCCGGCTGGTTACCGCCCGCGCCGGTCGCCGCTGTCCGGTAGCGGCGTGGCCGAGGTGACCGCGTGGCTCCCGGCGCGATGGGCTGAGGGAAGCCGCCGTCCTGCTGCGCCCTCCTCCTGGAGGAGCCCTGCTCCGCAGCCGGACGAGGCGTCCCGGGTACAGCCGTGGGAAAAGGCCATTGTTAGGAACGCTGTTAGGAACATTCTTAGGAATACTTAGGGGAAATTCAGGGTGGACAAGTGACACCGTTTTCTGTGGAGCAGGCAACTTTACTATGTGGCTGGTTGCGTTGGTATTTTCATGCTTCCAGTCAGGTCAGTACAGTATAAGACTCACACGCAGAGGAGAGTCGCTGCTGGTTCCATCAGACATATGGTTGGGGGGTTTTGATCCACTTGACACCCACTGTACTGTTTAGAGCAACGTGGTCTAGTGGAAGATGTCCCAGCCTGTGGCAAGGGGCTGGAACTGGATGGTCTTTAACGTCTCTTCCAACCCAAACCCTTCTGTGATTCTGTGAAATTTCTGAGACCCTTGAGAGTCAAATATGTTTATAGTTAATTCCATTAAGTCAATACACCTATTCCTAAAGTGAAGGAAATACTTTCCTAGTACAGGTTTAAGTCTTTCAAGTAAGATTACCAGATTTACGGCCAGCTTTACAGATTGTAAGGGGGGACATGACTGTTGATCATCTTTTTTCAGGTGAAAACATCCTGAACCCGAAGGGAAGAGCAGCAGTTCAGTCCATGCCCTATTGCCCTGACATGGGGCTGCTATGGCTGATGACCTACCAACAGCACTGTAGCTTCTTGCCCGCTCAGCAAAAGGGGACACGCACTGCCAGTTACTGGCAAGGAAGGGTGAGGAAGAGGGCACCACAGACAGGCTTCAAACCTTTTCTTGTGGCTGGAACAGTCCAGGATCACTCACTGCATTTGTGCTCAGGTGCAGCCCTGGCAGCACTGTGTTAAGAACACCCTCAGTATTGCTTCAGCACAGAGGCAAACCCTGGGTGTCCTGCTGTACCGGGTCAATGACCTGCACAAGCTACCCTGAGCCACCCGTTCACACTCCAGTGCAGCCCTGGCCTTTCATCCTCTTGGTCTTGCCCCAGTTATTTCTTTGCAAAACCACAGTTTTTATTTGAGGGAACGTGAGGTACTAAAAAAGACTGAATTTTTGCTTGCCATGGGAAATGAGTAAGCTGCTCTTCTTCCTATAAGGACAAACAAAATAAGCCTTTGGTTTCATTTATCTATATGCATCTTCAACAAAGTTGTCACTGTACCAACTCAGCATATACTCACTGATACAGTTTTTGTTTCCTTCTTGGACCTTTCCTGGTCCACAGTCATTCTCAGAGATCATCTCTGAGGCCTTTCCAAATTCTTCAGCGTCTTTTCTGAAGCACTGAAATCAGAATTGGGCATAGCATTCAGCAATGATCTCATCTTTGGTGCAGAAAAACCGAAATAAAACCCTCACATCACCTCCTGAGTAATATCTCTGTATGAGGACGGTGGAGTGAGGCTGCCTATATGTCTACAGGACAATTATACTGGGTCAATTTTTAGCTTTCTGACCAGAAAAAAGGATTGATCGTTCTATTTAGTTCTAATTAGCTATTTAGTTCCAGAAGAGGGCCCTTTCTTCTGAAACTTTACCCATAGTGTTGGCATAGAAAGTCCAGGTCCTTTTTCTCACGTTGACCAATATATACTGCCTTTCACCTGAGTTCAGGTTTTCACCCGTAACTCATATTACTGACAGCTTGCAGGGCCTTCTTTATTGTGTGGTGCTAGGACTTGTATCATGGATGTGACATCCTGTGGTGCCAGGACATGTCAGTCTTACCAGCCAGTGTAACTCTTGTTGGGACTAACACAGATTTGCTCCTCATTTTCAGACATACAGTCAGTCACAACAAAGGATCTAGTTTAGTGTAATCATAACTAGAGGAAAGAAGCAACACCATTTAGTACATAGGCTAGAAATATTTATGCATTGTTCTGAAGAAAAACTGAAAGAAAAAAAGAAGTACCCAAGCTAGTGGGCAATAACAGGGTATTCACATGGTGAGATGGACAGTGAGCCTATGGATTTGTGCTTTGCCAGGAAGAGTTCATTTTTCTTGCTTTCAATTTAGTGGCAAAAATTTAACAAGAAGCCCTTCCAGCACTTTATATTTCTACAAATGTCAAAATACAAAATCTGCTGGAGATTCCAAGTGTTGTCTTACTTACAAGCAGGAATGACCTAGCCTGGGTACTGCTTAAAAAGAACCAAAAACCAGAAAGGAAGGCAGACAAAAGAAGTAGGTAATAATAATGAAAGATTTGTCCTAGAAATTGGAATTTTTTATTTCTCCTTTAGATAAGAAACTATACTATGCTACTTTATCTTTGCCATTCTCTTAAGCTCTTTGATATATGTCATACTTTAAGGAAAATCACTAACAGTTTAATTCATTTATGAATGCTACAGAAAAAATGGTCAAACAAGACATGGAAGGCAGGCAGTAGGATGAAGAGCATAGAGCCCTAATAATTAGAGATGGGTTAGTTCTTCAGATATCTTTTTTAAATGAGAAGGATTTTTCTTGACAAGTATAAAAGCACGTGACTACACAGTAGAGAGGCTAAACCAGGAGCTAGAAAATTCCTGGTAATAAATAATATTTAAAGCAAATTCATAAAAATCTTCATTTAACAATAGTCTGATTCACCTTCCTGCTCTGGAGAAAACCCCACGTTGATAGAAGAGCTCACATTTTTTTTTATGGTGCCCTAAAACTGATGTAATCTGTCCTTTCAGTCATTTGACAATGGCACCTAATAAGAGTGCCATAAATGTAATCTCCTTCTCATTTCTGTATTTCAGCTGATGCTTTTTACCATATGGAATGGTGACATGAGCTGTGTTGCCGGCAGCAGGTTCAGGGCAATGTTTTGTCAGCTTGTCCTCTTCCTCCACCCACGCCACAAGCTCAATAGAGGTTTCATTTCTCAGTACTACTCATTTGATGTTTACCTTGTTGAGCTGTAACTGAGAGATTTGAGACAGCCTGAAACAACCCTTTTCTTATAAAGTTGGGTCATTTCTCAGAACTAATTCAGAGGCTACATAACTCAATCTATTAAAAATGAAGCAAACAGAACCAAAATGCAGTGGCTGGGACCTCCGCAGAAGGAGCAGATAAAGGTGAGAATGAACAGCTCTGCGTTTGTGGGGAAATGGTGTCAATGAAATGTTGATTCAGCTTGGCTGTAACCAGAATAGTTCCTCTGTCTATACCTGTAGTCTTTTATCTCCTACTCCATCATATTGCCTTTAAATAACTTATTTAATTGAAGTAATATATCTTTTGGGTCACTTTCCTTGTGCTAATACATGATGAAAGACGTAAGAATCAAGTGAAGGAGGAGAAAGAAAGAGGCAGCTGTTACACTTTGCATTCACCGTCCTAATACATGATGGGAAGAATCTGGAGGCACGTCTCAGGCAAACAGCTATCTTACTAACATGTTGGAACATCAAAGCGAAAGCTCTCATGTACCATAGTTGATTTCCATTGCAAATACAAAGCTAACTCATTTATCCTGCAGTTTGTGCTCATGATTTTTTTAATTTAACATGTTTGTCCGAAGGCAGCCGTCATGTTGATGCCATGGTGCTGTGTCACACAAGCTAAGCCTGAGACGCCCCAGCTGGGCATCTCAGTATCGAAAGAATTTAGTCATGCCTCATACAAAATGTATTGTAGAGGAAAGCTCGCAGTGGTATTTTGCAAAATTGCAAGATCTGTTACTCTGGAATGTTACAGGTATTTTAAGAACCCCATATGGGCTTATCTAGTCTCCTTTTCCTGAAGATGGTCAGAATATACCTTAGTGGCAGATAGAAAAGTTTCGAGATGTACTTACTGGCGTCAGGATTGTCTGCAGCTCCAGTTGTTCTTCTGCATGAGAAGAGCTAAAGGGAAGCTGCTTTATTAGTGGAACCACCACTGGTGCCAAAGTTGACATCTAACTGAAATTTTATTGTAAGATCAGTTACAGGTCTGTCACAGTAAGATCAGTAAGGTCTGTCACAGAGCAGCAAGTCCGCTGAGTGTTGAAGAGGAAGTGCCAGTTGTAATGGTGAAGACCCGTGCAAATATACCCTGAAGCCACACAAAATGAAAAGCTTTATAACCGTTGAGTTTAACTTCAGTCATTGGCTATTGCAGGCATCTCACAGGTTCATGGAAATCAGGACTGGAAGGGGCCTTAAGAACAGGTTACAGTTGGGAAGATTTCCTCATGGTTATCCTAAATTTATCTTGCTGCAATTTCAATACACTTTTGTCTTGTCAGGGAACAGTCACAGTGGGGCTGCTCTCTGAGGGAGGATGAGCAAGGAGCCAGGGGTGACTCCAGCACAGGCAATGCCCTCACCAGCCCGGGTGCAGCCTTGCATGTAGCACATAAGCAGGGCCAGCAGAGCCAGGGGCTGCTGACAGACACTGATCTCACAAGAGAGAGGATGAGCCGGGGCCAGGTCCATCCAGAGCAGCAGAAGATAAGACAGGAGACAAAGCTGAAGATGCAATTGAAGACAAGACAGCAGTGTGAACCTGAGTCCATCTGGGAAGCCCTGTCAGAGAACTGGGGCAGGAGAATTCAGGGAGGGGCTCCCAGGTAAGGCTGGTCAGGACAATTGAGTGGTTAGTGCTGGCAGCATCCTGACTGCATTCACAGTGGAGATGGCGAGCAGTAAAACGCTTCTGTGGGAGATGCATCTGCTGGTTTTATAATTTTATTTGAAGTTGTACTCTGATACTCCTGGAAAGGAAAAGGAAGCGTGAAAATGTACTTTAAAAGGGTGTATGAGATCATCCACTCAGCTCTTGTGTTTGTTGTCATCCTGTTTCAAGACAAGCCTGCAGAAGGTTCATGTTTGGTTGTTGTTCTGTTGTTTTGGTTTTATTTTGTTGTGGTTTTTTTTTGTTGGTTGGTTTTTTTGTCGCATGGCAAGAATGAGCAATAAACTGTCTTTTTTCTTTGCTTGAACCACTTTACTCTAAATTTAGATACATGAACATGGTTAAAAAGCAGTCCATGAGACCTGTGCGTAGCTTGTAGTGCTATTTATCAAAGCAATTGTATAAAGATTACTTTTTTCCTTGAAGGCATTACCAAACAACTTGGGTCTTCAGTGTGGGAAAATCAGGAAAAAACACAACAGCATGCACTACAACTGGCCGCAGTTAAGATGGTAACACAGTTGAAACCCCAGACCTCTGTCACCTCCTTCACTTTATGCATCCAGGTATTGCAGCATGAGAATTCTCAGTACTGTATCTGAGCAGTAGGTCACACTTAATATTTTTTATATAGTCCAGGACCAACTGGTTTTTTTTAATCTGCTTAACACTATTAAATGTTCATACAAAAAACCGCAGGCTGAAATCAGATAATTGCCTCCCATCATCTTCCCAAGCTACCAGCTGCTCAGCTTTTCTTCCAAACTTTATCTATGAAATATTTAAGAGAGAAGAGTTCTCTAAAGGCTGACAAATATAAGTACAGTTCTAAAGTGTTGAACTGAATAGCAAAATTAATAATATGTAGTTTATATATTTTCCCATATATTTTAATTAAAGACCCCAGAGTGTCTCACAGTATTTTTTCTTGGAATTTGTGTTCCTCTTTCAAAGTGTACACAGAGCTATACCCATACTCACTGTGGGATGTTTCACACACCTTGTGTGAACGGTGCAAACAGAGTTATTTAAGAAAAAAGTATTTTGACAAGGAATAGCTGCGTACAGAGAAAAATGCATATACTTGGTAAATAGATCCATTTACAGTGCTAAAGCTTTGCTTAACTTGACTATTTCCCACATTTTCCGCCATATGTTTTATTAAACCAGGAACTTTTGAACCTTTGTCCCTGTAGGGAATTTAATTTAATCAAGGCTCATTCGCAGGAGCGACAGATACTATATCTTGTCTTAAAGTGCAGTCTGATTCTGCCTTGATGCTGCTGCATAATGGATGCATACTTTACACTACATTCCAGAGTGTATTTTTCAGCTAATATACTGTTCCAGCACTGTAGAAAAATCATCTGAAAATTGAAATATGTGTCAGTCAAATGGTAGAGATTAATAAAAATTGCTGCCTGCATGAAAAAACTAAACTAGGTTTCTAGCAAGTTGATATTTTATTAGCAGAAATAAGAAGTTCTTTTCTGAATTCATTCTTATATGACAAATTAACTTCTCTTACAGTACAGACATTAAATCATTTGAAGCTACCTTAACACAGTTCTCAACATCTGTGCCCTTGCTGAGATTACTTCAGTGCCCAGCAGCAGGAACGCTCCACTAGCTGGAAAAGAAACGGAGTTATTTATACAAAAATACTGAGCCACCTTTGAACTGGTTACTGGTTACTTTGAACCTGCACTGCATAAGGGAGCAGCTGAGATTATTTGGTTTGTGAAACCTTACCTCCTGTAGTTTCTGTCTCATAACCTGCAAGATAGATGACATTTTGCAGTGACACTTTTCAAGCCCAGATTCCTTACGTATGCATTTCTTTAGTGTTTTGGTGTCTTATTTTTGTTTGTTTTGTTTTAGTTTATCTAAAACTATCTCATTTATAGTTTGCCCAAAACACTCACACCACTGAAGTTTTCCATATCCCTATAACAAAAGGAAAACAGAAGACAGAAAAGAAGGTGATTAAATCAATCATGCCTACTGCAGAAGTTTGATTTTTGTCAACTGGGGAGGAACAGGAAGAGAGACAGGTGATGGGGACAGAACACATTTCCTTGTTTGTTGCCAAAGACTGCACTTTTAGGTTTGCTTCATTTGTCAGTAAATGATCTTTGAACATTGAGATTCTGGTTTCTTTACAAAATGATAGAGTAAATGAACTATTGATGATGCATCGTCAGAAACCATTCGTAAGACACTCATTTTCTTTACATAGTGAAAGTGGTTGATATGCATTATGATCTGATAATTTTTCAGAATCATCTAATGCACAAAACTTATTCCCATGTATATACTTCATCTTGGCCAAACTGAATTATTTGTTAATATGACTACGGTACTATGTCAGGAGCCTGTTGTTTAAGAAGGCTGGAATTCAATTTAATGAGAAAACACATACACAGAAAAAGTGTTTCTTTCCCCATTCTTAGTATAAAAAATGAATTATACACATTTATGAATAGTCAGCCAAACAGGAGCAAAGAATAACAGGAAGTGGGTCAGCATGATTACCAGTGACCTGATGCTTCAGGCCAAATAGATTTGACTGTCTACTTTGCAAAAAGCCTCCTCGTGCTTCTTCCTCTTAAAAAGTAGAGAGAAATTTCCTATAACTATAACCTTTCCAAGTCCTCTCAGCAAGGGCTGCAATTCAAGACCATTAGACTTGGCATGGGAAGATCTTCCCTGTTAGTCCCAGTTCTACCTACAATCGTTTGGAATAATCATAGAATTCTAGAATGGTTTGGGTTGGAAAGGATCT
The DNA here is from genome assembly GCA_017639245.1 of Myiopsitta monachus. Taxonomy (NCBI): domain Eukaryota; kingdom Metazoa; phylum Chordata; class Aves; order Psittaciformes; family Psittacidae; genus Myiopsitta; species Myiopsitta monachus. The sequence continues at coordinate 5,639,847 of CM029927.1, forward strand.
TAAGATCATCTAGTTTGAACCCCTTGCCATGGGCAGGGACGCCTCACAGTAGACCATGTCACCTAAGACTCCGTCCAGCTTTACCTTGAGCACTGCCAGGAATGAAGCATATATCACTTCTTCAGGCAACCTGTTCCAGTGCCTCATCCCCCTCATGGTAAAGAGCTTCTTCCTTATACCTAATCTGAACTTCCCTGTTTAAGTTTGTGCCTGTTATCCCTTGTCCTGTCACTGCAGTCCCTGATGAAGAGGCCCTCTCCAGCATCCCTGTAGGTCCCCTTCAGATACTGGAAGGCTGCTATGAGGTCTCCACGCAGCCTTCTCTTTTCCAGGCTGAACAGCCTCAACTTTCTCAGAAGTACACATATTACTAGATGGGGCACCCCAAGAAGCAGGTTCTCCCAGCACAGAGTGTCAAAGCACTATTTCAAACCACTCAGTATTTTTTGCACTTACTCTGAGCAACTGAACTAGAACTGTCTTTCAAAGAAAGATTAAAGCCAACTGAAAAAATAACTTGTGTACAGATACAATTATAGGCTGCAAGTATCAGGGAAAGACACTGTTTAGAATGGTCAAAGGGGGAATCTGAATAAAAAGGTGACACATGTTATTTAGGAATTCTGCATTACTAATTAACCTTTATCACTGTATAGTTTTTGCAAATGCTGTGATACAAAGCACTACATGGTTTCAAGAATCACATTAATATGTGTGAAGTCTTATGTACTTCATGTATTTTTTCTGAGTTTATGAGCCTATTGGGATAAACAAAATTTTTTAATCCTTGGATACTAGATCAAATACTTAAAGCATCTACAAAAGCTAAGTTAGAGAAGGCAATGGCCATACTAGCCTGTTCTGGTTTTAAGGGGAAAGTGGATTGCTATAGTAGTGAGAATCACACAGATGTCATCATCAGCGCATCTACCACTGAAGCTGTGTCCTACAGTTCTCCTTCATACTGGAAATTGATTTTTTCCTTTCTAGGCCTCAGTCTAGGCGTGTTTGTAGATAAGCTGTCATTCCAGGAGATGATGGTGAGAGCAATCCACTGGGTGAAAACAGTGCAAGGAAGTGGTTTCTGGACTGGTTACCTCTGTGCTTCTAGGGCGCCAGCAGTCAAAACTAAGGTAGTGGTTATTCTTCACCTGAGAAAAACCTTACTAAGAAACTGAAAAAGAGACCAGAAACTTTTGTTGTCTCTGTGTGACTCCGCTTGCTGTGTTTCTAATGCTTTCTCTGACAATGCTGGTTTCACAGCTTGCTCACTTATGTCGAAACCTCTGGCACCACATAACAAGCAGTCCTGAAGCACCAAAAGCAGGCTTCACTTTATACTGTAATCTAATTTACCTTCGTTTTAGTGGTCAAGTCTTCCGAGAATCCATGGGAAAAGGTCTCAAAACCTCTGAGAAGCGTGGCACAATTATTCTTCACTAGGCTTCCAAAAATTTGAGGTATATTTTCTACACTGTATTCAAAGCATTTGAGATTCTTTTCCTCTCTACCTACATTAGTTAGGTGCACCTTTCACTCCTAATGAAGTACTAAGTTGGGCATAAGCTGAGTATATGAAGCTAATGATGAGGCAATGATGAATTGCTCTTATTTCTACTTTGAATGGGGAGATGAAGTCTGCTAGAATAAAGGTAGTGTTTTTGGAAATGCTTGAGGGAGAGGAAACTCAGGAGTTGAAAACCCAGTGAGAAGCCAGGGGGATGACAGAGTGGTTTGTTGCCAACTAAAAATTAATCTGAGAAGACTCGTGTAATTTAAGGCAGGTTTCCTTTTTCTCATTGGATGAATTTAACCCTAATGAGAATTTTCATGACAGCGAATGAGACAGAGCAGAGGTTACTGCCAGAGTCCCATGTCTTTGCACATCCACCCAGAGATGCCATCTGCTAGAATATAAGAAAAAATAAAAAAGAATGCAAATATTAGGGATATAGTTGAAGGAAAATCATGTGAAAATTGTATTTATAACTTCATTGTTTTATCTTTGACATTATTTAATCTTCATCAGTAGAAAAAACTATTTTACAATTACTTTGTCTTTGCATTTTCAGGCTTTCAGATATTTCTGCTCAGATGAGCAATTACAAATAGCTAGTCTGGAAGGAAATAAAAGGGAAGACAGCACAAGTATAATACTAGAAAGCAGACACCTAGGAATACTGTTGAAGATTTTGTCTCCTAGTACTTCAGTATTTGAGGCGGGGAGGAAGAGTGCTATGAAGATTACATCTTCCTACTCCATTTTTTCTAACCACTATGCCCTTCAATCTCTGAAGCATCCTCCAAGCAGCAATTCAGTCTTAGTTTACTTACAAAGCATTTGAATGTAATGAATAAGGAGAGACACTTTAGTAACATGATAGACACACACAGACAGATCTTGCTGGCTGCCAAATTCACTTCATGCCCTGCAACGCAGGAGTGGCCAGAGCAGAGTGTTGGAGAATAAAGTCTCCACATGAGAAATTTTCACAGGCACAGAACTGTCAGCTTCAGACATTTGGAAATCGCAGCTCAGGCCTCAAAAGAGTGCTGTGGGGCTTTAGAAACTCTGAAACGCACTTAAGGGTAATGAATTCTGTGGTTTTGCTTTATGCTCTGGATTTGGAGGCTTGGCCTTGTTTTTTAATTTCTTATTTTTGTTTCTCTCTTACTTTAAATAAAAGCTGACTTTTTTTCCTAAATTTTATGGTCTAGCAGCTGGTCCCTGTGAATACTTCAGAAATTGCAAGGCTTAGGATAAAGTTGCAGGAGTTGGCATTGCATCCGGCCCAATAAAAGCTGCTTCCTGCAGAAGGAAATCCCTATCAGGTGTAAGGTAGATAGAAGACTGGTAACAGGAATATCAGACCAAGATGAAATATGTCAGAGAAAAATAAGGGAGTAGGTGAACTGAACTGCTTTGGTTCTTTTTATTGACAGGAGCACAAGTTCTGTCTCTTGAACCCTGTAACTCACAGAGGGCTTTCACAGATGGAGAGCCTTCCATCACCAGATCAGGCTTTTGCCATCCGTCTTGATCTCTCTTTTCTCCATCCCTGTGCAGTCCAAACAGGAAGGGAGAGCCACTGACACGTTATTAAATGAAAAATGTTCAGGAGAGGTCAGGAATGAAATCTGGGGACTGTTTATAGTTGCTTGATTGCTGCCTGTGTAGCAAATAAGGCAACCATACAAAGGTCACTGTGTCTCATCCTATTACATCAGTGCCCTTTCAAAGTACATTGTGTCCCTTCAAGTTGTGTCACATCAAGAGCTGGTCGAGTGCTTCATTGTGATTGATATTCATTGCCAATTTAACTTTCTGCTACTGGTACATTATTTGTGAACTGATTCTTATTCTTGGAAGCACATTTGTTATTTGCAAGAGTGTTTGAGCAATTTGCAGATGCTCCATTTGATCATGTTGTTATGAGAGTCACATAAAACAAGTAATTCCTTCTTTTTCTTGATCAGATGACACTCTTTTTAGTAGCAGAAAAATATTATTGAAGTGTGTGTATATATATTCATTCCTGAATAGCTGTAACCTCATTTAAAAAACAAAATGAAACCCAAAACACAAGGGAGTAAAAGGAGCCAAAAACTTTGTCAAAGAAGCTGAAAGTGAGCATGAACTTGGAAGATTTAAAACATTGACTGCACTTTCAGTGTATGCTTGTAAGCTGGGGTATTTTTGCATGGCAAAACCAATTAAAAAGCCAAATCCCTTCACAAGTTACATTAAGAGCAAAACTCGGAATTCTCCGCTAGAGGACTCTGTCTTCTTCTAAATGACACGCTCAGCTTTCGAGCACAGGACCGTGCCCTTTGGTCATAGCTATCAGAGTGGTTAGTTTATAAAAATGTGTGAATGATGTCAATGCTGAGGGGCTTGTGTAAAGTCTCAAATGTTCAGCCTTTAGCTTAAAATGGTAAAAGATTTTCAAAGCAGCATCCAAATCAATTAACCAAGCTGTGAGATTGAACCGAGGTGCATGGAAAATCTCACTCTGTTTTGACACTTGCGTAATATTTTATACATACTGTTGCACTCTCAAAAATATCTTCACCTTCTTCTGTCATTCACACTCAAAAATTTATCAAACATGATTCGCACCCATGATCAGGACACATTGTTTTATTTTGACTTTGGTTAGTGTGGGAATATGTTAGTGCTTAATATAAACTATTGAAACACCAGAGAAATAAAGTGTGGCTTTTTCTTAGCACCCATTTTCGCGTTAAACCCACCCCATTTAATGGCGAAATGCTAATGTCCCCCATCAATCTGCTCGTACCTGGCCACGCGTTCCCTCTGCCTTTCCTCCAGCAGACCTAATGATTGCGCAGCTGCGAAGTGAGCTGGATTAATCAGCTGGCTGAACAGAAAACAGTCAGGTAGGCAAAGGGAGGCAGAGCACTGGGTCCTGTGCCAGGGAGCCGGAGGTCCCATGCTGCTGGCAGAGGGCTGGCTGGGAGGGAAAGAAAGGCAGAAGAGGAACTTGTTTTCAGCAGCACTTTGCAGTTGCACCAGATTAGGTGCAACATGATACGGCAGATTTTCAGGCCACTAAATATGTCATGCAAACACCACTTCAGTTTTCATTTGTTTCACTTCTGAAACTGAAGTTAGGTCACATCCAGGCTTCTGATCTGTAATGTTAGATTCACACCCTTTCCTGGAGTTCACTGGGTTCACAGCTGCTTGGTTTTATGCAGCCACAGAACAGGTGGCCTGAGAGAATTAGACCAATAAAAGATGTATAAGTAAACTTGGGTTCGCTTTTTCGACTCCTCCTTGTGAACGTTACAGTCACACGGCTGTTCACTGTGAAACTACGAACTCTAGTATTCAGGGGATGCAGTCATTGAAAATAGATTGTTAAATCCATAGGCTTGTGAAAACAGTCTCTATATTGCTTATCTAGTAGACTAGAGACTTACTTGGACAATTTCTACTATAAGTATTCGAGTTGTAATATATTCTTACACACATACATGGTGCACTTACGTTAGAAGCCAGATCCTCTCTCACTAAGAATATGTGTTGAATACACAAACACGGTGTGATGTTGTGATGTTTTGCTTGTGTATAACAGATTTGTTACCATGCCCTGACTGGAATGAATGAGAGAAATAATAAGTATTAAAATAAAACATGAAACTACGACAAAAAGATGATGGTTTAACATCCGCTGTATTTTTTGTCTTTCATGGGTGATATTTTATATTAACATAAAATAACTTTACAGATGTTTATGCTTTTGGTAGCATAATAAAATGTGCAAAATATTTACTACTAAGCATGATTTTCTGTCTCTTCCGTACTGGCTTCTGAAACGTGCTGATAAAAAGCATAAAGACTTTCAGTAGGCAGACCTAAGCCCAGAGAAAGCAACTAGTACCTAGACCTTACTATGCTGATTAGGTATCTAGCCTTTCTACTGGATGCACTTAAGAAGAAGGTATCTTTGATTCTAAAAAAGTAGACTGATGATTACCTTAGTATTAGTTTCTTGATGGTATATGACATGTATGTTTTATAGAATTGGCACAGCTTAGAAAGGGATGCTTGTATAGATAAATGCTATGAGATCACAGAATAAAAGATGGCACAGTTCCACAGAACAATGCAATTCAATTGCAAGACCCTGGGGTTAAAAAACCTAAGAACTACCTGTTATCTACCTACTTTCATATGAGCAGGTAGTTGTGTTATCTAAATTTCACATTCTCCATTTCTTTTCAAGACAGACATCTCAAGGATCTAGATTATGACAAGGGCCATGTTCCCATGCAAGGGAATATTTGTACTTGAGATTGCTCTCTCATTAACTTTAATCTGAACCGTCTGCCTGTTTCCTGCTCCACAGTGCTGGATGGAGAAAAAAAGGAGAGGGGGAAACCTGTGCTGTAAAATTCCACTTGCTGGCAGGCACTAGCTGACTTCTCTCACAAGGAGAGAAGGCATCATGGTGTACTGCTAATACAGGCCTACTGCAGAGGTATGTCTGAATCGATTCTTGCTGTGTGACTCAATACAAGGTTTAATTAATAACTCTTTACCTAACGCCCTTCATATGGCTTTGAAGCTTCATACTTTGCCATGGTAGCCACAAGTAATGTCTATTTCCATCCATGATGAAAAGTTCTGGGGAAAAAACCCAAAAACCAAACAAAAAATAAACCAATCAAAACCCCACCAACTGTAACAGTCCTGGTAGTAATTTTAGCTGGAGTACTGGTGGAAATAGCTGAAGTTCTTGAGTGTTAAATTAAGGCAGCAATAATCAGAATGAGTTAATATAAAGCAGACTATAAGGATATAACAAGCCATTCAGTATTGTCAAAATACATTTTAAAACTAGCTAGATAGCATACACTAAGCATTGCGGTGTCTTCTCAGGTAATGTCTGTCAGGTACAAATGATAATCTTATTATGGAATAGAAACAAAATGGTTCAGCACGTATAAAGGAATGACTGAAACCAAAGAAGCAGGAAGAATCATCAGTGATTTAGCAGGAATCTCAAAAAATAGATATAGTCACAAAAAAAATGTAAATGGGACTTAATGGCAGTGTTTTGGAAGAAAGCACCTACTTTCTTGGACAAACTGATAAAGCTGGATAAAATGGTGATGCTTTTGGACTTGGCATCCCTTAATGCCAAGTCCAAAAGCATAATGTTTTTCCCAGCATATTGGCTGACTTAATAAATGATATGTCCTTTCCCTTTCCTCATTTGTATCCTTAGACCACCATAGTTGTAAACAACACTAGTCCTATTTTGGCAAAATATTACAAAGTAGAATAATGATCTCTTCTACAGTGCTAAGTATCAAAATGAAAATGAGAATACACACTCCCGCAGAAAGTAGTTCAGTCATGAAGATTTTAATTCATCATCTGTGACTTCTTTCCTTTTACTTCTTGCTATGAAGGCATCTTTCTTTCTCCCAGGCGCATGCAAATTAAGCTATTTCCAGATTATGGTAAGTGGAAGGGTCCCAGTTTCTAGGTAAAAATATCAAATCTTCATTTTCCCTTGGAAGCAAGGGTCAGTGTCTAGTTTCACCTGCCTTAAGATCTATAGAAGTTAAGCCAAAAACAATAGAAAAGCACAAATATGTCATCTAACAGTAGTTATCTACACAGACTCAGCTTGGTGCTGCTTAGTGCTGATTGCTAGTAGAATTTTGGGTGTCAAATTCTTGGTCATCCAGCTATCTCAGGCCTTGCCTTCTGATGTGTAAACAATCATCCAATATATGAGGACTGTGGCTGCCACCTTCAAGTCTCTGGCACAGTGGTGATCAGAGTAAAGCATTCCAGAAAAGCACACTAACCCCATCAAGTGAAATTCCCCAGGGTCTGTGAGCATTCATACCACTTCGTCACCTGCTCCAAACACAGTTCTTTGACCATGCCCCTGCCCCATATATATTTACGACAACATACACACTACTAAACACTTCAAAGCAATCCTCCTTCCCTGTCTTGCTCTCATAAAAATATCCCTCTATAACAGGTTTTTCTCTCACAGGCTTCTCTCTCTGGAGACAGGATGAAGGAAGAAAGAAGTGTCAGATGCTAGCTGTTTTGGTGAGAAACCACTCAGGCACTATGATGACGAGGGCATTATAAAAGTCTTATGTGGAAGAGAATAGAAAAGGCTTATCACATGTAAAACCAGAAGCACAATCAGTGTAACAACTGCATACAGCTTGTTTGCTGCACCTTGATCAAGCTTCTTGTCCTCTGGCCAAGTCACACCATTTGTCCTGGCCCGCTGTTGACAATGGGATGGAGAAACATGCCGGGTGAGCACTCTGTCAGAGAATGTATACTCTGTCTTCCATGTCCTAAAGCACTCAAGGGATTAAACAATAGGAATCACAGGCAGAATTAGCATTTTAATGGGGAACAATGAGTTTGAAAATTCCCATAATTTGGCCTTTGGGCACCATCTGAAAAAACTGCAGGCACAGGGGGATGGAGACAGAGAGACGGAGAATGTGCTCTGACCAGACTAATGCGAAATTCAGCCTGTGTTTTAATGAGGGATGGGCTAACATAAGTCAATGCAGCTGACCTTGCTGGAGACACATTTTCTTCAGCCAAATCCTGACATTTCAGACCTGCTTTCACACGTTCCATGAATAGATGTCATTACTCATGATCACATTTATCATTACAAGTCTAAAACAGTGAGGTGTCAATGAGAGGAAGGCTTAAAATAGGTTTTAAAACTTTCCCCCTCACCTCCCCAGAAAGCACCTGACATAGGTTATTATGTGGCAATGTGTTCTAAGAGGGGAAAAAGAAGCCAAGCTTCTGACACTGAAAAGTGTTTCTCAGTGATGCTATCCTATGGAGACCAAAATTTTCTATTATCCCATTCCCTTCCAGACTAACGTAAGACATTGAGCTGAGCTTGAAAATAGCCAGGTTTTCCCTGTACTGGGGATTTTATTCTCCACTGCAGGTAGCATCAAGCACACAGGGCAGGTCTTTCCTCCTGCTTTGGAGGAAAGCCAATGCAGTTTTCATGTATGGCAATAAAGTACATTACAAAGAATAGCTTGACAGTCAATTTCTGGATCTATTTGTAGCAAACTGTCATGGGATAGCTAGGGTGAATGGAAAATGACACAGTTACTGAGGTGTGGAGAAGGGTGAATACCTGGCATGCAAAACTAGAGGCTGAAATTATCTCCTTACAGATGTCACTCACCAAGCCTAAAGAGAGCCCAGCCACCCTGTTTCCAGGTGGAGGTGGCGACTGGAACAGCTCACAGGAGTCCTGCCCATCTTATGCTACACGGTGCCTTACCCTGCTGCACCAGAATGGCTTCATTCGTTCCCCCCAGCAACCAGATCCTGGAAAATGAGTTTTGAAAAGAGCGCTCCTTCTTTTGTAGGGTTTGGGCTTTGTGGGGTTTTTGAAACCCTATTAGCTCTCAGACTGCTTCACAACATGGCCAGGTGCATGGCGGTGCCACCACACAGGGAGGGGGCAGAACTCCATGGCACAAGGCAGAAATGAGCGGGAACTATGAGAAAAAAAAGGTGATTAAGAAAATACAGGGAAGTATTGCTGTCATGTTGCTTCTGTGGTGACTCCTAAATCTGGTGATAAATGCTGTGTTCTGGGAATAGGAGTCAGACTCTCAGAACTGCTTTAAATAGTTTTTTTTAATAGAAAGGAAACTGGCGTTTCACAAATACTAAATCCAGCTATTTGAAAATTAACTTTTTTAAAACCCTGCATCTGTTAATAGAATTCTCTGTCATTTAGCCAAATGCAAACTCAGGTGAGTAAGATTGCCAGTTATCGGTATAATTTTGAAAGAAAGGTATTCAGAATTAATTGCATGCTTCACTTGGAGAGCCAGTCTCTATCACTTTGTATTTGAAGTGCCATCTTATATCCAACTGAAAGGATTATGGCCTTTTTTATGGAATTTTCTCATTGGAAAAAAATAAAGCCTTAGTAAAAAAAAAATCTAGCCTCCCCAAATTAAATCTGTCATTTACTTTTTGATGCTGCTCCATCATGGCCATCAGAAGTCAGGAGGACTGGAAAACTTAACAGAACGTTGTTGAGGATGGTTGGAAAATTGCTAGTTCTGAACACATGTCACGGACGCATGTAGTCCTGGCGGAAAAATCGCTTATTGTTCCTTTTGGAGATGCAAAGATCCTGATCATCCCTACATAAGAGTGAGTGCTATGTGTGAGCTGAACTACCTTCCCATTATTTACGTACTACTCAAGTGCAAGCCTAGAATCCAAAGGGCACTGATGGATCTATTTTGCTTTCTCTAGTGCTTGCATTACCCAAGTGATAAAGTGCACTATGCCTTCCTGACAGTGGAATGGTATCTAAAATGGCTTATGTGATGCAGCCTGTGATGTAGAAAGCTTTCTGTAGGAACAGATAATGCCCACATGCATGCAGAATTTCACATTAACCTGTGTACATTTTACAGCATAAAACGCCAAATGCAGATGCCACTATGTAGACCAAATGAAAAGAGACATTGCCTGATTCTACAAACAATTTGACTTCCATTTACTGATCACAGATTCATAGATTTAAAAGGCCAGAGGGACCATCATGATCATTTTATCTGATCTCTTGTATTACACAGGCCGGAAAACCTCACCCATTAATTTCTCCTCCAAGACCATAACTCCTGCTTGTGTGAATTCAGTTCTTTCAGACACAGATTTTTTTCAGTGCCCAGTCTCATGTCTGCAGGTTGCAAGAACTGGGCCATTTTGTGCAAAGTCTGTAATTGTCTACTGGGGGGGATGGTTTTCGTTTTCTTTTTTTTCTGGGCTTTCTTAAAACTTCTGAAAGGTTTTGCCATCACCTCTGACAAATTAAGTCCTGCACTTAGTCTGTCAGCAGTTAAAAAAGCACAGCAGTACTTGTTTCTCCAACACCCACCTAACCCTTGGCCTTTGCCAATGAAGGTGCCAGGTTTGGTGGCAGTTTCTGTAATATGAAGAGTTCTCGGCTCCAAACCGGACAGACAAGTTAATTCCCTTCACATGGTCCACTGAACAGCCATCAGGTGGTGATAAATTTCAAGCTGCTGTTCACCTGCACTGGGTTCACTTTTGTAATTGTAACTGAAATATTGTAGTGTTCCAAGCTGAGCTTTATTAATGATATCTCATAACGACTCATTTCCCCCTTTTAAACTGTAAGCATAATTTGCCATGCTATATGCTTGTTAAAATAGAATAAAGATGTAATTTAGCGTGTGACATAGTATACCTATATTATTTCACAGAAGCATCAAGAATCATCAGCCCTTGTCTTTAGAAGTTTAAGATCTAAACTGTAGAATATGCCATGGTAAAGATCTTGTGGTATATTATCTGAAATAACACTTAAGATTGCTCTTGTCACTATGCTTTGATACCTTCCTTGCGTTTCCTGTAAATTAATCTTTAGTTTCCAACTGTTAATCTATGGAACTGCAATGTACAATATAAATGGGGCCTTTTAAAAATAGCACAGTAATGTAATGTATTAAAATCACAGTAAAGAAAAAAAGTCTTACCATTGTGCCAGAAATCGGTTCAATATGCTGGCTTAGTCTTTTTTAAATGAAATTGAATTGATGAAGTTAAATGCAGTTCTTGCGCAGAAAAAATGTGTATGATAAATATTTATGTGGTCAGCACTTTAGAAGTAACATATATTCACCATATATATCCGTGTGATCCAAATTTGGTATATCATCTTCACTATTTTTACGCATGATTCAAACAAGCATAAGATTGTAGTGAATGAAAACCAGAAAAAAAACTGTCCCATGTAAAGCCGCATCCATTATAAGGTAACAGTATGCTGTTACCTCTTTTGTCTGAAAGTTTAGGTAATTTTCAGTGTGACTTGGTTTAACTAGAACTGGAAATGAACAGTAGAGTGTTATCTTTGCTGATTATTTGTGTATTTTACACAAAGAATGTACCAAATCCATGCATTTGCACACAGGAAGATTCAAACAGGTGACATTTCTCTATGATCTCAGCCCTCTGCTACTTAGCTTGCAGTGCGGAAATCTCTCTGAAGGCTTTTCCCCCAGCCATGTTCCCAAGGTTTTAAGCTGCCTCTGTATTTTCTGCTGCTTCTTTTTCAGTTTCTCTTCCTCCGCTTCACTAAAATGCTGCTACTCCTGACCGTTTGTTCCTTTTATTTTGTAGAGTGATAGACCATAGTATTTTGCTTAACTATATTCTTATACTTGATCATTTTATTTCCATGCTGGAAAGCAAAGATTATTTTTGTCTCTGCTTAAACTGCTGTAAACAACTGCCCTCACAAATCCTAATGACTTCTTGCACTACAAAAGGCCATCAGGTGAAGCCTTTGACTATGGGTGCTGTTCCTATGCCTTGCTGGATTTATTTACTACTGGAATCCTCCAAGTGATTTTGTTTCATTCATGTCACAGCTGTCCAGTACAGACGCAGGTGTTGCATTTGGGCTCTGATGCTGCAGTGAGTCGAAGTCTTCCAGCTTTGGCAAAATCAGGGAACAGTTCCCAGCAAAAAATATATGTAGGAGGACACTTCTTTTGCTCCCATGAATGGGTTCAGGATCTATCTGCCTGTGGTGGGCAGGGGAGACCGGTTTGTAGGAATTAGGAAAATAAGGTAAATTACAGTCCAAAGATGGTGTTAATTACCTTAACTAAAACAAGAGCCTGTAATCTTCCATACTTACAAAGGTTTCGTATTGGTTACACAGTAGTAGCTAAATGCTTCTCCTGAAAGTCAGCATTGGAGGGAATAAGTCTAAATTTAACTGCCTACAAATCAACTGTCTATCCTATGCCTGGACTTAACAGAAAGATAAGTTTCTCACCAATGATATACCTTATTGACATAGTGCCTGTAACACCCCCTTATAGCCTAGATACTTATAAGCTAGATGCTTACCTTTAAGAAGATAAGGTGAATTGTATCCCAGCATTGGTGTTTATTTAAATGGCAGTCACAAAAACAAGCTGGCTTGGGTACCACAAGGAGTACCAGTATGTATGTGTGATACACATTTCTGATAGTCTGAATTTGAACATTTAGAGGTATAAAATTTTGCTTACCCTGGATTGAGACATTGCAAAGGAGCATTGTGGCTTAAGCCACTACTATTTCTTGCAATGTCAGGGACTGATTCTGCAATCTGTATTGACTTGAAAACACTGCTTTTGATTTGAGTTGCTACCTGCTATATCTGAGGTAACAACTGGCTTAGGAATGTCAACTGTAGGCAAAAATTAGAGGAATACTTTATGGTAAAATATTCCTTACTTGATTCTTTGCATCCTATTTCATGTGGCTGTAATTTTACCAATCTTTTAGGGTTATCACCTATTAAAATGCTGCATCTATCACAAGGCTTTTTCTCCACGTTCTTATAACAGCTCTGAAGTTATTTGTTTGTAATCATAAGAGCTGGTATAAGGAGAAGGGCAGTAGGCATCAGAGCTAATATGTGAAGTGTCAATCAGCTTTTGGATCATCATTTGCTACGACAGCATTGGGAATGAAGAAGAATGGCAGTCACAAATATATTTTAATGTGTCCTGCAATCTTGTGATTGATTACAGGAAAACCAGATTGTTTCATCCTTTTTCCACAATTGTTTTTTCTTAAATTAAATCCAGAGCTGCACCTGGGTCGGAGCAATCCCAGGCACAGCTACAGGTTGGGCAGAGAAGAGATTCAGAGCAGCCCTGTGGAGAAGGACTTGGGGGTGTTGGTAGATGAGAAACAGAACATGAGCCGGCTTCAGTGTTTGCACACAGCCCAGAAAGCCATATAACGGACTGCATCAAAAGGAGCATTACCAGCAGTTTGAAGGAGGTGATCCTGCCCCTCTACTCTGCTCTCTTGAGAACCCACTTGGAGTACTATGTACAGTTCTGGTGTCCTTGACTTAAGAAGGACATGGAGTAAGTCCAGAGGAGGGCCATGAGGATAACAAGGGGACTGGAGCATCTCCCATATGAAGACAGGCTGAGAAAGTTGGGGCTGTTCAGCCTGGAGAAGAGAAGGCTGCTTGGGGACCTCATAGCAGCCTTCCAGTATCTGAAGGGAGACTACAAGGATGCTGGAGAGGGACTCTTCATCAGGGACTATAGCAATAGGGCAAGGGGCAATGGGTTTAGACTTCAACAGGGAAAGTTCAGGTTCGATATAAGGAAGACGTTCTTTACTTCAGGTTAGATATAAGGAAGAAGTTCTTTACTGTGAGGGTGGTGAGGCACTGGAACAGGCTGCCCAAAGAAGTGGCAAATCCCTGGCAGTGTTTAAGGCCAGGCTGGACAGAGCCTTGGGTGACACAGTCTAGTGTGAGGTGTCCCTGCCCATAGCAGGGGGGTTGAAACTAGATGGTCTTAAGGTCCTTTCCAACCCAAACCATTCTATGATTCTATGATACTGTAACTGCAGAAGTGCAATAAAATACCCTCATGAAAGTAGTAATCTCTCTAAATCTTCACATTCCCCCCACCCCCAGCCACCTCATTTTATACACAAACATAGAACAAAATGATGCATAAAAGCAGCAAAACTGATTACCATCAGCAGAGTTTCCCTTTTAATGTATTAGGCCTTTAATCTTTTCTTAAATGTTGGCCATTAAAATCATTAAACTACTTACCTTCCGCCTGCCAATGTATATATTTTGAATGAACTGACTAAGGTTTTTTAAAAACGTTACTGAATCATTTCCATGGCCTTCCTGGTGTGTTTTTTAGTGTAAATTTTGCATTGTTTAATGAAGTCATCTCATCGCTTTCTGCAAAGCCAGTGGCTCCTGTAAACTGCCGGAACTGCTTCTCCCCTCATTTGTTGCTGGGAGCCTGGGGGTTCAGGAAGGTCCTCTGGGCCATGATAAGCAGGCAGAAAGATCTCTCGCTCTGAAGCCATCTACTGGGAATGGGTATGCAGGATTTCCAGTGCTACCTTTCACTTCCTTTTCAGGCTCATGAATTGAGTCTTAAGAATATCCACAACCAGCAGGTTAACTACCACTTAAATAAACATTATGACAGCTAATAATATAATTATTTACATACTTCTGAAAGGACTACAGCACTCCATAGGGGCAGCAGCAAACAGCAGCAGGTTTGATGGGTCCTTTTCTTTGCAAGACAAGTGAAATGACTGGCAGAGATTTTCCGAAGTGCTGGGGGGTCTTAGGAGACCCTTCTGGGGGGTCTCAAGGGAGGCACTGGCTTTTCAAAATGCCAGAATATCGGCTTTTTGAATATCACACTGCCTGAAGGAATCTCTATGATGGAGCTATCCCAAGTCACTTTTAATGTTTGAAAACACTGATCATTGACAAACTTAATGCTATGGATCCCAAATTAAGTGTTACCCTGTGTATCAGTGGGGTCAGGGTTCTCACACTAGACTTAAGAACGAGTGAGAAGCTTTCTTTAGCTTTTCGTTTAGTATAAATCTAGTACGACTGTCAGAAATTAATGATGCGGTCTTGAAATATGAATCATGGAAAATGAGTAAGATTAATTCTTTTACTAAATATGCCACATTCTGACCACAGTGACTTCTGCTCTCTGCTGTCTGCTCTCCCTGGAGAGCGGTGACTAAATACTGGGCGCTGTGGGAAAAATGTTTGGGTGTAGCAGCTGATGTTTGGGTGTAGCTGCTGAGTTTCTGGATACTCTGTGCTGATCTTGTGAACACTCAAGCAAATGAGTAACTTCTCACATTTGAGCAGTCCCACTGAACAGAAGTCACTTCTTCCTTCTATGTTTGCAAACTCCGGCATGTAAGTACTCAGCTTTCTCTAGGAACAAAATCTAGTCATTTACTTTTCATTTGTAACAGTCAGTTTAAATTTCACTCAAAACAAGCAACTGCGAGTGTGCCACATCAGTAATTGACAATTAGCCAACCCAGCCGAGATAGTGTATGAGTTACAGTAAGCATACATGAAAAGTTGCATCGGTCATTTATTATGAGCAAGATTGCCAACTTGGCCCATCTTCCTGCATAGTTCATGTGTTTGATACAAGCAATGAAAGACATTCCACTTATCTTAATTGCTTTACCTGTGTCTTCCATATTCCTGTAATGGTTCTTGGTCATTCAGCCTTAGAAATTAAATGCACTGGCTGCTATTATTTCCACAGTTATCAAGTATGTGCAGTTAGGTAGTATCAGTGATAGATATATGCTACCCTTTCACTTTTAAAACTCTGAAATTCAGCTTTTGCATTAGATTAAAAGTACAAGCACAGTTAGCTGGATTAATTTAGCTCCTGGCTGGCTAATGTGGCAAAGCAACCAAACCAAACTGGCAGTATAATCAGTTATCACCAGCTGTATTGATAACTGCAGTTTTCGTGCATACCTTATGTGTAAAAAACCTTGTATGTGACTGCAGAAAGTTTACTTTCAGTTAAAGTAATTGCTTTCTCTTCACAAAACCAAACATAGTTTAGAAATTTCTATAACAGGTATGCATAGCTATTAGAGATACGTGAGCACAAAACAGACCAGGTAACTTAGAACTGGTTACAGAAAAACCCTCCAGCAGCCCACATGAGTAGATCACATTTGCTAAGGCAAACATGGAAAAGCTAGGAATTACCAGAATTAATGTTGTTCATTTCGCCCTAGTATAGCCTTATGTATATATATGCATGGATGCTTGAATTTCATGGCCTCTGGTACCTGCATGGGCTGTGAATCAGGGTTGTGAAAGACAGGGGAATTTTGACTCTTAAACTTTTCTGAGATAAAGGGTTATTAGGGCAGTTTTACAGGATTAATAAAAAGTGTTACCATCCCCCTGTGCCCTTGTGTTTGGAGATGCCTGCCTTACTGTTGATGGATTGCTTTGGAAGAGGCACACTTCCAGCATCCAGAGTGCCGGTCCTACTTAGCAGAAGCCTGGCAATTTTGAAAAACAACACGACATTGGGAATTATAATGGAAAGTGGCACCCATGGTGATACAATGGCATGGAGGAATTTCTGTCTGTAGTTGTAGTCATTTGGGTGTTTCTGTGCCAGATTGCTCCAAGAGTGAGGCTCTTGGAAGGGTTTTCCAGCTGTTTGCTCTCTCCTGCTTCCCCTGAACTGCAGTTTTTGAAGTGCTCAGTTGTGCTCCATATGTGGCTATGCTTGAGATTGTTCATTTTTTCCCTGATTTATTTGGAAAAAGAGGATGATGTCTCTGATTAGGTTCAGAGAGTGTCTCCAGAAAAAGTTGCAGGAGCTTGGCTGAGGGGCTGCTAAATTGCGGTGGTCATTGACATAGCAGGTGTGGGACAAGGGAGAGATCAGGAACCTGTTAAGCTGGCTTTTCCATTGAAAAGATTATAATGTGGAACAAGCCATTCATTTTTACTTGTGCTCTCACCTGTAACTTTAATTCACATCTCTGAAGATACAGTACAGTGCTATTACTCAAACAGCAGTCTCTCATCTAGCTCATGAGCACATTTTACCTAAACCTCACCTTATCTTCAGGCAATCCACTACCACTTTCCATTACCATGCTCTCTCAGAAAGCGGCTGCAAATCATGAAGGCAGAGCGAAACCAGTATATTACTTCCTGCTGATCAGATCTCAGTAAGAATTAACAGAGCTTAGAAGAATTTCCCAGCAGACCATTGTAGAAATTAATTAAGTACTCCTTCTCCACTGGATTAACCAAAACATACTGTTTCATTTAGCAACTAGAACTTCTTTGATATGCAGATCAAGTGCTGCAACCCTGTCCTTGCCAGGCTCAGGGCTCTGCTGAGCTGGCAAATCCCTGATCCCATCCTCATCCTGTCCCCATCCCAGGGGATGCCTACCTGGCAGGCCCCATGGTGCCTGGGGATGGCCAGGCTGTGGTTGACCCTGGTCACCATCCCCAGCACATCCCAGCTCACCTTGCTGGGGTTCACAGAATGGGCTGGTCAGCGAGGGAAGCACTACACTGCCCTGGCAACCCTGTGGCCCTCTGCCTTGCCCAGGTGCCCTGATGCTGCCTCCTGATCCAGCTCCATAGCCCCGCAGATGGGCCTTCCACAGACCAAGCCTTTTGATGTCTGATTACATTAACAAACTAATCAATTTTGTTTTAAAGACAAGCTGAGGCTGAAGCTCAAAAGATGTGCACAACACGAGCTTCTCAAAACCCCTTCCAAATACAGCTAATATACCCTGTGAGCGATGTTTTCCATAAAAATGGTCACAGAGCTGGAAAAGCGTGACTTCAGGACTTGTGAAGGAGGCTCAGCACTTCCTGAAAACAGTGAGGAGGTGTCAGTTTTGTAGGTGACACTTGCCAGCCCTTGGAAGGCAACAAAAATCAAAGCATATGGCCCTAGGACTTTCTGAGTCATGGGAATTTCCTGGGAGCTGCATGGGTACCATGAATCCCCATCCTCATGTCCTTGAGGTTACGGACATCGATCCTCTCCTTCATTCCCAGTAACACAGCTGCACCTTCACCTCTCCCCATCCTCCCTCTGAGCAGTAGCCAGGACAGAAAGTAAACCAGAGGAACAGTATTAATGTTGATTTCTTTTCCTACTGGGGTTCTAACAGGCAACCATTCACTGCAAAATGTTTCTTTCTTAAACTCAGCTAACCCTTTCCAGCCTGGTCCAGAGCACACCATATTGCTGCCAGGTGTGAGTAGGTGAAAAGAGGGCAGATGATATCTTCGAGGCTATACCTTGTCTTTTAGCATCTATTCATCCTCATCTGTCTTACAGCATGAGGGAATGCAGAGATCTCTGAACAGGCTACCTAGAAAATTCACTGTTGTGCACTGGAAACTGGAGAAAAGAATGCCTGATTCATCACTGTGCTGCTGCTGGGCCGAGGGCAATATACCACCAATGGAAATCAGCTGGGATGAGGCTGGGATGAAGCTACAGTAGATCGACATAGAGAACAAGCATTCACACCATTATATTTATACACGACTCCCTTGTGCATTGAAAGCATACCTTGCACTGCAAAGCAACAACATCCCACTTGTAAGTACTGAAAAAACACACCTCTTTGCACAGCATGACCTGCTTAGAACAAGAAAAATGCATCTATCCAATTTTGTGTAAACAGCCTGGTTTTAATTTCCAGAGCTGCGCGCATGTAACGTATGGCTGCTGACTGCCTTTATTCAACAAGAATAATGTCAAATGCTCTTCTGGCACTAAAAAATGAAGACTTTGACCACAAATTAACCCCATTAGTATGGTGTTAACTTTTGACTTTAATTCTGGCACAGTGTTAGGGATATTTAAAAGCAGAACAAAGTGAAAGGAAATGTTAAACACATTCCTCTTTCTCTTGAAAACTGGAATGATAATTTAATGCTAATGTCATGAGATGGATAAAAGGGTTTCATATCTCCATGTCTTGTATAGAGTGTTACTGGAGGTAACCTGGGCAACTTGCAAACAGCAACTGGAAAAAAGAAACATGTAACAGCTTTTAAAAGGAGTTTCCTGTGTACTTTGCCCTGTGAAGTCATTTTAGGCGCATACTTGAGGAGGTTTAACTTCAGTAACACTTTCATTATTGGTGAAAATACAAAGGTGATCAAAAGAATATAATGAAAAAATATCATTAATTATTAACTTTCCTATACTGTAATTTATGCCAGCACTTTACATACAAAGAAATGTTTCTAAACAAACATTCTTTAGGGGAACAAGCCTCCTAAAGAGGTATAATGTTGGTCCTTGAAAGGCTACATATACTGCCTCCAGAGGTTTCATATTTGGCAGAATGTAATCTGCTGCTTCAGCTGGCCATATCTGGCCATAAATTACCAATTACATAAAACTTACAATAGTCAAATGCTGGTTTGCTTCCAAGTGAGATTTCTATAACAAAAACCAGTACTCTGATTTCCCGAGATTGCAAGACTGTAGATGGATAAACATAACGCATAGAAAGAGAGATGTGTTCAGCACTCTTAAGGTAAACCTGAATTTTATTTTTAAAAATAGATGCATGTATTTACTGAAGGATAAATGTGGAGTCAGCTGCGATTGCATGAAGAAAACATTATATCCTATGGCTAGTAAACTCCAAATACACCCCAGGGGACTGATTGGAAGTTACTTACAGTTCTGTCATTATCACAGCACTTTGCATCTCTGGTGACTTTTGTCATGCTAAGCAGATTGAGAAGGAGTGAGTGCAGGATGAAAAAATAAATGCATAGGAGCATGTTTTATGAGAACCCCACACTTCATCTACATCAACAAAGCACAGGAACAAACACTCTTAACTCTTCTGTAGTTCTAGTTATTTGTTCTTCCTGCATTGGCAATACCTAGTTTTGACAGGATTACTCCATTGTGTCTATTTGTAAGTACTATAAAAATGCAAAGATGATCCACACATAGGATCTTCTTATTTCCCTTAGTAATTGAATAGGCTGAGGGTGAGCTTGAGCTCTTCAAATAATGTCCACATGGCCAACACACACAGTAGAGGGATAGATAAGGCAGTCCAGCTCTCTGAGACCTTTGCTGAGATGTGAGAATGTTTCCATTGACTGCTGAGCTAATCACTTTGGTCATACCTTCTAGTCTGTGCTGAGAGCTGTCCGGAGGGCATCTCCATGTTGCAGTGTACTGAGACACTGATGGCTTGTCTCTTTGCACGTTGCTGAAGGCTAAGCAAAACTGCTTCTATAGGAAGGGCAAGTGGTCAGCGTGGCCATGCTAAGACTGAACTCCTTTAGAACTGTAGGCCCTCCTTCATGTTAAAGAAGGTCTAGCCACCTTTCTTTTTTCTTTTTCTTTCTTTTTTTTTTTTTTTATAGAATCAAGAGGAGCATTTGTTTGAGCTTTATATGCAGTAGGAGCAGATTGTGTTACTTGGGTGTTAAAATTAAGGCAGTTCTTCTCTTTGCTCTTGGCCAACATGAAATGCATTGCTTGGGATTTCTCTGAAGTTTCACATCACATTTCTTGTAGATTGTTTTAAATAACAATGCTGAGAAATATGCTATAATGCAGCACAAGAATTTTAGCTGAGATAACATAGAAATAATGGGTGTTTCTTTATAGTCACAATATTCATTACAGTAGTGTAATCTATACTTTAGTAAATGAAATATTAGGCTATATTCAGAATATCATTGTATTAGGCATTGTAGAGATATATTGTAACTTATTGTCTGTGTCTCAGAGCTATGATCTAAGAGCCTTAGCAGAAAAAAAGCAGCAGAAGGGAGAAAAAGATAACAAAAATATCTCAACAACTAAAGAGTGGTTCATAGCCAAGCATTAAAACCAAGTGTCTCACTATTTCTAATGTTGTCCTTCCTTCATGACCATCAGATCAAACAATGTGATGAGTAAGAATTCTTTCTGCTTCCCTTCTCTGGCCAGAACTGCACCAGGTGCTACCAGCCTGAAAAAGGCCATGGCCAGACCCCACCTGCAGTACTGTGTCCTCAGTATGGGAAAGACATGGACCTGTTGGAGAGGGTCCAGAGGAGGGGCACAGAAATTATCAGAGGGGTGAAGCACCTCTCCTGTGAGGAACGGCTGAGACGGTGTTGTTCAGCCTGGAAAAGAGAAGACTCTGAGGAGACCTTATTGTGGCCTTTCAGTTCTTAAAAGCGGCCTATACGAAAGATAGGGAAAAACCTTTTAGCAGGGCCTGTTGCGATAGAACAAGAGGTAATAGTTTTGAATGAAAAGAGGGGAGAGTCAGGCTGGATGTGAGGGAAAAATCTTTACAGTGAGTGTGATGAAATGTTGTCACAGGTTGCCCAGAGAAGTGGTGGGTGCATCATCCCTGAAGACATTCAAGGCCAGGCTGGATGTGATTCTGGGCAACCTGATCTAGTTGAAGATGTCCCTGCTCATTGTAGGGGGGCTGGACTAGATGATCTTTGAAGGTCCCTTTGAACCCAAACTATTCTATGATTCTATGAAACATACTTGGATGAAAGTGAGTGTGCTTACTACATGCAAAAAAGCAGACTTTATTATAGAGGGTTTTTTTCTGTCAGTGACTTCTGCTGCAGTTACTTTCAAAGACCAAACAACAAAATCTATCACTTAATATCCAAAACACCACAAAAGACATATAGAAACTAAACCAGTGTGTATAAATCTTTTCATTGGAAGCTAGTCCAGCTTTTCATTTCTTTGAAAGTCCCTGGATAACAAATGTTGACTTACAGAAGAAACACTAGGCAAGCAGTTAATCCCTTAACATGGGCAAGAAAATGGCTGTGATAACTGAAAACAGTAAATATGGTATAAGTCGCAGCTACCTTTCCTGAAGTGATGTGTTTCCTTTCTTTCTCTTTCTTTCTTTTTTCTTTTTCTTTCTTTCTTTCTTTCTTTCTTTCTTTCTTTCTTTCTTTCTTTCTTTCTTTCTTTCTTTCTTTCTTTCTTTCTTTCTTTCTTTCTTTCTTTCTTTCTCTTAGCTTTCTGTTATATCCTTGCATTTAGAGAAGGAACAAGTAAATATTATTTAGGATTTATATAGCAAATCAAAGGCATTGCGGTTAAAACCTCTAGATGAATACGTGTTCTAGAAATGAGCTTCCACATAAAAGCAGGCAATTTATATATTTTTTTCTTTTGATTAACACTAATATTTTTTCTCTATAAGACTAATATTTTATTCTATTTTACCTTCCACAAATTCCTGAGAAGCACACCATTAAATAGTGGCAAGAGATATCTAATTTCCTACTAAGAGGTCAGAGATGTCATTGCAGGTCCACTGAGTTGGCTCCCAAGCACTGAGTTTCTAATCATACTTGGAAGGATATCTTCGTTCTTTTTGGTAGCCTAATTCATGATGAATAGGAATATTGAGCCTCAAAGAAGGCAGTGCAGAGGACTAGGCTTTCTAGCCTATATCACCCTGAGTGCAAACAGAAATGCTGATTAATGCAGCCTCCCTTCTGATTCTTCTCTGTCCTCTTTTCCACAAGTGCTTTTTATCCAACCAGGCTCTGAATCTAGAGCTTCAGTGGCTAGTTACAATCATGAACATTCTGCAGTAAAAAGTTACATTCAGTGCACATCAATCCCCTCTCAATATATACGTCACAATCTGCTGCTGGTAACCCCATGTACTCTGTCGCAGAGTCTCTCCTCTCTCCTGGTCCCAGGAGCACTCGGGGAGCCTCAGGCTGTGGTATGGTATGATGCATTTTCATCATCATGTTTATGCCTTCACAACAGGATACTGCTTAGTGGGGATGCTGCTGATTCTTTAGCTCAATGTTCTCTTAATCACAACATATAGATCCACTCTTCTTCAAAATAACAGTATAAGAACATAAACTTTAAATAAATGCAATGCAATAGGCAGAAAGCAGCATTTATTTTCTCTTGGTTTTCCTGCTTCCTTATTGCTTCTCACCAGCTACTTCCTATTCCATCCTTGATCCCATATTCTTTCACCTCTTTCCTGTATCTTTTCTCTTTCAAAGATGCCCATTTTGTATGAAATACTATTGTAAAAAATGTTAGCCCATAAAAATAACTCAGAGCTTGCTACTAGGCTGTGGATCAGCTTCCAGGGAGCTATGTCTCTATATGACAAAAGTGATCAAGAGTCAACCTACCAATACAAAAAAGAGGCAGGCAGCCATCAAAAAAAGTCTAAGAAGCCATTTTGGAGAGTTGAAACAAATAACAAGTTAGTTTCCTGAACAAGAGATTCCACAGGCTGGAGGAGAGCCATATGCAAGAGAGAGAAAAGAAAAGAACCTGGAAAACCTGGGCCTCAACCTAAATTGTTCTCCAGAAAGTGAAGAAATGGAGGCATGGGGATATGTCGAGGACCTGCATTATTTTATCTAGCTACTGTTATGTAAAGAGGAGTACTTTCTTTTTCTGGTAGTAAAATAAAGAAGAGTCAATGTAGAACCTCTTTTGTAAGGCCTTTGTGTTACAAGCTTTAAGTGCTATGTAGCCATAGAAAGGTTAGAGCAAACTCAAATAACTCATGTGGCTGAAGATATAGGAAAGGGAAGTCCTAGGTTTAGGACTACTTCATGAGACTCTACTCATGCAGGATGCCTGTACCAAGAAGCTGCACATTGGACAAGTCAAGGAAAGAGTGGGCTGGACTTCACCCAAATCAAAGACAGCTTTGAAATGCATCAGTCCAACATGTGAAACTACAACACAGATATCTAGCAACATAGCCTCTTTCTTGCCTTCTGTAACTGGCCTTGTCCAAATTGAGTGAGAATTATTTGGTTATTCACCATTAATAGCCTTTTCTTTGGGTGGAACTTGTATGTCTGGGTTCACAGGCTGCATGTAGATGATCCTATCACTAAGCTGCTTTACCTGATGCCTGCTAATTGGAGTCCATAGTGAAACTCAGTGGATGTTCAGAGTGGCCGTGATAAAATCAGATCCATTTACATGC
Source organism: Myiopsitta monachus (assembly GCA_017639245.1). Lineage (NCBI taxonomy): Eukaryota > Metazoa > Chordata > Aves > Psittaciformes > Psittacidae > Myiopsitta > Myiopsitta monachus. The sequence goes on from CM029927.1 coordinate 5,663,788, forward strand.
AAGTGGTTGCTGGCCCTAATACACTCAGAAGCAAAAAAAAAAAAACAAGCCAGGACCTATAGGTCAGTCAGTGGTGTAAAAGTGGTACTCAAAAAATGGGACTTGCTATGGGCCCATTTAGAATTTTGAATAAGTTTCTGATTAGCAACTTTTAAAACCTTTAAGCTAATTGACGACATACTGAAAAATAAGTTTGTCCCACATTGTTCTTTCCAGTTCTCTCTGAGAAGATTGCTTTCCAAGAGTCTTCAATCACATGAATCTCTTTTCCTGCTGATATTTTATAGATGTGCATTTCCAGCTTTTCAAATCCAGTGCCGAACAAGGGCCCTTTGCTTGCCAGAGTGAACCAGAGGGTTCACTTTACGAAGCAGCTTCACACAGGCCCAGATGATGCCAGACCACCTCAGATGTGCCTGTGTGCAGGATGGAAAGCCAAACCTCAAGGGTAGTCTTGCAAGAATTAGAGGGTTGTGCTTCTGACCTCTTCATTACCAGTAGGCCAAGTTGATCTAGCTGATCAAACCTGGTAACCTCTTTGCCCAGAATCTTTGTGACTACAGTTATTTACCACTTAATTTTCCTTCTGCCAGATTTTTGTCCATATGATCACACTTCATGCCAACATGAGTATACTGTTATTTTCTAATGAGCAATCATAGTCCTTAATGTTTAATGAGAAATGTAAGACTTAGATTTAAGGTATGCCCAGGTTTGTTTCTGCATCTGCAGCTGTTTTGAGGATATGACTGTGATCTACATTTATTTTCTGTTGATTTCAAACTTTTTTATTTGGAAGCACTTTTTCCAGGCTTTAGAATCTGTAGGGCTGTCGTGCATTTTGCCAGCAAGCCTGGCTTTAAAGAACATTGCCCTAACAGAAAATCTACAAACGTAACAAATTTAAAAGACACAAATTTGTCTTGGCTGCTCCATCATATTCCCTTTAGTTGTATTTGGATTCCTTTCTAGCTGAGAATAGTGCTGTCATGCATCCAAATACCATGATGGTAGGTGAACACAAATCTTTTAAATGAAAATAACCAATACGTGTAGTCAGTGGTAGAAAAATATTGAATAAAGATGATATGTTTTGGCCATTGATCACAGGAAAATTTCTGATGAAATGCTATGTGGTTTCTAAGAGTGGTGGGAAACAGAGCTAGGGGGTTAGAATTTGGGTTTTCGGGGAGTTTAAATTCTGTGTAAAGGATGGGTATGCAGCTGTCAAGAGAGAGTTTACAGTCTGCGGGTAAACAAGTCAGTATGGCTGAGATTGGAACCTGTTGGTCCATAACACTGGCATGTTTGAAAGCAATATTATTCTCTCCCCCAGCAGAGTAATTAATATTATGTATAAAACAAGCAAACAAAAATTCAAAGCCTACTTCTCTTAGTGTGTCACGTTTCCCAACTCCCTGTCCTACAGAGCCAGACTTCAAGATTGTGAGATGATAGAATCACTATTTCCCAAGCAAACTCTATTTTGATCTGTGAGCTACCCAGTGCAGGGGATCCTGCTGTCAGAAGAAAGATCAACAATTTTAAATGTTTTTAATCTCAAATAGAACCAGAATGCAAATGCATTTGAGGCAAACTGTGATTGCACATCCAACCTTGATTGCGTCATTTTCCAATGTTTTAATATTTCACATTGCAGCTTCAATTTTAATTATGAAATTATATAATTTGGATATATTACTTCTTAGGAATATTTTAAAGTGAGGTTTAAATTAATTATAATTTGTATATGTGATGTACATGTGCAAGAAAAGAAAATGGGTTAGCTTTTTAAATAGTTTTTGCTCAGCTGTAGCAGAGGAGAGTTCTAGAGAAAAAAAAAAAGACACTTTTGAAGCTTAAGGGTGTTTCTTTTGTGGTATATCAAAGACTTACAGCAAACAGTGAAGCTGTGAGAGGTTCATAAAGGAAAAATCACATGACTCTTTTATCATGGAAAGCATTAACTAGCCAACAACTAGGGGGGATACCAGTTTCTCTATAATATTCCTGCGAAAGATACTTGTGTTACTTGAAGAAATAATGTCAGCCTAGTCCATGCTTTGCAGTAATGAAAAAAATGCTGAAAGCTTCTAAAAGTCAGGGTGTCAGTTCTGCTAGGAGGAGAAACACCCGGAAGCTCTCACAGCATCACTTACCAGCCATGGCTCTATGATATGGGTATCAGCCTTAGCCTGCTGGATCAGCAGGCAAAGCAGATTTTAGCCAGTTTAGAAATCAGTGTGAGGTGTAGCCAAATTAGCAAAAGCATGCGGTGGTGTTTTTCTGCCAGCACATGTCACTGGTATCCTAGACAGCTCCCTGCTTGTCTGCCCTGTGCGTACCAGGACACAAGCCCTACTGCAAGGCAGGAATATTTTGGAGCAGTTCACTTAGACAGGGACAGCTTTCCATTTCCAAGGTCAACTGGTGGCCCAGGAAATAGCTTCGTATAAAGTACCATGCCACTGGCAAGCCAAAATGCCCCAGGAATCTTGGCATTACAAGTAACGTGCTATTTTTGCCTCTCCCTTGAGCAACAGAAATAGCAGCAACAGTGTGTATCCATGCCTTTAGGACTGGGCAAATGATGTGGATGCATCAAGGCTTAGCATCAGCTTTCTGTTCGCTGTGAACCACATATAGAAGGCAGGAGACACTACGCAGAATATTGGGAAGTGAGAATAGTTGCAGCACACCCAGGTGTGTTTTGCAGGAACTTCTCCAAGGCACAGAAGGGAAATGTTAAGCTTTTCCCAGCAAGGCTGATATGTATGGGTGACCAATACAGCTGGTTTTGGTCTGGGGCTTGGTTCTAGCTAGACTACAGTGGCATCTGCAGTAATTGCTGCATGTAGACATAATGGCCAAGGTCTGAAGTGAGTGTTCATAAACAAAGAGATGATACAGGGTTCTGGAAGGTAGGCAAGAACTTTGGGTAAAAAATGTATAAGGATGGAGGAGTGGAAAAGCTTGTGAGCTTGTTGTGGCCGTGCTGATAAAGGTAATATGCCAGGGTCTTTTCAGCGCACCAAACCTGCCAGGATGAGTTTGTACTAGTTAAATCCTTTTTTTTATAGTATTTTTGATATGGTAGTAAGAAACCTAAAACCAAATGAGAACCTTACGGGAACCATAGTTATCACTGAGCTGTCAATGCTTGCCTCCTTTATGTTGGGCTGTGAGCTGGTGCCAGTGGAGAACTTGTAAATATTTGCTTTTGCATTCTTTGCTAGAAGTGGTAAGTTGTTTGCAGTCTGGGGGTACAGCTGGGCTGCTCTGTCTCAGACCATTGCAGTTAGACCTGACAGAGGTCACCTGTATGCCTTCTGCTCAAGCAATACAATTTTTTAAGGACTGTCTTATGTGGATTTGGTCCCATAAGTATGAAAACCTAGAAAAAAAGAGAAATAAGAACTGCTTCAAATCAACTGCTCTCACTGAAGAGTAATCAACTCACCAATACTGGCAATACGATCAAAGATACACATGTAGACTACTAATAGGGGTATAAGCATATTGATATTGCTAAAAACAAGCAGAAACTCTTTCTCTCAGATTTACAAAGCAGAGCAGCTTAGTTATCAATTTTCTGAAGCCTAAATGCCTGGAAATTCCAAAATCAAAGATGTAAAAGCAGTGTGCAAAAAAATTAGAAGTCTTGTAGGAATACTGACATTTGTATGTGTTATTTCTGATCTAAATGATATTTAACCTCCTTGTCAACACCAAGTAAGACTAGCGAGAAGGTCATTTTGGGGCCATGATAGGTTTTGTCCTTGTAATACTGGCAGTAAGGAGATGATGTGAAACACTAACCTCTGCTTTATATGTTTATATGCCTTGTAGAAAGCCTGAGATGCTATGAAAGAGTTAGTGACCTGACAAAGCTTTCAGGAAAGAGTTAAGAGCTATTTTTGCATGTCACATAGCCAGAAGGGGGCTGAAAAAAAGGGAGTTGTTTTTTGTCAAGTGTTAAGAAAACCAAAGGAGTTAAGAAAATCCCTGCAAGGCTGACAGGTGAATTTCTTTTTTGTGCTTGTGCTCAGAACTGTCTGGATGGTTGATAGGTTTTGGTTGCTTCATGGTCACTTTCCTTTTAAGTTTTTTGTAGGTCTATACTTATTCATTTACAGTCCAATTGCACCTTTTGTTAAACTCAGGTGAATATATTGTAATTTTTTTGCCAAGTTACTCATTCTTTATCTTGGTTTTAGTTCCTCATGTGGAATCACACACTGAAGTTTTAGCCCACCATGACTGAACGTCCTCCACAAACACTAACTGTTCATATCTGGGACCTGACCTGAACAAACTGAGCCCCTCTTTGGCCTCTGCACCCTCTGGAGTTTCCTTCCTGTGGGCATCAGGCATGGAGGCAGAGATGAGAAGCAAACACTTAATGTTTCCCCCAATACTAGGAATATATGCTCCATGCCTGGAGCTGGGAAGTATTTCTGAGTCTCACCAGCCACTCCAAGCCCGTTCCTGCACATCGTCTCAGCCCTGAACCCTGCAGACAGGTGGAGCCGATTGATAGCACTATTTCGAAGGCAGACGCTACCTGACCTAAACAGGAGAGCTACACTCTGGATCATGGCTTCTCCTGCAAAGCCAGTCTTGTCTCCCTATGGGACCCATGTCAGGACCACAGGGACTGGGCAGCAGGCCTCAGAGCACTGGCAAGCAGCATGCAGTAAGTCAAGCAGGGGAAAGAAGGCGCAGGGGGGAAAGAGGGGGGTCACATCCCCCTTGACCGTCCTGCTAAATCCACACCTGAGTTTCATCACATTATTGCCTTACAGCTGACATCTAATTATGTAAGCTCACAGAAGGCCTGGGCTTTTGAACTGAAGAGCAAAGGTCAATTTTTGCTACTAAATTAAGGTAGCAGAGGAAACATATGGTCCATGGCTGATCCCTCCTCCCTGTCCTGTTTTATTAGAAACCAAGAATTGATTTTTGGGAGCAACTGTGTTAGCATTTATTTTCTCTCTGTATTTGGGATCAGTTAGATCTCTTAAAAAATCAAAACCAAAAAACCCCAAACAGTAAAACTTCATGTGCAGGATTCTATTTAGGTAGGTTATATTCCGCTCTTTTTTCACTTGAAAGAGCATTTTAAGCAGTAGTCTCTGACACTACCTTCTGTTGAACTCTGCTACTGTCCTCCCTTGCAGTCCCTTTAGGATTTAGTAAGTTTTCATCCTCTAGCCATATTCCATTGTGACTGCTTTTGGCTCAGATCCTGCACAATATGGTCAAGAAATGCAAACATGATAGGGCAAATACCCCCATAGGTGAACTAAAAGACCTTTTCTGGGTAATTTGTATGCTCTTTCCAGCTAGCTGTAATAGCATCAAATCTAAGTGATAAGGATACTGCTAAAGTTGCTTTAATTAATGCCAGCTTTACAGTCATAAATCATTATTAATTCCCACATGAATTTCAGAAATGGCCTAGATTTTTTGGCCATTGCCACAGTTTGTCTGGAAATTCTCCCACTTGTGGACCTTAGCTTGTTCTTGCTTCAGTCCTGATGTTTTCTGTGTTAAATTCAGCTTGCATCTGGTTTGCATTATGCACAAAGTTACTCTTACTTCTTTAACAATGACCTAACTCCACTTCTGCCTGTGCCTGGCCTTTTTCTCTTTCCAAAGGCAGATGAGATGTTGAAAGTCATTGCAGCACTGCCTTTCAAGACACACTGATTGTCAATTGTCTTCCCATATTAGTGCATTAATTCAACAATACTACTGATGTCTAAGGAGAAAGGCCAAGCATATCTACGTAGCTTAAATTATTCCTTTTAACTGAAATATAACCACTAACTTCACTGGGACTTCATGCTTCCAGAAGTATTAATGAAGGTGAATAAAATACTTAAATTACTTGACAACTCATATATTTTACTAGGTGTTGACTTTCCAGTGACTATTTATCAGGCCTTTCTTTGGTACCATTTGGGAGCATGGCCTAGTTTGTCTGTGCTTTTTTATATGTATTGACAAAATTCACTTCTGCTTAAGGGAATTCATTCTTTAGGAAGGCTGCGATTCTCTTATGGTTTCAATTTTGATTTCTATTTATACACTTTCCTTAGTTAACATTATTCAGCCGCCCTGTTTGCTGTGTCATTTGTATGCAGACGATATTCGAATATCCCCTCAGTCCCTGCAGAGCCTACAAAGAAGTTTGATGTTTTGTGTAATTGCCTCTGTGATATTTAATCATGGGTAACTTCAAATTTTGTTAAACTTAACACAGACAAAACTGAGTTGCTATTGATTAGTTCACTGGCGCAGAGGTCTCAGGTGTCATCTGTGGTAGTTTCCATTTGTGGTAGTTCTTTTATCCTTCAGATAATGCTTGTGACCTTGGGGTCGTTGTGGATTCAGTGTTTTCTTTTGAAGCCCGCATCAATCATGTAATTAAAGTGTCTTACTACTGTCTTTGGAATCTAGCTGGGCTGAGACCTGTGCTCTTTCTAGCCCACTTGCTAAAACCTTAATCTATATTTTGTTCGTCCGACTTGACTACTGCAGCTCTTCCGTATGCCCCCTGTTGTTTGCATTAGGGACACAATGTGGTTGTTTAGGAATATGCAGTGCATTAACAATGTTCATTGACTTCCATTTTAAGCAGAGAATGCATTTTTAAAATGTGGCTAGATACTGGTTATCTTTTGGCTTTTCCTCAGCTGGGGGCTTTTAATGATACTTCATTTAGCAGGATATTCTTTCCAGACAGACCAGTCGAATTTTACATGAATCATACCAATTCATAGTGTTATCTTTCAACTTGTTTCTGAATGTGGGTGGTTTTAAATCATTAGAATTTCAAGATTCCTGTCACCTCATATTAATAAATGCTATATACTTGGCAAGTTGCAGGAGCATTGGTTATGTTTCCATTACAATCCTATCTTTACTTACTTGTCACTTTGGGGGTTAATGTTTTCCAGACCAGTGTCTACAAAGAATGACTTGCTTCCTTTTCAGCAGAATTTATTTTAAACAATCCTTTTCTCAAATAGACATTTTCACCAATACAATGTCATAGGTCACATTCTGCTCTCACTTATCTCGACAGAGTCCAGTGGGATTGTGCAGGATTAACAAAAGCCTTGACCATGATGGGGAGTTGTAAGACTTTTAAACAATTCAAATAATAATCCAGTACAAGTATGTATGTAAGCAGTTATTTAAGTTTAAAATTTGTTCAACTATTTTTTTTATTTTGGGCTGATTCCTGGTAGTCTTAAGACACACTGAAACAAATGAAAAGAAAAAATGATGAAAACTATTGTCTTGGTACAAAAGTCAGGCTATATATTTGTATTTTTGAAAGCTTGGTGGGTAAACAGAGCTTATCAGCAGGCTACTGCCACATACACCTAATTATTGTTCATACCACTTCTGAAAAGTGAAGCACTTGAGGTGAAGTATGCTCTGACGTATAGTGAGTAGAGGTAAAAGCTAAAAAAAAAAAGGTAATCCATGGAGAAATAGAACTACTGTTGTCTGTGTCTGAAATGATTCCCCATGAAATCTCTTGAAAGGAAAAGTAACTTGGAACACCAAGTGGATTCTCAACCATGTGCATGGCAGAGTGTTGAAGCAATGCATCCCCACTTCTATGACTTGACTAAGAGTCATCTGAGACTACAGGAGACAGGAAGCAGTTTAGCATTAAAATACAACAAAACAACAATGGTGCAAACTTTTTGTTTTGTTTGTTTTTTTTGTTTGTTTGTTTTTTTGTTTTTTTTTTTTGTTTTTTTTGCTTAGGTTCTGTAAATAAGTGCTTGAAACTATTCATTACCATTGTTACATGCAGTCTCAGTGTTCATAATGACAGCCAAATGGGTGAATTTCACTGCAGCAAACTGCTACAGAAAGATGCATTTGCACTGAATTAAGTGGAGTACTCTTTTGCTATGAGGGTTTTTGTCCACATGCCCAACTGTAACCCAAGGCTGTATAGGGTATACTTAGATGTGAAAATCAGATGCATGAGATAAACTTAATATTTTATTTATAGCAAGAACATTGATATACAGCACACTATGCAGTATGTGCAAGGATCATCTAATGGTGTTCTGGAGCAGCTTGTTCCTAGCCGAAATGTGAACTTTCATCTGTGACAAAGAAGTACTGGAACACTATAGCTTTCTCTGAAGTTGGATGCTCTTCCTGAATCATTACAAAATTGTCTGGCAGTCACTGCAAGCATCAATTGCTGCAATGAAAAGATAACTTAACCTACCTCTCTAATCAGAGAAAGCACACTGGCCCAAGCAAGGCAAATGTCTGAAGCTTTGCCTAGTCGTCTAAAATGGATCCCAAAAGTGAATAGATTAATTTTTCAGTACCTGAACAGCACTGCCTGCTTTTCTTATGTACATTTGCAGCCTCTGTCTGGAGGCTGCTGAATTTGGAGAAAATGAGAGGTGTCCTCAAGCTGTGAGGAATAAAAGAAATCTGAAATAGAGTAAGCAACTTTCCAGACAAGAACTTTATTGCGAAGATTATTCCAAAGTCTCCAGAGAAGTGCAGTTTTCGTATCAAAGACTCAGAGCCTCATTTAAAGATGATAGTGTATGCAACAGAAATTTTTGAATTCACCCATGAATGCAGCTAATTGATTTTAATCGAACACACCTTTGCTCCAGTGTATATAATAGAAGAGGAAGACTTGTTCCAAAACAGTATGCTAAAGGTATTACTTCAGGAAGTGTTGCAAAGTCGGATTCTTTCCTTTCCACCTGGACTGAAAATGTTTGTGAAAGCCATCTCCAAAACAAGATAAGAAGTTGCAGACCTTTTCCCACCACATAACACAAGGGTCAGACACAAAAATAAAGAGGACATAACATGAAGAAGTATTTGTTCCTTCATTATGATGTGCTGCTTTTTGGCAGCAGTGGAAGTTCAAAGAGAATTACTTTATCTCTAATATGGACATGAGTAATAGATGGCAGAATGTACTGAGACTTATATAGGCAGATTTATGAGGCATGCCAGAAAACAGTGGCCCTAGGAGTTTATTTAAAGCCATAGATTTCTGAGCAAGTCTGCAAGCAAGGACTAAAGCATTCATTGCCCTCCTTGCAGTAAAATTGCTTCAAGCTTACAAAGGTGAGTGTAGCACCGCTGCTTTCTACCCAGAAGAAATTGGAGCCATTCAATAGGCTCAAAGGCTCCAACATCTATATGAAAGTTCTTTAGTCACTAGGCAGCCTTTGGTTTTTGAAGCAAAAGTCTTTCCAGTTGTAATTCTGCTTGACTTGGTTGACAGTAGTGAAACAGAGCTCTATAAAACTACAGACTTCATTACAATAGATTTTTAAGATGGTTTGCTCACTTTGGTCAAATTCAGATACTTGCCATTTAGTCTGTAAAGGATATAAACTTTGATGTTCATTTCCTCTAGTTAGTTAGTAAAAAAGTTTGTGTGACTCCAGAAAAATATGCCCTAGGAAAATATGAGAAAAATTTTGCATCCCTGAGGAGGAATATAATGTTCAGATGCTGTATAATGAAGAGAGGTGAAACTGATAGTGGAGTTACTGTGCGTTAAAATATTCAGAACTCATAATGTTTCATGGGGCCAATGCCCCTGGGAAGAGAAATAAACTCTTTTCTATGGCACAGCAATAAATATTTATACATCATATTGCCCAAAGACCTCCATCAGAGGGACTGGGAGGCAGCTGAGTTTGCAGAAAAGAAAAACGTACAATCCTCTTGCACTTACAACCTGAAGACAGAGACAGGCAGAGAAGAAGAGCTTGTTCCTATCCCATTTAAAGAAATGAGCACTCTGGAGATTTTGCAAAGAGTTTGGTAACTGGAAGTATTACAGGAATGTTGCTTTTTCCCTTTCTTCGTCTTAACACTGTGTAGGAGTAAAGCATATATGATCTTTGAATCAACACAGCTGACAAATTAGCAAATTTTACTGTTTGATGGAGAGAAAATTGATTGTAATTCAGTTTTTTTCCCTGCAGAATCTGAGTGATCTGAGAAACTACTTAACTCTTAAGGACAGAAGAGAAGGAATCACATCCCTCTTGAGCACAGAACATTAACTTTCCTTGCTTTCTCAAATGTCTGTTGACACAGTCCCATCTTAGAAGACCATAATTGGCTGAGAAAAAGAAGAGAATCAAAGATCGCAGGGAAATCATTCTCACCCACACAGACTGTGTTAAAGGTATTTTTCAAAAGTACAAGCCTTGTATACTTAAATACAACACCCATAGCACCTATTCATAAGACACCACATGAAAGAAATATGTTTCAACTTGATTTTCTACTTTGGGGAGTTTAAGATATCTCCCGAAGACATCAGAACAGCCCAACTACAGTCTTAAGTCAGACCAGTATGGTTTGGAGATTCACAGAGCATCACAAAGAATGCATCTCCCATCGCAGACATTAGAAGAAACATTCTTTGTAGATCTAGTGACTCTCAAGTGCTCTTCAGATATTAATGAGATTGAGAGATGCAATGTTCATCTAAGAAAATTTACTCACAATTTACAGATAAGGAAACAGAGGCATTATTATCATGAGCAAGATTTCAAGAATTCATCTCTGATTTTGCAGCTATTGGTAGTTGTTTTCCATCCTGAGCCAGGAAATGTATAAAGATATCTGTGAGTCTCAAAACAAAATCGGGTTTGGTTTCTTTTTCTGTTAAGCATGTGAAACTGTCAATAGCAGAATGTTTTGCAGAAATATGTGAATTTAGATGAACCTCTGCTAAAAAGGGTGGACACTGGAAACCACTTTGTTTTCTGCTTAAGTAATACAGTTTTCTAGGGTCAAGATTTCTGGGGTGGTCCCTCTGCACCACAGACTTAGCAGGTCACAAAGTGTTAAGTTTCCTGCAGCATGGCTGGGAGAATGGAAACTCAGGCTGTAGCAGAGGTCTTTCAATGTTTCAGTTCTCCACTTTTCCACAAGCTTGAAGAGGTATAGCTAACATCTAGAAGAATAAAAAGACTCAGCTCAAACTTGAAAGGCTTTTGGTCTAGGAGCAGCTCAGTAAGATGCAATGAAAACAAGTGTTAGGAAATAATTGGTTAGCTAGTTAGGAAACATGCAGTTTATTTTTTCTTAATTATTTGTAGGGGATGGAAATACATTTTCTGCAGGGAAGTTCAGTATGTGTGGGGACTTTTTCCAGGGATGAACAAAAAATATTGATATATCAGAATTGCTTTGCAGAACAGAAATGTTCCATTTCAGTCTTCTATTCCCTGTTGCTGCTCAGCCTTTGTGGAGATCTTGGCTCACTGCTTTCTTTCTCTATGCAATGACAGACTTTTGAAAATAAAGGACACTGAAAATTCTGGACACAAAAAAATAGCAAGTGAAATCACGAAAAGTTCCTATTTCACCCTCAGAGATGTGCACCGGAATGAAAGACAAGGCTGTGAGGTCAAGAGGACCCAGGGCTGCACTGGGACTACAAGTGCTGAGACTGGGAGAATTGAAGAGAGCAGCAGCGAAGCCCTGTTAACCTCCCCGGTAGCCATCAGCCTTCCCAGTTTCTAGCAGAGAGATTCAAGATGGAGTAATCCTCAGATTTAGGCAGGAAAAAATGGGGACATGCTGAAACCAAGGACTGTTTTTGAAAATGCTCGAAGGTTACAAGTGCCAAAAGAAATAGCCAGATAGACGCTGGTTCCAGGGGGGTGAGGGTTGCAGGGCCTTGTAGGGCTATAGAAGGCTGCCCATCACCTTGGGTGGTCTGTGGTTGCTTCAGGCACTATAAAAGAGAGGCCATCTCTGGCATTTGGAGCTTTATTATAATATGTGTGAGTATTTATTACCCTGAGCAAAACATCCACATTTCTTCCTGGCAAGATGCTATCCTTTTCTGAGGTGTGAGAGGCTTTCAGCTGGGTGGGGTTAATGTTAAGCAAGTGCAATTCAAAGGAGAACTGTAAATTAAAGTCTACTCCAAAACACTTAAACCCCTGAGTCATTAGAGGCTGAATCACATTATTCCTATCAGAAAGATCTGTTCTCTAACATCATCCTCTATTTACTGTACATTACCTCATGATCCTGGTCAAACTGCATCTTTTTCACGAACATAAAGAATCCTAGTCATTAGGATGAGTTTAACAAGTTGTGAGCTTTATTTTCTGATACTAGTTAGGAAATAACAGTCCCAATTCATGTATTTACTTGTCTGCACACAGAAGCAGCTTTTCCTAACAAGCAGGTCAAATAATAAGCCTCGTTTTCTGGTTTTCACATTTCACTTACTTGCTGAAGCTCAAGGCTGCCTGTTACAAGGGCAATTCTATAAGTCAAAAGGTTACAGAATAAAGCATCACCCTTAAAAATTCATCATTTATCTGTCGAACAATGACCTCATGGTGACTCTCTCTTAGCTACAAAGCCATTGATTGCATGGCCCTTCATCCTCCTGTAAATCCCATAAACAACTCCCTCTGAAATGCCAGAAGAACATTTAACATGCAACTTTCATCACATATTAAAATAATGATGTAATATTAGATTAGATATTAGACTAATTACCACATAATTAGCTCTTCCCAACAGTTCATCATATAAGGCTAGGGGATAAATTATCAGGAAAATACATTATTTGATTAATTTTCAAATGTTTAAAATTTGTCTATATAATGTATACTTATCTTAGTATATATAATTTTATGCTTATTGATATGACAGGTAGTATGTTAAGGAGATAAGCTCCTCCAGTCCAGCTTTGTCTATGAACTGTATTTCCTTTAGGCATAGAGCTATGTTGGAATATCTCTATGGATTAGAAAGTTTAAGCAAACTGAAAGATAAGGATCAAAATTAAATTGCAAATTACTTCATTTCTTTCAGTGATTAGAGAGACCGTACTATTAAAATAGTGAATCAATAGTTTAGTGCTGCTTATGACAAAACTGCTCAAAGGGCAGAATTAATGATGAAAAGTTTAGGAATTAGAACTGAACTTTCTGCTCAGAGAAAATACTCAGATTTTCAGCCAAACAACTCTATTTACAGTCTGGATAATGAAAACTTCACTGACAAGTTATATCTCTGCTGCAATACTCCTAAGGGACCTGAAAGTAAAGCTAGGCTCTTCTCAGACATCACCTTCTGCAGGGGAAGTTCTTGAATCAAAACAGATATCTACATTACAGAGGTGTGGCCTCATTATCATTACTGCATTCCCCTCTTTTCTTTTTAACACGTGTTAATTCTGGCGATGATGAATAAGAGGAAGTTTGGGACTGAATTCCAAACCCTAATATAAATTCATAAGGTATTTACTAATAATAGCCCACAGTTCATAGCATGACTGAGACAAACCCTACATCCCATGTTAGTTTACAACCATGTTGCGCAGAGACCCTTGATCTAGCCAGCCTCTTAACTGAGAAAGTTATTATTAGAATTGAACTTTTCCCTGATCACAGTTAAAGCACTCCTGGGGCACCTATGAGATAAAACTGCAAAGAGTAGTCTTGCTGGATCTTTAGTGTGGAAATTACAGTGTTGGAGCTACTCTATCAATTCAGACAGCAGCTGGCCTCTGGCAATATTTTTTTCCTTCAATTAATTAATGTTTCTCCTCAGCCTCCTGGTTACAGGCACAACCATAAAATCTGTGCATGTTAGAAGAAGTTGCATCAGATACTGTTCACCCAGCCAGCTGTGTAGGAATGAATTTTCTGCCTCTGCACAATCTTTTCTGATGTTTCTGAGAGGTAGGAGACTTTGGTGCTGAACATGAGAATGGTCAGATCTCAAATGACTGAGCTGAAAGTCTGTCAAATCTTTCCATTCACCTAAGAATTTATCCCTTCTGGGCATTATGGTTTCATAAGAAGCAAAGCTGTCATTCTGTAGAGTAAAATTTTCATTTTCAGAAGTCAGAAACAACCTCCTATCAACAACACCAGCTGAGGATTTCACACGTTGCTTCAGGAAAAGCTCACGCTCTGTTTCTCCATCTCATTGACAATATACATCTCAGCTTCTTAGCTGATAGAATATTTCCTTTAAGAAATCTCCTTGCTTTGGTAAGGCCTGGTTGGACTATGGTCTCACTATTCTTCAAGATTAATTTTTTCTTATAAAAAGACCCAACTCTTATTCCTATATTAGTGAAAAATACTCTTCTTTCAATAAGATATGATATCATGATGCAAATGTATAAGCTATGGTGAAATTTTGTGAGTACCTTTTAACTATCAGCTTGATATTACTGAATAGTTCCAGCAATAATCCTCATTGATGTGAACAAAGCTGGCTGTGGCTAAGATTTGTAAATAACAAAACTGCTTCAAAGAACAGTCTTACCTTCCAAATCTCTACGGAATTGCTTCCTTCTTTCACTGTCAACACAACTTTAAGTTGCTCTTATACAATACTAAATCCTAAAAATATATATTCAAATAACAGAGATTGTTCACCATTTGAATTTTAAACCATTGTGCTGATTGAAGCTGATGAGAACCTTGAAAATATAGACTACTTCTGGCAAAGATGGGACCAGACCTTGAACATAATGATTACACTCATTGCCTCAATTGCATGATGATGTTCAGTATTCTCCTAGCATTACACAACTGCCAATGCTTTATTCTTTAGATCAAGGTAACATCCTTCCTTTTCTATTACTTTCCTGGGACTTCTGGATGCATTACTCTGGCTCTTAAAGCAAAATTAGCAACTGAAATTAGTAGAAATAACTGCAGAAGAGGACTTAATGGTGTAAAATTTGAGAACACAGCTATCTTAGCTAGCCTACAGAGATATCTACACTTAGAAAGTCTCTTGGACACCCTTGATAAATAACAACTGGAAGGTTTGTGGGAGAAGAAGTCACGAGACAAAGCCTGTCCCTTATATATTGATGAAATGTATGCACTACCTGGCTGCATGAAAAAAAAAACCAAAACAACAAACAACCCAAAATAACCAAACAAAAAAATCCCAGAACACTGAGGGCAACATAAACCCTACATTCGTGAATAGGTCAATATCAAAGATCATCTGTAGATCAAAACCTAGGAAAATGCAAAATGTTCAGATTAGTATGCAAAATAAAACATCAGTGTAGAGAGTGGATTTATATGATTACACTATGAATAATTCATTAGCAGAAGAAATACAATTAGCTTTTAAAAACGATCTAACTACTAAGCTCATGTTTAGCAAATCTAACATATAGTAGCATCAGGAGGTAAAAGTCCATAATGCAAAAGAAATTAAAACAATGCCTTTAGGAAACCAGCTGCCTTATTACTAAGGGGGAAAGGGCAGTGGATTAGGCAGGTTAGATCATGCCCAGAGAGGTTAACTTGTCTGTAGTCAATACCCTTGCATTTGCAGGTGTGCCCTCAATTGACCTTTTTAATACGTGCAGCCCTTGCTGGAAAACCTTATTTCAGAAACACGAAGCTCCGGTTGTTTGAAGTGGCTCTGACTACGGCAAAGCATTCCTTAAACTCATAGGGGGTTTATTTTCTGGGAGGATGCACAGGAGTTGAAATATTTTTCATGAGAGAGGCTTTTCTGCGCTTCCAGTAGATAGAAATCAGAGGGCTGAATCAGACAGAAGATAATCGATGCTATAGCTAGCATACTAAATCAATACATTACTGGCAACTGTAGCTAGTTTTAGCTGAACCTCTGCTTTCCAGAGCAATCACTCCAAGTCCTGACTTAGTCATTTTCAGGATGAAATTGCATCAGGCTCTTAATCTGTATTGTACCGGTTTGATGTTCGCCAGACTGATACTGATAGTAATTTCCTAGGAGGATGACATCTGTGGACTGATACTACTCAAGAAGTGAGCAGAGCAAGTGCAAAAGGACAAGAACTTGCCGTGGAGAAGCCTTCTAGTTGGTGTTTTTCTTCTTCCCTGTATTCTATTTCTGCAGATGGTTTATGTAACGGAACACAGACAGTGCTTACCTACCCTTTGGTATTTTAAAAGTACTGTGTATTCATAATAGTTCTTTTAAGAAAGAAGAGTGCCACCACTAAGTGACATTATGAACAAGAAGCCAAAAGCTGATACAACAATTCAAAAGCATACAAATTAAAGTCGATTGTCAAATGGATTTTCCATTCCATTAAAAATGTCAGGATTGAAAAATTTTGACACACAAAAGATCATATTAAATATTCATATTAAATTAAGTGGGGGAAAACTCAAAAAATAATCCCAACATTGTGCAAACTTAAATTCTGGAAACAATTAGCTTGCTGAAAATGTTTAAATCCAAATATGTTGTTGACATTTGGATCCTTCCTTGGATCCTTTTGTTTTCTATTTCAAAGAGCATCTGTATTTTAAATAAAGCAAAACACTTTATTAATAATATGTTGAACACAAAGCATTGTTTTGCTATGGTGTTTTGTTTCTTTTCAATTTTTGTTGTTGCCATTACATAATTTTTATTTATTCAAATAACAATGTATTTTTTATTATTTATTAAAATAATTTGTCATAATTAAATTTGCCAATGTAAAATAGCTTTAATGAAAACTTCAACCTACTCTAACATCCCTTTAAGTTCTCCACTACAGTTCTACTGGCTGGATTAGTAATAGACATAACTATTCCAACATTTTTCTCTCTGGTGACTCTAACCCTAGATGTACTCATTTAACACAGGTCTTCTCACTGAATAGCAGTGGTCTTCTGAGTTTGGCCTTTGAAGGGTTTGGATGCTTCTGCACACTCAAGTAAAGGAGAGCAGGTGGACAGGATCTGGCACAAAGGGCTGTGTCGCACCAACTAGCTCACTTCTAAGCTCACTGGAGCTATTAGCACGCCAAAGCAGACTTGCTGCTCCATCACCACGCAGTACTTGGTCCTCTGTCTCTTGTTCTGTGGAGCACCTCTCATGCCTATTTCTATCTGGGGATGAGGACACTAGTTCAAAACATATTAAATGTTGCTGCAGACTACCAGGGTAGCGTCTTCAGCTTGGACCTAGGAGGGTGCTTTTCATGCCACATGGTTATCGTGCAAGAGAAGTGTGTAAAGGTACAGAAGAGGACTGGGCAGAATGGAAGAAGTCAGACTCCGTGCAGTGTGGTCCTTGTCATTCCTTAGCTGAGATCTCTGGTGTGAGCTGTCTCCCATAGAAAATCCAAACTGTTCCTGGGCAGAGCTTGTTGGAGAGGTCCCAGACCAACAGTTTAGCAGTGTCACCAGTCTGGTGGCTTGTGCTTAGCTGCTCTCTGGCCCTCCTTTACACCACAATATAAATCCTGTTATCTGGGCAAGACACAGGTCTTGGGACGTGTGACAATTTAATTAGTGGGAATGAGTGTGAATTTCTTCCTTTTCTCTTTCAGAATAGAGATGAGGGCAGCTGTATCACTACATGTACGTCACACTGTGCCTTTATTCCCCAAATTTACTTCACCTGTATTAGAAAGCTCTGTCAACAGAAAGGCAGCCAGCACAGTCTTAGTGGCAATATTTGTTTGGTACACAATGTTCACTGTTGCCTGTTTGTGTTGATGTTTTTTTCTCACTCAGCTGTGGGAAGATGTCTCCATGTTTGCTGCACTTCTTCTGTCCCATACTAAGATTTTTTCATATTCAGTGCTGTAAACAGCTCATTCTTCACCCTTTTCTCAAAGTACAGTGGCATTTCTGAGCCACATTTGCAGTAGCTCAATCTTTTTCATCCCTGCAGCTATTCCTTTTCACACCATTTCCTGACTCTTTTGCAAGCATAGATATAGCACTACTCAGCAATTGTTCATCTGTCCTATTTAAATAATGTTGCATACCAAATGTACCTGATTAAAAAATTAAGTTAAACTCCACTGGTAGAATGCCTTTTCTAATTCTTTGTCCACTTCAAATATGTGGGACTCATGGGTGTATGCTACAACTGTGACCTTGCCTTCTGCAGGCACATCTTAACAATTGCAGTTTGCAGGAGTTGTAGGTGCCTGTGAACTCACCTGAAGCTATTTTGTTTCAGGATAAATAAGGCATTATTCATAAGAAGTTTTCACTAGAGCTGCTGAAGTAGCAGCTTTGGAAAAGTAGCTGAAGACATGGGATGGAGGTAAACACTGCATGGTAGCTTCAAGACTGGAAAAAGCAGCCAATGTGCTATGATCTAAATTTTGAACTAAAAGTACCCCAGACATAAAAACAGCTAAGTAACATGGATGTAATGAAGAGAAGGCACAGCAAGGAGAATTAAGGAAATTTGATCATAGTTCACAATAACTCACATGAGGAAATGATTTCTGATAGCAGAAACTTTTATCTAGTAGGAAAAAAATCATCAAGACATGCTGTCACTGGAAACTGAAGCTTTGTAAACAAGGGCTGTAAATAAGAGGCCTTTTATTTATTTTATTGTATTGTAACAGATCATTAATCACTAGCAGAGTTTACACAGGGACATTGTGGATTGCTTGGTGAGTCTGTCTTAACAGTGACTCATATTGTGGTCCTTTCCTCTTGACACAATTTTTCACATCCAGGCTCCTGCCTTCAGTGCACTCTGATATGTAAACAATAACTCAACATTTATCCAGTAACTCTGCTGCACATTTATGAATTTTAATCAGCCATTGACACACTTACATGAAGTGAAACAAATGAGCAGCTTTGACAAATGAGATTTTTGCTTAGAAAGGATTTTCGATTCATATTAATATTCAGTTCCTCTCTAGGACTCCTGACATCAACTGTGTTTCGGCACTTGTATGGCTGTCTTGAGCCTAGATGATTATTTTCTATTGCCCAAATGGGGAGCCCATTGTGCTAAGCATATAATAAAGAGACAGCTGCTCTTTCGGAGAGCTCACAATCTAAGGCAGAGAGAACAAATGGCTGGTAGATGAGGAAGTAAGTCTGAACTTCATTCAGCAAGGTAAGAAGCACTGTTATGATATCAGTTAGCTAGCTGTTGAAGCCACATAATTGGACAACGTTCCAAAGATGCAGAAGATTTCTGCATATAACATGAGCCTCACTTTTTGGATCAGATTTTTTTACAAGCTGAGCCTGGTTTGTCAGCTAATGTAATTTTCCCTCTTTTCCCTCTGCCATCCTGAATCACTCCCTGACCAAGCTCCCCTCAGGTAAAAGTCTTTGTGCCTTTGATTATTTTATGGCATTTGCTGCATCCCAGTTTTCATTTGAGGTCTTTCCCAGCAGACTAGCAGGCCCATGAATGGAATCAGCAGGGAGGCTCTTCATTATCGCAATTCTGGCAGTGAAGTCTCTGTACTTTTATCACTGTACTGGTATCAATTATTTGGAGCCATATTAAATAAATGAAGTCACTAACATGAATATGTCATGCCCAATTCATACAGAGGCTCATGAACTCTCCTTAAAAAAACACCTCTCTTTTATGCCTGCTGCTTCCCTTATGAATTCTTTGTAAGCTCTGACCTTAGACATTTCTCAATCATTGCAAGAATGCTTAGCTCAAGATTGAGTACACATCCATTTTAAATGGGTTAAGGGGGGCAAAAATCATGAGAAAAGCAGATGACATTAGAAAAAAAAGACTTTTCAAAGAGGGTTCAATGACCTCCATATAGATAAGACATGTTAAAGTCACTGACTTCTTTTTAACTCAGCACTTGTGTATATATATTTAGTATTATATAATGTGCTTGTAAGGGCAAAGCCTGTTCAGCATTTGGTCTACGATATTTATTGTAGAGTTCTGACTCACCTTCCTTGTGTGTAGCCCAGAGTCACCATAATACCAGTAATGACAATGAGGTGGGACTGAATTGGTCAGTGCTCTTTGGCTGTTCAATGGGTCACAGGAGCATGCTGATTGCAGTTTCCTGCAACTTAAAGACAATCTTATTTATTTATTGATTCTGCTGAATCAGAATTAGGCTTGGCAAAGCTTATTCTTGAGAAAGAAAATAGGAATTAAGAAGGCTCTGGGATTTTGAAGGTATTTTTCTAAAACACTTCTAACCAAAACTACCATATTTTGGTCTTAAGTAACAAAAAATGCAAATCTCTGATATTATTAACTTCAGAAACCCTAAAGTTAATTCATTTTGCTTGTAATTCTGACCTGTTTGAAAAGAGTAGGAAAAACATAGAGCTGTAATGGAGATTTCTTAGGCACATCTTTGCACATACTCAATAAAAAATCCCTAGAACCTTTGAGCTTACTGAGAGTAGAATTACACATAGATAGAATGAGCAATAGGAAATGCTTTGTGGGAGTGCCTGCAAACTCCAATTCAGCCACAGTTGAACAGGTTTCAGCTTCTCTTCCACTAACATTAATCAGAGTGGCTTTTATTTAAAAGTATGTCGGAGAAAGAGTATTCTAAACTCAAATACAAACATACTTCGCTCAAACCTGCCTGAAAACTGTTTTCTCTGCTTATAATTCAGACAGTCAACCTGGCAGAAGAAAGAATGGCATGTTTCTTAGGTGGACAATTACACACCCAAAATAAGGAAGAGTATATAGGTAGAAAACATAATTAAACTAAACAGAGCTTGTAAATAAGCCCTGTCAGAATACAGTCTAATGGAAAGATTATGCAGCCTGTGCCCCATGTTCCGATTTGCGTGGTTGTTCTTCTGCACTCTACTTCTGCTGAAATTTACAGGGAAAAATCCTGTCTTGTTACAGACAAAGACAAAAGCACTGACCTCAAGATTTTGGAGGGAGTGCAATGAGTTAGACCTGTGTCTTCGCTGGGACTATTGGGGATATGCAAATCTGAGAGGTGCCAGTTAAAAAAAATAATGTTTGCATCTTTGCAAAACTAAAGCCAACCTCCAGAAAAGCAGAAAAACCCCACATGCTTTTCCAAATTTATCAGAAAAAAGAAAGGCGTGGGGTGGAATTCAGATTAGAAGTAAGTAGCCAATGATGAATAAAAAGAAGAAACTTGGCTCTTTCTTGGAACTCTTGAGTTTGGGGTCTTTCTTGTTTTATTAAAAAAAAAATTCTTAATTGTAAAGTGAACTGAGAAACCAATTACTCAGGTATTCTGAAAACAACCTTGACTGCTCCATCAGCGCCAGGAGTAACTTTAAAGTTAGCACATCCCCTGAGAATTTCTATCCAGATCATAGCAGATATCAGGTGTTCGTTGTTCTGGAAGCAGAACTAAAGCACAGAGAGGGTCTTTATCTCAGCCTTAAGTCATATGATAACCAACTGCAAAACGTTTAAAACAAGTGGTAACAATCCTGTATTTCCAGTTTACCATTTTCTTATCTCTGGATCATGCTTTTTCTGTTTAATGTAATGTAATGTAAATATACAATACTTGAACAAGAGGCAATTCATCATGAGTTAAGCCATTTTTGATAGCATTAATCCTGCAAAGTTGCCCAACCACAACAGATGTATCAGTGCAAAGGTTTTTTTGAGTTGTTTTGTTTTTTTTTGACAGTCTCTTTGCATGTGTTGTCCAGTATGATAGGTATGGGAGATGTAGCAGTCCTACATATAACGTGTATTCCCGATATCTTCGTGTTATTTCATAATGGTAAGACTGTCAGGTTTACACTCACAATGACAAGAGAAAATAATATTGTGCTGCTGTTCAGGGGAAAAAGCAAAAGACAGATGAGTCAAGTACACAGCTCACTCATCAGAAATTGTGGGCGTTTCTCATTTTGGATATATTTCCACATATTCCTAAACTATTCATTATCATTTTACTGTATCATTGCCCCTCAAATACTTGTCATCACTTTAGGGGTAACCCTGAAATCAATCTTTCTGAAATCCATGAATTAAAACAATCAGATAAATGCAATGTGATGTATTAAATAAGGAATGACAAATCAGACTGTTGGTAAAGGCAAAAAGAATGTTCAAAAGACCTTACTGCAATGCAGACTGCCACCTCCCTTTGTTTCTGATTGCTATCACACTGTCCAGATGCAAGGATTGAGAATGAAACTTGAATTTGGTGCTAGAAGTCCACTGTAACATCAATCACTTGAAACAAAAATGTCTTGCTTATGATTCTTTGGAAAATGCTGCACTTAACTTCCAAACTGTTGCTTTCAGAAAAGGCTAATTCAGGGTTGGGTACATTAATGTCAATGCCCTATAAAAGTGCCAGTTAAAAAAAAAATGTCAGCAAAGACATTTTTTAAGCCTGTGTCAGCACAAAAGGGTGCCTCAGTTGTTTCATCTCACAACAGCTGCATGCTTTCATTGACGTTTGTTGCCCTTTCTTTGTGCACTCATCCTAACCTCATAGGTTATTTCCTGGCCTCCCTTCTGTGACCTACGACCGATGATGACCTTTAGCTGGAGAATGTGACATTTTGTTCTCCTCTGGCTGACATGTGATGCCCTCATTATTCAAAGGTATGTGAAAATAATGACCTGTACTGACCTCTCAGTTTCCTTTCGTTTATTGGTCTACACTTGGTGCTTGTTCAGCAGATTGCTATGACTAGGTGGTGGGGTGTACAATTTCTTTTGAAGAAGGAAGCTCATGAATTGCATCAACATTTTAGCTCTTTGTGTCTGTTGCTCCGTTTGAGGAGCATGAGATGAGGTGGTGCAGCTGGGGGAAGATGGTTCAAGGTTCATGGTTCAGTTCAGTTTGGGTGTTGAGAGCATCTTCACAAGGCTGGCAGATGCAACCAAAGGCCTGTGATTGTATGGAGCATTAGTTGAGTCCCAGGCTGGATATCTACCTTAGGGAATCTTAAATGGTACAGGATGTCTGTGCATGAGCTACTGATTTAAGTCCTCAGCTCTCAGTCATATGAAAGAATGGATGACTAAACAACCTTAGAATTCAAAACAGGAGAGACTATAGCTTACCCATCATCAAGATTTCTACACGTTCCCTGTTGTGACCACAATGTAAACACAGTCACAGTTACAAGAAATACAGTATTAGTCTATCATGCTAACAGTGCGTCCTCAGGTAAGCTGATTTTTGCATTTCAAATGATGGAAGTTTCAGTGTTCTTCAGAAATGCAAGCCTGAACACATGAAATTTTTTTTTCAAGAAATAGATTTTCTCTCCTGTGAGGTGAGACATGCCCTCATTGACTACAGTAACTATTTCAAATGCTGAAAGTCTAAAGAAGGAACTAACCACTTTTGTGTGGGAGATTGTGATACCAACGAAGAGTTTATTGAAGACCTAGCCAGCATGAATATTTAAACCCCCTTTCCTTGAAGAAAAGATGGTTACTTCAGGTCAGGGATGAGGGCATGTATGGAGCATCATAAGGAACAGATGGCTGCTAAAGACAATTTCTGACTATAAATAGTCCCTATTAAGAAAATAGAAATAATCAATTAGGGACTTAGCTCTGCTTCCTGTTGCACAGGAGTGGAACAACAGAAGAAAATGTTAACGCATATGTCAGTGTGTGTTTCTGGCTGAGAAAGAGATAACAAGCCCTTTCCCACTGAAAGGTGGGAAGCTGCACTGGGCCCGAATGTTGAGATGGAAGATTATCAGCAGCTCTTTGGAAAAGGTTATAGGTATTTGGTATGCAGGCCATGAAATGTACTGAAAATCAGGAGCAAGATTTTGACCTTGCCTCAGCACTCTGTGCAAACTAGCTCAGAAACTAGGGGAAAAGTCATAGTAACAACTTGGTAAAAAGTCATAGTAACAGATTGGTAAAAAGAGATCATTTCCCACGCCCACACACCTGGAGGTTGTAAAGAACTTCAGGTTAAAACATGTCCACTAAAGGTATAAAAAGTACTAATAACTGATGCCCAGACCCCAACTTGCAAACTCGTAGGTTTGACCTGGACATTTGAGCCTTCAGGTCAGACAGTGCATCCTGAACTGTAATCCAGTTAAATAACCCATTAAACATTCAAGCTGACACTTAAAGTACTGCAGCGTGGTGGAAACAAGACTCTAAGTTCAAATTTGAGATAGTGTGGTTTTGGGTTGAAATGGAAAGTTAGTATTATCCGATGAAGAGAAGTATTTTATCTATCTTGGTAGAAAATGCTGTCTATAAATACTTCTACATAAGCAGCCAAACTATGGTAATGGCTTACCAGTCATAGGTATATGTCTTCATCTAAAGACAGCATAGCTGAAAAAATTTGAGAGTACTGTTCTCTATCTACCAATATCGTTTTTGTCCTGCTTGGACTCAGCTTTGCTGCATCAGTCTCAGCAGCAGATCTGGGCAGAAGGCTGAGACCCAAGAATGACAGAAAGAAATGGCATCTATGATATATCACATCTATTCTGTTGCTCATTTCACAAATGCCCCTGGTGTTTCATTTCTGAGGGCTAGCTACTGATGGATTAATTGAAGGAAAAATAAGAGCATATAAATGGATTCTCTCTGGTGCCAGGCAGTCCTCCTATCACTGACCTGACAGCGCTCCAAACCCTGTAGCTGAGCAGGGCTCTTACAGGAATCCTGTTGTTCCCTTTTGGCTGACAGTAATCTTCATATAATTTGTCCATGGAATGCTTTTAAAAGGATTCAGCTGAAGAATACGCATGCTTTTACATGTGACCCAAGCCCAGATCAGATGTCAGATTGCTTATGACCAATCAAATAAATATAAACCCACAACATAGCTCTGGAAGGTCTTGCAGGAACCTTGTAGAAATATTTTTATCAAGTGCCCAGAAGATTGTGATGCATGAAATCATAAGCTGCTTTTGACAGCTTTGGCCAAGAAAGGCAACTTGTTTGTATGGCAAGAACATGAGTTTAAGAGGAGGATAGCACTAAGGTAAATTTTTAAACCAAGAGCATGTTTAGACTTTATTATCTTTGTTTTTTCCCCAGAAGCACAGTCTCAAAAAATACTCTGTTTTTATTCCCCTCCATCTCA
The DNA here is from genome assembly GCA_017639245.1 of Myiopsitta monachus. Taxonomy (NCBI): domain Eukaryota; kingdom Metazoa; phylum Chordata; class Aves; order Psittaciformes; family Psittacidae; genus Myiopsitta; species Myiopsitta monachus. The sequence continues at coordinate 5,688,629 of CM029927.1, forward strand.
TTTGCCTCTCATTGTTCAGGAGCTCACAGGGCTTCACTCCTCCCAAGATCCATAAATCAGATGATTAACTTTCAGTTCAAGACTGTTTTATATGAGCAGAAGAAATCTAATTGGAATACAATCACCCTCCTACTGCTTTTCACAGCTTTCTTTGCATCTCAATGTGATCTGAATTTCAGATGTCTCTTTCTGTGAAATATTTATTTTTCCCCATCATGCACTGAACCCAATTGTGCTGCTATCCTTTTCTGCCCTTTTAAGCTCTGGCTGTAAATTAACCATTATTCAACTGAAATAAGTTCCTTTAGAGTTCATAAAAAGTATTTCAGCATGATAGCTTTCAGAATAGTTGTACAGGAACAAACTGCCTAATCCACTGAATATGACGGGTTAATATCAGTTTCATCTTCCCTTCTCTCAACATGGGTGCTTAGGGGAGAAGCTGTTTTGTAAGGTGGGGTACTGGATTGACTGAAGGAACAGGAGGCTGGAAATGCAGAACACCATTTGCAGGTGCTGGATGAACTCCAGGTATAGGACGAATTCCAGATATAGGAATCTTCACATTATACTTATGGTTACTTGCTTTGATTTATGCTGATAGAGATTGAGTGCAGCTGAAAAATCCTGCTGATTACAGACCAACTGTGGCCCTCCGATCTGCTGGCTTATATTACTTTTCAAAAAAAGAAAGTCAAAACCTTTTCTTATTAACTTAGCATTTAAGGAAAACGGCAGCCTGAGTGCTGAACACTAAGATGCTTCCTTTAACCATGCAACCCACAAACAGCACAAACTTTTCTTTAGTTTCTCACCTCCTGCACTCTAAGCCTTCTCCAGACCAAACAGGGCATGCTTATGGGAGAAGTTAATACTCACTATACATTAAATACTTGCATCTCTTCTCAGACACTGTTGTTGCAGTGATTTGTGTATGTATGTGCTACAGATACTAACCAACCTGAGAAAAATAAACTTTAAATCTAACCACTTTTACATATCCAGATATTAAATGAAAACAACTTAATCATTATTGCATGACCATGAGCAGATGCTGAACACAACAGGCATGATTCCTACGAACGTGACCAGCAGGTCGAGGAAGGTAATCCTGCCCCTCTGCTCTCATGAGACCTCACTTGGAGTATTGTGTGCAGTTCTGGTGTCCTCAACATCAAAAGGACATGGAACTGTTGGAACAAGTCCAGAGGACGGCCACAAGGATGATCAGGGGACTGGAGCACCTCCCGTATGGAGATAGGATGAGAAAGTTGTGTCTATTCAGCCTGGAGAAGAGAAGGCTGTGTGGAGACCTCATAGCAGCCTTCCAGTATCTGAAGGGGGCCTATAGGGATGCTGGGGAGGGACTCTTCATTAGGTGCTGTGGTGATAAGACAAGGGGTAATGGGTTCAAACTTAAACAGGGGAAGATTAGATTGGATATGAGGGAGAAATTCTTTACTGTGAGGGTGGTGAGGCACTGGAATGGGTTGCCCAGAGAAGTTGTGAATGCTCCATTGCTGGTGGTGTTCAAGGCCAGGTTGGACAGAGCCTTGGGTGACATGGTTTAGTGTGAGGTGTCCCTGCCCATGGCAGGGGGGTTATAACTAGATGATCTTAAGGTCCTTTCCAACCCTAACTATTCTATGATTCTATATGAGATCTGCAAGGTAGTGCACCTTTCTGTCCACACCCCAAGTCATTTACACTGGGGACTTGTCAGAAAGCATGACAACTTCCAAATTCCCTCCTTTTCTATGATACCATGGTGCCATTCAGACTGACACAGAGAGGTACATCCCTGGACTTCATTCTGATGTGAAGTCCAGACACAGCAAGATTCCAGCTCCATGTCCTACAGTTTAGACATAGCCTATCAATCCACTAAACAACTGAGTGTCATTTAAGTAACTACATACCAAGTCCTGCTTTACTTCTCATATTTTCAGCGGTCCTACCTGCTTCAACAAAGCTACTTGTACAAACATCTTGGGTAATCTGACCTGACTGGTGTTAGAACAAAACCTTGCAACCAGTTACTTCTGAGTTTGAAGTGTAACATAGACTTTGAATTGTGGTTCTAATCTAATGTAAAATTAATGATTAAAATGTTTAATCCATTAAATAAATACATCTCAATTCAGAGCTTGCTCTGAATCAGGCAGGCCAATTAATCAAAAAGTAATAGACAACTAATTTTCTGGGCCTTCACCTGCATCCTTTTACATTGGTGGAACTTTTCTCACTTACGTTTTCAGCAGCCTGAGGGGAAGGAGGATTTGACTTCATGTAGCAATTCCGTTGACATGATATGACACTTTTTTTTGTGTTTTCATTCAAAACAGCTTTTTTGTCTCTGAATTTTTGGGTAGTTACTTTCCAATGTAGTCAAGAATGAACAGTGGGGACTAAGGCGGTATTTATCTCATCTTAATTTAGGTATCTCTAGTTTCAATGTTCAAATCTGAACAAATCACTAAAGGCTCCCATTAGACTTTTATTTAATGGGAAATTAATCTGGACAAATGAAGACTCATGTTTTTCCAACTTCTAAATGAAGCCAAGGTTGCTTAACTCAGATGTAGAGATCTACATTTAATCAGACTAACCCCATCCATGGGTCTCTTTTCAAATCTTTCTTCCTTGCTGACTGTAGTAGTGTTATGTGACAATGTCTGCACTGGTGCTCCACTTGCCATACTGGAAAAGACTTTTTGTTCAATATTCTGTTGGCTCTTAGTAATCCGTAAATGGGGTTGTCATGAGGATACAGTCTCAGGGCAGCCTCTCTTTCTTTCTTTCTCTCATCCACTCACACACAGTGTGAGTGAGTGGAGCTTATGCAAATAAGTCCCAAGCAGAGTTGCTTGTCATTAGCAGAGACAACTCTAGAGGCAAAACCAAACAGAATTTATCAGTGAGAACACTATCATTAAGAAATTTTGTTTGTATCCCTGCAGTGATTCATAGTGCACTTGACTGTTTTCTGCCTACTTCTTCATATCTTTTTTTGTTCAAAAAATTAAAAAAATATCATTTTGGGTACCTTTTCTCCAATTACTGGTTTTATTGATATCATATGAGAAAGCTAGTTTCAGATCCTGTCAAACTGGTAAAACAAGACAAGGATTTCATGGATATCATCTTCCAACACTGAGAAAGCAACACAAAGCAGGAGAGAAAAAAACATTGCTGAGAGGGAAAGAACAAGACAGGAGACTACAGCCTGGTTGTAATGAACTAAAACTGGATGACTGTCAGCACTTATGCTTTGTTTTCACAGGGAAAATATATATACATACATATAACCTGAATTTGCTGAGCATGTCCTACTTGAACCTGCGGATAAGTTTATACGACACAGTACGTAGACATACCTGCACTACTGGAGACATCTCATGCATCTTAGCTGAGAGTTATCCCGGAAATATCAGGAGAGCATGCTGAGGTACTTGTAATTCCCTGATACCTGAACTAGCCTGGATAACTCTGTATTAAACTGCTGCATACCACTACACACCCTGTGGCTGTCTCTCAGTTCCTGCTGTCTTTGTCTGAAGTCTCCTTTATAATTCACTGGTTCAGGCACTGACCATCCAGACTACATCAACTTAAACAAAGCCACCAGTAAAAGTCTCATAGGTCCAGGCCCTGCCCTATATGCCACCATAAATGGCCAAACTTTTAAACTGTGAGCAGCACAGAGTCTTTGGTTTCTTTCAACCGCTGAAGGAAAGAAAATGACCTATCATCCATGAAAAATTCAAGCACGGCTTTAAAACAGTTAGCCGCACAGAAATACTTGTGTTATATAAAGTGTTCATCATGAAACAGTGGGAGATCTGTCTGAAATTAGCAAGAATTACAAAACCTCCCACTCTGAAGGTGAAAGGAGAAGGAAGGTTATAATTATATAAATGACTATGGGTGAAACAGTTGCTCTGTATAAAGTGTGGGATCCAACTAGTCTCAAATACTTCTGGGAGACAGCTTTCCTGAAGCCAAGGATTTGGGGTTTTTTTGTGCTTGTTGTTTTGGGGATTTTTGTGTGTCTCGTAAAGTTCCAGTCACTTCTCTGGGAAGATTTCCACCAGGGGGTACACCCCACATATATCCTCAGAGCAAGGGATTCAGATGTTCTCTAGCCTTAACCTGATTCACCCTCTTTGTACATCCTCACTCTCTTTATCCCTCACTTTATTGATGTGATTCTTAGTATGAACCCATAATACCTGCAGAAGAACTGGACTACAGGATTTCTGTACTTTTAGGCTCCACAACCCTATTTACCCAGGGTAAACTAGGATTATAGTTCATTCATCTGGGACATGTGGCAACAAAAACAAACAAAAATATGACCTTTGAAGGGTTCTAAACTCCAATTGTATCATACATCAGCTTGCCTTAATTGACTCAAGAACCATACAAACACATAAAATATGGCACTTGCACACATTATTGATTAAATTTCCTAACATTTCTGAAGTAATCTCTGAATGTGAATTGACAGCAAGTTAAGGTCTCTCTCTCACCCATGGCTTTCCCTAGAAGTCAATCAGTGTTTGTTCCCTGGGCTTTCTCTTCTAGCCTCTCTGCTTTTACAACTTGCTTCCATTTTCTCAGCAGTCTCCCAAAAGGGCACCTCTGTTACAAAAGCATTTCCAACTTCTGTCTTCTCTTGCCATCTGTACACATCTCTTTCCCTAATCAGTTTGCATTCACATCAGCTGACCAAACTAATTTTGTGGACAAAGCGCTCCTAGAGCCATGTGAACTGTGGGGGCCTGGGCTGAGACAAGGCAACTCTTCCTCTTTCTGCTTGTCTGGCCGCACGTTAAAATGAACAGAAAACCCACCTAGGCTGTATAAGGTTCCCCTTCCCGATATATGCCTGAGCATTTTTGCTACAGAGTTTTCCACAGTGGCAGTTACAGTTGCTATTGGGGGTGGGGAGAAGAAAAAGCATGTTTTTTTTTCTGCTTTTCCCTCTTAATTTTTGTACATTTGGAAGTTCAACAGCATGGTGTTAGCAAACATCAAATTGGCACAGTTGTGACTGCTGCACTTCTGAAAGAACTGTTGGGTGGCTAAACGAACATTTCAAAGGATGTAGCAGAAGTCAACATTTGCTAACCATCATCATGTGTAATATATGGTATCCTTACTGTGAGGAAAAAGAAGTACAAGTCCCTAGTACTGCTGTGATAAGCATTGACAAATGCTGACATTTAAACAACAGCCAAAACAAGACCTGACCCTGAGGTGTCCCCACAAGTATAATTAGTTACCTACTCAAACCCACTAAAATCAAATGAGATTGCTCTCTCATGCCTGCAGATTTCAAGACCAAATCCTTAGTGGGGAAGAATCTCTCTTGAAGTAAGCTCCAGCTCCACTCATGCTAATGGGCATATTCAATTGTAGCATGACAGAGCTTGTAGTATAAACATTAAGTCTGTAATTTTAAGGCACTAAACTATTATTAAGCCAAATATCTAAGGTATTTCAATTTAAAACTTCAAAGAATACCTACTTGGGCAGTAGGCATTCTTGCCATTAATTAAAATACAGTCAACGAACCAAGTACAGACCATGAAACCATTCAACTGAGAACCCAGCAGTTGTGACCCAGCATTCCAGTGAAGTAGAGTTAGAAGAAACAAAAAAACCCATAAAGCCACTTATTTCAATCTGACATATTTTTCAAGGTAAATCTGTGTCATACTCTGCCTCCCTTGCCATTCAAAAACTTATCATCAGGGATGACTTGTCAGCGACTTAGTGAAATTTGGTGGCATTAATTTCTGTGGGTTTTAAGGGATTTAAGTAATGGAAAAGTCCTTCATAGAAGTACACAAGACTACAAGTAGAGGACCTTAACAGTTTAAAGGAGCTATTAAGCTTTCAATGTAACTATACATTACATGATCTATCCTACAATGTGGATTACATAAATTTTAATTAAGCGACTTTTAAGAACATTGATTATTGATTTGATAAACTATAAGCCATCAGGAAGCCATCAGGAGCTATTGTGTAAATAACCATTAAAAAATTTGTTATGCCATAAAAATTCTTATGAAAAGTACTTATGGTATTTTACATGCTGAGTAACCACTTTTCAACATTACCTCAGCCAAAGATACATTTTTAAATTAAGCAGCTTTTAATTTATATATGATTTAAAAAGAAAGCTTTTAAATCACACAGCATATACTTTTTTGAACTTGTGTCATTTTAAAATGGTCAAGCCAATAGTTTTTTTAATCTCTGGGAATGAACATAATAGTAAAATAGCTGATCAAGTGCCTGTACCAGGCTTATCAATGGCTCTTTGTGACCATACAGCTGTTGTGACAATACATACTGAGAAATGTACGTAAGTCTGAAGAAGAGCCTTTCAGCTCAAACCTCATTAGCAACTTCCTTCGAGAATTTGTTTGTGTTCAGTTGATTTCCAGCAAAGATGGAGATACCAGCTATCTATATGCAGATCTAGAAAGGTCTTGTTGAACAGGTTTTGTACCACACAGTAATGGAAGGAGAGGAGTTCTCTCCTGACACAAGTGATCTGTCATGTCTTACTAAGAGGAAAAAAAAAAAAAAGAAGTGAACAAACAACAGCCAAGAAGGTGGAGCTGTTTGGGATAAAAAGCACTGACACAGGAAAGTCTGCATGTACTGGAGTTGTTAAAGGCAAGCTGAATGGGAAGTGAGAGTGCATATAAATGACACTAAAATAAATCGTCTACGTTCAAGCAAGCACACATGCAAACGAGGAAGAATGATGCCCACAACTGGAATGCCATGGATCAGGAGTGGAGACCACAGAGGAGAAAATAGAGGTAAAAGGGTGATGCGGGTATCACCCACACAAATTTCTCCTGCTGATGCATTCACTGAGACAACAATACACTGCAAGGACAGAAGTTCCCTGTCACATAACCATTTTCTTACAGTGACTCATCCAAACAGCCTAACTGAAATGCCAGAAGTTTTTACAGTACCAGCAATGTAAAATCCAACATCAGAGAATGAGATAGGGAAATGATTTTAGGAAAGATACTGACAAGAAACAAAATCTGAACAAACACACTGAGAAATGATCGCAGGGGATATTTTGTCTAGGTGTTCTGGAAGCTGTTGCTCTCACTGGGGCCTCACAGCTTCACAGACTCATGTGGCTTCCTCAGTGCTGCCGCTTGTGAGGGCGAGACCAGATGGTAACCTAGGGCTACCACACGTTGCAGCAAGGACCTCTGTATTCCAGCGGTAGGATGTTCCTACACTTGCATATTTGTGCAGTTACAAAGTACCTACTCCTCCTTGCAGCGGCATGGCATGAAGTTTTCTTACAGTGAGGCTCTCTGCCACCCTTTTGCTCTGGGGGTGGCTCCACAGTAGAGCTTAGAAGATATAGGAAAGGTCCTTAGAAAGTGGAACTGACCACAGCCTTATCCATGTTTCTCTCTGACTTTGCTTTAAACTAACTCCACACACTTAGCTAGAACAAAAGTGAATGGCAGGGAAGGATAATCGCATTGTAAATACACTGCAAATTGCTGTAGGGAGGAGTTTCATCAGGATAACTATAGTTTATGGAAAGCTGTTTGTTGCAGGGGCCAGCACATACGGAATGAAAAGCAAACTCAAGCAGAAGTGGCTATGTCTTAACTGTCTGCTTTTATTCCTGTTTCCTCAACAAGTACTTAGTGTTGCTCCTCTCTGTGATGCCAGCCATTCCTGGGCAGGACATTTTCTACATAGAGCCAGAAGACATATGTTTGCATAGAAGATATACTTCAGGGTAGCCTAATACTACCTCTCTCATGCATCACTCGCCAGACCTTATTTTTTAATCTCTGGCATACTGCGAACATGTGCCAAACAGCATGTGTACCTTTCACAGATAACCTAGAGTCAAGGTGTCTAACAGAGAGTCACCAGCCCAAGTAACGTGAACTTCGGCCTCGCATGGCCCGTTCCAGTTTGTCCACGCTAAGGTCTCATGTTCCCACAGCAGATGTTGGCTCCTTGCATTTGCCGGCTACACAGACACTCCAAGGGAGTACTTAAGTATGCAGTTGCATACATATTTGCTTTTGCTCAGCTGCTTTTAAAATATTTTATTTTTTTATACTTTTTTCATGAAGTGATGGAAATCCCACTTGTCATTTTGGTCAGAGTTTAAAGTTCTGGGAATCTCTCCCAGTGTGCAACACCATGCTGTTTCAAACTCTCTGAGTGATAAATATTGAAAGCATGACTGATTAAACAGAGGTGAACACATTAGAAACTGCTCTGTAGGTATTTGGGAAAAAAGATAAATGTTCCATCTGTCTTGACTACATCTGTGCTCTTTCTGTATTTAATTGCCCTCAGTGTTGTAGGAAACAAGTTCCCTAACAGCTTAGGAAGACCTAGAATTACTACTGTTAATGTTTTTGCAAAAAATCAGAAAGCATAAAGGAACAGTGTAGCGAACCTACTTTTACATATTGAGCTAGATTCAAAAGTAATACGTATGCACTTGGGAAGTAAAACACAGACCCCTGGCCCTTCTGTCCAGCAGGTTTAAATGCCACATGCTCATGACAGATGTCTTGAGAACAACCTAACAGCCAATACTTATTTGCAGCAACTGAAGGCATGATTTCAAGCGAGGAATGCATTTTTTGAAAAGTGCTTAGATCACCAAAACAAAAGCTCCTGTTTGTCAAATAAATTATTCCCTATGAACTATTTGGTCATTTGTCATAACAGCATAACTTTTTTTTGTGTGCATTCTAATAAGTGGTCAGGAATATTATTCAATATTGTTTATGAATGTCTGGTGGATAAAGGATCCTGTACAGTAAAAGGCCAGATTGATGTCAGCAGGAGTTCATGAGCAACCTAGGGAAAGGTCATCTTGGTGTCAAAAGCTGCAAAAAATGTCACATGCTTTCTCTTAATTGATGAAGGCTAGGAGAGAATGCTCAGGGAGGACCCGAGATCACAAGGAGGAAACAGACATTGTATCAATTATGACTGATTATTTGAGCGTCTCCCTCTTTGTGATTACCCCAGTTTAACCAAACATGTAATTTCTAGGCTGCATCAGTTTATCATAAGTGAATCCACTTGGATGAGTGTTCATGCCATATTTAAATATAGATAGACTCATCCTTGCCAGGTGCTGAGTTTGCTTAACTCCTACTGAAATTAGCAGGGGCTCAGCATTTTGCAAGAATCACTTAGCAGTGCCCAGGATTGGGTTCTTGATGTGTCTTATACATCAGACCAAAATCTGTGCTCCTCTAATGTCCACTTGCACAGCAACCCATATTTCTTTTCATTCATTTATTAACAAACAGACATCCACTTGGTGTTTTTCCTAAACAAATGTTAGTGGCTGTCACTACTAGATACTTAGGCAAATTGAATGTATTCCTATTCCCTTCTGCACCATATCAATATTATGCAGTGTACTTTAGCTTTCAGCTTTTCCTTATGTACGGAATATTTATGGTCCATTTAGGAGTTGTCATCCAAGCACTTGGGGTCATTTTCTTATTAAACAGTACAATATTAAAGCAATGGGGCACGGCAGGTGGTGTGTTTCAGGCTATTTTGTCATGCCTCAGGCTGAGTTGCCATCTTCCACCCAAAATAATGTCATGTTGAATATTAGTACAAGAAAAAAAAAACATATCCAGTATTAGACAATTTAAAGAACATAGAATGCTTCATTGTAATTTCCAACCTTACATGGGGGAATTTTTCATGTGGGTGCTCTTCACAGAGATACAGTGATTGATTTTTATAAAAGTTGGCATGCATGACCAAGGGCAGATGGTGCATAAATTTGGGCCCCAGTCTTACATTCTGCTCCATGTAGGTGGACCACTGAACTGCTGTGGCTGAGAAAAAAGGATATAACCATGAACAGATGCAAGACTCCTGAGTACTATGAACAGGCTGTAAGACTAGAACCTGAACTTGCATTGCAATAATAATTTTAAAGCCAGCTTTTGGAATACACTCAAGCATATGAGCTAGAATTTATAGGCTGGTATATAGATGCTGCTCACACTGTCATTTCATGTCTGACGATACTGAAAATATTGCATACTCCCAGAATATAGGCCACCAAACTAATGAATCAAATGAGCCAAATGTATACAGTTTCTTTATCATTTTTTTGCACATTTACATACTTAAAGCATAGGCTGTCTTCATAGGGTAACAAACCTATAAGGCTCCAGTTTGTTTAGCATTTTCCAAATTGGAAAATGCCTGACATTCACATCTTTTTCCCTATGGACCTCCAGAAAGGTGTGCAAGGATGAGAAGAGGGCACAAGGTGGCCACAGAAAAGAGACAAATAGATGGGTACAGCTCAAAGGCAAAATCCAATGTCCTTAGAGAGAGAAAATCAAGGAATGTCAAAGAATGAGTTTAGCAATGAGGAACAGACATCGTTCATATGCTACAGATTTGGGCTCTCACCATTTATAAGTTTTTTCTGACATCTGCAGTAACCAATCTACTATCCCAAACTTTAACAGCAAATATATTTCTTTGCTGTCTAGTTATCTGGGGGATTACCACAGTGCCTCTCTCACAGACTGCATTCTCCATTAAGAATGGGAGATAGCATGAAATTAGACAGCGATGTACTACATCCATTTTTAAAGCACTGCCTATACCTTGCAATTTCTTCAATTCACTGTGCCATAGGCAGACTCACAAAGGAGCACCAATATGTATTTCAGTTTCACAGGATCCTTCAGCACTTCCAGAACTGCTGAGAACCTGCACCATGCCCACCAGCTGGAATTGTAGAGGAAAAAATCCTCATCATTTACCTCAAAACTGAATGTGCCTGACTGCTGATCCTAGAGCAGCTGGACTAGGTAAATGTTCAGAGCAAAGAAAACATGGACTCCACATATTCCTAGTTACTTCTTTCTTTTACCTGCTTATGAATATTTACATGAACAGATTTTGGCTCACACTGGGAGATTCTCTCTTGTATAAATATCTATGGTAACATAGCAACAAGGACCTTGTGCACAAAACCGCTTTTCTTACTGATTTCACTTGATTTCTAACATGATCGGCTTTGGGGGAAAACAAAAGAAAAAAAGTGGTTAGTTCATCTTTGAAACCTAAGCTCCTTTTTTCTTGAACATTTTCAGTAGTGGTTCTGCTCAATAATTAGTATGGCTTCCTTCTTTAGTTACAGATGCCTTGACGGCATTTTACATTTAGCTTTATATTGAAACAATATAATTGCTAAGATGTTCTTCATGTGGCCATTCTACATATCTTTTCCTAGAATTTGTATTTTAAAATTTATCATGAAACCCTTCCATCATATATTAAAGAGGTGAGATAAAGTGTAAAAACAAGGGCTGTACCTGACACTTGAAAGTTGCTATTCCTGACAGCACTTCATCTTTTTCATACCCATATTGGCTTTTATCCCAGCCCATCTATTCCTTAATGTAAGTGTTATAAATTGTTGTAAAGTGCCATAAAATATAATAAACATGAATCAATATTTCTTGGTTAAAAAACTTAGAAATGCTGATGAAGCTCAGGTTTATTATAGATGTCCTGATCCCACAATGTGCCTTTATTTTTTTTACCTTCATAATTTTTTTCAGGCCTTGAGTTCATGTGTGCACACACATTCATTCTTCACAAATCAAGGAGGCAGGGAAAATTGAAATTACTAATGCAGAGCTAGTGAAGCCTCTAATATTTTAACCTGCTGTTTAAGGTAGGATATCCTGTATGCATAGGGCTGTTATAGTTGGTACGTATGACCCAATTCAAGCAAATTCCTTGTAAATCTAGTGAATATTAAGCATGTGCATGGCACCAGAAAGTTTGGGGATTACTCAAATGCTTAGAGTTAAGCATATGCTTAAACGCTTTGCTGAATCAGGATTTTAATTAAGAAGCATGGCACGGTAGTGCTATTTGCCATAAAAAATTCATCATTGCCATGGATCTCTTCTCATTAAAGAAGATGCTATGATTTGTGTTTAAAATATGAAAGAAATATGATGTCTGCATGGTGCATTAAATACCCAAGCATACACATGCATTTAAATTCTTGCTGTCTTTTTAAGGATATTGTTGTGAATTATGTTTTTGTATATGCAAGAACATCCTTCATAGTGAAGTGACAGTTCGTTTCCACATCCAGCTGATGCTCTTTACATATTATTATTTATTCTCAGTCTGAAGCTAATGATAGATTCCTTTGTCATAGGTTGGTTTTGTGGCTTCTCCACAAGAACCACCATGGACCATAATGTTTCCAGGGGCATTGGAAGGTGCAAACTCAGCCCCTTTCCTACCTTTGAGGGGAGGTGCACTGGCTGACACAGGCACAGCAGACACCCCACTCCTGCCAGCGGGCTGGTCTGGAGGTTCCCAAACCCACCTTGCTCTCAGCAGGTTGCTGCTGCCTGGCAGGAACAGGGCTACCACCCCAACCAGGGAAGCTGGTGTGCGCCATGTTGGCGAAAGCCACCACGAACTACCCCACTATGAAACTCACCTTAATGAAGGGAAACATCCCTGCTCTGTCCTGCTGATCATCACCTGGGCGTTTAAGACCCTCTTTGGAGCTCACCTGGCAGCTGAAAAGAGAAATCCTGCCACAGTGCCAGGGCATTGCCTTTGTCCAGGCAAGGGATGCTCCACAGTGCCTTGGGAAGCAGTTCCACAGTGGGGGGTGCAGCTGTAGCTGGCAAGAGGCCTCCTCAGGCCTGCTGCCAGCCCTGGGGCCCTGCCCTCGGGCCTGTCCCTGCTGCAGCTTTTAGTCGGGCCAGGGGATGGCCAGACTGCTGATAGCCCTCGTCATGATCCGTGCTCATGGTCTCTCATCATGGTCCCTGCCCCAGTCCAGCTCACCTCACTGGGGGCTGAGGGTAGGGGAAGGAGGGTACTGCACCACCCTGCAGCCCCACAGCCCCCTCCACACTGGGCCTTTGCTGTTACCAAGTGGAAAGCACTCCGGACAGAACTCTGTTCTAAAAGATCTACATCCTGGCAAAACAATACAGCTGGTTTATAATACGACAATAAATTTGACTGCATTCATTTTCCCTGGACAGGGAGGCTGGCAAGAATCGAGGCAATGCCTACAGCATCATTCCACACGCTACAACATGCCTGTGCTGCCTGGCCATTCAGAGCGAGCATCCGTGGCTGGAAATGAGGCCACTGAAGTGGAAAAAAAAAAATGAATAACACGCCTCTGGACTGTGTGTTGCCACGCGTTGTTTTTTTCAATTCAGCTATTTATAAACTGTGATAGTCCTCTGTTTCTCCTGCCTCTTTCAGCACCCCAGTGGAGAATGTGTGAAAACCTCTCATTTCCCTTGAGGAAAACGTATCTTGTGATTTCAGTGAAAAGCTGTGTTCCCACTGTGGTCAATAAATTCCTATGACAACTTTCCCCCCTTGAAATTCTCTTATCTTGTTATCCTGTTGATGCTTGGATGAATATTCCAGCTCATCAAAGATATGGTAGAAAGCCATCCCATTTCACGTGGGTCAGCTCCAGAAGAAGGTTGCCAGAGCTTCAACAGGCTTTCCTGGCATTAGGTTTCCCTTTTCTTTCTTGAAAACATAAATACTTTTGGTTTCTTTTTGACTTGGAGCAAGATCAAATTTCAGAATATCCAAATCCTCCATGAAACAGCATTACGTCTTTCTCTAGGGCCCCAGCCATTACTTCCTCCACTGATAAATCCCACCAGTATCATAAAAAGAGATTTTTCTTTGAGAAAAAGATCGAAATGTCTCCCCAGACGAAATCTGAAATAACTTCCTTTTCTGAAGGCAGAAATGCAATTTGAAATATCTGAGCTGAAAAGTTCTCACCTCCATGGCTAAACTGCTTCTGCATTCACACCCGATATCTCCATGAATTCCCTGATGAAAGGAAACAGACTTTGAGGATGACTGTAAAGAAATGTGCAGCTCCAAACCAAGTGTGCCTGAACCTCTGTGTGAAACTGCTGTGTGGTAATTTCAAAACCATGGGAATATCCTGCACCCTCTAAGTCCAGGGATCACTCTGATCTTAGCTTCATCAATAAATTCTGGTTCAGGTTTGTGTGTGATACTATTGTTCACCATGTTTTTGAAGATCATTTTATATATCTGGCTTTTTTTCCAATAGTTAGTTTGCTTTTCTGTGTTAGTTAGCACTATATCACAGCACCTCTGTACAGAGCACCACAGCAGCGCTGCTAATCTGGCTGAAAGCATGCAATGAGGTGGAAAGAAAAGCAGAAGAGTGGTTTAGCCTGATGAGAAGCTGCACTCGGGTCTTAACCAAAATTCAGAGCAGGAACTACAGACATGGTGATTAACAAGGAGTTTCCAGAAGTTAATATACCGGGCAAAAGGGCTGCTGCTTTGGAGGCTGAGCACTGGAGAGTGGAAGTTAAAATGACTTGTGCACCATTGAGCTGGAACATGCTGCTCCTGGGTCATTGATCTGCTCTGCTCTGGCAGGGCACCACTTTGGTATTGTTTATTTTCAGTGACATAAAGACTTGTATTAGTACAGGAAGAAGAATTGAAAGGCCAGGAGACTAAAGGGAAGACAAAAGAGAGGCCAGTGGTAAATACAGGGGGGTTCCAAGACTATGATGCAAAACCAGAAACAAATACAGCCCCTGAACAATAAGAAATTCATTACTTCATGGATCAAATGGTCCAGGCCAGATCCTTGTCTGCCAGAGGTTAGAACTGTTTCTTTCATATCAGGGAAACTAGGCTCACATGAACTGGAAGAGTAGGTGATCCATAGTTTACACAGGCAGTGAAGCTGTATATAAGAATGACATTTTTTTCCCCTAAAAGGTGAAGGCACAGAGAATTGTACAATGCATTTTTTTTATAAATATTAAGCATCTAAAGCACACTGCCACTGCAATCCCTTTTTATGACCCCTACTCTAATGATAAGTATGAAAAGGTGCATAAACCTCAAAGAGCTAATCATTTATCAGGAAGAGAGATGCTCATTCTAAAAACCAGGGGTAATAATTTATTGCTTGGATCTTCTATAATAAACTTGAAATAATGCCCCTAAATTTCAGAATTTTACTGTCAGTAAGACAGTCATTAGTTCTTATGACTGAATTTCCACGCCATAACATTCATCAGCATCTCCAAACAGTACTTTTCCCCAGGCTTTATAATGCAGTGGGTACACTGCTCTGGAGTCTCAGTGACATAGGCACACTCAAAACTTCAGTGTCTTTTTAAGCAACGAAGACATTGTAAGTGTAGATATTTTCCTCTTTTCCTTTGACGTAAGTGAAGGTTCTACCATGCCTCCACCTCAACCAGCTTGGGAAAGCCGACATCACTATCAGTGTTACACATAAAGTGGCTGATTTGTGTGTGGGGGAAAAAAGTTCTACTGAAATGTCCATCACATCATTGTGTCTGACAGCTTTGATGTACACAGAGGAATAGACAGCTAGGAAAGCAATTAGGCTAGTAAAGGGAGCTTTTGCCTGCATATTTTCTGCAGTTGTCTATTTGCAAAACAGAGAACATAGCAAATGGAGAAAATAATCTGGCACATTGCAGGGGGCTGTCTCTGCACCTTGTCTGGGCACTGAGTCAGTTGCTGGTCTTAATATAAAGTAGCAATTAAGAGAATTAACATTTATTTAAAATATCAACAGTCTTCGATTAACTAGGGAGGATGAAGAGGAGTTGAATGGCAGCATGAGAACAACAGGCAAACTGGAATGAAGCAGCAACTGTTGCCTGAATAAACTCAGTGGATATAGTGGTGCGTCAGATTGCACCAGTTTCTTAAGATGAGAAGCAAAACTTAGTGTTTAAAAGGATACAGCACTTAGTGTTTAAATACTAATCTCAGATTTTATTCAGAAAGCGAATCTTTAATTCAAAATCTTCTGGAGTTCACCTTTTTTTCTCTCTTATTCTCATTCAGCCTTTATTAATTCAATGCAAAAAATATTTAAACATTGAGGCATTGCTCCTTTTTTTTTTGTTTGCTTGTTTAAATAGTTTAGTAGCTTACATGGTATCACGAGCAGTTTAAATCGTTAGCATCAGCTCAGCTCGACAATAACCTAGCAATGCAGACTATCTCTCAATTCTAATAGATGCAAAGTATTGGAGTCTTCAAGACCACCTTTAAGATGTCTCAGATCTTAAATATTGTCCTATCCTAGGCTTGTGGATGATCTTTTACTTGCTCTACGATGAATGAGGGCTCAGTGGTGCATAATGAAAAAATAAAGAGATTTTAGATTAGGAGACTACAGCTTTTCTTTGTAGATTTATGCGTAAAGCATATGCACTTGCTGAAATACAGCCAGTTTTCAGTTTTACTGGGATGTCCTTTTATTAATTTTTATTTATTTATTATTGCCAGAGGAAAAAAGGTGCAGGATTTCAATGCATGGAAATCACAAAGCATGACCAGTTTGGTTTGTATTCTACTAAGAAGTTATACCAGTACTGTTGTGAATTGAAATGCTTGATTTTTTTAAACACATGGCCAAACCCCCCCATACATAATTTGATGCAATTATTCTCTTTGGCTATATCTAGATCAATAATTTAAGTACTGCCTGGCCACTGAAACTCAATAGCCTATGAAGTTAATAGTTTAAATGTGTCTTGATTTTGTTCTGGGCCATATTATACCATCTCAGACTATTCCCAGGCAGATTCTGAGGGTTAGTGTGGGGCAGTACTACAGACTGCCATACCTCACTTACAGTGTAAAAGCAGTTATCTTACTTTGAAGATCATGAGATTATAGTAATATGGAGAGGCCATTTTGTGCTAGTTATCCTTAGCGCCAGGAAACTACGATAGAATAATCTTTCTGGCCATGTGACTCCTGAAATTGTGAGGCCTCACCGGACAGCTGTTGCAGGCTTTGGTATTTACTGACTGGGTGTGATTGATATTTTATACCTCAGGAACCCTCCCATTCTTTCTAATGTTCCATCATACCTCCATATATCTGAAAGCCTACGTTTTGGCTAAATCGGAATGTAAGAGTCTTGTGAGTACATTCTCCAGAAGGTAGAAGAAAGAGGCAAATCCTCACTAATTCTTACAATAACACTCATCTGCTTTTCTAGCTACTCCTTTTCTTTGTCACAAGCATACTTGCAGTTCTTCAAGACTAAACTTGGCATATTAAAACCCTCACATTCTAAGGCACTGAATTAGGATAAGAAACTAATAGCAGCTTTACAAAAAAAGCTATTGCAGTATTTTCTTCAGAGTCAAGAAAGCAAAATCAATCACTTCAAATCCTTGGTCTTTCCCAAATGTGTAGAGTCAAAGACAAGATTAATGACAAATGGTGATCTTAAAACAAAATTGGAATTCACTGCTGTCTAGCATTTCCTAGGGTTGCCTGGTGTCATCCTTCTTGACTTTCAGCTACCACTCCAGAAAAATTCAAGTCTCCTTATGTCTTCTCTCATATCTGCTAGTCCTGCAAGGAAGTCTTGGATATCTTTGGATATCTCAAGAGATGCTATCAGTTTAAGTTTAATCCTCAGTGTTCAGGCAGCAAGAATCTGGATGGTGTCCTGATCACAGATGAAGCTTCTAAATACTACAGTGAGACTAATTTTGAAAAACACATTAGAAACAAATAGCAATATTGTTCTACAAAACTGTCAATGTCCAGGCCATACTCATTTTGGGATAGGTTTTTGAACCTAAATTCAAACAATTGAACCTAAACCTAAAACAACACCAAATGATTCTCACTCATATCAATATTCTCCCTGAATATGTGCTCATCTGCATGAAGGGTAATGACAAAATAAGGCATTTCATATTGCAGCAGATTTGTTGCTTGGATACTTGAAAATGGTAGATACTTGGTAAAAGTCACCTGCTGTCATGTGGCTCTAAAGATCATTGCTTGTGACTATACTAAAAAGCCATCCACAGGTTTAGGTTGTTCCAAGTACCAACAGAATGCTGTAAGATTCCTGGGCTCTTAGTAAGTACTATGAACTAATTTGCAGCATGCCATCTAACATCAGAATAATTTCCCTGGGATAGACTCACATCTGATCTACTAAGGTGCTTATTTGTGTGGCTGTTGCAGAGCTATCTCTGTATCTTTAGAAATCTGGACTCTATTATTTCAATACCTAAAAAAGCTGAACAATCTACTAGCCCTGTAAGAAAGCAAGGGTGGGTGATCAGATATGTATGTGCTCAAGTACTCTGCCAAAATTAGAAAGAAAGGAGACCTATAGGTGCCTTGGGTATATGCTACTCTTTTTCAGTGAAATGTCTAATCTCAACAGCAGTTAGTGGAGGGGGATAGGGAGTCAGCTCCTAAACTGAGATAATTTTCCAGGTCTTCAAGGACATTTCAATCATCCAGCCACCTGAGTCCAAAATCTTTGGGGTACAGACTATTTTACTATATCCTTATCAACAGCACAGAAAAGATTGTCAGTGCTTAATCAACAATGAGCAATTCCTCAAATGCTGCCTTTAGAACAAGTATTACTAATGGTGGTTGACATCTCCATAAAGCGCAGGGTTCTACTTGCATCAGTATCAAAAGTAGTCAGCCCCCGGACCTAAAGATAGAAATTTTATCTGTGTGGCTGGTGCCAGAAATCCACTGTGTGTCCATCTCTATTTTGAGACCCTTTAGGAATAAAAAATTGGGTTCCACTGTAAGGCAGTCCTGCTGATTTACACTAGTTGAGATTGTAGTCAAGTTATATGCTAAGATTGCCTGTGGCAGTTATAAATATGAAAGTTCAAAAAATCAGCAGGGACTGGAAATTGATCACAGTTCAAAAGACTGCTCAAAGCACATTAACATAAAAAAAAAAAAGAAGAAGAAAAAAGACTGAATAGCAACAATATAATCAAATGGTAACATCTACGTAGTTTGGAAGTCATGATTACTCAAACAAACTCCTTGCATTTATATCTCATCTTCCTTTTACTGAAGACAGTTTTTTGTTTGTGGGTTTGTTTTTTTTTTCTCTTATGTACAACTTCAGTTTAGAAGAATCTTAGACAGACATTACCTAGCAATTCATAACTACATTTGTGTTTTTATTGTTTTGCTATCCAGGGATAAGGTCTACTCAGACATATTAATTTCTTTTTTTGAACTTTCAAACGCATAAAAGAGTAGGAGATTCTGATAAGGCCCTATTGTAGCTATCATGTGATATAACTACAGCTAAGGTCATGTCGACCTGCTCTTGTTAGAATACATCATCTACTTAGGAGAAAAGAAAACAAATTGTGTCACATTTTTTTCCATCAACGGCTGTAAATGAAAGGGATATTTTGAGAAACTGAATTAATAGTACATTAAAATAACTAGAAAGAAGGGCTGATAATTAAACATGCTCTGTAATTCAATCCCAGCCTGAACAATGAATTTGCTCTTTTGGTAACGTTTCTTTTTAATTATAGAAGTGACAATTCTGAATGACTCAAACCTTCTCTAGCATCATGAACACAGACAAAGCCAATTAAGGTGAGACCAAAGCAAAAATATAGTTCATTCATTTTGCTCTCAGTTTACCCAATCACTTCACTTCTCCTTGAAGAATGCAGAAGGGGGGCAAGACCCAGATCTGATATACTTGTGATGGTTTTGTTTGTCTGTTTCTTTTCTGCTGTTTATTTAAAAGCTCTTAACAATTCACTCCACAGACACAGGGATGTTAAGTAGCATGGCTTTCCACGTTTGATACAGAATCAGCAGCAAACTCTCTCAGATCACTTCAGGTATTCTTGGAATGATACACTGCTCTACACAAGAAAAGCAGGCAAAATAAGGTGTAATGATAATTACAGTAACTTAGCAGAAGCAATTCAGACTTTGACTATCCAGGTTAGTTTAACATGGAAATATTGTGAGACATGGAAGCATTGTATCCCAGAGGATAAAATGATTTTTGTTGCAGGTTTCCAACAAATTTTTCTTCAAAAGACCAAGATAATCCATCTTTTTACCCTTATAAACTATTGAAATAAAACATAATTATCACCAACTCAATAGAGATACATCTACATTGATGATACTGTATGAAATTATACTGCCAGGAAATGTGGCTGGAATAATGACAAGGAGAGAAAAACAAAATGGAAGAGTATTTTTACTGCTCTCTAGTTGGTGTTTACTAGTAGCTATTTGAACCCTTGTGCGTGATCATATTTGGATCGTCACTCTGCTTTTCAATGCATGCATGTATTAATGTTGACAGATTCAAACCAGGATTTGGCAGCAAATCCTAAATTCTTAAAATCCTTTCAGAAAGATTATGCTTCCTAATTGCTATTTTACTGTCTGGCCAAAGAGCATCCCTTCTTGCTGAGGGCTTTGCATTAGAAGAGCGGAACCAAGGTTTACAGATAGGGAGGGGACAGAGAAGCTGAGAAGCTGTACCAAAGACCATGGTGTGTGTTTCTCACTTGTATTTGTTCAGGCATGGGGACTCTGAATAAAGCTTTGCTGTGGAATGTGCCTAAACTTGACCGTCACCATTAGACTTAAAGAGATGAATAGAATCCATCAAACTGACTGTCTTAGATAATCTGCATAATTATCGTATCACATGATTTTATCCTATAAAGGCTGGCATACTCCCTGAGAAAGCAGTAGTAATTGCTTCTTCTTTAATGTGTCTCATACACAATGCTGAGGCACTCTTCACAGAGCTTGGTGACGGCTGTTTCTTGTGTGGATTGCAGACATAAATAGCAGGCTGCAGATGAAAGCCTTCCCTTCCTACAGTACTGAGGGAAAGTGTCACTTCCATCTTGTGAGTAATGATGTGACTTGCCTGAATGATATTTTTCAGCATCATTGTACAAATAATCTTGAATAGGTGGGTAAAAAACACCCACATACTCTTTCTTTTTGTCTTTCAAAGGGAGGAGAAAATTTTTTATAATATTCCCTCCAATGTATTTTCAAAGTCTGCTCTTACTGTGTTGGTCAGGGACAGATCCTGTGTTCTCAAGTGAACAGCATTAAGAAGTTGCAGGATATTTACTGGTTGTTCTTTTTTTGCACTGGAAATGTCATAAATTATAAAGAGCAAAAAAGATTTCACATTTTCTCCAGGTAGATTTATAACAATAATTATGATGATGATGATAATAATAATAATCTTTTAAATCCAAAAAGCTTCATTGTTTCAGTTTTAGTAAAAGAAAGTGCCACTGTTATAAACAGCTACATGACACAGGCCAGGCAAAATGGACATTTATTGCTAGGGAGCAGAAGGGCACTCACACCTTAAGAATACAATATGTTTTACTCTGAAGCTGTGCTGAGCCATGTCCTTCCAGAAACTCCTCATGACCTACTAATTGATCCCAAACCACAGTTTTGAAACTGTGGTTTGGGAACTAGATGGTAGCAACAGCCATTTCTTACTATACACACATTCCTGATGATGCTGATATAAAGAAAAATCAATCAAGCTTCTATGAAAGTTCAGGAATAATCTATTTCAGCAATGGTTTGGGGATACAATTCAAGTCCAACAAAGAGGAAAACCACCTCTTTCTATCAACATCATGGATTTCTTGCTGAAACACTCCATACTCACTGCCCTGCACTTGTCATTAAAAGGACTGCATCCTGCAAAACATCAGTTTTACTGAGATGATGTGAAGCTAATTAAACTACTGAAAGGCATATAAGTATCCTCTCTGGATTCACTGAAACACATGGAGCTGGTCCCATCATGTTCAGGGAGTGAAGGACTGCCATGATCACCCAAATGTTTTGTTCAAGACTTCCACAGAAGTCCAGCAAGGAGCTTTACCAAAGGCAATTTCTTTGAAGACAAGCAAGTACCTGGTAATGTCTACTGCATTTGAAGAAGGGTCATTGATCTAAAAGAGATCACTAGGATGCAGTTCAGCTTTTTAGTAAGATTTGGTGATACAATGATACAGTTGCCTATAATGATCATCAGTGAATCTAAACATTTTTAGTCGACAAGTTCAAGGTTTGTACATAATACATCCTGAACTTCTGTTGGCTTTCCGTATGAATATAGACCATATTTTGTGTAGTTAAGAGCCAGGTGGTACAGTCTTATCCCTGACAGTACAGCTATACAATATGATCTATATGTTCAGGGATGTGCTACATTATCTTGAGCATGTACTCTTTCCAATTCAGAAAAAGTACATGTACTCCTGGCCAGCAACGAAAATCTAAGAAAATGTGATTCACATGAAGAACTCAGCTTTTTATGTAAGTTTGGTTTTCTTTCAATTCCTGGTGAAAACGCAATGCTATATTCAATGCTTTCCTTCAACTAAGAAGAACATGATCAAATATATCAATTATAATTTTTGCTACTAGGATTTCTCGTACTACTTAACTTAAAAGCTGTGAAAAATAAAGTGGGAAAGCCAAAAGGGCAAAAGGCAGAAAGAATCAAGTTAGCTATATCCTAATAAGCAAGATAAATAAATGCTGTTATTTAGGTTAACAGAAGGATGACTGATTTGGGGTGAATTTTGTATTTGCAGCAATACAAAAAGCAGTAAAGAACATCAGGAAAGATAAAAGTTTTCTACTGTTAGATCACACAATGAGACATAAATAATAACACAGAGTCATAGAATGATTTGGGTTGGAAGAGACCGTAAAGATCGTCTAGTTCCAACTGCCCTGCCGTGGGCATTGATGTCTTCCACTAGACCAGGTTGCTCAAAGCCCCATCCAACCTGGCCTTAAATAATGGATACAACACAGGTAAGAACCTGTGCTACATTTAGGCTAATTACTAGAATGCATTGTTAGATAGAATATTAGGTACCGAAAGAAAAGCAAGAGAAAATGCTTGCCTGGTTGATCAGTGAAGATAGGAAAATCACAAGGAATTGTATTACCTTACATCCTGAAATGAAAAATCTAAAATGCTTTATGAGGGACATTAAATGGCCAAGTACAGCATTTAGCAAAAGAGTAAAAGTGACAGAAGAGACTTTAAAACATAAGAGAAGTAATTCCACAGGTGGAGCTACAGACCAATCAAGAGGAGACTCTTCATTGCCTGGAGAAGGCTTTCTAAACCCCCACCTAAACTTAGCTGCTTTAATAACTTATCCACTGAAGAATTATTTCCTGAGTGATAGCAACTCTAAATATTAAACTAAACAGAAGACTTATCCCCTTACATATAAAACCAACTTGTCCAGGGTGGGATTTTTATGGTCCCAACCATAGCTTTCCCTAGGGTGATCAGCATCCTCAGCATGAGAATCACCCTAGATACACGGTAAATACTCGGTGCTGTCAAAAAGCTGCTTTCAGATTTCAATACCATATCTAAAACACTGCACTAATGGATTTGACTGTAAAAACGTACTCCCCTTTCCTTCCTACCCTGATTCATCTGTCCCACCCTTTGACTACACTGGACTTTGTGCTGGAAATTGTGACAAGGCAGGCTCCCTCCTCTAGGGTTAGTGACTGTGCTGTAGCCTCATCCTACTATGCAGGCAGCTACAAAGGGGCATGATCCCCTGTAGGCAGCAATACCACCTCTCCTGAATGTTTTTACTGCTGCAGTTGGAGAGAAAGAAGCTACTGGGAGGCTTAGCTCTGCAGCCTGCAAACAATGCCAACCTGTGAACAACTGCACAAATACTGCAGCCAAACTGGGCTGGGTGGGCATTTCCCTGATGCCTATGACTTTGTTCTCCACTCTCAGGTCTTCTGTTGCTCTTCCAACTTACAGAGAGCAAAAGTAAAGATGATCTGTTTCTTTGTGCAGTTAAAATTGACTACATGTGGTGTAATGTAACAGAAAGGAAAAGAAACATGATCAGTCACAAAGAACATTCACAGATGATGAATCTTCATTGTATTAACATTGGATGAAACCCCTTGGATAGGTTTCCATGTTAAATATCTATATGTATTTCCATTTGTTGCTATTCCACTTTGTACTTTACATCTACTGCTCATGTCATCTTGAAGTTATATATCCTTGTTCCAGGTTTGGGTTTTTTGCCAATAGGCACGTAGTAAAAGCAGGTGACAGTACTTGACCCCAGGAGCTTCCACTGAACACACATGCCAATCTTATAGCTAGAAATCTTCAGAAGCCATGTCAGAAGTATAGCTGCATGTAGAATAGATTACTATTCCTGAAAATGTTTAAAATTATGAATCCGTATATGGGGGGTGGGGGGTGTGGATATTTAAGACTTTGTATTCCAATGATATTCCACAGAATAATGACATGAATACCTCAAAACTGCCATTAGCTTGGAGGTTAGAACTGATCCCTTGGAGTGCTAATGTCTCACTTTCTGGTGTTCTTTTGTTTACTTTGAGCTCAGTTCCTACTCTTAAGAAGATATTCTTGCCCACAAAAAATGGAGACATTTTTCATGAAGAAACTCATTGAAAAAGATGTTTCTTGGCACAAATTTCTATGACTAGGCACTTTCTAATGAAAAAAGTCAGTAAAAAATTCTCAGCAAGTTTCACACAAATAATCACCGAAATTAGGCGAAAAGTAAATGGACTTGGCATGTTAAATCAGCATTGTTTCCAAGCACAAAGCATAGAAAACAGAAGCTCCTAGAGTTGTTTTAAAGTGAAAGTGTAATTGAATAACATGTCTCTTAATCCAAACAGTATTTTTCTTGCTTTTAATCCACTGGAAATGGCAATTTATATGGGCAAGCAATTCTGCCCAAGTAGCAAGCCTTTAAAACACTTTGTATTCAAATAGTGGGACATTTGTGTGTCCGTGTGTTATCAGACCTCTGTTTACCCTCTGGAAAGTGCCAGCGTAAGGGGAGAATAAGGGAAAGTGAGAATTTGCCTGCTGGTTTGGGGAGAGCTGGAACTCTGATTTACTGTAAAAGTTCAGGATGCCCCAATTAAATCAGGACATTTGAGAGATATGAAGACTTAAATGTCCCCCCAAAGCTTTGGTCTAATGTGATTAAGCTGGCTGGTTTTACTAATCACAGACATATTCTAAATTGCAGAAAAATGATAAGCAGAGATAAAGGGTTATTACTGTTGTATAGTTATAAGAATATGCCCCAAAAAGGTTTCTATTCCCTGCTTCCATTTTCTGTTGAATGTCAGTCATTTATAACTTTTGGCAGCTATGATACAATCTTCCTTGAGATACATGGTGCCCTTAGCTTTCAGGAACATCATGATCTTTTATTTTTACCCCTGGACTCCTCTGCTACCCTTTTTTCAAACTTTGCTTGTTGTTTTTCAGATTGCTATGCATTTGTGAAATGCCTGTGTCTTCCTCATGTGGAAAGACACTGTTTATGCAGGGGGTACTAACTGAAGACAAGATGTGAAGAAAATGTACCACACTATGCGGTATAATACTGTACGAGTATGCAGTGCAGCTGGAGCTTTGAATAGGCGAAAACACATTATGTCCTAAATTTCTGAATAGCATTGAGTTGGGACAGCTTAGGACTGCTCTCAGCTGCTTTCCTGAGAATTACTGGAGAACTGTAAGCAAATACAACTTTATTGCTTAACTTCCACAAAGACAAATATTCTTCAAGAAATGAAAGGGCAAACAAAGGAAAATGTGTGTTCTGAACTGCTGAAAAACCTAAAAAGGAATGAATAATGGAAAGAAAATCTTCTTACAAGCTCATAATTTTTAAATTTCTTTAATTGTTGAATGTTATTTAAACACCACACACACGTTTTAAGTCAGTGATAAGTTACCATTCATGGTGAAATGTCTTTCTTTAGCATGACTGCCTCCTTTTCCCCCACCATGACAGATTGTACTTAATTGAACAATTGCTGGTTTAGAACTGTCATTAAAAATGTATATATTCAAATAGTCTTAGTGCCGTGTATTGCCCTTTCAGTTCATTTCCTCCTTTTATGTGGCAGTACATAACCTTTTGTGTTCTAGTTCTGATTTATTTAGAAATAATTTGCCTCTTACTGTGTGCAGAGTTTTTTGTTTCAAGGATAGACTAAGCTTATTAAGTTGCTTGCTAATATATTTTTTATTGACCTAGTATCTTTCAGTCCTTGTACCATTGAAACCCAGGGTCTTTGTAGGGAGAATACATTTAGAGAGGGATGTTGGATCCAGGGTTTTGTTGGGTTTTTTTTCTTCAAATTGGTTTTAAAAAAAAATCATACTGTGAAAATAATTCTGGCTTTACAGGTGAGAGAAATATTCCACTACAGTTATGCAGTGCAGATCCTGACTGTAGGTAAATAGAGGAGAGGGAATCTAACTAATTGGAGTTTTGCCAGAAGGAAGTAGTAGGGTGCTTAAAACGCATCTGCACACACTATGACTGGAAGAAAACCTTTTTGGCGACCCTTTTTCTCAGTTTATACAATATAAGTTGTCCTTTATGTACAACCACATACCAAGTCAGAGAGGGAGCTCCTTCATACAAATGTTTTCAACAACATGTATACCCACATTTCATTAATAACCTGGGATGAAACAAGCAGGACACAGTTACTATCAAATGTTATTGCCTACCCTGCAGCATTCATTACTTAAATCTTGAACATTTTTAATCTCTTTTTTTTTCCTTCCTCTTTTATTTATTGGAAGGATAGATCTAGATACACAACAAATCAAAATTAGAACAGCTAATTCTATAAAATAGAATAACCGTGAAATATTGTCATCCTGCAAGCAATAGGCTAGACCTTTGGCTGCTGTAAGCTGTAAAGCTTCATTAGCATAAATGGAGCAATGAAAAATCTACATTTACTGAGGATCTGGTCCATTTTTTGCTGATGACAAAGACCTCAAAAATGCCTGTGACTTTTAAATTGTGTATGTGGAGGTTGCTCTGAAAGTTTCAGAGACTATGGGAGAAAGGAATAGTTATCATCAGTGACAAATCTAATGCTTGGAGGACTCTGATATTGCTCAGTCTTCAACTGTCTGAATGAGTGTTTTACTTTTTTGAGATTTTTCCAGTAATACTGTTATGTACATAGAAAATAAAATTAACACTTCATTACTATTCATCATACAGCACTAGAGACAAATAAGAAAATATACATTATTTACCATCAGCAGAGTAACATTATTTGAAATGAATTGAAAACCAATAAAACCAATAAAATAAAATAAAATTAAATAAATCAATAAGATTATAGTCACTAAGTATTCCTCCAATGCATGGGTCTAGCAAAGCAGCTGAATGAAACATAATGGCACATTCATTAAGTAAATCTAAACCCATCACAATTAAGATAAAATCAGGAATAAAAATAGAGGAATAAGGACACAAAATTACTTTCACACTAAGATGTCTCAAAAACTTTGAGCTCCCCACACTGGGAACAGATCTAAGAAATATGAACACAACTGGAATATTTAGAATCAGAATGATTAATGATCATTGATGAAATTTGCATGACAAAGATATATTTTTGCAAGCATTTTTGGGTTTTTTGGGCTATGCATAAGTTCTAAAATGTATTTGCAGACAAATACAGAACAGTGCTAGCCAACTCTCTGTCAAAACAAGCTTTTATGTACCTCCGGAGCTATGGTGGAAAGATAACACATATAGGCAGAGAACACCATCTTAGTGTCAAAACTGTTAAAATCTTTGCTGAAAGAATTATACCACATACGTATCACCATGAAATATTAAACAGAATTTGCAAGTTCATGTTTCTCAGTTGTCAGGCAGATACATAATGTGTGTCTTTATTTAGATTTTACATAGATACATGATGACCCCCCTACTTTCTTAAACTGATGTCAAAACTTCAGATATCAGTGAAGATTAGAACCTGGTTTGTAGCTGCTTGTGCTTATAGTCTAAACAAGTAGAAGGTCATTGGTTCTGCCATGACACCAATGATAAAAACAGAGAAGAAAGAAGCAATGCAAAGGCTTACAAGTGGTAACATGTTTGTAGTATAACAACAGAATCACTGAAGGTGCAGATGACTTATTAAGCAGTTGTAATGATATGCTAACTCGGGCTCTGTAAGCATAGTTATTGGTCAAGGACAGGTTATTGAGAAAATGGTAGGGAATAGACGATTTTAGATTCCTTTGCAATAAGTCTTCACGAAACCAATATTAATCATATGTGCAAGATATGCGTATTTTGTACAAAGAAAGAGACAACCTCTTTATTTGAAAACAAGAGCTTTGCTAGTGCTGAATATAGAGCTAATCCTTTGCAGCAGATAACTGTCAGCAAGTACGAGTGGAATAAGTTGTACTTTCTATGCCCATGTTCTTCCACAAGTGAAAGATTAATATTTAATTTGCTAAACACTGGTATATATGAAGGTTAGAAAACTTCTGGTATAGGAAAAGTCAAGGTATCATCTGAGGATGCAACAAATGTTTGCCCTAGATCCACCTTTCCATTTCTTTCTTTTCTTAACTAGTTCAGCCCTACAGGTAAAATCATGTCCTTTTTTGGTCAGCAAAGTTCAGCTTCTTTGAAGGTAATAACAGTTTTTAACTAGGTTTAAATTAGCATCATGACTGCATGGCTAACAAAACGACTGATAAGAGCAGCTACCCCTTTTTTATTTAAAAATGTATCAGAGTTGCATTGATAGACCAAAGTAGTTGAGTCATCACTTTGGTTGAGATGAAAATATTTCTCTGGGACTCCTAATACAGCATTATATGCATCTCAGGAACAAATAACCAATCACAGCCCTGTCTTTTATGTTTAGGACAATACAAATTGATGCAACACTAATTCCTGATTAATGGTAAGGTTGATGAAGCTAATTAGGAACAAACAGTACAAGGAATGTGGAACAGTGTGACAACGCAGTCATAAAAGCCTTTTAAAAATAAACTCTTAATAAGATAATAAAAGAGGTTATTAGGAGGCAAAACAGGCCAGCAGGTCCTCTGTTCTAGAGTTTAGGCTCAGGATTCATTCTATGGCAACACCTTGTTTGCAAGTTTCTCATCCTCAAGTAGCACTTATTCTTGGACTTTACACAAAAGCAGTGAGACACTGAGGGAGGTTTAACCTTTTGCTCAGCCTCAATCAGACAGCACTACTGATCTGTAGCCTCAACGAGGGACAGGACATCTGAAGAGTCTATTATCTTTCTCTACTGAAAGAACAGAAAGCTTCTTATGCCAGATAATACATTTAATTTTGAAAACAGACCTATTTTCCTTATGTGTAATTGAGTTCTGTTCCAGAACACAAAACAGGTAGGGCTCGCTGTCATAAGCAATGAAAAGAGGTCAACATCGAAGGACACAGATGCAAGTTCCACTTTATTTTCAAGAGCATAAGATCTTCAGAATAAAAGAACCTCTCCTTTCTGCATTCAAAACAACCAAATACTATTTTCACTGCATTAAGGTACAAGATGAACCTCTTCTGTATCATTATTTCACCTAACCCACTCTTTTTCCCTCTTCAAGCAGATGTTTCAGTGAGCACCAGCTGCAGTCAGGTCTCTCATCACTTAACACCTACTTGCTTGGATTTCTCTGCTCTTACTTTGGTGTTGAAGGGTTTTTTGTTTATTTACACCTTGTGCAAAAGAGGCAGGGTTGGCCTAAATTGTGCACCTTCTTTCAAATACTGGGGGAAGAAGGCTGGGCATGCAAGTTGTGCTCTGCTGCAAGAACAACTGCTGACGCGGATCTGCTGATTCATCATTACTTGAAAATCGTTTTGGAGTGTCCTTACTAGGGTATTACTGGTGAGCTAAATACAAGATTAGCTCACCAGTCATCACCTAATCAGCAGATTAGGTGCTGTTGGAACATAAAAATGTTTTTTTTCACACAGCAGACAGAAATGATCCAATTAGAATGTAAGTCACTAGTATCAGTGACATTCAGTTTGCACATGAATGAGGTTATTGAAGAACTGGTTTATGAGATGGTAAGGTTAAATCAGTAATAATAATAATAGCAATAACAAAAACAACAATAATGATGATGACAACAACAATAGTAATAATAATAACATAGTAATAGTTAAACATTATATGTTGAAAGAGTTGGGGCTTTTTTGTGTTTGAAAAGAAAAACATAACTTCTACATATGTGTCAAACACACAACTGCTATGACATGCACTAAGCTTCAAAATGATACTGTATTCGATCATTTGGAGGTTGGAACTAGATGAACTTCAGGTTCTTTCTAACCCTAATTATTCTATGATTCTATGATTTTGATTATTATTTTCTCAGATCATAAATGGAGAAAAATAACTTTTGTGAATCCTCGGAGTTCAGATCATGGCACAGAAGTATGTATCCTCTTTAAAAACAATCAGATCGTCTAATTTCTCCATCTGCGTCTTAGCATGTCCTTTATCATTCCTGTATCTCAGCAATGATATGTCTTCCAATGTGTGTTCCAATGGACACACAATTTCAGCTACCTGTATTCTGAAAACCACATCCATTCATATTCAGAATATATCAGTGCCACCTGCTCAATCTGACATTCTATTGTAGCTTTCTTAGAAGCACTGAGGCAATTACAAGATAACTGCTGGTGAATTTTTCCTCTTCCTCTCACTTGCAAAAAAAGGAACAGCTGGGTGTGTGCCTACACAGGGCTGCTTTAGATACCAAAGTAAGGTGCTTCTCAAGTTGTCTATATCAAGATACCTGACTTCCTATGTATCAATGAAAATAACTGGAGTTTTCCTGAATTACATCCAAGCACTTAAGTTAGACAGTACCTGGTAAGAATATTTCTCAGATGTTGAGAGCGTAATCCTGAAAATCACCACTGACTTTCTTCCATTTTAAAAGAATATCTCATGTTTACTTTGTGATATCTGCATTTTGCAGTGGGGTAGCACAAAGTCTCCTATGAAACCATCATACACACAAAAAAAAAACCCATACACTGGTATATATTTTACCTCCTTTTAATTGTACATTTCAAGGAACCCTTACTGCTCTGGACATTATTTAAATAGCAAAAAATCCAAAGCTTCCAAAACAGAGAGAGAGAATTGGTATCACCTTTTACTATTTATAAATAAGAATTTCTGCAGAGGAAGTAATATCAGGGTCATTTTCCTACCCTCTGCTGAAAATGTGCTCACTGTTGAAATTAACTGTTGAAATAAACCTAAACCTAATTAATGTTTACAGCTGCTCTACTAAAACTATAAGAAATAATGGGAACATGTGATCCTGTCTGCAGTTTCCATCAAAATCACAGCACAAGACTGTTCTGCAGTCATCATGAGGCAGGTAACATTGATTAATGTTCTATACAGCAATGACACCATACATTTATGGACAGAGTGGTGAAGCTTTGCCAAAGCTCACTAAAAGCAGCTGCAAGGCAGGACTGACTTTTAACTTCCCTATTTAATACAGGAACTTCTTGGCATAAAAACTGCTTGTAGTAACCTGCAGGGTTACCATTACAAAACCAGATTTGGCCAGCAGGACATCTCTATTTCCTGAATAAACTCCTAACACATTACACGAAAGTGAAGTTACACAGGCATATCTGGAAATCAGAAGAAGCAGCAACCAAAAGAAATTAATTCTTAATATACTCTGAAGAAGCACATTTTTGCTTAATTTTTTGATATTACAGTCTCCCTTTTCTTTGGTTAACAATTAATATGGTTTGATATGAGAATTAAACAACTATACAGTTGTCTACAGTGGTGAAAGATGTGTATATGAATCCTTATTTCTGCAGACAAATTGATCTCTGAACAATGAGGCGGAGCTTTTGCTTGTTTCAGAAATATATTGCTAAGGTGCAGGAGAATTGTTCTTGTTTGCTGTGGAGTCATCTATGGCTAAAGCCAGGGTGCCAAAAGTGGCTTGTCTTGTGAGTTGCAAAAGGGTATTGTGGGACAATAGTATTTCTCTTCTCTTTTGGGACAGGAAAACAGGGAATTCCTCAGTCAGACATGCTGATTAAGGTGGATGCTTTTTACTCCTCAAAAGGCCTTTATC
Source organism: Myiopsitta monachus (assembly GCA_017639245.1). Taxonomy (NCBI): domain Eukaryota; kingdom Metazoa; phylum Chordata; class Aves; order Psittaciformes; family Psittacidae; genus Myiopsitta; species Myiopsitta monachus. The sequence goes on from CM029927.1 coordinate 5,720,625, forward strand.
CATGTCAAATTCCATTTTCGGAATTCAATGATATATTATCAGTGTCATTTTCTGGAACAAATTATACTGTAAATAATTCCAGCAAGTGCACTTAATATAGATTTGTTTGCTAAGTGGCAGTATCTCCCTCCAGGGTTAAAGGTAGAATAAAATGTTGTTTATCCTATGGGGAAAAGAAATGACAAGGTTTCTTGCTTCCTCTCTTGTTTCAGTGTGTGAGCCCTTGTGATCTCAGGTCATAAGATCTGTCACATGCTAAAGGAGAGAATTCTTGCAAAGAGTCCTTTGTTTCAGTAGGGCCCATTCAGTGGCCCATTGTACCATTCATTAATGCACCACCTCTTCACTGTTGCTTCTGTTTCTTTTAAACAAGCCAGCTTGCTTCTGAAAAGTGTTCTGTGCTCATCTGTGTAACTCTGGATTACAGCCTCCCCAGTAACCAAACTCAAGGGTGTTAAGCATATGGAGGCTGGAATAAATGATGTTCACAGTGTGAGCTCCCTATCCCTCTTAGAGAAAGCAAAACTACTAATGAGGCCTTTTCATTGCAGAAATCTGACTGTTCCCAGATCACCAGGGTTGGACTGATAAAGGTGATATAGCAGTTGTCACATTTGCATTTGTGTCCCTAGAGTAGACCCAGAGATGAAGTCTCTGAAGTTTGGTATTTGTGTGCCTCCCTTCTTGGTCTCTTCTCAGTTACACCCTTCTCACTGTCCTTCTGTGGAGCTGCTGTCTCTTCTCAGCAGCTAGGGCAACGGTTCCTAGACTTTGTACATTTGCTGCTATTTGGAGCTTCCTTCAGTAGGGTAGCAAGGGAAGGGAGTGTAGGCTTCCAGAAAGATGGGGAAAAGTGCCGTACATCAGATGCATGTGTTTCCTGTTTAGTGGATGTGAATGTCACCATTTTACACATGAATAAAAGAGTTGTCATAGCTATGGTGGTAGCCTATAAAGTTTATTTTACTCTTACACAGCTCTGGTCTAAACCTGGTATTTCTCAGAAAAGACAGAAGTTGTACAAGATATATTATTTTCCATTCAGCTGAGAGGTGCCAGAAATCCTTTAGGCCCCAGGCCCACACCCACTTAAACCTTCGGTATATCATTCCATGAAAGCAAATAGAAACATCTCTTTCATCATTTTGGTGCCAGATAGAAAAGATGCTGTCTCAGCTGTTGTCTGTGAAAGAGCCACTACTAACCATCCTAACTATGTAGATTACTTACCTAAAGGGTCAAGAAGATCTTTATGCATCCAGCACCATATCAGAACACATACTCCTTTAAAAAAACCCTCTGGTTTCAAATCTAAAAGCTGCTAGCAGCCCCTTCAATGCAGGAATGTTCATAAATGATTCATCTTTATATTGTTTGCAGGCAAATGAAGTGAATATTGGTTACAGAAAAGTTAGGTGTTCCTATTACTCTGAAGGAATCAGGATCTGCTGCTTCCAACAGACACTGTTACAGGTGTTAAATTTCAAATCACAGCCTCCAAACTTTTATTTTTGGCTGAGAAGAAATTAAGCTTGTGAGAGGGAGATGAGTGTGCTAATATTTCCTAAAACTATTCAAAATTGCAGTCATGCTAAAATGTTTTCAGATCCAAAATGTTTATTTTCTTTAGCATTTCAAGCAAATTTGTTGAAAACAGTCAATCTACTTCTGAAAACAGTTACTTAATCACCTGAGAAGTGGCTTCACATGTCATATCTGAAAGCAGACATAAATGAACAACTTTCAGACAGTGACTCTACTCTCATCCTCCTCCTCAAAAGGTGCACTTTAATCAAATTCCCTCTTATGAGGTAGCCACCACATAGAAACTGCAAATGTGTTCTGTATGTGGAATATGTGTATGAACATTTGAACAAATTCCACTTGAAAAGTCAGCTTGATTACATCAGAATTATTATGAGACACACAAAACTACATCAAGCTCTCTACCTCTGTTCTATCTACCCATCTGTTTTATTTTCAAATGATTCATCCTTGAAAGCACTAGAATGCCTCCCGAAACGTGCAAGATTAATCAGCCCTGCAATGGCCTTATATAAATGCATAACTCCGAGGCTGTGAGTTGTGTTATTGACTTCACTGGGACTATTCACTGGCTTGAAACTTAGCCAGTCTGAATACACAAACTGATGAGGTTTCATTTCTCTTCCCTGTTTCCCTATAGACCACTTGGATTAATTTTGTTTAGGGTAAAGTTTTTTTCTCTCTACTGTAATATCTGTCTTTTATTCCTTCTGATCCTTTATGTATTTCGTCCCTTTTCTACCTCTTGTCTTTTCTTCTTGGTATTAGTATTTACCTTCTTAGGAGAAGTATTTATGTTCCATAGCAGACTCTAATAGAGGATTTTGACTATCAGAGATAGCTTTTTAGTGCATAATGGGGTTCTCAGCTATAGCCAGTCTCATCAATACTATTAAACATAAATATATTAAGCAACAACATCCGTAACAATGTTGACAGACTATTAACAGTGTCAAACACTCTGCTATACCCAGGCCAAAGATGTCATTTTCTTAATGTCAGCTTGAGAAAGTGTATTTTCATTTTCACTCTAATGAAGAATTCAGCAGTGTACAAATGCAGTTAGGAAAAATGCAAAGAAAGTTCTGATCAGTTTAGAAAAATAGGTGTGGACTAAAAAATCTGACTGCTTTTCCACTTTGCAACAGAAAAGACATCGCACATACATTCAGCTATAGCAAGAAGCGTGGTTTCCTAGAGCAGCAAAACAATGAGAATGTCTTTCCTCAAGGAAGAGCTGCAAGTATAACATTGTATGCCTAGAATGGCAATTGACATATAATTAAGGGCATTGCCATGATTTGGAATCACTCCTACTCTTCCATTATCAATAGAATTTAATTTCTGAGGCTTTTTTTCCTAAACTGACAGCACTGCTCTCGAAAATAGACAGACCGTCTATACAAATTACAAGTGGAAAACACAAGTGGCACTGTTTGGCTAGCATATAATCTTCAACTGATTGTATTCAGTTTTATTCACACTGGGTGTGCTTTCTTTCTCCCTAAAAAAATAATGCCCATTTTCAAAAATGAAAGGAGCTGTGAATAATCCACTTTTTATATAAGCATTGCTAGTAAGCAGAGCAGAATAAAGATGCCTTCATTCCGCTAACAATTATGAAAAGATCATATCAGACAATGACCTTTAGAAATGCTTCAGTGATCACTGTGTCAGGCTGTAAGTCTTAAGTGGGAATTCTTCAGACAGGATTTGACTTCACTTTCACTTATATGCCTAATTTTGCCCCACTCGTGTTAACATGGTTTTTACTGTTGAATTTAACAAAGGAAGAACAAAGCCCTTATGTGGAATAAACTCACAGAAATCAATAGATAGCCATGCGTACAATGGAGAACTGAGTTTAGCTGTGCATTTTTGCTTCCTGGCCTCTTGATTTTCCAAAGACATCCTTTTTCATTTGATGCTGGTGCCAATTAGAGAGAAGGTAGAGACAGAATTTATAGCAGCACTATCAATAAGACTCGTTCTGAAGCAAATGGGAAATATGTGCATGAATTTGGCTGAATATCGTTATGCTAGAAGAGAGCCAACGGACTGATTATTTTCAGCTTATAGATGGACTAATAACCTCAAGAAAGCAGTGAAAGAAAAATTTGTCTATTTGTTAAGATTTTAAAATAACATTTTCAGGTGAACTTCTTATAACGACACTCAGCGTAAGATACAACAATACAAATAAATACATAATATTCTTCTGCCGTCCAAGGTCACATTAACCTTCTTGAAGGAGAAGCCAAGAACTCCTTAAGTTAATCATCCTCTAAATTGAAGCTGGTGCTTATTTGACTCTGAGGTTTTGTTCAAGACAGAGCAAGCATGTGAAAAATCGGTGAAATGCAAGATTTCATTTACACAAGGTCAAAGTGACCTAGATTTCAAGTGAGGTCTAAAGTATTATCAGTCCTTCACACAAGAAAAGTTTTGTGTGCAGTTCATTTAATATTTTAGACATTTGCATAAGAGTATATAAAAGAGCATTTTCTTCTTGCTCTGTGCAGGTAGGTCAAGCAACTGTTAGTACTGAATAAACCATGTGTGAGTACTAGTCCCCAGAATAACTTGGATTATGTGTAGTTTTCTCAATATACAGCAGTCTATGCAAGGAAGAAATACATGCTCAGGGGCTACATCTACCGCAGATGCAAGCTGTACAGTGGTGTGAGCTCTGGCCATGCCTGCTGATGATTTAGGCCCACTGAGACAAATAAGTATAATGAAAATAGACAATTTATAACACCTGCAAGACTGGCAAAAAAATTTTGAGTATTCAACTTTGTTCATGATGCAATTAAAAAATACAGGTAAATTTATCGAAGAGAGGTCATATCTTGAATAGAAAATCTTTATGATAATATAAGAAGAAATCTATGTTGTGTTAATATCTTGCTGACTCAGATCTAAATAACCAGCATATGCACTGGTGAAAAAGATTGAAAACTAACAATTAATTTTATATTAACTTGGGCAGAATGAGAACAGTGTAGTCAACCGCTGTAGCAAACAGCATTATTTATATATCACATTTAATTACACATGAATGCTTTAATGTTATTATTAAAAAAAGCCTGGTAAACTACTCTTATACATATTTTAGCAGTAACATAATGGACCTAGTTGTTATTTGTAGCAAGATTATTTTCTTTATATTTTCCATCTGTCCTACCTGTTGATATGTCAATACATAGACCAGGACACAAATATTGAAGACAAATGGCCAATATGAGACGCGCAGCATAACTGATAACTGCAACAGGCAAAATCAGATTTGAGGTAATCTTTCAGTAAAGAGAGTTACACTTCACTGATGCAGTTACTTTTAGCTTTGAATGTTGGTCACCTACTGTAATTGAAAGAGGAACACAAAAGTTGAGAGAAGCTCTGAAATTTTTCCATTAGGTATTTCTATAAGTTAGAGATGAGAAATCTTCAAGGTATAGGTCTCCTAATACGTTTTTGTTATCTGATGACTTTCCCCATGCTGAAGGTCAGAAAGTCTGAAATCCCAGTTCAGAGGAAGGGCTGAATCATGCCTTCAAGACAGGTTCCTCACTGGGGAGGCTGGATCCCTGCCCGGCTTCGTGGGAGCTCAGGTATTCTGTCACCCTTGTCAAGAACTCAGTGCAGCCTCACCTAGAAGTTCAGCCCTTTCCACTGTCTAAACAAGGACAGAAGAGCCTCTGCTGCAGCCCACTCCCAGTCTAACACCACTTTGGCAAGGCTTGTGATGTGAGCCAGAAGCAACCCTTGTACTCAAAGGAGAGTACAAACTTAGCAGCAGTACCTGCCTTTCTGTCTGCTCAGTCACTTCATGAGCTTTTACTCACAGAGTAACCGTCAGTCAGGCCAGGAAACCTGTACCATTTGTCTTTAAATCCAGTGCTTGCCTTATGACTGCAAGCCACTGCATTATTTATAAAAGGCATACTGCTCTCTTCTTTTTAAATACAGCCTGCCCTATTCTGAATACCTCTTTAAATTGAATATTGTCTTATGCACCTTGATTGTGTGTGAAAATATACTGCTTCAAGGTAAAAGGACAGAAGTTGAATTATTATCCTGAAGGCTGTTTGTACACTTCCATGATCCACCCACTCATCTTACCTTGAGGGCGACAAGAATTGCATGGGCTGGTCAAGAACAGAGCAAAGTACTCAAGTGCTGACTGACAAGGTTGCCCCTCCTAAGTGTTCGCTCTGAGCTCTGATCTCCGAGCGCTATTGATACTCGGCAGTGAAGCAGAACTGCTGACGTTCCTGCTGGGTTCCACACAGAAACCTGAACATCCCCACTGCATTCACAAATTGGAGCCAGAGTTCAAGGGAGAAAACTTAGAGCAGGAATTTCATCTTAAATCAGATATGTTTTCACTTCGGCTCCTACTGAGTACCATACTGAAACCTGCACTTAACTTTAAACATTAAACCCCTCTTGTGTACTGGAAGGCTGGAAGTCAGATGTGTGATTGAACTGAACTTGCTGAACTTAGGCATATAACAAGACACAAAACTTTAAAGCACTACTCTTTATTAAAAATATATTTTTACCAAGAGCTGATATGTTTCAGGTAGGACAGGAGACTTAATTTCTTACTAGCTACTTCCCAACCATCTTAATGACACTGTAAACCACTGGTTATCATACCAGGTTTAAAGTGTGTACACACAGAATGAAAGTTCCATTACAAAAGGAGCTACCACAACCAGCCTTGCTACTCTTGCATTATTATAGAAGAAAAGCAAATATGTGTGCATGCATATATGCATATCTGTATGTATTTAATTTATAAAACACTGGTGGAAATTCCTGGTGCCAGTAAAATAACTACTTTCCCATGTATTTCAGTAAGACAGCATTTCTCCTCATGCTTTTCATCAGCAGTTTGATAGCTTACCTGATTTCCTTCAGAATGTAGTTTAAACTTTACCCAGTTCTTTTTTTTTCCCTTTTCCCCTTGTTTTATAAAACCGAAAAGAAAACTGACTGTGATTATAAGAAGAAAAACTACATATTTACAAATGTACTATTTTTTTTTCACTTCACCTACAAGAAAGTTGTCTAAAAAATTTTAAAAAGACATTAGAATAATAGCTAGAAATAAAATTGCTCTCTTCCATGAATCCTCAGAGGTACATTGAACTTAAAGTGACAATAAAATAATCTACTCAAGTAATTCTGAAACAGTTAAGACTCCTTAGGGAAAACAAAACAAAAGGCCCAAAACAGCAAAGAAAAAAAGATGTAATGCATGTAAGTGTTAGAAATGTTGCTCTTAGAACATGTTCATGAGAGTAACAACAATGCATGGACCAAGCCACAGATGGGCACCTGGCGTGCCCTAAGGATTCTCACTATTGCTATATGCTGCTGCTGCTGAAATGCAAAGGGGCAAATCAGAGATGGAAAAATGAAAGGTTGTAAATACAAGGAAATGCTTTAAAAGAAATTGAGTGGGATGGCTTCTTAGAGTCCAGTTGGCATGTTATAGAGCCCTGTGTAAATCTTCCTGCTTTTCCACTGAATGCTTCTCCTAACAGCTGGATGTGTATGCGTAGCAGAAGTGGGAGGCTGGGTCAAGTTGGTTGGAAAATGGAGGCAACAAAGATAAAAATATTATACCCAGGTAGGTAAGGTGGAACAGGAAATCAACACTAGAATAATTTTCCTGTAAATAGGATGCTGTCAAAGGATTGACCCTCACTGGAAAGTCATCCCCTATCACTAGTACAGGCCTCACAAAGGCAAAGTACTGTTCAGTCTTATGTGAGATACCTACATCTATTGTGTATGTATGTGGCATGCAGGTGGACATACTGGAAATAATTCTGAAAAGCCCTTGATATGCAAAGCCTTAGACCCTTTGAAAGCTCTAGACCAGGACTGGGCAGAGTGATGAGCCTTCCTCCTTCACCTGTTTGAAGTCACATTCTGACTCCAGTGTGGACGAATCACTGTTGGCTGCTAAATTAATTGAGCTAAAAATTGAAGGAGAAGGACCCACGCTTCACCCTTTCTGTGCCCATTGAAGTCCCTATGGTAAGGTGAGGGGCTCTTCCTAATCAGCCAGCTAGACCACTCTGGAGCACTTCCAAAAAACACACCTTCAAACCCTTGTCTAGACATGGCCTTATGCAAGCAAGAGATAAGAATCAGCCCCTGAATGGGTGTTTTGTTATATAACCACTGATGAGGCCAGGGGAGTTAAACATTTGCAGTAGTTTGTAACATTCCTAAAGCATTACGTTTTCAGCAAAGTGGATTATCTTGTCTCATTTTTCTCTGATGAACAATCAGCTCCGATCTTGACACATGAATTTATTATGCTTGGGTTAGACAAACTAAGCCTTAATAAGCTTTAGTTAAAAGCCTCACTTTGTGGAGGGGAAAACTCAGCACTTAGGTTGCCCGATGGGTACGAAAATGAAATCAGGCTTCTCTACCCTTATCTAGCTTAGGTTGGATGAGTGTATATATCAAAGATGGGATATTTTTTTTTCCTCTAGGTTTTGCTAGATTTTTGATTGCTTTGTCAAAATGTTTCCATGATATCTGACTGGGTTGACCTCCAGATGTATCTCCTCCGGGGCATTATGTTCTGTTTTGCATTATCAGCTGCATGCTCCAAAGGTTAGGTCGTGAGAGCTTGGGTGGGGCTTTTAACTCCTTCTTCCAGCCCTACAATCACAGTGTGCCTGTTTGCATGTGCTCACACGGTTAATTTTACGAAACAGTGAAAGAAAAGCAATATATACTCATCTTGATTTAATAATTGCAGTCATGATTTATGTATAATGGTGTCACTTTATTGAACATTGATTTGATAGATAACAGAGAGCATGTGCCTGGCTTATTTGGAAAGTTTGTTTATTTTTTAAGGAACAAACTCATCTGATGTAAATCAGGTGTCTGAATTGACAACAGCAGGAATGGGTAAGGCAATAATTAGTATGCATAACTATTTCAGGGTGTGTAAAGTAATACAGTTCCAGTGCTGGAGTGTCACTGATTTACACCAGCTGAGGATATGGCCCTGAGAACTCACAAGAAACGGCTATGCCTACTAATTACTGAAGCTGCTAATGTATTTCAGCTGAAGAAGTGCTAGCTCTTGCAAATCAGACACCTAAAAGTTTCTGCAATTTTTTTTCAGCTAAGCAGTCAGAAAAGTGAAGTTGCATTTTGCATTGTGACAGTCCTTGTTAACGTTACAAGCTGGCTTGCTGCACTGATCAGGCATCTCACTAGTTTAGGTATGATCACTACAATTTCCACTGGCTTCTTCCCAGATTGAGGCAGGATTAAAAACTGATTTTTTGGTTAGCCTTCTGGCATAGAATGAAGATGCATTTAGGATGCTTTTGACACTGTTAGAATTTCACTCAGGTAGTCACTCAGAAAGAAGTGGCTAGTGAGTACAGAAAACGATTGCACTTGGCATTTCCAACAGCAAATCATAGAATCATAGAATAGTCAGAGTTGGAAAGGACCTTAAGATCATCTAGTTCCAAACCCCAGCCATGGGCAGGGACACCTCACACTAAAACATGCCACCCAAGGCTCTGTCCAACCTGGCCTTGAACTCCGCTAGGGATGGAACATCCACAGCTTCCCTGGGCAGCCCATTCCAGTGCCTCACCACCTGCACAGTAAAGAACTTCTCCCTCATATCCAATCTAAACTTCCCCTGTTTAAGTTTGAACCCATTACCCCTTGTCCTCTCACTACAATCCCTCATGAAGAGTCCCTCCCCAGCATCCCTATAGGCCCCCTTCAGATACTGGAAGGCTGCTATGAGGTCTCCACACAGCCTTCTCTTCTCCAGGCTGAACAGACACAACTTTCTCAGCCTATCTCCATACGGGAGGTGCTCCAGCCCCCTGATCGTCCTCGTGGCCCTCCTCTGGACTTGTTCCAACAGTTCCATGTCCTTTTGATGTTGAGGACACCAGAACTGCACACAATACTCCAAGCGAGGTCTCATGAGAGCAGAGGAGAGGGGCAGGATCACCTCCCTCGACCTGCTGGTCACGCTCCTTTGGATGCAGCCCAGGATATGGTCGGCTCATGTTCATTTTCTCATTGACCAACACCCCCAAGTCCTTCTCTGCAGGGCTGCTCTGAATCTCTTCCCTGCCCAACCTGTAGCTGTGCCTGGGACTGCCCTGACCCAGGTGCAGGACCTTGCACTTGTCTTTTCTAATGAGCAATAGCTGAAAACTGGTGGGAAGTATTTTAAACCCAATGGCTCAGATAGCTTCTAAATTCTAACTTATGTAGAGGCTATTGGAAGTTATACTGTGTGCAGTATTTTGTTCTGCAAGATTTATGTCTCAGATCACTTCAGTCACAGGTATGTCCTTTCAAGGATTCAAATCACGGAAGGTAAAAGCCCTTGCAAACACCAGGACACCAAAGTCCTTCACATTATGGCTGTAAGTTGAGCTAGCAGTCTTTCCCAGCTACTGTTTTGTTCAATTCAAGGCCTGTGGGTATTTTGAAATGCAAGAGGTTTTATTTTTAATTATTCCTGAATCAAGTTTATTTGGAATATCATGGGTAACTGTTGGCCTAACTACTAGTGGGACTTGACCATTTAAGAGTATTTACATGGATCTTTAAGATCAAGGTCTCTGCCTTGGCATAACTTATACTACTGCTGGCACAATAACAGTAAAGCTCCCTGGAAATTTTCAGGCTCTAAGACATTCTTCATATATTTATTTGTATGCTCAACATGTCAGATGTTGTGGGAAATGCCTAATTCTTTGTTATTACTTCACAGACAGGAGGTTCCCTTTGTACAGTTTTGGGCTGGAAGACAAATGAGTGAGCTCAAGACTGTTCATGTTTGTGGAATAACTTGTTTTATTTACACAGTCAGTAATCCTGGAAAACAGATGGTTACAGAAGAATGTAAGCAATTCCTTCACCCTCCATTCCCAGTTGACTGCTAGTGCGTAAGGTCCTGGAAGGTATGTTACCTCTAAAGCTGAATGTAATTCACCTGATAAGAATTAGAAAGAATTTTTTTCCCTTAAGGAAATAGAGATATAAGTCTAACAAGATGTATATTATTGTATTGTCCTTCAGAGTAAAAATCTGGCCCCCATGGTAACAAAAAAATTTAGACATCTGCGTAGACCAGCAACTTCTTGCGACCTTTGCTAGAAAAATATAAAAAGGAGAGCTAATGGTGCTGTTGTATTTTCTTGCTTTTACTGTCTAAGTCAAAACCTGATTTTGATTGTGTTAAGTATCTAAGTATCAACATCTAATTTTCTTCCAAGTGACAGGCTATATTGTGTTATCATGTTAATCCATTTTGGCAATACAGATAGTATATTTTCATAAGAACCAGACCCTAACAAGGCTTTCTAGTGACCTTTACCACATAACTAGGTTGTTTTCAAAATTTACTTTGATTATCCTCACTTCAGCTATGAAGAGTTACAGTACTTTAGGAAAATATTTAAACTAAAACCAAATCGGCCAATACAAAATCAGATTTCAGATACTTCTTGAGCAGATGTTTTGAGTTTTAAATGACTAAATAAGGGTGGTGAGGCACTGGAATGGGTTGCCCAGGGAAGTTGTGAATGCTCCATTGCTGGTGGTGTTCAAGGCCGGGCTGGACAGAGCCTTGGGTGGCATGGTTTAGTGTGAGGTGTCCCTGCCCATGGCAGGGGGGTTGGAACTAGATGATCTTAAGGTCCTTTCCAACCCTAACTATTCTATGTTCCTATGATTCTATAAGTTGGTTGTAGTTTATTTGCCCTAATATTATTCAATACTGCTGTGCCTGCTTTTAATAACAAAACTGCTAGTAAATCATTATAAAAGAAGAAAAAGTATTATTTGGAGTTCAACCAGAATGTTGTTTTTTTTTTTAATCCATGCCTCCTTCCTTGGGTTTATTAAGCACAGGTTTGGCTACAGCAACATTTAAGTATCTCACCTTTAAATAACAAATCATGTTCAAGTTATTGTGCTCGTGCATTAGAACTGTTACATTTTCCTTATTCTCACATAGAAAATAAATACATGAAGCCTGATTCTTCATTTACTACGCTGTGAGTAGTCGTTATGCTCATGCAGGAGAAACATAACATGGAAGGAAAAATAGCTGATTTGGTAGCATAATAGGCTTATTTTGAATTCATCACAAGAATTACACAAGGTGATGAGTGATGAAGAATCCAGCTCATTATTCATAAGAAGCAACTATCTTTTAGCTAGTACTGCATATCAGAGATAGAAAGTCCCTGGTTTATTACAGCGATTATTATTAGTCCAATTGCCAATCCAAAAATCATATTTGATTGTCTCATGTACAGCAGAATACTAATCTATTTCCCTTCTTGCTTCTCCCTCTATGCTTGTATAGACAGGTACATTAATCTATTCTGCCAAGAGCAATCTCTTTATCTATGCAGAACTACAATGATTATTCACTCTTATCAGTACCAGAATCTGCATATATGTACAGGATAAAACACAAATATTTCCTCACCCCATTTTTTGTCAGTTCTCTGCTTGAAGGGTGATTAGATCATTTTTAATTGCATACTGAGCAACAAATATCTGACATTTGAGTTTGAGTGACTAGGAACTACATTTTGTTGACAATATTAATATGCTCTTGTGTTTCATGTCTATCAATTTTCAGGAGTTTAATCAGATTAACACTTTGTAATGACTCCCAAGAATACCACATTCTGGCAATGCCTGATGCTAGTCATTCTCCAATAGCACTAAGCCAAATTCCTTCACCTGAAAGGTAGTGGATGCATCACATCCCAGTGTATCCTGGGAAGGTAAGTGGTAGTGAAAATAGACCCAGTTATTAAGAAGGAGGTTTCAAAAAACAGGATGATCCAAGCACACAACTTGCTGGCAATAAAGAAGGGCAGTCCCCACTCCTCCCTTTCCCTTTTCTCAGGCCCTGCTCTGGTCTGTCAAAGAGATTAAGTGCAGCAAAATGGCCAAATGAATCATCTTCTGAAAGTTTAGTGACCTCACCAGAAGAATTTCACCATCATCGCTACAGAAGGCAGGATCAAGCCCGTGGGGAAACTGAAGTAATTTATCTTTAGGAGGAGGAATATGAAGTTATACGATCTGAAGCTTGGCTAGAGGGATAGGTTTCCATTCAAAGTTTTCATCAGATTGGAAAACACTTAAAATTTTGGTTTGATAGTGTTTTGCTCTTTGGTTTGTTTTCGAGAGTACCTAGAGCTCTAACTAATAAGGAGATAAATAAAAGAAGAGATTCTTCTCATCTGTTTGTCAGTCCATAAGTCAGCGTGATGGGAAGAGGCAAAGTGTGACCCAAGTGCATCTTTTGGATGACACGTTAAAACAAAGTTCTGACCACTTGATATTAAAGATCCCATTGCAGTAATTATATCTGAAAAGCGTGTTAATGCTGATGACCTGAAGAAATGCCAAGTCTAAAAATTATATTCTCACTTCCAACATTCCTACTTTGTTCCAAATGGAAACTAAAGTCTTCATCTTCTCTCCGAAACAGCTATCTTCTTGTAGGCTGCTAAATTCTTCCTGTGTTTCACCGCAAAACTTCCGTGCTGTAGTAGATTAAACGATCATTATACAGTTTCTGTATCAGCTTGTAAAGCAAGGCAGTATTTCACAAGATTAAAGGAACTATAAAAATGTAAGCTACTAATACTTTTGAGCCTGCCCACTGCAATACAAAATTTGACCAGTGGCAAAAAGTAGAGTCAGCTGAGACAGTCTTGAGTGGTTCCATTAACCATTGAAGTGCAGTATTTCTCCCAGCATGTTTAGTATTGTGAATGCAAAGTTTGACCTAAAACATCAGATCTTTATGCACATTGTGGTACCGGATCTGCTTCCTTTTTAGGTCAGATTCTCATCTGATTTATGTTGCAGACAGAAGTCCTACAGGAGATACACTTGTGTTAAGCACAAAACCCCCCAGAGTAGCACTTGGACTTTTTGTGCATGTTTAGTTGTCTGCTTTGAGGCCTGTCCAAAAAGCAAGGGTGCTAGACAAAACTCAATGCTCTATGGGGTCAATGCAGCAGAGTAATTTAGCTAAGGTAATAGCAGAGTCATAAAGGACACAAAACAAGCCATCTGTGTTAAACAAAGCCTCGTCTGATACCAAATCTTAATGTTTAGAGAGAGACCATAGGAAAAGCGTGCACCTGTAGCAGTATTTGCCCTGGTAATGTTTCCCCACATTCTCTTATCTTCCAGCAGTCTGCAAGACTGTGCACAGAGAAACAATGCCCAGAATGAATAAACTAGTGGCATGGAGAAATGATATACAGATGTAGCTGATGCTGAAAATGGAATTTGCATAATATGGTAATGTATGCATTATAGTTCCAACTACATACATGATCAAAGCATCCACCGTAAATGATAATGCAAATTAATTTTAGGCTCATTATTATTAATTGAACCTGAATAGAAATCAGATTCAGCAAAAATAGAATAAAGAAACAAACAGAAACTATGTAGGGAAACAGTCATTAATATGATTATTCTCTCTGGCTTATAGTTAGGTACATGCTCCTCCTGTCTATGTTTCTCCTTTTGACTTCTCTGGTATGGTTTCAGATACAAATTCTCTATTATTCTGCAGCTAATGCTCTTGGTTTCTGTGTTGATGTTCATGTCACTCTCTCAGCACGCTTTCTCAAATGTATTATTAAGGTCTGCATGGTCTAATAGGTTGCCATTACCCTGAGCTTTATTCATCCCTTTTCCAAGCTAAATCAAATTTGAGCTTGAATAATGTTGATAGGGACATTTGCCTAAACTAAGTTTGTTACTGCAGTAATGGGATTGGTTTTTTTTGTGAATTAATGGGTCATTTGTTTTTAAAACCAGAACACCAGTATGTTCCTGCCCCTTCTAATAACTTTTTAATAGTGATCTTTTTTTCCTGTTGTAATGGTTTATCATTTCTGCAATGGCTTATGCCTGGAGACAGGAAAAGGATAAAATACTGGGGTCAAGCCATTATCCAGCGCTGAAGTTTCTGTCCTACAGTGGGTTTTGACTCATTTCATAATGTAATGTAATTATATCCTGAGTTTTACTAAATACTTAAATCTGTTAAAAAAAAAACAACTTAAATCTGGTGAGACTACATTTCTTTTTTTTTTTCTTAGACAGTACTAAAAAGTGTGATCTTCAGTGACTACGAAATTATTTAGCATTTATAACTCTCATTAACAACTGTAAGAAATGCATCGTTGGTCTCCTTAGAATAAAAGCCACCATAAGGGTATAAGAATCTTTTCTTTGTGAAAATTTTAACTTTATCATAAACCTACTTTCAGTATAGGATAATGCATTGAGCAGACTGCATGCAGTTGTAGAGGCAAAATAATATTACATTTCTTACTAAACTGGGGAAGCAAAAGAGGATATAAAATTCATGATCCCATTCCTAGGAACATTCCTGCCTGTTTCTCCTTGGTAAGATATTAACAATATCATTCTTATAGCTCTCTACAACTACCTGAAAGGAGGCTGTAGTGAGGTGGGGGTTGGTCTCCCAAGTAACAAGTGATAGAACAAGAGGTGATGGCCTCAAGCTGAGCCAGGGGAGATTTAGACTGGATATAAGGAAAACTTTCTTCACAGAGAGGGTGGTCAGGCATTGGAACAGGCTGCCCAGGAAAGTGGTGGATTCACCTTCCCTGGAAGTGTTCAAAACCTGTGTTGATGAGGCCCTCAGTGATATGATTCAGTGGCAGTCTTGGCAGTCTTGAGGTACTGGTTGACTTGATGATCTTAAAGGTCTTTTCCAACCTAGTTGATTCTATGTTTCTGACAATTTAAAAGTAAAACCATTTAAGTAATAATTAATCTTTCTTTTTATTGATATTTTTATTTTCCTCGTTATAGACCTTATGATTTTTTTACATGTGGCACTGTAAAAACTGTTGTGTTAATTAAACTGCATCTCTCTGGGTTTTTTTAACAGTTTATACTATATTGACACTTATAATTGCAGAGAAGTTGCAAAAAGCTTATTATCTTTATATCTGTCCTGGGTTCAGCAGTAGCAGTCATTTTTCTCCTCCTTAGTAGCTGGTGCAGAGCTGTGTTTTTGGCTTTTGAACTGGGAACAGCGCTGATAACACCGACGTTTATAGTTACGACTTAGACGGTTTTGGTCTGACCGAGGACTTTCTGAGTCTCATGCTCTGCCAGGGAGGAGGGGAAGCCGGGAGGAAGCAGAAACAGGACACCTGACCCAAACTGACCAAAGACGTATTCCATACCCCAGCATGTCATGCCCAGGATGTAAAAACTGGGGGCAGTTACCCAGAAGAGTTAGTTCACGGCTTGGTAGTCAGGTGGTGAGCGGTTGTATTCTCTTCCCTTGTCATTATTATTATTGGCGGTAGCAGCAGTGGTTTGTGTTATACCTTAGTTACTGAACTGTTCTTATCTCAACCTGTGGGAGTTACATTCTTTCGATTCTTCTCCCCATTCCCCCCCACCCCCCCAGAGTGGGGGGGAAGAAAGAGGGGGAAAGTGAGTGAGCAAACTGTGTGATTTACAGCTTAAACCAAGACAATAACACAGCATGTCCCAGTTAAAATGCAATCGCTTTCCCAAGTAATTTTGGAAAAGTATTGCAGCAATGATGTATTTGTGTCACACTGGCCACCTCTGAACCCCATAACCAGTATACCATTGACCTGATACTGCTTGTGCCACCTACAGGGAGCAAAGATGGAGTGACAGTTGGAAGACTAAAAGGAGGTACTTTTGCCCCTGCCACTTGCTGTGTACTCACACTTTTACCCTGTTGTATTTGAGATATTCTCATCCTGTCTCCTCTGAGGGAGATAGAGCCAAGAAAGAGATGAAATACTTCTCCCATTTTCAAAAATAAAAACATTCTGCTTGGGAAGCCCCCATTACCAAATGTGCCTGGAGCATGTACAGACACTAGCAGCATTACAGCATGCCCAAAAGATTGGCTTTGTCAGCTTTATTCATGGTAAAAGGCATTTTACTTCATATGTACTCACTGAAGTCAGCAGGACTTGAAGCAGAGTATGCAGATATTGACTTTGAATCCTGGACCAGAATCCTCCACTCCTCCTAGGTTTTACATTTTTCAGAAATGCTGGTCACTCTTTCAACAGCTTTAAAACTGGATATTGCAGGTGTCCAGTATTGACAGCTGCAATTTTACTGGTGCTATGCAGCACAGGATGTTCAGTCTTATTACGTTTCAAGACGCAGGAAATGCAACTCAGTATCTGAAAGCATAAGAAGGCAGGAGCCTTTCAAAGTTCACAGTAAGTGCCATTATTTTTAGGTTATTGGAGAAGGAGAGAGCGTTTAATGCTCCTTTACTTAAAGTACTTAATTTAAAAACTTGCTTTTCAATTTAAAGCCTTTTCATTTTTAATGTTTTCTACAAAATTCAAGACGTCTGTGGAAAACAGTACACACTGATGCATATGAATCAATTGCAAACTTTCATACTTACACACTTTTGCCTTTCCTCTGCCCAAAAGCCCAGATTACTTAGAGGAGGTTCACAGATGGGAAATGCAGAACTGCCAGAGACTTGAACCCTTCTGAAAACAGGCTGAAGGGAAGCCAGCATACGAAATACAGGATGCTATGCGGAAACTTTTGAGTCAGAAGCAGGGTGAGGGGTAAGTATACAAAATGATAAACAAAACAAAAATAATATGTGGAAAGATATGTACATGTTCACTGCACTCGCAATTAGTCAGTTGACCTTGTTTCCTCAGGCCATAATTTACGTCAGCCGTTCAGCAGGATTTAAAATATGACTAAATATTGATTAGACAACAGTAAATTCCCAAGGTATAAAACCAAGTTGTCTTACAGTCTTATTGGAGAGGATATACCTTCCTATATTGCAAGGCATAAGGCTGATCCTGATCATTGAGGGCAAGGAGGAATTTTTTTCTGAGGATATATATTTATTCCTTCCTTAGTTCCTTGCACTTTCTCTAAGCTTCTGATCACTAATGGTATGATGATGGAACACATGGACTACTGAGGTCTGACCCAATATGTTGATTCCTACAGCTCTACTGAGAATGGATATTCAAAAAATAGATAGAATTCCTTGTGACATGCAAGAGGAGAAAAGGGACAAAGTGATCCTGGCCAGGGTCAGAAAGCTCCTGCTAGATCTATTCACGGTTACCTGCTCTATTTTTTTCACATGACTTAGTCTTGCAGACTTTGACCGTCTGATGCCTTTCAGTCTCATAGGAATTTTTCAGATATTGACATTAGGCGTTTTGCCTTAGGTGGCAAGCATGACAAACTGTAAAGGTGCATATGAGGTATTCTGGTATGTGCTCATATCGTAGTATGATCTCATCTTAAGGAATGTGATTGTGACTTTCCAGCATTATAAACTGAAATCAGGATTTGGTTGTAGACTGCTGCATACCAGGGAAAATATTGTGCCTCTATGAATTACAGCTCATGTAAATACATCTTCATAACCAATGCTGGAAAGCATCACCAATTACTGTGGCTGTTTACACAGCACAAGAACAGAATATTTAATTTTACCAGCCTCTAAGGACAACAAAGCTGAATTCGAACTCTAGTTAAAGTTTTGCTGATTACTTTTGACCTTTCTGGGACAAAGACATGAAGGTCACTGGAGTCATGATTCTTTTCACATTCTGCTTGTCTTTGTCATTCCCCTAATAATGTGTAGGACTAAAACCAAGAGATGGGTGGTGGTTTTTTTTTCCCTGCCTGGAAATCTATTTAGATTAGTCACCAGGTTTTCCAGTCTACGGTCATTGAAGGTCATTTGGTTTATAGCTGAAATTCTCAATTGGAACCTCATCTTGTAATCAGAACTTAAAACCCAAGTGAGGTTTTGTATCTCCTCTGAAAGGGTAGGTTGTTGTATGATTAGCTTCAGAATGTTAAATGGACTGTCTGTGTAATGACGGGTAATTTTGGGGGGCTTAAATTGCACTATGAGAAGACCAGTCTTGAATAATAAGTACTGGGCTATAGTAAAAAGAGCAGTATTCTAGGCTTCTCTGAAATGCTAATTCTATTACACATTAATGTTTCCTTTGCTGTAAAATGGCAAAAAGCAAGCCAGCAAGATGTAAAAAACTTACAAAGTGCATTTTCACTTATAGACTGTTCCTAAAAGCAAGCCGTTTCCTGAAAATGTCCTTTAAATTAGCATCCACTTACAGTGGCCAGCATCTGCTAATAGCTGTTCCACAGCCTTGGTTGCTGGCAAATACAGAGTATTTGTTATAAACTATAGAGAGATGGGAATGGGTGTGTATAATTTTTACACTAATTTTTAAACCTGTTCTTAGCCCTAAGTATGAAGCATCAGGCACACAGTGTAGATGTACTCCTAGAGGCAGTTCATAAAGTCTGGTGTCTTGTGTATTCTTAGAGTCTGCAAAATTACTGGTGAGAGTCTGAAAGCCCTTTTTAAGTTTTGATTGACTCAGTCATTGATTTATTATTTTCATGTTTCTTTGGCCCATGTGCAATTCAAACTTAAATACAAATACATACATTTACGTGTGTGTGTGCATGTGTGTGTATATATACACACACATATATATAACCAAAACTGAAGGCTCATTGAAGGAATAAATCCTACCCTGCCATGATATCGTTAGGGAGGTAATTATTATGCTTTGTTAGGGTAAACCGGTTTTTTGGGAACATATCCTGATCTAGAAGCTGACCTTTGACTTCTTCATTTTTATTAATCCTTAGGTTCCCAGCTTCAGAGACCAACCCAGAGATAGCTTAAGCGTGTACCAGATCTCTCTTTGCCCCAGTTGCTGTCTCCCTTTCTCTGTGTCCATTTGACCTCCACACAGTTGCTTGGATACAAGCAGGCGGTTACAAACAGGAGTTATCTTGCATAGGGTTCAGTGTCAGACACTGCCTTGAGCAGGGCCAACCTGATGAGTGTCTTCAGTTGGGTGTCACCCTACAGTCCATCACCATCACTATCATAACCTGTAACATCATCTCACTGCTTGCTACAGCAGGCATTATTCCCACTCTTATTGGCAAGCCAGGCATTTTCATCTCTGTAGACAGCTGGTGGATCCACAATTTGTCCCCGTTCCTTAAGGAGTCTGAATCACCCTTCCAGCACACCTTTTTTGATTCCTCTCTGGGCATGCAGGAGCTGACATCACACCACTCTTAAGCTTTTCTCTAGAACCTAATGCCGGATTACCTTCCTCTTCTATCTTCTTTAGCCACCATACAAACAGAGCTCCTTTTAACTGATTACTTTTCTATATTCACTTTGCGTGGATTAAAAAAAGTCTGGTGGATCTCAAAACACCCCACTCCAATAGACTCCAGCTCAGCAAGTCCACCAGCTTCCCAGAAGTTGCAGATACCACAAACATGAATGCACCCTTACTCTCCACATTTTTTAAATCATGACATATTCTGGGATCCACATTATGCCACTGTTGCTTTGCATGTCTCTGATGTAAAGATGATGCAAAACTGCAGTGAATTAATGTCTAGGAAAAAAAACAACCGCATAAGGAATCAATACCATTCAGAGCTATCTGCGTTTTTCAGTTGTCATTAGCCAAACTAGACCCTGACTACTTCAGAGAACAGAATAAGGCAAAGGTGATAAAAAACTTCATTTTATGGAAATTCATTTCATGATTCAGACACATCCCAGGAATCTGGGCCTACGCTTCTAAAGCAGGTTATTTAGCTGAGACCAAGCTGACTTTTCCAGCTGTCGTCTTCTCTCCACAGCTGAGATCCCAGAAGAAAGAACATCAGTTTAACTCACTAATAAAAGGGCACCTTTAAATCTAAGTACCATTCCCAGACAGCCTCCTGCATCTTTCAGGCTGGCAACCAAATACCAGCGTATTAGAGAATGAATTTACTTTTTGATGAAGTGCAGACCTTAAAAACCTAAGCTGGATACAAGGTTTGTGACAGACATCAAGGTCTTTCACTGCAGAAAGAATGCCAGCTACAGAAAGAGACTGCTTACAAAATATTGTAGAAAGACTATAGTTTGAGATACTTTGCTTTTTAATAGGCTGCGTAGTATGGATGTACATGGATACTATGCTGACTATAGGGTCATATCTTCAGCAATAGTGTAGGTAGCCGTGTGTTCCCTTCTAGCATGTGACTTAGTTGATGCTCCTGAACCTAATGAATTTTGGCGGCAGGAATTATAATAGCAGACATTTGTTTCTCTCCAGTCACTAAATTTTGCTAGAGTTAAAATAAACTTGTCTGCTTGACTAGTCTCATGTGTAACAAAATAAAAATAAGCCTTCACAAGGAATCATTTTCAAGCACCATTCTACTTTTTGTCTTAGGCTTGCAAATGGCTTTCATGTTTTCTGATATGTCAGATATCATCATGTAAAATAAATAACCAAGTGAAACACACAGAGAGATGTACTCTCAGTGGCATGTGATGGAGAAAAAGCCTTCTGCTGCTTCCTTTACCTCCTTCCCAGTCCTTCTTTTTCCCCTGCATTTGCAATTGATGCTTCTTCATAGTATGTGCATGAAATATAATGTTATTTTAATGCTGTACCATTTTGCAGCATTTTGGAGCCCAGTCACAGCTCGAGACCCCCACTGAGTTAGATATTGTGCAGACAGAACAAAGTCAGACCTGGCTCTGAGGACAGCCCATCCAACACTCCACCTCCCATGGTCACAGGAGACTAACATTGTACATATTGATGCATTCAACACATCTGCCTCACATGCAGATCATAGAGACAATGACATTGGCTGAGATACTAGGGGGTTTGTAGAAATGCCTATTGGTTGCTAAACACATCATTCAAACATAACCATTTTAAAAAAGGCTTAAAGCTGATATTTGCCACAAGAGACCTTGCGAATTCAGCCTTGAAGGAAACAGAGGAACATACCAGTGGAGCAGGACTTCTTAGGTCAAATACTTACAAGTCCCCCAGTCATTTAAGAACTTACAACTTTCATTTCAAAAGTGAATTGGAATTGAATTTCAAGGAAATCAGAACTTCTGGCATTTTTGCAAAGGAGGACTAGGTACCCATTTCACTTTTCAAAATATTACCCTTTCTCCTTAGAAAACACGTTGCCACATACAGACCAACTACTGTCACTACAGAACAGAGGGACAACTATAATTCTGTGTTGGTTAGCCCAGCACAGTGCCTGCCCACTAACAATAGCTATATCAGAGCTGGAGAGAAGAAAAGTCTCTCTTTAGTTTCTGGAACAGGAACTTTTTCCTTTTCTGGTAAATGAATCACAATTAAATTTTACTGGAACTAAAGTTAAACTTAAAATCAAACTCCTGTCCTCCTCTGGTCCCTAGCCCTAGCATTGTTGTTTGGCTTTACATCGAAGCCATCAAATAAAACTTCAAAATGGCATAGGACCAGTGAGTGACCTACCAGTTAGCATCAGATTCATCAGTTTGCTTTTTTTTCTATAGAAGCAGACTTGTTTGCACTAGAAATAGCTATAGGCATTTGACTCATTAAATTTTTGTTTGAGTTGATTTTTTTTTTCATCAAAATAAAGTGCGATTTC
Source organism: Myiopsitta monachus (assembly GCA_017639245.1). Lineage (NCBI taxonomy): Eukaryota > Metazoa > Chordata > Aves > Psittaciformes > Psittacidae > Myiopsitta > Myiopsitta monachus. Next base: position 5,742,801 of record CM029927.1, read on the forward strand.
TAAGTTACCCAGAAAAAAAGCTTGATTAAAGATCCTTCCTAAAACAAAGCAGACTTTCTATCTTTTAAAGTAGGGATCATAACTAAAGGCTGTTATTTCTTTTTTCTATGAAGTTATTTGGGCAATTAAATATACTCTGAAAAGATTTTCTTCTTCTGTAAAACTAATTATTGTGTTCGTCAAAGCGGTAATAACAAAGTGGATGAATTAATTCTAGAAAGGTAAATAAAATTGGTCTCTGCCTTATGTTTTTTCTTTGCTTTTGACCTATAAATCAAGTTAGGATAATACCTCCTGTTAATATTCACATCTAACTCTTTAAGGGAAAATGTGTTGATAGTAGCTTAAAAGCAGTTTCAAACAATGAATGATCCAGCATCCTTGCTTAAATTCCCTCATAAAAATCTCTTACTTCCCAGCCTGTAACCTTTCAAGGTCTGTTTCTGAGACTGGCCTCCACACCCAGCCGATGTTAGGTTTGCACTCGCTGCCATACTGTGCCCCCTTGTTCTGTAGGTGATGCTGTTCAGGGAGATTCCTGGCATCTGTATAACAGCCTCGAGTTGCTGCATGCAATGTTTTTCCAAGTTGTCTGCTGGTTCATTAAAATGCAGTGAAAAATTCTGTACTTTTAAAGAGTCAATGGGGACAGCAGAGGGGGCATGATTTGTCTTGGACGGAGTAAGACTGTTGGGACGCAGACCTATATCTAGACCTTTAACCAGTGAAAATCAACAAGGCTTTGCTGATTTCTTGCAGCTGAGGGACTTTCTGTACATTTTTGAAGGGCCTCAAACTGCTCTTATTAAATACCTGTCACAGTGGTACACACCAGAGCTACACTCTGCACAATGGGATCAATAGGTGTTTTCCCACCAATTTCAATACTTCCACATATGATAAAAGCTGCAGCCACAGAAAATCCTGTAGCACATGAAGTACATTGTGTAGGACATATCCTTAGCTGGGAGAAATTTGGCATAGCTCCCTTTACTGCATTACTGTAAAGTCAATTTGCATCAGCTGTATATTTGGCCTTTAGATGTTGACTTATTTTTCAGTCCCTTAGCCTAGGAAAACTATCATGCATGTATATAACTGCATGCACAGAGCAGTTGACGTGTAAGGAGAAAACATGTTTTAGAACCACATTAGAAGAATGTTTAGAAAGCCACAAGATCATTTCTGTTAGTTTTACAGGAACTCATGACAAATTTCTGATATGCTAACCACCTGTGAAGGCAATGCTAACTGCTTTCAGTTAGAAAGGCTGACACTTGGTCTTCATCTTTACTGCCAAAGATTTCAAGGACACGGCTTGTGCTTAATTTATTTGATCCTATTGGCTTGTTGTCAACAAAAGTGACAATCCTGTATTTGTAACGTCATAAACTTCCAAGTATGATGTTGTAAACTGAAGACCATGACTTTGACTTAAGGGCAGGAGCAGATGGCTTGGGCATTTACTTATGATCTTGTTTTCAGGAAGCAAGACCTTGCAGTCATAATAGCAAAAAGTTACTTCATGGGAAAAGAAGGCAAGAAATCATTTTGCTGAAGTGCTCCTACTGTTTCTCCAAGCTTTCCCCAAAAAAACCCTAATTGATTTCTAAGATCTGTGCGAGACTGCATATTTATTGCCCTGAATGAAATATGGATTTCATGAATTCTGCTGGTGTGACATTCAACCCACTCGAACATTATGAGTTTGACAGTTTGACTCTAACTCAGTTTATTTCCCACTTGAGAGACTGGAAAGGAACAGATGGGGATGTGAGAACGACCAGGGAGGGGAAGAGCGTGCAGCAGCTTGTGCTGCCGGGCCCTGGTGTGAGCACACCTCCCTGCAGCTAGTCAGGGGTTGTGACCGCCATCTAGAAGTGGTTTTCCAGACATTATTAAAGCTGCAAAAGCACATATAACTCTTAAAGCAAACATTAGGCAGCCCCAGAAGGTAAAAGAACGTCTGCTTAATATGGGCTGTGCCAAATTTAGCTCTGGAAGGGAAAAGGTGATAGAGGTCAGCATTACAGGTCTTGTAGGATGTTGGCAGTCTCAACTGATCATCACTGCCATCAGGCATGTCCCTGCATTAGTGCTGAGTTAATAGATAACTAGCTGCATCATCACAATATTTACTCCACTGGTTTGAACATTTTCTTTCCCTGTTAATAGGGTCTCTTTTTTTCAAATGTTTTGTGTATTTTCAGGTCTTTTGTCTACTTACCACATTTTGTGTCCTTATTACATATACTGCTTAGTCATATATTTACTGAAAATTAATGAAGAAGAACACTTGGCACGTTCCAGAGTCAAAATTCTTTACAAACATTAACTAATTAATAATGTATCCCTTATTTTCAGGCATGATAGCATGCTTGAATGCTGAGTGAAATTCTGCTAAATCATTGTCTCCCCGCATGTCCCCTGCTCTTTCGCTAACCCATTACATGGTTCAAGAGTCTGATTATTGAGTTTGGTTATAGACAGCAAGTCTGATTCAAACTTCTGATAAGCACATGATTTCTGAAATGACTTTATAATCCAGAGCAGACTTCTAAACAAAGCTCAATGTGACACATAGCTGTGTCTGGGTGCTTGAGGTATCATTTTAAAATAAGCTGAATGTCTTTTATCTGACAAAGTACAACCACCGTTTTAAGAAGGCCTGACCCTGGATGGCTGGGGCTTTGCCTAGGAATCAAAGATGGTTTACTATTTTATTGTATATTCTAGTGGAGACCCTGAACTGACAGAACTCGGTATGCCAACAGAGGTACTGCAGTAACGCCAGCCCTGCCTCATGCAGTAGATCAGGCCAGAGCCTTGCATTTAACTCCTTGCCAGCCAAGAGGACTCCTACAGTTGCTCTCAAGATAGAAAACCAAGACACAAATCTTATAATTAACATCAGCTATGCCCCTGCTTTATAGAGCCTTGTAAACGGTTTGGTTCAAAGGTGTTCGTTTTCACTGCAGAGTTTACAGAGGCTGCGCCTTTATTTATCCCAGGACACCCTTAATAAATGTTTGAGTGCAAGGCTCAGTTACTGCAATTCCCTCATAGCAGGAGTTTGCCATAACTCAGCTGGTTCACGAAGCTTGCTCACAGATCTGACAGCTTGAGCAATATTGCTTCCACCTTGGTTTCCCTGATTTTTGCCAGCATTTGTATCACATTCCCCTTTCTGTTTACCATCTCCCTGCTGCCTTAGCGTGATGCAAACTGTCGTCTTGAAAGAAGCACAGGGCATTGCAGAAGTGCTTTAGGAAAATAGCCCTCCCTGAGACTTCTAACAGATTAGGTCTCAATGCCTCTTCAAGGTTGTTTCTGGGGGAAGGGAAGAGAGGATTGTGGGACTTTTATGGTTATAGTTTTGGGTTTGTTTTACAAATATGGGAAGAACGCACCTTTTCTAGAAAATGGATGTTCTTAGATGAAGAGCACTGAACACTGCTTTCTTTTGGGTACTACAGCCAGATGAGATGACTTTTAAAGATTCTCTTCCTAGAACGAGTGATGCCCTTCTAGGATGTGCGATCCACTTACCACAAAGAACAAAAGGTGCAGTATGTACATATTTGTAGGTACCATTACTGAACAAGGAGCAACTAGGCTCTCTTCATGGGAGGCTTATCTGAATTTAGTGCGTCAGTTCTTTTGAGTTTGTGATGTTTGCATGTCTGTCACAATTTTTTTTCTATATTTTCCACCTCACTTGAGCATTTCAAAGCCGAATAGAGAGCAAGCAGTGTGCTTTTTCTGGGCTGCAGAAACCAGTATGCCCTACTTTTCACTTCCCTTAGAAAAGAACATTTTTTCTTCAGAGAGTGTTCTGCAGCAGAGCAACGAATCCTCCAGCCTGCTATATTATAGCATGCTATACTCCCAGGGTCAATCGATCAATATTCCATATTAATCATTAAACTCCTGATTAACTCTTGTCACCCCTGAAAACATTATAGAGCTTGCACAGAACAGCTGCTGTAGTGATATTCATTGCTGTCTTCATTCTTCAGGTTATATGGAGGGGCTAGGGGTGAGCCTGAAATGACTAGAATCTGGATAACAAAATATCTTTTAAGAGAACTGCAATGGCATCTAGGCACTGATACAGAAACAGCACCTCTTCTGTGTCATGCAGAAATTAAACTGCCTGCCGAAGAACTTACTGCTTCTAGGACTCCCAGACTAGCCCTTATAAATAGCAAACTTGTAAATAGTTTGACAGCCTTCAGGGACTGCTGACCTTGAATTCCCTTCCTATGAGTATATCTAAAGATTGTGCAAGCAATCCATGTTAAGCAACTCCTATATTTATAAAACTTATGGAAATGAATAATGTAGCAGACCTGCCTTGGAAGCTGATACTATTTTGACTCTTTTACCAGTTCCATGATTGTAATACAAGGATGAAGGAACATCCAGCCATTAGTTCATCTTGCCCTTAAGGAACATCACTCCTAAAATTAGATTAATGCTTTTTGTTTGTAATCCATTCAGTCCCTCAAGTCTCCTAATCTAGTCCTCACTCCCATGCTACAAGTTAAAATAAGCATAATAGCCCATAATAAAAGCGATTTTTCAGGACTATGTCCGGCCCCAGCTTTTGGATCTATTTGCCCCAGATCCCTGGAGCTGTTTGTCTACCCTAAATGTCAAAGAATCAGACTCCTGTGAGTGCTCCCGTCCTTGGGGATTTCCAGCTGCCGCTATGGAGCCTGCAGGAGAGAAGTGGGGAACGCTTCAGAAAAAGGGATTGTGACTGAGGTGCATTTTCTCAGTTTAAAGAGAACATAATGTAAGGCAAACCCTTGCGTTCTCTGACAAGTGCCAGGGACTGGATCAAAGACCAGAAAACCCAGGTTCAGAGCTCACGCTGACATCCGTGCCTCCTTCCAAACTCACACTGAGTATTTCTCAGTTACCAACTTAAAAAAACCACAAGTAAATATAACCACACATTTCCACCCCAAATGTTAGTTCTGATTGTTGAAATACTTTAGATATTCTCTTTACCTTAAAAATTATTATCAATCAAGGCCTTGATGTAAACTGGAACATTTCCATTCAGCAAAACTGTTGATTCATAGTGGCAAAGAATTTAGTAATTTCTTTTATGGATGCTGTTAAATGGGAAATACTACATTTGTCTGTTTTCTCAACTGAGCACTGAATTGCTCTGGTGAGATACTTATTACTGTTTCTTCAGGCTAACTTTGCAAATGTAGCTTAATAGGAAAATGTATAATATGATTATTAATTTAAAGTAGCAATTTTGTATGTTCTGCTTGGACTTGTATTTAAATTTGCTTAATATTCTCTCTATATAATTTAATGCATCTTGTCCTGTGTTTAGAGCTGAATGATGAAAGAATAATATTGGGGGTGGTTGTCATTTAAAGTAGTAATGGTGAAATATGTTTGTTTGTAAAACTGAAGGAAGTTCACTGATTAGGTGGAAAATTGAAATTTACAATGTTGTCTTGAGCTTTTTTGGTTTTATGAACCCTGATTATACAGCACTAATGCCTTCAGTTTAAACTCGGTATTTAAATGGACGCAATCAGGAATAGGGGAATATAGATCTGAAGCGCCTTACTTGGACCTATAGACTTAAGGCCATTAGGGGTAGGAGGAAGGTTAAATAAACATAGGTCTGGGACAGAAGGCATCACAACACAGGGGCACTCTAATTCCCATGCAGGGCTCCTGTCCCCCAGCTTCCCAGACTGCAGTGTACTGCAGCTCCCATACAACAAATACAACTGGATTTCCATCTCACGGAAACCAGGGAGTGGATTTCGTGACCTAAGCTGAACATGCAAGCAGATACACCGGGAATTGCTCCCAGACTCCACAATTCACCTCTTAACCATAGTCTTCAACAGTTAGTCTGCTCCTGCTAGTCTACTCCCAATCACTACAATTATGTTACAAATGCAAAACACAAGATCGGTCCCCATCAGACATACATAACAGGGATGACTGAAGACGTTATCACTCCCAGTTACACGTCCTATCCCTGTTCCAGAGGCTATTGCCACCAGCCCTAGTTAGCATGACAGAACAGACGTCACATCTGCACCTCCACCACCAGAGTTCATAACCCAGCGTATTAACTTCGATTGCCATTTATTACACTTTAATTTGCCATACTTTGATTTGCACAGCAGGAACTGTGATGCATTCAGCCCGGCCCATGGCCTCTGCTGGGAGAGGGGGGAACCCAGCTGAGGCCCTGGCAAAATCCAGCATGGTTTGTGATTCAGAGTTTTAACTTCCCGAGTTTTCAGGGACATGTGTGTTATACTGTACCATTACACCAGTTACCTATGGGACTCTCCCTGAATGCACCTGCAAAGGTTTGTTGACAGCCTTAGCTTTTAATTAGAGCTGGTAGGGAATTTCTACTTGAAAATGTTTTCCACCAATAACTTTTGAAGTTATTCCACCAATAACTTTTTTGAAGCCTTGAAGTTAAAACTGAACATTCCCCCAAAACAGAGATATAAGCAGGAAAGGGTTAATTAGCCTTCTGAGGAGTAAATGTGTTTTGAGGTGGAGAGAGCTGGAGGAGAGGAAGGAAATGTGAATTTGTCAAATGGGGTGGATTGGATGCATTCATTTTTAATTACTGTGATTCAGAAGGGAGGCAACATGAAGGATCTTGTAGAAGAGGAGCTGCTGCTGCTCACCCAAATTCAACATTAACCCAAAGCAGAGGGAAACACAAGAATAGCTGTTGGTCTCCTGAGGTGTTTCCCTTTGATCAGGCCAGACCGCTGCGGGTTGCAGCGTATTTAGTGATCACACTGTCTGTTCCACATCCTCCACCTGCAACGAAGCTCAGTGGCACTCGAAGCATCTTCACCCCTCCCATACACCGGTCTCCTGGGCTTCCTGGGTCTCTGTTCTTCCAGCACCTGTCAGCTCCACTGCAGTAGTTTCAATAATGCATGAGCAAGGCTTATGCCCTCATTTTTTACAGTTCTTAATCAGGTAAGAATTAGATGTTTCTTAGGTCCTGCTGTGTATTCTGCTCTGGGACAATAGTTTGGTCTGTGTTGAGTTTCCCAGGTAGAAATTTTACTGTACATTCAGAAGCAGGTGCAGTAACTCTGGAGAGCAGCCACTCAATTAGGCACAACAAAGCATGTAATTTCCATTCCGAGACTACAGGTAAATCCTTTAATTAAAGGAGTCTTACGTACCTCAGCAGTTCCTTCTGGAACCACAGGATCCTCCTGAGGACACAGATGCCCTGCTCCACTTCTCATACCAGTCCTGTTCCTGGACCTCCTCCTTTTCATTAACGTGAGCATGACAGGGTGGCTCTTAGCTCATTCGTATTCAGGGTCTGACCTGACAATTGGGAGTCATTCAAGGACACAGCTACAGCAACTTCAGTGCACTCTCCCTCGTGACACCATTGGGGCCAGCATGCAAAAGCTGCGTAGATGAAGCAGAGCTCCTTGCCCCTGAGGGTTCATCGTGCCTGCTGCGATTTGCCTCACAGCAGATTATTTCTATCCATCTCTTGCCCCTGCTCCCTGCCTTTACTGCAACCAAAAGCAGATGTTACACACCAGACTTGCCCCACAGAGCCCATCTCGCATATGCAGGCATAGCTGCTTTCGCAAACTGCCAAGACAAGGGTGCAAACAAATGGGGTTTTTAATGAGATCCTGGGCAGAGCTGATGCAGTGAATGTTTGCACAGCTGGCACTTCATACATGGTCCTGAGAGGAGGCTGAAGCCCCTGCTGACTGCTCTGAGGAGGGAGCCTGGGGTCCAGCCCCAGCTGCCTGGGAAACCCAGCTCCTCCTGAGCACCGTGATGCTCTACCAAGCTCACTCCTCACAGCCTTTGCAGAGCAAGCTGGAGTCATCCTGGGCAAAACCACCTCATTCAAGCCTCAAAATAGGACCAACCTGTAGATACAAAGCTATCTATCTCGTATACCTATTAATGAGAAAAGCAGCAAAGTCCATCCACTCAGAAAGGAGATTGATATTTTAATTTTTTTTCCCACCCAAATTGTGTATACCATCCTGGTTTTAGAATATCTGCAACCGAGATTAATTTTCAAGCAAGGCATAAACGAGGCTGGGAAGTTATTGTAGCTACTATTAAATGATTGCATTTATTGTACCACATGAGCTTATACTTGGTTTGGATTTCTTTTCTCCTTTTTTTCTCTTTAACACAATTTAGCAATTCTGCTACCCTGCAGATGGCTAGTAAAAATTATTCAGGAAAAAATATTTGAGGACCTTTTAACCTTCAAAAAATATTCCAGAACTTTCTTTTGTAGAACTTCTCTGCATATTTAAATGTATTGACAGGTCCTGTAATATTCAAATTCCTACTTAAAATAGTAAAAATATTTTGACATATTTCTGGGAGTAGTCAACCCTGTTAGCTTCCACTTAAAGTGCAATTATTCAGGAATATTATAGATCATTATGTGGCTTTGGGGAAAAATCAGTATGACTCAAGTGCCCATTAGTGAAAGTGAAATGGTAGTAGGACACCTAGGGAAGCACATGTGGTATTCCCATGAATATCAAATTAATTCATTATGATAGTACTGGTAAAGTGTTAAACTCTTTCCCATTTCATGAAACGAGATTTATTTTCCAAGGCAGGAATATAAACACTGTCCAGCAATGTTGTAAGAAAGGGTTTGTCATGGAGAGGTTTATGTAAGAGATGGCCTTGGGTGTCTATATAGTGGTGCTCTTGGATAACAACTTACGCAACAAAGAGGTTTCCCCTTCCCAAATTCTGCTGGAACACAAGGAAGAGCAACTGTTCCTTTGAAGTAAGGTGTCCCCTTTTTGGAGGTCAGTGAGAGCACACGCACTTAAGTACACAAAATAAAGATACATATCCAAATAGCAATCAGGGAGGTAGCTCCAACATTGCAAAGCACACACCATGCTCTGCCTCACCCTTGCCTGGCTGGCTTGGTGCCCTGAGGAGACAAATGAGGAGCAGCACCCAAGTGATTCCCCTTGCTCATTCCAGAGCAGCTATTGAAGCCACTCCTATCCACCAGCACACCAGTCCCTAGAGCAGACAATCTTCTGCCCTGTCCTGTGCTTTAAACAGCATTCCCCAGGAGCAATTCCAGGCACAGCTACAGGTTGGGCAGAGAAGAGATTAAGAGCAACTCCGAGGAGAAGGACTTAGGGTGCTGGTCAACAAGAAACTGAACATGAGCTGGCTTCAATGCATGCTCCCAGCCCAGAAAGCCAACTGTATCCTGGGCTGCATCAAAAGGAGCGTGACCAGCAGGTCGAGGGAGGTGATCCTGCCCCTCTGCTCTGCTCTCGTGAGACCTCACTTGGAGTATTTTGTGCAGTTCTGGGGTCCTCAATGTAAAAAGAACATGGAACTGTTGGAACAAGTCCAAAGGAGGGACCATGCGGATGATTAGGGGACCGGAGCACCTCCTGTATGAATATAGGCTGAGAAAGTTGGGTCTGTTCAGCCTGGAGAAGAGAAGGCTGCGTGGAGACCTCATAGCAGCCTTCCAGTATCTGAAGGGGGCCTACAAGGACGCTGGGGAGGGACTTTTCATCAGGGACTGTAGTGATAGGACAACGGGTAATGGATTTAAACTTCAACAGGTGAAGTTCAGGTTAGATATAAGGAAGATGTTCTTTACTGTGCGGGTGGTGAGGCACTGGAATGGGTTGCCCAAAGAAGTGGTAAATGCTCCATCCCAAGCAGTTTTTGAGGCCAAGTTGGATGGAGCCTTGGGCAACATGGTCTAGTGTGAGGTGTCCCTGCCCATGGCAAGGGGTTTGGAACTAGATAATCTTCAGGTCCATTCCAACCCTAACTATTCTATGATCTATGATTCATACAACCGGCTTCAGTGTCCTGTGAGCCGGGGGTATTTGATATATTCCCATGGCACAGCACCGCTGAACCTCTGTTCTTTCTCCTCATAAGCCAAAGGCTGTTCTGACCAGATCTATTCACATGCCTGACAGCCAGAGAATGGGCAGAAGTTACAGAATGGTTCAGTGATAAGAAGTGACATTTTGTGGCATCTGCGCTCTATTTGGTATACCTATCCACTATGGGTAGATGAACAAAATGTTTTCTAATCTGTTTTGTACTCATTGACTGTTCGTTTCAGAATCCAGCATGGCAATAGGAAAAATTCACATCTCAGGCCAGGCTAGGATATATGTGCCCACAAAGGCCATATCATTGGAAAGGAATAAAGAAGTCTGGACCTTGACAGGCTGTCCTGAGGCATCACAAGTAGGAGAGAACTAGAAAAGCAAGGGCAGGACTTCCTGCCTTGCAACAGATCCAGACTCGATCTCCTGCGATGCTCCTACTTCCTGATAAAGGGAGAAACACAGTATGCATCTCCTCTTCTCTGAAGGTACCTTTGTACCTTCTGAAGTTTCCCTTGAAGGCTTCAGGTGTGTGAACATTAAAACATACTTTTAGTCCCACATCGTACAGGCAGAACATGCAGTGATGCTTGTCTGAAAGAACAATGGTTTTCTAGACCTTAGACAGGCGTGTGCACTTTGACCATGATCTTTATATGCAGGGAGGGGAATGATTTTGCAAATTACTTTGACCTTGGAGAGTTATTTGCACAACAAGGTGTTCAAAGTGGACCCAATTGATAGTTTCCTATACTGTTTTAATAAATGCTTTTTAACCAAAAGATCAACTTTTTGCATTTCTCCTTGTCGTGGTTTAAGCTCAGTCAGCCACGCAGCCTCTCTCTCACTCCCCTCCTTTCCTCCCCCCTGCTCCCAGAGGGATGGGGAGGAGAACCGAAAGAATGTAACTCCCACGGGTTGAGATAAGAGCAGTCCAGCAACTAAGGTATAACATAAACCACTGCTGCTACCACCAATAATAATAATGACAAGGGAAACAACAAGAGAAGAGAACACAACCACTCACTACCCGCTAACCAATACCCAGCCTGACCGAGCAGTGATCTAACCCTTTTGGGTAACTGCCCCCCAGTTTATATACTGGGCATGACATGCTGGGGTATGAAATAGCTCTTTGGTTAGCTTGGGTCAGGTTTCCTGTCTCTGCTTCTTCCCAGTCTTACCCTTCCTTGGCAGAGCATGAGGCTCAGAAAGTCTTGGTCAGAGTAAACATTACTGAGCAGCAACTGAAAACATCGGTGTTAATCAGCACTGTTCCCAGGCTGAAAGTCAAAAACACAGCACTGCACCAGCTACTAAGACAGAGAAAAATGACTGCTGCTGCTGAACCCAGGACACTCCTCATTTCCCAATTCCTATTACCGAACCTGTGGTTCTGTTTAATAAAAAATAAAACAAAAAAAATGCCACCCCACAATCCTTGAATTTACAATAAGTTTTAAAGATGTACTTCCGAAAAGGTTGCAAAGAGCAGAATCTTTAACATCAAAGGGATGAGGGTGGCTTCCTAAGAAAAATTTTTGAAGACCATTTGCTAAGAAATCTCCACAATCTCCAGTTAAAAGCAAACAAGTTATACAGGAAACTTATTCAGGAAGTGAGCATCACACTTCAAGGCATCAGTGTTGTTGTTGTCACGGCTCATCTCATTCTCAGGAAAAGGCCTACAGATTATCCCTTACCCTCTGTTTCCCCTTCAGTCCATCACCCTTCCTTCAGTGACCCATTTAGCTGTTCAGTCACTAATCTGCTCCTTTAGGAAATGTCTCCCAACTGCCAGGGCATTTCACACCTATTAAGTGTTGTCGCCTCATCTGACACAGATTTAGTCACCCAGAAGGTTCCCCAGTCAAATGACACCCAAGAGATTCATCTCTTCTATGTTGTAAGTTAAAAGTCTGCAAACCTTGGGGGAAAGGGGGTTGGGAGAGTCTTTTGTTTATGATCTAGGTGCAGTTGCTCCCACAGGGCTCCATGGACATTCCAGTGACAGTGGTCTGCAAGCCTAATGTCCTTCCAGGGAAAGTGTTCCCAAAACTCATTACAAGCTTGCGGGGGTTTAAACTAGGAATCTTTTCTTCAGGAGATGTAGGAATCAACATGCAGGGGAATTAACACCGGAGGATCCTTAAGAAAACTTAATTGCAGTCACACCACAGCCAGCACATCCCAGACCAATAAAACAGAAGAATTACGAAATGGAAGGGAAATCAGCTACAGCCTAAAAAACAGGGTACACATTTGCTCTTTGCAAGCCCACACAAAAGCTCTCACAGTATTCCTTTGGCCAGAACAACTCTGCAGAGACTGAGAAGCTACCTTAAAACTGCATATAGTTCTGAAAAAAACCCACACTGGTGCAGAAAAATCAAGCACAGAAAGCAACCCATCATCTAAGACTTCTTGAAAATAAATCTAATGAGCTGCTGATGGTCCTGTAGAATTAGAAGCATTACTAATTTTAAGGTGTTTTTTGCCAGGTAGTAGAGGGGCATAAAAATAATCATAAATAGGGAAGAAAAAGTCTATTGTCACCCTTATGATGTCCCAAATGTGGATCAGAGAAAGTAACTCTGACATGTGTCTTTCATAAGTTAGTTAAACATATATAAGAAAGTATACAATAGAACTCATATATCCAAATTTCAACAATGAACTTCATATGTTGCCATGTAAGGACTTAAGCTAAACAAAGACCATGTTAGTGGCAATACTGTAGATATAGTTCAGGACCTTTCTAAAGAGTGTCAGAATGGGAAGTAAGAGGATGGAGGAGAACGGCACAAGAAAAGGTCCTGAAACCTACCAAACTTTCTCTAAAGATCTTGGCACACAGGTAAGAATGCATAAATGAAATTTGCTGATCGTAATGTCAATGTTGGGTACTGTTAATACAGAAGACTATTAGGATATCACACAGAAAGAAATAAATGACAAATGGAGTAATAGAAATTGGATTAAATTCAATTATACCAACTGCAAGGTGACATGGTCAGGGACAAGTAGCAGAAATCTCTTATAAATTGGGAACTTTCAAGTGGAAACCAGCTGAGTACACTACAGACTTTGATACAGTTATTCTTTCTCCATAAATACAAAGCTCTTGTATAATGCAATCACAAAAGACAGAAAGTCAATCCTAGACTGGACTGGGCAGCCAGAAAGAAAGGAATATAAAATCTCACTTGGAATTCTGGGCATCTGACCATCCATGTTCAGGAAAAATTACTTCAGATGAAACAGATATGGACAATGATGGAGAAAAAGAACAGTCATAAGTAGACTGGAAATCAAAGGAAAAAATTTCAATATAGAGCAGAGAGATTCTAGAAAAATCCAGGCAAAAATTGTACCTACTGTTACAATTAAACTGGTGATCAATCAGCTTATGAAAAGGATTGGATGATACAATTGGGGTGATAAAGGATTTGAGCATAGGATGCTCATGGGAAAATCCCTAAATTTAATCAGCTAAGCAGGAGAGAAAGAGGTCAAAGAAGGGAAAGAACTCACAGAGGTTGCCAAAAGTTTCTGTGTGGGTCTTCACTCCAAGGAGAATAGGGAAATACATATCTTTGGTTTGTGAAGGTGAACTGCTGTCAGAGGAGCCTAAGAAAAAGTGCTGAAACAACTTGACAAATTAAATTGCAATAAATCACTGAGACTGGAGCCTATTCATCTCAAAGTTCTGAAGGAACCAAACAAAATAGCTGAGCTATTAAACATATGTAATTTATCATTAAAAACAGCTACTAGATCAGAGATTTGGAGGGGAGCCAGCAGTATTCCAGATCTATAATTTAAATAGGTACCTTGGGCAAGCCTAAGAAACATTACTGCAGGCCTGACACAGTTGGATGGGGGAGGAACCATGTCAGCAGCAATGACAGGGTTTCCAGAGGGCTGCCACAACACCCACAGGGGGGGAAAAGTTTTTTGTCCATTCACATTTGGTTCTGCATTGCTTTGCAAACAAAGCTAAGGAGGGAAGAAGTCACCTTTATGGAGATTAAAAGGCTCCCAGTGTTTGCCCACGGCATCATGCAGTTCCACACTATGCCAAGGCACTGTGTAGACGCTAATGCATGTGTTTCTGTTATATATTGACTTCAGTGAGCCCACTCACCACTGAAGGATTACATGCTTTTTTTTGTGGTGTTGTTATTTGCTTTACTGCAGCCCCTTTTACGGATGAGGATCCCATTGTACAAAACGTTGTATACACAGGAAGGACAAACAAATGCTGTCCAGTTATCCAGCAGAGACATGAGAAGCAGGTTGAGGGAGGGACTGCAATAGAACATCAGCACAGATCAAGAGGATGAGCAGACACGCCTGTGTGCCCCCAGCCAGTTTTCCCCAGAGCTGCTCAAGGCGGGTTGGAGGAGATGCATCATGTATGAGTGCAAAGCTTTAGCATGCTTATCTGGCAGTTGAGCATTCTGTAAAGGAAGGACTATAGGACTGGCCAGCAGACAGCAACCATCTTTCCTAGATCAGTGCCCGCCACCTTATTCTTGGTACAACAGAATGACTGTTCTGAACTGGAGATTTTCAGGGCTTCCTACTTTTCAGACCTTTTAAACATGCCCTGAGACAGGGGCAAACAACATATAACAGATTTGAGACTAATGAAAATAGGCTTGCTTTTTGAGCTCATTTTCACACATTTAAGAGAGTTAATGGAGTACACGTTAAAAATTACTGGTTTATAGACTCACACATGTTAGAGAATGGAATATAGCACTATGGAAAATGATCTAAATTCTGATAACTTGTATACATTATCAACATTTGAACATATGCATACCTAGTTTCATGGACAGATTACAGCTCTTCTGCTTGTACAGTGAACTGGTGAAATCATAAAAGTAGTCTTATCTTAATCCAGTTTTTACACACTTATTCCAGGAAAACAGTTGCCTTTTTTTTTTTGACAGACACAGCCTCAGACAGGTGCTATCCAAGAAAGGGACCTCTAAACAACGTCAGAGAGGTATGTTAAGTGTGTATGTTTTACAGCAAACTCGAATTTGAATACAGGACTGGACTTTAGGTAGGCTTATCCTGAAGGCTTATCCTGATTAACTTCCGCAAGAATTGTATTGAATTGGATGCAACATAAGGACTGCTAAGAAAAAGCCTGACTTTAAACTTCAAATGTTGATTATTTCAGAGTTCTTCCCAAACAAAAATATACAGGAAGAAGTGGAGTTAACAAAAAGTTTAACTGATAGAAGTACACCACGCTTGTACATTTGTGACTACACTTAAGTGAGTAGAAATCCAAAATAGACTATAGTATTTTAAACACCCTCATATAATGTCATCCTGGACTGACAGCTGAGGAATTGGGCTGGAAGTCATAAATATAGCCCTGTAGCTGCTACTGGTCCATTTTCTGAACTCCAGAGCAAATACAGGCATTGGCTGTAAAACTGCCATGACCCTGTCAGTTGGGAACAAGAAGAAACCAGAAAGCATTCACCCCACCTACGCTCACAAACTTGACAGCATGGGCACAGTGACAGTGACAGAAGGATGTATTGACTCCCTTCACTAATGTCACCGAGGAAGATGAGACACTGAGGGAGATAGTGTGGCTGTGCCACCAAGACATCTCCTTTCACAGGCATGGCATGCGTCCCAACCCACAGGTACTGCCAGGGCATCCATCCCAGCAGTAAGAGGGACACTCTGCCACTATGGGCAGGTCCTTTGCCTTCACACCTCACTGTACCAGCTCACCCCTCGTGTCCCATATTGTCCCTTTCTGTCACTCCTAGGTATAAACTGTATCTCTAGATACAGACTGTTAACCTCCAGGGCTGAGATTCACCTGCTGGACACTTCCGGCTTTTTTAGGGACTTCCAGAAAGTGCCTGAACAGACATAACCTACAAGAGACCTAAAAGAATAGAGCAAAGGTAAAGCTTTCCAGTCACGATTTGATTAGCTTTGTAATGCAACACTTCACAGCACTTCCATCACTAGAAAAGGCATGAGGCAAAAATAAAGATGCATTTTGGAAGACGGATTAGATAAGAGTCTTCTTAGCTCTAACACAATTGTCCAATTCATTTAAAATAGATTATATTGCATATGAAGATAAAGAGTAAAGAAAACAAAAATAAAAATAATCTTTTAGTCCAATTTTAAAGACCCCCAAAAGTCTATGAAGCAAAATAGAATTTTAAATGCAAATGTAAATGAAATGTTGTTCTCTGTGCTAGTGGTGACAATGAACTTTTGCTTGAAAGTGAATTTCTCCCCTGACTGCAAGTTCTGCAATGCTGATAATTTCTGATGCTACAGACATGTAAGATTCACTGACCTATTTAAATGCATTTCCCTGTTAAGAGGCCTGATTACCCAGGACTGGCCAAACTAGTCCCACTCTGTATCTAAATCCTACATCTCAACTCCAGCGTGATTCATTATTATATGATAAGGATGCCAGGAAGTAGCAAACACACAAACTGGGGAAGGAATGCAAGTGGGAAATATCTGACATTCAGAGAGGGTGCTTGAAGCTGACTTAGCGAATGCTAATGAACAGCCAGTTTGGACCGTTTCCTGCTTATGCTAAAAAAAGGTTTGCTTTATCAGAAATGAACCCTTTTTAAATACATGACAAGCATAATGCATTTGCACGGTTGAAGAATCCACCTAAAATCCCTTTTGCTTTAAAAAATATAGTGCTATTTTGGAACCAGGTCAGGAGACAAGTCTGTTGTAACTGACTCAGTTATAATTATAGTACAGATCAGGCCCCGACTCCACTGTAATTGTATAGCGTGACAGGCTTGTGCATGAAGGAAGAGTAGGAGTCTTGGCTAGAGCAAGACAAATTCTAATATCATGAACATAACAGTGAAAATCATAATTACAGATACGTCACTGTGGATTGGGGATGTAGCAGGCATGGACTGATTCCCAGTGACCTGGGAGGGGCTGACTCAGCTCCACACTGCTGCTGCTGCTCGGCAAAGCAGCCAGGCTATGATCACTGCTTTTTGCCAAGAGGGAAAATGATTGGTAGGGTGGATATTCCCTGTGGGTCATTGACAGCTGCTGGTGACGGAGGGCACATCTTCTACTTTACCATGGTGAAGTGATCCCTGAAAGCAGGCAAGTGCTTTCCTCCCAGAGCAAAAGCCAATGCAGCAGCAACAGGGTACTTTCCTTGTTCTTGCAACACATGGGAGAGGCAAATGCTTCCAGTGGATCACACTGGGGCTATGCTATACATCACCATCCTGCATGCTCTGCCTCTCCGGCACTACAAAAAGGTGTGTCTTCCCCTCAGCTAGCAGGTGACTGCAAAGCCAGCACACACTTTCATCAACCACCTCTGCAATGCAAAAAGGTGACCTACAGCAAAGGCATGAGATAAACAGCCAGAGGTGATACTGTTTGCGCAGCTGGGTTCATAAGACTGTGTCTGCCTGAGCACTTCGATGCCTCAGGATTTGGTTCAAAGCAGTCAGGGCACCAAGTAAAAAGCAGATGCAGAGAGCCACCAAGACCAGGCTTATTCAGCATCACACCTCTTGGACATCCTTGGCACCAAGCACCAGGCTGCAGGGAGGTAGAGAATATTTTTCCTGGTGTACATTACCCTGTTACACCTTTCCCTTAAGATTTAGTGATGATATCAGTGCCTTTTATAGAATAGGGCAGTAGTTAAGCACTTTGATGGGCTTCAGGGTCTGCCCTTCACAAGTTCAGGGGCCTTCTCAGGTTTATGGATTCACATCTGACCTTTCCAACTTCCCAGAACAGCATCCTCTAATCACCAAGCTCTAGGCTCCAGAGAGAACAAGAGGGTCTTGCCCACCCTTCCAGTGCTATGTGGAAGATACCATTTTCTACATCCTCCAAAATTGGTGAGAAAGGGAGACAGAGGCATGGTTATCCATTTTACATTAAACAGTTACTGGAGTTGACATTTGAGCGTACAACAAAAAAACAACAGATGGATATTGACAGATGGAGAAGCATGAAGAAACAATGAGACATCCTCAACCACTCTTCTCTGCTTCTGAAGCATGTTATTGTTTCCCCTACCATCTCTCTTGACCCCAGCCGCATTTTCAAGTGTTATTCCATATGCTTCCTTTCTTTGCCTCCGTATGTCTTAAACATGTAAAATATATAAAAAAAAAAAAGAACTAATTCCACTTCTTCTGGCCCCACTCCGCCAATTTCCTCCTGCTCTAAAATCTGCTTTCTGTTCCCTCTTGTCCACAGAAACGGTTTACGGCGTTCCCAGCAAAGTCACCAGCTAACTTGTCCTCCCTTCCGTTTTAGGGTGACTGCACACCCTCCCTTCCTGAAAACCACCTGTTATCCAGCTTTCATAAACGCCATACGCTTCTTGTTTTCCTCCATTCCCAGTGCCATGACACGCTTCCACATCTTCAACTACCCTTTACAAACTCAGCAATTTAACTTCTTCATTTCCACTCTTGTTTTGCTAACAGCTTGCCTTTCCTGTCGCCAGCTGAACTTCCTTAATATCCCTCTGCGGAAAGCAGACCACATGCCAACAAACTGCAAAACACATGCACTTTCTTGAGTTCCTTCTCTTCCTTGGTGCTTCTTAGGCTTGAAAATAAACTGTATCCGCTATTTCTGACTTACATTTTCTGATCCAACTTTTTCCACTGTCACTCATTCTTAAAATGCATACACTAGTGTTTTCTCCATGATCTCCAATCAACAAGCATGCCAGCACTTCTTAAGTTATATCACAGATCAGAGATTTTTTCTTTTCTGGCTCCTGATGTTTTACCTAAGCCCATTTCTTCCTTACCTTTTACTTGGATCAAACCCCATTCTTCTGCAAGTTCTTTTGCCGACCTTCCTATTAAATTTCAGTTCCTCCTCTCTTGCCTTCATGGACATGCACATTTTAGGGTCTTTCTATATCTCCATCTGCAGAAACATTTCATTCACCACTTTCAAAGATCCCCCTCTGTCTTTTCTTTCCCTGTTCCTGGAACTGATCCACTGGTCCCAATCCATCTAATTTTCATTGGCTCTTCTTTGAAAAGAGCTATAAATCCTACCATCCCTGCTCTCAATATTAGAAATTACTAATAAGGATTAATGGAGGCATTAGCCAGATGCAAGCAAACTTCACTGCTTGTTTACTTATATTTCGCTGCTTATTTGAAAATTTCATTTGTGATTATAAGCTGTGATAAGACCATTGCCTCTTCTGATGCACCTCTAAGTACCTGGCACTTTCTGAGACGTGTATAAATTACACTCAAATTGTCATGAAATTGAACTAACATTTAAAGCTTTGCAGAATTCATCTCCACCAATTTCTGGTGTCTGAATTCAATGCTCCATTTGGAGCCTGGCATGCAATATAATTACAGTGAAAGGTGAAATAGAGTAGTATGAACATTTCGCATACCTGCTATTCACCATCTGTTCTTCTCTGTGATAGAATGATATAGCTTCTCTTTACAGAGGAGGGTTTGACTCGATGGGAAGGGGAAAATAGCTTTTCTGCTATACTGCAAAAAGATTTTTATTTTGTTCTTAAGAAAACAAATAAAAATAAGCTTAATATATCTTAGTGGGCTATGATGATATATTAGATGACTTCTAACTTCAGAAGCTATAAATTAGTACGCCATTACCAGGGAGTCACAGTACTGCCTTAACAGGACCATGAGGCACTTTGGCATCTTCTTATACTTTGTCTGGATCATTGGCCCTAAGAGGTGAAGCCACAGGCACTGGAATTTATCCTAAAACCAGACTGAGGTTTTCACATAATCAAGGAGTGAATCATTAGAACAGAAAATGACATTGCAAGATTTGCAACGATTCCACAATCACTTGCAAAACTGAGAGTGAAAGAGAGGGTGGAGACAGGCATCTTAATTGAGTGATACCTGCGTTGGATCACAGTGAAAAGTTCGCTTTGCTTTACAAGCTGTATCCCATAGACCTGCTCACCTTAACACGGGAGTGAGAAATGAAGGAATCACTGTGGAACGTCACTTCTCCTGCCTTTTCTAGAGCAAATTCTCACCTGGGGCACAGCACTTTCCTTCCTCCTACTTCTACCACCCCTTGTCTGGGGAGCGAAGCTGTCTCAGCAGCGGTACCTGCCTCTTTCTCTCCTCCTAGGTGGTTTCTGCAACCCATGTCAGCATGTTGCCCCCAACTTAGTAGGGTGCCAACAGGTCAGGTCAGCCCACCCAGCCCTCCTGCAAGCCTGTGTCCTGGGGGTCTGAAGTCTTAAAAAGAACATAAATTAATTAACAGTAATAATAATACTAGAATTTACATAGAGGAAAAAAGCAGGGCATGGGAAGGGTTAACTTTTCAGACCCAGACAGCTCCCCGCTGATCCGGTAATGAGTAAGCAATGCAGCCGAATGTCAATAGCTCGGTGTGAACTCCGGTAACCCAGCTGAGACCTGTTCTGGGGGGCTGAAGGAGGGGGGAGTAATCGCCTTGACCCTCCCCCCCCCCGACCTCCCGCAGCCCGCTGGGCTCCTACGTGCTGCTTGCCGGAGTGTGAGAAGCCTTTTATAACAACTGGGTCTGAGTCAGCTGTTGGAGGTAATATAATATACCTTAGTCAATAGCTGTATGTTGCACAACATACGATGTGGCAGTTCCTTTCTAACTTGGGGAGCCACCCAGTCTTTTTAGGATTTCCAGGAAGAGCTGTGGCATCTGACCTTCAACTGTTATTAAAAGAAATCAAAGGTTGTATAACAGTCTGCTGGAGCTTTGCATTTCTTAGTGGAGTTGTGTTTCGTCAAATGCCTCTACATTTCTGAGCTTCTCAGGTTCTTTATTCCTTTACTTGTTTATCCTCTGGTAAGCATTCATTAATAGAGAGACTTATTCCTTTACTGTACTTGTTTATCTTTCAGGGGGTTTGTTTTGGTTTTCAATTTAGAAGCAGAAGGGTCTCCCACACATTTCTACATTTCTTTCTGTGGGTGAAGTCCCTGCATGGCTTTGATAGCAATCTTCCAGCTGTCCATTTGCACCCTGGAATCCCTCCCTCTGGCTGATTTTCTGCATTATCACCATAGTTTTTGACTAAGTCTATTAATCCACCTGTCCCTCTGTGAAAGCAGCTCGATTGGTTAGTGCAAAAGGGGAGTAAGACGGTATGAACTGTAAGTCTGCTATTAATCCTGTTAATAGGGGATTAAACTGAAGCCCTATGAGTTGGGAAGGCTGATTTGATTGTTTGGGACTATAACTTAGCTCTCCCTTATGAAAGCGGCGTTTGCTGCTCATCACATTTTGTGATTTGCATATTTGCTCTCTGAGGAAATCAAGGTTAAATATAGCAAGGAGATTCTGCTGGCTTAAACTGGTAGCACAACTATGCTCCTTCAGCCTAACAGTCTCCCGGATAGCAGAAGGAACCTGTCTGTTCTTGTCTCGCAGTGACTGCATGCTATAATACAACTTATATTGTTAGCTTATGCTTTGCCTCTGACCTTTACATGCACTTTGCTTAGGTACCAGATAGACTGCATGCCTTATTTTAGAAGGAAAGAAGCAACAGAGGAAATGGACTAAAATAAATGTCTTTCCACTGCTATTTTCAGTAAAAGACTTACAAAAGCAACAGCAATGGAAGGCTGAACAGCACCAAATATTCCCTGTGTGAGGCTATCATATAGAGCAACATCTATCTCATTAAAAAAAAAGTTGATACTGTCTCTGTGTTGGAGATTAGCATTCTGCTTGCTCCTCAGCCTTAAGAGAAGGCCTATAAATTATTAATACTAACATCAGTGTGAGACAACAGATGGTAAAGATTACTTGGAAAAAGTCTTCATATTAACATATTACGGCCTTGGTTTCACAGTGCACTGGGACTGTTTCTTGCTGCTGCCAGCCAGCCTGGCCCTGGGAGAAACCTCCCAGCAGAGGGGAATCCTTGGGCAGCAGCAGCAGAAAGGTCCTGCCCTGGTTCAGCAGCACAGATACGGTGGCTTAGCCACCATCACGGAGGGGGTGGTGTGTGTCATGGCTCCGTGAGGGTCCTGGCATCTGCTACACCAGGGATGAGGCCAAGAAGGAAGGAACTCAGGGCTAGGAAAACCTTCAGGTAGCTAAAACATGTATTCCTTGCTGAGATGCTTCTAAGTGGGATCAGTTACATTGCATGATCTGAAAAAATGAGAAACATGCATTTATCAGTTTTAAACTCTTCTTGAGCCAGTGGGGCTACGAGATCCAGTGTATTCACGGGTATAATTATGTATATGTGCATCATCCAAAAATTTTGCAAGCAGTTGAAGTATTTTTATGTTCTCTAGAATGGGTTACTTTAGCTTTATCAGATTTGCAAACTGTATTAAAGATGATATCAAGCAAGTAAATTCGAAATTTCTGTTAAGAGGGTAAGAGTGTTGCGTTGTCTCCCTATCTAGCACTTGTTACAGTGAAACGTGACCAGTGCTCTTGTCTTAGAGTTAGCAGTCTATGACCCTCCTGCCCATAGCTGTGCTCACACCATTTTTGAAGGTAACTCTGTCAGAACCTCTGACACTGAAAGAATTTATCCAGCCTCTTAAGGACTTTTACAGGAGACATTTTCTCATGGCCCATTACTTCTGCAAATGCATATGCCATGTGAGTGTTTCACTGTGATTAAATCATGACTTAACACATAGTTTTCATGTTCCTACATCCTCTGGATGTCACAGAAAATTTTCCACAAAGCCTAAATAATGAGTTGGGCAGGGTACAGGTGAGAGCACAGAGTATTTGCTAGAAAATGCCTTCAGTGGCTGTTGTTGCTGTGATTTTTTCATAATGAGTACTAAAGCCTTGGTTAAGCAGTTTCAGACTCATACCTCCTCATTTTCATAGACTAATAATATCTATTTTACTGAACAAATATGATTATCCCCTTCATGATTTTGTCACATTGCCTTGTAGAATACTTCGTTGCCTTGGCTTTTGCCAGTCTTCTTTAGGGGAAAGGTCTATGTTTGCACAGCTGCCAGTCTAAAACCTTCGTGGTGAAACTGTTTCTTAGGTCCTGGTGGCACCGGTTTCAGTGCATCCAGACTCCACCTTCAGGGACTTCTGGCTTCACATTCAGCTTTACAGGATGACTTGGAATATTAGGTGCTCTGTTGAGATTTGCTCTTGATGAGCAATTTTGCAGTGTATCACAGCCCTGAGACGCCACCCTGGAAACAGCTGGCCCTTGAAATTTCCTGATTTGGGAATGAGGCATTGGAAGAACTGTTTGAAGATGCCTGATGTCATAACATTTTGATTTCTGACACTGATCTTTTTTTAATCATTTAACAATACAGTCAGCAGGATTCTTGGAACAAAGACTGGATTAATCAGGTCTGCTACTTGATGCTGGTTTAGAATTAATTTTTACCCACAAAATTCCACTTACTATTATAGTGCTTAATTTTGCTGTATAAAAGAATTCCCCAAAGTCTCAGTCCTCAGGCCACTGAAGATGCAGATTAAGGTTAGCAGGGAAAGCGTTCAGGAATCAGTATTAGTGGTACAGAAAAGGATTCAGATGTTAGCTTGTGATAATTCGTGATCACCTCTACCTAAAAACAGCTACACTGGCACAGATTTGCATTTGCCAATGAAAAGCCAACAAGTGTTTACAGGCTCTGGATTACGATGGTGGCAATCTGTTATGTCACAAATAATCTTGTTCCCAAGTGCTGGATGAGGGTAATTTGTAATCCGCTTTCTCTGAGTGAATGTACCACAATAACTTCTTTTCGCTCACTGATTTTACCTGGGAGTCGAGGCCTTGTTTGTCAGCTGCAGCATGGGACAACTGAGCACAGCCCAGGGGGAGGGCACAGAGCTGGTCCACAGCTCACCACCCCAGCCCCACTCAGCAGTCATTTGGGGTCCTGGGGGAGAGTTGTTTCTAAGGCTTCTAACTGAAGGCGCAGCTAGAAGGGATTTTAGATTATTGTCTCCTGGAGGAGTTTCCAGACTCTTCACCCCATAGTTAGCTATCAGAGGGGTGTTATCAAAGGGCCCTGAAAGCAGAGGCAGCAACTCTCCTCTCCAGTCAGAGAACGTCCTGGGGAAGGTTGCCAAGGTTCCCTGAGATCAAAGGAGATAAGCAAGAAGACATGCAAAAAAATGAGAGTGATATGTGTGAAAGCGAGTTTATATGAAGGAGGACAGACTGTTCTGCACTTGTTCTTCCTGCTCTCTGAGCTGTTGTTGAGCAAGCAATCTCAAATTCAGAGCCATGGACCATGCTTATCCCATGTACCTTCATCGTCCCTCAAGTCCTGTCTGAACCTCAAAGAGGAAGAGGTCTCCATGTCCTTAAATTGTGAGAGGTAGACCTTGTGAAATTATCTTTTCTGAATAACATCAATCAGTTGGTTTCAGGGCAACCAAACAATGATGAAGGACCGGGGAACCCTTTATGGTCCAGCCAGTGAAGTATTGGAGTTGTAAAGGTGATAGGAAGATCTGGCAGCATGCAAATATACATTGCGGGACGAAAGTCATTCCTAGATTTTTCTGAGTATAGAATCAACACAGTGCAAAACAGTGCTATCTCTGTCAAAAATAACAGTGACTGCATGTCACAGTGCACAGATGATAGGAATGCTCAAATTCTGATACGCACTGTGTCTTGTATGAAGGCCAGCCGGTGATCTATATGAAATAAAAATGTGATTAAAGATAACTGAAAGCATTGAAACAAACCTAACTGAAGGCTTTGGTATGTCTGAAGGGGGAGGGAAAAAACAAACACACAGGAAAAAAAAGTTAATTAAGATTCCTGGGGAGGGAGGGAAACTGCTTGGTGTTCCACTGAGGGACTAAATGCTAAGGGAGGAGCAGACCTTACAAGGTAATGAGAGTGCTAAATGGCAAAGTTTGGGCTGGGAGAAAGGTAAAGCTTCAAAGGAGGAATATGCACAACTTGGATTCTAAGCTGCCTTTACATCTATCCTTAGCAAACTCGAAGATGAAAGGATCTGCGTTCAAAGGACCTGCTTTTCTGTTGCCTTTCACCTTCTGAGCTTATTTGTATCTGCACAAAGGGTATGTAAATTGCCAGGGCTTCAATTGAGTGGCTTGTTTTCTAGATATATAAGATGAACCAGCCTATATGCTGGGATCTGAATACCCGAGGACTCTCATATCCTACCACATGCTGCTGAGAGTGCCCTGTGCTATTCTTGTAAGGGGGGGTGGGTGAATCTTCTCTAGTGCTTTGGATGGTGTATGCGCAATACTGCAGCTACAAATGTACGTGAGACGAGATACTGAAACACTGATAAATTTTTGGGTTCCCTTGTTTCTCTTCTGCCGAGGTCCATGGTGCAGTGCCCATGTCTCTGCCCTTTTGCCCGCTGCCCTTCTCACCCTCATGCTGCAGCAGCAGGGGTGATGCCCATGGGATGTGCTGCTCCCTGCCCCATGAGGGCAGCCAAGCAGAAGAGCCACCAGTGCATGCAGCCTCCATCATTAGCCCTACTAGCAGCCTTCCTGATAATGAAAGGGGCTGGATGCATGTGGAAATTGAGCTGGGGTATGAGAGAGGGATGGTGCATGTGGGGTCCCAGACCAGAGGACAGTGAGAGAGATGAAAAAATGCTCTCCTCACCAAGAAATGTTCCATCAATTTAGTTATCAGGACAGCATGGAAACCGTAGGGAAACACTGGAGGATGAGGAACTGATGCACATTTTCTGAGTCTTATTTCACTTGTGGGACTGTTAATTATGAGAATGTAGAAATGATTGGGAATGCCTGTATTTAGACAGTGTGCTTCAGGATTCACTGCAGTTAAGCCCCAATTACTCCAATGGTATTAAAGATCCTGTGTGGGTTTTGCAAAATTCATTTACATCCATTTAAGGCCCCTTTGCACAGACTGAGCAAATGATAACAGGACTTAAGTAAGAAAAATAAAGGGAAAGGAGGTAAGACTGATCTCGAAAAGAAATGAACTTCACATTTGCGGTCCATTTACAGCCAAAGGCACAATCACCTAATCTGACTCCTAAGGTTAGTCCTAAATATCAGTGTAGACAAGTCCCTGGAGAGTTGCCAGTGTCTCAGGGCAGATAACATCAGCACAAGTCGAGAAGAGCTCTCCAGTCTAGCCTGTATTTTAATATACTATTAAAATAAAATGAGACAGCAATTAGTTTCTCTTCAGCTATTCCACAGCATAACTTCATCGGTCAATTAGTATGAATAAATAAATATAGGTCTTGAATTATTAAACTGCAAATAGAAGAAGCAACTGCATTTAATATTTCACTGTTCCTTCTCCTTGCTCTTTTGCTTTGCTTGGAGTTTTGAGACAGTTGGTATTACAGGAGTGCTGTTGTATATTCTTAACTCTTTCCAAACTTTCCATTCTTTCTTAGGATAATTTTCTTACTCCAATAACACTTTTAATCCTAGCTCAAGACATAAAGGTCGGATTATCAGAGGGTCTGCATTCACAGAGCAACAGTCTAGCCTCTGGGAGCAACGAGGAGTTCAGTGGCTTAAAAAAAAGGGGGAAAAAAAAAGGACATCTAAGCGCTTCAGTATGGGCTTACTAACTCGAGGTTCCCACTCGCTAAAACCTTCACAGAATCATAGGGTGGTTTGGGTTGGAAGGGACCTTAAAGATCATTCCGTTCCAACCCCCCTGCCATGAGGGGTTGGCCTTAATCTTTCTCTACATGGGCTGTAGAAGAGTAAACAATGTCTGATTATCCCACCAGTTAATCCCTTTTCCTAGTAAGAGAGGCAGAAACAGGGGTTGATCAGGGTTAGGATATCTGCTGTGCATGTCTGAAGACTCGTAGCTACTTGGGGCAGAGAGGTCCAGTCTGATGGATTTGCTAAGGAAACTGGAGTACCACAGACTGTAGGAACTGCTCAGGACCTTTGGCACTTCAGGCTCCATGTGCTGTGACTGTCTCAAATGTTATTTGAATGTGTAATCAACAGAGATCTGTCTCGTTAGCTGCTGCATGGTGGAAAAGTCCTGCACAAAGAGAAACCTCATTTTAATTTTAGACTTTGATTGTTTCCAGAAGGTCCCCAAGAAAGTAGATCAGAGCATTCTCTGACTGCTTTGTTCACAAATGCTACTGTTGACCTCTTTAGTCACTGGTGCAGATTCTTACAGAAATGGCTCACTACTGTAAGTAGTTCTGTACTTTACCAAAGCGTCTAGATGTCAGATCATATGTTCCCTGCGGGAAACAGACAAAGAATATATTAAATAATAGTAACACGTTTAATCTTCTGTTGATGTGAATGTCAATGCATATAAGAGGAGGAAGAAGTGCAACTTCAAGTCAATAAGCTGGAGAGAGTCTAAAAGCTCTTGGGGTATTTCTCTCCTGAGATGCACCTGCCTTCTGACCTCTGGTTTTGATTGTGGACAAAATTCTCGTAGTAATGGCACTGTTGCATGTGAGAAGAGAGTGGGTTCTCCTCTAACTGTCTCAGAAGAAATTCTTTGCTGTGAGGGTGGTGAGGCACTGGAACAGACTGCCAAGGAAGTGGTGAACACTCCACCCCTGGAAGCTCAAGGCCAAGTTGGACAGGGCCTTGAGCACCCTGGTCTAGTGGAAAATGTCCTTGGCCATAGCAGGGTGGTTGGAACTAGATGATCTTAAAGTCCTTTCAACCTAAACCATTCTGTGATTCTATGACTATTTTGCTCAAGATATATGTGCTGGTGACCCCAGACTTGTGACTTGGGCAAATGCGCAGTGCGATAGGAGTGTATCTGTAGAAAACTAGTAGTGCCGAGGAGCCAGTGTCCCACTGTGTGTGCTGTGAGGGTTCTTGTCTTGGACTAGCTCTAGCAATCTGAGCTCCTGTAGCAGCTAGATCATACTGGGTTAACCTCTGGAATGCATCTTCTGGTTAAACTTTGTCTAAAAGAGGCCCAGCTCTCTTATCCTAAGACTGCCCCACAGTGTGAAATAATACGCATTAAGAGTGGGTGCTAGGGAGGTTTGTAAACCTGAATCAAACCACTAAAACTGATGCACCCTGCTTAAGGTAGCAGACTGCAGCAGCAGCACCACTCCCCAGGAAGCCAACCACCTCAGTGCTGCCCGCTTTACAGTGCAGCGCTGGCATCCCGCAGGGTGAGGGCATCACGCTGGCTTCGGGGAGCCGCTGTGGAGTTACGAGGCTTAGTAAGACACGGGAGGCAAAGAGAAGGCTGAGTGCCGCAGCCCTAGGTCACAAAACCCAGTGGTGACCTACACCTGCCCAGCGCAGACTGACCTCTGCTGCCGCCCGTCCTGTGGTCTCCTGCTCTTCAGTATTTGGTGCTGATGACAAACCTTGAACTGCTGCTGTATACGCTTTACGTGTATTATTTTCTCACCTTTGAAGTTGCTTGCGGCACTCTGTGAGCTAAGTGCATTTCTCTTAGATTGGCTCACTGCAGTGTATTCTACAATGTTAATTTCAACGACATTTTGTTTTCTATTTTAGTTTAAATATTTTTTTTGCCATTTTCTGGCCTGCTTTTATGTTCTTGTTTCCCACTGTTGCTAGTGTAAGACCCCTGAAGAGTGTAGTTTGGGTATGTTAATAAAACTTTTTCATCCTGTACAGCTTTCGGGTAGCAACCATAAATGGTTCATGGCAGCAGGCAGGGGAGAATGTGACATACAGCCTTGTGGTTATGTCTAACAAGCACTGCTGTCTGATCTGCTGTGGCCTGCAGCATTTTCTCCTCTCTGCTTAGCTGCCATGGTGAAAGATTACTTGGACATACCAGAAATAGACAAACTATCAGGGCTTTCTCTGAGTCTGATCATGAGGGCTTGGTGTACTTGAGCTTATGCATATACTCCTGAAAACTGCCACTTGAGGCTGCTGCCTGCAAAATAGAGTGGCGAGTAGCACTGTGCTCGCATTCACAAGTGTCAAGAGTTTTTACTGGGAAGGATGGATATAAGAAACAGGATACTTAATTCTGGTCAACCTGAAGAGGAGTTTTACTTCCTCTGTCCAGTTCCAGGCAACTTTTTGCAAGCTAGCAAGGCTCTGCAAGGATTCAGCTTGATAGGCAAATGCCAGCTTTGGTGTCTCTCTGTCCCTGCAAAGCAGAGGTGGTAGCTTAAATGCCTTTGTTGTTCGTGGTCCTGAAGCTGGGATGCAGGCACAACCACATAGTTTCCCCCTTTCCTATCATGTCCATTAGCAAATTGGTGAAATTCCCATGTATAAGATACATGCCAGACTTTGGGAGAGATAAGTCCCTCTCCAAGTGTCCCAGGAAAGATGCTCCCTGTGTCTCTGCAGAAACACGTAGTAGCAGAGGGCTTGTTGCTTAAAGCTGCGCCTTTTTGTGAGACAATCCATGAGGTGCAAAACAAGTTTGAGAAGATAAAACTAAACCAGAGCTAGGACAGGGCAAGGACTGGAAGAATAAGTAAGTCTCACAATTGGAGCCTGAGATTCAACTCTTGTATCTGTAGAGTCAGGGTAACCCACAACATCACCTCTCGCCACTTGTTCAGGTCAAGTGGAAGGGTTCCTTCCCTGTCTGTGTGCTGAAGGAAACCAGCGTGTACAGGTGGTCCTCCTGACCCAAAAGCCAGCCTTGTGTGCTGACAGCAGCATGAACAGGACACCCTACACCAGCAGCCCTTGCAGTGCCACATGGCCAGTGGTGGAGCATGAGTCTGAAAACTATCCCATGCAGTGTAGTCTCTAACCTGAGAAGATGGAGCCCAGGCAAATGGGCCTATAATAGTTCAAAAGAAAGAGAGAAACTAGGTAAGACAGTTTTTAAGAAGGGAAATGTTAACTATATGGAGGTATTTATGGTAGGTCAGCAAGGGGGAAAAGAAGAAGAGACACAATGGGTAAAGCAAGTGGAAGAAATACGGAAGGAAGAGGAAAAACTGGGTAGATGGAATAAAAATTAATAAGGATGGCTGGAACTCTTAATTTTTACATGAGCTTTTAATTACCAATTTTAAGTAAGGATAACTTTTTAAAAAGGTATTAGGTGAACTTTTAAATACAATTTATTCTACTCTTTCACATTTGAGCCTAATTTTTAAAGGTAATTCCTAAAGTAGTTCATATGGCTATTTTTTTTTTTTATGTGATTGAGTTGGATTTGACTGTTACATAGCTTGTCAAAATGTTCCGAACTATAGCTTTTTGTGCTGTATTGGCCCTTTACATGCGTAAACCCTTCAGGAGAGTGGCAGGTGTAGACTAGGTTCATAGGAAGGGAGAAAAAGCCATTCAGAAATTAAAGTCTTCGCAAAATGAGAATTTGTAGATGATGTCTTCAACATGGAGGTAGAAATACAGCATGTGTGCTTGTATGTGCTTATATTTTATGTCTGTGTATGGGTAAAGTGCATCTAAAATGCAATTACAGATGTTTTTACTAGTGAGATAATATATAAAGAAAACCTCTCCCTTAAAAGGAGGAAAACAAAGTCAAAACAAACAAGAGTGGAAAGTATCGCCATTATTCAGATCTAACACCTTTTTGGTTTGGAGAAAGGCATTTGATTGATAGTGCTCAGTGACCAATCTGCTGACCATTAGTCCTTCA
Organism: Myiopsitta monachus; assembly: GCA_017639245.1. Lineage (NCBI taxonomy): Eukaryota > Metazoa > Chordata > Aves > Psittaciformes > Psittacidae > Myiopsitta > Myiopsitta monachus. The sequence goes on from CM029927.1 coordinate 5,773,332, forward strand.
TTAGTTTTGTTTCCACTTCTGTTAGATTTATGCCCTACGTACATGATTTGCTAAATAGTTTCTGCAAACAAGTATTTGTTGTCAGAATATAATATTAAAAACTAAAGTTACAAGTTAAATTGTGCAGCTTAGTTACAGGCTGGTTTTGATCCTGGCTAGCTTAACAGAAAATGGATCCCGGTGCAAGTGCACAAATCTAGACAAGGCTCCAGTTTTAAAAACAAACAAAACCAATCTTCAGACTCCTGAAAGGTCCTGTTGCTGTAGATGAGTTGATGAGGAGTGCATACGCAAGGACAGAGGTGTTCCCAGAGCACCTGGGTATCAAAACACAAAGTGGGGATTTGTTTGCATATTCTGTGTCCTGATTCAGGAAATCGCCTTCATAGGCTGAAGCCCTCCTCTCTTTCCAACACATTGGTGAGGCTGGAACAATAGCAGCAGGACTGAAGCTTATGTTTAAGCTGTCTGAACTGTCATCTACATGTCTATTGGTTTCGTTACTAGGACTTTTTCTTTCATCTAAATACTGATGTCAAAACAACAACATGAGGAATTGTGACTAAATATTTCAGTTTTTCGAGGGATCAGCTGATTTGGCCTTGGGTCCTTCAAATACTTTAAGCAGTTGTGCAATCTCATTGAAGTGGGATCTTTAAGTTCATGAAGTTGCCTTGTGTTCTTACATGACGCCCATGTATTACGGTCAGGTCTTGAATACTGTTTTCACTATACTACATGAGATGGCTGTGGTAGGTATAACCTCTTACAACTGTTTTTTCACAAGCTTGTCCTTTCTCCCTGATAATAAGGAAAAAACTCCTACATATAATATTGCCATTGCATTTTGCAATGAAAAGTTCTCCCTTGCATGGTAGATTTTTATTCAAAATGTGCTAAATTCAGTGTAAAGCAAAGTAATCGGATTCTTCTTATATCAGTTTTGCTGTAACTCATCACCAATAGCTACCTGCTGTTCGGAGGATTTTTTATTTCTTTTTAAGGGCCAATGCCTGATCCTAACATTCTCCCTCTCCCTAAAATTTAGTGAGAAATCTCCTTTAAAAGGTTGAGCAGCCAGGTCATGTTTCTGTGACCTTTTCTTCATTAGTATTGAGTCAAAACATGGATCTGATGTGAAAATGAGAATAGCTTGTCAAGATTTCCAACAGCATACAAAGGCTTGGGAGTGGGCAAATGTGAGTCAGAGAGGTTCACACTAACTTAAGTGATTTTTCTTTTTCATTGTATGTGATAGAAAGGCATGACAAATTATTTTTGAAAGACACATAAACTCTGCACCCTCTCTCAAAGGTTTCACCAGGAGATGGGAGAAGCTCTTAGCAAAGAGGAGCTTGACTTAAACAAAGAGTGGGTCAAATCTGTAAGCTTCTCGCTTTAACTCCATGTCCAGGGAGTCATCTGGGGCACTCTTGCTAAGCTAGGAGCAAACAGGCACTTCCACCTGGCTTAGTTCCTTATCTGCTGCTGAGTCAGCAGGGGAGGTAATGCATGGAGATATGGCACAACACTGAAACATCACAGGCAGCTGTAAACAGCATATTAAATCACCAAACTGAATGGAAGAATTAGCTATTGCCCATTCTCCTGTGGCCGTGATAAAGTCCCTTGAAAAATCTGGTCATTTTGATTCTGTCCAGATGACTGCTGCTGCAGCACTCTGCACAGGAGTGCACTAACGTTAAAGGGCTGTTGCCAGGTAAAGGTTTGTGGGGATTTCATCTGTAGTCAAAGCTGAATTTTCATTCTGTTGCTGTTTGAGAGCTGTCTTGAGCTTCTCTTGGATGCGGTGGCTCCGAGGTTGTCTTTTTTATTATTTTTTATATACACTTTATTTTTCCATATTACACTAAAGCACTCATAAAGCCTCTCCAGTGCATCTGTTCTTCCTTCTGTATCTATGCCCTCATGGCCTTTGCTGTAGCTGCTACAATAGTCTTTCAGGTTTTAACATGGTTTTCCAGCCCAGGTTTGGGTGGTACGGTATTGCTGAAATCACCTTTCTTAATAATCCTGTGACTTCTGTCTTGTAAAATGCAGAATATACCTCAGATGCTACGAGTATTAAACTTTTTCAGAAGAAGCTGTCCTACACCCTCAAGAGCCTGTTTGATTCAGCTTCTTGCTACATCCCAGATTGTTGTTTCCTGTTTTAAGATTTCTCTTCTCACGGTCAATGACTAAAGCCCTTATCTCCATCATTTTCTTCATCGCTGTTGCTTTTCACATTTGCATTGTATCTACCAAGCTTCCACCGCTGCCTCACTGTTCAGACCTTGAAATCCGCAAGTTACAACTGATTAACATAATAAAAATTGTTTCAACTGCCCTCCAAGCTCCAGTAGAGCAAAGGACTTCCACTTGAGAATGTCTGTGAGTGCACAGATCATCCCACTGGATTTAATATCCCAGAGTTTTTGATCATTGCAAGCAGTGGTACCACTACTGGCCTGGGAAATACAAGCCCCAGCAGAGATGGATGCATAGAGTGCATCTACATGTTCTCTGCAGGGTGGTGTTTATGGGCTTGTGCTCTTTCCTATGTTGTTTTTCTAACTTCTGCACATTCAAACACTCAGAATTTGCTTGTCCACTTGCTCTGGAAGTATTTTTGAGAAGTGAGAAAATTCTTGTCCTAATCAGGTTTGGTTAAAGATCTGTGTCCATCTTCAAAATCACAGCACTGCAACATTGGTGAATGGCAGCTGCATGTGGAATAGACCAGAAAATATAACAACCTTTAAAGGAAGACAAGATACGGGTTGAGACTGCAAAAGGTAATAGTGCACATATAATAGTGGTGAACTTATATGATGGTACCTTACTAAATGAGGTCATCATCTAACACCCCCTCCCCTCTACACGGGGAAATAAATGTGTGGCTGAATTCTGATGAAATATTTGTCAGTCAGTGAGTGTTTGTTGTGTTTACTCCTACAAGTATGAAGGCTAAATCACTTGTGTCAGGATGATATGAGTAAACTGAAGGTCACTTTCAGCATACTTTAGCATGCCTCAGAGGCACTACTGATAAGGAAAAAGACAAAAGGACAAAAGACAAAATTAACTTCTAATTTCTGACCAAAACTATGTCTGTCAGAAATAAGGAAATGAGTGAAATCTCTTGTAACATATAGCATAGGACTGTATATTTAACATCTTATCTGATTCAGGTCTATCACAAAGAGCACGTAATTGTGTCTGTCTGCATAAGTATGAATATATATGGATCCTAACACGTAGCTCAGAAAGATTTTAGTGACGCACTTGCCTATCCAGTTTCAGTTTAAAATCTTTCTGCCCTAAATTAGATGAATACATAAACAAATCAGATATATTAATTTTCTGTTGAGAATGCTTTGGTGATTGCTTACAAAGAAAAGTTATTTACATGCTGATATAAGGCATTACTTAGCATAATGAGCAGTAATTTTCTCATCCTCAAAGGTATTAGGCTCCCTTATGTGTCATACCTAACTCAGTTACATAGTTGTGCTGCTCTGTATGATCCCCAGGTGCATATCTGAAAAGCCTGGGTTTTATCTGATCAAGTTTTATGGAGCCGGCTCAGAGTCTAGCAGCCAGTGTGTGGGTACCAGACAGGCACCCCGCCAGCCTCCAGCACCCACCACCTTCAGCTGGGAAGGGTAAGGCCAGCTGCACCCCAAGAGCCCCTCCTCACTGCCCAGGAGATCAGAGAGGTGCTTTTGGCCACCCTCTGGGTGTTGGTTAGGCAACACACCTGCCTGCAACTATCCTTAATATGATGGATGTAATGGTACCAGGGATTTCTGTTTGGTTTTTCAGAAATGGCTAATACATCCCTTGAGGAGAATTGTGATTATGTTATGTGCTTGTCTGGGATTGCTTCCTCCTCCTCCTTTTAAAAATTATATATATATATATATATATATACACACACATATATGTAAGAATGAAGAGTCACAAATTGTAATAGTTATTAACCACCACTGACATTGATCTAAGGATTTAAAAGGAAGATGGTTTCTAAAGAGAGCTTTCAAAGTCTGAAGTATAGAAGATTTTTCTGGCCCTGAGTTGTGGGAAGCCCCTTCAGCTTTACTTTGAGGTTTACCAAAGAACCTGTTTGTGTTCAGAGTCCATCTCTCCGGAAAATGTAGATTTGTGTTCCTCCACCGAATAAATAAAGTGGACAGAAAATTAATTCAAGCCTCCCTTGACAGTATTTTTGTTTGTTTCAGCCTTGACCTGATCCTGAAGCCACTCTGTCTTTTAGACCCTCCGTGTTTTTTGGTTTCTTGGTTTTCTGTGGAGAATCATGGCAAGGATATGAAGTACAGTGGTAGCCTCTGTAAGGTAGATGAGAAATAGCATAAGACTTATTGATTTGAGACAGTCAAACTTTTTAACACGTATTTGAATTCAGATAGGCTGTGAACCCTACAGTCAATCTCAGTTTTATGATCTTAAATTATGAGCTGCTCAAAAATGCATTGTCTTTTCTGCTTAAATAGTTTTACATCTGTTTATATCTTAATTGAAATGGTACATAGGCATCTGCAAGTGCTTTTTCATTTGAAGGCCATTACTAAATATTGGTATTGCAAAGGTGCCTTAACAATGCATTTTTATTGCATTACAATGTGTTTGTCGACAATCTCTCCATTAAACAATTAAGCCTCTAAGGTTTTTGCCTGTAACAGGTATAGGTTCTGTTTTGTCAGCAACAAATAACATACCTATCTGCCAATTACAAGGAGCAGATCTTGCATTGAGCTATAGAGAGATCAGTATGCATCTGACAGAAGACCGAGCTTCCCCATGTTCAAAATGGCACAACCTGCTCTCCCAGTGTGCTTCCCATGCAGAGAGGCCAGGGGGCATCTAAGCCTTTCCCTTTGTAAAGCATGCATGAGCAGGATTACTTTGAAGAAGCAAGAATCTGCTTTGTGCTGAGATCACAGCTCTGATGTGCCAGAGTGAAGGTAGGTGTTCATACAATCCAAACTGCTGAATTTACTCACTTCTTTTCAAAGGGCCATGGAGGGATGTAGGTTGGAAGGAATGTTGAGAGGTCTCTAGTCCAGCTTTCAGCTCACAGTAGGGTCACCTGTGAGATCAGACCATGTTGCTCAAGTCTCTGTCCAGGCAGCTAGTGAAAGCCTCCAGCAACAGAGACTTCACAGCCTTTCTGGACCATCTCCTCCACAGCCTGCCTGTCCTCATGGGGAAAAAGTCGCTACTTATATCCAGTCTGAGCCTCTCTTTTTTTCAGCTTCCAGCCACTGTGTCTCATCCTGCTGTACACGAATGCACAAGTATGGCTTCATCTTCTTGATAAATGGTACAGGCAGATGGCCATTGGGTCCTCCCACAGCCATCTCTTTCCCAGGCTGAGCAAGCCCCAGCCCCTCAGCCTCTTCTCACTTTTCTTAGTTACTCACCAGCTAAAAAAAGAACCTCTTTTGCCTTTCCTGCCTTAGCACGTCCAATGAGGGTTGCTGACAGCTGCATGCCTACAGATGTTGGGAGGAGAGGAAGCAAGAAGGCTTCTGCATCAGTGGTGCCAAGAACTGGGTGTCCTAGCTTGGAAGCAGAAAGTGGCACAGGCTTGCTTTAAAGCTTTATGTTAGACATCATTGTTCAAAGTAAACAAGACCTGTGTGATGCAGCACAGGAATACAGGTGCAGGATGTTAAGCACCCCTGCATCCTGGTGCTCTGACAGTACAGGAAAGTGCTTTCAGCATGAATATGATGAAAGTGCCATGGGAAAGGCAGAGTGAGTCTCAGTACCATTTGTTCTTGTCTCAAACTCAACTAGACCACTCCTGAGATAAGACAGTAATTGCACTGTACAATCACTTAAATTCCAGTATATATATAAAACCTTCCTTAGTGACTAATCATTGCCGGTACAGTTAATAGAAAGTCTGGAAAGTCAAAAGCCTTGGCTTCAGCAGAGGAGTTCTGCAATAGTTGTAAATATTAGAGATTCCCAGCAAGTTTTTATTTCATTTCACTGATTTCTGTTGTTGCTGTTATTCACTGCAGAAAAGGCTCTTCTCCCTCCCTATCTGTTCTCTTTGTTTCTGTATTAAGTGCTGGATATGCTGTTACCCTCTCACTTAAGCCAATGCAAAGCCATTAACTGCTGGTATACTGTGAAACACAGAAGAGAATCTTGATCTGTGATTTCTAGGGCGTTTGCTTGGTTGTTGTGTTTTTTTTTCTGGGGGTGGTTTCTGTTTTGTTGTTTTCTGTAACAGGGCACTGAGTTCATTTGGAGTTCCTAAAAGGGTTCTGGGGAAAACTGTTCGGTATTCAGGGTTTGGAAACACTGGGAAAAAAAAAAACAACGACTTGAAAATGTATTGAACTTTGGTCTGTTCTGTCCCTAAAACCTAGAAAAGTTTGTTTCACACTTTTATCTTTCAACCGTGGACAGATGAGACCAGACAGCCAATTAGCAATGATGCATATCCGCTGACTAGACATCATGGGACACAGCTACAGCTAGGTTAAACCAGCATAATTCCATTGCCTGCCCTGAATATTTCCCTGTGCTGGACAGGGATCCTGCCTAGTTAGTGTATACAGTGGAAGTGGGGATCTAATTTCATATAGGTCTCCTTTAGAAAAGTAAGAAGTCATACCTTACTGTCTGAGGGCAACAATTGTGTAAGAATTGGGAGAGTCTTTGCTAGAATTGTTATGAAATAATGATGGGGATCATGGTATGGTTGAATGCTGTTTCTTTCCTGTTGTGTGTGTGGCTTTACAGCTGGGCCCTTCTCCTCCTGGTATACTCAGCAATACAACTGTCTCAAAAGAGCAGCTTACAAATTTGGAAAGAAGGCAATTCCAGGGAGTAACTCCCAGTGGATATTTCAGCTGTTCCTTTTTATTTATTTATTTAACTCTCTACACACACAGATAAGGGCCACAAAGCAATTTATCTGATTTTTGCCAGTACTGTAACTTCATCACAATTTCAGTGCAAGGCTCAAATAATTTTAGCTATAAATTTATCCTAAGATCAGTGTTTTTAAACAAATCTATGTAATTAGAGAAAGAATAGAATTTATTAGCAGATGTTTAAAAGCTATTGTTTTCCAGCATTCCTCTGATGATCAGTAAGTCAAAATAACAAAGGGAATTGCTTGAGTGGAGACAAACTAGCATCATGCATTTCATTTACATCTTAATGCATTGTTGTTGTTTTTCTTGTTGAAGTAAGCTATGTCTCAGGATGCACCTGTAAAATGAATATCCATGGGAATAGGCTTATGTGAATTTTTTCTTTGCTGTGTTAAATATTAGAGGGTCTTCCAGAAATATGGCTGAGATTAAAACAAATGTTGTCTTGAAAACTAGAAATGAAGCGGAATTTTAACCAAGAATTAGGACTTTAGGGGTCAAACCTTTCCTTTCCTGGTATTAAAAATACACTGAGGTTCAATGGTTCAAATGAGCTGGTATATAGAAGCTGTTATGCTGGCCATACAGAGACAGTCCCAGCTGGGTAGTTTGTTATTACTGTTGCATGGTGATGTGTATGTTTGTGAGTGAACATGCAAACCGTGTACTTACACCCAGGGCACATCTATTGGGCACAGTCCTGCTTCTGCCTGTAATGGGGGTCTGCAGCAGCATACAGGCTTCCTGATAGTCCTCAGCATTGGGCTGAATATTGTCTACAGCTCTTGATCCATCCATAAAACACCTACCAGCCATACCATACAGTACCACCCCTAAAGTCCCCTACTCAACTGGTCTGTACAAAGTTTGTGAAGTCCTAGGAGAAATCAGGTGAATGTATTTTAAATATGAAAGTGGTGACGACCTTTCTGACTAACACTGACTATGGGTCTTACTGACCTTGGCAGCAATGAGAGGGGCATTTCTTGACATGGCTGAACTGTTCTTGAACAATTTATATGGCGTGCTGGGTACAAACAGTCTTTTCTTCAGTATCAGGCATGCATGTCTTATCTTTCTACTTATTCTTTTTTTAAAGAATCCTAGCTATTGTGAAGCAGGCAAGGAAAAACATGTTCTCTATTTATATTGTTTGCTCTTCTCGGCCTCTACTGTTCTATCTTGGACAATAGCATTTCATGAATGCATGTTTTTTCTCTTTTTTTGCTTGGATGATTTTAAAGAGGTCTCCCTTTTCTTCTCCAGCACTACAGAACAGGGTCTCAGGGCTTGGTTCTGCAGTGCTGACGTTGATGGCCATTTCAGTTGGCTGAGCGGGGTTTAAACAACATCTAATATTGTTTTGTGAATGCAAGGAAAGAGAAAAAGGATAAAATTACTCGCCAGTCTTTTAAAAAGGCAGTCCTTGAAAGATGACAGGAATGAATGAGAATGCCTAGTAGGACAACTCCTTCCTGCTTTGTCTTCCATGGGAAACTCTACGTCAATACAGGGAACAGTTTTTCAGCTATCCAGAATGCATAATCCAGTCAGTTTTGCTGTCTAATTTCAGTGGTGGATTGTTTGGTCTGGGCGGAGAGGGTAGTTGGTCTGTTTGTGTTTGTTGTTGTTGTTGTGTTTGTTTTTTCAATAGAAAAGATAGAAGATCATGCCAGGTTTTGGTTCAAGATGAAGATCAGTGTTTTCTACTCAGTGGATTATCAATGAGGGTCTCTAAAGCAGATTTTCTCCACCAAATTAGTGAAGTCCAAATGTAGACAGTGACAAATTCATGTGTGCTTACATGCAATATTTTCTTTCTCTACAGGAAATGTTGTGAATCCACTGCATATGAGGAATGTCTCTGGGAAAATAAAACATGCTCATGAATTTTAAGGGAAAGAGCTCTTATCTCCTTCAAGCCGCTCTCCATTGCCCTGGCTATTCTGTGGTTGGGTTGGGTTGGGGCTTTTTTTCTTCCAGTTTACTTTTTCCCAGATAACTTGGCGTAACTCAAAGGCATTAGCAGCCACCAAGCAATACATTTCAATACCTTTTTTATTTGTATTGCTTTTTGTTTTCCTGGCATTTTTTTTTCTCCTTGTAATTGTTTTAAGGTTTGATATCTGTTCTCTGTGATAGAGAAATAGAAGATGCAAGTGCTGCAGACAGTAATTTAACCATGTCATTTTAGGCCACAATCTAACAGTGTGTAGTGCTAATTTTAATAATGATTTTGGTGGAAGGCATCTAATTGTATTGTAGAGCATGAATCATAGAAGACATATACCTGTACAGTCCTATTAGGATGTCCTTGTTTAAAAATCTGGAAAGTAAAGCATAATGCAAATGAAATCAGTTATGTTATGAATAATGTACGGTATCCATTATTCTTTATAAAAAGTTGCACGTGCTTCTCAAACCTATCTAGATTACATTCCTGTTATGTGATGCTCGTAGCAATGAGAACCATGGAAGACCAAAAGTTCTGTGGCAGGAGAGAGCAGAGAGGATTTTGTCTGGCTGGAGTGTTAAGCAAAACATGCACCTAAATCACACCATCGTGGCTCCATGTCTTCACAGTCATATATTCCTTCTTGAACTGTAACTCTCCTCTCTGCAGGGCACAGGGCTTTCGCCTGCCTCTGCTTTGCTTCTGGTGGCTGGGTTGCGCTCCTGGGTGGGGGATATGTTTTCAATTGCACACCCCCAAACAAAAGTGAGCTTATATTTCTGAGGACAGGATTTGGCTCACGGAGTAACCACAAGCCTATGTCTCTTTATTGTTTCCGAATAAAACAGTCTGTTTGGCTGAGATCCTGCTAAGATTTATGCACATGCTTAATTCTGTACTCTGGGAATAATCTCACTGGTTTCAGTGGGAGCACAAGCAATGTGTAAATGTAAATCATTGCAGCACTTGTTCCTAAAAATCAGTGCAAATAGAAAAAAGATTTAAATGCATACTGGTTACATGGCCTTCTCATTTAAGGGGGAGGAGAGAAGAAACATTTTCTCTAGATAATAATATGGAGCTTGAAAATTCTTCTGCGGTCAGATATTATTTCAAAACTGGTATTTGGAGCTGGGTTTAAATAAATTCCTCAGCAAAATAAAGTTGATCGTGAAGGTTTGTAGGTCTTCACAGTGATGTAAGTGGGACAGGTAATAAAACTGATAAAAAGAACTAAAAAGCAAATGCCCGATGTCCCTTTTTGACTGCACCCGTGCTTTTCAGAGCGTGATTCCATAGTCTGCTTTTAAAGTGTCTTATTTGGAGGGACTAGTAGAGGTGAAGATAAATAGGGGAGAGTTTACCAGTACCGTAAAAGAGGGTGCTAACCTCGGCCTTGTGTACAGAAGGGCTGCTTCTGCTGTAATATAATCCTTTGCTCAAATGAGCCAAACTCTCTATTACTTAATTGGTCAAAGCTCTCTTTGAGTTGTGCTTGATTAACAACTATGGAATCTGGCTCTGCACACTTGTGATGAGAGATGCTTCAGCATTTCAGCTTAGCCCGCCAACACTGATCTCCCCAGCTGCTGGTTCCCAGAATTTCTCAGCTACTGCTGTTGTGCACTATTTGGGGAGGGAAATTTCTCTTTGAGCAGCTGCGTGTTGTACTAAGCGTACTGAAAGGCAAAGCCATAGGCTGGCAAGTGGGAATGAGTGTTAGTCGAATGGCAGAGCACAGCCCTCTCCCCTTTCCAGCCCATCTGCAGTGTCATTGCCAAGAAAGTTTTCGGGTTGGCTTTCTTTTTCTATCTTTTTTTTAATTTAATGTGATTGGGTTACTTTTGTGGTTGCCTTTGAGAATTTGGTCATCAGGTTTTGACATTGGTTAAGACATTCTATGGGTCTGTCTTTGTACCAGAAGGTTTGGCTTTTGTCAGGGTTGGTTGTCTTTGCTTGCTTTTAATTGAGCCAGCAGGCCTGCTTCCAAACAGTTTTTAGCATCTTGGGAAGTTAAAAGCTGGAGACCACTGATACTGCATGACAGGGTTTTGTGGTTAAGTATGGTCTCCTCAAAGTTGCAGCAGAATTAGGAAAGCACTAGGCATACACTTACAGGGGCTGTCTAAATTTGTGCTATTCAGACAGATTGTAAGGTTTCACCTGATGCTCATTGTACATCACTTTCTAATTGATACATGCAGTTTGAAAATCTGCATGTCAGACATGTACAGCTACACTGTACTGGCGCTATGCTGTTACCATATGCAGGAGTCACTTCATGCAGAAAATAGTCTGGTCGGCACTGCCTTTTAAAAACAAATACTCTGCTGTAGATTTCTAGCGAGCAAGGTAATGTTTTGTTACACGTAAATTCAAAGAGCACAATTCACCCCCTAAAAGAAGAGTCAAACTGTAGAGACTGAAAAAATTAGACAGTGCACAGGACTGTTATTAAAACACCTTAGACATCCTAGTCAGCCTTTGAATTAAAAAACAAACAAACAAACAGAAGGCCTGCAGCCTGCCTGGTATTTAACTAAAGAGGAGCAATTAATGAATTGGGTGTGAAGCTGCGCTGTGATCTTTCTGCATGATTATGAAAAGGGTGCTAAATTTATGGAATCCATAATATTTGGCACAGGATTTATTGGTTTTAATTTTCCATTCTTAGCTCATTCTTAACCGTCTTATGCACATATAATGGGTAGGAGAAACTTCTTGTGTAACACTTTCTGAGTATCTTTTTTTTCTGTATAAATATGAAGAGGTTACACAAGAAAATGTAAATATGTTTGGTTTCCATTGCATAATTATTAATAATATGGCAGACATAGTGTTTGCATATTATTCATATTATAACCTTGCTGCATATCTCCTTAATAGTAATTCCTTTGAAGTTGAGCAATAATGTGGCTTGAATGAAGACTTCAGGGTTTAACTAATAAGGAATACACAGGCTTGGGATTCAGAGAACCTGATGTTTTGTCAGCTCATCTGTGTTGACGGTGATGTGCTTCTGTCATGTTCGTTATCCATACTTGAGAATTGCCTTTTGAGAAGCAACAGCCTCATTCTGACTGAAAATTGCTCTTGGGTCACTGTCTTCCTTTCTTCAGGGAGGAAACATGGACCACAATGTTATTTCCATTCCTTTTGTTAAAGACCATCATTCCCATTCTTTGTTTGCTCAGCTTCTTTCCAGTCCAGAAAGGTGTAGTGACAGGGCACGATAAACATCTATGATTTGTAAGTATAAACGGCTGGACACCAATTCTTGGGACAGAAGTAGATATAAACAAATGAATTTATATAGGGCACATATCTATTTGATCTGCTAGATAGAGAGGGGATATCAGCAGGGAAATCATGCTGTATTTTTTAGTTTTGAAAAAAAATCATATGTTTTGGCCTAATTCTCTGAATTTCTGGAGCTAATATACCAGATTGATTTATCAGAAAAGCAGGGAATACTTTTCCTTTTAAAAAAGTCTCTCCAATATGCAGCTGTTGTATACACAGAGCCAGAAAGAACAGATGTGGGAAAAAGAAACTGGAGAATGTAACGTATCATAAAATAGATTAGCCTATACCCAGAAACATAAATTTCTCACATGTATTCCTGATACGTAGCTTATACCAATTTAGATCGTAATTCCTCATACTCTGGGTGGAGGGAAGCAAGTTTGGGTACACTGGCGGATGGTCTGATCTCATCCAGGATAACGTTATTTTTATACATGTACTCCTCCAAAGTCGGTCCCACCTATGAGGCTCTGCAATGTTGAATCAGGCAATGCAGGGTCACCTTAGCATAGAAACTACTACTGCACCTCAAACATTGTGTGGCTCTGCTCTGTCTGTTCTGTAACCTACAATGCCACTTTTGCTGGGATAGTATAAAAAGAAAGGGAGGGACAAGTAAGTTGACAGCAGTGCAGTCTCTGGTAGTCTGTAGCTTTTATGGCGCTGCTATGCCGGGCTGCAAGGGGGTTCTTTACTCTGTTGTGAAGGGATTTTTTGCTCTGCTGCCTTTCATTGTATAGCACCCACTTTGTGTTCCATTTTACCACTGAATTTTCAGGAGTGCTGCTTCGCTATCGATGTTGTTCATGAATTGCAGTTTTAATTGATGGAGACTTTCTGTGGTAAAAAGAGCTTCCGAAGTGTCTGCATGTCACTGTCGTCACTTTTCCTCAGTGCCTTCCTATAGTAAATCTACTCTTACACTTCTGATTGATAGAGTAGTTATAGCAACTGATCTGATTGATTACAGGTAGATTCACACCAGTCTCTCAAAAAGCAAATCAATTTACGTTGCTCAGAGAATGATTTACTTTTTCTAAAAAGCTTTTACCAGTAGCTGAAATGACTCTAATTTTTAATGATATTAATGCTATTTTATGTATTCAGGCCTAATCTTTGATACATGGGATATCCCTAGCAGCTAATAGTAGCTCTGAGGGTTCAAGAACTGTCCCAATGTAATTAACTCCTCTCTTTATCCATTTAGAGTGATGAAATAGTGGAAAATAATTAATTAAGGGGATATTTGGGAATCTTCCCTGTGGTTGATTCATGCATAAAACTTAGAACTGATGTGCTGTTCAGCTAGTAACTTCTCACCAGGGCCCATTCGTTTCAGCAGAGACCTCCTGTTTTGAAGCAGTAATTGTCTCTTCCAAATATTTGGCCAAATTAAATACTAGTGCAGATCAGTGTAGCTTCATTGCCTGTAGCAGACTAATCCCCCTCCCACTGCCCAACGCTTTGATTGACTGTTTGAAGAGAGGAAAACTTTTCACAAATTCATAGGAAAGTTATACTTGATTTTATGCAACTTCTTTATTATTATTTTTATTTTACCTGAATTTAAACCATTCCACAATATCTTAAAAGAGTATGTGACACTGTTGGTTTTAGTTGTCGATTGAGGTTTTCAATATTAAACTCTACTAAATCTTCTTGAGCTCTGTGTTAAGAGACAAATTCACACTAATATACTGAAAGAAAGACACAGAATTGCATGCCATTTCCAAAAATGAAGGTAATAATGTGGCTTTACCTGATTTGCACTGTTGGAACATGTGGTTTTGCTTAAGGGGAAAAAAAAAAGAAGCCCAACAAAAACACACAAACAAACATCAACCCCCCAAAGCAGAGTACATGGAAAATATAGCAACTCAGTAGGAGGCATAATACAGATCTGCTTCATGTAGTAATCCCTTTGATTTCTTTTTCTTTCATGTGTGGTACTATCGTTTATAATTCCAGTATTAGTCTGCACGTCTCTAACTATAGTGTTTACTCCCAGGAATTGGTTTGTGATGGCTGATTACCCCAAATCAAGGATGACTAGATAACCTTGTCTTTAGCTCAAATGGCTTGGTGGGTTTTTTCAGCAGAAAAACTACAATTATTGGTAGGATACAAAAATCAAATATTTTTTCTTTACTCAGTAACCTGCAACGAAATGAAATGAAATCTGACTTTCTATAATAATTTGTAGCACAATACAATCGTGTTGAGAAATCGGATTCTTTCATTGAAATGCAAACTACAACTGCATTTTCTTCTGCTTGTTTTTTCCCTACTTACAGTGTATTCAGAGACCCAGTAGAATAGCATTAACTTGGAGGCTAAATATCTAATAAAAAATACAGTTTCCATTTTACTCATATCTTCACACAGAAAAAAATTTGGACAAGCTTAAGCAAACATGTTGGTAGATGACAAGTGACACCTGCCAGAGATGTGACGACTGTCATCATTTTAACATACATTCCATAGTCATTCCCTGTGATATCCTATAGGTATACCAAAAACTGTTCTAAGCCAAATCCCTATATAAAGCCATACATAGAATCACCGGAGGCTGTAAAATTCAAGTAGAGATTTCGTTGTTAGACCCTTCTCTAATTTCATCACATCTTTGTTTCATCAAAACACCCATATATGTGGTTTCATTGCAAATTTGTTAAATTATTGTATCAGCACAGTCACTTCTGTATTCTACAGCTGCTATTTTATATCAAAAAAAGGAGACAGTGCTCATACATTGCAAAATGCATCTTTCTGTTTGCCTGGGTTTTTTTGCTGTTTTGGTATCTCACAAGCATAAGAAAAAGGTAGTGCTACAATAAGGAAAAGTTATGGTGTCTGCTTACATACAGGTTTGTGCCTAATATGTCTGTTTTCTTGTGTCTGATAAATTAACATGGCAAATTTTCCTCAGCAGAAGCATTATCTTTCTTCTGCCCTGCCATTTATACAGCTACAAAAGTCGATCGGACACAGTATTTTTATAAATACTGTGCTACCACTGCCAAAACCTCATTGAAATTGCCCTGGAAAACTGTAAGGTATTTTGCAAGATAGACAAAAGGATAGAAATACCGGCACAGGCAGTTGTATAAACTGGCTTCCTTAGGAAGCTGGACTGATAATAGAAACTGACTTACTAAATTCAAGCTTCTTCAGCTGAATGCTGGAGTACGTTACCCACGTCTCCATTTGCTAGGGAGGGAAGAAACAAGATCAGCCCTATTATTGCCAGATTTGATTTGCTGCAACTCAGAAGTCTGAATGGATTTTATTCTGCAACAGTATCAGCTGGATGGTGATTGATTTGGTTATGCTTTCTTTTCCTCTCTATTGTGTGCAAGTCTTGGCAACTTCCGAAAATGTTTCTTTGATGACACCAGCTGAAAGGCCGGGGGTGGAGGACTGGAAATCAACAGTGTCCCCCCTCGCAATCCTCTTCTTCCACCCATCAGTAAAATATAGGGAATTTGAGTTGCTGTTCTTCAATTTTGACTATAATTTTAAAAAATGGTTAAACTTTCATTGTTGTCGATAGCACTCTAGAAACGGGAAAGGTATTATTTCATTTTGAAACCTCAAAATACACATACAGTTGGAATTCTGCACATTCACAAATATTCCACAGCCAAAAATGTGGTCAAAATGCTGCCTTTGTGGGCAGAAACATTGTTCCTTTGGATTCATATTTTCTAATGGCTGATGGGAAAGTGTGGATTTATGATTATAAATAAACGCATAAATAGAAATGCTTTGCTGTTGCAGTAGTCAGGTTTTGTCAGCCCCTCTCTGAGGAGCATTTGTTGTGAAGTCTAGAAAGAAGTGTGTATTCTGGATGGTTTTCCATCCCTCTCCTTTTCCCCTTTGTTTCCATTTCCCTTCCTGGAAAGAAACACTGGAGGCTCCCAGGAATTGGGGCTATTTGAATAAATGAGAGAAACTGACAGCACTATCTTATATTGTCAATGACTACATTTAACCTAAACTTTTAGAATACTTAATGATCAGCTAAGCTAAACAGACTGCCCGGAGTAGCTATCGGATGTTTCAAATACCTCCTTATCTGTGGCTTTGTTTTAAGCATACACTTGAGCAGGTTTTTTTTTAAAGTGAAGTTGCCACTGCAGAAATCAGTTTAAAAAGTCCCAAAAGCCTACGCATGGAGATGACAACACTTGTCTGAAGATAAGGTTACCATAGCTTTCCCTTGAACCTCACTTCCTTGTGGCTAGAGAATGTGATTCTTGAAATGGCATGTGTTATCTGAGTAACTGCTACCATTTGCAGGGCAATGCTCACAGCCAGCCCTGGAAAACACATATCCCCTCTGCTGCAAGGCGGTACATGCACATCTGTACATGAGTGCTAGGAGGGTAAAGCTTGCATCTCAAAACCTAAGCCACTTGATGACCTTACCTAAGTGGGATTTATGAGATGAAAAATAGCATTTTTATGTGGTACCTACTAAATTTGCTCTGTATGGTTACTCAGAAATTAGAATTGGGAAAAAAGCCTGCAGCTGTTGAAGAGCAAAGAGAAAAGAAAGAGATTTATACTATATCTTTGCTCCGGGATGAAAGATCTGTGTGCAGCCTGACAGGACTCCTAAGGCTTAAATCTCTACCTGTCAGACACAGGCATTGTCAGGAGGTGTGTGGATGTGTTGGGGAGGCCCCGCAGAGTGGTCACCCCTTCTCCTGCTACCATGGCCCCCCTTGCTTCCCCACTGCTGGTGAGAGGGAACTGTCTGCCAGCTGTGGCTGGAGGTACTTGGGTTTCTCCTTTGTTTTCTTCATATCTTTTTAATGATAACCTGCTGGTTTTGTCAGCTGAATTTTCCTCCTGCTTCATTTATTCCTGATATAAACTGGAAAACTGGCTCTGAAAATGGTCTGGGTTTAATTTTTTGTCTTTCCTGTCTTGAGCATCGCTCAGGCAGCTGCTTCTCCTGGTGGTTCTGACTTGTGGCTCCTCTAGATCATGCACCTACCTCTGCTTCACAGGGCAGACTCACCCTTCAGAGGCGCCTGGGCTCTCTCTGAGTCTTGCCAGTATGAATAGTCTGTCCAATGCTTGTGATGTTCTCAGGTAACTCTGGGGTTTAGAGGCTGCTTAAAGATGTTTGCTGGAGCCTCTGGGTCCTATGTTAAGACAGTAGCTGTTCTACTGCAAAGCTCCCATTAATTCAGACCTGTGGAGCTATGTTTACGTGATGGACTTGAGCAAGCTAGTCTTGCTCAGGGTTAGAGGAATTAGGGTTGTTTGACCAGCAGACACCTTGCATAGATGCAACTGAAACTTTTACTGGAGCAGTTTGTTGGTAATAATTCATTGGCAGTGGCAACTGAGAGGGTGCAGGTCATAACAGAAAAGTTGCTCCTGTCATGTTCCTTTATTGAGTGAAAATTGCTTGTGTGGCAGAGCAGTATTCCTGCATCAGCAATCCTGTATCCTGTATCATTTGGCATCATTTTAGGCTTTGTGGGTTGCTTGCTGGAAGGACTGACCTGAAGAACAGTTATCTCAAGCTGACTGCAACAGTCAGAGCTGTCCTGATGAATGCTCTATGCAACACTGTGTACGGGGGCTTGTTTGCTTTCACTACCCCTCTATGTGCAGACCCAGTACAATACCAAGCCATCAGTATTTTAGAGGTTTAAGCAGTAGCAGTTAACTCCGGAGGATAAGGTGCTGCCAAGGTTCTCATCTGGTTAGTTTAGTTTACTCCTAATACTCAAGTACTGGGGATGAGTGTCATCAGGAGCTACTCAAAGCACTTCATAGAATCGTAGAATGGTTTGGGTTCGAAAGGACCTTAAGATCATCAAGTTCCAACCCCTGTGCCATGGGCTGGGACACCTTGCACCTGGGATAACTCTCTCACTAGACCTAAGCCTTGCAAACATTTGACACTGCATTCCTGTCTTCTCTTCAGTCCTGTAAGAGCTTTATGCTTCAGCCAGTTAAAAACACTTCCTGGTCTCATGTGTGCCAAGTCCTTAACCACAAACACGCTTTAGCCATACAAGCTAAAATATGCAGGTGCTGGTGTACTGCTATATGTGTACCTTTCCCTTTAGATGTACCTAGGCAGCCAGGGAAGGTTCCCTAAAACAGGGATCTTTGGGAGGAAACAAAAATATAGAACATTTTCATGAAGAGTATAACTAACTGTCCTAGTTAATGACCTCTCTGAGAAGCTTATCAAGCAAATACTGAATAGTCTTTGAACTTGCCCTTAACACAGGCATTGATACGGGGCTCATCAGTGCTGTAGAATCACAGTATTCTTCAGGGAATTGTTTATCACTGTGATCCTCAAAAATAGTATGGCTGGAATGGTTAGAGGCAAATACCAGCCATTTTGTCCTGGCATGTGCTGAGCTTTCAAACACTTCTGAGATGATGAAAGCTATATTCTATTCTGCTTTATGGATGTTATCCTGCCTGCTATTATCTTTAAGCATTTAGGAAATGATATTGCATTTAGATGGACTAACTCAGCCTTTTTTTTTAATAAAATAAAGAGAATTCCCTACATTTTATTCTGAAATCTTGTATTTTTTTATTTCCTCCCACGATTACCTCCCAGACTGCAGAGGTGTGGTACATCTAAATTGATGTACCTCGTAGCTTGGTTTCTAACGTATCTACCACCTTGGGGCCTCTTTGGCTCTAGGCTTTTGTGAGCCCTTTACTGAAGTGGTAGTTTCAATAGACTCTGTGTTGAACTTTGAGCTAGATATTTTAGAGCCCAGCAGCAACTTTATATTCTGTCTGTAAGTGAACTGTAGTAGGAAGAATATTTTACTCTAATAAATTGCTTTCCATTACTCTGATAAATTGCTTTTTAAAGAATTTCAGAAGTTAATTCACTGATCACTGCATCCTTCCACATCTGGAGTGGAGCACTGCTGTCAGATGATTTGTTGAAGTCAAAACATTGGCACGCTTAAAGTTCACACTTACATGTCAGAGACACGTTGTTGTTGTGGCTACACTATTCCAATATGAAACTGGACAGAAAGGGAGAAAATAACTACAAGAGGTGGCATCAGGAGAAGCAGTAACCTCTCTGAAAATGGAGAATTTTATGTTCTACCTCTTCCTATGGGATTAGTCGTTTGGAGAACAGCTGTTCACCGTGGACTGGGCAGCACTCCAGCTGTGTGACATTATTGACATGCCCCGATCATCACCCATTTCTGCCTACACTTTCAGTCCACATGCTTCAAATGTTCATTTCAACAGCTTTTGGGTTGACAGGAGGCTGGAGCCTGTGTGACAGTGAAATGAGTGTACTTCTGTAACAAGCAGGACTTCTCATTTCGTATGTCCTTACTGCAGTTTTCTTCTCTCAGTGGGATTTCTGTTCAGTTAGCAAAGCCAACGAGGAGCTCCCTCAACTTGGGGAATCAAGTTGCAATGTGGAGGTTTTTTTATTTAGCAGTCCTGGGTTAAATAATCTTCGGCAGCTAAAATAAGACCCATATCTTTTTTCAAAAAGGTGGGTTTCTGAGAGCTTGAGTTCTGCTGAGCGACTGAAGGAGAGATTCCACAGATAATCTGAACATTTCTGTGTGGTCTCATGAAATTATATCTGCAACTCTTTCCCCCTCCAAGGGGTCAGTACATCATCGCATCCTAGCTGAAGGGTTTTTGGAAGGCTTACAAAAATATCTCTGTTACACTCACTGAAACGTGACTGACTCACTTGGAAATAAAACCTATGCTAGGGAACCATAGGAAACAGATGAGCTATGGCTGTCACAGATTTTGGATATGCTTTTTAGTCTCTCTTTGCACTTCAAAAGCATTATGTAATTTTCAGAATGAATCAATGAGTTACGCATATATGGAGAAAGCTAAACCAGAAAGGTTAGTTGCTTGAGAGCAAAACTGAAAAAAGCAATAATCCTTTTCTCTTTAGTCCCACAGTAGATACATTTGATGGTGCTATGGCTTGTTCCCATCCTTCTTGTTCCAAGGGAGGTGTATGTCTCTCAGTCTGCAACGGCTGCACTTCCACAGCCACGAGTGGGGCTGGCTCCTCTTTGAGCAGGGGTGCTGTGGTCAGGGTCTTAATAAGCCCTAGGGACCTTGAACCCCTGGCACAGGAGGATCAATTTATGGTCTTGCAGGGAAATATGGTGATAAATATTCCACTCCAGCAGTTGTTTGTGCTTTCAGTGCTCCTCCAAAAAGAAGGATTAATAATACAGCAGAAGACTGGCATATTTAGGTCTTGGTTTGCCTCATTTTAAAGTATCACAGTGGCTCAATAACTGCTTCTGAAAGCTCCAGTATCACTTTGACAATCAGTGCTCAGAGAGAGGAGCTTTATGTTTCCTCCAGTGTTAAAGGACAAGAGCTACCTGCCTAGCTGGTGAATGTGATTAATTGTCACTTGTCTGTAGTAGAGGAGTTATGGTCTGCTGGCTTTTCATACTAGCTTGTCTGCCTTGCCTCTCCTACAAGGCTGTGAAAATGAGAGGAGGAGAGGCTACTGCAGAATTTATCGTTATGATGCTGATGCAAAGTGAAATGCATGAGTATAAATATATTTCTTTTTCAACGGATCAGCATCTACAAATTAGCAGATTACAATAAAGCATGGGGTAAATCGCTTTAATTTTTTCATGCATAAGAGTAGTCATGAAAAGCAGACCAGTTTCCAAAACTACTGTTTTGCCAAATGCAATATTTCTATATATATACCAGTCTAGATCCAGCACTGACATTGTAACAGCAATGGAACAAAATCTTTGTCTTTTAATGCCAGCGTTTATTATTTGTACTCTCAATAGCTGCTCAAGACATGACTCTGTTGATGGGCATTCATCAGGTTTTGTTTAGAAGCATTATGTTCTATATTGTGACATGGGCTGTGAAAAGAGCTTCTTAAAAACAGTGGGGCTGCCATGTTACTAAATATCCTTTTTTTGACGTTTTGTATAAAGCTCATGTAAAAATCATTCTGTTAAATAAGAAAAAAGAAGCTAGTGATTTGTTATTTGAAAATAAGACAACCCTTCAAAAGACTCTTGTCCTCGTCATCACATGCAGTTCTTTTTGCTGCTTATTTAACTACAGAAAAGTCCCAATTTTTATACTTATTAATTACCCGGATTATACCCCTAAAAGTCAAAGTCTAAACATATATCCAGATAACGATGACAATTATCATCCTCTTTTTATTTGCGGGCAGTGGGGAAGATAGGACTGTAGCAAGGCATTTTAACACCAGAGCTGGGATTCCCATCAGGTCTCGCCTACTCCAAACATTTCTCCTGCTCTTCATTTTTATATGATGATTATTATTATTTTCCTCTGTGTGTCCTTCTTAGCATGCTCTCCTGACAGCCCAGCTGGTACTATTCATAATTGGCAGGCCATTCAGGGCTTAGGCAAAAATAGCTATAAATTAAAACACGACTGACTGACCACTCTCTCCCCTGCCCTGCACCTTCTGTAGACACTTCCATGTGTGGAAATTGAGTGGGGAATTAGAATATTTTTGATCTAGTAAGGTTTTATGCATGCTTTGCAGGTCATCAGAGGCTACAGAAGATATATGGCTGGTATTGTATAGACACAAAGCCAATAATTCACATTACAGCTTGTGTGATAGTTCTTCCCTTGGTTCATACTTTCCACTTTTGCTGTATTTCGTTCATTTTGACTATTTACTGTCATATTAATACATCAATCTTATTTTTATTCTGTCCCAAAGGGATCCTATCATGAAAATTAAAGATCAGGTATGTTATTACTGTATCTGCTGAACATTAGGAGCCTGATTATTCTAAATAGTGATATCTGGAGAGTATACTGACAATTTTAGATAGTGATTTTCCTAGATAGTGAACTGGAATTAAAAGAGGGGTGGGTGGTGTCAAACTATTACAATCTCTATAACAACAGCTCTGGAAACCTCAGTGGTGATTTAGTAACAAAAAATACTCTAAAAGCATTTTAAAAATCAAAATATCCAAAGTTTACAATGGTCCCTACCTGTAACAAGGTTGATTAATAAAATACTTTTGAAATGCTATCTATTAATATGAAAGACTAATAATTAGTCTGTGTAATTGTCAGCCAACTTTCAGAACTGACATTACAGCCATTTTTTCTGTTTTGGAAAGGATGATGGGCAGAGGGAGAAGGCTGTCATAGCAATCCACCCATCCTTACTACACAGATATGTACGGCGAGGTGTGAACCTCACAACTGGCACTGCACCTCAGATGGAAAGAAAATCTGACACGTAAGTGTGTTCGTATTAAATGAATGGAAGACACGCTGAGGTTTGACCTGATCTAAATTGTCTTCTCCTCTGAATTAAACGTTCCGGGAAAGTTTTGCCATGATTTTGGCTGCTGTTTTGTTTTTTTTTTTTTTTTGATTGTGTCCTGTTTAAATTCTGTACCCGGTTAAAGGGTTTCTTTTCCTAACAGAATGTTTACAAAGAAGTCTGTGTCCTATGTTCTGGTCTAACATCTGTAAATGGGGTTGAAGCTCTCAGAAGTCTACATTTTGATAGCACTTTTACACTAATGGCTTTCGTTAGAGCAGGCATCCAATTTTTCTTAAATCCTTTTAGGTCCAGATGACCCAGGAGAAGGAATTCTTAGGAGGAATTTTCCATTCCTCCGGCATCCAACCATTGTACAAACAAAGTGAAGAACTCAGCCCTTATGAGTAAATTACTGTGTTTGGTATTTCAAACTTCAGCAACTGCAAGATGTGCAGCCAGACTTGTTTTAATTCTCCCTTCTCCCAGGAACTGTTGCTCAGAGAAGAGTTTCTGGGATGAGTTCTGACTAGCTGTTATCAGAGCTTTTTGTCTTTACACATACTCTTTTTCATACATGCTTGCTGGCATATTTGTTATATTCACTGGGTAATTGCTGGTCTGTACCACATGGAGACCTTGATCTGCCACTGAAGAACTGCAATTCCTGTGTTGAAGATAGAAGCTGTGTTCTGAAGGCTGCTGTAAAGCTCCTATTCTTGCAGAAGGTAATGGATTTCAAAGCCACAAGGAAAGCTGTCAGGGGGATCAGACTGAATATTGCCCTAAGGCACATAGATATCTTTTTATTTTTTTCCTTCTTCTTCCTTTTTAATTAATTAATACAGACTAAAGCTTCTCAAGCCTTGGAACATTAGGCATATCCTCGAAGTGGATGTGCTGGCAGAGGCTGGCGTGTAGCATCAAAGATGCATAATACATTTATTACTGCAAGGACCAGCCTCAAAGAACTGAGAGTCGTATCACAATGCAGAAGTCAATGGTGATTTTTGATTTGTTGTGTAATCTATTTTGAATGCCCGTCAGAGCTCTGCTGGAACTGATTTTGCTGAGCAGAGCTTAATGCGCAGTTGACTTGGCTTATCGCAAAGTTGAAGGTATATATTCTATGTGTGGGTTATTTTGAATTGAAAGCCCATTTTAGCATGTTAGCTTCACACGCTTTTTTTGTTGCAGGAGTGGACAGAATTTGAAAATGTGTGCTTTTTAGATGAGAAAAGGGAGTTTAGGTGTGTTTGGCAGTAATTCTTTTTTCTTCTTTGAAGAGTGTACTGAGCATGATAGTGGGTTTGGACTGAAACAAAGGGTGAAGAAGGAACTGCTGTTTTGCAGTGTTCTGCTTTAAAGCCAATGGCTGACTTGTTTGGGGACTTTGCTTCCTTTCACTGTTTCTGATGCTGGGGAAACAGATTTAGGTTCTGCCCAGGTTTCTGCTTGTGGTGTGCAAGCACACAGCAGCACATTGACAAGCACCTGTAATCCAAGTGCTTGACAGGGTAAACCAGAAAGAAAGACCATACAACCTGAAAAGCTGTCACAGAGGAACAAGGGAAGGATGTGAGAAAACGGATGGGCTAGAGAAATTTGAAGGAAATTACTCCTACGTGGTCCTCATTACCACATTCCTCTGCCTTTTCTATTATTTGAATGGCTTGCTCTTGGTCCTGGTAAGCCTGCTGTCTCAGCTCCTGTGCTTTCGCTTTTCCTGCATGCTAAGGTGTTTGCTGAAACAAGGTTAAGAGCATGAGAGATGGGAAAAATATGTTCATATTGTTTGGTAGTGGGTGAATACCTGGCTCCAGGTGAGCCACCTTCAAGACTCATCGAGCCTGCTGCCACACCTCAACTAATTAGCCTCAGAGAGATGTTTTTATTTATCGTGAAGAAGCCCCCAGAAGTTGCACTGTTTGTCTAGGAAGAATTTAAATCATTCAAGTAACCCCTTTCTCACACCCATTTTCTGTTAATATTATTGTCATCTTCATTCTCTATTTAATATTGACAGCAAACTGGTAATTGTAGCTTTTGTAAAGTGTTGGTATAATCAGTTTTTCTAGGTTAAAATATTTATGATGTTTTACCACAGCCTTAAAAACAGGAAAAGCCAGCCTAAAGACAGAAGAGAGATACTAATTAGAGAATGATAGGAATACAAATTTGAAGAAGCCACAGTAAGGCAGAGAGTTTAAACAAAAGAGCGTCCCTTTTATTACAACCTAAGCTTTAATTATATATCCTAAGTCTTCTATTATATCCTAAGTTTAATTGCATAAAGCAGGATATGGGAAAACTAAGCCTTCACAGCCATATTTGGTGGAAACTCCAGAATGAGATTGCCACTACAGGAGAAAGTAGGAAGCAAGCCCTTGTGAGGAGCACCTTAGAGAGATCAGGATGTTCTAACTTGGCTAAGGGAAGACGAGGAGAACCTGGAGCTCCTGCCATCAAGGAATGGGACAGAATAAGCTGGTGAGTGCAGGCTAGAGCTGGATGTCCCCTGAAGTAGCTGAGAGAAAAGCTGACAGTAAAGTATGATCTGGTGATGTGTTATGTTGTTTTATCATTTTAAAAGATGTTTAACTCTGCATTGGTGGTGTGCAGTTCATAACTGGATGGCTCAACATTCTCCCAGATTGTGTGTCAGCCACCATGAATGGTGTTTTACTAAGTGTATATTCAAAGAAATGCTTTTTTGGGGGACTGGTAGCACTGGATGCTGATCTTATAGGAGGAACAGTTTTGATAGATTATGAAAGGATGAAGAATACAACTCCTCATTACTTCTCAGCACTCTTAAATTATATCAAGATTTCTCTGTTATGTGTGGGGACTCTCTCCTGCACATGGCTTCACCCTGCAAGCTGTCTCCTGCAAACAGCACCTTTTTGGTTTGTTTCATTTCTTCCACCCTCCCCCAACTGGTCACTGAGGAGGGACATGTCCTGCCTCAGCTAGTGTACAGGGATGTGACCAGTTCTGTTAGCTGGTTTTAGTTCCAGGGAATCCTGGACTTCATCTGTTGTCCAAGTTTATTTTTCTTTGTCTCCAAATACGCTGGAATGACAAGCTAGTCTAAACTGAGTCCGTTCTTGTGAGTGTGTTAGTTAAGCCTGAATATTGAAAGCACCCCTTTTTCCTCTCAGCTTAGTACAAACAATGAAAAGAAACACATAGCCCAGATAATCATTAGGGCTTAAGCCCCCACAGTTACCAACCGGAAGTAGATTCCTCAGAGTTTCAAGAGTTAGGGTGGCTCTTCTGGGTTTGTGTGTGTGTGGTTTCTGAGGCAGAGTTGTGTCTTAATTACAAGTGGATTTTTTACTTACGAAGAAAAATGCACTTATCTAACCGTCCTTGGTTTATATTTCAAATTCTTGCTTCAAATCGTGGGAATCCTAAAGAATTTATTAATAATGTCATGAAGTATTTTGCATAACATTATTTCCTAATTGCATTCTCTAAAAGCCTTGGGTGTTTTTACCTGAAGTTAAACAACCCATAATAATATGGATGCTAGTGGTCACCCTATATTAAATATTTAATCCATCTCCAGAATATCTTACTGTTTCAATGTTTAATATTACCTACTTATCTCTAGAAGTAAAAAATTGTCCTCTATTTTCCCTTTTTTATGGTTGAAGACACAGAGACAACTAGACTTATCTCTTCAAACCTCTTTTTAAAAGCATCAGGGCCCAAGGTCATGCAAAAAGGATATGTTGGTGTCAGAAGCTAAACTGCACTTTTAGACTTAGACAGTGAATTACACTTCTCCTCTTCTTCAGGCTTAGATAATAGACCTCCTTTTCCTTCAGCTGAAGTTCCTCCAAAGGGATTTGGAAAATTGTATACCACAAGCAAAGCTTCCTGTGGATGCCTTCCCTCTGCTGCTTCCAAAGAAGCTTTGGTACAGGCTGTTTACGGTCTCCTTTAGTGGCAGCCTGCATGAAGAGTAGAAGTCCTCAGGGAGAAAGCAGTTAGTGAGAGATTCACAAAAACTGTGTGTGTGGAAATGGGAGAAGGTCTCTACCTCCATTTTAAGTACTGTGGATTGTCGTGGGCTCTGTTCCCAGCTGACAGAGGCACTAAATGAGGCTCCATGCAACTTCATTTCCAAGTGAGCTAATGGGGCTGAAGGTTTGCTATCGCTATTCCCAGCTGCGTGTCAAGAAAATAGTCTCGTTGCTGCCTTCTATTCATGGACATTCAGAAGTACAGCTGGATTCTTTAGCCACAAAGCACTAAACACAGGACTTTGGTTTATTGTAGATAAAGAAATGATAAATTCTTCTGTGTTTATATTATATAATTTTCACATTTGCGATATAAAATGTATTTGCAGCTGTGGCACTGCAAAACCCGGACTACCGTCTTGTATTCAAAGGCTCATGCTTTTTTTTTAATGCGTCATTTTGCCCTCAATACAGGATCTCTTTGCCAAAAATACTGGGGTGAAGATCCACAAAACCTTGTGAAAGAGGTTTAGAGAAAGCTGCTGCTATGTCCTCTTAGACTGGGTGACACAAAGCAAAGTCTGGCTGACACCTTTGAAAAACAAGAGTGTTTCCACACCTCTGCCTCCTTTGCATAATCTGCGATATCTGAATTAAGTTTCATGACATATTAACACTTTGAAGCTGAGTTAATATACTGTGTTCTATAATATATTATGCATGATTTGCACATCAATTGTGCTGGAGCACTAGCAGACACAGACTTGAAAATGTCTCTCTCAGAGACAGAAGTCCTAAATAATACTGAAACCAAATTTGGTTGGCATAATTTTATTTTGCATTCCTTGTCCCATTACAATATCTCTCACTTGTAAAACCTTGAAATCATGTTCAAGCCATCTAGCTTTCTTTTCTCTCCTCCACTTACTTGTCACAAAGTCCCCATTCCACTCTTTCATATCACAAATATTTCCATGGTGCTGCATGGTAATTTTAGTTTGTAACATCAGAAGTGTGAGGCTTATATTAGCTTTGCTGAGCCTGGACACTACAATGTGAAAAAGAACAATGATGAGCATTAAAGTTCATAATAACCATATGCTAGAAAGAAGAGTAAGAAGCAAAAAGAAAACAAACCCCACTGTGGTTTTTCTACTTTGTGTATATTCATACTTCATGCTTCCAAATAGAGCTAAGATATTGCTTGCTTTATCGGAAATTGTCTTGTAAACTATACATCGGTCTGACATTGGATACCATATATATATAGGCAAATATGCAGTCAGAGGTTTGTTGATCTTAATATAACTCATCTTAAGCCTTATTACTTTGTTTCAAAATTAGACTCTTAGAACGTATTAATTATGGACATATCCCCTGACAACATGGCTGGCTGTCCATGGGGGATTTCTGCCCTTAACTCTGATAAGTGTTAATAGGAGCTATCCATGTAAACTCCTAGGGGGCCCAAAAGAGACATCATTCTCTGCTAGCTATATTTTTTCTTTTAGGATATAGAACAATACTGAAGTGTTCTGGTAGTGAACTGGTAGAGTGCTTGACAGTGCGAGACTGAAACCTTTCCTCTCTGTGGTGGATTATGGATCTGATAAACACACATCAAAATACAACAACTATACACAAGGTTGCATATTTTTAAGTAATATGCAAAGCAATACTCCTTTTAGTTTGATTGGGTGTTTTATGTTGTTGTTTTTCTTTTCTAACCTGAATTGGACAGTAGGGATTTATTTCCCCCTCTGGGAAGCACTTGACTGAGGAATGCTAGTATTATATGAATAATGTCTTCATGACCTGATGTTTACACACTAATTATCCATTTGTCATGGTTCTCCCACCTTGGATTACCTGGGAAAAAAGCATCTAATCTGAAATTAGTAACAAGAACAATTTTCAGAGAGAGGGGGTAGCTTGTCATAGAAGCCAGACAAACTTCAAGATTTTCAGGCCTGTGTTGACTGATACTTCTGGACTGTGGGGTAAGCTCAGCATATAGTAATTAAAATAGTTTCTTAGTGATGGAGAATTTACTGCATCTTCTGAGAGTTCATCCCAGTAGCTAATTATACTTAAAATG
The DNA here is from genome assembly GCA_017639245.1 of Myiopsitta monachus. Classification (NCBI taxonomy): domain Eukaryota; kingdom Metazoa; phylum Chordata; class Aves; order Psittaciformes; family Psittacidae; genus Myiopsitta; species Myiopsitta monachus. The sequence goes on from CM029927.1 coordinate 5,801,896, forward strand.
GGCTTTTTATCTCCAGATTAAATTTGAAAATATTGGATTGTGTTGTGTGTCTTCCCACTAATTTAGAGTCTTCTGAAATACCTTCTTCTTGTCTAGTTGCTTAAAGATTCTAATCTTCTCTTTGAAGCAAAACACGTTTAGTTCAATGTCTCACTAGAAGAAGACCTTTTTTTTCCAGACCTAAATCATTCTTGTTGCTCTTCTCTGACTCTTTCCTAGTTTATTAATTTTTACTTATTTATTTTAATTAAAGGTATCATAGTTTCCCAAAAGCTTGCCTGCTTTGTTCACAGAGACGTTATGGTTTGCTTGGCTTCATTCATGTTCACATCAGTGGCTGTCCCGAGCTAAGGAACTGGGACAGGTCTTCATGCCTCCTGTCACAGGAAGCAGTCTGACGCCCTTGATGAACTGATGGAAAGAGCAGGCAGGTGTTATCTGGGATCCAACCTAAAGGTTTTATTGTCTAACAGCATTCAGAAACTGTACCCGAAAATACAGCAGGATCTATTCCAAATGTTTGTGTCTGTTCTTGGCAACAGAGAAATCTTATGTTCATCATGGTAGACCTGTATGATGGGAGGGCTGTGTCCAGGGGTGAGGTGATCAAGCATGCATAATGCATGCACAATGCATGCCTTATGACGGAGGGGCACCACAAGGGGGAGAAGTCATGATTTTCTGGATAGAAAAAAGAAAACAATGCAGTGTAACATCCCTGTAGTTGTGCCAACTGCTTTTGCAGTTATAGGAGGGGAGTACTGTTACCCAAAATAGGAGCAACACAAAAAAAGTAATTCTGTCATTTTCTGCCGGTCTGCTCTCTGTAAACAATGCAAATCAAACTCTAGGATTTGATGAATGATGATGCTTTCAAAGCAGTGCGATGAAGGTAGTGGGTAAACAAATAGCTCCAAATAAGAAAAGTCAAGGGCTTCTCACAAGTAAACTCAGGAGCTGACCATCCTCACCCAATTGCTTCTGAGTCCTGCCAGCCCAGCTTCACATAAAGGAGAGGTTTTAAAATGCTTGATTCAACTTATTCTTTTCCCTCCTATTTTTCCAAAGTAGGTGAAAATTTCCTTTTTTTGTATCATTCTGTTAATGAAAAGGAAAGAAAGGTGGGTGGGGTGTCTATATGTATATGTATGTCTTCCTGCCTCATATGGGAGGAAAAAACAAAGGCAAGAGAAAACAAACTGACCACAGAGGCATGGAAAGAAATTCATGTTGAAAAGATGGTAGTGATGGAAAATAGGAAAAGTGTCACTGTGATCCCTCTGTCTCTGGATAATTTCTTCCAAACAGACTGTGACAAATACTTGCAGTATCTGAAGAAGAAAATATGCTTCCAAGTACTTGTTTTGTCCTAATTGCATAGAAGAATTGCTCAGGAAACATGTACTTTCTTAATCTTCTTTGCCACTCATTACTATTATGACAACTAGGACACAATGGGACATTAACAGGATCTTCCAGTACCTTTCTGTTACTAGGTTGTGTTACAATAAATGCATATGTGCACCTCCAGCTTTAACTTCTGGTACAGAAATGATTTAAGCATTTCATGTGGCTCTTCTCCTGAGGAGAAGAAAAACTTCTCTTGAGGTTTACATTTGGTCGTTGTTTAGGCAGGCTTCTGTTCCTGATCAAAGTCTTATTTTAGTGAGGTCTAACAAACAGATAGGGCACAAATATATCCAGGGCTTGAACACCTCTACAAATCTGCTGTGCTGTGTGCATATTTTATAGTGAAATACGCAGATGCCGAGCATTGACACTTCTCTAAAGTCAAAGCAGCAGAAAAAGCTGTACAACTTCAAAACATCCCATGACAGTTTTGTAAAGTATAGCTTTTTATTGTGAGTCGCCTGACGCTTTCCTACTGTTTTATTTATTTGATTTGTTGAATAAGGTTGAATTTTGCTGCGGACTGAGTTGCTGTGGGTACCATCTCAAAAAAGTGAATTCTGCAAAGACAGGCTCCAGGATATTGCCTGATTTCCGAAATTAGCTCTGGTTATTACAACTGAGTCACTAGGAAGAGAGTGCATGACAAATATCCACAGTATTCAGAAGGTGCATGAAGTCTAACTTTGCTTTTTGTTGGGGTTTTTTCATTAAGCTTTTTATTAGTTAATATAATCCCATCAAATCAGGAGGTGGGTTTTAATTTTTTGGTAGAGGAAGGTGGAAAAAAACCCTCACCCCATGCTTTAAACCTTCATTAACAAAGAACTTTACTCAAGGAGGAGATGTTAATTAGTAATGAAACAAAGTCTCTGTTATAGAGATTAAATGTGCATGTGTCTAAGTACAAAGTTCATGTTGCAAAGTGCAGCTGTTTCTCTGCTCATAACCCTGCAGCAGCCCCAGAGTCCCAGGTTCAAAGTCTGTCTGCTTTCCTGTCACAGAGCTGACCAGGGCAAGGTCTGGCCAAAGTTCAGAGTTCAGTGTCGGAAGGCTTGCCAGCTCTGTCTGCTGTGCTATCTGACGCAGTTGGGATAAGCAATAGTTGGTTTAAGATTACCAGTACAAGCAACAAAAACTTCCCATTCTCTGTTCTGATGTGTCAGATGTGTCCTTTCATTAAAGAAGGAGCATTTTGTAAGGAGTCACTGAATTGTTCAGAAATAACATGCTGAATAATAGAGCAAACCTAACCAAACCCCACTGAAGGAACAGACTAGTCAAATGATGCATGTGGGAAATGGTGCCTGTTTGCATTCTCCTTCCTCCTGAGATTTATTTAAATGAGGAAAAATTATGTAAAAAAAATAATTCTATATATAAAAAGAGATGAAACTGAACTTTTTTTTTTTTTTTAAGAAAGAAAATAAAATGAACAAAACTAGTCCATGTATTTACTTTGTGTGACAGTAATGGGGTTCAACACTGCGGGGGGGAAGAGAACTTAATAAGCCTGGATATCCTTTCAAATCCTCCCTTTTTTCCTCCTTCAAAGCCTTTTTACCAAGCTAACCCCAACTTTCTTGTTCAGAAGGTCTGCAAGCCCCACCTGTGCAGCTTTTTTGATTAGCTGTGGTCATACCAAAGGCTGCTGAACCCAAGCACAGATCCTGACCGATGGCTGAGAGTAAAGGGTGGTACAAACACCCTTGGAGGAATTTATATTTTGGGCAATGCTGTAGCTGTATTACAGAGAAAAGTTTCCTATCTGTTGCCACATGCTTTCTCAAGGAAAGGATGATAAACCATGGGTGGTAAACCAAGTCATCAATGCTCAGTGCCCACAGCATGCCGCAGGTCTGGGCAGATTGCTGGCATCTCATTTCACTGAAAGAAACATGGGTGTGCAGAAAACTTTCATAGACATCAAAGGTCCTTTTGTATAACAGCTTCTTTTTCCTTGGGTTCTGTAAATTTAAACATTAAGAACCACAACCAAAAACAGCATTCAAGAAAAGACTCTAGTAGCCAAAAATATGAATACTGAACCAAGAGATTTGTGTGTTTATATATGAGGACTTTTTCCTTTCCTGAAAACATCCCTGAGTCCACCAAACAGAAGCCTTCCTCTGACGGGTTAGTCCTATGCTTTGGTTATTACCCCAGGTCTTACCTTCCACTTCTGAGTGCACTTGAGAAGCTAACAGAGACCCTACGGTGAACACACCAGACCGTGGTGTGTACAGGTTCAGATAGGCACATGACCTACTTAGTGTTCAGAACTAAAAAAAAGGAAAGAAAAATAGGTCCAGCCAAGGTCCAAAGATCCAAAATAATGACTTATAATGGCTGAGCCCTTCATGGGAGGACATGAGGAGGGAGAAATAACAGGAAGTGCACCTTGTAATGTTCCGTTCCTGTCCTGGGCTTTGGAAACTCAGGAATACCTGGAGTTTTTTCTGTTACTATCTGCTGTCTCCGTTCATTGTAGTGAACAGATCAAGTCACTGAGATTAGTAGTTAGGCAGTGACACTGGTAGTGCATATACAAAATTATTTAATCTGGTCTGCACCGATGCAACCCCCTGACATAGCATCACCTGTGAGTAACAATTTCTGTTGCTCCCTCAGCTGAAGTTCCACCTGGGGCTAGGGCATCTCTTGTGCTTCAAATCTTTTTCTCCTAAGAAACTCTGACTAGTGCCACTTCTTTCCCCAGCACTGTAAGATGCTGAAAACATACAAATGGTGAGGAGAAGATGATGAAATTAACAGGTGTAAAGCATGTACATTGCTTGCTGTACTGAAAGAAGTCCTTCAGATGATACTGCTTTGCTGAGCAGTAACTACAGGTTTGAGCCTTGGCTCGCCTTAAAAGAAAAGATGCCCCTGTAAAGCTATTACCTACTGTGTGGAGTGGTTTTCTTTAATTCTTTTCTCTTGGCATCGACCACGTATCCGTATTTTGAAGGGGAAGGTATAATGGGAGGAAGGAGAATAGTTCCTACAGCTTAAAGGTTAGTAAGGTTGCATGGGCTAGGGTAGTAGGCTGAAGTTCAGGCACATAGCCCAAATGAAACAAAAGAGGAACTTGGACCAGGTTTGCAAGGTAGCAGCTATTCTGATTGTTGGCTCTGCTGAAGTAGGTAAGTGAACATCTGTACCTCTCCCTCTTGCCTTCCCCTCCCCCTGTTCTCATGACAGTCTTCTCTGCCCATGTCACTTGGCTTCAGTTAGAAATACAATAAACTGGAAAATTACTTGCAGGTCAATTATTTTCCTTTTCCTTCTTCATCTGGGTGTATCTGCTTTTGTTTAAAATTACTTATTTTCTTTTTCAGCTGATAGCTTGAGAATCATCCCACCTGATGCTCACTTGAACAAAGAACCAGATCCTGCACTAGAACTGTGCTGATACTAGTCGGCTGCAGACCTACTGTGATCCTAGTATTGAGAGAGACCTAACAGGTAAGTAAAAATCAGTTTATTCGATGGGCTGAGGCCTTTAGAAGAGTACTCTGCTATCTGCCCCCCTCTGAAGAAAAAAGTGTCAGGAAAAGGGTGTGCGCATGCAGATATTATTTGCAAGAGTTTTCATCTTGAAACTAGTATTCTTCCACTAAGAATCTGTGCCTGTGAATTGTTTTCTTCTCAGCTTACGCAACCTCCAGCTACTGCTTTTGCACCCTTTCAGGTAAGGCTATCAAAAAAGCCATCCTTCCATCTAGCTTCCCTCTTCTCATTCCAATTCAGATGTCATAAGAAAGTATAGAGGAATTTCCTTTGGCAAGAATACTGGAAGAAAAAACCAAGAACAGCCTGAAATAGGATTGTCACTGCTGTCTTTGGGCTGGGATTTTATTGTTCCTCTTTTGTTTGTTTTGCTCTCCACTTCAGATTTTATTTTTTCCTGCATGTCTTCTGCATTCAGCCTTGTTCACACTGGAGAAGTAGAGTAAGAGGGCTTGTCTGCAGCTAAAGGGTCACAGATTTATTCTTCTAGCGAACTCCCCACCACCCCTTCCTTCTTCCTAATGCATACTGGGTTATATCAGTAAGATGCACAGATACTTACAACGCTCTGTAAAACAAGTTGACATCTATTATATCATGTCATATTTAGTAGAGCTCTTGGTAGAATTGTTTGTGCACTAAGACTTTTAGTGGTATGATTTAATTTTTAAAATCATATTTCAAATAAAACAAAATTGTATACAAGGTAAATATTAAAAGCAGAACAGATATCTGGGTGACATGGACAGTGGGATTGAGTGCGCCCTCAGCAAGTTTGCCCATGACACCAAGCTGTGTGGTTCGGTTGATATGTTGGAGGGACGAAATTCCATCCAGAGGGACCTTGACACGCTTGTGAGGTGGGCTGATGCCAACCTGATGAAGTTTAACCATGCCAAGTGCAAGGTCCTACAGCTGGGTGGGAGCAATCCCAGGCACAGCTACAGGTTGGGCAGGGAAGAGATTCAGAGCAGCCCTGCGGAGAAGGACTTGGGGGTGTTGGTCGATGAGAAAATGAACATGAGCTGGCTTCAGTGTGCGCTCGCAGCCCAGAAAGCCAACCGTATCCTGAGCTGCATCCAAAGGAGCGTGACCAGCAGGTTGAGGGAGGTGATCCTGCCCCTCTACTCTGCTCTCGTGAGACCTCACTTGGAGTATTGTGTGCAGTTCTGGTGTCCTCAACATGAAAAGGACATGGAACTGTTGGAACAAGTGCAGAGGAGGGCCACGAGGATGATCAGGGGACTGGAGCAGCTCCCGTATGAAGATAGGACAAGAAAGATGGGGCTGTTCAGCCTGGAGAAGAGAAGGCTGCGTGGAGACCTCAGAGCAACCTTCCAACATCTGAAGGGGGCCTATGGGGATGCTGGGGAGGGACTCTTCATGAGGGACTGTAGAGATAGGACAAGGGGTAACGGGTTCAAACTTAAACAGGGCAAGTTTAGATTGGATATAAGGAGGAAGTTCTTTACTGTAAGGGTGGTGAGGCACTGGAATGGGTTGCCCAGGGAAGTTGTGAGTGTTCCATTGCTGGTGGTGTTCAAGGCTGGGTTTGACATAGCCTTGGATGGCATGGTTTAGTGCGAGGTGTCCGTGCCCATGGGAGGGGGGTTGGAACTAGATGATCTTAAGGTCCTTTCCAACCCTAACGATTCTATGATCCTATGATAGCTCATTATACGTTGGTAACACTGAAACTAGCACATCCTTGAGTAGCGGCACATGTCACAAAATTAGAAGGAAAGGCACATTAAAATGAAGTTATTTTTATACGTATACTTACATTTGCTATGTGAGGGCTTTGACAAACTTCTTCAGAAGAGTTGGTCAAGCAGCAATGTTTCTTTCTTTCCATCCATAAGGTTAAATCTTTCACTGGCAAGAATGTCAGGTTTTTGCATTTCAGTCCTATAGCGTGCCCGACCTTATGTAAAATGATTGAAAGTCTGCTTTTCTAAGAAAAAACTCAGTAAAATCATCAAATTTATTGACAACCTATTAATTAAGGCATAATATTGATGAAAGTTTTAAGTCTGTATTATGAAAGCACCTTGTTCCTTTGGTCTTTCTGTCTGACACAAGATTTCATATGAAAACACAGATTTGTATTGCTTCTGTTGTAAGTGGAAGGTCCTGCATGATTTTGTCTGTTGTCTGCATCTGCACTCTGGTTTGCCATAAATAAGGATGGAGCTCTGTGGTTTATTATGGAAATACTGGTTTTAAATTCAGAGTCAGACTGTGGTAGAAGCTTTTGGGATCTCAGTTCTCAAAAACATCTCAATAAATGGTCATCTAAAGTGGGAGTGATTTAAATAATGAACTGATACTTTGACTGGAAAATGAATGGACATAGAAAGATCTTCAAGAGTTAACAGAGAATTTGTTTCTTGACAGTGTTTCTTTTAGTTTATTCTTCTTTTCTGTACATCACACTCACACTCTGGGATTGATCCTCTGTTGCTGCTCTTGTTCCCCAAAGTGCTCTCTGCTTGACTAACAGTATGGACATGTGGGTTTCATCTGTGGAGAATTTTCCAATTTTTTAGTCATAACTGAAAATTTATGTGCTAAGTTCAACTCAATGAATTACATGACAAGTCTGCAGCAGTGCAGACGCCATCAGGGAGACAGGGAGACTGGCTATCTGTCTTGCCAAGTATCTCAGCAATCCTAGGACAGAGTAAGCTTTCTAATGCGTGGCAGTATGCGACAATGAGATGTGCTGACTTTTTGATATATATGTGTACAAAGTTCCTATTAAAGATCTTGTTTCCAAATGAGAGTTAGAAGCAGCTGAGGATATACTGTGCTTTCCTATCTGTTGGAGAGGAAGAGGGAAGGAAAACATTAGGGTATTCCAGTACATTATCAGCCGCGCTGGTGGGTGGTGTGAAGATCAAACGGAGCAAGTACACTTCTCACAGCCTTTAAGGTGTGTGCTTGCATGTGTAGGGCATGTTCCGTTAATGCAACTTAAATGATCACCAGTTAGCTTTTGGTTATTTACATAAATTGAACTTGGACCTATATACTATTTTGATAGATTATTCATATTTAAAATTTGGTGCTATATTTCATGCTGAATATATAACATCAGCATGCTTTTCCTGTGTTGATAAGTAAACTTGCCTCCTTGTAAGCAGATGAATGGTTTACTTTACAGACATAAAAAGACCATACTCTTTGGAAATACATATAGCATGATCTGGTCTGGCTGAGAGACTGGTAAGTACACATTAAACAGGTGTTCAAATTACTGCTACAATTAAAATAGCCTTTCCTGAAACATGTATATAGAAATCTCTGAGAATCACACAAGAAAGATTTAAAAATGTGGCTGAATTCTTTATTCCTCTCCCATTTAGATAGCTCATTTTTAAATTACAGTGAAATTGCTTTGGCTTATGTGGTTTGCAATTATTATTGGCTGAAGAAGTAGAGACAAGATAAAATAATTGGTTATCTTCAGTTACATGTTAAGATGTATTTGTTAATTTTACCAGATAAAGATCCTTGAATTGCATATAACCCAAAAGATTTTTTATAGTTTTCTTCTTAGCCACAAGCTTTAGGTCAATGAAACCTTGCTTTCTTTCTCAAAATACCAAATCAATTTATGTGAACGATAAAGTGTAAGTTTTCATTGTAGTCTCAGTTTTCTGAATGGACTCTAGTACTCTGGAGTATTAGTGATGCAGGGCTTGCTTACTTTGACTGGTAGCCAGTCACTGGTTGTGCATGGTTGCCCTAGGGAAACAAAGTGAGAGGGAGAAGAAAAACAGGAACAGCACTTTACAAAATAAGCCAGCATCTTCCTTGTAATAGAACAATGTGGCGAAAGACTTTAATTCCTATGTTTCTTTATGTCTCTGTCTTCTGTGGAATTCAGCAAGCGCCTCTGGGTACAAAGGGTCCAGCTTCTATAATGCAGTGTTGAAGTTTTCACAAAATTAAGTAGATACCAACCCCTGACACACTACCTAAATGCAAAAGAGATGCATGTATTTAGTTCCATTCCTTCCCTTTGCATGTAATAAAGGTAGTTTTCACATAAGGAGGACAAAACCAATATTGCAATTTAAGCGTCTTGCCTCTATTTGTCATTAGTTTTTACTTGTCTGTATTTATATAGCCCCCTTTTTCCCTACTTTGCCATTGACTTTTATGGCTAAGAGCTAATGCAAAGAAGATGGTTCTAAAAAAAAACCCATCCTGTATTTCCTGAGGATCAGCTTAGTGAATCTGCCTTTGAGCTGCAAAGCCATTCCAATATTCAGGATTTTAGCCAAGGCAACAGGGCAAAACTTCTGTTGTGCAAAAAAAAATAAAAGAAGCAAAAAACCCAAGGGTCTTTTAATGATCAAGCAGAGATGATAGGACCTTGGCATCTGAAAAACCCTGATGTAGTAAATCAAAGCAGGCTGTCTTGAGTGTAGTAATATTTTTATGCTAATAAATTAGTGTCATAAGTGATTTGTCAATAAGATGTAGAATACGCTACGAAGGAAGTTAGACAATATTTTTCTTTCATGTAGAAAACTAGGGTGAGGTCATAGCAAAATCCTCAATATTATTTTTTCCTGAGAAAGATGCTGGTGGTCTGACCCACTGCACAATATTTGCATATTTAAATTCTTATACGTCTAGGATATCTTACATACCTAAGCTATATTTAGCCATTCGGAAAAGTTTAATGAGAAGTGTTATGATAAGGAGCTGAGCTGCTATAGTAGTGGAGAACACTCCAGTTCTTCCAAAAGTAGTGGAGAACACTCCAGCACTTCCAAAAGTAGTGGAGAACACTCCAGCACTTCCAAAAGTAGTGGAGAACACTTCAGCACTTCCAAAGCAGTGGCACCAAAACTTGCTTGAGCAGATCTGTGTGTGATCAGGGAAAAGTTCATGGCCCATTCTACCCTTTTTCTCATAGTGATGTTTTAATTAATTCCTGCTTTTAACAGATTTAGAAGTTGCATGCTAGTACTGAATTTAAAAGTGGCATGTGGATGTAATGCATCTGGAGCTGGCAGTGTCAGCAGCAGAAATGGTAGCCTTCTATCAATCTGCCTAACAGGTATGATACTGAGAAGCATTTCGATCTCTCTCAACACCCAGACAATTTGGAAGGGTAGAAGTCTGGCTTATTTGCCATACTTTTAATGGATTTTTTTTCTGTGGCTGCAATTATCTTGATGCAACAAGATAGTTTTCTACTGGCACTTGTTCTACTACTCATTTGGATATTCTTGTAGATATGTGTAACATATGTGAATATTAATCTTTCTTATGCCAAGATGTTTTTCAGCTTTCACCCTCACTCTCAGGTCAAAACGTCTTTTCAAAATCACAAGCATAAAGAAGAACATGTTTAACTCAGAAACTATTGTAAGACTAATTGCAGTTGTGGTGTAGAAAACGAGAATTTCATATGCAGTCCACCCTCTGCAAAAATATGTCTACTATAGCTGGCTGTTGGGTTTGTGAGAAATGAGGGGAATTCTCTCTGCTAGTAACCATGCCTGTTAGTCAATGCAGACCAGCACTGGGCTGGCAGATGGCTGTCCCATTTGCAGCACGATGAAAGCAAATACATACTGTATGTACTGTTCACGCAGATATACCAACTGCCTTATCTTCAAATTATCCCCTGCATTGCTAATTCAGAATAAGACCTTCTTCTGTAGTAATAAATCAGGTTCTCTGCAGTTTGGACCTGATTTTAAGGGGCTAGCCAGAGCATTGACTGAGGCAGTGACTCAGAAGCAGTTCTCTGAGGTGGAACCCCAGTGCAACCTTTTGCACATCATACTGTACATTCTCAGATCCACCTCTGCATTGTGCCCTCTGATTGTAATTTCTTCTTGTGGGTTTCTGATTTCAGCTTGATTCCTGGGCTAATGCTTATTCCTATCTCTGTCTGCTGACCCTTAGTTTGACTTTCTGGTTCCTGATTTTGGCCATGAACATTCAGCTCCTTTCCCAGTTCTGGACATGGGCCCTAACCTTTGGGCTGAATAGCCCATGCTCTAGTCTGTAATCCTAGAAGGTCACCCGGTCATCTATAGTAGACTGTACTCTATTTATTCGTTATGACTGTACTCATTTATTCAGTAACAAATGAAATCAAGCAGATTGTTGGGGGGGGGGGGGTTTTGGGGTTTTTGGTTTGGTTTGTTGTTTGGTTTTGTGGGGTTTTTTTTTTCCTATGACAACTGCAGCTATTTATTTGTAACATAGTCTTCTATTAGCATTTTGCTAGATTGCTAAATATGAGCTTCTCTTTTTTGTCAGTTATCTTATAGTGCTTGTCATTCTTTCTTTGGGGAGAATATAATCATAGCTTAGTCTGTGCAGCAGGTAAACAGAACTGTTGGCATATACAGAAATTTCCAATTAGTGGCCACATCTGAAAAATTGCACCAGAAAAAAACAACAGTGTCAGATTATGATGAACTTCCATTTCATTTTTACATCAAATGTTATAAAAACCATTGATATACTGTACACATGGTCTGCTTTGTCTGGGAGTTCAAAATGTCACTCTGCTGTACATGACATAAGAATGTAAACACACACTCAAATGCAGTCACTCAGACCTGCTGCAGTCTCATGACTGAAGTGCAATGAAAATATGAGATATAAAGTTGACAAAGTATGAAGAAATATTTCCAGATGAAAAAGGAAGAACTGAAGTTTAGAATGTGTGTTAATATTCAGGTGGAAGAAGGGTCAGGTTGTTTTAACAGGAGAATATATGGAAAAAGCTGAGTTGTAGAAATAAGTTAATTCAGCTGATCCATATAGCTTCATAGACAGTTATGTGTATCTGAGTGAAAATAAAACTGCTTTTGTATAAACTATGTATGTTGCACTGTTTATACACAAAGATTGTGTAACATAGACATTTGCATACATGTGCTCAACAGAAAATAAGAATCGCAAGATCTGGGTGAACTTTATTTATTTTGGGGCATCAGCTATTCATGGATTAAAAACCCCGTGTTGATGCAACGTTTTTGCTCTGCAATGTTTTGATAGAATTATTTATCTAAAATCAAAGTAATATATGATCCACCTATCCTCCTTCTATGTCAAAATAAATGACAGTTGACAATCTAGGAAAAGTATACTTGTTATTTTGCTTTAGCCTAAAAGCAAGTTATATTAAAGTCCACTGTCCATTGCTGTTTCATAGAAATGTGAAGCTTCCTTAATTTTAGAGCTTAATTCAAGACCTATCGATATGGAGACACTTACATTAACTTTCTAATCAAATTATACAAACATGCTTGTTAAACCCATCTCCTTCTGCCCTTTGACAAGAGGAACTGTCCTTTACCAGAGGAATTTTCACAGAGATACTTTTTGGGCATTTTTTTCCTCTTGAAGCAGGCTAGTTGAAAAAAGGGATAGCAGGATGCTTGTGGAATTCAGGTAATGGTGAATTTAGACTCTGCTGTGCTTAGTGCAAGTTCAGAGGATGGTGGAAGAATCGAGTTTAGTGTACTGCCTTGGTTTGTTTCTTCCGAATAGGCCATGTACATTAATATGATTCTATGTACTTTTGCTAAACTACCAGTTCATAGAAAGAAATCCAGTGAAATAAAACAAGCGGCTTCTTCAATTTGTTGTTCAAGTAATATTTGTTAGTAAAAAAAGGTAGAGCAAAACTGTAGGGCGCAGACATTATGTACACTGAGAACTACTTGGTGTAAATGTCTTTAATGGAACTGACCATGAACTTGTATGACATTCACCAAGTGTAATGACATCCTTTCTTTTTTTTTTCTTCCTCAAATGAATTAAAAATGGAAAGTACTTCCAGCACTTCCTTGTAAGTACCAAGAAGTCAGATCCCTTGGTGCCACAGAGGTCCTTTCTTCATGAGAGGCAGACAGTTCCCATTATTCATATTGGGTAGCATTTCATTTAAAATCCCACCATTACCTAAAAAGCAAGATATTAATGACAGATGTTACCAAAGTGCCGTCTTTTAATTTGATATTGTTCGATCCAGATGTTTTAAAATTTCAAAGAATAGAGCTTCCATTACCTTTACATCAGAGGAGATTTTTATAGGCAAGAACATCTAATTCTTGCCTATTTTCCCTTGGTAGCCAATTGCTTTTCTTAAATCTTCACCATTTACTTCTCGGTTAATCCTCCTGCTTCACTTTAAATTATTTCTCTGATTCCTTGAAATCCACACATTGCAGTTAGTTATATATAGATATTTTTCATACTTCCCCCATCCACTTAAGTGGTGAGTAACTAACTAATACGGACTTGGCACTTTTAATTTTACCTCATAAATCAATCATTGTAGCTCCAAAATCAGTTACTTTTTGTTTTTCTTTTCCTTAAACCATCATTCAATACAGAGTCCACTATGCATGTCTGTGAACAATATATTGTGTGGTTTAAATTCAGAAACAGTGTTGCACAATTAACTTCCTAAAATTGCTCACTTTGAAAATCATACAACTACAATTGCTATAATATTATGTACAAGATTACAGGGTTAAACCAGGCACTGTCACTCTGAATTGTCACTGATAAAGTAGATGCCTCTTAAAAGTGCAATTATGGTAGAAGAAAGTATATTCTTTGTTACAGATTTAATCCTCTAAGTACTTTTTCAAAGGTTGTCACCTTGTTTTGCATTGCAGTAATAGTGTAAGTCAAGATTATTTCAGTGAATGGCTTTATTAATATAAAGAAGTACTAGCAAAGATTTTTTTTAGAACTAGATTAAAAAAATTGTTCATTGCCATATTGTCTATCAGGTTACTTAAAGACAAATATAAAAATTACTTCTCTACAATTTTGCTCTTTTGCTCTTGGCAGAAACTGTTTTTTTTGGGGGGTAGGGGAATAGAGATAAAGATAAAACAAATAGCAGGATCTACAAGGAAAGAGAATACAAACCAAACCCAAAAGGAAACGTTTATATGTTGACAACTATCTGTTCCAAGCTGCAGACTTAACTAAGATCCATAGGCTAGAAGGAGTTCTAATGTCTCTAATGGAAGTATTCCTGCTGCATTACAGCATGCTTAGATAAGGCAGAAAAAAAAACTAAAAAAGGCATTACCCTGCTTTCAAATCTGGGAAACTGAAGTGCAGAGCGACGAAGCAATTTGTCCAGTATTATGGAAGCCAGTAGGAGAATCGTGAGTGTAAGCTCCTACCTCCCAGCTGAACTGATCTACAAGACCATATTTATTCTGTAATCTGTTTTTATGCTCTTATCTATTTAATCTTCCCCTCATAACAATTTTTAGAAGCGCGTCTCCACAGAGAACTCCAGCATGAGAAATGTTTCTGCAGATGAACCACGAGGTTTTATAGTAACACTATATAATCATTACATGGGAGGTACTCGGTGTTAAAATGGTGCAAATTGCCATTAGATGTGAATCAAGGGAAGTAAGGTTAGCTATCTGCTCATTCCCGCCTTTCCATCGTTCACTGCCAACAGCAGCCACTCCTACGGCATTACATAGTGCTACATATGTTTAGCCAGATTGCCCACTTCTGCTGGGGGGGACAGGACAGGGGGACACCCAACAAATGCACGCTCCTCATCTCCTTTCTGCTGTGATGAGGAGGGAAATCCCAAGGAGATTCGGAGTAAGGCAGTGCAAGGGAACTGCTGGCTCTGCTCCACTTCTCAGCAATGCTGCTAAGGAAAGGCTGCACACCAGCCCCTTCCTTAGCTTGCCTCATGCCTGTTATTCATAGAATCATAGAATGGTTTGGGTTGGAAAGGAGCTTAAGATCATCCAGTTCCAATCCCCCTGTCATGGGCAGGGATGCCTTCCACTAGACCGGGTTGCTCCAAGCCCCGTCGGACCTGGCATTGAACACTGCCAGGGATGGGGCATTCACCACTTCTTTGGGCAACCTGTGCCAGCACCTCACCACCCCCATAGTAAAGAATTTCTTCCTTATAGCTGACTTGAATCTCCCCTCTTTAAGTTTGAACCCATTCCCCCTTGTCCTATTGCTACAGTCCCTGATGAAGAGTCTTTCTCTGGCATCTTTGTAGGCCCCCTTCAGAGACTGGAAAGCTGCTATGAGGTCTGCAAACAGCCTTCTCTTCTCCAGGCACAACAGCCCCAGTTTCTCAGCTTGACTTCATATGGAGGGTGCTCCAGCCCCCTTATCATCCTTGTGGTCCTAATTTATTCCTCTATGAACAATGGGGATGGGTTAGCAGACCTTCTTGTCACCTGCATGTCCACACACAAGGGCTGGGTGGTCAAAACCAGTGTCTTACAGCTATCCTTAATCTTTGCTGCATAAGATAAAATGGGGGAGGGGAAAGAGGGTGGGATGGGGTGGAAATTATCCTATGGCTTAAAGCTGCAGTATAGAAATACATTGAAACGAAAGCCCAGGTGTGGAATTAATGGATTTGAGACTCTATGACTCAAAGTAAACCACAGCCACTAACTATTGAGCATGGTGTTCCAGTTATTTCACAGGTTATTCGTTTAAACTGAAGATTCCACCACTGCTAAATTATACTGTATGTGAAACTCCAAATCTGCTAGTTCCACATTTATAAGAGAGTATTATATAGAATATAGGCCTATTAATTTTACAGTCTAATTTCTGATTAGGTTTTACAGCACTCTGATGAACTGCATGGATTTTACCCATTAAAAATGATGACAATCCAGTTCTGTCATTTTAAGTGGAATTAAAGCCAGTATTGCCAAGTATGATAATATCCTATGAAAAAAAATGAACCAACACTTATATATATATATATCTATTAAAAAAAAATTATATCCCAGCACCATGTTATTTCTGTGTAGGCAAAATTCGTTTGCCAAGAAAGTGGCACTGTTACCTGTTAGTGCAGTCAGGAGCCTGTGGTTCTGACAGCTAAAATCAACAGAAATTCTCCATTCAGGAGAGCAGGTTAAGTAACGTTTTGTAGCACAACTGTATGGGTCTGTTGGTTATTAAAGGAGCCTGCTACAGTTGGTTAAGGAAAAGCTTCAAGTAAACTGTTTTCTATCAAAAAATAGTTTTGTTAAAAATCAGAATTTCTACAGTGTCTACACCTTGTTTTAGAGAAAAGTAAGTGGAGTTTTTTGAGGGGAAAAAACCCAACATTGAAACAGTCTGTTCCTGACCTCTTTTTTTAGATGCAAACTTAATATATGACCCAGAACAAAAAATGCAAATGTTGTAATATGAAAATAAAATTTCCATTTTTTTTTTAGTGTCAATTTTAAAGGTGAGGAAGGGGCTTATTCTGCTTTTAAAAGAAGCCAGATTCTGAAAACAGACATAAAATGTCATTCCCACTTGTAACAGGATTTTCCATTTGCATTTGCAGCTTCCAGGTATATATTTTAGCTCTTTTGCTACACTAATCCTGTTGACTTTGCTTGAAAAGAATGGCACATTTCCCACTAACTTTATTAGTGACAGGATTGGGCCTTGATGCAATACCTCATGTCACAGCAGCAAAACTTGTTGCCAATAGACTGTCTCAAGGGAGGAGATTTCCAGTAACTGCTCCCTGAGAACTATGCTAAAAATGCAGCTTTTTTTTTTATGTCCAGCCATTGGGATAATGATACACTCCATCCCTAAAGACAGGGGCACTGACTGAGCTGCATTGATGGCACCAGAGGTCCCTGCTGGCTTGTTCACTAAACAGAACTGGCAACTGACTCTGAAGATAAAAGTTCTTGACATTTTTCCAAGCTGGTGGAATGGAGCTGAGTGACACTTAGAAATAAACAGAGGAGGGAATGGTATGATCTTGAATGACAGAGGAGCTTTCATGAAAGACTTTCATGGGGGAGATGTGGGGTGTACTGTTCCAGGCTTGAGTCTAGGGGATTTGTTAACAGTTGGATAATGTGCACGTTTGCTACCTCTAACATGAAATGTAGCGGAAAACAAAGGGAAAAATTCCAAATGAATTCTTTATTCCCACTTAAGCGGCTAAAACCAAAATACAGTGCTGTATCTCTTTCTTCTTTATAATTGACTCTCTACAAATTGCCAATCTCTTTGGAAATCTGCTAGAAGAATTATTTTCTCTCCTGACAAGGAAATGTACTTCATGCAAAACATTTGTCATTTCTCTGTTATGAGAATTCATGATCTAATCCTTCATTCGCTCACTTGTTTAAGCAAATAGTAATAGTACCTTTAACCCGAGACTTCAAAGGTAAAAATATTGTGGAGAGGTCCCCATTCTTCTTCTCATCTCCGATCTCAGCTAAAGCCTTTGAACATCAAAGCAGCTCAGAGTTTGGGGCAAGTTCTCAAGGATGGGGTTACTAGAAAGAAATTCATTCAATTTCCATGTTCATATTCAACACAGACCATAACAAACATTAATATTCAAGAACAGTTTAACTTCATCACTTAAAACAATTAAAACAAGTTGCTGTTTTATCTTTTTGCTCAGTACTATGAAGCCCACTCATTCTATTGTATTGCTGTGAAAAATCCTTTATTTCCGTCAGTCAGAAATTGCTTGGAAAAATTTCTGACCTAGGAACTACAGAGCAATTAGAAGTGTAAAATAAATTCCTCAAACAAAGAATGTTGCCATTTTAATTACAGTATCACAGTCATCTAAAAGGTTAACACTTAAAAAATGAATCTGGTACCCTCAATATATTACCTCTAAGCAATTCTCATTTCCACATTAATTTTTGTAGGCTATCATCTAAGTTAAATACTTTTCAGCTCTGACAGTTTATCTCTATATGTATTCTCATTACAGCAGTCACTAGTGCCAAAATATTTTAATCTTCAGTATAATCCCTGTAGGACCATATTCTTAGCTACAACTTTAAGGGCTCTACAGCTGGTCTTTTTCTTTGAAAGAGTGGCACCCCTTTTTGAAGCAACCCTTGCCCTTGTAAGGACTTTCTATAAACAAGTGCATTTTGCAGTCTGTTCTGAAATTACCCTCATTGTTAGTGACTAGATAGCCATAAACCCTCCCTTTCCCCATTACTCCCCTCCCAATTCCTGTGCTTTCAGGAAAGATTTTAATAACATTATTCTGGTAGGTTTATTTCTGGTCATTTAAAAGCCGAATCCTGGGGACAAAACTCTTAACATTTTCCACCTTTTTTTTTTGAACTGATAAGAACATATTGGACATAAAGAATTAAACATGTTAATCCTGAAGCCAGTTCCCTCCTCAGATCAGTGAAACCATACCTAAGTGTACACTCCTGAGTGACCACAAGAATCAGTAGTCAACTCTCCAGCAGAAACGCATGCCATCAGGAATGCCAGTAAGGTGGGCTAGTGATTCTGCCATATGAGTGCTGCTGACTCAGGTTATGGTATGTTTTGTTATGGAGAATTTTCACTGGCTTCAGTAGCACCACCCAAGAAGTAAGGTACTTGTTTGAATAAGGTTGTCTGAATCACAGAATCATTTAGGTTGCCAAAGACCTTTAATATCATCAAGTTTGTTTTCCAGGGTTAGTTATTTATTAGTTAATAGTGAAGGCTGCTTAGTCCAAATTCTCAAAATCACTACAAGGACCAAAATAAAATTCAACAGCATCTTAATCCATGGCAGCTGACAGAACACCTTCACAAGCCAGAACTCCTCAGAAAACAATGCAAATCTCATGCATCTTGTGGCATACTTAGACCTCCACCAGACACAGCAGTCCCAGATTGCCTCTGCCAGTCCTAGTCCTCTGATCAATCTGACTGAAGGGCAATCGCACATGAGGGTTTCCTTCAGAAGAAAATGAGAGCTTGCAAAGAACTAGTGCATATACCTAGGTTTCTTTTCAGTGTGTGGGATACAGCCATAGTGCACAAACATCTGGATTCAGAAGCTGAAAATGCTTCTGAATCTGCCGGTTGGGATATGCTTTCTCTGAAAAATATATAGGATATGAGTAGAAGGCCATCACCCAGTGTCCATGGAATAGCTTTAAGAACATGAGTAGAGGCTACGTGGGTTTGTAGCTCATTTTTTCTGAAGTCAGTGATAAAGCTTCCATTAATTTAACTTAACTGGTAGGATCAGCCCCCTGATGAATATCTCTTAGTAATAAGTCAAAGTTCATTAAAAACTTGGTAGGGCAAGAGCAGTAATAGCTTAAATAGATTTTGTGGTGCACTGGCAGCCACCGTGAGAGAACAGCAGGTATGAAACAAGCATTAGTCTGTACAATACATTGCCCTGGAAACAGGACTTGCTATACAAGATGAAATTTGATAATCAGTCTCATCGGCAGATCAGCAAGCAGGGCATTAAAATAATCTAATCCAGGGAACATAAAAGCATGAATGTGCAATATGCAAAGCACATTTATTTCAACTAATAGGAAGCCTTAATCTTTTAACTGCAATCCTGAAAGAAGAGCTTGCTATCAAAAACCACCTAAGGTTTTTAACCAATGAACCTGGGTTGAACTTTATAGATGGGTTAGAAGTTCAAGTGGATTTGGGTTGATGGCATGAGCCAGCCATGAACAGTTCAGTTTTGTCTGATTTTAACTGAAGAAAATTGGTGCTCGTAGAAGCTTTTATAGTCACCAGCTTGCCAATATGGTAATAATATAGTTTGAAATTGCTGGTTTGGTTGACAAAGAGATGTCTGTCTTGTCAGTATAGAAATGAAACCCAGCATCATGCCAATGAACAACCCTGTGCACAGGCATCTTAGGATTGCTGAATAAGAACAGGGCCAAAATGGAACCCTACAGAGCACGAGAAATAAATGCTCTAGAAGGACACAAATTACCCTTGAAAATATAATGCAGGTAACTGTTGGATAAATATGATTTAAGCCAATTTAGAACTGTGCCAAACAGGAAGATAAAGTTTCTCAGGCATTCAAGATGAACATTAAGATCTAGCAAAATGGGAGTAGATGGAGAATGAGAGCATGTCTTTAGGGGAAGGTTAGAACTCATTTCTGTCTTGATGCTGGATTATGGGGATGTAAAATAAAACCGCAATTCATAGAGGGATTTTTTGCTTTGTGTTGTGTATCAGTACAGCTCTTTTTTCAGTTTAACAAACAGAATTTGTCCAATATTGTTAATATTTTTCATTTAACCACAGAAGATGCTAGGAGACAATCACAACAATTGAGTGGAACATTCTGCAAATCTGGTTTTTACCAATTTTTAAGAATTTGATAAACATTTAACAGGTTACTTGTGATCTTCTGGTTTACAGATTTTCTTTCTACTAGAAGCATTCTGGCAGAATTGGAGAATGTTGACAAAAATTCAGTTGAATATCAGTTCACTGCTATTTCAACTCTCAGTGAAGAGACAGGGAAAAGAAGGAATGAAAACTTATAAAATCATAGAATCATAGAGTAGTTAGGGTTGGAAAGGACCTTAAGATCATCTAGTTCCAACCCGCCTGCCATGGGCACGGACACCTCCCACCAAACCATGCCATCCAAGGCTATGTCAAACCCGGCCTTGAACACCACCAGCAATGGAACATTCACAACTTCCCTGGGCAACCCATTCCAGTGCCTCACCACCCTGCACAGTAAAGAATTTCTTCCTCATATCCAATCTAAACTTGCCCTGTTTAAGTTTGAACCATGTTACCCCTTGTCCTCTCACTACAGTCCCTCATGAAGAGTCCCTCCCCAGCATCCCTATAGGCCCCCTACAGATACTGGAAGGCTGCTATGAGGTCTCCACGCAGCCTTCTCTTCTCCAGGCTGAACAGACACAACTTTCTCAGCCTATCTTCATACGGGAGGTGCTCCAGTCCCCTGATCATCCTTGTGGCCCTCCTCTGGACTTGTTCCAACAGTTCCATGTCCTTTTCATGTTGAGGACATCAGAACTGCACACAATACTCCAAGTGAGGTCTCAGGAGAGCAGAGGAGAGGGGCAGGATCACCTCCCTCAACCTATTGGTCACAATCCTTTTGATGCAGCCCAGGATACAGTTGGCTTTCTGGGCTGTAAGCACACACTGCCGGCTCATGTTCATTTTCTCATTGACCAACACCCCCAAGTCCTTCTCTGCAGGGCTGCTCTGAATCTCTTCCCTGCCCAACCTGTAGCTGTGCCTGGGATTGCTCCCACCCAGCTGTAGGACCTTGCACTTGGCATGGTTAAACTTCATCAGGTTGGCATCAGCCCACCTCACAAGCGTGTCAAGGTCCCTCTGGATGGCATTCCTTCCCTCCAGCACATCAACCGAACCACACAGCTTGGTGTCATGCGGCAAACTTGCTGAGGGCGCACTCAATCCCACTCTCCATGTCACCAACAAAGCTGTTGAACAAGACCGGTCCCAACACCGATCCCTGAGGGACACCACTCATTACTGGTCTCCAGATGGACATTGAGCCATTGACCAGAACTCATTGTGTGTGGCCATCTAGCCAGTTCTTTATCCACTGAGATAAAGTGGATATTGCCCATCTATCAAATTGATGTCTCTCCAACTTAGAGACAAGGATGTCATGTGGGACAGTGTCAAACGCTTTGCACAAGTCCAGGTAGATGACATCAACTGCTCTATCCCTGTCCATCAGTTCCACAGCCCCATCACAGAAGGCCACCAGATTGGTCAGGCAGGACTTCCCCTTAGTGAAGCCATGCTGGCTGTCACCAACCACCTTGTTGTTTTTCATGTGCCTCAGCATGCCTTCCAGGAGAATCCCCTCCAAGATGTTGCCAGGCACAGAGGTGAGACTGACTGCTCTGTAGCTCCCTGGGTCATCCATTTTCCCCTTCTTGAAAATAGGGGTTATATTTCCCTTTTTGCAGTCATCGGGAACTTCACCTGACTGCCATGATTTTTCAAATATGATGGACAATGGCTTAGCAACTTCATTTGTCAGGTCCTTCAGGACCCGCGGATGGATTTCATCAGGTCCCATGGACTTGTATACGTTCAGGTTCCTAAGATGGTCTCGAACCAGATCCTCTCCTACAGTGGGCCCAAGGTCTTCCTTCTCACTGTCCCTGCGTCTGCCTTCCAAGACTTGGGTGGTGTGGTCAGAGCATTTGCCGGTGAAGACTGAGGCAAAGAAGTCTTGTAAGAGAACAGCTGTGTTATAGGAAGAAAGGCTGAATATCCTCCTCTTTTAATCCACAATTTAAAAGACTAAAACAAAACCAACAGTTATTTATATATATATATATATATATATATATATATATATACACGAAGGTGGGAACTGTGAAAAAGCTGATGAGTCATAGAAAACAGAATTACACGTCTTGATGTCATGATTTACACTGCGTTTTACTCATAAATCCTAGTACAGCTTATTACTGGAATCGCAGTAGATCTCTGATACTGGGAAAGAGAATTTCTGTACAAAATAGTGAGAATCATTAACAGAGTAAATTGTTTCTACCTTTTCTTTTTTTTATAGAAAAGAAGTGAACAAAAACTATTTACAATCAAAGGAATAACTAGGGAAATACATGAAACTATTTGTTTCAAAAAGCCAGGAATTCATCTGAATTGTTGCTTAATTTATTAGCTTTCTTTAGCCATCCATATGAACAACATCAGGGAGCATGAGTAGAAAATGACAAATAACTAGTACATCAAATGGCTTGGGAGAGCTGAAGAAATGTTTATGGATTTTATTAATTTATATGAGTCAACCTGGCAAATGTATCTGCTTATTAATTATTTGTTAAAGAATTGTGAATAGTGATCATGTTTTCAAGAGCTTAATTCTGCTCCAGACCAGCCACACAGACACTTTTTTTTTTCAAGGAAAATGTTTTGTATATTTCTTGAAAATATATTGAAAAGCTATTAGGTATATAGGGTATATATTGAAAAGCTATTAGGTATATAGGGATATAGAACATTACATATTTTAGAATAAACCTGTAAGGAGTCTTGTGAGTCCTTACACTTCCATTAAGAAAATTAGCAATAGTGTTAAAGAGCTGATGTATCAAGAGTTCCTCTATCATTTATATTAAAGAAGAGATTTTAAGGAATGGAGTAATTTTAAATAGGTTTTGTCAGAAAAACATTTATTCATTTGTATTTTGTAGGGAATGAGAGTATTCTGTTTAAACAAAACTACAAAACATAACGGAACAAATCAAAAGTAGGCACAGAATCAGATTTGACAAAATTCTACATGAAAACATTTGAAATATTTCTTTTTCCTGCTGCTTGACCATCTGATTCCTCAGATGGGGAGGAAGCAAGAAGCAAGAATCCCTAGGAGTACAAAATTCTCCTCCTGCTTAAGAGGGACTTCCAAGTTCAGGTGTCTTGAAATATTTTATTAAACAAACAACATTAAGGTCTTGGCTTTCCAAATGAATTGTAGAGTGGGCAATATTTACAATCATTTTTGGAGGACTTAAAATTGCTTCTCAGTGCAAATAAACATGAAATAAAACTTTCAAACTATTCACAAAATGTAATTCTTTATCTCCACTCAAGATTTTACTTTTTTAAAGATTGTTTTGGCTGTTGTAATGCAGCAAAACGGATGTTGTTCAAATGACGAATGCAGCCCACAGATTCTCTGTGCCACATCATCAAAACTCAGAATGAATTTTCATGGCTTTTTTAATTATATCTCAAAGAAAAAAGATGCTATTATTTTAAAATTGGAATAACATCTGTAGAAACAGGTTATAGGATCTGCTGTTTATATATGGAAGTATCCCCACGTTCTTACTCCTTCAAAGCATGAGTAACCTTGGCTAGGCAGTTCTCTAAATATACAAAATTTATATATAAAGTTCTCTAAAATATATACAAAAAGGGTGGCAAGAGAAATTTCCCAGCTCTATGAGGGATGTAACTTATCTGAACACAGCTATTGCTATCTGCTTTATGGTGAGCTGAATCTCTTCTGTGTCTCTGCCAGCTTTACATCATGGGTAAAATAATGGTACGATGATCAACAGCATCAAAGCTGGGTTTGTGATATATCTTACATTTAGTGAAGTTAATGTCTCCTAATAAAACCTAGATATTTGTATGCTAATAAAAATATTCAAAGATATATAGTTGGATCAGTTATAAAAGCTCAGCTAATATGATTCTGATAAATTAATAACATAAAATACAATCAAGCAGAAACTTATCTAAGCTTACAGAGCCCAGTGATTGGAGTTCTTTAATTTTTTTGATATCCAATTTAAATGGATTATACCATTAGACATCTGTAGGTAAACAGAAGCATTAATCACACATGACTAAATCTGTGATGATAGGTAGGTAAGCATCCATTTTTGAGGATATTTAATCCTCAGAACAGGGCCCATGTTTTCCAAACAGTCACCTTTTAAATACTTAGCCAAAGAAACCAGATTTTTTGGGTTTTTTTTCAGAATTACTTAGCTGTTACTTTTCTGAGGGATTTCATGAGTGATGTTAGGAAATCCTACTACTGTTTGGTAGTAGGACATATTCTTTCTCTTTCCATTACGTTTTTGTGCATTTGTGAAAGTTGTCAAGTGTGGGGTTTTCCTAAATAATATATTTTTCTTTTCATTACCAACCAACAAAATCATAAAGATGTTTAGTACTTCTGAATTCCAGTAACCTGCTGAGGCCAGTCTCTTTCCTTCACCTCTCCAACTCTGACAATGAAAAAAGAAAGGAAACAATCAGCACCTTACTTAGAAAAAAAAGAAATATTACAGGTGAATAGAAAAGGTGCTACTTTGTCATTTAAATATTGTTATTGTGCATTTCATCAATAATTCATCCATTCTTATGAGGTATGGGGACCAAGCTGGCTAAAGTAAGGTACCCTGTCCCATATCAGAAATTAGATACTCTGGTGTAACTGAAATCAGGTAAAATAAATCAGGACTTGCCTAATTTTCCTTTGTTGTTAAATAAAATAAGCTATGATTAATTGTTTTTCCTTATAAGAGGAGAAAAATAATAAAGAAATAAAACCTCTGCCTTAATGTAACCCAAGCAAATGTTCCAAGTTAGTGGATGGGTAGAACCATAGCTTAAGTGTATTAAAATAACTTGTATTTTATATTATTGGTTTTCTGTCAAAGGTTGTCTTGTTCATAAGCTAATATGTGGGGTGGTAAATATATTTAATAAAAATACATGAGATACAGTTTAGCTTAACACAGCAGTTTCATTTACTTGAGTCAGAGCACTTAAGATCATTTGCACTGAAGAATATTATTGCAATTTTAATATATAATTAAACTAATCATATATTGTAAAACATTTGCCCAGTACCTGTATTATTTTGAAGGGCAAACATAGGACACATCAGCTTCATTTTTTTTAGCTGTTTCCTTATGGTCCTTTCCAGAACTTTATTCATTTGCAGTGTGGTTGCCAGATCGCTGCATGTATAATTTGAACGTACTGTTCATTTTATTTTAGAACATGCTGTTTCAACAACATGGCTTGTGTCATCATGAGATCTGCGAGAAAGGGTTATCCGGATTTCATGTTAGACAGCCAGGAAAACAAGGCTGTGAAACAACACTTAACTGAGAGTAACTTCTGAATGCAGATTGTGAGAGAGGGCATGGTTCTTCAGTCCTCATTCAATCTCTTATCACTGAGATAGGGAAGATCTTCATCAAAAAAAAGAGGAAAATATGAACTCTGGAAGGAAAATGCATGTTCTGAATGGTTTCAGCTGCATGTATGTGACCTTCTCAAATGGTATCTTTGCAAAGCCATCAACCCACAAGTAGTAACAGTATTTTCACAGTGTTATACCTGCTCTACGAGCACTTTCTTGCATCAGATTGGAAGTGGTGTCTCCAGGCTGGTTATTTTCTGGATGTGCCTTCGCACTACCAGGAACATGACTCATCAGAGCAGTGTTCTCAGAAGTATATTGTACATGTTTGTTTGTGAGAGTGGGATGGAATTGCAGAAAACGCACAAGCACGGGATGTGTTCTTCTGGCTAAAAACACCCGTACTTTATTCTTATGAAATAATAAATACAAAGCAGCCATATCAACTTAGCACATGCCCCTATGATTCTCCCATGAATGGTGTTATAGGGCTGAAAGTAGTGTTTGTTTCTTGCCACCAAATATAACACCCAGTGGTAGTTCCTGCCTATGGTCTAATGACCTCCACCCCAAAAAAAGCATATGGGAAAGTAAGCCTCACCCTAGCTCATGCCTCAGAACAGACACAGCATCTTAGAGGGATGGCCAAAACTCAGCAGATGCTGCAAGCATATGATTCCTATATGAGCATTTATATGGTACAGCTGTCTTTAAACGTTTTTGTAATTGGAAAGACTCCAGCATCTGGTCCTTTGCTTATTACTCTTAGATCAAATAGTCATGGTCTGAAGCCTACTTTAAAATAACGCAGAAAAAAAAAACAAAACCAAAACCAACACCGTGAGGCGTTAATTCAGATGGTCTGCTTCAAAGTACTGGTGAAAATATAAGTAACCAGTGTAACAAAAGAAGTGGCAAACAGTTGCAGTAAGGAATGATATGAGTTACACAGGCATACTAACACCTTGATCATTTTAAAAGTAGGTAAGTAAGTAACAAGCGGTATATACTCAGTTACACAGCGTAAATTACTCTTCCCTTTACATGTTATTGTGCAATTCAACTCCACCTCAACAGTTGCAGACTTGGCTGTTGTCATGAACACAAGAGGGTATGAGCTATGGTATACCCTGCAAAAACCCTTGCCCTGGATGAGTTTTTCCTGATAGCACTCATAGTGTTCCCATTAAATTCAGTTAATCCTAAATAGTGCTTTTGAAGAAAGGCAGACTTTTCCACCTTACTGCTTCAGATTTATGGATGCACACTGATTGATGCGCAATTACTGTTTATTTAGGCAACCCTGCTCTGAAGTCAATTATTGAATAAATAAGAATCATAATGTTTCTATTTATTTATTTATTTTGTGTACCTACATAAGTTCTAAAAACCAGGTAATTTAATCCTCTGTGAAGGCACCTTCAAAAAAGTGGGTAATCTGACATATTACATGAATTGAACTAGCCTGAGTCAAGGATGGAATTTCATTATTTGTCTATGTAAGGCTGACAGACTATTTTAGAGGAAGATTCAGTCTGTAAATCAGTTTCTGTAGAGCTAGCTAGCTTCTCGACCACATCCTAAGCTTTTCATATCATGACTGGATGCCATAAAGCAAGGCCTTAATTATTTTGATTGAAAAAGGTAGTTTCAGAGCTGTTGGTTTTTTGAGAGGCTGAGAAGGCCTTAAAGGAAAATCAAAATAAGAGCAACTGTAGTTCTCCCAAGCTCTTCAAAGCACTTTATGTGACTTAAAAACAGGCTAGCATTAGCTTTAAAATGTTTGGAAAACATGCAATAGGATTTTCATTTTCTTCTTTAAAAGAATATGCACCTTGTTACTACATGGCACGGATCTGTGTGTTTTACTTCAGCAAGACAAAGTTTGTTACTGGAACTGTACCTTTGCCCAGCTGTTTGAAAACGCATGATAGTAATTATCCAAGTTGTCAAAAAAAAAGTTGGGCGGACATCAACTGTTTATTTCACTATTTTTGAAATGGTAACAGATTAATTTTGCACTTCAAGAATGTCAGAATCACAATTTAAAATTGATTTTGATAGAATTCCTACTGGGGCAAAAATGTACCTTTCTGTCTTGAGATTTCCTGTTAGCAATTGTAAAGAGGGTATGTGTGTACCATTAGGTATTTTTATTACGTAAAAAGAAGTGGTTCACTGAAATGACTGAAGTACGGCAGCAACAGCTCTCCATTAAGTGCTTGCAATTCTGGAAATGAATTCTAATACAACCTCTATAAAGGTGTTTTTCTCTTCCAAGAGCAATCCAAAGGTAGTTTATATTTTTCTGTCATAATTTGCCTTCCATTTACAGGCATCTTAGAGTGATGAATTCTCCTCAAAGAGAAAAACTAAAAAAGTCCCCTTTGGGGACATCTCTAACAAAGTGAAGGTATAGACACCACCCACACATCATAGATAGGTAGGTAGGTAACACCAGTAGATGCATGTCTTTCACTCTTGGAGCGTCAGTGTGTGTGTAAGTTTGGTTGAGGACTGCACAGGAAGAACCAACAAATACACATCAGTACTTTCCTACTTCTTGAGGGGCTGAACTCACTGTGTGATGGAATTTTTCAGTTACATGTACAGAGTATTTATTTTGTATATTGTTTGAATTCTCATACTTCAAATATGAGCAAGTGGCACAACTCAGTGTGATAGGAATATTAATGTTGGCGCTAACCTCCAAAATCATACATTGTATTATTTAATACAGTCTCAGTTGATAGCACCATATGAAAACTTGTGTCCTCAGACAGCTAGGTTAACTAACAATAATCATTTGAACAAATATTCCATGTGCACATTTTCTGTTGCTTGCCCAAGATTCCTCATTTTGTAGGTCTCTCGTCTACGCAACACGTTCCCTACGGTTAAGAATGAAAGAGGTCTCTACAATAGACACTCTTGACTGAAATAGCAGCTAAATTGCTGGAGTAATGAGAAAATTTCTTTTCCCCCAGCTAATTCAGCTGCTTAGCATTGAAAAATTGAGATAAAAATTCTTCCTGAAATAAAAATTTAAAGATCTTTTTTTACAATCAGAATTTGCTGATGAACCTACTGTGAAAATGAAGAACAAAACTTATTGTTCTAATGCAAGTATGATCTGACTATATCATGAAATGATCTCAAAACAGGAGACTCTTGTACAGACACTGTGACACGCAGCACCTTTAGCAAATGCTGCTGCATTTCTGGAAGAAAGTGGTTAAAAACACAGAATGATGAAGTTAACCTAAATCTTTCATTGGCTTAAAAAAATAGGTCAAGTAACACATTACTAGCTCTGCTGTAAGCCTGTACACAATACATATTCTGAAGTGAAAGATGTTTTGCTTAACATTCCTGCGTTTATTTTCATTCATGATATCTCTAGGTTAATTTAATTTTCTTTCCACAAACATGACTCTCTTTTGTGTTCTTTAAAGTGGGGATCCGTATGCTAACTGTATCACTCTTTTACTAAAAAAAAAAATGGTCAAGTGAACCATTTATAATTATTTTGAGTTTTAGATTGTTGGCATATGTTAACGCAGATATCATCACAGAATTTATAAGCGACTTGTAAACAAATTAGTTTCTTTTTCTCAGTCTTTAGCTTCTAGAAGTATCACAAAGTATTCTGCAATGCATTTGGCAAACACCATGCAAAGTGCCAAGACATCTGTCAAACACAGGCACATAGAAGATGTAGTGAAGGTCACACACACTTTGTAGCTTTGCTTGTAGAGCCAAGCTCAGCCACTATCTCTGCATACTCTCCTCTTTGATGGGAATGAAGCCTAAAGAGCAACTTGACATACCGTGCCATTTCTGACAGCAGAGGTTGTGGGGATGCCACCTACCAAAATGGAGGGCTGACTCTCCTGGGAAGCTCAGCCCAAGGCTGGGCTTCCTCCCGAACTGTATTTATTGCAACGAGGGCGAACAGCACGGCTGCGACGAGCCGTTCTGCCCCCGATTCCCGAACTGCTTCTGCGGGGGGAGCCGGGCGTCCTCTCCCCAGCCCGCGACACCGGGGCCGTCCCGGTTCAAGGACTGTCCCTTCTCCCGGGCGCGGAACCAGACGGGTAACGAGACGCGCCGGGAGCCATGAGGGCAGGGCCGGGGTTAGGAGACAGAGAGCCAAAGGGGGATGGAGGCAGGGAGAGTGGCAGGGACGCAAGCAGGGCCCGGCCGGGAGCAGCCGCAGGTGCTGGGGCAGCCGCCGTGCGCTGGCGGCATCCTCTCGGGCTCTCGTTCAGAGAGAAAAAGGAAAAGTTTCTAGCGCGTTTTTCGGAGAAAAGCATGGAAATATCAGCTTTAAAGCGACGAGGAACGGTACCGCCTGCAAGCGCGCCCCCGCGTTAGGCGACCCCAAGGAAAACAAAAAAAAAAGGTGTTATTTTTAAGCCACCGCTGTTTTCATTAAATACGAGTCCTTCAGCGCTATCGCTCCTAAGTTTGTTTCCCGAGGGCTCTGCGCCTTCAGTTGGATTAATTAGAGAGAGCAGGAGGCCACGCGAGCTGCCTACGTGCGCCGCGCTCAACGGCAGCCCGCCCCGCCACCCCGGCCCCGGTAGGGGCGGGGGTTCGTCCCCCTTCCCCCCCTCCCCGGTGCTCTCCTCTCCCCGCCCTCCCCTCGCCGAGTGTTAGAAAAGGGTTAAGAAAGTTGGCCGGCGAGATGAATGGCGCGGCGCGGGGAGGGGCCGGGCTGTGCCGCGGCGGGCGAGGTGGAAGGCGGGGAGGATCACGGCTGCGGGTTAGGCTTTGAAAGTCAGCCTCGCAGGCATTGCAGCAGAGCCCCGAGCCGCGGAGAGGAGAGGACGGGAGCGGAGCTCGCCGTGTATGTGCGCGGGGCCGGGAGGGGGTGACGGACGCACGAGCGGACGGACGGACGGACGGACGGACGGACGCGGGGGGGAGGCGTGTGTGGGGGAGAGGCGGCGCGTCCTGTCCTGTCCTGCAGCCGGGAAACCCAGCCGCCGTCCTCGGCTTCGGGAGCCGCCGCAGCTCCTCTCCGCGCCGGCACCGGCCGCCGGGGCGGTGTGTGCGTGCCAGTTTCCTACGTGGGAGCCGCCGCCGCCGGAGCCTCTCCCGGAGGCACCAGGCAGCCCGCCCGGGAGGAGCCGCTGCCGCCGCGGAGGGAGGGGGTGCGCGGACCCGCTGCAGGGTGAGTGCGGCGCTCCGCTGCCGGCAGCCGCGCTGGCTGGCGGGGAAATGGCCGAGCGGGGCGGGCCGGGCCGCGCTGCCGGGCGACGGCGGCGGGGAACAATGCCGGGGTGAGCCCGGAGCGGGGCTGGCGCTGGTGGGGGCCGTTTCCGGTGACGGCCGCTTCTCCGGCACCCCCCACAGCCGGTGCGAGCTGAAAGTTTGGCTGGGCAGGGTGGGCTTGGGGGACCGGGAGGGACGGAAAAGTTATTAGTCTTTCCCCCGAGACCCTCGGGTGTTTTCCCGAGCGCTGGCTGCAAGCCCCGGTCGCCGTTCTGGAGGGACACCTTCCTGCTCCTTTTCCCGGTGTGCGTGCGAAGTATTTAGGGAGCCGCAAGCTCGGTGCGCAGCGGCTGCGGCGGCCGCCCGTGGTGCGGGGAAGCAGACCCGGCCCCGCAGCCCGCGGCCGCCACCCTTCGCTGCAGCCCAGCTGCTCCCCGGCAGCTGCGGGCAAGGCCACGGTCCCTTCTCGCCTCTCTCCGGCTGTGTGCCACCGCTCGCCCCGCCTTGACCTGCGGGCGGGCGGCCGGTGCCCGAGGTGCTTTTTCCGTCGCCTCTTGTCGGTGACAGGCGCTAGGCTCCCTGCTTCCCCCAAAGATGCCTTCTCATCGCCTCGGGCTCCTTAGGGACGTCGCTATTTCCCTTCTAGACTAAAGGTTACTTTTTCCAGACGTGTTTTTGTGTCCCTGAAGCCCTTTAATGGTGGTTTTTATTTTCCTTTTTAATTGCCGCCCCCCCCCCCCCCCCTTTTCTCCCCACGGAACATGTTGTTTGAGGCTGTTCCTTTTAAGTGTCAGCGGGTGATTTAAGTTGGAAAGTGATGAAACCTAAAGAAGCCTAGTGTGGGCAAAATAAGGGACAGCTTTGTCAGGCGCAAACAGCCTCGTGTCTGTGATGCACTTCTTGTGGATTCTGCATCGCGGATTCTGATGATTTATTAGATTTTTAATTTCAGTAAGTCATCAGCTAAAATGCTTGACACGTGTTGAAGATCCAGTAGGATTTCTGGCTTTGGGGTTAAGTTGTTGTTAGGAAAGCTGAAGTGGAAGTTGTCTCTTCCTGCCTCATCCTTCTGGAATCTGGAGACTACATTATTCCTTGTTTTATTTTGAGGGGACCTGCCTGCAGTGTCTGACAGCTTGCAGGCTGATTAGAATTTAACTGAGTCATGGCACTATAAATGTTCAGAGGTACCGTAAAGCTTTATTTAACAAAGAGTGTGAATCCAGTCTGCAAAGACCTGTGGAGAAGCAGTCACTTGTGGAGAGGAGGTAGCATATCCTTGAGTGAGTGGTAGAAAGCACTTTTCTTTAATATTCAAATGTGATTTACTGTTTCTAGGGCCGGCTGAACACACTAGAAAGTGGCACATTAAGATGCCATATGACCAGAGCCTTCTGAGCTGAGGATATCTGGTGGTTAAAATCAGATTTAGTGGCAGCTGAGTAATTGTTGCTATATGGGCAGCAAGATTTGACATCTCTGAGAGCAAAAGTTCTTGCCCGAACAATGTTCAGGCAGGTTTGGGACTTCTGCTGTCTGGGGCTGCTGCCTTCTTAAACTTGTGGTTGAGAAGTCTGACTTGTTATTTTATCAGTGGTGTCTTGAGATAGAATTGATGTTGACTTCAAAGCAAGGCAGCAAGTTTGTTGTGAGTGAAATGCTTCCTCTATGGAATGGGGTGGAAGAACTAACAGGCAGTGAATGCCTGTTCCAGGTAGGAGTGAAAGCTGGCCTGTAGTGCCGAGTTACCTGATGAATGAGAGCTGTCAATAGCATTCAGATTTGTGTAGAACCGTGCATGCACCAGGCATAAGATGCTGTGAAATGCCAAACTGCACTGGTGGGATTTTAATTTTTTTCCCCTTGCTTAGTTTTGGGGTAGGAAATTACCAGGTGGAAATATGTTTTACCAGGTGGAAATATGATTTTCCTCTCTGCTCCCCATACTTGTTTCTTTTTCTGAAGTGAGAGATGCACTAACCAAAATTTATTATGATCATGAAGACTATGTTTATAAAGTAGTAAAAGTGAACTGATGTTTTTGTATTGTAAACTCCAGTGGGTAATTTAAATGTTGGCTGTGTCATGTGCAGTGTTTGATAGCTGTGTTTAGGGTAAATCTGTTCTATAAAAGGCACCAAAGAAAATGTCTTGTTTTGTTTGTTGTTTTTGTTTTAAATGATTCAGTAAATGTTGTAGAACTCAAGCATGAATTAACTTTATAGTGATCATATTTGCCTGGAGGTTTTGCTTGATGTGGGATTGGCTTAAAAACTGACAGCGGTTTGCTTGCTTGCTTAAAGCTTGTCTTTTCAGAGCTTTCTTTTTCTGGCTTTGAATATTGGCGTAAGGTTCCTGTCATACCAGCTGTATTACTGTTAGCAGTGAGAGCGCTGTTAATTTTACCAGTGACGGTGCAGGACACTACTAAATCAAAAGATAAACTGTTTTTGTCTTGTGCCGAGCACATGTATAAACCTGCCCAAGGCAAAGCCAAGGAGTTGCATTTCCCACAGTCAGCTGCCTTGCTCAGGGATTGAGCTTCACACCTCCTTGTAGGGCTATCCGAGCCGATGTGAAGGCTAACATTTTGTTCAGTTTAGAATAACTCATTGGAACATGCCTGAACCTCAAAAACCAAGTGGCTCGTGGTTTGGGGCTTTTTCCCCTCTGTATGTGAATAGGGTAACTGTCCTGTGGATTAAAAAAGGATAAATACCCTTTTGGGAAAAGAAGTGCAAATTTTGAAGGATGAATCATTATTGCTCAGCAGGGGTTTAATGACAGGCCAGTGGAAAGATAATGTAGGTAGGGGATGAAGACTGAGCAGGAGGAAAAGGTATGAAAGAATATGCACAAATGTACAAGACAGATAAAACCCATAAACTTGACAGTCTGTCTAAACAGGCTCAAACTAAAGACATAAAGGTTAATGGTTACAGTGTTTGTGGTTTGCTCTTTCTTCCTGCCAATAGGCCAAAATGATAAGAACAGTAGCTATCTGAACTGTGCTGGCCTGCCTATGGCAAATGTGAGGGAAATTGAGCAAAGTATTTAAAAGTCTTGTGGCATTGCTTTTGGCTATTATGGTGTTAAGGTTTTGCTAGCTACATTTGAAAATGCAGTTAGAAAAGAAGGTACTACGAGTGGCAGGCAGTACTTCAGGTGGATGTCTGTGGCCGTGTAAAAACTCTCTCTTGCATTCTTTGGTGGGAAGGTCTGCCTGAGGAGAAGCAGGCAGAAGAATTCTTTTGGTGAAGATGAATGCCTAGGCTTTAGTATTTCTGGATTATTTATTTCAAATACTTAGAAATGTTAACAGGCCTATTTAGCACTTGAAAGAATTAATTTGGTAATTTATTTGGCTGTCTGTTGCAGGTCACTTGGCTTGATGGTTGAAGAAGGAGAATTGGAGCTAAGACTCATGTGAATAAATAATTCATGTATAGGAAGGGGAAGAAGTTGTTGCTAGCCATCTTAGTTTGGGTCAACCCCCCCCCAGCATAGTCTTTTCATGCTTAAATTGTAACTGGAGTTCATTGCTCCTGTTTAATTGCTTGTCTTGAGAGAAACTCTGTTTTCATGACACTTATTTCTAAATACCACTGTCTTCAGCAGAGGAAAAACAATTTTGCTTATAAACAAAATCAGATTAAAAGCAGAAGCTACGGATCTTCTGTTAGTCACCAGTTTCTGCGTGGTTGAATTTAGTGTAGGAAAGAAAGTGGGTTTTGGGGGAAGACTTCTGGTAGGCTG
Source organism: Myiopsitta monachus (assembly GCA_017639245.1). Taxonomy (NCBI): domain Eukaryota; kingdom Metazoa; phylum Chordata; class Aves; order Psittaciformes; family Psittacidae; genus Myiopsitta; species Myiopsitta monachus. The sequence goes on from CM029927.1 coordinate 5,836,304, forward strand.
CTCTTCCCCCACTTGAGAAAGAAAATTACAAGGGAGACATGAGAGATCAAGTGCTAGGTGTAAAATGTTTTGGTCTCGACCGAAATTATTATTTGAAAACAAATAAGGGAGTTAGTGAATTTCTGTTGTAAAATATGTCTATGTAGTTTACCTTGCTTGCAAGAGAACAAGAACAGTATTTTTGTTCTTATTAGTGCTAGGCTGGTACTGCTGCTCTGATGCTGGTATTTTCACAGTGAACTTACTATGATTCATGGCTGTGGAGTTTCTGCTTCTCTGTGCCCCACCCCACTGAGGAAAATGGAGTAGGAAAAGAAACTTTTTCAGTGATGTAGAAAGGAAGGCTTGCCTCTGAGGTAGAAAGAAATGATCAGTCTTGCCCCAGGAGATTGTCCTGTTGATGGTGTTCATGTTATCACCTATCCCACTTGCAGCAGTTTGTAATACATATAAAATTCAGCATTCAGAAAAACTATAAGGTGTGCAAAGCAAGTGATGTGAAGTTTTAGGGAATAAAGTATTATTCTAGGAGAGCTTTTATTTTTTCTTTCCTCCATTTTAAAACACTATTGAAGGAATATGGAATTTTCCTTAGGAAATTACAAATTCTTTTGTCTCTCTCATTCTGAACTCTTGCAGACCTTTAAAACTGCATTTGGGACAATGCAGGAAAGGCTGTCTCATGATGACCATAAAGGAAGTCCTGTCTATACAGGGGACTCTGATGGCAATACAGTGTGAGGTGTTTGTTGTGATTCCCCCCCACTAAATGCAAATTTGTCTTCTGTTGGAAGTAGAACTACTTAAATAAAGCCATTTGGCAGTGATCAGGAAAAAAAAATGCCTACATCTATACTATAGAAGAAAAATACTGATATTAACTCCTTTTCTTGAATTAAGGTGACTTGAAAAAGTGAATAGATATTTTTAAGTGCTGCTTCCTTCTGCTCTGAGGGACCTCTTCTCCCATTTTTCTTTTGGCCACAGAAGGATTTCACATCCAGCTTGTTTGCCCTTTCAGTGAAATGGGCTTGGAAAGGCTTTGAACTATGTTTATTACCACTTTTGTTACTCTACCTATCATTTCCGTGTTTGTTTTGACTGCAATGATAACTTTATTTTTTTTTCCCCCTAATTGAATCCAAATGTTGAGGATTGCTACTGTTCTGTGGTGCAAACTGTCTTTTTATTTTGTGGTATGCATAGGGGAAGGCTTTGAGATAATGTCTATGTGTAGTATTTTAGAGTATTGACTACTTTTTTTCAGCTCAATTAGCTCTATTGCTTTTTTTGGGTCTTGATGCTGGCAGTAGTCAAGAATGCCTCTGTTATTTCATGTACTTGAAAGCTTTGAATAGGTCTTTTGGATGACCACCCATCTGTCAACACCTATTGGTTGTTTGGGTTTTGTTTGGTTTTTCTTTTTAATTATTTTATTTGCTATATTTTCTTATTGGTTCCTCCCTAACCTAAAACATCTGACTCTGACCACTGCAATGTTTTTTCTTTAAGCTGCCATTAGCCCAGGTGGTTTTGTGACAAGGGGGAATGCTGAAGGCTGTCCGCAATGCACATGGCTTCCCGCTCTGCCTCTCTCCACCCTGTGGGCCCAGAGCTACCAGTGGGGTCCTCTGTGCTAAAGAAATGCTGTATTTAAAAAGCTTTTGTATGCAAGTTTTGTGAGAACAGAAGCTAAAGGTGTGGAAAATAGAAGTCTCTCTGTGCCAACCAAGAGAAGAGGCAAGTTCAGCCAAACAAGGGAGAAAGTGTGTGCATATGTGTGTGTATGTATACATATATACGTGTATATATATACACATATATGTATTTTTCTAATGTGTCATTTGTTTTGGGGGTTGTTTGTTTTTCTTTAAATACATTTTTATTGTAGTTATATTTGACTCCGTGCGTAACAAATGTGCTGTTTGGGTGGTAACTTGGTGACACAAGATTTAACATATCCTTTAATGATGTGGCTTGTCACAAGAACAAGGTTAAAACAATGCAAATAACAATATCTAGGCTAGCTGTAGGTTTGCATCTTTTAGCAAAACTTAACTTAGTAATAGTAGTGAAGTGGTGAGAAGAATTTTTCAGGTGGTGCTTGTGATGAGTAACATAACTATAATATTATGTTCTACCTAATTCCTAAACATGTCAAAAGCAAATATAATTTCTGCTGCTTTATTTTTTTTCTAAGTAATGTTGCAGTGTTTAGCATTACATTCACCAGTTATACTGTGCTCTTTTCCTTGTGTGTTTGTACATTTAAAAGAATAGGGGCTCTTTATGATTTTGACATTTGTAGGCGCAAGCTTGAAGTGTTAAGCAGTTATTACTGCATAGGAAGGAGGGCTTTCATGTCACAGCTGGTTTTTGAAGGAAAGGAAGAGAGTGGCTTTGAATCGGTTGAACATGGATTTTGTTCTTGCAGAAATAATGTTCACTTAGTCAATACAAGTCTAGACAGCGCCATTTGTTTCTACTTGTATTACTGACGGTTTTGTTTGGAAGGATTTGATTTTTGAAGTTTGGAGTTATGTTTTTCTTCTGGAATAGAAATGGCATTTGGCGTTCTTACTAATCATTTAAGCATTGCTTTCTCTTGCACCAACAATAAGGAAGTATATTGGATATGAAAAATCAGTGTGCGGACTTTCATAGGGCAATTTCTGCTGTTTTTTTCAGATCAAGCATGGAATTGTTGAGGAAGAAAACTAATGCATCCTTGGACTCCTGAAGGAAGAGCTTTCCCGATGGGACAGCTTTCAAGGTAAATAATTTGTCTGGGTTGTTTACCTTGTCTCTTTGGTTTGGGGTTGCTTCTTTTTCTTGCCAAATCTGTTGGACAATTGGCTGCTATGTACAAGGCTTTTAGTATTATAATATGTTTTAAGTGATAAATTTTCAAGCTAATCCCCCTCTTTTACTGTACGGCTTTATATATATATATATAATTTTTTTTTTGAGTGTACTGATTAAGGAGAAATAAATATTTTTGTAACATTTGAACCTTTTGTGTGGAATTTGCTGGTAAGCCCCAAAGATTTAGCCTACTTGTTTAGGAGGTAGCTGCTAAATAGAGACCAATTTGATTTACATATAATTTTAGAATGAAAGAGAAGATTAAATAAAATTTACTGTGTTACAATCTCTCTTACTTTTTAAATAAAACAGATCCAAATTGAGCTGCTGTGGCAAGGGACTGTCACAGTATAATCATTATTAAATATTACATTACAGTGGCTTGTAGACATTTAGCACTGCTGTCATTTTGTTTGGATCTGCTCCCTTGGTTCCCATTTCCTAAATCCTGTTTCTCTTTGATACTGGGGAATAATTCCCTGAGTGTTGTCCAGTGATTGCTTGTGTGTATGCACTTTGGTTTGTGAGTAATTTTATTCACTTGAGTAGCCCCACTGTACTCGGTGGGCCTACATGCATGCTTAAGAACTTGAGAATCCTGATGAGCATAAAGAATACAATTTAGGCGTGTAGTGGTTGACAAACAGTTGTTGTTTTGTTTCTGGTCTCTCTTAGGACTCATTTGCATTGCCTCCAGAGGCAACTTTTGTGAGCATTGGTAGGGAAGGTCTAGAAGCTGGAGGCAGTCACACCAAATCCCCGCCTGCAAAACTTCTCACCTATCTGTCGTGATGACACAGATTGCAGATGCAAGGATAAATCTTTTTTTTTTTTTTTTTAATAAATCCATGTGTTGCTTGGCTTCATTTGAATATAGTGTTGTATAACACTTATGTGCTTCAGTTTGGGTATCTTTGACATAATAGAATGTAGCAAAGTGAAATAATTAGAAAATATTGGCACTTTTTAAATTGAGGAGATTTGGGTTTATTCAGAATCAGTATTTTGGAAATTAAGATGAGGGATCTGTTCCTTCCCCCCTGCCCTCCCAGTAATGTTTTGTATCTGACTCCTGAATAATTAAAAACAAATGTCTAGCATTGCTGTAGCGCTTCTTAGTTGTCTGAGTAATTGTATTTACAGGAAAGTTAATTATGTTACTTGCTGGTCTCAGAATCAGTAAGATGGGCACTTTGGAATTAAAATATCATTAATTAATTAGCTATTTACAACTTGAGAATTGTTGTGATCAGCAGCAGATGGTCACTTATACAGCCTTAACGAAATTTAGTAGACAGTGGCTTTTGTGGCAACAAGCTTTGCAAATCTTTCATATCTTCAGAAATAGTTAAAGTGCTATAAAGATTTGTTTCAAGATTGTCACCTCTGTTTAGAAGCAGTTCTATTTAGTCAGAGTTGCAGAAGTGTAAGCTGTAAATAAGGGTCTTGCATCAAGTATTCAACTTATCAGTAAGATGGTTAAGCTAAAGATTTGAGAAGGCTTGTTTGTCATGGCTGGTAATCTTGATACAGTTTGCATTCTTCTTTTCCATTTCTAACCAACATTATAAAACAGTTAAATGCTATGTATTGGGGGTTTTTTGGGGGTGTTGGGGAACAGATGGGTTGTTGGTTATAAGTACTAATTGTAGATTACATGTGTTGGTATGCAAGTGTGAATTGCATACCATTGTAAATAGTTTTAATGCGGAATCAAGTAGAGTTATGTCTTGATCAGAGATTTGGTTTTATCGCTGGAATTAGACTTCCTGTTTTAAGTTCTGGACCATTAAGGTGGTCTTTTCTCCAAAAGAGTGCTGCTTTACAAACGTAACTGTTGATCTTACTGATGCTGTGTAACCTTCACGAAGTAAGAGATACAAGAGGGGAAGACAGTTGTGCTAAACTTGAGCTTACAGCAAAGGAAAATGATGTAGCAGCAATCTAAAATTTATAACTTACGTCCTTGTTGAAGTTTATGCAAGTCTGAGAAACCTTAACTCACTCGAAGATACACTTACTGTTAGTTTTTAATTCTCATCTGTAAGTAGTAAGAATAAGGTGGTGACTCAGTGGGAACAAGGTTGGCAGAGGCAGCCTTTAATTGAGGAGGAATTGTTCACTGTAAACCAATTACGTCTTATTTTTAATGATAGGTTTTGGAGAACAGCAAATGAGTGCAGTGTGATCTCGGCTGATAGTATGTGCTTTTCTTGTTGGATAAAACCGGAGAGCCTGAGGATATGAAGTTGCAAACTGAAATTTCACTACATTTTTTTTCCCTCCTCTGAAGAGAAAGAAGTAGACTGTGCAAGCAGAAGAAACTCCATGCTTTTCGCTGTGGAGCTGATTAGATGATTAGTTTGGGTATATTTTGTCTTTGGGGACTAACATGGTGCTTCCTTTTTGTCATCATAGGAAATCTGGTGTAGGGATTGGTAACTTTCAGGGTAGAGAAACATCCCTCATTCTGTCTGTAGCTTGACATTTAATATTTTACAGCAAACTTAAGTTTAACATATTTGAACTTGTACTAGATAGGGTTAATAGGCTAGAACAAAAGGTCATAGCATAAGGCATTAGGTTTAATTAAGGGAGAGCAGGAGTGGCAGGAGTATGTGACAGTTAAATGGGTTTCCCACAGACTAATGTCTGTTACAGTGCAACCATGCCTCAACTTAAGTGGGTTATTTTGTGCAAAGGGCAGCAGTGATTAGCAGTTTGACATGCCAGACGTTTCTGGCCAATCCCATCTGTTTTAGAGGTTAAAAAGCATACCTTTATGAGCTGATAGATTGATTTGTGTGCCTGTCTGGTAAAGATTAGAAGTCCAAGGCCAATGCTGTAAATGCCAGTTATAGAATATTGTGCTTTCTTAGTTGCTCTTTGTTTAAACGGCTAACTGTGTTGTAATGGGGTTAACAGCTATAAAAGTGACCATGCAACGAGAAGAACACAGCAGGGCTGCTGTGGCAGCAAGTGTTTTGAAACAGAAAGGTTTGGGAGAAGCACTTCTTGGTTCAGGTTTGTTTTGAATGCCAGCCTGTAGGATTTGGTCCCTTGCCAGTGCTTCACTTGGAAGGGGGATCCAGCTGACTGTGCTACTCCTTAGGGCTCACACTTTTTCGTACAGCTGTTGTTGTCAGTGTGCTTGTCCAGAGGTTACCTGCCTCCGCATGAGCAGTTTTCCAGTTCTAGGTATGGTCAGCTAGAAGAGAACTTCAGCTGTTAAAAGATTTTGGTATTTATCTTAACTTCATTATGCTGTCTGTATCTTTCCCACTCCATTGCTGAAGTGGGATGATACATGTGTATTCTGTTGTTTTCTCCTTTATAGCTGTTACTCTCCGGATAGTTCCGGTGACTGCATTATGAGTCTGCCTTCTAAGCCTAAAATAAAATAGATAGAACAGTAAGTCTTGACTGTGTTTCTCGTCATCTTTATGACTTTGTAAAATCAAAGTTACATTACTATTAATGTAAGACTATTAATAAATCGTTGATGCAATAAAACTGTTTTTGATAATGTTCAAGGTTCATACATAGTTGAAGGTGATTATCCTATTTTAAAATCAAGTAGAGGTCAGACTGTATTGTAACATAACTGACTGTGGCCCAAATGATATGCAATAGCTTCAAGATCAGTGACAGTCTTCCTCACTTTAAATAAATACACACTTTTGAATTAAATTGTTAACTGTAAATGCAGTTAGTGGTAACGTACTGATTAACTTCCTTTGTATTTTGTGAAAAGCACAGAGATGTGCTCACTTAAAAGTAATGCTTAAAGCTCTCTTTTTTTTTTTTTTTTAAAAGACATTCTTCAAGTTTTCCCTGTTCTTTCTCTCTCTGCTCCATTCAAGCAGTAACACTTGTAGATGAATATTACTTGAGAAGTAAAACTGCATTAAATTAATATTTGGCACCTTGCGTTTAACATTTCTACATTAATTTTTATAGTCAGTCTTCTAAGATTTCTAAGTTTTCTCCTTGCAAACACAATTGCTTTTCCCCTTCCTCCATTTAAAGGAAAATAAAAGTAAAAATTGAAGGTAGTAATGACTTGATATTGATGCTATAAAGATTGCTCCACATACATGAGGTATACATTTGCTGTAACAGCTGTGGCCTGCTCCTGAAGAGATTTACTGATTTGTGGTCTGTGAGTAACTTGTCTTCACCTTACCTTATTTTGTTAAGAGTCACCTTAGTTTTGTCATTTTGTTTTGTTTTCCTCATGGAAGTCTCTTCTTTCTGAAATACCCAGAAATATTTTCAGTGTCCTTTAGGATGAGCACGACAACATCATTATCTTGTGGTTTATTTAGTAACGTGGAGCTGAAATGGGCATATGCAGCATCATGTTCTCTATGGAATAATATCTATTTAAATGATTTGAATCTAGTACATATTTACGTAAAAAACCATCTTGTCCTTCTCTGTAGGGAGAGAAGGTGAATAAGCATAAATTTTATAATACTCATTGCTTCTCTTGCACTAAATCATACTTAAATTGCAGAAGGTTGTTGGCTTGAGAGTTGTGTAAAAAGTGCTTGGCTAGTAAAGTGAGGGTGCAGGGAGATTTATCTAATTTAACACTAAGAAAATGTTGTCAGCTGCACTGCTTTGATACGGGATTGCCTAAAGTTGCACTTTAGGTTTTCATATATGTATATTTGTAGTATTTCCATGGTTATAATACACAAAGTACAATCCTGAAATGATCCATTAGTGCAGTGTGTATGTATGTTATATTTTTGGTGAATTTGATTGTTATTGATCATACCCAAGCCATTATCTAATATCTTGGGAGTGGGATGGACGCTGTGTCTGCTTTTCTGCTGTTTCAAGGCAGAACATACTTTATGAAGTGTCTTGCAACAGTCATTGTTAAAATCTTGATAATTGCTGCTTGAATGTAATTAGTATTTTCTGATCTAAGCGTAGTATGAATAGAATAATAAATGTTTTCAAGTAGTATGCTAGAGATTGTGTTTAGGACTTTGTACAGAATGTTTTCTCCCCATAAGGATATGGTCTAGTTTTGTGGATGAGAGTGGAAGTCTAGGATGTGATTTTTATTGGGATTGGGCTTCTCTGTGAGTCTGCACAGTTCATGAAGCTCAGTGATGTGGAGTCAGTATGATGGTTTCTTTTCTACTGTTCCATCACTGGATAAATCTCAGCAAAACAGTTTAACATTATTGACTATAACAGGACTATCAAATGTTCTGTTATTGTCAGTGAATCAGCTGTGGGTTTTTCTTTTATTTTTTAATATCTCTTCTGCAATTCTACAGTTCTGAAGTGTCCATTGTTTTCGACTTCAGATAGTCTTCAAAAAAGGAAAGGATACAGTCACAGTCTTTGGTGTTTCAGAGATTTGCTTTTTTCCGGTAATTGATGGGAAGATGAGTACTTGGTTGGTATCCCTGGCCCTTTACAGTGTAAAAATGGTGCTGCACCATATGCTTGTGTGAACTGTCTGACTACGGGTTTCTACTTATTTTAGATTTCCACACTCTTTGACCTTGTAGTTGATGACTTTGGTCTGGAACAGTTTCAAAGTCATGTAAATGAGTGTAATTAAGGTATTGCTTATCATCTTGGAGAGTTCACAGAGATGCTTATTGGCTAGAAAGGTTTGTTTACTTAATATGGAAGGTTAATATAAGGTTAAATTTTACTGTCTAAAATGGCTTCATTATGTTACTATTTAGCAGCTGAAGAAAATAGTGTTTGAAAAGGCACATAATAGTTTTATTTGACCTCCATGTGTTTCCTGTAGCTTGCATTTATTGGGAAAATTTATCTTCATTGCGTAGTCTTATTGCAGTTTTCCTTTTTCCTTGTCCTACAAATGGAACCTTTCAGAACTATTTCCAGGCTTTTGTGTAGGAAAGGCGCTACATTAAGGAAGGAAGTGCAAAAATACTTGACAATAATCGCTATAAGTAGTCTATCCACTTCTGTCTTTTGTTCCCCCTCCCTCTTTTTGCAAGAATGGGATTCATGCTTTGTTCTTTGCTGTTGCTTTTGTCTTTATTCCCCCTGCTGCTGAAATAAGATGAAAAAGCAGTGTAAAACATTAGGGAAGAGCAGCAAGCTACTGGTTTCTGCCTTAGTTTCTCAGGTAATATTAAAAACGGGGCCTAGGCCTATATTTTCTCATCTGTAGCTGTCAACTTTGAATATAGTTGTTTTGCTTATCATTATGGAAAAAAAGATTGCTTGCCTGGTTAATTCAATAAATAGTCTTATCAGACTATTTGTAGTTTCTGGTGATACCTATAACTACTAAGCAAGAGCATCTTTCCCCTCCCATTTTTGTAAGTGCTGAAGGCTTTACGTCCTCCTGTGTGCTTACTAAATGTGCAGGTAGGGCAACAGTTTTGTTTTTCTTGAAGTCATGACAACAATTGTAACTTGAAGTGAACTAAAGGTCCTTTCAGAAGAGATAGAAGCAAAATCTCTTGGGCTAGATGTGAAAAGGAGCTAAAGTTCAAAATTGGAACGTAATGATCTAAAAGGGGTGAAGAGATGGGGTGGAGGAACACCACAGATAAACATGAAATCCTTTACTTTTGAAATTTGAAGGAACGGTACTATTGACTTCAATAAGGCCAAAATTTCACCTGAATTCCAAGATCGTAAATTGAACTCCCTAGAACTCCCTGAGTAATGGAGTAGTAATGAATGGTTGTGGGATAGAAAGACAAACCAACTGAAAAATACACTTTGTTACTTCAGGCCATATTTATTTAGAAGGGAAGAATCCGTGTCTTTGCCATTTGCTTTTGCTAACACGCTAAGAGCAAATCTGTTCTGACCTGCCCAACAGGGGCCAAGTAAGAGGGCAAAAATTCTTGAAGTATTTCCCCTTGCTGATGGAGGTCAAGATGATTTCTCAAGAATCTGCCCTGGTCCTCTCAACTTACTGGTGTTTAATTCTCTGCTACCTGAAGTTTTATCCTGCTATAAAATAAATGCAAAAGGAACATGTGTAATGAACTGTGCTGATAGCATTTTGTAACCTCTTTGCACTCGCTGTCATAGGTTTAACTGCCAAGATGAAGAGATAACAAGGTTGTGCAGAATCACATTTACTGTTTACTGAACTCTGGCTTGTCTTTGGTTTGCGATGTCAAACACGAAAGTTTGATCCTGTCTTTTGGATATAGCTCTTCAATACTGCTGTCTTGCGTGGCTGCTCACAAACTTCTTTTCTTTTTAAAGTTTGTCATCTAGTTTGTCATCTCCCCAAGGCTGTCCTGGCATGCCTATGACCAAACTGGCTTTTTATCTGAAATGCATAAAAGGCCAGTTCCCAAAACTTTTATCTTCTGGACCTCAGGTATTGTCATTAGTAATTTTCTACTGTGAATTCTCTTAATGGAAATAGAGTCTGTTCAGTGTGCCCTTCAGGCTTTCCAGGCAATTTCATTTCTGCATTACCTTGCTCTGTTTTTGTTTTCCAAGTATTCTAATGTAAAGTAGAGGAGATGAACAGTATTTGGACACTACTTTTGGGGTAATCCTGAGCATTTTGGGTTACAATGATGCATGGCTCCTGTAGCTCTGATGTCCTCAGAGCTTTGCCTAAGCAAATACCAGCTATATTTTGTCTCTGCAAAACTGAACTTGAGCATTGAAGGAGGTCTTAAAATATCCTCTTTGTGCTGATGATCATGCTATTTCTGTGTCTGCTACCTTATGACTTGGTTGTTACTTTTTTGAGGAAAATTGCGCATGCTTCACAAGATACCAGGAGCACAGAAACAGTCAAATTTCCGTTGTTTCGGCCTTTTGGGGACATTGTAGGCCATTGCTGTTCTACTAGTTAAGTAGATTTAGAGACTCAGATGTCAGTTACTCTTGGATAATGGATTGTTTGAATTTAACATATAAGGATGCGCCTCTTCTTTTCCTGTCGTCCTTAAAGGTCGCTGTACAGGAGGGAAAGTTGAGTCATGGGCTATAAGCAATTGTAGATCTGCTATCTGATCTAATCCTTCTTGGTTTATTGCTTGGTGCTGTGGCAAGGGGACTTTGTCAAGTTTGTGTGTCAGTGCTACTGACCCTCATGACCTGCTCCATCCCTCTGCAGAAGGTCCCATCCTTGTGGTGGGATGGCATGAGTGTGTTGTCTCCTCACCTGCTGCCCTTCCTTGCTGAGCAAAAAGAGTTGCCTGGAAATGCAGATGTGCCATGTGTATCATACAGTTTATTTCTGTGAAAAAACTACTTGGCTGTTTTTGTTAAACTTGCGCATGTCACATGGAGATCATTTACAGAATTTGGCAAACTCTGACATGATGCCCTGGGTTGTAGAAATAGCAATGGTTGTTTAAATAATTCAGAAAAGTAATGTAACATACTGAAATATTCCTGAATATTGCAGTTATTGTGCTTTAGTATCAACACCATAGATAGGTGGAAGACTACTGAAAGGGCGTGTGATAAAGGGTGTATTAGAGCTGGTGATACTAGGAACATCAAATGCTCCTGAGGCTGGAACAACTGTAGTGCTGCCCTGGAGATAAAGCACATAGAGTGGGGTGGCTTTTTATGTGTTGTGGGCTTGTTTGTTTGGTTGGTTTTCTGGTTTGTGTTTTTTTTTTGTTGTTGTTGTGTTTTGTGGGTTTTTGTTTGGTTTCTTGTTTGGGTTTTTTTGTTTGTTTTTTTGGTTGTTTTTCGATCCTAATTTGGATTCTGTGTATAAGACCTCTGTCAAATAGCTTCATGCATTCCTGCTTGGAAGAAGTAGGGCAGAGGGCCACCTTATGACATAATTGAACTTATAGTGTTGAAATTTTAGGGGGAGGGGAATCTGTAGTGTTAGAAGTCTTGGGGGATGTGATCATTTTGTATGCTTTCGTGATTTGAAGAGTACAAATAATGCAATGCTCTTCATCTGTAATAAATAAAAATGAGATGGAAAAACACATGCTTACCTTTCAGCCTGCATAAACAACCTTACTAATTAAGGGCAAATATTCTTATGATTTTCTGTTTTGATTTAATCACTTAGACAATATAAAAATGTATAAATAAACAAACATAATTCATAAACTCGCATTTCTGAATGACGAGTCCCCATACATGCACTAATGGTATGTTCCAGCACTGTATTCCTGTTTTCGTTATTTGCAAGTGAGGCACTTAAGATACGTAGAAATAACTGGCAATTGCTAAAATGAGATCACGAGAGAAAAAAAAGGTGTAATATCTTCTGTATGCTTTTATTAATTCTCTTTGGTTATCTCGTGTGTGCTATTTAGTCTTTGCAGATTGCTCATGTGTAATGCGTGCATAAAGCATTATCTTCTAGAAACACATAAGTGGTTTACATGTGAGTTGTTCAGTGACAATGGTGCATTTTGGAGGCTTGTCTCCCATTGGATTTGGCCAGTACTGAATACTTTGCGCTGTGGTCTGTGGGCACAGCTTCCTCTCAGTTTACAAGTGCTGTTTGCCACTCCTTGTGATAACGTGCATAAGTAATCTAAGTCTGATCTAATGTCAGCTATGGTTTTGGAATTATTTGAGGACCTTGGTTTAAGTTGAATATTTTTTATTTAAATATGTTTGTCTTGAAGAATCTGAATATACTGGAAAGCATTTTTTTAAATAAAAGAAAAAAATCAGTCCTTCTGTGCTACGTGCCCTTCCCCTTCCATGCGTGCAGCAGATTTGGTAATTTGCTTCACTATGTTCCATGGCAATCATTAGTAGGCATTGTCTGTGGGCGTAGTGGAGGAGCAAACTGATGAGAAGCAAAGCTATGAATTGAAGTTTGGCCTGTCGTAAAAGTATGTAGAGAAGAAGATATCTGAGCTGTCCTACTCCGAAGGCAAACCCAGTATTTATTCCTTTTTTCTGAATGTGAAGGAGAGTGAGGATGGATAAGCTGGAGAATAAATGAAGTTTGGTCTAGGAAGTACGCATACTTCAGAGATGTAGACAAAAAAAACCAGCATCCTTAGTTTCTGGGAAGGCCTCCTGATGTGATACACATGAGAATGCAGTAGAGATGCTAAGGCTTACTAGTCCTAAATACTTGTAATATCATTATTTGTGTCACTGGAAATACCACTTCTTGGAGAATTGAGGATATCACCATAATTTGACAGCTTAACTTCTAAGTAACTTGGCTTTTTCTCTGTCTTACTGGGTGAAAGGGGAAGGTCTTCATGGAGTGAATCTGTTAGTTAACAGTGTGTGGATGATGACAATTTTGAATAATCCCTTTGGGCTAGGTTGAGTATCCTTTAATTTTACAACTCGTTTAACAATTTAGAGGGAAGAGCAGCTGTGGAGTAAAGATCTAAAGCAGAGGGGAAGGTACTGTGCGAAACACGCTTTAGCAACAGGCACTCCACACAAGGTTCTGGAGCACCTAGAAACTGTCTCAAAAGGAAGAAGAGCTGACAGGAGCATTGTGTGGCTTATGAACCCTGTCAGTGCCCCTCTGACCATGGGGTTTGCTCTGATTCCTGAGACTACAAACTGCTTGCTAGAGACCAGTGGGAAAACGTGCTGCTTTGTGGATCTGAGAATGCTGCTGGGAGAAAGTTGTTTAACTCTGATACAGTGTAGAAGGTAAACACTTAGGTGTTCCAGCTTGTTGTATGTGCTGTCATCATTACATAGGATGTGCGGAGTCTGCTCCGCAGACACACATCACACCCCCCCTTTTTTTTCTATTGCTGTTGTTGTTCATACGGGCATTGCAGTAACAACTTTAAAGCATGTTTTATGGGATAAAGTAAGTTTTTAAGTATATGTGGTGTTGGTCTGCTCTGAGCCTGGCAGCCTGTCTAGAGCATGAACCGTCACAAGTGGAAAACTGGCAAAATGTGACGTGTAACCAAAAACATGTAGTCGTTCTAGGCAGGAAAATGAACAGGTCCATGCTGTACCTCCCAGCTCTGGGGAGGGACTTTAACATCTGTCAGTGGCTGCTTGAGTTCTACTCTGCAGATATTGCTCATTGGTTAGCTGATGTGAAATAGCTAGCTAAATTCCTTAACCCCTTTCAATCACCATTAGAGTTCTATGTTTTTTTCCAGCTGTTTGCAAGTAGAATGGAAAGACCTGGCTTAGCCTAACACAACTTCTTCCTTAAATCGTTCACAGTCACCACTGGTTGTCTGAAGTCTTTCTTTCCGTTCACAAGATGTGTGTTTTTATACAGGCTTTCAGGTACGAGACCCTTCTAAATGAAAACATATAAACAGACTTACTTCAGTTAAAATTGTCACATTTGTAAGCAGTATCATAGCTAAACCTATAGAAGTTGAATTATATTTAGCCAAGAGAAAAATGCCAGAAGGTTTAGTTACATATTTATAGTATAAAGTCTATGGTGGGTTTATTCTGTTAGAGACACTGTTAAGCCTAAGCTTGGGCTGGCTGCCTTGAATGAAGGGAGTTGTGCTTATTTATACTCTTTGGGAACAATACTGTTTTCTTCTTTTAAGCATTTCAGCATTTAATTAGATGGCTTCGTGTCACTTACTGTGACAGAAAGTGCAGTATAATAGCATTCATGCTGTAGGAAGTTACAGATCTTGGCCTGTAAGTGCTATGCCCTGTTCTTGTATGCAAGGTGACTCTTTGCTCATCTTATTTTTATTTTGCCCTAAGTGGGAAAGGGTGGCGTGTAAACCTGTGTCAGGCTGACTTCCATGTCCTTGCTGCCTCCAGTAGTGGGACAGGCTCAACAGGGATATCTGGGCAGAGAGAGGGCAGAAAGTATCCAGACTTGAGTTTAAAAATTAATCTAGGAAGGACATTCTAAAAATAGTTTTGAGCGTGTGAACATAGACCTGTGAGAAAGAGAACATAAAAGATTTTGGTCCTAAAAGAGGCTTTTTAAAGGGATAGCTGTATGCATCTCTTTCAGCATGCCAAATCACACATTCATGATGCTTAAAAATATAAATTCCATGGGAATTAGCAATATTAATTCCTATGAGGGGAATGTGTCTTGGTTTGCTTTGGCAGCTTCCTGTTCTTGTAAGCTTTGACACTGAGCGTGGAAGAATATCAGACTAAAGTGGAACACACCCAAGTGTAGGGGAACTAGCCCTACTGCCTGCAGAAAAATGAGCTTTTTTTTTAGAGGTAAATGCTGAGTTTATAACCAAACAATTAACACCTTTTTTTTTTTTTTTTTTTGTAATAATCTGCTAACTAACATTTATTTTAGTTGTTCCTTTTAATAGCTATATCGCAGTAAATACATTGTTTCCAAGGAGGACAGTCAGTCCTTTAACCACACCGTGCCCTGTTTCTAGAGGAAACTGTGAAAATTAGTGGAACTGTAGGGTCTCCTGTGAGTTGATGGCTTGGTTATTGTTGTTTTCTTTTGCTGGAAGGTGTAGATTGTATCCAAGAAAAAAGTGATCATTCCCCCATTTCCTCACTTCCTCCTCTCCCCGTCTAATTAATATGCTAATGATTGTTTTTGTAATACAGGAACACAGAAATTTTAGCTAGAAATAGCACTTCACTATGTTCTGGAGTATAAAACCACATGAACGCACTACAACAGGGTAAGAATGGGACTGTTAAAATTTTACAGGTATGGGACTAAAATGTGGGGTCTTAAATTCTACAGGGCATCCAGAAGGGAGATCTGTGGTAAGAGTTTACCCCGTCTCAGAGCCCTACAGACTTATGCCAGCATTCCTGGGTGGAAGTTCAGTATAGCGCTAGCCAAACACTTGGTTGTAATGCATGGAGGCATTACTTAACAGTTACAGTAAAATAAGATAAAAGAAAGGATGATTGAATAAAACTAGAAAGAATGGCACCATCTTCCTAGCAGTGCCTTGCATTAGACTAGCCTGTGGCTTAGTTGGGGACAAAACTAAGACCAGGTAAGATAACAGCCCTCTCACCAGACAGAGTCTTCATTCAGGAAGAAATAGAATTAATAGTCTTATTTTGTGGGTTTATTGTTGGTTGCTTTTTTTTTTTTAACCCCTTTCTCTCTTGCTAGATTAGGTTAAATTAAAGATCAGAAGGCAACAAGAACCTGACCTGTGTTTTAGTCTGCAGAATTGAAGTACTTCCCTTGCTTGACCGTATAGGGGCAAATGTTCTGTTACCTGTATATACAGCTGATACAGTTGGCATTCAAAGTTGTTATCAGTGGCAGCCACTTAAAGTCTACTAATCAGTTTAATTTTAAAACCAGTGTCCAAGCATGTGAGATTTTGCTTGCACAGAAGGGAGATGTTGCTTATGTGAGGGAAGGCTTGGGCATATTCACTTAATTAGATAGGGAAATACAAACGAATAGCAAGAGTAAATCCTTACCTGTAACGACCAAGTACACAAATTAATATTGCAGATTGGTTTCACTGAGCAGGGTAAGTCCTATGCTGGCCCATCAGTCCTTGCACAATACTGGTGTGGGCAGAGACAGTGGTATTACTCTGCTGGGAGCAATTTAAGGAGACACAATTATTTGTCCTATTAAAAATACAAATGTGTGTGCCATCTTCATTACCTGAGCCAGCTTACTGCAGGGTCAAGAAAAAGATTGCTGTTACTGATCAAAGTGTTGGTAGAGGAGGAGGAGAATACCTAAGGGAAGATTTGCACAAGGGCACAAGTAGAAGCAAAGTGGGGGACTGGAAGTGGCAATCTTTCTTTAATTTAACACTGACTCCCCAGTAGGCTCACTGGAGCCTATGGGCGCATGATTAAGAGCAGCAACAAAAGATGGATAAACAAAACAGTAGTTACACGTTTTAGGTAATTCTCTGAACAAGAAGAGTGTTTTCTGCCAGGAGACTGGAAGCTTTCTGTTCCACCCCCTTTATTTTAGCAGCTCTCCAAAGAAAAGAAAAAACATAATCAGTATTTAAGTAGAGGATGGTTTTGAGTCAGTCTTATGAGATACTCTTATTACAGTTTTGTCAAAGGAAATTATATTAAATCAGTAGCCTGACTCATATGTATTGCATTCTTTCATCATAAAGTGCAGCTGTGTACAATGGCTAATAAGTGACTACTTTAGCCTAACGCTGTATGAAAAGGTGCATATTACCACAGTAACAAATGCATTGGATGATCTAATTTGCACACACACACATACACACACACACACACACACACACACACACACACAAGACAACAACAAACAAAAAAGACAATGAAACAAAAAGAAATTGAATTATGAAGACCACTCATTTCCTCCAAGTTTTGTAATAACCGATGAAGAGGATGGGCCTTCAATTATTTACAGGTTTGCCTAAAACGAACTTATGAAAGTTCTGTGTCAACTGACAGGCCTTTCTGTCATCCAAAAGTACTCTGTAGCAGAAATAGTAGGCACACATGAAAATGTTAGTATAATTTGGATAAGGAGGCATCAGTCACAAGATGCAGATCTAATTTTATAAGTTCAGGGTCAAAAGACTTATCTGACCCAGAAACACAAAAACATTCTTAGCCAATAGCCAAACTGAATTATTAGTAAGTAGAGAAAATAAAATGGTTTTTAGTTTGCCACTTTATAGGTTTTGTGGGGTTTTTTTAAAAACAAACCAAAATTTTTAAGAGTATATCAGTTTGTTTAATAGCTTAGAAAACGTGCTGGTTTAACTAAAGTAATGTTCTTTGGTATGCAAAAGCAAGCAGTGTCTGTTTTTCAGGTAATAAAGTATTTTATATAGGAACTAATTCTGTACTTCTTAAATCTGTCTAGAATTGCTGGTAACATATTCACAGCAAAGTGGTTTGAAAGACTGTAGTTTCCCTGCTGCTAAAAGCCAAGCATTTTGTTTAACTCCCTAACATATTATTAACGACTCATTGCAACACCTCTGGATCAAAAGGAGATAAATGTCCCTTAAATGCTCTCCCATTTTTTGTGTGCATATGGTATAGAAGCACTGCTTACTGCAGTAGGACAGAGATGAAGGTAGGGGTCTCTGGGATTAGACTGTGCTAAACTAATAAATCTGTGAGCTGCAACAAGCGCTTCCAAAGAGGTGTATTGCAGAGGGAAATGTGGAGTTGTATGTATTGTGGTTTCAAGTATTGCATAGCGTGTTCAGTGTGAATGCACTGAATTAAAAAACCTCTTCCAGCTTTCTAGCCATTTTAGGGGGTGCTGGGTACTCTTAATGTTTTGGTTCTCTGCTTAATGCAGAAAAGCAATTCCAATCTGTGCAAAAGCAGAGTGAAGCCTTTGTCTGTTCCACTGTGGATGACTTGGGTGTAGCTGGCTGCCGCGTGTTACAAGATTGAGTAAAGGGCACTTTTCCTTTAACACAGAAGTTGGACTTGCTGATCGGTATTCTTTATTCCTACCATCAGTCTTCAATCTCTGCAGCTGTTTGTCTGCGTTAGGAATCTGTGTATGTAATACCTGTTCAATATCTGTTTCCAGAGCTTTGCTCTGAAGACTGTAAGGAGACCTGTCACAAAGTACTGATGTCCTTATATGAATGAATGAACAGGAAAGGCTATTAGGCTATTTTCAAAATAAAAAAAAAAAAGTCTCTTAAAAGTATTAATAACTTGTTAACATTTTGTTGACTGCAAATATGGTATAAAAACATAGAATATCTTGGGTTGGCAGGGACTCAAGGCTCATCAAGTCCACCTCCCTGTTCCTCACAGGACTACCTGAAACTAAAATGTACGACTAAGAGCGTTGTCCCCATGCTTTTTGAACTATGAAAGTCTTGGTGCTGTGGCAACTTCCCTGGGGAGCCTGTTCCAGTGACCAGATGTGCTCTCAGTGAACAACCTTTTCCTAATGTCCATAGTGAGTAAGGGAAAGATCTGCTGTAATTCATAATTGCTGGGAAATTCACCAGGCTTTCCCTCAGTAATAGAGGCAGACTGTGGTGATTTCTATTGTCTTATGTTGAGAAATGCTGTGTATTTATTATAATGAGTACTCTGCAGATAAATTTGGCTTTTTGTTATATTTTAACATTTCATACCTTACCTGGGTCTAGAACAGTATGCTCTGTATTGAGGAAAAAAGTAATAGCATTTTTAAAGCATTATGGTTTAGGTTGGATTTTTTGTTATGTTTGGGTTTATGTTTTGGGTGTTTTCTTGCGGTGGTTAAGGACTTTTTCAAAATGGCACTGGTTAGATTTTTAGAAAATGATCCTTGCCACAGTTTTACACTTGGCCTAAAATTGTTATCAAAAATTCGGACAAAGTGTAGGTATCTTCACTGACTAAAGAGCTTGGTTTTGTGTTGTCATTGGGCAAACTGAGCTATTGATGGTCCACATTACTGCATGTGCTGTAAGTGCCAAATAGTTGGCTTGATTAATAAACTACTGCTTTCAGATACTCTTCCTTTTTTGAAAAATGTATTTTGACACCTGTGTTCTTAAGTGTTTCAATAAAATAATACAAATATTGTTGGACTTGCTGTAGACTTCTTGTTTTCTTGTGTGTTTGGGTCTACATGCAGTTAGGGGGTTGTATTGCTAAGTATTAGCTCAGGGTCTGTTGCTTAAGCTACTGTGTTGCAGCACTGTAAAGAAATTTTGTAATGATACAGATGGGCACTTAACCCATATTGGGTTTGCAAGGAACTTCAGAAGCTACAGTCAGATTCTAATATAGTTATCTATAACAAAATTATTTTTTCTGGCACTTGGACAAATAAAAAGCATTAAGATTCAGCAGTGCTTAAATGCAAAGCAAAATATTGATTACAGTTTGGAAACCTGCTATGAGTTATGAAGTACAACAATATGTATTTTCATCTTTTACTCTTTAAAAATTTATCTTTCCTTTTATGTCTTGTATAAAAGGCCATGTTGGCCTTGAAAAGCTGTGTGGATAAGCAAGATGAGTGCCTGGTTGTTTTGTTTCGGCTGTAGCTTTGAAGATACATTAATTGCACGGGGTTGTGGCATTGCTGCTTCTTTACATGAGCTCATTATGTACCTTAAAATTTTCTTCATCTATTATAAGTAGTATTTTGGAAATAGTTGGAAGAATATGTGGAAAGAGGTACCTACAACACAAGCAGCGGTTCCAGAGTCTGACCTAGAAACAAAACCTAAAAAGGAAAAAGGCGGTCCTTTTTCTTTGGGAGGAGTTGGGTTGTTTTGGGGCTTTATTTGGTTGGTTTGTTGGTTTGGGGGATGGTGGTTTGTTGCTTTTTTTTAAATATTTTTTTATTATTATTTTGGTTGGTTGGGTTGGTTTTGGGCAGGTTTTTTTTTCTGGAGGGGGAGGGGTGTTTTATACTTTTTTGTGTTTGTGTATTTGGGTTTTTGTTTGGTTTTAATTCTGTACGCAGCCAACACTGTCATGCATGCTGTTCTAAAGCGCTGGTTGACTTTGCTGGATAACCGCGAATCACCTGGTCTTGTGCTTTTGTCATTGAAAAGATGACTTGCTTTTCCAGGTCAGCTTTCTTTTCCAGTTGGATGTTGCACTTACTTTGCCTTCAGAATATGTAGAAATAAAAGTAGCAGCAAACAGAGGTAAAGCACTAAAGGCAAGAGGTACTACTTTACTATAACTGGAGTGTTTCATCTGTCCTCTTACGTAAAAGTGTTTTGTAACTTGCTGGCTTTGAGATATGTGTGGCCAGCAGTCTTCCAGCCTTCCGCACAAGGACACAGAAGAGTGTACTTGAGGGGGTTCCATGTCATGGAAGCAGTCTGACTTTGCAACCTCTGCGTGAGGCTGTAGGCTAGCCTGTTCTAGAGGCCACGCTTGATCAGTGCTACCAGCCTTCACCCTGAGAAGCAGGCAGCTGCCTGTGCAGAGAGGGCATGGATGGTAGGAACACACTCGGGCAGTTCTTCAGCAGCTGCGTTGGCTTCCTTTTGGCTTCTGGGTACAAGTCAAGGTTTTGGCCTTGATTGCTTTTAAGCTTAAAGTGACTTGGGCTCCAGCTGAGAGGCTGCCTGCTTTTGTGATCCAACTTAGCAATGTCAACCAGGATACTTGACCTAGATCATCCTCGTTTTTAATGTCAAGTAGCCATTGGCAGGAAGTTCTTTGAGAAGGACTTTTCACTGTGGAATGCACTCCCAACCTGGTCTGCTAGGGTCTCCTTGCAGGATTGACTCAGTGCCAGGCCTATCTTATTTCTTTGCCTATGGAGACAAGGAATTGTTCAGTGCTTCTCCTGTCCTCCTTTGCCACTGAAGAAAAGCAGGTTAATGTGGGTTTATAATCACTACGCAAAGATGTTTTTCCACTTGAGCCATGTGGGAAGACAAGTGAAATATGTATGAAAGAAAAAATAGCATACATGCCTTTCTACATAAAAGGCCTTTTTTTTTTTTTTCTTCCCTGAGAGAATTTAATTGAACGTTTTGCATGAAATGAAAGCAAAAGACATTTCCTCACACAGACCAGTTTGAAAGTATGGCAAGTTAAATTTAGATAAGTGCTGGTTTCTTTCAGCTTTGTGGAGGACTCTACAGTTGCTGCCAGGCACAGAAAGCTTGCTTCCTGCTGGGAAAGGAGATTTGTGAAACCATTAAAACCATTGCCAGTTCCTTTAAGCTTAAAGTACCCTCCCCAAGCCTCACAGCTGAAAAGACTGTAATAAGGCCTGCTTTACCCCATGAGAAGGTGTTTCATGCTTTTTTTTTCCCCAGCCTTGCAATTTTGGATGAGGTTGGTCAGTTGAGGGAAGAAAAATGTTCAGGGGCAAACTAATTTTGGGAAGGAAGGGTTTTGTCTGGAGCGCTAGCATGATGACTTTGCACCAAAGCTGGAGTAAACAGTTGGGATATAAATACTAGGCCTGGAAAAGCTCCATTATCTTACAACTGCTGGGAGATAAGTGACCATTTATTGACAAATGCCCAGCAGCAAACCAAGATGGCTATGGTTATGGAAGGATATGAGGGAGCAAGAGGGGAGATAAATTAGAACTGAAGCCCTGAACTTCAGTTCAGGGAGCTGGGACCAGTTCCTAACAGTACAGCTACATAGTGCCTCTTTTTGTTCAGGTGAAAGTGCCTGGTCCTGCAGGCTGAAAGAATTCAGCTTGCATGTCTGCTTTGGACACAGAATAGAAAAAATTTAACCACCTCCCTTTCTTATGTTTTAGCCATTTTCCAGTCGGAGAGCTTTGGGAGTACAGTTTAAGACAATTCAAGAGGTCAGAAATGAGGCAAAAGTTAATTGTTTCTAGAAAAGGTAAGGAAACAAAAAATACTGTGGCTTGTTTCAAAATTAACTGAAGATTCACTGGTTTCAGCAGATTTTAGATTTATTTTATCTTTTTTCAATGTAGAACTGAAAGGAAAAAGACTTAAGAAATTGAAAACTTAAAGGAAATAAATTAGAAGGAAATATACAGATCATACCTAAAAGGAAAGATCTTTAGCTAAGTCTTTTTTGAAGGCTGATAATGAAGAGAGGAAGTTGCTGTGCCTAATGAGAAGCATTTACTACCCAGAGTGAGGCAATTCTTGTGACATCTGAGGGGAAAAGTACTGGAAGAATAGGTGCAAGGCGCTGGATGTGTTGAAATAAACACGCTGATTGGTTTCCTGTAACAAAAAGCAGTTGTGTGAAGGACTGGTGTTCCCCATTAGCAGGCATCCACCTGTATTGAGTGGGAAACTCCAAGAACTTACACTATCTTAAAAGGAAAAGGTTAAGGTAGTGTTAGAGCATAGCATGGGATTTCTTGTCTGTTACAGATGTCTATTGCGCTGTAATGTGGGGGGAAGACCCTATACATGGTGAGCAAAGAGAAACAGGAACCCTGTAGAACTCTGGGAAGGCAGGGGACAGAAACAAGCGCTTTCAGGGTATGATTCATTTGACCTCCTTTAGGCATATGCTATAGGATGAGTCTAGTAGAAGAGCTTGGTTATTCCCATGGGCTGTAAAGGGAGACTAATATGACCTGCTCAGATACAGACACCTACATTGTAAACATCTTTATTTGGTCAAGTGAATTCTGGCTTGGCATCCACATCTGAGAATGGAAAGACTAGGGCGCTCTGTTATTATGGCTTGTGGTTAAGCGTCAGATGCCCTCCATCCTAGTTGAGTAGGACACCTCTTCAAAATGGAAGTTGGCATTCCAGGGCATCCAGAGATCATCCTGGGTAGGGCAAATAGTTCATGCTGAAGCATTGAAGGGCATCATCTCTATGCCACCTCTTAATGGCAGCAGAAGCAAACACATGTGAATCCTTGCTCTTCTAGTGTCAGTGTAAATGGAAACCAGTGGTTGATTGAGCTGTGAGGCTGAGTTCTGCAACATCACTGAGAAGATGTGAGCACATGCATAATTCATCCAGTTCTGGAGCAGCAAGCATCTTCAAAGAGCTGGAAGTAGTAGCCCATTGAATTGCCCCCATCTAGCAGTGATTGATTTATAGGTGAATGTGTGTAGATATGACAAGTGGTCAGGCAGTGAGCTCCACAGGGACACTATTACTGGAGAACAGAGTGTACATTCTGGTGACCGGCTTGGTGCTTACCTGTAAATCACCTAGCACGTGTTTGGTAGGCCATGAAAAGTAAATGGTATTTGCTGAAGCTGCTTCCTGAGTGAAATTTGGCTGTTGTGCTGTATTGTTGAATAGTGCCACTTAAAACACAAGAACTCATGGTTTGTCATTGCTTAGTAATTTTAATCCTTTGTTTGGAGTATAAGTAATATGCAGATGTTACCATTCTTTCACTTGTTTGAATCATAACTATACAAATCTCCTTTTATTACTTCGGGGATTTGAGAATCGTGTTTATATTGCGGAACTCCTAAGTAAAGAAATATATGCATCTTTTTCCAGACTCCACTTTAGTTTTTCCCTCAACTTTTCCTGTGGTTTATTTGGAATCCCAGCATAGTATATGGTGGCTGCAGTATTCTTTCTCTGTACATGTTACAATTGAGATCTCTGGAGTAGATATTAAAAAAAAAGCCAAAAAACCCCCAAACCAAAACAAAAAATCGAACAAAACCCAAAACCTCCCCCCCCCCCCCCCAACAAACCAGCTGTAATATTCTGTTATTGTGAAATGTGTTCAAGGTGAATTTCTCAGGAAACTTTTGATAGGGAAGTTTAATACAAAACAGTTTTGAGTTTAAGTTGCATTAAAATTCAAGGCACTGTACTAATCGTGCTTTAAGAAAAGGAGGGGTGTCAGTGCTATGACTACTATGAATTATTTTATTAAAGTACATTTTAAAAGGTAACCTTGTCGAGAGCGTCTTAATTGTAAAAAAAACCATAAACAGATCATTGTCATTATTACACCTATTTTCTTAAAGTGCTCATTGTCTCCGTGTGGGCTCATTTTATAATGTATGCACCTGGCAATGAAAATAATAATTAAGTTCTTTTACAATGAAACTGTGATTGGGGGGAGGGTGGGGGTGGAGAAAGCTCAAGTAATACTAGCAACCAGATTTATACCCAGTAAAGCTAGCTAATTGACTAGCAGGGCTGATGCTTCACCTAATGTATATTAAAGCCTAAAGTTATATTTTAAAGCAGTGTTTCTCTTTTTCTAAATGGTACCCCAGGTTTGGTAACACCACTTTTAATTCCTCTCTTACTCTTCCTTTAATTTTTTTCCCCTTTCCTGCTACACCCTCCCATGTCTGTCCTCACCCTCAAGTATGTGTTCTGATCGTCAGCCACTGAAGAACTGTTTTTATATGGGGGCTGTGAGTAACCCAGGCACTGACTTGGAAGTGTTTGAAGAAGATCCTACTGAGGAGGTTGGAAAGGTCTGAGAGAAGGTCTCTGTTCATCCTGTTCATCTACAGGGTGATGAGCCATGCTATATGCCAAACACTAATAAAGTCTCTCAATCCTGAGAAAGACAAAGATGTAAACTAGAGCTGGGTAGCAAAACCAAAGTGATGTGGTTTAAGACACAGCTCTTCGGGTGTGTGTGTGCTGATCGAAATGTAGGAAATAGCATAACAGTTGTGCTGCTACAGGCTGACTAAAAGTATTTGAATTTTATCTGATTTATTCTTTTTATTCTTAATCTCCTTGCTTTTAATTTTGTTATTGCTCATTTTTCTTTGTGGTGATGTGCTTTCTTTGTGGTTTTTGTCTGTTAATGTTTGGTTTATGTTTTGGTTTTGGGGTTCGGGTTTGGGTTTTTTTGTTTGTTTTTTTTTTTTTTCTGAATACTTGCCTTTTAATCAGTTTTTCTGTATATCCTCTGCATCTCTTTCAAAACCTATTCAAGCAGGTCTACTTTTGAGTTAGGTCTTGAAAATGATGTGCGGCATCAAATGATTTCATAGCTTAGGACAAACTTCTGGCAGTGCCTGAGCTCAGCACAGCCCCAGAGGTCTATATTCACGTGGTCTTGCAGGCACAGATTAAAGCTGAAATAGTCTCACAGCCTTGAGCTACGTAATGATTCCCATTGTGTAATAGAGGGAAGGAAGATGAGGAGGGAAACACGTCAGACCTGGCTGGGTATGTGGGTTTCAGCTAGGGGCAGCTGTAGTACCCAGGGAGCATCCTTTTCTGGATGCCTTTCAGTTGTACCTGAGGCCTGGGGTGGCCTGAATCCACCTAAAATGTGATTTTTGGAGAAGGCTGGTCCAATCCGTACATGAGTGCTGCACATTTGGTACAGTGCTAGTTTTTCCTTTTTGAGACGTGTCATTGTAGCATTTAAATAAAATGGCTGTGCAGCCTGTGTTTTTAATAGAAGCAAATGCTGTACAGTATTAAAGACCTAAAAGATGCACTAAAATGATGGCAGGAACAAAAAGCAAAGTGACTGGTTTTGATGCTGCTGCTCCGTTGTCAATTTGAAAAGTAATTTTAGTCTTTCCTGAGCTCATTTAAACTTTCTGCTTCAGTCACCACCTGTAGTAGTTTATTCCACCACCCCCAGCATTAATTACTTCTGCAGGACCCCTGTCTATACTTGTATTTTCGATCAGCTGATTTGTGTAATTTTGAAAACCTCCAAATCATGTCAGAATGTTTTGGTTTTTTTCCTGATGAAAAATCAACCTGGGTCCTTTAAATGTCTGCATTACAAATGCCTGAGGTCATGTATCACCTATTTTTCTTTCATTGACATCTGCATCCTTCTATTAGGTAAGAAGCAAGAGCCAACTATTTTTCTTTTGTTTGCCTGCAACAGCTGTATCCTTCAGATTTTTTTTCTTAGTGTGGATTATTTAAAATATATTCTCTCTTACCTTCTACAAGAGTAAGTTTTTCCAGAAATTGATGAAAAGCAAAGTTTTGCATGGCAAAATCAGAGTTTCATTGTAAGATCATTACAAAAGTTTTGTTACGTGGAAGAGAACTTGATGGAAATCTGTAACTGCAGTTTGGTTTCCGCTTTTTTCTTTGGCTGTCACAAGAGAAGAGAGTAACACAGGTGCTCAGCTGTGCTGGTGACTTCCTTGGAGGGTGGACCAGAAGGTCTTGCCTCTTACATGCCAGCCTCAATGAGAAGAAGCTTCCTTGCCCAGGATAGGTTCCATCTCCACGGAGCACTTCCTTTCTCAGGGCAACAGTAGTATTCAGACTCTTACACTCCCTGGCTCTGCCTTAGACATTACACAAGAGAACAGGAGTGTTCTGGCCAAAGAGCATCCCTATTAGAAATAACTACAAAACTTCTGCATCTTGCTCCATATAAAGCCATTGTACATACATCAAACTATGCACTGCCAAGAACTTTTTTTCTGAAATGAGTTATATTTTGAGTGTGTGGAGTAGAAAACTGCCTACTGTTTTTGTTTATGTCCGCAGAACTAGAGTTGTGATGTGTTACCTCTGACTAACAGGGAAAAAAGTCTTCGATGGGTACATTATCAAGTTCAGCATGTTGTAAGCAAGGAGCATGTGGGTTGGAACTAGATGATCTTTAAGGTCCCTTCCAACCTAAACCATCCTATGATTCTGTGTTTAGTTCTATGTGTGTTTGTGGCCACAAACTGGGGGGAGGTCAGGAACAGAGGCGAAGGTAGAAGAGTGTAAATGCCTTGCTCAGCTGATAAAGGAAAAGGGTTCACCCACTTCTCTTATATTGTGATAGATCCAGAAACCAGAGTTCAAATCCATGCATAGGTTTGCACTGTGCTTTTAGTGAAGCCATACAGATTACTGCTTAGAAACTGCAAACCCTGACTACTCTGGTGGAGGAGCTCAGCTCTGTAAGTAGGGAAGAAAACTAGTCAGAGAAGTTTTGGCCCTTTCCTGCTTTTTTTCTTGTGGGTGTTGGTAGTGTGGTGTATGTAATGTGTGTAATGCATAAACCAGGGTTTCTTTGTTGGTGAATGACATAGTGTGACATTTGTGTCATATTAGTAGCTGTAAGAAATGATGACTTTAGAAGCTACTTCCATTTGGAGTACTTTATTAGATTTATTTTCTGTTTCAAAAGACTGAGAAGTGGAAAGTTGTTTTGTTGGTGGGTGGATTAAAGAATTTTCTCGTGTCCTTTACCATTGTGAAAGACTAGTAAATCCTGTTTCTTATGTGGGTTGGTAATTTTTTTGAACAACTGGTCAAGTTAATGTAAGTACATGTTCTGGTTGGGGTTGTTTTATTTTGTTTTTCCATAACACAAGATACTCAGGTTTCTAGAACGAATTATGTTCTTGCAGGTCATCGATGCAGGTCATCGATACAGTTCATCTTCAAAAAAAATACTTGAAGGGGTTACTTTTTAACTAACAGAATACAATCCACTTGCTTTGCTCCAAAAGCACGTATCAATAAGCGGTCATTGTTCTTGAGATTACGCTCCTTCTCTTTGTGGTCCTTGATTTTACTACGGAAGGAATGGAAAGATCTTCATATTTCTGATGATGGTTGGTTGGTGTCTGTGAGACTAATTTTTTTTTTCCTCACCAGTCATAGTTATTAATCTGCTCTTGAATTTGTGGACTCAGTTTTACAAGTTCTGTGTTCCTTCTGTCATCTGTCTGTTGTTCCCACGTCATGATTAACTAGTGTTGAAGCTGGTTAGATTTCTCTTACTCGGGTTCACTCACTGTTGTCTTTGTACTTACCAATCCCTGTGCTTGTTGTAAGGCTCACTAAAATAGGAAAATTCCATAGGCAAAATTCTTTTTCTATACTTTTAAGATTTGCTGATAAATTGGGAAACTCTGGCTAGAAGTTTACCTGATTGTTACCAGAAATTCTAGCCCTTAAATTCCGGAAAAGTTGGTTAAAGCAAAAATTAACTCAGTGCTGTTACTCGTCTCTGATGACAAAGAAACATCTGCTTGAAGAGCTTATGGTGACCCAATTTAAAATAGTCTGGGCTGTGCTAAACCCAGTTCTGCAGTATCAGTGGGTTGGTTTTTTTCTTTCTCATTTTGAAAGAATCAAAGATAAATGTCTTCCACATTAAGAAGATAAGCTATAATAAAACATATATGGAAAATATGGCAGCAGTCCAAGAACATTAGTATGTATGCCCTGATCAAGTTGTGGCGGCAGCTAGCAGTCACTCTCAACTTACAGTAAAATGTCACTCAGTGAGCACAGAGAGCCTTCCTCAGTGAACGGTACCTGTCTGGAAAGGAAGAAACTCTCCCCAGTTTAAAGCATTAGTTGCCTGGATTGATGAGGAACCTGTCGATTAGGAGAACTACCGTTCGATCTCTCTAAGGAGCAACATTGTTCTGGAGGTTCTGGACAACAGATGACAGCCTCTGTAGCCATGTGGAGAGCTGTGTTAGGATGTAGCACATTTGTAACAAATCTATGGGTAATACACAGTCATGCAGGTGTGGGACTGGTCATGCTAACAGACATGGAACAAAGCTCACATACATTAACAGGCATATATGACAGTCACATGAGCACCATCACTGCTGCACGATGATTTCTGCCCTGTGTTTTGAGTGGAGGCTGCAGGTTCTCATGAAGCACAGCAGTGGGAAATCAGACGTGAGAGTAATTCCCCTAGGCTTTGCTTGTTTCCTTCCTATATCCCCCATTGGGGAGGACAGCAAGGAGTGGGCAGCTGGTCAGATAAATGGTTACAGTGGATTGGATCTGGCCTGCAAGCGGCAGCTTGGGTATTCTGGTTTGGATTAGAACAGAAAAGAAAAAGAATCAAAATAAACCAAAACCAACAAACCAGGAATGAGGGGAGAAGAGGCCTTTATATGTGTTTCTGACCCAGCTCACCTTGAAAGACATGTACATTAGATGTCAATGGTTGTTATTTCTTTTTCTGTTCTCAAGTAGAAGGCTTTTGGAAGATCTTAGTTGTTTCTTTCCTATGATTATCTATTTATTCCCTTTGCTTAGAGCAGGAGTAGTCTTTACTGCTTCTCTGCATTATTACATGCTTCTTGTAAGTGTTCAGGCTTTTACTTTATTATCCTTTGGAGACTCTTTTGCAGAGAAATGAACCTTGATGTCACATGGTAGTGAGCATGAATATTCCAAAGCCAAATTGCTCCTGCTGTGGAAAGCCTCGTACATAAGAAGAGATTTAAGGGAAGGAAATTTTCCATGAGGTTCTTCCCACAGATATTTCTCATCTGTTCTTTATGTTCCAATGCGACAATGCAATGTTAATGTGACCGATGAGAAGGTTGCTTCATGAGCATGGGAGATCCTTTGGATAATGTTGGAATCCATGACAGAGATGTGTGTAGATGAACTCTGTGTATAGTTGTTTGATTTGTTGGTTGTTCTATGCTTTGGGGGTTACTATAATGTTAATACTGCTCTTGTGAGCAAATAAATTGGGTCCTTCATTGTTTCAGTGGTCGGTACTTTGATTGGTCATGCTTTGTTTGATGCTTGTTAATACTAACCTGGAAAACACTGCAAGAGGAAAGGTTTAGGGTTTTGTTTCCCTTCTCTCCCTAATGTGGCTTAATCCATTAACCACTGAAAGATGAAACAACCTGTAGAAGGACATCTGATATTTATGTGTACCCTATTTTGTAAAGCATCATTGAATGGTTTGGGTTGGAAGGGACCTTAAAGATAATCTAGTTCCAAGACCCCTGTCACGGGCAGGGACACATTCTACTTGCCCTATCCAGCCTGGCCTTGAGCACTTCCAGGGATGGTGCAGCCACAGCTTCTCTGAGCTTGTCCAGTGTCTCACTACCCTCACAGAAAAAAAATTTCTTGCTACTGTCTAATCTAAACCTACTGTCTTTCAGTTTAAAGCCATTCCCCCTTGTCCTTACAGGATGCCCTTGTAAAAAGTTGCTTTCCAGCTTTCTCATAGGCCCCTTTTTGGTACTAGAAGGTTGCTCTAAGGTCCCCTTGGAGCCTTCTCTTTTCCAGACTGAACAACCCCCCCACTCTCTCAGCCAGTCTTCATAGGAGAGGTGTTTCAGCCCTCTTTGCTTTTTGTTTTTGTTTGTGGAAAATAATGATATAATAATATTTTAATTTAACAAATCTGTGGTTTTATATAGATTCATGCCTCTTGAAGAATGCATTTTACGTCTGTTTGGCACACAGACATACTGTTAGTCGTCCATAAATGAAAAGAAATGAAAGTTGACAAAGGTCTTGTAAATGCTTTGAAAACTTTAGGTGCATTTAAGAAAATTCATGGAAGCTTCGTATTTTTGATTATTTGAATCAGTCAGCCTGGGGGTGGTGGTGGGAAAAGTTTTATAACTGGCAAAACGTCAAGAATTAGACAAACTTGAACAGACCATTTACCCTTTGAGAAGCTGAAATTATGTTTTGTAATGTGCGCTAAATAAATACTAATTATGTCTTCTGGAAAAGCAGAGCAACTTTAGCATGCTCTGTATTTTCCTAAGCCAATAGTTTGGTGAGCTCTTCTGTTCAAAAAATTGTTAGGAGTGTGGAGCTGTTGTGCGTTCATTTTATAGAGACTGTGTTTGGGCTGAGTATTTGTATTCACTACAAGATAGATGAGCTTTTGTTTGCAAAAGGGTCTATCTAGTGTTTCTAAGGAAGGAGAATAGTTCAGTATAATTGCCAAAGAACTTTCTTCCTTTCCCTTTTTATTAATTATTTTCTAGTAAAAAACATTACTGGTTCTGATGACTTAGTCTATACTTGAGTTTACAGTACTGCCTTTGACTAGGAACAGGATAAATCTCCCTTACTTCTACTAAAGTTTCTGTGGACTTTAATGTGAGATTTAATACCACATTGTTGTAAAGTGGAATAACAAAATAGAGTATCAGTGTGATTGATGGTTTTCTGATGCTCTTGCTAGTTGGAGAACAGGAGAGGTTTAAGTCACTGTATGGCCTGGGAATTAGTATTGTTGAAGATAAAATTAAGCATGTTTGGGAGAAGGAAATGCAGTTGGCAACTGAGTACCCAAATGCACTTGATAACTAGGAATCACTGTTGACTGCTTTTGGCTTCAGCTGTTTTGTTGGACATGTGGCAAGAGTTACAGTGTGATCATTGCTGGAACTGCAGCAAGTGTAATTCATTCTTCTGTCGTGCTTACCTGGTTGTCAGTTTCTTACTCTTCTCTCAAAATGGCCTGGGGTACCAGGATAAAGTATTAATATCTAACATAGATGCGTACATATGGAGATAAAGTGTATGTATACAAAAGATGCTTGCCTGCCAGACACTTCCTGGTTTTGACTTCTTGTAACTCTTTTCTGTAATCAGTATGCCACTTCTTGCTTTGTAATGATATCTGAGATTGCCAATGTTAACCTTTAGGTACTCTTTAGTTACATACTCTTCTATTGTCTTCGGCAATGTAATGTTTCAGTGATGGTACAGACCAAAGTATTTGTTTAAAAAAAATGTTTCTGCTTGTGATATTTCTTTCACAATTGATTGCTGACAAAATAGTAATAATAATAGTTAGTACAGCACAATCAGAAGTGTAAAATAGGTGCTTACTTTTCTCTCCTCAGACTTCCTTAATTACATAAAGGAAGAAGTGATGCAGAAGCCTAAAGAGGTTGTGGGGTGATGAAAGAGGAGGACTGGGGGACAGGGAATCTTTAACTTTATACAGCATAAACAAACTTGCGGATTTTTTTTATATGGCAAATTATTGTTGAATGTAGCTAGCTTCCCACCTCCCTTTTAAGTGCAAATGTAGAAAAGGTTGTGTCTGGCAGAGCAGCAGAAGGAGCTCAAGGACCTGATTCTGTACTGGATGTCTTCAAAGGCAAAGAGTGGGAGGTGTAGCTTAGACTTGCAAGATTGCAGGAGTTGAAACTGATTTTTACATCATGTTTATACCTTCCAGATAAGGGTGGCTTCAGAGATTGAAGGCTAAATTAAAGCCTACGGTAATACAGGTAGCAAAGTAGAATTATTAACAGACTACTGATTAAGGCAACTTTAAAGGATGTTTTTCACCACTTGAAGATGTTTCCAGACATCACTTTGCTCTGAAATGCACTTTAAAAAACTCCTCTCCTCTGCAGACAGCCAAAAAGCTGTGCTTGTGAATGCTAAAAATGACCTTGAGCAGAAGAACTCAAAGGTTGTTGGTGGCTTTGTACTGAATAAAATAAACTGGCACAGCAATGAGGAAAACCTGCATTAGGGTTCAGGGCCCTGATTCAGCAAAACACACTTAATCTTAAATGTGGATACAGTCCTTATTCTTCTGTGAATGCTCATGTAATTCCTGATCAGGACGCAAGCTTAACGCTAAAATAAACCATATTCATGAGTGCATGTAATACAAAGTGTTGATAACGTTCTTAGATGGATACCTGAGATGTTTGAATCAGGAAAAGACCACCACCATCCCCCACTACCACCACCCCCTCAGAAAGTAGTGCTATCTGTGCAAGTAATCTTCCAGTCAGCCTTGTGTTTTTTTAGATGCACCTTGTGGAGAGGTGTCACCAGGTTTGGAAGCTACTGCTTTTGGCAAAACATCTACAGAGGTTTGTTGCTGAAATTGAGAGCTGCTGGGAGACCTAAATTAAATGTCTGGTTTTACTAGCAAGGTGTGGATGATGTCTGGGTGTTAACTGAGATCTCAGTAGAATAAGGTTATTTCCTTTGTAACCATATAAACACTCATAATCTATTAAGATTCCCCCCCTTGTGGATATGGAAATAATCACTGTATTTGGTCAGTTTAATCATTATTCAATATTTCTTGCCCTTAACTGTTAAGCAGTAGTTATAATAAACTTCTTATATACTAATATAAGTAGTATATTACATACCATGTAAGAATACTAGGTGTATAAAGTGTACTTGAAACTGATACGCAAATGATAAGGCTTCTTTGCCTTTGCTTCCTTATATCTAATTTCCATGACTTTAGAGATGTAGAATCCATATAAATGATAAAGTTGATGTATCTAACACTTTATAGTAGTATCAATTTTAATTTTTCAGGTCTGTTTTTCTTTATAAGTGTTGTAAGATTTATCTGTACTAATGTTTTAGCTGTTATTGCAGTACTAAATTTGTATCTGGTGATGCTTCCCTTTTCACGAAACCCCTTATTTGTACTATGTTAGTGCTTCTAATATATTAGTATATTAGCACTACAAAGAGCAATTTGTCAAATTTTTCTGCTTAGTCTGGTTTCTTAAATTTGGTAGCCACCCTTAGCTAATTTGTACTTAAATTGTCATTGCTTTACATTACAGTTAGCTCATAAACAGTAACAGAATATGCAGTGAGGAGAACTGTAAATGTTAACTCCTGTCTCTAGAAGTCTCACAGGTCTTGCTAGATCAAGGGCTGCTTTGTATCTTGCCTGGAAGTTAGGTCAGCAGTGCTGGGTGACAGTATCACAGGACAGTTTTTCAACTGTTACTTGTTAATAGCAGTACCAATGAGAGCATCTGCATTTGCTCCCAAGAGAATGCTTTAGTCAATAGCATCTTTGCTTTTAGCAGGTATGGTTTTATTTAATAATGGGATCCAAGTGGGGAAAGAATACATGATATTTAATCCTGCCATCTTTATCCCTTTTTTTTTTGTTGTTGCACATAGGTACGCTGGGTGTGAAATAACTGCTTTATGCTTAAAGGATATGAATATTGTATAGTCAGACTCAGCAGCTAGAGAATGGCAGAATTAAGGTTGTGTGGACAACCTATACTTGGATGGGTTGTAAAACGCTCGTTCCGTCCATTGTAGGGCTTGTGTGTGCTTGTGTGAACATGCCCATGGAGGGAGCAAAGCAGGGAGAGACCACGCTGCCTTTCAGCGCTTGCTGGCCACCAGAAGTTGTGGCCACAAAGACTGGTTTTATCAGATGGTTAGAAATGAATGACTTCACAGCTGGTATGTTGTCATGATGGCTGTGTTTGTGGGTGCACAGGTTGCTGCTGTAGGGTTTGAGTGGTGGCTAAGTGCTGTGTAACCATGCTTGCTGCTTCTGTCTGATGTTCTTAGGGCAGCCTGATTTGGAAAGTTTATGCTGGACTGTTGTGGCCCTGGAAGAAAGCTGCTAATTTGTATTTTTGGCTTTTGGCTTATACTTTTGGCAGGGCCACACAATGTGTCCCATGCTTGGCAGCAGTGACTGCCTGGCTTGAAAACTGTTGTTGAGCCTTTAAATCACCCTGCTCAGCTGGAACGCTGCAATAGGAGTTCTTTGTTTTTGTTTTGGGGTTTTCACAGTGCTCAATGTTTGGAAAACCTGTAATGTATTTTTGCCTTGTTACATGTTGGAGAAGCTTAAAAAAACATGGATGTCGCATGGTCAGCTGTGTGCACTGTGAAAATACTTCATTGTGTTTTCCGCCAGGCTAACATGTAACATGTGAACTACTTAAGCTGGTCTCTCCTAATCACTTTTCCTGGTGACCCTGCGGTAAACTGGAAGGTTTTCTAGGAAACACAGTGTAGGACCCAGTACTACAATAATTGTGTAATAGGCTAAGGGACCAAACTCTTCCTTTTTTTCTTTTTTTTTTTCTTTTTTCTTTTTTCTTTCTTTTTTCTTTTTTAACCACAGTTGGCAGCCTCTCTGGTATCCTGTCATTCAAAGGCTGCAAAAAGGACAGATTTCTGCAGAAATATCAGCAAACCCACGTATGTGGACCTGTTCAGTGTCCTTTTGCCAGAGGCGCTGAGGTGCTATTGAAGGCATACAGGGTTGTGTGCCACCTCCAGCCTCCTGCTCCCTAGCACTGCAGAGCTGAGGCAGGCCAGGTCCCTAGGGCAGAGCCAGCCTGGAGGCTGTTGCGAGTAATCACAGGGGTTGTTCTGACACCCAGGTGCTGCGGGAACGCTGTGGCCCTCTGTCCAAGCGTAACAAATGCGTTGAAAACCTTGGCAGGTCTGTGGAAGAGCATCTGTACAGTGCGAGTTCCTTCTGTACTGGCACAGAAGGCACTGTCACCGATATTACTGAAAACTAAAAATGGTTACAGCCTTCTAACAAGGAGAAGGGTATTTTGTGAGAAGAGCCGTGGTTCTTGGGAGTGAGAGTGAGTCTATTTTAGTGGTAGTTGGAGGGTAGTGTTATAGCTGTTGTGACATAACTGCCAAAGCTGTGTCCCTCTTCAGTAAACTTAAATGTGTTTTGTTCCTGCCTAATAGACTATAGTACTTTAAAAAATGACTGTAGAAAACCAGGCTAAGCGGAGCCCTCGGTGCTCAACCGGAGAAGAATCACAACACCCTCTGCTGGTATGAGTGGCAGCTCCTTCCTCTTCTCCTCAAGGACATGCCTGGCGGATATCCTCGAAGTAGTAAAAGGCAGTTCTGAAGTGCAGTGCTGGCTCCTCTTGATTGAACTGAGGTTATTTTAACTCATCTAAATTTTTTTTTTCCTGTGGAAACTTCATAGTTTCATCTGATCAATAACACTACTGCTAAAACGGATGGGGAGCAGGCGGTGATGGTTTTTCTCCGCTTCCATGTGTGGGAATCCATGTTACTTTCTGGGCGTCTAGAAGCTAACTCTTGTTGCCAGACTGAAGCTGGAGGTTCTGTGTGCAAATATGCTTCTGAAGACAGCGTCCATCCCTTCGATGTGCTGATAGTTGCCAAATCCACTGGGTAAACTTGTGGTTTCATAGAGTAACCGTGTGTTCCTGGGGCCTTTCCTAGAGCTTATCTCTACGTGCTTGCTCAAGTTTTTAGAAAGCCTCTGTGCCACTTGTCAGATGATGAGCAGTCAAAAGCAGGCAGGCTGGCAGATTAATTAATTTATTTTTGTCTCCCCAGTGCGTACAGTCGTGCTCTCAAACTCTTGATAGGCCTGTCACATATTAATATCCACTCCTCTGCTGCCTCCTTGGCTCAGGGTGACCAAGGAGGAAATTGCAGGTTAAGATGGGGAGTGGACAGCTTTTTAATTACTTCTTATAAAATGCACCCGATGCCTGCCAAAGTTACCCACTGCATGTTCCTGACCCTCCTCCTCCTCCTCTTACCTGCCTTGCCTTAACATGCAACAGATAGTGGTAGGTGCTGCCAGTTTCACTTGGGAGAATCATTTTCACCCACAGTATATTTATTTTACAGCAGGGCTGGGACTGTATGGTGCTGACCTCCCCTCTCTCCTGCCTGCAGCCTGAGGAGGACGAGGGAGCCTTCAGAGAGCCAGGGTCTGTCACTGCAGTGCTTGGACACAGAGCCCAGCACTGCTCGGGAACATAGTAGTTTAAGCTGGAGCAGGGGGCAGAGGGATGGGGATGGCTGGATGGATGTTTGGAATTAATAACAGCACCATTCCCAGTAAATGGATGCTTACATAATGGTTGCTTATGAAAGAATGCTGCTGGTTGAGCTGAGCTCCTCTCTCTCTGGCTTACGAAAGTATCCCTTCAGCGTGCTGGTGATGCTCTGCCTCCTGCATGAGAAGGGTTAAGAGGAGACAACATCCTGTCAAAGACCTTGTTTTTAATTTTGCCTCTCACACTGGCACAGATCCGGCTAAGAGCAGCCCAGATTAGTTCGGAAAACCTTTGAAGAGATTTAAGATGTCCTTCAGCCAGTTTGAAGGTTTTTGTCTTGCAAATCCAGTACAAGGGCGCCTGCAGGCATCTCGACCCTTGCTGTGCTGCTGATGTAGCTCAAGGTCACACCAACCCGCCCTGTGACATTCAGCAGCACACACACACACAAAATTATGCAGGTGAAACTGCTTCAGCATTCAGCCAACCAACAACTTCCTCAGTTTCTCACTAAAGGAAGAAGTGTGTATTTTTTTTTTCCTTTCCTTTTTTTTCTTTTTTTTTTCCTTTTTTTTTTTTGGCTTCATAGATTTTTTTGCTGCAGGAAATAATCCAGGATTTCTGGTGTGTGTGATGACAAGGTCATTTCTTAATTAGAACACATGTAAAGAACAAAGCTAAATGGCTTCAAAACAGCTTTGTAGTTGATGGAGAGGATTTAAATTATTTAAAGAGATAGTCACCCAAGTATGATGGAAACTGAATTCTAAACACATTAACTCTTTCAGTACTCTAAAGTTTCCATATGCTACTCAAAAGAAAATGTCAAAACTTGATGAACATTATTGCTGGTGCTGCTAAATGAACATTTTTACAGCCATTTATAGTTAGCATTGTATTATGCTTTCTCTTATCAGAGTTATGAAAGCAAGTTTGGGGTTTTGGTTTGTGTGGTTTTGGGGGGTTTTTGTTTGATTTTGGTTTGGCTTTTTTCGACAGTGAAATATTCCGTGCTGGCTAGAGAGCAAGAGCTAACTATAGGAAATTGCATCTTGGAGATCAGTGACTTAATTTTTACCACATTTCATATTTTGGTGAATGTATTAGTGTAAGTATAAATGTGTGTGAGTACACGTGTGAATTACAACGCGAGCATACAGGTATTACTGCTGCTGGGAGAAATCTGGACTGCTGTCCTCAGCACTCAATGTTGGTTGCAAGGTATAAGAATATAAAGAAGGCTGGTTTGAGATTAGGGAATGGGAAATGAAAGGAGAGAATTGACAAGATAAATGGCAGCTTCCTTCACTTTGAAATTACTGTGAGCTGGCTGGAGAAAGGAGGTGGCATCTCAGAATATGAATTTTGTTCCTCACAGTTGTTTGTTTCTTAGACTCAAAGCACCTAAATATAGAGGCATTGGTTCAGCTGTTTCAACCCTGGTTTGAGGTGGTTGTATGTTAATGATCCATCATCATACCCTTATCCTATTCCTTTTTTTTCTTATTCTGTTTTCTAGACTTCTTGTTCTGTAAATACCTGGGGGCTAGTAAGCTGACCACCCTTCTGTGGATACCTTGGGGAGGGCAGAGCCCAAGGGTCCCACGGCCATCACTTGCCCCCAGTTCAGCTCCCGCTATGCAAAGGGCTGACCCAACACACCAGAGAAGAACTCGCTGGATTTCCTGTGATCTGTGGAACCTGCCTTTGGGTACCAGCACCCAGTAACTTTCCAGGTTGGCTGCTTAAGAAAATAGTAAGGGCGAAAAAACATTTGGAAATTGTTCGCCCAGGGGAAAAAAAGGGCAAAAAAGCTCACTGAATGAAAACTTTGCTGGCAAACAGGGCTGTATGTGTGTTTAAACATGCTACTGCATGATGCATCAGGGAGCTGAAATGTGACGAAGTCAGTCTTCCTGCTGTAGGCAAAAGTCTAGCACTTAACTCAGATTTAAGTGTTTCAAGTGTAAATGGCATAAAATGTACTGAGGGTTTATAACTTGTTTTGGTTCTTGTTTTGTTTGTGTTTTCTGGGTGAATCATGTTCAGATGGAACATGAGGCGCAGCAAATGTCAAATGTTGGACTGAAATGGAGTATGCTTACTAGAGAGATCTTGTGCTGGCTCTGAGGACCTCCTTCTGAGAAAGGAGGAAGCTGCCTTTGCCAGGATAAAGAGGGAAGATCAGGTGCTACAACTGCTTTCCTCTTTGAGTTGCGTTATTTTCCTTTCCCTGGTGCTGTGTGGCTCGGAAAGGGCTCGTGAGAAGAAAACAATGGAGTAAAGCACACTCCACGCAAGAAAGATGGATAGGATGGAACTGATGTGCTCTGTGAAATCTGCATGTTGTGCCCTTGCCTGGGGTGTGCCATGCCCTTAGTATTATGGGAGACCTAAGCTCACCTGCTAGTAATTTCTAATTTACTGTCCTAATTCATCGATTTGTTATCACTAATTGTACTTCATTTACTTCTGTGTAGTTTCCAGTACCTAAAGGGTTGAAAGGTTGCTGTAATTGGCACCCGCAGCTGCTCTTTCTTTTGACAGGGGATAATTTTGCAGCCTATGCTTTGTGTGACAGCTGCCTAATTGGGCATTCTCCCCTTGTAGCAAGCCTGCCTCCTCCAGCCTCCCTGCTGACAAATGGTGGTGGATTATAGATGAGGACACGCTGACCCGTTCGACCTTGCTGAGACAGCGGGGAGGGGCCTCCTGCTACTTGAGGGAAGCTTTGGGTCATTTAAAGGACAAGGTCATGAGCCAGGTGGGGAAATGACATGATATCGCATGACAATAGCCCGGTGACATGGTCAGCGTGTCAAGGACAAACTCATCAGTATTGATTAACGCTGCTTTTTCCTGGTGTCTCTGCGAACCCACTGGTACTTCAAAAGTATTTTGCTGATTTGCTCTAGGTGGAGTGCTAAATGTTATTTTGGGGGTTATTTGGGGGAGTATTTGTGCAGTGTTTTCTGCTCAATACAGAACACATGCAAAAGCAGTGTTGCTAAACACCCACACCCCCCTCTCCCCCCATGTCCCCCCCCCCCCCCAATAATAACTTACAGGGTTCATCTCAGTGCTTTGGGAAAATTTATATCTGCATGTACAGTAAGGCAAATGCCATGAAGGCTGCATGACAGGGCAGAACTTGAGGGGCAAAAATATCCCTGCTTTTAAATTTCAGTATTTCACTTCTCACTGCTATGTGAAATGAACGTGTATGAACCTTTACGAAAACACATGTGTTCACGTACATACAGCTGTCTGGAATGTGGGAGAAGTGTTTAAATAGAGAGAACCAAAGAGAAAAGTTAAATATAAGTTGAACGTTGAAAGAAAGTCTTACATTAGCTCAGGGGCGATACAGTTAAGATAATGCCTTGTCTATTTTGAGAACTAATGCAATACCCAGCTATGCCAGGCAATAAAAACCTGCTAAGTGGGTATTCAAAAATGTTGTGAATACAAGTGATGATATTTTGAGAGCATCTTCATGCTGCATTTCTATGCTAATAGACTTCAAGGTAAATGAGCAGCTTGTTTGACATTTCCTATGTTAGACAATAATAAAATGCTTTCTTCTGGAGTAATTAGACTTGATAGATTGATTATGTTAAGAGGTAAAGATAAATATAATCACAAAGAAAACTCTCTTGGAGGGAGTTATTGCCTGTTTTCTGAACTTTTAACATTGTCATTCTTGTTTAGCCAGTGCCTGGTGGCGTGTCTTGCGCACATATGTGTACACACGCTCTCACACACGTCTGCACACACATATGCACCCACATACAGACACGCGCAGCATGCAGTGAGTTTCTGAAACAGCCTGTGAAGAGGGGTGTTCACTCAGGAGCACGGTTCCTGTTTCTGTGAGATCTGATTTGTTGTTGGTAGCTGTTGTGTCTGAACCTCGTCACTTCATCAGGATGTAATTTTACTCCCCTGAGGTAAAAAGCAGTCAGTGGTAAAGTGTGATAAATTAGTGTTCTCAAGTAGATGCGCGTGCGTGTGTGTGTGTTTAATTCTGACCTTGCTGTGCATGTGTTTAGCTGCTCTCGGTGCCCGAGTCAAGCCTGGTGGAGGTTTAATCCTGTGCCCTTGTACATGTATACTTGATTAGTAGTTGTGGTTCTCTCAGCAGAAGACATTTCTGCCCTCCTCCTTGTATTGGTCGGGACCCAGGCACTGGGGAGTCAAGTCGAAGGAGAAAGAAAAGAGATTTTGCATTAGTATTCTATGAAAGCCTTACTGTCTGCAGAACAAATTGATTGCTACAGTGTACCTGTGCTTGGCACCACTGCTGTGAAAGAAAGGTATGGTTGTAATCTGTTTTATTATATTACATATTGTGACACTCCAGGAATGTTTAACATTGGGCTCTTCGATGGCACATGCTAGAGGTCTAAGTAAAGAAAAATGTGAATGAATGAATGAATGAATGAGAAGTATGTGAGGCTGTCATATCAGCAGCTTTGTTTACTACAACAAACTAAGTAGCCCCTGCTAATGAGACTAAATTTATGTGCCAATGGCAATGTAAGGAGATGATTAACTGAATTTTCTGTATTGTATTCAGGTACTCACATCTGTGTCAGTAGTTGCTACATACCTACAGAGATAAAATTCTAATTAACATTTTAAGGGGGCTTTGCTTCAGCTTTCAGCAAGATCGTAGGTGTTAAATAGATGGATAGAACATGGATGTGTTTGCCTCTTTAAATGAAAATGTGAGGGGTTTTCCTAGGTTTTAATCTGCTGCACTGGTCTTACATGGAGGGTGGAGGGGGGGTGAGGAAAGGTATGAAAATATGCGAATCTTAGATGTGCTGCTGTGATAAACGGAACAAGAACAAAGCTGAGGAAAAGTCTTGCAGAATTTGAACCTTCAACTCACCATCTCTTTCTCTCTCCCCCTCCCCCCTACAGTGTAAATGTGCACCCATGTTTTAATGAGAAAGCTATAGTGCTCTTCATTTCCTTAACTCAGTTGCAGGCTTTACACGGTTGGTTCTCTGGTTTTACAGATGCTCAGCTGATGTCAGTTGTGTGTTGATGGGAAGTATGAAGCACTCCATTAATAGAATTCAGACTGTTTCACAGAGATCTGTGCTTACTGCTTCTTTCTTGGCATCACTGAAGTTTTGTTGGTGATTATTTGGGTGTTTGCTTGTGGTCACTCCAAAACATCTGAAGTATCTGCTCTTGTTGTGTAGATATTCCTGACTAATTAAGTTTAGGACAGGTGGCAGACTCCTGGGCATTTAAATCTGCATGTAAACTTAATCTAGTAATGTGATGAGAAAATGAAAATCCATCTTTCCTGGTGTGTTATCACCATGCACAAGCCTCAGAGGTATTTGCAAAATCCTCTCTCTACTCTTTGTCCTGGCAGGTGACAAGTAAACAAGTTGCTTTAAGGAAATGAGGGACTTGGAAAACGCTGTATGTGGAGGAGCAGTCATGCACTAGAATAGTTACTTCTGTCATATGGCCTTGCTGACTTAAGATTAACACTTCATAG
The DNA here is from genome assembly GCA_017639245.1 of Myiopsitta monachus. Taxonomy (NCBI): domain Eukaryota; kingdom Metazoa; phylum Chordata; class Aves; order Psittaciformes; family Psittacidae; genus Myiopsitta; species Myiopsitta monachus. The sequence continues at coordinate 5,878,231 of CM029927.1, forward strand.
ATGTGCAGTATATTTATATGAGTGTACCCTTGAGCTTACATTTTACACCTTGCAAAGAGTGTGAATACAGTCTTATGCATGCAAGTCGTTGATCTTCAAGATCCTTCGACAGCTAAGAAAATTTCGAAGAACCCTGGATAGGGAAGCTCTGTGATGTGACTGTACTCAAATGATGATGTCTTTAATTATAAATAATTAGACATATCTTACTTATTCAAGGCAAATATTTAGTGAGCAAGCTGTTCTTCCCCCTGGCTTCTCTTTTTTTGGTTTTTGTTTCTTTTTTTCAAATATAAACACATGTTGTCATGATAAAAGTTGGTAAAAACAGTTGCACAATTTACACAGCAGATCACAAGATCAAGGGAGTACCATGTTTAACAAGATTTGGGAAGTCAACTGCAGTAATACTGCAGAAATGGTTAAATCTTATCTTACATTCTGTATTGGCCTTTTTTAGATTTTAACTAGTTAGTGACAGGTGTTCGAGCTCTGAAGAAGGTGTTAGATAAATAGAGGGCAGTACTCCATTTCAATGCAGTTAACTTTTGTTCATAAATAATTCAACCTGTGACTTTAAATAAATGATTAGAGGAAAAGAAAACGACATGTGATTAAATCCAAGTCCTTGGAAACATTTTACTAGTCAAGACTGCTGTGGCTGCTTTGAGACTTCTTATAATTCCTCTTTTGAGTAGAGCCAGTCCTGGGAGTTGTGGGGGTTTTGGTTTATTTTGTTTTCATCAGTTATTAGTGTCTCAGTGGAGATATGAGGTATACTCTTTACTCTTTAGATCATAGTTAATAAGAGGACTGATGAGTGTGTGGTTTTGATACCTCAGTTTTCCTAGTGCCATCAGCTGTGATTTTTACCTGGGTTTTGTTTGGTGGGGTTTTTTTGTTCTTGTTGTTTGGGTTTTTTACAAAAAATAGAAGGATGTTTGCAGAATTAAAGCTTTTATTGCCAACTTGACTGAATGAACAGGTACTGAATCTTCAGGTAACACTAAAATCTTCATGAGAAATTTGGAATACAGCTTGGCCTGGGCTGGAGTGAGCTATTATATCTGGGGGAGGGGGAAACCCCTCAGGCCCTTCCCACCCAACCCCCCTCCCCCCCAAAAAAACCCCACCAAAGCCACCAAATAAAATTAATCAGATTTAAAATACATTCTTACGATTCATTGGTGGCAGGCAGTTGATTCCAGCATGTAACGTCACCTTTCATCTGGAAATACTGAAGTTTAAATAAGGGTTGGTGCTGGAGCGTATCCTCAGTTTGGGCAGATGTTAGAGGCGAATTCCAGTTTAGGTGTGTCTTTGAAATGTACCTGTTCCCGGCTTCAGATTGTGAAATGCCTGCTTGGAATCTCCACCCCCTTTCCTTCTGTTACCATGCTTTACCATAGTAAGAAAAGAGGAAATGGAGGTGTTGCATAACTTCTCTAAGTAAACAGATTTTTTGTGCAGATAGATACTGAAGGCAGCCTTAACCAGTGCTGCAGCCTCCAGGTTCCTGCTAATGCTAAAGGCAGTTGTGTAATTAATGGCCTTGTGTACTGAACTGAGACTGCTTTGAAACCTCTGGAGGGAAATACTTTGTCTATTATGTTGGTTAACTTTCCCTGAAAATTAAAATTGTTGCTGATACTCCACTGGGGTGGTGGGGGAGGATTTTACAAGGCCTGATAAATAAGCTCTGACATCTTTTTCCCGACCACTGGCCAAAGCATCTGCAGCAGAGGAATCAAACTAAATGATTAAAATGGAGCCATTAGTAAAAATGAAATTAGTCTTACTTGAGGGGGTGAGCATGGTAAGACAAGGGAGTGGAAAGCTGCATTTAGAAGTTTTTGTGTGGTTTTAAGATGTTTTCATTGTAAAATTGTAGAAAGAATTGGGACCTGGTTTTGGTACTTGGCACAATTGTAGTCATGGTAAATGAACTAAAGTAGACAAGATTATTAATCTTTATTTCATGTATTCTGAAGCCATTTGAAAAACCTGGGGTGTATTAAAAGTTTCAAACAGCTTTTTTTCTTTGTTTCTACAAACCAAAGATTTCTACAGAATCAGCATCAACCATAATGGCAGTGACTACTAGCAACTACAAGATCTGAGGTATTTCCCCTCCTCCCAGATTTACAGTTTTTATAAAGCCAATTTTTGTCAGCCACTTGATCTGTTTTCTCTCATTCTGGGAAAGAGTACACGTGCCAGGCATCGGCAAGAACAAATTAATAAGAACTAAGTTAGTTATTGAGTTTGGTCAATTTGGAAACTTGGCGCTTCATAAGCTGAAATTGGGACAAGAGGAAATGGCCTCAAGCTGTGGCAGGGGAGGCTTAGACTGGATATTAAGAAATATTTCTTCACCGAGAGGGTGGTCAGTGCATTGGAACAGGCTTCCCAGGAATGTTGGGGAATCACCATCCCTGGAAGTGTTCAAAAACCATGTAGATGAAGCCCTTAGTGATGGGGTTTAGGGGTGGACTTGGCAGTCCTAGTGTAAAAGCTGGTTTTGATCTTAAAGGTCTCTTCTAACCTAGTTGATCCTAGGAATTTTGAGTTTGCAGGAACTGATCAGACAAAATGCTAATATTGACTGCTAAAGTATGAGTATCCCTCCTGTGCTTTTTGGCTTTCTAAACGGGAGGCAAACTTATTTCTGCAGACTTAGTTCTAGTTACTGGTGCAACTTGAAGAGTATGCCCAGTCAGGCTTCATGTAATCCAGGGTTCCAGAGCCTGGGGAAGCGCAAAGCATTTCAACACACATGAAGGAAAAAAAAAAAAGCCATCTGTGTCAATTGATTAGCCACTGCAGTGTCAGTCACCTTTCCTTCACAGATCTACCTCTAGTATGGACTGCTGGAGTCTTGTTTATACACTGGTGTACCTATGGATGAATGTGCACCATTTCCTAGTCCATCCAAGCAATCCAATGCTGTGAATGTATTGCAGCTGAATTAGACTGGTAAAAAGCAGGTTTTGACAGCTTTCTTAAAGCAAATAAAAAAAAATGGACCTGTTTGGAAAGGTTGTGTGCACGTTTATGCATGCTTCAGTATGAGAGATCCTTGTTTTAGAATAGAAAGGACTTTGTTGTTCTTGGTTAGGAAAGAGAGTGAAAGTGGGCAGTGGATCAGAAGAGCCACTCCTGCAAAACTCTGCTGCTGCTGCTGTGCAATGGTCCTTCCATCTCCAATGAACAAAATAGTACTTGCCCAGCACATTGCAACTGTTTCAGCAGGTCAGATCTCTTGAGAAGTAGTAGAAGTTTGTGGAATTATGGTTTTGATCCTAATGCTATAATTCATCTTTTCAGTTCAATGCTGACACAGTTGTTTTCTCAGACAGAATTTCATTTCAGTAGGTATAGTGGAAAACCTGTACTGACTGTAGTTGACTGACACATATCTCCCCCTAAAGGGGATGGCAGTGCTGATATTTTTTCTTATCTTGGAAAACAGAAGCATTTACTGTGTGTGCAAGTCCTTTTCCTTTAGGTAAGCCCCATTGTTTCCTCAAGTTCAGTGTACTCAGTTTTTTGTTTCAGCAGTGGGGTGCAGGAGGGATGGGACACCACCAGCAAATGGTAAAGAGAGAATATCTTGTAATTAAAAGGCTAAATGAGATTTAGAAAATCTTTCTTTCTTTGCTATGGGTGTTGACTTCATGTAACTGTGGGCAAGTTGTGTAATCTTCCTTGTATACACTGTTCCTCATGTGTAAAGTGGGAATATTTCAAGGGACTGCTGTGATATGTTCGTTGATGTTTGTAAAGTGCGCTGTTTTGTCCATAGGTCAAATAACTTTTTTCTTTCAGTTTTGACAGTGCCCAGTAGCCTTCAACATGGTTTAGACCCGCACAGTGCATGTAATGAGAGGTCTTGGTGAACAATAGAGGAGTGAAATTACTATGATCAGTCTGTAAAGAGCGGCAGCCATCTAACATCAGATACTTAGATGTCAGATTGAAATAGGTCTTTGGTAACTAAAATGCCTCTTATTGCCATTAATTTGTTTGTGAGTGAGGGTTTTTGTGACCTCAGTTTATGTATAAGTAACATGGAAATGAATTCTGAGGTTCATTCAAGTCCGAAATAGTTTGGTATTTTCTTTTCCAGATTCACGTAGTGGATGAAAGTCTATGAAAATCCCTTCTATGGTTAGTAATGTTGCATACTGTCTGCAGCTTGGCAGTGGAGTACATCAAGGGTTATTTTTTTATATTACGGAGTTTTACAATGATGGTTGTATGTTGTGATTTGGAGAAAACTTCAGGGACAAACTCGCCAACAACGTTTTCAAGTTGACAAGCAGGTATTCTTTATCGCAGCGCCGGGGGACACGGGGGATAGCTCCACCTAATGTGTGTCTCCGTATTGCCGCACAGGCCATCCTTATATAGTCACTTGGGCATACGTACATATTCATGAGGCTACACATGAATTACATCATTTTCCAGACAGTTTCCCGGATACATACAAAAATGTGGTGGTGGTCTTTGAGAGCCGCTTACTTCTTCCAACAATCTTCATAACTGCTGGCAGTCTTTGAAGCACCAGCTTCATTAACATTACAGACATAGCAATCATCCTGTCCTTCTACCTATCAGTTAGTTTAGCTGTACCCGTCCTGGACATCTGCTAGGTCCAGATACTCCCCATCCTCAGGTCCTGTTTTTCTATTGTTTTTCTTGCATTTTTTGTACTAAGGTCCTAAGGACCTAAAACTATGTCAACTACCTTCAAGCACCTCAGTTGTTTTCCATTACAAAGCCATCAAACTTAAAGTTACTTAGAACTGATTACATTTGGTGCCTCCTTGTCTCAGTTGCATCAAAGAAGGGAAGAATGCTTGGTCAACTTCAGACACTTCTCAGCTTTTCTATCTGTGACTGTCATTTTAACAAAGAAAATAATTTCATGGAAGGGTAGTTTAGATGCATGTTCTGTGTAATTTGCAGGTATGGGCTCTTGCATGTAGTTGCAAGCTGGCAGTACAGTCAATGGAGGAAAAAGTCTCTTATGAACAGTTCCCTGCTCCGAAGAGCATTTCTTCTGTTCTCAATGATTTATGGGGTCACGACATGGAAGGTTTTTGTGGCATTCAGCTGGTCATGATGGAGTGCAAACCAATTTGAAATTTAAAATGGCTGGATGAACTTTACTATGCAAAAATTAAGCTTGTAATCAAACCTGCCAGTCAAACAAAGAGAAAAGTTTAATTTAAACAAGAGTGGTTTTCATGTCAGTACCTACGGCAGGAAAGGTTTTGCTAACATCCCTATCAAATACTCTGGGGTTTTGGATACACATTAGGAAAACTATCATAAATACTACTGCCTTTCTCATGATTAGTATCTGTGTGGAACATGGATCATGCTTGCTCTTGGAAAATACCCACTTATATCAAAGTAATTAAAGGTAAGCACAAAAATTCATGGAAAACTTGAGAAAGGTACTTCCAGTAACATATTATGTTCAGATGGATTAGCAAAGAGGAAACTGTTGTTGTTCCATGTTCTTTAGAGTCATTTGTGTCTTACCAGGCAGCTGACAAAAATAATTTACATTCAGTGCACACTTTGCTTCTCATATGTAGAAGTTAAGTACAAGAATAGTTTAGTGTATTAATTTTCATTTTGGAATCTTACTCCCAATCCCCCTATATAAGTGGAGCTTTTGCTCTGATTTTTCTCTTTACCTCCCCCCACCACTTTCTCTACAATAGATTACAGAGTCAGGATGTCTCAGCTCTTGCAGTCCTCCCACTTGTTCCACTGGTCAAGATCACAGTAAAAATAATCTAAATTCATGAAGACTTTTACTTCCTGTCCATGTGCATTGTAAAATGTTTATTGCAGTGCAGTGGAACTACTTCCTACAATGGTGGAGAAAAACAGCTGATGTTTTAGGAACCATGCTACCTGAAATTTCATCTCTGGCTTTATATCTTAATGAAGCAAGTTGCTTATATCCTTTTACAGTTAGTGCTATCCTACATCATCTTGTTTCTGCTGCTCTTTTACATGCATTTTGGGACTTTATGCTTGTGAGACAGTGTCCCAGGCAGCTTGGATAGCCTCACTGTCTTCACCTGCCGTTGATGCTTTTCTACCTTATACCTACCTTTCCCCCTACAACTCTTCCTTTTCACTTAGTTATCCCTGTATCTTGTTTTAGCTTGCAAGCACTTTGGGGTCTTAGTGTAGAATTTACGGGAATATAAAATGTTTTACAATAGTAATTATGCTAGTGTGTTTCCCAGCAAATGTCAATCACAGACAGACTTGATCTCGTAAACATGGCAGCATATAGAGAAGGTGAGTGGAATTTGCATCATGGTAGGTTATTCTTGGTAAGCCAAACAGTTCACCTTCAGAAGTGCTACAAGCAAGCTTTGGGTTATGTGATTTTAATAGCGAAGATACAAAAGGGACTTCAGAAGGAAGGGTTAAGTTTTATGTGCAATAAAACTGAAATCAGAGGTTGACCTAGTGAATCAAATCCCTCTGATTTGAGGAATAGAAGGAGAAATTATCTTTCAAAAAGAAGACAATTTGCAGAATTTAAGTCTGCTGTTTGGGCTCAGAAGGTAATTTCATTAAGGCAACTGAGATACAAAAATCCTCCTTTGTTCCATTGAAAGAGGTCTTACGTTTAGCTGGTAACTGACATGGGTACTCTCTCTGCCTTCATCTTCCTCCTCAAAAGTTTGCTTGTTCGTGTTGTGTTTGGTACCATTTGCTGTCATAATTAAAAATAAACAAACATCACTGTAAGAAGACTTTCTCCTAGGAGCAGTATCTCCTTTCCTTCTCTGGTCATTTTTCCATCTGTGCCCTCTGCAGCTATAGCAGATAGTCCTGGGCTAGGGATATTGTCATTGTACCAGCCAGGGAAAGGAGGGTGCTTTCACTAGATTTTTAATAGGAGCAGCTCAAGATAAGGGGAGCCCTTTGATGCTGTTTATCTTTCTGCAATATGTTTTATCCCTCCTGTAACCATTTCCTCATATCATTAATCTTTGTGTTCTGTTGATCTTTTAGAGCATACTGCTTTTTCTTTCCTTTTCAATCATATGTAGTAAAAGAAAGGTTTCAGGTGAAAAACGTATTATTACTGCAGTATGTATTGTTACACTGCAAAAACAATAAAGGTGTTTTTTCTTCTGTAAGAGAAGGGGAAGCAGGCTTATTCTGGAGGCCAGTTTTGCTCTAGGGCTTCATTTAATTGTTGTCCAGCTGAATTCATGTTATGTATATACTCAGTATCTCACAGGTGCAGTGTATTTATTTTAAACTTCATACAGCCTGATGAGGGAAAGGGAACAAATACTGTGGTGTGAATCTGAGAGGAAAGCCAAGCAGCATACATCATCTGTGTTTTGGCTTGTGATTTTGCAGAAAGTATTTTGGGTGGGTTTGCATTAATTTTTGCTACAGTGATTTACTGTTGGAGCAGAGGAAGAAATAGCCTCCAGAGTGCTGATGATCTTTGCCTGGGGGGAGCAGTGAAGAAGCATAATGGAATTTCCTGTGAGAGAGGTGCCTGAGTATTACAGTAAACATGAGTGTTTGTGAAAACAAAAGGGTTAGGAAGAAGGACACAGTAAGTGGGTTGGCTGTGTGGATAGAAATAAAGTTATTAATGTCTGTAGAACTCTGAGAAATTTTAGATTGAATCTAGAGCAAGAGAAAAACAATTGAAAAGTTGAAGTGAGGGGTTATATGGTCAGAGTGTCTTGAGGGGAAAGGATTACACTAACAGCTGTGTTTTGTGCAGTGTGGAAGGATTGCTGATGTCCGTAATGTTACAGAAGTGTGGTTGTAGAGGTAGGGAGCTGAGAGAAGACTAGAGTAACTTCAGGATAACAGTGGGAGAAGATGAGTAAGATTTTAGAGGAGGATGCAGTATCAAAGGTGTGTGCTGTTTGCTTGGTTGTTGTTTGTTTTTCTTTATTGAAGTCATTATGGTAAATGGATAGTAGGGAGTGTCAGCATAAAGGTAATCTGATAACTCTTTCTGACAAAGTGGATAGCATTAACAAGGTGAGGGTACCTATCCCTCTCCTGGCTGGTTACCTTTACCAGCTTGCTCAGCTCAGTTTTGCTGGTCAAGCTCTGATAGTGTCACAGACTGACCACAGATATAGCCAACTTCAGGCAAAAACTATTTTAGTCTGTTGATACCTTGTTAAGAAGCAAGATGTTCTCCCTGTCATGAGCTGATACTAAATTAACAGAATGCCATTCCTGTTACAGTAGAAATAAAATTTCTTTTCTCCATAAGCTTCTGCATTCTGATATTAATGCGTTTATTTTTGGCAGGGTGGAGTGAAAAACAGATTCGCAAAGAACCAGCATTGACAATTGAAAGGTACGAATTTCTGCCCCTGAACTTAAGAAGTTTACTAACCTGTATTTTTTTCTCACCCCAGGTGTAGAGTAGTAAGTTTATCTAATTCACACTAGCTTTGACTGTATCCCCCTTAAGAATTCTGAGTCTATTTCACATCCCCAGATAGTCTCTGATCTCCTTTTCCTAAGGTTGCTAAGTAGGATGCCAAGATAACAATCTGCTGAAAGTTTCCAGGGAAGCTGTAGACATGATCACCTACCCACCAAAACTTCTGGCCTTTTCTCAACGAATGGATTTTAAGTTGTATGCTTTTAGGTCAAGAAGTCTCTGAGAAGAGTGGGGTTTTGGTTGCTTGGTTTCAGTTGGGTTGGGTTTTTCCCCCTCCTCTGGTCTTCCTTTGTTGCCCTGTTTGATTTGAACCTTCCTGGCCAGTCTGATTCACTTCTGCATTAATTTGGTATTTGTTGTAAGATGCCGCAGGTGCATATCAGCCTGAACTGCTGTGGAATGAAATCACATCAGTGTAGTCTTTGGTGAAGTTCTTTTGGCATTGCTCACTGATGAAATTTAGCAACAAGGGTTGAACGCAAATGTTCTTTGCTAGCATTAGGACAGGATTCTTGTAAGACTCTAATAAGAGAGGAAGCAAAAGTACAGTTTAGTAAGATTACAGGCAGTCAATGAAATTTATCTTTAGGTCATTGACAATACCTTACTATATATTGATTCAATATATAGAAAACATGAGTTACTTATTGATGCTGGGAAATTGCTTTTCTGCATACATTAAGGAAAGGTGGCTTTATATAATACAAAGGACAGGGGCTGTGACCTCTTAGCCATGCTCAAGTCTCTACCATGAAGCTGGAAATAATACCTAGCCTGATCAGCTGAATCAATAGGGTTGTAGCTGTGGAAAATAACTATTGTACGGGGTACTATGTGGTACATAGTTTAAGCTATTTTGGTGGATTTTCACGTGTTCATTTGCTAGATTCACAAATCTTTTGTTTCATGATAATTCCCCCCCCCCCCCCCCAAATTTATCAGTAGACATTAAGGGAACAGATTAAAACTGTAATTGCAACTTTGAAATATTTCTGTAAGTGTCATGTCACATCTGTCCTGTCCTGTCTGTCCCTCCGTTCCCGCAAAGCTGAGGCAAGATTTACAGAGGTAAATTTACCGCCTACCTCCCACTGCTTTTCATTGTTACCACCAGCCAATTTTGCTAGATGAAGAATCAGTGTCAGACTTCCAGCATGTGGGAAACCAGATCACCCACTATAGCTGGTGTGTGTTGAACACCTTGAGGATTGGGAAAGCTGGGTTAACTGATCTCACACCTCTTGTTTGAAAAAGGAAATGCTGTGCTGTGTGAATAATAGAAGAATATTCAAATTTTGGATGTGAACCAGTTTGCTTTTAATTGTCATGATGCTTAAACTGGTGATGTATTGCCGGTTTTCAGTATAGTAGATGTCCACCTATCATGTGCCTAATTCGGCAACCTTAATATATGTTGCGTCAGTTAGGTGCCTGTCTCATACACAAACCTGAGCATATGCAAAATAATGTGTCATTATTTCGTTATCCTATTAAAATCCACAGACCTACTTATTAGGGAAAATAAGTATAAAGTACAAAGTTCAAGGACTTACTACTAAATTATTCATTGATATGATATTTTAACATTTTTAAAAATTTGATTTAGGATTTCACGTACGTAAGTATAACCACAAACAATATAATTTCTTTTCCTTTAAAGTACCTTTACAGGATTGGGCATTGGCAGGCATCCAGCTTCAAGATAATCCGTTGTTGTGGACTGCTTGACTACTAAATTGACCAGAATACTCTCTTTGTGCTAGCTGTCATGCTTATTTTTGTTGCTATATTGGCTAGTCATTTATTGCAGTTTGTCATTAGCACCTCTTAAAAGACAGCACACTTGAAATGGTTTACCTTAGTATCTCTGTGCAGAAAGCTGTTTAAGAGGCAGGGACAAAGAGAAATGGAATGGAAGAGAATTGGGTAAGAGACCAAAACCCTGGGGCATCCCTGCTGCCTGAAAAGTGGGGGATTTGATTAAAAATTCAGAACTAGCAGAAACCCCCTGCTCTTGCAGGTTATGTGTATAAAGGGTGTCAGCATGTATTTAATAGAAAAAAAAGAAATGGGGGGGGGGGGGTTGAAAGAAACAGAAACATTACCAAAAAAAAACAAACCCCAAACCAAAACTCGACCACCACCCACCTAACTGCTGCTGACTTTTTTTGGTAGAGGGTTGGTTATGCTGATTAAAGAGTTTTTCATAGTATAAGCATGCGAGAAGACCTAAAATGGTAGTGAATGAGTAGTTATTCTCTGTAATATGGTTCAATTAACGTAGAAGCTTTTTTACCTATTCCAATTTTCATGCATTAGTAAACTTAAATAAGCTATATTACTCCAAATACACTTTCTTTAGAGTCTGAAGTGTTGGATAGCTATACTGCTAATAAGCTAATGTGTTTTCTAGAATGTTTTTGGTTGCAAAATATCTTTTATATTAACATTTTTACATGTGTTTGGTTTCCAAGAGTACATTACAGATTTTTTTGTGGATGTTGAATGAATTTTTTTTGTTTGGTTTTTTTGGGGGGTTTTGATTTATTTTTTTTTCTAATCTTGAATCATAATCATTGCCTGATTTAATTTTTCTTTTATTTCTTTTCTTTTTCTGTTCCTAACACTTCACTGCAGTGAGAAGCTGTATCAGCCTTTCACAAAATGGGAAGGATAGAAATTCTGCTTGAAAGAAAACAAAGCAAAACAACCACAACCCAACAACAAACCCAAACCTCCCCTTTTCTCCCATTTTGCTGAAAGGTTTTAGAAAAGGAGGGACTAAGGAAGAGTAGAATTCTGTTGCCCCAAGGTCTACAAGTTAATTCAGTGTGATGTTAAAGCAGTAACTGTTTTAAGACCTGATTCATCTCTATCAAGGCTAAAAACACCTACACTGTTGCACTGAGAAGCTTGTATCCCAGGCTTCAGGACTGATTTGTCTCTGATTCTAGTAGCTCAGGCAATACTATAGCTTAGAAAGGTGGCAATCTAATTCTTATGAAGTATGTTTTCAGAAAAGAGCCTTTCAGAAAGAGTGCTGCAAATCTAACACCCATAGAAGAATTAAATGGAGAAAAATCAGTTGAAGCACAAATATTGAAGCACAGCTGAAACAAGATGCAGAGGAGCGTGTGTGATGGCATGAAGGTTTTACTGGCAATGTCTGAGATGCCTGCATATGAGTGAGTTATGCAGGTCACCCCAAATGGGCTCCAATAAAAGCTTTAACGCAAACACAAATGCTCCTATTTATAGACATGGCTCTTTGTCTAAGTATAAACTGCTCCCAGTCATGTCTAGACTAACATCAAAGCTGTGCTGGTATTGAAAGTAGGGGCTCAGAAGTAAGAGTACAAGCCACACTATTCTGTATATTACTGTTTATTGCAGTGATCATCTAAACTTTGTGGGAGCAGTAAATCTTTGAATGTCATATGACATTATGTCACCCAAGACACTTTTTCTTCCTCTTGTTAAGCATCTGAGGGTATGTCTGGTGGTCATGACCCATAAGCTACTCTTCAGCATGTGTTTAAAACTTTGAGAATGTATCAGTGGGTGGATGGATAGATCAGTGAATAACTTTCAATGCTAACTATTTTCAGCAGCTGAGTTTTAATGAGTCTTTCAACTGTTGCTGCTGTGTTTAATCTGCTCACTTACTCAGTGTTCAGCATTAAAGAAGCTTTCTAGGAGGTAAATGTTGTCCTGATTACAGAAGAGCTTAGTTTGATTGTGTTGAGTGCAGACCTTGTGTTAAGAGTTCTTTTGGTTTTTTTTTTTAATTGAGAAATGTATGCTTTGTGCACAGATGATGAGGATAAATAAGCAATTGCTGTGCTTGGAAGTGCACATCCAAATATATAGTTGCTATGTTAAGATAAGTTACTTGGACTGCATGAAGTTATAAACTCTGGTCCTGATTCTGTAGTGCTCTTCTTACTGTCATGTCCTATATTTGTGAGTTTTCCTTTTGGACTTTTAATATATATCAAGACACCGCTGAACAGAGTGAAAAGAATGGCAAAAAGTGTCCACTGCTCCCTCTTCATTTAACATAAGGGTTCTTCTTTAATTTACTTGATACACTGCCTAACATCTCTTGTCAAAATAAATATCAGGGCAGCTGCTCTTAAAGGTAGGGAATACTTTACACCTGTAATGTACCAATGTGAAGAAAATGTAGTGTAGCGGTATTTCTGGTAAGTGTACTAAAAAAAAATATATCTAGGAGCTTTGTTCAAATGCCAACTCTTACATCAGTCCTCTTTATAATCTTTCTTGCGATCTGTGACCTTGACCTTGTGTTTGTATGTCAAGTCTATTTTAGGAATGGACAAACCAAGTTCAGTTTAATAGAATTTATACTTCAGCTTCACAAGATGCCTCAGTAAAATAGAAAAATTAAAATATTGAAATCAATTATTTTATTTCCAGTTATCTTTTCAGATCTTGACTACCTTTATCATTTATTTATTTTTAATTCTGTTGAGAAGATGCTTCTTAAAAAGGCATCTTTACCTCACCAATGAACTCTTCTAAATTCAGCACAGACGTTCTGCCTGGAGGTGGGGTTTCCTCTGTAAGAATCTCACTGGTAGCAGTGCTTTCGTTTGGCATAAGTGTGGCTTGGTACTGAAAGTAATCCCTGCTTTTTGTCCTTCTTCATGCCACTCTTGTAGTCATACATAAAACGACTGTGAAACAACCTCTGAGAAGTATCTTTGGGGTTCTTCTGATGGTGATGAGGTCCTTGGTTTGACTTGCCTTGAAGGAGCTTCCTATGGGGATGCTTTTGCCACTACTGGGAAAGGTGGCAGGCATTAGATGCTGCAGATCCGTAGACCAAAGCAAGGTTACAACTTCTGACAGCAGCTTATCAGTTGGATCGCACAAAAGTTCTTGCAGAACCATGTTTTGTGGAACCATACATTTTAAATGTGCAGCTTATGAACTAGTTTAGTTTATTATTTTATGTATTGTTTATTTTATTTGTTACTAGGATTGTTCTTCATGGTGATTTGAGATGGTATTCATTTCTAGAGATCAAGATGGAGCTTGCTAGCAGCCAGGTAGGATCTGATGTGCTGCTTGCATTCACCAGAGCTCTTGAGCACAGGCTTAATTTTAGACCTATGCTAACATGGCAGTGAAGTTGGTTGCTGTAATTGATACTTGGGCATATAGCTTTATATAGGCTTAGTGAGCTTGTTGGTTTGATGGGCGCTGTCACAGAATCATAGAATGTTTAAGGTTGGAAGGGACCTTAAAGATCATCTGTTTCCAACCCCCCTACCATGGGCAGGGACACCTCCCCCTAGACCACATTGCTCAAAGCCCTGTCCTGGCATTGAACACTTCCAGGGATGGGGCAGCCACTATGAAAGATGGCCAAAATTAGTTAATATGTATGTGTAAGTATGGAGTAATAGATTTATTTTTAATAGGTCTTTTATTTGGGGGGTACTGTTATCATATGTAGGAAATCACACATTTTCTTCAGAAATCAATTACACATCTGCAGTTTTTTGTTTTACACAGTTTTTAAATGGGTGTGATCACCTGTGTCATTTTTCTTGACATTAATGGAACAGGTGGTAACAATAATCAGCTTTTCTTGCTATTTTGCAGTTATTTCCTTCATGTAGCACTTATGAAAGATAAATATAAAACCTATTAGTAAAAGCTCTTTTCCACAACTTTGATGGTGTGTTGTTTTTCTTCTTGGAATGCTTGCCATTTTTATCAACATAAAATTTGAGAAATTACTTCAAAGTGTGTGGTGTTGTATTGAGGGGTAGTTAAACACCTCCCCTTACCAGCCATCCTCTGTTCCTACCATGGCTTTGTGACGGTGAATAAAGTTATCATCAGTTTTGAACTAAATCTGTATTTTATTTGTTCTGATTGGACTCATGGCCAAGATTGAGCTGCAGCCCAATTTCTAATGTCTGGGGGTATTATTTATTAACTAACTGATCGTCTCGATATCCATCTATATGATTTAAAGGGCTTTTAGCATTTTACTTTGGGGTTTATGTTACGTATATTTTCAGATTAACTCTGGCATAGTGGTAAGATGAGGACTTTCTGTGATATTCTTTCGATGTTGTTAGTGTCTTCTCCCCAGGTTTTGCTAAAATAGGTCCTTATGTTGTATCTTAGAATCATAGAATCAGGTGTTGAAGGCGTCCTTTCTCCAGCTACTCACCTCAGCAATTGACTGGCAATGGTCGATGATGCCCGGTTTGAATCTGCCGGCCCAGCCCCCTGTGAGTCAGCTGCTCGCCTCGGCTAAGCTGCCGGCTCCTGGGCAGGTCCTGTCGAGGCTTTGAGGCTCCCTCGGTGGGTCTCGCCGCTCTGAGTTGAGGCTGCTGGACGCTGAGCTTCCCCCCGCTCAGGTGTTGAAGGCGTCCTGTTTCGAGCTATTCACCTCAGCAGTTCAGAATCTTTAATTCCACTTGGGCTTATTGCTATTTTGGAGAGAAAAAAAGTATTTTTTTTTTATTGCAGTTGAACAATTAGAGAGAGACCTTCTTGAAATGCAGGTTTTTCTTTCCCCACTTAACTGAAATTGTGAGCCTTTTCTGTGTCCACAGCCTTTGGAAGCATCATGTGCATAAGCAGAAATCTCTCCTTATAATAGAAACTACATTGTCCTTCCCACTAAAAAAAAAAACCACAACCATCAGATAACCCCAAAACCACAAACGAAAAAAACATCATCTGGGTCTTTACGGTGGATTTATGGGGTATTACATATAATTGAATAGATCCTGTACATTTTATCTTGCTATGGAATGACTGTGTATTTGTGCTTGGTTAGCTGAAAACTGTTCTGAGGGAAAGTCTAGAAAGTGCCTCTCATTCATAACTAACCGCAAAACACTTGGTCCCAAGTGGAGCACAACTACTACTGTCAATAAAAGCTGTGTGCTACTTTTCAGTGCTTTGCAGTTTGGCCTCTATGAAACCAGTTCTTCCTTAAAACAACATAAAATGACTTATAATATGACAGATCACCTAAGATGTACAGTTATTCCAACAAATCCAAGAAAATGCACAATTTCATTGCAGTGCTGTCAAATGCCTGTGTGTTTAGATCCCTTCAGCAAGCAGAAGGTCAGAGCTGTGTGGAAATGAATTATCTGCATGCATTGATCATAACTCAAAAGCATGATTGTGCAGAAGAGGACATTGATTTCTTCACTATATATTAATCAAATGTCATTCTTGGGGAGTTGGTGTAGAGTTAAATGCATAATCAGTGATCTGGTTTTCTATCTGTTGAAGGGAACGTGAATCTGATTGTTAGTTCCCTTTTAATTGCTTATTTATGCAGCTGGCTCACAAAGATGGGAAAGGTGCATCTTTTGCCCATTGTGGTATACCTACCAGTATATTATCCACCCCTCTATCCTGAAAACAGGTCTTGGTATATATTTTTGTGCCTGTTTGGTTTTGTTTCTTGAATAAGAAGGCTCAATTAACCAAAAGCCTTTTTGCTCACTATACGCCTGAGCTTTGATCATCACGTTACCTAAGTTGAGATTTAGTGATACGTGCTATTTCTGGATTCCTGTCCTTAATGGAGATGGGGTAGGATGTTGCTTTTCTGCCTTATCATTTCATTTCTGCCCTTTTTGTCTTCAGTAGCAGATCCTTGAGCAGTGACTCATGGGGCAGGTTTACATGTCAAATACTCCATTCCTTCACAGGTGGCATGGCATTTCTAGGTTGAATATCTATTCTTTTCCATATTACAACTAGCAAAGAGTTGGCAGAGAGTGTTTCTAAGTTCATGTCTGAATGTTAGCAGATGCTGATCAAGAAATGAACTCAAATATGCCCTTTACAGTACCATTACAGAACAAAATAGATATCTTTCTGCAGTAGTATTTATAGGAACAAGTATATGTACATTCCTCTGTGCTAAAGAATTGACTGAAGTCTTCGCTAACCATTCAGTTACAGAGCTAAATTGTAAGTTATGTGAATGGGGTGGGTGTTCCACATCCAAGAGTGATTATTCTTATGATGTGCAATTCTTTTACTTGTTAGAATAACAAATACTAATTTAAGGTAGGCTGACATAAGCTTTTGTTTGAAAAGTGCCAAAACCAAAAAATGGCCGTACCATGTGACTCACCTCTGAATTTAGCAGAACTTAGCAGGAGGTTTTGAAGTGCAGGACAGTCTTGGATTAAGTTGTGTGCGGTGCTTGAGTGTACTTATAAACCTTGAGGCCTGCTTGAGGCTTTCACAAACTCAGCTTTTATGGCACTTGTGTCTGTCCCTCATTTCCACCTCCCCATTTACTTACTTCAGCTGTTTTGGGGGTTTGCTTGGTTTTGGAGTTTTTATGGGTGAGGGATTTTTTTGTTGTCCAGGTGGGTTTGTGTTTTGGGGGAGGTTTGTTCAATTTTGGTTTGGGGGGAGTGGGTTTTTGTTTGTTTGTTTGTTCTTTTTAAAATCAATTCTTTTCACAGTGTCACAGAATGGTTTGGGTTGGAAGGGTCCTTAAATATCTAGTTCCAACCCCCCCTGCCATGGGCAGGGGCAGCTTCTATATACCATATTGCTCAAAGCCCCATCTAGTGTGGCCTTGAGCACTGCCAGGAATGGGTCATCTACAACTTCTCTGAGCAACTTGTTCCAGTGACACCATCCTCACAGTAAAGAATTTCTTCCTACTATCTAAATCTAATCTAAATCTACCTTCTTTCAGTTTAAAGCCATTCCCCCTTGTCCTGTCACTGCATGGCCTTGTAAAAAGTCCTTCTCCAGCTTTCTTGTAGTCCCCCTTCAGGCACTGGAAGCTGCTCCAAGGTCTTCTCTGAGCCACCTTTTCTCCAGGCTGAACAAGCCCAACTCTCTCAGCCTGTCTTCATAGGAGAGGTGCTACAGCCCTCAAATCATCTTCATGGCCTCCTTTGTACTCACTTGAGTAGGTCCACGTCCCTCTTGTGTTAGGAGCCCCAGAGCTGGATGCAGTACCGCAGGTGGGGTCTCACGAGACTGGAGAACAGGGGCAGAATCCCCTCTCTTGACCTGCTGGGAGCACTCCTTTTGATGCAGCCCAGGATACAGTTGACTTTCTCGGTTGTGAGTGCACACTGCTGGCTCATGTTGAGCTTTACATCAACCAACACCCCCAGGTCCTTCTCCTCAGGGCTGCTCTCAGTCCATTCTTCACCCAGCCTGTATTTGTGCTTGGGATTGCCCTGACCCAAATGCAGGACCTTGCACTTGGCCTTCATGAGCTTTGTGCTGGCCCAGCTCCCAAGCATGTCAAGGTCCCTCTGGATCCTATCCCTTCCCTCCAGTGTCCCCACACAGCTTGATGTCATCGGGAAACATGCTGAGGGCACACTCAAGCCCACTGTCTGTTTCACTGACAGAGATACTGAACAGCACTGGTCCCAGTACTGACCCCTGTGGCACACCACTCATCACTGGTCTCCACTTGGACTTTGAGCCATTGACCACAACATTTTGTGTGTGATCAACCAGCAAATTCCTTGTCTACCGAGTGGTTCATCCATCAAATCCGTGCCTCTCCAGTGTAGAGACAAGGATGTTGTGCACGACAGCGTCAAATGTGTTGCACAAGTCCAGATAGATGATATCAGTTGCTCTTCCCTTATCCACCAATACTTTCTTATTTTTCCCCTCCTTACTCGTAGGCTTGTGAAGTAAGCTTCATGAGCATGAGGTGGATGTAACTTAGGCAGAAATGTCTGCCTGTGGCCTTGTGTAAGCTGCGCACTGCTTTCCTCAAGAAGTACCTGACGTGAGTTGAGTGCCGTCACTGGACGAGTCACGGCATACCAGAGCTATGTTGAAATACCCTGCTTCTTGAGGCAGGCTAACCTCCGCAGGTTCCCCTGCTGCCGGGCTGGGCTTATTCACGGTTGAGCTGTCTTGGCTCTTTCCTGTATGCCCCAGCCTGCAGTGCAGACATAGCTGTTTTTCTGAGCACCACTGCTTTTTTCTTGCTGTAGTTTGTGCTCATGCTGCCCCATCTCAGGGGGGACAGAGCTAGATGGGCATTTCTTTGTGACAGGTAAAAGCTGTGATGTGTCCAGCACTCCTCAGACTTTGGTCTTTTCCCTTGAAAATGCTTTGCCGCCGAGTTGGAGGCATTCTGACTTCCGCATTGCTCCTCGTATGGGCACAAACGTGCCTTGCTGCCTTCCCCAAAATCTCTCTGTGCACATATGAAAATCTCTCTCTGACATTTCCATGCCGTTGCTTAAGCAGACAGTGGAAATACTGTATTCCCCCTGGATACATATTACATATCCTCCCAAAGCTCCTTGTCTTTGTGAGGTGGTATTGCATGGTCTGGGTGAGTCACAGATTCCTGGACTGTAGAGAATCCCATATGAAATTTGCAGAGCCGAGGGTTACTGAGATGAGGTGTCTGAATCCCCCTTTCCACACCCCAGAAGGGATATGTAGGAACAGCCTCCCCTTCCTTATGTGCCTCTTGGGCCATGATTAACAACAACAGTAATTAGGATTTACATATACAGTCTCTTAAAAGCCAACGTCAGTGTAAATAGTCTACTGCCAGAACAGTTGGGGTTTTTTCTTCCCTACTCAGCTGTTGGTTCACTAACATTTCAGTCCAGTGGTCTGTCAAATCTTGCTCTCACAGGAAGAACTTTATATCTGCTCTGCTGTTGGTTCTGCGTTCCTGTCAATTTTATATAACAGGATTTCTCGGTTATTCTGGGTTTGCCTGCTTTCATGAAACAATAGATTTTGCAGCTCTTCGAGCTGCTGCGTCAAGTGTTACAGAATCAGTTCTCTGCAGTATTTTTCAAAATCCTACCACTCAAGCTCCTAAAATCATCAGATGATTGTGATTGGGCTGGTTTGGGTCTGTGCCTTTCTACTCAGCCCGGTTTTTTTCTCCTAATACTGAAAAAACAGCACCCCATTCTGCTGTCTAAAACATCTTTTAAGAACATGAGGTCTGCATTTGGCAGTACACAGCTTAGCAAAACCCCAGGGAGAAGGCTTTTCTGTTTGGTGTACTTGTGCAGGATTTAGCCTGGAAGCTGTGGCTGTTGCTAACCCTGGTCTTATCCAAAGGAGGTATTTTGTAGAGTGAGAGATGCTGCTGGAGAGAGGCATCAGGGCTACGCCAGCCTGGAGGGAACACCTCTACCTGGGATGATGGGGGATGCCACCTCTGTGGTGACATCGGGGCCTTAGAAGCCCCTCCAGTAATCTGGCAGCAGTGGGGCTCCTGCTGGCTTCAGCGTGGTTCGCTATGTGGCCTCTCCTCACCCAGCTGTTTAAAAGCAGTAGGCTATCCTTTCCATGCTTAAAATGTCTTTTGAAGTCAGTCAGTAGGGCTAACAAAGGGGTGAATAACATGCCAAGCTCCTGGGAAAGAAGCCTGCTTTTGCTTTCTCAAAGTGATATCTTATGATTATAGGAGAGGAGCCTGATGGTTTGTTTTGGGGTTTTTATTTTTGGGGTTTTTTTTTGGGTTTTGGGTTTTGGTTTGTCGGTTTTTTGTTTCTTTTTTTTTCCAATTAATTCATTGTAAAAAAGGTTTGTTGATTCCCAAGTTCATCTATAAGTGCAACCATGGAAGAATACACGCTTTTATTGGTGAATTTTGCTCCCCACCATCACTTTTGGTTTTGTTGGGTTGTTGTTTGGGGGGGGAGGGTGGGTGGGTGGGGATTTTGTTGTTGTTGTCTCTTAAAGTACATTTGCAAAAACCTTCAAAATGTCTTGACAATGTCTGGAATCAAAACGGTGAAGAGGTCTCAGCTGCTCCATTCATCTCAATAGATTTCTGCTGTAAAGTGGGGATTTAGCAAAGCACTTAAATACTTGATTCTGTTAACGCATATGCTTAAGTGCCATTGAAGTACCTCCACATTTGTGCAGCTCCCTCAATTGGGTACCCTGGGTTGTTGGATCAGGCCTGTTATAACCTTAGCAGAAAGAGTCAACTGAAGTGCTTCTACCAGCACCCTGAATACCTCCTTTCTGCTTGCTAAAATAAAAGCACAGATTGAGCTTAATAACAAAATAATTCTGAGCAGGTAGTCTCATTTTCCCCACTCATGTTTAGTTTGCTGCAAGATTCTGTTGCAGTTTTCAGTGCATCTAGGAAGTTTTTGGAGACCGTAATTTGATTGTGCTCTGCAGCATTTCACTGCAGGTGGCTATAAGGATGGAGAACCACTTAAAATCCTATGTTTTACGTACTTACTGGAGCTATTGAGCAACACACAGCATTTAATATGTTTATCCTCAATTATATTTCTGAAGTTTGCATCTCTTATTATTCCATCTGGGAAAACAGAGTGCAGAAAAATAAAATCAAAAGTCAGACAGCCTGTCTGCAGCACAGCAAGTAATTGGACCCCTAGATCCCAAGCTGCCACTGTAATCACTACTGCATTCCTCAAATCTGTAATAATTATAATGACTGTCAGAGCTATTGGTTGATGCGGTGGGCTGCAGCCTTTACATTTGGGAATATGCAAATGGGAAGTCAGTCAGTAAGAGGCTTTTTCTGGCTCTTCCAGTAGTTTCTAATCATTAGAACACTGAATTTGTTAAATAACTAAAGATTTTAGTTTCACAGACTAGTTTGATTTTAGCTCTACAAATTCACGTTTTGACTCACCTCAAAAATGGAACATAAAATTACTGCAGGAGTTTGATAGTCATTAAAGAACTCTGAAATACAGTTAAGGTCTGTGTGTGTGTATATATATGTTCATATATATATATATACACACCTTTCAAACTATATTAATCATTCTACCAGCATTCGTGGGTTTGGATAGCCTCTCTTTTAATAAGTCTTCATGTGGGCGATCTTCTAGCCATTGCTGTTTTCCTCAACAAAACCCTTAATGGCTTCTGTAAGTTTTTTTTCATAAGATTCTGAATTTCGACTACAGAAGACACCCTGACAGCAACAAGCTTTACGAGTTATCTTCATTAGACTGTATAGCCCTCCTGCTCAAATAATACTAGTCTAGTGTTGTTAATTTACTGTGTCTCTGTTGCATTTAATAAAGGGATTTAACTAAAAATCTTAGTCTGGGATATTGGAAAAATGTCTTGTGGATGTCATTTTACTAGTTTAAACTGTGAACTGATCTTAATTTCTTAAATGGCAGCAGCTGAGTATCTGTTTTGTTAACTAGGGAGATGCTGTTTGCTCAGTCTCCAATTAGGTTTTACAGTTGAGGTGTTTGTTAATTGAAAGTGCCCTCTAAAAAAAGTAATATTTTCAGGAGTAAAAAGCCATTGGCTCAGAGGTTATTGTGGTTTAACCTATTAGATGTGTTGATGTGTTCTCAAACATCACTATCTTTCACAGCAATAATACTTTATGGTAAGCAAAGGATATTAAGGTTTATTAGTATCATCATTCTTTTAACATCTTTGTGGTGACTAAGTATATCTAGTTTGCAATCCAAGGAAAACCCTGGACAACTGCAATAGTAGAATTAATATTCTGGACATAGACAGTTCAGTGTGCATTCTAATGTTTTCTTATCTCCCCTATTCGGCACACAGTTTCTCCTTAGGCACTTTTCAGAAGGCTGTAAGGACTGATTTCCCATGGTATGCTCCACTTGGGGAGTGTCTCCCCAGGTTACAGCATTTGTGCTTCGAGTCCTGCAGCTGCTTCAGTTCTGTCTAGGTAAACATGGCTTAATGAGCTGTGATCAGTGCCTGCTCCTGGAGGTTCTGAAAATAGCCTCTGCAAAACAAGTGCTTTATTTATTTGTTAGGATGCAGAAGTCTGGGAGAAGAGAGCTGAAGCAACAGCAGAGAGTTCATATACTGTAGTTACATGGTCAAGAAAGTATGTTATCTTTATCAATTTAGTTTGTTACAATATTGACAATAAATACAGTTTTTAGATGTAGACATTCACAGGTATTAGAGACTGATAATAGAAGCTAATTGCAGTAAGTTTTCTTCAGCCTTTACTGGGAAATAGGAGTTCTATTGATGTATGGCTTCTCCTTTCTCTTCTGCCTTATTTCTTCACGTTTTTTGTCTCCTCAGTTCAGGTAATTTCTAGAATAATAACAACAAGAACTATTATTAAGATTTCAGTGGGTCCAGGGAAATTCTTTGCTACAGTCTATATGTTTTTAAACAATGGTTGCCTTAGTGTACAGCTAAGCATTAATTTCCAAAGCTGCTTTGGTTTACGCATGACTACTTTTCAAATAGTGGAAGAAAAGCATACTCGATTCAAAACTGGCTGGAAGTGCTTAGTTAGGAGATTGCCTTCAAACGCTGAAATTTACTATGTGGTTTTCCATTGCAGATGAGATGTAACAAGGATTTGTTCTGTCTGTTTTGGGTTGAAACTCTGTAAAATCCCACCCAGAGAAGCAGAGGTTTTTGTAGGAAGATAATTTTCAATTAAATCACATTTAAATGTCAAGTTATATATTTGAAAGAGCACTGTGTCTTCTACAGGTAATTATGTAAATGATGCTTAATGTAGACATGTATTTCCGCGGGAAGTACCGAGACCCCAGCAATAGCTACTGTCTTTTCATTTGATATTTAGATAAATGGGTAGACACATTTGCACTACAACTTCATATTGCTGTTTTAAGTGGATTTGGATTTTGGTTTGTTTTTTCTGTTTGTTTGGTTAGGTTTTGTTTGGGTTTTTTTTTAATATAGCTCAGTTTTTAAAGTCTCTAAATTACTTAAAATCTAGTAAGGGATTCTTTGCAGAGGGGATTATATAGGCTATTGGCATTATGGCTACTTAGATGTTCTCCTGATTCTTACTCCTTTCAGATCTTATATATTTTTCTGACTTCTAATTGCTTATCGTTTTCAAATTAAAAAATGGCCTCTGGAAATCAATCATAAAATATTAATTTATTTTAAGGAGGCAAGGATTTCATCTGCGCACATACTTTTAAAACTTGTTAAATACAAGTTTTCAGCAGACTTTTAGTCTGTGAAAGTTAATTGCAGAGTTATAAATGTGGAAAGACACTTAGCTTTGATCATGCTGAAACTTTGTGAATTTAGAACTGAATGAGTGAAGGAGTAGGCATGTGCTGGGCAATGATCTCAATGTTGAACTGTGGTGACTGAACTGTTCATGCTGTCATTGACCAGTAATATAACTAAAACCGAAGAGATGCATCTAACATAAATGCCACTGTTGTGTTTTTTAAAACAGCTTTTTATAGCATACTGCCTCATCGAAGAAAAAAGATATGGCCTACAATTGAAAATAACAAGAGTTCAAGGAAGACCGGTTTTTTTTTTTTTTCTTTTATCATTATATGATTAATACACAGAATATGAAGCTAAAAATCCTCCGGTGAAGGGAGGATTTTAATACCAGGATTTACGTTACAACAGGAACATAAGCACTCTTTTCACCACTCCCGTCACATGATTCTTCTAATGACTTGTGGCCACTGGGAGTTGTAAAAACAACAGATTTCCTCCCTGCTGTGCTATCATGCTAGATTTTGCATTGCTAGATAGTTCTGGGAAGCAGTGACAACTTGGTTTCTACTTTCAGCAATATCATTTATGTGCCAAACAAAAATGTACTCATATATATGATGCTGCCTGTTCTGTTATTTGAATACAGATTTGTCCTAAATGTTAATTTTAGGCACACCTCTTCCCGTTAATTCTCTTTTAGGGGGATAGTCTGCATATCCTGTGTAATAGGATATTCTTACATAGTAAGAAGAAAGATTGATGCAAGTGTGAAGTATAATCCAGTGTAATTTTTGCCAAAAATTATAGAGTGCTTTAAGATTTTCCTTTCGTGTTATTCCGTAGTTTGAGCTGTAGGATAAATATATTTGATGAATTCTTGTAGTAGCTGTGCTTTTGATAATGAAACTTAATTTTTGTATAAACTTTTCTCTCAGAATTTTCTCTCACAAAGTTTTTTAAACTTGTTACCATAGACTTTTTCCAGTACGTAATTTTTCAGTTCTTCCGGAATGTGGATATTTATTGCTCTATATATGCTTAATCTCTAAGACAATATGTTTTGTTGTTTGTTTTGTGGATTTTTTTTTTAAAGAGTCTTATCCTAAATCTTCTATTTCTGTTTTTTGTTTTTGTTTTTTTGTCCACTTAGAAATTTTATGTGCTTGGTGGAGATGGAAAAAGATGAAAAACAAGCTGGCTTCCTGGAGAAAGAAGGTGGCAAAAACTTAGTAGAACTTGATTACTGTGGAACCACATTCTGAGTGCTCCTCCTGGACAACTTTCCTAAATGTTCTAAATAACAGCAGATTGATATGATTGGAAACCTGACTCATCAAACAGTATACACTGGAAGAAGCCTGCTTGGGATATGACGTTTTGTACTGTTTCTGAAAGTCTGTGAGAAAGCACTATAGACATCTACCTATTATTTCTTAACTCTACGTCTCGATTCAGCTACAGCAGAACTAGTCTTTGAAGTGAATAGAACCAGAGCCCTTTTGGAAACTTTTATTGAACATGACTCATGGAGAAGAGCTTGGCTCTGAGATGCACCAGGATTCTGTTGTTCTAACTTACCTAGAGGGATTACTAATGCATCAAGCAGCAGGAGGCTCAGGTACTGCAGTTGACAAAAAGTCTACTGGGCATAGTGGAGAGGATCAAAACTTTAAGATTTCTGGAAATATATTTCCCAGCTGTCAAAGTAATGGTCCAGTTCTTAACACAAATACATATCAGGGATCTGGCATGCTACACCTCAAAAAAGCAAGACTGTTGCAGTCTTCAGAAGACTGGAATGCAGCAAAGAGAAGGCGGTTGTCTGATTCCATTGTGGATTTAGATGGAAAAAAGGAAGCTTTGTTAGCTGGCATGGTTGAAAATGTGCCTAAAGGCAAACAGGATAGCACATTACTTGCCTCTTTGCTTCAGTCATTCAGCTCTAGGCTGCAGAGTGTTGCTCTGTCGCAGCAGATTAGGCAGAGCCTTAAGGAGCAAGGGTATTCCCTTAACCATGATTCTTTACAAGTGGAGAAAGATTTAAGGTGCTATGGTGTTGCATCCAGTCACCTGAAGACTCTGTTGAAGAAGAGCAAAGCAAAAGATCAGAAGCTGGACAGCAGCCTGCCTGATATAACAAAGAACCTGCCCAAAGAGAGATTTATAGAATCTCCTCATGCGGTGCAGAGCGGACCTAAAGTGATAAATGAGCCACTGTCGTGTGCTGCAAGATTGCAAGCTGTTGCAAGCATGGTAGAGAAACGATCTAGTCCTGCTGCTTCACCAAAGCCCAGCGTAGCATGCAGCCAGCTAGCTTTACTCCTTTCGAGTGAAGCTCACTTGCAGCAGTACTCCAGGGAACATGCTTTAAAAGCACAAAATGCAAATCAAATAGCAAGTGAGAGACTTGCAGCTATGGCCAGATTACAGGAAAGCACTCAGAAAGATATTGGCCAGTTTGGTTTAGCAAAAGGAATGACAAGCCATCTCAATGGTCAAACAGGATCATCAACCAAACCAGTATCCGGCAAAAGCAATATGGCACCATTTCAGAGTTCAGTGGGAGTCATGCATTCATCTCCCAAAACTGTGGGATACAAAAGTACTTTGGAAAGGAGTAACCTGAAAACCTCTCCCAGCAACAGTTTGCTTTTGCATCTGCTAAAAAGCCAGAATACGACCAAACACATGAAAGGGCGTGAACAGAGTGAGAGAGCCAGCAATTTTGAAGATGGCAGCACACCAACAACTATTGATGAATATTCAGACAACAATCCTAGTTTTACAGAGGATGACAGCAGTGATGATGAAAGCTCCCATTCCAACTGTCTTCCTATAGACCTTTCTTTTAAACAGAGGACAGATAAACCAGATGCAGGTCCACCTGCATCACTGGATAACCTGACTCAGTCCTTGCTTCATAACTGGGATCCAAAAGTTTCCTGTCCAGAGAACAAGGAAGACAAAGACACTCCAAAAGGTTCTAAGCTGAATCCCCATCAGAAAGTAACACTACTTCAGCTGTTACTTGGACATAAGAGTGAAGAAAAGGTTGACAAGATTACTGACCCTCAGGGACCACACAGTGCAGCTGATGTGGCAAAATTCACTGTACAGACTGGTAAAAGGACTCCAATTACTGACAGTCCCAGTGCAAGTCGAATGACTCCCTTAAGCACTCCCCCTTTGCTGGCTTCTACAAAAGCAGATTCTCCTATAAATCTCTCTCACCAATCATTAGCCATCAAGCGTGGCTCACCACCATATGCCTGCAGCATCCAGCCAGAGAGACTGGTGAATCCCGCATCTAAACATTTGATAGACCTTTCCAAAAGCAAAGAAATTCAAGGAGCTAAGCTGAGCAGGAATGATAGTCCCCAGAACTCTTCGGCATTCAGTGCCAGCAAACTGCTGCAGAACCTTGCTCAGTGTGGCATGCAGACTTCCATGTCAAGTGAAGAACAAAGAGCTAGCAAACACCTGCTAGCAGGAAACGCAGATAAACCTGTTGGCTTGATTGATAGATTGAACAGCCCTCTGCTTACAAATAAATTGGGTACGCATGAAGAAAATAACAAAATATTCAGTTGTCAGTCTGCACCTGCTGAACAAGGAATTCCGGGTTCAGAAATAGAAAATCTCCTTGAAAGGCGCACTGTCCTTCAGCTGCTTCTGGGAACTCCCATTAAAGGTAAAAGTGAAAAGAAAGAGAGGGTGCTTTTAAGAGATGAAAGTTCTCAAGAACAGACAGATAAGGCTTTGAACGAGCAAATACTGACGGTGAAAATAAAAACTGAACCGTCTGAAGAATCAAATATTCCTTATAATTCAAATGCACAACAAGTAAGAGATGGCAAGGATAACGCATTTCAAGGGTTTGTGCATTCACTGCAGAGAAATGCAGCTACTTCTCCGGCATCCAAGGAGCTGAAATCTGAGCCGATTTCACCTCAAGATTTCTCTTTTTCCAAAAACGGCCTGCTAAGTAGGTTGCTGAGGCAGAATCAAGACAGTTACCCTGCAGATGAGCTGGACAGAAGTCACCGAAACAATGAGTTGACACACCTTGAATCAAAGAGTCTTTGCACAGTACCGAAGAAGAGGAAGCTTCATGCTGAGCCTTTGGAAAGCCCATTTAAAAAGATGAAAAGTAATATGTCTGATGCTGCAAACAATCACGCTTCTCCTACCGAGGCACTGTATGGGCCTTTGCTTAACCAGCAAGAACTGAAATTCAGCAGAAGCGATGCTGAATTTAAATATACTGTAAGTCACAGTTCAAATAACGAAAGTGAAAATCGGAGTTGGTCTAGAGATAGTAAAGGCTTTAATGTGTTGAAACAGCTGCTTCTCTCAGAAAACTGTGAGAGAGATCTGTCACAACATAGGAATCACATACTAGCTGAGGGCAAGAAAAAAGGAAACAAAACCAGTGCAACAATTAATAAACCTGAATTCAGCATTTCATCAGTAAATGCATTAATGGGAAGCCCTGTGCAACAGAGCAGTTGTGTAGATCATAGAACATTTCAGTATCCTGTAACAGTAAAAAGTCCTGCCGGTTCCCCCTTCCCTGAACATTTGGGGAGTACAGTATCTAGGCTCGAGTCTGACCAGTTTAGCATGTGTCCCATACCCAGTGAAAAAGGGCCCATCAGATGGGTAATCACAGGTATGGACAAGAATGATTATGAAAAAGACTCTCCAAGACTGACCAAAACCAATCCAATATTGTACTATATGTTACAGAAAGGCGGCAACTCTGTTAGTAGCCAAGAAGCACATGACAAAGAAATTTGGAATGGACCTGCATGTACTGATAGCTCAACTCATGTTACCATCAAAGAGGAGTTGATATCTGATGCAGAACTTAAAACTCCTTTTACTAACTTAAGAAGCCCTTATAACAGCCATATAGGGAGTAAGACCACTCATCAGCATGCTGTGAATGGAGAAGTGCATGGACTTCTGGAAAAAGTGCGAACAATCAAAAAAGAGCCAGAATAAACTCCAGCCTCCTCCGTGAGTTTACAATCAGTGGTTTTGAACCTTTGTTTAAAAAAAAAAAAGAGAAATGAGTCCGAACTTGACTACTGTATAAATTGAGCATGATTTTAGAAAAGCATGGTCTAATTGAAACATCTTTTCATTTGATAAACTTTTTATTTTTCTGGTGATGTTATTTAAAATACATGTAGATAACATTTGCTTTACGGTAGATTGTCACAAGTAAAACTAGAAAGGTAATTTGTACAAGACATTTCTGTATGTATCAAATTAAGTTATGAGTACTTTTTTTGCTCAGAGTTTTATTTGGATCTGCAAGTTTTTGGCATAACATGAAGTGTAAGCGTACAGCCTAGGCGGTGGTAATGCTGCGTTTCCTCCCTCTCTGTAAAATAATCCTTATTTTTTGGAAGCCTGAGCATAGAGGTAGTATACTTTTCTTTTTTTTTTTTTCTTTTTTTGAATGTTTAATATGTTTTGTGAAATTTGAAGAATAACTTTTAAGAAAAGGAGCAGTCTGTCCAAGGTATTATCACATCATATTGGAAAATCTATGTCAGTGTTAATAAATGAAATGCACTGAAATGTGTTTTTTAGTGCTCCCAAAATTTTTATTGTTATTTTGAAGACTTGTTTGTGGTCCTGACAGAATAGTGGTGTAAAAATCTATTTTTCTTCCTTGCCCTGATCTTGATAAATGCCATCCTCCAAAGTTTTAGCCATAGTTATGAGTTACTTGTTACGATTAAAGGACTTTTCTAGGTTTTTATACGAAAGGCAGATTTTCATAGGCCATGCAAGTACTGCGTGAGTCCTTTTGTCTACACATTCCTGTCAGTTTCCTGGTTAAAAGGGGAAAGCCAAAACGCCTCTTGGTTAGTACAGTTAAGAAAGCTTAATTGCAAATATTTAGTGAGGAAAATGGTGGAAAGTTTGTGAAATGAAGTATTTAGCACCATCCTGTTTCCCCTGCCGAGCACTACTAACTGTGCTAAAGCAGCATTTCAGGCTTCCCCGCAAAGATGGAATAGGATTTTAATGAAAAATGTGTTGACCTCTTCCTACAGCCAGGGAAAAGAATCCATATTCTGCCAATATTTATTACTCTCTGAACAGCTGATGCATGGTTTAATGCGCTACCCCATCACTGCAGAAAACCTGGTTTTCAAATAATTTTTCTGGTTGCACTGAGGATAAAATTGTGGTTTTGTCATGTTCTGTAATGGATGGTGGGACACGTCTGAGAAATCCTCCTCTGCCCTTTTCCTCAATCCCCACCTGTGCTGTGATTTGTAACATCTGGCAATATTAGCCTGAGATGGGAGTAACTGAAAATTGCGGTCAGAGCTGAGACGCCTTAAAAGAATTGCTGGCAAGGGAAGAGCCATGCGGCTCTGCTTTCCTGTTAATGCTGTCAAGTGTTAACTCCATTTGCAGCCTTTATTTCTCACGGGGGAGGAGGAGGACAAAATCCAGTTCCTCTAAATTACATGCATTATTGGCAACCATAAGTTCTGCTGAACTTTTTACTCCCCTGGAAAAAAAGAAGTGTTCTCTGTAGCTTCTAATTTCACTGATAATCCCCCATGCTATCAGCAGGCAGTTAAGTAGTTGGCTTGCACAGATAATGAAAGCTACACTCTTTTAATTTTGACTGTTTTTACCATTGAGAGCTGATGACATGACAAAACTGCTGTTTCTGTCCATCGCATGTTTGAATAGCAGGGATGAATGATGGGGCATTTTGCTCTTTTTCTTTCTGGTTTGGTTTCAGAGATCTTTTTCCCATACTGCTGGCTTGTTCAAATAGAGTGAGCTGTTGTCCCCTCTCATCCCCTGCCTGGGATCAGTTTCTCCTCTTCCCAGCACAGTCTCTACTCAAAGGGATTTCTCCTGCCTGCCAGCTGGAAAATGCACCACTATTCTGTTTTGCCCCTTCAGGGGATAGCTTCTTTTAGGGAACACAAATATTTGTCAGTACCAATATAAAACATTCCCCCTGGTTTATATGAGAAATAATAGAGCAATTTAAAGATATATTTTTATGTTATTTGGGTGAAGCGTAATATATTAATGGGCTGTACAAAGAAGATTTATATTTTAAAACCTTCACACAAATCTAGCATCATTTTGAATGTCATTGTCTGAAGTATAATATAAAAATAAAATTTTGTTTGTCTTTAATACTGCATTTATAAGCGGCCCAGTGACAATTCAGACGCCTCATGGAATAATCATTAGCAAGATAAAGTATATTTTGGATTGACGGTGAACTGAATTCTTTTTATATGAGTCAACCCAGCAGAAACATTAAAAAGATGGTATTTGTTCCATCCATTAAATGTCTCTTAAAGTCTTAATTGATTATTTTTCTTGAAACAACATGTATATAGCTAGGAAATATATACAATATAGAATAATAGATGGTCCTCAGAGTAAATACAGGGCTATAATTTACTTGAAGGGCTCCACAGAAAAAAAGCAGCTTGAATAGATGTGAAAAAAATCTGGTTAGAAGAACCTCATCAAAACAAAGTTGAGATGAAAAGTAAGGAGGAGAGTCTAACCCTAACAAAAAGTAATATTGGAGTCTAGGAGTGTGCTTACCTATGTATTTATTCTACGGTAGTCTATTGTTATAATATATACTTTTGAGCATTTAGTTTTTAAAGTTTTATAAAACATTTAAGTTAAAATGTTAACAGTTTGACCAGTTAATGATTTAGCTTTCTTTTTAGGTGATGTTATTGAAAGGTATTACCATTCTCACAGACGTCAGTAAACTATAATACACAAGAATTTTAAGTTTAGGACATGCTGTTTGTGACAGAATCTTACCTCTTGTAGACACTGCAATCTCGAGCAGCATGTAAGGTAATGATGAGGGCATAGGGAGAGAGGCAGAGAGGGTAGAACATGCCAACTGAATGCCCTTCAGTCAGCTGCTAAGAGAGCAACAGTCTTCTATATGAAATTCTCCAGTAACACTGTTACCCCTCCCTAAGGGAGTTCTACCCCGTTCACATTTACAACCTTTAAACCTGAGGACCAAAGGCTCTTTAATCATTTTTTATCTTGTAACGTGGGTGAGTGAAAAGGAGCCACAGTCATTTTCCTTGGGGACTTTTCCATCAGAAAAGGGGGGTTTTGCTGCACCAGCAGGTGGACCGGTAGGGCTGGCCATGTTTTCCCAAGCAGCTCAAAGATCCTCAATTTCCACCCATCTCTGTAGATGAATGACAGACCAAGGTCATCTGTTGAGTAATGCTTAGCGTTTTTGGCAACTTCTGTCTCCTTGGTTCAGTAGACATTTGCTGCTAGGGATATGGATGTCAGCTGTCCCCAGTATGATTCCCCAGTCTGTGGGAATGGAAGCTTCAAAAGATAGCTTTGCAAACTCAGAAGGCAGAAGCGTCAGCTAGGCGTTTAGACTATAGACTTGAAGAAAAACGGGGCCTTGTCAGATATTGGCAGCAGTAGCTGTGTAGGCAAAGAGGTGAAGGATTGATGGGTGCTGTTGTGGGATCTCACCATCTAAGGAGAAGGAAGGGAGGGGAGAAGACATCCCAGTTGTAGCTGGGTGGGACTGCTGGGGGAAAGCTACCTCCACCTCGTGAAGCAGTGGAGGTTCACTTAACTGGGAATGTTTGCAGTAGCGGTTGGGGTGCTAAGTGCCTGATGCCATGCTTGAGGGGCGGCTACAGGCTCATGCTGTTTCAACTGCTGTGGTGGTGTAGCACTCAAGCTAACTAGATTTGGGGATGGACTTGCAATTGCTATGCAGATATGTGTTTTCTTTCCAGAGGGAAGTGTATAGGACTAAGATAACCAGACTTCTAGTGTCTCCTTTGCCAAAGTTTGAGGAAATGATGGGGGGTAACATATGACCACAGAATCATTTAGGTGTTTTGCTGGAGGGCTTCTCTACTGATACCGCATAACTGAGTTGCTCAGTTTGAGAGGTTTATGAACCTTACAAGATCAAAAGGGAATTCAGCCATAACTTTCACTTTTCTTAGCCATTTCTCTTAATAATGTTTTTAAATTTTTAATTTACAAATCTTTTTAAAAGAAAGAAATGAATGGTTTAAATTTTCCCTGTTAAATGTTGGTGAAAGTATTGCAGCTCTCATTGACGTCAGTGACATGATATTACCAGTTTGTTCTCTGCCACATCTTGCAGAGGAGTAAACTGGTAAGTATATATTATATATATTTATATATAATGTAAATATATTGACTTGTTACACCTATAATATGTTGAAATTGGTTTTTAAAAGGTGATGTAAATAGTGGTTTCCTTAACGAAAAATACATATTTTGTATTGTTCTAATGCAAAGGAAAAAAAAAAACCCTTTTAATCTTTTTTGTTATGTATATTCCATGTATAAGTGTAAATACGATCGCGTAGGTTTAAAAACTTTTGCATGTATGTATACAGTTGCAAGTCTGGAAGAATGTATAGAAAAATACTTTTATTTAAAGTTGTGATTACCTGCTGCATGAAAAGTGCATGGGGGACCCTGTGCATCTGTGCGTTGGCAAAAAAAAAGTCTTAACAAGTCAGGTCAGTTCAAAATGCAACAGTATTCCACTTCTGGACATGACTTCTGCTGTGGTATTTTAGCTTTGTGAAAGAATGTGCTTCAAATCAAAAGGGTCTGGGGAAAAAAAGAAAAACAGAAACGCAAAACTACTTTTAAGACATGAAGTACTCATACAACTATAACCAGTCATGTAAGTTCAGGACTCCATTTTGCATAACAGAAATATTGTACCAGGACTGTTCCATCCCTGTGAAACAAAGGAGTATTGATTTTCATTGCCATACATAAGACTTCGGGATTTTACCACAACCAATTTTATTGTGATGTGTCTTCAGTAATTTATCTAACTGGTCTCATTTTTATTAGAAATTAATTTCCTCATGTGATGTCACAAAACTGTACATACTGCAGTGTGAAGTTTTTTTAAATCTTTCAGTGTTTACTTCCTGCAGAAGATTTGAATAAATGAGAAAAATGCATTGTCTTGATGGTTTTTAAATCTGCCTTATTTCATGTGTACTTTCCATTACTGGACTGTTAGTGGGCTGTTTGCATCAGTGCTATTAATACAAATTTCTGACAACAAAAATATCCCAAAGAGCCAAGGGACATGTAGCCTTCAATAAGGCTACTGACTGGCAACGGAGAATCGTGGAGCTGGAAATGGAAAAACCTAAATCAGATTAGCAGATTTACTTTACAAAGCATTATATTACGTTTCATTCGAACACCTTTCTCCGTATTCACTTGAAATCAGAGTCTATGAACTGGAAACCTTTAAATGGGAATTTTCATGTGAAAATGATTTTAAGCAATTGTTGAACATTTTTGGGGTCCCCTGTGCAGGGCAAGGAAGGTGTGTTTCCTGCTAAAATCTACTTTGGTCCATATCGCAAAGAGTACTTGAGTTGTTTTCAATATAATTTCTTAAGCCAAATGTGTAGAAAAGTTGAACGCAATTTGGCCATGAAGACTAGACAAAGATTTAACGGTCAACGTGCATCATATTTTGCAACTTTTAAGTTAGCTTGTGACAAATGGTGGATTGCAACATCAGGGCAAGTGCTGTTTCTCCAGAGAATTTTTGTTCCAAGATGTATAGGCACACTGCGTCTGGAGCTGTACAGTTGCAAGTAAGCGCTTGGATGGTGGCTGTCTTAGGTAACAGTAGCAGCTATTTTCATGAATCATCCTATGTTTTCAGATCTTGTAGCAATAAATAGACATGTGTGAGGTTCCTTGGAAGCTTTCTGGAAAGCATGAATTGTAATCCATAAAGTTCATTTAAAAGCACTAATTCCAACTTCATGGTTCTCAGCTGGGACTTCATGAAGTATATAGCTGAGCATTTTGATTATTTGGTATCCTAAATGGAATAGGATTGGGAATACTTTGTCTTTGGATACATTTTCTTAAAGTACACATACCACCAGTGATACTCAGCTGTGCTTCAGAGAGAAAAGACTCGACTCAGAGTTCTGTCTGTCAGTAGGCTTGCCCTGATTTGAGGGACAAATGACTAAGCCAAAATACAGCCACATGAAAAAAACAATACACTTAAGGAGCCAGTTTAGTCTACTAATTTCTCTGTCCCTGGAAGTATTCAAGGCCAGGCTGGATGGGGCTTTGAGTGACCTGGTCTAGTGGAAGGTGTCCCAGACCATGGCAAGGTGGTTGGAACTAGGTGATCTTTAAGGTCCCTTCCAACCCAAACCACTCTATGGTTCTAATGGCATACAGCTCGGAAATAACTTCTGAAATACATGCTTCCTCATTGACTTACTTCCTTTGGTTTTGATTCTACCTACCAAGCAAAACTGACAGTGCACCTTTATTTCTCAAGTGATGATGCCCTAGAACAGTTTTTTGGAGCTCCTGAACATCACTGATTTTTGTTTTATTACTTCTGGAGAGTTCAGGCTCCTGTAACTTCACTATTCAATTTATTGTGCTGTAACACCAAGTAAAACTTGCTTTGTGTCTACCAAAAGAAACAGGCCTGTGGAGTTGAGAGTATGGTACGCTAAACAGTCTGTGGGGTGATGAGATGTAAATATTCAGAGAAACACTTCACTCAGAATGAGCATTTACAACAGTTGCTTAGTGATTCATACTGAATTCTCTCACAAATGCCTCAAACCGCCAGTGAACTCTTTACAGACAGACCTGTGGTCACGCAGAATGTTCTTGATCTTCAATTAGTTCCTCACAGAATGAAAGACGCATGTGATGTTGATGATTTTTTGATTTTTTTTTCCACAAAACAGCTGTTGGACAAAGAAATGAAAGTTTCTGCTTCAGAGATTTTAAATGTGGGGGGAAAATATAGCAGTTGTGTCCATGGGACCTGGCAGCCGAGTGTTATGCTCCACAATGAAATTAACTCTAGCATTGTGGGCATCAAGGATGGATGTGGACTCTAGTGGATCATTTGCAGCCCTGTGCATTGTGGAAGCATTTCTCAGAGTAGAAAAAAACTTCTTGCAGTAACATAAACATGTCTACATGTAAGAAAAGTAAAGCAAATTATTCTTCATTGACTGTAAACTTTGTCAAGAAAAATGTTATTTTAAAACTGAAGAATACAATGACAATGTTTTTCTGTCTGACACAGCTTGATGCATTAGAGATGTGTAATGCACTCATGGGGATGTCTGTGGGGACTTGCTATGAGCCTCGAGCAGTAGCTAGGACATGCAGGTAATAATTGTTGATAATATTTTTATTTCCTTTTGATTGTTTGAGTGACTCAAAGGGAGCATGGCACAAACTCAGGGCACGAAAATCCTCTCTGCTGGTAAATATCAATGCCGCTAATGAAAGAGCATATGCTGATCTAAGCTCACAGCATCCTACTTTGATTTGGCTTTTTAAAGACTGCTTGCTCTTAATGAATAAAGAGATTTGTCACTATTTCCAGATTACTTTTTCTGATTAAACTACTCAGAGTTTAACTGAATGCAGAACAAACATAATTGACTTGCATCTGTGCCTGTCAGATAAGCTTGATGCCTGCCTCTGCAATTAAATCCAGCATGTATCTTCATCTTCGTGTGTTAGGGAGAGATGGAGAAATAACTGTGTCCGCCTTCATAGTATTAGGTGTTCTTGTTTCCCTTTGCCCAGTCTGGTTTGGTGAGGTGGGTACATTTTCTCACTAATTGGAGGCAGACTGGGCTGTTCTGGTCATAGTCTTTACTGAAGCTAGTGTTGACTTGGTTGCATGCTCGGTCATTCTGAGAATTTCAGCATAGACCTCAAAGGTGACTTGTGCAGATGAGTTGTGTGGGTGGCCACCAGGACAGAGATATATCTAACCTGTTGCTGTAACCTCTTAATATTTGTTTGTTTGCACCTTTGTAACTCCAGCAAAATGTCATCATTTTCCAAGCCTTGCCTGTCTAGAACCCATGCCTAAATCTCATCACTGCTACTAAGAGAGTAAGAGATGAAATCCGAGCATGTTCTGGAGTTGGATGCCCTGACCACTCAGTCTCTTGTATGCTATGACTTGGGAAAAGCTTTACTAGATGTTCTGTGGAATATGGAAGGAAATACCTCTAATACCTGTGTTGGAATTGTGCTTCCCCCCCCCGGCATGTTATTCACATTTGACTGTGAAAGAAATCCCTGGGTTTTTTAAAGAAACCTAATGAACTCTCACATGCCTTACAAGTGGCTCAGCATGTGATTCGACTTTAGTCATGCAGGAAGCCTGGGTTCCTGCAGTTGCTACATATTATCTCTCTGCTTGTATATATCTGCATGCCTGTCCTTTCTATTTGCTGTGGCAAGCCAGTAACTTGGGGATGTGACCTCTTAGGCCACAGTTAATTTAAGGGGAGGAGGAAGAAAGAGAGGGAAGGAGACTAAGCTACAAAGATGTTATTCTTGAATGCCTTTTGTTTTCTAACCCACCTCATTTTCCTCTGTTCAGTATGGTCACAGGGAGAAAGTCTTCATTAGCATCTGCAACAAGAATTAGATCTGGGAAACAAAAACCTTATGCAGATATTCATGTTATATATAATGTACTGACCATCATTGCTTAAATCTCAGGGTATAACTGATGCAAGTTTACTTACTTCCAAATCCAAAATCAAAAGAAGTCTTACATTTCATTGTGCAGAAGTACCAATAGCTGGCTGGTTGGTCAGCTTGTAAAAATGCTTGCAAATTTGAAAGGCATTAGTTTAGCTAATCCTTGCATGTAGTGACGTGTCCACCTCGAGCCATTTTTGCCCTTCTTCCATATTATTTTGAGTCCTTTCATCTCATTTTTAAGCTACGCAGGAGCCCAGTCATCACCCATGAAGGGCAGAGGAGGGAAAAAAAATTACATATTTTTAGATAAAAAACTGCTTCAAAATAAATATTTGCCTAAGGTACTGCATTATGCACTGACTGTATCAAATGCTGCATCGCGGTCTCTCCTACTGAAAGTGTTCACCCAAGGCATTGCATAGTGCCTGTGTATTGAGAAGAGGTGATGATGTCTAACAGCACCTACCCCAGTAGCTCTTTCCTTTAGTTCAGAATGCTGCTTAATATGGCAGAAGGAAGTGTATGCCACCAAGCCTTCTCCCCCACACCCCCAAAAAAATGCTCTTTGTTTTAAAATGTAACACAGAAGAGAAGGTCCAAAGGCACAGAAGAGAAGTCCAAGGACAGAGAAGGAAAATGAGAGGGAGTTTTTCGGGGGGCATCCTCAGTGTGGTCCAGCTGGCAGCCTGTTGCTTCCTCCCGTTCTGTTCCCCCACCTGTTTCCCAGAGGGAATGCACAATAGCAGTGATTGGGCAGTGTTTGCTTCCCAGGGGGCCAAATGTTGCCATTTGCATGAGGTCTGAGGCAGAGCTGGGAGCTATTGGTGGCTGCTCTCACCACTGACAGAAGAGTGGCAGCTGCTGGTAGAGGAAAAGAGAAGGCACTGAAATTCCCTGCTGAAAATGTTAACAGCCCAAAAAATCATCCTGTGTTTTTGCATGGCATAGATTTGTGGTTATTAATTTAGAAGTATAAGGAATAACTCTCCAGAAACAGACAGCAGCTATTGTACTGAATACATCCCACTCTTTAAAACTTGAATAGAAGGTTTAAGAATAAAGCTAGGTAGGTTAAAAAAAAAGTAAATAAATACTTTTTTTATACCCAGCGGCTTCAATAGATTTTTTCATTGTCTTCCCACCTCTGCTTAGCAATTGACAGCTTGGTTCACTTCAGTGAGGAAGGTGCTCTTCCAGTTTTCCTGTCGTCTTTGTCTCCCTTTTTATGTAAACAGTTACGTTGTGCTTACACTAGAGCAATATGGCTTGCTATCCCATGTTTGATTTCAGGCCATGTCTGTAACACAGTACAATTCTGCTTGCAAAATGTCTCCTGACAGTACTAGGAACCTCATGCAAGGAACAGAAGTCTCCTCTGACCCAGGCTAACTGTTGTGCCTCAGTGCTGGGATGCCTGGAGTGGTAAGTGGTGATGCTGCTGGTATGAGATACTGAACACTGTAGGAATTTCTGCCTAGTTCAGTTTTTGTACCTCCCAGTTTGGATGAAGGGTACATGGAGATTTTTGGCAGTACATAGAGTCTGGGCTGCAGAAGTAGCAGCCAGGTTCCAGGCATGTACTATATTCATGTTACCCTGCACTAGCATCACATCTGTGCTCGTATCACCCTTTGAGCACATGCTCAGCTGGCCGAAAGCAGACATGGTTGCACAGCAGCTGAGATGGTGCTGTTCGTTTTGATGTAGAATGTGGCTGCCTGTGTCCTGGAGCCCCATGCTTTGCAGGAAAATAAAGGGTTCAGCATATGATACATCTAACTCTTGATAGTTCTAGAAACATCTATAGGGTAGGGTAGAGCTCCTTATTTTATTGAGGAGCCGTGCTGGATTCTTGGTGGTGTTCTCTGCTTGATGCACGTTTTGTGTATTCTTCTGGAGTGGGAACTAGGAGGGTAAGAATTGGATGAATGAGAGCAGCGCTCAACTGGGTTAAATCCAGTCCCTGAAGTAAGGAATCGGATCAGAAGGTGGTGAAGCACAGGGGGCTCTGTCCAGAAAGGTATCAAGGCCAAGAGACAGTTACAGTAGTAGACTGGTCAAATAAGGAGTGCTTAGAAAGATGCCCTGTGTCTTTTCTATCTACTATGCAAATTCCAGGTGTTACCTGAGACCTGGCAGGGATTAAAAGAGGTAGTATAAAGGGACAATATAATGGAGCCACACTGGCCAGAGCTGCTACTGCTGTGGATACTACTGGGGATAACAGTGGCCAGTTGGGTAGATGCTTGGGTTAGCTTGCTGAAAGAGGCTGGTTTAAGACAGAGATGCAGAAAAGGACCTCAAGAGGAGTATTACGGTACCAAGGATGCCTTAGCATCTGAGCAAACAAGGTCGGGTTACATAGCCAAAACGATAAGACTCCTGTGAAAGCAGTTGTTCTTGTTTGATATGTTTTCATTTTCATAGAAGAGGTTACAGCTGCTACATCATCACTCTCACAGTAATCACCACAGTCTTCCTGCCATGAGCAAGGGTTGCTTTTGCTACAGCATCTATATACAGTATATACAGATGAGGTCTGCATTTGTATCAGATGGTGCCTGCAGCCTGTCATGACTGCTTGTTTTTCCTACCATCATCCTCACCAGGAGAGGAGGAATGGTCCCCAAACTATGATTGAGGAAACCCAGGTTTGCATTGTGGTTGATTCTGGGGTTTCATGAGATTTCAGGGGGCGCACATGGCCAGACTGCATGTCAGGATTTCTGTTAAATAGACAGAAAAACCATCTCTTTGGTTATGGAGATTTGAGTGCCGACGGAATATCAACTGCACATGTATCTGGGGCAAACGAGAGAGTATAGTTTGTCCTGTATCAAGTTTCGGTGTGTTAAAATGAATAGCATGTGGTTTGTCCTTCCTGTTCAGAGCGCCTAAATGTAAAGATTCCCATCAGAAACATCTGTGGAAATGATGCAACTGCTATGATATCGTAACCTGTCTGTCAGAAATGTCTTTCAAGTGACAGATCACAAAGGAGAAGGTAAACTTCCCAACTCCAGTCTCTTTTGCTTCCTGTCTGTGCTGGTTATTTAAATCACACCCTGTAATCCTGCCCCTGCTTCGGTCATCTCACCTGGGACCTTTGAGTAAAAGTAGATTAAAATGTACTTGCAAGAGAAACGTTTTGGAAATATAATTCGCTTGGAGTGCATTAAATGAGCAAGTTTAAAAGCCAGTGAGAATGAAGAAAATGAAAGAAAGGTTTCTGAAGCCAGAGTATAGAGTAACCAAAGCGGAAGCAGGACCCTGGCTGTGATTTGTACCTGAAACGTGTGAAAGCTGACCCCAGGCTTGCAATCGTATGGCAGGTCTAACCCCTAATAGGCTTGGACAAGTAAATAAGACCTTGCAGCAGTGAAAGTGCTTTATTGTGACTCTGCTTGTGGGAGCCAGTGTTTTTTTTCTCAGCCAGGCTGCACCTCACTGTGTTTTCCTCACCATAAAGCTCTTTCGCTTAGGCTTAGTTCCAGTGTCAGGATTTCAGTGTATTTTTAGCGTATTGTTTGTTTATCATCTGCCATATATTTCTTATAGGAACAGCAGGGCAAGTTAAACATGGGGGCTCGTGTCTAAAACAGCTTTTCTTGAAGAACACAACACAAACAGTGCTTTTTTACACTCTGATTAGGTTTCTGAGAGGGAAGGGGAACTTTTCCTTGAAGAATGAAGAAGAGGGAAAATCTTTCAAGCTGACTCTCTCCAGCTGATCCAAAATGTTTGCATTTAGGTGCTAAATAAGGAGTTTTGGTGCAGGGGATTATGTTAGCATTTCTTTCTGCAGAGAGAAATGTGCATCAGTATGTGTGTACCTAAACACATGCAGAAGATGGGTACAATGATTCCTGCAGACAAAAGAAAAATGAAACAAGCTGAACGTGTAACAGCTGATATTTGAGACAGTCTATGTGTAAAGTGAGCATTCTTGTAGAGCAGCCATTATTTATTAAGTAGAGAGAGAGTGGAGCTATACAAAAATATAATGAGACATGCTCCAAGGATTTTGCAGCCTATTACAAACTCAGAAAAAAAACACTGCAGGCACATAAAGTACATTAAGTGCTGGTACAAGTTAGCAGTAGTGAAGGAATCTGGCTGAGGTCATTGTTGAAAAGTATTGTGAAAGGAGTAAGTCTGAAGGAGAAGGAGAGGGGAAAGTCATCTGAGGTGAAATTCTTGGAAGACTTAAGTGGACCTGGCACTGGCTCCTCTGCGTGGGGCGAATTTTATCCTTGAAGCCAGGGGAAGATGACTTCTCATTTGAAGAGGCTGTCAGGGCAAGGGGGAGAAAAGTGAAGCAGGTTGAACTGAAGGGAAAGGTTTTATGGTGGAACTGAGCTTGCTCTGGAGCTGGCCAAGAATCAGTGGTTACAGATGGTACTGAGCTAATTTTCAGGAGCTGAGTCAAACCAGAACATTCAATATCTTACTAACTTTAGGAAAATGGTGAATAAAACAAGTAAAGGAGGAGAAAGATTTATTTAAGGAATAAATTCCTTACCTAGGCATTGGAATTCCTTGTTTTGGGAGGAAATAAGGGTGTTATTTCTTGTGTTGTTTCTTGACAACTTGAAACAAGAATGATTATCTTATGGTCTGTGTCATGGAGGTGGCCAGAAAAGGAAGGGGCCTGTTGCTGTGGGGTTCCCCAGCGATCCCTTGAAAAACATTTCTGTGAACCCAAGAATAAAAATGAGGAAAAAAAGAAAGACTAAATGGGGGGTGGGAAAGAAGTGGCTTATTAAATTCCCCAGAAAGAGAGAAAAAAGTGCAAAACCAGTTATTTAACACAACAAGAAATCTGAAATACACACTGGGCTGTTTGGCTAAAAGCTCTGATGTTCTTGGAAATGCTGCTGGTGTCCACGCCAACGCAGCTAGTGTGGGCACAGCCGCACAGCCACAGCGGGAGAGCAGTGACCATGCAGATGTGGTCTCAGGGCTTTGCAGCAGACTGGCCTTGAGATTTTAGCAGAGAAGTGTCGTCTGGATCTGAAAAATGTGCTGTGGTGAGGTGAAAACAGGAAAGGCTATGTGGAGAGAGCTGCCTCCGAGTCCCTGGGTGCTCCCTTTGTTTATACTTACTTGCTTTTAACTAACACAGAAGGATAGTCTGGTGGGTGGATGGTCCCTGCACTGCAACCCAAGGCTAGTCTTTGCTTAGTTAAAGATTAGTGCTGACAATGCCATCTTATCACTGCAAGCTGATAAATATGTAATGGGACTACTTAGCAGTGAATTTTAAGGAATTTTCCTGATTTCTGGTTGCAAGGGACGAGAAAATAACAAATTATGGCTGGTATGGAATAGCTATTGGAAGGGTTTCACACCAGCCATGGCATTACACAGAGTTTGATGAAGTGGATGACCTTACCTTCCCTATAAATTGTATAAGAACCTACTCACACCTTCTCTTGTTCTATAATATTACTCTGTGCATGTAGCAGAGCCAAGCAGCTGCAGGTAGCAGATGATCCTGGTTGTTCCTTACAGCGAACTACGGAGGGAAGGGGCAAATGGTCTTTCTTCCAAGTCTTCAGA
Source organism: Myiopsitta monachus (assembly GCA_017639245.1). Lineage (NCBI taxonomy): Eukaryota > Metazoa > Chordata > Aves > Psittaciformes > Psittacidae > Myiopsitta > Myiopsitta monachus. The sequence goes on from CM029927.1 coordinate 5,920,865, forward strand.
ACATATATTTCAGGAAGGAATTCTTTGTCCTTTTTTAAAATGATCTAAGAACATCTTTTGACCTTGGATCTTAAGTAGATCCAAGCCTTAGCCTAGCCTGTGTTTTAGCTCCGTAAAAAGAAAGCAGGCTTGTTTCTTCTGGGTGTGATCTTTGGCTCTCCTTTCATGTAACTTCAGGAGTGTCAGGAACACCTCATCTCTGCAGACTGATCTTGCTTACCTTTTCTTATGGAGAACATTGAGACTTAGGCTAAACAACAGTGCATTTAGGTATAAATTTAGGTAAGCTGCATGTTGTTCCCCAGATACCTAACTATGCATTTGGTGGGGATTTGCTATTATCTTCAGTTTCTGCATTCCTCAACTCCTCGATACGGAGCAGGGGTTCTGGAATTTATCACTTCCTGTGTTTCCTTCATAACAGTGCAGACACTTTTAAGTCAGTGAATTCAACCATCCTGACTAAAAATTTGTCTTCTCCCGCCGTCTTTTCCAGGGATGCTCAGAGTCCCTGTGGCCCTGGTAGAAAAATGTCTGCTGCTGAGAGGCATTATTTAAGGGTTATTCATGTACCGCAAGAAAAGATGCAGGCGTCCTTGATGAAATGAAAGAAGTATTTTTAAACCATTTAAATTTAATCCTATACCAGATGACTTTTCACTTTAGCACGTGTGTTAGTGTGAATATATATTCTGTGTAGGTATATTGTCGTGGAGGCAATCAGAAAAGGAAGGGGCATCAAAACCGGTTTAGAACAATTCACACAGATCCAGGAAAAGAAACTGGCACTCTGCGAGGAAAAAAATGTATCTGTGGACTCCTGCCCCTGCTAGATTACAGGAGTTTATTACTCTTAGGGGAAGGCTTAATAGTCTGTTAATTGAGAAGACAGAAGATCTTTTACACTTGGCTGCACACTTATTAGGAGCATAGCAATAAAGAGAGCAAACCTTAGCCTACGTATTCAAGTAAAATTTTGCAAAATAAGTTTAACAAGATAGTGATGAATTATCCATGCTACGATGTGCTTGGTTCTCTGCAGAGCACAAAAGGGCTGGTAGTAATAAAAGCATTGATTACAGACAGGAATTCTGCTGATTCTTACTATTGCCTAACCAAGCCACAGGTTTCTTCAGCACTGTGTGAGGGCCAGCAGCGTGAGAAGAGCTGGGGTGTTCCTGGTGCTTCTGACTTAATCCACAGGTTGTAGAGTTGCAATTCTGTGTCTCAGGCCTATCTTGCAGAAAATGACTGATTTTTCTGAAATCTCACCACTTTTTTAAGCTTTGGATCCGGATTACAAGATCAGGGTGAACACTGAGTTCCCTGAAGGTACAAAACAGTTTGTTCTATGGCTTTACTTGCTCTGTATGCAGTTTTTCTGCTGCTTTTCAGCGTGTGATCTGATGGTACGGTGATTCACACATAGTAGCGCTGGTACCATGACAACTCCAAACTCAGCCGTGCTTGTGAATTTTAATCTTGGCTCCGAGTGCCAGCCCCATCTTTTACAATTCCCATGTTTTGATTTGGTTTTAGTGGTACAGTGTCACTCTGAACTGATTCTAATATTTTAATGCAAGTTTTTACTTGTCCAAACTTAAACAGGGAAAAACACAAACATTAAACTTGCAAATGCTTCTGGGTCTTACATTTTTGTACACAAGTAAATTAGAGCTCTGTAAACAAGGAATTATTTGATAAACCCTGTTGTAATTGATTCTTACTGACTTGAAAAGCAGTGAAGTGTGTGACTGTGCTGCCAGTATGAAGTCTATGAAACGCAGTTCTCAGGCTTGTGAGTAACTCCTGGCGCTCGCATGTGGCTTTGCCTGGGCAGCTGCCTGAGCCTATGTCTCTATTCAGGGAGACACAAAGGTCTCCCGCAAAAGAAACTGTGGGCTTCTGAATCTGCATATCTGAATCCAGGAAGTTTCCAAAAGAGCTGTGTCATATGCCATTTGGGAGATTATGTTGAAGCAACTTTTAGAGTATCTGCACTGAGGAACATGGAGAGCGTTCAAGCATTGTGAAGCAGGTATGGTATTTCTTTTAATGTTTGTGCATTTCTTGTCACTGATTTAGCGATGCTACCAAAGAAGTTGTGGTGGGTTTTGGTTTTTGAGGCTTTTTTTGGTTAGGGTTTCTTTTTCCAAGCAGTGGCATAAGTTAATTCCAGTACGAACATTTTTGTCCTGTCCTTTGGGTATCTGCTACAGGAGAGAAATTCAATCTCCAGAGGCACTTATGCTAACACACAAGTCATACATCAGTCTTTTCCCCAAAAGTTGAACACCACCTGTGTTCTAATCAGGCCATCATCTGTTTTTATAGACAGGCAATTGGTTGCAGTGCAGAAGGCAAAGGGCCAGAGGAAGACACAGCACTGGGGTCTGTCTCCTTGTGGTGGGGAGAGCCTGCAGCTGCCCAGCCCTTCTGGGAAACCATGTGTCTGAGGGAGCTGTAGGCAATACTGGGAGGAAGATTCTGGTGTCCAAGAGCACTGGAAGATATACGGAATTTGCTTGTAAGGCGTGCACTGCCCACTGATGTATTTCTGATGTATCCCCCCCCAGGAGGGGTGGGAAAGAACCACGAAAAAAAAGAAAATGGAGAAAAGGAACTTTTCAAAACTTTCCTTCAAATACGTTTTTAGAAGTGCAGCAGATCTATTGTGTCTCGTGACGAGTACTGACTAGCATGAATCCTTCTGCTACAAATTCTGCAGCTCTGCCAAGAGCTGAGATTATTTCAGGCTCATCCATATCATGCCAAGCCCATTCGCACCCTGTTCTCGTGGCACCAAATGTACCAATGTACTGCTCTGGCTGGGTCATGCTGCTGCTCTGACCGGGTCAGGTATGATGCAGGCATAAATCCAAACAGGTGCCTAGTGTGCGGGTGTGCTGTAGCTGGCATTTCCTCCCAAGTCCTCCCATCCTGGGAGCGAAAGGCTCATCATGCCACCCCACAGAAGGGAGCTCGCAGAGACACTTGGGGGTTGCTCAGAAAGGAGGAGATGGGGCTTGAGGAGAGCAATTCTGCTGATGGTAACTCTCCTCCACCAGCATCCCAATAAAACCTCGCAGCCAGCTCAATCAGCACCATCACTGAGTCATTAGGTCTCTCTGGGACAAAGTCAAATACTGCAGCTAGTATGACATCTCTACAATGCCCAGATCTATGAGCTACTTAACTGTCAAGGTAGTCTGAGGAAGTGTGATGACTGCTAGAGCTGCCATGGAGAAATTTGGAGTGGGACAGTAGTGAGTGTACAAGCTGATACTGACTGCCGGATCAAGGGCTTCATAGCCCTTTTTCTTCAAGAGCAAGATCTGCTTGGTGTAGAGAAATGCTAATACAGCCAAGTCATTGGTGTCACCAGCTAGGAAGGAATCAGACACTCCACAAACCAAGAGTGACTGGCTGAAATGCACCAGATGAAGGGAGGGGAAGTTTCTGTTCCTGAAACTGCTACTTTTTCTCACATTGGTGAAACTCAGGTCTGCACAACCACATCTGTGGAGAAGCATGACAATTCCTTGCAAGTAAAACTTGCGATAACAGTTGCTGTGCTTCGCAGGCCAGAGATACTGACAGAAGGCTCTCAAGAAGCCGAAAAACAAGAATGTTAACATCTGCCCACCAGGAATGAAGCCCTGGGCCACATTTTCCAACAACTGGGATGAACTGAGAGAGTTTGGGCAACTGCCTTTGAATGCAGAGCATTCAAAAGTTTGCATCTCTCTTCTGCAATTTGACAGCCCAATCGTGTGTAATGCTCCTGGTGGCTAATCTTTCCCCATATACTAGGTTTCCATTGCTGAAGGCTGACTGGATGCTCTGATAGCCGCCAGCTGTTGTGATTTTAAGGCAACAAACACATTGCACTTATTCCTTTATTTTTGCATGTTCTTGTTTCAATATGTTCAGATGCAGAAGTAGTTAACTGCATAATGCCCCAGATGTCCGAAGGCCTCTTGCGGATGAGAGCGTGCATTGCTGATATTATAGCCTGGGACAGTGCTTTTGGTTTGCATTAGGAGTGACTACAATTAGTAATGGAAATTTAGGACAGGAAACCACCTACCTAGAGAAGAGATTGACTACAGACGGAGCCATGCACAATAATTCTGAAAACCAAGCGATATTTAGCATTCAGATAAAATGAAGATAAGTCTGAAACTCAGCCACTCAAAAAGCAAGTTAAAGTAGGTCAGTGAGTTTAGTCCCAGCACTGCAGTTTTAACAACTCACAGACAGAATCTGCCTTCTTTCTTAAAAAAAGACAAAACGCAAATAACATAGGCGCTGCCTAAAGCCATTGCTTTGCCTCAGATCCAGGAGTCGACTGAGCGTCCAAAAGTCTGATCCAAGACCTTCCAATGCTGCAATAACATAGAAAATGAGACTAAATCGTCATCCTTCTTTAAGAAGCGTTCGGTCAGGGAAAAATTTAAAAGGGTTAAGCTTCAGCTGACACATGTCCTGCTTCTTATATGAGCTTACTAGGAACAGTGGTAGGAATACATCTTCGTGACAGCAAGCCAAGGATGAAGCTCGGTTATGGCCTTTGAGTCATACTCTTATACCTCACCTTGGGGTTTGTGTGATGCCACAGCACTTAGCTCCAGCTTTCTGCAAGGGCAGAGCCCACCTAGAGCCAGAGCTATGAAAAACCTCCCTGTATGTGACAAGGTTGATCCAGTGTTATAGTGTGGAAAAGGTAGCAAGTATTCAGCTTCCTGGGGCAGTTTAGGTAAGAACCATGGAGGCAGTGCCTCTCTGGGTTCCCAGAAGAGTACCCGGAAATGCAGTAGGCTCGGGCAGTCCTATCAGAAACAGCTGTACTGGTTTGCTGTTAGGAAAGCATGCTCCAGGATCACTGTTTACTCATATGGGTCTAATGCTAGTAATGAAAATAGTGTTAATGTTAACTTGTTACTGGGAAAGACCAGCAGCATCAGCCAATTACCAGGGCTGACAGGTGACTTCTCTTTTGTGTTGGTGTCTCTTCTCTCCTGAAAAACAGAAAATCCTGGTTTTGGCATGCAGTTTCTCTGCAGGTCTTTAGCCCAAAACAAGAGAGTTGATTTAAAAACATACATATATATAAAAATATACATATAAAAGAAGAAACACAATCCAGAATGAAGTGACACCATGTAGCTGGCTAGAATCTCTAATCTGTCTTGGTAGTGCAGGAAAGCTTGTACAGACTTTCACAGTGAATGACTCAGGTTGGTATTTAAATTTATTTGAGAAGTCAACCTAAAACTATAAGTGAAGACTGATGCAGTTTTCTAGGTTAGGTCTGCCTTATTTAGTGAGCCTCATTGCATGTTCAATGGCATAAAACCAGGTGGCAGTTGACACACTAAACCAGTCTAAACAGGTTGCAGTCTGCTGTAATGTCAATCATTTGCCTGGGGTCAGGAAGTAAAAGTAGGCCATGACTTCTTTTCTAAAAACATCAGATTTGTTTCTGTTCCTCATTAGTTTTGTTCAACTCTCATGTTGAAATACAGTGGTCACAGGCATCCTGTGTAAATCCTGAACCCAAGACTGTATCTTAAGTAGAATGCCACTGGACAGGTTTGCTGCTGCTCCTCACTGTGCAGTGTCCATCCCTTCCTTTCTGGGGTGCTGAAATAGCAGTTCTTTATTACCCCTCCTAACTCGAGCAAAAGTCATTGCAAATTTCACAGAACAGCTCTCCTAAACAGCTCATTCTATGTATGCCAAAGGTATACACAGTCACAAAACATACTTATTGGAATAAAAGTCTTAGCCAATACACCGGCATTGTAATCTTTCCTTTGGTGTAGCTCTGTTGATTTGCATCACTTGACTGATATCTCTGGTACCTCTCTTTTCAGTTAGTAGGATAATTACAATAATATTTCTTTTTGCTAAAATAGTGTTTTCTGAAAACACATTGAATACAGCAGCCAGCTAAAAGCTGATGCTGCATGAAAAGAGAGCTTTTGTAAGACTGCATTTTCTGATAAATAAAGGCATAGATTTATTTTAATGGACTGCACTCAGTTGTACAGCCCTACCAGGTTCATTCCTTGCCTTCCTTTTTTCAAGTACTTACTCCATAGGCAAAAGGTTGATATTCCTTCAAGTATCAAAACCCAAAGCACATCATTTTACTTTTTTTCACCTCCAATCCACCTGTTAATCCTGGAATTAAAGAGCAGGGCTCTTCTTTTCAGTCCCATGTTAAAGTGCAGTGAAAGCTGTGATACATCATCAGAGAATCAGCCTGAGGTTTTTGGAATGGGGACATAGAACCCCAGCCTGGGTTTCTTTTAGTATGCAGCACCACTTTCGCTGTGTGATACTTCATCATGTCAGTAATGCTTTCACCAGGCATTTTGGAGGCTTTTGTAATAGAAACATAGGCAACTGCTATGACTGAAAATTCATCTCAATCCTTTTAGATAAGATGCTGAAGAACCCTTGACACAAGTCTTTTGGTGATAAATTTCTATTGTGTATTAAATAAAATTACTTAGAATCATATTCCAATTTTCAATTCCAGGCAGCTGTGTGGATCATCAGCATTCCTAAAGGATCTGAGGTAAATTCAATTACTGAGAAATGTTTCACCTGATATAGAAAAGTTGAGTGGTGTGCATTACATTATTAGATGTTTGTTTATTGATTTCTTAAGGAGTTATCCTATTATAGTTTTTTAATCCTACTGAAGACTGCCTCAGGCTTTTGAAAAACACTTTAGGTCTACACAGCTATATTGGAGCAGCAATTTATTTGGTCTTAGTGTAAGAAAAAACCATAGCATTCTTAAATTTGTCACCAGCTCGAAACTAAGGTTTAAATTTGACAGGGGTCAAATCTGGATTAAGTATTTTAGATGTACTTCTCAATAAAATAGAACGAACAAGCAGAAAAATATTGAGAGACAGTTCATAGATGGAAAAAGTATTGCTGTGCTTATGTTAAGAGAGAAACTTGCTGGAAACTGAGATGGAAGCTTTCCAAACTCTTGATGCATACTGTAGCATAAAGTAGATTTTAATGGCATCTTCCATTAATTATTATATGTATCACAATTCTGTGTGGATCAGTAAATTCAGTATCCTATAATAAGAGTTCAACATGTAACTAGCTGGTGCATTGGGGAAGTCGTTCTGTTCATGATTATAGAGTGATTTGAGAGACCCCAATGGAAAACCCACGTACTCTTGCTATTATTAGGCAGGCACTCCTGGGTTGACTTCAACTGATTGGCAGCTTCTATTGAATATAGAGATACTAACTTCTTTCCCCAAACTACCACCGTTGTGAGATGTGTGAGCTGTATCATGTGTATCATGTCAGTACCCAGTTAGGGGCAGCTGCTTGCTGGAATAGGCAGTAGGAGAGAAAAGGCTTTTCAGGTTGTAGGCTTCAACTACGGCTGACAGAAAGCAGCTAAGGCCTTTGAATTATGACTCTGCGTCGGGATGAGATGAGTCTTGTGCAGCTTAGTCCTGATACGATTTTCATCCAAAATCACTGTTCATGGGGTTTCCACAGAGGATATGAGTTATTACCAGACCTCTTTGGAATAACTGATTGTCACCTGCTGCAGAATGGGGTACCACAGTTCCAAAATAAATATATGTGATCTGGTTAAAAAGAAAAAAAAAGTACTTTTTAGTGTTGTGTATGAATCCCCGAAGCATGCTAAATCCCGTTGTGGGAATATTTGGTGAGGACTGCAAACTAAAGTGAGATCATTTTCCCAGTGGAATTGTATTGTTGATTACTCATTTTTATTGTTTTCCTGCACAGAAACTCTCTTCAAGGTTATGTATTTTAGGATCATAAGTGTAATTGTATCCTGAGAGCATATCAGTTCACTTTACGTAGAGAGCATCGTGGCATGTGTCATATGAATTCACTGGTCAAATGCTATCTAATGCTACTCTGCTGTACTTCATATTATCAGTAGTTTATAGGCAATCCTATGACCGACGACAAAGATCATGGTCTTGTAGGTGTAAGACGATGATCTTTGTTGTCAGTCGATAGGTATCTAAAACAGAGATCATTGAAATTTTTTCTGAGTTATCCTGCTGTTGACAACACAGGCTCCTTAGTGACAGAAACAAGAAGTGCTCTATTTTGTTGAGTTTCTGGAAGGTCTACAGAAATTAGTAGCACTCTTGTTTTAAGTTTCAGAATAATTGGAAAATAACCAGTCATCTCTTTACAGAAGCACGTTCTCAAGAATAAAACTGAGAACTTCACCTTGTAACCCCAGCTTAACATTCAGCATTGAGAAATCAGAGTAAATTTTAAGAAGGTCTTTAATGAAATTGAAGGTTTGTGTTAACAGAATGCCACAGTTCCTCAAATGTATATGTTTTCAATGTGAAGTATTATTGGCTTGACTCAAATGAAAGTATAAGGAGGAAAGATGTTCTACTGAATAATTTATTTCTGACTTCAGGGAAACTTAAACAGAAGAGGTAGGTAGAAGACATTAGGTCACTGTTCACTTTCTCCAGTGCCCTTAGAAGTCAATGGGAATCGCTGGATTAAGTGCTGTGAGCCACAGCAAATGTGAAAGCTTGGTATGAAGATATCCTCATAAGCAAAGAGATATGATGTCTGGTGGCTGTGGATGCCAGAAAATTACTTTCCATGGGGAGTCTTAAAAACATTGTGTTTTGCAAATAGATGTAGAAGGTATTTCATTATATGTATTCTATCTGTTTTCCAGGGTCCATGCCTCTAATTGCAGCTCACTAATTCAACTAAGAGTGAGGAATTTCAACGTGTTCATGCATTTCTCTCAAAATTATTGTGCACACATAACTAAGAAAGTTATTGAGTTTAAGTTACCTTTATGTATTTGGATAGTCGCCTGAAACTCATACGATTATAAGAAGGTTACTGTAACTACTATTGAGCCAATTTGCTGTTTATGTCATTTCATGTTGTATTAGACTTTAATTTCTATAACTGGTTCAAGTCTACATATTTTGATATAATCAATAATGAAATCTCCAGTTAAACACAGGGACTGAAATAACCAAGATTTACATTAACAGAGAAATGTCGGAAAGTTCCCTTGTTGTAACACTTGACTGCAGTGAGTTTCATTAACATTTTATTTCCCTCTTGTAGCAAGGTGATACTGGTTTTCCACTGCACAATATAAATTAAACAGCAGCTGGCTGGCTCCCGCAGTTATTCTGTAGAAGTCTTTACTATAAGTATTTCGAAATTCAGCCTGGTATATCCCTTTTCATATGTTTCACGCTGAATTCTCAGGAGAGAAATGCCTGCCTTAGCCTAGATACTGCTAGTCACACCTTTCTGGTATGGAAAATCCCAGTTCATACTTTAATCGCAAATGTACTTTTTCTAGATCTCCACAAGCACTGACATTTGCTGTTGTTCTTCCAGCCGCCTGCCGTTTGTTCACTGACCTTATCAATATGGGTGAAAATAAACAAATCTTTAGACAAAAAGAAAAGAAATATATTTGCCACTATTTGAAAGATTCTCTCAGAAGCACCTCAAGTGAGCTTGATAGTAGCAGCATAAAATATCTGTCAAGTATCCTGTATACTAGGGGACAAGGCAATCTCATTTTTCTTAGGAACAAAAAGCCCAGACTTCTGGTGTTTACAGGTTACTCTTGCCCTGATTAGCCATAAATATTACTAAACTCATTGGAGGTACCCACTAAGATCTCATTCATTGGGATTACAGGTGAAAGCATTGAAAATGGAGGACTATAGTAAGGTCAGTTGCAAAGTACCGTCATGCTTCCTGGGCAGTGGGGTAGTGAGCCATGCTGTTGAGGTGGTGGGAGTAAATACTTATTTTGTGTTTGCTTTGCAGTGTGAAAACACCAATACATGCTGCTAAGCCTACAGGTTAAGGTTTCCTATTCAGCAGAGTATGGAGTATAGCTGTGTCAGAAAAATTGTCATGCTACCTCCCATTTTTTGTGTGCCTTGAAGACTATTCAGCCTTAGAGACAAACCCTTACTTTTCCTGTAAGAGTTGTGGGTTTTTTTCCCTGGGATTACTTGTACTAAATGATACATCCTATCAGCACAGCTGTATCAGTGGTGAGTGAAGACTGATTGCTGTCTGGTTGATAAACCATAGAATCATAGAACGGCTTGAGTTGGAACAGACCTTAAAGCTCATCCACTTCCACCCCCCTGCCATGGGCAGGGACACCTTCCACTAGACCAACTTGCTCAAAGCCCCATCCAACCTGGCCTTGAATGGGGGCTCTATATCTTCTCTGGGCAGCCTGTTCCGGTGCTTCACCACTATAATAGTGAAGAATCTCTTCCTTGTATCTAATCTAATCTAAATCTACCCTCTTTCAGTTTAAAACCATTTCCCCTTGTCCTGTCACTACATGCCCTTGTAAAAATCTCCGCCCTTGGAGATATTAAAAAGTCTTCTGGACATGGCCCTGCACACTTAGCTCTAGATGGCCTTGATGTCTACAGCCCTTGTGTTGTTAAACTTTGGAAGTTTGGATTTGTTGTCATACAACAGGTCCCTTGGAATAAATAAATAATGATAAAGAAACTACAGTAGCACTTTGTTTTCTCCTTATAGAATGGACTTTTCTGATTTTAAGCTTTCTCAGTTATTAAATTAGAAGTATTATAGTTGATCTGTCAGTCTATGAAAATTCAGAAATTAAGCTTATTCACTTTCAGGAGTGTTACATCAGCAGAGACAATAACAGTACAATAGCATCTTTTCTTTGGCTGTAACACGATTCCTGGGCTTGATCTGTAGGTCACTTAAGATAAATGGAGAATACATACTGAGTTTATTCAGACCTGAACAGGAATCTGAATTAAACTTAATGCACAGAGGAAGATTTTAATTTTTTCTTATCTGCAGAGCTTTAAATTCTTCTAGCAGCTTTGCTCACTGAGCTGAAGTCAGTTTTTAGTTAGCAGCTTTTAGATGCATAGCCTTCATAAGAATATGGTCTATTTTATGATCACTGGTTTAATTGCTGAGATTATGATGCTTCTGAATGTGAATGGAGTGTAGTTGCAAACTTTCTCACTGTGTTTCAAAAAATCTTAGTGTGTATTGCGTGTGTTAGAGACAACCATGCTGACTGTATATTTTCCCTACCTGCGCAACTTCTGAGTAACCTGTGAGAAAAGATAAAACACTAAAATTAGAGCTGTTAAAATCCCATAACATAGAACCCCCAAGCTTCTCATCACAGAGAAGTTCAGCCTTATATTTTTGATGCATGTCTAAATTCTATAATGATTTCAGTCTACAGATTTAAAAATGCCTAGAAGACTGCATCAGAACCTTATCAGTTTCAGTGCACCCAATGTTTTGCTTAAATATGTCTTTCTCAGTTGATATACTGCCTAAAGGCCAATAGAGGAGTTTTACATTTGGAGCAAGTTCTAAAATTTAGATCAGGAAAAGACCTTTGCTGCATTTTCTATCAAGTTTAGAAAAAGTCTATAGAAGAAATGATGTAACCTAGATTCACAGTTACAAAAGGATTAGTAGTAAAATTTTGTATTCAAGGAGACAAGAGAGATTGGTGTTATATAATATTTCAAAGCTGCTGAACAAAGCAACTTGATAATGGAGGTAATATGAAGTGAAATATCCAAGGTTTAAAGAACCTCTGATGGAGTGATGTTAAAAGTCACCAGGAAGGCTGCATCTCTAGAGATAGCCTCAGCAAGGAAGTAGGCCAATGAACAGAAGCTCTTAGCTTCATCTTTAATAGATAAGAAGCTCGTTTTGCAAAAATCAGTGTAGCACCATTAAATTGAGGGTCTGGTAATTATAGTAGCTGAAGTTCCTCTGTTAGGTATCTCTTCCATACTTTTCTCCTATTTATGCTTTTGCTGCCTTAGTATCCTTTCCTCTACTTTTTCCTTTCTAGCCTTCAAAATAACACCTGTATTGATTGATTAGACATGGCATCCAAGAAAAAACAACTGGTCAGCGATCAGGCAGCAAGTGGTATTAAAGTAGGATTTCAAATCTAGAACAAGAACAGTTAAGGTCTACAGAGAAACTACCAAAGCAGGCTCAGAGCACAGTAGGGTTAATGCATCTCTATAAGACAGAAGCAGCGGAGCATGGAAGCATATAGAGCAAAAGGTCTAACAGGTTTTCGTAACAGATTTACATGTAGTTTATGTTATGAGTTTTTAAGTGTAGTACAGTCAAGACGCAGCAATGAAGTTTTGGAACCCACCTATAGTATTGAAAACTCTGCAGGTCCTTATAAAAGATAGGCTGGGTGTCAAAACAATTACTGAGCCTAGAAGAATATAAAGCAGTAAAATCACATGTAGTAAAATCACATGGAAAGTAAAATCACATGGAAAGGTCAATGCAATAGCCAAAGACTGAAAATCAAAGATAGAAAATATGTGGGAAAATTCCCAGAGAAGAAGCAGGCATGCTGCTGCTGTTGCTGCCTTTTCAAATAAGGAAGAATAATAACTGTTTTTTTAGCTGATTTCCACCTGACAAGTTGACAAAAGAGCACTTGGAATGACTATGACAAGAGCCTGTATGTCCTAAACCCTTACTAATTTATGTATTGATTTTTTTAGGAAAAAAAAATGAATCTAGCCTTTCATATGTCTGATAAATATAAATCAGTGACTTGAAATACCAGCTGTTTACTGTTACATGCATACAGTGATGTGATAGTCTTAACTAGAGGTATTTGCAACCTTATTACTTTTTATCTCATTTGAAAAAGTACAAATGGAGTGTTGAAACTTCAGTGAACCTTATTTAATACCTTCCTTATCCCCACTGGTTTCCTTAAGTGTACAGCAGTTCTTTCTTTCTTGTTGCTGTAAGAGGGATGAAAGATTTAGAAGCTCAAATCTACCCAAACGGCAGCACACAAATGCAGATCTGAAGAGGATGCTTTCTCATTTGTAACAATGCCAATATTTTATTGTGATGCCTTGGAAGCATCTCTAGGTATTGATTCTGTAAAATGGTGGTTCAGCCTTAGTGAAAGCAATGGAGTCAGCTTATCCAGCTCGCTTTTGAGGACTTCCGCCATCTATCAAGTGGACATAGCAGGTTTTGCATCTCTAAATGAGTCATTCCTGCACAGCAAACTGTACAGGCCTGTACAGGAATACTTAGCTTAATCTCAGAGATACTAATCTTATATAAATTTAATAATTAACACTTTTTTTTCCTCTCAAAATGACTGTTTAGTGACTTTTTTGCTTTGAGATTCAATTACTGTGATTTTGACTTAAAACAACTGATCCCTACTGTCAGAGAGGCTGCCAGCCCTTTCATTATTAATCACGGGGATGGTCACATGCTCCTTCCATTGTGCCTGTAGATCTTTTCCCTTCTCTGGCTCATGCTGCGTAACCTCCTTTTTCTCCTACGTCAGAAGCACTGCAATCCTTTTCCTTTTCTGTTACATGCACAGCAATAATCTCCTGCTAACGCACCAGCTCTGACTAAGAGAATAAGCCCTGTCACCCCAAGCTCAAGCAGCTTGCTGAATAATACCACATGATGGGAGATTACATGCTTAAAATGTATTTCAGTCTTAGAGTTTTCTTGCTTGTTCTAATTCAGGCCCTTCCTTGCAGGATGTGATGTTGCCCAAATCCCTCCCCAGGCTTATAACCCTGTGGCCTGTTGTCTAGTGTGACCTGGCTCCCCGCTTGGCCTTCTAATGACTTCCCATTTTGCTGGTGAGGCGTATTCCTTAGGATGGCACTTTACCATATCTCTCAGCTAAGACATTGCAGCAATAACTCTGCGCCCTGGTGCAGTACTTAGACTCCTAAAATTGCAAAGTCCTATGCAAAATGGGGTGCATTTTGCAATCTTGCTGTCTTAGAATGTAACTGATTATTAGCCTTATTTACCTCTGTAATGCTATAGGTATATATGTATGTGCTTGTATTTATCTAGTGGGGATTTTCACTGTGTTTTGAATAAGTATGGTAAGTATAAATCTTTACACAGCATTTTTGGAAACAAAGCAAGCAGGTTAATGTATCTGAATGTCCTAATATACCCTAAGAATGGGGTCCCTGAATAACTCTCTTACATGAAGTCTAAATTCACATGCAAGTAGTGAGGTACATTGGTGCTGTTTTATAAAGTTTGCTATTGAAACGACTTTAGAAATTGGATGAAATATTTCTTATCATCTTTTATCATTTTCAAACCATTTCTTTTCCCTGGACTCTGAAGACAGACAAACAGGTATTCCAGGTTGTAGAATTCCGTAGTAAGGCTTTAATGCATCATGAGGTCAGAGATCTGTAAAATACTATTTTCTTCTGCACAGAGTATCAGATGTTGCTGGGTTTTTTTTACAGAAACAGTATATTGTAGTAAAGCCAAAGTTGTGTGGGATGCCTGAACTCATTATGTGCTCTACTACATAACTTTGAGAAATATTTTGCTCTGTGTTATGCTAGCTGTAAAATTAGGATATTGGTTTTTGCCTTCTTTAGTGCACCTATTTGATGTGAGATAAGTGTGAAGGGATAATTATACATTATTGCTATGATAATGTTGTTCTTTTTAATGTATGGTTTCATGCAATATTTGCTAAAAATCTTACTGCTATGCCATTGAAACATTAATTAGCTTTTTCCTTGTTAAACTGTGATCTTTCATTTTTTCACAAGATAGCATGATTCTTCTGATGTAACTGTCCTTCTGGCCGGGGACTCTCAGCCAATGTTGAACTGAGGGAGACTGAATAGGTTCCTCTTCCAGCATGCTTTTCTTGGCAGGCACACAAAATGGATACAATCTGGAATTATAAAGAAGAGTTTTAGAGTGGAATTAATTTTCTTTTTATTTGGCTTTCTGAAAGTTTGCCATCCAGTCAATTAATTGTGTAGCTAAATGTTTTCTAGCGAGTACCTGAGTCAGCTGTCAGTCTTCCTCACAGTCTGGTTATTCTTCTTGAGTCTGCTGTAGAAACACTTTCATCAATCCAGTGCAATGCGTATTTTCACATATGAAAAGAAATGAGTTTTCTATTGCAGAGCTGTGATATTTTTTTTTTAACTTGGCTGTACAGGTTTCTGTATTTAAAAACTGTAAGTGTATTTGGAAGTAGTAGAAATAATTTATCACAAGTAGTAATGTAAGTGAGGTCAAGAGCATAGAATTCTTTCCTCTTGTGATTTCACTTTGTCGCTACCAAGAATATGTCTAACCAAGAGACAATTATGCCTGCCCTATTACATAGCTATAAATAGCTGAAAATTCAGGGGCATTTATTTGCAGGGCTGGAGAGATTACTAGGCACAGCTTCTTTTACATCTATTTTCTGAGACATAAAGCGTTTACCTGAGTTTTGCTCTGAAGTTTGAGCCTGTAGTGGGTTAGATGTGTAATTTGCAAGGGCATCAGGTATCAGAACGTCATAAAGAAAGGTCTGTTCTGTTTTTTGGTGTCTCTAGACTGGAACATAGGACACCAGAATTAAGTTTCAAAGTTATAAGGTGGGAGCTGGACTGTGGTCTCTATGCAGTGCTGAGTTTTATTATCCTGAGTGGGACTATATGTGAAATACTTCAGCCTATTTAAGCTTGGGTGACTTTGAAGCATTAGTAAAACATAGACAAGAGTATGCTTTGTTAAGGTGCCACATGAGCTTATACTTGAATTTTATGGATTGCGTTAGCTGCAGAAGCTTGACCATCTACTCTGACAGATGGATGGAAAGTCCATGAGTTCAATATAATTTCTTCTTCATTTTAGATGGCAAAAGCTGTGACACAGGAAAGGGCTCTATGGCTGAATGAATCATAGCATACAAGAAGTCTGTAACTGAGATCTACTTTTCCTGACTCCTGACCACATGTATGTCTTCCTTTACTCTACATTATGCTGTCATAATATGTTATCTAGGCTTAGTTACTGATACAATGCATTATGAAAGAAACCTAATTAGAAAACTGACATCTCATTTAGCCTATCGCATTTAGCCGTATGAATTTAGAAATTCATATGAAAAGTAGTGAGATACACCATAACACTAATACCATCAGGTTTTTTAAACTGCATTTTATTCCTGAATTTATTGAGAAATGCTATTAGTAGATTTGGAGCATCAAATGAACAGCTGTGCAATGCAATCAATAAGATGCTGACAGCAAACAATAGACCAGAGATATCTAATAGAGTGTTAATTGTAGTTTAATATATGGATGGGCAAAATATGAGTGGGAGAAAAGGTAAGAAATTATAAACACAATTTTAAGCCAGTCAGATCTTGGTTTGCTAGAAAACATCTGGAATGTTACTTGAAGTCTTCGTTTTAAAATTGAGTACTTAGGAGCTTTAGGCCATGGTCAGCCAACGACTGCAAACTGTGTGTGCTCAAGATGCTACTTCCCACCACACGGCCACCCCTTAAGCTGAGCCAGAAGAGTAGACATACCTCAGAAAGGGCATGAATTCTCCTAAAGTGCCTCGCTATGACGTTAGTTGGATGAGCTTAAACCGCTGTTCAAAGCAGTTTAAGCATTAGATAATTGACAGCTATTGTGCATATGTTACTATGAAGCAAGTAATGGTAAACATTGTAATGTTTGTTTATGAGACAGCTGAAATATATTTTAAGCAAATAATTTCATAAAAGCAGTAACAATAGTCATTAAACTCCTTACCAAGTATACAGAGTGTACCCAAGACTTCTCAATTCTCAGAATTATCTGTGCTGTAGTGCTTAAATTTTCAATCAGAATTGGCAGGAACAGTAAACTAATTACTGCTGGATTATAATGGGATTCCTGCAAATGTGTATAAGACATCTAGATTAATACCAAATGATGCCTTCATGATTAACGTTACTATGGTGAACACCAAGGGATTAATAAAGATTAGACATTATTAAACAGTGTCAACCAAAAGAAGATAGTTCAGTGCAAAAAAGTGATGTTTAATATGAAAAAGAATCAGTGTCACACCGTAAAATTAATATCAGCAAAATGATTCAGATCTGACTAAAACTGAAAAGTCCAGGTTGTTCTCTTAAAAATGCTTCATCCTGATC
This sequence comes from Myiopsitta monachus, assembly GCA_017639245.1. Classification (NCBI taxonomy): domain Eukaryota; kingdom Metazoa; phylum Chordata; class Aves; order Psittaciformes; family Psittacidae; genus Myiopsitta; species Myiopsitta monachus. The sequence goes on from CM029927.1 coordinate 5,937,939, forward strand.
CTTTCTGATCAGGCAGGCATGCATGTTTCTGCTGCTTGAAGGGCACTCTGTATGGTTTGACAGAGGTCTGTGCTGTACACTGTATTTAGCATGACCAAAATCAGTAATAGATTATCTGAGGATTTATTTTAAACTATAACTTACTACGACCTAGTAAGTTTTGTATGCATGAAAATTAAGTGTGGTTTTATAATGCGCTCACATATTTAAATTACTGACATGTTATTAGACTTCTTTATAGTCATGTGGCAGATAATTGCTGATGAACTGATAGAGTCAAAATAGACTTATCCACTGGGCATCATACAGTGCTGTAAGAGGGAGAAAATGTTTGGAGGTTGTTTGCAAGGAGAAAAGTGCAAGGATACAGAAGAGTTTGATCATAATGGAGCAGGTCATAGAATTTCACCCACTTTTCCTATCATGCCTCTGAAAACATCCCCTACGGTGGCACTCAGTGCAAGGGGAGGGCTTGGAAGGTTGGCAAGGAGTCAAGGGCATGGCTCAGCATATGCTATCTCATCCCAGTTCATGGAGTGAACATCCTGCCACCACTGATGATCATCAGGTTCACAGTGACCCTAGCTTCTATTTATTGCAATGGTGTATTGTTTGTTGCATAACTGCATGGGCATGATATATATAATCTGCTGTTAAAATCAAAAAGAAATATAAGATGAAGCAGGGATATCCCTGAGTTGAATCCCAACTGGACAGCTGACCCAATCATCCACTTTTCCTCTGCAACCCTCTGCATGATTATCTGTGCTCCTTGCACTGACTGGAGTGTGAGTGTATGATCAATAAACTAGCCCCTGTTGTGGTCCCACATTTCCCCTGACAGTGTCAAACTGCACTACTGTTTCTGAGAATCTTTACATCTACACCCAGCGTTATCATACTACAGTACTGTTGACATATTTTCCCATTTCTTCAATCAGCAGTGAGAATATAACAATGTCTATAATGACAAGTGAATGCTGGGAGCTAAGCCTCTCCACAAAGGGAGCTTCCAGGCTGGGAAAGTGTAAAGGAAAACTAGATGAGCTACAATAAAATAAACACCATGATCCAATTACAGTACTATGTTTGGAAAAGGTTTTTTAACATCCTTTAACTATGTCACTGAAAAATGAAAGTGCTAAGAAGCATCTTCCTACCACGATATCCAGACAGGTTAAAATGACTTAAGTACAATTAGTGTTTTAATTGATGAATGTTACTGTTCTCTGTTTGTGGAATAGCCCAGTGAAGACCATGATGTCCTTTAACTGCATTAATTGTTCAGAATCATTTGACAAAGCATTACTTCAATGTTTCTCGTTGAAATCAAGCTTCCTGTGAGATTTTGATTTTCGTACTTGTTTCTGAAGTCCTGTTGGTTACCTGTGTGTTGTATTATGATTACAACCTGTGTGTTGTAATTATCTTGTATTGCATTATCCTCTGACTGGATAGCTGATGCCGTCAAGACTTTCCCCCCTGCTTGTTAAATTTTATTTTGTTTTATAAACCACCTCCTTTTCAGGCAATTTAAACACAACTGCATAAACACAGTACAGAAATTGAACTTGAATAAATTTAAAAATCTTTCAGATTAGAAGCTGGTTTAACCTCTGTCCAGCAAATCTCCTGAGCTTCACTCTGTATAATAGCAAATACAATCTGGAGAATAGAGAGAGAAGGAAGATACAAGACAGATCATCATCAGACCATCATCATCATAAGAAGCTCACCAGATAACTCCTGTGTTCTAATTGCTACAGTTCATTCAGAGGGACAGTGTTAGTACAGTGCAGTTACTTCTGAACCAGAAGACAACTTTTGAGCAACCCCAAAATTTTCCCCATATATACTTCAGTTTTTTACATGCAGCTCCCTTTCTTGTGAGAAACTGGAAGCATGACCTGAATCTGCATTTTTGTCAGAGGCAGCATCTTTCCATGGAATTGAAATGGCTGCATAACATGGTGGCAGGGCAAGACACAAAAGGACACTTTAGGGTCTTCCTTAGGTAGACTAAAGGAAAGAAGAGGTGCTTACTGAGCTTCCAAAGCTGCAGAGCAGCTGTATAAACCCTCTTCATTTCAAGCTGGCGTTGAATGATCAAATGGCCTAATTGTCTAAAGCTAAATTCACAGCTGAAAGAGGTCTGCTGATGCAGCTCCTCTACAAAGTTTTGCTGGTGATAGTGTCGTTCAGACCTGAAAAGACTGATTTTGCCACCATAACAAATTCTGACTCCCTGGGTGGAATCTGACAAAGTTAACTTTTTGAGGAGAAATGATCTTACATTAGTTGTATCAGTGATTCTACTGTAAAATATTGAAATGAAAATTTCCTCTCTAAACTGCAATGCTTTAACAGTGAAAGATTTTTATGTTAGACTATGGCTTTTGAAAATCAACAATAAAGTGACATAAAATTGAAGCCTTTTCAAAGCATGTATTTCATTCCAGAAGGGAGCTTTCCAAGAACTTGCCTTGTGTTGAACAACATACTTGCCAACTTAATAACATGGTACCAAGCCCAGGACAGTAAACCCTGCTGAGAGGTAAGATGTATTGTATCAGGTTTGGAGTTGCTCCATTAGGGTTGCACCCCCCTTAATTCGTGTCATAGACAGAGTAAACTTGCATTTGTGGTAACTGGACATATAAGAAGATGCAACTGCAACTACATATATATATATATATATATATATATTAAATATAATAGCAGTAGAAGTGTTCCCGGGGAAATACTGGTGTAGAAGGCATGTCTGAAAACAACAGCAGATGGGATGACAATGCAACCACTTTAGAACTCCTACAATGTTTAGTGGTCTACAGTGAAATATCTTAACTTTAAAAAAATCAAATGTCAGTGGAATTTTTTCCAGCTCACCACATTCACTGACCTTTGCATTGACTGTTCTCTGCAAGCCTTTGAGATGGAGCACATGCAGCATGTGGAGTTCCATGTCATGTTGGTCATCATTCTCTGCTTGACATTTCTTGTGTTCCTAAGTCGATGTGTTCCAGATTAATGAGGCATTTGTTCTCGATCAAGAAGCTATTTAAGAATACACTTTTAATTGTAATGGGTTGCATATGATTAATTGTTTCTACATGGCTTGCTTATATTTTTTGATAATTCAAAGCAGATTTTTTTTCCCCACTGGGTACTGCCCAAATCTTTTCAATGTTCATGCTGGTTATCACCCAGTAATTTATGGAAGTGAATTGTCTTCACAAGGGGTTGTGAACTTCTTTGAAAAACTTGCCTGGAGCTCTTTGCTGTAATGACCTTCAATGTCCTTTGTCTGTAAGAGGAATAAGAGGGCTAACGCACAAGCTGGTTGCAAAAGCTGTGTTTAAGTTAATTTGAGGTTTTTTTGAAAGACTCCATTGTTTTAGGACTACTCATCTCACAGTTGGTTCTGATGAGAGTATTTTAGTATTGTTCTGTGCTCATCTTTCTGTTTTTATTGAGGTCTACTCTTTTAGTTCAGTTGTGTTTTTAGAAGAAACTGTGTTTCAATGACCAGTACATTCCAAACTGGACCAAGCTGTTCCCCACATGTGTGCTCCCTGAATAGGGAAAAAGAGCCGTGCCATGTGTTTTCATTTGCAAAGCTTGCTTCAGACTTTTTTCACACCCGGAAGAATTTCCGTTTGTTGCTGCTCTTAAAAGGACAAAAGGCTCAGTACTTCAGGGCCTGGGTCTTGAGGGAGTATTTGAAAACTCTGATTTCATAACCTTTCATTTCTCTTGGTTGCATGGGACGAAATGTTGGCAAGTGTAACCATGGGCCTAATGGCAGTCAGCGCATCAGACTGAGCTCAGAAGAGAGTTTGTACTCATAAGGGAAGATGAGATTTTTCTGTCCTCTGAATTAGCAAATAATTAAATTAACATTAATCTCACCTTTCCCTATAAGATTTGTTGGGTTTAGCTACAGAAATTGCAAATGAATCACCTGTAGAAGGATTTGGATGCAGAGGGAGGCTCTTTCTCTTTCACATCACCTTTGTCTGTAGCTGTAAGATAGATAATCTGATCATCCACTCACAAGATATATTATCCTTTTATTAAGTGGGTCCAGCTAGTAAAATAATAGCCACGAAAATGCTACAATAAAAGAATAATAAGAACCCATATTGCTTGTTAGAGCTGTCTGTAGATAGCAGTCTGCTATTCAGTGACTTGTGACTGATTTTTTACAGGTTCCGTGTGAGGTGTACTGCAGGCAGCAACCACCCAGCTATGTTTTCTTGGCTGTTTCCATTTCAGATGAACAGGGGTAACATTGTGAGGAAAGATCCATTTGTCAAAAGGGACCCATTAGGTCTAAACTTAGGGGCTATAGAATCAGATTATGTGTGATCTGTGGGTGGCTTTTGTAGCATATGGTGACTGACTATGTTCTCTCCTTCTCTTCTCATACAGAGCATGTCATGAGGAGCAGTTCCTCCAGAAGAGCTTTCTTTGTAGGAAAGACAATCAAATTACTTTGATTTTCCGTAGTATCTATCATGGCAGTATGTTCCTGTAGGGCAAGGGACAGAGCTTTGTCAGTTAGGCTTACAGTAAAAGGGCACAAGTGGTGCAGAATGACTTAGCAGAGGATTAAGAGGAAGAATTGCAAATGAAACAAACCATAGCATCCTGGCAAAGCGCAGAGATGATGAAAACATCTAAAACCTGCCCCCCTTCCCCCTCCCTTCAGTATGGTATGTCATTCAGGGTTCTTCTCAGAAGTCCCAGGGACTCATTTGGGTGAAATTTCAAAGGTTAGCACCCTTCCCCGTTCCTCAGTGGGAGGTCATTGCCCTTGATGCAGAGGCAACAGATCTGAATGTGTGATGACATATAAACTACCACAACTCCTGCATATTGTATTAATGCACAGAGCAGTGAAGTTAAGAAACAGAAGAGCAGAAACACTTGACTATTTCACCAGCCAGGAGGGCAGGTGGGAAGCATAACCCTCTACTCTACCCAGTGTAACTTGATGGTGCTCATGGATCAGAGCTCTTGCTCTAGAAAGTACTTCTCCTATCCTAGTTGTCAGAGGCTGAATTTTGCACTCCGAAGTGCTTTTGTATAGATACAAGCATATGAAAAGGGTGAGATGATGGCAGAGATGAGTAATGAAACTCTCTGAAGTACTGTTTTTGAACTCTGTGGCTACAATTGCACTGTCAAAAAACCCCAGCAACCCAGCTTCAAGAGAGGACAGTAGGTGTTAGCAGTTTTGCCCATGAAGTTTATTTTACTGCAAATAAAAATAACTTAATTTTTAGCCCGAAGATTAAGACACAGCAAAAGCCTGTTTGAGTTATTAGCCTGTACAAAGGTGGAAGCGAGACATGGAACAGCTATAGCTAAAAGCAAAAGGGCTTATGTGGAGAATGATAGAGAAGCAAAAGTCAAGTAGAATAGCTCGTGTCTCGCTGAAGCTGAAAACATATGCTTCATTTAAAATGATGATTTATGGAGGTCTGATTGCCAGGTATTCAATTTGGTCCTGGAATCACTTGAACTCAGATTATGTTTGTGAAGCAGTCATGCTTTACACAAATATTGTCAGCATCAGCTGTATTGAACAATCTTCCTCTTTCTTTTTTTATTAAGCATAGTTGTAATTAGTTGAGTAAAATGACAATTACATCCAAAAGGAACCTCTTCCAGTAAAAAATTATGCTATGCCACCTATTTCAAGTCTCATAAATGGTTTCGTAATCAGATTCAGTCATCCTTTCCTCTATGTGGATGGCCTATAACCTACAGAATATGATGTTAATTTGTGAGTTTGGGGGTTTGAACAGAGCTTGCTAAGAAGTTCATGCGGACTTAGTACCAAGCACCTTCTTGAGGAGACTGATTTCAATATAGCTGGCTGACCCAACTAGAACCTTTAGTAAGGTCACCATCATTAAATGAACTTTAGGACTGCTGGACCTAGTGAACTAGTTCTGCCAAAAATAGTAAACCTTTCCTACCGAGCTGAATTGAAAACAGCTCATGTGTTGGGGTCAATTGCTGATCACATAAAGGAGAAAATGTTTCTCTGAGTATTCACAGAAACCTATTTTTCCTCTAGTCTTCATTAGACAGTGTAAACAAGCGACCAAAATGGTCAAAGAGAGGTGCTTGGATTGGTGCTCGATGGATGATAGGTTAAATGGAATAAGAGGTCATGCATGATCTGTAGGAGAACTAAAAATGACAAGGGTAATGCAGGACAAGCTTCTGAATAGTGAAGATTTGCAGGTCCATTGCAAAGTGCATACTACTTCATAGACACAGTAGTCAGCTTTATTCTATGAAAAAGTCCTGGAAATGTAAAGTGTGGGTTATGTCCCAGTGAAAGAAATTCTAGAGCTGAGTTAGATTTAAAACTTCATGTCTCAAAACTGAATCTTCCTCTGCAGCATGGGGCAGGTAGAGCAGGATGAGGAAAAACCCCTTCAGCTATGTTCTAAGAATGAGATGGTCAGGTCTAAAGCATGCTGAAGTGAGAGCTTGTTTTGGTTTTGCTGAGGTTTGTATCGAAGAAGAGGGTCACAGGTATTGGTCAAAGCAACACTTTCAGACACACAGTGAAAGATTTTTGCTTGTGGGTACAGCAAGACTGAAATGCTGAGCTTCAACTTCTCTATAAATGAAGGCAGTACTGAACTGTTCTGGGAATATTTGAACTTTAATAAGCTGATCTTTAATAAAAAGACCACTTACACCATGGCAATCCAAAACTCACATTATAAGAAATTCCCTAAAGAGAGCTCAAATTAGAATTTGTTGTTTTTTGAGACTGCAGTTATCCCAAATTAATGCATAGTGGTCTGTTATCTTCCAAGCCAAGGGCATTTCCTATTTCAGTTTCATAAATGCTTATCCTGGCCATTAACATGGGACAGATATTAAAAACAGAAGTAACATTTCTGTTGGCTTTTGCTCTTTTTGGAAACCTTTTGACCCACACTAATTAGTATCAGTCTCTTTACACCTAGTGAATACCCCTCAGGGAACTCCCATAGCACAAATCTGAACTGCGCTATATAAAAGCAGATTTATTTTAGATTAACTGCTTTGTATATTTTCTGATAGGTCAGCATGGGGATCCGATTCTTTAGAGAATGAAGATAATGAAAACACCTATACTTGACACATTCACCATTGACAGAACTGTGAACCTGAGCTTATGTGAAATAAACTGTGCAAAAAAGTCCTGGTGGAGAAACGTCTGCCATAAATGTTTCAGTAGGGAAAAGACACTGTCTGGCTGAAAAATGTAGGACAAATTCACAAATGCAGCATGTTGCTGTTTAACAGATATACGTGGCCTTAGGGACCCATGTGGCTCCATTACTCGTCCAAAGTTCAAAATAAACGGAAAAATAAGTTTTGACAGTCACTTCTGAGGGAGGTGATAACAGATCAAAGGACTCTTTTATTGTGATATTTTCATCATTATGGAAAAGAATCGCTTTGGACTTTAGCTGCTGTTTGAAATCTTTACCTTTTAATAAGTGAACTCTGTAAGTGTAGCTCAGAGAACAAAGGTTCCTCTTTTACAGTTAAACTTTTAACCCTTGAGGTTGAATTGGTGGAGACCAGAGCGAAAATCCACTGTGTTTTCACTGAACTTTTTACCCTTTGAAAAAAGCTGAACAAGTTTAAAGTTCATACACTGAGCAAGAGGTCTCTACTGGGGATTTCTGGTATTATTAACTTCCTGACCTCAGATAATTAAAAGGGAAGAGTGGAGGCAGTGCAGACTTTGACTCAACTTTGAACTTTTAACCTCTTGAGGAACATTTTTAGTGTGCAAGTGGTACGCACAGTAAACTCTTATTAACTTTCTTTAACCCATGGACACGAAAAAATGTCAGCAGGCCAAAATTATCCTTTGTCCCTTATGTCATATTTCTATTTGTGTAGCAGTTAAAACTCAAGGGGATATTGTTTAGATACAGAAGTAACAGAGACAACTATTTTCCAGGAACTGGCAAGTACAGTAGGCAAGCAAAAGGGAGAAGCAGCCATGAATCTGTCAGATGCTGCAACAGAGTTTGTAATTCAGACAATGTTGGGGTTTAGCTTTAGGACAGACGCTGATATTTTAGTGCTGCCCCTTAGCAAAATTTTCCTTACAGAGCAGAGGTATTTTATCTTTTTATTCAATCAGGCTTTACTTCTTCAAGTGTTAAACACAGTGATACTCAGCAGCCCAGGAGATTATGGATTTATTGACTAGGAAATAATCAAAGAAGTAGCATTGTGAATTCTGTATTTGAGCACGTAAATTGTACTTTCTCATGGCTGTAACATAAATGAAAGAAAAAAATCTGTGCTTCTTGTCTCAGCAAGATGATTATATCTTTGGTCAGCTGTTTTATCAGGGATACTATTTACTATGAACTCGTCTGGGGAAAAAATATGGGAAGCAGTAAAAGCTAAACCTCTTAGCATTAGTTTTATTGGGGTGTAAGACAGAACTATCCTGAATCTACGTTGTCAAAGATAAAAAAATTTGGCTAAAACAAAACAACTAAATACAAAGAAAATTGAATGAAAATATTTCCTTGAAGAGAAAGCTGTAAGCATCTGGAGAAGAATGTCAATAATAGGTATCCTCTCTTCTTTTTTTCATTGTAAGAAAAGAAAGAACACAAGTGAAGTTGTGTCCTATGGTCTAAATGTGCTAAATGATTGCTAAATCATAGCAATCATTTGTCTTTTCCACCAGGAACTCAGCAGTGTTCAATGTAAATGGAAACTGTTCAAATTCATTTCACAATCAGAAAAAAAAACGCAGAAAGTCTTTTGGAAGCAGATGTGCTATAGCATAAAATAGCTGCATTAGGATTACCAGAAGATTAGCAGAAGAATCTCGAGGCTGGCTAGGTGTTATGGTAAGAGTGGATGCATGCATCTTGAAAGTTTCGAATTTGGAATAATTTTCAAACCTCTTGATTAAAGCCAGCTGAACACTGATAAAAAAGTATCCCCCCAAATTTCAGAACAAATACACAAATCAAATCGTTATTTAGGGGATCACCCTGTATGTCCTAAAAGAGATAAGTTTGAAAATTTTGGCAAAAAACGCTTGGAATGGCGCCAGATTAGCCTGGGTTTCTGTTGGCTTTCATTGGGGGTTTACTGCTTAAAAATGCTGATTGCATTACAAGGTAGTGTGATGCAATTCAAGCAGATCTGTAGACTGAAACAGTTAGTGTGGCAGATCCCAATACTCACACTATATGCATGTGGAAGGTGTATTTCAGACTGCCTCTGGTCTGACCCCATGAGCATGACACCCATAGTGGCAGGAGCACATCATGAGTACTCCTAAGGTTTATTTTCGGGTCTATTTTTAACCTGGAAGAATCTATGTCATGTGCTCTGTGATTGCCCAACAGCGCAAACCAGTGAACAAGAAGTGGAGGTGATAGAGGGACAACTTCCAAAGCAACTGCCTATTCCAAACTGAAATGACTATGTAGGTGCATCTGATGCCATTGCAATAGGGATCAGGCATCAGCCTCTGTGACCAAGATCACATACCACTCTGGAAGCATCCTTGGGGTTTGTGCTCAGCATCCAATATTTCCTACTTGGGGTAGGACTGTCACAGCAAGTGTGAATTAAATATGCTGTATTGAATCTGAAAGAAGTGTTGCTCTGTGTCTATGAAGTCCTGACTCAGAAAAGCATTAAAGCTACTATTTATATGCAGGAAAAGTGAAATTACGAGTGGGCTAATACTAGTCAAAAATCATAGTGGAGGGAAGAAAACTTCAGTTAAGAAAACACATAAAACTTCTTTTTCTCAAATGTAGATTTAAACTTACATGAGGCCTCAAGCTGAGCAGTGGGTCTTGTTGAGCATTGGCCAGTGAGGTGCCTTCCTCCTGGATGGGGACGTGGCCTCCTCTTCAGGGTGCAGTGAAAGAAAGGGAGTGATATGCTTATAAAAAACATCTTTCCTGTGCTCCACCTGCAGAGCAGGGTGAATTCTTTCATGGTGCCCTGTTTTCAGGGGAGAGCATGAAAACCATGGCAAGGCCTCATGCTTGGGCTGAGCTGGTTCAACCTTTGCTGCACCAGTGGTGCTGGGCAGGATTTCCTCTGCTCCCTTTACAACTTTTAGTTCTGAAGAGTTTCCAGATTTTCAACTGCAAGGTAGGAGGCTTCAAAGCCTGGTCACTAGGCCAAACTGGGCATTTTTCCACGTGGATGAGAAAAACACTCCTGGATGTAAGTTAAATTCCTGCTGCAAGTATGGGGTTAGTAAGACCATCTCTATTAGCAGGTTACCCAGATTTTGTATTTTTCAGCATAGACACAACAGTGCATATTTCACTGATCCAGATCACTGAACTGTCTGAACTGGCTTAGTGCAGAGGTTTTCCAAAAGCACTTAGCTTGTGGTATATAGTTGGCACAGCAAATTTCAGCTGGAGCTAGACAGGAGAAGTTTGGCAAAGTTACAGGCAATTAATAGCAGGGTTTTTATCATAGCAAGCGCTGGGAAACCTTGCTACCAGCCCCTCCTGCAAACTCACAGTTCATACACAGAAACAGAAGATGTAAAATCAGCATGAGTGTGTACGCATGTGTGCATGTGGATGGATGGAAAGTGTCAACGCGTGCATGAGTTTGTGTACTGCAGAGCTACTCGTGTGAGGAAGTACCAGAGCCTGTCCCTAGACATGGATTAAAGAAGGCAATTAAACACATGCATAAACACTAGGGGTGCCTTCCTCTATCAGACCTTTGGACATTCATCTATCCTGTGGAAGCACTGAATTTGTGCTTTCCCTTAGATTTCAGCACTGCCCACAGAGAAAAATCAACACCAGCTGTACTCTGGGGCGAGAACCTCAAGTCTACTCATCTGTATTTGCTGTCCCTCAAGCAAAGAGATGTCTCATCTGTTTTTGCAGACTTGGCTCCTGAGCATGGGGAATATGTTCAGCTTTTAGTGGAGATAGAGATACAAGCAGGAAAAACCTTGTAATAGAGATACTTAGCACTCATATATGGCTCTTCAGCAAGTAACTGTATGATATAGGAAAATATTGTTGGGACAAAGCTGCGTCTTATTTTTTCCTGACTTGAACATAAAGGTATTATGTACTAGATAAAATAGAAGGCAAATAATTATTATCATCTGCATAGAGATGGAAAGCAGATGTTAAATGGTTTACCTGGATTTCAGGATGAAACCATGTCAGGGTAAGGTTTAGAAAGTCAAAGCCTCTTTCTCGGTTCCTCCACCCAGCCCATATATCACTATCTTGCTCTCATGCTGAATGCAGGTAGCTTTTCTTTTCCCTTTTTTCTGAGTGGGCATGTAATAGACAGAGTTTATAAAAACTGGAAAACAAAATTCTCACCTGGCTCTGCATTTTGAAACAAGAATAAAAGAGGAATCCTGGTAAATATCACATCCCACACACTCTGCCTTTGAGTCCTTCAGTGCCAAATAGTCAAGTCTGAAATGTATTCCATGGAAGGAAGGGAGTTAAATACCTGCTCTACCTTGCAAAGGGGTACTTACAGCTTAAATTCTGTCCAGGTGAGGAACAGAAAGGAGATATAACTGAATTACAAACCCTGCTTGGGCATTTAGGGGGATAGCACTCTACTTACTAGGGCTAAATGGAAAGGCCAAGCCTAGCTTTAAACATGTGCAGTCAGTCAGGGTAATGGTAACAGTGATAAGAACTGGCAATGAACTGCACTTATCCTTTTTTTTCACAGGTCTGCCCTACCTGCTGCTGCCCTTGGCTGGTCTGAGCACAGCTGCAAGTGTCTGACCAACGAGTTGAGAGCCAAATACCACATCAGTACTGCTGCATCATACTGAAACTTTCCCCTGCAGCATTTGTTTGCTGATGGGCCATTTCACCTGCTTCACCCCTCACACCAAGTGGATCATGTAGCCTTGGGAAGACCCTGATTTGAAGTGCCATACAGGAGGGGTGGTTGCAAAGAGGGTGCAAGGAGAAAGCTCAGCCAACAAAAAGGAGCCGTACTGCAGATCTAGAAAGTTATTCCTTGACAGTCTGAAATCAGACTCCTCTGAAGATGTATTTTCACGACCTCATGGTGTTTCTCAAAGGCAAGCTTGAAAAATCTCACCTGGGGCTTACTTTTGTTCCTTAGCTGTTGCTTTCTTAGATTACGCATAAGTCTAGTAACATGCAAAGATTTGTCTGAAGTGACTACTACTTATGCCAGGTCAGCTGATGGATGTGTGTGTCTGTTCTTTGTTATTACTTTATGACTCTGAAGAGAACACATCTGAGTGTCCACAGGGATGAAGAAGACATGATCCCTGCTGCTAACTCCTTGAAATCAAGTTTGAGACTTGGTAGCAAAAGATGAAAGGACAAAATGGTGAATAGGTTTAGTATGAGGAGTTTTATCAGCAAAACAGACTGCGCACTCATCAAAGCCTTCTTTCTTCATGGTAGGATGAAAAAGGTTTGGTTTTGTTCTGTTTCATTTTTAATTCAGTTTAAACAAGTGTAGGGCTGACCTGTTGCTACAGGTGTTAAGAATATCATGCCTCAAGTTTGTGAAGTGGCCAAGCAGATATTGGCTTACAAATCAAAGGAAAGTTTAAATTTAAGATTGAAGCTCATATTACAAAGCTGAACTTCTCTTGAGTCAGCACTGTGATAGACCACTTCCATTTGCTTCTTTTGTGCCACAGCTGTATCTCCAACAGCTTAACGGAACACCATCCCAGTTTAACAATGACATTTCAGACCTTGTTGGCTAAGCTGGATACTGGCAGAGAAATCTTCCTCCCTTGTATGGTATTTTCTTGACAGGAAGGGAAAGCATATTACTGTCCACTAGATAAATTATAGAACTATACAAAAGGAGGGACACATTAATAGTCTTTCTCACCTTCATGTCCAAATTGCTTATTAGTTGCTTATTTTTCACTCTCAGCAATGGGACTTCTTACACCGAATGAAGATCAAAGTGTGTTCTTGTCTCATGCCTCATGCCTAACCAAAGCCAGATAATAAAATGTATTATTCCTGATGTTCCTTGATGAAGAGCTGTGAGGCAAAAAACCACATAACTTTATTTTAGAGGAAAATACTACTTTAAATCAGAGATGCTAGTGAACAGGAAAACAAATAGCAAAAGAAATCTTCAGGCTTCAAGTTAAGACATTAGGTAGAAAATGAATGGACCACAACTGATCGTATTTGCAGTTTTATGAGATTTTGTTTTCTTTCACACTCATCAATACAAAAACATGCAGCTGAATTTTAAAGCACAAGTGCATAGCCTACCTCACCTGATACAATGCTTTTCCTCTGACACATTTCAGTCTGTCCACTGAAATGTACCAGGAGTACAGGATGATATTTTTGGGGGGATTTCAGGAACTTGTGTTGATCTAAAATCTCAGCCTCAAATCCTATCTTACTGGTCACCGGCCTATTAGGACCACTGTATTCTATACTGAAGAAGTACTTGTTTGTATGTGTGGGATTTTGAATGCTTGTTACTCATCCCCAAGTCTTCATTTTTTGACAAGTCACAGAAGTCAAATCAAAGCACAAAACTGTGGTCAGTGACCATGGTGAAGGTACCATAAAATCAGCTGTCACAGGTAGTACACCAAAGATTATATTGATTCTGCACTACTGAAAAATTGCTGCTAGTAGCTCCAAAATTTAAGGTTTACTTCCTCCTAAAAAGGACCATTATTATGTTCTGGAGATATATCATTATATTGAATTAATATTTGTCCAACATCACATATTGTCCAAGAGGAAGTCAGAGAAAGAGCAAATGAAAGGATTGGGGTTTTTCCTAACTTCTCACTATTTAAGGCAATTGAAGTAAATTGTAGTAAGTGAAAGTTCAACAGAATCAGGAAGTGGAGCTGAGAGTCTGACCCAGTGAAAGAACATGAGGATTCATCATTCTGGCTGTACCCCAGCTTTGCCTCCCCAGAAATGCAGATTCACTCTCCTTTTAAAACACATTACCACCTTAGCAAAAAGATCCCCTCATCTTTGCTAGTCACAGCTGTAAATTTGACGTCTGCTTTATTAACTGGTATGCAGTACCTTTAACAAAACTCACGTGTTTTTAAGATGTTCTTGTTTACAAGTACCCTGTTCCCCAAAGAAGGGTAATTTTTAATGTCATAACAAACTTTATGTTTTGTTTCTAACACTGATATATCTAATGTAAACAGCCTTCCCCAATGAAGAAAGAGGAAAAGGAAGAATGCAGAAAGTACTCTATGAAAACTGCGTTAGGAGCACACCGAGCCTGCCTGTTCTCCCTGGTGGCAATGGGGCATAGCACTGTGTTCTCCTCGAGTGCACTGCCATTTTCTCCTTTTAGGGTAGCAAATCCTGATCTGTAAAGTTCACAGTGGCACAGGAGCCGCAGCCAGTTCCAGGAATCTGCTGCTGCTCCCCGGGTCAGCTCAATGTTGCTTTCATCAGAAGTGCCACTGCAGTGGGAAGAAGTTGTTGTAATGAGTTTCAGGAGGCATTGACATAATCAGGTCAGCTGGAGGTGCATAAACAAGCAAGGGGGAGGAACAAAACCCACAGAGAAATGTATCTCTTCCTATCCTGTCCCTGGGAGACAAAAAGCAAAAAGCCTTTGCTCTCACCTGCTGGCATGGCATCCTTGCTCCCCCCTTTTCTCTTCTTGGCTGTAAGGTGTTTTCTTCACTGCAACCTGACAGACGCAAGGACATTTTCATCCATTGCATGGATCTTAGGCAAATTTTCTCTTTCTTCTTGCTGTTATTGTGACAGGCAGATTTTTTTAACAGGCTGCTTAATGGCTAGGTGCCCCCACTGGGGGATGTCTGTCACTGAAATGGAGAGAGAAAAAGGTCTCTCTGAGGGCTTCAGGGCCACTGGGGAGGGGAGAAGAGAGAACTTAAAGGAATATTCTACATTGCAGGAACATCTAGGGAGCTTGTGCCTCTGATGGTGAGAACATTACTGGGCTTTTGTATTTTCTCCACTTGTGAGCCTAGTGAAAGTTTTCATGACAACTGTGATCTGAAGAGAGCCAGGAAAAATACCATGTTATGTAATTTGCGTCTGGAGATGACACATGTTAATGTGAACTTTAGTCGGTCATAGAGCAGGCTGCTGTTATAGCTGAGGCTGAAAACTGCCTCTTCAACTTAAAAAAAAATAGTCCAAAAGCATTGCAGTTCCTGGAGAATCCTCTTTTCTGATGTGACACGAGCAGCCTGCAGGTCCTGGATGGAAGATGAAGCACTGGGTATTTATTGGGCATTGAGAGTACCTACATACTAGTACGCATGCCAATTTAGTGCAGTCTCTATCTGTAAGGGTGGTGAGGCACTGGAATGGTTGCCCAGGGAA
Organism: Myiopsitta monachus; assembly: GCA_017639245.1. Lineage (NCBI taxonomy): Eukaryota > Metazoa > Chordata > Aves > Psittaciformes > Psittacidae > Myiopsitta > Myiopsitta monachus. The sequence goes on from CM029927.1 coordinate 5,953,331, forward strand.
GTTGTGGATGCTCCATCGCTGGCAGTGCTCAAGGCTGGCTTGGACATAGCCTTGGGTGGCATGGTTTAATGTGAGGTGCCCCTGCCCATGGCAGAGGGGTTGGGACTAGATGATCTTAAGGTCCTTTCCAACCCTAACTATTCTATGATTCTATATTGCTTTAAGATAACTGATTTCATGAGGAAGAAAGATGGCAGATTCTGTTGTTCGTGCTGTCACTGTTGCTGAGCAATTCATTTTTCTTTGGAGGGCTTGGAGAATATGAAAAGGAGTTTCCATCAGTCCCATCTTCATTAAGCATCCACATTAGCCAACAGTGGAAGAGTATGGTGTTAAGAGGGAGATAGGAACCAGTTTGTTTGTGAGAAGCTAGATTCTTGTGAACTGGTGCATCACTGAATTGCAAGAACTCATGGGTTAAGAGGACCAGTTTTAGAAGATGCTCTTGTGAAAAGTTTGAAGTGCTCTAAAAAGAAGATGCAGTTGGCGTCTTCTTTTTAATGCAGTTAGATACTGTGACCTTCTCTTTGCAGTAGCGCAGAGCTGAAGACTGCTTTTGACATTAGTGGGTGAAGATCTGCAGGGGTTTTGGGTAAGGCTGATGTCCTTGTAAGTGCAATCTCCCACTTCTGGCAAGGGAGTGGCAGTGTATTACTCTCTATATTTGGATTATTACCATGCTTTCTACCTACTTACACTTCACTTGCAATTTTGGATAAGTAGAGTCATCATCTTTATTTTATGCCCCAAGTTTTTGTCTGGTACAGCTGTGGAGTGTTAACAGCTGCTGGGTTTTGTTCCAGAAGTAGCTGCACTTCAGGAACAGTCAATGAGATTTCTGCTCTACAGTTTGTTCAGCCAGTTTGTGAAGCACTTTGTAGATCGAGGTGTGTAAAAAGCACTTGATAATTTTGATCTTTCTTACAACAATAATAACTTGGTTAAAAGAGATTATGATCTATGTTTTCATGTGCAACTTACTACTGAGTTGTTGTACAGTATGCAAAAAATCTTGGGCTCATGTTACTGAGCCTCATAGAACAGAAACCCAGGTCTAGAAATTAGATTACTACTCTGCAGCTCAGTGATTAAAACAAATCAATTAAAAAAAAATACCCTACCATTTGTATTTACATTCTTGTGCAAATCCGGTCACCCTGTCCTTTGAGTTCTCTTTTCCACAGAATGGGCCAAATCCATTCCAAGTGTGACTCCCTTGACTCCAGCACGGTTGCACAAGGGATGACTGTAACTCTTTATGTCTGCAGATTAACTATTTTGATTAGGGATAAAAAATAGTATTTGGGTGGAGTCTTATCCATGTTGGCATGCTAGGTGGTTTTCTTCATTGACACTGGCTGGAGCTGGAACAGACATTGTTTACTTAAAGAAAAAGTATATATTTTACCTGCTTTCTAGCTATTGTTAGTTATTGAACTAACCATAAGACTACAAATGGCAACAAAATCAGAAGAGAAAATAAATAGCCTGTCTTAGCTGTGTCTTCCTCTGTAACACCATTCTTTGCTGAAATTACAGGTACGGTTCTACTGCAAACACAAGGAAGGAATTGGGTCCATTTGGCTTACTGCTTCCTCTGAACTGGGGCACTGGGTGTGGATTAGCAATGACAGGAGAAAAGCTCACCTGAGCACCCCACAGAGGATGTACAAAGAGAGAGCCAGATGTGGGTACTAGCACCAGGAACCTCCCAGGAGAGGCAGGAAGAGGCAACAGGGGCTGGAAAGCCCTGTGGGACAGGTGGGATACCAAGCAGGAAACTGCCGACCTTCAGCATGGGAAGGTATGAGAGGCATTTGGGGGAGAGTGAGAGAGAGCTATCTAGGAAGGCAATGTGAGAAATCAGAGGCTTTCTGGAGATTGAAAGAAAGGTCAGATGAGGTGCATGAGGAAGAGACAATGGGATATTTTTGGAATAGAGAAGACCTGACTAGAGTCACCCCATGCTGTATAGCAGGAAAGCTTTCAGTGGACAACTGATTTAATCCCTCTTCCCCTATACAGGAGAAACTGGCCAAGGCAGTCTTCTTTCTGTTGTCTCGTCTCCAATTATTTTGCCATAGACAGGGACCTACAGTGCCCCAGACTGTGCCTGGTGGTAAATAAATAAATCTGATTGACTAGCGCTGTGAGCATTAATTCTCTGGGAGTAGCAACAGAGTGGCTTTGCCCTTTGCACATGCAAGGGCCAGTGGAAAAAAAAATACTGCAGCACTTTTCTTCCTGATGTTTAGCTGAAAGTAACATTAAAGACCTCAGCTCCTCCCAGCAGGTCATTAAGCCCCAGGAAATACCCTGTTCCTCTACCGTTATTGCTTAATTATTTTCAGCTCTGTAATCTAATTTGCAGTTTGACTCTATGTTGATTCTAGCTGCTGTATCATAACCTTGGCAGCACAGGAAATGCAGCGCAGGGTTGGCTGTATTGACGTCTAAATCCTTTTCATGCAATGGGCCTTTTTCTAAGCCTGCAGCTTTGGGAGCTAGCTCATTTTCTAGAAAGGCTGAAACCTTCAATATTCTGGAGATTTTGCTTTCTCCCACTTTCTTTAAAAACTGTTTTACAGGGTTTGCAATGCAAAACTGAGTAATGAAAGGTCTTTTATTGAGTATGTGCCTTTACTCTTTAGTTTTAAAGCAGGATGTTAGAGAAATATGTCACACAGAGGAACTGTTAACATATTCTTCTTATTTTAATTCAATATAACAGATGCTTCAGGTGTTCCTAAAAACAAGGAAATAAACCCAGAGCTGTGCAGGGAAGCTGTCTGAGTACAGGAATTACAAATGAGATAAATTAACAATTGAAACAATTTCAAGCTTGAAGTATTGTTAAATACGTGCTATCTAAAGCAGATAGTTTTCCTTCAAACAGAAATAGCTGAGTTTATGCAATACGTATTACGTAGGTATTACCTGTTATCTGGTTTCTCTAGAAATCTCCAAAAACTAACAGGAAATTAGAGCCGTAGGGAGCCATCTGCTTTGAGATAAGTCTCATCAAGAGTCTCATTCTTATGTCTGGAATTGTTTGACAAAATACAGGGACAATCCATACAGTTCATAGTATGTGATATATGGGATGCTTTGAGCTCAAAGGTTCTTATGGATGCGTATTAGTCATAAGAGCCTGTGGGAGGGCACTTAATCTGAAATAAAGCAAAAAGGGAAAGAATGTGAAGGGGCCTCTGAAGTGCAAGTCTCCAGGAAAAGCTGTCAAAAAGGCACAGAAGGAAATCATCTACACTAAGAGATGAGAATGAGGGAAGCATATGGAAATTAGTGATCAGCAGTCCAAGGACTGTGTTTTGGGTGAATATCCTTAATGAGTGGGAAGTACGGCAAGCATGATTGTATTCTGCTTTTCCTGCAGCCTTTTTGTTTCTAGCCCTTGCATGCACACCTCTGAACCTTGGCTTCAAACCAGGTTAAATAAAATAAACCTTCCCATTGTTTTGCTACAGGTCTGTCTTGTGTCAAGGTGCACCAGGATAAAGCAGAGGGCCTGGGCCAGGAGCCTGAGGGCTGAGGGTGTCAGAGGTGCAGAGGAGGGCTGGGTGTGCTTGAGCTGTGTGTACTGAGGTACCCTGGCAGGTGCAAGAGAAGCTATGAAGCTTGTGTTGCCACATGTTGGGTTTCCCCATGGTTGGTGCAGCAAAAGCCCCTTCTCTGCAGTATATGGGGGATACATGGGCCATTTCTCAGTCTATGGGGATGGTCAGGCACCCCTATATGATGTTTCTGCCCTGTGTAAAAACATGGCTCCCAACTCATTTTGAAATGTCAGGATCAGGGAAAAAGAGATTTCTGCACAGTAAAGATGGCATGTTCTAGGCTACTGGACCCAGCTGAGAGGGGTTGACTCTAAAACACTGCACTCTGTTCAGCCTTCTTCATATTAGGGATGTGGATTATGGAAATATGCAGAAGAGTTATTCCTGCTTCTAGTTTCTTCATTGCCACACAACTCTTCAGAGCCCTGTGAGCCTGCAAGCTACAGCATCCCTTTTGCCAGGCCTGCCATTGTCCCCATAGCAGGGAATTTCAGGGGCTGTTGTTCATGGTAGGCCGTGGTATGAGCTAACTAACCACTACAGTGAAAACTACAGTAATACACTTGAGCTGACTCAGAGCTGTTGTTCAAATGCATATGTGTAGAGGTGAAGAAAAGAAAAATTGCAATTAGTCTCCATATCCCCTACATAGGAAAATGGTTGCTGTGATGTCCAGGTCATCTCTTCTCTACTCCCTAGCCCTGTGTCAGACTTAAAAATTCTCACTAAGGTCATTGGAAGAGCTTTGGTCTACTAGTAATGCAGGATCATATCCTCCCTCCATGTAAAAGACATAACAAAGGGTGAGGAAATGGACAACCTACCCTTACTTCATCATGCAGCTTGGTCACCTTTTCATGCTATCAGATGCTAATGTAATGATTCAGAAAGAAAGGCCTTAATGCTTGGAAGAAAGGCTGAAAACAGAAGATATTCAACACTGATATAATTGGAGTAGACAAAGAATGTTCACTTTATGACACATTCTGAGAAACATCCAGGAACATTCGTTCTGCCAAAGCGGGTTCATGGCTCAGTGGAAATGCCATCTTCCAGTGGGGAAGTAAGCAGAACAGGCAGTGCTCTCTGATCAGACAAGGAAACAAAAACAGTTCAGTGTTCCACCGCAAATAGTTATGTGCAAGTTTACATATATAATAATAGTCCTGTTACCTGTGTATAACATTTCCTTTGGTGGTTGTTCTACGGAGGGATGACTGCATACAACTGCTGTTCACTAGGGAAGGGGTCTTTTTAATTCACCTCATAAACAGCAGTGTTCAGATGATCTACCTCCTCCTCCTGTTGTAGATGGTACTTACAAAATTGGAACTATCTGCATTTATAGCTAGATTTAAAATACATGATAAGGAGATATGGCTCATGTCTTGACCAATGTCTGATGGCATACGAATTATTCAGATTCATTTATTCAAATGCTGGCAAAATCTGCCACAGCAGTCTCATGTAACAATAGGCAATATCAATTGGAGTTCTTGGCTTAAAGAAGTTTGAAGAAGTGGCTTTTTTTAAGCTTTTTTTAGAAGAAAAGATTCTCTTTCCTCACTCAAACTGCAATAAATTCCGCAAAATTTTGAGGTATAGAGAGACAAACTACATTAGAGTTCAACAGCAGAAGCCAGAAGCAGCCCTGAGACCATTTGCTCTGACCTGAATGACACATTTCATCTGTCTCATCTCTTGGTGATCAAAGGCACATGTACACACACACACACACGCACACGCACAGTAGTTTATGAACCAGACAAGTAGTCTAACATCCATATACAAAATTTCTGTGTGTGAGTATATGCATATATACATATACATGCATTTCATGTTGTTCAAAGGTGAATTTTGTTCCTTTAATTGTCTGGACTGAAACCCTGGGAAAAAAAGTATGTTTGCCCTTGGTGGTATGAGCAGCTGAACCTGCTCAGGGTAGAGAGTCACAGAGAGGATGGCTGGAGAGATGTCATCCATGGAGCTCTCTTCAGACAAATAGCAACACTTTCTGATGCAACAGCAGGGCTTTACAGGGTTTGCATCTCTCAGAAAATCATTGAGTAACTGAAATCAAGACTGAAAGCAGGACCTGCCTGCAAGGATAGCATGGGCAGAAGAGAGAGTGCTTCATAAACCCTTCTAATACACTTCTCAGTTGCTGAGATTTTTCTCTATGTAAAAAGTTAATTGTACTATTTTTTGTAGTTTAATAATAATTTGGGGGGGATAGTGTGAACATTTTTAAGGTTTTAGGGTAGCTGAATAGGTCTAGACACATTTACCTCGATGCTGTTGTCTGGCTTGAGCCACACAGTGCTTTCTGATACAAGCCCAATAGTTTGTATTAAATGAGGAATAGCTTCCATATGGGCAATCAGCTTTTTTTGCAAAGGCATCAGAAGGGGGAGAATCCGTCATATCCCTGCACAGAGTGCTGACAGATTTAACTTTTAACCTACGTTCTTTATTACTAACTAGAATTAGTAAGGCTTAAGATCCCAGCCTTTGTTTTTGTTATGACTTTCTTTGCTGAAGTGCTGATCCTCTAAGCTGCAAGTACTTGCTCCCAAGTAAAGTGATTTTAACTGCAATCAGATCAGCTCCTGATCTTTTGGATAGAAAAAACAGAAGTTAAATTGTCTCCCACTGTAAGGCATCTTCTCTTCTGTTCGTACAATTTTTGTTTCCTTTCTGCATTTTGGCTCCAAGATATAAACATTAAACCTGTATCCTAGAATACATCTGATTTACCAAGGTACATTCATTAGCCCTGCTCCTGCTACCTGACTTCTCTTAGGTGCATCCGAAGACTGTGGAAGTCTTTTTTTCCAAGGTCAGGTTGAATTGCTGTTCACTGTAATCCAAAAGCTTTAACAGAGATACAAGCAGGGTGTAACATCTCAAAGGTCTATGTGTGACCTTTATTTCTTGTTCCACTCACTCAAGATATTGTTATAAAAAATTCAGTAGTTTAACAAACATTTTTAATATAGTAAAAAACCCACATGCAGTCTACAAACTCTCTGTGTATTTATCAAAAGAAATAATATTGTGGTAAGTAACTTGTTCTTTTGCTAAGAGCTTTGGTATGTTACTGTTGTTTGTTATAAACCTGTTTTTGCAAAAAGAGTTATATGTGTAATTTGCATTATCTTGGCACAGCACAGCCTCTGGTGGTTTGATTTTCCAGACCTCAAAGTGGCCTAGAAGTCTGCTGGTTGTACATTCAGCTAAGCTGATTTTTCCATAAGGCGATCTGTATCAGCTTGCTTTCTAATATATGTGGCATGTTACAGCTGAGCCCACAAGGCCTTGCATTTTGAGCAAAGGGTTGCACTTACCCACGTAACCAAAAGTTTTGCATGATGGTGCTTTTACACTGTAGTGTATTCTGCAAACTCTTTCCAGAAGCAACTTCTCTTCCTTTTAAAGAAGAAAAACCTCTTTCTGAACTTTCTATGTCATACATAATCTTAAGCTGATGCACAAATAACAAATGTGTATTTGTCATAAGTTAGACATCCACTTAAATGCTGCATTGTTCTTTAATAAGCAGTCTTATATCCATTGGTTCCTTTGTTATGAGTAATGAGGGAAAAACAGTCTAGATGCTTCTCTTTTCTAAAGTACAAGCAGCTGCTGCTGGCATCACTTTCCTGTGTTTTGAACTTTCCATTGTGACAAACTACTGATTTTTTTTCAGTGGGGCTACCTGTGGACACAGAGGCAGATTTGGCTGTATAAATTCTGCCATGGGACGCACACCTAGTAAAAGATGATGTTTAATTCGCAGTATTAATAAAGTGGTAATAAGTATGGCAGAAACCTGCCTATGATGTGTCTAATTTGGGGAAAAGCTATCTATTTAATTTCTTTTAGGGAATCTGTGCATGTGTATGTACAGGATGTTTCTTTGTGTGTAATACTTAAAGAACTGATATCTTAGTAAGAAATACTTGGCTCTGAGAGCCTTAGAGCTGAAAAATGGAGTGAATCAATATATCACTTCCTAAACCAACGAGTAGTAGTTTGAAAACAACATTTGTTCATTCTAACTTGCACATTTGACCTTGAATACGTATCTAAGGCAAGCAACATTCTTAAGAGGTGGTGCCAGGATGTGGAATTATTTCTTATGACTACAGTTCTCTAGGCTGCTTTCAGTTGTGTTTCTGAATGGTAAGCCAAACTTATCCTTGGAGTAAGACCATTTTAGTCAACGGATGCATTTGGCCCATTAACTTTAGCCTGCCATAAAGTCAAGGGTAAAAGGATATTCTTATGCAGAGCAGAATCACTGCAGATGTGCCACTAAACACTGAGGATTAGAATGAAGATATATTCAGGTCCTCATAGCACCTTCATATGGCTTTTTAGCCTTTTTAAAGTAGCAAAATTAGAAGGATTTTCTTCTTGTACTTCTAAGAAGAAATCATAGTTTCATTTATTTACACAAAGTGGTGAAACTCTATTAGAAATACTAATTATTTTACCTGAATCTTTTAGGACTTCTGTGCATGTGCTTGCTAAGCAATAGTAGTTCTAATTACAATTTCATAAACTGCCTGTGGGCAAAATGGTAGGCTGTACCTGAACTTTCCAGTGTTACTGTTTGGGCTTGAACAGTTTTATGAATTATTTTAAACCTACATATGTCAAAAGAAAATAAGTTTAAATGGACTGAAACCCCATTCACCTTAATCTTATATGTAGACCTACAGGGAAAGCAGTGGAACCACTGGGTTGAATATATCAGTTATCCTTAGGCTCTTGAATTTCATTTTAAGTGTCATTTCTTAACATATTTTTACAATATGTAACATTTTGTCTGAACAATACTACTAGTATTCTTCCAGTATTCTGATATTATTCCAGTTTTTAGGTTTTCACCTAAAGATGCCACGACAGTATTTTACCAGCAGAATTAGAGGGACTTTCTCCTTCAAATTTGAAGACTCCTTACATTTTTATTTTGTTTAGACTCATCATGATTGGTTTTTAGCAGCAAATAGTTTATAATGTGTTTCTTTAGCATATATATATATGAAGCAAGAGACTTCATTCATAAAGAAATGCAGCTCATCACTATATTTAATTACAATGTTCTAAACTGAAATACATAGCCAGTGGGAATAAGACTATTGATTAAAAACCAGGATAGCGTCTGTTTAGTCTGTTGGAGGCTTTTCTTTTTTTTTTTCCAATTACTGTGTATAGGAGAGGTCAGTTTGATTGCATTATGAAATTAGGTTAAGAGACAGTATTTCTACCACTCAATTGTACATGATCCATTTCTTAAGAAAAGACACAGTAGAATACTTTCACTCTAAATTCAGAGCACTTTGCTGTGCCTGGCATAAAGAGTTTTTATTCTACCCTTCAAATTCATCATTACAAAACTAGAGATGCCTGAAAAACAAAGAATGCAACAAACTGATATTTGTATGAGTGTAAATAGTCTGTTTTGTACTATGTATTTGCCTTCAATTTCAGGGAAATTTGCTATGGAAATTATAATGGATGTTTGGAGAGCATAAAAATGCACAAGGAGCATCACAAGGATTTTATAGAACAGGTTCTCATACTAATATCTGAGTACTATATATATCTTCTCAGTGACAGCAGCTTTTATCTGACAGCCTAATTGAGCTGCCTGAGCATCCCCAGAAGGGAGGCAAGTGGGCTGAGAGCTGCTGAGTTCCATGGGCATGGTTGCTCCATGTTCATCAAAGAGGTGGCAACTGTTTTTATTTTGTATTGTAGCCAGATTTGTATTTGATGAAATATGCTAATTAATGAAATGTGATAATGTTAATATATGAATAAAAAGCACAGTAAGATTTTCCAAGAAGATAACTAGGTTTGGCATAATACCACTTCTCAATGAGTTATAAATTGGTAGAAAAAGAAGCTGGAAAGCATCTTGAAGAGTTATTCCCCCTGCCCTGCTTAAATCAGTCCCATATAAACCACCTTGATCTTTTCTTAAAACCTGCCAGCTTGAGGATTCTATGACCAACCCAGGCAGTCTGCCTTTACCCTTACAAAAGCTTTTCCTAGTGTCAAACTGCATTTTCCTCAGTGCAATTTAAGACCATTACTTTGTGTCCTCTGCACAGTGTATAAGAAGAGCAGTTTATTTTCTTCCTTTTTCATAGCAAACTTTTACGTATTTGAAAGCTATTATCATGTCATCTCTTAGTCCTCAATTCTCTAGACTAAACAAGCCCATTTTATTCTATACTTTTGCAAGGGTCATGTTTTTTAGGCTTCTGATCATTCAACAAATGTTTAGTGAAATTCCCAACTTTAGGAGTTGACTTTGGGAACTGAGTTACATCTGCACTGTAAAAATCTTGCATTTACAGAGCATCTAGACTTACTATAGTAATTTTTACATTGGTGCCTTGAAATCAGCTTTTATGTCTACACGTGTTTAAAAACGGCATCAATACATCTTAGCAATGACCTTGTATATCCACACTGGTGAGAGCACTCAGCCTTTGACTTCTGTGTTTTAGAAAGGTATGTGGGACAGATGGGTATCTGGTGTAGTCACAAGACATAACATCCGTTGGTGAATAAAGGTTGTTATAAAGACATAAAATAAAGCGGTGAATGTGTTTACAAGTTACTCAACCACTGTTTCATATGCAGTAGTGTACAGAACTAGTGTAAAGAAGGCCAGAACCACTTATAAAAAATGTGTCCCTATTCTCCTTGAACAATTAAACTATTTCAAATGTTTCTGCTATCTCCAGAATTATATGCAAAGCTGATTGAAGGAAGAATATGAAATAAGATTATCAGTCATCTAAAACAGAAAACTCTGATAACAGGTAGAGTTCCTCTTCTCTTAAGGTTACTTTGGCTGCCATTCTTTTCAAACTTGTTTAAATTTGGAGTATTCATCTTTTGGGGTATTCATCTTTTGAGGTATTCATCTAAGCTAGTCACTGTGTATAGCTTTTTTTGAGTGGTAAATAAGAGCTCTTAGAGTGCAAATCACCTAATTATATTTGGATATCTATTTCTGGATGATATGAATTGCTGCTGAATCGCTTTATTCTGCTCCATTTATTTTAACTGAGTCTAGGTGACTAATTTAAAGGAGTAGACTCTGCCTAAGTTGCCAGTCATGCCTCTTGATGCATGTCTCTTTTCTTTAAAGCCTCTAAGGTCTAGGGCAGAAAGTGCCTGTTTGGGTCTCTTTGAAAGAAAGCACTAGAAAGATGACTAGCTGTCACTGGGAATTGAGTAGTATGGCTCTAGTGCTCAGCAGGTGGAAGATTTGACACTGGCATGACTCCAACGAGATGTCTGTCATGGGTGAAACATAGCTCCAGAAAGGAGAATTATACTCTCTCTTTCCAAAGAGAAAGTGATAATCAGAAGCAAAAATGAGTGAGAGAGACCTTCAAAGACTCTCTAGAAATGGACAGCAAAATAAAGGAGAACTTAAGAAATAGATTTGGTGGAGACAATCGGAGAGAAGCCAGATGTTTAGGAAAGAGACCTGGGAAGGTAAATCAGGATGCGTCTGTTTTACACAGTTCCCACAGCAGAGAAGCCATAAGGAGGAGTAGGTAGGATTTTTTCTGGACTGCTGTTTCCGACTTACTTCTGAGTATTAGCAGAAGACCAGACTTTATGGACTTCAGGACTGTTGATAGCTTCTGGAAAAGAAGAGCAGGGATACAGATTGCAAATGAGGTTTACATAGAATGTACTTCATTAGGGAGGAATGGGAGACATCTGAGTTTGTACTTCAGTGACTAGAAAGAGTGTGAGGAAGAAGGGGATCTTCATGCTAGAACTGGAGGATTAATTAAGTGAAGCTCAGCTGAAAGTTTGGGAATTACTGGTATAACTAGAAGAAAACTGAAGCAAGTTGCCTGAAGGGTTCTATACTACAGAAGAGAGGACAGCCTACAATTATACCTTTGCCCTGAACCCTGAGTTGCGTAAGTCATCCTCCTTCAGGAGCAGCCTTGGAGAGTAGTGGTTTCTAGGAGCTGTCTGTAAGGTGTGACTCTTTGTATGTCTCTCTTCTTCCACCCTACACCTTTGTTTCTGTGGTGCTCCTTAGCTATACCTTTAGCCAATTATATTGTACTTTATCCTGGTTCAAATGCATAAGACAGTACGAACCAAAGTCAGACCCCTGCCAATTCCTTCTTGTTGAAGTTCTCTGGAGAGTGATTTGGAGAAAACTCCAGGAACAAACTCACCAACAAAGTTTTCAAGCTGACAAGCAGGTATTCTTTATTGCAGCACCGGAAGACAGCGGGAATAGCTCCTCCTAACGTGTGTCACTGTATTGCCGCACAAGCCATCCTTATATAGTCACTTGGGCATACATACATATTCATGAGGCTACACATGAATTACATCATTTTCCAGACATTTTCCCCCATACATACAAAAATGTGGTGGTGGTCTTTGAGAGTTGTTTACTTCTTCCAACAAATTCATAACTGCTGGCAGTCTTTGAAGCACCAGCTTCATTAACATTACAGACATAGCGATCATCCTGTCCTTCTACCTATCAGTTAGTTTAACTGCTCCCATCCTGGACATCTGCTAGTTCCAGATACTCCCCAGTAGATGTCTACACTAGCTTAACGGGTTCATTAACGCCACAAACACAGCAATCATCCTGTCCTTCTACCTATCAGTTAGTTTAGCTGTGCCCATCCTGGACATCTGCTAGTCCCAGATACTCCCCATCCGCAGGTCCTGTTTTTCTATTGTTTTTCTTACATTTTTTGTATTAAGGTCCTAAGGACCTGAAACTATGTCAACTACCTTCAAGCACCTCAGTTATTTTCTATTACAAAGCCATCAAACTTAAAGTTACTTGGAACTGATTACATTTTGTGCTTTTGTGCCTCCTTGTCTCAAGAGACAGCAAATTCAAGAGTGGTGCCTAGATGTGAGAGTAGGTAACTCTTACCCAAGTTGGTATTCTTGTGCTGCTATTGATTTCAAGTGATAATTTTTTACCCCTCAGCATAAATGGGAGAAGGTTCTACTTATTTGCATCACTTTTATGTGGGCTTTTATTAATGAGTAATAATAATAGTTAAGTATGACAAGCTGTTTAAGTATCCCACTGAAGTACAGCTTTATTCAGATCTCCTTTGTGACACTGAATAAGTTTGTTCCAGTTCTGCTTTGATAAGTAAGGGTATGATACAGAAATTTGTCTAAGTTTTGGATTGCTACCTTTCTCAATCTAATCATTGGGTAACATTTAATCTTCAGCTAAGTATGAAATCAATGTAAAGATTAACAGATTCCTCGATGGTACTCCCAATTCAGGAAATCTTTAAGGAGTAGGAATTTGTGGTTGGTAACAATACATGTACTTCAAGCTGCAGAAGCAGTTACATAACAGCATATGTCATGTCAGGCTTCACTTCCAGAGGGACTTTCCTTGTCTGAAGTAAATACTGGGCAGAGACAGATATTTAGAGTTGCCTGTAACAGTGTTAACCTAACTCTGTCCTTGGCTCGGGAATAATCTGAGTATAGTGTACAAACCAGACAACTGAGACTGACAACAATCTGTCTAAAAGTAAGTGAAGGTCAGTGGTAATGTCATCTTCAGGGAGATCATTGAGGTTACAATCCTTTCTCCAGTCAGATGAGATTTCAACAGGGGGTTCCCACATCCCGGAGATGTATTCCACTCAAACTAACTGAGGGGAAAAGAAATAAGGACTAATCTTACTCTTCCTGGCAGCACAAGTAGGACTGTGGAGCACTTCCTGAGAGGGAATAGGGCAGGATGACAAAATCCCTGCATGTTTTCAGAACTTTTCCTCCTTCAGTGTGCCCTGCTTCCATGTATGAAGTCCAAGGGCCTTCTGCCACCATCTGCAAGGTTGAGGTTTTAGGTTGGATCTTATTTCAGTTGCCTCCTAAAGCTGAGCTGACCCTTGTTAGCTGAAGTTCTTTGTTGACCAGACTTTTGTGACCAACATTAACCTGACGATGCTTAAGGTATAGCTTCACAAATGTGGTCTTAGCTCAAGAATTCCCTGCCTGTCCCTGTCTCTTCCTTAATACTAGCCTTTAATTAAAGCTAGGAGTGATGCTGCAGTTCCTCAGGACCAAGCAAGATGACCCAGTGCAGTTCTAGGTTAAAAGGTGTTCAAAACATACCTACATATCAGCACACCTTTAGGTACCCAAGGAGTGAGTATGAACTGGGGATGAGAACAGAGGTCATGGAAAGGCTGGAGTGGGTGGGAGCTCCATAAACTGTCGTTGTCATTAATGTCCAAATGTCATGGTTGTCCAGATTTCACAAAACCACACTTTCAAGTGCAGGGTGTTACACGTTCTGAGCTTACATTGTCAGGGGCAGTGAAAAATAATGGTGTAGGTTAAGGTGCTTTGCCTTATGATTTCATTTCATCCTTTTCTTGACTTTTCTGGTGTACTGCTCTCCCTGCAGATTTTCCCTTCCTTCATCCCCAATTAAAAATATTTCCAAACCAATTAAATAACACTTCTATTTTATGTTTCAGTGATGTGAAGTAGAGCTGATTAAAGGATAGGTAGGCAAGGACAGCACAAAATTTCTCAATGTGTCTAGTCTGCAATCTCCTCTGTAGCTAGTTTCCCTTCAGATGTTTTACACAGTTCACTGATGCACATGGAAAATTATGTTGCTGTAGTTAATAACCTTATTTTTTCTATTAAATTTATAACCCTCACAGAGAATTAAATGTGAGTAAGTCACTTAATGTTTTTGCTGTTATTATAGAAATCCATATGTTTCCTGAGGTCTCCAAGTCTTGTCATTTAATCTGACTATAGTGATAATCGGTTTTGGAGAAAATTACTATCTGGTGAACAACTAACAAATTTATTACTGCCGAAAACTATAGAGGACATACTTGTTTCTGCTGAAAGCTTAGCATTTTATGTGATAAAAGACAGTCCCCATGTGCTCGTACTCAATATTTTTGGCACAATCCATTTGTATCTTTTAGCAAATCCTCACACTTTCATTTACCTTTATCACATCTGATCTGACATTGCTGATATTTGAGGTCATTAAATTCAGGTCCCTTTTAGTCTTTCTCCATGGAACAATGACTGGTAAAAACAAGTCTCTTTCAGAAATGCTTTCTAAGTATCAGCTGTTCTGTGTGGGTCTGTGGTCCTTGCATAAGCTTAACATGAGCACTGCAATAAGCTTTGTCTGGAATCTCTGTCTGTGGTCAAAGCTGACTCTTTTGTACATATTTTTTTCTTGTTCCAGCAAATTTTCTTGTATATCTAGAGGCTCATTTTTTTTTAATTTTCCAAGTTTAATCCTACTGTAAGAGTCAATTATTTTTATGTCCTTTCTGCTCTACTTGATTCTCAAAATTATTTCATGAGACCATTAATAGTTGTGCAATATACAAATTAAGGCTTTTCATGTCCAAGACTTTGCCTAACATATCCTGTGGTTCTGTTTTGAGTAGGGCATTCTTAAAGCCTATAGACTAAACAGTCTATAGGGTTAGCTGTGCTTGCAAAAGATGAGCTTGGATCTCAAACACTACAGAACATCTTGGTTAAAGGTCAAGGTGGTGTCAGGATGTATGTTTGTTAACCATCGTACAGCTCTGAGTAAACAGCTTATTCTTTAAGCCTCTGTCCTCTGTTTCCACAGAGGAGTCATACAAGGGCATTGGGGTTGGTGGACCAAGTACTAAACTAATTCTGGTGGAGCATCCTCATGCCATCTTGTGTACAATTTTTAAACTGCATCTTGCTTGTTGCTTTCAGGCGTGACTCCAAAATGATTGGTTAAGTGCAGCTACTAATCCAAATTAATTCTTTTTACCTTCTGTTGTTAATTGGTTTCTCTAGTGTAGAGAAAGTCTCTTCAGTCTAAAACCCCACAAAATGCTTGTATCATTAAAACAATGGTGGTGTCCTTTCTTCTATTCCTTTCCTAGGCTGGTTGCTTTAGAACAATTTTAGTAACATCATCTTCCCCAGCAGAATTTTTTCTTCAAACCTGACTCATTTTGGAACTGGATGATTAACCTGATAAGCTCTATGAGCACTTTATCTCAGCCTACTGATGCTGCGAGTGAGGTGCCTCTGGGTTGCATGGTGAAGAAAGCCTGTCACTATTTGGCTTTGGGAGAACTCTTATCAGCTACTAACAAAGGCTGTGTGCATTGAAGATCCTTGTCAAATCTGTTCTTAAAAATCTCTGTCATACTTTATGGTTCTTCTTGAGCTACCCATATTTGGCTGAAATCCTTTTCATATTGTGCATCCCCTTGACTTGTCTGTTCTTGAATCTTGTCCACTTCTTGGCAAGTTTTACTTTAGATGTCTTGTAGCTGTTCTTCATATCTTTGTTCCATGACTTAGCCAGTCAAGGCAAAAATATTTATTCTGAAACCACAAGCAGGGGCTGCTTTAATCTGTCACTTTCATAGCATTTGAGCCCTTACTGAATTATTCTCCTTATTTACGTCTAGTAGCATCATTGTGTGTGAATAATGCTTAAGGGATGACCTTGACCAACGTTAATCAGTACAGATTCATTGAAAGAAGGAGCAGGCTCATGTTACTTTCCTAACAAAAAATGTAAATTTGGAGTTATCAATGTGATGGTTTCTGTAGTTGCTTCTCACCCCAGCCAAGCTGTAGATAGGAAATCGGGGGGGGGGAGGTAATTTGCTGTAGTGAAAATAGGAAAAGTAAGAATGGTAAAGCAAATCCCTGCAGAATGCACTCCGTCCTCTTTACTCCCCCAGTTCGTCTGCTGTTTTGTCCTGTGTATTAGCAGGCACAGAGTTTACATAAGGCAAATCCATTCACATTTTGTTTCTGAAATTTTTCTAATTTTTAAATACATACCGTGACCTATTATCCCTACCTGCATCTGCTGAGCTCAGTGCTCACCACCTTGACCAAGGTTTTGATATTCTTCTCATCACTGTTATGGTTAGTCAGTTGATCCTTGGATACAAACACTTGTGGTTGACATGCTGTAAGTTGCAGAAGCATGTCAGTCCTATACAGGAAGGTATCACAAACTGCTAGTTTTAGGAGTGTTTTTCCTTTATTTCTTGCATTTAGGAAAAAAATTACCATGCCAAGATCTGGCAACTACCCTTTATCAAGAAGGATGGCTTTGCTTAAGTCTCCTCTGGTCATGAAGTGGCTGGCACAGGGAAGTCCACTTCTGTAAGCATCTGAAAGCGGGGTGGTAGTGGTTGTTATTTGACAACATTAAAACTATGAAACCAATTAGAAAATATTACAGTGGTTGAACATTCCCGTAAACTGAAAAAGAGAGAAAGCGCATGAGAGAGAAAAGGGGGTATTAATAACACCCAGTTTAGCAGAAATACAACACTGCATTCTCCCTTCGATCTGTAATGCTGTGAGTCAGCAGCGCTCTCACACTAACTGTGAATGGAGTTTTAGCTAAAGTGATTGCTTCGCAAATCAGTGGGACTCCCAGAGAGAAATCCAGAGCAACTCTTTTAGAAATTGATTTTAAAGTGATCAAAGATGCATGTGTCTCACATTGTTCACCAGGGAGGTGTCTTTCAATATAACCAGAGTTAATGCAGTCATGAACTTGGGGCATCTTTCAGCAACTGTCTCACATTTTGCTGAAATTATCATCCCATGAAACCTCTTTCAGAGCGATTCCTTAACCAGGTTCAGTAGCTGGAGAACAGCCATTACATCTTCATCCTTCATCTGGTAAAGCAGCAGAACATTTACCAATGTATACACACCTGAGAAATGCAATTTGACTGGTACATTAAAGGTATTTGGTGATCTTTAATCTTAGCATAACTGCTGCCCATCAGGGGTGCAGTAATGTGCTTCACAAAGTGCATAAGAGAAGACAAGACCCTTAATGAGTTTTGGCTGAGCTGGGCACGTTGTTCAAACTGTCTCAGGCTTCCTGCCAAGTAATGCAGAAGAAAATGCCTCAGAGTATGCTAGATGTCTATCAAACCAGCAGAAAGTTTTCTCAAAGACAGTCTCTGTGAGTCAAGCGTTCTTAAGCTAGCGTTAAAACCTGCTCTAGAAACAATAAAATGGAGCACAGTTCTGCTGTTGCTTCTAGCATCAAATATTCTTGAACTTAAGGTTCTAGGTTGTTTTTACTGTGGTCTACCTCTTGAAGCC
Source organism: Myiopsitta monachus (assembly GCA_017639245.1). NCBI lineage: Eukaryota > Metazoa > Chordata > Aves > Psittaciformes > Psittacidae > Myiopsitta > Myiopsitta monachus. The sequence continues at coordinate 5,971,090 of CM029927.1, forward strand.
AGAAGGGGTTTGTGGGGTGAGTTATGGGGCATAGTTTCTGAAATGATGGGAACAGATGCTGGGAAAAGAATGCGTGGAAAGGTTGTGACCATCTTGCCACTGACTTTGTTAAAGGAAATAAGGGCTGCATCTTTACAAGGCAGGCCTCACATTATAGGCTTCTAACTTGACTCACATGTACTGGCACATACCTGTGGTGCAAATGGCAAGTTTGTAGGGAAATGCTATGACATCTTTCTGACTTCAGGAGTCTGCAGGCTAAACATGGCAGGCAGGCCTCATCAGACCTGCTGGTGATGGCATATTGGTTCCTGGAGAGGCCCAGGAGCTTTACATTGTGTTGCTACCAGGAAAATGTCACCACGGTGCCATGCCTGCAGGAGCCTTATGGGCAGGCACAGTGCTCAGCTTCAAATTGCTTCCTCTATTGGATGGCAAGATTGCCTCTGTGTCTAGTCTCTTGACACTGTAAAATTCTTCAAGGCAGGGATACTACTGTTTAGGGAAAATGCCAGGGAATCATCACAATAGTTGTCCAACATTGCCCTCACAGAGGTGCCAACTAGTCATGACAACTGTAGTTGTCAAGCATTTGCATGGGACAGTATTAAAAACTGTTTTGTAGGCCAATCAAGCAATGGGTTGGCAATTGCAGAGCTAGTAGATTACAAAAATGCATCTTCTGACTTTGAGGTACTGACAAAAAGGACTCTAAGCCACAGGTGATGACTAAAGATTCAGACTAGTTGCAGAGGATATGCATAACAATATTATATGTAGTTGCTGACTGCTAAGAAAAGGCAGTTTATAGAGTAACCCGAGTCTCTGGGAAGTATATTAGTAAAGACCTGCTTGAGATCTTCAGTGAGCCAAGCTATAGACTGAAGACTTGTAATGATACTAGTAGGATATAGACTCTCAAAAAGGCTTTTGCACAGCAGCCTGAGAAATTCGTTGTCTGAATATCCAAAAATACTTTTTAGAGCTTTGCCTCATCTGAGTTTGTATTGTAAATATTTAAACATTTATACAGTTTAAAGTAAGGGGTTTGGAAACAAAGAAATTAATTTGATGTTGTGACTGGATTTCTAGGGCAAAAAGAAACACAAAGCTTACCTCTGACAATGGAGAGCTCCTCAGATATTGCTTCAGAGTGAGCGCACATGCAGTTACCAGGAAGTTTTCATCACTTTTCGCCATTCATTTTCCTGACACAGTATTCTTTTCTTAGCTTTCCTTATTTATCTGTGACTCCTGTTCTAAAACTTGTACCACTTTCTCTCCACTGCAGATTTCCCCCATTCTCCATGCTCCCTACAGTGCAAACACAAGACGAAGCTAGTGCGGCTTGACAAATTACATGGCACCAGCTGTGCCACCACTGTGCATTCCTAGCTCATGGCAAATGCAAAGGTAAACCTCTGCCATGTGGCTGGGAACACACAACCAGGAGTCACGTTAGCACAGCTGGCATGCTGTGGCTTGCTCACATGTCTGGAGTCCTGGGTTCCTGTGTGGCTGCCTGTATTTGTAACGTGCAACGTGGAAGTTAGCTAACTAAAAGCTCTACCTATAGTAGCCTACAGATAGTAACAGAGTTGCTGAACTTCCTGTGGTCATACCACTCTCCAAGGTTGTGGCCTTAGATGGCATAGGCCATTCTGAGCGAGGAACACTACCTGTCAGGGAATGCTCACCAAGAGTCTTCTTGTGCAGCAAGGTTGGAATATAATAGCAAAAGATCTGAAATATACTTGAGTCTCATATGTACTCATCTTGCCGTATGGTACCCGCATGCTGCAGAACTGAAGCTCCTCTCTCTTTAAAGCTTATGCCAGCACTACATTGATATTAGAGAGTCCTGAGCTACCTTGGAGGGACAATGCATGTCACTGGGCTAGCCTGGTACCAGGACTGTTTAGCCCTTCCTGGGCAGTGCTCTACAAAACAAGAATTTGCCAACTGTGCAAGCCAGCCTGGTAGAATGCTGTGTTAATACACTTATATTGCTCCTGGTAACTGAACTAGCTTGCTCAGGTCTGATTTTAATCTTTTGCAGTACACTGCCTTCTATCAGTGGACAGATCCTCTCAGTGTTCAGTCTCACAATCTCACTGTGAGATTGTCCCATTTTTAGGATGGGAGAAACTGTGCACAAACTATCAGTGCCATGTCTGAGAGGTTTGGGATGAATCCTCTTCAGGTCCTTACCTCCTCTGACCTGCAGAGTAAGCCTACAGGACCTACTTTAGATTATAAAAATCCCAGTTGCTATCTAGTGCCACATCCAAGGGGAGAAGTAATTTGTTAGAATTTTGCATCCTCTGCCTGAAGGTTTTATTCTTGACTTCTGGCACAATAAGAGAGATACATTCATACACATCCAGTCCACTCTCTGATTCAATGGCTCACTTCCAATGCAGCTCATTCGAGAGTATTGGTGACAATATGTTTTATAGGCTGTGGATTTGTCTTACAACAAAAAAAAAAAAGAAAAGAATGTTTAAAGTATTTAAAAACAGCAACAACAACAAAAAAACCCCAACATAAACCAGGATCAGTCTTCCAGACCTTTTTGTTGTTTCTTCTTGGGGTGAGTGGGACTGCTGTAGGACTCTCCTGTTTCTGCTTGTTTTTATATGATTAAAGTAGCAGTGGCAGTATGCTTCCAGAGGACTGGAGAATGTTGTGAAGATCATGCTTAGAATGGAGGATCAGTGTCATGTTAAGGTGAATCTGTTGCACAGTAAATGTCTTATGCAGTGCATGGGACAGAGGGCCTTGCTTTTACTTCAGTTGAAGTTATTAACCTACTGGGAAAACTAGATGTATGTTTGTGAAATGGAACTTCTGAGTTACTTCATGAAAAGACTGCTGAACTATTGCCAATCCCATTTTCAGAATAGGCCGTTTCCAGCTTCTCTCTGTATTTGCTATTGCAATGCCTTTTGAATTTGGCCTCAAAGGTTCAGGTCAGTATGCACCCTAGCTATTAGTCCTATATATAAGACTTTTATCCCATTGCCTCTCTCACCCCACAAATTGTAACTTCAAGAAATTTTAAATGTGCACTTGGCATCCTTTCTGACCTTGACTTGGGAGCATTTAGGCTGAGCACTCAATCATTACTGTAGAAGTTCGTACCCTTTACATATCATGAGTAATTGATCGCAACTCTCAATTATTAGGTTAAGCTTATATGGATTTAGAAGGATGGGATCCTTCCTAATTAACCTCAAGTTTTTTGATAAGATTACCCTCAAGATTGACATTGACAGTTCATAATTTATTTGAATTTTAAGAAAGCTGTTCATAAATTGCCCAGCTAGGACTTCAGTGTGATTATAGAAATACATTTCAAAACACACTAAAAATGGTCAAAACAGGAAAGAAGTTTGCAAGCAGCTATAACAGGGATGGAAGGTGAGTTAGACACTCGCACGGGACTACTTTCAAAGAACAGTAAGGGGGAACCTGAATGGGAGGCTGTTTTTCGTGGTAACTATCGTGAGCTAAACTTTATTGATCAAAACAAATAATGAAAAGACAGCATAAGAAGCAGATCTGCAGGTGATAAAAATCATGAAGCCTGGTTTTTACAGGCTTTGTGCCTGGTTGTTGGATTCACTTGGATCTAAGGTGGTCTTTCATGAAAGCCTTGCTCCGGGGTGAAACACAGTGTTTCCCATGTGAATTCCGTGTTGTAGCCTAATGGGTGAATTCTGTTAATGTCTGCTCCAGTGTGGCAGTCCTCTCTACACCCGACTACCTTCCCTTGTCCCTTTCTTCTGTTTTAAACTTAGTTCCTTTCAGAGTGCTGTCCTATTTCAAACATGGTTCTGCAGCTTCCAGAGGGTCAGCTGGTCAGGATCAGATCTCCAGCTAGCCCTACTCTATTAGGGCCAGTGAGGGTTGAATTAACACAAAGTCAAACAATCTTTGCAAATTCACACTAGCTAAGGAGTTAGCTATAAAAATATAACATTTCTTCAAAATGTGTTTCTGAACGAATTGATCTTGTTACTGTTCTATTTTTCTTAAAGTATGAGAAACTGAAGGCTCCTTAGCTGCTATATACAGGATTATATTGCTGCCTGAATTTATATTTACATGACTTCCAAAACCTGGAGAAAAAGTTGTTAGTAATGTGACTGAAATAGATGGTGCTATGTGACACTGCAGGGAATGCAATATTTTGTATGGAATGGGATGAAGTATTGCAGGCACTGAATAAACTAGGAGGATATTTCAGCAGCTGGTTATAGAAGAGCTGCAAGTCCTTTCCTAGAAACAGTGATGAGACTTGCTTTGTGAAGCAGGACATCAGTGTTTTGTTAGGGAGGAATTAATATAGATTCAGATAAAATGGACATTTTTATGTAGCGTCAGGTTTTTTTGAGACTGATTAGTCTGACCTTCACTATCTTTCTTAAGACAGAGCAGTAAGTTTTGTTGACTTTTTTCCCTCTGGTCTCTCTGAGACGAGCATGGATTGGTTGGCCTTGCATGCTGCAGGAAAGGCAGAAGAGGATATTGGCTGGCAAGCACTGAGAGAAGATATTTAAACTATTCTACATAGATGTTGATAAGCAGAGCTCTTGATGGGCAGATGTTGGCAACATTATGGTCATAGATTTGTAGACCTAAGGGAATCAGATACCAGTGTCCTCATAACTGCTAGCCTGGTAATTATATATGACAGTCTTATCATACAGTGTTATCAGCATTTTGAAAGTATGCCTTGAAGATGGAGGTACAATATTCTTCTACAGTTCAGCATCAGACAGCAAAAAAATGTTTAGCACAAAAGATAGATTTCGAGATTCCAAACATATGGGGTTAAGACCTCGATAACAGAAGGTAAAGTAATTTTAAAAATGTTATATATTGAGAAAGATAAATGTACTAAAGCTGTTATAAGGGCCCTCCAGTAGACCCAGAGAAATAGAAGTCTTACAGTGATGCCATCCCCTTAAATAGTTGGTTGCTGTTTTCCATAGCTGTATTGATTAATATCTCTATCAGTGAAGGCTTCCACTAAAATTAATAGGATTAAATGTGTTGGTGGAGCCTGACCCTTGAAATTTTAAGAATATCTACAACGTTGCCAGTTTCTGCTGGTGCAAGCCATTATATAGTCCATTTTGCTGTCATATCTGAGTGCATCACTGCATTTCTTTATTTATTTTTCCAGCCTGTTCCGATTTTACTTTCAGGGAAAGCAGTTTATAAAACCCGATATGTCACTTAAGTGGGGAAAAAAAAATCAATAGCACACAAAATTCTGGGAAACCCTTTCTCCAGGAAACATACATATATATTTCATCTTCTTGACTATGTAGCTCAATTATCAGCTATGCCAACTTCTGCTACTGAGACACTTTCCTGGCTCCCCAACTCATTCCTCATCAATTCCTGATACTCTATTTTAAATGACTGTGCAGTTCCCCTCCCTCCTACTTTTCAGCTGATATTACCCACTTAGATTTTGAGACCCATTCTTATCCTTAGTTTTATTCTGCTTATGAAGTGATGCCGTTGATTTTGATAGCAAAATACTGTGATTATATATGTTGAATAAGTAACAATCCTTCCCATCAGGAGTACAATACTGCTTAGTTGAGCAAAGATATTGTTGCTTCACCAATTAAACTGCTGTGGGCAAAGCCTGCACATAAAAGCAGATTCTTGCCCACATCAGAATAAGAGCTAGATTACAGTAAATTCTTTTCCTCTTGAGCTGTGTTTGTGATTTTGACAGGGTTTACTGATGTAGCAAATTTGGTATTTATCACCCAGTATTGAAGACAGTTGTAGGACAAACTGTCACTTCTCCCAGTTTATTCAAATGAACTAACTCATCTGAAAACATAACTGTGACAAAGTGGACCAAAGCCTAAACTGTTTCTAGATCAGAACCTTGAGCAGCATAAAGAATCACAGTACCTCCCTTGTCTACAGTAGACTTGCACATAGTCGTATCTGCACAGGATCTGCTTTGTTGTTAATGTGGATGGTGGAATTCTATAGTGGAAAAAAAATCAGGTTACCAGATAAACGCCACAAATGTGCTGCTGGGCAAAAGTTGTAGACTGTGGTTAAGTTAGAAATATTTTAAATGTCACTTCACTGGTGCTTTAATAAAAAGCCATTTGGCACGTTAAATAATGGGTGATTTCTAAAAGCAGTAGGTGGAGATGAAATGGATACTGGACGTGGACTTGTTCGTGGTGTGGAACATGCTCATCCAAAGCGTTCTCTGATTTCCCTGGGTGAACGCATTATAGTATTTGTGAGATGAATATTCACCTCAGGTTTCTACCACCTTCTGTAAATTTGGCCAGGTGAATTCTAATTAAACTTTTTAAAGGCAGTAAGTGGTTTTCTCAGCACGCTTAGGGAAGCCAAGATGCCAAAAGTATCTCTGTCAGATGCTTTGTAGACCTGCACCTTTTCAAACAAGTGACCCAGGTATCTGCACTCGACTGACAAAAGATTTCTGAACAGAGGCTGATGGCAATCTTAAAGTGACTGCTTAAACTACTTCCTTGTTTCAATTTCTGTAATGAGTTTCTGATTTTAATTTTGCAGAAACAAAAAATTCGGCATACTGATGGACCATGTCTAAGACTCTTGACACAGGCGTCTTCATCTCAGTCGGTTTTGGAGTTGTTCATTTCATTCTCAGAATTACAAGCCCTCCTTCCAGAAGGGGCCTTCAAGAAGGCAATAAGTGTTATCAGAGTTCTACCTAAAGAATAGTATACTATACTGGCCTCAATTAGAGAATAGGCATCAGTTTAGTTCTCTTCAGGTGAAGCATGTCTTTCATCCTTCCTTATGAACAGGAGCAAAATTGCTGTTTCATCTCCTTTGTGGTATCTGTGATATATAAGACATCTCAAAGGAAATTTACATTAGCCTGTTATGACTTTATACCTCCCCCATCAAATAATGGTGTTGAGCATGGAATAGAGACCTGAGGGAAATATGACAGAGAAGGAAGAGAGCCAGGCAATTAACAATATTTATAATACTTCCTACATGCAATAGCCTATGATAAGGTTAGTTCCTTTTTTTAATTCATTATTTCATTGCATAAGAGTTGCTGCAGGAAGTCAGTAAAAATATGTGTATGAAAGGAAAAAGGAAAAGGCTCCTTTCAGAGTGTGTGTTCTGATTCTGGTAGAAGTTTAAGGGTATTAGTCTGGATAGGAAGACATAGAATTAATTTACTTTGCACTGAACGCAATGAATGCCCAGGGAATCCTTGTGCTCCGTGATATCTAAGGTTTGCACGTCTATTAGCACATAACAGAAAACTTGGGTATTTTACTGACAGCAGGCCCATTAGCGTAAATAAGCTTAAAGAACTGAGAGTTATAATTGCTACAAAATTTATGTATGGCAAAGAACTGTGTGGAAAAAAATAGTTTGTGTGTTACTCAGGGGTAATTTGCTCAGGTGTAATTAGTGGGTTACCAGACCATCACATACATAGTACTGAAGGAAAAAGATAGTAGAAAAAGCAAGAGGGATCACTTGAGAAGATATGCGCACACTGGATAGCGCATTAGTTTCCTTTACTTGATTTGAGTTAAAGGAGGTGCTACTTAGCATAGTGAGGCCAGAGGCTGACTTAGAGGACATAGATGCTGATGTAAAAAGTCAACATGTCAAGTTACACTGCTAAGTGGAGCTGATTTTATGGTGGGCTTTTCACACAGGTGAGATCACCTAATTTTTAATTACTGCAGACAGAATGTCTTAACATAGATTCACTAGAGGACATATCAGTTGTCATTTTGTTGGTTTCAGTAAGTGCTCTGAGGTCCCAGTTGTTACTGTCCGTGAAATATGCATTGTAAATCGTATCCCATGTGAATATCTTGGTTATTGATTCTTCTGTGAACTTGGCAGCCTTGTCAATAAAGGGGAAAAAAAAAAGAATAAAATCAGTGTCCTTGCCTTATGCAATAACCTGACCAGTTCTTGGGAAACAGTCTGGTACAGCCACAGTAGCAAGGCTAATTAAAGCAGTAACATCATTAGTATGCTAATTCAATATTGTGCATTGGCAGTGGTATTGGTAGCTGTTGGGTCCATGTATAGTAGAGACATGTTGCAATTGTTGGCCTCCTGTTGGTTGGTTTATATTTTTCTGGAATTAGGTACAACTAGGGTAAAAGTAGAAATGCTAAACCAGTCAACCAGTACCTGAATGAAAAGCCATACGGTATTTAGGAAAGATGTCCTGGTGTCAGCAAGAGCACAGTAATACCAGGTTATTTGGGCACTAGAAACCTGAGGAAGCTGTTCTGAGATGGCTAATATGAGTGTCTGGACTTCTGCCAATGAGCCACTGGGATCCATAAAGAGGCAGAGGATTTTGAAAACTCCTTGTTCTCCTGGATCCACCAAGAGAGACTGATGGGGGGGGGGGGGGGGGGTTGGGTTTCTTCCCTAGTCTGACACTGCGCCCTGTTTTATTACTTTGCACTATAATCCCAACAGGGCAGTGCCACTGCTGACTGAATGCTCTGTCTGTTGCAAACTGGGAATGTTAGAGAAAAAGATTATTTCCAACCCCCATTATTCATATTTCATTAGTTAATAGGATGCCTGATGTACTGCACAGAGCTACAAAATGATGCTGAACTTCTGCTCCAGTCTCTGTCCTAATTTGTATGGAGCAAGGTTCTTCCAGTGTTTCTACTTAGAGGTCATAGGAAAAAAAAACATGGTGCTGACTGAGAAACATGATGACACTCCTTGTTCAACACTATTAAAAACTGGAATAATGAAAATTTCAGCACCTCACCCACTGCTAGCATAAATAAAATATCACTTAGTATGTCTCACACTAAGTACGTTTAAGAGAAGAATTTGAACTGTGATGTGTACATTAAATAGCAAGGCGCAAAATGTTCCCTCACATGCACACACTGACTGTGCTGAAAGACTCCCAACCAAGGAAGAATAAATTTTGTGCCCTGTTAAATCATAGTAGAACTTAAGACACTTCCCGCAAGAATTCAAGCAGAACAATCAGCAAGTTATCTTACTTGGGTTTGGAAAAGCAAACTTTAGCCTCATGCTTGCAATCCATGATTTAAAGAGAATTAGGTTGCTCAGGACAGTGTTGTCATGGAGAACATAAAAATATCTATTGACACTGCAAAGCTACTGTGAGCTTACCTTGTGAAATTATGAAAGGAAATGAGCTTCTGGATTTTCTCATAGAAAAAGTTGAGAAAATACCAGTTAAAGCAAAATCCTAACTGCATTGACACTTTAACTTTCAGGACTGCAGTTGATGTAGGACTTCTGCTGATCTGCAAACAAAGAAGCACACAGAACCTCTTGGAGAGGCTGCTAGAATGATGTCTGAAGTAGAGCTGAAGATCATCAAACTCACAAGGACTTAATCATCCATGCCAGTGAAAACTGACAGGGTAATGCCTTTATTCAGACTTTATTTTGGACTTCTCAGAGGTGCTATCCAGCCTATGTGCCTCATTGGCTATTCTCAGAACTGGCACTCTGAGTCCTGGTATCAAACGTATGGATACAGGCACATGCAAGAACTACCTCTGCCTTGGTCAGACATTTGCTCCATGCTTTCTTTCCATCAAAAAGCAATCAGTCAGGACACTTTTCATATTCACCTTTCTTCAGAGGATCTCTGCTGCTTAGCAGTTCAGGTTACTTCCCTCTCATGGAACAAGCCGTTACTGCTTATTACTTTTTACTGGTAATGGGAGCCTGACTGGGCAGGTCTGTAAAAGAGAAAATACATTTCCTGGCTGTTCTTTATGTATGTATTTTCCACTGGAAAGCCTCCAGTGTTTGGGACTGAGCCTTCCTGGCATTAAAGTTTTTCTGATGAAACTAAATGGTGCTAAGCAAAAAAAAGATGTACAAGTTATTTGTCCAATCTTTCTGCTGACTTAGTTAAGCTTCCGAGGTCACCTTTTGGTGTCAAAGCGCAGGTCTGCGGGTGGACAGCAGAGGGGGATAGTGCTCAAAGGAGGAAGAGAGGCATAGGCTTCTTCCAGGGCGCCCGTCACCAATAATAGCAGACCAGTAGCAGCCTTCCCATTAGAAAGAAACAATAATAAGATTTTAATTAATTCGCTTTCTTGTGGATGAACACTGGTATGGATAAGTGGCAGCACGTTGCCTCCCTGTGCTCCTCCATTGGCCAACATCAGCAGCAGTGGCCCTCTGAAATAGGTCCCAGCAACTTTGCTGGTTGTCCTGGCAGTAAGCCAGTCGCCTCGTTGGTGATTCCTCTCAGGTAGTGACCTTGCTGGGTTACAGAAGCATGCTGTACTGACTTTATTAAGGTGTGCCCTTTATTGAGAGTATGTTTAGTGCATGTGTTGGGTCCCTAATTAAAATGCTAAAATATGGTTCCAGGAGAAAGTTTAACAGATTATTATCTCTCCTGCACAGAAGGAAGAGAGTGCTAGAACATACCCGTTTAAAGTGACTGTGCAAATGACATTTTGATGTTCCATATTTATAGTACTGTCCACCAGTAACTTGAATATTAAGGGCTAGATTATACCAGCCCTGCCCCAGAAAGATATCAAGGAATGAACCTGAGTCACAACTACTCTCTCTGGCCTTCCCCCTCTCCTGCTCACTATGGCTGGGATGCCGTTTTGATCAGGATAACACCAAAGCCCTATTCTTCTATGCTGCACTATTTATTTGTGGCAGTGTGGCTCATAGCTCCCACTTTTCAGGTAAGCCAAAGAAAGGACCAATGATGTCTCATCTGAAACCCAAGCTCTCTTTCTAGCTCACCTGTCCCAACATGAATTGCACCAGAGAGTGTTGTTAATGATGTGAAAGGGCCGTGCTCCCTTCTGCTGCAGTATCTGGACGTTCTTGGGAGTAACAAGAATCATAGAATCATCGAACGGTTTGGGTTGGCAAAAACCTTAAAGCTCATCCAGTTCCAACCCCCTGCCATCGGCACGGACACCTTCCACTAGACCAGGCTGCTCAAAGTCCTGTCCTACCTGGCCTTGAACAGTGTTAGGGATAGGGGCTCCACAGCTCTTAGCAACCTGTTTCAATGTCTCACCACTCTCACAGTAAAGAATTTCTTTCTTGTCTAATCTAAATCTTTTAATTTAAAGCTATTCCCTCTTGTCCTGTCCCTACATGCCCTTGTAAACTTCCCCTCCAGCTTTCTTGTAGGCCCACTTTATGTATTGTCAGGCTGCTCTAAGGTCTCCCCAGATAAGCTCATAACCTAATAAGCTCTTGGGTTTGTTGGCAGAACTAATTTGAGTCTCCCTGCAGAAGTTGTTTTGGTTTGCCTTTTACTATTTTAGCTTCCTTATGGAGAAGTTTGCAGAAAAATAAAATCAGAGAGCTCCTGTAAGTCTTAATCCAAGTGTAATTACAGACTGCCAATCAACTGACTGCTCAGAAGGGGGCTGTGGCAGGGTTATTGTGGATGCAAAATGTCCAGTTGTCTTTCTGAAGCGGTCTTATTGAGTGGGAGCTCTAATGACTTTCAGGTGGTAGGTGTTCCCACCGTGGGCCACGAAGGAGAAGCCCTGTGCCATGCTGTCAGCATGTGTGCTGATGCGCTTAGTGAAACAGGGATATGAGATTCGGGAAGGTTTTATGGGGAGTTATGAAGTCCTGGTGGAAATGGACACCACTGGTGCCAAGGTAAGAGCTGCCCCTGGTCCTCATGTTACCAACACTTCAAAAGTCACAGTGATAGATGTAAAAAATAGTAACCTGCTTTGGCAGTTGTGAAACAGTCCTTCAGCAATGTGGGGTTTTTTTTCCCTTTTCTTTTTCCTCCAGGCTGATAAACATTGCAAAAGCATCAGTGCCCTATTGTATTGCCATATCTTCTAGTATGACATTTCTATTTGATAACAAATAATGCCCTCCTGTACTGGGGTCCGGCTGCCAGCGCCCTTGGCAATGTCCCCTCGCTGGGGCTCGAGGCCAGCACAGAGCATGCTGCAGCAGGCAGTAATGTTCCCTTGGGACCATAGGGGACCATGGGCAGACAGCGTTGCTCTGCAGGCAAGATGAAGCCAGAGCTGACCCCAGCACTGGGAGGGCTTTCAGCTGGGCTTGGACCAGGTCTGGTTACTATGAGAATGAGCTCGGGTCCTTTCAACTTCTAAGCTAGCCTTGCAGGGACTGGACCCTGGGCTATGCACGGCCTGTCCTCCCCCAGAGCTCCATGCAGTGGGAGCTGCCCCAAGACTCCTGAGCTGCTGTGGCTCCCAGGAGGGGCTTCGTCTCCAGATGCCCCCACAGCCCCAGTGGGACAAGGCTGCCTCAGCTTGAAGTTGGCCCTGAGCCCTGCTGCAGGACAGGGGGATGCCCTCAGGCCTCTGACGTGTACGATGAGACAGCTCACAAATTCTGAGCACATGTGTAAGTTTGGGCTTTCCCAGGTTTCCTATGGGCTTAAACATTTGGATTTAATGAACCCAGCGTACCTGGCCGAAGCCAAGTCTGAAGCCTGTGGCAGGTTTATGAGGTTAGCAGGAAAAACAGTAACAAAATAAAAGAAGTTGACTGTAAAGAATAAAATATGTTTTTATTCTTGTGCCACCATGGAGCTTCTGACAGCATGGATTTGTTGTCCTGTATCATCTTTCTTCGACACTGTTACTCAGGCGTCAGCTTAACTAGAGCTGTGGCGCTTGGAAGAATCTCTGGTTTGCAGCGCAGCGTCCAGTTGGGCTCAGGGTGGTAAGTCAGAGCCAAAAGACGTAATTTGAAAGGACGTTGCTTTAGAAAACAGCCCCAGAGGGAGATTTTTAATGAACACTGTATTTTTACCCTGTTTCTCACTTGGAAGAAGGCATTCCCAGGTGTAAAGTTCTTCCTTGAGCAAAACTGTTGTGCAATAGTTCATTCTCAAGTGACTGGCCCTCTGCCTTGTGCTTTGGGAAACAGTGGGGCCTCTCCAGGAAGGCTACAAAAGGGATTTTTTTGTTTTTTCCTTTCATGAATCTGCAGAATTTTAGACCTTCTCTCTCCATATTCTTCTCTATCCCACCAGTGGCACAGGGTCATTGGATTTCATCTCCTTTGAGAACAAAGTGGCGCGGAAGAGTGAACAGCACCCTTATCAGCACCCTTTTCTCCCCTGTTTTCTCACAGAATGTATCTGCACTGGCTGGAAATAAAAATGTGGAAGAAAAGTTAGAATATATGCAGTGATAAGGCAGAAACTCAGCAGCAATAGGATACTGCTCTAACTGCTGAATTGCTAAATGCTGTGGTTACTCCTCAACATAATAAGGGTTTCACCATCCCATGCCTTCAACATACTGCAGTTTCTTCAGAAAGTGAGATTCTAGTATGATTTTTTGCATGTATTTCTACAGCAGAAAAGAACAGTTGACCTCTGTTAAAGACTCAAATTGACTTACAGTTGGGAAAGGTTTAGTGCTCCAATATTTTGTTGCCTAATACTGGATCATTTCTTTTTGTTGAAATCTTATCTCTATCTGATTTTGGTTTTGGTTTGGTTTTTATTTTAATGAATATATTTATTTGAAGAGGTCAGTGAGGGCATTATGGGAGGCAGTGGGGAAGGTTGTTTTAGTGGGGCTCCTGCTTTGGTTAACAACTTTTAGATGTAGATGCTTGTCTGAACACACAGTTTCTGGGAATTCATTCAGCTCTGGGTAATTATTCAGCAGGACACATCTGGTCTTACAGAGTCAGCACTTTCATTGACTTCACTGGGACTACTGCTGTAGGATTCAGCCCTACACGAGTTAAATAGAGGTGAAGCAGTTTTGCTGAGGCTGAGAACAACCATTGACAAAATAAATCCACTGATGGAAAGAAAGGAAAATATTACTGCAGCATTATGTTAACCTTTAGTAAACTGCTGTAAGGTATTTTGCCACTGGAAATGAGAGGGGGCTTCAGGAGGAGCCAAGATACACGGGGCACACAGAATTCCCCGAGTATTTTTGTCATGTGGTGTTTTCTGTTTTGTAATGTATCTAAGCAGAGATTTGTCTACTTAATTCTTATTTTCAGTAGTGTGACGTGTGTATTTGGGGTTTGTGGAGAGAACTTTTTACTAGGACAGCTATATCCAAATAAAAAGTGGAAAACAAAAGTGAGAGTCATTTTAGATCATATAGCAGGGAATGACAGTGAAAGCTTCTCTCATGTGAATGAGAACATGAAAACATGCTTGACTCTACAGCTGAAGAAAAATATACAGTGCATGCTTCAGAATAGCACTTCCCATTGGGAATAGTGTTGTTGAGGCTACTGAAACTTGAGTGGTACACATAAATTAGAGGTTTATACAGACCACACCAACACCAACTTGTCCATTAAAGAAAACTGGAATTGTAGAAGACAGAAGGGTTATAAGGAACGTTTCAAGAGAGCTGATAACTCCAAAGATCACTACAGAAGAGATGAAGAATAACTTGGAGAAGAAATAGTTCTAGATGGGTGAAGAGAGACTTTGATGGTGCAAACAGTTTCGGAAGAGGAAATACAGGTTATTGAAACTGCTTAGCAAAAACGTGAAAGTGCAGAATATATGTTGGAGAAGCTCGTGAGGGAAGAAAGTACATGTGAAAATTTATAGCAGCTCATGGAACTTGATGAGGAGGGGGTAAGACACAGGGAGCGGGGATGAAGATGAGCCTTGAGTGCGAGGAAAGCTGACAGTGGCCTAAAGCATACCAGGCAAAGCTGAAAGCTAGTACTGAAGAGGGCTTTCAGTGAGAAAGGGAACTGCTGAGGGCAGGATAAGAAGGGAAGGATGCAGATTATAGAACAAACCAGGGGTGAGGCCAATGGAAGGAGCCAGGGGAAATGAGATAAAATGATAAAGGGAATTGGAAAAGAGAAAGATTATCTGAAAAGTCAGAAAATGTGGGAGAGCTTTAAGAAGATAGTGTCCTCAATTTTTATCCTACAACCCTGCAGCAAGTATTAGAAAGGGGACATACTAGAAATCTTTATTCATTTCTAATCTCCAGCTGTCATAATGGCCCCTTGGAGGTTTTGGCAGACTGCAATTTAAAATAGCTCTGAGATACACTGAGATGAAAAAACTCAGCATAGCTTCAAGTGATCTTAAAACTGCCTTAGCTCAGTGAGGAGTCTCCACCTGCAACTCGGGGTCTGGAGCTCAGCTTTGTATTTTGGTTTCTCCAAGCAGGTCCCGTTCTTATAACCTGTTAATTCAGTGATCCTCTTCCCTGAACAATGTCACCAAAGGCAATGCAGGGAGAGGGTGGCAGGGTGGGAAGCAAGGTACGAGTAACTGCTGGAAGACCTGTAGACAGCAGACTCACCACCTCATGATGTTTTAGGGTCTTTCTGCAATTACATAGATGTATTAAGGGGCAGGGTGGGGCTCATTACATGGATAGCTCAATAACCACAGGTAGTTTTATCTGACCTAAGTAGGGTGTTTCCTCTTCAGTGTAATGGCTCTCCCCTGACCATTTATGAACATGAATGTCTAGTCCTCTGATATCTGTGGCTTCTTTGTACCTACAGGTTCATAGCACAGGTTGTTTTCAGAGACTCCAGGCTAACTCTCCTAAGTTATCCTAATTAGTAGTAGTATTAGTAAGTAGTAGTAATCCTAATTAGTATCTAGTATCCTAATTAGTAGTAGTATTAGTAGTAGTATTAGTAAATTAATAGTTATCCTATCTCCTAAATTATCCTAACTATCCTAATCCAGGATAACTCTCCTAAAAGAGTTAGATAAAAGTCCTGTTTCTCATAGTGATGTTTATTAGGAGGTTTTATGCATCTCAGTGAGGAGGGAGAGAATCAAATGTTGTAGGTGAAATACATCTTGAGCTCAGCTGGTTGCAGCTGGCAGCATTTTACCGTTTTGAACCCAAGCTGCTATGTGCTCTTCAGGAACCAGGTGACAAGCAGTGCTTTGGTACTGAATGATATATGCTGGCATATATGGTGTGATCAGCCATGATGAAAGGGGGTGGTGGTGTCTATTTTATGAAAGTTGTGTGTGTCACACTCCTTGGGAAGTGAAATCCTATAGCATCATTCATGAGGCTATGAATGATTTACATGTATTTATCTGCCATTCAGAGATAGTAAGGTGAGTCATTGTTTCCAGGCTGTACCACAGTTTGTGTATACTGAGATATCCACACAGCTCAAGGTCTCTAAATACTTAAAACTCAAATGGTCCCTTTTCTCATAGGTTCTAGGTGACTCTAGATGCTTCCACAACCATAGCTGCCATCAGTCAGGAGAACTGGATATAGAGCAAAAGGAGAAAATGGAAGGACAAACAGATGGTTGAGGCTATTTAGAATATGCTTGTGCAGTATGCATCTCCTTTCCATACAGTTTTTTGGAAAGGAAAAAGGAAGTGTGACTAAAGTCACATCAGAAGTCTGATTTGAAGATCCTGAGCATTTAATTTTCACTTACCCTGGGAATGATCCAGCGGGATTGCGTGTCTACGTTAAAAAATTTTTCACGCAAGAAAAAAGGGGCAGAAGTTCTGCTGGAGAAAGGTGCTTGCTGGTGTAAATCACATAACTCAGTTGAATCAGTGGGAGATCCCTACTTGCACTGTTTGCAACCTGACTACATTTCTGAAGAACATGAGATAAAAATATTAAGAGAAAGCCACATGGCTGTGATTATGGCAAGTCCCTTCCTGGCAGCGTATGGATTGAGAATAAAACTAAAAGGGTAACTACTCATTATGAAGTAAATGTTGGATGTCTCTTTTTCTGTTAATTTCTTCATGAATTGTCTGTGGGAAAAGTCACAGTTTTATCAAATGTTCTTTATTTGTCAGCTTCTTCCTGCAAATACTTTTTATTTTAACTCATCTGCAAGGAGTTTAGTGGAAGACTTCTGAATGGGTGTGTGAGCCTTTTAGGGTCTGTGAATTGTCTTCTTTTCTTCTCTCATACTGACTTCACAGGGATTAGGTCACCAGCATGAATGATGAGTGCACATCAAAAAAATTAGGATTTGATGGCCATGAGCTACACTTGCTTTTCTATTTTCTTATAAGCAGATAGCATTCCAGCTGGGAAATGTCATCTGAAAGGCAAAATTTTTTCAAAGAGGGCCCTGGAAGCCTTTGTCCCAGGTGGGCTCAGTGAAGTGTTAGTGAAGCAACTAATAACAGAAGAGTGTTCTTGTCTCTCCAAGGAAGATGGTTCTCCGTAGTCAGCTTTCAGTGCTGTAATCTCCTTCACTAAAGTAAGTGCTATTTGCTAAGATCAGTAGTCAATTCAAAGGCAGATGAAAAAAGGTGTCATTGCTAGATTTTAATCTCACTTTAGTATATGGAACAGAGCCACTTCAAATGGTCTGGGGCTGGTTTTCACCCATAAAAGTTACATGTAAATCAAGCAGATAACATGCATTTGGTACAAGTTCCCAAGCTGGGAGCATCTTTAAAAACCTGCATGCAGCTTGTTTACAGCGCTGAAGCCTCTCATCATAGGAGGTCAGAGCTTGTCCTTTCAACAAAAGCAGCTAAATCAAGAGGGTATAATAAAAGCACTAGAGAAATTCCTTGAACTGAAAGTAGGTAGTTTAAAACTAAAATTTGTATAGTATGTCCTACTCCCACATGGAAATCATTGTGTCTCATTGTAAGACTTACAGTTCTGTCCTGTCTAACTAGTTACATCAGCAGGGAAAACACCGTGTGATCAGGCACTGGAACACATTCTAATATTGACCAGGAATAGAAACATAGACCTTTGTGCCTCTGGAAGGTGATGACGCAGATATTTTTCCACTGTGAAATTATTGGTCAAACATGTAAATGTAATATTTATGAAACTCTGTATGAATTCTTACAGCTTTTACTGCTACAAATTTGGATGATGTCATAACGCAAACGATGCAGCTACCAAGTGCATTGTGACAAACCAGCGTTTAACAAGTGAAGATTAATGAGTATTCCAAAACTGAGCTTTTATATGTGCTGTTTATACAAAAGGCACATTAAAATGTATAAAATTGTCTGCCTGCCAAATTAGTATGATATACAGAATATTGAAATGCGTAGCTGATGCACAAAGTGCTGAGAGAAGTTTGTTCAGGCACTGCATCATCATATGTTTGTTTCACTGCTTTGGAGCTGTTGCCATGCTACTTCTTAGCTGCTTGTGCACCCCCCACCATTCTTGCCACCATTACTTTAGGCCTATTAGTCCTGACTCCAGTGTATATAAAAGATAAGGGAGAGTAGTTCCGTCATGGTAACAGGTTATTAATTGAAAACAACAAGTTCTATATATTTGTGAAAAGAACATTATGTTCACCCACCTGAGTACTTTTTAGCTGTCTTTCTTCAGCAGGAATCACTCCCAAGGTGCCTGGTATAGCACAGCATTGGAAAGTATCTCTAAAAGTAATATTCCAATAAGTCATAAAAACTCCACACCATAATAAATCAACACAGAAAACATAATACAAAACATTAAAGCTTCAATATTTATACAGTATGTTTCACAACTGTTAAGCTCCAAAATACAGAAATTTCTGTAATTTGGAAGTTAACAGTTGCTACTATTGAAAAATATTCAGTATAATCTCAGGACAGCTTGTTACAGGGCATAAGATAGAAACCCACAGTTGGTGAAATAAGGATATAGTTAGGTGATATACAGTTACATGAGCAGCAGTTCTCCAAGGACATTTTGATGAAGTCCTCTATTGCTGTGAAAAGCTGCACGAGATTATTAATGACCACAAGTGGTCAGAATGTTTTGCGTGATCACAAACAGGATAAAAATAACACACACCATTTTTATTTTAACAGCGTGCTGATATGGAAACATGCTTCATGTTCTAGTGCCATCCTTATTGGAATAGATAAAAAGATCTATTGATTTATTAATTCTTCTACGAGCAAGTGAGCTATAAAGTGAACAGGGCACCCATCACTCTGAGCTTGAGAAGCAAAGTGTTACGATGCTCTCGAATATACCTTAAAATAAGAACAGGAGATTTCTGAGAAGCAGCAATCACAGTTCTCCTTAGAGACTGAAAGGTGTCTAATAATCAGAATTTTCTCAGAATAATGAGAGAAAGCCAGCAAGGGGAATTACATTCTTGTTGGTGTGGTATTTTCCTAATCACATAGTCCCAGTGAAAATTATGTGGCAGGGTCACTGAAAATCAGGTTAACCATATGGCAAGCACAGTGGTTGCTTTGTAATGCGTGGGCTTGCTAGGGATTAGAAATCTATTACAGAACAGGTTTAGAATTCCATTGAAGAAAGTAATGAACTGCATTTCGGTTGAGAGAAAGTAATCTCAGATAAGCAGAGAGCACAGTCAGTTTGACAGTGTGTTGAAGAGGTTCAAGAGGTGAAGTAAAAGTCACATAAAACCACTGAGGAGATACACTGAGGTGAAGTTCTTTATTTTGTTTATTGTGCTGTAGATTTCCTGAGAAGGAGTTCTGCAGATGAAGCGCATGCAAGATCAGATCTATTAAAAGCAACTCTCAAAATACTGAACACACAGAGCTAAGTAAGTACTTAACTAAGAAGCAGATAAAGTCCCAAAGATCCTCCAAATAAAAAATAACCAAAACATTATGTTGTTTCTAAATGTTCAGAAAACTATCAGTAATCAAAATTACTTGTAAAATGAGTCCATTAAAGACACAAAATCTTTGCAAATAGATATTTTAAATCTCCAAAATCTGAAAGGAGAACAAGGGTATCCCTAACTTCCATTTTGTAAACAGAATCCAAACTCCAGAACCCTAAGAAGGCGTATCTCCCAAGCTATAGAATGAGCTGTTAATAAACTAGTCACCCTGGCTGGATTTCCTCATTTATTTGTATATCATACCTATGCACCTAGTGAAACTGTATAAATATGTTTTTTCCAAACAAAGAGCAGTACCACAGAATGTATGCAAACACTGTGTTGCTTCAATATCACTACCAGGCTGTCCTAGAATCCAAACTTGTGTCGTAAGAATTTATTCTCTCTGCATTGCATGTATATCGGGCCTAAATTAGCTGTCAGCAGAGGTAGATACTTCACAAATAGTGAATTTTTACCTTTTGTTTCTGTATTCTAGGAGAAGCATTAAACTCTCTGATGTGATGTTTGCTTTCCTCTCTGCCCACCTATCAGCAGTTACAAAGTGAGCCATTTCTGGGTGTGTTTTTTTCCTACCATTTCAGAGTTCATAGTGAATACAGAAAACTGAGACAAAATAGTTTAATACATAATCTGCTGTTTCACCTGAGTAGCATCTTAATTAAGATGCTTTTCCATTAATAGACCTATACTGGGAAAAGGAAGAGAGTCTGCAGAGAGTAGGGGGATATCAGACTTCTGTCTCTACCAGGCAACAGTTAATCGGAACACGAACTGTTTGACCTGGGATTCAGGTATCTTGGGGTCAATGTTTTGCTCTGTTTTCTGTGCTGCCTCACACAAATAATTTAATCATTATGTACTCCTGTTCTGAATCAATAGAATCGATCTGAAGTGTGGAATTTCTCCACCCTAGAGAACACTTGGTAAGAAAGTATTTATTCTCAAGATACTGAAGTAATTGTCAGCCACAGGCCTTCTTGCTGGATGTTTTGCCCATCATTTCTTATAGAAGATAACCTCTCATCCACTCTCAGGCATTTCTAGGGGAAGGAGGGTCTTGTGTGTTGTTTTCTTGATTATTTGGTTGATTTGGGGTGGTTTCTTAACTTCTACATCGATGTATTGCTTTTTTTCCATTCAGAAAGAACCATCAGTTCTTTCAATGTGTTTGCTATTTTGCATGGTCTGCCCTACTAAGCTGCAACTCAGAATCACTTTCAGCATTCAGCTTGCAGCACTTGTGAATATACCCAGCAGTGGTTCAGTGAAAGGTGTTTCTCCACACCTGTCTCCCCGCACTGCAAAAAAAATTCCATTCTGTCCTGGGTTCAGCAGTAGCAGTCATTTTTCTCCTTCTCAGTAGCTGGTGCAGTGCTGTGGTTTTGACTTTCAGCCTGCGAACAGCGCTAATAACACCAATGGTTTCAGTTGCTGCTCAGTAATGTTTACTCTGACCAAGGACTTTTCGGTCTCATGCTCTGCCAGGGAGGAGGGGAAGCTGGGATGAAGCAGAGACAGGACACCTGACCCAAACTAGCCAAAGAGGCTATTCCATACCACATCACGTCATGCCCAGGATGTAAAAACTGGGGGCAGTTACCCAGAAAGGCTAGATCACTGCTCGGGTAGGGCTGGGTATCAGTCGGCGGGTGGTGAGCGGTTGTATTCTCTTCCCTCGTTATTCCCCTTGTCATTATTATTATTGGTGGCAGCAGCAGTGATTTGTATTATACCTCAGTTACTGGACTGTTCTTATCTCAACCCATGGGAGTTACATTCTTTCAATTCTTCTCCCCATCCCTCTGGGAGTGGGGGGAGGAAGAGGGGAGGGGGGGGGTGAGCGAATGGCTGCGTGGTTTCTGGGTTGCTGGCTGGGCTTAAACCATGGCATCTTCTATTTCCATTCTACAGTATTCCTGACTAAACAGTTCTTCTTTTCCATGCCTACAACCTCAGACATGTTTTTCCCACCTTGCGTCCCCTTTTGAAACCTTCTACACCCTACTCTTGACCTCTCTGAATGCTGGCAGCAAATTTTTCCAGTGAAACTTGTATACGCGTTTCCCCCATGAATTGACCATTTAACCTCCCTGCTCCATCTCAGATTGCTGTACAGTCTTCGTAATAGCTCTGCAAGTCATCTGCTCACCTGATTTAGGTGCAAGTTCCTGAGTCCTCCTCTAATCACCTCCAGTTGACTCAATACATTTGTATTTTGTCCTTAATCTGCCTTGAATCTGCGTATTTTCCCTCTTCTGCCTTGTCCTTTCTCTTGCTATGCTTGAGCTTTTCTCTTCACAGTACATACTTCAGACTTTCCTATCTTAATACAAACTGCATATGCACCCTTAGCTTCATGTGCCTTTACAAGTATGTTCTGCGTTTTCTTTCTCCTTTTCGTTTCTGTATAATTGAAACTCTGAAGGTCTACTTTTCCAGTTATAGCCTCACTTTCTTCTCCTGTTGCTCCATCGGACATCTCCCACTGAACTTAGTGAAACCTTTTCTCTCAGAAGTGCCCGGGACTGATGTTATTCAGGGTTCATTATTTTTGACACATTAATCATATCAAGCATCAAACAAATCAGACCTTCCTTATGATGGCTCTCATTCTTGGACAATGGTCCTAATAAATGTCTGAAAAATTACTATGTTTATTATTTTATCATGCTTCAAATCTTCCCTTAAATTCTTGTCAATATCTGTGATCTACCTCCCCTCTGTTATGCCAACTAGCACTGTTTCACATTTTTCCTTACGTAGATCAACGTTAACTATTAATGTCCCTTATATTGTTCTTGTGATATTGTTTTTTACTCTGGATTTGTGTAGCTTATAGCTGAGTCAGCCTAGGGACAACTTCCACTAGAGCAGGCTCCTCAATGCCCCGTCCAACCTGTCCTTGAACACTGCGTGGAATGGGGCAGCCACAACTTCTCTGGGCAACTTGCTTCAGTGTCTCACCAACCTTACGGTAAATTAACATTTAGCACTGTAATCAGCGCCTTTAAAAATGCTTATAAGAAATATTTGTCAGGGAGGTCATATATTTCCTAGGTTGTTTAAAAAGCAAAAAACAAAATTAAATTCCTCTTAATGAATATGACCTGAGTCTGACTTTCTTGAATTAAATCAGATTAATCCACTAAACATCACTTATAGCTTCAGATCTGGATTCAGTTATTTCTTTTCCTGAAGCTAAAAGATGTTGAAGTCCTTCTTCCATTGATTCAGTGATTTTTACCACTGTGATAAGCAAGGATTTCAGAGAAAAGGTTGGCAAAGAAGGGGTTAGAGGACTGGTTGCAAGTACCTGATCTGAGTGTTCAGTTAGAACGACAATCAGCTATGGTGAGCTGATTCTCCTGTTTGTACTAATAGAAAGGGATGTGGGCTCATCTGTTAAAGGAGTCTTTCAGAAGAGGGCTCCCAAGAGACGAGGATGGAAATGCGGTTTTCTCTATTGTGTGGCCAAATATTTTACTGTGAATATTAGATTTTGCAAGCTGTTATTTATGTGGCAATGGAACAACCAAGATCCCCTTTACACTAACATTTTTCTGCTGTCCCATAAAGCTAATAACATTTGTATATCTCTCAAAAAGTATGTAAAGCTTGCGTGTATGTGCAGCATCCTCTCCATCCTTGCTTTGAAGGACTTCTTGGAATGTGCCCCACACCTTGATTTTGTCACTATATAGTTAAGAAAAAAATGCTCTTTCTGCCTGGTTCAGTAAAACCGTTACCAAAACAGAGTTCTGTCTCATGCAGCTTCTCACCTGATCCTTGCTGACTCCTAATTGGTTTTGAGTTTTGAATACCCCCTGTTTCTAATGTAGCCATTATCTGTTCTTTTTAGTGGTTAGTCTCTCTAGCGGCTTGTCAACAGTTGTGGTTTATTTCCCAGCTCTCAAGTAGTTTGCAATTCTCAACAAGATAGTCTCACAGTTCATTCGCCACCACTATTTGCACCAGGCCATCCAGTTTTTTATTCATGGAATTAATATTTCATGTCTTCCTATAATCACCTATCTGTACTTTCAGTGTACACTTTTGCTCTCTAAGGCACAGTAGAACACAAATTTAGGGATAAGTGGAGTATTTGTGTAGTTATTTCCATCTTTTTTCTTTATGGCTATTTTTGTGTATTGATTAGCAGAGCATAATGGTGGATATAGTTTTGGTAAATTAGAATTTTCTCTGTGGTCTGAGATCTCAGTGTGAGTGGAAGAGAAGGACAATATTGCCCACATAACAAGGGAAATTGAAGGAGAAATTCTACCTTGAAAGGTTTCCACTGTCAGATCTTCCAAGGCATCTTTTCGTTGCATTTTCCTATTCAGACAGTCAAATTTTCCTTTTCCCAATGTTTCTGAAGCTCACAAGAGAGTCACAGGAATACTTAAAGGACCTGAAGGCAGAAGCCTCATCTAAGGGGCTTAAGTATTCTTCCTGGTCTTTCATAGCTATCTGGTTTTGCTTTCAGAAGGGATACAGGCAGAAAATGTCTTCTCTTTTAAGAAAGGACTTCTGCATTAATACCCTTACATGTGCATTTTGTCCCTTCCAAGCCATACTATTCTATGATTCTGGTGGCCTGAAGTTCACGCATCATCTTTGTTCCTTCAGCACAGGGAAGTAATAGCTTTCAGCATGCTTCACTGCTAGCCAGACCCCTCCAAATAAAGGCTTTGTCTTGTCCATACATCCTTCAAAAATATAAGCTTTGAGCCAAATAGCAAAGGGATATTCACAGTAACTTAATTAGTCAGGAAAACCTCTTGAATTTCTACGAAGCATTTTCTGCAGAAAAGGCTGTGATTCAAGGTTTATAGTATTTCCCAGTGTGAATTTTTTTACATCTGTAGGGTCATATAAACACAAAGTTGTGTAAATGGCTGACTTGGCAGAAAGGAAAATGCCGTTTCCTTATATAGCATCTTGCTACCAAGACAGGACTATCTAGGGATTGTACAGTTCTTCATACACTAAAAATGCACTTTATTCTCTAATATCCATTGTTGGGTCTCCATCTCTAATGAACAGTCCCTTCAGGCAATATTTAATTGGGTGGTACAGTAATTTTGTGATCAAGATATAAATTCATTACAGACTAGATTGCAACTGACAAACTCATTTCACCTATGACCTAAACTGAATATGAACTCAACTCTTCTCAGGTAGGAAACTAATATATAAAATCATTTTCAACTCATTGCCAGGGGATTTAGAGTGCATGTTTTTAGTGGTCTAATCTGGGATATAAACCTGAAACAAGTTACTTGAAGAGCTGGCCAAAACCAAGATATACAGATAAAGCATACATTTTTCCAAAACGGGATCATTTGACAGGATTTTAGTCTTGCCAAAATAGTGGGGTTTGATTAGGAAAGATAAAATCCTTCATTTTTATTTTATCATTGAAATACATGGATATAATATTCGTCAGAAATGTCTATATGCTATGTTCTTGACTATATATTATAAATACAAAAGCTAAAATAAATGTTACAGTGCTTGCAACACATATACTGTTGTATGTTTCACAAGTGTTGACAAATTTGACACAGTTTTAAAAGATACTTTCCATAAAACGGAATGCAGACAGCCCTAATGACAAATGTTGGACCTGATCTTTCTTAAAACAGAACCCTAGAAATTTATCACAAGTGGAGAGTCCAGCTGTAAGGGAAGAGAATGGCTTTCTTAGACATTTTAATACATTAAAATTAAGCAAAGCAAAAATTGAATGTATGCTGTGCTATTAATAACTTTTAATAATCATTAAAAGTCTCTCTTTTTCAACAGAAATTAAGGACTTGGTAGCTTCATGCCTGAGTGAACAAAGACCTTTCAAGAACATTTCACTGCTGTTCTGTAAGTTTATTGTCTTAATAGATATTCCCATTGATCACTGTTTGCTTTACATTTTTTCACTTCATATTTAAAATTGACATATATTTGAATACTTCTCATTATATGGCCTGTGGTACTACCCATTTAATAGGTCAAATAATCATTATATTTCACTAGGATGCTGGGGTTTAATTCATTTAACATTTTAATCTTCCATCAGTTTTTCCTTTAAGAGGATTTCAGTGCATATACAGGATTTGTATAAATCTGTGCAGTAAATTTATTCTTTTAACAGTTTTATTCTTTCATCAGAAATTCATTTAAATGGATTCTACTATATATCACATTCACTGCCAATGTGGCTTTAGGTCAGGCTGTAATTGATGCAAAAGCAATGAGGTACTAAAAGAGAAAGGAAATATCTGAAATTGGAAAAGGTTCAAAAAGCATGCCACTGTACGGCCATGACATTCTTCAGATATGATAGAGGTGGGGGATGGTCCATTAATAAACCAGTTTTGTCCAAGCCTGGTATAGTTGCTAATTTCAAGTTTTACTAAGTCAGACTCTGTGCTAAGAGGATGGTTGTTTTTAAAGCATGAAGTGGCTTATCAACTCAGGAATCATCTGTCAGAGTATAAATATGGTTGCTTCTACTGTGATTAGTAAGTCTAGAAGTATCAAAACAGAGAAATGTAGAGAAAATAATTTCTTCTTTTTCATTTTATTTATGTGATGCATTTGGCATATTCAGCTTTTTTGTTTTGATAATGTAGGTCACTTTGTTGGCATGAGATATACAGAGCAGTAACTGTGCATGCCTTTTCCCAAGTTTTAAGGTAGATTGGTAATGATAAAGAATAACAGAAAAGAATGAAGCTAAAACTTGTAAGGGATTTCATGTACGTGTGCATGAACAAATAGAAAGGAATTATGGGAAAAAGAATTATTTGTTAGCATTAGGATAGAGACAAAGCCTAGGACTCATGTTGGAGTCAAGGTGCAAAGGGGATGTCAAAAGTTGGGCTAGAAGTGTATTAGTCTCCTGACTCTTTTATCTAGCCATGCACAGGGGATCCTTAACTAAGGTTCAGCAAAGTTCAAACAATAAGGTTGAGGTTAAAGTTGGGTAGAAGGTTAGGTTTGATTTGTAGACAAAAGCTACAGCACTTGTTGGACTGGAGGTGCAAGAGCTGTATCAGGGAATGAGATAGGCTGCAAAACAGTTTCTGCCTTGACTACTTTTTATTCTGTACCATGTCTGGGGGTCTTGGGAAAGTGCCTAGCTAAGGCCAAGCTAAACGGTTGGGTTAAGTTTAGCTTTAAGGAGAAGTAGAATCTCGTTCTCCTGCTGAAAAGTGGCTGGAAAGTAGCTGCCAAGGGCAGTGGTGGGTGAGAACTATCTTACTGGTTAGCTTTTGGGTTAGGGTTAGGAGAGTGACAAAGCATTGAGCTTTTGTTAGAGTGTGACGGCAAAAAGAATGCTGAAGGTAAGATTAGGCTGCAAAATATTCTCTCTTAATACCATTTTCATCTGGGCCATGGCTGATATCCTGGGTTAAGGTTCAGCTCATCCTTCACTGTAGAGTTAGGATTAGAGTTAGGAGAGAGACACAACACCTATATCCCTTGTTGAAGTATGGCTGCAGAGAAGTTTCTAGTGGAAAAGATTGGTTGCCAAAATATTTCTTTTCCGGGCCCCTGCTGTTGATTCTTAGCTGAACCTTAGTCTATATATTCATCATTAGGTTTAGCAATATAATTAGGCAAAGAGTTAGGAGAGAGACAAATCTTGGGGCTCTGGGTGGAGTGAGGGTGTGTGGGGTCTGGCTGCCAAAGGAAGGGATAAGCTGCAAAAAGGCTTATCCTGTACTATTTTTTTATAATCTCAACCATGGCTTGGGGTCCTACACCATGGCTCAAAGCGCAACCCATTATAGGCTTATGGTTAAAAGTACAGTGAAGATTAGGTTTAGTGTTAGGAACAAGACAATACCTAGATCTCCAGCTGTAGTGAGGCTGCAGAAGGACTGATAAGAGGAGCAGTATCCTGCAGAACAGTTTCTCTCCTGACAGCTCTTCTATCTGGGTGATAGTTTCTGAGTGTGGGCCAAGTTCCAGCCCATCCTGGTGGTTCGGGTTAGGGTTAGGAGAGGGACAATTTGCAGTTTCTTCACTCAATCTGATAACTGGTTTTTCATTTTCTTTTATAAGAGAGCTCTGTACTTATATTATATCCTTCCATCGCATTTGAAGCCACCCTTAGACTGGTGTGATGGCTCGGTATGTCAGGGAGTTAGTTCCTTCAGCTAGCTGCAGTCAATTTACTTTTGACAACCAAGAAATTTGATTTTTATAATGAAGCATAAATCACAGGAAAGGGTTGTCTATAATGGACTTCAGCAGAGTTAGGAGCAAGAGTGCAGTAGTTCATATCAGCAGGATTTTATAATAGCCACACAGTAAAGGGCATACTCTTCATGGAGAAGGAGAATTTAGAGAAATTTGGGACACCTAGGTAATAGTTGCACAACCTGGAGATTTAAAAGCTGCTGTTGTCTTGTTATGATCCATTGTTGTTCCAGTGTGGTACTTGGTTTGATATATAAGAATACCATTGAACCAGGAGGCTGGCTGAAAGCAGAAAGATGGGGTGAAACAGCTGCAGTATGTTTCCCTGCTCAGTACACTAAGCTGCATGTTTGTTAAACTGAATTATACCCTTAAATTAATTCAATTGAAGGTGAGACGAATGAATTATAAATCATTCTCAGTGAGGCTATAAATATGGCTTGATAGAACCTACCACCACAAACAGGAAAAGCCTACCATAATATATTCGCATGTTTACATATCACTCCCCTGTGGTGGATTAGCAAGCAGAAAGAAGTCTAAAACCACAGGGGGAAGGTTTAAATAGGATGATGCAGACATTAGTGAATGATTAACAGTAATTTCACAAAGGTGGAGGGTAAGCTGCTCGTTTTTCAGAATCTCACAAATGTGTTTTGAATGATTAACTAAATTTGCTCAGCAAAAGTTTAATTAAGGCTGCCGCCAATTAACCACAGCTACTTAACTCAGTGTATAGACTGGTTATACTCGCTATGTCAAAAGCATAGCATTGACCAAATGAAAGCTTTCAAGGGTTCTTGGGCTACTCTGGGTTAGCTACCCCTTTGACACCTCTCCTACAAAGAACAGCGGGAATCAGCCAGAGAATATCACATAGTCCCCCTGAAAACCCTCCAGTAGCCTCTGAGAAAGTCGTCTTAATAGAGTGCATATACATATACATATACAGCGTACATCCACAGCCAGCTCGGTGGGCCAGTGCATGAGTGAATAGGGTCAAATCCCTGTCCCCTTTGGTGAAATGATGGATGTTGCTTTCAACAATCTTGACATTTCCACAAAACTGCAAAAAATGGCCTAGATTTTATGTCTGCAAGTGAACTCAAGGCAGGGAATGAATGAAGTTCTCTTGTATCTTCCTTTGCTCCTGCTTCCTCTAGCACACCCACCCTTCCCTTTCTTCCTGTTGCTCTTGCTCTTTATGAGCCCGATGTAGTCTGTCCCTGTCTGGTTACACTGATATTTTCAATTGCTGCTTACTGCCTGTTACAGGTAATACAGTTTGGCACAGTTGGACATGCTCACAGGAACAAGTGACAGCTGTGTCATTTAATTACTTCTTTTCCTTGTCAATAGGATAAAAAAGACTAGTGCCCTTAATAATAACTTATGATTAGAGCTGATTAGAAAATAAGAATTTCCTGGGAAGCATTTTCAAGAGGAAGCACAGATTTTCCTTCAAAAAAAGAACAAAGAATCATTTTCACAGTTTTATCAAAACCTTCTTATCTGTCATTTTACTCTTTTTGTTGAACATTCTCCCAGGTTTTCATGTCATACATTCTGATTTCACAATGAGGCTTTGGTTGTCTGCATCCCAAGCTCCAGTTAAGAAGTGTTGATTGTCAGATAATGGTAGGCCAGGTAAATCTCTCTGATGGCTATCAAGTGCAGCTCTTCCTTCTAAACAGTTCCACGAATGTCATTAAAAAATTAGTAGGAAATATGGTACACTTGCATGACAGACATAGTGACATATATGTTTAACATTGTCTAATCTTAATGTTCTTTACTATTAAGAAGATCCCTATCTCCCACTGAGGATTTCTGTGGCTTCACAAGGCTTGACAAAGGCGCTTTATAGAAACAGATTCTCCTGTGACTGTACCCTCTGCTGCTCTAATGCCTGGGTCACAGTTTACTTGTGCTGCATCCATTGGCTTGGTGCTCCACAGTATACTTTGAATGCTTAACATTTTGGATATACTTACTATTTTATTTACATCCCTCCTATATTATAAAGTTTGCAAAGTCATAATGTTATTCAAGCTTTTTGTGTCTCAGAAATCCCAGCATTACTTCATTAACAGTTTATATGACTGCTCAGTTCAAAATTTCTCAAGGTTCCAAAAGCCTTGTTTATGAAGATTTCCAAATTAATGCACAATTCACTAAAAGGCAGACTAGTTTAATTGTTCCATTAAGAAAACCATGTGTCTTGTTCTATATTTGTATCCAAGGCCTAAACTTATTTCCTACTATACCAAGTACCATATTTCTATTCTTTTATTGACAAGTTATAAAAAACAGTTAATTTTAGCTAGCTATTTCAAAAGCCTTCTTGCTTTCTGTCTGCATACTTCTAAATTGTTATTTTGTACAGCAGTACAATAAACAACACATATTCAAGTAGTATCATAGCTACAAAACGGTTAAAAAATTATTCAGGACTGGAAACCATGAATTGTCTTTGGGTCAGGTTATTGAGAGTGTTCATATCAATGTGCTAACATGCTTTGTTTGTCCTAATATTTGAATATTCATGAATAATTTGCTCATCTTCTTCAATCAGTGTCTTAAATAAAGAACTAATGATGTCAGGACAGCTTGCTTTGACATTTATGAAACATGCTATGATCTACCTGTAACTGATTGTAGGGGTAGTTGGAAGAGCATATTTTTAGATTGCTTCATTTTCTGTTATCAGAAAATCTGTCAGCCTTAGCTGGAAGGCTTCAGGGGTTCTACTTCAAGGAGGCCCATACAATGTGTCATGCCCTTGAGAAGCATCTGTTTAATTTTATGAAACAATGTCTGGGTTAAACTGCAGGAGAGTAGCCAGGTCCACTTCCTCCTTTTTTAGCATCCCCCTCCTGTTCTTCTGACTCCCAAGGGGTGTGTGAGGAGCCAAATGCTGTCTCTGGGGAGCAGGCTTTTTGCAGGAGGCAAAGCCCCTCAGCCTGCCATCCAAGTTCCCAGGAAGGGTGGTGGGACAGGGGTGAGGAGGAAAGGAAGGAGGGAAGCCAGCAGTTCCCCCTATACTCCAGCCTTATCCGGCTCAAGACAACTCACTCTCCTGCCTCTAGAGGCATGAGCTTTGGAATGAGCTTTCCTGCCCTTGCAGTGGCCGGGTTTAGACCTTGCTTCTCCTGCATGATTCCTTGGATTATTGTCAGTATTGGTAAGGTCACACTAGGGACCCAAAGGGGAAAACCTGAGACCACATGAACACCTTATATAGAGGAATTTTATTTTTCCAAGAGCTTTCTGAAACTTCCATCTTTACAGTAGCATAGCTGTGCCACTATTCTTTAAAGAGCATACAACTATAATTTAGCCATGATGACTAGTTTTCCACCACTGCCAAGCTGTTTTCAATTCCATGTGTCATTTCTCCTGCTGGTGAGCTCAAATCCAGGTTTGCCCACTGAGGTGCTCCTGGCTTATCACCCATCCCACACTGTAGGGGACGAGCAGATGCATGTGGGTAGGGCAAATGAAGATGGGAGCCTGCATCTTAGCAATCCCAGCAGCCAGCATGTGGCAATGAAGACCTAGGAGAAAATAAAACTAAAAGGAGCATTTTGTTATTGGCATAAGCAGCATGAAGCAGCTCTACTTCAATGTCAGCAGGCTATCCTCTGCAGAGCTGGGTCATCTGCCCCCTCCCCCCCGAAAGAACCCACAGACCCCTTTTCTCCACCCTGAATTCAGGAGATACAGCCCAGGTTTCACAATTCAGGAGCCTTAGAAGCAATTGCCAAGTCTCTGAGAAAGCGCTGGACTGTGATAATCTGTCTGTGAGGTGACAGGTGTTTGTTTAGCTGGGTTTAGGTCATCAGCTGGGATGGGCTATATTCTTCAGGTTAGTCCCTGGACATAAGATGGGTAGTAAGATGTGGTTTTGAAATTCAAACTAACAAAGGGTTACAGAGGAACACTTTCTCTGGCAGTGTTTTGATGAATTGTGGCTCTCTCTTAGATGCCGCACTGTGGCTGCAGATGCTTCAAAGTATCTGCTGCTGCCTGTATGCATAATCTCAATTTTGTGGAGGTTTAATATTGACCAGCTGTTCCACAACCATATTGTAACCTGAGCAAGACGCTGGACTGTCTGGATTTCAGTGGTGTTATTGAATGTAGGTTTTTATGTGGGTGCAGAAAAATGAAGAAATAGAAGAAAATAGAGAAGTTCGTTAAATCAGTCTCTCTGTATTCACTTCTACTCTTGGAACAGCTGCTTGCGCTCAGCCTCTGAACTGAGTCAGTCAATTTAGTCCAATAGATACTAAATCAGTCTCTTTATCCATAGTGATTTGAGAGCAGCAAAATGCACATTTGATAAAACGTGGAGAAATTCAACACAAAGCTTAAGCTTCTACACAAAGAAGTGAGCCCTAACCATGACTGAACAGCTTAATGGCAAAACTGCACCAAATAAATTCATTCTGCAATATGAAAGCAGAATCAAAGACATTAGGCATAGACAATAGTGCATTCAAGGTGCAATAAAAAGAGAGCCTTAAGCCATATTTGTCAGCAACTATTCCTGCATTGAAAGTGCCTTATAGTTAACAAAAGATTACAGTGGGGTTAAATCTTAACACTTTGCAGATTTTCTGTAATCAAAGTGATTAGTTTGGCTTAACTTTGTATTTCAGGCAACCTTTATGAAAGGTTTACTTCACTGAAAACTACCATCCATCTCGTATTCCACAGTTTTATCTGACCTGGCTTCCTTAAGCATTTTACTTTTTTTACAAAGATTAAAAAATACACTGTGGAGTAAAATTATCTCAGCTTTGAAAATATGAAAGTGCATTTGAAGCAGTGCTTCAGAATGTAGTAATTTACTATGGCAGCTCTAAAGCACAGATGGAAGAGTGTAGAAAGAGGATTAGACTGCTTTCCATATCCTAAACTTTATCAGGGATAACACAGAAAATTGTGTCATTCATTATTGCCTGGAGAGTTCTTAAGTGTTAACAATTTATCTGGCTGATACATTAGAAAAGCTAGGAAGTATTTTTTTTTCATTGGCAATAACAGACTGTAGCTAAAATGGAAGTCAAAGTTGCATTGCAAGAGTTTTATTCACTTGCCAAACAGAGGAAATTAATTGCTTCACCTGGAAATATTGATTATAGTACATCTCAGACAAAATCTAAGTGCACGGACCTAAGAAATGCACTGCTGAAAAATCTATTTTCC
The DNA here is from genome assembly GCA_017639245.1 of Myiopsitta monachus. NCBI lineage: Eukaryota > Metazoa > Chordata > Aves > Psittaciformes > Psittacidae > Myiopsitta > Myiopsitta monachus. The sequence goes on from CM029927.1 coordinate 6,004,141, forward strand.
TGAGTCTTTATTTCTAAAAAGGCTATTTTTTCTGCATTACAAATAAAGAATAATGAGATATTGTTTGTGATGTTTCATATCATATGAGGTTTGTGTTCATACACCATGCTTTACAGCACAAAACCAAAATGCTTTAGGATTAAGTTCAGAATATGTTAAAATCAAAAGAAATGCCCTCATTAACATTTAGCAGACTTTGGATCAGACCTATCCAAAAGTTCAGCTGATTAATACCAATATATGCAAGAGATTACAACCAGAGTCTCATTATCCCTTGTAATTAGATCCCCCTCATGTTTGTTTTCACTTGTGTGATTTGATTTTTTTTTTCTAGAAACTTCTGTTCAAGCTGTACACTTAGACTTAGCAGAGCTTTATGGCTGCAGTAGTTTGAAAATGATTCCTGAGTTTCTACAAATCCAAAGTTATAATGTTCAAGTGCCAAGTTTACTGTGATATTCAGTAGAACAGAAAGCATCACAGAATTCTTGCTCAGTTTGTAAATAAGCACATTAACATAACATGGACTTTAAAAAGAGAGCAGCAGATCTACACTTTCAGGTTTTCTAGATGTTATTTTAGACCACTTTATGGAATCCAGTATTTGTATGTAGGCATATACTTCTCTGCCTCAAGAGTATACATACATATTTCACCCTGAAAGTGGTAAGTTTATTTAAAAGATCTTCATGAAGATTTCTCTGTCAAATTCATTAGGGCTTCTGTGTGAAACCCTGGACTTCTCTCAGAGAGCTGCACTGAATCTCTCTGTTACATGGTATTTTCATCTTTTTTCCACTCCAAATATCTGCTACAGATCTGTTTCTCATCTGTTACCTTTTGTTCTATTCGTCTTTGCCCCCACTGTCTTTTCGTAGGGTGGACTCTAGCTTATCTTCTGCTACGAGGAGTAATATAAAATCAACAGGTAACATGCAAGTGTAGGATACCTTCTGAAAATGGGAAAACATCTCTGAAGTGCTTAAGACCACATGAGCAGACATACTGCTCAGTATATTGAGATGTTTGGATGAGAACAGAAGAGTATCCTATCTCCAGCTGTGACTGAAATTGTTATTAGTCGTATTCAGAAAAATAATTCCAGCCCCCATATTGTGGTTTTCATTTTTGACTACCTAATCCCTTAATAATATATTATAATCTATAATTATGTGAGATAAGTAGTATATCTCACATAGCTATGGCTGTAGCTAACACCACTCATGGTAGCAGTAAGAGTTTCTAGTTCTGGGCTTGGATGTATGCATACACATTTATTTTCATTTGTATTCTAGTGAACTAAATTAATATTTAATGTTTATTGGAGCTGGGATTGGAGCTTCCAACTATATGTCCTCTCAAGCAACTGCTCTAGCAACCAGGTCAGAGTCACAGGCATACATATGCACACACACCCTCCTTAGCAAAACTAGTGTATAATTAGTCTGCATAAAGTAGAACGGAGCCTAACTCAAGGTTCTGCAGAAGGAGTAAGTCTCCCATCTGATGGTTGGAGAAATCATATCAAAGAGGGGAAGAGATACCAAGAAGAAAATTTGAATCCTAATCCCCATAATAAGAAAGGAAGCTGCAATCACTGGGCTGCAATTGGTGGGCTGCCAGGTAAGAGGTAGCAGGAGGGGTGAGTTCTATCCACACCTTTAACCTCCTTTACCTTTACTCTCTACAGAGATTCTTTGTGTATATTTGCTTTGAGGAAAGCAATCAGATTAATTACAGAGGTAACATAGAAACATGAATGCATAAGTTATAGACCCCGATATAAATTAAACGTAGGGTAGCTGCTTAGCTGCTCAGTATTGCCAAGAGTTCTACAATATCTGGACTTTTTCACAAACAGACTTTATATTTTTAAGTATCTTTAGGCACCTTAAGAGTAAGGGAAGAACTTAAACTACAAATGTGTTTTGGATTCAGACATCCTATCATCAGTGACTGCTAGATGAAGTGTATGTGAATGTGCTTTAAAACAATAAAGCCAATAAGCTGAACTGTATGATAACACAGAAATAGTACCACATTCCCTAATATAGGGGTGTTCAAAGGATAACTGCGCTAAAGATCATTAAAACCCTAGAACTTCTGTTTTTATCACTGTGCTAAAGATAACTGTGCTGATAATGATGGTGCCATATGATTTCCTATGAGGAAGGTGGGCATATATGTCTACCAGAACCATCTTTGAAGTCCTGCTTGTACACTATACCTGGTAAAACTGCTTCTAACAGTTTGTAGCACTAAACCAATATGTGTGTGATTCACTAAGCCATTCCTGATGGACATTTGGGGTTTATTAGTGGGCATCGCTTTCTGTATACAGCAGTGTTTCTTTTGTATGTTATTAGGGTAACAGGTTGTTGAACCACATTTGGATTTAGTAAAGTTAGAGTAAATCTTGGTGGTTGCATTGTTAAGGGTAAAATAGACACCTATTCCATTGAACCTGACTTTGAAGAATTTGAGCGAAATAAGAGCAGGGGAGTCATAGTGGGGTGGGTCACTCTTTGATGTACAAGTCTTTGGACTGTAACTGTATCTGTTGTCTGTACCCTTTTTGCAGATCTCTGGATGGCAGTATGCTCAAGAACTGGCCCTATTGTTCCTTTTCCTCAAAAGTTAAAAGAAATTAGGCTACCCAGGTAGAAGTTACCGGGAAAATAAAGAAATACTGCTGTACAATCTCCCCTTTGTCTCCCCTTTCAGTCTGTCTATAATTCATTAGGATGATATTAATTGTCCTGTTGAAAGACCGTTCGACGTAAAGCAGAAAAGCACATTTCCTCAACAGTAGGTTGGTTTAGCTGGGTCTGGTTATTTTTGTTGGCTTTTTTTTTTTCTTTTCTCTACTGTTTTTTTCATGTATGTTCCAGTTTTCAAGTTAATCATGGTGGGCTTTTGGTGAGATGCCTGAGGTAAACTGTCCTGATAAACTGGGATAGGTTTACCTACTCAGCCTTTCATGAAGTTTCAGGAACTGCCAACTCTAAGCATCTTGTTTAACTAGGATGGTTTTAAATGAGTGATAATATCCAGTTACTAGCTCTTAGACAATTTGGCAGTCTGAGGTACCATGAGGACTCAGCTACAGCAAGCAAGGCTTTTCTCCGCAGAAATGAATATGCGCTGGTATGCAGCCAAGGTTATTTTTGGGCTGCAGATGGCATCTACAGTTCCCACTGTATAAGCCTGGGTTTAATGCGACTGGTGCAGACAGTGTGCAGCCAATGCAAATTTTTACTGGCATGTGATAATCAAATTTAAATTTTGTTTTTCATAAATATTTTAGAACACACTGATATACCATGTGTTGTTCCTGCAACATGTCCTGACAGCAGTGTCCAGTGTTTTTCCCATTAACGGCAGCCTCCTGTGCATATTTTCTTACCTTAATAAAAGCCAGTAATAGTGTGTACAGATGGGGCATATTTTGCAGGTACATTAAGGCATGAGTTGTGTTAGGACATGAGGATGAACACTTTTTTTAAAGGGCCGTAGGAGGCAAATACATTCCATCTCTCACACAACGCGGTATGTTTGTAGAAGTGAAGGAAAGTGCTATAACACACAGAGAGGCAGTAAGGCAGTATAGCAGGGTCATGGATAGTCAAAAAGGAGGACACTCCAAGCTGGAGGCTCTGCAGACGCGTGCACAGGGATGTAAACATCTCAAATTGCCACTGCCACAGTTGATGTATCCTTGCCTCTGAAAAATAAGACTGTCGCAAAAATTAGCTACATGGGTGTAACTGGTGACACTGGATGAGCCCTCATAGCTCAGATGAAAAACATGAAGCTTTGCTACTAGCTGCCAACTAAGGATTATCCAGAGTTAATTCTAAAGAATATAAAGGATCTGTCCAAGGAGCGTGGAGCTGTCCAACTATGTAAAACAGTAAGCTGAGAAGTGCTCTCTGTAGCCACATGTATTTCTTGCTGCAACATGAACTATTTTATGTGGTTGATTCCAGCTCACGGCTATATTTGCTGCCCTGAAATGTTTAGAACATTGTCTTTGCAGCAAATTTTGTACTTACTGGATGCATTGGTACTCACGCTTCAGAACTGGGCTAGAACTTAAAGTTTTAGCACTGTATTTCACTAAAGTACAAATCAAAACTTCAGTTGCAGAGTGTTAAGGAAAATCTTTATTTGACAGAACAGCAACTGTATAGCCTTTAATATATAACTGATATGGATTGCTGGTCTTCTCTGGTTGTGTAAAAGAATTGCTTTTTTATCAGGAAGATGGATTTAAGAAGCTACTGAATCTAACTGAATTAGTGTGGTCAAGATGCCATGCTTGTACAGCAAAATTTATTGGAATGGTTTGTAAAGTAACAGGCTATGGGCAGTAGGTACATATCTAAATCAGCTAAGGATCCATGAGATATATGAAATTGGAATGGGGAATTTCTGAGTCCCTAATTTTGATTTCTGAAAATGTGAGACCTGATAACAAAATTTAAACATGAGCCAGGAGCTCACCAATGAAATTGGTAGGCTTTAGTTTTTCTATTTTAGATACTGCTGCGGCTTCACTGTCTTCCAGTGAGTTACTCCTGATTTGTATGAGAGTGAGAGCAGAGACAGGACCCAAGTCTCAGTAGAGACTCCTGAAGGACTGAAGAATATTTTTAATCTCTGTTGCATCCACAAATATAGGCAGATGTGGGTCTGAATTAGCTGGCTGGGAACCAGCTCCAGCTCAGAAAACTGCAGATAAGATGGTGGAATGGACAAAATAGTACGTTCTGCTCAGAGGCTACTATTCTAGGTGTGGGGGACTGTGTGAGCCAGCTGGATCTTTCTTTTTCACTTGGAGCTTGGTGCTGTCAGCAGCCATCTGTGGGCATCTCCAACTGTAAGGCTGTGAGTGGGAGCAAGAGAGGATGCCTATGGCCACAGGCAGGGGCTACAAGTTGGGTTAGAAAGATGTCCTCAGGCTGTATGCAACTCTGTGTATAAATTGGTAGAGGAGCTTTGAATTAAGTTGACAGAAGTGCTCAGATCAATAGATCGATTATTTTGGCTTAATTTAGCTTTGGATCAGGCTCTCAGATCAAGGAAAAAATAGATGACTAAAGTCCTTAACCTGAATTCATGTAGGCAAAAGTGGAGAGGCAATCTTTCTTACAGAGTGGATTGGAAAACCTCTGTTGGCCTTTTAAGAATTCTGTTCTGAAATGCTCACACAAGGCCTGGGTGGCTACAGACTTAGAGGGCAGCATTGATAGTTTGGAGCTGTTTCAAGCAGGGTGTGTTTAATAAGACTGTCATCTTGATATTAAAAAAAGCCATCAAAGTAAAAGGCAAACGGGGTGATGGGAAGCTAAATATTTGCAACACAGGCTGGTCCTTTGAATTTCCCTATCCATTACATAACAAAAATGCATGAACTGTGTGATTAAGAATACTAAGTAGTAAGTACAGAAATCAATTCTGTTTAGTGAGGATTCAAACCCCCTCGAGGCTTTAAAATGTTTTTTAAAGTCTAAGGAGGTGGGGGGAGGGGTGTGACATCTTTTCAATAAATGAATAGAATTACTAAGCACAGGGGATTTATTTAACCAGGAAACTTACATTATTGAGATTAGACATCTCGTTTTCAAGGTGCTCCTGGAAGATAATGACTCCTATACCCATAATTCACTGTAGACATCAGTTTTGTCTGATAATACATAAATTGGCCTGACGATAGAAGTTAGCAGCGTTCACTCTAAATTGCAGTTTAGTGCTAGATAGCAATAAAGAATGTGTGGGCCAGATTCACTGAGTTTAAGTAAAATTATAGAGCAGAGGATTTGGCTGCTCCATTTGGGAAATACAGATTTTCTCTCTAGAACAAAGATGCAGTTTTTCCTTTGATTAAAATATAACTGCTCTGGAAAATCATGTAAATCTTTTGGGAAAGAAGGGAAAGAACAGCGTGATTATTTATTCTAAAAGGAATGCTAACTTCAAGGCATTCTTGAACATTACAATTAATTGTATAGGAAACACCTATAAAACATCATGTGCTTTTATGATGTTGTGATTAAATGTGATCAGTTAGCAGGAGAAGGCACATGAAACTCTGATTGCACTGAATTTTATAGGAATTTTGAGAGCGGCTTTGATAGGCACAGGTGTTATGTGGTATTCTGGAAATTGCAAAAGTATTTTATTTGCCTGTTCAGTTTTAAGTTATAGAATATTGCCTCTGTGTATTTATTTGCTTGATTTTCTGGGCTGAAATAGATGTTATGGCTATTTATGCTGAGTGAGCTCAAAATATTTTTTAACTAAGCTAAACTCTGCTGCAAATCCTTGTTTCAAAGGTGTAAAAGCTGCTGTGTTCAGTTCATCATTGCATCTGTAAAATTGTCTTTTCAAAAGAAGAATGGAATACTGCAATTTGGCAGGGGTGAAGGGGGTTGTGAAGCTTTTTCCTTACCAATTTTTAATTGGCTGCTGAATGTAAAAGGAGGAAATGAAGAAGCTGCCTCCAAATTGAAGCAGATTTTAAAAGTAAAAAAAAAAATCAATAACGTTTAAATAATCAAATTTTTAGTGGGTACTTCATGAGTCTTTTCCAAACTATTACGTAGATGTAATATAGAGCCAGTGACTGGAACACTTGATTGAAGAATATCAAATGTTTGTATCTCTGCCTTCAAGATATTACTGTGTTTCTATGTGTTTGTGGTCTGAAACTGAGCTTTCTACCATTGGGAGTACCTTCAAGTGGTGTTCATGATAAGAGATGTTAAATCTATTTTACAACAGCAGTTTCCTAGTTTCAAAAAGTGACTTTTCATAGAGCACTAGATCAGAGGTTGTGGGTCAACAAGGAAAGCATTCTGCCCAGAACTGCTTTGTCATCTCCTATTATAAAGGAACAGAAGGAGGTGAAGTGTGGCAGGGATTTTATCCAGTGTGCCATCTGCATGGTTGCTTTCACATGTTAGAGAGCAGGTGGTGTATTGAGCAGGCACTGGCTGCAAGAAGATACACAAAAGAAATGGGAGAACCAAGGAGAAGCCTTCTGAATCTCCTACTTTCCACCAGGACAGCCTGTGGAGCATAGTGGCAATGCAGTATGTTTATCTTGAGCTCATGACAGAGTAATAATTCAGCCTTTTATGGGGAGTGAATAGAGAAATGTGACCATTTAGCATATGATTAGTTATGTATTTGACACTCATACTGTATTAGGTAATAGTATTGTTGCTCTTAGTTTTCTATCTGTATGAAGATGCTCAGATGACAAATAGATGGTGATCAGAGGAGAAGCAGATGTACATATTCATGAAGGACAGATAAGCTGTGGGAGAAAAAAAGAAGGGAAAAGAAAATAGGGGCAAATATTCACTCCAGATTTACTGAAATGTGTCCATGTAATCAATTACAAATACATTATTTTTCCTTTGTCCAGCAAACCAAAGGAATTTGTGAATTGCGCAGCTCTGCTTATGAGTTCTTCCAGTGACAGATGAAGCTACACCAGTAGAGCGGCTTTCATAGGATCAGGATCCTGGAGCTAAGGCTGAATTGCGAGTACCTGAATCATGCTTCAACCTCAACTGCTTGTATGCCAGGCTAGATTATGGGTTGCCATGTACTGTGAATACACAGCTGAAACCCAGTCTCCTGAGAAGCCCAAGAATACCCAATGATCTCAGCTATGAAGTCTATTCATTATGCAGGAATACAAAACTCAATATATGAAAGCCTTATTCTTTCTTTATTAATGTGTTCAATCTACTTACAAGAATGTAGAGCCCAAGCATATAGAAATCATGTAGCAGTGAGGAAATAGAATTAAATGCTAACAGTAGTGTAAAATTAGAGCTAGGAAGCGAAGGCTCAAGTGTTTCCTGTCTGGTAAATTTGATTTCTATACCTTTTTAACGGCGTGGATTTTTGTTCTGATAGGCTACTGCTGCTGTAAATTGTTCTATCTATACCAGATAAAATGTACATAAATGTCACAACACTGATGTTACCTTCAGTTTTTTTCTACTTAGTTACTGGTGGTTTAAATTATTTTCAGAATTCAGAATCTTTACATAGAGGTCTGCGATATCAAGAGACAAGAACTCTTGCGAAGTATTTTATTTGTATTATCCTGATCAACCACTCATAAGCAGTTGCATCTTGTTTTAATTATTATAGTAGGTGTTTCCTCACAGTTTGTAATTTATCCACTAGTCTAGGACTGGGACCTGATAGGTAATGTCAGCTATAGTTTAGGGTCTACCAACAAACTCGACCCTCACAAGATAACTGTATCAGTGAATTAGTAGAGGTCTAGACTGTTACTTTTTCATAAGAGGAGTCTTAACACTGAAACTATTCAAAACCATGTAATAACAAATTTACAGTCTTTAGTCTTAGGGTCTTAGTGGCTTGCATCCAGAATATCTGTAGCAGCGCTTTGGGATCCAAAGTCTTCACTGAAGGCTGTTCTTGCAAAGCTATTAGCCCAGCAGAATGGAAATCAGAGTGGGCTAAATTTCTGTTTCTCAAGTGGGATATTTTAACTGAACATTTTAAACCTGACTAGAATAACTTTCACAGAGCTACTGTCACCATAATGCCTTTGGGAGATAGGTGCAGAGAGCTGATACGGCTGGAAACAAAGAGATAAATGCACCAGGATATGAAATAAGAAGCATTGAATGCTGAAGGTCTGCCTTTTGGAGGATGAACGAAGTCAAATAAGCTATCTGTGGCCTGCACTCAGGAAGCACTCCCACAGAGTATAAACCAGTATGACTCCAGTTTCAACCTCCAGCTCTGTATTTGCAAAATACTTATCTCTGGTTTTCACAATTTAATTCGATAGAATAGTGCCTAGCTCATCAGATTTCATGCCTGATGTGATAAAATGCACCCATCCAAATGGTAAAGCAAGAACAACTGAAATAAGTTTTGGCCCAATGCCCTAGAAAGTTTCCAGGTGAGCATTTATCTCTCTTCACGAAAAAAGTTTTCTCGCACACCTGTGCATTTTTACCTTCCTTACATGTGCATGTCTGTAACTGAAGATACAGCTGCTTTTTACCTTCTGTTTTTTCTTATTATTCTCTTTTTTTTCCTCATGTATATTCTTTCCTGTATTTTTTGCGTCTAGAAATGTAAGCAAAAGGAAAACTGAATAGCTCAGTATAAGAGCTTTGCTTTCTCAGCTACTCTTGCCTAGAGAATCTGTGGTATAAAATTAAGAAACTTCCTCCTAAGGCTTCAGAGTAAATATGCTTAGCAAAACCACCTCAAAAGCCAAGACCCAAAATCAAGAGGTTAAAGAAGTCTGAATGAAAAACACATCACCCCTGAGATACTTAGGAATTGGTTCCTTTTTATACCTTGTCATTTTCCTAGCTCTTAAGTCTTCCTGGAGTTTTACAAGTCCATGGGACCTGATGAACTCCATCCATGGGTCCTGAAGGAGCTGGCAAATGAAGTTGCTAAGCCACTGTCCATCATATTTGAGAAATCATGGCAGTCAGGTGAAGTTCCCGATGACTGCAAAAAGGGAAATATAACCCCATTTTCAAGAAGGGGAAAATGGGAGACCCAGGGAACTACAGAGCAGTCAGTCTCACCTCTAAAATCTCACCTGGAAAAATCTTGGAGCAGATTCTCCTGGAAGGCATGCTGAGGCACATGAAAAACAACAAGGTGGTTGATAACAGCCAGCATGGCTTCACTAAGGGGAAATCCTGCCTGACCAATCTGGTGGCCTTCTATGATGGGGCTACGGAACAGATGGACGGGGTAGAGCAGTTGATGTCATCTACCTGGACTTGTGCAAAGCGTTTGACACTGTCCCACATGACATCCTTGTCTCTAAGTTGGAGAGACATCAGTTTGATAGGTGGACCACTCGGTGGATAAAGAACTGGCTGGATGGCCGCACGCAAAACGTTGTGCTCAATGGCTCAATGTCCAGCTGGAGACCAGTAACAAGTGGTGTCCCTTAGGGATTGGTGTTGGGACCGGTCTTGTTCAACATCTTTGTTGGTGACATGGAGAGTGGGATTGAGTGCACCCTCAGCAAGTTTGCCGATGACACCAAGCTGTGTGGTTCAGTTGATATGCTGGAAGGAAGGAATGCCATCCAGAGGGACCTTGATACGCTTGTGAGGTGGGCTGATGCCAACCTGATGACGTTTAACCATGTCAAGTGCAAGGTCCTACACCTGAGTTGGAGCAATCGCAGGCACAGCTACAGGTTGGGCAGAGAAGAGATTCAGAGCAGCCCTGCAGAGAAGGACTTGGGGGTGTTGGTCGATGAGAAAATGAACATGAGCCGGCTGCAGTGTGTGCTCGCAGCCCAGAAAGCCAACTGTATCCTGGGCTGCATCAAAAGGATCGTGACCAGCAGGTCGAGGGAGGTGATCCTGCCCCTCTCCTCTGCTCTCCTGAGACCTCACTTGGAGTATTGTGTGCAGTGCTGATGTCCGCAACATAAAAAGGACATGGAACTGTTGGAACAAGTCCAGAGGAGGGCCACGAGGATGATCAAGGGACTGGAGCACCTCCCGTATGAAGATAGGATGAGAAAGTTGTGTCTGTTCAGCCTGGAGAAGAGAAGGCTGCGTGGAGACCTCATAGCAGCCTTCCAGTATCTGAAGGGGGCCTATAGGGATGCTGGGGAGGAACTCTTCATGAGGGACTGTAGTGAGAGGACAAAGGGTAATGGGTTCAAACTTCAACAGGGGATGTTTATATTGGATATGAGGAAGAAATTCATTCCTGTAAGGGTGGTGAGGCACTGGAATGGATTACCCAAGGAAGTTGTGAACGATCCATCTGTGGAGGTGTTCAAGGCCGAGTTGGACAGAACCTTGGGTGACATGGTTTAGTGTGAGGTGTCCCTGCCCCTGGCAGGGGGATTGGAATTAGATGATCTTAATGTCCTTTCCAACCCTAACTGTTCTATGATTCTATGATGTTACTGCAAACAGCCATTCAAAATAAATAAATAAATAAAAATAAAAAAGGAATTTGCCATAGCTGGGACAGGGTTCTTTTGATCATTATTTTTATAGTACTTCTCACATGAGGTTTCTGCTGTTATTTCAATTTTTCCAAGTGGAGAACCTGAGGGACAAGAAGGATAAGTACTTGCTCCTTCACGAGGAAACTAGCAAGTGAGCCACAAAGCAAATGCCAGCCCATCTGTGGTGAGGTAGGCTGCTCAGATGTCTATTTTTGTATAATCACGTTAGGAAAGTGTTTTTAAGTGGTAACTGACAAAATCTGTTTATGTTTCTGAAGTTTGTACAAATAAATGAGAAGTGCGTTGTTAATTGGCATCTATAAACTATAACATTTTTTATTAAGCTCTTCCTAGCCAACCCTACTTTTCTACTATGTGAAGCCAACCTGCAATAATAACTGAAAAGAAGGCCTGGTAAAAGCCTTGAAAGAAGACTTTTATGTGCTTCACAGTAAATAGGAAAAGTGCAAACTAAAGATCTTTTCCTTTTAAAATCTTGAATGTTATCTGTCTCCTGGTGTTTGTTGGCATGCTTTTGTGTGAGACTTGCTTGGGTTTGTATTTGTCCTGACAAAATATAGACATTTCAAATTCACTGTGGTGCAGGACCAAACTGCCAAATTACTAGAATAAACTGCAATAGTCAGAAGTATGAGCAATGAAAGAGATGCTTCACATCTACAAATCACAGAATAATTGGAAGGGACCTTCAGAAGTCATCTAGACCAACTCCCCTGCAATGTGCTCTGGGCCCAAAGAGAGAAAATCAAGATCTTGGTCACAAAATGACGCTAGCTGTCCAGCTGTGGTGAATTTCAGCTTATGCCTTTGGTACCAGGTGCTGGTTTGTTCACGTAACCAAATACTATAGCATTTAAATAAGAGCTATGGGAAATTGACTGTGGTTTAGGAGACAATATTATTCCAAAACCAGACTAATTCCAGGTAAATCATAACCAACAACTTCAGATTCACAGTGCTTTTAGCATTATTTCTTCTTCAAGCTGTTCTACTTCCCTACGGGTGAGGGAGTTTTGCTGATTTATACCACTTAGTGACATAGGCTACTGGGTTTTTTTCAATTGCTTATTCCTTAGCTGCCTGTCCATACACACTATAATACTTCTCACTGTAATCCATATACCAGCTCTGAATACTCCTAATTTTTTTAATTTCAATATTTGCCATGTTTTCTAATAGCAGAATCGGTTTAGCCATAACCTGCATCATCAAGCAGTCAACATGTTAGACACCAGTTTGGTAATTATTTATTAGTGTACAGGCCCAGAATGTGAGGTTTTGGGGGCAGTTATTTTTTCTTAATTTTTAATAGTTTGTGGCCCACAGGTTTCATTTCCAAGGTCCCGAAGTAAGATGCTTCCTTGAAAAATGCAGTCAACAACAGTTACTGAATTCTGTAAATTAATAAACCTGCATACAAAATCACCATTTTCCAAGAATTTCTGTGTGTCTTTTGATAATCTGAGTAAACTGAGAAGATTTGCCTTGGAGTTAGCTGTACTTTCCAGTGGTCTAAGGCAGACAGGGTTTTATTTCTACTAGATGATAAACCAAATGAAAACAACAGACTGCAAGAGAGCATTTCCCGAGTCTATCATAATCATTCAGACCATGCTTTTGTTTTGTTAGTAAACATTGTTCTTTAATTCAGAAAGAGTTTGTAGTGGCCTGGAGCAGCCTGTCTCATTTGATAATGGGCTCTGAACCCAGTGGATTATTGCAGGGATTTTATCTCACAGTAATCTCCAGGGAGAAATGTACAAACAGCTGGGAGAGCAAGGAGAAGCTGCATTGTGCAGCAGGAGTTTGTGGGGTAGCATTTGGGGGTGCTGGAGTGGATCTCAATACCAACATGAATCTTTTCTGTTTTTCTCTGGTAAGTGTGCACACACATATTTTTTCGTGGGTTGCTAAATGGATAACTAGAAGTGGTGGGTGTGTTTGGATGGAAAAAAATCAAGATGTTGTATCACAAACTGTGCAAAGGATGCACATTTAAGGCGAGTCTCTCTAGCATAGATTAAAGAGTTTATGTATGAGAAATTATATATAGCAAAATATGATTCAGTAAAAATAAGATAAAGCAAAAATCATATAACAAATGTACTCTGCACTGTGTGACTATTACAAAATATGCAGATTTAAACATGAAGCATTTGACCCCAACACAGAAAACAACTCATATATCTGTTAAAATTGTTAAATATATGCATTCTATAATTTGCTTTAGGATACTGGTGTTTTACATAATAGTATCTTTTTTTTTCCTTTTTATGTAGTCTGGAAGAACTTCTAGAACTTTTCAGCCATTAGTTTTCTATTAGTCAAGTATGAAAACATAGTCATCAGGGTTACACCATTCATATGGTAATATTTATTCACAGGCAGAGGAGTTGATTTAAGACCCTCTTCAGGGTTTGGGTTTTTTTTCCCCCACTTCCTTTCTATTGTTTTTCTCCTCTTTCTTTGCCCAAGGACAACTGGTCAGAATAAACAGGCAAGTCAGGATAGGAAATACAAGGAAACTGTTTCTGTTTTCAAAGCTTAACCATCTGCCAATAGCAATGCTCAGTATTAGTAACGGTAATTAGGTTAGTATATTTGCTGTACTTAAACAGAAGAGTAGATGTCTGCCATTCTTCATCTTTTGTCCAGATGTATAGTGTATCTTCCTCATATGTTTAGAAAGAACAATAAAAATTAATATTCAAACTGCACTGACACAAATTCAAATAGGGGAGCTGCTTTGTGTAAAGCATTCTTCCTGATAGCTAATCCTGTCTTAGTGGGCAGTACTGGTGTTCTCCAGATCATAAGGATTAAAAACTGTTTTGGAGTACTTAAAGTAAAACCCAGTGTTATTTTGGGATTCTGTGATAGGAGTCACTCATAAAAAAGAATTCTCTAGGAATTCAATAACACTTTTGATCATAGGTTAATGTGAATACCTGTGTATTTGTTCAAAGTTAACAACAGCTTTGTGGCGCAATCTGTGACAGCTTGAAAATACCAGTTTCTGAAGTTCTTTAGGACAGAACTGTTTATCAGTATTGTTTTGTTGTTCCATTGGAGTAGCTTCTTGCTTTCTGTTCACTTTTTGAACAGGTGTTGAGCCTTGTATCATTAGAGAAGTCAGGATTTAGACAAGATGAGGTAAATTGTGTGGGCGAGAGTAGGTCAAGTTGCAGCTTCTCTGTTAAACTAGGTATGCAGCAACTGGAGTTTCTGTGAGAGAGGTAGTCACTGCAGTAATAATGGATGGTTCAGACAAGTGAAAGCTAGTGCAAAGATAGTTTCTGTAATGAAATAATTAGTTCTGTTTAAAGATTGCTGCTAAGAAGATAAACTCCATTCTTTACAAGATTGCCATGCAAGCCATTCTGTCCGCTTTGGTAATCTTTTGAGCACCTAGCAAAACACCTCACAAGTTATCAAGATCTAAACTAATTCCTAGGTCACTAATGTGTTTCATAAAACTCAGAGCCCTGTGCATGTGCCACGGTGAAGTTTCTTCCTGTAATCAGATTTTCTAGCTTGGAAATGAGCTAGTGATCCAAGTATGTACACCAGCCACTTTTGCTCTGTTGGCCCATGACTGTAAAAAATCTGGCAACAAAGTGGTTGAAGTATGAAGGATATTTTTCTCCTCAAGACAGGCAAGCCAGAAATAATGCACAGCAATAAAATATTTAGGCTTTAAAAAAGACTTTTAAAGACACTAGAGGAGACAGTTCCCTAGTAGATGCAAATAGCCACTGTTCATTTACATCAAGTGAACGTCTAGAGTAACTGCTAATCCTGAAATCATGAAAGAGACGTTAGACTATGAACACACAGAAGAAAGAAGTAGTATTCTGATGGAAGCATTTTCCTTATGTAGACTGACTGACAAGATTTCACACTGCAACAAGTGTATGCTTGTGTGTGTGTTTACATATGCACATATTTTTAAAATGCATTGGTTTATAGCTCAGACAATAGTTTTCTGCCCTACTGAGTACAGTGGTTGCAGTAAGCTATAGCCTGACAGAATGACAAAAATATTCTGGTTTAAAACAGAATAGAACCAGAGTTGCTGGTCCAAAGTAGTGGAACACTATGGTAGTTAAAGCAACATCAGCTTATGCTGTTGGATTTGACTCTTTGTGGGTTTGCTTTCATACCTGTCCATAAAACTGACACGTATTTCTAGCATGAGAGACACGTCTCTCTCAGGCCAGTCTAGCAAGTGGTGACATGGAGGCTGAAGACATTCATGAGTCACAAGATGGTTGTAAGGTCTTGTGGAGCCTGAGACAGACTCTGCCCTTCCCAGGGAGGCAGACAGAAATTGCTCCACTCTCTTGCCACCTGGAGCCCTTTGATCTCCTAGTTTGAATGCTCCCGCTTGAGGTGCTTCCCCAGCAGTACTTCGTATCCTGAGCTGACTTCAGAATGATTTGGTTTCTCAACTGAGATTAATTTTGCATTGGCTCATTGCCTTGGTCTCAGGGAGTTTTCAGGAGAATTAGATTTGCCTTCAAAACTTTGTGTCCCTTTTTCATTTCCAAAATCATAGGACAAACATCCTATCATTTGTCCCCCTTCTTTTGTAGGCATATTATGCTAAAAGGTCAACCTTAGACCCCAAATTTGCAGTGTATTTTCCATCTTATGGTGCTTAGCTTGTTAGACAATTAAATCAGAACAGTACTGTTTATATTATAGACCATATACAAAGAGGTACCCAAATCAAGCATTTCTTCTGTATGCAAGAATTTTTGTCACCAAACCATCTGCTTTGATATGCTGCCTAATAAATGGCAGCAAGCCACACAGCTGAGAAATAAAAGATATTACTGAATCTTGAAGTCCTTGAGTTATGGTAAAATATTGTTCCTCCATTATTTTCCTGAATCAATTCTCTAATATCAAGGATATACACACTGGGTTTAGCACCAATTCACCCAGAACACTACCAGTTAATCCTGTCCTGTGTTACCCTCTTTTTATGACAGAGTATACTTTTACTGGTTGGGCAGCATTTACTGCTGGAAGCAGCAGATGTTTCTCCTTAGCTGAATCAATCTTTGACCACGGCTGTGTACTTAGCCCCAGTAAAAGGCTTTTCAGATATTTTTCTACAGAGGCTCCAATTAATAAGGTATGCACATCCAGGAACATGTTCAGTCATCGAGCCTCCTAGCACACAAGGATTGTGTCTGTTCTAGCAAACCCCCAAAACAAGGTAGCTGAATGCAACCTCCCTGTCAAATATGGTTTTGGTGGTGTTTTAACAACTGTCCCAAGGAGTCATTTGGATGCCTGTTTGTTGACACAAGACAAGTGTGGGTCAGGGACTGTTCTGGCAGGAGGAACCAGTGTAGATGATCACATTACACTGATTCATTCTTGTCCATCATTTCATTTACTGAGAGATACAGCCAGATGTATTCCTGTTTCAAAGAAAGACTGAATTTCAATAAAATCTCCATAAGAGAGAGCATGTGGGAAGCATGAAAGACACAAGGCAATAATGAAAGGCTAGATCCTACCTTCTTTGGCAGTGAACAGTGGCATTAGTAATGGAACTAATGAAGTCAGGGAAGAATTCCATATACTTAGGAGGTGCTGACATCTTGTGTATCAGAAACCCGTGTAAGAAGGGCAATAGAGAAAGGATACAACGCTCCTAATCACAGTGTTGCTCAGATCCGTTTTTTAAGTTCAACACTGATCTTATGGTTTGAGCCAATTAAGATCCTTTGCATTTGTGTATTTCTCTTCCATATGGTAGCTTGCTAACCATCAATTTTGCTAGTATAACATAAAGTACCAAGTGAAAGTCTAATTGGCTTAGTGATTTCCAGTAGCATTGAACTAGTTATATGTTTTATTTTGATAGTTAGTTCAAAGATGTGCTGTTATCACAATGTAAAATATATCACTTCTAATGTTACAAACTGAAACAGCCTATGGAACTGAAAACTAATGTTTCTATGGTGCAAGATGCAGAGAAAATAAGTATTAGTAAAAGTGGTATAGCAGATAAATTATTAATTGTATGGAAAGAATCCATAGAGTAAATAGAAAGATGTTAATCCTGCTATGGCTGTTGGGATGTGATGCTACTTAGAAATTGATTTGACTTAAAAATGTGTTTTAATGAAGAAGGATTACCTGAATGTGGAAAGACCATCCTCTAATGTGTAGTGCGAGTAGGAGTGATCTGAATGGTTGAGTTTTGTAGTGCTTCCCATGTAATCATCTTCAGATATTCCTTGTTCATTTTAGCTGGATTGCTATCATATCGCCATACACAGGAATTCCCATGTAAACACTGAGCTGGATAATGACATGAATGCATTACTAAATGCTCTTCTCTCGGCCTTTTGATGGATCTAGTCTCTGCATACCATGACAATAATATCATGAAAAGAAAAGAACTACATACGATTATTTTCTTCTAGATCTGAGCTAGGATTTTTTCCCCATAAAACTCCTGATGCAAAGGTCTTGAAAAGGTGTGCCTGCTCGTTTTCTCAGCCCATCACATCCTTTCTTGTGCCAGTGTTTCCTAACACCACTGTGCCCTTTCCTGTGACCTCACACCCTTTCTTGCATCCTTGTGCTCTGCTTTTCTCATTCCCTGATGCTTGCTTCCTCATGCCTGCTTTCTTTCCCATGTTGTCTTTTCCCAGAACGTTCTTTCTTTCTTACATTCTCTTTCTCCATCTTTCTTGCTGTCGTGGTTTAAGCCCAACCGGCAGCCCAGAACCACACAGCCGCTCGCTCACTCCCTCCCTTCCTTGACCCCGCTCCTGGAGGGATGGGGAGGAGAATCAAAAGAATGTAACTCCCATGGGTTGAGATAAGAACAGTCCAGTAACTGAGGTATAACACAAATCACTGCTGCTGCCACCAATAATAATAATGATAAGGGAAATAACGAGGGAAGAGAATACAACCGCTCACCACCCGCCGACTGATATGCAGCCCAACCCGAGCAGTGATCTAGCCCTTCCGGGTAACTGCCCCCGGTTTATATAGTGGGCATGATGTGCTGTGGTATGGAATACCTCTTTGGTCAGTTTGGGTCAGGTGTCCTGTTTCTGCTTCCTCCCGGCTTCCCCTCCTCCCTGGCAGAGCATGAGACTCAGAAAAACCTTGGTCAGAGTAAACATTGCTGAGCAGCAACTAAAACCATTGGTGTTATCAGCGCTGTTCGCAGGCTGAAAGTCAAAACCACAGCACTGCACCAGCTACTGAGAAGGAGAAAAATGACTGCTACTGCTAAACTCAGGACACTTGCACTCTTTCTTGTCTTTACCGTGTACACTTTCTTGTGCCCTTTCTCATGTATGCTTGCACTTTTTATGTACGCTTCTTTTCTCAGACCCTTGCCCTTTTTCATGCTCTTGCCTTTCTTGCACTCTTGCCCTTCTCTGTGTGTTTGCTTTCTTGTGCTTTCATGCTCTCTTGCCCTCAACCTTGCCCTTTCTTGCACTCACCCTTTCCTGTGCCCTCATGCTTGCTCTTTCACAGAAGAGCATCCTCCTTTTGGTGATAATTCCCCCTCCTGTGTGCTCTCTCCCTTTTCTACCCAAACTTGCAGTTTCATTCTCTCTCTCACCAACACTTTCTTTCTCACATGCGTTTTCTTGCATGCAGGCATACTTTACCATAGCCTGTCCTTTTCTCATGCCCTTGATTTTTCTTATGCCTTTCTTGAGCTCTCACATCCATTCTCACAACCATTTTCTTGGTTCTTTTCACACCCCCATGCTTGCTTTCTTGCTTCATCTCTGCCGCTCACCACCCCCTGCACTCCCTCTCCTTGTGCTGTTTCCCTCTTTATTTCTTATGCAATACCTTTCTGGAGTGCCCCCTCTTTCCTGTAGCCTTGTATCTTTTGTGCCCTCCTTCTTTATTGCACTTGATCTCACCATCTCTCTTTCTCACTTGATTTAGCTTTTGCTCCTCCTTTCTTTTTTGCTCCTTCACTCTCACTCTGTCTCTCTTACCCCCTTCTGTTGCACTCACACTCTTTTCTCATTCATGCTGACTTTTCCTTGTACACTTGCTATTTCTGGACATTGGTACACTCTTTCTCATGTCCACTCCTTTTTCCATACCCTTACTCTCTTTCTCACGCCTGGTCTCTTGCACGTTCACTTTCTTTCTCACAACCTTGCACTCTTTCTGTGACCTTGTGGTCTTTTACTGAAACCGTGCGCTCCCTTTCCCACACCCTCATGCTCACTTTCTTCCTCATGCCATCTCTTTCTTGCACTTTTCAACACATTCTCTTTTTTATGCACTATTTCTTGATTTCTGCGTGGTCTTTCTCACACACTCATACACGCATGCACTCACTCTTTTTTATGCCTCTGCTCTTTTGCTCACTTTCTTGTCCATGTTCGCATTCTCTTCCTTCCCATCTTGCTTCTTCCTTCTTCTCTTCACCTGCCCTCTCTCCTGTGTACTCACTCTTCCTTGTGCACTCACTTTTGCTTGTATTTTCTTGTGCGCACTCACACTTTCTCAAGTACTCTACTACTTGCATGCATCCTCTTTCTCATACTTTATTTTTCATGCATTTCCAACTCATCATACCTTCGCCTTTTCATGTGCGCTTGCTCTTTTTTCGCACACACTTGCTCTTTTTTCACATACTTGCTTTTTTTTACACACCTGCCCTTTCTTGCACCCTTGCACTCCATCTCTCTCACACAAGCTTTCTCTCATTTGAACTCTTTCTTACATTCTCCCTTTCCTTCTTGAGCACTCATTCCCATATGCAACCCCTTATGCTCTTTTCTCCCTTTCTCTCTTGTTGTCTGTCACCTCTTCTTCTCTTTCCCCGTCTCTCCTCTTTTTTTTCCTTCAGTCTTCCTTGCCCTCTCTTTTCTGTCTCCTGTCTCTCTCACACATTCTCTTTTATGCTTCCATTAAATACCTCTTCATCAAAGTCCTTTCACCATTGAGGGAGACGATATGGTTACATGTTACATTGCATAATCCTGGAACGGTGCAACAGGATTGTTGTCAAGAAATGCTCAATCCACAACTTCAGACTGGAAGTCTGAACCATTATTGCTACATGGCAGCATAGTTACAGCAAGAAAAAAAACTGTTCTTATGAATAAAGGCTGTTGCTGTCAAAACCCAGGCTCAGCTGGCTGTTAGGAGCACAAGCCATATATAGGGAGCTTTGTAAGCCGTGTGCCACTTTCCCGGGAAGCATTAGCTTATTAGTTCCTAGAATAAACTCTGGTATATAACTTGAGTATTTTCAAGAGGTTCAAACTGTAATATTTCTCCTACAACATTTATCTTGGGTTATCAAGACTCTAGTAGACTGAAGCAAATAAAGAACCATAGATAAACACTGTGCTTGCAAAAATTAATCATATCTCTGAACTGCTGTTTCATCAGTCATTAATATTGCCTGTAAAATTTTACGTATTAACAATATAACTTCAAATATGCATCTATGTTTATCTTCTCTACTAGAGGAACAAATGCCCTTTAATAATAATCTACCATGTTAATTTCAATAGTGTTGCACTGCTGTAAATCATACTGCTATAAATTTGATTTATCCCTTAATTAGCGCAGTTAAAATCAGTAATCAAAATTCATTGAGAAAATATTCAGTGCAGATCAAAGTGGCAACATCTAGAATCTAGGATCATTAGTTAAGAGTTTTTTTAGTTTTGCCATCTGCTTTCATTTACCTCCTGAATTATGTAATAGTGGTGTGTATGTGTAATCCTGGCTCCTGTGGTTGTAGGATAAATTGAAAATCTTAGTTTCCGTTGCAAGGCTTATATTCTTGGTGGTAGGAGAAAAAGAACCCTTCCATGTGCATTATAGCATAGAGTTAAAAAAAATCAAATGCAAATAGAATTTTTTTCATCTGTAGACTAACTAGGAAACATATTTAGTTCATATAGAAATTTTCACATTTCTCATTTTCACAGAAATGATCATGTAGTGTTCAAGTGGATATGCGCAGCTGATTTTACTCCTTATGACCAGATAATATTCGATTTTGCTGTGTGCTCAGTTTTACCTCTGTGAATCCGTGAAATCTAAGCCATGACACTGTAAACTCCAGCACTTGAGTACTTACTATAATCAGTTATTATCAATGTATATAAATACATGCTATTTCAGAGAACGAAGTAAGTAAAGGACTTCAAGACACAGGGAGAGGAAATCACTCTCTGTAAATCACACAAACTGCTTGTTTTTTTGATGACTGTTACTTCAATCTATTTCCAAGTGTTCACCTTTGAAAATCTGTTAAATGTATTTTAGGAGGGCTCAATGGACAGCTTGTATGAGCCTGTTCCAGAACATCAAGAACCCAAGGATATGACTACTACTGACAGCCGGGCCAGCACTCCTGTGAGCGTGCAAAGCTGTGGACCACCTGATAGGTCTACATCTTTGGTAAGTAAAATTTCATTGCAAAGTATGCGATGTATTTTTCAAAAACCTATTACTCTGCGTGTGGGCACATGTGTGTTCAGCTGGCTTAACTGCCAGTTTAAAACTATTTAGTCTCTTTAGTGCGAATGACCTGATTTCTGTCCAGTCTTAACAAGCACACTTGAAAAACAGGTCATGAGTTTCTATACAGCCAGCAGCAAAGTGGGATTAGTGCAGCCTCACTGTGCGAGGGAATTTCTCTTTGTAAGTAGTAGAATATGAAAATGCTGGGTACAGCTAATAGAAAAGTTTGCCTCTACAGGATATACTATTGGTGTCTTTGTCCTTTTTATTAATTAAAAAAATGCATTTCTGAAGTGTGAGTTGTATGAATTTTGTAACTGATGGCAGCTTTACATTTTACAAGACCTCATTAGGCAAACATGAGGAAGGATGTGTTCTGTTTGGGTTTTTTTCTTCCCAAATAATATTACCCTGTTTAACCTTTTATTATTGGTATGGTGTTGGTATAATATATCATTGAGGATTTGACAAATACTTTAACATAGTATGTTAAATTTCATAATATTTTTCATTTAATAATCTCTGTTCTCTGTTTTACAATGCTTCTTCATTTATAATTACTATATCTATAGCAACATATGATGCTGTTCGGGGAAGGAATAAAGAGAAAACAGGGTGCTCATTATGCAAAGAAGAGAGACTGTCCTCACTTCAGAAATTATGCCAAGCTTTACCCATGTGCACTCTGGGTTAGGTACTCTGTACCTATGGGGCTGCTGGTTTGCAATATCACAAAGCAGCTTTGCACCCAGAACTTGCATGGAGAAAGTGCTGGAGCTGGTGGGATAGGAGAATTGCTGGGGAATTATAGCATGCACTTGTCAAATTCCTAAAAGAATGAAAATAACTTGTTCTTCTGGGACCCTTCCCCTGCAACCATCTCAGTCCGTGCATGTTCCTCTCTTCCAGATAGGCACCATGGTGCTTTATATAATGATCCTGGTTTTGAGAGCATAGCAGGGCAGAGATCTCAAGATGACTCCTCATAGCATTTTCACATATCGATGAGCCTGGGCTCTGAGATGTGCCTGCATTAGAATGTTACTGCAGTAGCTGGGAGATGCTATCCTGTGTGACAGGTTTTCCCCCATTATCAGGTTGTGATCTTGTTAGTATAAGAACGAGCCTCCTCTACACTGTTCCAGGTAAGTGTGTTTTATCATGGTTGTGGAATATAACTGTAACCCAATCCTAGCATACTTGTAGTATTTCAGCTGTATAAGGCTCTAGCTATTTGGCTAGGGTTGTGTTACACAACTGTTGAAGCACTCCATTCTACTAAGAAAGCTGGGCATTATAGTTCAGCTCCTACATCCATTCAGTCTTTTTCCACTTTGCTGTGACTACAACATAACTTCATTGTTAGAGAACAACCACGCCAATATTTCCTGGTCCAATAGATGCTTATCTGGTAGGAACAGTATTTAGAAAAAGTAAAATGAAAATTAAAAGCAGATTTTGTTTTCTGGTTTGTAGCCAGCATGTGACATATGATGTCACAATATACTTTGCAATATATAACTACTAGAAATTATCCTTTATCTTGTCAAGATGTGGAAAAGACATTCATAGCACTGTGCTCTGCTAAGGTTTTCACAATGCACAAGACTAGAAATCAAAACCACAGTGAACATTTATGTCAGGCTTTTTGTTTCTTGCCTTTCTTGGTTTGTTCTGTTTTCTGATTTGACAGCATTATTTCAGACTCTTCATTATGTAAGCATAGAGTGAGGCTTTATGAATTTTTTGTTTACTTAAAAGTAATCAACCCATCCAATACAGACTTTTATTTTCATTTAGCCAGCCTAGAGAAGCAGATTTTGCTACTAGTGTAGGATTAGAAAATCCTGTATGTTAATCTGAACAAACTGTAGCAAAGCGTTCATGCACACTGCTCAGTGCTGGTTTTGTGGGATAGCACTGCGTAGTCTACAAAGATACATGTACAGCAGTGAATAGAAGAATCCAGAACTTGGGTTTCTGCTAACTCTTATCATGCATTTCTGTTTTCCTAAAGGTGATTTTTTTTAGTGATGGTACATTTAGTCATCAGTAAGTTTAAATTTCATCATCATTTACAGCAATGCTAAATGAGTAAGCTAACTATTGGCTCACTAGATATTAACAAGAAGCTTTCTAAGACTAACTGTGGGGTTTTTTTTGTTCCGTTTTGAGAGAATATTCAGCTCAGCACTTAACTAAAAATAACGGCTGGATGCTGTGTCACTGTGCTGGCTGTAGAATCAACATGATGATTTATAAAATCCTCTCTAGAAATGGAAAACAAGATTAGTGGTAACATGTCAGCAGTAGGACCTACGGAAAAATGTCACTAAGGCCAAAGGACTATGTGTAATCTTATCTGCTATTTCTAGCACGGGAGTTATTAGACCTACACCTTGGATGAAGCCGTTAAGCTTATTAACTGAGCCCATTTGTACTTCTCTTTCATTTTTAATTCCTTCCCTTGGTTCCAGGCTTCAGGGTAGCCCCCACAGCATGATAAATTCAGAGCGTTATTGGCTTCCTCAGGCCCTGATTTAGCCATCTATCATTATTCAGTAACTCACATACTTAAGTGCACTGCTAAGTAGGGGCTCAAGTGCATGTTTAAATGGTTGGCTGAACCAGGGCCAGGCAGATTCCACAGACCTGTTAAATCTCCTGGGGTGGAGGAACCTGGAACACCATGTTTCCTCCTTAAGAGGCTTTGCCTCTTTGTTTTTTCTATGCAACTTCAGAAATCACCGGGACATGTGTTCAAGGTCTGCTCCCTTCGACTTAAAAAAGAAGGGCTAGGGCTAGAGGAAATCTTTCCTTATACTGCAGCAAGGTAGTTATTTTCTTGCAATAATCTTGTCTGTTGTGATTTGTCCTAATCATAGCTGTGACATTCTTCTGGAGACGCAAGAAGTATAGGGTACTGTGGTCACTGAAGCTGTGCAGGACATAATCAGTGAACATATTCTTTGGATACCTTTTGAACCATGATTATTTTTTCTCTTGGAGAAATATCTGCCCTGATGACACATCCTGGAGGAAGAATAATCTCTCTTTCATGTACACTGTTCTCCTTCACATAACTCAGAAGACCTATTTAGTATACAAAATGTTTTGCCTTGAATCTTCCCACTCCAGGTTTTCCTGTGGTACTATCTTGTGCCTGTCTTTTGATACTAGTCCTTTCAGAGAACTGGTTTGTTAACATTTTGTTTACTTTGCCTGTTGCTCAACTTCAGTAATATCCTGAAAACGAAAAAATTGGTTATGGAGTTGCTTTTGAACCTTATGCACATCAAAGCTGAACTGGACATTCATCAGAAACAGGTGGTAGCCAACAGTATGTAATCAATCACACAGATACTCTTTGCCTGTAGCTAAGCTATGAACTGGGAAACTGAATTTCTACCTCTTGTATCTTGGTGTTACAGTCTTCTACCTCATGAACCGCCTGAAGCTTCTCAAGAAAAGTCTTCAGTATTAAAACTATTTTCATCTATTTCCTGTCAGATTGCAATCACCCAAAGTCATGAGACACACATATTTTTCAACTGCTGAACATGATATGATCAACTACCCTGTCTATCAGAAAAGTGCCAAATAATTTATCAGTCTTTCTAAGTTATTGCCAGGAAAACTACAATCACTCATGATACCTGCTTTAATCTGCAGTGTTATAATTGGCATTTGATTCCAGTGAGAGAAAGAAGAGGGCTAGTTATCTGAAATGGTCATCTTCCCGTTTGCAAGTCTGAACAGACACAAGAGCTCTAGCTTTCTCTGTGAGCTTGTAAACACCAGAGGGACTCGTTCAATTCTTTAATTCAGAGTTGTTTGGTAAAAGCAGGGAGGAAGGGACTTTATTAATAATTTCATAATGCTGAACGTCATGTGCAATTTGTTTTTAAGAAACAGGTTTTTCATGCTGGGGTTAGGCAAAGAAAGAATTGCTCCCATAAACAAGGTAATCACGCACTTTGAAGAATGTGGCGAGTAGAGTCTAGAATGACCTTAATTTACATTCTAAGATAAAAAATGTTTCAAAATTGCTTAATTCCTAATTTCAGTTATATACAATTTTAAGTGTAATCAAATACTGAAAATATATTAAAAAAAAAAGTACAAACAAGGGTAATTTATTATTGTATCTCAATGTACAACAATAGTTCAGGTCGGGTGTCCTTGCCGTACTTCCTCCTGCCTTCTTGTATCCCTCCTCAATGGCAAAGCATGAGACTGAAAAGTCCTTGATCAGGTAAAGCACTACTTAGCAACAACTAAAAAGTTGGTGAGTTATTGTTTAGTCAGGCTAAAGCCAAAACACAGCACTGTACCAGCTACCAGGAAGAAAATTAACTCTATACCAGCTGAAACCAGGACACCAAATTTAACCAGCTGATTCAGACATAGCAGGAAGAAGTGGGTTGCATGAAAGGTGCCATTTTTAGGTCACCGTTTAAACCCACTGTCATTTCTCACTGTGGCATTCCATCCCTTGATATCCAGTGAATTCACATCAGTATTACCTCGATGTACCATGTTATGCCATATATGCATCTTTTGCTGGATTTTAAGAATTGCTGAAGCATTGGTTTCAAATCATGGAGCAAAAGATTAAACCTACAATATATGTTCCACACCAGGTGTTTGGCATGTGAAGATAAGAATTAATAGTCTTTCCAGGTACATGGCCACACTGTGGTTTAGAGTGGGTCCTGTCTCCTATTTTTGCCCCGGATCACATATGGGTTCTAATTTTTTCTAATCCTTTGGTCTCTGACCTCCCTGCATAATGCTTCCTCTAGCAAGCCTCTCTGAAATCAAATATTTGATTTTTTTTTTAACAAGATGTTGACACTACCCTTTTAAAGGAGCCTTAAAATCACCTCTTCAGTATTTTTCAACTTCTCTGTGTGTCAGTGCTCCTCATCTAGTCATTTGTTTAGAGCTGCTGAAAAGATTTGTCGCAAGACTAAAAGGCAGACTTTTTTTTCAGCAAGAAATTTATCTTACATCGCCTGCAGTATTTCAGTGTAGGTAATAAGTTCTGTGTACTCTTGATCTGCACACAGTGTCTGTGAACTAATCCATACGTGCAAAAAAACCCAAAAAATCTGTGAAAGCTGCATACAATTATTAGTATTCACAAATAGCCAGGTGCTAACAGTACCTCCTACAGTCAGCTAAAATAATCTCAGTGCAGTCAAACAGCTTTTTTTCATGCCCTCTCCTAAAGAAGCTTAACAAAAAAATCTATGGTGGGTTTCATCAGCAGAAGAAGAGAAATATAAAATGCTCAATTCTGCACATACATTATTTTATCTAGTACATGTTTTGGATTTTCATCATGCAACCTGGATGACATTTTTAAATTACTGTGGTCAGAGCCATGGAGATTTAGATAGTATTACATGAAGGAAATAAATTAAACAGGATAATATGAGAAATAGGTCTATACGCTAAAGTTTTCATATTTATAAAATAATGAATGTTTTTACTGGGGTTTCTTAACGTCTCTTGATGCACAGCAGATTGAAGTGGCATTCATCATAGACATTTTTATCCCAGTTTCTGCTTTCCAGGCTGGAAGAAACATATGAAAGTGATACAGTGCTTTGATATTCTGTCTCAGGAGATATCAAAATAGATCAGAGATCTCTTCTGTCCTAGCATGACATCCTCGGGTTTTCTTAAAGTTAAAATTAACTTCAAGTCCCAGGGTAACTGTGATAGCAAAGATGCAGTGAGATGTTTTGGCATTACTTGTAGAGTGAGGCAGCCTTTTGTTCACTCTTTCAACACCCATGTAACTCTTATCTACCTTCCCACATCTTGTCAGGGTACATGTAATCTTGGCCTAAGGGGCTGTGTAATTTTACCTCCAAACCAGTGTTTGATTCTTGCTTGGGGTCCCCCAGAGCTTTGCCAGGCTGACACGCACAACTTTCAATTTTACTTGCAGAATTTCATGCTCTCTTCCACATTTCTCTGTGCGTAATGGGGTTACAGAATCTGCATCCTCCCATGTCCCTCAGAAAGCCACATCCCATTGTAATGTGTGGTTATTTTATCCTCATAAAATATAAAAGAATCATACTATTGAAGAAATATGGTATTCATTTTGCAGTAAGAGTATTGTTCTCTCTTTTTTCAGGGGTATTACTGTTGCCAGCTTCTTGGGAGCCATGGATAATGAAGCCTCCTAAATCAGAACACATAATTACATATATTCTTTGTTGCACTAAGCCCTCCATAGCTTCAGCTGCTGGAAAAAGAATGACTGTAATAATAGTGGATACTAAAAACATTAATCAAAAGTATATCATTCAGTGTCTTTCCAGTGAGGAAAATATTATATTTGAATTAAATATTTTTGATTTTCATAGACTTTTTCTCTATCTTTTTAAAAGGAATATCCTGAATTTGAGAACACAGTGACCAAAAAAAGAAAGTAAGTTGAGACCGGTTTGAGGTCTACACAGTGTCGCTATGTTTGTCTGTACCTTTCATGCTTGTTTTATTAATGTTTACCAGTGTTGCTTTAAGTCTTACAGTTACATGTATTAATGTTGCAGTTGGAAAACAAGTAACATGCTTGTAATGCATTACTAATGCTTTTTTTTGCCATGATTTTTTCATATACATAAAGCTTTCTTCCAAAATATCAGAAAAAGGACAACTAAAATCGAACACAGTTAATCTGAGCTTGGTTTAACCATAGGTCTGCTTCTCTGAAAGATTGAAGTGGTAACCTATTTTATAACACGTTTGCACCATTGACCTGATAATCTCCTCAAGAGTTGTTTTTTTTGTTTGTTTGTGTTTTCAATCCATGTAAAAAATTAGTTTGTGAAGTTATTCAGTAAAACAGGTCAGACTGTATTTTATCAAGTATTATTTGTGACAGCATCATGCTTTGTATCCAGTTATTAACACACAATGCCATGGTTTG
The DNA here is from genome assembly GCA_017639245.1 of Myiopsitta monachus. Classification (NCBI taxonomy): domain Eukaryota; kingdom Metazoa; phylum Chordata; class Aves; order Psittaciformes; family Psittacidae; genus Myiopsitta; species Myiopsitta monachus. The sequence continues at coordinate 6,032,625 of CM029927.1, forward strand.
GGCTAATGATTTATATATATCAGTAAGCAGAGGAATTTCTTCTGAAAATTCTTTGTTGGCTTCAGGTTGAAGGCTATTGCATTACTGAAGTGGTCCCCTTCAGATTAAATCTGAAATCCTGCCTAATGGAATGATAAAGACAGATCCTATCTGCCTGCTGTAACAGACATGCAAATCCCTGGAATTATTTTTTTCTCCTTCATTTTTAGGTGGGGCTACACTAAATTCAGAACATCAATGTTATCTATATCTATTGCAGGGAAATTTCAAAACAAATTAAGATTTCAAAGAAAATCAAGGGTTCCTTTGTCTTAAGTAACAGTTTTAATCCGTTTCTCGTCATTCGACAAAAACACTAGTCGTCTATTAACTGCAAATAAAGAGAGGAATGCACTCAGAGCTGTGAGATCTCAGCTATCTGTGAGCAGCCAGGGCCCTGTGAAAATGATGCCAACATTGCATTAATTAAGGTATGGATATTGTTCCATTATTCATGGTTTCCTCATCATTCTTTAACATCTTTAAGGAAGCCAAACTACTTTGTAGGCCTTACCCAAGTTTTCCCATACCAAGCTCTACCAAATATAATGCAATCACCTAGATCAGAACTAAGTCTGCCCCAGGAATAGAAATAGTATTCTCTAGTTATAGTGTCAAATCTTGCAATGCAAGTAAAACTGTTCTGTTCTAAAACTAATGTTATTCTGAATTAGTTATCAGAATTTACAAGGTTTGTCTAGATCATTTGACTAATTGATATAAAAGAAGAGTAAGATGGATGAAAAACGTTCATTCAACATGAGAAGTTTTTTGTAATGAAGACTATTTCATTGTGAATGTCCAGCCATCAGCATCCTGGCATGACACCCCCCCGATAATATGGAGATTTTCACATTGGCTTTTCTGTAGATATGGAGAAAGTGAAAGAGGAATTATTATTCTGTTTTTCTTGCAATGGGCAACAAGGAAGCACCAAATGAAATGAACAGAAGTATGCCTTGTTTAGGCTGTAAGAATTAAATTGTGGAACTCTGGCAGAAAAAAAAAATGGAAGAAAAAAAAATTAAAAGAAAAAAATCCAAGTGGTTTCAAAAGGAGCTAATGCTTACAGACCAGTTCCTTAAAAAAGCAACGGTTCACTTGCACCCTCTTGTTCAGGAAAACCTTCAGCACCTACATGCCTGAAATTGGGAGATGGATCTCAGTTTCTGTGCTCTTTCCCTTCTGCTGATCATTGTCACAGATTAGAGAGTTTCTGGTCTCATCTAACATAACCTTCGGGCTTCATCCACTAGCTCATAAATTATTCTCCATTGGGCTTTTTTATGACTAAAGTGAAACAAATTAATTCACAGGGTAGAGCTTTGTTAATTCAAGGATTTCTTTTTCTTCTGTTAAATTAGTATATTCTGTAGGTCGTTGTCTGTAAACCACTGGCCACAGGCATAAGCATGAGTTAGGACTATTCCTTGATATAAATGTGCAAAAGGCTCAAGGTTTATTTGGGCAATACAACGTCACTCAAGGTTGTGAGGATAGTATGTTCATACGTAGCTCTTCGCTTCAATCCATTATTATGTTGCCAAACTTCAGGCACTAATTTCTAAAAGTTGTAGGACACTTCAGAGCATACCTAAAGAAAAGTACCTTGCATTTTCTTCCTCCTCGGCTCCCCCATTCTTCATTCACAGAAGAAATTTGAATAACATATTATCACAGAATGAAAACTCAGGAGCTTTCAGAGTTTTGTGTGATATGTAGTAATAGACGATTGAGTGAATGAGAAAAGCCAAGTAACTCCAATTAAAGCTGGTGGGAATTGCACAGCTAAACCCCCATGCCCTGCTTTGAGAAATTAGTTTGAAAATACCCATATTTGATTGTATGGTTTCATTTTTCATTCTGACATTCAGCTAATTATAAATTCTTTTAATTCTTTTAGATCCATCCAGAAGTCCATGTCTGAAAATGAAGCATTTGGTTAGTAACTGCTTAAATAATTTGGTGTATACCTGTGCAAATCTCATAGAGACAATTTCAGTTAACGGTCTGATTTGCTTTCCAGTTGTTGGAGCAAATTCAAAGGGTAGGAAAAAAATGCATTTAAACTGTCAATATATTCTCCTCTTCTCCCTGCTTTTCACAGACATGTTTGTAGGCAGATATTGAAAAGAAATATTTAAACATAAAGGCCAAATTGAGATTTAAAGAAAATATTATGGGACAGCATGAGAAGTACTCAGCATGTCCAATATTTCTTTAAATCAATTAAAAAATAATGAAATGTCTCTGATCTAATCAAACTCAGGTTCATGCCCTAAACTACTTTGCGTCAGCTTTCACAAAAACAGGTCACCAAAGAAGAAATTCAGGGCTGGGTTTTTTTTTAACACATCCTGACACTGCATATTGTTATTCATGCTTGTGATTCTATTTTGTAAAGCTTCTACACAAAATAACCATCAGTTTCTTAAAACCTGATGAATGCCTGGTTTTTGAATGAGTGCTTCCAGTTAACATTCTAGTATTTATTCTTTGGAGTTTGGGTTTAGTTGTTGTATCTAGTCTTTACTGAGTAAAAAGATTATTGTATCTGCCTGTAATGACGCAGCTGTATTTCATAATAACGTGCCCTAGATAGATGAAATTTCCCCTGTGTTAAGGCTTCATTCTGTAGCCCTGCACTGGGAAGACTTTCATGTAGAACAGTACTTTTTGGTCTGCAGCAGTCAGGCTGTAATGACTTCCCAGATCTTGACAGAATCTACAAGTACTTTCAAAAAGATAATTTTCTAACATAGAGTTAAACTCAACATTAAAAATAAGAAACCAACAAAACAAACAGAAAACAAACCCAGTGAACACAAAACCTTAATGGTTATCAATATGTTGTGAAGCATGACCACTTTGAAGTTTACTGAGGGAACAGGACAATGGCCATTTTGTTCTCAAAGACAACCTAGTTTCTGCCATTCGAGCTGAGACAGTACGAGCCTTGGAGCATGGGTGGGCATCTTTGACACAATTTCTTGCTAACACACAAACCTGTTAACTGTAAAATTCAATAATATTTATACAACTCCTTGAAGCAAAACAAAGGCACAGATGTTCTGTGGGCTCCTAGGTCTTAAAACAAGGGTTAAGATAACAATTATTCTGATCATGCTTCAACTCTGTTAAATGAGGTTTTAGACAGCAGAAAAATATGATAAATCTTGAAGTCTACCCACAGCAAATACCATCTATTAATTTAATTTCCTATATGGTGAAATCATCAATTCATTTCTGTGCTTGAGTAGATGCGACAGTGTTCTGCAAGCTTGTCTGATTTGCATTCTGATGCTATTTTTATAGACTTTCCTGCAATTTCACAGGTTTGCTATGAATTCAGGTGACTGCTCTCTGTGCTTTTACTTTAGACAGGAAAAATTTGAATGGCACACTTTGGCAGGGTTCCAGGAAGCCGGAGAATGATTCGTACATCAGAAGTCACTGTCAGCTTGAAGGTAATTGCTAAGCATATTTCAGCTGATTTTGCATTTTTCACAAAGTATTTAAAAGGGCACTTCGGAAGATTTCTCATTTTTCACCAATAATCTAGCTAAATAATTTGCAAGGGCCTTTTGAGATTTATCTTGTCCTCAAGGGAAAAAAAAATGCAGTTAAAATAAAGCTTACCTTAAAACTGGGAAGCTAAGAACATACTTGGCGAGCAACTCACTGTAGTCCAGGGGCACAAAGAAGACTTCTGCTACAGTAAATTGCCATAGTCATGTTGTACTGGGATTGCCAATTCTGATATGAACCTATACTAAGAGTCCATTTTCCCCATATATTTTACACTGCTCTTGTGACAATTACAGAACAGAATTGGCAAAATTTTGAGGGCAACTTTTGTCCAATTCTCTTTCTAAACCAATTTTAACCAACTTTATTGAAGCAACCTTATAACTAGTATTTGGGAAGTCAGTTGTAACATTGTTAAGAGTTGACCAGTATAACTTCACTAAAATAACTATGAGAACAAGTGAGCAGTCATCTTGTCTATTTAAACACAAACAGGACTTTTAAAAATCAAAATGCCTTGATAACCTGCTTAATGTTGCTTCCAGGAATGGAATTCGTATTTGTATTTCTTAAAGTCAAGGTAGATCTGTTACAGTTGCCTAATCAGACCAAACCAGACAAGGCTGAGCAGAAACAGAAACAAAGATATGTGAGATTAAACTGTATGCATGTTTTGTCTCTGCTTATGCCAGCAACAGGGGAAGATGGCCATGCCCTTAACTTTTAATATCTCCTGTACAGATGGTCTAGATGTCATCCACAGCTGGGAGATTCCACTGTTACCTTGATATGCCAAAGAAAGCAAAGGACAGGGCAGCAGTTTCCCCTCTGGATTTCATTCACTTCACCATTTGAAAATAAGCTCTGAAATAATGGAAAAATAGATCTGAAATTGCAATACTGTATTGCCCATATATGGGCAAATTTGGTTTCTTGGAACCAGAACCAGAAAGAAGAGATGACAGGAAAATTTACAGGAGTTTCATCATCTTGTGATGAACTGATGAGGAGGAATGGGACCTTCAGTAAGACTTATTGTCTTTCACGGGGAAAGGTTGTAATGGTAGGTGAAAGAAATATTAGGCATTTCTCTGCAGACGAGCCTTACTTTCAACCAAAAACTTTTTGGAATGCTTTCTCAAAATACTTCAGAGATTGTCAGTTTGGAGGTGGAAAGAGGCTGGATGAGAAAGCAGAACTTGCTGACCTTCCTCCAGTCTCTTTTCTACTCAAGATGGTTTTACCTTTTAAGACATCCAAGGCATGCAAAAGAAGCAGTGCACATTTTAAAAGCTGACAAGTGTTGTAATTGAAGGGCAGGGGTCCAGAGGGATACAGGAAGCAAAACTGGCAGCTAAATAAAAGTCTCCCTTCCCCTACTGCAGTAAAATTATTTCAAGAGAAGTCGCCTTCACACGGTAGTGAAAACGGTTGCAAGGAGATTTACAGTGTATCACTATGGATCCGTTTGACACTATTGATCAAAGCTTTATCTTAACAGAGATAATCTTCAAGGTTTGTAAGTCTGTTGCATAATATGAAATTCTGTTAGATGTAATAAGCAGTGCATGGTGGCCAGCATAGACTTCTCTGCTTTATTCAGAGCTGTATTCACCGACCTGACCCAAATCTCACTGAATTAAATTAAAAGACTTTCGCTGACACTCGAAGCCCTTGGATTAGGTCCTTAATGCTGCTGTATTACCACTACAAAAATCACATTTCTAGAGTGATAAGGCAGTAAAAACATATATTCCACAGATAAAATAGTGGGAATAGTCTTTGCTCACAAGCCCAAACCCAAATCATCAGTACCAGATTTGCCTGAAAGCATCACTATTGAAAAAGTTGACTATACAATTCACAGTTATTCGTCTTCCATAAAAGAGTGCTACGAAGCCAAAGAGAAAAGAGCTGACGCCTCTCAGAGACAGCAGACTTAATTCTCCACTGCACCCAATTCATTCCACAGTAAAGTGACTGGTGTCCATTGCCAGATCACGAAGAAAAGAACACTGTAACTTGCAGATATATTTTGCTTGTGTATTTATGTGTTTGTTTACCCAAATACCCTATTCCATATTTCAGTGAATTGGAGAGCTGATTTAAGCAAGACTTAAGAGTACTGTGGGCGCATATTCTTATGGCTAGCAAAAGAATTCATGGCTGGGGGGACCACTAAGATTTCCTTTAATAACTTGCTATTGTTCATTTGGTTTTGAGTGAAATTACATTAAAAACAGTGTCACTGTATGTAGTCTTTCACGCTAAGGACATTATATGTTGCCCCATGGTTCTTTGTTATTCATCTGCAAACAGCTACCAAATACTATTTTGGGCTAGACATTAAGAGGATGTGTGGGCAAGAGCTAAACACTTCAAGACTTCATTTTTAGAGTAAGCTCTCAGAGCACAGGCCTACAGTGTGCAGAGATGCCTGAAGGAGATGAAAACAAATTAGCCTGAGGACCAGGAACAGCCCAGTTATGTTAATCTGGTGTTGCATAAGCACTGCTTGACGTGAGTTATGCTGCTTCTAGAGGTCCAGCTAGCTCTATATTTAAATCATTGAATCATAGAATAGTTAGAGTTGGAAAGGACCTTAAGATCATCTAGTTCCAAACCCCCTGCCATGGGCAGGAACACCTCACAATAAATCATGTCACTCAAGGCTCTGTACAACCTGGACTTGAACACTGCCAGGGATGGAGTGTTCACAGCTTCCTTGGGCAACCCATTTCAGTGCCTCACCACCCTTGCAGTAAAGAACTTCCTCCTTATATCCAATCTGAACTTCCCCTGTTGAAGTTTGAACCCGTTAGAGTCATTATCACTACAGTCCCTCATGAAGAGTCCCTCCCCAGCATCCCTAGAGACCCCCTTCAGATACTGGAAGGCTGCTATGAGGTCTCCATGCAGCCTTTTCTTCTCCAGGTTGAACAGCCCCAACTTTCTCAGTCTGTCTTCATATGGGAGGTGCTCCAGCCCCATGATAAACTGGATTGCCAGACACCTGGCCCTCAGTGACTTCAAGGAGAGTGGTAGGTGCTTGAGACAACTTAAAATCTGGTCAGTCATATTAGTTTTGGGAATGTAACATAATTTTTTTGCAAAGCTTTTGGTTTTATAGTACCATTAAATCTGTAGAAGAAAGACACTGTCCTATTAACACAGAAACTATTGCAGAAGCCTTTAAAGGCAAATTCATGCAGTAAAATTTTCGGTGACTCATTTTTCCTCTTCCTGTTGATGCACATGGTGAATAAAGGAAACTGTTTGATGGGGTTTTCTAAGCATCTGAGCTATGGTTTCAAGGTGGAACTAGAACGTTAAAAGACTATTGCTCTCTTTTTGCCCAAAGACCAGATTGTAATTTGTGAGTTTGTGAAACCATGAGGAAGATTATTTGTTATTTGTTACAATTTTTGTTTGCAGAGGATTTCCTTTTAGGAAAAAAATTAAAATCCTAAAAATGTCTCTTGGCTCAGAATTTGCTTAAAAATAGCATGAAAATGTATATGCTAACTTGCCTGTACAGTGGCCCTTTAATTGTTTCACTCACATGATTTAGGGCTTTTCTGTATAGCTTTATACACATTGTAGTGTCATTTAATCCCAACATAAGCATAGGCGTTTTGAGAACTAAGATTTTGCTTCTTTGAATATAAATTTTCATTATCACATTCAAACACTTTTTTTCATGCAATTACAGAAGAATCTCAGTCACTTGGAATTATTCACTGAATTAATCTTTCTTTTTCTGTTGATCATAGAGAAAACAATGTAATCGGCCTCACTTGCCTGTTTTTGTGAATCTTATGTATGTGTGAATCTTATGTATGTGTGAATCTTAAATTATGTTAAATAAGCTGTCCTTTTGCAAACAGGAGAACTACTCTTGTTGTAAGGCATTTCTCAGCAGCAATGAAGATGTCAAGTTAGGATTCCTGTGAAAAAAATCCACCAAAACCAGTAAACATTCCTACTGGTTTCTATTAACTTTGAAAAAATTGATAGCATTTTGTGCTGTGATTAGCAACTATTTTTTTCCCTTGAAATAATGAAGTGCCTCTGATATCTGTGTTGATAGAATCTCATCTATAGGGCCTTTCCGCAGTATTGTAGTGGTGAATGCTTTGTGTTAACATTAGGAATAAGAGTAGATCTTTCAAAGCAGACGTACTGAAAGTACACTTTTCAAAGAGTTATCTGACCTCTTATTGTTCATTTTTGTAATGCAGGTAAATACTCTTCCCATCTTCCCATGTAAGCCATTTATTTCTTGGAAGAAATGGGAGGACATTCATCCTTTAAAAGCAATTTGTACTCTAACCTAAGCTAAAGAGTTCTCAATTGCAAAGTTCATTTTTGTCCTTAATTTTTTTTATACTAATATTCTGGAATTTAGTAGGGCAAGAGGAAGCACCTGGTGGGGTTCTGGGTTAGTAAACTCTTAGAGGACTAAGTACCGATTAAGGAGAAAACATGAATGAATTTTCTTTACATGAGTCAGGTTGCCAGTTTGTTCTGTAGCCTTACTTCAAAGCAGTTTGAAATAAAACGCATGCTTCAACAATACAAGATTAACTTCAGAGAGTGAAAATGTCATCTGAAAACATCAAATTAAATGATTTTTCTTAGAAAAACTTGAAAAAGGACTTTTTAAAACATGTTTTCTTTTTTCCTTTTTTTTGTTTTTGGTGTCATTCACAAAAGGTAATATTACTGGTGATGGGATACATTTGCTTCAAGGAAAGAAGATAGAAGAATCAACGTGCCAGGTGAAAGAACTACTCTTTTTTTTTTTCAGATCCTAAAATTTCGCTCAGATAAAATGCACATTTCTTGCTTTCGTTAAGTATTTATTTAGTTTAAACTTCATAGTCAGTGTACCTGTGCATTTTAGAAGCAGTTTAAAACAAGATTCTGTTGACTACATATGTTGTTCACTATTTTCATTATGCAGACTATATAGGGTTAAGTACTTAGAAAACGTTTTCTTTCTCTGAGCAAATACTTTTCTATTAAAATAATGCGCTGGAATTCTGTCTAGAAAGATCTATACTAAGTGTTAAGATCAGTCTTATATGATCCATATTGGCATATGTATCCTAATTCATTCTGAATTTCTATAAGCATATACTGCATCTCCTTTTCACACTACTACTTTAGTTATCCCACTAGCATGAGCAATTAAGGAATTGTGATCCTTGGGCTTGCATAATAAAAATAGTAATAATAATAACATAAAAGTAAGTAAGAACCCATCAGCTGGTGAGCAACAGAGAGGTGAACAGAAAGACTTCTAGCTCTGGAATTAGGATGACAGGCATTTGCTTTTATTTCACTTCCAGACCAATGTTTGCCCACATAATATGTTATTCAAACGGCCAGTTCGTATCTCTTGGTAATCAGCTTAGCTCCGCTGGTTTCACAAGACATAACAGTTTATCCAGTCTGGGAACCTGACTAAAGGGTGTAACACAGACCTATGTGTGTGTCTAAATGATGAATTAATACAATAAATTATTTAAAAGCCTGAAATCCGGCCCAATTTTCTGTTATGGGGAGGGTATTACATTCAAGGTGAACATAAAGCTTTTTAAAAGGCTCCAAGCTGAGTTTCCTCTGCTGTTTCTAAACAATGTCAGGAGTCCTTTTGGATGCCTACATTAAAAGTAAGAAAAAAATGTACATGCATCACTCTGAAGGCATCTGAGATAAGAGAAAGGGCTATGAAGACCCAGACATTAGACAGTGCTAAGCTCCAGTGTAGGTTAGAGACATGATCTGGCTTAAAAAGAAAAGTCAAATGGTCTGCATATTGGAACTGGTGACTTGAAAGCCAGCATGTTCCAGGTTTTTCCTACATTCCCTCAGGGTTTTATCTCTCTCTGTATTGTCAGTTTGTTCCCATGATTACCTCCTTTTTGCACTGCCAAAAGGTAGGTGAGGAGGAAGGAAAGGAGAAAGAAATCATTGTAATTTTCTCTTCCTCTCACCTTGTAAGTATAAAGAAGACAGATTATTCTTTGATTTCCCCATCAGTTCTTCCCTCAGTGTGACAAATCTCTGGCTCTGCCCCTATACTGCCATGACAGCCTCTTGGTTGGTTCCCAGTTAAGACCTCAGAGGCCATTCCCCAGACTTGATAGAATATGGAGGGAAAAGGGGAAGAAGCAATAATAGGAAATAAGGCTTATGGGTTTTTTTCAGTAGAAGTTTCCTTAAAATCCATTAAAGCATCTCCCCATGAATCTTCACCCCATTTTAAAAGCAAAGTTCTGTTTTTGACTTCTCTAGTTTTTTGAGTATGCTTTTTGGGGCATGTGACTAAGGAGCTGTAAAGACTTGGATACCTCCAAGCTTTGGTACCAATTTAGGACCTATTCAACCTGCTATTTAAAAAATTCAGGGTTGGTGGCATTATTTTGAGTTTTAGTGAGTATTACCTCTGGCTTTCATTATCATCAAGAAAACAGTGGTATAATGCCCTTTTCAGCTTTCCAAATAGTCTCATTATGTCTGTTTTCATTTGTTGTACTGCATTATCCACACAAATAAGGAAATACTGAGAGAACAGCACTATGGGGGAAGCTCTCATACTTCTGCAAAACCAGCACAAATGAGTGCCTGTATGCTGATGCACACAGTACGGAGAACAAACAGGAGGAATTTGAGGTCTGCATGCAGTCGCAAAGCTGTGGTCTCATGATCACAGAAATATGGTGGGATAGCTCACACATTTGAAGTGGAAGCTGCCAGGGATGTGACTTCTATCTTCAAAAGAGCCAGGCAGAAAATGCAGGGAACTACAGGCCAGTCAGTCTTGCCTCTATCCTTAGGAATGCGATGAAACAAATTCTCCTGAAAACTATTCCCAAACATATAGAGAACAAGAAGGTGATTGGGGGTAGTCAGCATCAATTTATGAAATGGAAATCGTGCCTGACCAGCCTGAGGGCCTTCTACAATTAAATGACTAGCTTGGTGAAAAAGGGGAAAGAATGAATGTTGTTTATCTTGACCTTACTAAGGCTTTCAACACTCTCCCTCATAACTTCCTTATGGACAAACTAATGAGATAAGGACTAGAAAATAGGACAGTGAGATGCACTAAGAACAGGTTGAACTGTTGGGCTCAAAGGAATGTGATTAGTGGCTCAAAGTCCCACTGGGAACCAGTCCCTAATGATCTACCACAAGGGTCAATCCTGGGTCCAGTACTGTTTATCATCTTCATTGTTCAGATGGACAATGGGACAGAGTGCACCTTCAGCAAATTCACAGTTAGTGCAGAAGTGGCTGATGCACCAGAAAGTTGTGCTTTCCCAACAGAAAGCCCTCAACAGACTGAAGAAATGGGTGAACAGGAATGTCATGACATTCAGTAGAGGGAAGTGCAAAGTCCTGAACCTCAGGGAGGAATATCCCCTTCTGCCAATACAGGCTGGTGGCCAGTTGGCTGAAAAACAGCTTTGAAGAAAAGGTCCTGGGGTCTTGGTGAGACCAAGTTGTCCATGAGCCAGTGATGTGAGCTTGGAGCAAAGAAGGCAAATAGTGTCTTCAGCTGCATTAGGCAGAGAGTTGCCAGCAGGTTGAGGGAGGTGATTCTTCCTATCTGCTCAGCAGTGGTAAGCTGACTCACCACATATGGGTAATGATTCTGCTTATTGTTTCTCCAGTACAAAACAAACAGGGAAAATACTGGAATAAATCCAATGAAGGGCTGTGAAGATCATTTAGCAACTGGAGTACCTGTCATACCTGGTGAGGCTGAAAGAGCTGGGGCTGTTCAGTCTTGAGCAGAGAAGGCTCAGGGGAATCTTACATATGTGTACAAACACCTGAGGGGAGGAGTAAAGAAGACAGAGTCAGGCACTTCTCAGTGGTGCCCAGTGACAAGATGAGAGGCAATGGGCACAAACTGAAATACTGGGTATTTCATTTAACTTGAAGAATGAACATTTTAGTTTGTTGGGGTTTTTTTATACTCTTGCTAAAATAAGAGAGAAAATAAGCATCCCTGAGCGCTTTCCTAAGTAGATGCTCAGTTATTTCTGTTCATTCTGTAAGTGCTGGAAAACGAAAGTGCAGGTTGAGGGACATAGCATGAGCAACACTGTAGTAATAGTGCCTTAACATCAAAAATAGCTTTACTTTCAGCATTTATTTTTCCTATCTTTGTTCTTGTTTGTTCATGTCTAGCAGGGCTCCCTTAATGGCTCAAACCCTTTGTAGCATATTGCGAAGGACATAAAATATGAAGCAATGCAGTCTTTGGGCTAATACATTTTCAAAAATGTTTCATGCCTCATTTCTCACGTAAATTCTTAGGTTGCAATCAGCCTTCTAAGTGTCATTCATATTCATGAAGAAAAAAGGCTAGTGTTCATTATTTTCATGACAAGCTATAAGTACTGTCATGCTTGCCCACTAGGGACTGCATCAGTGCCCCAGGGAAAGTGTATTCTCATGGTGTGCCTAGCACGAGTACACTATGACCAAGAAATGGATTATGGGCAGATGATGAAAGTGTATATAGTCGTGTCTGTGCTTAGTTCTGGGGATCCTCCCATTTTTTTCTGCATTGATAATCCCATTCAAACTCACACCCTTGGGGCTCAACATGCCAGACAAAACGAGGCAGACTGAACAAGACCCTTTTTAGAAATGCATCAGTGACACTTGCTCCTCAGCGGGGGGGTTGATGCTGAGGAAAGCCTTCTGTGGCTTTCCTTCTCACTGAGAAAGGAAACATCCCATGAGATAATGCATGACTCCGCCATTGTACCATATACACCGTGTTGTCTCCAAGATGTTACTGAGTCCCAGATAACTAAAGAAATTAAGACAGCTCAATATCAAATTGATTTCAATGGCTAGCGTATGTCAGCCATTGCTTTTATATGCACACAGCACTGGGTTGAAAGACTGCCGAGCTCTCAATCTGTATTCAGTGACACAATACTAATTATGTTTATTCATCTTATTTATGTTGGATTTTTTATTTTACTTTTCTTACCATCTAGGTGATAAATTATGAGCAGTGGATTCCACCACGAGTTAAGGTTCCAAGCGTGGCTGGTAACAGTGAAAGGGTGAGTTGCCATGAAAATTGTTCTTTTTTGTTTCATCAGCAGCTAGGGGCCTAGAATAACCTGATGGTTTAGTTAGGATTGCCTTTACTGTGTGTTCTTTAGCCAAAAGTTGAAAGGTCTTTCTCCATGTCCATGTTATTAATCATGAGATTTATCTCTTATAGAATATCTTTTTCTTATTGCTTTGTGATTCCCAGGAGAAAATCTGCCTATAATCCTAGCCTGCTTAGTTTGACTCTGCAGTCATATTTGTGTAGCTGGAGTACCAGACTAAATAGTGAGACTATTTAAAGGTCGGATATGTATAGAAGGCAGAAGCACATGAAAGAAATTTGTGCTGTGTTTGTCTGTGTATTACTCAACTGTGGCTTTACTGACATTTTGAACACAAAATTTATCCAATTCAATGTATTTTACAGAACTAGCTTTTTGTATAAATAAAGCAGAATGTTCTCTATCATGATGTATTATTTTAATATTCAATCTGTGAAGCAAGGATGTTACTGGAACGTTCCAGAAATTAAACAATAATGATGCAATAATGATAGCACCACTGACACAGTAAACATACAATAATTTTTGTCTTCTCACTATTACAATTTACTCTGAATTTAAATGTAGAGATAATCATGACAAAATCCTTGCAGTGTTTTGGTAAAGGCAAATCAGTTGAGGAAAAATCACAGAGATTAAATTCTGCCATTACTAAATTCTTTATGCTGAAAAATGACATGCTGTGCAAGTACTTTTATCAGAATTAATGCAGTTACACCCAGGAAAGAGAGTGCTCAACAGGACTGAGATTGCTGGAATCTGACCAACAGTGTTTTACGCTTAGCTTCCAAATTGCTGAATTTCTGTCACCAGGTTAATCCCCATAACATCTCAGTGAGCAAAGATTTCTAAAGCATTTAGAATATCTTTGGATAAACTGGAACAGTTTAACAGACACCATTTGTGTCTTTTTTTTCTGTAATACATTTTTATGAGAGCATTTTTAAAATGTTTCTGTTTGTCCATAGGAATTCATGCACACTTCATGCAAATTATTTGCAACTAAAGGGCAGCCTGTGATTTATTTTTTTACATTATTCGTTTCTATTTGTGGTGTGATGTGATTTTTCATGGCTAAAATCCATTAAGCAGGGAAATAAAGAATATTCTTATTTATGGAAGTTTTCTTTCCCTATAGATAGCTTTGCTTACAGACTGGGCAAAAGCACAGCTGTAATATTCGAGTGAGCAAATTCTCTGACCTTAGAACATAGAGGGGTGGAAATTTAAGTCTCTGAATGTATTTTAAATGAACAGCTTTTTATGAGTGGAGACTTACTGCTCTGTGCACTGGTCTTCAATATTCCCCCAGAGTTCCTTTTGAAACATCCTTCCCCTTCCACAGAGGACAAAGGTACCAGAAAGTAGCGTACTCCAAATTAGCCTACATTACTGGTCCAACCAGTAGCACTGCGCATACTGTCACTGCACTTCCTTCTCTGATATCCTCAACAGCTGCAGCTAAAGATACCAGATTCCAGATAATGTAAATAGAAAGAAAATTGTCTGAAACCAGAGCATAACATTCAGTAGGTTTTTCTCACTTTTATGTATGCTTTCACTAAGCTGTGGCTGAGGGTTGCTGGGACGCACACTAAAACTGTAAGACCAGGATGATCAGTTCACCTGATAGGCTGTCAGATTTCTGCACCAAAAAATGTTTTACCTCTGTTTGGATAGGCAGCTAAACTTCTGGATTTGAAGGCTTAGATAAATGAAAATATGGTATTTTAAAGCTGTACCATCATTAACTGATATTACATGAGGTTCTTTCCCCATAAAAAGGGGTTACTGTATTTATTATTTAAGCACTTCTGACATTTCACTAACAATAGACTCTACCAAATGAGTGCTTTTAAGGTAAAGAGGATTAGAGTTTCCCATTAATAAAATTATCTGAATAGATTATCTTCCATTTATCTTGATGTCTCCATGATGAAGTCCCAGATCATAACTCAAAGTCATCATGTTGCTTTTGTATCGTTACTTATAAGTGAACAAATTATTATTACTACAAAAGATTTTAAATTAGAGCAACATTAGCATTCTAAACCCACTGTGATTTATTTTGTAAGGACATCTCACAATGAGAGACTGAAAAATTACACCTCAATTTCCTTCTTTAACTAAGGTAAAACTGCAGTCCTGCTATCTTGAATTTGGAAGGGGGGAAAGGGGACTTGAAATACAAATCAGAATATGACTCATCTAAGGATGTTTGGATTTGGCCCACAGTGGATGATGAATACACAGATGCAAGCTGTAAAAAGGCCCTGAGCAGTCTAGAACTCTAATGTGGATCTGCTGAGAACTTATAGAATCATAGAATAGTCTGGGTTGGAAGGTACCTTCAAAAGTCACCTAGTCCAACTGCTCTGCCACAGGCAGAGACATCTTCAACTGGATCAGGTTGCCCAGAGCCACATCCAGCCTTGCCTTGAATGTCTCCAGGGATGGGGCATCCACAGCATTTCTGAGCATCCTGTGCCAGTATTTCACAGCCCTCATTGGGAATTTCTTCCTTATGTCCAGCCTGAACATCCCCTCTTTCAGTTTAAAACCATTACCCCTCTTATCCTACATTTAAGGTCCTCAAGAAGACCTAAAGGGTTTTAAACCCCAAAACACTAGGCTTTATTAGTCTACAAAATAAAATATATTCTTCAAATGGCAGAAGTTGAAAGCACATGTATTTTGTCTTTATTAGTAACCAGCACAGAATAACATGCATCAGCACAGGAGAGCTGTTGGTGCTGATGAGCTGATATCTATACTATATGGATTGTGGGCCATCTACCTGTGTTCAGATCCTCTCTGTTGGACATCCAATAATAGCTGGAGTTCATCAGTTGTACTTCTGGAAAGCACCTTTCATCTTAAGTTCATTTATGATGAACTCTGTGCCTCTTTGAGATCAAAACACAGCTTGCTTAAATTCACTTTAAATATATGCCCCTGATTGAAATTAAAATGCTAATGTAGCCATAACTCAGAAAAGGCATGGGAGACATGCAAAGGTGTATACATTGAACTCTCTGTCTTCTTGCTATGTACCTATGGTTCAGTCCCAGTTCCCAGGACAGTCTGCAGGCTTCAAGGAATGTAAGATGCTGCTGAGAAGAAAGGAGTCCAAACCCAAGCGCTATCCACTATGGGAACTTCTGCGTTACTCAGTGTTTAGCAAGAGAAGGACCTTAGGAGTCGTAAGGTCCTATCTTTAAGGAAAAAAGTCACTATAGCTCTATCAGCATGAGTGGAATCTTGCCATGAAAGAAACCATTACAGGTGTATCTCGAGATAGTCTACTACTAGTAGTAATAATGTTTTACATAGCTAAGAATATTTCATCGGAACAGTGCCTGAAAGAAAATCTAGTTTTAGATTTTTGTGTGTGTATAATTTTACACATGTGGGTATATGTTTATTTCACTAATTGATGCTTAATTCAAGACAATTTCAAATATTGTTAGTCCATTGGGCTTACATGAGGAATATATAGCAGATTCTGTAAGCTATTAAGTCCCCATGCCAATTTATAGCTGGACCAAGATGAACTGGTAGTGCAAATCATTTGGTATAAATCCTTTCAAGGTTTAAAATCAAACATCTAAATATACAGGGGAACATCACACCTATTTTTAGACTCACTAACTCTGCTTTAATTTCTTATAATTTCAACACAATTTTCTAGTGACACAAAATTAACTAAATGCACATTAAGATGTCCTCTGCCTGGGCATATAAATCTTGGACTTCTATTTCTGCTTACAGAACCTCATGTCTTCATAGAAAAATATCTGAACCTTTGGCACTTGAAGCACAGCCATCTTTTTAAGCAGCTATCTGCAAGTGAACCGTGGTCTTTTTTTAAACCTGAAATTAACATACACCCTCTCCCTTATCATTGCTACAGCGGGTGGATGTAACTTATAATATGTGAATGCTGGGGCTTCAGATGTGCTTTCACACCAAGACTTAGTTAAAAGCCTCTAACCCAAATGAAAGCTGAGGATTTCAGAATCTCTTGAGACCCATCCCTAAACATCCTGCCCACTACACATTAGACTGTGCTGACAAACTCCATGATGACCGTCTCAAAGGATTACACATAAGAGGAGGCAGA
The DNA here is from genome assembly GCA_017639245.1 of Myiopsitta monachus. NCBI lineage: Eukaryota > Metazoa > Chordata > Aves > Psittaciformes > Psittacidae > Myiopsitta > Myiopsitta monachus. The sequence continues at coordinate 6,049,470 of CM029927.1, forward strand.
AAGGAGCTATGATGTGTGACCTAATTGCTGGGGAGAGTGCATTTCTACCTTTTGATGACGTCAACACAAACACTTAATCACTCGTAATACTGCCAAAGCTGCATTGCCCCAATAGGCCAAATTTGTTATCAGTGTAAACAGGTAAACATCCATAGAAGCCAGATAGTATTGATCCAAAAAGTAGCCATCAGTGAATTACAGTTTTATTAATTTCTAATATATTTACTTTTTTGGTTTCTAATGAAAATCATATATCCCACATGAAACACAGTGTATGGCTATGAAGAGTAGTTATTTGCTGTCAGAGTATGAAATTTCTTTCTGAAGATCACAGAGAAGTTAAGAGTCAGATTCAAGGAAACTCAAGTGATTCTGGACCGATTTGCAAGTAGCAGCTGGTTTAATGCAAGTGAAAGCTTGTGAGATGGCCACATGTTCACAAAGTTCCAGCTCTAGGAGTCTGTAGCACCCTAATCTTGAGTTTCTGCAGTAGGACACTGTTGGAATGTACAATAACAGGTCTGAATTGTCATTTACATTATTGGCATTTAATCTAGGAAAGCAAATGAGGCCTTGAATAAAGGAAGACATTGGTATTTCAGAACACACTCCCACACAGATTTTAATGCACCTCTGGGATTTCTATGCATACAAAATGCTTCTGGATAATGTAGTGGATGCAAAATGTTTTCTGGAACTAATCTGGAGTTAAGTATTAAGTAATACTGGGGTATTGTTAAAAAGTAATATGTAAACAGCAATGTGAACGCTGATGCAAGTTTGATTCCTCTTGTGACTTGCCTTTTTCATGGTTTTGTATTTACTGATCCCACGTAAGGAAGTGCCTAACTTTTAAAGCATTGTGTAGATGGTTAAGTCTTTGAATCTGAGACTTTAACATTTTCAAAATAAGCACCATGCTACCCTTAGTTTTTAATGTGTACTCTTTGGATACTTTTAACATCTTTGGGGTTTTTTTGCCAGGGTACAGAACCAGATGATAAAGCAGAGTCCATGGGAACATTAAAACGATTGCAGAAATTGGTTCGAACCAAAAAAACGAACACGCAAGACTTTGAGGATGTCAAACATGTTTTGCTCCCCCTCAGTAAGTAAAGCATCATATCAGCATTCTTCCCAGCATTTGGCAAATTGACACTGTATTGAACATAACTGTAAACAATCCTGTCCTGGTCTGTCATTCACCACCCACGATTTTCAAACCCCAACTGAGATGTTACTGTGATACCACTTTAGTGCTGACTTCCTCATAGGTGTGAAAACCTGTTTCCTGTCACAGTGGCTTGAGTTTTGTAACAGTATATCTTGCAAGTGGGGATTTTATCTAAATAGAATTGTATAACAGTGGGGCTTCCATGCTGGGGGCAATTTGTTTTGAGAGCAGTTCCTTGGTTTGTGTCATGTTTCATATCTGAAAGGTAAAACTCACAAACGTGAAGATAACTTTCAGTGTTAATCCGTGAGTCAGGAGCAGCTGGGAGCACAAGGTCTTTGGTGTGATAAGCAAGATGGCCTCTCATCATACCTGATTGGCTAGGGCTATAAGACACAGGAATTCTAAACTGATGCTGAGCTCAGGTTATTTTATGGATTCTTCTATCGATCACTGACCTGACTGTGCAGCTATTCTTCATCTGAACTTGTTTTGCCAACATTAATTTAACGGTGCATGCATTTGTTGTACAATGCTTTTGTGTACATGATTATTTTAAAACAAATACTAGCAAAGTGACTTTAAACTATCTGATGAACTACTGCCACAGCCAAGTCATTGCTTGGGCTGAAACACATGAAGAAGTTTAGATTTCAGCAACTACTTTGTAACTACAACATACAGTTGTCGCATGGGAAGGGATGAGAGAGGAATTACACAGAAAAGCTTTCCAAACTTTTCCAGTATTTAAGTGAAATTCATGTTCTCTGCAACTATGCAGCAATACAACATTCGGCAAATTTTCATATTCAGTGCAGAACCAGTGCCTTTGAGGGAAAAAGACAAAATTGCCAAGTGGAGAATAAATCTCGCTTTTGGCTCAGATGTCTGACCCAGTACAAAATCCTTTGCATCTCCCGAATTATCACTATTGGTTTTTATGGATTCCTTGTCTTTTTTCATTATATAGAATGCAACAGACAGCATTTAAGAAAAAAATGTGTGCTATTTTCTCTATGAATTGCAACACATTATAACAGAAGTATCTGCATTTTTAAAGATACATTAGAAGACGCTTATCTCTCTGAAGAGGATGAAGAAGCACTAACTTCTTGCATGAAACTGACAAAACCTCAGGAAAAGAAAGCATGGAAAGACAACATGAGGAGAAAAGAAGAGACTGAGACGAGGGCAGATTTTATTTCTGCGTCTCTGGGCCACTCATACACTTCCAGACTTAATAACCTAGGAACTATTTCAATCCATTCAGAAACTGAATTTCACTTGTGGAGTCAGTGGAAACCATTTCCTGATAATCAGCTCTGTCCTTGTGACTTCTTGATTTCAAAAATAGAAGAATGGGAAAACTGTACTTGCTCTTCTCATCAGCCACATCTTACGTATTCCCTGACTGATACGGACCTACAGTACTCCTGGGTAAGTGGAAGTGGTTTCTTTTGTGCTGATATGTTTAAAACATGGAAACTTTTTGCTCTGATTCAGCATTAAAGCGAATGCTGTCATCTTCCATGTGGTTATGAAGTGCGATAAACCAAATCAAGATTTCAGGTAAATGGATGTGAATGCATTGTTCAGGCTAACACCAGGGGTTCATATAGCCCTAGGTAGTTCATTTTTAACCATGCAGACATCAGCAGCATTGAGATAGAAGGCTTTAGGCTATTCTGTTTCTCATCACACACTGTGTTTTTCATCTATACATAAAGCACTCATCCTTCCAGGCTTAGAAAACTTTCTGGAAGTTTGGGCTAAGTCAGTGAGGGACAATGAAGCCAGTGGGCTTGGATCAGGCCCCTAAAGGTCACTGCATTATTAGTAAAGGACATAAGTTATTTAGACGAATGTCAGAGGTCTAAGAGGCATTGGTGTTTCTGCCTTCTTGGATCAGCTCAGCTGGTGGAGCCTGTTTCTGCAATTACCTTTGTGGCAGCAAGAATTTTTTAGGGCCAGATACAAAGGAGCAGAGTTTAATGTTGGTCTGAAAGTATCTGTCTAGATAGCTGTCTGGAGGAGGCTTTTCTATTTTAATTGCTGGATTTTTTTTTTTTTAAAGCTATTTAAGATAGGAAAAACAAAACCGAGAAAAACTTTACTTGGTGAGACATACAAAATACGGACACTGCAATGAGGCTTTTCTCCCTCTTCTCACTGGGCACAGCAGGTCTTGTGGCACTCCACATTGTGGTGTGCACATGGAGGGTGACTGGTTGACTGAAATGTATGAGGAAAGAAGTAAAGAGCCTCTTTTCCCATTATGCCCATTCCTTCTAGAGTGCCCAAGGAGCAGAGCTGGTTGTCACTGTGCAACAAGGCCAGCTCCCAGGAAAGTGCATCTAAACCACAGGAGGTGAGATACCTGCTAAAGCCTGCCAGCTGAGTGCTCAAATGGAGACCTGAGCAACCATAACTTTAGATCAGAGGGTCTCCTGCTGGAAACAGCATTTTCTCTAAAGTGAGCTCATGTGTCATGAGGAAAGATACGCATAGATGTGTGGGTCAATATAGCAGCCATATTTCTGAATACGTGGAGGTAATAATTCAGTTTCTTTTCAACGACACCTAACAACAGGCACCGCCTGAAACATGGGGCTTATCTAGCTGAATGTAGCTCAGAAGATTTTCCTGGGATTTGACACAGAAAAGAGAAAGACTAAAGTTTTGATTGATGGAACTCTAATTAGAAGAGAGAGAAAGCAAACTACCTGTATAAAAAGCTGCAAAAGGTTCAGCAGTGAAACCCAGGACAGCCTCAGCACTGCAGACTCCCAGGGAGAGCCCCTGGAGACAGACCTTCAGGGCGGACTGTTGGCAGAAATAGGCTGGGAACTGTGAACATAGGCTGTGCTCTGTCAGGTGAGTCCTCCTGTCTGCCTTTCAATAGGACTCTGTAGAAACTGAATTGTGTTAGGGGTGCTGAGCTCCATCACGTCTGCTTCTAATGAAAGCAACTTTCAGCATCCCAAGCTAAGGCTGAAGTCCCAGGGCAAAATAGTAATAATAGATGTGTCGGTCAGATTTATGAGAGTGTGTCAATTCAAATAATTTTATTTCATTTTGTCACAAACAGGCTGTTAATGTTCTCTATCCTGGTGAGATTTGTCCTACCCATGTTGCTATTAAGTGCCAGCAAGAGGTTTAGTGGGTTTTTTTCTGCATTATTGTTTATTTTGCCATCTGCTCTCCTGACGGGCTCCCTGAATTTAATGTATCTCTGTGGGCTTAGTGTCTTTAGATTCAGATTACAGGGAATGGCAAGACATCTCATTCTTTGCATTTGCATTCCACTAACTGGTTCAATTGAAGATTACAAAGGCTGGATTTTCAGTTTCGCTTTTTAAGAATCAAACAAGCTGACACCGGTGGTTTTCTTATGAGGAGATCAGACACCGGGGGTGATGCAGATGTTTTTTCTGACGTTGATTTACTTTTTAGTGTAAACCAAATATATTCCATGATACTCTTTCTGATTCTATGAGTCAAGTATCATTTTATTTTCTTGGCTGATCTTGGCTTGGCTACTACTCTATTATCTTTACTGCAGCATGATCTGGAGGAGATAGCCTGAGATGTACTACTGAAATGCTAGTTGGCATGTCCTGAATTGAGACAAACAAGCAAAACTGGGAGATGCAAAACTAAGATCCAAGAGTCTGCTGCTCCATCAACAGACTGTGGCTGACCTGGTTTGGGAGACAGACAGCTATCTAGGTTGGATGCATATTATCCAGACTCATCTCAGCAGCATAAGCAAAGCTGGTTTAGCCTACGCTTGATAAAAGCTCGAATTGCAGATAGTAAATTAAGTAGTGCTCTCCCGTAATCACAAGGAAAAAGACCTGGATCTCATCATGGTAGGTTGCTGTTTAAAGAGACAAATTATGAGTGGTCCTAATTCTCTTCTACCAGTTTTTTTCCTTGAATCCCTTCTTCCTTTCTTCCTCTCAGCACTTTACACAGCCTCCCTTATGGCATTTCATATTGCCATTGTTTGTTTCACCTAAGCCAATACAAAGATCACCCAAACTGGTCACCTAAACAAGAACTGTAAGAAAAAACTGCAAAAGTCACATCCTTCTTCAGCTACAAAAGGCTCTCCAAACTCCTCCAGCTACACTTGCTTCAGCCTCCCCCAGTTAGGTGCACAATTAATACCTGTGTTAGCTGCCTGCCTCCAGCACAGGGACACTGGAGACTGCTCACACCTCGCCCCTCCTGCCCACCTTCATTTATTACAAAAACATTTTAGAAGTCTGCATTTCTGCCTTTCAATTAAATGCAGAACTGAGTGTGCTGCATTACCATTTTATAGCTACAGTGCCACCCTTAGCAACTTCGTGGAAAGTTAACTTAGACATAGGTCATCTTTTTCTGCATTGCTCAGCTGTTTACAATATGATCAGTGGTTGGTCAAAAAGTTGCCAGGGGCAACACAGAGCATAGGTTTTTTTGGTGTGTCAGGATTGCCATGTGAAAAAATTGTTACTGATATTCTGCCCCCAAAAGATATGATTTGTAAATGGTTCTTCTTTAGAAAATGGAAGAATATTTTTAAAAAAAATACAGAATACTTCAGCAAAAAAGAAAAACATACGCCTGGATAAAGAAACTTCTACACTGCATATTTTCCTCTTGCCACAAAGTATACTGGCGAGAGAAATGAGTGATCCAGGCTGGTGTTTGTAATGTTATGAATCAGCTAAAAATCAGGCGGAGGATGGGAAAAAAAGGATTGTCCAGACACCACTTTAACAACAGCTTGACCTTAATGTGAGGGGTTATTTATTTTTATACTTCTTTTTATTCCTCCAGCTTAGCCCTGCAGAGACAGTTCAGGTGTCTGGCTCAGGCCTTTTTTTCTCTTTTCTTTTAATTGGGGTTACTAGAAGCTGCCCTTCTGTTATTCATATGGTCAGATCTATACTACCCGAACAAAGTAGTACACTTAGAAGTGCCGTGTCCATAAAACTTTATACAAGCCATTTCAGCCTTCTGTTGTTCTTTCTTAACCTGTGCAATTGTGTAAGACTTTTGCAACCTCATATAAGGCATGGAAAATCCAGTCAAAATCATGGAAATTCCAATCAGAAGCCTGGAAAGCACAGCAGCTTGATGGGCTTGACTGGTCCTGAAACAGGCACAGAGTGGAGCACATGGTGGAGTCACAACTGAAGGGTGCTCCTCACGAAGGGGTTCCCAGACTGTCTTAAACAGCCTGAGACAGAGAGAGACACAAGCTCCTGAGTCCCTTTCTCCTTTCCCTCAACAAACACTACTTTATTCTCTGACCCATCCACTCTCCAGCAATTGTGCAATATGGAAGCTGTGATTGTAGGATGACATAGGCACCTTTTAGAGGAAAGGGAGAGGAGATGATATTTTCTACTGGTGAAAAATCAGCAAAGAGCTACTGGAAGTGTGTTTCTCACAGTATCTTTAAAGTGTGGCTGGGTTTAACAGAACAAGATTTAGTTATTCATACAATATCCACCTGTTGCAACCTGTGTTTGGTATTCAGTGAGAACGAAAAGGCGAAGGTATTTCCCAAGGCTAGAGGAGACCTGGATTTTTTTTGTTGAGAGAAAGAAAAAATCTAAGGCTGCTGCAGAGCAAGATTACTTTTCTCTCACATTTTCAGGTTAAAAGGAGAGTAGAAATCTTCAAAAGATTGGTTTCTATTCAGTATGAATGCATTACACTGTGGTGGAATGAACAGTCAGTCTCGGAAAGCTGTAAGCGACTTTATGCCAATGCCTGTATGTATTCTCTCCATATTCCTCTCAGGAATGTGTTACGGTCTTATCATGGTTACATTAGCCCTGCTATTATGGCCACTTCAGCAACCCTGTGGCTTTTTGCTTTCCTCCTGGTCTGGCTTGCTTTCTTACCACACAAGCCATTTCTCAGCATCTCCCTTTGACCCTTTGTAGACATGTCTACTTTGACACTCATTTGATGAAGAAACTCTTAGTCTCAGCTCTCTTTTTGGATATTTTCTTATCCCAACTTTCATGACATATTCTACTTAAATGGTTCTGATTCCTAGCTGCCGCATAACAGCCTTCCTTGCTTGCTTGCTTGCTTGCTATGTTTGCTCTTACCCTGCACTCTGCTCTGATATATACATACTGCCTCTGCTGGTCCTGATCATCTTGATTCTCAAAGAGGTGCTGTATATTGCCTTGAGCTTTACAAAGGTTATTGAATCTCTTGTGATACCAGTAACTGATCACTGTTCTCTGAGTCAGTGAAGTGCGGTGAAAGAGCACGGACAGCCAGTAACAAACAAACAGAACAGAAAATGCTCTTCTCTAGCAAAATGTGCTTCAAAGCTGAAAGCTGCATCTGACCATTTGCACAGCACAGAGAATGGCTGCAGAGAGATTTCTATTTCATTTCAGCCAGCAGTTTCCCCTGTGCACTAGAATGCTGTGGCCTTTAAGGGACTCAGTAGAATGCTGTGGCCTTCAGTGGACTTTCTGGCTGCTCAATTTTCTTAAGCAATTTGATTGTTTTCTGCATTTTTTTCTGTCTTCAGCTAATGTCTTTTTGTTGAGAGACACACGAATATGTGTTAGAAGAGCTTTCTCAATTACATTCTGAATCCCCATTTAGCACAAATATAGCACTAAAAAGAATGCCTGGAAATCCCCAGATTGCTTTTCTGAGATACCAATTTTTCCGGTCACTCGGCCCTCTTCAAGTGTCAGCAATAAGTGGTCCTTTTAAAAGCTTTAGCTCTTACTTGCTCCTATTCCAGTGGCAAGGTAGGAAGCCGGATCCTCAACAAGTATAAATCATTTTTTACTGGTGTTAGGAAGTCCTGAGCAGTGATACCCAAACTGAGGCCCAAAGTCTGCCCAGGGAAGAGATGAAGAGCAGCCGAGACAGTGGCAGTAAGCAGCACAGTCAAGACTGTGATGATGGGTGTTCAGGTGATAAGCTATGGCTGAGACATGAAAAGAGGATTTGGTTTCTAAGATATGAAACTGTCCCCAGCTGCTTCTCTTTCGCCTTATCATATCTTCATTTACAAGCCCTCTGACAGGTTTCCTGTTGCTTTTTATAACATTCTAGCTAATTTAATCTGTTACCCTGCTCTCCCCATCAGTCCACCAGCTCAGCCCTTCACCCTGTGTACTCAGTATCCCTCTTGCAAGGTAAAGAGACAGATAGGAACTCCCTGGTGCTTCCCAGACTGCAGAACTTTCAAAGATAGGCGAACTGATAGACAAAAAGGAGCAGTGTTACCACTAGATCTTGCACGTGGTTAAATTCAAGGGCACTCACTATTTCCCAGTCTGTTCCAAAACCTTGTGAAAGCTTATTTTAAATTTTAAGCCACGTGAGGGGGTGGCAATTGTGATATATTTATGTGTGTCTGTTGCAGTCAGACACTGGTGAAATTTGGATGGTGTTTTATTTTAAACTGGGGAAAAATCAAGATCCATGACTGAATTTTCAGTGTTTACTCTTCCTGTAAATATCAAGCAAATACGGACTCAGCCAAAAAGGTACAAATGCTAGTGAACTAAAGTGCACTCGCTTGTCTGATGCTTCAGTCTGTAGTTTTGTTTCCTGTCACAGGGAGCTTTATTTAACTATTACATCAAGAAGTTAGCAAATATTGTGTAGGTTTCTTCAGTTAAATACAAAAAGTGAGAGAAAATAATTTCTCAAAGTGCAAGGCATCATCTCTCAAGCTTTGTGCTTAGGAGACAGGAGCCTGAGAGGGTGTGCAGCCTTAATATAGCTGCACCATTGCACTGTGCTGATAGCAAATATCTGCCACAGCCATTCTGCATCCTACAGAGATTTTTGCTACTTCTTGCATAGTAATGTGAAAAATGTAATGTCTTCATCTGTGGTGATTTCGACCATGCAGTCTCAAAGCAGGTTTTAAAAAACATGAAAAATCTGATGTTGTTGTTCTTTAATCTTGTCCTATTTCATATTTTTAATACCTTACTAGAATTTTCTTAGCTATATTGTAAATTATGCCATATTTTCCATTAATTTTAGAGACATGTGCACCTAACTCTACTAAAAAGCTTAACAGTTCTAAACTTTTCCCTCCAAACATTGCTGGAGTATTCTGCAAAGTTGGATTGCTAGTACTTGCTAGTATACATAAGGCAGAATGATAATTAGGTGAATTTATTTGCAGTAAATATTTTTAAATACCATAACATCTTTAATATGTCTACAGATGACTGCAGCAGAACATTTCAGTTGACCTCACCAGATTTCATGGGTTTGCTTCTGACATAGCTCTTAGGTACAGCAGAGCTACTACTAAAGAGAGACAAGAAAGGTTATTTTGGATTACCATCATGAATGTAGTATGAAAGGGAATATAATTGCTGAAAGTGCAGGGAAAATTGTGTATTTGATATACTTATTCTTTGTAAATGGCATATGAATTCTTAATAGAAAAAAGGAATTCTATCTACTTCATGAAACATGATTAAGAGTCAAAATATAATTAAACTAAGCGCAGTTGTTGATAACAAACTGTCTGGTGAAAGGATAACTTCCTGTTGGCTTCCTTTAGAATTGCCAAAATTATGCACTTTTGCATACCAAAAGAAATAGATTGCATTGTCTGTCTGCTGCTTTATATACATATGTTGTGATATTATCCTTCTGTGATCCGCTGTCAGTCTGGTATTTTATAATTGGCAATTTTCTTCCTGTATTTTTGTATTAAAACCCCTACATTTTAAAAGCTATCATTTCTTCCCATACACTATAAAAGGCAGGAAAAAAAAAAAGGTGTACATTGCTCTGCTTGAGCAGCACTCCTGTTGAATGAATCAGCTAATACAGGCCGTGTTGTGCTAACGCATTAGGTCCTGATGCTGACAGGAACATTTTGACCAATGAGCCTACCAGGTGCCTTGGTATCTTCCTATCCAAGCCTTCAACTTTATAAGTGCAATTTATCTCCTTACACAAAGTAATGCAGTTTTATTTCTGCATAGATTCACTTTTGAAACCTAAACTTTAGCCTGATCTTGTGCTTATTGAGTTGGTGACAAGCTTCCTGTTTGTAGTCAAAATGTTTAATCTTCACTGTTCTTGTATTAGCTCAGTATACCTTTTATGTGTGCTTATTCATAAGAACAAGCAAGCTTAGCTTCAGATTTCTTCAGTGTCCCTGATGAAGCTGAAATTAAAGTCCTATCCACATGACTAATTCGATAAGCATGTTAAGGCTAAGGCTTTGGGAAAGAAGCCGCAACCTAAGAATGACCCAGGGATCCTTACTGACCTTAAGTTACAAGAATACATAAGTGGTAGGTAGCAGTGCATACAGTAATGCCAGATATTCCTTGTCTTCTTCCCTAGCTGATTCAAATGACTTTTCTTTTGGGGAACATTAATTTTCTGGACATTCTGAGCTGGCTCAGGAGCTGATTATGTTCACTTGCTTGTTTTGTGAGTGTAGATTGACCAAGTTATTCTCTTTGGTAAGTCCTTTTTGTATGCTTTAAAGTGTTCCCGTAAAGCCTATTTGTGAAACAAGCCTTCCATAAATCAGGAGATATTAGTTCTGTTTACAGCTCCCTCACATAGAAATGAAGGAAAAGTCATGATACCTGTGCTCGGCAATGGCATAAATGGAAGAGTGAAGATTTGCACTGCCAGAAAGGCATTAAGATTTCCAGGGCTGCAGCATTATTATAATGAAGATGTTTCAAAGTCCAGTTAAGGAAGTACTTATGTTGTGACATTCTCCAAAAGCAGGGTACGTCAAAAGCAGGATACGTCTTGCATCATTTCAAACTTGTTTTTAGAAACTGAAAATTTAATTTGAATATCAGGTTTTCATCCATCTTTGCAAAAGTAGTTGTGGATAAAATGAACAAGTATAGGGCCTGAAAAATAAGATTGGGAGTAAAACACATTGGACACACCTCTAATTCTTCTGTTTAAATACCTTTAGGTGTATGAACAGATCATTAGAAGACAAGAACTAGGGCTTTTCAAAAAGAACTGGACAATTATTTGTATCTCAGTATTCTCTTTTATTTTCAAAGGAATTCACCTATACTAATGAAATTTTTGGACTGACTTTCTGTGACATTTAATTGATTGAAGAAGTTCACCTTCCCCAATACATAAGCAAAGCAAATTGGAAACTTGAACGTAATTCTTGCTGGAAGTGCTTACACTCCAATCCATTTGAAGAAATCTGGCTGAATATTTTTCGTGAAAGGACCAAATTAATTAGGTTAAATGACTTGAAACTTCTCATTTACTTCTACCTACAACTTACGTTTGACAGCATACCACAAGAAATTACAACAAACTGTACGTGGGAAGTGGGAAAAATCAAGAGTTCAGATAGTTCAAGATCATGAGATACAAACTTTTGCAGATATCTTGATGGTTTCTATATTTAGATCTGGATTATGTGGGTGTTTTGATACCTACGTTTCCTTCCTCACAAATCATCCTTGCTTCAACATAACTCCCCTGAAAACTAATCAGCATGGCAATACAGCAGTGTGTGGCCTCAGTTACGACAGGGGCCTAGAGTGTTAACCATCATGCTAGCTCACAAGAGAGTTCATTTTCTCATATAAATATATAAACATATAAATACAGCTCACATCCTACAGCAACATGTGTACAGGTTGAAAAAGGCAAACTCAGTTAATTCTGGTGGCCATTTTAAGATAGGCAGGATATTATTCAGAATGTGTAGTCTGAAAGACTTGCAGGCGAACTCCCAAAACTTTGCTTGCAGCTGTATTCATTCAGATTTTCTGCACATCTAACCGCAGGGTCAAAAACTGCTGCTTATGTGCAGTCAATGATCAACCGCAAAGTAAATAAGTTTTAAGACAATTTCTTGGCATTTCGCTGAAATGTAATGACAAACTAAATCCTTATTCCAGTTCCTCGTAGCAGCACGGCTTCCTTAACTCTGTGAATCACGCTCCAGTGATTAAGGATATAGATAATGCAGATTAAATTCCCTACACTTGTACAGACCTCTTGTGTGATATTAGACAAATCACTTACTTTGTCTGCCTCAGGCTTCATTTGCAATATAGGATAGCATGTTATTTTACATTCCAGACGACTGTTGCACAAGCAAGAATACACATACCAGCTGGAGCATGAGAAGTTCAAAAAGTTTATTTACAGGCTCTGACACCCCTATTCAGATTCATCCTTTGCGCTGAGAAATATATACAGTAGAGAAAATGTAGTAAATATTAGAGCTGCATCACTACAATTGCATCATAAAATACAAAGTGAGATTCAGGTATCACAGTGTGAATTCTGCATTCCCTTGGCTTTAAAAATTTGTTTTCTTAATCTAGTGAGTTTGTGTGTATGGTATGTGATTGTGCTAATTTTTATGGATTTAGGTATTATTATTTTGGTTTATAGGGGTGTTTGAACCCAAAGATATTTCAAAGATTTCTGTGAACTTTCACCTCCCAAACTAGAGAAGTACACTGTTAACATTTCTCTTCACAGTTTGTACATATATTGGAAAACCTGCTTGCTGTAAACTAACAGGCCTATACATAGCTTTCAGGGTTGTGCCGCTCATGGAGTGAAACTCCTCTCCAGTCTGCTGTCTATAGCTCAGTAGAACTTCCAGCAGACCATGGAGCTGTTGAAGGGAAAAATTTGTTGCCCTTTCACCAACCTTTGTTTTCTTTGTACAGAAACCTTTGCTTTCTGTGTAAGAGAAAGATTCTCTAGAGAAGTGGTATGTACGGTGTGAGTCAAAACCTCATTCACTTCGTGGAAAAGTGAGAGGGGAAGGAGTTCAATAACACATTGAAAAGAAGATCAAGATTGGTAGCTGGAATCTACAAGAAAATTGGGGTATTTGTGAAGAGGCAAAACATCCATCTCTTTTTCCATAGAGGACAGTTTTGCAGACAGGCTCCACTTTTCATTCACCTCTCTCCCCAAAGAGAGAGTTACAGGCATGCAAGTAATTACCTTATACCTACTGAATACCATGACTGTCCCTGTGAGTGCTTTTAGCCCACAGCCTGAGATAAAGCGTATTGTCTTAAATTCTTAATGAAATAAATTTATGTGACTGTACTTTACTTCATCTTGCTGATGGGCTAAGAGCGAATTCCCACCGTGTTAATGTGGCTCGGCTGACCAGGGGCGATTTACTCAATTGTGACCATTCAGCCATAGCCGAAGCACCCCATGAAACCCCAAGTGAGGCAAGCCTGGCACTAACCATGATTGGCACAGGGTGCAGCAATCATCTGGCCAGTCCTCCTCAGTGTTGAAATCAATGCTGAAATCGAGCAGAAGTGCCTCCTCTTCTTCATGAGGAGCTCAGCATGGCTGCAGCTTGCCCACCCTCTGTCACCTCTGCCCTGGAGCAAGTGGTTGATGGATTGGGGTAAACACCTACACCTACCAGACAGATGTACAGAGCAGGAGCCAGACCTCCCTGCAGTGAGGTTCAGGCCTGGAAGGGAGCATGAGAGCAAATCAACTTCTCTTTCCCAGCATGTGTTGTTTGGCAGGACTGCTGATGGAGCTAACCTGACCCACATCCTGCTTGATTTCGAAGGTATTGCCATGAATGCTAGCACCTGAGTTGAGTTTTGCAACAGATAAGCCCACAGGTCTAGTACAGGCTGGTTTAAGAAAAGAAAACGTAAGATTGAAACTGGTTGCCTATTCTTGATGATGAAGCATTTTTACTTTTTCTCTGGCTATCAATCAAGTATCACATCACTTAGATGGGTAGAGCTTTAAAATCAATTACAAATAAGGCCATCTTGTCCCTCTCTGTCACTTCCAAATTATGATTTTCACCTGCTTGAAACCATGTTCAAGGAGAAAGGAAGAATAGCATTTTCCTCTAGAAGCAAAATGCCATTGAAGCTCTTCAAGGGAATATGCAGTGTACCACACTTTATTCTTTTCCATGTTAGCATTTGCACAGCAGTCCTACTGCTGTGATGGTACAGCGACTTGACACTGACATCAGTGAAGAAATTCAGCAGGAGATGTTTACTGGTAAAAGACGGTTCAAACTACAAAGAGTTTCCTGACAGCAGGCTGCGCATTAGAGTTAACCAGAATTTACTTCTGTTGATCTTGATTCTAATCAGAGATAGGCTGGCAGGCATCACGTACATACCTTAAAAAAACCCCTGCTGCACTGACAGTGCTTGTGCATTAAGCTGGTATTCTAAATGATGAATGAAGCACATTATGTTTTGTGTATGAGATTAAAACGGAGAGCCTAAATTTATTTTTATATCAGCTCCTGTTATTGAAAATCTCATTTTTGAGCTTCCTGAATAGATGTAAGAGGCAACTGTCACTCTATCTATGAATGCATTTCTGGCAGGCTGTTTCAGCTGGATAACTATAAAACAGTCATATAAACCTTCAAATTATACAGGATAAAATGTCCTTGTAACTGATTAGTAATGGCGGTGTTCACTAGCAGAATCCATTGAGATGTTCTAGGCATGAACATTGCAGTGTAGCTTTGAGGTACATTTTAACATTCACTCTCAGAAATTACGTGTTGTTCACTTACATGCCTGAACCCACAGCAGCAGCATCCTGATAGTTACTTTCTGTTATTCATCACAGACAGTAAAGTGTGTTCTGCTTACAATAAACTGAACAGGAAAACCACAAGTGATGCACATATTTCTGTTGGAAATTATTACACGGATGCTGGATAAGCCTGTGGCTGTGTTTTACAAGCCATCAACCTTGCTGACTTCAAGTTTTCCGAACAGGAACACCTAGAAGATACAGACACAACTTTGGCTCTTACTTTTCCAGATAATAAGAAAGGGATTTGTGGAATAGGTGAAAGCCAATCTCCTTGAGAATTGTTCTGTCACAATAGTATAGATTTTTATTAGTGTTAGTGTGAACCTGACATAGTGTAGGTATGACTGATCTATTCATCTACTGCTAACGTTCAAGAGAACGTGCTGGGTTCAAAGTTTGAGGTAAGTTCTTGGTACTTCATTTTCCTTTAGGCCAAGCAGTGTTGGAAGTGTGCCAAGGACACAGTCTGAGGGCCTGGCAATAAGACACTTTTCCTTACTCACAGAGTTGCAATGGCTTTTTGTACAGGATGTCTTTAAATTCAGTAGGAGCTCTAGTAGTGATGCTCTATAACCTGTCCCTGCCATATTTCTTTGTGACTCCATTGACCTTAGCAGCAAAGGATTAGCATAACAGAAGGAAAAATCACAAACATATTTTTTTCAGGATAAGAAGGAAGCCAAATACTCTGAGAGAAGCCAAATTCAGAATTCCTGGGATTTGGCATAATGAAGCTATTCCTGCCTCTCTGCACCCTGACGGTTGCTTAACCATGCTCAGACTCCACTTGTTCCCTCATGCCATTTCAGTGGATGTACAGCATTAAAAATCCCCCCAATATAAATTATTTAGCAAAGATCAAGTTTTTGAAGCCAACTTCAGATGTTAATTATTAACTTTGCTGAATAGCCAGTTTCTGCAGGTTTCATAACAATTATACTTTGTATGGGATAGGAATCTTCTTGATACAGGGTCAACACACTTGCCAAATCAAGGGTGTAAATTTAAAATACTCTTTAATCCCATTTTGTCTCTTGAAGACCCTGAGTTTCTGTAGCTTCTTCATATTTTATTCCTGATGGAAAGCGCCTAGGAACATATACAAAAGGAAATTACACACAGTTACATGAAGACCCAAAGCATTTTGGACCAGTTTTCAGTACTAAGTTCTGAATGCTCTCAGTGGTGAGTGTGGGAGTTTCAAAGATGACACCTTCAGTATCCAGCTTTATTCCCCAGCATCCCAATGGAAAACCACACCCTTGATCTTTGGAACTAAAATTAAAACCCAGTGGTTTTTTAAATCGTTATAAAGACAGCTTAGCCTGCAACATCTGGTTTCTTTCATGGATTGCTGGTAGGGGAGGGGTGGCTTAACTTCGCTTTTTCACACTTCTTCTTTTTAGTTTCTGTAGTGTTTGCCATGGTAGTTTATGGAGAGAGCTCTACTGAGAAATAGCAGTGACTGTAACTGTGGCTGGCCCTTGATTAGATTAGACCAGGAGAGGGAAGTATCTGTATATGTTCTGGCCCATAATTTATACATATGAGGAAATAGTCTTCTGCTCGTGAACATTCTTTGAGGAAGCACAGATTAAATTTATCAAGTAAATTATTCACTGCAAATTATTCATTCAGCTCCACTTGTAATATCTAAGGGAGCTAGATCATACAGGGAGAGGCCTGGCCATAAAACCAGAGGTTGAAGCATGATTCCTTTTTTGTGCAAAATACAAGTCTTACATTAATTAAAATAAACAGACTAACACACTCTGGGATTGTTTAGCATTTGGGAAAGCCATGTGCAGCCCCAAAGTACCACTGTGTCTCTGGTTAAACTTGGACCAGATTTGTCTGTCGAACAACGAAAAACAATTTGCTAATATGAAAAAAGTCTCATTTAATTTGCCGTTTTAACAGGTGGCCAGTATGCTAAACTCTTCAATCTACTTTGAACTCTACTTTTTAGTTTTATAAGAATAATCGAGTATTGAAAGGACAAGTTTACACTTGCAATTTAGACTGGAAATAATCTCCCCTTTCAAGGCAAGGTGACTGGATGGAGCCATTGAGAGGATATGGAACTGTTGCAGCACTTGATATCATGTGGGAAGGATGCACATAAAGTACTTGAATATCCAGGACCATTCATCATGGTTCTTTAATTAAAGCTGAATAATAATAATAAGCTATAAAGTATGTTGCCTTTTATAAATATAATGACAGAATCATTCTCATGGGGTTATCTTAATTATTTTTGTGTGGATAGCCTTTTTCCCCATCAGAATTCTCAGAGAGAAGAATGATATTGCCTGGGTATTTCAGGATGGAGGAGTCAACCCAAGCCCCATAGAATTCACCTGTAAAACATCTATTGATTTCACTGGGGTTTGGATTAGGTTCAAAGACCAGCAAGGAAACGGAATAAGTCACCTGCAGTCATAGCCAACAGAAAACTAAGCATGAGAATTTCCTTTTAAATTTTACAAAGATATTCATTCCCCTTTGAAAAATTAGCTTTAAATGCAGAGGATATTCATTCCCTTTTGAAAAATTAGTTTTAAATACAGAGGATAGAAGCACCAAGCTTATTATTAATTTTTAATTCAAAACTGCTCCTTTTGAAATGTACTGGTTAACTAAATTAAATGAACTTAATGTTATATATGTTTGATTTTCTTCACTTTGTTACTTTTTAAAACCTGTGTGGGTCAGTCTTCCAAGGGCAAGAACATAATCAGGTCAGCTTTCAAGCTGCTATAATTTTTCTGATATGTGGATGAGGAAAGGAAATAGATATAGGTGGGTACTACATCTCTGTATGTAAGAGAAATAGCCTCTTTCTTCCTGTTTAACAATAAATATTCTACAGAAAGGAAGCTCATATATTACTCTTCGGATGAGTTCCCATTTTATTAATCATAAAGATTTTAACAGTGACATGAGAAAGGAAATCACAGTCTAATCATCACAAAGTCTGATTTAATATGTTTGGATCATATTAAAAAGAAAAACAATACAATGCTATGTACATCTATGTAGATAAATAATCAGGTTTAATTACCATTAAACATGCACATAGCTTTTATAACAACATATGGCCCTACTGAATTGCTAAGACTGATTAAATATCCATGGCAAAACCTCCGTGCGGTAAGAAACTTAAATGGACATTTCGGGTGGTGTTATCAGATATGGAAAAGAAACATATCTCTCAGAGTTCACCATTATCATTAATTAATTTTTATTATTAATAAAACAGTTATTATGAACTCTGTAATTTTGTTACTGATAATACCAATAATAAATTCAACTCTGTTCTAGATGAGTGTACTTCTCATTAAAATGTGAAGCGAAACTTCTTGGTTAATGGGTTGAGGTTCAACGTGTTCTCCACTGTAATTAAATAACCTACAGGACACTCTTGCATTATATTTCAAAGAATTTCAGCACCTTAACCCCAGTTCCTCCACCCCTTCTTATCAAGCCAATCCTTAGAAGGTCTGGAAAGGGAAACCTCATTATACCATTAGCATATAATACTTATCCTTTCTTCAGCAAGTCTCAGTCCATTCAGTCACCCATCCATCAGAATCCATGTAGGCTTCCAAAACTTTTCTTGAACACTTAAATAAAAGTCCAAATAGCAAATTGAAAGGGGGATCAATCTGATGAGTAGTGACTTAACCCTACCTGGAGTATTCCTATGATAGAGGAAGGTGAGAACAGTTCAGCCAAGAGACTACTTGCCTATGACGCATTGTATCTTCATGCATGCTTCAAAAAGAAGTGTTTATGGGACTGGGAAAGGCAATTGTAAGAAATAAAACCTGCGCACTTCTTACCACCTTTCAATCATCAGTTCTTTTGGGTTTTGGTCTGGATGGTTTCTTGTTTTAGCTTTCCTTGAAACTGGAGTTCAGCCAGATCTGACATTAAAGGAATGACATAGAGAAAGAAAGGTCTGCATAGTGAGTATGTGGATTCAAAAGGATTTTGAGATTTTTATTTGGTGCAAAAGACCTCCACAGTGGCTTCCTTTTTTTAAAAGAGCTTTCATCTATGCAAAACTCAGGAGCAAAAGTTGTTTGGAGTAGATTTGCTTGAAGAAAAATAATTCTGAAAAAACGTGACCAAAATTTTGAAAAACAATATGAAAAAATTCACCAAAGTTGTTTTCTCGACACTTACTCTGGAACATTTTCTTGCAACTTACTTAAAATATATTTCTTTTTCATTTGTGTAATGTTAAATTAAGATTTAGTTGAAGCTCTGTGGGTGGCTTCAAAGCTTGTGGTTTGAAATTGAGGATTTACCTCCAACTTTCAGCAACAAATGGGGAATTGTTCATTGGTTTTGGTTTCATGGGCTCTGATCCACAACAAATAAGTTTTACTTAGGATGCTCAAGACTTTTTTTTTGTTTGACTTTGGCAAATAATATCAAGCAAAATGAAGTGGAAATTCAAAGCTGTCTTATAATACCTCCACTTTCATTTAGCCTCTGGGCTGTTTTTCAAGAGGATATAAAGGACCTCCGTCTCTTTGTTGTAAGCCTTCTGTTTGACTTGCTTTTTGTCTCTGTGATTTTGTCACCAAATCAAGGACAATAGAGCACAAAGTGCTGTTGCATGGAGTCCAGATTCTGTGGTGAACGGCAAAAAAATATTCCACCATGCAAAACATCACTTTAGAAAAGTTCCCTTCTTCACCAAACAGTGACCTTTAATCTCATTGCTTTTATTGCATCACTGTAAGTTAAGAGAGAAAGGAAGGTGTCGGGGACCAGCTAGACTACTTGCCACACTGCAGTGCAAATCGGCTGGGCAATAATACCCCTTGGTCCTCTGAACAGGAGCACACCTTCATATTCAAGCCCCAGCCCATGTTGAAACGAAGGGTATAGTTACTGCCACAAGGCTTAGTGGGGGAAAATGAGAAAGAAAAAGAGGACAATTGTCTTGAGGTAGTCCGAACCTTTACTGATGCCCCATGGTGGTGTCATCAGAAGCAGATAAGTTTTAAAGCATTTCTTGCTCCAAACCCTGTCCTCATTTTCAACTCATCTCCTTAGCGCACCACTCTCTTTCTTTTCTCTGTCATTTCCTCTCTTCCTTCCTCACTCTCTCCCCAAGCAAAGATTTCAGCTTGCTCACCCATGCTGCAAAGCAGCTGCGTGAAGTCACATCCTGATAGAATAAGGAAGTGCGTAATTGATGTACACTTGTGTAGTACGCTTTGTTGTACTTAGTTTGGTTACAAGGTAGAAGGTAGTAGCAGTTGCATATCAGCTGGATAAACGTGAATTAAAAATGTTGAAGAGAAAACCGTCCAATGTGTCTGATAAGGAGAAAAGTCAAAAACCAAAGGTAAGAATATTGAGTTCTTATTGTCAATGAATAATAGCAGTTTTTAAAGGAGGATTTTTTCTTAAATCCTAGCTTCAGGATTTTCTGATGTTCTAGCAAGTGCCTCCATGCTATAGTATCAGGAATCTAAGTGTATATACTCACTGTATAACAGTAATGATCTAATTCAAGGAATTATCACTGTGAAGCTGCTACAGCTGTACTAAAGATTCCTGGTACTGGACTTTGTCTATTGTCATATGTTTTGCATCAGTCTTTAAACAAAGGGGCTCACAAAAATTCTCTCTCTCCCTTCATCTATGATAAACAGATGATGTCCCAAGAAACAGTGTGAGAATCAGTAAGGAATTATAAAGGCTATTAAATTTGTTCCTTATATTAATTAATTTGCTTTTGCATCACCATAACCAAAGGTAGAGAGAGTACTTGGCAATCAGTGTTTGTCATCTTGACTTTTCTGGGAATGGTCATACTTTTAGCCTGAAAGGAATATTCTGAATAAATTGCCAATAGGCTACGCTGCACACTTTCCACAATGGAATTGCAAGAAAGAAAGAAAGTGAAAGTTTTGCAAGATGCATAAGGATGTGTCCTGTGCTAGAATTTGATTTTCAGACCCTGGATTGGGTACAAAATGACTTTTGTAAGTGTATTGAAAACCTGAAGAGAAATGGTTTCTGCTAGACCTGAGCACTTCAGTATCTGTCTCTACTTCAATTCATCAATGCTGAAAATTTAACTGAGAGATTAGAAAAGCTTTATGGTATATCTGTGTTTTCAGTAACTCAGTGTCTCCTAGTTTACAGACCCGTCTTTGGAAATACACCTCACTTAGTGACTTCTGGGTCCTAAAAGATTATTGCAGACACCATCCAGCAGGAATGTCTTCTGTTTTTACACGGCATTGGCTTCTGTGTATTGTACTTGCAGTTTTAGACTCTAAAAATTAAAATTAGTATTTTTCCATGGATTTGAAACAATCTTGAATCCGTTTCTGCACAGATTTTTCCTTAATCATTTCAGTGGTTGGTATGGTATGTATTTTCTTCTGTTCAATCATAATACTGCCTTTTAAAGGCAAGGAAGAACTATAATTAATGGCTAATTACACTACAGGTTAAGCAAGAAATCACCAGGAGAGTCTGTGGATGAGCTCTGTTTTCCTGTCTGTTTAATGTTTTTAAAAGCCAGTTTTGGTTACTCTCTTCTTCCAAAATAAGATGCTCCTTAACAGGCTGATTTCTGTTTCTTAGAT
Source organism: Myiopsitta monachus (assembly GCA_017639245.1). Lineage (NCBI taxonomy): Eukaryota > Metazoa > Chordata > Aves > Psittaciformes > Psittacidae > Myiopsitta > Myiopsitta monachus. Next base: position 6,070,869 of record CM029927.1, read on the forward strand.
TTTTTTCGACACAGTTAGTTATTCATTCACAAATGCACTCCATGCTATGGCATTATGGCTTCTCAAATATATATATGTGTGTGTACATATATATGTATGCATATATCATGTCATGGATTTGATTCACCATATGCCTAAAGGGGAGATAAAAGGAGTTTAACCACTTGCCTGAGTGTCAAACCCACTAACTTTGCTGTGCTGACTTTATCTTATTGTAACTGTTCACAAAAATGGGAAGGCGTTGGTGAAGCGGCTCAGGATGTCCTTCTGCCTCAGTAATGAGCTTTGAGACAATTCACATACGGCAGTCCCACTTTTGCAAAAAATATTGTAAACTTTCCATGAGAATGCTCTTGCTGAATGTGCTATTCACAAAAAGGGCATGGGGGGACGCAGCCCCATGTTGCACAGAATAGAAATCTTAGCTTGTTGTAGCATGTTTCGAAACGTGGAGGCAACGCAAATACTTCAGTTGCTTAATACAGAATGGGGTAACATGGGGCACAGACCCTTACCTCCTACCAGAAGTTACAGGATTTCACAAGTGACTTCCCTAGATCACTTCCTGGCTGCCACTGCTCTGCCCAGGTACCTCCTCGTGCTTGCAAATCAGGATGCCATTGTCACTGTGGAGGTCTTGGGCTACCTCACCTTGCTCTTAGGCACCTTAGATGTCTCAGTGTCTCCAACACATTCATAGGGGGCTGACACATGACCTATGGAAGAGCTATGTGGCCTGGCGTGTTAAGTGAAAATCAGTTCTGCAAACTTAGGCCCTCCTAGAGAACACCATAAAGATTTGTTTAAGTAACTGATTCTTAACCACAGTGACCAGTTGTCTTTATCACAATTGTATGAACTTCTGTGCATTAATTCGACTGTTTCTCCAAGATTTTTTTTAATCCTTTGGGGTTTATTACTTTCTAATGTGCATAATATCAATATCCAGTTATGCCTTTTGATAAAGATGAAGGAATACAATGCAAGGCTGGTGTTAAAACCCTTCATGAGGCAATTTGCTTTCCCCAGTAAAATGCCTCTAGTAGTGGTGGGCAAATCAATGACCAGTGCAGGAATAATACAGATTTTCAGTATCTAACCGCCAGTTATCTATGTGCAATGCATTTATTTTACTTTATTTATTCCTGTGATAACTTGTGCAGATGCATTTGGTGCTACCCAGGCAAAAAGTAGCATCTTACAACTCTCAGCATCTGATATGAAAATGTTGATCCTATGCCGTGAGATAATAATGTTGCTGTATAGCAGGATTTCTGTAGTGCTGCAGCCATGCTAATAACGTAGCATATCTGGTAGCTTTTGCGTATGCATGGATATGCATATAGCTACTGAATGCATTTTATGTAAACTATAGAAATAAACATTCATTGTTAGGAAAATAAAATCTACACCCAGTGTCACCCCAGACAAAATGGGGAGAGAAATGTGGGAGAAACACTTTCAGAAAACGTTCTGGAAGGATTCTGATCCTTTGCCAATGTTTATTATTATAGCTGCATGTACTGCCATGGAACTCTACATTTATACCTTGTACACCAGCTGAGGACCCAGGTGTCTGAACTGTAAAGGAGAAGTCCTAAGGATTAAAAATACCATGCTTAATATTGAAGAAATTCAGCCAAGTGATGGGCTAACCTCTCTATTTCAAGCCTATCTAATCTAATCTACCTGTCTATCCAGGACCTTAAACAACTTTCTATCACATCAGATCCTGTGCACCTTCCATCAGGGCATCCTCCAAGAGGCAGCTCTCTCTCAGTGCCTCCTTTCAGTCCGCAGCTGCCCCTTTTTTTCAGGTCAGACTAGACATGACTTGGTCTATATGGTGTAGCTGTTCTGAGCTGCAGTGTTATTTGTGGGTGGGTGAGGTCAAGCAAACTAGGTCTTGCACCTGGCCCTGAGGTTTGTGGTCATACTGATGGCTGGAGTCAGCTCACTGCAGGGAGAGCACGTGTTTCATGCAGTGCTGGTGGTTTAGTTGCAAAGCAGGAGAGTACTATAGCAAGTGGGGGGGAAAGATGCTTTTGCTAGATGTGATTCAGCTATGAATTTGTGCAGTCTGCACCACCACTCCTTAAGAGAGCTAGGGAGGAGAACGGTTGACTCAGAGAATGAAAGAAAGACCCCTAAAATCAGCTGGATGTTAGCCTCTTTGGCCCTCATGACATTACAGAGAAGCGTATGTGGGGAGTGGCATGGAGCAAATTTACAAAGATGGTAAAAAAAACAAAGCATTCTAAGAAATGATTCAGTATCTATTCTTCTCTTCTGTATATGCTTCAAGCAGCACCATATCCTGGCACCATACAAATAAAACACCCTTAAAGCATTCTGTAGCTATTCTCCACTTCACTTTGTACTGTTTTACACATTTGACCAGGTGCAAATGACAATGGAAGGTGCAAATAATCTGTAAAATACCACCACATTGACTTGTCCACTTCACAGGAGGTAAAGTGCTGGGCAGAGTCTATTCCTTTCTCTCTCTGTCAAATTCCTATGGACACAGCAAACTTTGAGAACTGCTTGATGATTCTTGGCTTTACTTCAAGCTGAAGCAGAGAGGACTTCGTGCCATTTTTTCTGGCTTGACTGAAGGAAGTCTTGTGTCATTATTCTACATGACAGCTGATCTATGTTTATGCTAAAGGTTTGAGACGGTTTTGTTTCCTTATTCTGCTTCCAAATGTGCTTAGTGCTTGAAAATCATCTTACTTCTGGTGTGTAAGACAACTCAGGGTCAATGCCTGTGCATTTTGTTTAGGCAAAAATACGTCCAAGCTTCTAATTAAATCAATATTCACTTACTTAGATGATAAACTATTATTTCTTTTCAGGGTTATGAGGACACAGTGGTAAATCCAATTGGAGGAAATATTTTAGTGTGCGACTTTGTTCCCTAGTACTATTTTATACCAATCATTTTCCTTCTCATAAGTTTTAAATGAAACCCTGCCTCCATGCACATCAACGCACATTTTTTGGCATAGGCTTGATGCCAGGATTTCCCTTTTTTATATATTCTTCACAGGAGGCCTGATCCTGATTCTGAAAACACCTAAATGAATTCATTAGCAGTGGTCCCATAGACTTCAGTCGGGTTTGTCATCTGAGTAAAGTTTATTGCTTGTCTAACTTTTTGGAGCCTGTAGTGCAGACATATGTCGTAAACAAGTTTTTTTCTTAAGCAGTGGCTTGTGACACTCCAATGGGGAACACTTACTAAAGAAAAAAAAATAGAAAATAGGTAAAGCAAACCTAAACACCAGAAAAAAGAATCAAGACATAATTAGATCTTCTGCAGGGCAAGATCTGCAGCGAAGAGGTTGCTCAGTGTTAATGGATATTAACTAGGATTTATCCTTGAGTAGAGAAAGCTGAGGGTTTTAATTTTATTTCAAAGCTAAAGACTGGTAGAGTTCTGAAAATAGCAAGTTTTATATTCTTTTCTTTCCCACTGAAATTTTGAGTGCATAATAAATGAACCGCTGCTAAAATCACAGATGCTAATTTTCACAGCCATGTCTGAAGTGATGTTCTTTTCCATTTGCATTTCATTCTAACAATGATGAGAGGTGATGAGTTGATGATAAGCTGCTTTCACCGTACTGCCCGCTGTGCAAATTTATGCTTATAGGCAAAGATGACACGTAGTTCTGTCATTAAAGGTCTTTACTGCATTGCCTCTTGAAGAAAGGCATTTGTCAAAATTCATTTGAACTCTGTTAAATAAGCAAAAGTGTATGACAATATCTAGGAAGTACTTTAAAGAACCTGGTTTATAGTTGAAATACCTGCGGGCCTTTATCAAGGAGGGTTCAGAGAAAGAAAAAAAATGATACTTGTAATAACCATGTACGTGTAGATGGGGAAAAAGGGGATTGCAGGTGACACTTCAGAAGGTGCTCCCTGTCTCCCGCAGGCTTCATAAAAACCTAGAAACCAGAACAAGGTTAGAGTTAACCTTGGGTTACTTTTCTTGTGAGAGTGGAAAGCTCTACAATCGTATTAATTTTCCTCTTACCTCTGGTGGTTTTGGTATTTTTTTCTTCATTTCTATTACTATCTTGCTTCTTGATCATCAGACAGATTTTAGTTTTCAAAAGCAGTTTTAGGAAGTTCTCTGTGTCTTCACATATATGCTAGCAGATCACTTGTAGTAAGGTCTTGAAACATGAGGAATTTTGTTTTCTCACCAGAAAGTAAGGGTCCAGAGTCTTTGTGGGGAAAGAGCAGCCATTTCTCTCCTGCCCCTTTCCAGAAGGCTGGTTAAGATGACCAGATTCCACCTTTTGATGTTCATGTCAACACACACAGGCTCACTGAGGTCTCACACAACATCTCTGGCCTGGTCCGGTCCTGGCTTATTTTGTGCGTTCCCTTGATTACAGCGCATTTAAAATTTTCACCAACTTTGTGCATAATTCAGTAATTTCTTGTCTCTTCCCTGTCTTGGTTTTCCTTCACTGAGCTTAAGTTCTTAATAGCAGAACGTTTTAAAACAACTGAGAGCAAATTTCCCGAAGGGAGTATTTTCCCATTAATATTAATTTTTCTTAGAGTAACAAATCTGGTTTGGTTCTATGTTTGTCTTCCTAAGCAAGCAAGAGCGTTTCAAGAAGGGAGTCTGAACCACCTTGTCCAGCCACTTTTAGAAACTGGACTATCAACCACATAATTTATAACTGTACTCTCCGATAAATACTGTAGCACAATTACAAAGGTGACATAAATCAGACTTAGTTGCCTTCTAATTCTTCAATTAGTTTCATAGACCAGTTGACTTAGTTCAATATTGTGTCTCTAGGAAACCTAAAATACCCCAAACTAAACATTGCCCATGATACCCATCACTGCTGGAAAGAAAGCAATAAATATGTATGGGCAGAAAAGGCAGAGGATGTGGCCTACCGTTTTCTGTAAGTTTCAACACTCTTCTAGTAATTTGTATCATAGCATAAATCCAGAGTGATGTTGTTATAAAGCCATCATTGGCAACCTTATATAAGCAATTTGTGGGTGGCTACAAACACTTCAGCCAGAAGAATCATCCCCTTGATGTGTGGGCAGAAACCCCTGGCAATACCCGCTCCAGAAAAGGAAAAAACTAGTCTTCTGGGCCTCTGTAATCACAATATCCTTTAACCTTTATCTTCTGAAAGCTTACAACAGAGACAGCAGAGTTACTTCAGTTGTTAGAAACAGTTATACTCCCTTCCACAAATTAGCAATGTCAGTGTTTTTGCTAGACATTTTTGCTGCTTGGCACCAGGCTGCACATTGTATATGCTCTGAATATTTAGCAAGTCATATGTCCTCTAAGCCATCCTTATGAAAAACTTTGTGTATCAGATGAAGGTGTGTTGTACTTGTGTTGATATTCCACAGGAAGATGAATAGGGAAAACCTATATTTTTTCCAACTGAAATCTACCCTATGTACCTGTCTGCTCTTACCATTCTAGCTTTTTATATCTTATTCCACCTACCGTGCATGCAAGAGCATGTTCTTACTTCTTTTCTTCCCAAAATTGAGGCTAAAATTCCATGCTAGAAAAAAAATCAGATTTTTAACTGCTTCAGGGAAGCTGCTTATTTGACTATACATATTATACGCTGTACTGCCACTTTTTTCCCCATACCTTTTTTGTTTATTCCATGGACACACAGAAAGCTGGGTAACAAATTCCACTGTACACAGTCTTCAGGCTGCTTAATTGCCAGTCATAACATCTACTGGTGTCTTCCTGGTAAGCTGAATGTCAACAGCAAAGGGTCTGTCGCCACTAACCATCACCCAGCACTAAGGCTGACAAACTCTCTGGGAAGATCTAGTGATCCGCCTACTGTTTTGCACCAATATGGCTTCCAGAGGGAGTTTTAGTCCCTTTCCTACTCTTTTATGTCTTCATCTCATTTATTATCTTCACAAGAAAAGCCAAGTAACCTCACACTCCTGTACTTGATTTCCATTGGTGAATGGTTACTTCCTTAAGAACTATAGGAATTTCCTCTACTTTGTTTTGCTGACCTTATTCAGAAAGTGTGGTAGGTTTGCTGCTCTTCAGGGTGTGTTGAAAGGCAAGTGCAACATAAGGTTACTGGAATACTTGAGTACTTGGCATTAGGCTTTTCTGCAGTGTTTCTCGTGGCTTTTTCCCGGGGAAGAGAAGCACTGGAGAAGTGCTATTCAGCCAGAAAATACAGAAAAGCTATGGCACAGTTTCATGCCTTCCCTCTACCATTATGTTTGAGATAGAGATGGAGCTTTGTCACTGACAGCCTGCAGCTCTGAGATAAAGAAATCAGCTTCACTTAGCAACAGCACAGCCAAAAGCAGATGTGTGAAGATGAGATGACAAAGTGGCCAAGGCAGCTGAATGAGCTCATGCAGCTTGACTCTCTGCTGCCTTCAACTGTGCAAAGCGGATGCTGAGCTTTACCACACATGAGTTGCTTTCACTTGCCTGTTTTTCTCTTATAGTTCTGCCCGTCAGCCTCCTTTTTTAAGATCAGATGTTAAGTCCAAAAGCCACTTCACAGAGCTGGAAAGGGGACGTGGTTCACTGATGGATGAGCAGCTCAGAGCCTGTGTAGAGGGTGTATGATATGACTGATGATGGTAGAGCAGGCATTCAGCTCTAGTCACAAGTACAAAGCTCTTCCAATATTGTCTATTGGGATGTTACCATGATTTTATTCCTGTCTCTATAACAGAGCTTATATTTGCTTGATTAATTGTCTCTTGGTAATTGTGGTAAAATGTTTGAAAACTATGTGTTTGAGATTTTAGTTACTATCTGAAGGAATGGGAAGTGTCAACATGTTCCTACACATTCATGAAAGTTTAAAACTTTGAAGCTGGCACAATCCGCTTTGTAGTGCTAGGCCAGATTTGAGTATGATTTGGAGTGTGGACCTGAATTTGGGGTTCAAAGAACACCTCAAAGCTCTCACTGCTGTCTGTGCCTCTGTGCCTCAACTACACATGATATTCGTGGAGGCTGTGAGAGCAAGAGAGGGGTGAAAAGCTCAGTCTCAATTTTGCCATGCATCAGAATGAAAACACACAGCTCAAGGATCTAGTACATTTGTTTCTCATGAGGTGAAACTGTAGTTTTCCACTGAGCTGTGATCACAATAACCCCATGCCACAGAGATAATCAAACGGAAAGTGGGGAATTGATATGCCCACACCAGACTAGTACCATTTGCTGTGCTCAGTAGTCCCAGTGAGCTGTCAGTTGTATTAATTCATTTCTGGTATAAAAGTGACCACAACAGAATCAGGATGCTATTTTGTCTTCAGACAAGTAGGTATGTTTTTCTTAGGATTACAGTTATAGAGCTCCTACTACAAAAAAAAAAAAAGCAGAATCTAACACATCATTTCTGAGCTAGGAAGCATCGTACACAGTGCTAAATCACAAGGAAACCCTGAGCTGAGAACATTCTTTCAGCTTCCATAGTGGTCCGAAACAAAAAGCTGACTGAATTTATTTTAGAAGTCCAGATTTCCAAGGAGCACTTTTTAGATTTCCAGGCGCATGTTGTGCAAGCATGTCCAGTTTTTTAAACATGTGAGGCTGCAATGAAGTGCCAGTGTGCTTTCTTCAACTAGACAATAAGGATAATTTTGGCCCATGGATGGCAGTAAGACAATGCTGCAACTCAGCCTTCTGACAAGGGAGGGTACATGAAGGGGAAAAAATGGTGACACTGCTCATCATTTTAAAGGACTCAAAAGTTAAAGCAGTGTAATGAGTATAGTCTTCTTTTTTTCTCCAATATAAATATAATGTTAAATAATTGACATATGTATTTGATGAAACATGAAAATTCACAGTGGCTGATGACAGATACTGCACCGAATTTTGCTTCTCCGCTGTAGTGCATCTCCATTAAGGCAATTTCAGCTAATCTCACTATGGATTCATTAATCAAGTGTAGTCAGGATGTCTGAAGGGAGATAATGAGGGGGGGAAAATTGGCCTATTGTTTGAATCTTATTCTTCTGCTAGTTAGTTTGTTTACCATGCTCTGCAATATTTCTAACCCAATAAATAAGTTTCACTCACAATTAGTTATCATAACAGATGACTAGCGCATCTTTATTTACTTACAAGTTCAAAACTATTCCATAAATAGACCACGTATCTTTCTGTTCTCTTTACGTTGCAAGCCTATACAGATTTTCAGCCTGCAGGATCAGTTAACAGTGAAAAGGACACAAGGTGGATCAACAGCAGTTTAAAATTTCCTTCCTTTTAGCTGAAGGTTCAAGCATCCATGGAGACAAAGTCCCTAATCCTACATCTTTTTCTCCGAGCACTAACAACCTAAACGCATACTGCAGTCTCAGCAGTCTCTTAGTGCCTTCCAGAATTTCTCCTCTAAAAAGCCTAAGAAAAGATTTGTTCATTATTTTACTCATGTTTTACTCATTTAGGATTACACACTGTATATCTGTCCCACATAAAGATGTCACTATATTACTTAAAAAGAAGTTGAGGTTCCAAGAGCCCAGTGGGTTGGAGACTGCTGAAGATGGGAATGTTTATAAGCTGTGTGATATTAACTGCAGCACTCAACCTCAGGTGACATAAAGCATGCAAAAAAGAACTTTCTGTCAGTTTTATTATTTCTAAAAAGGTTCCCCTTGAAAGAGAAGAGTGACCTTGCTCTGCTGAGCTGACATATGCCACTGAATTAATGGCTGAGCTTTGCTGTAGGGAAGCTTGAAGAAACATTACAACTCCAGTGGCTGAGTTTGCTGTGAACATTAATCAGGGGAACCAACATGATGTATCAAACACTCATTTAAAAGTAATAAAAGCTCACTCTCTTTCTCTCCCCCTCCCCCAAGTTTCTTAGAATTCGCTTATTGTTGGTCATTACCTGTTGTCAAGAATAAGACTGCAGGACAGCAGTAAAACTTGTACAAGTGTTTACTAAAGTCTTCTTACTCTTCAGAAAAAACAAACCATCCTTTGGGACGGTCAGGTTTAGCCACAACTTCAAGGTTATTTTTGAATCTTGTTTGCCTCTGGAAGGTCATTTGAATGAACAGCTTCCACTGAAAATGTACCTCTCCCCAGCAAGGAATGCAGAAACTGCCTTTCATTCTCGGTGACTCCTTGGGAGCAGGACCAGCTCCCATGTCACACATGAAAGAAGCATAAGATAGGCAAGGGTGCTTTAGCTGCCACTGAAATAGCCACTGTAAATGATGTTGTATGGCTGTGGTACAATGGTTGTCTCAGAGGCTCTGAGCAAAACCCCTGTCGCACCAGGGAGGACTATTTTCTGCCTACCCCCTGCTGCAATAAGCAGGCAAGAGTGCTGCAGTCGGCAGCTGTGGCCACTTCTCGGGCTTGCCGAAAGGAACAGGAAAGCCCTCAGGCATGCTGTATGTTCCCGTGCTATTCTGCACGCAGTCTATGTATAGCACGATGAGGCAGTAGGCTCCTTATCACTAGCTCTGCTCTTGCACAGAAGCCTTCGGGGTAATCACATTCCCACCTCTGCTGGGGGAGTACATTAGCTGCCCCATTCTCTGTGTGCTAGACAGACATGGGTTCCCTTTAAAAACTGAGCCCGTTGGGGGCCACTTGGTTCTCAGCTCGTCTTTAGGCATACACATAATTTTGTTTTCACTTAAAGCCTGCAAACACACATGTGAGTAATTTCCCAAGAAATCCAGTGGAACCCTGCAAGGTCAGGACCTTGATAACACACAGCATTCGTAAAATTGTACTGCACCAAGAACCAGGGAAATTACTTCAGCTGAAACAAGGCGATCCTTTTTTAAAATGTGAGAGTTCATCTGTGAATGCATCATTTGGAGAGGCGAAAGTTTCAGGAGAGGAAATATGTTGGTATTTATGAGATTAAAGATCGAAGCCTTCAATGCTTACGTGGTGTTTAACCAGTCTTTACTCTGTCAGCACTCCCCTTTACTGCAGTTACGGTTCTGTGGAGGCTGGATTTCCAAGCTTGTTCCTCGATGTTTCTGCCCGTGTGTAAGTGAAGGGTAAAAAAAATACTGGGGAGGTAGAAGTGCACATCACGCCAAGTCCTTAACTGTCATGTTCGTAGCTCCTCTGAGTTTGTCACACATCCTTAACCTTCTTTTAAAGTCATTTTCTGCTCATGGTTTTGTGTGCCACTGAAAGTCACTTTTAATTAAATGTCATATAAATAATAAAGTCTTAATTACATAATTATTGCAGATACCTGCATGCACACTCCCAGAATTGGACGGACTGCCAGAGGAGCACTTGGAGTGACTTTTCTCACTGGGAACTGAAAGTTCTCTGCAGCAACTGGGCAGGAACGACGGTGCTCAAAATTCAGGGTCAATGTGCACTTAAAGAATAAAGAATCAGCTTCCTCCCCCCCTTGCACATTTTGCACCACTCCATCTTAAAAAACTTTCTTAGTGTTAACTTCTATGTTTCTTCAATTGCTTCTTTATTTAGGTCCTCGCAAACTTGTTTAATCAACGCAGCACATTTTTTGCCAGATAAAATTGCCTTTTTGCTCAGACTTCCTATGTGGCTTGCCCCTTCCTGAGGAAGACTTACAGACCTTGCAAACCACCTCACCCTCATTTAACTTCATGAACGGTAGCTTCCCGCTCCTCGTCAGCTGCGCTGGTGTGTACCCTCTGCGAGGTGCCCTTTGAGAGCAGTCAAGAACTGAGTTTCTAGTGGAAACTCTGACGTGCAAACTGGGTTATCTGGAACTATGTGCTTTGTGTCAGCAGTGCTTCAGGCTTGAGAGACCGAGCCTGGTACCAGGTAGAGGTACTGATATAACAGCTGCTTAGTGTTTACTTTGGAGAGTGCAGTTTGTTGACCTGGAGGAGTGTTAAGTACAAATAACTCACTGTTTTGCTCAGCTTTTCTTTTCCAGTCATTTTCTATCATTAAAATTAGGGGGCTTGCTCTGAGGCTTCATGGTGGCAGTTATGTTCAAAGACCACTTTGCTCCCCTCTCTCCCTACCTCCATGTAGTTACCGAATAGCAGACCACGGTAACAACCAGACTTTTATAGAGTCATTTTTAAGCCAGTTAAAAATGCCATTTCAGTAGATTGCCCTATTTGAGTTAGCAAGAACAAGCTGTATCGTTTTTATTGCTTTTGACTGGCAAAGTGCAAGGTTTTTAGGCCATGTTTCGTGTGGGTTGTAAAATTATATTATATCTTGGTTAGTGGTCAGAAGTTCTATATGTAAAACTAATGTGTAAATAGAAAAAAAATCCCTGAGGTGCAGAGGTCATGATGTCTTCTGGGTTTTTTTGGCTTTTTTATTAATCTTTGGAGAGTTACTGAATCTGGTATGCAAATTCTCATTCTTTATACAGAAGTGAGGGAGGCTTTTTTGTTTAAGTTTTTTCATGGATCATCCCAAACCTAGAAATTGCTATCTTGCCTTCTGGGAAAGTAGGAGACAATTTCTGTGATTATTCATGCAAGATAAGCTACCAGACTCACAATATTCATCCCTACTTTGGTAGCTCTTTACTTCATTCTCAGAGTAGTCTCCTCTGTCTGAAGGGAGTAGAAGCATCAGAGAATAGAAGAAATGAATCAAATCTTGAGCTCCACTTATCTCCATTGATCAAAGCAGCAAGCACAGACTGTCCTCTTGGGAGCTGCTGTGGCTTCTTCCAAGGAGAGAGGGGAAAAAGTGTCTGTGGCAGGCAAGGAAATTGGGCAACCTGCTGAGCTCCCTTTTTGCTACTCCCAGTGACCACATTTGCCTCTATAAAGCTTACATGGTCTGGGTAGTCAAAGGATGAATGGAAGCTAAAAATGATAATGTGTGGAGGAATTCAAAGAGATTAACTTGTGCAAGAGGGTCAGCACAAACCCATTACATCATGCTGGACTTAAAAGCTGTTTTGAATAGGACTTGAAGCAAAACATAATGGGCCAGAATTTCTCACAGCAGGGAACCAAATCTCTGAGCAGGAAAATATGAGATTACTATCACCTATAATGATCATTTAGCCAGCTAACTGCTGTCAGCTGTGGCTCAAACATTGTCTTTAGACATGGAGAAGCTCTGACTAATTTATCATAGGAACTAACTGACTTCTTCTATGATATGCCCTGCAAAGAAGGAAGTTTTATAGCAGAAAGACAAGGATTGCAGAACCTCTTCTTGTTGGTTTTCTACTTGTATACCATACCATTTTCTGGGGAAAATGATAGCCTATTTACAGACAAACCAGATCACCAACTACAGGCTCTCCAAATTAAAATAAACAGCAATTACATAGCACTTACCACTTGAAAATGGTAATATAAAGTTCATGGATTTTGGGGAATTGAAGATATAGAAAAAGATGGAAGAAGGATGTAAACAATGCTGGAGAAATATGTATGATATTTTCTATTATGCTAATTTGGTATACTGAAGGGGAAGGGATGAAAGTTAATGCATTGATTTATAGTAATTACCTGATCAGTCCTTGGGTGGGAAAGTAGAAGTGTTTCTCCCCTGCACATGCTTCCATTATATTTTACTGAGCAAATTTGTATTTGCTTAACATATCCATTTGTAGCTCTTTCATGAATCCAGCCAGAAAAATCACTTAACTTTATAGGACATTGAATCCTGGTATCAAAAGTCAATAGCATATTTTCTCTCAGGAGCCTTGCATTTACTTTAAAAGCTTCCCTTCACCTGGAAAGAAGGCTTGTCCATATCTTCACAAAGTAGGTGTTCCCTGACACTAATGCAGTGAGTGACACTACTGAAAGTAATAGTCCTGTTCACTGTTCAGCCCAAGCTCCTAAATCTGCTTTTTGTTATCAGTATAATGGGGTTGAATACATTTTTAAAAGGTGGTAGCTATTGATTACTTAATGGAAAAAGTTAGTATAGAGAATTGCTGAAGCAGCCCTATTTAGTGCTCTCTAGTGCAACAAGACCATTATCTAGAATAGTGCAAATCATCCTGTAACCCTTATTAATATTTAATACTGATGAAGCAACAGTGAAGTACACTACAAAATAGCCCAAGGCTTCTGCACATGTAGGATATAAGGTTGTTTCAAGGGTCGCAAAAGAATAACTGATTTCCCTGTGCTCAAGCTGTTTATAGGTAAGACAAACAATAAACAACATTTTTCCTCTTGTTCCTTTTAAAGTATTTGCAACACATCTGCAGTTTAATACACAGCTATTCCTAATAGACATCTTGAAGTGATTGAATGCAACAGAAAGGTCAGTGTATGTTTAGAGATCACTGTGTGAGACTGTTTTATACTTTCCTAATATTGCTGTGAATCCCAGCCTCGCTCTTTCCGTCCTCTCGCTCCATGCTGCAGGGCACATTTGGCTGAGTTGACAAGCCAGTGAAAGGTGTTAATCCTGTCTAATAGAACCATAATCCTTGGGGCTGTGTTTCTATATCATACTATTGAGCTAACCCCTTGTCACAGGATATTGTTCATCTACTTAATAGCAAAGTTCTTTATGGGAATTTTAGATAGAATGAAGTTCACCGTCCAAGTTGTCCTTTTCAATTTCACAAGGTAAAAGCAAACAAACAAACCGCAGTGTTTAGCCAACAGAGATTTTCTGAGAGATTACAATCAATTAAGAGGAGAGCTGTGTGATTCTTTTTCTTTTCTTCCTCCGCTCCCTCTTCCCCTCCATGGATGGTAAATGTCATTTTCCTTGTCCAAAAATATTCACAGATCTGGGGCTGCTTCTTCAAATAACCTTTGTCGAGAAATATTTTTCAGGTTGGATGTGCCCAAAAAATGCAGTTTAAAAAATAATAATAAAAATTCTTTTTCTCTTCATCTTCAGCACTTAGAACATGGACCCAAAATTCCACCTTTCCTATCCCATGTAGCTGTGCTAAGGCATCTCCCACTGCTTTGCCAGACTCAGATTTCTTTCTTTTTTTTTGGGGGGGGGAGCTGATTAATAAAGAAGTGTGAGAAAACAGAGAAATGAAACAGCAAGGAGCTTTTATTTTCAATTGTCCCAGAGGCTGACGATTTTCTTCTTCTCAATTGGAGACTTTAAGACGAAGTGTTTTCACATGATTTCCCATAGCTTTTCTTTGTCATACATTTTTTCCTCTGCAAACTGTTTTTAGTTTAAAAGTGACTGTGCGTAAGAGATAAAGGCACTAATATGGATAGAAACTCTATGATTTATGAACAGGAACAGAATAACGCAGGGTCCTTCCTGGGTGAAAACACACAGGAGAGGCATGTGTGTGCTCCACATAGCCGGCATCATTTTGATGAACTCCTTCCTTAAGATCATGGTTGTGAAGCCTGAATGCCACCTTGCCACCCTGTGCAGCATCAGGACCCTGACACTTACTGATGAGCGCCACAGAGAACTAACTGCTGCCAGGAAAGTTAAGAGCTTAAGGAGACCAAGCAGCATCAGCAGCTTGGTAGCTGTGGGCAGAACAGGTACAAGGCTGCACCAGCACTCAGAAACTTGCCAGCAGCTGAAATCATTACTTAGGTCTTGGCTCAAGCAGGTCTTTGGTTTTCCAGCTGTCCAGAGGACGGCACTCCAGCAGCGTTGCTAACCCTGCCACCTGGGTAGGGAACAGGAGGATGGGTGCAGCAAGGGCCGTGTTCCTCGTGGTGCTTGGTATTTGAGCAGCTCTGCTTGTCTTACCATCATGGAGAGTTTTCACCTTACCTTCTCTGGAGGCCAGCTCATGCCAGCATTAAGTGTGTTTGCATTGTAAAGACAGGCAATGGGACTGGCTATTAAACCAGTCCTTTTCTCTTCCTCTTTTATTGCCTAAAAGGATGATATACCTCAGTTACATCTGAGGCTACCCCATGCAAATTCTTGCCTGGTGGAGAAGATTGGAAAGCTGTAATGGTGGAGCACAGCCAGGAGCTTTCAGGGCCATTTGAGGCTTGTGGAGTTCCCAGATGGAGAGTGAAAGGAGGTAGCTGGAGATGCCAGGGGAAGGGGGCACAATGGGTGGTTTAGGAACCTGGAGGAGGAGAGATGAAAAGATGGCTCACATGGCTGTGGGGGGTGTGGGAAGAAAGCAATAGAGCAAGGAACTGATTTGGCTGAAATCATGTGGGCAAGGCAAATAGATGAATAAATATGAGAAAACCTGTAGTCAAGTAGTCTGAAATCACCTATCAACTCATTCAGGATGTATTTATTTTGTGCTTTGCTATTTAGTTCAGTGGGGTCTTTTTTCTCCAGAGGGGATTTTGAATACTTAGAAAGCTACTGTGATGATAATGCGTACTATATAATAGTAAACTCTGCTCAAGAACTCTGAACCTGCATTAATAGAATTTCATTTAGTAGGGAAGAGTGAAAAACTTTAAAAAAACAAGAGATGTTCTGGATTTAGCTTTAAGTATTGGTGAAGATACAAAAACAAGCTCTTAAAGACACTGTAGAGTGGATAAATGTCCAAATCCTGGCTGTTATTAGGATCACGCTCACAGGGACTTATGACTTGCCATCAATGCTGATTTTATTCAGTTTCCCACCCTGGCCAGCGCAGTGTCGGGTGACTGTGCCTGAATACGTCTGGCAGGTATTTCTGTGTGATCTTTCTCACAAAAAAACTGCTGCGCCACTTCCCTCCTTCCCATATCACTTATCTATGGGCAGAAAAGGAAAAAATGAGTTAAAAGCAATCCATTCGCAGTCTCTTAATGCACAGACCAGGTGGTGCAGCCTTTCTTATGTTAAGCAAAGCTGTGGCACAGGGAAAAATTGCACCTATTTATGATTAAATATCAGGGTTTTGAATTGGAGGACTGGGAAGGAAAACATGAGGCCTGCCTGATTATTCTGTTACTGACTTGCTCCACAATGTATGCGCTTTGGATAAATGTATTCATAATCCTTGGCAGCCCCTGCTGATTCTTGTTGGTAAAGAACCATAAACACTCTCCCCAGCTGCGAAAGTAAACTGTATAAATTGCCACAGTTTAAACCACCATTACCAACTCTATAGCTTGTATAATATTTATGGAAACACCTCTTTTTATAAGCTTATAAGTAGGTGTCTTACCTAGAAGTAACTCATAGATATCTGTGTGCAAGTGATGTGAAACTGATGTAGAAGTACTCATAATAACCTAATTAGTTTTAGAAGCAGTATTGTTTCTCTTATTCTTTTTGTTGCTTCTGGCTATACAGTCATGTTTTTTCTCCCCCTATAGTCATCTTCTAGTTTGTTTCTAGCTAGATGTAGCCACCCTTGGTCCGCTGACCTGGAAGGAATTTTTAACACCAACAGGTGACTTGGCAGTTGTATTTAAGTCTTGATAACAGAACAAAACACCACCCGCGAGTCAAGGTTTGTCTTCTCTTTTTTCACAGCGCACAAGCAGCTTTGGCAGCTTTGACCGTTTCAGGCATCACTCAATATCAAAGACAGATGATTCAGCTGAGGTCTGTATAAAACAAAGCCTTATTTCCTTCAGTTCTCTTTTCCACAACAGCTATGCAAAAACAGGCGGAAACTGTTGTGTGAATTTTATGCTGGTGGGAACTTTGCTTGTGTACCTGCATCTGTCTGGGTGATCGAGTCCTTGCTGACGTGAACAAGAGAATCACACCTGAACTTTGGCACTTTGATGTGAAGATTAGAAACAATTCTTTAAAGAGACAATAGTGCACTTCAGGTTGGTGATGCCGAAAGTAACTGGCATGTGTGTGCAACCCACAGATGTGCCATTTCTGTTTCCGAGACCCCGGCAAAAATCCTTTCAATTGTTATTTGGATGAAGGACGATAACCAATGGGAAACAACATCTTCTAGCATAAAATATATTTTCTTTCTGTCATTGACACATACAGTGGTGTGCTACAAACATGCACAGTGATTCCTGAGGAAAATGGCGCTAACTAACTTTAGTCAATATTTCCCTGTAATTCCTATTCTACTAGGCTGAATTTCATTTTCATGATGAGTTGTTGCTTACTTTTTCATTTCAAATCAGATATCTGAGCTGGAGACTATAAGTGACATTGGAGAAGGAGTACAGGCTAAAGCAGCAAATAATGGAGGAAGTTTGGGTAAGAAGATGAGAGCCATTTCCCTTACCATGAAGAAAAAGATGGGTAAAAAGTACACCAAGGCACTCTCTGAGGAGATGGTAAATACAGCTTAAGAATCTTGTGTTTGATGCTAATACGTATGTAGTATGAAGTAAGAATGTTATGTGCGTTTTTTCCTATTCACATTTCAATTGTCATTAGGTATGACAATCCATAAGGACACAGTAACACATCCTGAATTAAAGCAGGTTTTGGTATGTACTCTTTCTTTTATGTGAATGTTAATGTAAACGCACATGTGCTGATAAAACTGGGGCTGTTCAGCCTGGAGAAGAGAAGGCTGCGTGGAGACTTCATAGCAGCCTTCCAGTATCTGAAGGGGGCCTATAAGGATGCTGGGGAGGAACTCTTCATCAGGGACTGTAGTGATGGGACAAGGGGTAACGGGTTTAAAACCTCAACAGGGGAAGTTCAGGTTAGATATAAGGAAGAAGTTCTTTACCGTGCGGGTGGTGAGGCACTGGAATGGGTTGCCCAGGAATGCTGTGAACTCTCCATCCCTGGCTGTGTTCAAGCCCAGGTTGGACAGAGCCTTGGGTGACATGGTTTAGTGTGAGGCCTCCCTGCCCACAGCAGGGGGGGTTGGCACTAGATAGTCTTAAGGTCCTTTCCAACCCTAACTATCCTATGATTCTATGGCTCTATATAAAATTGCACAATCACACAGTAAGGGATCAAGATAGAGCTAGGAGGACATAAACATAGGAGTTTTACATCATTTAATTCTGCTTTTTCATCAAGGATTACTTCTATAAGCATCACAAAAAAAATCTCCTGATATGGACACAAGGGAATACTGGATGAACCCCGCTGTTAATCTGATCCTTGACCTGTATAAAATGCTTCATTAGAAGAATTTATGTTTCAATACAAGAATTACTTCCAAAGTCCATTTTGTAGAGGTCAGCTAGCATCCTAGAGCATGACAACTCATATGCCTTATCAGCTTTTACCTTATCTAATCTTAGTTAGCTTATCTTTATTAAACATAAAAAATATATCATATGCTGCAAACCCTGTTTTCTCAATGCGTTGTGCCAGTGAGTTCCAAATGTTAACAAAACAGAAGGAAAAAGGACTTGTCATACTTAATCATCCTAAAAAATCTAGCTAGTCTGCATCCTATCTCGCACACATGTCAATATCAAACAAACCGGGGAAGTAAATAGAAACTTCACAAGTAGAAAATAGTATTCCACAGGATACACTTGAGCAGGTTTTGGAGGTCAAAGGCAAGGACTCCTCCATTGCTTTCTATTTTTTGCTAAAATTTGAGAGGTTGCAATCCATTTTTTTTATTATCAGAAAAATCAAAATTCCGACATTTGCCTTTTGCACATTTACAACATTGATTCACATAACAGAAAGTAATAAATCGTCTGGTTGGACACACATGTAGCATGATCTTCATTTCTGCAGGAGATGATGACAATCAATACCGGCCCACTGATTAACCTATGGCTTACACTGCTGACAGGTGAAACAAATGCTGGCCTTGTTGAAAACCAACATAGTCTTTCATTTCAATGCTGTGCCTTAGATGTACCTGTATGGGTCTCCATTTCATACATGCACTGCCATCTTTGATTGCTTTCATCAGCCAACTGATGAATAAAAGATATTTCCCCAAATATTAACGTAACATCTCAAGTACTGCAGAATGTTTCAGTTGTATGAGGATATCACACATACTGACAATGTGATGAAATCTACTGAGAAATTCTTCCTTTGAAACCTCATTATTATTTCATTTCATTGTTACATCATCCCTTAAGTTACCTGCAACTGAAAATGCGGGTCTTATTGTTTTGAATAGGCTGTGATTCCTGAGGTGTGATTTAATGTGATAAACTCAAGAGGCCATTCTCTTTCTTACGCTATTAGATTTTGTGAGGGCAACGTGCACCTGTTAATTTTGAAATGCACTGGATTTTGAAGCCAAGGTGTAGGTTGGGCAACGTGGTGAGCATGGTGCTAGAACACCCCAATGGCTTACTCTGCAAGCTATGTGCAGCTGTCTCCGAAACACCCTAGCTGGGGTGCCAGCCTACCGCCGAGCGCCTCTGATTTTCAGACGTTCAACACACATCAGCCAGCACTTCACCATGTGCTTTCAGACTTAAACTTTGTATTTCTTCCTCTGAGACAATCAGAAAAAGCCCTGTCTGGTTACCTTCGAATTTCCTATTCACAGACAGCCTTTGTCTCTGCTGTGGTATATTGGAGTCTTCTGAGACAGAGAGTCAGTTTAGCTGTGTGAGTGAGAGTGGAATGAAGTGAGAGGGGCAAAGGGGAGGCAGGTGATTTCTCCAAGATCATAAAGAGCTAGAGGTGGTTCTGGGCATCCTTAGGTCCCAAGGATGCACCAACTTCTATAATGCTTTTACTCCTAGAATGGTTCTTAATAAAGTGAATGATGAGTTAATCTCCAACGATGATTTAAAACAAAAAGCCAAATGTTTATCTAAAATATATCTCTTGATGGTGAACATGTAATTTTTATGTTAAAGAGTGAAGAAGGAAAAGATGACAGTGATCCTGGTGGTGGAATACACACTGAGAAGGTTTCCCTAAAAGCCAGTGACTCTATGGAAAGTCTCTATAGTCTGAACAGTGGCCAGAGCTCATCTAGTAAGTACAAGATATCCATACTTCTTATTCAGCCACTGGATCAATACTGTTATTGTTTAAGTCTGAGGTATCAGAGCTGGTGATTAAAAATGTAATGGTGGAGAGTTCTTCAGTCTGGCAGACAAAAGCATGATTTGATTAAATGGGTGGCAGGTAGTGTAGATTGTAAATCTCCAGAAATAAGATGAGTGGTTTTAAGAATGGAAATATTAACTGAAGTAAAAAAAAAAAAAAGAAAAGAAATAACATGGATTACAGGGCACGTTGCTGGTATATATGCCATAAATTTTGTGGGGTTATCACTGCTATGGTCCTGGCTCCCAGTCACCAGGAGTAGCCACACAAACATCTTCTCCAGGAGCAGTGGCTGTGAGTTCACCCTTTGCCCTGCAGATGTGAGGCAGACAAAGTGAGAGGTCCCTCTGAGATGGTGGGTGATGGGGGCCTGACCTGGCTGCTTCAGGTTATGATGCAAACAGACACAGCCTGCTTCTCCACAAACCCACTGAAACCTTCCCCAACAGGGTCATCTCAGTCAGAGCTCAGAAGGATCTTTGATGAGAAATGGAGTTTGCCTCCACTTCTGTATCTATGGCTCAGCTGTGGACATTTGCTGGGCAGCAGGCCACAGCTGTCCATGGTGACATTGCTGGGCCATCACTGCAGGCATCATATCAGCCCTAAGTAACTGGGGACTCGAGCTGCAGTCCAGATTGTTTACACTTAGTAGTTAATCTGGCCCTGAGATGGAGCTGTGCACTTAAGCAATCACCTCAAACAAAACCATTTTTATGATCATTTTCTGTGATGTGATTTGTGAAAATTGTATATAGGAGTTTACTTCCAACACACCACTGCTCTTATCTAAAAACGTATTTGGATGGGATATTGCAGAGCTTGCTCAAATTTGCTTGAATTACTCTGCTGATATTTTATTGCTCAACTTGGATAAAATGACAGGCAGAAATGTTGATAAGATTAAAATTCCCATCTGCAATGCAGGTTCCTTTGATGTTCCAGCTAGCTCTATAATGAAATAAAATAACTTCTACAGTGCTTGTTTTCATTTCACTGAATAAACAGGAGAAGTTCAGCAGAATTAATTCCCTAAATTGCACTTTTAGAGTACATTTTATTCATCTGCAGAGGTGATATTTCCAAAAGTCCGTAAGTAAAATGTGTAGTCTATTAGTATCATCACCAGGAAAAGACTATAGTAGGGAAGATGCTAATAAAAGATCTCCTCCCTCGTTTCTTCGGTCTCTTGTAGTATGATTTTATTGATTGTATTTTTTCCTGGAATGTGTCAAACCCACACAGACAGCACTCTTTCTCTAATTCTGAGCTTTTGAACACTCTCCTCTCGGCTGCTGTGCAGAATTGCATGTTTGGGTATGTGCTGCAGCAGATAACTAAAATTCATTCTCTTTAAGGTGGGGTGACCAGCTGCTCAGATGGAACAAGCAATAGGGACAGCCTCCGGTTTGATGACGAAGTCCCTTACAGTGGGCCCTTCTGTGGTCGAGCCAAAGTTCACACCGACTTCACACCAAGTCCTTATGACACCGACTCTCTGAAAATCAAGGTAAGACCACTACCAGGATTTCTTCTTTCCCAGTAGGAATGGCAGGGGGGCATTACTTACATGGGAAGAGTATGGTTACTAATACATTTTTTAACTGTTAAGCACATGTAACATTCTAAAAGCAAGACCAGTCTGGTTTTGTCGTGCTTCTATAAGGACTTAGTTCAGACAGCGTTGTGAAGCTGACTGCTGGTAAAGGCTTTTAAAGGTATAGACTCCAGGTAAGTACCTCAGAGTGATATCTAGTGGATAACACAGCTTTTTTCAAATACATGTTGCTTCCCATATACGACTCTGGAGTATGAAAAACTTGTCTCCTGGGGTGTGAACTTGCCTTCCCAGCTCTTTCAGTCACAACCAGGATATATGAAAAGCTCGGTGGCATCCATTGTCTAAAATGGGAACACAGCCTTTCCAATAAGCCTTTCTTTAAGCATACCCTAAAACTACAAATTTTCTCTGGCTATGATAGTATTTCAAGGATGGGCAGGCTGTTTAAGTGTCATGGTTTAAGCCCAGCCAGCAACTCAGTCACGCAGCTGCTCGCTCACTCCCTCCCACTTCCTCCCCCCAGCTCCCTGAGGGATGGGGAGGAGAATCGAAAGAATATAACTCCCATGGGTTGAGATAAGAACAGTCCAGTAACTAAGGTATAACACAAACCACTGCTGCTACCGCCAATAATGATAATAATAAGGGAAATAACAAGGGAAGAGAATACAACCGCTCACAACCCGCAGACCGATACCCAGCCCAATCAAGCAGAGATCTAACCCTTCCGGGTCCCTGCCCCTAGTTTTTACACCCTGGGCATGACGTTCTGTGGTATGGAATACCTCTTTGGTCAGTTTGGGTCAGGTGTCCTGTCTCTGCTTCCTCCCAGCTTCCTCTCCTCCCTGGCAGAACATAAGGCTCAGAAAGTCCTTGGTCAGACTAAACATTACTGCCACAACTAAAAACATTGGTGTTATCAGTGCTGCTCCCAGGCTGAAAAACACAAACGCAAAAACACAGCACTGCAGCATCTACTAAAAAGGAGAAAAATGACTGCTACTGCTGAACCCAGGACAGTATGCGGGAAAGGAGCTCCACATGTCGGCCCAGCTGAAGATCAGTGAAACTGCCCAGCCCTTTTCTTCTCCTTCCATGCACTGGCAGATTCTGTATCATCATACTTCAGACTACTCATGACTGTAATTAGACTTCTCTTCCTTTTTTATAAACACATTCATATCCGGATTATACTCACACTTCAGCATCTTTTCTTCTCCTTCATAGCCTCTTATTTTTGTCAAAATCCTTATCTTTATCTCACTGCAGTCTTCTTCTCCTCCTCTATGGCCTACGTTACAGCCATTGCTCTGCCAGTACTTGCAGTGTTCACTTCTTGACCTCCACTTCCACACCTAGGGCATTTCTTTCAAAACAGCTTAACTGATCATGAAACAGCAAATGTCTGCTGCTTCACATAGATTCCTTTATTAGTCACTGGGCTGTATATTTTAGAGTTATACACCTATTACTTAGGGTTGAAATCCCTCAAATTTATCTTACAAAATTTCAGTACCCTGAATCTGAATTCAAAGTGCATCTCCAGCCTCGCTGAGAGCCACTGCCTTAATCCTGATCTGCATCCATGTCTGAAGTTTCTGAGCCTCCATGAGTACGTAGAATAATATGTGTGCCTGTAAAGCTCATAGCTCTGAGCTCTGTATGCTAAGAAAAGCGGGTCACAGGAACACAGTGAATTTCATACTTGGGTTTGCACCAAAACTAGAGTGACCACTTTACTTGCAGTTTCTTGACCAGACAGAAAAGATTTGGAAGACTTGGAATTGATGACGGATATTTTTTGCAATCTGAGTTTGATTTTTGACTTTGTAGCAGAACGCCAAATGAAGTGTGTACGTGGCGATTTGTTGGGTAATTATTTAAAGGCTTTCCACACTTTTGTAAGGTCTGAGGTGCCTGCCGAGAAGGCAGGACTCAATTCTGAGGTAATGGAAGCAAGCTGTGTAGGGGTTGTCCTTTACAAGTGAGCCTTTTTACAATGAGAATTACTCAGAGCAGCTGTTTTGCTGACCTGATATCTTGGTTCCCACAGCACGGCTGTGAACACCTTTACCAGAAAGCCCTCTTGAGATAGCTGTGTTGTCACCCTTTTTCACATTCACATCTATAAGTGAATGCGCAAGTGTGGAGAGCTGAAGCCTTTAAACCGGCCTGCTACAGCGCCTTCCACTGTCTCAGTTAATGGTGTAAATAGTAGTGGAAAAATTTGTCAGTCATTTGGGAAGGACAGGAAAATACTAAGGGAGTTAAATGTTTTATTGCCTTTGAGAAATGTAGCCAGTGGTTTTTACTGTAAAATGGGTAGGAGTCCACTTTTCACGCAGCTCAGCTATCAGTTTTTGAAGACATTTGAGATGCTGGATAATAAGATTATTGTGTAAATGGTTTGGCACATATTGGAAATTAATTGCACAGTGTTCCCTTGCATTTTGCCAAAGCTATGCCCACTATCCATGGCAAAAGTTGATTGTTAATGCAACCCTATCCCTTTTAAGGGACCAAGTAGAGCACAAAAATGGTTACAGGGGCTGCTTATGCTCAACTCTCCTTCACAAAGGTTTGGAGATAAGGACTAACTCCATTTTCTGTAATTATTTTACTGGGATTTTATGAAAGCAAAGGATCTAAATCTAGGTAATATTTAAAAGTTACTTTGCACTGCCTAGTTAAGATTCTGTGCTATCTGTGCTGGTTCTAGTCCGGAGAGGAAATTCTACATCTGACAAACCAGATGTGTAAGCAGTGGTGTGCTTTTTTTATTGTTCTAGAAAGGAGATATTATAGATATCATCTGTAAAACCCCCATGGGTATATGGACAGGCATGCTGAACAACAAAGTAGGAAACTTCAAGTTCATTTACGTGGATATTATCTTGGAAGAGGAAGCTGCCCCCAGAAAGATAAAGCCGCACAGAGGAAGCAAAAGGAACAAGCCTAAAACGCTGCAGGAGCTCCTGGATTGTGTCCACCTGCAGGTCAGCCAATGTGTTTCCCAGCTGTATTTGAAACATTTCATTTCTGTGCACTTGGGTTTGGATGTCATTTAGAGGCAGAAGTAGAAAGACAGGTTCAGCAGTTTTGATGTCAGCAAAGCAGCTTCATGTCTTTTATCAGATGTGAGTGGCTTTTAGAACTGCATTTTACCACATCATTTGGTTGGGCTAAGAGACTCCACACAAAGAGGCACGGTGGTGACTTGACAAGTCACCATAACCTCACTGCATAGGAGGTGTGCGACTGCAGAAACCTCAGGGACAGGACTGCAGTCTGACTCCAGTGCCAACATTCAGAACTTGGGTTTCTAATTTCTCGTGATCTTTCGGGAGCAAGAGTCCGTTTGTATTATGTTCGTGTTGTGCCTCTCTCCCTCTCTGCAACCCTAGCTCTTGACTGACTGTCAAGGTTTACAGGTAGCATTTTTAATACTGGTTATTATTTTGGTGCTGATGCAAACGCTCCTTTCCTGGAGTTTCGTGCTGCATCGACACACAGCTCAAGGCGGACCATGTGTGATACAGCATGGCTGAGGGCTCCCTCAGCTTCTCTCCCTTGCTTATACCAAGGGGCTCCTTTTGTGTAGAGGCAGAGCACACCCTTCCTCAGAGGTCCTCCTGGACTCAGTATGGGAGGCACTCAGGGGGTGACCCACAAAGATCCGGACACTCAACAGATTAAATGATTTCTGGCAGAGCTCTGTCCTGGTCCAATTTGCTGCTGGACTCTGCTTGACAACTCAGGCACAGGTGCTGGGATGCTACCCCCAGGTATTTCCACCTTTATCCTCTCTTGATCTCCAGCTCTGATTTTATGCCAAAGGTGGTCAATCAGACTGGAGAATGGAGTCCATTTCAACCTGACAAAAAAGTTAAAGAGAAATTGTGCCTATTTCTCTACTAAACATAGTGCTTATTTACATGAGAGGATTTGCTTGCTTTTTGTAGGAATATGCCTCAACTCTCTTGCTAAATGGCTATGAAACTCTAGAGGACTTAAAGTATCTACAGGAGAGCCACCTAATTGAATTAAATATTTCAAACCCAGAAGACAGAGCAAGACTGCTATTGGCAATTGAAAATCTACAGGACTATGACAGTAAGTGTTGAAGCATGTGCAAGTTTTAACTGAAGAAACACATTTAAAGAAATAGTGATTCTCACACTGATCTGTTAAATTATTTTTCTTTTAGATATGATACATGGAGTCAGACAGTTTTCTTATGTGTTCAGATAGCAAACTGTACATCTCTCCTAGATAGGTGTATGATTACTATACTAGTAACAGATGAATGATCTAAAATTTCTTATTTACAGGCCTTACAGTAGAGATTGGTAGCAACTATTGCTTAAGAGCAACCCTATTTATGGCTGGGGACCCAACCCCAAAGAGGTTAAGCGACTTCTCAAAAGTCACAAGGTCCGTGCAAGAGCAGAAAACAGAACTTCCCAAACTCTGAGCTGGAGTCTTCACCAAAATAGAGCTTATTTCAAGAAGCTGTGGTAGAGCTTTCTTTAATTTTCTAAACAATATTCTGCAGAAAAATAGTTTTTCTTTCGCACACTTCTTCCCACACTTAAATCCTTATCCAATGTATTCTTTAGTAGGAATATTTAAAATTAAAAAAAAAAGAAAAAAAAAAAAAAACAAAACAGCCAAAAACATATACTAATAGATGGTTTGCATTCTTTTCTTAAAATGACTCTGACTCCAGTTTTGGCAAGCTTCCAAAAGCGGATCACACGGCGTGTCTGTATGTATGTGTATTGATCACCACTAGGTTTTCTTCACTTTCTGCTTTCATTGGGAGTGGAAAAGCTAGGATACAGAATAGAAAATACTGTTCTCATGGTATTTTAATGATATTTCCAGCCTGAGTTCCAATTTTAAATAATTTATGTTAAAATCCTAGAGCCTACGGCTAAGCATCTACTTAATTAGACACTCAGCCAAAACAGGAAGTGGTTTTTTCTCTGTTAATGTTCATGCATATGCTGAGCAGTCATTTCATCAGATGAGCTCTAGCAACTGAGAAGCACCTAAAAGAAAGAAAAGGAGAGCTGGAAAAGCAAAGTCTGCCTGGGATATTTTAATACCAATCCTTGTCAGGTTTCCCCTTTTTATCTCCTCAGTAGGGGATAGGCTTTCCAATTCTCCCTTCAGCACATGTACATACACATGCATGCACATACCTGCATGCATACTATATACCTATGTGCTTCAGTACAGAAATATCTCCAGGTTTCTAAGCGTGTCTTTGGCTGCCTCACCCATTCGGCTTTTCCTGCAGGTGTTCTCCAATCTTCCTCCTCATGTCTTTGCTGACCTTGTTTTTCACTGTATGTTTGTGCTTTTTTCGGGACCCCATTTGTACATGCAGTCTTTCCTGTTCTTAGTCAGCTTGCAGGGAAGGTAAAGTTCTTGCAAACATGTTGGAGAGACTTTAAAAAGGGTGGGTTTTTTTTCACCCACTAGGTTCAGTAGTTCTTTCTGGTCTATAGCCTTGTGAGATGACAGGCTAGAAAAGGACTCTAGAAGGGCTGTCTATGTAGAAGTAGTGGTTGAAAGAATGAATACAGGAAAAAAAGGGCTACATTTTCAAAGAACTGTATTGCAGGAATGTAGCTGTAAATTAGCTGAAAATATGTTTGTTTCCCTAACTTGCCCTTAAACTGAGTATAAGTACACTTAGGTATACTTCTTAACTAGTCTTGCTGCACTTTCTGCACCTTATATCGTACACGTTTATCAATATTTTAACACAAAGAAAGTTAATTCAGAATGCTAGACTCTAATTTTGCAGTCTTGCATCTGTGTGAAAACCAAAACAAAACCATGGGTTTTTTAACAGACCAATTGAGTGTCAAATTATTTTGGAGGAGTAAGGATATGGTTTGCTATTTATACTTCTTGTGTAACAAAAAGCATAGCAAGCAGCCTTGGGCAACGAACCTTTTCAGAAGATGATACCAAGGTATTTTGTTTTCCTGGAAGTGCCTGAACACTTAATATTCTGTGCACACCTGTGCAAGAACCAAACCTAACAAGGTTCTTACATGTTCCTTACACTGAAAAGTATAAATTTACCTTAAGTATCCAAACAGGGTTCTTCCAAATTCACAGCATGGGATTAAAGCACTTCTCCACGCAAAACAATGTCCCTGATATTTTCTGTATGGTAGTCTAATAGTTTAAATTCTTATAATGGATCTGGAAATAATAACATTAAATCTTATGAAATGGACCCTGCTTCTAAATCAGCGATGACACTGCACTCTTAGATAAAGAGATTAAATTAGTATTTGCTTCACATTCACCTTAGATAGGTATAGCCAATCTTTATAGTATTCAAATTCAATAAAATAATATTCCCAGAATTTATGAATACTCACAGGAAGCATAACCAAGGCATCTTTATATACCATGCCAATTATAAGCATTCATGTCAACTAAGACATCTTTATATAGCATGCTAACTGTAAGCATTCACTTAAGTCTAATGGAGTTTCATAGGACTCATGTATATTTTAAGGTGAGCCACACATAAATGCTTTCCTGGTTTGGGATACTGTCTTGAATCAGGACTAATTCAAATCCTTGCTTTGTCTGGTTGTCAAAGGTTCACAGCATTTGTCACATAACTAGTAGGGACATAACAGAATTTAACAACTGCTCTAAAAAGGAAGATACTAAAGACTAAAATTGATAGGAGCTATCTGTTAAGTCATTACAATGAAAGATGGAGAGTCAAGATGATCTTGGGGATAAGCTCGGCATGAGTTTGACTTCATCCCAGTCATTTGACCTCTGTCCTTCTGTCAATACAATTGGAAAATTGGGTTGAAAGAGCTGGGTGCAACTTTGAAAGTGAATTCTACATCTGAACTTTCCTAGGTCAGAGTTTCTGGTTTTTTCTTCAATGAGCTTGACTCAGTCCAGCATAAATGATTTTTTAATTAAAATTGATTTTCTGCATTGCTTAGAAGTGAGCAGCAGAATTACCCACAGCTACAAGGTAGTCCGCTTACTGGCCAGGAGTATTCTAGGTATAAATTCAGCACTTTTCCAGGTACAAGTTCACTCTTTTCATAAGTTTTGTGAAAAAATACACTGAGTCCATAGATTACATTTCCTGTTCTAAGCCTACCTTTCTAACAGAGTTTGGAAGACATCCATGTCTTTTCATTACATTTGTGCTTCCACAAAGCACGTGTTTGATTAATGCATGCAGTCTCAAGTATGGTCCTGAGTTGAAATACTCAGGGTTTCTGAGTTTTTCTAACTCTGCTATTATTCAAAACAGCCAGGCATGCTGGAACATTGCCTCAGTTTACTAGGTTCTATTGTAAATGTAGTGAAACAAGATTTAATGTTCCTTTAATGTGATACCTCATATTGTGAAATGTCTAGATGTTTTTGCCAGGGGGTTTTATTTCTTTTTCTTCCCTTGGCTTTTTCTTGCCATATATTGAATGTTATACAAATTGAGCTCTTCCTGCTGCGTTTTTGGACTATCTTATTCATGTTGCAGAATAAATAGATACAGAGCTTTCTAACCAAAAGACCTGCAGCCATAGTTTCCACATTACATGCTTCTTAGGGATGTCCAAAATCTAGGATTTCTGGCAGTGACAATTTTTTCATTTTGCATTTGATTTAGACCTGAATTAATTTTGAAAGAAAACCTTTACCCATCTTATACGAGAAATTAAAAAGTAAGTTTTATTTAGCAAATGCTACTACACGGTGTTACTAAGCAGATTATGCTTCCTGGTACTGCACTATCTTCTTTCTACCTTTCCTGGGAGTCCAGGCCAAATTCACCATATTCAAGCATTTCACATAGAGAGGATATCCCAGAACTGCAAGGTCTTGTAAGCTCCTCAAGACCTTTCCCCCAATCTTCCCAGATCTCTTTTTAGATTTTCTGTAAGTTGATGAGACCCATATACTGGGGGCAAAATGATTGGTTTCCATGAATTCATGGCTGAGGAGGAAAATAAAGCTCTTTTTCATAAAGTATTTCTTAATAGCTTTCCATTCTTCTCCCAGATGGCTTCTAGAGAGGAGATGGATGTCTGTGCTTTTGTAGGATGCCATTTTTAAAGTGAAGCGGTTGCTGGATGGTTAATGAATAATAAAAGAAGTTTGGAACTTTTTTGTTGACCGTTTCCCAGGACACATGTTTTTGTGTGTGCAAAATAGCCTTGATTCTCTTCTCACTTTGATAATGTAAAGCAAGAGGTTTATTCCTGAAGTCCAATGGGTTATGCTAGTCTGAAGCTACGCTGAGTTTAAGAAGAATTAGACTTCACTGGATACAGTTCATTTTATATTAAAAAAAAAATTGGTGCATATGTGCAATTTGGGGAATTATATTTTATGCTTATCTCCCAAATTCCACTTCATTATATTACTTTTCATATTTAAAGGCCAGATTATATTCCTAATCCCACTGCCAGTAGCAAATAAGGCTTGTTCCTTATTTATGTTACTTGGATAGCAAGATAGTACATAGGTGAGGACATGACTTGCGGTTCTCAGTTGCATTCCTTATGTGAGGACCTAACATCAGGAGTACCATTTTACACTGGGCAATCCCTTTATGTACATGGGATTACACAGTGTCATGTCAAGGTCAAATAGTGCTCAGGGACTACCTGGACATAATACTTTCAGGTTTCTCAAGGAAGCTCATCCTTGCATAAGTATTAGCACTTTTCACGTTTTTTCAGGCACATCTGTTTGCTTCCAGATTTTAGAGAAAAAAGAAACTTCTCATTTCTGTCCTCACCCTAGACTCTCTTCTCACACCAGTTCAGGTAATCTTCCCAGGAAAGCTATGCCTCCTACTTCAGCAAGTGCAATTTTTTTAAGCTGCATGTCTGTAAATATCCACAAAAGGTTTACACCTGTGAGTCCCCAAAGTATTGCATGTGCCTTCAGAACCACTGCAGGTTTCTCTGCTTCTTTTTCAAGAAGTATCGTCATTTGCTCTTTCAAAGTGATGCTTTCTGAGTTAGACGCTTTGTGAGTTTTCATTTAATTTCAACACTTAGGTGGTCTAACTGGTACAGGCACTGCAGTTGATACATAGCCTTCATACGTAGCTGGGTCTAACTTCAACCATGAAGATGTACTTTGTTCTAGTTAGCTACTGCACGGTGCTGCTCAGCACATCACTGCTGCACCTTCCAGGAAGCCACACAAGTAAGTCAGCCTAAAGCATAGTGCTCCTAGGCCAGTTCTCCTTCTGAGGAAAACTCATGAAGGTAAACTCTCAGACAGCGTTCTCGTGAAGTATGGCTGGCTGCTGGGTGAGCTGCTTTTTATCCAAGACAAAATCCAAGCTTCCTGCCACTCACCTGGTTTGAACTGACATAACCACACAGGAATCAGTGGGACCACTGTGCATTCTTGAACTGAATTGCCTTAAACCTAAGCTTAAAGTGCTTTCCTAATCAGGACTTTAAAACTCATTAAAGAAGGGGAAAGAAACTGGTGGAGGAAAAAAGAGATCTATCCCTGCATGTCACACGCATGTATTTCAATGAATAACAAATACTCATTTCCAAGATCTCAATAGTGAGGAAGACGCATCACACATTTATTAACAAGGCTGAAGGCCTCACATTTTTTTGGATGTCTGGATATAATCCTATCACCTAATACTACCAAAGTAGTGTTAGAATATATGTGTCAAAATGATGCATATCTTGGGCTTCTCTGGACATATCACAGACAATAGTGACTGGAAGCTATTTATCTTATGTGACACTGCTTTACTGTAGAAAAATGATAGGACTTCCATGTGTTGATAAGATGGTTACTTCTGATGATTCTGCAATATCTAACAGCAGTTTAGTTTTATCAGTTCCGGTTTCCTGTGCATTGTATCTTTCTTCTGATGTCAAAAGACGAAGACAGCAAACGTACCGTCTGTTTATGTGGAACTTGAACATGTATGTGTTAAAAGAAGGAACTAAGTAGAACTGAATGTAAGAGCCAAAAGCTAAAAAGAAAAAGGGGGGGAAAAAAACCCAAACTCAGTTTCTTTTCTGGAGAAGCAACTTCTAAAGCTGCACCCTACAGATATTTATAATACTCAGTATCCTGTTCATGTGGTTTAGTTGGTACTGCATAATACTTAAGTCTCCTTTGAAGAGAGGAAAAAGCCAGAGTTTGCTTTCAGTCTCGTCTTTTTAAATCTGGGGGTGTGGGGTGGTGTTCTGCAACTTTTTCTGCTCAGAATGAAAAATAGGAAATAAAATATTGTTACTGTCTCAAACGCCCGAACATCCTTTCTCCATTTTTTCCTGTAAAAAATCCTGTAGTGTAATGGGAAGAGACAGAAGCTTTGCATTCCTGCGTGTTTCCTAAATAGAAATTTCTTATTCTCCTAGCTGACCTAAATTCAGATTTTAAATAAATCTCAGTTCCAGGCTTGCCTATGTCTTTTTCCCTAAAACATGCAAGGCAAAGAAATCTCCACAAAAGCATTTAGTATCTTTTTTTCACATGAGTACTACTCAGATTACCATAACTAGTTACAGGGCACTAATTCACTCACTGAACATGCATTTTCTTTCTCACCCACTAGCTGCTTGTCTTCTTTTCTTTGTAAAACAAACAAAGTGAATGAAGGTTCCTCTTTGACCTTGAAAATGTAAACAGGATTAACACTTTTTAGGTCACTGCTTGCCAGGGCAGCAGATGATGCTGGAGAAGCTGATAAAAGTGCCAGCAAGCAGCATTAGGCAGATGAGGGGATTACAGGGGAGGGCTGGGGAACCCTG
The DNA here is from genome assembly GCA_017639245.1 of Myiopsitta monachus. NCBI lineage: Eukaryota > Metazoa > Chordata > Aves > Psittaciformes > Psittacidae > Myiopsitta > Myiopsitta monachus. The sequence continues at coordinate 6,103,069 of CM029927.1, forward strand.
CCCGCAGCTATACCAGAGGACTTCACCTAGACACTGGCTGAGCTGTCGGCCCACTCAAGTGAGACCTGCTTCATCTTGGTGCCAGTGGGATGGGTGCGAGAAGCTGAGGACACAGTTTAGACAAGGCTTTACTGGGGCATGTGCTGTTATTGGTGCTAAACTACTTCTGTTGCTACTAATAGCAGCAGTAATACCTTCACTGGTGTAATGCCTTTTGTAATTCTTTCCTGACTTAAATCCGAAATCAATTGGACCTTACATGGTCAAATATTTTCCCTGCAAAGAAAGATAACATTTGACATGATAAACTGTGTTCTGTGAGGAGGAGATCGAACTGCTACAGATAGCAATTAAATCTGCTGAATGGTGTACTCTTTCATGCATGTGCAATTAACCATTAATTTATTTGGGAACAAGTATATAAAGTAACCTTTTTTTCTTTAATACATCAAGTTATGCCTATAACCTTAATGCAAAAAGAAGTTGAGGCCTTGGATTCTTTTCTTCGAAAATCAGATTAGCTTATTGACCTAATTAGACAACTGAAAGTTAGAAAATGTTAAACAGATTTAATCAGTCCAAATGAATACAAGTTTCCATCAAGACCTAAATATGTTTGTCAATATATCAAAATGGTTTGTGAAATAAAAGTTCATTGATATTTCACACAATGAAGAGAAGTCCTGACTCTCCTGCTGTTCCATTTCAATAGTTTCATTCAGAACGAAACACTGAAATTTTTTCTTTCTAATTTATTCTTTCTTATACAATAGAACACAGCTTTTTAAAAAATAATATTAAATCTTTCCCATCGTACCAAATCTTGTAATTTCCAGCAATTTAAACAAATGTCAGGGTGAATTTTCCTTGTAGAAATGTTCTAATTCGGGGACCTAAACTAGATTTAGATTTTGGTGAAGGATGAAATACTTCCCACACTGGGACTTGCATTCTGCCTGGGCTTGAATTGAGACAGCTTCAACCTGACTGCAGATTCAAAGCTAGCTATTTAACTCTGGAGTAACGAGTGAAGTGAAATAAAGGAAACTTCTCTGCAAAAGCAAAAATGTACCATTTTTCTGCAGGGGCTAAAATCTGGGGTAAAATCCTCTGTTTCCTGTGAGATTTGGTTGTTACAATTTGTTTGGAAAGCAAGCCGCAGTTTAAAGTGAAAATACAGGGAGAGGGGGGTGATAACAGAACAGAAAAGAAAAAAAAAAAAAAGGAAAATTTGCTATTTATACCTGGTTTTCACAAGAAATTTGGGCACAAACGTCGGGTATTTCACAGCCAGAAAATACGAATATGAACTTTAACCACAAGCTACATTAGATGCATGATATACGTTGTATATCCTGTGTGCAAGGCACCAGCTCCCTGGGCTGTTTTTGAGATCTGTCAATACTCTCACTGACTGGCAGATTTTTGAGTTTGAGCAAATTAGTCATACAGCAGCTGAACAAGGAGAAATTGTTTGCAAGATGATTTGCTTCTACTTAGTTTTGGAACAGAACTTCCAAAACCATGCAGCAGGACTGAAGTATCTTAGCTTTCTCTGAGGCCTTTGTGTTTTGGAAAATGACCTTTTGGATAGCAAGCTAAGCTTAGGAAGGTTTTCATCAGCCACCTAGTCCCAGTGCTTTAGAAAACCTGATTGCCACAACTTCATGCCAAGCGCTTCTGGAAACCAGTGCATTGTATCTCACTCCACAGTGCCCAGAGTAGAATAATGGTGGGGGTTACATTCAAAAGACACAACATTTATACTGCAGTGTGTTATAAATAAGGTGCAGTAGGCTACATGATTAATTGCATGAGCAGGCTCTGGAATATGGAAGGGGAAAAGCTGCCATCTCTACTGTGGGCATGCTGGCATACTGTGGCACTTCTGGACAGCCTAAAGGACCTCAGCCAAAATAATGAGGCCAAAGCCTCATCTCTGACCAACATACTGCAGGATCAAAGCCAACCTCAACATCAACTTAGATGTTGTTATACTCATGTAATCATATTTTTAGTTCTTTGATGCTGAGGTTTCTGCTTCTGATAGACAACAGATACTGATCTAGTCATGCGTGTATTAGCAGCTCTGTTTCTCTTTCAAGATCAGTCACGTCGCTATCACACACTCTTTCCCAGGATACTTAATTTGACTTATATTTTCCTTTTTTTTCTGTTCTTTCTAGTTGAACAGCAGAAAAGCGAGGGTAGTCAGGAGACGCGAAGCCTAAGCCCTCACCACGGCTTTGATAAATCACAGCTAAATGACTGCCCAAGAGATTCCGGCTGCTACATCTCATCAGAAAATTCAGACAATGGTAAAGAAGAAGTAGACCCAGAAACCCTGTGTGACATGGTGCAGTCAATAGCAATCACTGAGTCAAACTGATTCAGTCCTGCTGCTTTTCTGCAGATTCTCAGAAAAAACGATCAGATTTGCTGGTACGATGGCACAGAAGCAGAACACAAAATAGCCTCAACACCGAAAACATACTTCTGGCTGATGTATGATGCTCTACACTGTTTGATATGTGGACATTTGATAGCTAAATGTTAGCTGATAATCTCTCATGCTTTTCAGTGAATCCACAGACATTTCAATGAAAAATTTTATACATATGTATTTATAAATATTTGTACAGCAAATGCGTTTTCTACAACGATAGAGACTCGGTTTAGGTAGTGGTACATAATCTGGACATGTTCATCTCGGGAATTGTCCAAAATGTAAATATTGTACATATTTATTTTAAAAATATATGGATTAATCACAGCTCTCTATTTTCAGATGTGTCTTTGCCGATATTTGTACAGAATGTATTTTCACTGATATATCATCATAATAAAAAGGTGGATACATTCACATCCTACTTTGATAAGTACCAAGCTAATTCTCATTAATATTAAATCTGTTTCATACAGTTCTTCTCCAAAATGGGCTCTAAAGTAGACTATTACCTCCTACGTTTTATCCTGGAGGTACAAAAGAACTGTAGTGTGAATGAGAATCAAGCTCTCTGTGTCCATTATCTTTAGAGAACACTAGCCATCTGACTGGCTTATGCAATTTCTTTATTGTTATTTTCACACCTGTTCTCATTCTTCCCAAGCATTATACAGAAAATGCAGGCTTGGAGCAAAAAAACAAAAGTCAGTATCAATACTGTCCTTTTACGATCATCTTTTGTGAAGCTCTTGCCTCTTGTGTGTGGTGTGAACTTTGTTAATAGAGTATTTGCTTGCATACAAAACTCAGAAGCTAATATGGTTATTGTGCACTGTTGTCTTTCCTATGAGATTCTATTGTCATTTCCCAGTATATTTTGCACTGGAATACACATTTTAATTGCCTGTCTTCTTTTAGAGTACTTCATTCAATAATAAAAGTAACCGTGTGTTTGAGCCTTTTAAAAACTACTTGATTTTTAATGTGGTCATTACATTTAAAAGACCTGCTCTGTTCTAAGGCTAACACAGTAAATGGCAGCTCCTCTGAGCACCTTTATCATGTATAATGATCTGTGTATCAAATCAATAGAGGAATTCTTTGCTCACTAATTAGTCACACGATTTTCATAATTTAAGGCGTTTTGCATTTACGTTAAAAATTTTCCACATATTGCTGACAGCTTAAAAGAAAATCACCTTCAGAAGAAATGAAAGGCAAAAAGTTCCACCCCAAAGGGGATATTTCTGAAGAAGCCATAAACAAATGGAAAGCTTTTCTTCTTCCCACACCCACACCTCCCCCTGAAATGGAAACGTTTTCATGACCCCTCAAACAACTGCTGTCAGACTCCTAACACACAGATGTGCTTTGAAGGCTATAGTATAAAAATAGCGATTTTAGAAAACTGCATTAACTAGATTTCAAAGTTTTGGAGTAAATAATCTCTGTTTAGAAAAACAAACAGGAATGGGAGATGCTAAGATTTGTTTCTGGTTTTAACTTACTTCTTACACTGGCAACAATTGTCATCTTTGGGGAATTTGACCCCAGGTACAGTGGGGATGCAGAATCCCTTGATGGGATGAAGTATATGAGCTTGTATCAAGCAGCTATATTTGTTTCTTAATGCTTTTCTAACCAGTATTGTGTTATGACATGCAGTACTGATTTTACTTAATATGACTTCAATAACTTCTGAAATAACATATTCAGATTGTTTTCTAGTGTCATCTCATCCTAGAGGACTACAATCAGCCTGAATTCCTCTAAGGGGGGCTTATCTTTTGGCAATTGTGGCAGAGGCACTTAGTCTTCAGGTTGCTTCTATCCGGACAGCTGTAAAATTGCTGAGCCTGTAAAAGTATGTTGGGGTGATTTTAAATATAATTATGACTGCCAAGAAACAGCTAAATTAGCTGGGTCAAGGACTAACAGCCACAGAGACCAGAGATGTTGCATGATAAAATACCCTGAGAAATGTTTATTTGCATATGTTTGCAAATGTAAATAGGCCCCTGTAACTAGTTACAGTGACGGGCAAGGCTTTCAACAGAGGAAAATCCCCATCAGCTGCTGTTCTTTCACAGGAATCAAACCCTGAATAACCTGAGCAGATGGTAAGAGGATAAAGGTGTAAAGTTAACTAAATGGTAACTAAGGCCATTGAGCTGTGGTTTAACCACTCCTGCCTCTGATCAGTAAGGCTTTGTCCAAACAGCTTCTTGTTCAGACAAAAATGTGTCAACTGCAAGCTTGTTCAAGACATTTGTAACTTCCTGCGGAGGCAGAGCAGGTTAGATCTCAAACTGAGAAACTTCCGTTCTCTCGAGCTATTCTGAGAAATAGGAAAGAGGAAATTTTGTAACACGACAAAAAAAAAATGAGCGTTTCCTACAAGAGCAACCCTGTTTCGGCTCTCAGTGGTTTCATTAATCACACTGATCATGGACTAAACTTTGTACCAGCATAAACAGTTCTCCAACCAGCTTTAGTGCTGAGTAATCTGAATAAAAGGTAATTCCGGGGACTGTTGGAGAAAGTCTGGTGGAGATCTGAGCTACTTCTGAGGATTCTTTAAAATGTTCATGAGACAGGGAAGAGAAGCAAGCAGCAGAGGTTCTGCTCCTTTCTGCCTCATGCTCAGTGGTGTCATGCCCCATTTCATTTTACTAGCCTTCCTCCATGACTAAGGACTGTAAGGTTTGTAAGTAAGTCTCTTATTTGGAGATAACTGAGAGCCCACTGCTCCCTGCAGCTACAGAGCATGCAAGAAGACGCAAGCGCAGCCTGCACTTGCAGAGGGGAAGCTCACCTTCCACAGGTGGGGTTTTCCCCAGCCACAGGGGCCGTGGTGCTGGTGCAGCAGGCTTCCTCCCAGGGCTGCGATGCTGGCTGATGGCATGCGCACTGCCCACAGCACAGAGCTGGTAGCACAGAAAGATAGAGGCGACCCACAGAAAAATTCAGGGGGTGGCAGGCACCCTCATCCGCAGGGAAGAGCCACCTCTGAAGGTTAACGCCACTTTCAGCAGTGTTGCCTCGTGCTCAGCCCCATTTGACTGCTGCCCACAGCTGGCATCACATTAGAGGAGGGCTGCTTTACCATCAAGAAGGGTAGCGCAGAGCCAGACTGCAGCCCTGCAATCCATTTGACGGGCCTGCAGATCCCAGGAGTCAGCATCCTGCTCTCCACGGTTTACAATCAAGATTTTTATTTTTTTTCAGATTTCAAATTGGTTTGATGAGAAGCTCAACATGAGCAGCAGCGTGCACTTGCAGCCCAGGAAGCCAACTGTGTGCTCGGCTGCATCAAAAGGAGCGTGATCAGAGGGTCAAGCGAGGGGATTCTCCCTCTCTACTCCACTCTCATGAGACCCCACCCACAGTACTGCATTCAGCTCTGGTTTGCCTTACCTAAGGAGCCCATCAGTTTGTAGCTCCTTAGCTGTCTCCAAAGTCCTTAGGGCTGGCCAGAGGGCTGGCACTAGTTAGCATCCTCACCACAGACTGAAAACCAGCCAGTGATTCTGTCAAGCCCTGTATTTTACTTGGCCCTGGAAAAAAGTCTTGCCTGTTCACTGTATGATCATCAAAAGTGGTCCTCCTGTCTAGGAAAGACCAAGAAATGCCATGACAAACACACAGCAAAAGGGACTGGGGGGGATATAACACACTCAGGGAAACAGAGCTATTAAAACTACAGAGTCGCTTCATGTATGCATAATAAACAGCAGTCATTGCCATGAATCTGAATTCCTTAGGAAATCTGTATTAGAATCATAGAATCATAGAATAGTTAGGGTTGGAAAGGACCTTAAGATCATCTAGTTCCAAACCCCCTGCCATGGGCAGGGACACCTACCACTAAACCATATCACCCAAGGCTCTGTCCAACCCGGCCTTGAACACCGCCAGCGACGGAGCATTCACAACTTCCCTGGGAAACCATTCCAGGGCCTCACCACCCTTACAGTAAAGAATTTCTTCCTCATATCCAATCTAAACTTCCCCTGTTGAAGTTTGAACCCATTACCCCTTGTCCTATCACTACAGTCCCTCATGAAGAGTCCCTCCCCAGCATCCCTATAGGCCCCCTTCAGATACTGGAAGGGGTCTGATTCATTGACCCATTCATGGGTCAATTCAGATACTGCTCCGAGGTCTCCACGCAGCCTTCTCTTCTCCAGGCTGAACAGCCCCAACTTTCTCAGCCTCTCTTCATACGGGAGGTGCTCCAGTCCCCTGATCACCCTCGTGGCTCTCCTCTGGACTTGTCCCAACAGTTCCATGTCCTTTTTATGTTGAGGACACCAGAACTGCACACAATACTCCAAGTGAGGTCTCAGGAGAGCAGAGGAGAGGGGCAGGATCACCTCCCTCAACCTGCTGGTCACGGTCCTTTTGATGCAGCATTCTCTAGAAGGAGTTAAAAAGCGGGAGGTCCACGGTAGGTGAGGGGGATCTGAGATGATCATTTTATTTTTCTATGGCTAGGCAGAATTTGGTCTGACATGCCGAGCAGTCTCTGCTGGGCATGAGATCTGTCTGCTGACAGCAAGAGCTCAGAAAATCTGCCTGTGCCAGGATGTCCTGCACAAAGGAGGGACAAGAGGGCTGGAGGGCAAGTGGTGTTCCTTAACAGTTCACATACCTTGGCTGCTTAATTTAAACCTGGCAGTGTCCCACAATGCATGTACCCCCTGGGCAGAACCCACACGTCCTCACCTCCTAAGGCCCATTCCCCATATCAACTAACTACATAATGCCCACCCTACTCAGTGCTGCTCTGAAGTGGGGCTGTGACAAACCCTTGGTTTACTCAAATAATCCACATTCAGGGATCTCAGGTTTTTAAGTTTGATTCTCCATGGCTCCCCTCTGGTCACAGTGAGTGAGGATTAGATGACCCCTTCCTACTGTTCCATTACTTTCTCATTATTAGAAGCTGTGCAACCAAGGCTTTCCAGAATACCTGTCCTCCTTCTGCAGCCATGGTTTCTGAAGTTATTCCATATGTGAATAAAACTTTGTGTGCCATATAGACATATTGTGCAACTCAGCATTAGGACACAAGAGACAGGTCAAGAGTATGCAGAGCCATAGGGTAGTTTTGACAGACTGCGGGCAAGCTCGTTGACACTGTTTGACTACCAGTCATGTCCATAAGGCTGAGGGAGGATATGGGAGGACTTCCACCTGAATCATTCCCAAGCCTTAGCTTTCCCGCAGAAGCAGCCAAACTGTGTGAATCATTGCTACTCTGAGCGCAAACTAACATACAAGCATTAAGAGTTACTTAGCGACTTGGGACTGAATTTGAATACAGTAGTATATACTCTGCTGTCATAACAAACAGCCTCTGCTGCTTCTGCTCTCTCAATTTTTGAAGTACTCTCCTCTGGATGCTCCTGACCTGCTTTGCTTGGATGCTCAGTACTCTGCGCAGGTCCCACTGACTGTGCATGGAACTGGTTAGCTCAGCCAGAGCTGAAAATCAGGCCACAGCTTTTTGCCACTTTTGTGTGAAAAGAACCAACGTACTTGTAAGTTGTGCCTGTGTTGCACATTATATCACAAATCTCTCTAAAATGCTTACCATCATATTTGAGAGCAGTCCTGCTGGCTATCAGAAAAGCATCCTCCAGTGAAAGCACTTCTTAAAATGCTATCAGCAATAACCTTACACTTTTACAGAGTGCAAATGTAAAAGAAATAAAAGAGAAGAGAAAGCCACTCATGTGGGGAAAATGCGCTTTAGAGAAAAATGAATACAGCAAAACTGAGGAACTTACATGCTTTCAAAGAAATCTCTCTGTTTATTACCTAACCCCTTTGCCTGCTAAGTTTGCTCTCATCTGTAACATTAGAGGTGAATGATCAGCATCATTCTTTACACCAGCATATCAGAATAAAATGTAACTTACTGGAAGAACAGTTATTTGTCTTTAAATACCTTTGTGGTAAAAATACACAGCAAATGCTTATTTTACTTCCTCGCCTATCTGTCTAGCTACAGGGCTATTTAAAGATAGCAGTGAAGTATCAGAAGGAGCTAAAAGATTATTAGCGTAACTGATAGCTCTGCACCACTCAACTAATGCTATGAACATGCCTACAGGACATCTACCTATCTTTTTAGTTCTGCTTTATTTTTAGACAATGTATTAGCAATCTTTGCTCATTCTAACTTTGTTAAGCAAAATGTGCTTTATAACCCAGAAAAGACTTCCATCTGGGGCATCGGGTGGGTTGCTTTTTGGATTTAGCTTTCAGAGCAAAGGGAAAGCCATGGTTAGTCAAAGTGGTTGAGTGACCAGTGACTTTGTCAGCTATGGTTTCCATTCAGTAGAGAAAAAAATATGGGAAAACTGACCGGTTTGGGCTGAATTTGTAGACACGTGAAAGTTAGGGGATCAAAAATATTGTATGTTGTGAAAAGCATGAAGACTATGGCTGTATAGGACTGGTGCTAGAGCTGGTTAGTGATGTCTATGAAAAGAAAGACGATGGCTGAGTCTCTAGCAGAACAGAACATGTAGGACAGAAGCTGCATATAGCCTGACTTACACTTTTAACATAGCAATGAATGTGTATTTTCTGTAACACTGTCTTTTTCCTGTGAGACTGACCAACCACCTACAATTCCTACATAAACTCAGTCTCTGCAGCACCATAATTTAATGTGTTTCTCTGGAGAAAGACCTACATCTTGTATAAGTGGCAGAGAATTTACACATTATTTGCCAAAAATAAACAAATTCATGTGAGGCATGATTCGACAATATAACATCCTAGGTAACAGGATTAGCTACACACTGTACAGTACTTCACAGTTTCCAAATGGAGTACAGAGGATCACTTAATTAAAACCTATTCAACTGAAAATCCTATTTATCTGAAACAAATGTTTGCCCTATATATAATATTAACAAAGTATTCACATGAGCAACTAGCAATAAACAACAGAAAGATGCACAATGAATGTCAATTAACACTATTTGCTTTCAAATAAACTTGCAGTTTATGTACACAGCTTTAGTACTGTCCTGTGTATCCATTATAAAGGTCAATTAACCTCAATTGCAGCTAGTCAGCTTGTTCTAAAACAAAATCAGCATAAGATCCCTTTTATTTTAAATCAGCATCTCAGCAATTCAGTTGCCTGGCACCGAAGAACTTCTAAATTACTGAAAGTCTTTGCTAAAAGTTTTAGGTTAGGAAATGACAAAAAAAAGGGGGGGGGGGGAAGAGAGACAGGGAGATGGGCTGAAATTGGTGAGGTGCCACAGGGTGGCTGCATAGGCTTTTAAAAATATCATTATTCAGCATAGAATCATGGATTCGGAACAGCAAAGAGCTTTGGTATGCATGTACCTCAAAGGATGAAAATCTTCCTGAGTAAAGCTTTCAATGCACACCCTAATCCAAGACTATACTAACAAATCTCTTGAAATGGAAATCCTTGCTGAAAATGGGCTGTGTGCTTTAAACAGTATCAAAGATTTCTTCTTCTTTCTTTTTTTTCTCCCTCTCCCCTTTGGCTGCAGAATGCCAGCATCTATAGCCAAAGTCAATCAGGTGCTCTCTCATTCTGCTTAATCAGGAAGAAGTGGTACCACGTGAGCACTGGGAGCTCTCATCTGGAGTTGCACAAGCATCACTAACTCAAAGGACTGTTGCAGAAAGCAAAGGCAAGTTAGAGTGGTTAGAAGTCTGACATATCGGTCCGTGAAAAGGCATATGTGCAATATTTTACATGAGAATATTTGTAATCATATTTGGGAAAACACAGGTGAATCATTGGACTTAGAGAATTTTCTTCTCAGATGTTAATAATTACATTTCTAATTGAAAATAAAACAAAAAAAAACCACAGGCCAAAACCCAATATGGATTATTGATCACTCGGTGGGCCGTCATCCAGCAGCCATTTGTCGTGGTTTAAGCCCAGCTGCAACTCACGCAGCTCTCTCGCTCACTCCCCTCTCTTTCTTCCCCCCACCCTGGTCCCGGGGGGATGGGGAGGAGAATCAGAAGAATGTAATTCCCACAGGTTGAGATAAGAACAGTCCAGTAACTGAGGTATAACACAAACCACTGCTGCTGCCACCAATAATAATAATGATAAGGGCAACAACAAGGGAAGAGAATACAATCACTCACCACCCACCAACCGATACCCAGCCCAACTCAGCTGTGACCCAACCCTTCCAGGTCCCTGCCCCTAGTTTTTCATCCTGGACATGACATGCTGTGGTACAGAATACCTCTTTGGTCAGTTTGGGTCAGGTGTCCTGTCTCTGCTTCCTCCCAGCTTCCCGTCCTCCCTGGCAGAGCATGAGGCTCAGAAAGTCCTTGGTCAGAGTAAACATTACTGAGCAGCCATTGAAAATATCGGTGTTATCAGTGCTGTTCCCAGGCCAAAACTCAAAAACACAGCACTGCACCAGCTCCTAAGAAGGAGAAAAAATGACTGCTACTGCTGAACCCAGGACACCATTCCAGTTGCTGACCACACCAGTCATTGAGACAGGGTTAAATCCAACCTGTCAGTGTTTTGAGAGGCTGTTTAACTCACTTCTTAAAAAGTAACAGGAAAGCCAGTGGCTGACATAACGAATCACAATTCTGCCCCTACCAGATGCTTATACAGTCTTCTTGAAGCTAGATATGGTTACAAAATTACTACAGTGGTGTCTTCACTCCCTAGAAAATACACAGTACTGTACAAAGACCTAGGGGGGGGGGAAATTGCTTTCTCTGAGTGTACTAACAAACCTTCATTCACCAGAGGTTAACAGAGGCTTTGTGCTTTCTATGTCCTTTAGGTCTCTTTGCTGAAGGCAGACAATGTTCAGTGCTACAACGCAATCATCTTCCCAATACTACTGCTACTGAGACTTATGGAATATTAAAAAAGATGCGAAAACTTGAGAACATAATTATACTGGACACACAGAACTGTAGGAAAATGTTTCATTTTCTGAGTAAAATTCACCCATGTCCTTCAGGCCTGTGAAATACTTGTCTAACTGCAATACAGCCTCTAACTACAGAGTCTCTTAACTACGTTAGAGTCTCCTGGCTCACTGCTTCATCCTATTTCAGTGCTTAAGCCTTCCTAAAGGTGATCTTTACTTTCCACTTCATTGCTATTGCAAACATCAAACTCCATTACGCTGTTTAACCTAGTAGGATTACATCAGTAAAAAGAGCAACTAGTATTCATAAGAAAGGAAGAGTCACATCCCTGGCTCATGGGTATGTGTTTTTGAAATTCAGCTGCAAACACGAACACGGCTCATGAAAAAATTTCTTTTTATTTTTCGCATTGCTAAAGGAAGCTCTCCTAAAAACAACACAGTGTCAGAATCTTAGCGTTAAGGTTTCAGCATGAGATAGAGTGAAAAGAGATGCTTGGCTTGGCTAGCTAAAGATGGGTGGCTGGTCTGTATGGACGAGGCTGGAAATCTGCTAATCCTTAACTTTCATATAGAAAGAAAAAAATGTGCTGCTATTGATCCAGGATATGCTAAGATGCTGCAGCTCCTTCAACTGGAAAGCAATATTTACCATGATTTCTTGCTAGCTGAAAGACTTAGCGGTGAAACAATTCTGTACCTCCATAAGAACTATTTGCTAAAGGAAAGCATGCTCATAAATCATGGGGTTTGGTCTGGTAACATTATAAGAAATAGACCATCTGAGTCAGCCAGCTTGAAGTAAGGTAATACCTCCTAAAAGGCATCCTGAACATCATCAGGGTCTTGTGAAACAACATTTTGATTAGCTAAGTGAAAATGAATCACAAGTGTTGGCATACAGCTATGCTATCATTTTATTCAAAGAATGATCAATCGGTAGCAGAGTGATGAAACATTAAACAGAAAGATCAATTCAAGACATTATATTCTTACAAGACTCCTAGCTCCTCTACTCAAGACCTGATAGTCTCCACAAGACTTATCAGACATGGATGATAATTACAAAGATATGGTAATTGAGGGCTTTAAATCATACATGCAAGCTAGATCTGCTGTCACAGCAAGAACTTCTTCACTGAGAACTGGCAGAGAAGGATTTTCTTCCCCCTTGACTGGCACAGCAGGATCCTCATCCAGCCACTGGCACAGTAACAGGTTCCACTTTAAATCTATCCTATCTACACCCTCTTGAAGTAATTCAGTTAATTGTGTGCATCAGTCTTTGGAGAAATCTTTCATATTGCTAGTTATGTCCTTGGATGAGTATGGTAGCAATCAAGCACTGCAGTGGCACACTCCTGCCTGCTAGATCTGGAATGTCTGCTACAGAGCCAACAGCCCACTTAAACACCAAGGAACCAAGAAGCCCACAAGACTATCTAAGCATTTAAATGCTATAAATTACTCAAGAAGGGATGTGCTGTTAGCATAAATGTTCACCATGGCACAAAGTACTATATAGGGGGAAAGCTAGCCAGAGCATGACTTGACAATTTAAAGAATTTTATACTTATGTTAGTTTATTAAAATTCTTTTTTAGTTTTAGGGGAAAAAACATAAAAAAGAAAAAGAAATAAAAGACCAAAAAAATTGAAGAAAATTGAAGAAAAACCAAAAGAATTGCAATGAAGGCCAGACAAAACATTCACCAGACAGCTAAGACACAGTTTCTACAGACTGTGCCAATATTGACTTCCACATAAAGTCCTATTTTTTTACAGAAAAGGTTAACCTTCCACAATTTACTTACTCATGAATTATAAGGTGAACAGAGACACTGATGCAAACGATCCAGTGTATTAAAAAATGCATTGATCCAGGAAATATTCAAAGTTCTGCTATAAATTATCTTTTAAGGTCTGGGATAGTAGATGTAGCGGCTGTGCCAGGCCCTATTAACTGGAATAGCTGGATTTAGAAGGAATTTGCTTTTACAGTTGGTCTCTGAAAGATATAGAGGCTTCCTGTCCCACTCATCCATTAATGATTGTTTAAAAAAGAGGTTATAGATAGCATATCACATTGTAAGGAGCTGAGTAGCAAAGTAGATACGGGCAACAGGAAGCATATATTTCAAAGGAGCAAGGTATAGTAACATCTGTTTGATCCATTCCAATCCTCTCCTAGAAAAGTTATCACTATCATTTATAAAGCTGGGGGAGAAAGAGGTTAAGTTATCTTGCTTAGCTTTTGATATGAACTGAAAGTGTTAAGTTGTGGTGCACTCCTTCGCCTATTGCCCTCAGACTGCAACTAGAGAAGTAACCAAAGAAAAGCAGGAAAGAACTGAGTTTATACACTGCTGATCTGAATAATAAAGTTTTTCTGCTTCTCTGCCCTAGGACACCAGAGAGATGAGTTCACACACTCCTCTCTTATATTTTTAACGACTATTCCACTGAGACAGAGAATGTGTGGTAATGACAGCAGTTTGAAAGAACAGGAGTCTACGAAGAAATTCCCCCAAACTTCCCACAGGCTGGAAGGCCCTAAGGTGTTAGGTCCTAACTTAAGGCTCGATTGCATGAAATAGCCCATGTGGGGTAGTAATACTGCACCAGGTCTCTCTGCAGACAAATTTATTCTGCTCTAATGCAGCAATTCTTTCCTCTTTATAAAGAAACTAGGGTTGCGGGGTAAGGATTTGTACTGGAGGTCAGTTCCCACGCATGTATTTCCTGGAGGAGGCAAATCTTCGCAAGACTAAACTGCGAAACTCCACAATCAGAGAGTTTAGAGATGGGATGAGTCCCTCTCCCTGTAGAATTGTCCCTTAGTACCTTACAACTTGCCAGTCTTTGCTGAGATGAATGGAAAGGTTTTGATACACAGTGGGACAGTCTTTAAAATGAATTGTATTTTTCCCTTAAATATGAGTATTGTGCCAAGTTGGTGAGAAGTGAAAGGGGCAAAAAACAGAAAGGCAGAAAACAAATCTTTCCTTGGGTACAAGGTATGATATGGAGATATTTCCTATGTAGGCTGTGCTAAAAACACTTTGGAGGGACCACTCTGGTCTATCTTACCTGCTGTGATTGAGGCAGAACAGGGTTAGTGCTGGGACAGCAAGAGAAATTCCCCAGGAAAGGAATTTCCTCCAGCAGGCATATTGTCCACAGCTAACAAGAAATGCCAAAGAGATGCCAGATTTCAGAAAGGGTTTAGGGAGAACTTGCTTCAGTGTCCATTCCTTCAGTGAGCTTATGTGAATCCAGTGTTCCATACCTTTGCAAAGCCAAGAGACAGCAGACTACATAGTCACCTGGGTTTGGGTTTCACAGTTCTTTGCTCAGTATGTGAAGCTTTTGTGATGACATGCAAGTTCATCGGTCAAGCATGGAGCAACCAGACACCATGCCCTCACATGTTCAGGCACTCTTTACAAGCCACAGTATTTAAATACTGCACAAAGAGAAATGCCCAGCTAAAGCTGGTTTCTCCTTCTCCTGCCAGAAGGCAAATTAGCAGTAGTGAATTTTACAACTACACTTTCTTAGTTGCTGTAAAGTCAGTCGGTAACTTATATGGTCACTTTCTCAGCAAGAAAAGTGCTGGTGCAGTATCTGCCATACAGGCTCTAGCTATCTGGCATTTAACCATTCTTTTTAATTTAACCAAGAAAAATAACTCCTCTCGTGTCTAGTCTCTTCAAGAGGTGACTTACTTCCTGTGTAATTTTACTTTGTGCAGCATGAAAAACAACCATGCTGTTCATCTCTTCCTGTCTACCTCATTTAGCTCTAAGGTATTGAGCTTGGTACTGTTGCACATTATGCCAGAGCTATTAAGCAGCATACTGGTGCACCGATCTGGAAAAACGTAGCAATCGATGCTGGCTGCATTCAGCACAAGCCTCTTAAATCGTGGGCACATTCTCTGCATCGCTTAAGAGGTGCAGAGGTAAAAGAGAGAAGCTGTGCTACCTGCATGCATGATTGATTGCCGGCACTGAAACGCTCCCTCAGAGAACGCTGCTGCTTCTCTGCCTCCCTTGCTCCAAGGGGCATGTCAGCAGGGGTGGCAAAGATGAGAAAAAGAAAGAAGGGCACAGCGGATGCACCCAGGTTATATCACTGCCCATCCGTATTCATTGTGCCTAAGGCCTTGGAGATGCCACTAGATGCTACATGTCACAGCAGCTCCCTGGCTGCTCCAACCTGGCTGTGGGCTGGCAGCCAGTCAAGGAGTTAAGAAGCCATAACCATTTCCTCACTCAGCTTTAAAAAACGCAGGACTCAGCAAAGCTGAAGCTCTAGCCCAGCGCCTTTGCTGATCACGGAGCCTGGGATGTGGGTGTATTTTTACCACTTGCATTCCCCCCTCAAAGTATGAGACTGGAACATTTATGCAGAATTCATTTGCTGAGTTTTTAATTCTTTGTAGGCAAAACAGTGTGTCAGCAGGTATTGTCTTGCTCTCTGAAAGAAGTAATCATCTTCAGCAGTGCTTCCAGTCGGAGTGTCTCCAGGGCCGAGTCCAAGCTCTGCAAAGTCAAAGCGGGTGTTCGAAAGAGAGGGCTCTGGATTCAGCTCCAAAGCTTGTCAAGACATTTTAAGTACGTGAGATGGCACTCCTTGGGAAGTACTGCTGTCCCTGTATTACGGGCATCAATTGTAATATAAAGAGACCTAAGGTTTGCAAAGGCTCCTAAGCAAACCAGTGTTTCTCTGTGCTCTCCCTGGGTCATGCACCTCTGAGGATATCAGCACCTCACCTTCCACTGGTGTAAGCTGGCACAAAATTTGGAAAACAGCCTCTTAGCTGCCGCCTGAAAGGCACCTTCAAAACAGTGCCTGCCTGCCATGGGCATCAAGACACCAGCTGTGAGGTTCCCATGCCGCCAGACAGCCCTTGCAAAGGGGCATCCCCCCTCAAATCTTTCATACCAAGTGCCCAAGTATCAGGAAGGATGCTCAAGCAAACTGTTCATGGTGTGGGCACAAAACCACAATAAAACCCCTTGCATCAATAACTGTTTCTGAACTAAGATAAATACATCTCTGACTTGCTGGGCGTGACCGAAAAATTAATGTGCTCTTCCACCTCTGACCTTGGTACTTCTGTCTCCAGCGTACAGGTGGCAGCCATACCCTCCTCCCCAGACCCTTCTCTCCCCAGCCATGCAAGGCTTCCTGGGCAGGTGTCTCTAGAGCTGCAGTGGGCAGGGAGAACCCAATGGCCAAGTTGCAAGACTTGACTCCTGGCAGCCCAAAAGGGCAAGGGTGAATCCTCTGCTGCAAATGATGGGATGCATCTCACCCAGACGTGGTCCCTCAGTCAGTGCTGTCCACTCACCACTCTATGATATGATCTTGATGCAGCCATCCTGGGCTCAGCACTTGGATTAAACAAAGAAATAACATCAAACTGCACAATGTAGTGAGACAATGGTGAAATTTCCAGCCTCACGCCTGTGTGAGAAAGACAAGCTGAATCCACTTCCCCAAACAAAGCCTCCCAGGGGCTTGGGGCTCTCACAGCCCCAGTTACGGCAGCACTGGTCTCCATTAATGGCACACAGGGAAAATGCCCTGGCTGTGTTAGGGCCACTGTGACTAGCACATGTAGGGCACAGGCAAGGGGAAGGCATAGGAGGTCACAGCCCCTGGGCAGCCATGGGGAAGGGAAGCATGAGGCCATAGCATGGTGGCTTGTGGTGAGGAGCACCTGTGGGGTGGGATGAGGGCATCAGAGCCTCCTGGACCTCCCCGAGACCTGACAGCTCAGTTGGCAGGTCCTCCTCCATGTTGTAAGCAGACAGGGAGGGGAGTGCCTCCCATTTGGAAAGCGAGATAATTAAGACATCAGGATTTGGTTTATTTATCTTTGTCCTGAAAACTGATACATTAGAAAGCTCCTGTTTTCTGTGGTGTTATAAAGGACAACAAATGGATGGAGAGGACAGAGGACCGAGCTCTGGCAGACAAGGCGAGAGTCAAGCTGAGGAATACCTCATGTTAAACAAGCAAGATATTTATTCTGCTCTACTTAGCATCGGCTAGGCCTCATTCAGAGAATGGCATTCATATGGGGGCACTGCATTTTAAAACAGACAGATAAATTGGAGAGGGTTCAAATGAGAGCAACAAAAATGATTAAAGAGTTAGTAAATAAGACCTCTGAGAAAAGGTTATGAGAGCAGGGCCTGCTCGGTCTGGAGGAAAGAGGACTGAGGGGAAGCATTACTGCCTTCAAATATGCAAAGGACTGTTATGAAGAGTATGTAGACCAATTATTCTCATTAGAGAACAAGGACAGAACAAGAAGTGATGGGATTAAGATGCATCAAGGGGGGATTTAGTTTTAATATTAGGCAAATGTTATAACTATTGGAGAAGTTAGGCAACATAACAAGTTTACAGAGAAATTTGTGGAATCACTCTAACCAGTGAAATATGTGCCTAACATCAGAGACTTGTCTATCAGGGTTAGGCTAAGTCCAATGAAACTCAGAATCCTTCTCCAGCACATAGCAATGTTCCTGAGCCCCTAATAGGCAGACGAGGACTTCTAATAAGCAGAAAGCTATCAGTGCACAGGAAAATAAATGGTCTTTGTATACAAACATGCATGTGCTTGTATATGAATACTGCTGAAATTAACAATATACAACAGAAGAAATGCTATCAGTAGTCACAGCCCTTACTGATATCCCATGTTTTGTGCCAAAATTCCATGCCTCCACATCAGTCTTCCTCCAGCACTATGGAAACCATGACTGGGACATCAGTAAAGCTGTACATAGTTTTGGGTCCCAGTTCTGCATGCTTTTACCCATAGTATGATGAGCTCAGCAGGAATTTCACTGAGCTTGACGTACAACCAAAAGAACAAATAACGTGGAAGCTATTAGCTGGTGCCTATGGATGCTACTGCATCATATTAACCCCTTTGCCTAGTCCAGACACAACTGCACAACTAAAACCAGGTCCTTCCTACTCTATGATTACCTTAACTGCTAGCCAGAAATCATCAAAGGCGCAAGCAGGGAACCACAGATGGTAATGAAAGCACTGAGTTACTCCTACTACTACCTGCAGTGTTTGAACACTGCAGAGCATGATAAATGTCACTTTCTTGCTATGAAAACAGAGTGCAAACAGAGAAGCGGCAGTATCTGAAACTCAAACATTTCCTTACATTTAGATTATCAACACCACTTCTGTGAAGTCCTAAATGCCTTGAAAACCAACATAAGCAACAGCTCTCAATATATTTGGTGATTTTTTTCTACAACATGAATTTCACCTTTTGTCATTAAAAGAACATCCAACCCAAGCCTCACACACTTGGTCTGCTCTGAATCTTCGATGGCTATTCTGACAATTCTGAAAATTCTGGACAAATAATACAGTTAATTGCAGGCAGGCAGTTTATGTACCATTTAGCCTCAGCAAGGTTTTATCATGAAGTTATAAATGCATTTGAAGCAGAAAAAATGGTCTGAAGCTATCATAAGCAAAGTGTTAATCCAACTGTGAAACACTGAAAAGGGTGACAATGTAGTCAAGTGCAAGCAAAACTACTTATTTGCTAATATGATGTAGTAATCTGGAAACACTCCTCTCCTTGCTGTAGGTCAGTGCTCTGCAGAGGTTATCATCACTGACCATGCTCTTTGTAACATTTTGTGAGGCTATCGTAAAAGCAAGCAAGAAGCATGTGTTGATAAAGAACTGATTTGAAATGTCAGCTTTATGGCAGAAGGTGCCAGCACAGCTAGCCAGCTTTTCAAGTTTTTTCACAAGTACAAAAAGATTAAAACCTTCCTGGTCAGGAAGCAAACACTGAGGAAAGAAGCCGAAAGTCTGACAGGGCTGTGAACCTCACCGTCATAGCAATAATTTTGCAAATGACTAATAATGAGGAGTCAATAATCCAAAGGATGATCTCTGAAGTGAAAAGCACCAAATTGCTTAGGGGAGAAAATCAATTATCTCCAATGCATTTTTGTGGCTGCACAGCCTACAGTATGCAAATGCACAGAAGTTACCATAGTCACAAGAAACCTGAGTATCAAAGTTATAAAAAATCCAAGGAGTTTTACAAGAATCACTGAAAAAAATAGCCTCCTCATGAATGGATGCACATCGGCTTTATTGACACAGCTACAATGTTATACAAATACTCTTCATCACAAAGTCTGACAGCCATCTAGAGATGTCAGCATCTATGAAAGAGATGCTGCACTGTGGTGAAAGCAGAATGGGGTGGCTGGATCTGGGAGGCAGTACAGAAATCAAATTAGCATCAAATACTGTGGGCAGGTTTTTAACATCTTTTCTCTTGCTAAGCAGTGCCTAACTCCATAACTGGGTCACTGAAATTAATGGAACTACTTGCAAGTAAGACAGTACTCAACGTGCCTTAGAGCATTGACCCACAGTATATATTCAAATGTCACCTTGTATTTTAATGTATCTTAGACTTGAGGGGTTTTTTAAATTATTATTAATTTAGAAATAGATTCCTTATTGGGATCAGGCTCTTTTCTTCACTAGAAGCACAAACGTCTTTAGAGGAGACGTCTGAACATTTGGCCACTTGTTACTAAAAATCCCATTTCCATGCGTGTGTAATCCACATTCCCTGAAGGTTTTGAGAGCAAGAGCTTATTGATGATGAAAAGGGAGAAGTGCAGCCTAAGGGCTGCTTGGGAACTCCAGATGGATGGAGGACTCCAAGGGGAAGGTGCTTTCCTCAAGCATCTGCTGGTGAGCCAGGAAAATGACTGTATGAAACAGACCTCATTTACATTGCTGTTAAGCATTGGGTTTGGGCACTTCGGTTAAAATGCATTTAAATTCTGGATTTAAGGACAATACTATTATCCCTGCTGGGGGATAATTGGCAAAAGGACTGTATTCATTGTGCTTGGAATTAAGAGCTTCCCTAATTACAAGCACTGTCTTTAAGACCACACGAGGGAAACCTGAAAAGGCTGGGAAAGAAATGAGACAAGAAAAGTTTCTTCCAGAGCAGCTTATTTAGGAGCAAGGATTTTTCTCAGCCTCAGTGTGTCACTGGTATTTTCTAAAAATGGGAACAGAATGGTGTCACTTCTTGAGGCGTCGGAAATGAGCTGAAAGTACTTGCACCCAAGCCATGGAGAGAGAATAACCTAGCTGAGGGACGTGGATAAGGACCTCATAGCCTTATCACATGATCTGAGAAGATGGGACAGACACTTTCCTCAGGGTAAAAAACTAAAAAGAGGCAGTGAGGCATCTTTGTGCCCACAGGCGAATTTCCCCAATTCTGGACAACAACGTTTAGACATAACACAGAAGATGGAAAAAGGATTTGTGAATTGCCTCAGTACTTGCAGCTGTGAGGGATGGACTGGGGTTAAGACTTCACTTGGAGGAGGAATTCTCGGCTAATACTATTTCTCTGTTTCTTAAGCTTATTCGGTGACACCCTTTATACCTGCCAATAATGGGCTTTTCAGAGACATTCACTGCCAGTGAGTATGAGGGGCTGAATTACACCTTCAAATATAACTTCATTTAGTGTCCCTTGTTGCTGGGATAGGGCACTAAGCTGGAGTTATTTAAATATTCTTAAAAACAAACAAACGAACAAACCAACTCCTGAAAACATGAATATAGAGACCTAATTATCACCTGTAGTACTTTGCTGAAAGCATGATGATTTGTAAGAAGCTGTAAACTTGTCCAGTCTAAGGTCCACTCAAGTATAAGAGTGTGGCCAGCAGGTCACCAGAGGTTATCTTTCCCCTTTGCTCTGGTGAGTACTGTGTCCAGCTTTGGGCACCCCAGTTCAAGAAAGACAAAGAACTACTGGAGAGAGTCCAGCAGAGAGCTATGAAGATGATCTGGAACTGAAGCATCTCTCTGATGAGGAAAGGCTGAATTAAACTGACACTGCACCAGCATAAGCACGAGCAGTAAACCCCCACTGAGGGCACTCTTCTTTTTTTGTTGGGTATAAAGTACAACTGAGTGTCCCTCCACATAAACATTTATAGCAAAAGCAGTCAGTTGTGGCCAAGACAGCTGGATGAGAACTACTGTGCAAGTAGTGCCTCAGCTGCACTCTTCCTTCTCTTGGAGCAGCACTGAGTTATGCACACTTGCATGCTACAGTATATGATGTGTTCTAATACTGAAGGTATTTATACAGAGATCATTAGTAATAGCAGGATGTAGAGACTACACACCGTACTCTATGCTGCTGGGCATTGCTTTGCTTAGGCTCATTAGTAACAAGAATTATCATACTAGAGAAATATATTGGTCTGCCTAACATAGCAAGTGAAAACAGCTGTCTCAGAAGGAGGCACTGTGAAATATTTACATATATTAGATCTCTGAAGGCACTTACGGCATACACAGGCCTTAGAAAAGTTCTCTCCTAATGCCTATTTTGTACAAGTCACCCAATACTCTGCAACTTGAAAATCATTATCCTTTCCATCAATTTCTATTCCTACTCTTATTGTCAACCCAAAGGTCCAGTCTGAGTCTGGACACAACATTTAGCCTTTCATAAGGCAGATCCCTTCAAGTATTCAGTTCACCAAATCTTGATATGGATTTTTTTTTTAGTAGCATACATATATTTAAAGAGAACATGGGAGCTGGTTGCCTTAGTAACAAGATCTTTCAGCCATTGTGTTTTGTATTTACTCAGTACTAGAAATGTACACTGTATTGAGAAGAAATGTGGTATTTTCATTAGTCTACCCCTGTGTATGTGCCCATCAGCAGCAAATGCATACTGTGTAGTTCGACTTTCTGTTTCTGAGCTATGTGAAACCTCTGAGAAAAGAGCATGCAGAAATGAAACCAGGGCACCTGGTGCAATGTGTTTTTGTTACAAGTATTTTGAGAGAAAAAACTGTTGTGAGAGTTTAAAGCACTGCACTAAAGATATTCCTTGTCTCACAATTATATCTCTAGCAGCAGAAGAGTGTAAAACACATTGCTATTCCATCATTTCATATTCTGATGAAGAAACTGTACCAAAAATAGTTTTGGAAGAGTATATTTTTACAGTGCTAGCTTCCACAACTGTATTAATGTGCAGTACAAACTTAATAAGCACTGTTAAATGCTGGTTTACCTCACCTTCGGTGAGGGGAGGTGAGGGAATATACATTTAAAGGGCTGTTTCAAAGCCTGCTTCAGTCTGGGAGAAGCAATGCATCAATTCCAGCTGCATCAATTAAAATGCAGGAGAAATTAGGCAGAACAGACCTGTTTAATTTTGGGTCCAGCCAGGATGCCAAAAGGTATTTATCTCCTGCAAATATGCCATGGGATTTTTCACCTCCAGCAAGACATCAGAGTTGCCCTCAGATGCTAAGCAAAAATCTAGCACCTCCAGCTGCCCAGGGCCTCTTGGAAGGGGGCATGAAGGGGCTGACTGGGGACAGAGTGCCACCTACCACAGCACCGGGCCCCATCCTTCCCTCCAGGACTGCGCTGAGCCTGGAAGCACTTTGCTCCAAAATCACAGGCAAAACTCTCCTTGGCTTTGATGGACTGCGTTTCAAGCCATAAGGACTGAAACAGACCCTTCCCTCTTGGCTAGTGAGAGACAACAGATCACAGCATGGTGGTGCACAAGCATGTCACTTTGGACCTCATAGTGCCAAACACACAGTGCTGATGCTGGAGAGGACTTAATGGCACAAACTAACCTAGCACCTGTTTGTTGTAATAGTCTGTGCATTACCTCTTGCGTTTCAGGTAACCTGGCTATTGCACTGACATGAAATCCACTCCTAGGGTGCTCCCTCTCATTATAATTTCAGATAGCCTCAAACACTTCTGTATTACATCAATTTAATATCTGACATGGCCTCTGTCACAGTATTATATCATACTCTTACAGGACGATGGACTCCAGTCTAATATGGCTGTTCCTTCTCTAACTACTTCAATTCTCTATTCATTTTGCCATTCAGATGGAACAGAGCCTGATCAAATAGAAAAGCAGAATGTTATAGTCACATAGAATAATTTAAATTTAATAGCAGACAGAACATTTGTTCTATATTTAAAAAAGAGATGGAAAATAGGCATGGAAAGGCACAACAGTGGTGGGTTAGGGTTGAATCACAGTTCAGCTGATTAACTCACTATCCAACAAATGCAGCCTTTTTCTTTCATCACAAGCAGTTTTATCCCCAATCCTGACTTTCTCAATTGTGTTTTGCTGTAAATATTGTTGCATAGATGGTTTTGAAATGAACTTTTTAGTTAACTGCTGAAAGCGAGCCAAGAAGACATTACCAGACAGCATTATCAGCCTGTGCGCTCCCCCCAGAGGGGCAGGAACATGATTCACTATATTTTGTGTGTAGGGCTCTTCCCTTGCTCAGCGAGCTGGAAAAGCTGGTGGTGCCACACAGCATGTGTGCAATGGAGGTTGCAAAGCACCCAGCTGGACGGAAATCAGCAGCAGGAGGAGCAGAGAAGTGGATGGGGTTCCCAGCAGCAATCACTTCCCCCAAGTCATTTAAAGTGTTCGTATTTAAAAAGAAAACTCCCTCTTTTTTTTCTGTCTATTTCTTTTGCCATCCTTCAGTATAGGATAGAGAAAGCTTCACGTTTCTGTAAGCAGAGGAGGAAAAAAGATAGATAAATATGTGTTGTTTAAAAATCGGATGGAGATGGTAAACTGATTTTCCCGACAAGCCCTCCATGAATTATCTCACTTAAGATTATCACAGGCTGCAAACTAAACCACATTTTCTTTAGGACTGCCTTTTACAGGAAGAGCTCGGCTCCTAACTGTTTATCACACATTTTGGCTCAAATCTATCAATCTGTACTGAAAAAATGGAAGAGTTTTCTGAGAACTGGGGAAAGGTTTCAGCTAGTAAAGCTTTTTGTCTAATGAACTTTCCAGAAAAAAAATGAATAGGCTTTGCTTGTCCCAATCAGATTTTGGGGTCATGCAAGTGAACGCTAAAATATACAAAACATTCACACAGAAACAGGCTTATCCATAGCATTCTCATCCACACACAGGAATCAGAATGAAGAAACGGAATTACTAGCCCTCAGTGACTGCAGATAACAGTCAACTCAGTATTATTTTACGGGTGAAAATAACACCTCTATGAAATCAAATTACCAAAGAGGTTTAACTATCTGGTTAAATCACACACACCGTTTGGAACTATCCAGATATGCCATATTTCCCCAGTATTGAGCCAGAATGTGTAATCCAAGCAGCTGCATATTACTGTGCCCATAGACAGCACGATACAAAACTATTGTTTTGCTTTAAATGAATGTAACAACAATAAGGATACAGACACAGATCTTAAATTGGATTATTTACCAATGAAATAGCAAAACCTTTCTTTGCAATTTGTCTTTTATTTTGCTGATATGCATATTGCAGATACTGTAGATGTGTAGCAGCTGCCCAACTATATTCTTTTTGAGCATATTTTTGATACATATCATTATGTATCTGTGTCTATCCTCTAGTTATTCTGTCACACCTGCTTCTGAAATAAAAGTATGGAAGATGGCTACCATGGCACACAGCAGACAGAGAAGGAGAGGTAGCACATTGTATTGTTCCTTGGATCTTTTTCAGCAAAGTGAGGGGAAAGTGTTGATGTTGCATGATATGAACTGAATCTACATCTCCTTGTGAGAGAGGACAGCTACGGTGGGACTAAACAGGTAAGATTAAAACAAAGTAGTAAGTCTGTTGTTCCTGCAGCTGAAGCTGTCAAGATCCTTAGGAAAGGGAACATCTGAAAGAATCGACATCTTTCAGCTCTGCTCACTTCGGGACTGACTGACAGCAAGAAAAGAGCTATTATCTGAGATGGGAAACATTAATATACTTCTGTTACATCTTTCTGAGGTTGCAAAATCCCTCCCTCACGCTGCTGTTTAATGGTAATTAGTGGTACTGTGGGAGCACCTCAGCATGCTGGCAGCCTCAGCCCCTTTTGTGCTATGCGCTAAGAACAGCAAAAGAAAAAAGCAGTCCTGCCCAAATGAGACTGTTTGCACATAGTCACAAATGTTTCTTGGAACCATGACATAAACATACTGTTGCATTTTTATCAGTATTTTGTATTTGGTAAAAATATTCTGAGGCTTAAGGGCTCAGTGCCCACAAATATGCTGGCACACAGATTTCGCATATCTTGTAAAGTCTACTACTGTGTGCATATGCAAGAGCTGATTTATCAAATAGGCAAAAGCATGCACTTGCATATCTGAGCAGCGGGACTGAGCCAAAAGCATGGCAATGAATTATTGGATGCAAGAAGGTATTGATGCAATCCAGCAGACCTATACAATCATTCAAGAAAGAGAAAGGAAACTGGCACAGTACTTTTATTTTATTGTGATTACACAGAAAGACTCATTTCTGCTTCTGTGGATGGATCATATTCTGTAGCAGTCCACACTTCTGGAACGGCTCTAACTTTACACTATCTGCTTCTAACCAACTTCTCTCCAGGCTAAACAGACACTTACTACTCACATGACAGTGCATGGGAAGTGATGCTGAGAAAAGAAGACATGCTGTGGCTAACATCTTTGCTTGTCTTGTAAGAGTAATCTGACTAATGTCGGAATGATTCCATCAATATTGTCAGAAATAGGTTTGAGAGCCCTCCAGGTACGTTGCAAGCACTGGCACAGGCAACAACTGACGCAGAGTGGATGCCAATTAACCAGAGGTCCTGGGAAGGTACAAAGCAATGATAAGGACCTTGACTTAGGCTGATGATACTGAGTTTTCTCCTCTATATTCTCAACATTTCTTTCTCTATTTCAGACAAACTAGAGTATGGAAGAGGCATTGTGGGATATGCTGTCAAGTGCTATTGATTTCACATATCCCACTCAGAAATAAAACCGAGTTTGTGTAACGCTGATGAGCTTGCTCACATCTTGGTTGTATTTGAATTACATATCCATTAAACTGAAGTATGCTAAATATTTATACACTAATGACAACGCTGCTTCCTGCAGGACAGATATGTACGATAAAGATCATCAGGAAATGCCACTGCCACTTTGCCCAAACAGCAATTACAAATGAGGACACTTCTCTCCCATCGGATCTTTGCTGACCCTCCTTAATACAGACTCCTTTCCTTAAAAGAATGGAAGAAGGTTGATGTTTCTGTGAGCTGTCTTCAGTGGTGTTTGAGACATCTTGTTTCAAACTGCATTTGACCTCCACACTTGTTGTCTATTCTTGAGTCGCCAAGTCACTGAATTTCTGTGTTCCTCCTCTTCGCACTCTGTAAAGAATACAGGTTCTTACATGCTATTTCTCCTGTATACTTGGATTAGAAATAATTTGGGCCAGGGAGTAGCTCTTCTATGAAAACTAGGCATAGCAGAGTTGATTCTGGAGTACCCTTAGACTGCTTATACATCATAACTGAAATAGATCTTCTGTGCCAGTGGAAAGATTCACCATAAAAGCCTAAAAGTTCTTAACCAGTGTACAAACCCCCTGAGGGACTGCAGGTGATACCTTCGAAAAGAACAAGTGTAAAACACATATTCTGGTACTTCTGCCTCAGCACCACATACTGCAAAACCTCTTCTTTGCCTGGGAAACTCACTGTTAAAGCAGCTATATTTGAGTGCATTTCTCTTTATCCTTTTTTTGTCATTTATAAGAGATAAAATTGACAAGCCTGACTGACATCTGTATGTTATTTCATAAACACATCAACAATGTGAATGAGAAATGGCCTCCTGGGAGAGCACTGGGACTCTTGCTCATTATCATTATCACTATCATGATTCATGCAGATGATGAGACTCTCAGCCATATCATCCTCCTTCTGCTCTAGGTTGCACTTTGCAGCATCTTGTTGTCACCAAACAGTTGTACAAGCAATCAGTTTACCCGTCACCCCTGGAGTTACTGTAGTATTGTTCTCCCTGCTTCCACACTGGACATCCAAGTGGAGCAGACCATGGATTATGTGCCAGAGGCATCAGCACGGAACCAAGCCACAACATGATTCAGCCCCACTAACACATGGCTGGGGAAAATTCAGCCAACCTCACAGCTGCCATTCAGCTTTTGCCTTGCAACACCTACAAAAAATGGCACTACGGTGAAGCAGGAAGATAAATTCTGTTATCAGACCAGTAAGTGCCAAACCTGTTTTGTCTCTTCTATAGAAAGTCTCTGCTTTTATTTGTTTTTTTCTTTTTTCACACCACAGCAAGACGTACCAGCATGCCGACCAATGGAAATTCAAGCAGAGAAGTGGGAGTAAGACCAGTGAAAATCTCATTTCTCTTCCAGACGGTTCTTCCTGGACAGCTACTGGGTTACATTTACTGTTATCACTGCAACTGTATTCATGAAAGGGGAAATAGTAATTTCACTGTTAACCTCAAAATGATTTCATGAGGGTTCAGTGAAATGCGTATGTTAAGGCAATTAAATAAACCGTGATGAAAAATGAGACACCGTTTTCATGACTTATGCCTTTACAAGGATTTGGATAACGATTGCAAAAGGTTAATATGCTTTATATGAATCTGCAGGTATCTGTCAAGCGCCGAAAGCCGTCAGGGGAAGCAACGCTGCATGACAGAGACATCTGGTGGAAGCTTCTTGTACTTGTCTCTCGCCTCCTGGTTCAGCTCTCCGGGGCTACGAATCTTCGGAGCAGCCCCGAGCTGCTCCCGCTGCCTCTGGGGCTGGGAAATGGGTTTCTGGCTGATGAGGAATTCAGCGCACACCTACTTGGCAACGGCCGGCCAGCCACTCAACGGGAGCCAGAAATCTTTAAGCTATGTGCTGGAATTTAGATGGAAACTTTTGCATCTACATTGAAGGTTATACTCCTCTTCCAGCTGCCTGACATTGAACTGTCTGTCAGAGGAAGACTGGGCTCTGGTGACATCCTTCCCTTGCTCAACCATAGACAACAGGAGAAGATCAGTGTTTTAATTAGGGAAGGGAACTACCAGTGACGTTCTCTGTAATTTAGATTATGGGACTGCGCTAAGAACCTGCTTTTCTCTAAGTTAAAAAAACTGAAAATGAGGTTTCAGATTTCTGCATCTACATAAAACACCTCCCTTCTCATAGAGACATTGACTACATTCTCCCACTAAGAAGTGGATCCAACACCCTCTCCCCCTTCCTCCTTCACAGTGGGAAAACAGTGTGATCACACTGTGTTGCTGGGACCACATTTTGCTCTGGCCATACCCCTACACCCTGTGTTTCAGTTTTGGACACTGGCTTGAAAATGACTGAGACGGTGCAGAAAGCACTCACGGCGTATACCCTAGGAAGGAGGAAGCCTGATTTGTATGATGGCAGAAAAGATGGCTTTGCAAACTCAAATCCCTTTTCTCCAAATGTGGGAATACGGCTGAGGCAAAGCATGCCACAAATGAGAACAAGCTGCATTCGATTACACACATACTGAATGCTTGAACTGTGTTTAGCACATCACAGGTCTACATTTTCAGCGTTATTCCCCAGTGTAGCAGGGTTTTTTCCTGCAGACACCAGTTAACGTCTGATGGGAGACTGTTTTAAAACCAGCCTCTGCTCTTACATTGCAAGAACAACTCTCTCCCTCAAGCTACTTACAGACAAAACCATGTTTACCTCCACCTATCAAAGCACCAGAGGAAAACAACAGCCCCTCAAAGGAAATTAATCCACAAAACCCTTTTGAAACGTTCCAAACAGCTTTCTACCAGAGCGAACAGACGCACTAATAGGGGTAAACAAGCACTTCGACAAGACCCTCAGAGGGAGTTAGCTGCATGACCACTTCCCACTCAAGTCAGTGGCAGGCAACTGTTGAGGACCAGGTGGGTGGTCACTGAGGGCCGGTTGACACTACACAGCCAGCACAGCCCAGGTACCCAACCAGCAGATACCAGAAGCAGTTGCCCTAGTAGCCCATATCACTGCAGCACCTCACTTACCCTCATTCAGCTACATCCTGTGAAGCTTTTTCAAAGGAGTAGCATGGGTCTGAACTTGCACTGCCCACCCTCAGGGGAGGATGCTCAACTACATGCCCTGCCACAGGGAAGTGGCTAAAGCAGGAAAAAAAGACCAGTGTCTGCCTCTAACCATACTGACGGATTCCCCATGAGGCAGTCTGTAGGGGCCACCCATAGTTTTCCCCTCCCAGGAAAATAAGCTTCTCCCTCTATTGACCAATGAATATTTAATTATTCTGCGCAAAATCAAGCCATTTTCTCCAGAAGCTCTGAACATTCCCTTCTGTTCCTGAACAATCCACTCCTAGTTGTAACAGTTCCTCAGATTAAAGAAGGAAATGGAAACAGGTCTCACTCTCCTGGAGGAGAGATGTGCAAGAGTAGGTAAAAGAAGCTGACAGAGGAGACACTCTGGGAATGTTCAAAAAAAAAACAAGAGCAAGCTCACTAGGATCAGTTCTGCTGATTTTGCAGATGCAAAAGAAGTCTGGCATCTCTGTGCAGAGTCCAGGAGTATCCATGAGCAGGTCCTGACAGGTCATAGAGCAGATGTAGGGGGAAAATTAAGCACTTCTGACTTCATCTGAGCATGCGTCCTGAAGATCCAGTGTTGCCTTTAAGGGACTACAGAGTACGGACAATGGACCAGCCTTCAAACTGAGCAAAAGCCAAAAACAGCTACAGGGAGGGTGGTGGCTTTCAAAGAAGCTTCTGGCATGACACACGTTTGCTGCATGGCAAGAAGCCTGCTGAGGCTCCCTCCTTGATTTGACTCCAGGCAGGCAGGCAGGCAGGCAGGCAGCCTGTGTGACTTTGCAGGGAACAGCCAGGCCTCTGGGGAGCCTGATTCAGGTGTGGAGTCCTTGACTGGTACGCTAAACTCATTAAGTAGCTCTGTTATGAAGAAACAGAATGGAAACTATATAGGCATTTGAATTCTGACCTTCAGCAGGTATATTATCAAAAGATCCCAATGTCTTTTAACCTCAAGGACAAAAACCAGAGCCTGGCCTATGCTTTAGAAAAGGAAGAACTCTCTGAAATGAGCTTTTGTATCAGTGTTTTTTCTAAAAAGCATCCCTACATATCTGCATTGCTTAGTGCGATATTTCACATGGTTCCTATATATTAAAGTATCAGGTTGCCATTAAATATCAAGATTATGAGCAAAATCCACTTTAACTGTATGCCCTGTTTACACTAAACCTTTTTTTCATGATTACCATCCACTGACAGTTACATAAAATACAAAGTGCCTGCTCTAGAGTTATACAAGTGAGGAAATACTGTAAACGATCATTACAAGTTTTCCCCAATTAAATGATCACAATAACAATGGTCCCACTTCAAGAAACATGATAAAAGTATCCAAGTCTTATGTATGGAAAAGAAATTAGTTAGAAACATCATTAGAAAACAGTCAGATCAAGAGTAATTAAGAAGATTTAACCTTCTCCTCCCTTACTGGGGAGTTTCTGCCTTCTTCTGCTGAGTATGAAGCACATCACTGTACCTACCATAATCATAAAACGGAGGATGCACACATTTTTATTATTAAAGTGGTGCTGGTTTTGGCCTAAAGAAGAAACTTATAAGAAGCAAGCTCCTGGAAATTACTTTTGGGTTATGTGTCTTTCCATCACTTAAAGAGAAACAAACATGCTAGAGATGGTAACTGCAGTGGAATTTAGCCTAACTTTTCTTCCACTATGCTATTGTTACCAGCTATTCATTTATGCCCATTGGCTATTAAAAAAAAAATATCTTAAACTGCATTAAGGAAACATTAGATTCTCACCATTAATTCCTGCCTGAAACAGAAACGTGATCTGCAAGAGCCTGAAAATCTGCTCCTCCTTATGAGAGCTGAGTTTAGCAGAGGCAGAGCTGACAAGAAGCAACCCACACTGTACTTCCTAATGTGTTTCTTGGGTTAGGTAAGTGTGCTCCTCGAGGAGGAACGCTAGGTATTCAAGGGTCGGGTTTCATCTGTGTTCTCCTTGTCTAAATGTCAGGCGGGCAAGAAGGAACTGTCCCCTCACCACTGACACAAAGAGCCGCCGTGGCTGTCTCGCTGTTGAACCGTTGCATTGAAAGAACACTGAGAAGTTGCAAAACTCATTAGAGCACTCCAGGGAGAGGAGATTAAGTGTTTTTAAAAGGGAAAGTGCAGCCTCAGCGCAGGAGACCCTGCCACTCTCTCTGGAGACAGCATCATAGAGCACATGAAACACAAACCCTCTGCTCCAGCTTAACCCCGTGTTGGACCGAAGCCCCTTCCCCGGTGCCGGGAGGTCTCGGCTTGGCGCCAGGACCGGCGCTGGCAGCAAACCGCAGGTCAGGTCCCTGAGCAGGGCCTTTCCTCGTCCAGGGCCAAGGCCATCCCCCCAGAGCAGTCGGCGCGCCTACAGCCGGCCAGGCCGGCAGCAGCCCCCGCTCTGCTGTGCGGCAGCGGTGGCTCTCCCGTGAGTGCCAGAGCCGGGGCTGTGAGGGCAGCTGCCGGGCTCAGCGGAAGGCTCTCCAACAGTAGGCGGAGTGTTTCAGAGTGGTTTTATCATGATTACTGATAAATAATCAATAATCGCGATAACTACTTTGAACTGCTTAACACCGTCACTGTGCGCTGACTTGGCAGTGCCGCATCGACGGTCCCTCACGCCTCACGCCGGCAGGAGCCTGCTGACCGGGAAAGGGAGCGTCCCCGCCGGGCACCGCTGCGTGCTGCCTGCCGGTGCCCAGGGGACGGGGGCGCTGTGGCGGGCGGAGAGCCGGCGGCCGGTCCTTACCGCCCCGCGCACCGTGCAGGCCCCTCCACCGCCACGGCGGCCATCCGCACTACCGCTCCCCGCGGCCGCCGCGACCCATTGGCTGGTCCTCCGGAAACGGCCGTGCTGCCGTGCCCCTTGGGAGTTGTAGTTTTCCCGTCCCACACAGTGCGGCAGACTGGGGCGGGCGGGCGGTACGCCCGTACTAGCAGTCCCGGCGTGCCCCGCTCCGCCTCGCCGCTCGGAAGGAGCCGTCAGCGGTCGGGGTGCGTGCCGGCGGAGCAGGGTGGCGGCGATGGCCGGGCAGATGGCGGTGCTGGGTGAGCAGGGCCGGGGGCTTGTCCGCGCCTTGCGGCTGAGGGGACGGTGCCGGGGCGTGAGGTGAGGGGCGGTTGCTCCCATCGCCGTTATCACGCGGGGGTTCCCTGCGGCCGGCGCGGAGTGTCGCCCTGTTGGGAGGGCCGAGGCGTTCAGCGCCGTATTGCGAAGAGAGGCCTTGCGAAATTGGGGGCTGAACGTAAACCTGTTCTTTGTCACTGCTCTGTGTGAAGTGCAGCTGTGCCCTGCCCTGCTGAGGAACGGGGCTTGTCCCCTCCGTGAAGCTTCAGTTGTTCAGAGTTCTTCTTGAGATTTCGTTTGTTTATTGCAGTTTTCCTCCCTCTCTTTCTCCCCCCCCCCCCCGCATTATTAGGTTTTCAGGTTTCTTGCTTTGTCAGTTGAATATATGTAAAATAAGATTTTAAAAGCAATCTGTTTCGCACTTAAACTACTTTACCCCTTGATTTCAAGGCATAGAAAAGGTTCAGAGGTGTGGGAAGATACTGTTTGGGTTCTGTGACAGAACCAGGAGGAGTTGCCATGGGTTTGCATCTCCTTGTGTTTAGACTTGTTGAAGCTGGAAGAGATGTTTGGACTGTGAGTTTGTGCAACCTCATTAACTGGATGTCCCTTAGGGGCCACTCATAGGCAGTTCCCCTTCAAATACTAATTAGCCTATTTCTGCAGTATCTTGCGCAGAGAAAAAGAGTTATGGCAGGGTGGTGATATTGTCAGTTTTGCTGTACCTCTTGGGCTTTTTAAAATCGCTGTAGCATTTAATGGCTGAGACATTTGACTCTTCTAACCACTTTTTGTTGAATTAAGAGACCTGAATTTGCTGGTGACCTTTCAGAAAACTAAAAAGTACCTGAGTAGCTGAACAGGCTTAAGGGCATGAAATAAAGCCACGTGAAGTGTAATGCATAATACTGTTATGTGTTAAATAAGTGTTAATATTCACTGTCTTGTAAGTTTGCACCAGTAGCTACTCCAACCCTGTTTTTTAATACTCTGTGTTTCAGGTTCAGCTGTTCTGGCGCTCCTGTTAGCTGGCTACCTAGCACAGCAGTACTTACCAATGCCTGCACCAAAAGTAATCGGGATTGATCTTGGCACAACTTACTGCTCTGTTGGTGTCTTTCTTCCTGGAACTGGGCTGGTGAAGGTTATTGCAGATGAAAATGGGCACAACAGCATTCCAAGTATAGTCTCTTTCACGGACAAAGGTGTATATGTAGGATACGATGGCCTAGAACTGGCTGACTCTAACCCTCAGAACACCGTATACGATGCAAAAAGATTCATTGGGAAAATCTTCAGTTCAGAAGAACTAAAAAGTGAAAGTAGCAGGTATCCCTTCAAGGTGAGTAGCCTTCTCCTTCGTTTCTCTCCAGGCAGTAAGCTATGGGATGCTTGAAACATGTAGTAAGTAACTAGCTTGTCTGACCTTGAGTCACTTGGCTAAATCTTACATGTCTGAAGACCATAAGAGGTATCCATAGAGAGGAGGAGGAAACGGTTGTAGAAGCAGCGTACCTCTGCATGACAGCTGATAGTGATTTTCCAGAGGACCCATTCCTCTACTGTGAAATCTGTTTCTGGGTAACCTTCCAGCCCGTTCTCTTAAAGAATAAATTTCAACTTGAAATTATCACTGTGAGGTTGCTGAAACTTCAGCTCCCCTGACAGTCTAAAATTAAAAAGTCTAAGGATTAAAAAGCATTACTTTTATCTTGGAATTGGGTGTTGAAGTTTTCATAGAGTTGCTAGGTCTTAACTTTGTTTTTTAGTGTGTCTTACCTGGGCACAGAGGGTGTCACTACTTTGGGTATACTTGGATCGCGTAAGTCGCATGTTTTGCATAGTACTCATAGTCAAGAAATAGAGGTGACTCAGGATGTGGAAAAGCACATTTATATTTTTCCAGAATACACAGACTATATGCAAATTAAACATTTGGTGGGAGACCATAAGAATGTGGCTTCTTACATGTGTATTGTGTTGCTTTTTCCTCCCAGATTTTCAACAACAATGGATCAGCTGAATTTTCTTTGACAACTAATGAAACCTTTCACATTACTCCAGAGTATATTAGCTCCCAGCTGCTGCTGAAATTGAAGAGAATGGCAGAAGACTATCTTGGCATGCCTGTTTCAAAGGCAGTCATCTCTGTTCCAGCAGAGTTTGATGAAAGGCAAAGGAATTCTACTGTTAAGGCAGCTAATATTGCAGGTGATGCATCCTTATTCTAGTGTTTTTTCCAGGAAACCGTAAGGTCTATTTCTCCAACAGTGAAGTCTTTGGGGAGGCTATGGACACAGCAGATCAGTGATGGAGGACCTCAGAAGGGATTTTTGGGTTTTGCAGACCATTGACAGTTGCGAGAAACAGTAGAGAAATCCTGGGTACCAACAGGTACAGCAAACTAGTGCAGATATAGGTAGCTAGAAGAAGTAAGTTTTACTTCAGGGAAAATAGTCTTTTTGGCAATCTCCAAATAGAGAGTTGGTGCAGAGCACCCGCTGACAGTAATTTAAACAGAAATAGAACATGTCAGTCTCCTTAGCAAGGTTTCTGTGGAAGAAATGTGTTTGAGCAAATAATGGTTCATGACTTCACCCTGATGCTGAAGTAGTACTGCTTTAGGCTTGAGTAAGGAAAAGCATTTGAGTATTACTGCTTAGAAAACTATTTCCTCTAGATCTGACTTTCCAACAAACTTATGGTGTATGTCATTACGATGTGAGAACTGCACTTTTCTCAAATGTATACCTGACTCTTGCTTAGTATCTTTGCTCTTTGCAGGGCTAAAAATTTTGCGAGTCATCAATGAACCCACAGCTGCAGCTATGGCTTATGGACTCCACAATGCTGATGTGTTTAATGTTCTGGTGGTGGATTTGGGTGGAGGAACTTTGGATGTGTCTCTGTTGAACAAGCTGGGAGGGATGTTCCTCACACGAGCCATGGCAGGTGGGAAAAGTTCTTTACTTCCGCAAGGAGTGGGGGGAAAATAAAAGGTGCACCTAAAGTCACGTTATAGGGGGTTTTGAAACGTACCAGCCTTGTTGCCAAGTGTTCTCTGAACGTGTTCTCGGCTGTCTTTCATGCACAGTTAGGTTTGTGACTGCAGTGCTAACTGCTTGTGTTGCCTTCAGTTTTGATATGAGCTGCTGCTCAGTCCAGTAGGAGTGAACAGCAAGACGTAATTCAGCATTTTCATTTAGACAGAGACCCATGAAGTGAATTCCTGTTTTCAGTCAAAAAAAAAAACAACAAATGTGAAAGCTTTGAGAATATTGCTCAACGTCGATGAAAATCTGCAGGTCATTTTTTTTAGCTCTATTGAATGGAAAGCAATTGTTTTGAAAGGCTTTGGAAACACGGTACAAGAATATTCTTTCAGTGGGAACTGGTTATGTATATTCTCCCACTTTAGGCAGGGTATATATATGTACTGCAGTGGTATGTGTTTTTTCATGTGGGTGCATGAAGATGTTGAATAACTCGAAACTGGTAGAATAATAATCCTGATAATGCCCTACTGTGGAAGTGCTAGGAGAAAAACTCATTCCAGGCAGAGAGGGAAATTACCTGGAAAAACAATTTGCTGTGAGAGATTGCACTTCAGTCACAGGGTTCCAGCTCAAAATTTGTCATTACATGGTTTCTTCTTCAGAAATACCTCTGAGTTCACAGCCATGGCTTTTTCCTGTTAGAGTGTAGCAGAGCAGTTCCAAGGGAAAACCGTTGAGGGGAGTAGATTCTATAGCTGTTGCTAAATAAAAATCTGGAAATTACTACCCATCACATGTTCTTCAGTGGACAATTAATGAAATCTGCTGTCACAGCTCTAAGAGCTCTTGCACCGTGCTTATGGTCCTACTGTCATTGTTCTGGCCCTCAAGCGCCATCTCCCAGTAAGAGAAAAGATGTGTGCTGCTTTCTGAAGCTTTGAGAGTGATGTGTCTGATGCCTGCTGTTCTGATGTTCCAGGTAACAACAAACTTGGAGGACAGGATTTTAATCAGAGGTTGATGCTGTATTTATACAATCATCTCCATCAAAAGTATGGTTCCCTGCCAACAAGAAAAGAAGAAATACATCGCCTCAGACAGGCTGTGGAAGCAGTTAAGTTAAATCTGACTGTTCATGAGACAGCTACACTAAGGGTGTTGTTGACTATGCCAGAAAGGAAGCCTACAAAAGAACTTCCGGATAGTGAGGTAAAACCTAACACTGTGCTGAAAGACAAGCCTTCACAAAGTACAGGAGACCTGAAGAATCCTGGAGATGCTTCAAAAGTAGAGACCAACTTTGTCAAAGTTGTGTTTGAAACAGAAATCTCTAGGAAGCTCTTTGAGACATTAAGTGAGGACCTTTTTGAGAAGATTCTTGTGCCCATTGAGCAAGTGTTGAAGGATGGCCACCTCCAGAAAGCAGAAGTGGATGAAATTGTGTTAGTGGGAGGCTCCACCCGGATTCCTCGGATACGCAAAGTTATTCGGGATTTCTTCGAAAAGGAACCTAACACCTCTGTAGATCCTGACCTAGCAGTTGTAACAGGAGTGGCTATCCAAGCGGGAATCGTTGGTGGGTCCTGGCCTCTTCAAGTCAGCGCTATAGAAATTCCTAATAAGCATTTACAGAAGACTAATTTTAACTGAAATGAAACTCTTGCCTATTGCATCCCACCTCTCCAAAAGGGTACCCTGATGGTGCATATTTACCTGACTGGTGGTGGAGCCTAATCTTAGCTGTATTGTATTAGTTTTTTATCTGTTCCAGTTAGGTGTCCCTGGACACCAAACTGTGTTAAAGCTAGATGTTAGTTTAAAGGTACGACTGATTTCTGAAGTTCTAATGTGTTTTGTCTGTCTGTAGATTGGATATTGATGAAATGAAAATGCCAGTGGTGACACACCTATGTTTAATTGCTAAATTTTCTTAGCAAGTCGCATAGAGGTGTCTGTTTAAAGTATGAAGGGAGTTAATGGTGCTGTAGGTATTCCCAGGTCCAATATATTTACTTTGAAAGAATGTGAAGCAGTGTTAATGCACATAGCACTAGCAGTGTTCAGCTTAAATTTATTTATTAAATTGAGTCATTTGAGCTTTTAAGCACCTTTCTAAAAGGCATGTTGCAGCTTGAATGAAACTCAGGCATTCACTTGATTCTTCTGCTGTTCATAACAGCATAATGGTATCGCTGAGACTGTATGGCAATTTGTCTTATGTTTCAGCCAACCCATATTAAGATCTGTGCTCTTGCTACTGTAGCATTACTCAGTGTGTCTGCAAGGGCTGACTTTAGATCTGGTTTTGATGGTTGTCATACTGGTTCTGCTGTCGTACCGCTGATGTTCTCCACAGACAACAAGGGCATATTGCCAGCTACATATACCTCCCCCTGCCTGATTTGAAAACTGCAGTAATTTTATGTATCTTACAGCCACAGCTGAGTATCTTCCCTTGAATTTGACCCACACAAATGTCATTGTTGCGCATCTACAAGTGCTTGACGTCTTTCCCCTGGAGTACCCCAAGCCGTACGTGTCTTGAGGAGCAGGTGTGGGGCAGAAGGGATGGATTGTCTGATGAAGTCTGTTTCCTGTAGTCCTAGTAAATGACAATTCACCCAACTATTTCATACTTTCTAGCTCTTATCTCTGGTTTACATTGTTCTGTAATCCCACTCTAAACTGAACACAGATCAGAGATTGTAGCTGTTCTTTTGGGAAGGAAGCAAGGTGTGTAACTCGGGATTTGAGGTAGCACTTTTTAGGACTTCATTTTAGGCAAACGGTTTGCTACCAGCTATCTAGCAGATGCATGAGAGGGAAATAAGGATCTGGGGAAAGAAATGGTGACAGTTCCCTTTGGAGGGTTAAATCAGTACTTAAAGGCCAGTTGAATTATTCCATCTATGTAGAACTTTCTGCAGTGAAAGCACATCATTCAGCTTAGAAACCAAGCCAGACTTTATCAGGAAAGCTCCAGTAACAGCTGGTTCTAAACATCTTGTATTCAGCAGAATAATTTTGTTTATATTAAGCTTGCCAAGATAAAGTGTGAGGCTTAGATTTATTGTTTAACTTGTAACTGTATTAAAATAGGCTTGTTCTTCTCCTGGCAGCAGGCCTTATTTATGGCACTGCCATAAATCAAATGTGCCAATTCAGCTGTTTGCATAGGTATTGTCTAAACATGTCTTTGAAGTAATCTAATTAAAAACCTCTTAAATTGAATCACGGTTGCACACAACCATTCCATCAGCATTGTTTCACTTCACAGAGGATCCCCACAATGCTGCTGACATCTGTGTCATTTCCCTGAGTTGAAACCACAGTGATTTTTTTCTTATTTGAGGTTTTTTTTTCCTTTGTACCTCCTGTCTACGTCTGTATGGAACCTCCAGTATCTAAAACTCCTGCATTGAAAGAAGTGCCTCTTCAGTGAAATCCTGGCTGAATGGCAATATACAGTATGGTTCTTGTACGCAGCTGCTACTTGGGGCCTTTGCTTTGCAGATACAAATACGTGTGTTGGATTCAAGACATATTCCAGTGTCTTTGGAGTCACTGTGGCCTTTTGCCCTGCTGCAAATTCATCTCAAAGTCTACTGGAGTTACAGTAGGCCTTCAGTCTTCATTTTTTTGAATGCACTGTGTAAAATGAGCAGAGCTGCGTAAAAAATAGAAGCGCATCACAGTGAAATTGTTAAAAGCTGTCTGCAGTTCTGGGACAGGGAAGGTAGGAGTGGGAGAAACGTTTTAAACTGTTAAACTCTCAGTGCAAATAAATGAAGTGGGGTATTCTTTCGCGTGCTCCTTCAGTCTGGAGGAGTTAAATCCCTCTCAGTGTTAATCTGGGAGTCGGAAGGGAAGGGCGAGTTTGTTTATTTGTTAAAAGAATTATATTCACAAAAGGTTATTTATTCAGATTTCTGTACAGATTTTTTTTTAATAGAGATCTTACTGTACATTGGATATCTCACAATGCATCTTTATTTATTAAATAACTTTCTTGAATCATAGAATAGTTGGGGTTGGAAAGGACCTTAAGGTCATCTAGTTCGAACCCCCCTGCCACGGGCAGGGACACCTCCCAGTAAACTGTGCCACCCAAGGCTCTGTCCAGCCTGGCCTTGAGCACTGCCAGCGATGGAGCATTCACAACTTCCCTGGGAAACCCATTCCAGTGCCTCACCACCCTTACAGGAAAGAACTTCTTCCTTATATCCAATCTAAACTTTCCATGTTGAAGTTTGAACCCGTTACCCCTTCTCCTGTCACTGCAGTCCCTAATGAAGAGTCCCTCCCCAGCATCCCTATAGGCCCCCTTCAGATACTGGAAGGCTGCTATGAGGTCTCCACGCAGCCTTCTCTTCTCCAGGCTGAGCAGCCCCAACTTTCTCATCCTGTCTTCATATGGGAGGTGCTCCAGTCCCCTGATCATCCTCTTGGCCCTCCTCTGGACTTGTTCCAACAGCTCCATGTCCTTTTGATGTTGAGGACACCAGAACTGCACACAATACTCCAAGGGAGGTCTCAGGAGAGCAGAGTAGAGGGGCAGGATCACCTCCCTCAACCTGCTGGTCACGCTCCTTTTGATGCAGCCCAGGATACAGTTGGCTTTCTGGGCTGCGAGCGCACACTGCAGCCGGCTCATGTTCATTTTCTCATTGACCAACACCCCCAAGTCCTTCTCCGCAGGGCTGCTCTGAATCTCTTCCCTGCCCAACCTGGAGCTGTGCCTGGGATTGCTCCCACCCAGCTGTAGGACCTTGCACTTGGCATGGTTAAGCTTCATCAGGTTGGCATCAGCCCACCTCACAAGCGTGTCAAGGTCCCTCTGGATGGCATTCCTTCCCTCCAGCGTATCAACCAAACCACACAGCTTGGTGTCATGGGCAAACTTGCTGAGGGTGCACTCGATCCCACTGTCCATGTTACCAACAAAGATGTTGAACAAGACCGGTCCCAACACTGATCCCTAAGGACACCACTCGTTACTGATCTCCAGCTGGACATTGAGCCATTGAGCACAACTCTTTGCGTGCAGCCATCCAGCCAGTTCTTTGTCCACTGAGTGGTCCACCTATCAAACTGATGTCTCTCCAACTTAGAGACAAGGATGTCATGTGGGACAGTGTCAAACGCTTTGCACAAGTCCAGGTAGATGACATCAACTGCTCTATCCCTGTCCATCAGTTCCATAGCCCCATCATAGAAGGCCACCAAATTGATCAAGTTATTTATTGTGTATCTTTTGGGTTTAATAACTCTACTTTGGCACACTGAATTTTAAAGATGACTCCACTCTACTAAGGGGCTATTTCCAGGTATGCAAGTGTACTGCTTACCTGTCTCTCTTTAAAGAAATTGATATTTGAAGGCTGAAATATTTCTACAATCCTTGAAATCTGAGCATGGTTGTCTGTGGTTGCCTTACGGTATATAACAAATTTATATAGCTAAAGCTTATTTCGCAAATTGAAATTATGGAGGTCCAAGATGCCCAACCAATTGTGTGTTCCCATCCAGATGATGAAATGCATTTTATAAATAACCTTTTAGAATGTTTTTTTAAAAAGCAGTTTCAGTCCCTTGGATGTATCTTTGTTTCAGTTTCTCATAAGGTCATATCCTTATGGTCATAATCCCTCCGGTTGTCAAGGTGTTGCTGGAGTGACAAATCTTCCCTGGGACATGGCACGCACGACTGTGAGCAACTGGGGTATGAAGGGAGAAAAAAACCTTTCTCCTTAAGCTGTGGGTTGGGGTGGGAGAACAGAACTGAAAAGAAAAGTGCAGGTTAGTATAAGGAAATCAACTATGGCTGCAAAATGCGGGAATGTGTATATGCCGGCAAGGAAAAAAGGGTTTCCCCTCAACTGTCCAGTTTCTCCTGTGATACACTGCCAGGGAAGTGCAGAGCAAAGGCTAGAAGCAGGGCCGAGGGAAGGAACACCTGAAAAGGTGCTGCCTGTGGGATTTTTGAACTGTGGGGAGGAAGCTGAAGCAGAGCATGAGCAGGATCTGCTTCGTGCTTCTCCCTGTGAAAAGGAAAAGGGTCAGGGTGTCCTTTTAAGCCTTATTCTTAGACTCTGCCCTTGACACCCTGGCTGTCTCACCCTTCCTTTCCCTAACCCAAGCAACCTATCTGGAAAAGGAGGCCAACCACTAGCTCCTCAAAGGGATGAACAGTTGTATCCCTAGTATTGTCTCCAGCCAAATGAAACTCTCCTGCCCTGTCAGAAGGCCCTTTGAGAACAGCCCAAGCACCTCCTCAGAGATCTCGGCAGTTACTGGCCCATAGGGGGCAAAGTCACAGGTGGTGGGTGCCTGTGAATAGGCCCCACAGGGTGAGACTGGAACCTTAACTTCAAATGCAGGAGAATTGCTATTTGGAGGAGACAGGGCAGGAGGCAAGGTGTGTGCTCGGAAGGTACTGATTGCCTCACCTGGGGGAAAGAAGCAAGCAGAGATGAAAAGCAGAAAGCTGTTCTCTCTCCTGAGAGACATTCTCTCACACTAGTCTCTCCAGGGCTTTCAGAAGGTAATAGTTACTTGGGCAGGGCTGTTCCTAATCTAAAATCCTTTCCTTTTGTGTGATAGTATATTTAGTTGTGTTTTGCATCCAATAGTACTCTGTGATGATGGTACTGTGTAATGTAGGAAGACAGGTTTTCTTTTTTACCTTCAGGAGAGGATAGAGAATCACCTTCACTGCAGTAGGATAACATCTTTGAGGAACTTTCTTCAGAGAGCCCCCATTGCTTCTCACCACCTTTCTAAAACAGCAAATACGGCTTGCTTGCTATGAGGCGAGAAATTAAGATCCTACTAGATACAAACCAGGTGTCAAGGTTAATATAACAGGGCTGTAGCCTGAAAATATATTCATGTACCCTGGCGGGGGGGTCTATTCTTTTTCAAAGCAGTTGCTGGGGATCTTTTCTTACTATAAGGCTGCAGTGATTA
The DNA here is from genome assembly GCA_017639245.1 of Myiopsitta monachus. Taxonomy (NCBI): domain Eukaryota; kingdom Metazoa; phylum Chordata; class Aves; order Psittaciformes; family Psittacidae; genus Myiopsitta; species Myiopsitta monachus. Next base: position 6,145,534 of record CM029927.1, read on the forward strand.
AGTAGGTATTAAAGTTGAAGAGTTACAAGGACTGTAATAAAAATGAAAATGAACACGTATGTGGCCTAGAGAAGCACAGGCATGTTCACCTGACGCTTCCAGTCCATGTACATAACCTGTTCTGCTGCTGAATGAGTACTGAGGTTTGCATAAAACCTACTAGCAACGAGATAGCTGCACCTGCCACAATTTTTTCCGTGTTACAATGTGATTTTGTAATGCTCAGTTAGATAAATGAGATGTGGGTTTCAGTTATAGGAAATATTTTTTCAGTTATTCAAAAGTCATAAGGTCAAAAGGAAAATTGATCTAATGTGGCAAGTTTATTGCCTCAAGAATTACCCAAGGACACATGCAGATATGCATGTTCTAAAACTCAGCACCAAACGGCATCTGCCTGTATATCCACAGAATACGCAGTCCTGGGGTCTTTATGAATTTGCAATTATAATTAAGAAGTAAATGGGCATAATGTCAGAGCAACTTAAACACTATTCTTAATTAAAAACAGTGTGTGAACAGCAAGATTTATTTTTCAGCCAGCATCTACTGCTGCAACAGTTAAAATATGCCATGAAAATTACTGCTTCATTCCGTTGTTCCAGTGCCAATGTGATCAAAATGATTTGTATAAAATCAGAAAAGATTTTAAGAAACCTGATCAATATATACAGATTGTAGTGTAGTAAAGAGCAATGCTGTGAGGAGCTTTCGAGCAAGCTAGTCATTTCAAATGGAATGTAAAATATTCCATGTATATGTGGAATGCCAGATATCCCTCCAGTGTTCACTGGAGTAAGGAATTCTTGTCTTCGTTGAGTATTAATTCCTTAGTTTTCTTTATCTTCTTATCCCAGCCTCTGCAGCCATTTCAGAAAAGGCACCTTTCTGTTGTAACAAATTATGTGGTGTATCATATTCTAGAATCCTTCCAGCGTCCAGAACAAGCACTCTACAATGCAAAACCAGAAAGATTACAGGAGAAGAAAAACCAGCTCTTCAACTCTATTTTCCAGTCCTAATACAGATATCTCTGGATAACGGGAACTCTTGGAAGAATAATCATTGCCTTAGGAAATTCTCTGGTTTCTAAAGCTAGGAACTCCTGCATTAAAACAAAAAGCGAGCGAACAAACGAGTACTTGTGAAAGTGGCATTTTTGCTTAATTGGTAAAAATGCTGTAGTTCATATATACTCTATACAATTAAGTGGTCTTAATAGTAGTTTATACCTGTACCTTAGCAGGAAAGATACTCATTTTGTAATTAGATGTGGGAAACTGAGCACAGGCAGTGATGTTTAGTTAATACTGATGCTCAAGACTTGGGATACCTTGGATTGTACAGATACAGAGATAATAAGGTAAACAACGTCGGAGCGTAGACTTCAGTAAGTCTGAAAAGGGTTACATTTAAAGGAAGCCATTTATTTTTAAAATGGCTTACCAAAAACTTACTTACCTCTCCGAATCCATGACTGTATGTAACCTATGGGCTATAGTTAATATTGTGCAGTTGTGAAACTCTCTTTTGATGGTGGACTGCACCAAGTTGTCCGTTTCCATGTCAACAGAAGCTGTTGCCTCATCTAGGACCAGGATTTTCGTCTTCCGTAGCAAAGCACGGGCCAGGCAGAGCAGCTGTCTCTGCCCAACACTGTTAAAAATACAAGTGAGAAGATCAGGTTAGGAAGGGGAGAACAATATAAAGCTGATATTCTCTTCTATCTTACTTAACGATGGTTTATACTTCTGACAAGACTAGTGAAATATGTTTGCCTTTCATTTCTTCTTGCTCGGCATACTGGTAATAGTTAAGAAGTGACTCTTAAACACCTGTGGCTGAATTTTATAGCATAAACCTAGTCTTGCCTTCAATTTCTACACTCACATTATAATGGGAATAAGCCAGATGGAGGACTAAACCACTTTTTAATAACATTCAGTGCAAAAGTTTGGATACTCCTATGTGTTAGCTGGGGTGTTTGCCTTCTGGAAACTTCCTCCTGCAAACGAGCTGTCAAAAAAATTCAAGTTGATATTCAGAAAGCTCCATCTAAGACTTGCCCCTTAGCAGCAAAGCAAAAAGCTTCAGCATTTGTCTCCTTGAGCTTACAGCCCTTTTATTTCAAGTGTGACCTTCCTTGCACAACTATGGGTTAATGTTTTACAAGGAAAAAAATCGGGTGCTTTGCCTAAGCAAATAAAGCAAAGGCCCAAGCTCTCTGCGTTTTGTCTTCTTTCCATGTTCAGTGCTTTGTTTTCTTTATTTTTCTTTTCCCTTTTTTTGTTATTTTTTTTAAGTATAAGTAAACGAGCACTTTTCTATCCAGCTCTAATTAGAAAGTGCAAGAATTGCCACCCTCCCACACCTGCCTTTACACCTATTCATATACTTGAGCTGAAAATAGTCTACTTGCTTGGCTTCCCTTACAGCACAGGCCAGAGGTCTTTATACAGTTGTGAACAGTTGGCCACCTCAAAGAAACACATACTACCAGAATAATTCTACTTAGAATGACAGGAGAAGTGTCCTTATACTGATACTTCCTGGAGGAAATTCTCTGGAAGGAACATAGTTTTGCAGTACCAGAAGATAACTGCAATAGCACTTTCTTGTTTCTGTACCTGAGATTTTCACCACCTTCTGAAATCTCATGAAGGAGTTTCTTCGGGAGTGACTGGACAAAATCCTTTAAGTGACACAGTTCCAGTACCTCCCACAGTTCAAGATCAGAGTGTTTTCCAAGTGGATCCAAATTTGACTGCAGTGTCCCAGAAAACAAGATGGGGTCCTAAATAATAGCAGAATGTAAGTGCACAATTCCAACACGAACTTAAAGCAGTCTGCCATAAGTCCTTACATTAACATAGCGAACTGGGACAAATAATTTTGGAAAAGCAGACAAGGATTTGAAGGAATACATACATGTTTTTTCTATTCAGCTCATCTTTCGAAAGACCCAAGCTTTTTTTGTTTAAATATTAGCACAGTCTATGCTGAAGACAGGAGCAAATACTACCAGGCTTAAAGCTCCAGAAAAGCTAGGAAAAATATAGACCTTCCTTTGGAAGGTTCCTTAGGAACAATTTATCATCAGATTAATTTATTGTAAGTGATGTTAACATCACCCATGCACAAAAATGGGTTTATGAATGGCATTCAGGGAACATGCAGAAGGTCTTCAGGGGACCACTAAATTTGTGTTCAAGGTTTTACTTTATCCTAGAGCATTTCAATGTAAGTCAGTCTACCAGCACAAACACAATCCTAATGATATGTGAACTTGAGTTTCCTGCCCTGTTCCAAAGTAAGCAAGGATGGCTTTACATGATAGACTGTAGCAGATTAGCCAAAATGTTTATTACACAATGTGTGTATCCATGACTTTATTCCCTACAGTCTTCAAACATAATTAGAGTTATTTTAAATATATTTGCCTTCAGGTGGGACTTGAAAACACCATATGTAGCATGAGCTATTCTAGCTAAGCCGGTTAAACTAAACCTGGCGTTATAAAAACTATGTGGTCTCTCTCTTTTGAAGCTTCTTCCACATAATTGCCAACATGCAGTTGTGACATTTTCCAGGCTAGCATTCTGCCAGCAGTACTGAAGATTACTGGCCAATAAATAGCTGAGATTCTCAAAAATTCAATTCTAAAACCCAATAGGCCATGACAGAGCCTGTTTTCAAAGATCAACAGATTTCTACTGGAGTTGTATGCCTCTGCCTCTTGGCAGCCTGTCTCTTGGAATTTGGGGTTATAATTTCTTCCCCCAAGATTAAGTGTCCTGTGTTATAAAAAAAAAAAGCTCCCTCTAGAACACATCTCACCTGTGGAATAATGTTAAGATTTCCACGTAGGTCATGGAGTCCAATAGTTGATATATCAATTCCATCGATAAGTATTTTGCCTTCGGATCCCTCTAGAGCTCTAAACAAGCAATTTGTGAGCGTTGATTTACCAGCTCCTGTTCTTCCAACAATTCCAACCTGAAACAGAAAGTTTCCTGATAAAGACTACAACTTCCCATGGGACACATTCTATATGAAAAATGATGAGTGAATTCAGGTTCAACTTTCAGTTCAAAACTTCAGTCTTTTCACCAACATGCAATCATGGTGGATAAAACTATAGGTGGATAAAACTGTTTAAAACTCACTTTTGGAACTTGTCTCACAATCAAGAGCGCTCCCTCAGAAGCTGTACAGACTTTGCCTGGTTCAGTGGGAATTCTTGCCATTTCTTGCCTTTTGTCCAGCACTCAGCTCAAACCAATGATTCTAAACTAGGTCTCGGTTAGTGCTCCTTGAGCCCAAACCCAAAGTTGATTAGCACTGACCTGGAAGCATATTTCTCTACATAAATATCCAGCACAGTGGACAAGAGATTTACTTTCAAATGTATACCTTCCTTAAAACTACTAAATTCGTAAAGCATTATCCCAGTTTCTCACAAGGAAAAGTATTTCTGCATACTAGGAGAAAGTAGTTTTCTCATCTGTCTTTATTTTAATGTCTTATCCACTTAATATCTTTGCTGTTCAACATCATCTTGCTGTATCTAGTAATACAGTCTCCTCCTATTAAACCTTTTTGAATTAGAAAGTTGGAAAAAAGAATTTTATGCCTGTGATTTACTTGTTACATACAGTACCTTCTGTTTACTCTGTGTCTGAAAAGAGACATCCTTCAGGGCTAAACCAAGGTCCTTTCTGTACTGAGCCTTGTAGTTAACAAACTCTATTATTCCTCTATCAGGCCACCCCACTGGTGGTCTTTTTGATGTTATCCATGGTCCCTGGAATTACAAACACTGGTATTTCGGTATATGATTTTAAAAGTGTTACAAGTTAATAAAAACATTAGAAAAATTATATATACCTTTAAAAATCCCAAAAGGTTTAGGATAATTCCAATGCAGTATAAGGGAAGGAGAACCTATTTTCATGAACACTGGGCAGAAACATTCCAGCTGGGTTTTTTAGGGGTTCTGGGTTTGGGTTGTGGCTTTTTTAACATATATACACTCATTAAAAAAAGTGAACTCAGTTTAACTGAGTAGTTGCTAGTAGTTTGCTATTTGTTCCATCAATTGACAGGAACTGAATTCAATCTGACGCCTAATCTTGCAGATATTTAAAAGCATATTTTATGAGATATGTTTTGTTTTAAGAAGTGGAGTAGGAGACAACAGAAAGATGTGAACAAAGACCAGGAAACATAAATATGAGGGAAGTATAAAAGAGAATGAAGAAGTAGAAGAGAGTCTTGTTTCCGAGACAGACCAAGGCTCTTCTGCCTCCATACCTGACATGGGCACTAGTTTCAGAAAAGCACAATAACCAAGGCAAATCAGTTTTAAACAAATGTCTCTTCAGACAAGAGGAGGGTAACAGTTAGGGGTCTTACAGGCCTCTCTTCCCCTCTTAAATAAATGCTTCTCTTGTTGCAACATAGCATAGAAAGTTCACGTGCATTAGTCTTACTACGAAATCTACTGCTAAGAAGGATGCCAAGAATTTTATGGTCAAAGTAAAACTGCTATGACTATAAATGTAATGAAGAAGCTACATATTATTCTCAGTGTAAAACAATAAGAGCAAGTGTTTAAGAACAAATTATAACCTGCTGTTAGCAGTCACCAATATTAAAATCAATCTAAATAATTTTCTAAGCACACAAATTAAATACTGAGGAAGAATCCTCACCATTTCAAGAAGAATGCTTACCTCTTTATCCATTTTTGCATATTCACAAATTCTTTCAATTGAAACTGCATTGGTCTCGATTTCACATGCTTTACGCACCCAAAAATTTAGACTCTGAATTATCTGGGGAAATAGTTGCATCGTAGAACATAAACATTTGACTCTACTAGAAGACAGCGTATTAATTTCAAAACTTACCCTGAATTTAATCGTCTCATAAGCTGGATGCCCAAACACAGAAGCCAAAAAGTATACAGAAAACGATGCCACACCAAATGAACTGTCAGAAAATTACTGATCTCAGCATTCCTCTCAGCACTTCTCAGCTGCTTTCAGGCTGCCCAATGGCTATTGTAATTTTCACTAATATAACAGCTCCAGAAATCTGAAACTATTTCAGGATCAGCAGAAAGTGCACAGCAATTGTATGATGTTGAAAGGAAAAACATATATGTCTAATACTGCAGGTACACTAATGCACTACTCCCTAGGCAAAGTAAGCTAACAATACAGAGCAAGGAATTTGTAATGGAGATATGTATTTGGTCTACCATGTCTGCCAAATTCATCATCCTCAAGCACTGGAAATGCTTCTGCAGACAGAGCCAATTCTGTGGTTAAATATTTCCACTCCTATAGGAAAACAGTGAGCCAAAAGAATTCTTAGAGTCAACTGTTTTGAAATGCTCTATATCTGATGATATGAACTTCTATCTCTGAATAACATAAAATAGAACTCTTGCCAGTTGGGGGTGATGTGGATATGCCATGACAGGTAATTGTTTATATTTGTGTGTGTGTGTGTGTGTGTGTGTGTGTGTGTGTTCATGAGTACCTGTCAGCTGTGTTTCTGAAGCATTTACTACAATGAGAATCTGGATACCACTACACCCCTAAGCATCATAAGATTAAAGAAATTTGGATGCTTAGTTTGTGTATACTTAATACTGAAGATTTATTTTAACTAGCAACTTATCAGTACAGTTTACCTTACTTCAAGACACATTTCAGCTGTGGCTCTCATGTACTATTTTTACAAGGAAAATGCCAAAACAAATTATTTTATTAAACCTTTAAGGAATCAATCCTGCATAACATCCAACAAGTGAACAAGAACAAGGAATCAAATATGAAGTATAGCTGTACCTGACTAAGCTTCTGATTTAGGTTAACAAAACACTTAAAAATAAACCATACCTACTGATTTTTAAATATGTTTTTCTTATTATTATGTCATCTAAATTGAGAAGTGGAAAATAATTAATGTGAAGCTTCTCAGAATTAATGGAATTTAAAGGAAAACTGTTCTGCCCACAAGATTCAATGTCATTGATGCCACTGCATATATTCACCTACTCAGCTTCATTGTACATAGTAGTTCCTTTTCATAAGCAATATGGGAGCAGCAAAAAAATTATACTATTACTTACATTTAGAGCATAGGATATAGATAAACCCACTGTAGAAGAACTCATGGTATTTCCAGCCAGTACTACAAACAGTGCAGCAAAGAACACCATTAAATTTCCCAGAAATTCAAGCCTGACAGATAGCCACCTGTTAGTAAATCAAGGCAAAGAAAAAAGTGAATTACCTACAAATACAGTGAACATATTGCTAATATAATGACTCTTTGAGATCATTATGTTAGCAATTTACCCTAACAAAAGAGGTTAAGTGTCATCATTCCCATTTTACAGGTGGACTGGCCAGGGAATATATCTAGAACTGGTAGCACCGCTAAAAACCAAAGGCAGGTCTCAACTCCTGTCTACCGCTCCCTTCACTCCTTATACTGCTTTTTCTATCTGGAAAAGATTCATGTATGTGCCTGAAAACCAGAACTGAGCTATCCTTGCTCATCTTTGCCTCTAACTGAACTGCATCACAAAGGAAGGAGAGGAAATGGACTTATTTTCCTTAAACCAAAGATTACATTCTCAAGACTTCTTGAGAGTTCTTCTCAGGTTACTTCTGTGTGAATTACTGAAATACAAGCTTGATTTGTTCACAAACTTGTATGAGGAATCTGAAATGTCATACAGGCCATGCTTATGTATTGGTAAACCTTTTTTTCTTCCCCTCTCCCCCCTTTTTTATTATATTCTCATCAGATGTTTTTTAATATTCTCAACAGAATATGCATGTTTTCTATAAACCTTTGGTACATAAAGAAGAAATCATCCTAGTTCTTACACATAATCTATGCATTCATTACAAAGAGTGCTTGATAAATTGCTCTTCTCTTTCTCAGTGGGTTTACCCTGACTAAAAGTAAATAGTTGCGGAATTCTACAGAAGGTGGTCTTGGTCACAGATGCAGAACTGCTGTAAAGTACCTGTTTGAGATGACGTTGTTGTAGAAGTAAACTAAGTTCTCATACACAACATCATTATTTTTTCTAATGAATCTCTCTTGGTGGCCAAATGCTCGAATTGTTGATCGCCCTACAAGAGTCTCACTGAAATGGGAGATCACAGGAGAATGCGATGCTCCTGCTAGCCGTCGAATCTGTCGTGAACTCGCTATGTAGTATCGCTAATAAAACAGTATGAAACAGACAAGACAGACATCTTAAGCTGCTACAGCTTCTTTTACACTATTTAAAATATTTGCCATACTTATTTCCAGTTAAATAATCTGCCTAGTAACTCCTGTGAATTTTGAATATGATGAAGCTGGAAGTCCCTGCACAGAAAAAAGCTGTTTGTAAATAGGATAAAAAAAAACCCTCTGTCTCTTGGGACACACCAACATCGTAATGCTTATACAACTGCAGTATATAAATTAGTGGCAAGGTTAAATCAGAAAACATTATTTCCAAATTCTATAGAAAACGGGCTATACCACAAGAAGTGTGTAACAATTAACTAACACTTCTCCGTAACATTTCAAATTAGAATGTCCTACTTCTTCCTCCAAAGAAAGTCACCCTTTGTTTCTTCAATGTACCAATGTAAATTCCTTAGCAGAGACTGAATTTGGGTCCTCTTTTCCTTCCCTTATATTCTTATTTTGAGAATCTTTTCAGGTCTTTAATCACAGACCATACTTTGAGCATCAAGAAACAGAAATGCAGCAATTAGTTTCTAAAACTTTGCTTTTGGTTTCTCAGTATAACTGACACTCCAGAAAAAATACAGCAGAGGTAGTTTAAGCATCATCCTATTTTACATCTGCTGTTTCACAGTAACTTCAACTTCTAACATTCACTATAACATACACCCCATTTTTTCAAGTAACCATCAAATTTCTTGGTGGAATCTGTATCAATATTGTATCTTCCTAATAAAGAGGAAAGTACAAAGTTGTTAAAAGTTCACAAGCACTGCAGGATATATTCAGTTTCCTTTCAAGGAGCCTGAGGACCTTTTCTGAAAGCAATTTCACGTCTCCTTTGTATACACACACACACACATATATATGTATTTGGAGATTATTTTGTTTTTCACAGTAAGAAATAATTTAAGCCTGTATCACTGATTGCTTTGGATAGTTCACCCACATAAATCTAGAAATCCTCGCAAAAGATTAATGCAGTTACCTGGATAGTAAAATAGAAGTACCCCAGGGGAATAACTACCACTATGAATAGTGGTGAGGCAGATGTGATAACCAGAATGGTTCCAATAACATCTAGTGTACAATTTAGCCAAGTTCGTAAGTAGTAATGAAAACGTGAGTCCACTATAAATAAGTCCTGTAAAAATGCACAGAAGAATCAAGACTTTTGTGAGTAAATTCCACTAAAAACTTTGAGAAGGAATTCTTTAAAAATGGAATCAAACTAACATATCTTCAATAAAAATTAGTAGGGTCCCCCCAGTTATATCATAATAGAATGTATTCATATACTGTTATTATTTGTCTAAAAGTGGACTAGACATAATAGCTTTTAGACTACCCATGGTATGTCAGAGAACAGGCTCATAGTGTTCAAGTCAGAAAGAGACAGCTCTTGCTATTTTATGACTCAATACTTACATAAAGAATATCAGACTGGAAAGGAAGCCAGGAATTCAAACCCTAACCCTTGTATACTCCTGTTAATAACTCTAGAACTGTACTGAAATATTACTAATCTCTTACTGTACACGGTAAAGCTTTTTCAAACCCAGTTTGTAACATACCACTACCAAAGACAAGGGTCCTGAGTGGAACCTAAATCAACTGATCTTTCAGTGTATTACACAACCGCTCTTGGGTCTATTCTTGAGAACACAGCTACCAACAGTCATTATATCTGAACTAATCAGTAGTGCATTTCAATGATGTAGTTATGATGAGAGGGGGAACTATTAAAATCATAGTAAATAACATTTGTTTATGTATTAGAGGCTCCAGTTAAAGCCAAAACACTACAAAAATAGAAAATAATATTCACCTGAAGTTTATATACCTTTGAGAATGTGAATGTAATGTATTAATTGTATTTGACAAAAACATTTGAGTCTGATATGCAATATACAACCAAAGAAAAATACACATTTTCTGAAACGCAGATCAGGTTTATGTCTAGTAAAGTTGCTGCATGGCAGGAATGGTTTTTGAAGAATGAATTCCTAATGATCTTGAAAAGGGTCTATACAACTTCTAATAACATGTTGTGATGATTTTGTAACAAAATACCTTGAGACAGTTCTTAAAGCTTTTATGCACTAAAATAACTTTCTTTTGCTAGATATTGCATTCACTTATTTTTGTATCTTTCATTCTTCAACTACACTAAATGGAATTAAATCCATAGTCACTCAAGCTTCATTTTCATAAAATGGAAAATACATGAGTTTTCCTTTTACCTTTGTGAATCTATTGATGATCTGACCAACTGGATCAGTTTCAAAACGCTGAAGAGGGAGATGCAATACATTGTCTAACAGCTGATGATGTAATGCCTGAGAAGCAGAGAGGGATCCCCTGGTGATCACATAGGCACCGCAGCAAACAAAAAGACCTTAGGAATGGATGAATTAAAAGACTGTATGAATGGTTGGGGAAGGAAAGAAATGGAGTTTGTATCTGTCACAGATTTCTACCACAGTGAGCAATCCAACAGTCACACTTCATATCTTTCTTAGTTTTACAAATGTACGTATTTGTAGTTTGTGGATACATCTTACTACTTCATAAGTATGTTTTTCTTGCATGTAAGTCTCTCATGTTAGCATGCCACACATCAACACTATTTTCCTTCCTCACTGAGATGCCAGCATAACTTCATTAGGTTACAATTGGATGTTGCAAGAATTCGCAGAAGCATCATAAACTCAAATAGCATTTTCTTCAGCATGTCTGTACATCTCCTCTCCCCAGGTTGAACTATTATACTGTGTGGCATACAATTCTGTTTACGAAACAGCCAGCATTATTTCTTTACTAATACACACATTCAGGCAGATCAGACTTGGCAAGTGGTGGGAAAATAGTCATAAATGCTCATCCTTGCCTTGTATGAGTCCCAGAAGTCCATAGATACGAAGTTTATAGTTTTGAGATTGTTTCCATTCTGTGAGATCACTAACTTTTGCTGCTTCTGCAGTCCAGGTGCTAAGCCATAGATTTTGTCCAATGGCTAGTGCGTTTTGTCCTAAATAAGCAGCTATGGTTAGCCACATCCATTGCCATTTGAAGGCTTGGAGGTATTTCAAAACAACTGACATTTTCATCTAAACACATATAAAAAATATAAATGTATATATAAAAAAGTCATTATAACTGTTGAAGACAAATACACATTATATAATGGGAAGTGGGTACACATTACATTCATATTAAATCTAAACTATTTCTTAATTAAATCTGATAACTTAGGTATATAAAATCCCACTGTAAAAAGGTCTTCTCTCCCACTACACTCTGCTTTTTAATGATGCATATCATAGGCAATCTTGCTTGTGACACTTTCCAGTGTCAGACTTAAAAAATCTTATATGCCTAGTTATACAAAACGAACTAATGAACAAAACCAGATCAAACAAACAAATTAATGCAATTCCTGGGCAGTTTGTATGAAGCAAATCTTACTCTATTCATCGATGGAACTAGAAACCTTAAAACTTCCACTCTGGACTCCTGGAGCCAAGGAAATTAGTGTAAGCAGAAGAAAATTCTCATCCTTGGTGTAGATGAGCACTAATGAGGCTAAACTCAGGAAACTTGGAAGGTAGAACTGGTAGGAACAGAATGATGACAGATTCTTTGACTTAATTACAGGATGGAAATAAGCTCTAGTTGGCACAAACTGTTCTATTTCTTCTGCAGATTCTTTTCTACCATCTATTTCGACCATTTTCTTCCCTTTCCCACCCCATTCTTATTTTAAGTGAACTACAGTTTCCCGGGAAGTTTAGACCTTCTCCACACTCAGTTTCACTTGTTCTTTTCCTTCTACCTCGCAACTAGCACTGTTTTTTTAACAGAGACTGCAGAAAGTGTGCTTCTAACGTAAACCAACACTGCAGCAGTATTACCATACAAAGTCTCTAGTCTCTGCTCCAGCAGGTGCTTACATACATTTTTTATTCAGTAATGAGATCTCAGGCAACCTTAAAAAGAAACAGAAAACTGCAAACCAATACATTGTTATAAAAATTAATGTCAAAGTTTTTCTGTGGGTGATACTTACACCACCAGTGGCAACTTTTTCTTTATTGTTAGTGAGTAGTTTCCATTGATCAAAGGAAGAACTGCAAAAAAGAAACCCGTGAATCGTCACACAAAGAATATGTTCATTTATTCCTAAACAAAAGTTAATACTGTAAAATCTTGTGATTTTTTCCTGTGGAGCCATGAACTGTTCTCAGCTGTTCTATTTTTGTTGTTATAATAACGTCATGGTCAGAAGACAACATGAGGTATGGCCGTTTCATTTCTTGTATCTGCCTGTAGATAAATCCAAGCTTGCCCTGCGTAGGCATCAGCTAGAGGTGTAAGACCACCCTTTTTCTGAGGCATGTAAATGTGGTGCAACTCCGGTCTCAGCCCTTTCTGGCCCCGGGATTAGAGTCTACTATCTGACGCATCCAATTCTACTACTTCTGGACCAGGGTGGTTAAGCCGAGGTTTTGTGCATTGCCTGAACTTGCTAGTTTGAGTCTCTTCTACTTCACCTTTGCATATCTTCTACCACATCCAAAAAAGAATCATAGAATCATAGAATGGCTTAGGTTGGAAGGGACCTTAAAGATCATCTAGTTCCAACCCACGTGCTCCTTGCTTACAACCTGCTGAACTTGATAATGTCCCCATCGAAGACTTTTTTCCCTGTTAGTCAGAGGTAACACATCACAACTCTAGTTCTGCGGACATAAACAAAAACAGTAGGCAGTTTTCTACTCCACACACTCAAAATATAACTCATTTCAGAAAAAAAGTTCTTGGCAGTGCATAGCTTGATGCATGTACAATGGCTTTACCACTACAATGTTTTACAAATTGCTCTAGGAGGTCATTCAGCTATTTGAAAGCCCAGAAGTCTTCTTAAAGGTGGAAAAAGATAAATTAATCTTACAGGGGAAAAACAAAGAGCATAAACAACTTGTTAATACACCAAGAAATCAAACTGCTGCCATGGAATTGTGGGTGCATCCACACTAGTGAGTTCATTTAGCCTTCTGAAAGGTCCTTTCATTCCTTCTTAATGTACCTTGGGTCACACAGTGAAGTAGCCCACAAACTGGACCTCTTGAACTCATGCAGCACATCATTAACTGGTTTTCTTTAGTATAAAGTGTAACCCGAAGATGAGCTCCAGATATATGCCCTCCAGCCAGCTGTTGATGGACATTCAGGCTTAACCCATGTTTGCACTGTGACATTGTACAGACTTCAGCACTTAGGGTTGTTGTAACACTGCAACAGTTAAGCAAGGGCTAATTCTATTTATTATTTTAATACTTACTTCTTATGTTTCAGCAGTTCTCTTTCTTGCAGACTCCTGCCCATTTGGCCTTCTTCTTTGGGAGGTCTCACTACAACAGAAAGAAAAGAATCAAAACATTTTTCAGTATTATGCCATGAGTAGAGGTGTACAGCACAGGAAGCTAGAAATTAAAAACTGGGACAAAATGATGGATGAGAATACTTTAAAGTATGAACTATTGAAGTCGGCTCAGTCTTGGGACAGCTACTACATAAGACAGAAACTTTTATGACCAAATGCTAGAACTGCGACAGTGGGTAAATCTCCCCCATGGCCCCAGAGTCTCTTTGGCATTTCATTCTTGCTTAGTGAAAGTATTAGTATCCCTACAAATATTAACATTAGTGTTTATCTCAAAGTGTTCTTGCATCATGTCTGGAAAACCAAGTTCGCTGCTCTTTGTGTGTTAATGAAAGGAGTCACCGCTTTTTTCTTCCAGGAATGGGTTTTTCCTATTTTCATATTTTATGTTGGTTTTGTCAACAGATCTGTCAAGACAAATATATGATTTTTAAATCAGATCGCCCTGCTGAATGCACCTCTGCTGTATAATGTTGTATCACAGCACAATGCATGCTGTTTCTTCTCCTCCTTACTTTTTTTCCCATTCCTTCTCTATTACCCTTCATGAACAATGCATGTTTCCTCACACAGCTATCTCACACTTTCATCTCAACGCAGCTAACTCAAGACTGCCCACTGCTACCTTTTGCAAATTTGCTGTTCTATCTTTCTGCTCCTCCCCATGAAACCCAGAGTGCTGGCTCCAGTATAGGGCCTGAATTAATCAGACCACCAGATTGTGCACTGGACTTACTGCAGACTCAATTTAGAGTAGCTAAGCTAACTGGAGACCAGCATTACAAACAGCTGTAATCATTTATCTGTTACAGGAATCTTCTTGTCATGTGGAGAGATTCCTTCTCTCAAAATTAAATAGCCACAATTTTCTGAAGTACATGATGAAAACAGGTCAAACTGTCTGTATTGTCAATGTACCTATTTGTTTCCCACAGCTCTCAAGAGTACACATTGAACAACTCAGGTATGGAAGTAAACTAAGTCCCAATCCGTTTTTTGCCTCCTACAAATGGACAATATTCTCTTACTCCTTCTGCTGTGCTCCATGATTACAGCAGTCTAAGGTGATGGAAATGGGAAGCATCCAATATAAAACAGGACATAAATGCCGACACTGCAAGATTAATTTGAAATGCCCATAAATTATTTACTGGGTGACAAATCCTTAACAGAATCAAGTAACTTTGTCAGGCAATTCATACAGTATGCAAAAGTAGTAAATGGCCGAATAAGTAGCTTACCATACGTTCATTAGTTGAAAGAATAAACCATTTGATCTCAAGGTGTTAAAGCCTTATTTTTTTTCAGTTTATAACCTGCAATTCTGTACCAAAATTTAGACATTTTCCAGCAATTATTCTATTTATTTCCCAGGAGGAATATTTTTAACATCTTGAATTAAAAGAAAAAGTACTAAGCAAACACAGTATACAGATTTTCTCACCTTCCACAGGGCTTGTCTCTTCAGTTGTATGCTCTGCACTGGAGGCTTGAATAAGCTCAGAAAAATCAGCTCTCTTTGAAACAACTTCTTGGTAGGTCCCCATTTGACTTATTCTGCCCTCTTCCATTACTATTATAAGATCGGTATAAGGCAGGAATGTTACATTATGGGTCACCAATATACGAGTCTGAAACACAATGTTTTCCTTTTCATCATATAGATACAAAGTGTATATTAAAAGTAGACATTATATTATGGTAACTGGAATGACATAATGGAATTTTTCTGGGATTTTGCTCATTTGTCTACTCATTATATTATCTATTGCCTACTTTACTACATTGCTCTTAACTGCTGATTATAATGTCAAACTTTATGCTTATAGCTACTTACTATTACTTGTATTTAGCTATTTCTTAATGTGCATTCTCTGCTTCAAGAATGGTTTAGATTAGGTTGCAAGGAGAAGAAGCAGATAAAACAGATTTTAATCTACTACATGTACTTTTATAATCTCAATATTAAAATCTGCTTACAAGTCTACCATTATTAGTGTTCTTGCTTCTGCCACACACTTATAACTCATGGAGCAGGTAAATTAATAAAAGGGAGAAGGGAGAGAGGGAAAGAGAAAGACATCTGCCTCATAGTAAGTAGCGTATTCATAATAGTAAATATCTCACAGTAATATATGTGTTTTGCAGGCATCAGCCAGCAGGAATGATCTGTATTAATTCATAACACTGAGGAGAGATTTTTTACAAGCTGTCTTGCCTTCCCAAATTAACAGTTTCTAAACGGGAGAACCTATTCCTTCTGATTCCACTTTCCCCTAGGAATTTCTTTGTTCAATAAGAAGCCTTTCCTTTTATAACCTATTTTTTGCAGTGAGGCATCAAGAGTGACCACAAAGGGCTCTACCCAGCCTTCTATACACACTGGCACTCCTCAGAAACTGCCAGTAAAGAAGAAATAAGCAAGTATTATGTGAAGCTTTCAGACTCTCATGTCAGGCAAGCTCTCAATCTTTTTTTCTGGTCTGTTCTCTATCTACCCAACAGGTTTCAAACAGGTACAATCAGCTGTGCTTTTCATTTAGCCTCTTTACACAGAATAATTTTCATCAACATACGTCATGGGTTCAGCAGCAGCAGTCATTTTTCTCCCTCTTGGTAGCTGGTGCAGCACTGTGTTTTTAATTTCATGCCCGGGAGCAGCGCTGATAACACCAGTGTTTTCAGTTACTGCTTGGCAATGTTTTGGTCTGGCCAAGGACTTTCTGAGTCTCATGCTATGCCAGGGAGGAGGGGGAGCAGGGAGGAAGCAGAGACAGGACACCTGACCCAAACTGACCAAAGAGGTATTCCATACCACAGCACATCATGTCCAGGATGTAAAATACTGGGGGCAGGAACTCGGAAGTGGCTCTCTCTCTCTCGGCTTGGTCGGGCGGCGAGCGGTTGTATCCTTTTCCCTTGTATTTGCCTTGTCATTATTATTATTATTGGTGGTAGCAGCAGTGATTTGTGTTATATCTCAGTTACTGGACTGTTCTTATCTCAACCCGTGGCAGTTACATTCTTTCGGTTCTTCTCCCCATTTCCCACCCCCATCGGAGTGGGGGGGGCGGGGAAGGTAGGGAGAAGTGAAATTTACAGCTTAAACCACAACAACATACTAGGTAAGAGATGAGCTTTAGCAAAATGACTGAGACTTCTACTGTGTCTACTGTATTGTGCAAACCGGTTCATCCCCAAATTGAAAGGAGGCCACCCTACTTTACCTTGCCTTTTAGGAGACCCGAAGGGCCAATTATCTTCTCAAAAAGGTGTTTCCCAACATGTACATCTACAGCAGACAGGGGGTCATCCAGAAGATACAGGTCAGCATTGCTGTACACAGCTCTAGCGAGACTCACTCTCTGCTTCTGCCCTCCACTTATATTGACTCCCTAAGAAAGCCAAAATAATCCACATTTAAATATGAAACACTAAAAAAGACCAGTGTATTACACTCAGTCTCATTAGGTTTTTTCAGATAATCAAAGTAAATTTTATACTAGCAATGAATAGAGAAAGGTAAATTTGGATTTTCAAGTAAGTAGAAGAAAGTTTTGGGCTCTGTTGATTAAATTCTCACTCCAAAATGGGTGAATGCAAGGTACTTTGGAAAATTAAAGAAGTAACTTTTATTTACGGTCATACCGGCATTTTTTACATTATAGAGGGAACCCTCTGGGAACAGGACAAGAAACATTTTAAGTGTTCAGAGCTTGGACAAAACCTAAGTTCAAAGTAAGCAAGCTAAGTAAGGACATGTGATAGATTTATATGGCTGAGCACTGATAAAGTCATCAGTATAAATTATCAAATAGGTAATACATAAAAACATAAAAGCTGTATCTTATTCCATCATTTCTGACCCCTCAAATTCTCACCCTTTCTCCAATCTCTGTTTGGTCTCCATTTGGTAACTGTTCCAAATCTGGCAGTAAAGCACAGGACTCTAAGACAAGTTCATAGTATGGCCTATGTAGATTTGCACCAAAGAGGATATTTTCCTGTAAAGTGCCATTTTGAATCCAAGCCTGCTGAGAAGCATATGCCACTGAGCCCTAAAGAGAATTGGAAACAATTTGTTTACTCAGGCTTTGAACACAGAAAAAAGGATTTAAAAATATGTTTGAAAATCCAGCTATTCCTCAAAGTAACCAGTAATTACCTCCAAAATTACTAAGCTGCTTATATTATTAAACTTAATATTTTAATTAAGTCAGGTAACAAAACCAATCTGTTCAATAGTCCTGTATAACAGTTTGTCTGTAATTATTACAAGAGCACATGCTGTGAATGAAACCAACAAAGCTGGAACATATAGTGAACAGTCTTTCAGGGAAAGATCTCTGTGACAAATAGGCACCTATTGTAAGATCTACATGCAGCAAAATGGGTCTGTATTAGGTATATATCAAAATAGAGTTTAACTGTATTTTTATATTACATGCTGTGGAATGTGCCAGGTGAAATTAGAATTAGAAATCAAGGTTACAGGACAGGAACGATAACTGGAAATGCTCCTGAATCTTTTCATCTTTTCTTAGAATCAGCTACATGCCCAGTTAAATTCTATTAATTTTACAACAAATTGACAGTATAGATACACTTGATACACTTGTTGAGTATATGCCTTCCTTATAGATTTTGCACAGCTAATATTTTTCCCTAAAAATAATAATAAAGCTAAAATAATAAAATAATTATTAAGTATAGTAATACTTTCAGATTCAGAACACCTCAACTTCATATTTGTTCCCCACCCCTCAACAGTGACAGGATACTGTACTGGCTTTACACAGGAGGAGATTCTTGTTCAACACTTATTTTCAAGGCTAAGACACCTCTTTAACAGTGCCACATCCACTTGCAAGCAGATTAACTGATAATCATGCTTATTCACTAATATTTATTGGCTCAAGCACTGTAGACTGTCATCAGAGGTTAACTTCCTCTAGATCTATAACCTATTGAATACTTCCCTAAACTCTATTCTGTGCTGGGGACTTTCATTGCTCTATGTAACTACAAGACAAGTTAAGCTACAGGGGTCTGTGTAGCTAGGAGAGCCACCACCCTAATTCCATCTCTGCCTAAAGTTCAGCTTTAACCTCTGTTTCCATATCCTGTATCTACATCCTGTATTCCTATTTCCTTATCCACATAAACCATTGCAAGAAAGTTGATCATCTTCTGTATCAGTTTATAACTGCTCCGAGTGGGCCATGTTTGTCCAGCTGTTCAAAGCCAGCAACCGTTAGAAATGCTCAGTCTCAATACATGACTTAAACACTCATGATTTTTGCACTGAATTATATAGATTATAAAAAAATGAAAATAGCTTTGTGATCATGTAGGTTGACAACAGAGCAAAATTGTTACATTATTAACAAATGCCACTGTATTCTTACTTTTCTTTGAAGATTTAAGAAGCTGGAGCTACCTTTGCCAGTATTTCTACAACCATAAATAGCTGAGGAGGAAAAACTGCACTTTCAGAAGCGGTTCTGCTTCATTTAGGTACTGAAAAGTGGGCAGGGCAGGGGGACACAGACAGACAATCTTACTCTTCTCTGAACTGTTCCTTCAAGTTTCTCCATTTCTCCAAGAATGGCAGAAAGAAAAGATGACTTTCCAGATCCAACCTCTCCCACAACAGCAACTAAAGAGCCTTCAGGAATGCTGACACTCAAGCTGGAAATATTGAGGAAGACAAATTACTTATCCGCTTTGTAAACACTCCATCATGTTTGGGTAGTGGTCACTGTGAGAAATAAAGAGTCTATTTTACGCTTAGAATGATGAGAAATTAGTACATCAGTTTGCATGTCTTTTGATTATGTACCATTAAGAAACTTGCAATAATGGCTTTATATATAGAATCATAGAATCATAGAATAGTTAAGGTTGGAAAGGACCTTAAGATCATCTAGTTCCAATCCCCCTGCCATGGGCAGGGACACCTCACACTAAACCATGCCATCCAAGGCTCTGTCCAACCTGGCCTTGAGCACTGCCAGCGATGGAGCATTCACAACTTCCCTGAGCAACCCATTCCAGTGCCTCACCACCCTTACAGGAAAGAACTTCTTCCTCATATCCAATCTAAGCTTCCCCTGTTGAAGTTTGAACCTGTTACCCCTTGTCCTATTGCTACAGTCCCTAATGAATAATCCCTCCCCAGCATCCCTATAGGCCCCCTTGAGATACTGGAAGGCTGCTATGAGGTCTCCACACAGCCTTCTCTTCTCCAGGCTGAACAGCCCGAGCTTTCTCATCTGTCTGCAATTTAAAAGACTGCGCTTTCATCTGGTCACAAGGAAATCAATTGGAGACAGCCTAACCAAAAAAATGGTCTTATCACATTCCTCTCAGGCTTGTGGTTCACGTTCTGTCTTACTCTGACAATCAACTGCTAGACCTCTTAGGGAAAGGGAGAGGCAGAGGGAGGAGGAGTTGGAGAGAGGGAGAGGAAAGGGAAGGGCACTGGCTTCCCATAGTATTTATACAGTGCTACTGGGGGGAGCATGCACTTTTATGTGGCTTCTCTTGAAGCAACAGGGACACCAAGTCAGATTTGACTTTCCAGAGCACACTGGTCACACGGGATGCTCTGGAAACAACAATTTATGTGATTTTTGGTGTGCAACATCATGAACTAATCTGAATGAAAATATATTAAACTTGAACAAAATCTCTACAGACATCACATTCTGCCAAAGCAGCTCATAAAAATATCAGTAAGAAATACCTTACTTTTTTAAGACTGGCACACCATTCTTTTCCCAGCAGAAAGAAGCACCAATAAACCCAACAGCATGATCTGTTGCAATAAAGAAAAAGAGACCAACGAGTTGCTAATTCATCCCCGCAGTTGAGTTTCTTAACGGTTACCCATATAAACTCATGACCAATTAAAAAACAATAACTACTGCTTACTTCCACTGTAGTTTGTATTGACATCCTCAGGGTTAATATCCTCAGCACATAGAAAATCCTCTAAACGGCTCAGAGAAACTTTGGTCTGCAAGATGAATGAATAGATAGATAGATAGATAGATAGACAGATAGATAGATAGAATACAACATGCCTGTGCTTCCTTAAATTAAAATTAAGAACTCAATATTTTAATACTTTAAAGTTCTAGATAATATTCTTTGTCAAATATCTTCTATTTGAAGATAGACAAAAAAGGTGTTTAGGCGTCTAAAAAATATTTTCTTTAAAGTACTAAACAATCTGAAATCAAAAAAAAATGTATTTTTTTTCCTAAGGATCTACTGCTTGATAGTTATGAAGTAACAGAGTACGCTTGACATACGCAGTGTTAGAACATATAGTTAATCCTTGAATTTTCATTCTACTTAAAAGACAGAGACACCCTTTAAACAGCCTTCATGCTTCTCAATCCATAAAAATACCGTGCAGTTTCATGTCAATGAAATGTAACTTAAAATACATAATGACTTAACTACTCCTAGAAACAGATGAAACATGACAACAGTATAAACATCAGCCTTTCGTGGCACTTATTCCTAGTATGTTTACCTGGGCTACAGCAGAGATCACAGATGGTAAATCAAACAAAGGCAGTCTTAAGATGTTAAATAAAGAAATAGATGTAAAAACTTTTGTTGCTGTTAAAACATTATCTTTGTTGAGACGAAAGAAGACTCCAAATGTAGCCAAGGAGACCTTTTAAATAAATGAAAGAAAATTACATATCCAGAAGCAAAATCATAATTATACACAGATACTATTTTTGGTTGCACTTGAAAGGTGCAGTATCCCATTTCTGCTCATGTATAAGCAGGAGCTCTGTAACTGCTGCACACGGAAATATTGCATAGCTGCAATACCGAGTGCAGGAATACTATCATTTTAGTGAGCAAAGGCCATGGCTACTGCGTTTGACCCAACCAGATACACATGAAACTGCATGAAATAGCTTTCCCATCTCATCAACTGTTTTCTTCATTTTTGAAACACTCAAACACGATGCTTCAGGAAATTCACTTTTTTCTTTTTCTTTCTCTTGCTATTGCTATGATACTGGATATAAAATAAAATTATTTACTGCAGGGATTTTTATGTTGGACACTTGGAATTGTTTTCAAGAATCTAGTCAGTAGACTGCAGAGAATAAACTGAACTCTTACACAACAGACACTCAAGCCTTCAGAATACCCAGAAAAGCCTACATTTAATAGTCTGTCCTATGGAGTATTTTCTGCCTGTCATTGAGTTTAGGAGTTCTAAACTAAACTAGTTATAAAGTAGAAAGACTCCTAAGAAAGTCCAAAATAAGAAGTTGATTATTTCACTGCATTTAATACAACTTTTGAATTTTTCTTGTTCACTACTTTAAATACTTCAGTCGCCAGCAAGGATACAGACTGAAGGATGGCCTTAATCCTCCCTTTCACTATTCCTAAGGAATACTCCTCTTCAGCTCTTACATGCCATGACTTAAGCACTAGAAGATGTCAGCTTTTGTAACTGAAGTTAATGGTGGTCACTTATCTCTAATGAAGTTTCCAGCTGGATCCATAGAATCGTTTAGGTTGGAAAAGTCCTTTAAGGTCATCGAGTCCCGCCGTTAACCCAGCACTGCCAAGTCCACCACCAACTATGTCCCTAAGTGCCACATCTGCACGCCTTTTAAATAACTGCAGGCATGGTGAGCCTGTTCCAATGCTTGACAACCTTTCCAGTGAAGAAATTTTCCCTAATATCAAATCTAAACCTTCCCTGGAGCAACTTGAGTCCATTTCCTCTTATCCTATCACTTGTTACTTCGGAAAAGAGACCAACCCCCACTTCACTATAACCCCTTTCAGATAGTTTAGAGAGCAGTAAGATCCTGTCCCTCAAACTTTGGCATGCTGCCCCTAGGCTTGTCTCTAGCGAGCTTGATTTTCTCTCTTTCCCCCTTCAAGTGTAGTTTAAAGCTCTTTCAATGACTCTTGCTACTAAAGCAATAGGAAACCTGAGAAACAGCCTTACATGAATTAATATTTTTATAAAACAAACCATAAAAGGAATACACGTCAATGTTAGCATGGAGTAAGTCGTCAGATACCCAGAAGACTTCAAAACATCCATTTCACATTCTCTAATGCTCATGACCTTCCTTTGATACGCAGGTTCCCATGCATAAAGTTTGAGGATCTAAACAAGCAAACAAGCATATCTTAATAAAACAAAAGAGCAGTGACCATGCTTCAGAAAATAAGCTAAAGCTCCAAATGTCATTTTCAAATATTCACCAATGCCAAACTACAACAATTCGAATGTTTTACAAATGAAAGCAAGAGCTGAGATAACTCTAAATCAGGTTGTTCTTATGGAAGATATACTCCAGTTCCTATTACTTCTTCAGACTTCAACTTGCCCCTTCCGTATCATAAATGAGGAGATGGTTTATTTCAAAGCAGGATAAATAACAAAAGTGAGCAACCTTGCGAAGTGCTTTTCTTCTATGCTAAAATTGCAGTCTGCCAAAGGTTTTCAGACATCTGTTAATGTGTTTTACATTTTCATTAAAAATGTGGTATTAAAAATAATGTATCATGAATAATAAGGTTTCAAAGCTAATTGAACCTGTAAATATTTCCAAAACTACTTTCTCTGTAAATTTTTATCACTATAAGAGGAAATTTTACTCATAAACCCTAGGCCTTTTTAAATAACTTACTCTCTGTTTCGCAACCTAACAAAAAACCCCAAACCCTTATTAGTTGTTGCATTACCTTTATGCCATGTAACATTTCACTTAATAGCTTGACTCGCTGATCTGAATTCTTCATTTGGCTTTTCTGGTTAAAAGACAGCAACGTTTACATTTTTCAACAAGCAAAAGAAAATGGAGAGTAAAATATTCAGCGTTCTATAGGCAATAAATACCTTTTGTGCTATTTTTACCTTGCTGAAAAACACACTAGCACTGCAGTTATACCATTTTCAGACACATATGTAGTAAAAGGAAATCATTAGTTAGGTAACGGATTAAATACATTAAAATAACATTTTAACAATATAGTATAACACTATATACACACAAACATGAGTATATATGTAATACTATATGGATATAAAACACTATATACATATATACGCATATATACAGAGGTTAGGAAGAAAGTTTCCTGTGTTACTGAAGAATACATTGTTACTGAAAGAACCAGCCGAAGACAGAAATTCTTCTTACTCCTATGCTATACTCAGCCTCTTCTGCATCTCACATTTCTATATACTAATTAGCAGCCTCTTTAAAGTTTTGAGTCTTATCTAAACACAACAAGCTGCAAACTTTTAGACAGAATTATTTAATTGCCTTTTGTATTTCTTCTCTCTCTCTCATATCACAGTAGGGATCTAAGTGCATACATAGCTGCAACAGCTCACCTGCAAAAGAGGTGAGAGTGTTTTCTTGTCGTTTTTATAATGTTTCTAAACTGTGACAGCCTTACGAAGGAATTAATGGAGACTCAGAGTCACTACTGCATGTTGTGTCATCAAAGGCAGAATAAGAAAAGAGACAAATAATTGCCTTGATAGCAATTATGAAACAAAACTTAGGGGTTTAGTTTTAGGGTTTTTTTCAATGGACTTCACAGAAATAGAAGTATTAACAGGCAATACAGTGCCAAGAGAACTGTAGCATCAGAGGAGCAGAAAGGAAATCAGAACACATGCAGTACCTCTGTGGGAATTCCCGTCTCAAGAGAATGTGCTAAATTTGCGTGAGCAGCTTAGCCTGAATAATAAAGTAGAAGAGGGCCATAATCCTACAAAAATCCCTTATTTAATAGAATTAACTCATGCAATATGCAAACCCACAGTCGTTTCCTAAATGAGTTACACAGTAATTTTTACTTAATACAAAATTATTGTTTCAGGATAAAAATATAGGTGTCCAAACTAAATACTACTTTAGCTATCAAACATATGGCATAACTCCAGTTATGCTTTCCTCCAGTGAAAAACAGCTGCCCCCTGGCTTTGCTTATTTGCTTGGAGTTTGATTTAGATACACGTACAGTATTCTTACGCATGCATAAGTTGTACACACACCCCTTCATTTCTATATTATGACAATTTAATCTCTCTTACTATGCTGCTTTAAATAGCTCACCTTCAGTCTTTTTACTTTGGCATGCAATGAGCGCATTTATAGGTATAACCAAAAGAAGCAGTGCAACACCTGCTAGGACTGAGGGGCCAAGTTCTTTCCAGAGAAAGACAACAGCCATGACGATCTGAAAAGGTGCTGACCACAAGAGGTTGAGGTTGACAGCCATTTCCATGAGTTGCTGAGTATCTGCTGACATCAGGTTAACAATTTCCCCAGTTGCATATTTTCGTTGTGAGGAATTTGCTGAAGTTAAGGCCTGCAACCAGAAAATAGAGGTAACAATCAAAACTCAACAATTTCGATGGGTTTAGCTGCCCATGAGAAGCTAAGAAGACAGGAATTAGAGCAAAGCTGAACTCCGAAACAAACTTGCAACTCTTTATAAGAGGACCATGCCATAAAGAGGGCCCAGAAAGCCTCATCTTTGGCCTCGCTTAGAACCTCCTAGCGCAGGAACCAGCAATAGCAGGCTTCACAACAAGCACATGTATAATCTCAGTGTGTCAGGCAGATAACACATGTCCCGTGTGTCTCACACTGATACCCAATCACATACACACTCTCTCTCTCCCTCTGTGTGTTACTGCCTCACATTTTTCTTCTATATCACCTGAAAATCCTGCATATACCAAGACAGTGCTGCAGCAGCTCACTCCAGCATCCATCCCATGTGCAAAGCACAACCTGACCCAGCATTCACCAATCAACTCTACTCAGAGTGAGGAAGAAGCTCTATCTCTATCCTATAGCTGTGAAAACTTGCCCAGGCGACATGCCTACTCCAGCTGGAGTCTCTCTTCCGCTGTTCATGATCTGATGTACTGACGCACCTCAATATGCAACTTGAGAGAATGAATTCCTTTCTTCAACTGATTTGCAACTTGTAAGTAAAATTTTGTGTAGTGATTCAGAAAGTACCTGAGAAGCCTATGTCAAAAGACTGCTTTGACTCTCTTGAGAAAAGAGACTATATTTTATATTAACAAAGACAGTAGATTATTTCAGATTTGGATTATTTTTTTACTCCCTTAACTTCTGCCTGATAGCTAAATACTGCAGTAAAAATGCCGACGGGTCATGCGCATAACTAAACTAAAGGTGCAGCACTGAGAAACCAGAGTCATCTCATATGCTACATGATAACAGCATAGTAAACACTGTTATGTTTTGCAGGTCAGACAGCTACTTTTACGTCAACATTATTGGCACCTGCATTTCTGGGGGCTAATAATGCTGCCACCTCAGCATTTCTTATTAAAGGTGGGATAAGTTACAGATAGACTCCCACAGCAGTTAGTCATCCTTTAAACATCTGAAAAACAATTAACCTACCAGGTATTCAACTCAGCAGAAAACCAGTTTTACCAAAGTTGGGGGTGGTGGAGGGGTGTGTATTTTCAACCTCCAAAGGAGACAATAGAGCAAACTTCAGCTTCTCATATTCACTACTACCATACAGTAAAAACAGTTATCACTTATACCCTTATTTTTTCCTGGACATCCAGCCTCTAAAGTCTTCCTAGTTTGCTCAGTAAATATGAGAGATTAACCCATAACCAAAGTAGGAAGAGTTCAGTTTCTTGCCTCCATACAAACGCCTGTAGCATGGGGAACAAACAAGAGGAATTAGAGATGCGTGCACGTCTACGGGGGTATGGTATCATAGGCATCACAGACACATGGTGGGATGGCTGCTATGACTGGAGTGTTGGAATGGAAGGTTAGAGGCACTTTTGGAAAGACAGGCCCAGTAGGCGGGGAGGGAGTGTTGCTATTTATGCTAGGGATAGGCTGGAGAGGATGGAACTCTGTCTGGGGACAGACGGGCAGTCCATAGACAGTTTGTGGGTCAGGGTTAAAGGGAGAACAGTGATGGGAGACATTACTGTGGGGATCTGTTACGGACCGCCTGACCAGGAGGACTCGGTGGATGAAGCGCTCTATAGACAGACAGGAACAGCCTCACGCTCACAGGCCCTTGTTCTCATGGGGGACTTCAACCACCCTGATATCTGTTGGAGGGGCGGTACGGCCTGGCACAAGGAATCCAGGAGGTTCCTCGATGGTGTGGAAGACAACTTCCTTCTGCAAGTAATAAAGGAGCCGACAAGGAGAGGTGCCATGCTTGACCTCGTCCTCACCAACAGGGAAGAGCTGGTTGGAAATGTGACGCTCCAGGGCAGCCTTGGTTGCAGCAATCATGAGATGGTTGAATTCGAGATCCTCAGGAGAGTGAGAAGAGCGTGCAGCAAGCTCACTGCCCGGGACTTCAAGAGAGCAGACTTTGGCCTCTTCAGGAACCTGCTCAGTAAGATTCCATGGGTTATAGCCCTAGAGGGCAGGGGGGCCCAAGACTCTTGGTTGATATTCAGGGATCACCTGCTGCAAGCTCAAAGCGATACATCCCGACTAGAAGGAAGTGCAGCAGGAGGGCCAGGAGACCTCCTTGGATGGATAAGGAGCTGCTGAGGAAAATTCAAAGTAAAAAAGAGGTTTATAAAAGGTGGAAGCAAGGACAGGCAGCCTGGGAAGAATACAAGGATGTTGTCCAGGAAGCTAGGGAGCAGGTTAGGAAAGCTAAGGCCCACTTAGAATTAAACTTGGCTAGGGGTGATAAAGATAATAGGAAGGGATTCTATAGGTACGCAGTGAATAAAAGGCAGACTAGGGACAATGTAGGCCTCTCCAGAAGCTATCAGGAGAACTGGCTACCCTGGATTTGGAGAAGGCTGAGGTTCTTAATGACTTCTTTCCCTCAGTCTTCACTGGCAAATGCTCTGACCACACCACCCAAGTCTTGGAAGGCAGACGCAGGGACTGTGAGAATGAAGACCCTGGGCCCACTGTAGGAGAGGATCTGGTTCGAGACCATCTTAGGAACCTGAAAGTATACAAGTCCATGGGACATGATGAAATCCATCCGCGGGTCCTGAAGGAGCTGGCAAATGAAGTTGCTAAGCCACTGTCCATCATATTTGAAAAATCATGGCAGTCAGGTGAAGTTCCCAACGACTGGAAAAAGGGAAATATAACCTCCATTTTCAAGAAGGGGAAAAT
Source organism: Myiopsitta monachus (assembly GCA_017639245.1). NCBI lineage: Eukaryota > Metazoa > Chordata > Aves > Psittaciformes > Psittacidae > Myiopsitta > Myiopsitta monachus. The sequence continues at coordinate 6,173,443 of CM029927.1, forward strand.
GGATGAGCCGGGGAACTACAGAGCAGTCAGCCTCACCTCTGTGCCTGGCAACATCTTGGAGCAGATTCTCCTGGAAGGCATGCTGAGGCAGATGAAAAACAACAAGGTGGTTGGTGACAGCCAGCATGGCTTCACTAAGGGCAAATCCTGCCTGACCAATCTGGTGGCCTTCTAGGATGAGGCTACAGAATTGATGGAGAGGGGTAGAGCAGCTGATGTCAGCTACCTGGACTTGTGCAAAGCGTTTGACACTGTCCCACATGACATCCTTGTCTCTAAGTTGGAGAGACATCAATTTGATAGGTGGACCACTCAGTGGATAAAGAACTGGCTGGATGGCCACACGCAAAGAGCTGTGGTCAATGGCTCAACGTCCATCTGGAGACCAGTAATGAGTGGTGTCCCTCAGGGATCAGTGTTGGGACCGGTCTTGTTCAACATCTTTGTTGGTGACATGGAGAGTGGGATTGAGTGCGCCCTCAGCAAGTTTGCCGATGACACCAAGCTGTGTGGCTCGGTTGATACATTGGAAGGAAGGAATGCCATCCAGAGGGACCTTGACGCACTTGTGAGGTGCGCTGATGACAACCTGATGAAGTTTAACCATGCCAAGTGCAAGGTCCTACACCTGGGTGGGAGCAATCCCAGGCAGAGCTCCAGGTTGGGCAAGGAGGAGATTGAGAGCAGCCCTGCAGAGAAGGACTTGGGGGTGTTGGTCAATGAGAAAATGAACATGAGGCTGCTTCAGTGTGTGCTGACAGCCCAGAAAGCCAACCATATCCTGAGCTGCATCAAAAGGAGGTGACCAGCAGGTCGAGGGACGTGATCCTGCCCCTCTCCTCTGCTCTCCTGAGACCTTACTTGGAGTATTGTGTGCAGTTCTGGTGTCCTCAACATAAAAAGGACATGGAACTGTTGGAACAAGTGCAGAGGAGGCCACAAGGATGATCAGGGGACTGGAGCACCTCCCTTGTGAAGATAGGCTGAGAAAGTTGTGTCTGTTCAGCCTGGAGAAGAGAAGGCTGTGTGGAGACCTCATAGCAGCCTTCCAGTATCTCAAGGGGGCCTATAGGGATTATGGGGATGGATTATTCATTAGGGACTGTAGCGATAGGACAAGGGGTAATGGGTTCAAATTTCAACAGAGGAAGCTTAGATTGGATATGAGGAAGAAGTTCTTTCCTGTAAGGGTGGTGAGGCACTGGAATGGGCTGCCCAGGGAAGTTGTGAATGCTCCATCACTGGCGGTGTTCAAGGCCGGGTTGGACAGAGCCTTGGGTGGCATGGTTTAGTGGTAGGTGTCCCTGCCCATGGCAGGGGGGTTGGAACTAGACGATCTTAAGGTCCTTTCCAACCCTAACTATTCTATGATTCTACGTATTGCTGAAATAGTACGCCTGTATAGGTGGCTGACAAAAATATGTAATTTCAGGATTGGAGTCTCACAATAGAAATGCTGCTGAAACTCTAGATTATTATAAATAAATAATCATCAAAATACACAAAGTCAACCTGTTGTAGCCTGTCACCAGTGTATAACACCCTGGGTGTTGATTGTGCTGGTGAGCACACTGTCTTTTAACGCCATGTTTTATTTTAGCTTTTGTTTTCAAAGAAAAGTGAAGACATGATTACCTTTTTATATATCAGGCCAACAACTGCAGTCTTCATTTTGACTGCAGTAAGCATGCTGTTACGTTGATATAACTGATGGAGAAGAGTTTGTGAGAGAACGACAGAAAACAGGGCAATAGCGTAGCCATATCCACTCCCATATGAAGTAGGATGATCTTCACTGTCCGCTATCATTGCTCTGAAAACAAAGGAAAAAAGATACATTTTGTGCATTAAAACAATTTAGAAAAAAAGTTCAATAAGCTGAAATACTGCAAACTGGTTTAATTAAGTCCATTTTGGATTTAGATATGGTGAAAGGTCACAAACAAATACTGTGCCATAAAGAAGGCAGGTCTTATCTGTGTTTTCCAAGCTGTTAGCTTAGAAACAATTCTCAAATACTATTTTAGACATGCATGTGCTGCTGCTGACATCCCTGACAATGGAGTGTAAACAGAGAATGGCGTACAAGAAAAAAAAGCTAATAGAATTAGATAATTGTACTTAGAAAGGTTGCAGCTACCAACCGTGAAAGTGAGAGAGGAAAAAAGTCTGGAGGAAAAATCTTATTTTTGTGTTAGTAAAAGGTTATCTTAAATAACCAGCAACTGGGATGTCTTCAGGCAGATCTTATAGCTGAAGATTTTGTTCAAGGTCACACCGACTCAGATTATAGTTTGGAGATTAACAATTACTCTGTTCATTAATTCTTTTCCTTATGAACACACAGGTATTTGACATATTCTTAACACCTCTGTGGCAAGCACAGTTTCTAAAAACTGCTTCCATCAACCCCATGATGCCAACAACATGATAACAACAGTCACTGCAGTTTCGCATTAAATGCTTAAGCTGTAGGTATTATTATATATTTAGGTTTGGGGTTTTTTTCAATAGAGATGGAAAAATATTGTTGAAGAAGCAGAGAAGTTAAATAACTTGGCACTCCATTTTTTCTTAACGTTTTATTTTACATGTAAGTATATTAAATACTGAAACACAATATTGTGGAATTTAAGTTCTGCTGATTTCATCTCAGGCCATTGGCTAAGAGATTCCTGATCTCTTTGAGCTTTCCCTCAGTAGATCATTTTCAGATAATCACTGGGGAATGGGGAGCAAATAGAATCTTTACACAGCTAAGCTGTTCCTCAGTTTGGTTTTGATATTAGAAACCCTTTAGCTTTATTATTGCTGTTACTTTCTGATCATAAAGTGAAATACAATAAAAACTTACTTCATTATTTGTGGACTCATGAAAGCCAGAATGTCAGCTGTAACTTTCAGAAATGAAATTTTAATCAATACACATTTAAATGTCTGCCATAATGACCAAACCAAAGATGGTTTACGGAAACTTGTTTTCTTAAACAGCAGTCTTTTGATGTAAGAAGCCTGCAATATCACAGAAATATGTTTAAAATTAAGAGAAAAAGTATTTTTGAACTTTACTCACTTTTATAAATATAAAATATGTAATATCAAGTGTCCATCTAAAGCCATCACTGTATTTATGATCTCAAAAAGAGCATTTCCTACAGTTAATAGAAAAGCTTTTGTGTAAGAAATGAAGTCTGGATTTATTTAGCCTAGCTAGCAGTCTGGCAAGAAATGATAAACATGATTTCTAGAATTGCCCCAATCACCCACAAACATAATTAGAAAATAATCTGATCCTCAAATGATTATCACAGGTCAAAAAAAGTATCAGAAAAGCTGAGCTAAGCTTCAACATCAATGCATTAATATTGGTAGCAGGCTCACAACAACTTTATATGTAATGTTGAATAACCCTTCCATTCTTGCAGAATATTTTCAGTTGTCAAGTAACGATTTTTTTTCAGTTTGAATGTACCTCCAGCAATTGCAAACGTTCCAATGAGGGCTAAAAAAAAAGAGTCGGCCTTAATTAACACAGTGATGAAGGGCAGATTATTTGAATAATAAAACCAGCATGTGAATGGAAAAAATATCCTTATGGAAAACCGCTTTTGAATGCTTTGGTAGAAAAGGTTTTGGTGTCTACATACCATCACTGGAAGAAAGGACAAATCTACAAATAGCTAAGAAAAACACTGAAGAGATGCAGTAAGGTCAGACTCTGCAGAAGCCCTCTTCTCTGTATTAAAAAAGGAAAGCTACACTCTTACTGGATTTACAGGTTAGGTTCTCTCTCATGAACTTCCTAACATCACAGAGCTCCAAGCATACTTTAACTACAACCACAAAATAGTAACTGTGACTGAAACTGTCAAGGGTTTACATGAAAACCACACAGAATACTTCAGGCAAAAACAAACAAACACAATATCTGTAAAACTCAGTATTGTTAAAATTAAAGAAAACTGAAGCCTGTTTTGTGCGTTCTATAAGCCAGGGCATCTACTGATAAGCAGCTGATAATAGACTACCTATCTACCTGAAATACAGATGCAAAGATAAGACAGAAACAGACAAGTTCAGAGAGAAATTACTTGGACAGTTGTGACAAAGATGGCAATTAGTCACCAAAGTAGATTCCATATAACTTAAAGTGTTAAAGTATAACATATATTTGTAAGAGGTAAGTTTGAACTTAAAACAATTTAGAAAAATCCAATAGCCACACCAGAGATCCCTGATCACAACACTGGATGGCCTTTGTGACTACAAAATATAGGCTGTTCAATAAGTAAGATTCTAGAAATCTCCTCCAACTTCTAGACTCCGTAAATTTAGAAAAGAATATTGCCTATTGTCAGAGTTGTAGCTACCATTGATCCTGTGGTGGACTCCTGGATTTCTTTTCTCCATTGTTTTTCAAAGTTAGGACACACGGTGTATGGTGAATCTCCTCCATTCAATTCAAACAGGTCATCCCTTTCCAATGGCTTCTTATAGCCTATAGATATTAGTCTGAAAGAAACAAACTAATTTAGTGTCCTGGGTTCAGCAGTAGCAGTCATTTTTTTCTCCTTCTTAGTAGCTGGTGCAGTGCTGTGGTTTTGACTTTTGGCCTGAGAACAGCACTGATAACACCGATGTTTTTAGTTACTGCTCAAATGTTTGGTCTGATCAAGGACTCTCTGAGCCTCACGCTCTGCCAGGAAGGAGAGGAAGCCGGGAGGAAGCAGAGACAGGACACCTGACCCAAACTGACCAAAGAGGTATTCCATACCACAGCACATCATGTCCAGGATGTAAAAACTGGGGGCAGGGACCTGGAAGGGTTAGATCACTGCTCGGTCGGGCTGGGTATTGGTCGGTGGGTGGTGAGCGGTTGTATTCTCTTCTCTTGTTATTTCCCTTATCATTATTATTATTGGTGGTAGCAGCAGTGGTTTGTGTTATACGTTAGTTACTGGACTGCTCTTATCTCAACATGTGGGAGATACATCCTTTCAATTCTCCTTCCCATCCCTCGGGGGGGGGGGGGGGGAGGAAGAGGAAGTGGGGGGAGTGAGAGAGCAACTGCTTTGAGTTACGGCTGGGCTTAAACCACGACATTTAGACAGCATGAAATACCACAGACATAACAAGCAGAACTAATAACCGAAAAAATACTAATGATATAATTTAATTCATACAAATAAACTCCATAATCATAATCAAAAATCCTATAAACAGTACAGACTAAATAGTGGAACATATTTATAGTCACCTTAAAGAGCCTGAAATCGACTTGAAGTAAGAAGAGCCTAAGCAGATGGTCACATCTGAAAAGCAAATTCTGAGGAACCTCTGTAGCTCAGAATATCTACATTTCTGATCCCATATTTCTTTATCGGAAAATATACTATTTCATAAACAAACATGTGTAGCATCATTACCCACTTACTGTTGTAATCTGGAATGAAATACCTTTTCTATCACAGGGCTACATTACCATAGAATTGAGTCAAACCATTACCTGACACTACCAAGTCTACCACTAAACCATGTCTCTAAGTGCCGTGTAGATATGACTTTGAAATACCTCCAGGGACAGTGACTTATTATGTTGCAACTCATCTTTAACAAAGGTAGCAACATTAAACTAGTGTATTTCAGCAAAAGTAAAATGGAAGTTTCCTTACAGCAGATCTTTAGCTGTTAAAAATTTGTTTTAACAAAGGGACTTTACCCACTTAAGAGGGTAAGAGGTGGGGAAAATTCAAAAGCATTAATGTTGACAACATCTTCTAACTTATAGGAAGTTCCAGACAAGAGACACATGTATAGACAGCGGAGTGTGTGTTCTCTGACTGGCAGCTCTACTGCTTTCCAAGCTGGTGGGGATCTCCCTCCCTGAAAGCTGCAACACAAATGCAGCATCTGTCTTCGGTGTGCATTTCCAGTGTATCACTCCAGTGCCTTGTCAGCGCCACCGCTGGCCTTGGGGCTACCGTGGGTATCACTGTGCTTACCATAGGACAGAAAATAAAGACTCAGAAACACTTTTTGGGATTGTAAAATTCTGGTGGGTACAGACCTCACTGCCCAAGGGCCACCCAAACATCTACTGAACCTGCAACATTAAAACAAAGTAAATTTCCCTTATCATTGGTAAATTAGGACAAAAATAACACAGCTTCTCCCTAAGAGCTCCAGCTCTTGAGACAGGTAAGGGAAGCAGACCAAGTGGTACCTGAAGGGAACTGTTGTTTAAGAATTCTTCATAACTCATCTCAATCCTAACACTCGCTGCTGCCAGAAGACAAACAGGTCCAACAAATGCCATCTCTAGATTGCCCAAATTCTGAAGAAACACAGTATACCACTATGGATTTAATATGTAACACTTATTTGAGACTGACTCATTTAGACTGCAAGTGCTTAGGGCGAGTATAACTTACTGGGTTTGCTTGTGATTGGAATGAAAGAATATAATGTTCACAATATTAGTTTAATTGCATTGTTATTTCATAGCTAAATAAGCTTTCACTGAGCAAAACATAAATGCTTTTTTCCCTTCTCATCTTTTGTTAAACATTGTGAAATTGGTTAAAGCAGGCCAAGGATAGTATAGCTTGAACGTCTGGGTGAACACTGTGACATAATGAATACCTACATGTCATATAGAAGTCCTGGATTTAGAACACTTAATAGCAGTCTGGAAATGGAAAACCTGAAAATTGGTATTTATGGTGCAGAAAGTGAGGTCTGGTAAAAACCAAAGCTACTCTGAAACTGGTGGTGAACTTCTAATTTCAGCAGGGCCAGAGTTCAACCAAATACTCTGAATCCTTGAAGCAATCGGATCATTTTGTCTCAGTTTATGAACAGTAAATACCATTTTTAGGTTTTCCTTAAAATTAATGATATTGAATAAAGCAAGAAATTCCTATTCCTAAAATGTTTTTTCTCACTTTTACATTTCTGGACTCAATATATCTGATTCAAATGATTTTTAAAGAAGAAAAAGGAAAAGGTTAAAAGTGAGTAACGGTCACAGGACGTAACATGAAACTGTGTGAAATAACATCCAAAACACTAACTGATGGGAAGCTGTGTTACCCAACATAGCTGAACTTTCAGCTCCTATTTTTGAGTGGAAAATTTCCCAAGTGCAGGGACTTTGCTGGGCTTTATGAGCAGGTGATCTACAGTTACAACATGCGGCCTACCACACAAGAGGGAAGAAAACGGGCATGAAATTGACTACTTGGAAAAGACCTTAAATGTACGGCTGAGTGTTTTTTCCTGGAGAGGTAGCAAATTGCTGTATCATTACATGGCATATAAAGGAACCCTTCTTTTCATTTTTGTCTATTGGCAAACTTCACACAGACAATAATAAATGATAGCCTAATTTGGCCTTTTATACTGTCCATCGTGACAAGAATATTATGTTATCAAAATGTTAATGTTTTAAATAATGCCATTAGATAAAGTATAAAATGACTGTTAACTATATATAAACAATACTCCACAGAATATTATAGTATGACCTCTGAAGTCATAAATTTTGATTTTTGCACAAAAAGCTGACAGCAACCTCAGGCTTAAACACTGGCTCAAGCCAGAATGATGGTGTGGAATGGAAGTGCGCGCTCTACAGCTCCGTGAACATCAGTGAACATCAGCAGGCAATTTACTAAATTCTCACCTGCTAAACCAGGAGTAGGTTAACTTACTGAAGAAAAAAGCATTCTCTTCAGGGCTGCGATTCTGTTAAAGAAAAGAAAAAGGAAAAGCATCAATGTTACTTGAAAGAGCGAAAAAAAAAATTGGTTTGTTTGGTTTTTTACTAAACAGGCAGTTTTTAGGAGCTATTTTATTCTGGACTACAACAAGGTCTGTATTTCTTTGCCTGTTACCTTCTCCCACCGACAGGCTCAAACACAAAGCAAAAAGAGATCTACATCCTTATTAGAACAACTTAACTTGGTGATAAAGGATAACAACCACCACCTTAGCTTGATTTTACACTATTTACACATACCAAACAGTCAAGCGTAAGAGTTGGACTTGATAATCACTATGGTTCTCTTCCAAATTGAGATATTCTATGATTCTATGTCAAATACAAACAAACCTTCCTTAAATCTTTGACATTCCTTAAATCTTTGACACGTACAATCCCGCGGGGTTTTTTCCCCCCGATTTGACCACCTAGTTGTTGGAAGTTATCAACTGCTAACACCTAAAACCAGCAAACTCCTTTCAGCCCCTAAGAGATGAAGTACCATTAATATGTACTGTGCACATCAGTGAGGAGAAGAACACGAGGCCTGTGCACTGCTGCCCATTTCAGAAGTCACTGGAGGCAAGCGCAATAGAGGTAATCGAACAGGAACTCTCCCACGCTTCTTCAGGACGGTGTATCCACATTCAAGCGCGACTTCAGCACACCTGGGGGGGTAATCCTCTCCCGCAGTAAGCGCTGTTCTAAAGCCGTTTCTAACTGAAGATGCAGTTACAGTTCTCTTCGGCAGGCGGTGTAAAACCCCACCAAGTCCAAAACGCGCGCGGGGGCTCTCAGATCCTGGGTATGCTCCGCAGCAGTTTTCTTGCGCTTTCTGCAACACGCCGAATGATTAAACGGCGATCCACGGTGAACGAACGCGCAACAACCGTGCATGCGCTCCCTCCCTCACAAACGCCTCTGCTTGTGCGCCTCCTCACCCCTCGCTGTCAGATGTCGATGCTTGCCAAGGTCCATTACGGTTCGCACCCACACAGCGCTGTTTGTCTGAAATACTGCCTTTTACTGTTGAAGAACACAGTCGAACGCTCGGTCACAAACATTCCCTGCTTTAAACGCTGTTCCTACTCCTATCTGCGCGGAACGAAACCCTGGCCTAAAGACTATTCCCTCCTTGCAAATTCAAAGGATAGACCCCTGCACGTACCAGTAGCCATCAGCTGCGGGTTTTCCGCACCGCGCTAGCACGCCTCCCGCATGAACTCCCGCAGGTTCAACGCATCCACCCGCAGCTCCCCGCCGGGGCAGCAGGCGGGCCGTGAGGGGGACGCGCCCGCCCTCAGCCCCATCGGGAACACCTCCTCCCGCTCGGCCCCCCGCGCTCCGTCACCTTCGTGCCGGTGGGGCTCGGGTGCCCGTAGAAGCCGCTGTGCTTCCCGCGGGCGGCGGCCATGGCTCCTCCCGCGGCCGAAGAGCCCGCTGAGGGAGGGAGGGAGGGAGGCACCGGAGCCGGGGCGCGGCGCTGGAGGGCGGTGCTGCCTCAGCTCCAGGCCCAGGCCCAGGCCCAGGCCCAGGCTCAGGCCCGCACCGCAGGGCCTCGGTTGCGGCCGCCGGTGCCCTGGGCGAGCATCCCCACGGCTGCAGAGCGCGTGTGGAAGCGACCGACTGAGCACCACCGATTTGTCCGAACGTTTGGGAGGTTGTACGGCAATACCTATGTATTGAATTCGTGTTAGAAATACGGAGAAACGAGTGCGGGACCTGTGCGGCAGCGGGGAAGGCGAGGTCTCGCGGCCAGCCAGTGGCATAGGAAATGAAAGGCCAGGACAAAAACCGGTGATTTATAATCAGAACTAACATAGGAAACACTCATCTAATATTAATGAAAATTTTCTTAAAGTGGCTGAAACAGGAGGTTGAAGAAACCCTTGGGCAAGGCCACACTCAACTGTGGATGGTTTTGGTTTATTTCCTGACCGTGGTGACAATGTAATTAAAATATCATCAGGGCCCCGACAAAAGTGACATCTTAAGTTAACAGGTGTATGAAAGAAATGCAGTTATGGCTAAAGCCATGTCAGCACGCTCCCACATGGCCAGCTTTTTTAACACACTGGTAAGTTTTAGCTAAGTGGATACAGAGAGGTGTTAAACCCCATATCTCGGGGGGGGGGGGGGGGAAGATTGAGAAGAAGGAAGGTAAGAAAAAAGTGTTTCTTCAGAAGAACTGTGTTGATATTTTGTCAGCCATATGCAGTATGATCCTCCTTGCCATTCCTTTTGTAGAATATAATTGGACAGAACAGATTATTTTACCTATCCGTTGGGAAAGCCTGGAAGCCTGGTAAGGACACATTAGCACAGACCTGATTAAGCTTCTCTTTCTGTAAACTAACTCTGGTTTGAGCACCTTTGTCTGATGAACAGACTGGGCAGACCTAGCACGTCGCTTAAAATACAAGGCACCTTACTTAAGGCGCAAACCTTTGTTATATAAAGTTACATCTAGAGAAGGCTGAATTCAGTTGCTAATGATGTTCCCAAGATGCCATACTGTGGTGTTATAGGAATGCCTGTTAGGCTAAAGAAGTGATGGGCAAATTAAAAGCAGTGCCTTGAGAAAGTGATTTTAATAGCTGTATTTTATCTTATCAGACAAAAGAGGAATCGTTGCAAGCTAAATGCTCTTCAGTTTCTGAAAGTCATCTGGGCTTGTAAAACATATCACCTTTAGACCAGTAAATTTGGGTATTCTTTCTCAATACCAGTATAATGATGAAAAGCAACCCAGCATTATAACCAAGAAAACTGAGTTTAACAAAACCAAAATCATTTCTTACTGTCAGGGTCAATTTGAAGCCTACATCTACTCTGAACAGAAGACTTGACTTTAAGCCATATTAAATAGCTGAAAACTAAGTGGTTTGCTTTCTCATATAATAGGATCTTAAAAGTGTTTCACCTGTACTTGGTATTGCACCAGACAATATCGGTAAGACAATAGCTCTGCACCTGGCTATAGGTTGGTGGTGGGAGTTGTGAAAGGTAGAAAATGGGTCATTTGGCTACTTTGATTCATCACATTATGAGATAGTTTATTCTTCCTTTGCTAGGGAAAACTTTCCTTCTTAAGAGGTGGCACTAACTCCACTGACTTATGCTTTTTTGCTGTCATTTAGATGAGATACTCACTAAATGTTTCATCGATTTGTTACAATGAACAGTAAGATTCTCAGATAAGCAAAACACTAGAGAGTAACTTTACAGAAAGAGACATATATTGCATGATTCTACTCAGTACATAACTGAAGCCATAAAGTACATACATGCATTTTAGTACTGATACAGGTGTAAGTCTTGTAGCTAGTGTAAATGCCTGTATTTTACCTCGAAGTTACTACTGGAAAAACCCAGTTCCAATAACCACACAAACTGATTCTAACTGAAAGTAACAGCAGAGCTAAATCAGAATAAAGTTATAGTACTTCAGTGACAAGCACATCTCTGGTGTTCTCTGATGAATTTCTAGCCTGCTCACTTCTTCAGTGGCTCCGGAGAATTCTTACACCAGTCACAGAAATACATTCCATAAGTGATGGACATGGTACATACGCTTCATGAGTGGCTGAAATCATGTATTTCCATCAGGTTTCTGTATTAGTGAAATAATAGTCTTCCATGATTCTTGGGTGAAGAGAGAATCAACGAGGTTTTTTTCTTTACTTGGAAAACTTTATCTTCTTAAACGCTTCCTATACCTGAAATAGTACTTTCCTCTTTAAATAGGTTGAGATTAAAGAAAGTTATCAGTATCCTTTACGCATAAAACTTTTCAAAAATAATATGAATCTTTAACATTCATTTTTTTAATAAAGTGCAAAGATGAAATATTGCATTCCCCTCCAATAAAAGCAGCAAATAACAAGCAGGTACGCAGTCTTAGCGCCTCTTTCTCTTGGCTTTGCACTTCCTGTATTTTTCACCATCCTTTCTTTGTCTCATTTTGTCATCCTCAACGCTAGTGTCACTGTCATAACTTTGGTGTTCTCTTTTTCTTTTATAGGTTCTTCGATCCCCCTGGTGCGTTCCACGGCGACTTGAGTGTGGCAGGGCCATTTCAAAAGAACTCTGCACAGACTTAAAGTCTGCAGCTTGGTTCTGATAGGGAGAAAAGTGGAAATTTGAAGGGCGTGGTGGAGTCATCTGGTAATAAGGAAATTGTTGAACCATTGGACTCTGTACTGGGTGCTGCTGTTCTAAACTGTTCACCTAGAGAAACAGAAACTTGGGTAGTTAACACTGTAAAGAGGAAGTTCTGAAAGGTTTAATGTTGCATGCATTACAGCTTATACAGTGAAAATACTGATAAATTATAACAGATCATTTGAGAGTAAAACGTATTTATTATATCAACTAGTATAGTTAGAAAAAGTAGACAATTTTTTAGTGGCATAGTTAGCAGAGAGACGTAATCTGATTTAAAATTAAACTGCCAGTTATTCCTTGTGTAAGGCAATCAAACATGGCATTCCTTTCATTTCTCCATCTGTGTATTTTATAAACATTTGTAACTTCAGTGCCTGTCGTTAATGTAAAGACATTACGTAAAGAACGTAAATGTAAATGCACATTTGCAATTTTTTCTTTTAACCTGGTTTAACTAATTTTAATGTGGAACAAGACATTCCGATGAGGTATAGCGAATGCAGAGATCAAAGCACATGGAACAATGCAGCCAGTGGCAAGTTTACTGCTCCAGTCCCTAAAGTATCCCAAGAGTCCCTCTCATACAAAATGCACAGTCCAAATACAGAAATAGAATTACAAAGGTCAGAAAAGAGTGGCTTTTTACTGACTGGCAGTACCCAGAAATGTGATGGCGAGCATGTCTGTGTTACATGCGCAGGCAGACTCCAAGTAACTTGCCTGGCCCACCCAAAGAAAGATGAGGTAGATTTGTGAAGGCGTACGTGTGACAAGACCACTTCCTGCTGAAGCTGCATCAAACCATTACTAGAGACATACTGCAATTCCATCCCTTTTAGCCAGCAGCAAATGGGATGAAGTGGGTTGTGTGTGTTGGTCTGCTGAGCCTGGTCTCTGGGTATTTACGTACTGCACTGTTACTGAGAAGTGGGCTCATCCGTGAGCAGTGGGGGAGATTGAACACTCCCAAGCCTTCCAACCACAGTGGTGGGGATGTGACAGTCTGTGCAAGCACCAGCCCTTCTGAGGTCACAGCCTGGGAAGAAAGGAGGCAGGCCACTACCACATCTGTACAACAGGGAACAAACCTTCTCCATTTTCCTGCTCAGATTGCGGCTAGCAAGTGTCATCTATCCACACTTCACCCCTTCCCCAGTTAAAGAGAGCTGGCCATTCCCCATTCAGACTGGGCAGCAGTACTGCTGTCCACAGTTGGTACCTCACATTAAATGCTGGGTTTCTTCAGTCCTACTGATCCATATTCATCAGATTCAGAAGCTCCATGATGGAAGCGAGTAGGGTTTGGCCCACAGGTTGCCATCTGAAGAGACCTGTTCCCTTGCTTTGTGCAGTATCTCAGACACAAGAGATTAGGACAGGATCAGAGTCTGTTGGAGGGGAAATGAATACAGATTCTCACTGTCTACTGCTGTGAAAGTAAATAGTGAATGTGAGAACTGCATGGGCATGTAAAGGTTCAGGCCAGAAACCCTAAAACTGTTGTTGCCCTAACTTGAGAAGTGGTGATTTTCTGAATGAGGTTTAGGTTTGGTTTTAGGACATTCAGACTTCTGCTGGCTATTTCTGAATTGAGTAGAAGAGCTAAGAGGTTCCATGACTGAAATAGCTGTATATGAAGAAGCTATTGCTCTCACGGTTGCAGTTGTACTAGATTAGCTTGACTCACAAAGGGGATTTGATTTAGAACACAGTACAGAAGAGAGCTCTCTCTGTAGACTTGGACATTTTTAGCCTCCTTAACTTTTAAAACATTCCTGCTGTAAGAAAGTGTTTTGGTAGATCCCCTATTATGATAGTACGCTTAAGTGCTAAAATAAATAGACCTAATACAGTCAACGTTAGCAGCCTAGATCCCATTTTGAGACATTAGAGAAGTACCGTTGTTTGCAAAATGCAGAATACAGCCAACATTGTAAAAAATCTTAACAAATTTTTTAACTTTTAACACAAACTCACCATCTTTGGAAAGCCCGAGGATTCATAAGGTGAACTATTGTTCATTGGAAAAGGAGTAACAGGAATTGGAGGGTTTCCATACGGCTCTTGATATCTAGGAAAAACAATCAAATGTACAAAGACAACATGTCCACCACATACTGCTTACCACAATGCTGAGACTTAACTCTTGAGCTCTAATGAGAATATCCAAGAGGAGAACTGAGACATTAGCAACTGGGCTTGCATGAAAAAACATCATAAACCAAAGAAAATATACCCAAAAGCTCAAGTAATGAGTAATCCTCACAGGTACTTTAGTGCAGATACAGAAGGGTTCTAGATTTCACCACGGAAGTTTAACTTCCACAGAGTTCTGTCACATTTGTGAATGCAAACGTTGAGACATTGAAAAATACTGCATCTGGGGTGTTCAGGCTTCCATTGTAACAGGCGTATACCTGTGCGTTTGTACGTGCATGACAGCTGCCTGTAGGTATACACACAAAAACTACAGATATAAACTCAGTGGGGTTTGAAAATGTTGTCAATTGTCAGGTATTTTTCCCCTACCAACTGCAAACCTTGTAAGTACAAACAGCATGTTTCAGTATTTTCTTATGGTCCGGTATCTAGCAGAAACAAAGAGTAGAAAGTTCAAGCTAACTGAACCTCTGGCAAGCTAAACAACCTGATGTTAACTACAGCCCACTGCAAGTCAGCAAGGATGCAATTAAAGCATCAACAGCTGTTTTAATGAAGAGCCTGAAGAGTGCTCTACCACGTAACTGATTTTCTTTGTGAAACTCTTTTAAAGTCATTGAGTTTATTCACAGGTGATCTTTGTTACCTAGATGAAGGTGAATGTAACTCAGTATAGTTCTCAAAACCACGTTTAGGGTTGCTCTGTTCTGCTGAGTGAGAACTCCCTGTAGGTAAGACAAGAGCATAATGACTATTCAGTTACAACTATTCAATTAACAAGCTAAAACCACAGAAAACGTTCTGTGGGATCTGTACTGCGCTAGTATATAAAAGGTAGTATATAAAGGTTTGTCTTTTATATATAAGTATATATAATGTAGTATATAAAGTATTTGCCATTTTTTGGTGAATGCTTTATAGCATCCTTTTACTGCTTGAAAACGTCCATTTATCATTTACTCAATTACAGAAGCATAAGTCAGGGCTGTCGAAGTAACCAGGAACAGAGTAATTCCCATTCAGTTACAGATGCAGGACATGCTTCTGATTTTAGGAACTTCAGCTGTTGTATTTAAAGCCAGCAATTGCTCTCTACAGCCTGCAAAGTAAGGAGTGGCACAGCGCACAGTGGGAACATGAGTCCTTAGTGTTTAGTTTGCAAACAGTGCCTGATCATTAGCTTTCTAGAAAGTTTATTTTCATAAACAGAAAATGAAGGATGTGACTCTGATTTGACTACATGCTTTGAACTGTAATCCCTTCAACTTAAAACAACAGCTCTGATAAGCCTGTGGCTTCAGTATGAAAGCTATCAAACAGCTTGATAGTTGCTGCACCTACTGAATCAACTCTTTGTGCCAGACTGCAAATTAAAGTCACACCCTGATTCCTAAATGTAATCTAGTGTAAAAACCTGTGTTGCTATCTTTTTCTTAGGGTGGTCTGAGTTGTCCTGCAAGTTAAGGCTGCTCTGAACCCAAGGATTGTATTTCTCTTAGTAAACAAAAGATACAAAGACTGAATCCTCCCCTATACAAAAGCCACAACAAGGTTTTGTTTCTTGAAAAAATGGACTGCAATTTGTTCCGACTATGAATCAACACCTGCGTAAAAGACTGTAGGATTCAAAAACAGTCATTAAAACTAAAACGTTCACAAAGACTTAATCATTGAGATTACTAAACGTACCAAACCGAAACTGCACTCTAATCGGTCTTCCATACAAACGGATTCCATTCAGCAAAGCTACTGCATAAGGCACTGATTCTTTGTGCTTAAAACAGACAAATCCAAAAGACTTAGGTTTTCCTTCTTTGTCCTTACAAATCGTCACTTTGATTAGTGGTCCAGCCTGAAAGAAATTTGTATTATTTTCTCATAGAAATTAACAGAGATTGACACTTCATTCCGGTTTGATGGTTTCCTAACGATGTGTGGTTTGCCACAGTCAGAAACAGCGTAAATTTCTCCATAGAAGAATCTTCATTTTTAAAAGACGTCTCTCCACGTTCCCCAAACTCAGATTCTGAGCCTTCTACAAACAAACACCAGCTCCACGAATGTTAAAAGGGAACCAAGCATCAGCCCATGGGGGATGCTGAGACTTTAATAATCAGATTTTATTGCTTATTTTTAAAATACACTGACAGCTGCTGCAATGGGGAGGACTAATTTACTTATTCCATAGCAGAAGTCATCTTAGTGCATGTGCAGCTACTAGTACGATTATTACAGAGGGCTTTTTTGCACCGCTAACGTAACTGAGCAAATTGATAATAGCAGCTATGTAAAAGTGACCTGATCCACAAATATGCTTTACTGTTGCTTAAATTCCTAAAACGGTCAGCATCAGCACTGTGGGAATACAAAGCTGAACAGAGAGTTCTGGAACCACCGCAGAAGAGTTTTCTGTCCTGCCTAACCCTCCTCACAACTACATAGCAAGGAATCAGGAGACCCCATCATCCCATTACAGCTGACATACTGGATTGGTGCCTGCACAATCCCATCAACAAAACAAAACCCCCAAACCACACCCTTTGGCTGAAGTACCTTCAGTGAAAAGTTCCAACTCGGCCTACATGTACCATTTTAATCCTTGCATAGTACTTCTAGGACCAAATTAATGCAGTGATACCCTGAATATCGTCTCCATTTCAAAGAAACTGCCATTTCTGTAACAGATATCAAAGATGAAGAATTTTCTCTCCACGAGATGGAGTCAGTGCATTAGTCATGGAATGAACAGCTTCTCATCAAAACAAACTACGTGTCTATACGGCCGATTTAGTGGAGTGGAAAAAAGGGGCCAACAGCAGCCTCCTGCCACAGCTCTGGAGCGTTAAGGATGCCACAAGCGAACTTTAGGAGGATACAGTATCCGCACGAGCAACGAAGGCCATGTAAGTTACAGAAAAATCCACCAGCAAAAAAACCACTGAATGTCTAAATTACTGTAGTAGACGGAGAATTCATTGTACTGAACCAAACCCAGCAGTTATTAGAACTGCCTTCCACTACTGCTACTGATACAATAAGTGCTTTGCAGTAAAAGCCACTCAGAAGTCATCTGTAGCTTCAGGCAAACAGAAGTTAACTCCTAATAGCTTCATAGCAATTAAACTGCATAAACAGTTAAACATTCAAAATAAACATAGGGCATATGCTCAGATAAAGAAAATAAGCCACAGAAAGCCATGTACTTTATTGTTCTGCATCTCCAAGGATTCCTGTCAATCAACAAATCTGCAGTTTGCTTTGGGCACTTAAAGTGATGATGTGCAGCTATCTCCCTTATTATAGCCTCCATGTTGTCGGACTGAAGTTACTCAGGATTGTCATCAGTGACAATAATGTCTGATTGCTTCATGCTTTTGCCAGCTGTGTATGAACTAAATCCTCAATTAAATAAGATGCTTTTACTGAGAAATGAAACACCCCCACCCCCACCCCCCACCCCAGTGAAAGTAGGGAATTCATGTAGACAAACACAAAGGATCAAAGGTAATGTACCATTTTTATTAGTGGTGCAGAGGGCAATCGGGCTATACAGCAATGGATATGACATAGGTTGTCCTGTGCAGGGAATCTTTAAAATGTTGATCTCATCTTTCCAAATACCTGGAAGTTTGCTGAGGGCTTTTGGTTGGGTTTGTTTTTTTTCTCTTTGTTTGTGTGTTTGTTTCTGGTTTCTTATTTTGGTTGGCTGGGTGGGTTTGGGGGCATGTTTAATTTAAAGAAGGGATTTCAGTAAGATCCTGAACATTCATTTTTGCTTGAATTGGCTCCTTCAGGTGCTTTTGTTGCTGTTCTGCACTACCCTGCAGTTTTTTAAATTACATATATCCAGTCTTCTGATTAATATTTGCCTAATAAGAACGATCTGGTTCTTCAAGAACTAGAAATGGCAAACTCGAGTCCTTTGCAGATTGTTCTTTTAAATACGTAGTCTTCCTGTTCATAAAGAAAAATATTAATAGTTTAGAAGTAGTACTAGATAGTTGCTCATAATTTGGTGAGGGACAAAAATACAGGTCTGGAGTGCATCTTTAGGACCATGCCATAGCAGGAATATTGAACTGCATACTTCCCAAGAAAGGGCAGTGTCGTGGTTTAAGCCTCTCAGGCAGTTCTCTCACTCACTCCCCCCTCTTTCTTCCCCCGCCCCGTTCCCAGAGGGATGGGGAGGAGTATCGAAAGGATGTATCTCCCACATGTTGAGATAAGAGCAGTCCAGTAACTAAGGTATAACACAAACCACTGCTGCTACCACCAGTAATAATAATGATAAGGGAAATAACAAGGGAAAAGAACACAACCACTCATCACCGATACCCAGCCCAATCAAGCAGTGAACCCCCACCCTTCTGGGTCTCTGCCCTCCGTTTTTACATCCTGGACATGACGTGCTGTGGTATGGAATACCTCTTTGGTCAGTTTGGGTCAGGTGTCCTGTCTCTGCTTCCTCCCGGCTTCCCCTCCTCCCTGGCAGAGCGTGAGGCTCAGAAAGTCCTTGGTCAGACCAAAACCTTCTAAGCAGTAACTGAAAACATCGGTGCTATCAGCACTGGTCCCAGGCCAAAAGTCAAAAACACAACACTGCAGCAGCTAAGAAGGAGAAAAATGACTGCTGCTGCTGAACCCAGGACAAACAGTACTGCAGTGAGAAGCACATGCTGTTGCAGTAAAAAGACAGAGAAATCCAATGGGGAACAAGGTGAACAGAACAAAAAAATCTAAGCAGGTGTTATCAGGATGACCTAAAAACTCAGATAAAAATCAGCAGTTGGGCGAGTGCTGCAGATTATGCAGAAAAGTAATGAAAAACTGCACTGGAGAGCATCCGCTTATTTTTATCACTTTTGTACCAGAAATTGTATGGAATTAGTCACGTCCTCTGCTAAGATAAGCTTTCTTTACCTAAGATTTGCAGTTAAACAGCAGACTACTGTTTAGTATTGGAAACAGGTAGGAATGTTGCAAGAAAGTAAGGGGGGCAGGAAGAGAAGAAACAAACATTTCTTTGCTAATTTTAGGGAAAAGTCAACAACTGAAAGCTAGGAATATAAAGGAGCACAGGCAGCAACCCAAAGGGCTGGAACATACTAAACAGAAAGGCCTTTCAATGAAAATAGGTAGCATGCTGTTTAGCAAGACAAATATCAGATTAATCACTGGAATAAAACTGGTGAGTAGAACTAGTTCTGATTAGCAAATGCAATAGCAAGAGAAGAGATGATTCTGCCCCCCTCTTGTCTTTGCACTCTTTATTTTGTGAACTCACCAGAAGGAAGCAAGATTCATTCTGAGACAGGGGCAACCAGCGGATTAGTAGAAGCAAGTTTATCACCACGCTGTCAGCCAAAGTGCCCAGTCAGAGTGTGGGACTTTTTAACTTGACAGAGGTTTGCTGCATCATGCCAGGAGGAAAGAAATAAACCAAAGACACCATAAACAACTTCAGGAAAAGCCCATGATCGGCAACTGTTGTCAGTCCGTCTTGTCATTTGATGCGTGCACTAGTGATATAATGTTCCCTCCTCTGAATATCCTCCCCCTTTTCTTTACTACTATCAGGTTTATAAGCCTGGTTTAGCCAGAGACGCTGTCAAAGTGAGATCAAAACTGAAGCCAACTCAGTGTCTTAACATTTTCTGTCTTTGCCATTTTCTTTCTTCCTTGGCATACTTTATTTCCAAAGAGAATTAAGCTCAGGCTTGAAACGGGGCCAGCTACTTAGTATTTCCACCCTGCTCCATAAAAACTCACCAACGGCTTTTTTATTACCTTCTCATGCATCAAAACATGATGATATAAAGGTCATTTGTGGGTGGAAGTCCAGAGCCTCACCTGCACATGATTCCTAACAGTACCCTGTTAGTTCTGTTAGCCTTGCTCACGCTATTTTCAGGTTTTACGCTATTATTTCCTAATTAAATTCTTGACCAAAGCCTTCTTGCTCAGAATATATTAAAGAAAGTGTAAAAAAACAGTTGGTTTGCGGTTTGTCTGTTGGGTTGGTTGTTTTGTTTTTTTTTTCCCCTGGTGATTTTAAGAACATCTTTAGGTCATTTAACCTCCTCACTACCTGCGGCACCAGGCCTCGCACGTCGCGAACAGGCTAAAACCAGCCGCGCGCGGTGGCCTGGGGACGGCAGGGCCGGCCTAGAGCCCTGGCCGGCGGCTTCGCTCTTCACCATCCGCCCCTACCGCGCCGCGGGGACCGGCTGCATCCCCGCACGGCCCCGGCGACACCCCGGCCCCGCCCCGCCCCGGGGGCCCGCCCTCCACCTGCAGGAAGAGCTCGTAGAGGATCTCCTCCCGCACGCGGCTCTCCAGGTTCCCCACGAACAGCGTCCGGTCCACCTCCTCGGGCCGCCCCGGCGACGACATAGCGGGGCCCACCGCCGCCGCGGCAGCGGGCGGGGAACGGGCCCGGTGGAAGGGCCCGACGGGAGCGGCCGCGGCTGCCGTAAAGCGCTCCGCGACGGGGCGCGTTGCTAGGGAGCAGGCTGGGTGTCCTAGCAACGCGGGAGGGCCATCGCGCCGGGGAGGCGGCGCGCACGGCGGCGGTGATGGCGGTGCGAGCCCCGGTCTTGCGTTTGAGCGGTTTCCAGGCTGTTTAACGGCAGTATCTAAGGATGCATTGTGGAAGTCTGTCAGGGCCTTTTCACTTGATCCAGCCATTAAAGATCCAAGAAAAGGCAGGCTGTTTTTACATAACGCTGACAGGATTACAACAAACGTTTCTTACCAGTGTTGAAGGATAACCTGCGGCATAGTGCACAGAGGGTAGTGCCGCAGAGGTACAGTATGTCCTGTCTTAGCAACAGCATAAGGCAGGATTCTGGAATCGCTTCCCCCTCACAGCAAGACATGCAAAGTTCCCTCCAAAAGCATTTGGCAGTACCGGGAGCACTCGCATGGTGCCGGGAAGAAGACAGTTTACTTACCCATTGTATCAGGTGGGTTTTAAAACCTGTACGTGCACTGAAAGCTTCTGATAAACCCAAACGTGAAATGAACACACGTGAGTTACCGGTGCCAACTACGCAGCCCTAGAAGGCAGCCCATGGTCAGGGACCTGGACCAGCACTGAGCATCGCAGATGAAGCAGTACAGGAGAGGTACCCAGCAGCAGGCTCCAGAGCCTTAGCATCCATGCACATAGCTCACAGGGATGTGGTCACAGAGCTTCCTGCACACACAGGCCAGGCTGTCAAGCAGATTCTCCATCTGAAGTTGTCTGAAGACAACTGTCACTCCCACAGCCATTCTCTATAACACATGAGCACTCACCATCTCCCAAAGGCAGACGCAGACCAGACAACCAGCAGGTCAGATGAGCACACTATCCAAACACAGGGAGCTGAAGGTGCCTGCGTGAAGTGTGGGCGAGTACAGACCATCTGGCTGCATTAAAAGGCAGATTGTGAGAGGAAGCAGCAAGCTGAGAGAGGGCTGAATAACTTGTCTTGCGGGGAAGAACAGCGACTGGAGAAGGGTAGTGTCTTTCACTGAGCAAAAAAGGCAGGGAGAAGCAGGGCTGAGGACTGAGCTACCGAACTAATGCCCCAGTGCAGTCAGCAGCCACTTGGTGCTAATCACGGCAAGCTGTGGCAGTGCAGCAGCAGCAGCAATTCTCTTCCTCTCGGGACACATTCTCCCCTTGGAAGCCCCTCCCATGTAGTGCCTAATGAGCTCCTGGAACACCTCCAGAACAGCTTTCATGGCCTTTTCCTAAGTTGACTTCCTCCTCACCAGGGCTTGGCAATCAAGAGAGAAGGGAATGTCTCCAGTCCACCCTTCACCTGGATCCATGGCATAAGGAGGATAGTGACCTAGAGGATGAAAGGGGAGAACACATCCTTGTTCAGCTAGAGAGAAAGTAGCATTACGGCCAGCTGGAGACAGGACACACAGAAACTGTATAGGGAATAGCAGCAGGATGGAGCAGTAGAGTGGACAAGCACAGCCTGGATTGACCCTAGCAAGAGGCTAAGCAGGCATTGAATCAACATCTCTCACAGCTAAAAGGGCGCTCCAAACCACTGGCTATGCAGGGGTGCTTCCAGTTTAGTGAACTGCAGATTCTTTCCCCAGCAACGCCACACTTGTGCATTTTATCCTCGAGGCTCGGAGCTCCCACTCACCTCAGTGCCCACTCACCGTCCATTAAAATAATACTCCAACGAACTTGAAGTGCAGTCAACACTTTGGAAACCGACCTTTTTCTCACCTTCTAGGGTTTTCTTCTACTCTTAGTGGCTTTGAGAAAGATTCTCCTAGCAAGATGCTGTTTGGCTGGGCAGTTCCAGCAGCAAGAAGCCAAAAGACGATCCCTAAGGAGCTGTGCTTTGAGACCCCTTTGCCCTTGCCTACTGCTAATTCAACACTAGCATGGAGCTGAAGCCTCAGTTGGGATAGGGACAATGTTCAAGGATCAGGCACATTCATACTGAATGCGGTCTGAATCAACGGGAATCAAAGCGGAGATGAGAAGCCCCTCGGCCTCCCCATTCAACCCACACCTGGTTGAAACAACTCATAGCTCCTTGAGAGAAATAAGGCTGTGCCCGTTGATGCTGTTGGGAGACTGTATGAAACACCCCTAAAATCCCAGGCATGATGGCATGATGTTACTGTTTTGCAGATTAAGGCTCTTGCAAACATTTCCCAGCAGGAGGGTGACATGTAGGAGAGCTTTTCAGACTAAGTAAACAGCTTCAGTCTGCAGCTGTGCCGGAGCACAGCCTCCTGCTCCAGTGCTTGGTTAAGATGCAGATGTCAATGCCTTAATGCTGGTCATCAGCCCACACTCTCACAGCTCAGGCACACTCCTGCCTGTCAGCTCCTTGCTTTTCTTGGCAAGAGAGGGAGGTGGCTGCACAGCCAGACTTTCCTTCTGTGCAGGGAAGGGGGGAGGATTTTCACTTTGGTACAACAGCAAATGCAGAACCCTGAAGTGATTGCAAACTCCCCTGCTCCCAACCCCATTCCCTGCTGACAGCTGCCCTTAAGAGTTCTTACCTGCTTTCCCCAAAACCTTGACCACACAAGTATTACCTCAGTAAAGCTGTACAGCAGTCTCTTCAAAGTCTCCCAGGCCCAGCTTGAACTGGATTTGAAACAGTGCCTGAAATATTAAACAATTTCATAGAATCATTGAATAGTTTGGGTTGGAAGGGACCTCCAAAGGTCTCCTATCCCTGCAATGAGCAGGGATATCTTCAACTAGACCAGGTTGCCCAGAACCACATCCAGCCTGGCCTTGAATGTCTCCAGGGATGGTGCACCCACCACCTCTCGGGGCAACCTGTGCCAGTATTTCACCACCCTCATTGTAAAAAATTTCTTCCTCGCATCCAACCTCAATCTCCCCTTTTAGTTTAAAACCATCATCCCTCACCCTATTGCACGGGCCCTGCGCTAAAAAGTCTCTCCCCATCTTTTTTATAGGCCACTTTTAAGAATTGAAAGGCAGCAAAAAGGTCTCCCCGCAGTCTTTTCTTCTGCTCCCCCAGGCAAACAGTGGCTAGCATGGGAAGGGCCCATGAACCACTACAGAGTGATCCACAGCTCACATCTTTGCAGACCTCTTGTGCATTATAGACACGTATTGTGCACCTTGGCTTTCCCCGGCAGCTGAGCTGCCTGTCCGGGCGTGCTCCTGCTGTGCAGGGCAACATGGCAAGCCACAGGGAAGTTAGAAATACAAAAACTGAGGGAAACAGTAGTCTCACATGTCCCTGCCATCAGCACTGGAGTTAACGAAGCTGGTGGCTGCTGGGGTGTCAGAAGCCTGACATCCTTGTGCACACACCACTCTCACACAGCTACAAGCCTGGCTCACTGCTAGCAGGTCCTTGTTGTCAGTGAGTGCAAAGTAATCTTCAAAGACAAACAGCTGAACAGCTGACAGAAGTGCCACCCAGGCAAATCAAAGCAGAGCTCTGGGAACAACCAAAGGCACCTGTGATTCTACTCACGAAAAGTCATCTTGCCTTTCAGCAGATGTCCCGAGACACAAATGGAATCAAAGGCTACATCTCTTCCCACCGTCTGCACACACAATATGCACATCATTCCCAAGCATGGCTGAGAAGAGGGTTTAAAGTGAGAGATTCTTCTTTTGTAGGGTTCTGGATGTATTGTGTGGGCAGGTGTAGGAGGGAAAGCAGAACACCGGACTAAGACTAAGAACCTGATCAGATACAGTTTCCAGGGTGGTGAGAACTGCCTGCAGGCCTCTGTTTCATCCCAATACCAGTAAACCCAAAGGTCAACTTTTGTAGAACTGGAAGAAACCTTATTTCCTAGCTTTTTCTTAGCCTGGGGCTCCCTTATTCCCAAGTCCAGCTTACAGCTAAATAGCCATGAGATGACTGCAGGTTTTGGTCACTGACCTGGCTGAGTGTGTTGGCATAAATCAACAGGCCACTACACAGATCACTTCCAGTAATTTATTTTGATTCATAACTGCATTTGGAAACACTGAACAGGACACAAAATGGACACAAACATACACACACCAGTCCTTTCAACAACGCTCACAAATGTTTCACAAAGTTTCTTGCTAAAACTTAGGGTGAAAAAAACCCCAAACCAAACCAAAATGAAACAGCCCACTCTCCAAGGCAGACATTTCCTCCAGAGCCCGTCATTCTTCACATTATCATTAGAGTTCTGTAAAAACGAGATCTTGGGAGGCTGAATTCCCACATTTCAGAAAGTACCTCACCTATCCACGGAAAGATTTTTGCTGTACAAACATTCTAGCAGTGGAGGAAAACCCTGGTAAAGCTCCTCATTGCAAGCAATAGGGGGAAACACATCCATAATCACACACACTTCCTGCCCTAATGAGGCAATATACATTCATATAGAAGAAAAAAAATCTCAAGCACGTTATTAAGACATTAGGCAGTGAGGCAGTATCCATTTTATCTTCAGAAGACATTTTACAGCAAATGGTTTCATTAAGACACTTGAAAGCAACCTACTTTGAAGGGGGAAAAAAAAGAAGCACCATCATAGCATGAAGGCTGAATGTGATTAGGAGTCACAAGTAGCACAACTCAGGCTCACCAGGGACTTTTGTCATTCGAGGACAAGTTAAATGGAGAAACAGTCAATGTGGGGACCTGTGACTTGCCTACGAAAAAGCACAATGGAAGAAGACAGTTAAAGAGTGCCAAGCCACCATTTACAGGGCATATCTAGCGGTGCACAGATCTTAGTCACCAAACAGTAGGGTGCTGGCAGTTGGACACAGAGGGTTTAACACTACAACAGTGGCAACACTGGAAGCCTGGCCCCTGAAGAGTTGCCCTGGTCTGCAGAAATCCACGCTATTTGTGAAACAACAAATGCCTTTTAAGAGGTCACGGTTAAAGCAGGATAAACTAATCTCCAAGTCAGGGTGGAGGAACATCAAGGCTAGCTATTACCAAAATCCTTCCCTGCTTCTGACCATCTCTAGGCCCTCTCCTCACAGAGGGAAGACTTTCTGCACTGCCAGCTATGTGCATATAGTTTTACAGGTGAGACACTGATCCTTGCCTCAAGGCCACACACATGACCCACAAGTCATCTGTCGAATGCAGCCTGCTCCAACACCAGGCACCATGGATCCAGGCAGCTGCTAACACAGCGAGCCCCAGGACTGACTCATTATGCCCAGGTTTTAATGTTTTTCTACCAGTGTGGCCAATAACAAGCTCAATAACAGAAAAGAAACTGTCCTTCAGTGCACGAGAGATCACAACGGTCTGTCCTTGTAAGTGGAAAAGTGAGTGTTACCCTTCAAAGGCTCCTGGCTAATTCTCAGAGCTATTAAAAGGAGACCTCCAAAGGAGGCATCTGAAGCTCATCCACCCTTCTAGATGCCTAGATATCCTGTTACTTTATGCTTCCTATATCCCAATGCATTCACAAGGTAAATCCTCCCAGGAAGAAGCTAGGACTGTGAACAGAAGCCATGTCCTTAAAGAGAAAATCACCAGTGCTATGCAGACTACAGCCACTGAACTTCCTGTTCAATGGGGAATCAGAAGTGCATTCTCCTCCAAAAATAATTATCCAGCCTTGCAACACTTTTAGTGTCCTGAATGGTTCCAGGTCCTTCTGGAACGACTGCAAAAATAAATCAAGTTTACTTTAGGATTTACCCCCACTGTACTGGAGTGGGCTTGACCAAAGGTGGGGAATGGTTACATTAATCCAAGGTCCTTTGCTCCTGAACTGTGCTGCAAAGCCCACACTGCCTGGGAGAACACCACTGAATGAGCCTCACTGTAAACAGCACAGATGAAATCCCCCATGCCAGAGCTCACTAAGAGACAAGGGACAAGCCTACACTGACAGACAGGCTGCAAAGTAGTAACTGGTCTCTGCCTGTGGGAGAAAGTGAGCACACTGTTCAGGAGCTGCCAGGGAAGCAATCTGCTCTTTCTCCCAGCCCAGAGAAACCACTTATTTCAAACCTGTAAAAGCTCCCAGAGCTCATTCAGCTCATGCATATATGACTGACTTCTGCACATGTAACTCACAGGGACAGAGGTGTTGGCTACCTCCACCGCAGGTGTTTGTTCAGCCCAAGAGGTCATTCTACCTTAATCTTCCCAAGAAGGATGAGATCCGAGAAGACGGCAAACGTGCCAGCCCACATCATCCTTGTTTCCAGGGTTGCCAAGCTCCAGTTCATCTCAGCAGGCACCACAAAATGTGTATGTGCAGTGGAAGCATTTACAGACAACTCATGTGAAGACAAGGTCTTTGTATTAATTTAAGCGCCTATGGGCAGTCTCCAAGCTCCACACAGTCAGAAGGTCGCAGAAGAACACTTAGCACAGTCCAGCTGGTGCCTTTTTCTTCACATTAGGACCAGGGAAGTGGTCAGAAACATCTTAGTGTGTTCAGTTAGAGGCAGGAAGCAAGAGAGGTGTCCCTTTTACTTCCTTATAAAAGATTGCTCACTAGGTGAAAAGAGGTAAGTGGAAATAAGGGACACTCAATAAGTCAGTAACTTTCTACACAGCCTCATTTCAAGTGCAGTGGCTCCTCAATTATCTGCTGGTTATAGAAAGTGCTGCTTAAGGAAACCAAATAGTACAAAGAGGGACATGGGTTTCACCTGAAACTGGGACACGGAATCAGGAGCAATATGGCAGGGATCTCAAGGGACACTCCCAACCCTGCTGCCTCCTGGCACCCTGCACCACCCATCCATTCTTCAGAGATAATACACAGCAGTGCACAGTGAATTTCCATCACTCAGCCAACAACCCCCAGCTGCCTGCCATGCAAGGGGAGTCCGGGGTAAGTATGACTTGTGCATGCTGCACGCACATCAGTAGCTACAGCAAGGCCCTTCCCTCTGCTTCTGAACGTAGGCCTGTAACTCTTATGCCATGGCCCCAGTCTTTTCCAGACAGGTATTTCATACAACAGCAGGGCAACAATATATACAAAGGGTTTAAACCAAAAAGCAACAACAAAAACCAAAACCCACAAAAACCCTCAAAACCAATTGCCACCAAAACCCTGTTATTTCAGCTGAAGCTCAAGTCCAGGCAATAATACAGTTGCAGGCTGATGAGGAACAAGTTGCATTCTTGCAGAGCACATTTAACACATTCATTTACCTGCCAGTGCAGGTCATCTACCCTAAAAACCAGCTCAAACATCCTATCCCTGAAAAATCAGAAGCCAAACTGTTCCTGGACTTCCTGGCTTGAGAAAACAGATCTGCAGTCAGGCAGCTCCACAGTGACTTGGCAGAGAGGAGACAGGATCACTATATTATTAGCAACACAACAGACCAAGATGCTACTGACCAAAAATACTGTTAGCAGAATTGTCTGCTCTCCCACGGACATGCTTCTCCCATACAGGAAGAGAGAAAGATACTTTCCATAAAGCTACTGTAACACCAGACAGCACTTGTTTTCCCCTTAGAATCCCCTGTTCCATGTTGCTTCAAATCATCTCTTTTTTACTTTGTGTATTTACCTGCTGTCTCATGTCACAATCCATAGTCAGTGCAGAAACACTTGAAGGGAGATGAGCCAAGCCTTCAAAACAGCACAGACCCAGCCTGCAGGAAGAACGATGAGCTCGAAGATGACAGTGTCTTCTCACCCAGTTGGACAGATGGGGATGGAATAACAGCTTTAGGGATCAAGAGGTGAAGGGGTCTTACAAAGCCCTACAGGAATGTTTTGCTCACAAAGGCACTTAATACAAGCATGTATACAGCTGGATGGAATAGAAGATGGAAAATAAAGACAAAAATGCACCAGAGAGGAGGGAGCTGCTCAGCGACTGCCTAGAGTCTCTTTTAGCCAAACAGACTCGCTTTTGCAGTGGTCCATCTCTCATGTTCACCCTCCTGACATCTCTGAAATGTCACATGTAGGCATGAGCCAGGGATTCCTCAACCTTTGCAGGAATCAGTGCACACTCTGAGGTTCAGAGCAGGTTCCTCTTGATGCCAGGGTTCACACCTCATGAAAACTCCAGTTCTCAAAACCTTGTGCTCTCCTTCCTGATAAGCTGAGCTGCACAAAGTTCCCCACAGTGGAAAAAGGCAGCAGGCTCCTCCTCTTCAAGATTTGTGCATATGGCTTACTGCTTTCTGCATCCTATTGCTGGCTGACAGCACGTGAAGAGCCGTTCTGCCTGGGAAAGCCTCTGATGTTGTCAGTGATGGGATACGCAGCCCATACACCAACCACGAAGAAGAGTGTAGGAAGAGGGAGTCATAGTGGAAGGGGCCATTCTCTTGGCTAAAGAAAGTCAGTCAACATCATCTGCAGAAAGATGGGGTCACACAATGTCTTCAGCAGAGCGCTGTGGAGAAGAAGACCCCAGGCTCAAGAAATGTCCCCAGTTGCATAGGAAACCCCTATTATACTGGCCAGTGTCTATCACCAAACCACCCAGGAGCCTGCGCCCAGTGTTGTCCCGCAGAGCCAGCCGAGCTTCCCTCTCGGTCACGTTGTAGCTGATGTTCAACAGCTGGATAAGGAGGATGTATCCCATGCCAGCTGTTACAATGGCACAGTACCACACACAGGTGAACGACAGAGCAGAGCTGGCAGCAGGGAAAAAGATGGGAAGGAAGCCATTTAGTTTTGGAGCAGCTGCTTTAGAGTGACTTTCTCTAGTAATCACTATCCTTTCAAATCCCTGTCTGCATCTGCCACGGTGATCTCACTTTGCTGTTTTCATCAGATAATCCTTACAGGCTTTCTCAAAATTAAAGCTTCACAGCTTGCTTAATGAGAGCTTTAACTCTACCAGAGCTACTCTTGCATTGCTATTGCACAACCTAGCTCTTTACGCTTACTGTCGCAAAGGCACTTGATCCTTATCTGGGGACACAACGATGCTCACGCTCAATAGATCGTGAAATGGAGTGCAGAGAAAGGTGGAGTCACTCGTGCTAGTGCGCTCTTCCCTTCGGTGGTAGCGCTGCTCTCTGAACTCATGCCCAATGCTTCTTGTCACCCTCCCCACCAGACAAGGCACACTAACGCTGCCTGTCCTAAGCAGGTAACTTGGAGGGACAGTCACTAGATAAACAGTGAGGGATGACAGGGAGAGACTACACGCATATTCTAAACTGTCAGACCATTACCTGCACTTCGGGGACAAACATATTTAAGGACGTATCTACACAGGACACAACAAAGAATTTAAATACCAGCTCCCCCAACGTTTTCTGTTTTGTTTTTTCCAAATAAATGGCACGTTCTCTCCATGTCTCAGGCTCTCAGCTTCAGCAAAAGTGGTGATGCATCCCTGCCTTCCAGAGCTTTCTAGGGAGCACTTTTTGATCAGGTTTGACAGCCAACAGCATAGGCCTAGAGCACAGGCATTCTCTCCTTTGAGGACCAGATACCTGACCAAGCCCTTTCTCAACTCTTCTCTCTCCCAGGCAGACATCTCACCTGTAGTCAGAATAGGCCCCAGGGCAGTAGAACAATGCCACAAATGGAGTTCGGCCCCTACAAATGGTGTGGAGGGTAAGCGTAATCCCATACACAGAGGTGAGCATGAAGAAGGAGAGGGCAAGGATGAATGCTTGGTGGTTCCGCTCCCCTACGCAGCTGTTAATCCTTCAAAAGGAAAGAGAAGATTACTTTGCTTAAAAGAAACTGTTTTCTCTTTCTTCCTCCCTCCTCCAGCTGTCAGAAATCCTAATTTCCAAGGTGCTTCTATACAATACCAGCTAAGAACTTTGAAACACGTTCAAAGAAGCTTTATAGCTTTTTATAGAAAGGTTATAGGCACAAGTCAAGAGAGCAGCAGGGTAACAGTGGTAGACCGTTTATCTCAAGCTTTTTGCAAGTGTCGTAACCTTTGCTAAGACACATTATACCCTACTGCTCCTTGGCTCCAGTACAGCATACACACAGGCAGCTTGGGGTTCCCTTGCCCAGGAGAGCGGTAATGCAAGTTAACTTCAGTACTGCTAGTATTCCATGGGTCAAATCTAAAACTGCAAACCAAACCAAAAAGCCCAGATGAAAACCAGTAGAGAAACAAAGGCAATTCTGAAGGAATTCTCAACGCTGTATAAGTTATCAGCCATCAGGTCAACCCAACCTACAACAAAATCATTGAAGTTCTTATTAAAGCTGGTAAATCAAATGTACTGGTTTAAAGTACATTAGCATGTCTTCCACATAATAACCCCATCTGAGAAGAACTGTAAAAAAAAAGAAACTAACTTAAAAAGGGGGAAAACAAAATGAGAGAGAGAGAGAACATACATAGGCTCAGCAGTGCAAAACCTACCAGACACAGTGGTGGTCCAGCCTCCTTACACACCTGCCACAAAGCCGGCAGTGCCCCGCTCGGGCTGGTCTGACCAGCTGGCATCTAGCACACCAGTCCTTTTTCACACCTTCTGGCTCTTCAGCTGACATCCGGGAATAGCCCTGAGCTTCGCCATTCACAGCACGGCCACTGGCAGCTCCTGACGCATGGAGCCCATTGGAGCTCCCTCTAACACTCTTGCCAAGCAAACCCTGGTGCAACGACTTGTCGCTGCTCGCTGGGATGGGAAGGTAGCCAGGGTCTGTCTTGGCTCGAGACAGGGCTGCAAGCATAAGAATTAACCCGCACGTGAGAGCAACCACTTGGGAATACCCCACGTGGCCTCGTGGAACCACCTCCTGGAGAAACACATAGTACATGTAACCCAAGGAGAAGAGCCCCAGGCTCAAGAAGAAGAGAGTCCGCTCCTTCCTCCTGTGGGTGAGGTAGTAGTACCACAGCACCACGACGGGCAGGGACGTCAGGATGACCAGCCCCAGAAGGAAGTGCAGGGCGGCAACGTGGAGGAAGACGGGCAGCAGGACGAGCGGCGGCACAAGGCTGACGTTGATCTTCACGGCCCCTGCGAACCAGGGCACCCGCACCCGGTCCGCCACGGTGTCGGCAATTCTCCCCAGAGCCCCCGGGGGCAGGGACCTGCACGTCAGCCACCTGTTAGGGGGAAGCACAAGCTAGCCCGGAGAGCGGACGGGGAGCCACCGCGCACACGAGACCCTGCATCCTCCCGCCCCGAGGCGCCCAGCCCGGCCGCCGACCCCTTCGCTCTTCCCGGTTAAGTTTCCCGAGAAGCGGGACGCTGCTCCGCTCCCCCCCGCTCCACTCATCCAAGAGGATAGCGGCTGCCCACAGGGGACACCCGCAGCCCCTGCGGCGTGCCGGGGGGGGGGGGGGCCGGCGGAGCCGTTACCTCTCGCAGCCCTCGTCCAGGTCCTCGCAGTCGCAGCAGCACGCTGCCAGGTGGTTCCTCTGGCCCCGCCGGTCCACATACTCGCAGCAGCAGAGGGGCTCCTCCATGAGCGCGCCGCGCCCGTCCCCGCCGCCCTCCCTCAGCCGCCGCCGCCCCGCCTCCCGCCCGGCAGCAGGTGCCTCTCGCCCGCCACCGCCTTCTCCACAGCGGGCCCGCCCCACTCGACGGAGCCCGCCCGCCATTGGCAGCCGTGAGCCGCCCCCGCCCCGAGCGGAGGTGTGAGGGGAAGGGGCGTGCAGGACCCCCCCCGTCCACCTGACGGCGGAACAACCCAATGCCTGCCTCCGAGGGGCGGGCTGGCCGTGACGCGCCGGCACCTGCCTTAAAGGGGCAGTGCAACAGGTGGCGACGGGGGGGGGCGGATGCGCGGCTCGCAACGCGTCCCGCCGGCCACGCTTAGCGCCAGGCCCCCCGCCTTGAGGGGATAACACCCGTTTGATGGGAATTAAAGCTTTCCTTCTTTTTATGCCCCCGTCCCCCCCCCAATACTTTAGAGCATGATCCACCTCAGAGACTTCCAAACGTGTGGAGAGGTTACTGGGCTGAGGGTTACGGTTTCATCAGAGGATCCCGAACATCCCAGATCAGTCACTTATTTCCTTTCACTGCTTGTACCAAGTGCATTTGATTACCTGAGCCACACACCTGGAGAACATACCAGTATCTGGTGTTGCACCAGACCCATTCTTCTCTCCTTTGACACACAAAAACTGTTAAAATTTGCAACTAGCACTCATCCCTATTATTCCTCGACAAAGGGTCCCTATGGGAAAGCTCAGGGCATATGGAAATGACAAGCGTCCAAGTTCACGGACATCCAGCGGGCTACACAGCTACACTGGTTCCAGTGCACCCCTGACAGAGACACCCTTTCTGGAGAAGGCCGTAGAAAAAGGGCTGAGAAGCCTGTGGATAGGTTACTTTCCTGGATGCATGCCTTCAGCTGCTGGGAAAATCACTAGTAAGGTCCCCAAATTATCAGAGCAGTAGCACCACAGCTCCTTTTCTGTCTGTGCTGAATCCTGGGCTAGTCCTGTGATGTGAGTAGGAAATCACGTCAAACACATGGATCAGAGAATGCCCAAGTGACAGTCCTGGATGATGCATAACCAGTAGCACTGTGGCTTTTCCTTCCCTCCTTCAGTAACTTACCTCCTGTACCAGGCTACCCATTGCTACTGGTTGAGAACTAGGTGGTATTGGTTTTAATTTTTTCTGCTTCTGGACTATAGTACATTTCTTTCACTCCCCTTCATGCTATATACATGGGCAAAGTAGGACCTTCTCATTCAGATTGAGAAAATCCATCTTTTTACTCTGAAGTTACCCCACTTCCAAATGCAGGAGGACTTGCGAAAATTTGCAACCCCAGGTTGCAGCCAGAACTCCTCAGCTGCTTGCACCATTGCAAGACAGACTGAGCACCACGCCAGCCCGCACTGCACTAAAACGATGGTCTGAGCTCAGAGGGATGCTGCTGCTTCCCTGGCTTGAGATTTCAATTTTCATCTCCCTTCTTTTTACCAGCCTGAGGAAAAGGTGTTCCATCACCAGTGGGCACGCACCATGCTGAAGAGCTGAGGAGCAGCTCTTGGAGAGAAAATACCGAGGGCTGAAATTTCTCTGGGAGAACTAGAAACATATGGCAGGAGGCAAACTGCCAAAGCTCACGGTATGCGAGAGATTATCAAGCATTTTCCTGTTTAGTTAATTAATCCTAAAAATATTCATCCTTCAAGACCGTGACTTGCTTTACCCTGTGGCTAAAAAAAGCACATAGAGATCCTGTGGCTGTGAAGCCACTACCTGTTTTTCTTTTTCCTCCAAAACACTTCATCGATGGTCATTTTTTAAGTTGGCATAAAAAGCTGTGATTTCATTAAAGGGAAGACCAGCTCCCTGCTCTCCCCTCCTCCAAAATCTGCAGATCCGGTAACCGGCAGTACCGCTGCCCTCACTTACTCACCATGCAATCCGAGAGCTCTGTGCTGTTGGTAAGCGAGGCTTACCCTGTGATAGAGGGCTGGCAGGAGAGACAGATCACCAGGCTACAGGAATGCAGAACTTCTTCCAGAAACCTTTATTCTGTGCAGCTTTTCAGCCAAATAATAGAGTCCAAAGGTGACATTTGCAATCCCTACCCCGTAAGTCGTCACACATACACACACGCAGACACACATCTGTTCTTCAGACGTCCTGAACTGAAAGTTGATGTGGGTATTAACTCTCAGTCTTGCCACTCTCTGTTCTGTTCAAGTGGTCAAAGCTTCTTTGGAGCACAGAAAGGGAGCTCTTTAGCTGTGAAAATACAACCATCATAGCCCCCCCAATTACTCAAGTTAGTCTTCTGCATGGGTGAGTGCTATCAAGAAAATAATGTCTCCCTCCTTTTCTTTTAAAGACTTCATGCAATTTCCTCCTCCCCGTTTCTATAAACAGCTGGCTTACTGTGCTCTCCCTAACAGCTATACTCTGTGCAGTTTATAAATACTAACAGTCCAGTATGATAAAGTCTCAACACCTCACCAGACAACAGTGCAGAACATAAGCCACCCCACTCATTTTTAGTCACAGTCAATGCTCATACCAAATGCTCTAAGGAATGTGGCAGCAAAGCATTAACTTATGTTTATAACTGGCCCTCCCAGTGCATTTTGGTGCACAAAATGTGTTTGAATTATTGACAACCCTCAGAAAACACAAGGTAACAGGCACTAAGATGCATCATAATTTCCAGACTAAAGTGTTACTTGGGATGAGAAAGGTGGTTGGATTCTCACTGTCAAGGGGTTTTTTGTTTTCTTTCTACACTGTGTGTTCATGAAGCAGCTTAACACTTCAGAATTAGAAATTGTTCATGTAGTAACCAAAGAAAATGAAAATGGCATGGAAATGAAATTAATTTCTACTGTGAAATTTCCAGCACTCAGAAGCCTTTACAAGCTGTGACCAAAATAGTTAATAGATTAAGAACAATTTTGTGTGCAAAGACACCTCTGAACAAGGAGAATTAAAAAATGGCTGCTTTTTCTACCTTTAGTGCGTGGGAGAACACAGCTCAAACTGGTGATGGATAGAGATAGGTGTGAACTTCATCCCAGCTTTCCTAATCTAATAATTTGTTCTGTCACGTTTTAAGATTTAGTAAAAGAACTTTAAATCAGAACATGCATAAGTAAAAAACAAAGTACCAAAGTACAAATTGACTGTCCTCCACTCACTGACTTGAAATCTCAGCCTAGGGGTTTACGAGTCCTGGAGCTCAGGATCAGAGAGCTACAACAGCATTCAACAGCCTTGCTATTTTTTAAGTGCTTGTAGTATTTAAGCACCTGGAAATGTCAGTTACTGAGAAGGATTAATTCCACAGCTGTGGAGCCTCTCAGAAACATATGGTCCATAGAATTTATTTATTTTCCACTGGAGATTAGGTGATAGCAAAGCTAACTGAAGCTCCTACCAGTATCTAGAATATTAATGGGGAGCAAAGCCAGGATAAACCTGAATGAAGAAACCCCATAACGAGGTGAGCAACTACTTAATGTTATGGTTTGAATCTTCTTAGAAAAGAGGATGTTTTCAATTACTCTAGTCTTTGCTTTGTCATAATTCAGAACTGCATCAACACATCTCATAATACTTGAGTTGCTGAGAAACAAGAGTATCACCAGGAAAGACTGACAGACATACCTGCTCAAGCATTTCAATTGAGTCTCTTAAAACTCCCTTCACACGTTTAACCTGTTCCTTATCATATTGAGGGATCTCCTCTTTTGATACCATTTCTGGGGATATGCTGAAAGAGATCGAGATTAAATCAGAAACATGAAACAAGCACCTCCCATGCCT
Source organism: Myiopsitta monachus (assembly GCA_017639245.1). Classification (NCBI taxonomy): domain Eukaryota; kingdom Metazoa; phylum Chordata; class Aves; order Psittaciformes; family Psittacidae; genus Myiopsitta; species Myiopsitta monachus. Next base: position 6,209,196 of record CM029927.1, read on the forward strand.
TTTCAAAAGCCACTGCTCTTTGCCACCATTGCTCTGCCACTGCTAAAAACGTCCTTTTCCAAAAGCCACTTAAAAAGCTGCCTACACTTCAGTTTCAATCCCTCTTGCCTTGGAGATGCTGTCTCAGATCTTCACAGACAACATCCACCAAAACCAAATGTGCTCACATTATGTCTACAATGTGAGTTCGCACACTTCAGAGAACAAGGTCTTTCCTATGAAGTCACTTTAATCAGTTCCAAGTGATTACTACAAGAGGTCACCACACTGCTTCCATACTCAAACTGAAGTTATGTTTTTTCAACTTGTTTGCTGATACCATATTCAAGAGAGGAAACAACATCAGAGCCTCTTCTATGTGCCTGAACACAAAAGGCCCCCACCATGGAAGTCTGAAGGGGAAAGGAGGTTTAGCAGGAGACTCACAGAAAGAGGCTAAAAAGCTAAGTGAATCTTCAGTGTTACATTTGCGATCACGCCAGTTCACACATGATGAAGCGAACACTCTGGTTCTGTGATCAGCACTATGACAGTCCCAGAAGATGAGTCACACAGCAGGGTGCTAAATGCAAGCTAAGGTTAACACTCCCCAAAAAACAACTTGCCAAAGGAGAAATTTATTACTGCAAGATGCAGTCAGACATGTCACTGGATATCAGCACACACCACAGAAAAGCAGGAAGCACCAGCAGCTTTTGAGAACTTACCAGAGTTTCGTTGCTTAAAATTTATTTCTTTAGATCTAATTCTCACATAAGCTGGGAAGAAAGCAAAGACTGTGAATGCAACTTACTTCAAAGAGCTTTCTTCCTGAAGCTGGACATGATAGAGGGACTGAGCTGCATGCTCTATCTTTGACAGTTTGAGAAACAGTGTTATATTCAGCAAGACCAAGAGCAGCAAGCTGTAGAGAGAAGAGAACAACAATCAAGTCCTATAACAATTCCAGTTGCAATGCTACAGAAACAAGATCTTGGCTAAAAACAGGTAAGAAAAGAGAATCCTTCTAAGAGCCAAAAAAGGTGTGGGGTGGCAGCATACTGAAAGTAAAGATCTGTCCAAAGAGCTCTTAGCCATTAGCATTAAGCTGTGTAATGGCAATTAATAAGAATGACAACAGTGTCTCCTCCTGGATCTTTTAAGACTAGGAATGAGTAAATTCTAGACTTCTTGGGGTTTTTTAGGATTAGATCCAAGTAAACCTGCAAGGTAGATTAGTCTGGCAAGTCAGCATTTTCACTCCATGTGTCACTTAAGACAATCCATATCCCTCCTATACCTGAGTGCTCCATTCAAATTACCATGCTACATGCAACGTTAACATACAACTGAGGTATAGACAAATTCAGATAAAGACCAAGATGAACTTGAGTCAAGCCACATTTTAATGCAAATGAGTACTTACAAGACACTCATTACTACAATGATGGTGGTGGTCCTACTTACAGCATCTCTTTTCCTTCCTGTAAGGCATGGAAGAGAAGAAGGTTAAAAAGCAGCGAAGAATATTCCTAAAGGATGCCTGCAGAAACATGTCAGCGCCCAGCATTTCACAGAGAATAGCTCAACAGCTTCTGATGGAAAAAAATAACAGATCATGTGGGTGCAGAGGATCATCTCTAACATTCACCAATACTGAGCTGCAGTCAGCTCAGACAAGTCAGCTGGACAGTAAGGCTCTTCCACCAGGAGCAAGATTTCCCCCTACCGCAGTATGCCAGGGAGAACACAACACTGGGGCATGTTAACATTAAACCTAGATAGCCCGAGCAGCTTACAGTCCATCCATTACTGACACTCACATGCGCTGCTAGCCACACATAAGCAGATAGAGGCTGCAAAGTGGCTCTTTTCTCCTTATTCTCCTGCTCACATTAGTTTGACAACCAGGGTCAAATAAAATTCTCCTGCAACCTGTCCCATCCTTATTGACTTGGTTTATATATCAGCTTGAAGACAGCCTTTCAAAAGAACATCTGCTAGCCATCAAGCCACAGGGACCAGACACTAGTGAGAGAGAGGAAGTGTGCCAGTCCTCCCCACTGAGCTACCCCTTCACCCTGGGCAGGCCAATCTTTAAAGGTAATTTCCCGTTTCCCTAAAACATACTTAGTATGGAACATAGTGAGGAACATGAGTTCCTTACACTCACATTTGCTGCCATGGACAAAGGGCATGTGCAAAAGCTGTAGTGTATACTGAGGCTCACCTGAAAAGGTGGAGCAGCAGTAGCAAAGTTAAGTAATCAGGAAGTAATCTCAGTCAGGTAAAGAGCCCATTACACATGCTGTCGATCTAAATGTTCTCTCATTGCTATACTCAGTGTTGTTTCCCCTCTTTAGGAAAGGGCACTTACTCCTGCTTTAGTGTTTACAATTCAATTTGTGTCATGAAATCCATCATTCTCTGTTACACATCAGAGCACAGACGTTACTCATCTCTGTAAGTATAGCTAGTATTATATGTGCTAACAGCCAAGTCTGGGGTGCCTAAGGACAGTGGAACTGCAAGAATTGCTTCAGGGACCCAGAAATTACAGAAGCAGGCAGGAAACAGAATCACAGAATGGTCTGGGTTGGAAAGGACCTTAACACCCAGTTCCAACCCCCCTGCTACAGGCAGGGACACCTTCCACTAGACCAGGTTGCTCAAAGCCCTGTCCAACCTGGCCTTGAACATTGCCAGGGATTGGCAGCCGGAGCTTCCTTGGGCAACCTGTGTCAGTGCCTCACAGCCCTCACAGTAAAGAACTTCTTCCTTATATCAAACCCAAATCTCCCCTCTTTGACTTAATAAATAGACTTAGACTCCTGAATATTAAAAAAAAAAAAAACAAACTAAACAACAAACCCAAAAAAAAACCCCCAAACCCAACCAAAACCAAGATCACAGGGCCAACAGGTGAAAGACAAAGTTTAATCAACTCATGACTTGGGTATTTGAAGAAATGAAGCAAATTTTCACCGATTTTACAGAAGTCACACTGAATTACTTTCTGATCCCATCTGATTTTCAATCCTATGCAGGTACAGTGTAGACATTTCAGGTGTTGAATGGGGTTTTTGTTTGCTTGTTTTAAAAAGAGAAGGTGAGATTAGGTTTGTATTCATGAGATACTCATCCTAACTAATTATGCATGCTCCAAATCTATTTTATGCAGGCTTAAGCACACTGAAGCATTTGCTATCACACCAATTAGATAGACAGTGAAAGTAACATACACAAGTGTTACTTTTGCACTATTTTGTTTGTTTTCTTGAACACACCTTTTGGAAAACACTTGGTATAAATACTCCTACCTACTATGCTGCTCTGGGACTGTACTCCCATGTCACCAGAGGAGTGCTGTGAAGAGCGTTTGGGAAGTGATTCTGCCAGACTCCGGTGTAAAGTGCGTCGTCTTCGTCTCAGGGCAACTAATTTTCCAGTGTCTTCTATGGACTGATTAATTGCATATTCCTCCATTAGGAGATCTGATTCTGCAGTGGGAAAACAACAGGTACCCAACTTTCAAATGGAAAGCTGAAAAGCCTAGCACAACTGGCAGTGAGAGGAGTAACTGCACCTTCTAGTAAATGAACATAAAAGCAGGTAATTGACATAAATTATGCCTTGACCTGTACCACCCGTTCTATTTGCTAGAGGGCACTTAGTACACTTTTCAGGTATGGTGTACGTTCTGCCTATGCAGGACTGTTTAATGATATGTTTGACAGCAGTTGGAAGAGCACTTCAAGACACTGTTAGACTGAGAGTAGGAATTCTGTTAGACTGTGAGACTGTAGCTATGGCTGGCCAGACTGGTAACAGACATAGCCAGGGAGCCTGAGGAGTGCCACTGCTTCTCTTCTCATACCCACAATCAAGGAAGTACTTAAAGACAGATACATACAGTTGAGAGTAACAGCTTTTCTGCTGCTCCTCATGTTTCCTTCAGAAAGCCATTATAACAAGATATACATAAGCCTTTTGTTAGCATCGAGCCACAAGGCTTCTTTTATACCCTGGAATCGGCAGATACGTTGACTACAGGAACTTCTGACTTAAAGGTTCCTTTGGTGTTGGCCTTCTTTTCAAGCCATTCTTTAAGGAAACAAGTTTGACAGACATGAAAACATACATAGGAAAGGTAGCCACTTTACTCCAGCACAAAGAAAATGCCTCACCAAGTTGTTTGAAGTTTTCCTGTATACCTCCCCAGGTATTCTTCTCAATTACAGACTTGACAAGGCCCCAAGGCTGTTTTTTGTACTTCACTTCTGCAGAAACCCTAATAAACAGAATATAATAATGAAAGAGTGCTCTTCTGGGTAGCACAGTGATAGAAATCTCTTACCAGAAGCACGCCTCTAGCTTTTGTCCGTAATCTGAAATACTAACTGCAACTGCCTTGGCTTTCCACCTGGGCAGCACCTACACTGAAACAAAGTAAGACAGACAGTACCAAAGACCACGTATCTAGCTAAAGCCTCAGATCTGAATGTCCATATTACAAGAAACGTTTTGAAGTGCCTTCCTTCAGACTAGCAGAGAATTTCTCTCTAAAGGGATCTCATTTTAACACACATTCAAAATAGGCTTCAGGCTTTCAGATCATGAAGTCCTGAATTTATTCTGTATGTGTATACGCATGTATTACATGAGCCGTGCAATAGCAGCAGCTAAAATTCATCATCACCACTTATGTGCCAAGTGCTCAGATCATACTCCCAAACTAAAATCTGTCTTCCTGTATGACAAAAGGGAAGTGACATTCCTGCTTTGCATTCCCCAGGTCAAGCTAATCAATAATGTTTCCAGAATAGAAATGGCGTAGATTCCTTCAGAGTGTTGCTTTTAAGAACTGAATGAATCCCAAAGCTCTTCACAAAGGACAAAAGGGTAGCCTGAGATTTTGAACTCTTTGAGTCAAGAACATACCTTTTTTCAACTAATCACCCAAATCAATGTAAGCCCACTGTGTTTCTAGTCTAATAAAACAGCTTCTTTCAAATAGTGTTTTTGAGCCATTTTAAACACAGTATAATAAACCCAGCTGTAACACCACCACGCACCTTCTGTTCTATATATGCATGCTCTGTGCACCATATTGAAATCTAGGTTTTTGGTCTTACCCTGGGGTTGCCATGTGTCTCAGGTAAAAAAAAAAATACAGTCCTCAGAGGAAGAGTGACTCACGCAAAAAACCAAAAAATCATTCAGAACAGGACCTTTCCTCCTTTCTTCCCCCAGTAGAGAGAGAGAGAGCAGAGCCTTCAACACAAAGAACTCTCACAAGCCTGAGAGAAGCCAGAACAAAATCCAGGCTTCCTTACCTTGCCTGGGTACTGATGAAGTTTGATATAAAACATCTTAATAGAGGCAGCACAAGAAAGGATAATACAGTCAGAAAGTCACAAACATCTGAAGGGATCAAGTTTCACATTAAGCGCGCTTTTAACAAATGGAAGAGAAAAAGAGACGTGCCTTTTAAGAGTCCCATATCTAGGCAGAGTTTAATAATGAAGTCTGATTCACTTAAGTACCCTCCCTTCAAAAGTAGGTACATTTCCATCTTCTCTGTACCTTCTTATGAAACACTCTTCCTCTGCAGGCCCTTTGCAAGGATATCTGGGAAACTTCGTAATAAAACATCACAGACAGTTTCAATTCTTCCCCACTCACACAGGTGCACTTAAAAATTCAAGGCTGATCAGAACCCAGTTCAGCCTTGGAGATAAGATCCTTACCTCACAGAGTCAAAGTGAGAGTTCATTTCTCACTGCATTAATGAAATCCCAATACAGCATACATGTGACAAGAAATAAACCCAGCTTATTTTTCAGAAGAGATCCCTAACTTCAAGAGAAGCTGACCTTCTCTATGCTGTTGGCAGATCTTTAGAGAAGCACACTTCCTCAACCTGTAACATATGTGCCTCAGCTTCCCCCCCTCCCACTGTGCACCGCGCAGGCTCACCGTAATCGACACTTGTGATTGGATGTGCGGCTGATGCAGTATCTATTCACAGTGTAGAAATAATCGTGGTAGGGAACATCATGGGTCAGCACCTCCGCATCCACCTGGTAAGATTGACCTTTCTGGCTTTGCTTATGCAGGATCTACCATAAAAGAAAATAAGAAGGTATATTCATGGTTCCTGTTTGGATTCCCCCCACCACACACACCTTTCAGCCTGAAATCCTTAGACTAGATCAACAACTTCAAATGAACTACAGTAGGGAGAAAGCCTGAACAATCACAATAAAAACCAGTTACTAGTGGCAAGTATAGATGGGGTGGGAAAAAGATGCCTCCCTATGCAGCAGTACTTCCCCCACTGCCATTTCAAGTACCAGATGCAAGGCTGGCCACTGACTCATGATCACAGCTAGTCTTTGAGACTGATCTATGAGAACTTTCCCAAAGCATAATCATAAAATCATAGCATAGTTAGGGTTGGAAAGGACCTTAAGATCGTCTAGTTCCAAACATCCTGCCATAGGCAGGGACACCTCCCACTAAACCATGTCACCCAAGGCTCTGTCCAACCTGGCCTTGAGCACTGCCAGCGATGGAGGATTCACAACTTCCCTGGGCAACCCATTCCAGTGCCTCACCACCCATACAGTAAAGAATTTCTTCCTTATATCCAATCTAAACTTCCCCTGTTGAAGTGTTAACCTGTTAACCCTTGTCTAATTGCTACAATCCCTAATGAAGAATCCATCCCCATAATCCCTACAGCTCCCCTTCAGATCCTGGAAGGCTGCTATGAGGTCTCCACGCAGCCTTCTCTTCTCCAGGCTGAACAGCCCCAACTCTCTCATCCTATCTGCATACAGGAGGTGCTCCAGTCCCCTGATCATCCTTGTGGCCCTCCTCTGGACTTGTTGCAACAGCTCCATGTCCTTTTTATGTTGTGGACACCAGAACTGCACACAACCAAACCACACACAACCGAACCACACAGCTTGGTGTCATCGGCAAACTTGCTGCGGGTGCACTCAATCCCACTGTCCACATCACTGACAAAATTACAGAATGCTTGAGATTAGAAGGCGCCTCTGGTGGTTATCTTGTCCAAGGGCCCTGCTCAAGAAGGGCTATCTAGAGCTGGTTGCCCAGGACCAGGCTTTCCAGTATCTCCAAGGAAGGAGATGCCACAACCTCAATGGACAACCTGCTCCAGTGCTCACCCTCACTTTCCCTTCATATACTTATAGACACATTGTAAGATCACCCCTGTGCCTTCTCCAGGCTTAACAGTCGCAGCTCTCGTCCGTTTCCCAGGACATGCTCCATTTCCTTAATCATCTTGGTGGCCCTTTGCTAGACTCTTTCCATCTCTCCTAGAGAGCCCGTAAGCAGACACTGAGAGCACTTCATTACATCTTTTCACCCCCAAATTCGTAAGAGACATTAATACTTCTGCTCACAAAGTCTGTGGCAGAAGCTTACAGCCATCTGTAAAGGTAGAAAGCCTCTCTGATTTCATCAGCATTTACTCACTAATGGTGAGAGGCAGCAATCTACCTTAGAGATGCTACGTTTAAACTGCAGATGCTCTGCAGCTCACTGAACTCTTAACTGTGGTCAGATCTCCAACAGGCTGTACATCTGGCCTCTCCCTTGCATTAAAGGGCACCAGACAGACACACACATGCACACAATACCTGCTTTTCAGTTGCAGTTGTGAACTTCCCACAAAGTGGATTGTTAATCGTTACAGTGTACGTCAAAGTCCTCAACTGATTGCCATTGGAATCTCTATTCCAAGGGGTTGATACTGCATCTAGATGAGAAAATACACAAAACCTCTCATGCAGATTACCTAACAAGCATTATCTCTGCTTTTCATATCTTAACAGTTTAAGAACAGTGGTGGGGAGAGAGACAGAAAACTGATTCCAAATGGGTGTGGGTTTTGCAGGAAAAGTGAAAACTGTAGTTTACTGATGAGCAAAGGTGAAGCACTAAGTAGCTGAACCTGGGTCTACTGAAAGAGACTTGAGGGTGGGGAGAAGAGTAAGCAATTAAATGAAAATATGTCACTTTTGCCACTTTGCCTTCCACGCTGACACTGAATAAATATTACCCTTTTTGACTTTATTTTCTGTTCATAGAATCATAGAATAGTTGGGGTTGGAAAAGACCTTAAGATCATCCAGTTCCAACCCCCCTGCCATGGGCAGGGACACCTCACACTAAACCATGTCACCCAAGGCTCTGTCCAACCCAGCCATGAACACTGCCAGCGATGGAGCATTCACAGCTTCCCTGGGCAACCCATTCCAGTGCTGCCTGACCACCCACACAGTAAAGAATTTCTTCCTCATATCCAATCTAAACTTCCCCTGTTTAAGTTTGACCCCATTACCCCTTGTCTTATCACCACAGCACCTAATGCAGAGTCCCTCCCCAGCATCCCTATAGGCCCCCTTCAGATACTGGAAAGCTGCTAGGAGGTCTCCACGCAGCCTTCTCTTTTCCAGGCTGAACAGACACAACTTTCTCAGCCTATCTTCATACGGGAGGTGCTCCAGTCCCCTGAGCATCCTCGTGGCCCTCCTCTGGACTTGTTCCAACAGCTCCATGTCCTTTTTATGTTGAGGACACCAGAACTGCACACAACACTCCAAGTGAGGTAAGGATCTCAATAAATAAAGCTTACTCATCCAGAAAATTAAAGCCTGGGAGTATCTTCTAGGAGGATACAATTATCTTGCCCGCCTGCATGTTTCACTATTCCTGGGACACAAAGTAATCAGAAATACCCCACAAATTGCATCAATTTAACAGCCTAACCCAAATTCAGCCATTAGGCACAGTTTTGTGGTACACTGAAATGAGGTTTTTACACTGAAGTATAACTGATCTACAAATCTATGGAAACAACAGGCTAGCTTTAAATACCCTCTCTCATAGTAAAGCTTTAAAGTTTCAAAATTCTTTTTAAGCAATGAGAAACTTAGAATTCAACTTAGCCCTATTTAATATGTCTCAAGAGTGAAATTTTCAGGATAGCTTGCAACACAGACAAAAAGGAGAAGAGTGCATTACCTACTATACTCCTGGAACTGAGAAACCTCTGCATGAAGTGAGAATTGGTGAAAAGGATTTCAAACATCTTGTCTGCAGTGATATGGAAAACTCTGTTTATAAAAAGTCTCCCATAGAGATCATTCTCAGAGACAGTCTCTTTCACTGCTAAGGAAAGGCAGAGAGGTCACGTTAAGAACGGAACAGTATTATGAAGAAACTTTATAATATTCCAAGCTTTATTACAGCTCAAATCCTTTCCAAGCTTGCATCAGCATTTATTTCTCACTCTCAAAAACCCACTAATGACAGCAGCCCATGATTTGGTAAGTAGGTTGTCTTCAGAAACAAGTCCAGTTTTTGATTTTCAACACCACTCCCCCATTTCCCTGTGCAAAAATAAAATGATAAATCAGCATCACAAGGTCCCATCCTTTTAGTTTTGCCTTCAATATTCTACTAATCCAACTACAAGAATCATTGTGGAAGACAAAAAGCATAATCTTCATTAATATGCATGCCCATTATACAAAGGACACATGGATAACGAACAGGACAGTGAAACTATACTGGCTTTCTTACTTCTGGGCTAGTTTCAGAATTCTGCTTTCAACATCTGTAATGCTCATAGAGACCAGATAAACTCCCATACAGTTCTTCCTTCCATACCTAACCATAAGAGGAATGCAAGAGGTTCCCTGCTCCATTTTTTCCAGTCCTGAAGAGTGCACCAAGATTGCCACCCCCAGTTCAAAACCTCCAACAAGCACCTCCAGCAAGCACCATTCTGTGGCTGCAGCACTGACCTTTGTTATTTTTCTCCTTCTTGTTGGCTGCTGGCATGACTCAGGTTTGTGGACGTCACAGCCACTCTTGCAGGGGTAAGGGACAGAATTATGATCCTGAAGGGCAAGCAGTTTCTTATGCCAACTCCAACTCAAGCTGCTTATGCTTTAGAAGCAAGCCCATCCTAAGGTGTGATTACCAAAACCAAACCAACCCACCCCACCCCCCACATTACTAAACAAAACAAAAAGCCTGAAAGCAAATCTTGTGGGAGACACCTAACCTTTCCTCTGATAGAAATGAACATTCAGAGCTGGCAAAGGTCAGCGCTAGCCACCAATGCAAAGTTAGCCTGAATATCAAGCTATAGCTCCTATAAGCTAAGGTTACAGCTCTTAAAACATTACTGCTTAGTAGCAGCAGTCAGTGTGGATGAATGCAAACACAGCAACTGAACACCACAGAAGTCCCCCAATGAAATTCAATTCTGACTGAGCAGACTTCCACTCTAGTGCTGCCTCTAGCCTGCTAGAGGTCCCTGTTACACATCTGCCTCCAAAAAAGTTCTTTGACCTTATCATACTTCAGTGTAGGATTCCAAAAGCAAAGCATGATTGCCATATTTTTGTGCTTGCACAAGAGAGAGATTTCCTTCCCATGCCATGTTGTGCTTATGCAATTGCAATTACAAGGGGGGGGGACAGAAAGCAGGCATGCATTTTAAGAGATACATTTAACCAGCCAATATGCAGTCACTACACGCCAGAGTACAGATTCTGCTGTGCTGAAACATTCTGTGAGAAGCCAGAAATTCAGCCTGGCTTTTCAGCTTACGTTCACTGTATTTCCTCTTGGAGCTGAACCCAATTCCAGCAAAATGCAGACCAAGTGAACTGTAAGCTTGACCTCAGCTAACAAGAACTCAGCATTACAGACCTCTCTTTCAGAGTTCACTCCCCACTTCCTCTCTTTCACTAAGAGATAGGAAGCTTCAGATACTGATGCTGACATCCTCTTTGCCTGCTGCTCATCAGCTAACACACATGGAATCAGACACCAGGTAATTCAAACCTGGTTGCTCTGAGTCTCACTCAGCTGGACCTCGACAGGCCCAAGGAATCTGCTACCGCTTAAAAAAACACAAAAGCCCAGACAGATGACCAAGCCACTGTGCATCAGATAAGCTCCGACAGCTATTTGTATATGTCTTAGCAAATACAAAATACAAGTTACCTTTGCTCCAGCGAGGCTCAGCTGAACTACACAACTTTACCTTCACCTGAAGCTCCTGAGGACAGCTACTATGTTTCTGATAATGCAAGGTAATTTGACGAGCCACAGCAACTTATGATATGCACAGAGCCCATACATTATTACCTTAATGTGCAAACCTTGCTACTGAGATATTTTACCCTTCAAGCATGATGTCTATCCTCCCTGTACTGTCTTAAACAAGAGCATCCATGGGTCTACACAATCTTCCTGTACAACATTTGTATCTAGTCATGTCTCTACTAAGAAATAGTCAATGAAGTGCCAAGTGCATGAGAGTATTATTGAGAAATATGTTTTTACTTACTCTCAGTCCTTGGAATACACAAATTTTTTTAAATGGTGCTATTACATTAAGCCGTATTTTCAAAAAATCCAAGCTGAAACTGGGCTGGACAGATCAGGCCCATCACCCACTTTGGATGCTGGGATTCAAACAACTTGTTCCCAGAAAACCTGGAAAAGCCTTTAATACAACAGGTCTGGAAGGTGCATGTGTGTATGAATGCTGCTGTGAGTTTCACACCTGTGGGAGAAAGTTACTGCATACACCAAGAGCTTGACAAACTTCAAGTCACTTCCATCCGGGCTTCTCAGAGTATATCTGTAGGTGAAGCAGCAAGCAGGAACAACAGCAGCATAGCAAAGAATAACTGTACAGTTTACATGCTTGCAAATTAAACAGGATAGAAAGTTTCAACCACTTGTCTCTACCACAAATGAATATGCCTGTTTGTCGACTGTTTTGCTTTAACTCACATAAATCTACCTGCCGTCTATTCATCTCAATACTAGAGCAACAGCAAGCATTTATTTACCTTGGGACTGGCTTAGAAATACTATTTATGAACAGAATGTTTTGTGCAGGTATCTAGGTATCAATCTTAACTCCTTAAATTTTAATGCTGTTCTAACACCTCAGCAGTATGCAATTATCAGCCACTAACTCTCTTAGCCTGAACACATTTATAGAAGAATTGAAGCTACTGTCTGGTAAGAGAACAGAAGATTATTCTGACTTTAGGTTTGGACCCTAGGGACCCAGAAATCCAGAAGTAAACCTAGACTGAACCAGGGCACGCAGTAATGAGAGCAGCAAGCCTGTTCCCTCTCCCACTATTGCCTTGCACTTCAATAAGTCATTTTCGTCACTGCAAGGCAAGATGTGAAATAACATCTGAATATAATATCATGATGCAGCAGTGATTGCAGAGGTTTGAAAACATTTGCAACGCAAGAAAAGAGACAGAAAACTGGAAGAGGGGAAAGGGGGAAAGGGGAAAAAAAATGTTCCTAAAATTCCTGTAAACAACCCAACAGCTCAAAGCAAACACACACCACGAGCAAATTAAGAAAGCTGAACTGATAAGAGCAGAGGCTATCAAACAAATTAATAACACGGCTGATTTTTCCACTCCATAGAGCTGGGGGAGGATCAAAAGAAGCATGCATGCAAATCTTGGCACCGTGAGGATTTGTATGCCGCTGTGGATAGGCAAAAATTGCACACTGCGCAAAAAAATATGCAGGCAGAGCCTTTAACCATAAACACCCAAAATCAAGTCAATAAAACCAGTTCCTGGAGTGAACGTGTTCCAGCCACCATCTATTTAATGACTGCATCAGCAATATTAACCGTTATCAAAGAACTCCCCTAACCTTTAAAACACTAAGGACAAAATTAACTTGCGGAGTTACTGAGTGAATTGTAACATCACCAGCTTCTTCCAGTTCACAAGATACAAACCTCATGCCTTTAGATAACTCAAACATGCATCTTCCAAACCCCAAAGCAACAAATAATTGGCATTCAAAATATATATTCAAAACACACGCTTCCAGTATTTTGATTAAAATGGCAACAAGGTAACAGGGCCACTTTTCCTTACATACACTGCACATCCAAAATCTCGCACGGGGGCAGGCGTGCGCTGACGGCTGACCCAAAACCAAGCAGGACTGAACTAATTTCAGCCGCCCTGTGTTTAAAATATTTTCTGCCCTTCATATTCCTTTCTGCAAGAAAGGTCAGTGCACCCATCCCACAGCACTACAGCACTACAGCACAAGCAGTTATGCTCTCCTGCAGACCACACAATTAAGGTAGTTATTAGTACAATACAGAGAGTCTGTATCGTGTCACAAAGGGGATCAGGAATTTATCACGTCCTCATACACAGTAAGGCTTTCTAACACAAAAGACTGTTTCCTGCTTCCCCCTTTCTAATTTCCAAGTATTTTATGCTGCTTAACACTATCATTTAAAAAACAACAAAACCAGAACACCAAAAAAAAAAAACCAACCCCAAAAAAAACCCAACCCAACAAAAACCAACCATGCAAAAAAGCCAAACCAAAACCAAAACCTACAATACAAGAGTCATGTGAGGAAATCCAGAATCTCCTGGCTCCATTTTTGAAATAGGTACTCTATGCTTGACCTAAAAATTGTTTCCTGAAATTCAGAATCTAGACCTCAAAAACTAAGTTTTAGCTTAGAAAGAAGTTTGTCATGGCTTGAGACTGATACTCCAATTTATTAAACCAAACAAAAGCACCAAGATGCAGGTCAAAAGGCCCAGTGGCGCATAGCAAGATGCACATTCCCCATTCCCAAGTAAGCAATGTGAGAATGACTTAGGGCAAGAGAAGTGTTGCTAAGGCTCTGGCATTGCAGCTTTGAGTGTCAGGTGGAGCTGCAGTTGGGAGTAAAAGTCTTGAGCTTGCCCATCACCTTATTTGCCAGGATACCTCCATTGGCAGCCTGAACATGAGCCAGAGAACACAAGAGAAATTAATCGCATGGGTAAACCCTTGCCAGGTAGGAAAGCTAGCTTCATTTGCATGAAGGAATTCACCTTGTTAAGAGCACGGGACAACCGCAATAGAAAACAGGGAAACAGAAGAAAAATATTTTAAGCATGAAGAAGGGAATCTGAAAGAAAAGATTAATGTTGTGGGACCAGAAAATCCTGCTCTGAATAAAAAAGACTAGTCTGGGGGAGGGGGGGAGAAATAAGAAAAGCAGCATGAAGTCAGTTCTCTTTTTTGTTTTAAAGAGACATCTCCAGTTTAATATGCTTTACTTACGCAACATCACCAATGCATAGGTGATGTGGAATACGTACTGCTAGCATTTAGGCAAACAGCAGTATGAAAGACAACAGGACCATTTTGCATGAGTTTCACTGGAGACCTTTGTCATAAAATCCAGAGACAGAAGAGAGATGCAGTACTAAGAGCAGGAAAACTGCAAGATACCAGCAAGCAAGCACAGAAGCAGTATGGGTGAGCAAAAAGAAAGTTAGATGAATATAAAGTATATCCTCAGGCAACAACTACAACTTGAAGGCAACCAATTCAATCCGTGACTCTGAAAGCTTTCCTGGACACCTCCATGATTCCAGCATCATGACACCTGTAAGCAACTTCAGTTGCTAACTCTGTAAGGATGAGATGCAAAGTTTTTCAGCCAAATTAAGAACTGGCCTCAATTAACTGAACTCCTCTATTCCTGTCAACAGACAATGAAAGCAAGTTAAATTATCTCTTCACATACGAAAGAAATATGCAGCTGACACCGAGCACACTGCTGCGGTTGAGCTTTCCTGTCTATCATTTGCACACCACCATACAACTTTGGAATTAATCCAGGTTGTGCACACCTCATTTCAAAGGCATTTACAGAGTCCAAGACCAGGATATTTAACAGAACATCCATCACAACTCAGCGAGCTGTTTGAACAACTACGGCCCTTTCATACAGAAGTTCTCCAAGATAAGTGAAACACTCAACTGAGCAAGAAGTTGTCAGTGGTTAATGTGGGACCACAGAACAAGCACCCACAGACCACAGCACAAGTCCCTCTGCCATCCAGCCTAGGTAGAAGGCACAGTTTGCCCTTAGTCTCTCCCCAGGAGGTAGCAAAAATACTTATACCAAAACCACTATGAGACATGCAGCTATGCTTTTCTCTCCTATGGTGAGAAGGGGAAAGGAAGAACAGAACAGCCAGGTTACAATCGTTACACTACTGTGGTCCAAGTTTCTCCTCATCTTATACTGGGTAATGATGTAGGAGTTGAGGATGAGATATTAGGATCCATTATGATACTAACTGTACTGGAACACAAAGTATAATCTGCTCCAAGATACATGTGAAGGTTTTTTCACCTACAGACCACATTCAAAACATGCACAATACACTCCTGAAGTCTGAGAAGTGGTCTTGCCTGAATTTTCAGTGAATTCCTCAGTTTACCCCATCAACAACACTGAAGCCTGTATGCCTTAGGGAGAAGTGTAAGGAAGTGGGGGGCGGGGAAATCTTTCAAAAACTGGAGAATGGTCAAAAATGTTTCCCAGCAGTTTCCCAAGAAGTGAAAACGGAAGAAAGTAAAATGTTTGAAGTACCTGTGAGAGCATGAAAAGTGAGCAACCACCACCACCTTGTCAAATAAACCTACTTTTTTATCTTTTTCTTTAAGCTGTTAGCAACTCTCCAGCCACTGAAGGAGAAAAAGCAAAACCACAATTTGTTTTCATTAGAAACACCAGCAACCTTTTCTTCCTCCCCAGAAACTAAGATACAAAGATGATTTTTCTACAATTCCCTGAAACGAATAAGCAGCAAGTTTCATAGTATCAGAAAGTTCTAACTTGCTCCAGAAGTGAGATGGAACACCAGTCAGGTTGTCTTACAGATCCCAACTGCCAAGAGATTTACCTTCTTCACTGTCTGAGGCACTGCTTTTCTCTGGAAGATCTTCATTCTCATTCAGGTCCAAGGACTTTTCTAAAGACCTGCTCCTGACCAGCTTAACAGATTTTCTTTCTGAAGATGGAAGAGGGCTCTTCTTTACCTGCTTTTCACTTGGGGACTCCTCCACCTTAAACAACCGAGAGGAAAGAAGAAAATAAAAAAGCATTTGTAATCAGAAGCCATTTTAAAAAAAAGCTACAAAGAAGCAAGCTGTGTAAAAGCAGCCACAAGTTCTATCTGCTCAATTACCACAGTCAAATACTAAGTGCTCCCTTTTCCACTGCCCCAGCCTATCTCCCTTCCTCTAGTTCAAGTTTTCACTTTACTCTCGTAACAAGTAAGATTTATCTGTACTGTTATACCAAAAGCTGCCTTAAAAGGGACAGTTTATTTCTCATCCAGTCTTCCCGCAGCCACCCGCACAGTTTGGTCTCCTTCCCTGCATCAATGTGTTTACATATTCATTAAACTAACATAGATTTTTTACTTCTTATTGATCAGGTTATTTTTCTCCTGACAGCTTAGCCAGGGATCCAATAATCTTGAGGTAAGCACAGTGAAATAGGCGGGGGCTCCTTTTATCAGCGATTAGATATCTGAAACTGCCAATTACATATTTGAAAGGTATTCTTATTTTGTAGAGCCCCGATACCAAAAAAGTTTTAAAACACTGGCTAGAGCCATCCTACTTACAAAATGTTACTTCTCAGAAACAAAGCAACAGAGTATCATTTGCCATCTCCAATAAGCAGGAAACCCCCCAAAACATCTGTCACTGAATCAATGATGCAGCTCTTAACCCTAAACGTTAAGAACTGGTGGCTAACCTTACATACCATTGCACACTTCAAGAAGGAATTTCTAGTGGAACTGTATGCACAAGGTTTGTACATCTCCAAATGCCACCCCAAAAGGTTGGCTATGAGCATCAAATCATAGTTTCCACTCTAAATCTCTCCTCAAAGCTCCCATCGCCTCTAATGGAACAGCTGAAATCAGCAGTATTACAGCCTCTATATGCAGCACTACACAGACCATAAAATAAGTAAGATCAGGCCTTCTTTATTGAGTAGCTCCAATTCATCTGCAATACACCATCATCCCTGCAGATTATTCAGCGCTGACTCAAAAAAAGCAAGAGCATTCGTTACTTGAAAAGTCATCATGTACTTCCTGTACTTGGCTTTCTTCAATAAAGACCATCTACTTTTCTGTGCAACTGAGGAACATCAGCAGAAGGTGGGTGGCTGGGAAACTGCAGCATAAGCAGGCAGAAATACTCCCTCAAGGTCAAAAAACTGCATCAGAAAAGCAGATCAGTTAACAAATGTTCCTATTGAAAAGAGCTACCATGCCTGAAATTACACTCAGTCACACAACAGGAACTAGGACAGAACCAACATTTCTATGTCAAAATACTCTGCCAATACAGAGAGAAGACAGGAGCTAGCTGTGGTAAAATAGTCTAAAAATTGACATACAGATCCAGCTCAAATCCAAGGAGCTTGCATTGCATTTTGGTGATGATTAGGGATCTGGAGAACAAGTGGAGCCCCCAGTAGCAGCATAACAGCAGCCTACTATGCCATGAGCAGAACAGGAATGACAGGCTCATGTCAGAAGACAAGGGCAACAGCTCCTACAAAAAAGCCTTCCATGATGTCAGGGAAAAGGAGATTCATGCTGAGGCCTTTGGAATAACTCAAATTGGCTTTCTTGAGGCTTGAAGGTTACTTTATTTTTTGCAGAGGGATGTGGGTGGGTGTTTAGTTTTTTTTATGCTAAAGAGAAATAATTTTCAGATCTGCCAGGTAGAGTTGAAGGTGTCTAACTCTTCTTTATGTATTATCTCCTGAGCTAGTCCAATACTGCTAATCTCTGTGCCAAGGCTTTTCTGGCTTTTAACCAGGCTCTGGGACTGGAAGGCCCCTCTACAAGGGATGGAGAAAAGATGGTTGAAAATACAGGTGAGAAGGTGGTTCCCACACTGAGATGAACTGCACTTAGAGAAGCAGATGAGCCGTGACTGGTGTTACGGTTTTTCTCTTAATCAGCTATGGACAGCTACTGACAATACTTTTTTCCAAGACAGACCAAGTCCTATTGCCAACCCCTCCGTTAGTTCACTGCTTCCTCTGAAGATAGCTTTGGGACTTACTTTGTCTATCAGAGCAGTAAAGGAGAGGTTAAGCATGTTTTCCTCCAGTCTTTGGAAGGTGTTAACTGTGTTTCGTATCATCAGTGCAATGGTTTTGATAGATACATTCTAGAGCACTACCACCTCCTCCTACTGTCCCTGTGCTTCTACAAAATATGCTGCAATCCTGGGGCTGTGAAGAGAGTGTTGACATTCTTGAGAAATACTAAGTGACACATATAGCTGAACACACTCATTATGTACTTCAGTTACGCTGAAACACTAAACTAAACAGTTTAGCTACACCTTTATCAAGACCCTGCTTTTACACTATAATTAAAAGACTTCTTAAAGGCAGTTTATACAAGGGAGAATCCTAATGTTTTTCCTTGCATACAGAGCAAATCCCCAGGCATTCCTGCTTACCAACATGCCCAATTACATTTAGCACCTGCAAGAGACACCTCTGGGTGCGGCACCCATAGGTAAACAAAACACTTTTCCAGGCAGAGCAATTAGGTTTAAATGGCTTGTTCTTGCGCAAGTAGGACTTACAAGTCCAGACCAAGGCTACAAGACTTACAGGTCCAGACCAATGGGCAGATTTTTAGTTATCCTAAAGAGATCAAATTCCAGCAGCATTCACAGTCCTCCTAGGCCTCCCTTACATCTCTCCAAAAATCTGGTTTCATACTGCTAGGATTTCCATGAGGGACACCCATCATCCAACTAACTAAGCTTTTAGCATCTGACAAATACCAGTTTTGTTTGCTGGGTACAAGTCTCTAGCCATTAACTTGGATCTTTGGCAGAACTATTTAAAGCCTGCTTAACCTCCAGATCAGTTTTAGCAAGTGACAAAAGCCAGAAGATTTACATGGTAGTAAAAACTGCTGCAATCACCTCCTTTCTTCCCTCCCCAAATTTTCCAAAGCAGAAACAGCAGTTAGGAACCCAACTCTATTGCTTTTTTTATAAAGTTTATAAGAAATGCTCTACTGCTTTATTTGCTTTTCCAAGATCTTTCCCTTGCAGTATCTGTTAAGAGAAAATATTTGCAACCTATCACGACTACAGCTACACATGGCAACTGTACTGGGCCCTGTGCACACCTCAGATACTGCTACCAATGCACTTGCCCTCCCAAACAGAAAAATACATTCACAAAATTATACAGTACTGAGTGAAGCATTCATGCTGGTAACATATATTAACCCAAGGCATTAAGGGAAAACTCATCTACATTATATGAAATGGGGGGTTCTCCTTCCTTCTTGAAACATTTTCAGAAATTACAATTAAAAATAAAGGTTTCATACATTCATAACAGCAGACTAACTGACCTTTGAAGGTGCGGGTAACACAGCATTAGTACCCTTTAACAAACCTCACGTACAGGAAAGAGAGAAGTATAAGAGGAGATACTTTTTAAACAACTAATAGCACAAGCAAGAAAGCGCTGTAAGCAAACAAAAGCACTACTTTCATAAAGCACTTGGCTAAAAATGGCCCCTAGAAAGGCAGATAAAAAACAAAGTTAATTTTGTTTGGTTTTAGTAATAAAAACACACACCCCACAAAAACAGGGCTTAAGCCTCAGTGTTCCATCCAGGTTATGCAGCGAATTAGTGACAAGACATTGCTTCAACTCACACAAGCAATACTCTCTTATGAACTTTGATCATTTCCAAATTCAATAAATATTCCTGAAACTTGAAGATATTCATATTTTCTGATGTGAAAACCACCTAGACTACTATGAATTCCCAAGGGCTTCTTTAGAAGTTAAAATGCTCATGCATCTTACGCTTATAAATACATAAGCATATACAAGTATATATGCTTATCAGTTCCAAATAGCAAGAAAGGCTGTGTCAGGACTTACTCCTGGCAACGCGTGCCTAGTGAGTGACTCTCCTTCCGTTTGAAGTGTGGGTTCCCGAACTAAACCAATCATTTTAGGCAGTTTTTCATCCCTTTCTCCAGAATCTTCACAAATGCTGGATCTGTCCAAAGCAAGAAAGTAGATATTGTTGGAGATACAAGGTCTGAGAAATCTGAGAACGCTTCTCATGGGTGATTTTTGTATTCAAATCATGTCTGTTTAGCTAACTTCAAAAACTACGAACTCATTCTTCCCACATTCAGCTCATTGATCTCACAAGCCATTTTCCCCATGCTAACCACCTCTCAGAAGATTCGGCTTCTGACCACAGGGTTAGCAAAACCAAGTACAGGTGAATCACAGAGAGTGTGTGCTGTAGAAAAAGAGGAAATGGAGATAGCCAAGAGCAAATTTGGAACTAAAAGGTTTTAAGAAAGTTTAAGATGTTTTTCCCCTGCCTCCCTAATTCCAGAGTTTCAAAGTGGTACATTTTTATGACAGGGGGGAAAAAAAGAAAAAAGCTTGCAATTAACTTGGTATTTTATTTTCTAGCAAACATACTCAGATAAGACAGGGTTAAAAAGAGACAAACTACATTGTTTGGTTTTGTAGAGCCCTACTCATTTATGTACAGACACCAAAATTAAAGCCACATTATTAGATTGACACTGGCAGTTGGTAAGTCCAGGTAACTGTTTTAAAAAAAATAATGCACATACAGTTAGATTATTGCAGCTTCCCAATTCAAGATGAGGACAACACAAAAGTAGCCTAATACTTCAGACATCAGAAGAACAAAGAAAAACAAGTGTTTCAGTCTCTACAGCAGAAAGTGTCCGAACATCACATGTAGCTCCATTCCATTCAGCCCTTCCATATTGTTGAAGGGCATACAGACCTGACTAGATACCTTAATGAGAAAAGGTTGCTATTTAAGCTATCCTACTGGTATCCCCAAGCAGTTCCAAGAAGAATGAGGTCTTCAAATCTCCCTCCTCTAAGGGCCTCAGCTGTGCTCCTACGTTTTAGGCAATGAACACAATTAAGTCTTTATGGATCATCAGTTTATGCAGTTTAGTTCTTTGCATCCTTTTACTATAGGCTTAACCTTTCCCATAAGGCTACAGCGACACTTTGGAAATAGAATTTCTACGAAACAGGACACTGCTTCTCCCACAGTACTTCAATAGGCTTTATAGCCTCCCCTTACCGAGACTGCCCGTTGTCCTCAGATGATGAGTGGAAGCTCTCCATCTCCTCACTGTTCAGGCCCAGCTCAGAGCCATAGCTCTGGTGCACCAGCTGCCAGAATTCCTGCTTGGTCAGCCTCTGAAATAAAGCAGGCTAGTCAAGAACTGCTGTATGGGACAATAAGGCACAGGAAGTAAACCAGAAGTCCGAGTTACACCACAGCCTTTAACCTCAATTCTGACAAGGACTGAAAGCGTTTAGGTATCACATTTCAAGATTGGATTTCAGCATTTTGGGGAACTGTACTCCTGTCTACTCCATATTCCCAAACCACTGTTTGGGAAACACAAAAATCATATTCCTAAACCCACTTTTTAACCAGAAATGTCGTCCGATACAAGAAATACTGTTACTTCAAAAAAACACATACCTGTAGCCATTACTTGCTTCTTCAAGTGTCACCAGTGTTTTCACAGTGTTTGTGAAATTCAGCACCTCTTGAATTGCACTCAGTACAGCACAAGACCAGTAACTAGTAGACAGCCAGGGACTCCCTCTTTGATCTTGGACAAACTGCTTAATAGATAGAAACATGCCTGTTCCTCAGGATGCTCAGAATGCCTTCTGAACGGTGAGAAGTTAGCATTTCAGTCACTACCATCTGTCTATGTCCACCAACTATCCAGGTTGCCAAGGCGGGCGAGGAGAGTCTCATTTTGGAACACCACCAAAACTCCCTTAAAAGTTGCTTTTGCTCACTAACAGTATTACCTTCACCCACCACTAGCTACTCTTCCCTTTCTCTGTAAGATCTCTGCCCTGCTCCATGAATTCCCATAGATACTGCGATATACTTAAGTTCTCTCAGATCATCGGGAAAGTTAGGAAGTGAAAGTAGTATGACAAACTCGTATCGGCAAGGTAAGCAACCAGTTTCAAAGGTTTCAAAGTCCACTTTGGCTGTAAAGGGCTATTAAAAACACAAAACCAAACCAAAACAAAAAAGAAAAAGGAAAAAGGAGACAGGAGATAAGGTTCTGGGATTTAGCAGAGCTCAGAGAGCAATACTAGCAATCTTAAAAGAGAGACACCATCCTGGAAAACGTGCCTCAGCCACAATCCATATGGATCACGGGAACGGCCCTGTGCTAATGAGGCAGTTACACAAGCACTGCTCACTATGTGCATGAAATGATCACATTAAACACCCATGCATTATTTAGAGCGTTTTTAAGTGATCCTCTCCCCCTCCCCGCTTCCACCTGCGGAGCGTTACCCTACCCGCAGAGCGCTACGCAGCCAACAGCGCTGACCCCTCGCCACCAACACAAACACACACCGGGCCGCCCTACCCCAGCACCTCCCGTGGCTGCGGCACCCCCGCCGCCAGTCCCGCCGCCGCAAACCTGGCGCTGCCCGCCGCGCCGCTGCCCTCCCCGGTCACCCGCGGCCTCGCCCGGTGCCGCCGCGCTCCCACTTCCTGCTCGGCGGCGGGGCCCGCCCGGGGACAGCCCCCCCCCCACTACCACCTCCCCGTCCGCCCGGCGGCAGCGCTCTCCCCGGCGCGGGGGGAAGCCGCGCACCGTCAAAGCGCCGGCCCCGGTCGCCAGCACGGCCACGGGTGCCACTGTGTCCCGGCTCGATGCGGGACCCCGCGCTGCGTCGAGGGAGACTGTCCCCCCGCAAAAACGGGGGTAAAACGTGCGGGGTCAGGGCAAACCCGGCCCGGACCGGCACACGGACGCCCTGGAAGAGGGGCTTTCCCTCGGGTACTCTGCAGCACAACAAAGTTTTGGTCTTCTCAGAAAGCAGCTGGCACAAGCATCTTACGGGCACTGATCAGGTTCAAGGTATTTAATCCTACCCAGGACAAAGGAAACATTAAAACACAAAACACACGCATTGAAAGCAACGGTCATACCAGCCTACCTGTGCCATGGGGATTCCTTCCACAAAGCAATGCAGCGCTAAAAACACACGCAGCAACACATAGCTGCCTTGTTTTCCCCAGGCACACTGTCTTTTGGCGCAGTAAATTCATAGCCAAACACAACTACCTACAGCTGTTCCCCCCCAAAGTGACTAAAACCAGGAGCAGGCATTACATGCTTTGGGAATATGACCGAGGTGCGTGCTTAGATAGCACACCTTGCAACCAGAAATCAAAGGGCAGAAACAAAGCCCCTTTCAACTTCCCATGCCCATTATTGACAGTGCCTTTATTTCCAGTCACAAGAAAATAACTGGGAAACAGCTAATGTCACTAATGAAATTCACCAGCACAGTCTGCACCACTGTGAGATCACATCAGGCTGCTCTTGCACAGCGGGCTGAATGATTTGAGGAAAGCACAGAATCTTTTCAGCTACCCATTTTAGGAATCTATAAAGCTGCTTCCTGTGGTTCTCTAAAGTCAATGTTACCGACTTCTGCTTCTAAAACAGGATTCTTGCACTCTACTCAACTATTCCTAGCTCAGCTAGATATAGTAAGTTCTTAATGGTCACAGCCCAAGATCAAACCAGACATCCTTTCCAATACAATAGAGCAAAAGTTCTGCAGGCAAGAAGGGCACAAATTTTCTGGGTCAGACTTCTGCTTCAGAGAGCGTAGTTTTGAGAAGCTCTGAAAGGCTGAACCTAAACATGAATTACTTTGCCCACCGGAGGTGATGGCCTGTGCTGGGGTTTTCCTCAGTTCCCTTTGTATGCAAAAACAAAGGCTACAAGAAGCAGCTGGGACACACATTTATGTCTTTTCAACCAGGAGCATAAAACATCAATTCTTTGTTTCACTCTATACACAGCGGTGGCATTGCACAAGTAATACTACAGAATGCCACTGACATAAGCAAAGCTGCTGATTTCCTCCCCCCCCCAAACATGCAGAAATAAGAACAGGACACTCAGTACAGGTTTACCTCAGAGAAAACCCCCACCACACATCACACTCACACCAGGCAACTCTTGATATAGAAGTCTGTCCGACTGCTCGTTCGCAGGCCTGAGGAGTGAAACAACCAACTCCTCCCCCAACTGCCCAAAAGTGAAGGTCAGAATCAACCCAAACCCTTTCAGATCTCCAGAAGACCCCTCCTTGCACACAATGGTGCAAATAAACACCTCTTTTTCACAACCCTCCCTAAGAAGCTGCCGGAGAAGGCAGAACTGCTGTCCCGGCAGATGTTGCCACAAGAAGCCCAGCTCATCAGAAATTCGGGTCCCTTCTCACACCTCCAGACTTACCTGCTACTATGTCTCTGGAGACAAGTGCAAATCTCTACCCAGCAATGCATAAGAACAATAGGAAAATAAATCCAGCTCTAAGGAAGAGGCCTCATGGGAAGTGAGACTGATTAAGTTAAGATCTTGTTCCATTAGAAAATAAGGAGTGCTGTGTTTGTTTGGGATTTGAATGACCTGCCTAATTAGATTTTAATTTGTTCATTCTCCCTTAAACTGGGTGGATATTTGACACCCAAAAGCTTTAGCAAAATAAAGCAAAAGTCTAAATGGCACTGCTCTTACTGTCAGTAGCAGCCATTAGTAAACTTGTTTAACCAAGCTGGAAAGCCTGTTGCAAAACAGGAATTTTGGCTGATTTCATAAACTGATGTATTATTGAAAGCCACAATGGATGTGGAAGCAGCTATCTGTTTTATCAAGACCGGTGTCATGTCTCTTCCAGACCTACATTAACAACTCCTTATTTTCCATGATGCTTCCCCTACAGCCAGGAGCATTTAAATGAAAGAAAACACAATAGCAAGCCTAAGAGACTCACTGAACACATTTTGCAACAGCACTAGAGAAAAATAAGTGGATTTTTCCTAGAAAAGAATAAGTCTTTACATGGGCATTTAAAATAAAATAGCCTAAGAAAGGACAATCTTAAGAGGGAGGTACTCATTGATTTCCTGAGGAACCAAAGCTGAAGGGTGCCAAATGCACACAGTATTGTTACTCAGAGCAAGATCCAAAGGAGAAGCTTTGAGCTAGAGAGCTACAGCCCAGCTAAGGAGACCAGCAGTCCTACGAGAACAGTGACACAAAGCTGGAGGAGAGCATCTTGATGGCCAAAGCAAGCTTAGGCATGGAATAGCATGCAACCCTGTACTGGTTTTCATACATAATGCAAGTAATTTCTAATAGAAAGGCAGACTTCAAAGACTACTTGTTCAGCTCTCTAGGTCGTGCGACACTTTGAAAGCACAAGGCAGAATGGCCACAAGATGGAGATCTGGGAAAGGGCATGCTGACCCTACCAACAAGTTCTGCAGGTGGCGAAAGCTTAAGGAGCATCCCCTTAAAGGAGATAGGTCATTCTTCAAAGACAAGACCTTGCAACACAAAATCTATGCCAAGAACACATTGAAGAGGCCAGTGCCAGAGACTGAAAATCACCTCTGCACAAACACAGTTTGAAGTAAATACAAATCCAATCCCCTGGATGTGAACTGTGCAAATTGGGGATTATTTACCATCAGATGGTGGTGCAAACCAGCACTGTATGCAGTCATACTTGTGGTGATACCAGAATGACTTCACTTCAGAATTTAACAGTTGGATTTCATTTCCAGGTCTAGCAGATGCACTTCAGATAATAATTACATTATCCGTAGGCTTTAATTACTTAGCTCTTCACAGAGGAAATGTTGAAGCCAGCTCCTTTTCAAACTGGTTCCAGGGTGAGATTTGGGGTTTTCTGCCACAAGCCTTACAAATTCTGACAGAATCCCTGTGACCACTGAGCACAGAACCCAGAAACACCAGGCTTCAGGCACTTAGAGCATTGCATACCATGCCAGAGCTTCAGACATATGGAGATGTATTCTGTCCCTGTCATAGGGTGGTGGGGAGAAAGCAGCAAAGATGCATAGATAAACCAAGGGCTTTCTTTTAAGCAACAGGTCAGTGGACAGCTATCACTGTAGCCATGTCAGATCCAGCTCTGGCAACCTCAATTTCTACTTTGAACTCCTCAGTGCCCCTCTATACCTTGATCTAGTTTGGTTAAGCAACAAAGAGTCAAAGCACCATAAAGCAGGCTGACAGGTGACTCAAACATTCCAGCAGAGAATCAGAAGTCGCTACTGCACTGCAGAAGTAGGAGCTCAAACCCACAGAAATCCTGTTTCAATAAGTAGCCCCAAACATACTACATTAAAAGCCCTACACCTCATAGCAATGCTCCATCTTACAACTGAGAACACCAAGCAAAAATTTGCATCAGACTTATCTTTCAAAGTACTTTAGTGACATGCAAGTAATGCTAGTAGCAAGATCTGATACAAAGAATAAGGTGAGGTCCCAAGCTACCTGGTCCCTAAAACTCTCTGGCTTAATTCATCTCAATATTACATACAGTCCATGCCTTCTATTTTCATATCTATCCTTTAGTTACTGCTCTGAACTGAAGAATTGTTTCTAATGTGACACTCATTTCAGTGTCAAAGAGAACAAACACAGGAGAACAACTAACACAGAGCAGCAGAAAGCTTGCTGCCTCTGGTCCTATGGACCTCTCCCTTACAGAGGTTTGTATACCTGAATGCCCATAAACTGACCCCCGGCACCATAAACTACACAACTGCATAATTACCATTCCTGACAAACTATGCTTAACAAAAGAAAACAAGGTTAGTTTCCAGTTGCACATTCCAGTCAAAAGATGACATAGTGCACTTGTGAGTTTTGCAGCACTAGCTGCTGGATTCAAGACTAATTAGGATGTT
Organism: Myiopsitta monachus; assembly: GCA_017639245.1. Taxonomy (NCBI): domain Eukaryota; kingdom Metazoa; phylum Chordata; class Aves; order Psittaciformes; family Psittacidae; genus Myiopsitta; species Myiopsitta monachus. The sequence continues at coordinate 6,235,985 of CM029927.1, forward strand.
ACAATAAAAGAGTTTTTAATATGAGAGATAAGAGATCTTGCAGGAAACATTACTTCTGCCTTAAATGGCACGTTCCTTTATTTCCAGCTTTTGTTTGACGAAAAGTGCCTCTAACCTGCCCTAGAATTCACCCAACAAAAGGCCAAAAACTTTTGTGGGTGCTACAGCTGAGCAGCACAACAGCTTTAAGCCTTTGTGGAGCACTGTAGCACACAGTTCTAGATGGATATTTCAGTGCTCATTTGCAACTCTGTTGAAATATTTAAACAAGAGCCGTAAACAGGAAGGAATTGGTTTGCAAAAATTGCATTACTTAGTGATGCTCTGCAAAACTGTCGGGACATTTTTAGAAAGAAGATTTGCTTAAGTACTCACAAATTGCAATATAAATCAAACTAACTAACAGAAGTTGCCAAAATACACTTCCATCTCGTACAGCCTGCCTTTACTCAAGGTCAAGGGAGTTGTAATGAGTTGGTTGGCAAAGGTTCAACTAAGTTATCTGAGAAGGTCAATTTAGGCGTTTTCCCCAAAACGATATAAAGCTTTCAGTGAAAAAGCCTCTTGCCCTGTTGATCACAAATTAGCCATAGAAAATGGTAAGCAAATGCATGCCAATTTAGTAATATCTGCTTGAGTTGGTAGTGAAGAAAAGCATGCAACCTATCTTCAAAGACAAAATACTCCATCAACAGCAAAGTTGTAGGTGGCAGTATCAGAAGGAAAAAAATAACTTAAGGAAAGTTTCTTATCCTCCAAAGACATGTCTTTTTACATTAGAAAAATATTATTTTGTTACTTAACCACTGGTACCCACACTTACAAGCTTACCTTATCTAGCAACACATTCTGCCATAAGCGAAAGATACTGAGGTAGCTTCTGTCTCTTGCACTGAACGATGTGAAGAAAAACTGCAGGAAAAACAAAGTGCTCACTTGTTTAAAATAAAAGCTCACTTGTAGGTATTTTCAACAAACTCGGAATCCTTCCTTGTCTTGAATAAACTGAGGTTTTCAGCAACAGCATGATCCTCTCACCTTCAACAAACCTGGGCTGCCATTCCTCACACTCCACACTTTTAAATCACTTTTAGTACGTAAAAGTTGGTTTCCCATTAGTATATTAAGACACTTGCTCTTCCAGGCATCTGATTGCAATCCTTTGTATCTCTGGCATAAAGGAAGAGCTCCCCCCTCAACTAACTACACAGCTACATCTTTCTCCCATTTTTAAATAGGATGTGGAACAAATTAGAGTTGCGTATACCTATTTCTTGCAGGCCACAGCCTTTTCCATCCTTCTATCATATATTACTTTCATTAATCTTCTCACATAAGGAGATATGAAATCAAAATACTTAAAATAGGAGATCAAATGAGATTCATCATTTGCAGTATTAAAATCTTTCACATTTGAATGTTCGTTTAGCAGAGAAAGAGGTTTATCTTCCTTGATACTTAAAGTTAATAAATTGAGAGAGAGCAGCCAAATACTGGAAGAGCACTGCACATGAACATCATGCTTTTCAGTTTTCCCAAACAGATACCCAAAATCTACATTTCCCAGCACATAAAATTACATGTTCTATGAGTAGGTTTCTCCACGACATCAGTCCTTTTGGTTTCAACAGTTCTCTGAAATTCCAGGGGCACTTTAAACCTAGTGAATTTGAAATCTTTGCGATCTGGAGGATGCACGTCCTGAAGGCACGCTCTGAACTTTAAAATGGTTTTCCTTCGAGAACCAGTGGGATAAAAATTCCCTTACTTTCTGGGATTCCAGGGAATTCTAGGCTGAACTGCCAAGCCAATATGTACAGGGACTAGATCACCAAGTCTGGTGGTCAAATCTTTAAATGTGATTGAATTTAAAACTACAAGTGCTCTGCCCTGGACATTGCAATTAAATAAAATAAAATAAACCCCCCCAAAACCCAAAACAAAACAAAAAAACAACCAACCAACCAAAACCCAACACATCACAAAACAGGTTTTCACCTTCTCTCCTTTTGTTGCTATTTGTATGGCATTTGGAATGAGTCGAGCAGTCTTCTCCTTTGTCATGAAAGTGATATCCTTCAAGGCAATAGAAATCTAAGCAGAAAGAGGTTTAATGACATATTACAAATAACTTAAAACCGAAAATTTACGAAGTCACAGAACATGCAAGAGGAACTCTAACTAACCCCAAGCCTTGGGATGCAATTTAATTGAGATCACAAAGTCAATTACTGTCTCAACTTGCTAACAGCAAGCATTCCAAAGCAGAAGCAAGTTAAGATGACTTGAGACTAATCTCCTTTCATACTAGAGAAGCAAGTAGTTCTTTCTTCTTTCCTTCCATTCATCCAGCAATACTCGAGGATTAAGGTACAATCCCAACCACATACAAAGCACAGATCTGAAAGTCCATCCCAATCAGTATGCTATACATAAGGTAGGACATAAATCAGGTGACAGACTATCTAGTCCATTTTCACAGAGATTTATTTGCAGTCCAGACACTGCAAGGAAATGTTCCTGCTTGGGTGTGTTTGCCTTGCATATTAGTGTTCTAAATGTTTCTGTATAGTAGAGCAGTGGGATCTTGCTTTTTCCTGTGTGTGCAGAAGGTCCACTTCCTCTCTGCATCAACACAGCCTGCTAAGGAGATCCCAAAACTTAGCTCTACCATTGCAGCTAATAGGCTCAGACTGCCAGATGATACTGCATAGGATATCACTCTGCTAGGCAGGCAAGAACAGGTTACCAGGACATATGCTAGTTTGGCTGAAAAAAAATAAATAAAAACATCAGTCTTTGAATAGTTCATATATATTCAAGGGTGTGATTTCAAAGGGATTTTTTTAAAATCTCAGGTCTACAATGAGAAACATTAAATTGTAAAATACATCTGATGAAATTAAGCTTGCTTTTCAGGAAAACATTTCTACACCTCCTCCTTGTCTTCAGTACACAAGCTATTTGTGGTCTGTCCTGTGTACTTCAGAGTGCACATAGTAGAATTTAGTGATTAGGGTATGAGCAGTCTTACAGCTGCAGAACATTTTGACACATCTCCATCACCTATTAACAAGGTTACTTTCCTCATTCACTGCCTTATGCTATTTCTGCATCATATGCAAAAATTGCTTGAATGAGAAATTTTAACTCATTAACCTAACTGGATAGAAATAGAGGGCCAATGTCACAAATATCTACTTTTCCTCATACTATTCAAAAGCTACACACCACAAGAACTTGACAAGGTCATTTATAGATTCTCTTTAGCTGTTCTTAGGTTGAGATTCACAAGAGACTAAACCAAGTACGGTTTAACGCTGAAGAGTTCTTGAACAGGGCAACACCATCTACTGTATCATGCTCCTGGTTTTATAGGAAAACATTACATGTTACATCCCTTTATAGGACAACTCTCCTTAGTAAGGAGAGGCAAACTCCATCCAGAAACGTAAGAGATCAGCTTCAGCATATCTCCTGAACACCTTCCTGCATGACTGATGGAGTAGGCTTATTTCAGCATTCATGTCTCCAACGCTGTTCTCATTTTATGGAGCAACAGATCTGCATTTCCACTCAGGGGTGGAGGCTCTATCTTTCCAGTGCAAAGTTACTAGCATGAGATTTACTGTGCAAGATTTGAGGGAGTCATATCCCGATTGTACAGGACAAAGAGGTGGGATTCAAGGATTCAAACAAGCTAAGAGATCTTACTGTGGTCTCCCATCGGAAAATGTTGCTGTGGAAACAGAGCCAGTTTTCAGAGAGATACAAGCGTCCTTGCAGCAGGATATCCTTCTGGAGTGCACAGGCATAATCTATGTATAGAGAGCAAGAACAAGTTTACTCACTTAATGCAGCTCAGTCGACCCAAACGTGTTAACTTAAAATGAGATAAGGGTATTACAGTACAAATAAAAAGCTATTTCTTTCGCTCTTCAAAAATCTGTGAAGGCAGACTTGTACTGGGTTGCATCCAGATCATTGTTCTGGGAACACCCCAATGCCAGGGCTGATGGAAATGTCTGTGTGAGGACAGAATTCCATGTATTAATCCCCCTGTGCATTATTATCTGTGTATTTTCAGAGAAGAGGTATCAGACAAGATCAGGAGTACACAGGAGAAGCAGCCATAAGTCAAACTTCAAAGTGCCTAAACAACAGAATACACAAACATGTTTATAGTATAATAGTATATATACTGTCAACTCCTACATAACAGTAGTTCATATGTTGTAGTGAGACAGTCATTTTCCACTAAACAGATTCTAATCTCTAGCTAAAAGTATCTTCAGAGTGAGACACTAAAAGGCAGCTTGAAGCTACCCAGCTCCTCAGGCGTAAGATATTTTCAGAAGTTGACTATCATTCTTATTATGATACTGCCTGTGGCTGAAACATCCCTATTGAGAAGCAGATTTCATCTAGAACGCAATTACCCATCATTAGACACCTGCTAATGAAAAACCAGGCCAGAGGATTTTGATGATTTTTAAAAAAAACCCTTTCAAGTTACATAATTTCAGACCCTGAAGATTCAAAAGGGATTTTCAGAAGTACTACTGCTAGAAACTCAAGACTTCCCTTTTGGAAGCTCAAGCCTAAAGAAGGCTCCCTTATGAACAGAAAATGTACCTACTCAAGCAGGACGTTACTGATTCTAACTTTAGAGGTATCAAAGAGTTTTGTTGTTTTGAAAAGCAATGTATCTGTTAGTGTCCGAGACAGAATTCTGGTTTTGTGTACAAGATGATGAACACAGTTGTTCTGAGCAGCAACAGGTTCAGGAGACCCTTGCCATCCTAACTTCAGGGTAAGTCTGCACCTACAGGAGCTTTTATTATGATTTTTTTAAATTCTCTTGGGTTTTCCCCTCAAATAATCAAGTAGAAATAGAATTTCTTGCAGCAAGCATGAGGCATGTATACAAGACATTATCGCAAACAGAATTAAAGAAATCCAAACCAAAGCTGTAAGTGCATGTTTAAAGAGAAGTCAGATACCAAAACACAGAGCAGGGAGAGGGAAGGCAGAAGGAGTTTGAGGTTAAGGACTTGAGGAAAGCATTACCAAGAAGTTTGTATCTGACTTCTACGTTTGGGGCAGGGAGACAGACAAGTGATAAGCAACACCATGACCTACGTGCACAAAAAAAGGAGATGTTGCTTGTAAACAACATTTTCAGGCAAATTAGTGGCAATCCTCTAAACTCCCATTTCAAGAGTCTAAGTCATTCCTCTTCCATTATAAGAGGATAATTATATTTCACAAAATCTTTATATACAGTGCTCATTACAGTGGAAGCTGCTTGGTTTTTTAACAGCTAAGCTAAGAATGGGAGTAGTTAGTTATTTTAATGAACAGCAGCAAGTAAGTGCTTCTCTGAACACTGTAAAGCCTATAAGTTTCTCTGCATCAAGCAAAGGAAAAGCCGTTCACTTAGAGGACGCAAAAAGTCCTTCCAAAGCAGCACTGCTTTTTATGGGGTAAAAACTCCATCATGGACACAAAGTAATGACTTTGCTTCTGATGGAGCAGGTGCTTCATTATTGAAATTAGCCCATCAATAAATCTTTCTCCAAATCCTAGGCAGTCTGTTCATTGAACCTGTGCTTCAGTTTGCTCCATGGCTTTCTGTATGAATCCTCTTTCAGGAGATGTACCAAAACAATGCTATGAAGTAATATCCCTTTCTTCTGTCTCTCTTCTGTACTGAATTCAAGTATTTTAAAAATGCAGAAGGCATTTCAGATGAAAACTGCTTCCTTCTAATGCTGGAAAAGGATGCAGGTAGTTCACCATTTCAGAGCTGTCACTTGCACAAATTTATCTTCCATTAATCTAGAAGGAACTCATTGCAAACTGGAAACATATACTGACAGCCTCCCAATATTCACTTTCTTAAAGATGGCATAAGAGGTGAACATTAAACAATACCACCCTTGTACTAAAACAAATCCCAATTCTGGGACAGTACATTTGTTACACAATGCTCGGGCAGCATAGGCAGATTTACCTGCAAGGCAAGTTATAGAAGAGAAATAAGGTGCATTACTGCATGCAAAGGAGACAGGGTTACAGGCTTACCTTCTCCGAGTTCTGCAGTGGAGCATAACAGGGAGCTCAAAAGGAGCATTTTGATGCCAAGTAGTTATGCACCATAGTTTGACAGTCTCTGCCACCTTGTTCTGTCCCCTCCCACCCCATAGACTTATCTCCTCTGCTCTTCCAGCTGAGTGTTACTTCTATGCCTGCACCCATGTCATGAGCATATGGGTAAGCTAAACTGGTATACTGAGATGTGAAAAACCTCCACTCAAGGCATGAGCCAGCCCAGAATTAACAGCACCAGATAACATACTTCATGCTCAGTATGGGCAGTAACCACATGCGCACATACCAGTGTGAGGCACAAAACGTTTTTATCTGCCCTCAATATATCATGGTGGCAAATACATCCAAGTGCACACCATTAAGTCAGGATAAAATGAGTATTTGTTTGTGGTTTTCAATGATATCCTATAATAGCTGATGGGAATTATACATTTAAATGCTGAATTTTATGTCCTCATACCACACAGCTGGCATTTGTCTCCAAAAAGTGTTTTTTGAATTACAAAAGGAACTGTAATTCTGGGACGGTGTCACTCAGTCCCAGAAGTCACATTAATCAAGTGCCTAGGGCAAGAGTCTAGGTTAGGGGTAGGGGTAGGAGTAAGTTCAGGGTTAGGGTTAGTACGACGCAACAAGAGGTACACTAAGTTGTCTGTCTGTGCTTGTCATTTTTCAGAAAGCAGGCAGTACAGAGGAGGGGTATGGACCTGACTTTCTCTGAAAGTATCTGATGCTTGTTCAGAGACAGAAAAATAGGAAGTTATCAGCCATAGTTAGAATTTGCCACAAAAAAAAAAACCTTGGCACTACTGCAGTCTGGAATTATCAGCCAGAAGACAAATGGGGTTTGTATAATTGCATCTTACCTACTATGAGTCTCTCAGAATCTGGCAGATGAGAAAACTGTCTCTTGAATTCCTCACTCCTATATTTGTAAGTGGAACTTGATAGCTGCAATAAAGAATGGTAAAAGGTTAAGCAAACAAACAGATTTATTTTCAGCCATCAACTGTCTTCATACTGGATGTGTAATTTTATCTTGAAGAACAAATTAACATCAAAAGAACAATGAAGAACTGTAACTTTATGCTTGCTTATATAAGACTGTGCTTCTGTATTTAGGATAGCATTGGCCAAACTATTCCCTGTATCAGGCCAGACGCCAATTACAAGGCATTACAGTTGTATGACGGCGAACTCCTCCACTCATAGGGACATGGAAGTCCCTTCCACAGCTAAGTCTTCCAGCACAGACTGAATGAACAGGCAGCAATGCCACGATACAGGAGGTGACAGAGCAGATCAAGTCCTCATGCAGGCCACTAGCTGGTCACAAGGACACAACCTAGATCACCAATTTCTACTTGAGTACTATTTCAGGAATACTACAATTATAGAATGGTTTGGGTTGGAAGGAACCTTAGGATCATCTAGTTCCAACCAACCTGCCATGGGCAGGGACACGTTCCACTAGACCACGTTGCTTGCCAGTTGCTGTAATTAGACCAGTAGGAACAAAGGCAAAAGTGTCCTCCAAGTAAGCACAAATAGCAGCACCACCATCACCTCTTGATTTCCTGATCTGTTCTACATTTGACCATATATTTAAAAAGATCACTGTCTATGGCTCCTTTGAGATTCAAACTGGGCAGTAAACTAAGAGCAAAGTAGATTAATTCAGATGGACTTGAACTCAATATTCTTAGAAACGGATGTCCCTGTTCCCATTCAAATAAAGAGCTTCAGCATGTTCTCCAGAAACAGTTCTGCTGTAAAAGCCCTAGTTTTAATTTTACAGCAATAAAAAGGCCAGGTTTTTTTCTTAACAGATGTTGGCTGCTTATTTTAAGGGCCATCTTAACTAAATTCTGTGTAAGGCAGTGACTCAGACTATAGCTAAGACATGAAAAAGTCATTTAATCACTTTCAAGTGTTACCAAAACTAGGTATAAATATAGTATTAAAGCCCCTTTTACACTTTTTTGTTGTTTGTTTGTTTTAACCTTTCTAAAGATCTTAAGCACATGGCTGCTATTGTTTCCTTGTATCTGTATTACTCCAAAACTTGACATTCACCATTAAATCCATCTACCATAAGATTAGCGGCCATTTACTCTGAGCATAAGGGAAGAAAGAAGACAGGAGGCAGAGAACCACTTTTGACTGTATGACCTTGCAGCAAGTTTAACAAGAAAATACTCAGTTTTAGCAAACTCCTATAGCATGTCAGTTGGACATTACTTTCTCATTACCTCTGGGGTGGTTGTCAAAACTATCTCAGAACAAAGACAGACATCTTCAGCTTGAGGGTCTTTTAATAAACTAGCGCCATTAGAATTATTAAGATTCTCACATTTTGCTGTTTTCCACAAAAGAGATTACTCCTTGCAGTTCATATTTGATGTCCACTAATATTCTGAGTATTGCAATGAAAAAAGGCAGTGAAGGGGTGAAACAAAAGAATACATCCACCCCTCCCCTTCAGAGTTAAGTAAGCACGAAAGCTGCAGGTACAACTAACAGGGCAACATGTTAGATGTGTCCTACTAAGCTGTATGCTTCCAGTTATATTTCAGCTATTTCTGAGATTATGAAAATAACACTCTCTGAGAGCATGTCATCTACTAAAGTAGAAAGGCTATGGTTTCTTGACCATGCCACATTGTGCCCTGAAAGACATGCTTTTAACTGATCACCTGAAACAGGCATCTAATGACTGCACAGCTTTGAAGAAATGGAGTTCTGTGCGATTACTCTAGAAAGAGACACGGGGAAAAATGAAAAGTTAACTCAAAGCTGCAAAGTTTCCACCTGTAGTTCCAGCAGAGGCCCTATAATTTATGCAGTCATACCTCAGTAGACTGAGATCTGAGCTTGTGATGGCAAGACTAACATACAAGGGGACAAACGCCATGAGAGCAAAAGAAAGTTCACAATCTTCAAGCCTGATTTACGAAATCACGACTTAAGAAGCCACGCTGTTAAGGAAAGAAGCAATTTCTCTAACACACTGTATACAAGAGATAAGAGCTACACTGAAGAGTTTTTGTGGTTGTAAGACAAAAGGAACCAAGAAGAGAGGAGGAACATTACAGTATCACAGACACATTTATATTAGTGTTTGAATCCACCAGTTCAATGGGGCCAAGAATCCAAACTCAAGTTACCTTGAGTTTTGCTTAGCAACTGAATTCTTCCAGAGCATGAAACCTGCTACAGTTTATCTGAGAAACCCTTGCTAGCATTTAGAAGTGTTCTTTATCATGAGTGACAAGCAGGCTGTAAGAAATCATCTTATTAATTGTAGTTTTCTACTGAGTTCTTGGGACATTTATAAAGAGTCTGCTCTGAATCTTGATCTAAGAAAAAGTGAGCACATGGAAACTTTAACTTATCCTTTCCTTACTTTACATGAAAACTAGCTCACTTAGATTGGTAATTATTATGTACTCAGTATATGCTTTGGTGATCAAAATGTCACTCAAAGGACTTGCGAAACAGCAGGGACAATTTTAACAAATATTGTTATTATGAACTTTAGGGAAATAAGACATTTCCATTTCTATGAAAACAGCATCTCTCATAATTACTATTATAATACCCAAGATGTGGCAGCATTTGAGGAAGGTTGCCACCTCTGGGTTACAAAATTAACCACTAAGTATTAAAAGAAAAGCATAAATTAGGCTGTAGCATGGCATTTAAAGAGATGAAAATAGCAACTTATTTTTAACACACGCACATTTCTAAGTTTAATTATAAGTCATCGGGCAAACACTTTGCCTGAGGATAATCTTCAGCATTTATGGGTATGCTATACTTAATCACAAAGAAAATTAAGTCCAGCCAACAACATATTAGCATTCTTTATCTGAAGCCACAAAATACACTAGAAACCTGTAAAATAGCATAAGCATAAAAACCTCCTCAGTGCCATCCAAAAAGTTTTACAGGAGACACTTACGTAAGACCCAGATACTACTTGAAGGCACATAACCCAGTGATTCTCATCCCTTGTTTAGAAATGGACCAGAGTCAAACTATGTAAAGTCATGCTCCAGGAAAAAAAATATCAACTTAAATAGGACTAAGCAGAGTTACTTATACAATAGAAGCCTGTTAAAAAGCAACTTCCCTTCATATTTACAGCTTCAAAAGCATGGACACTGCAAATAGCTTGTGCCATTTTGCAAACTGCAGAGGATAATTAAGCTACACCTTCTCCCAGGCGTACAGCAGAAATGCTAATCCTTAGGAAATTATCTGATTGCACATACCACTAAGGATGCAAACAGTCAATCAACCTCAGCAGAATGGTGTGCACGTTTTTTAACATTTGCTAATGGCAGTAATAATTTTGCATTTGCTTTGTTAGTGTTTTCCGCTTGTTTTGGGACACCACAAAAACCACATTACCTGACAATTTGCATTCTATAGTTTGACATGCAGCAATGCAAAAAAACAGCTGAGAACACGTATTACTCTTGTAGTGAGGTCAACTTCCACAACTCTGCTGTCATCTCACTTTAAGAGATGCACATAGAATCATAGAATGGTGTGGGTTGGAAGGGACCTTTAAAGGTCATCTAGTCCAACCTCCCTGCAATGATCAGGGACATCTTCAATTGGATCATGTGCCTCCCACTGAGCTTCAGACTTGGTATCAGTTACTACCATGTGCTTGGGGTCCCAGAATCAAACAAGCCTATAAGCAAGCTGCTGGACATACTCCCCTTCTATGCTCAGAAGCAACACTTAGCCATCAAAAGATGTGCAATGAGATGCATGGCTTTGCTCCTCTGTCTACAAGCAAGAAAGTCCAAGTCACTATCTCAACACCCCGCATAAAGACCACCTGATGTGCTATTCTCCAAAGACAGAAGAGGTTGCATACGAAGTTTCTAGACATTGTCAAAAACAACTCTGGATATGAGGAAGGTTAGGATGAAAACGCTCTTTAATCCTACGCTAACATATTAAAGCAAACATTAAATATCCTGGCAAAAATTGCTGCATTTCGACTGAAGAATGCATTATTTTCTCCTCTCTTCATATGCTTCTAAAATCCTTCTTAGCATCAGGAGAAAGAAAAAGCAAGCAGACTCCAGAAGAACAACAGTCAGACAGTTATCTGGTAAGGGAGCAGTTAAAAAGCAAACACAGAAACCCAAACAAAACATACCAATATTCCACTTTCAGCAAGTCTAAAGCATCACTAGGTTAGGAGAGGGCTAAGTTAATGGCCCTGAACAAAAGCCTCATTTAGCAGTATAAGGCAGGCAAACTTAAGACTTTGCATACTCCCAAACAACACAAGAACTCTTGTGGCACAAGCCTTTCTATCAGAAAGGTTGATCCCACTGCAACCTTTTCTTCGGTCCAAGAAAACTCTTTAGGACCACCCAATCTAATCTGTAACACACAAACCACGGCCGTCTTGCAATTCAGCTCTTGCTTTAAAACCAGAGCTGAGATGACTAAATTTCTCTTTCGGAAAGGGAAAAAAAAAATAATTACCTCCTTAAAAAAAAATAATAAAAAAAAAACAAACAATCCTTATGGAAAAATCCATCCTAATGATGTGAATTAATTTCAGAGTGTGAGCAAGTTACCCCATACATTCTTTTGGCATAGGGATTAAACTTCTCAAGTCTATTAGCAAAAAGATTTTTTTCAGACTTATTCTCATAACTTTCCTGAATCCCTTCCTGTTTTCAATGTGCTTCTTAAAAGCCAGATGTACCACTGCAGGAATCACTGTTAACACACACAAACCTGCCTCACATTTGCTTTTACGCACAGAATCCCAGTGGAAGCTCATATCCATGTGACTACTATTCTTCCTTATCTCTTTCACAGTTCTAGGGCACAGTTTTCCATTTCTTCTGAAAGCAAGCCTGAAGATGTACTTTGAAAGCATCAGACTTGTTCGGTTTACCCTGTCACAAGTAAACAGCCCAGATCCACTGCTACAGTGATCTATTTTCACTAATCATTCCTTGACAGAATCACAGAAAAATTCTGGGTCAGAATTAACTTTAAGTTACTGAGTACTCAGAAGCTTTACTCGCAGTAACCTACTGTTCTTTACTGCCTCTTAAAGCATAAAAGCATTAATCCTGAACAGCGAAAAAACCACTCACAGGAGCTAAAGAGCAACACCACCTTACTTAGGGTGACATGCTGTGTTGTGTACAGTACACTGTGCACTTTGGGACTGGATGCATAACCAGTGCCCACTTTTGGTTTGGTCTTTTTTTGTTGTTTTTAAATAAGGAGCTGTTTGATCACACACGATTATCCACAGTTGCATTTAATTCACAGGCCATATGAGGCATGTCAACCAGCAAGAAGAAAAACAAGCAACTGTTGCCAGGAGAGGCTCAGCCAACTGTATTCCTTAGGAGCCTGCTTTCCAAAAGTTCCCATGCTCTCAAGGAAGTGGAAACCAGCTCATAGCCACAGAGGGAGGGGAAAGAGTTTAAGGAGCCAGGACTATTTTACTTACATTCATTACACGCTCCTCTTCATTCACCCTTAACTTCTCTGGAGAGGGGACTCTCATAAGCACAGGGCACTCTTCCACAGGGGCACTGGCTGGCACAGGGCTGTGCACAAGGGTCATTATGTCCCCTTCTGTGGCCCAGCCCCCCTCTTATTTGCAGAGGCTGAAGGAGAAACAGATTTTAACACTTCTTAATTACTGAGCAGAAAATAAACCGGTGGCAGCTCTCCTTCAGTGGCATCTGTGTACAGGCAGAGTGGCTTCCAGTGAGAATTTTGGTGCAACTATGTCTTTCTTCTGTTGGAAATACAACATGTAAAACTGCAAGGAATGGACATTAAAATTCAGGTCACAAGCAAATACTCAAGCTACTTTCTAGGGTTTTGTTTGTGGGCTTGTTTTGTTTTTCTTCTTAAATCCTATGAGATCCCATAAATAAGACTATTATTTACCCCTAACACCAACAGCTTCAAAAATCCATGTAGAAAAGACTCCTCAAAACTATTTCATCACTAAGAACTTCTGAAATACTGGATACCCAGCTTACAAGATATGTGGTACCCAGTGTCATGAAACTGACCGAATCTGGTACTTCAGAAATGTAAACTGCTCCTATTTACTTCAAAGTCTAGGTCTAGTTCATCCCACAGTACTTGAAGAGCAGCCTAGCCCATACCAGCTCCTGGTATGCAGACATCAGTCTCATCAAGCCATCACTGACCTGGCGTAAGGCAAGGCCCTGCTTTTCTGAAAGCCAGTTCTGGTCAACTGCTGACATGAACTCAGCTGAACTGGAATCCTGCTCACAAAAGGCCCGGTCACCTGCACCTCAACAGCTATCCTGTGCTTCCAAAAGCAGGAATGAAAGTCTTATACTTGAGCTTTGCCTATGCAAGTACAATATCAAATCATGTTGGAGCATAGTTTGGGAAACAGCCTACAAAGTCCACAAAGTTGTCACAATTACGATTTTGACAGATAGCAAAATTTAGTGTCATGGTTTAGCATCATATGATATACTGGGAACTATGCTGCTACCATCAGGTTACTTTTATTCTATTTCTAGTTATGTATCTTTTTTGTGAAGACCATTTAAATTTGTTTTCCTTTCCAAGCAGAAAGAAAACTCAAACACTTAATGTTTAAAAAGTTGAACTTTTTCTATTCATATACTATGAGGTTCTCTATTTCTTCAGAGAACTTTAAGTTGCACAACCAGTTAAAGTCAGGTGGGGATCTTTCTGTTCTTCAGGAAAAAGAAAAAAAACCCAAACAGAAAAAAAAAAAATCCAGTGGAAAAGATGCAGAACAATTTTGTAACAAAATATTTCAGTTTAGAATTTGGGAGGAACTCTCCCAAGTTTCTCCCTTAAGATCCTACTGAAATTAACTCAATTTCACAAGCCATTTCATTTTGTTGAAATAGGGTTCAGCTTAAGCTATTCCAACAAGGTCCTTGGGAAACAAGCTGAGAACCTTCTTACTAGTGACAAGAAAGCCTCTTGTCATTAGTAGTGTTATAGACTTCTCCCCAGAAAAACAGAAACTAGTTTGGATTGAGAACATCCTCTGCTTATGAAGCAACTGCTTTATAATACTCAGTACTTACTTTGTGCAAATAAGCATTCTAAAGCTTCTTTAAATGGTGAAGCCAATGTACTTTCATAACAACTGATCTGGATATAAAAATCTCAAGTTTGACATGTACAGTGAGGAGCAAAGCATATGCTTCATTTCAGAAATAAAACTGACTGAGGCATGAAGCTAATGTAAAGTCAGAAGACACACACCCCCTACACACACCTCCTCCTCTAGCTGCCTGCAGCCTGTTCCAACCCATGCAAATCCCTGGCCAACACTCTGGCAGCCTCTGTGGCTCTCCCTTCACTCACCCACTCTCTCAGAGTCAGTGCTGGACTCCATCCAGCAGAGCTAGCTAGTGTTCTGCCAGCCTTTGCTTGCACGCCAGCTTGGAAACCAGGCTGAAACACACTGGCCTTGTGGAACATAGACACAAATGCTGCAACAAGTGGCCAAAGAAAACTTAAGAGGTGGGGGTGGCACAGAGCTTGCCCAGCTCCAATCTAAAATCAGCATCATCTGAATGGATTTGGGAGGCAGACTGCAGTAGCATAGACCATTTCAAGTTCACAAGAAGTCCCAAAGGGGACAGCAGTGGAAAGTACTATCACCAGGGAAACACCTGCTTGGAAAGGAGCACTCAACTCCCAGCACTCCTATCTGTATCACTGAGGTCTATAGCTCACACACCAGTCTTAAAGATAGAGTGCATCTACACGTGGCAGCTCGACATGGACCCAAAGTCTACCCTCACAAAAGACTTGGCCATTGACCACTTTGTAATTAAAGCCCTTGGTAAGAGATCTCCTCAGTCTGAGCTCCAGAGCAGGACAGGAAGATCCCAAAATGAGTACACTACCAACTTCCTCCACCCCACCCCCCCACCCCAGCTTCCCAGAGCTCAGTTCTCTGCATGCATGGAACAGACACTTTGAGGCAAGGGATATTAGATCTTTGCATGCCCATCAGACCTCTCTATCTGCTCTGAAGGGGAAACAGCAGGCACGTATCTATTCCGATTTCTTTGTGCTGTCTTTTCATCTACCTTACCTAGGACCTGCAAGCACCTACATGAAGTCAGGCTCTGACTGCTGTTTGTATAGGGGGCTATTCCAGAAGCAAGGAGGTCGACAAAGGAAACAGCAGGCTGAACAGGCCAAGAGCCACTGTAGTAGTGAGGGGCTGAGGAGCTCCTCTGCTTCATGGCACCACCCACCCAACCCCAGCTGCAAGACTGCATCCCTAGAAGCTATCACAACACATGCAGGGTTTTTAGAGCTGAAGAAGAGGCAGGTGTCTCTATGGTGCATCCTCCTCACCCACTGAAGGCCCAGCCTCCTGCAAGTCGGATCCCCTTGGGCACTTGGCTGCAGGCAGAGCTAATGACTCACTCAACAGCAAGAAGAGATCCCTCTCCCAGCGCTGCCCTTCAGAGAAAGCCAAGAGAAGAAACAGAAAAATGCATTTCAAGGCATTTTAATTACTCAGATTTAAATCTGAAAGCTTGAAAGAGGAAGATAATTGAATACAATGGGGCTATATTTACAGTCATTTTGCCAGCCACAGCTGTTCACTAGGATTAAGTCATTGTCTTTGTGCACCTAGCTGGGGGGTGGTGCTTCAGAAAGCCCACAGTTCTGTTGTCAAGACCAGCTACATATGTAAATAACAGGAACTGGTTTCACCAGAAAAACGAGACAACTCTTCTGCCTTCCCAAAGCAAAGCTAGGATATATTACATTGAATCGCTGTGTATTAAAAGAGCAGCAAGATATTGGGAGACAAATACACACAGAAAAACATTCATTGTCAATTCCTTTGCCTGAAGAAGACAGTAAGAGGACTCAAAAGGATCTCAGAAAGGCCTTGCCAAAGCCTGGGTACCAGTGTGACTCAGGCCTCAGAAGTATCATAAGTGAATTATGCGCATTTCCTGTTTATAAAATAACAACATCTTCAGCTGGTTAAACACCTGAGTCTGGACGTCTGCAATTAGCAATAAAACTGATAATTTCAGCTTCTAATGTAATTATTTCTATAACTGCTACCAAGTACTTCCGAGTTTGGATGAAACATTTACATTTTAAATATGAAGAGATCTTGGCACTTCCATCAGCAAACATCTTCCTCAACTCTGAAGTGGAAACAAAGGTGCTTTTAGCTTCCAGGAGGCAAGATGCTCTAATCTCAGGTTTGCTCAGCATGCTCATCAATACCACCCATAGCTGGCAATAACTTGTTTGACCCGGTAGTAAAACTATGCCTATTGTGCCCCTGCCAGAGACCTTGTTTCATGCTGCCTCCCAGAGACACTAGTACAAACCAGGATCACAAGGGTCTTGAATGCATACCTCCTTTTCGGTTTGGGAAAAGAAAAATATGTGGATCTGCGCCTACTTTCCTGACTTCAAAGATGCAGCATTCAAGCAATCTGTTTCATTTTAGTAATTTCATCGTTTTAGTAATTTCATCTACTACACAAGGATTTGAAAAACACAAACAAAAACCCCACAACAAACCAAAACCAAAAACACCACACAACAAAAACCCTGTGATACACCAAGTTCCAAAACAAACATAATCTCTTATGTATGAACACTGCAGTTACTATTTTAACACTTGTAATTGAAGCGAGTTTGACACCCTCGTAGCACAAAGTTATCCTTTAGCTCAATTTGCCTGCTCCCCAGTTTAATTTCGAGTTTCTGTACCTATGCTGTCCAGATTTCAACAGTCCTAAATGTACTAACTAATATGATGCAATGGCAATTAAAAGCTCAGTGAGGATGATATCCTTTTGGATAAAAAATACATTCCTTTCTGAACAGCAGTTTCATGTGACTCATTCGTTTCTACAGCATGCGTGTGAAACAATTAGCCAATGTTATTTGTTAAGAACATCTGTTCCTTCACCTGATCTTTCACTGCAGGCTGCTGAAGTAATGAAAATAAATATATATCAAGCTGCTTTAGACTTACTTGATCCATTATTACTCGATCCATTCAATAAATGGGGGGGAGGGGAAGGGGAAAAAAGGAGAACTGGGGGGGACACACCTCATACATTAAAGTAACTATAAGATACTACTTCTGAACTCACTTTACCTGCAACAAAGTCCGCCCAAGATTACGTAATCAAAAGTAGCCAAATACAGAAGCAAAAGAATGGCGCACCTCATTTGCCCTTTCCCATCCTTACTTTGCCAGAACTGGACTCTGGCATCCCTGATCTTTACTTAAGTTTAACAGTCCCCAGATTTTGGTCAGAAAAAAGTTCATGAAGGAAACAATCACCTTGGTAGTAATTCCTCCTGCTGGTGTTTACTTTTCAGCAACTTACAGAAGGATAAACAAATACTTTGGATGAGGACTATGGTGAAAACCTGAAGAAGCATTAAACAAACTACAACAGTAGTTACATAGTTACTGTAATAATGACTGTAGCCAATTACATGAACTGTTTTGGTGCAAATTACACTAGTCACCTCATTAAGCCTACTGCACTTGAAAGGACATGGAAAATAGCACCCACTGAGCAACTTTCCTATGAAATACCCAACTTGATCTCTTCCTATTCTACCTTAGACACCAAATGCAGATTTTGCTTGTTGTTGTTTCTACATTAGAAAGCCACTATCAGATTTGACTGAGCCATTCTCAGCAAAGACAGACCGGTACCTAATTTTGATTCAACTTCACATAAAAACAGAGTGCAAAGGGTCAGCTATTTCAAAACCTGCATATCAGTACAAGCAGATCATACCTGCATGGTCCACCATCACATACCTCAACTTGTTCTGAACAAGGAGCTATTTCTTGAGTCCTGATGGGTAGCCACAGCAGAAGACAGAAGCAGCTGAGAAGCCTTACGAGCCGATCAAAGCCCTGAATGACTTTACCTGTCATTCCCCTAGTAACTTCAGGGGGTTGCAGTAACAAATACACAAATATCCCAAGTGTGCACTTTACTGACTGCAAGCAGCTTCAATAAGCAAGCACTACCTAAAAAATAAATAAATAATAAAAATCCTTCCTTACTCCATGTAATTTCTAAAATGCTGATACCACCAAGGAATCTTGACAGAACTCAATCAGTGCATAACCATCTGCTATATAGGATGACACAAAATGTAACTTCCAGAGTACTCATTAGAAAACAAGCCATATACTCTTGGCTAGAACATTTTACAGTTTCAAATCGGTAAGCACGTGGCCCAAATCACCTAAACCTCCACAAAATACTTCAGATATTTTTTCTCTTAAACATTTCCTGGAGAATTTCTACCCCTAGTTGCTGCCACAGGCTTAACTAAATGTGCCACTGCACAATCACATCCTGTAGTTTTGTTTCCCTGCCTTCTTTCCCTCCTAAGGGATAAAAGTAGCTCACCTGTACCAAAGACAGCGCTATACCACTGCCTGTTTGCCAAAACGCTGAACAAAGCTCTAACCAAACCACAAAGACAAAAAAAAAGCAGCTTCCTTCCATTTCCTAGAATTGCCTTTTAAACATTTCACTCCCCAAGCTATGCGCTGCCCTTTCATTAAACACATATCACCATTCAACCAACTCCATGCTCATTTTCTGAACTATACTGAATTTCTACTGGTTTTGCTCCCCATGACCGGAAGAAAAAAAGTAAATCACAAAGCTGAAGTATGTTCTTCCTAATCTATTAAACTTCATCCTCAGGTTCTAGACTAATTCTTTAGATGTGTGAAATAAAAATTTGTATTATATATAACTTCCCACTGCTGCAGGTGAGGAAAGCTTATTTAGATAGGGCATTACCTGCCAGTCTCTGGAACAGGCTGAAACTTGACAGCAGTCAGATCTACCCCAGTGCTCAGTTTCAAGCTGCATCAACAGCAATAGAGGGAGTCCCAGGACGAGAAGCGAGTAAAACACTTTAGCTTAATCAGCCATTTTCAAAGGCTAGTCAGAAATACAGATTTTGTCTTTTCCTACCATTTTAAAATGCTGCTTCTGTATAATCAGCGCTATCACATGGCTGAAAAGGCACCTATTCTGAATTCCAGATACGTAAACAAACAACATCAGTGCCAGAAGTACAGCAAAAGCTTGTACTTGTTATGACACTTTACAGAAAAGGGCAGCATAAGTGTGCTCAAGATTTTGCTTCTTTGGAGACCTACAGTATTCATCCAGTTCTCATCCTCCTCAGCAGACTGCTTCACACCAGCAAATAAACAGGAGGCTAAAAATCCTCCTCCAAAGTCACAAGCCGTATCTGTCCTTCACAACCCAAACATTTGGAGGCACAGATGAGATGAAAAGCTTTCTTCAGAAGTAATAACATAACAAGCACGCAAAGATGAAGCAACCATCAGAAGGCCTTAAATACCAGCCTGCCAAAACATAGTTACCGATTTAACAAGCCCCATAAACCATTCCCAGAGTGAACATGACTCTTCAGAGAAAACTGGAAGAAGCACTCAAACTAGAGATGCAAGAAATATTTCATCTAACCCTTCTGGCCTTTGGCCCCAAGTATGTCACCTTCTATCTGTGCTGCAGTAAGTTATGTTCCAAATCGTAATGTGTATCCGCATCCCTCCTGTGCAGGTTTGAGTCACGTATCATATTCTTGGCATCCAGATTCCCACATGCTCCCACAGACTAGCTCTCACAGAAACCAAATCCATGCCTGTAAAAATTCAAACTCCATTTCCAAATCTTGAACAAATAAAAGCCTTATTTTCACTTTCCACTGTACCACTTGTTTGCTTCTATTGTCATACTTTACACTGACCAACTCTGTAAACTGACATTACACTGCAATCAAATTAGCTTTATAAAACCCTCTTATTATTCTTCCCAACCCCTACTTGGCATCTCACATTTCAAATTCTTAAACAAGCCTCTCAGACAAAAGCAATTTTCTGAGATGCTCATTTGATTTCAACTCTTTCCACCTACTTTTTCATTGCAAGGGAATGACTTACTTTTTTGGTTTTTCTTTCCATAGGCATTCTTCTTATTGTAGACATATATGGACTTACTTTGATTGCTTATTAACAGCAACTAGAGTCCTCACACAGAACACCTCAGTCTTGATGAAAGGATCCTTTTGATTAGCTTCCTCATTCACCTTTACCTTCTTCATTACAGTAGAATACTTAATATTTTCACAAGGTTTCTTCTTGCAAAGATATTAATTCAAATTATATTTCAGTATGAAGAGCATAAAAAGGATAAAAAGTGAATTCAGATTCTTGAGATGAGGCTTCCAGATATAACGATTTCCAAAACATCTTTGACTTTCATCATTTCTATTTGCAGTAGCCAAAACTTGCAATCAAAAGTAGGTGCAAGCTTTACAGGTTCCAGTGAAGAGGGAAAGCCCTCAGATTAAGTCCTGCAATCAAGCTTTTTTCTTCCTCCATTGAGGTTATAGAAGTCTGGCTTTGTCCACTTCCAGGGAATGGTCATCAAACAAGGAAAAAAGAAATAACGAAAAATCCAGCCACCAAAAAAACCCCAAACAAAACACACAAAAGACCCACCCAGACACCATCCCCCTTAAAACCAGCGGTTAGTAATACTATCAATTTAAGAATTGCTTATAATAACAGAGAAAATTCTTTTTTTCCCCTCAAAATTTCTCCACAAAGCTAGCAAAAGTTGTGTTTTGGTTTTTAAGAAATGGAGGGAAATTATACATAATAGGAGTCTCTTCTTCTTTCCCTGCTAATTTTTTCTGCTTTCCTTCCTTCTCCCCACTCACCATAGCCAGGAAAGCAATTGTATCCCAGAGGCTTCCAACCCTAGCTTGCTGCTAATTACATGTGTTTACAGCACTTATTGAGCATTCATGATACCTGGCCTGACTTCCAGAGGCATGGCACAACTGTTTACTCCCACTCAAATCCATGCAAAATTGAAGTAAAACCAGTCAGGCTCTAACATCCACATCTGGTTTCCATTATCAGAGAAGCAGAGTACATACTTAGAAGAAATGAATCCTTGGAGCAAAACAAAGTTGTCAGAAAGTTGCAGCCTCTCAAAGCAAATAATCCAGGCAACAAAGCTGACCCCTGGATGCTATCACAGGCTACTCTTGCTGTTGTAGCAATTCCTTAGTCCTCCTGACCTATGAGTGGGAATGAGCATAACAAATCCACACCTGCCACAGGACACAAAGATCATCCTTTGTCAGATGTTAGTGACACATGCTTTGCACACTGCAACAAGCTGCCTTCTGTGTTATCACCTACACATTTACTATGACTCAGTATTTAGGGAGTTTTAACGATTTGTTTATATAGTCAGCAGCTGATCATCGACCATGAAAGTTATTAAAACACATTTTCTGTCTGGAAGAGCAGGGAAGATGCCAATGACATAACATTTTAATTAGAGTATCTTAATTTGTCTTGAATTTGTGACTTTCTGCTTCCTGCAACTTCCAAGTTGAGTCCACTGAGGGTGAGGTAAATGAGTACCACAGCCTCCTATAATCAGCTTCGCAGAGGTTTTAAAAGCAATCAGTGACAAACAGTATGGCTTTATAAGCCACTTTACAAGCCACAGCAGTATCTTCGAAGAAGCAACTATTTACACAATTCCTTTGTCTTAAATGTAAGATCATATTTGCAGAACCTGATAAATACCAACTTCAAACAAATACTGAGGTCTTGAAGTATAAATCAGACAGAAAGCAACCATTTAAACACACCCAACAACACCTCATGCTCTCTTAGCAGCTGCCACTGTGCTGAAGAATCCCATTCCCCTGAAGTTACAGGCACACATCACTGCAGGAAGCAGAAAATGGCAACTGGGAGCGCACACAATACACTGCACTGTACATGCCTAAAGCTCTGTACAAAGAAACTTCTAACCTTCATGTCTCAAACCTAAAAATGCAAAGCTCGTAGCATGGTTATATTCTTCATGTATTCCATTTTACTGACTTTAGTTTAAACTGCCAAGCTTATCAAGGAAAATCAGAGCCGCTAACTAAGTCCAACTAACTGGCCCCAAGACCTAAGCATGTTTTTACCTCACAAACTACCAACTGCTTTAATGGTTATATACAAACCATCAAGAGTTAGTTTGCACAATCTATTTTGCCATCTAACAAGAGCATAGCTGGAAGTTCCAACATCTGTGCAGCACACTTTGGTATTGATTCACACATAGACACACAGCTGGGCACATGGCAGAGCAACCCTGTATTATCTCTGTCACTGTAGAAACAGTGGAGAAAATACTCAACAATCCAAGTACTCACTCACTCTCTAGCAACACAAGCCTACAGCCTGCTGGCATTCATTTGCCCTGTCCTGTTTCCATTGGCTCCAGATTACTGTTGTTCAGTTTAAAAGTACTCATGCATTTCAGGGGAAGTTTATGCTAGGGCCCAAGATACAAAACCAATGTTCTGACCAGTAGAACACCACTTAGTTTGAACAGCAGGGATGAAAAGGTGTACAAGCTAGATTTATACAGAAGGAGTTGGGAAACCTGATCCCCTAGTTCTGCTTGCAGGTCTGCCACAGATTTCCTACAGCCTTTGCTAGTTACTTAATCTTTCACCTGCTGAGCACAATGAACACTCCGCTGACCTCATCAGTACAAGGACACAGTAGTCCAGATGATGCTTCTATGCACAAGCTGAAGCATACCAATTTACTGAGGCTACCTGATGCAGAACCCGAGTCAGACTGTCAGGGCTGTGAGGAAGGGCATTTAAGTCCCTCATGAGATCAGGTGTTACCCTGCTTGTGGCTGCATGCCACAAGTGTTCCTCTTCCCTTCTGAACAGCAGCAACCCATCCACAAAACTAACAGCAAAACATACACTCTATGTCTACATCCATAAGTTTACTTTCTCTCATTGCACCAGAGGGAGAGGAAGAGGAAGGAAAGAAGAGAAATCCATCAAAAGCATGACAAAAGTACTGAACAATTAAAGACAGCATTTATTATTACACTCTCAACTTTCAATGAGGTATCTCTTAGGAGAGGAACAAAATTAAATCCCTCCTTCCTGCCCTTCCTATTCATAAATCCCATTCTTTACACAGAACACTAGAAGCTTATTTACTCTTGTGAAAAACAAATATTTTTACTTGACAAAAGACACTAGGAGAGCATATCTGAAGAGCTATCCAACACTGAGAATCAAAATTCTGCCCTTACTGTTAAAAAGCACCAAAAATGTCTTTCTAAAGGCATGGAGAGACATTGGATAGGTTAATGAACTATGCAAGGAACCAGGAGACAGGACCGGGCACAGAAACCAGAAGTCCTGTCACTAACTTGATAGGTGACATCCGGTAAACAGCTTCACCCCTTCCCAGTCTCAGCTTACACTTTAGTAAGCTGATAATGATAAAATTACCTACCTCACTACATGGGTGGAGAACACTTTACTAATTCATGACTACAAAGCAACTTGAGAACTGTGGATATAAAGCTAGTACATATACACACATAAACATTAGAATATATATCTATATTTATAAATAAAGCACAAGTTGGAAGAAAGATAAAACACATTACCCAAAAGCTCCAGTCAGCACTCCAGCTATATTGAGCAGGACCCTGCATTTTCTCTGTGCCCGAACTAGGAGTCTCCTCTGAATCAGCAAGTAGCTGGCTAATAAGACCATGATCCACTTCATGAACTTCCTATGAGCAAAGGAGCAAGGTATGTAATTCCGACAACAGAAGAAAAAGGCGAAATAAAATGGTTAATCCATATAACAAATACATGGTAAATAAAACTTGACATCCTAGTTTCACCGAGTGGCATGGAAGCACTTCCCACTTACAGCTTTTCCATTTATTTAACATTTTTTCCCAGAGTATACTATATTTAATTATTGCTTTAGTTTTTATGAGTGTTTTAGTTCCACAGCAGCCACTTAACTTGAACACTCAAGCCGCACAGACATTTAAAGCTGGAATAACATCAACATGAGACGTCAGCACGTTTCCAGAATCTGTGGGACCTTTCAAAACTTATGAAAGGTCACACAGGTGTAGCTGACAGACATGTTATCATAATGAGATACATCAAATATTTATACTTAGTTACATTGTAAGTTGTCTATTTTGTTGTATAGCAATAAAAGGGCAACATACAGAGGCAAATACTTCTATTCATATCACTTATTATAAAGGTAAGCACACTTCTTGTATGCTTACACACAATCTCCCTTAGTATCCCTCCCACTTGGGAAGTCAGTTTTACTTTATAAAGGGAAACTGAGCCAAAAAAGACACTTGCCCCAAGCCACCTAGGAAACTGTACAAAACCAGTGCAGGGCCCTAACCGAGCACTAACACCACAGGTATTACTGGATCCATCAATAAGAGATGAAGCTGAGTTTCAAGCCTAAAGTGACTCAAAACCAGAGCAATGCTGGCACCCACGCAAACGCCCATGGCCAGACAGGGGTGCTAACACCCTGTCAACAGGCCAGCACTCTTATGGGGCTCCAGCCAAACCGCAGGCCCCGGCTGGGAGTACGCTAGACAGAAGGCACCGGGGTGAGGCAGAAAACAGGGACACCCCAGGCTACGTGGGGCGAGAAGAGCTGCTCTCCGGAGGCCTTGCATGCAAACGCACGGACTCGCCACACTTCCACCAGTTGCCGCTCATCACTCCGGCTTCCCGCACGGCAGGCAGACCCGGTACAGCCGCGGAATCACCCTCCCGACCCACCATATTGACAGAATCCAGCTACCGCCACAGCAAGCCCGAAGCCACCCCCCTGCAGCGCGGCTGGCTATCTCCCCAGGGGACTCTCGGCACCCGGGAGCCCAGACCCTCCTCCCTACGGGGGCCGCAGCAGCCCCACGGGCCGCCCGCCGCCCCTCCTCACCGGCGGCCCACCGCGCCGGTGCTGCTCTGGCCCGGACAGCCGCCCCGTCCCGCGGCCGTGCCCGCCCCCCCCCTAAAGAAAGTTTCGGAGCAGCGTGCTGTGGTGGCGGCGGAGCGGAGCGCGGCGGGCCCGCACCCCCGGGCGGCGCTGCCCGGCGCGGGACCTCCGGGCAACACCGCGACTTCGGCCCGCCCGTCGCGTCCGCGGGGGAAGGAGCGGGGATCCGCCCCCCCCCCGCCCTCTCCGCACCTACCTGCGCAGCCCGCCAGCGGCCAGCTCGCCCGGGGGTCGGCGCGGCTGCTGCCGGGGGCATGGAGCCCGCCGAAGGGGCGGGCGGGAAGCGCGCTGACCACAGCTCTTACCATGGAGGGGGGCGAGAGCGGCGCAGCACCCACTAACTGCCTCAGCGGGGCGCACGGCGGGGCCGCGGCCGCTATTTAAAGGAGCAGGCGCGAGCGGGCCTCAGGGCCGAGGCGGGAGGTGGTAGCCGAGGGCGAGTGGTGGCGCGCCTGAGGAGAAGAAGCTGGCACGGGGGGCGGAGAGGTCCGCGGGGCCGCCGATCGTCCGCCTCGGCTCGCTCCAGCGGCCTCCACAAGGGTTAATCACGAAGCCTCGGAGCCGGTGGGAAGTTTGAGGACTGTAGCAGGGAAAACTCCGCCGCCGGCGGGAGGGGGTCCGGGGGAGGCGGTGTTAACTGCCTCCGTCCTGAGGGGAAGACCCGAGCCCCGCCGCCCTCCCCTGGCGCACAGCCCCGGCAGTCGTTAAACAGCGCCCGGGCCGCAAAAGCCGTTCCTAAACGTGACAAGGGTTCAGCGGAAAACATCGCCGAGAGCCCGCTCCGCTGGGACACCTAGGGGAGGGAGGAAAGAAGGGAAGGGAAGGGAAGCCCGCCATCAGCCGCTTGCCGCCGTGCTGGGCCGGGCTCCGCGTCCCGACTGGGCCTGCCGGCCTCGCCGGGGAGCGGGCAGAGGCCTGCCCCGGTGCGGTGCGGAGCGGCTGCCGGCTGGGCCGGGGATGAGAGAAAGTGAAAGAAGTAAATGATGGGGGACTCACTTCAGGAAACCCTGATTCTCGTTTTTAAAGCTGCCTGCTCTGGGTTTCAGTGACCACCCAGAAGTTCGAAAAACTAGGCTCCGATTCAGTTCGTGCCTCTCAAACCGGGGAACCCGAGCAGAGCAATGATGGCTTGCATATCTCTGCCCTTAAGTTACCTCACAGGAAAATGAAGAGCCCTGTGACCTAGAAGAAATCACCACCTTGCTGGGGGGCTGGCTGGTAGACAATGAACATGGATGGACGGACAGATGGATGTCCAAAGGAAGGAGGAGTACAGCAGCCTGGCATGGGAAGGCTGTTTCTTCCAGCTGTCCCTTCTCTCACAAAACTTCCCCCACAAAGTGGGTTGAGGCTTTCCCTGAAGGCACATCTCTGGGCCATGTGATATCTGCCCACTGATACTTTAGCTAAAGTCCCTGTGGCTGACATTCCCCCCAAGCTGGGGGCCCAGACAGGGCAGCTTTGTGGTGAGATGGCCCTGGCTGGAAGCCAGGTGCCCACTGAACCTGCTCTATCACTCCCTCTTCTGAACTGGACAGAGGAGAGAAAAATACAACAAAAGGGTCATAGGTCCAGATAAGGGCAGGGAGAGATCACTCACCATCATGGGCAAAACAGACTTGACTTGGGGAAATTAATTTATTACCAATTGAGTCAGAGTAGGGTAATGAGAAATAAAGCTAAAAAAACATCTTCCCCACCCCTCCGTTCTTCCTGGGCTCAACTTCACTCCCAAGTTCTCTTCCTTCTCCCCACCCTCCCAGCAGCACAGGGGGACAACACTGCCAACTGCGAGTCTCCAAAATTTACAAGCAAATGTGAAAAAGCATGTCTGTTTTATTTCATCTTTTTCACTTGCTGTCTTGACTCGGACCTTAATTTCTGACTCAATTTCTTAGGCTTTTCTCAACAACACTCAGGGGACCAGTTTACTTTTCTTTTTGTCCAAAAATTGAGATTCTGCCTCAATCATATGGGGTTATCCGAGTGGAAAAAGCTTCATGTTCAACTGATGGCTGCCAGCAAGACTAAAACCCCTTTGTATTCCCTCAGTTGAAAGCTGGCTGTCCTGACAGTTGTGCTCAAGCGTGTCCTATTTGATGGAGGATTCATGAGAGAATTGCTGTTACAGGCTGAAATGAACATAAACAGCATTTGCGGGTAGTATGTCCATCACAACACACTTGAGGGTTTTATAGAAACACACCAAATACTTGGGTTTGAATCTGACACTGTTTGGAATCCTTTGGTCCAGCTCCATCTTCCCACGCTAACTTCTCTGACACACGGTCATGGCCAGTACTCTAAGCCAGTAACCTCTTGATCTGCCAGGTGCCTTTGGCTCTGCTGGTTATTCCCTCCTCAAACTCTTGGTTGGTTTTGACTCCTCTAACTTCTTCCTTTTGAAGATATTTTGGGTTTTCTCGCTAACAGTTTGGCAGTACTTCCTTCAGAACACCCTCACAATCTACCTTCCATCTTTTTACTGAAGTGCTATGTTGTTCTGCACTCAGTTCCAGTTCCCTTCTTATATATAGTTTACTTTGGAGTGACTCCTGCCTGGTAATCCCAGGTCTTCTGGCTCTCCTAACCCGTTTCAGAGAATAAATACTTGTCTTTTAGGTTCCTTTTGCCAATCCTGCTTTTGCCGATACAAGTGTTACCACACCAAAAGCTAGAGCAACAAGTGGTTGCTCAAGGAATGGGTTGTTCCTTTTGACATTGTATGGACAGCAGAGTTTTGCAAGTCAGATGTGAGATTTCTTGAAACAGTTACTAAGAAGCATCCACATGCAAAGATGAAGATGACAGAATTCATTAAAAGCATATTCAAGAAAGCTGTATGCCAGTAGCATGATGACAGATTTCCTTATGGTGTGGTGGGGACATTTTTTATGTCCTTATTGCTTTCAAGTGCAAAGAAAAGCAGGAATACTCGTGCCTATCTCAGCTGAATTGTGCTTTGTATGTGTTTGAACAGATATAGAATTGAGTGTCTACTGGATACTCAAGTACAATTCCATTATCTGAATAGTCTTAAAGATAAATAAAATGGTTAGATAAGGTGTGCCATAATCCCTGACCCTGCAGCTGAGGGAAGTGGTGTCAGCCAGCCAGCAAGAGTGTCACGTGCTTGGTACAGCAGTGGCACTGCTGGCAGAGGTGCATGCTGCAGGTCAGGGTTTAGGGGTGCTGCAGCTCTTCCCACAAAGCAGTGCAGTGTGTGTACCTTTCTGTGAACCCGGACTCTTTCTAGAGCACATCTGCTAGTTTTGCAGACAGGCCATCCGTTTTAGCAGTTTTCCTCCCCAGCCTGCTTTATTTAAATGGAATAGAAGCTCTTTGTCTTCTTACCTCAACTGTAGAGGGGTTCATCAGAAGAGAGGTCTTCTTTTGAGTATCTGGATATTCTGTACTCAGCCCACAGTTACAGTATATACAAAGCCAAAGTGAAAAGCAATATTATTATCTCCCCTCTGCTTCCAGAGTGTTTTCAGCATCTTCTCAGGGGGAGATCAGAGCAGCCTCCGGGAAGTCATTGTTGTCACTTCAAATGTGGCTGTCATCCAGAGCAGAGCACTGTGAGCTCAAAGCTGTGGTAACTTTAGTAAGTGTGACATTCACAGGGCAGAATGTGAGGTCTTGTTGCAATAGCACACACATATTGTTTTGCCCGTGCTGTCAGAGGGAGAGACGGTGAGGCCATATACTTCAGCAACTATGAGCCAGAACATTCGGAAGCTCTATAGATCTGCAGCATCTTCATTCCTCTTCTTCTTGCTGGTGGGTGAGTACTAAGCCACCTTCCTTAATTAGAAGAAATACAGCCTACTTCTACAGTTTGGCTTGAGAGGTTCCCTTCTTTTTTCAAAACTCAGCTTTCCACTGAAGGTTTCTTCAGGATGCAGGAAAAAAATACCTAGTGTTGTGCAGTGCATTAAACCATACTTTGCCTTATGGATACATTCCTGATTAGCTAATAGAAATGTTCAGGAAGAGTATGTCTTTCTCAAGATGCGTATAATCCTTGGTAGAAAACTTATTTTTGTTTTAGTTGTCTGATGTATTAGCAACTGGTTATTATCACAAGGTAGTTATTCATATCCATTTACAAAAGCCAACCTCAGCCCAGGGCAAAAGTCATATAAATTAAAATGAGCAACGTGCAGTCATTGGTCACTTAATCTTAGATGTCTGGGAGCTGGATACAGCTTGTAAAGCACCTCCATGGCACCAGCAGAATTGAGCTCTAAAATGAAGCTCAGCTCTAAAGCCAACAAAACCATCTCAAAAATGGTCATTCCAGAATGTGATGATTTGTCTGTGGCTTGGAAATCGAGCCCTGTTTGCCCTCAACCTCTCCTCCATCTATTGAGTGTGAACAAAGCAGAGGAGCCTCAACTAGAGAGGTAAAATTTTGCACTGCCCTCCACCCACCATTCTGCTTCCCCAGTGCTGTTGGCAGCTTGCAGGGCTGCTCAGGAGTACTCCATGCACCAAAGAGTAAGTTAGAGGTGTCAGGGCTGGAAGACGGTGTATTTTATTCTTTCCTGTTGTCACCCCACCTCCTCTAGCTTCCCTTGTGCATTTCTCATTCGCAGCCAATGATACAGCCTTACATGGGAAAGTATTGACCTGCAGTTTCTATAAAGGGGAGGCTAATGGCTTAGTAGGTGCCTTATGAGTACTGCCAAATGTGGAGCACATTACAGGTAGTCCCAAAGAGCTTTCTCCCCTTGTGGTTGAAAACTGGCCATGAATAACCAATGTCATATGACAATGACCTATTACATCACCCAGTCAGTTTTCAGGTAAAGACAAGGCCATCCGTGCTGTATTTCTCCATCTCAACTGCTTTCACCAAAAAGCCTTGAATTCCTTTCCTTTGGGGATTGAGCCCTACAACCCACATGACTGGGGCCACACACATCACTGCTAATGAAGCCCTTGACTTAAAAAAAGCTTTGAAGCAAAGTCAACAAGGCATTTGGCATGCTATGCTTCCAGATGCCAATATGATAAGGGCATTGTGTATTTGAATACCACTGAACTATTATGTTCCAGTTATGCAACCTTTCAAAAGAAAAAGAAAGACAGACAGAAAGAAGAGTAGAGTCTGTGCTGTGACCTTCTCAGTGAAACCCCAAACAGAGCTGGGAAGAAATAATACAGCCTACTCCCCTTGCGTTTTGATTTTCCTAATTAGTTTGAAGTTATATGCTTTGTATTGAATCAAAGATGTGGGATAACAGATGATAAGACCAGTTTTTCATAACAGCAGGTGCAAATAAAGATGAACAGAGACAACATCAAAGCACATTGTTTCTGCCCAGTTGTATTCTCTATGCCGCTAAGTGACTGTGTAAAAATGATCACTTTTGCATCACTAGAAGGAATAAAAATTATAATTGTGTTGCAGGGGCTATATATGGTAACGCTGGAATACTTGTAGTGGACAAGAAATTCTGTGGCCATTCCTTGAAAGCAAGGTAGCAGTAGCACATGCTGGTTTAGCTGAAGCAGCAGTATCCAGTTAATGATAATGGTTAACAAACAGAGATTTTAAAAGAGTACTCATGACAAAACTGTGCAAATTCACTCTAACAAACAAACAAATCCATCACATGAGCATATTTGGTGCACAAAGATTGTAGTATGTCAAGCCACCATCAGCTTCATCGAGTATTTCAACTAGACTCTATACATCATCAAAGTACTTTGTCAAGATACTTCCACTTTATGACTACTGCATTGATACAGTTATCTAACTGGAAAGGGAAAATCTGGACCTCAGATTCCCCCAGGAAGATGCAGTGGGCTTATTGGTAAGACTATGTGTGATCACAGTGATAATATCTCATCCACTATCTTTAATAAGGACTATTTGTTTTAAGGGACTGGATCCAAAATTGCAATAATACTTGGGTACCTAAATCACAGGCATCCAATTCCCATGGATCAGTCTTCCAGTTAGAAGGCCAAAATTTTCACTTTGAGGTGAAAGCACGGCGCACCTGCACAGATCTGAAGATTTTTCACATGCTTTGATGCCTAGTTTCATAGCCAGCTTATATATTCTACGCTTTTGCATCCATGAGTTATCTCACGTCTGATATGTAAACTGTAAGCTCTATACCCATCCTTTCATAAGACACCTAGAACAACAGGGCCCTGCTGGCTGACAGTGATCCTCAGTGCTACTCCCATAAGAGTCACAAATAACAATAACTATGGATACAACTGTGATTTTGTGTACAAGCATACCTGGAGGAGCCATGCAAATAGCTCTCAAAACAGTCATCAAGGCATTTGGTTTTCCATTGCCTCAGATATTTGTCTCTGAGCGTAGAAGGATATTGTCATTGTGAAGCTTTACCAGACCCAGACAATAGTTTTCATATCCTTTGGATGGCAATTAAAGACTCAAGACAATGGAAAATCAAGTTCCACACTGTGGAATGGTCTGCAGCCTTTGGGATGTCCAACTAATACGAAGGGGGACTATTTCACTTGAAGAAAATAAAACAGCAAGAAAATCTTTTCCAGAATTGGTCTGAACACTTTCTTAGAGACAGCTGTTGGCTTATTTTTAAGAGTTTGTTTTTCCCTCTTTTTGAGAAAGCAACTATTCTGCTCATCTTCTGTGCCCAGGCTTGTTTCCAGAAATGAGATCTACTCACAGTACTCTTATCTTGAGGCTGTTGATACTATGATTAGAAGCTGAGTACAAGAAGGAAGATTTAAATCTGAATACAGGCATGTGTCTATATTTTTCTAACACAGGTTAGCAGGACAATGTGGTCCCTTCTCAAAGGATAGATCTCACCCTCAATATCGGTACTTGCAGGACGCTAAGGTGCCATCCCCCAAGTCGCTGATAGGATCTGCTGGGGGTTCAGTTTCTGGCAATGGCGATTTTGCGATCAATTTCAAGATTTCCCATCCTGAAACCGGAAGCGTGTGCCAAAACTTCCGAGACACATTACATTTTGGGATGCAGGCAGCTGTGTTAAGATACGCATATATTCACTGTACTTGTCGGAACAAAGCTGCCTGTGTATAAGTGTATGTATATTTTTTGCTTTGCCTCAAAAGCAGTTGAAACAGGAATATTGGGCCCTGAGACCTATTGGGGTGGGAAGAAAGAAATTAGTGTTCTGTGTGGAAATATGGCTGAATGGGTTCTAAATTTCACCCAAAGCCATTGGACAATGGCATTAATCTTCCTCTAGTATGGCAGTAGAAAGGAACTGAGGATCAAAAAAAGACCTATCTGTACACATAAATATAATCTGAGCAGGAGCTAGGAAGAAAATCCCTATCATCATGACTACCTTCAAGTTCTAATTCCAGGAACCTTTCTTTGTGCTGGTTAGGGTTCAGAAGCAGCTGGAGGGTTTATCATGATATCACCCTCAACCTTCCTCTTCTCTTTTTCCTGGTGCAGATGTCAGTGTGGGTGGAACTGCAAGCAAGGAGGATGCAGCTGTAACTGACATTACGGCACAGCCTTCATTGGTGACAGCACCTGAGCACCTTTTGGTGACTCAAACACCAGCCAAGGAAAAAGCCAAAGAGGGTGAAACTGTGGTCTTAAATTGTCACTTTAACAGTCCACGGCATCCCTCCCTGACTGACCTGATGGTGAAGTGGTACAAAGAAGATGAAAAGGGGCAGATGGACCTGCTAGAAAACAATGTGACTGTCTTGACAAATAACTCCAGGTTTTTCATGAGTGGAGACTTGTCGCAGGGCGATGCCTCCCTGGTGATCCTCAATGTGACAATCAGCGACCATGGTATTTATTTCTGTGAAGTTACACTTCCAGACAGGACGGTGGTAACAGGAGATGGCACAAAGCTCAGGATCAGGAGAGCTCTGGGTAATATTTACTTCTTTTTTTCCTCTTTCTCCTCCAAAGCTGGTCTACACACGTGCAAAAAGAAAGAGGTTGGCCTGTTTGGTCTCTACCAGTTAGGGCTTTGTATCATGGAGTGTAATTGCTCCA
The DNA here is from genome assembly GCA_017639245.1 of Myiopsitta monachus. Classification (NCBI taxonomy): domain Eukaryota; kingdom Metazoa; phylum Chordata; class Aves; order Psittaciformes; family Psittacidae; genus Myiopsitta; species Myiopsitta monachus. Next base: position 6,269,110 of record CM029927.1, read on the forward strand.
TAGCATTTCTCATTATTTTCATTAGGCCAGCTAATTTTGATTGGCTTGCTTCTGAAAGCAGTCACATGGGTATTATTATAAGGAGGGGCATTTACAACCAAAAGAGAAGGAATAATTTTATCACTAAAATCAGTGTCAGTGCCAAGAAAGAAACAGCCAGACAAGTTCTCTTCTACTCGCAGCTCTGTTTAGCAGAACCTCCATGAGTGACATGTGTCAAGAGTCTGACTCAGAAAACAGTTCCAAACTCCTTTTTTTGGATATAATTTCTCTCCAACCCACTAACTTGCATATTCATTCATTATCTCTGCAGCAGCATCTTTTTGTCATAGCATCTAGCTGGGAAGGGAGATTGCTAGAGAGATGGGGCTGTCCTATCTAAATCCCCAGAAAGTGTAGCGGCTTCTTAAACAGGAATAAAATAAAAATTCATAGCTCCATAGTGCAATACACTCTCTCCCATGTAGAAGTCCATGATTTCACATTAGACAAGACATAGATGTAATTGATATCATTGTAAGTAGCTTCCTCTGCAGCCACTGCAGAAAACATGTTGGCTGCATTGCATATACTTGCCTGGACAACATCTTTTGTTACTCTCTCTACCTTTGTTCTCCACTAGGCTTGTTTGGTATAGAAGAATCCATTGGAACAATCATTGGGGTTGTAGCAGCTGGTGTTGGAGGGATAATGGTTCTGATTGTTATTTTAACCCCCCAGCTGAGGAGGTGTGTCCTCTGCATGAGACAAGGCTCTCACCAAGGTAAGAAACACAAACCAAAGCCTGGAATACCTTGCCAGAAAGATGAACCTAATCTCACGTTTCCAAAGGTACCTGGTTTTTTGAACTTAAGCAGGAATTAGCCATTCACTTACCTCTGGTCAGACACAGTACCTGGTTCAGCACACAAGCAGTGTGGATGAAACTCTAACAGGGCTGTCTCTGTATTCTCTCTTTCAACTAGTCCTTTGTTTATGTAGGGCAGAGCTTCATGCGTGGGCCTAATGAGCTCCTATAAGCAAAACAATAGGATTTTCTTTAATTTCCACCCTCAGCAGAGTTGTTTGATGAGATGCTGCCGCTTCTTTTAAGCAAGTCCTGGTTCCCCTTCAGTTCTTTTAGGTTCATGCTGAAGGATGGTTCTTCCTCCCACCAACTATGTGTTTACATCTGTATTCTTGTAATGTTTTGCGTACAGAAAGCCTGTGATGGCCTAAGTGTGTGTTTGAGGTGTGGTTTGGAAAGCCTAGTAATATCTTTTATTAGATTGGCTGATCAGGTTGGGAAAACTAGACATCTCCATGTCTAGACATGAGCCAAACAAATGACCCAAGAAGAAACGGATATACCTGAAAGCTCACCTGTTTTCTCCAGCTCTGTCAGCTGGTCCAGTCAGAGTAGACTGACGCAGACGGCCGGATTTTGAAACGAGCTTAGTTCCCATTTTGCGCAACCGGGATGTGGTCTGCGTTTCAGACGGAGCCCAGATGACTTTCTGCTTTCGGTGGTGAGCCGCGTGGTTTGTGCCTCTTATCCCAGCGCCCAAAAATCTTTCTCGTCCGGCTCAGGAAAGAAATCCCTGGAGGAAAAGGCGCTCTCGCCGCTCGCTGTGCCGCTGCCGCCACCTGGTGGCCGCCGTGGTGGAGACAGGGACACGGCCGGAGCTCTGCCGAAACGCGCACCCGCGCCCCGCGGCTGCTGCTGCCCACGCAGCATCATCGCCTTGCAAACCCTCTGCAGGAACAGAGGCACAACTTCCTTACCTGCCAGGAAGCCTTGGAAGAGGTTATTGTGTTGTACTAACTCTGTATCACTCACTCTCCTTTCCTTCTTGCTCTGTGTAGCTTGAGACTTTACACGAGTCACTGGAAGATGCAAAGCCTGCAGGTGGAACAACTTCTGACACTCCATCAGCAGAAAATGGAGCTCCAGATGGAATAAAAGCCTTTACCTCAATACATGTTGTCTTTGGCATTTTATTGTGTTAGTCTGTTTCGTTTTCCTGCAACTTTTCAGCCACAGTGGCATAGTCAGCATCCTCCTGCAGCCAGAAGCAGAACAGCCTTTTGTGAAGAAATTTGTATTATTGTCTGCTAAAATCCACTTAGTTTGGCCTCATACATCTGAATTTAGACTCTGATGAGGTACATTGTGTCTTTCCCTGCCACTGCTTGTTATTTTAAAGGTAGTATTGAAGTTTGTTAGCTGTGCTTCAGAAAAGACAGAAGGAGCCTGACCTACCCCAGACCCTGCAGCTCCCCAGCTACTAACACCTACCCAGAAAATCAAATGTGTTGGTTCTGGGAGTACAACCGTGACTCCTATCTGTGTCCACTTCCCAACATGGAGGCTCTTGTCCTGTTGTCTCGATAGAATCAAAGAATGGTTAGGATTGCTAGTTCCAATCCCCCTGGATGGGCAGGGACACCACACTAGATCAGATTGCTCAAGGCCTCATCCAAACTGACCTTGAACACTACCAGAAAAGTGAGTCAACCACAGCTGCTCTGGGCAACCCATTCCAGTGCCTCACCACCCTCACAGGAAAGAATTTCTCCCTCATATCCAATCTAAACTTCCCCTGTTTAAGTTTCAACCCATTACCCCTTATCCTATCACTACTGTCCTCGATGAAGAGTCCCTCCCCAGCATCCTTATAGGCCCCCTTCAGATATTGGAAGGCTGCTATGAGGTCTCCATGCAGCCTTCTCTTCTCCAGGCTGAACAGACACAACTTTCTCAGCCTCTCTTCATACGGGAGGTGCTCCAGACTCCTTATTTTCCTTGTGGCCCTCCTCTGGACTTGCTCCAACAGCTCCACGTAACTTCTTATATACAGGACACCAGAACTATACACAATACTCCAAGTGGGGTTTCACGAGACAGAGGCTTGCTCCAGCCTACAGGTTTGTACCAAAAAGACAAAGGTGGCCAACTTGAACATAGCTACCTGTGGCTGAAAGTACAAGATTTTGTTTTACTTTTGCCAGAAGAAGACTTAGTGTTTCAATATAAGCCCTTAAAGTGAGCGATGAAAGATTTGACATGACTAATGTTCTCCACAGTCCCTATTTCCTGACAGGAAAATATTTGATTCCCAGGTGATAAGTAACCAGGGGATATGTCAATATAGGAAAGCACCTCCTATATGTATAGGAGAGCACCATATCAGCTCTGAAGCTTATGTACTTGGTGGGGAATAAGTTCTTTTGCAAAGTATGGGTATGCCTACTAGCAAGTAGAAGACAGAAACCCTTGCTGGCTTTGCAACAGCAGTAGGGCAGTGTAACTCTGCTTACCTCTGAACACATCTCAGAAGGGTACCCAGTGCTGTGAGGCAGGAACATGAGGGATAAGGCAGCTGGCTATATAAATTAAGGAAAACACACACACACCATGCAAGAAAGGATGGAGCCCTGCTCTGGGCCAGACTCTGCTTTTCCTTCTGGTGGGAAGCAAAATTCCTTCAAGCAAAAATAAAGAATAATGAGGCATCCTCCCTCTTTGATGTCCCCTCTTCTCCTGCAGGTCCAGGAAAATTAAGTGGGTGACTCTGGTTCCAGTTTGGCATGCCCCAGGACTTCCGAGGCCAGTGTATCTGTCACAGAGATGGATTGTCTCTTTGTTGGTTTGTTTTAACAAGCCAGCCCAGCAGAAGCCTCTACGTGTTTTCCAGATCATGTGTGTGGGAGGCAGGTCAGGCAATGTGAAAGGACAGAAAAGCCATTTGGTGACGGGTAATGCGTTCCCACCATGCTGCAGACCAAACCCTCTGTTTCTGGGAAGGTCATGATCAGAGCAGGATCTTATCCTTCAGCATATATGTTACCCTATCAGTCCTCTCCTTAAACCTTGGCCTGACAGAAATTCTCTCACACCATTGTTATCCCTGGTAAAAAAAGGTAAAATTTTATTCCAGCGCCTTCAGATTCAAAGGGTTACAAGAAAGGTCCTAAAAAAACCCTACTCTGGCCCCCCATATCCGAAATGGCAGGTGGGATGAGTCTGTCCACATAAAAAGTCTGGCCAGAGGACGAAGCGTGGGTTGTATGGGGCTGCTCCCCAACACTTGGCTGCCTCTCGGTCACACAGGCACACCATTTTTTCACACCGGTCTGTCAGGTTATCTGCAAAAGGAAAGGTGAGTGAAGAATGAGAGATTCTGGATGAAGGCAAGAAACAGTTTCAGGAGGAACTATTCCATAATAAAACAACTCTTAGGGAACAGAGGCTGTGGGAGCAGGAGAAGAGAAGGACCAACACGTTGTATGTGTGCACATCTGACCCTCCCCTGTGCTGCCTCTTTTGATAGGTCTGACCCTAACTGTCACCAAGAGCGCCGTAAACATAAACTGGCAATGCCTATATAAATCTGCCCAGCTCAGACTGTTCCCCGCTTCTAGAGCTGTGTGAACAATGGGGGCTTAGTTCAGTGATGGAAGCTAAAGAAGAAAATGATTTTAGCTTAGCCTGAGCTGAAAGTATTCCATTTCCCTCCAGTCAGTCCATTTCCCTGCTAACTCCTCCCTTTGCAAACCAGACCAATTTCAAAGGAAAAACAATGCTGCTTTGAAAAGAGGAGTCTCCTACAGAGACATTTGGAAACCTGAGGGTGTTAGAAGCACCCACCAGATATCCTTCACTCATGCTTTGTGAGTTGCTCTTATATCTCTCTTTTGTTTGAATGGGATCAGGTACTATACCTTCACACCCCAGAAAAACCTGCTGTGTGGTAGCCTGGGGTAGGAAATGTGCCTTCTGAACACGTTTCTAGAGCTCCTTCCCATGGGGGATGTCAGAAGTGAAGCTTGATGAGGGCTTGTGGAGGACAGTTAATGGGTGTTTCTCAGGCTTTGTCTGGACATCAGTCTAAGGAATTAATGATGTTTGTTTAACGAATGCTCATTAGCCAGGTTGGAGCAACTGCAGCCCTGTGCACTTTGATGGGACGGACGTTGCACGTGGCCCGTGGGCTCCATAGTACATCTCACATGTGCAGTGAGGGTTGTTCCTTCACAGCAAAAAGAAACAGGAATTCTTTTTTCCGTATAAAAAATAGCTAGCAGAAAATACCGGTTAGCTATGGAAATATGGGTAAGTGGGAGGGAGAGGAGTCATACATTAAAACGTTAGCCAGCACTTAGCCATTCTTTAGCCAGCCCTTTGTACTTAATATATTGCTCTGGCACTCGGAAAAGGGCAACTGCAGATGTGCTATGCCCTGTCCCGTAGCTGCTACCAGATTTTCAGCTGCTGGAGAGGCTGAAGACTGTACCAATAGCATATGGAATTCTGATAAAGACAAAACAGTTTTTAATGCTCAGGAAGTAGGCTGGGTGGAATGGGAACAAGTTTTACCCTCACATGTTTCTTTTCAAACTTTCAAAGTGTTCCACAGTGGATTTTACCACCAGGAACTTTTTGGAGACATAGAAGTGGCGAATTCTAAGACTCAAGTCATCTGGCAGTGTGTCAAAACAAACTGGTGTGAGCCACTGATGGGCTGGGGCTGTGCAATTTAAGACCTGGACTGGGTACCAGCTGTAGAGCTGAGCACAGCCTACACTTGCTGTATGCCCGCAGCACTCAAGAGCATTTGATTTTGCAAGCTTCAAAATGCCCGCTGAAGCCCCAGGGCTTCAGGCTGGAGCCCCACATGAGACAGAGGTGCAGGCTGGCACCCTCCTTCACCTGTCTTGCATCCCTGTGTCATAGCATGGCTCTTCTCCAGCAGAACATAGTGGTAAGTAAAAGAGTGAACAGTCGTGCTGGAAGGAGGGTCAGAATTGCCCTGGGAAGACCGTTGCAGGGCTATGGGAAGAGGTCAGTGAGGAGCGGGCATGCTCGATGGGAATGAGTGCAGAGCCTCAGGAGAAGCATCTGCATCCCTGCCACACTGAGATGGCTGATGTGTGGCCTCCATGTCCCCAACTCCCACTCCTTGGCCTCAGGAGGACTCAGGTTGCCTGGAATGGTGGTGCTGGAGTTCCAGCCCTCCTCCAGCTCCAGCTGGGGACTCTTGGCAAGCCTAGCGATACAGGCAAGGGATGGGCAGAGAGCTTGCAAGAGAATGGAATGCTGCCTAAAGCGGCTTTGAAACCAGCTCATCATACAACAGACCTACCCCTGAGGCCCACAAGGCTCTCAGGTCAGCCTCGTGCCTGCCAAGGAGGGAGCAAAGGGAACCCGAAGCGAGCAAGCATTTCCTTACCGCACTGCACGGCATTCTGCTCACATGCCCACCGGTAGTGCTGCACCTTGGGGCTGCAGCCTTCCTTCTCTGCCTTGTCATAGCAGCAGTCGTGCCTGTGGCAGCACCTGCGGGAGAATAAAAGGTAGAGCGAGGGCATCCTCCTGCTTCCTGCACGATTTGCTCAGGGGTGTTTGCATTGTTCTCAGGAGCGCTGCACTCACAGCTCACAACAGCAGTGTCTGCCCCACCTCGTCAGTAAATGATCTGCTGATGAACCAGCATCCTCTCATCCCTGTAAAAGTCTGCATGGCTCAGGAGCTCATTAGTGCCATATTTGCTCCCATGACCACTGTGCTGCTTTGAGCTTTTGCCCTCAGAAAGGCAGGTGTGTTCAATACATGCTAATCTCACTGGAAGGGACCTGGCTTGTTCCTGTGAAGAGGGTGATGGCGGCTCACCGGCTCAGGCTCAGACCCATCCCACGATTTGGAGTCAGGATGTGTTTTGTATCCTCAGCATTACCAAGCAGCTTCATCTCTTCAGTTCACGTATACCTGCAACCTTTGACCCATCCAGTTTCTGAGGGCTGGCTGCAAACTCATCAGCCTCAGCGCTGGAATTCATATCAGTTCACTTCAGATGCCTAAATGTAAACATCCACAGCGAAGGTACTGATATGTACTCCGTTTACGCATGTCTGGGGCACAGTTCATAATTACTAGACTACGGAGAGCTACCATAGATGAAAAACACTGCATTTGCAAGTGCAATTGCATTTCATTGACCATAGAGGGGGCTGCGGGTGACAAGCTCAGCTGATGACATCTGTCCTACAGACTGGTCAGTGAGATACTTCCCACTGTCAGTTACTTAAGAATTTTTAGACCATTTGACCCTGCTTGAATTTTATTCGGATAATTTAGGGGCTCAAAATACACCAAGAAAATATTCAGCACCTAGAGACGTCCGCTGCCAAATAGCAAAGGTTGTTTCAATGGTGCAAGCTCAGAGGCTGGAGCCAGAGAGGAGCAACCTCCTGCGTTTCCAGAAGCTTGTCCCTGCAAGACCGCTGGGACTTTACAGAGAAACTGCTCTACTGACTGGGAAGCATCGAGGCAGGCTGATCTTAGGGGTCAATGAAGAGCAGACAGCTTTCAGAGAAGCTCTTGAGTCCTGATGTTAATCAGAGGTTGATGAGGAGGCCCAAAGGCAGCATAGCTGTGCTGGCTCCCCATAGATTACCAAATCCAGCTGAAAACCTTGACTGTTACCCTCAAGACCTGAGCCCAACATACCTGAAAAGTCAATGAAAGTTTGGGATCCATCATTATGTCCCTCTGGAAAAGTGGAACAACCCTGCAAGGAGGACGAAGGTCCCTCGTGCAGGAAGCAGGGCTTCTCTGGGGACCCATAGGGAGCTGCCCAATACCTTACCCAAGAGCTCAGGAACAACACAGACTTCATCATTTGGCTGCGGGATTTTTTCCTCTCAGAAACTGGTTTATAGCTATGAGGCCGGTGAGCAATGTGAGGTGATAAAGCCCAGGGGAAAAGTAAACCTATTTTGAAGTGCATCAACCACTGATGCAAATTCTAATCAAATCACTGGAATTAGATCGGGGAATCATGTGAAAGACACAACAGAACTGGACCAGTTGGCTCAAATTCAGCCTGCATTCAAGCTGCCGTGATTACTTTAGTCCAGTGTGCATTCCCCACTGAATGGGCTCCCAATTTAGTAGTTGGAAGTAGCAATTTAATCACACAGAGGGGTCTTCCAACAGGATGCCTCTTTTTTCTCAGCTCGCGAAGATGAAACCTGTGTCATGACTGTAACTACTCACTGCATTGTGAAACCTAGAAATGTAGGTTAGCAGGAGCAGACTAGTATCTCCTTCCATGCCAGCTGCTCAAAGGACTTCAGAATGGGACTCAGACCTATGGGATATATGTGTTTAGATGCTTTCCCATGAGGCGTTACAGCAATTGCTGTAATTGAGAAAACCTTATTCAGCCTGCAGAACCAGTTCTGTTGGACAAGATGGCAGTAAGAGGCTGTGGTTCAGATCTTTGTTGGCCCAGTAATACCTCACCCCAGGGCTTGTTCTGAAGAGGTTAGAGGTGAAAGGCCACAGGATGGAAGAATTTGCAGCCTTGTGGACAGGGTGAAAGCCTCAGCGTTCTCCAATGTTTGAGTCACTACACAGTGTGTCATACGACACGACACGACAGGGAGGGACTACAGCACTGAGCTACAACTGGGGCTTCTGTCATCCGGAGGAGCTGCTGTAGCCCAGGGCATCCTGGCTAACATACCTGAACCTGCAGCACGGACTCATCCTTCCTCAGGGGGATGATAGATGGCAGAGCAGGCCCATCATCAGTGTTTCATATATGTGACACAGAGCACAGGAGGCCGTGTTGGGGAGTCACAAATCAGGCTAAGCTGAGGCAGAGCTGTAGAAGTCATAGGGTTTGTGAGGTCTGGGGAGTGAATCAGTCAAGTTGGTAAAGTTGGTGTCGGCAATGGAGGAGTGTGGGGAGGAGGAACAACATGAAGATAGATAGGCAAACGAAGGAGTTAGGAGCCTGTGTGCCAAGGGAATGAAAGCGCTCTTCATGGAGAGAAAAGAGCGAATTAATGCAAAAGGAGGTAGGAGAAGTGAGAACAGGTCTTGGAGAGGGCAAAAGATGGTTTGTGAATCAGGCAAGGACAAGCGAATGAGCACTACAGAGATGTGCTAGCTGTGAGAACTTGCTGCTCCCTCTCTGGCTTGGCAGAGTCGGTGGATTGCATAAATTCTGCAGGACCATTCTGCTTCCCCTTACACCAGTTCCTCCTGATGACACCCATAACTGCAGCAGGCTGACACGTGGCTCGCAGCAACACAAAGCGAGAAGACTTTGGCTCGTATTTTACAAACATCTATTTCAGACGCCCTGAAACCGCACTGTCAGAGAATGAAGACTGATGAAACCTATCACTGTCCTTTGCCACCTTCAGATGGTCCCCTCCTGTCTGGAAATGCCCTTTCCTGCACCTGGGTCAGAGCATGGTGGGAAGCTTTCAACAATCTGCTAATGCTCAGTTAGACCCATGCAAACAGAGCCAGCCAACACTGTGCTGAGCGCTGCTCAGCACGCATGGAAAGCAAATGCAACTGTGTCATCTACTTAGCAAACAACCTGTTCATCACATCTGGGCTACGAGACAGCCCTAATGGCTACGGCCAGCTCCAGCTGGTCCTCAGGAATCAGCTGCCCACATCCCTGCTGCTCAGCAAATGCCTTTAAGGTAAGAATATGTCATGTTGTGTTCGTTAACAGCACCATCATTGCTGTACATCCTTTTATTTTGCTTTAACTCATATATGCCACTCTGCCTTTCATGGCATTCGGTGTTTTCAAGGAGACGCTGAGCACCTTCAGGTCCTGCTTTACAAAAGGAGTGCTGCAGCCATCCAGGGGAACACAGAGGAGAAGGAGAAAGAGATCTATTGACTTTATGCAGAGGAGATGCCACTATGGCTTAAGGTGATTGGGCTGTGAGAGCAGAAAAGAGTGAAACGGTAGCTACTGACAGCACCACGTCAAAGTCAGTGTGTGGAATAAACCCTATAAAAGGATTACCCACTCAATGGTGGTTTTTCCTTCCCTATAGAAGAGAGGTGCTCGGAAGCACTCAGGCTCTGCCTAGACAGATGGACTGAATTACTCACAAGAAAACGACTCCTTTTGTAAAGGTCTCAGTAACAAACCTAGAAGTGTCAAGGGGGGGAGTAACCTGAAACGGCGTTTGTCACTCTTGGCCAGTCGTTTTGCCTCCCTGCTTTCCTTCTTTTTTAGCATGGCAAATAGGTCACTTTGGCAGACACGGGTACTCAACAGCACTGATCTTTGCAGCAGTTCTCAGTAACAGAAGACTCCTCCAGCAACCATGAAATGGGAATTTTTAGGGCTAAATCTAGTGAGGCATTGCCGGTTCTTCCTAGATAAGAACCTGACTAAAAACCTTTGTGTCGGTTTTGGTTCTTTGCTTTGGGTATTTTTTTGCAGCCAAGCATTGCAGCTAAGGAAAAATAATGAATGCATGTAAAGGGTCAAGCTTCCCTTTTACAAACCACCTGGTGTTTTGAGGCATTTCCAGTTGCAGAGTCGCATTTTCTGCCATTAGGATAAAAAACGTATGCCATGAATATCAAACGGCAGCAGAAACACTGGCTGATGGGCATGTGTCCATACATTATTCCCTCTGGCTGTTTTTCAGGAGTGCTCACTGCTTGCATCTCCCAGAGCCACCTAAACTTGGGGGTCACTCAGCCTGTATGGAAAACAGCTTTTAAGTGTTAGTCCTTCAGTGAAAGAAGTACTCCAAATGAGTGAAGTCATGGTTTACTTTAAAGGCCCGCTTATGAGAGCTGGTACAGGGCTGACAAAAATGATAACAGCTTAGAGACACTGCTGTAGGTGGCAATAAGCCAGTCTAGAGATATTACTGAAAAGTAAATCTCTGCACACGAAAGTGATGACATTTTGTAGGCAGCTACTCATCATTTCTAAGTCCCATATTCACAGGTGAATTCATAGATTTCACAGATGAAATGTTTCCTAGATACAATCCAGGGATGCGATGAGAGGGCTCTGGGAGTGAAACACCTCTACATTATTGAAGACAGTTCCACTAGCTTCAAGGGACACCTGTTCTTTCATGCCCACAGAGGAGCTGGTCTTTAACGTTGGCATCTTTTCTTCCTTTTTTACCCTCTTTCTGTCCTGCCAATTCAGCAGAGTCTGGTTTTGTAGCAGTGTGAAATGTCTCCAACAGCTGGATACCCCGGAAAGCTCAGTCTCCTTCCCAATGAGCTACACCTTTACACCCAGCGTGCCTTCACTTCTGCTAAAAGCTGCACTTGCCTATTGGTAGCACACACCCTATGGATGAACAGATTCATGTGCTCTGTCTATGAGGTTTCAAACCAGACAAGATTGCAGATAACAGGCTCAGAGCACACAAAAGTCCACCGTGCTCAAGATTTAAATGTATGCTAATTGCAGAGGACAAGGAAGAAACCTTTGATTGCAACACCTCCTAAACTCATTGCCTGTAGCCTCAGGAATAAGCACAGCATCTTCCCTACCAACAAAGGAAAGGGGAAATAACACCATGCTCTCCCCTGTTGTTGTTGTTCTTCTTTGATTCAGTGTGAATTAACAGGCAATGAAGGCAACGGGGTTTATTATTTCTTGCAATGATCTGGATTTCTTCCAGAGGATGAACACTGGTGTTCCCATCACAGCCCTTTTCAGGACCTGAGTGAAATAACCCTCAAAATCCCTTCTCCCCTTTTTTTCAGGCAGGGCTTCCTCACTATGAATAAATGCAACTATTTCAGGAAATCAGATCCTGGTTATTCCTTTCCCCTCCACCCCACATAACCCCAAGAACTTTGCTCCCATCCAGAAGGTGGCTAAGCCCTCATTCAAACACCAAGCGATATGCGAGTCCTCACAATTCCCCATTGATGTCCATATGTACTGAATTCCCTCTCTACAGGGTAGCAACAAGTCCATGGAGTCACCATAGTATAAACAGGGAAGAGTGGGGAGATCTGCACTGCTTCTGGACACACAGTTGAGGTTCTTCTTACCAGTCTGTTTTATCTTTAGGCCAGCCATGTCCTCCCAGTCCACAGTAGCATCCGTAGCCAATATATGCCAAGGGAGACCGTCCTGTGCCACACGATATAGCTCCTGCCAATTCAATGATTCCTCGGGTGTGCAGCGAATGGGATTTTCCCAGAGCACCGTTCCAAACTGCAAAGACAGGACATGGCTACACACAAGGATTAAAAATGCCTGACATGATATTCCTAAATCCTTAGAGGGGGACATTTTGTTTGGTTGGGTTGGCTGAGCCCTGGCAATCTCATTAGCCATGACATTCAGCCTGCAGAGTGGCCCGTGCAGGGCCTTATCTGGGGGCTGGATGCAGAAATACCCAAGCCAGCTATTTCTGCAGCAGGACCTCACTTCAAGCAAGACTCACTAGCTCTGGTGCATTAGGGTGTGATTGCAGCTATGTCGTACCTGGTTTTACAGAACGTGTAGCCCAAGCTGTTGGCTTTACAGTGCCTGTGCCAGCACCACGCAGAGCCAGCTGGGCTTCGCTGCACCCCAGGGCTCCCAAACCTGGGGCAGGTTACTAGCTATGCTGTAGTCCCAAGTGGGACGTGGAACAGCAGAGGACAAGCACGCAACCAGACCTAACCTGGGCTCCAAGCAAAACCAGAAGTTTCTGTGTTGCCCAAGGTGCCTTATGTTATCCAGGTTTCCCCTACTACTCTGGATGCTTTAACCCCTTCTCCAGATCACAAAAAGCTGACAGTGCTATTAATTTGTGCAGGGTCAGCTACAAGCCCCCGAGCCTGTAAAGTTCACTTTGTAGAGGGCAGAATGCCTACACAAGCCAAGATGTATGTGTATCAGCTTTCTTTGGAATACCTGGAGGTGCTGGCAACACCTCCGCTTCCGTTATTACATTCCGTGTAAGTCATAACATCAGGTTGTCTGCATTAACTTTGACAAAAGGAGCTCTGTGTCCTGTGCCCGTGGCCATCCCAACATGTTCGGGAGGGGGGGGGGTGGGGTCGAGGTACAAGTGTTTCCAGCAGGGTTGTGATTCCACATGTTAATTCCCAGCTCTTCAGAAATCACGGGCTCTACCTTGCAGTGGCTCTTAGAGAAGCCAGGAGTGCCCTGCCCCTAATGCTCCAACGACTTCGATGATCGGCTGCAAATGTTGGTATTTATCATGTTAAGGATAGTGACAGACCGGAGTACTTCTTGCCCGAATCCACTGTGAAGGACAAAGAACACTTTGCGCTGCTCTATCATGCCTGGCAAAGCTACTTACCCCTAGTATCGACCCCCCGCAGACTGACCACCCACCCCATCTGTTCATCCCTCCCATGCACAGTCACCCCAACAAGAAAAGCCTGCTGGAGCAGGGGGTACTTTGCAGCGCACTCAGATGGAGAGGGAGGTGATGCTGGGAGCTGGGAACCCGCCACTGAAGTTTCTTTGCCTCCCGCACATTTGACCTCTTCAAAGTGCTATGCAAACACAGACTAATTAATCCCCTAAACCACCCGAGGACTCAATACTATTTAAAACTGTTGCTTTCCTTTTAAAACCCAGCCTCTAATCCCCTTCCCTGGGCTTCACTCAACATCTCTTGGGCTATCTCACCCCTCTAGCCTGACCGAGATGCCAGCAAGGGCAAGGAGGGTCTCTCCCCATGAAGAATAAGGCAGGGCTTTGCTCCCTCTCTGCAGGCCGAGACTCCTTCAGAAAGTAGAGTGCTGCCCTACACCATTTCCCATCCTGCGGTTGGTGCCTCAGGCTGGGCCGGTATGGGTTTCACACAGCTTCCTTACGCTTCTCAGGGACATTCCTCAGGGATTAAATGCACATTCCTGAAAAAGTAACTGCTCACCTAAACACTGCTTGAGTGTTCAGGCTGCACGCTGAAAACACATTAGATGGGTTATTCAAAACTAAAGAGATGACCTATTTCCCTTGTCTAAACAGCGGGGCTCCGGAGTTAGAAAGGGGCTCAGCACCCAGGTGCCCCAGGGGAAAGCACAAGCAGTGAGCTGCCCTGGATTTTGGGTTAAAATCACACTTTTCCAACCTGTTGCAGTTTGCAGACCCTCAAAGTGTGCCAATAGAAACAAAAACTTCTCTGTAGGCATTCAGGCCTCCTGACAAGCAGCTTGCAGGGTTTTAGCTGTCTGATGCTGACCTCTTGGTCTGCTGGTCACTGGCTGAAGCTGGTGGAAGGTAACTGCAGCTCACTCAGAAGAAGAAAGACCTTTCTTCTTTTAGGGGTATCTCTGAGGATCAAGGGACTATACAGTGCAGAGCTGCTCACGGAAGTGGAGAGAAAGCCCCAAAGGGAACTGAGTCAAAGAGACTTGGTTAGCATGCTTAGGGCTGCTTGCTCCGCAAGAGCTTGAAGTCACTCCAGCATCCAGGCAGCCTCTGATGCTCTCACTCTGCTCTTTGAAGGCTGGCTGGGCTCTGAGCTGGTGTGTTGCTGCAGCTGAGAGGTCAGCCCCATCAAGTAAGCTTCGGTATTCAGGTGCATGGCTAATAACTTGCTCAAGAACTGAAATTGCTTTTTCTGTGCTGGGCAGCTCAAGCTGGGAAAGCCTTGAAAAGGCTGCGTCTCCACAGCAGCCTGCATTTAGTCATCAAGGAGCATGCCCAGTCATTAGTTATACTACCAACAGGGCACCTTACCAGAGAACGTACCTGCAGGGAGGTGAGCAGAGGTAGACCTGACAACTCACACGTTCTGTTCCCTGCTTAAATGGGCAGCCTTTGCTGTGGAGTAAGTCCAGGTTTAGGTGTTTATTTCAGAACTGTACTGCAGGTACAACCTCAGTCCTGACAGCTCGGTGTGACGTTGTCTCTGCGTGTGGGGGCTTTATGTTAGCAGACATCTATGGCCTTTTTTAACAGCTTTTTTAGAAATTATTTAAGCTTCAGATAAATTTTAAAGGGCTTACTCCATGGTCACTGGTAGAAAAAGAGGGTACGTCCAAGCGCCCATGGCAGGGGGGCTGGAACGAGATGACCTCAAGGTCCTTTCCAGCCCTAACTATTCTGTGATTCTATGGTTTCTATGAAGAGGCAGCGATACCAACAACTTCGTAGCAGAAAACCATTCAGAAGGAAAATGAGCTGCGTTTATACGGCCCCAGCAACGTGGACCGCCAGCAAGGCGGGCAGCGGCTCGCTTACACCGCCCCTGCCATGAAGCTGAAGAGAGCCGAGCATCGCTTTGCTTCCCCTCGGCCAAACCGCGGCGAGGTGCTTGCCTAGAGGCTGGCGAAGCTGTCGGCACGGGGCGGGGGGGGGAGCGGGGCCGAGCGGTGGCACTCACCTGCCTGCAGCAGCAGCAGCAGCAGCAGCAGCCGGGAGCCCATGGGCAAGCCGCGGCCACGCTGCGGTGCGCAGGGGCTCATCCGCGGGGCTGCCGTGCGAGCCGAAGGGGCGGTTGTGCTCCGCACTCTTCGCGGCCCCGCTGCCCGGGTTTATATACACATAGCGTCGGCAGTGAAACACCCTCTTGTGCGCGGTCCTGAGCCCCAGCCCGGGTCCGGTCCGTCCCGCTGCGGGCTCCCTGCTGCGTGGGGTAGGGCGAGGGCTGGCTCTGTTTGCCTGGCATCGCCTGTGGGAGGGAGGGAGGGGCTGCTGGAAGGGCATTACCTGAGGCACCCAGGCACTAAGCTGGGCTCCCTCTTTAAGCTGTTTGCTTACAGACCCTGGTTAACCTCCGAGTGGCTGTGGAAAAGGGAGGCCCGAGGCCGGGCTTTCTGTG
The DNA here is from genome assembly GCA_017639245.1 of Myiopsitta monachus. NCBI lineage: Eukaryota > Metazoa > Chordata > Aves > Psittaciformes > Psittacidae > Myiopsitta > Myiopsitta monachus. Next base: position 6,284,692 of record CM029927.1, read on the forward strand.
GCTTGTGGCGTCCCTCTGGCAAGGATTTTCTCTTTTTATAAGCACTCTTTCCAGGGTAATTTTGAATTTATTTTTTTTTTAACATTATTTTATTTTAAGCCTGATTATTTTTCACATTTAAAAAAGACGAGTAAAAACTATAAAAATCCAACAGAAAGGATACTGTTAGGTGCAAGTACCTAATTAGAAACTGACCAACAGAGCTAATTCTGTGCCGCTCCCGAGAGAAAAGTCCCCTCTTGGCCTGTTCCTGCACCTGACCGACACCAGTTGATTTCGTGAGGACTCGTCAGTATGTGGGCTCCAGCCACAGCAACAGGCCAGAAGCTGGGGCCAGTCCCAGTGGGGCAGCTGTGCTCTGGTCAGCCAGATCAGCAAGGTGGCCTCCTTGTCCCACAGCCTCTGCTTGTGTGGGGCAGCAGGGATGGCCGCAGCTCTTCTGCCTTTGGGGTTGAAACAAATTCCAGCCCTCCAGGGCTTTAAATCTCCGTCTTTGCTTGGTATAGCAGCCGTTCGTTGCTGGGGTCTAAGCATCTGCCCCTTTCCGGGTGTGGGCATTATGAGCTGGGAGAGGGGGAGGAAGGAAGGGAGGCTGCTTGCCCCTTCCTCTCCCAGACCAGGCCCATCTCAGCAGCGCCCCTTGCCCGAGTTCCCCATGGTAAAGCTGTGCCTGCCTTCTTAATGGCATGGGTTTAAATGTTTGCTTGCTAAATACTGGTACTCGAACCAAAGGTCAGCAGCGAGGCGTTCACTGAGCTGCCTTCTGCTGGGGCCAGCCCTGCCGCAGTCTCTGCTGAGCAGGATTTCAAGACCCAAGCGATACAGGGCGAACGAGAGGGCAGAACTGGGTAAACTCAGGAGAGCTGTGATCCAGAAATCCCTGCCCGCCACCGTGATGGGCTGCGTGCTGGCGGCAGGGAGGGAGGAGGGCAAGGGAGCACCTCTGCTGCTCCATGCCCGGGCTCCTCTGCAGCACCAGAGGGCCCAGGAGGACCTGTGCAGCTCACACCTCCTGCCCTCGGAAACTCCCTTCAGTAATCGTGTATTTACTCAGATAATAAAGCCAAATCCTATGTACATGAGCTGCTGCTGACTAACGTTTAACCTGAAGAACACAAGTTTGCGGAAGGAGGATGCTGGAGGGTGGGTGTGCTGTATTTGAGGGCTTTGTGGATGCAGGTCCTCTAAATGGGAAGTACAAAGAAGGCAGGGTTTGAAACAACGTGTGAGATCTGGGTGAACAAGACACCCTGTTAGAGCAAGCTCTATCCCTGACACGTATGTGACAGGCCCTGTTCAGCGGGGACCAAGTGGGAGTTTTGAACAACCTCTGCAGATGCTTCACAGGATTCCTGGGATTCCCAGGCCCAGAGAACTGCCTCCAAGTGCCAGGCTGAGGTGAGACTGACTGGCCTGTAGTTCCCCGAGTCTTCCTTTTCATTCCTCAAATATGACGGGTAGTGGTTTGGCCACTTCATCCGCCCGTTCCCTCAGGACCCGTGGATGCACCTCATTGGGTCCATGGACTTGTGCACCTTCGGGTTCTTTAGATGGCCTCAAACCTGATCTTCTCCTACAGCAGGCAGTTCTCCATTCTTCCAATCCCTGCCTTTGCCTTCTGCGATTTGGGTGGTATGGTTGGAGCACTTGCCAGGGAAGACTGAGGCAAAAATTCCGTGAGTACCTCGGCTTTATCCATATCCCCGGTAACCAGGTCTCCCGTTTCCTTCCAGAGAGGGCCCACATTTTCCCTACTCTTCCTTTTATCACTGACATACCCATAGCAGTTTTTCCTGTGCCCCTGACATCCCTGGCCAGATTTAATTCTACCAGGGCTTTAGCTCTCCTAACCTTATCCCTGGCTGCTTGGACAATTACTCGGCATTCCTCCCAGGCTACCTGTCCTTGCTTCCACCCTCTGGAGGCTTCCCTTTTGTGTTTGAGTTTGTCCAGAAGCTCCTTGTTCACCCATGCAGGACTCCTGGTGTTTTGCCCAATTTCCTCTTTGTTGGGATGCATCGTTCCTGAGCTTTCAGGAGGTGATATTTAAACATTATCCAACTTCCTTTGGCTCCCATTTCCTCTAGGGCTTTATCCCATGGTGCCTTACCGAGCAGATCCCTGGAGAGGCAGAGCTCCACTCTCTTGAAGTCCAGGGTAGTGAGTTTGCTGTGTGCTCTCTTTGCCGTCTCACGGATCTTGAACTCCACCATTTCACGGTCACTACAAACAAGTCTGTCCTTGAGCTTCACATTCCCCTCCAGCCCCCAACTGTTGGTGAGGACAAAGTCCAGCAGAGCACCTCTCATTGTTGGTTCCTCTGCCGCTTGGAGAAGAAGGTTATTATCAATGCATTGCTTGTACCCTGCCCTCCAACAAATATGGGGGCGATTGAAGTCCCCCCGAGAGGACCAGGGCTTGTGAAGGTGAGGCTGCTCCTATCTGTCTGTAGAGGGCCTCATCCGCTCAGTCTTCCTCGTCCGGTGGCCTGTAGCAGACCCTCACTATAATGTCACTGTCCCTGCGCTCCCTTTAATCCTGACCCATGAATTCTCGATAGTCTAGTCATCCCTCCCCAGGCTGAGCTCCATGCTATTATGCCCTTTCTCACAGCCCCCCAAATAACAGATGAGGGGTTTGTCCCCCGTTCAGCAATAAACACGGAATGAAGAAATACAGACTCTTTTGACAGCCAAATGTACCTGCAGGGTTTGAAGAAGACTCCCGCAGACTATTAGGGAGTGATGCCCATATTCAACCTTAAAACGGAAAGCAGAATTAATGAATTGCTCCCTCACGATTGTTTCACACTGCTGACTGCTCAAGTTCGTTACTTGCCTGGGCAATTACAAATTGCTGTTGCCTAAGTTGATCAGCATATTTATTAAGCAGTGTTAAGTGCTAATCATGGCCTTACGGTGTTATGGCAGGTGCACTGGGATCATGAGGGCACTTTTTTACTGTTCATGGAAACAAAACGCGTTCCCTGACCCCATCCCTTCACGTGCATTTTGCATGTTACCTGCTTGAGCTCCACTTCTCGCTAGCAGCAAGAGGCAGGACGTGAGGCTGTTGGATGCTGTCTCAGCAAACTCAGCTGTACAGACCACTGGCTGTCCAACCTGAAGATGCATGCACAATGAACTCTCAGCCTCCAGTCACTTGCATGTGCCAGTCAATCCATACAGTTGGAAGGTTATTTCTTCAGATGAACTAGCTCTGTTGGAAACAGAGCTCCCTTGGTTTGCACGACCAAAGCAGTGGGCCCTCAGGGATGATACCGCTTCATGCTATTGGGTTTCTTGTTGTTTCCACTATTAGGGAAATGTCTTCAGTTGAAGGGGAGAAGACATTATAAAGACTCCACAGTTCCGAACAACGTTTACCCAATGAGGTTCAAGGTGTCAGAGCTTCTTACAGAAGCCAGGCTGTCCTTCATCCCACACTGTTTCAAATGAAATACCAGTCATCTCTGTGGATGTCACCACCAACTTCAAGAAGAGGTCTCTGCTCAGCACCAGCAGATTCAATGATGCTTTTGCTGCCCGGGCCAAGGGTTTTTCCTATGAGGGGCGAAGGAAGCTTTCTTGCAACACCATGGACGTTAAAGGTTCCCTAAAAGGACTGGCTGCCCTCCCTGGCTGGTTTATAGGAGGGTGACTAAGGACACAGAATGACAATTTGGGTACTGTGAGGTAGAGGGAAAAGAATCAGTTCTAAAGGGAAACAAACTCCACATTACCTGTGCGGAGGAAAGCAGACAATCAAACAAAATCTAACACTGCCGCATGATTTGCGGTGACATAACCACTTACAGATGCATTGGAGTTAACACGGCAACGTAACAAGTAAACAGACTTATTTAATAGCATCTTCCACGGAAGGTCTGTCCATGCTTTAGTATTGACACAGCCTAGCCAAACTTGATGAGAAAGGACAACAGTATTATTTCTGTCTTCTAACTCAGCCCCAGAAGGAAGGTTTTAAAGGTGGCTCCTGGTTTGAGGGTGCCCAGTATGTATCTCCTTGAGCTTCACTGCTGCTGTGTGCCAGGTCTCATCTTGATGGTGGCATTCCTGAAGGATAAAGCTGAAACTCCAGCCTGAAGCACTCTCCCAAAGCCAGTGCCTGCTTTTGTCTATAGCCAGCCACACGCGCGTATACCTCAGGTGATGAAGAAGTAAGGGCCACCTCTCTCAGGCTTTTGCTGTTGCAGTTTCTTCCCAGCACAGCTTCAAAGGCGCACGTTGAGCACTGCCTATAGCAAAAACCTACATACGTTATCAGCAGAGAACGCTTACACGGATGGCTTTCATTTTAGAGCCTTGGTGACATTTCCCACTTAAAAGGGAGGAAATATTACCAGGATTAAGGGATGCCTAAACCAGGAACAGGCCGAATAAAGGAGTCTTATTCAAATATTGACACCACCTCAGGCGGTTTAGTTTATGAGAACCATCAAGTGGTTGGGCTGCTTCATCTGATAGGAGGCCCAGGGAACACAAACACAGAGAGATGAATATACACCATAATATCCAAGATGAGTTCCTGAAATGCTTCTGAGTTTCCTGAAAAGGAATGGCTAACAAATGTCTGTGTCCATTTAACAGGAACCACTGTCAAAGCTTATACCAATATCACCAAGGTTCGTGATGCTCATCTAGGCTCCGAAGCCGCTAAAATGCTTGTTCTGATGTGTCAGTTTTAAAGCCTGTTATTTAAATTGATGGAAAATCCTTGACAGAGCAAAATTAAAAAACTTTTTATTTAATAAATATTTTTAAATTTTTATTTAATAAAAAATGAAACCTTTCATTTCCTGGCTGTAAAGAAAATGTAAACAGAGGTGCGTCCACTGCTCCTCCTGGGAGACAGGAAGGGGCGGTCTGGGTGCAGAAGGCGTAATACAGATCAGGAGCACATAGAATTCTTATTCCACCTTTGCAAGTACATTTCAATGTTGACAGCCGTTGACCACCATCCTCACTCAGCTCTGCCAATGCATTCCAGCGCTGCCTGTCTCTGTAGTCTGCTGTGCATGGTCATCTCCTCCAAATGCTGCCCGCTTTAGCGTCACGTTTCCCTATTGTTCAGAGTTCACTTTCCTCTTTTTCAGTAGCTAAATATTTCGCAGCCTCTGCACTCGCCATTGCACACCTCTCTCCTTCCGCCTTTTGTCCCAACCTATCACTTTCACCTGCAACATCATAAATATCTTGAAGACTCACACTGGTACTGTCTCAAGCTTCAGTTACCAACCCAGACAGAAGAAGTGCTTTTTATTGAAGGCCTCCATTCATAACAACAGTTGGCCCTGTTTAGATCATGGAGCACTTGGGAGCTCTGAACCTTCCTTTAAGAGGATGGGCAATCAGCCTCTTCCTGAAGAAAAGAGGACATCTGTTACAGTACCTTCACTCTGTTTTCCGGAATGCTTTATTAGGATGCATCCAGTATACAGACTAGTATATTTTTTATTTGGTATCTGAGTAGATAAAAAGAAAGCCAACAATGGGCTAAATTTTAGGGGGTGTTGCTATTCCTATGGGAAATGTGAAAACAAGCATTCCTTGAAGGTAGTGCTGTGATGATTCATGATCTGCTCTCCTTAGCCATTCCGAAGGCTGTGCATGAGCTCAGTGTCACTGGTGTAGATTCATTAGGAGAGGCACCGGAAAACAAAAATTTAGCTGCTCTCTTTTCTTGACATTGATCACTCATTAAGCCATGATTAAGCTTATCTTGATGAAAGGACCCTACTGGGAAACTGTTCTTCGCTATTTTGCCAATCACAGTCTGAATTACCAAGCCCAAGTTCAAATACTGCAACTTACGCAGTTAATACCCTTCCACAGGCTCTCCAAAACCTCTCTCTTTCTATACATATATACCTCTTTCTATACATATATACACCCCTGCACTAACACTCACATTTGCCACCGCTACCTTGGTTTTGCTTCATGACTCATCACCTCTTCACTGCTGCGGAAATTGTTGACTTCTGGGATTCATACTGAGTAAATTAAAAGGGTTGGAAAAAAAAGAAATGGAAAAACATCAGAACAGTGAGAAGAGCTCCATCCTTCAGGAAGAAGAGAGGACACAACTCTCTGGTTAGCTGGGAAGGCAAAGCTCTGAGCTGGTCATTGTGGTCACCCAGTTGGTTTGTGTTTCTTTTCTCTCTGATCAGCCCCCAGCTGAGGGCATGCTGCATGTGTTACATCTCATCTTCAGGCTTTGTACTTGTAGTGGATAAATCACCATGCCTGTGAGCCCAGCGCCAGCCCTTTTCTCCCTTACATGATAAGGATTTACCTGATCAAAGCCTGTACCTTTGTGCCCCATGACAGGTTAGGTGAGGGCTGGATGCTGCTGTGCTCTGAATACCTAATAACTGGGTGCCTCCTGTGATCAACAGCCCTCAAGATACAGCGAGGAACTGCCAACATGGGAAGCTCCCAGCCTCATAGAGATCTCCTCAATTGCCAGTAAAACTACCTCTTTTACCTCGAGCAAGTAATCCTGACAAGGAATTCTGGTTATGATTTCACGTAGTCTTTGGCTTACAAGTGTAGGAAAATGTCAGCCTTTACCCGGCCCTCCTGCCTGCTTCTCACACCAGTCATAGTTCTTACAGAAAAGACCACACTGAAGGGCATAGATGGCATCATTATAATTGTAAGTGCTAATTTATCATTAAAATTATGGTTGTGACATGGTGGAATAAGATCCATGAAGGCTGTGCCTGCTGAAATGCCTTATCAGTTCATGATGCTAGTCGCTACTTGAGGACTCAGGAGGTCACCCAGTTCCCAACACACCAAGAAACTGCCTACAATAAGACTGAATGCTTGTATAGTTAGGAGGAAAAAGATCCATGGTGATAAAGAAGTGGGTAAATTCATGCAAGGCATTTGGCTGCCTTAGCTGCGCAGTGAAGAGTAGGTCAACTCTGTATAGCCCCAGTTAAAACGGCAACGTTCAACTTCAGTGCATTTTTCTACGTTTAAGCCACTCATCCTTCCCACTTTGCTCCATAATATGTTTGGAATTTCTGTATTTTCATTGGCACTTTCTGCATCTTGTCCCCATTTACATATCCCACTGAACATCGAGTGCCTGATCACAGCCGTATTTGCACAGCAAGCAGCATGGTTCCGCCTGAAGAGATTCTTCTTATTCCAAACAGCTCTGGTATGTGTTGCAATCAGCTCCCAGACTTTCTGACATAAGATTCATTAAAGGTTTCAGTATCTTCGTAAACAGTACTATACTGGACACTCAACCCACAGTGGTATTTTAGGACACATGACAAGAAGATGAGACTTCTCTTTTCTCCAGGCAGAGGAACAAGTGTGAACATTGGTAAGGCTCATGCCACTTCTTTACCTAACGCAGTTTCTTCCTGGCTTCTGCCTGGAAACCAGCTCACAGGTGACTTGATTTTTACTCCTACTTCTATTGGACTGAGGGCAGAGTTGGGTTCCCAAACTCTCTTGTTGGGCAAGCAGCATATTACAATATGACAAGAGCTACAGATACATGGGCTTCTTGTGGTGGCTTCTCCAGACTTGTGTCACAGACCCTGGCGGTGAGCAGATCTGCCACGTATGGTGTTGCACTTATTCCTTAGATGTTTTAGTTTTGCTTTTTTGACTCCTTCTGGGAGGCAGAAGAATCATTCAATCAGTTACCCTCAGAGTCATAGGAATTTTACTGGTAGATGACATTCTAACAGAACAGCTACTGTGCTGCGAGGGTTCATACATTCCCTGAATCAGGTCCTTAATGGCATTCTCACCCACTCTATCCCATTACTAGTGTTCTTACCATGGTAAAGGAGCGCTCTGTCCAAATGGCTGATATTAATTTTTGACACCAAATTGGAAGAATATTGTGGCTTTCCCCAGACCCCATTACACGCACATTGCTGCATGCATCCAGCAGTCAACTCCTCAGGGTGTTTTGTTTAAATTGTTTGGGCAAAGGCAAACACGCACCTTGGATGAGTTTTCTAGGACTGTCAGAGCTGCTTTCCCGGCTCTATGTACTCCAGGACTAGGATTCCGTCTATCTGCTTAGTGGCTTCCATTTTATTAGAAGCACAAGTTATTGTGGGGTTTTTTTTCTGCAGTAAGTATCCTGTAAAGCTCTGCTGGACTGACACAATGAGTCTGCTCCTTAGAGTAACTTATCCACAAGGCGTTACTTGTTTGCTTTTCAAAACGTATTGCTTTTGCAGCTTTGCTACAGAAAAGCCAAGATCGCATGTGTGCAATTCCAGCACTGGTTTTGTTTGTACATCTACTGAAGGTATCATTTGCCACTTGTTTAATAAGTTTAACTGTAAGTAAATACATCCATCAAACAAAACAGATTTCTCCGTAATCTCTACGCCCGGATATTTTAATCCTTACATACTTCTCCTTGGTGTTGCAGTTTGGCTTTCCTTGATGGAGGGATAGTTAAGCAACCGTCTAGTTGGAATTTGGCTCGGCAAGTTTTACTGTCCTCTCTTGCACAGTGCTGCGCGCACCTTCACACATTCAGCCACTGCCAAATTGTGTGTTTGGTGCTTTGTTTCTCACTTGGGAGCATTTTTTCTGAGGCTAGTCCTGAATTCATTTTTTGCGTACCTGCGCTACGTTAGCACCAGATATGACCCAAATCTTGTTTTCCGAGTCACCTACTTCCTTTAAAGAGGGGGTTCTCACATTTTCGTCTCTGCATGCCTTTTCTGGCTACAGTCGCTGGTCTTGGTTAGTAAAAGAGCATTTCTGAATTTGCATTTCTTACTACCTACATGTGGGACTGGGGAGAGGGCATCACGTCCAAGTGTTTTCCCATAGCTGTAGTTCTGTACTGGTGCATCTATTTTCCATTGTAAATTTAGGGCTCTCTTGTAGTATTTGCTCACACACGTCTATACCATCATACAGAGCTTTAACTGGAAGCCTGATGTTAACAGGCTAATGGCAGGGTGCTTTGTGAAAAAGTAAGGAACAGAAATGTTCAACTGACCGACACTTTCTCGTCACCAATATTTTCCTAAGTCTTCAGAGGATAAAGCCTCAGACAAGGTAAATTTGTCAGCCTCAACACACTATGACCATTTACAAAGCAAGGTAATCCTAGAGATTAAAGGTATTGGTGCAGTGATCTCTGGGGAGACATTTCTCTTAGTTAGAATCAAGCACTAAGACCTTCTTCACCTGAAAACCTAACAACATCTCAAACTAAAACAAACCCCATACCCTGAAAACCAAACTACAGCTTCAAAACAAATTCCCTACACCACTGAGCCCAGGTAAGCAACAAAGGCCTGAACTCTCTCCTTATTTTTCTGTAAGACTCTGGGCAAGATTTTGAAACAAAATTGACTTCTAACACTAAAATCTTCGGGTTTTATTTACAGCCCTTAAAGGAATGATCTGGTCATGCCAGATTGGAGCTTGCAGCATGTCCTTATTACTTCTGAACATGAGAGGTACTACATCAGCTTCATCTACCCACAGAGCACAAAAAATGCCTGCCATCATCGCATGGAGATGCTAGGAACTCTCTTCAAATGTGGTTATTTCTAGCTAGACCCAACTCTCCTCTTTCTGGGCTTAACTGCTCATGAGTTTACTGTTCTCTTTCTGTTTGTTCCTTTTTTCACTATGAGATTTGTGCAGCATTCAGTAACACGAGCTGGGAAGAGTTCAAAGAACTCATCTGACAGAAGCCAGTCATAGGTTAGAAAGAACTTCACTTAAGAAACAAAGACAAGGGAGCAAAGGGGAGCTCAAGAACGAAGCACCTCTTGTAGGACACAATGAACTCAGGTAGGGCAGAATCTACAGTTAGAAGAACAGCAGCATGAGAAACAAATATTTCCCCTTTGAAAGAGAAATAATTCTGTCTTAGAAATCAGTAACATGGATGAAATATCATGAAATGAAATTTCAGCCTTGCTGAAATAACCTCATTTTCCGAGGCAAACTTCAAAGAAGTTGTCAGAGAGCCAGCTGACTGAGTACCTCTGTGTGAACAAGCCCAGGAAAAGCACTACCTCAGAACAGATATTCACGTATCACTAACATGAAGCCACCTTCTTTCCTGCAAAGCCGGAAGGAACATCAGCTTTCTTATTTGCCATTCAGACTTATGTTCCAAACTTTGCTTTTGTCAAGCACTTTCTCATCTCTAAGTTCTGACGCTTTCCTTTGATCACTTTCATATCAGCCTGAGAAACGCCAAAAAGAAGCCTCAATGCACAAACATCTGCCCTTATTCTCCTACTTGTGACAATTTTTAGTGTCACTCCATATGCGCTAATTCATCATTGTCTAAAAGACAGCAATGCTGGGCTACAAATACTATGTGTGGTCTCATTTTGCTCCTACAGGAAACATCCTGTAAATGGGACAGGAATGTAATGGGAGCTGTATCATGAAGAGCCAGAGCCAAGTGACAGACTTCTTTCGAGTGCTGCACCAAGGTTCAAAACATACATATGTATGTACGTACGAGTGATTATGAATTTTACAGACCAGATCTACATGGCATCACAAAAGCACCTGCAGGATTTCAAGGCGAGTCTTGCTCTAAAAGCAGGAGGATCAAGTCCCAGCGCATTTCATTCATACCTCGTAAAAATCACCTAAAAAAGTCCCGATGCATAATACCTCTGATTCATTCTACAACGGCGACATCAATGATTAAAAAAAGGGTAAGACGACCATGGACTATAATTGAGACAAAGGACTACTGTTTAGTAAGCACTCCGACAGCAATGGTTCCTTCAGAGGAGGCACTAACAGAGCCCATGCCCTCTGAAAGGCCTCTTTACAGGCAACTTGTAAGAATCAGTATTTCAGCAATTCAGGCTTGAACTGACGAATAGATTCTAAAGTTCGAAAGGGAAGGAAGGACAATCATCATAAATACATAGATACCACAGCCTCCTCAGGCTTGTCTCACTGAGAAACCAGAGTAAATAAACTCCACACAAAACACACCTCAGCCAACCACAACAAATGCACACTTTAGGAAAACTCTATGTAAATGACCTCCTGGAACACATCTTGAGCCAATGTCTCGGGCAAAATAAATAACCGGATCTTCACAAAACTCACCTGAGGGTCTGTGTTTGGTTATGAAATACAAATACCAAAACAGGTGAACAATTCCGCGACAGAATAAGCCAGGAAGGTCCCGCTGAACATAGGAACACTCAGCTGATGAGCTCTTGGGTAGGTGATACTTTTTCTGCAAGACGGCTTGGATGGCAATTATAAGTGTTGGGCTGAAGGGACAAATAATCACCGAGCTCGGGATCAAGCATGCCCACACCAAGATTTGTCTTCCTGTCCATCAGCTTAGTTGTTCTTCACTACAAGCCATGCTGGTTACCTCTTATAGTGTCACCAGTGTCTGTGGAGAACTACCGGCCATTGCCCATACCAATTCCTTTTGTGAAAAACATGACTTGCCCCATCCAGAGTCCTTCCTTCCACAGACCGGCTCCATTGCTCCCTGTTATATAGGTTACAGCTTCTAGCCATTCTAGAGGTGCTGTTCATTCCTCTCAGGGTAACCCCAACGATCTACAACTTAAACACGTGCCAGCTAAGGCTGAACATGGTCAAGTGAAGAAAACCAGGTACTTCCTGTATCTTTTACCCATATCCCAAGTTACTACATCCCAGAACAGGAAACCTACAGAGAACATGACCGTTGTCTGAATTTCATCTTCCTGAATCCTCATTATCGTTGACTTTCTTTGTCCTGCCTATTTCTCACTGTTTCAAGTACCCCTCAGGATTTTCCACTGGGCAGGGGAGCGTGACTTGCGCAATACCTTTGTGGAAAACCTTCCTTTCCAGTGAGAAGACAAAGGTGATTCCCATGACCTCTACAAAACCTAGCAGCAAACCTAAAAATTACCGGCAATAGAGGAAAAGCCCGAGCTGAATGTATGATACCACCGCTGAAAAATGGGGGGAAAGATTCCTCACAAGCTGTCTTTACCTGTAGACCAGACCTTCGCATTGTGCATGATGGCACCATAGGGGTTTTCTTTTACTGCTCTATCAGTTGATCCCTGTTTCCTTGCCAGCATGTTGAACACGAACAATGCCCAGACTTCAAGAAGCTATGAGCTCCCTGCTGGCATCTCCCCAGGTGAAGATGACCCAGGGTAGGGAGCATAACAGCAGCAGAGAGCTGGCAGGAACAAGAGCTCCTTTAGCCCAGACTGTACTACTCAACTCTGTTACTGTAAATTAAGGTCTTATCTCTGGATGCAGAAAACTTAAATCATAAGCTGAGCGCCTGGCAGAGCAGAGCCAACAGCATCCAGGCCAAGTTAAAAAGGGTGCCAGTGCTTTAAAGGCATTCATAGGTCATCGCTGCATGCACTAACAGATGTTGCTGCGCATGGCATTTCCAATTACCCGGCTTCAGGCTTTCAGCCATGCCAAGCTGGGTGCCTAACAGGGATGTGGACAGACTGAGTATGGCCCAACCTGCCTCTGAAGTGAGTAGTTTACTGATTGTGGTAAAAGGGCGATGAAGGAGAGAACAGAGAGGGGAGAATCAATGCAGCAGCGGGGAGAAGGAAGCAAGGAGATGCAGAAGGGGAATAATGAGTCTGTCACCTGGACGATGACACTCCTGTCAGCTCACAAAGGTGGCAGGAGGCAAAACACACCCATCTCTTCTAAAACAGGTTTGGCTTCCTCTCCACATAATGCTATGTGCTTCCTCGTTTCCTCATGCTCCCTGCAGAGGACAGCTCTGCCCGCTACAGCCCCCTCTTTGGCCCCAGGCCTATAGGGGAAATCACGGAGTACCGTCCATGCTGTCCCTCACAGCGCTGATGGTTATCCAAGAGCTGTTCCTGGGCAGGCCTGCAGTGGCTCAAGAATGGTGAAGCCACTCCAGCACCTGCGACCCACTGCCAGGGACTTCTCATTTCCCACTGCAGCCCGTGCCTGACTCACCAGCTCCTGCTGCCTCACCTCCCAGTTCAGCACTGCGGGGCAGAGGTGACGCTGCCAGCAGCATCCCACTGACACTATTCATGATGTCCTTCCTCATCATTTGTGGTTAAACACTTTCCAGAACTTGAAGACGTTTTGTGAACCCAAGTGGCTCCAGCACTGGGCAGACACTGTGGTTTCATACCGCTGCTGCTGCTGTTTTGTGTGCAAGTAAACATCAAAATGCAAATCAAAAGTTTAGCTAAATGGGACACTTGAGTGCAAGACATAAAGGGATTTGTTTGCAAAAGAAACTACAGCAACAGCCCCAGAAAGCACTCAGAAAGCAGAGCTTAATTCTGGTGAAGACACACTCCACCCTTTCCTCAACCAAGGCAATTTAATGAGGGTTGGAGAAATGACTTCAGTAAACTTAACTTCCCACACAAGTAGCTTGTTTAAATTAAGGAATCAGCAGTGGTAAGGGAGCAGAGTCCGGTGCAGGGCTAAGACCCAGGAAGGATCCGGAGAGGCTGTGGAACCAGTTCTCCAGCGTCTTCAGTCAGTATCAGCGTAGGCAGGAAGGCGCTGGCAGAGCTGAGGCATCACAGAAAATTAGCACCCGCTCTGCACTGCTGCTCCAGCACACTCCTCGTCTCATCCAGCCAGCGCTCCAAAACACACATCAGTTTGGTGATTCAATACACAATTAAATCAACATCGGCGTAAACATGTCGGACGGACCGTTTTGATGCTCTTTACATGTGTCTGTCACATGCAAATCCGCTGGTGATGAGGGAGGGTTCTTGGTGAATTTACATAGAAAGCACTTAATGTGAAAAGGTACTGTCATACTTAGCCAATAGTGTCCGCCACTAGATTCTGCAGAGAAATCTCCCAAAGAATCAAACTAGAAGCTGTACTTGGCCTCAGAAGAAGGAAAAAGCCCGTAATTCAGGGCAGTAGTGATTCAGTGGCTTAGCCGGAGTCTAGTCATGGTACACCACAGTTGGACACTGCTGGGGAAGGCTCTAATCACACCCAACACTGCACAGGATACCCAATACCAACACTTAGAGCTAACACAAGTCTCCACAGCTGAGTATGGAAAAATGGTGGGGCACTGGTAGAGAGCTGCACTCCCTCCACCAGGAAAGGTTTGCCTTGGAATCTCCACAGACACTCTTTTGAAAGGCTACTGAGGATGCTTGATCAACCTTATTTTCAATAGGTACTCCAAACTTAAAACAACCTATGCCTGTCTGATACTGAGACTTAGCCCAAATTACAGATGTCATGGGTAGGTCCATTAAAAAGTTACATACGTAAAGGTTTCCACTTCTGAGATAGTGATATAAAATACAAGAGCAGCTTATCTTCTTTACAAGCATCAACCTAAAAAAGATAACATTCTAAAACCATTTAATGCAAGATGGAAAGAGGCAACTAAAAAAAATCACTAACTTTTTTTAGGAGAGTTCTGATCAATGAAAATAATTTTCATTACACAACAGATTCCAGTTTCCTTGACAATTTTCAATCTTCACCTCAGAAAACCCAAGGCTAGAGAGACGCTCGGATCCTCTGCATAAATCAGTTATCTTCAGCCTTTGTCTGTGCACAGAAAGAGTGAAGAACAGAGACATGACACTCGCTGCTCTAACCTGATCAATACATAAAACACTGTCCCTGGGGTGATTTTTAAGAGTGGTAATTTTAGAAGGCAGGAGGGAGGGAGGAGTGGAATACATTATGGTTGTCCCTTTTGCCAGTGGTCATCGATTCTTATAAAGGTTTGACACTTACCAGTAGGCAGACAGGTGCTTGTTAAGTGTCATTTTGCATATGGCTGTTACTGCCATATCCAGATACCTATACAGTCTTCCAGTTAGAGTAGCCATTCTTCCACTGAATGAACAGATCTGAACCATAACTTGAAAAAAGGTTACACTTTGCACTCTGTAGTCTTGAAGGCTGTAGTTAAAAATACAGGACAAGAATCATATTCTACAGCAACAGAAGAGTTAATAGTAAACATGCAAACTTCTGATCTTTTCCTATTAGAAATCAGGTAATAAAGAAGCTCTACAGCACAAAGCTACAGGGGTGGTGGAAGCCACTTCAAGTTGTTTGAGATACACCATCTACTCAAGCAGGAAATACACACAGATTGAGGTGGACAATCAACCTGAGATACAATGATGAGAAGCTGCTGACATTTCAGAATCTCCCTTTGAACAGCAGGTGCCGGCTGAGTACAGTGCTAGTGAGGAGGAAAGAGATCTTCAAAAGTGATTGCCCTGAATCCCACAATGATGGCAGCACTGCAGGAGACAGACTGAGCTTGTACATAACTTGGTGCTAACTCTAAGTGACAAAGAACAGAATCCCAACCCCCCAAACCAAACACCTTTCTCAAAACACACTTCAGAGCATTTCAGATGAGGGGAAAGGAGGCATTCATTATCACTGTAAGGAGAAAGACTGCAACACGGCTTCCATGAGGAAAGGACCAGCTGGCCAGCACACAATCCAGAAGGAGAACTAGAGTACCACACACTTTCTAACATGACAACAGGTTCAGAAAGGCCTCTCGGGTCATCCAAGACTGTGCTATCCCTTGTACTTATACTACTTCTTCCGTAAGTGGCAAACTGTCCCCTCTGTTTACACAACACAGCCATTTTTTTTTGTGTCACCAGTATGTGGCATTTTTATTAAAGTAAGGAAATGGGATTGCTGAAAGCAGGAGAACAGTCAATCTCCTCCAGTATCAGTGGGAGCTGCCTTTACAGGCTTCATTGACCAGTCGCTTCTCAGAGCTTTATGGAGCGGGGCAGAAGACAGGGAAATGTCACTTCAAGGAAGAAAGTAAGAGGCTGCTACCCAGACTAAACATTTTATTGCTCTGCATGGCTTTCTGTTAGTCCTGCTTTCCTAGAGGCTCCACAGTGTAGGCAGGAAAACAAGTCCAAGCCAATGAAGAAGAAACACTGTCATACAGGGGCACATCTGAAGCACAAATGCAGCTTGCTCAGCTCAAGATTCAGCGGACAGAACCTTTATGGACTTGTCATAAGCACATAAGGGGAGTTCACCCACTGGCTTATGCTGCCACTGTGAGGGTACTGTGGGTGGGTTGCACAGTACCAGCCATGCTGGAGCTCTGGGAGCTTGCTCCCACGGAGTGCCAAGAGCCCTCAGCTCTCACCCTCAGCCTGGCAGGATTCCTCCTTCTCCTCTTGTTTCTTCTTTTCATTTGATATGCTTTCTCTTCACTTCTGCTGGCCCATACAACAGCATTAGAGATATATGCCATTTCTTCTGTGCACACAGAAACACAAGGACATGCCTTTTCTTCATCTATGTTGATCTGTGTGTATCTGTCTCTTCCCCATCTCCAATACTGAACCAGTATCAGTAAACATCTCCCATGGTCAGACCACAAATTACCGAGGAACACAATTCAGCCTCTGATCTCACCTCTTCCTTCCAGAGTTGGTGCACCCTTCACTCTTTTGAGCAAGGGCGTTTGCATTTTCATGTATGTACATGACCACAAACGTACACAAAGGCTTCAACCTTCTCTTGAATGCAGCCAGCCCTTAAAAGTGGCATGAGGATCTGCCGGTGTGAAAGACCTGTAACACACGCTCTACTTAAGAAGTCTCATTATCTGTTAGTATGCTTAATCATCTCTCTTTTATAGAATTACTCCATCCTCAGTGTCTACTCTTCTTCTGTCCTCCAACACTACTTAGTGGACCCAAGCCAGCAGCCCAAGAACTCTTGCTCCCTTTACACCTCAAGCAAAGCAGAGTTACAAGGCACAACAGTTAATACACAGATCCATCACCCCAGGCAGCAGAGAGGACCAGCTCTCTTTTTTGTATGCAATTTGCCTCTCACTGAAATCCATTCTAATCAAGAACTCTTTAAACAAGAATGAAGAAAAAAAAACCAAAACCAAATCCTGAAGGGTGACCCTTATTTTAGTAAAATGGTACAAATCAAGGTTCAAGTAAAGCCTGTTTTCTTCATTTCAGCATTTATCTGAACCACAGACAAGAACAGGCCATCTTGGTTTTGCTGATACTTAAAATGATCAAGAAAGGACAGACAGCACCTCTAACGTTCCCTTTTCTTTCCATAACAATCCTTCTTTTAGAAGGAAGAATGTTAACATTGGAAAACTGAGATTTACAGGTCAGAAAAACAGGTGTCAGATGCCAGGGGAGACAGCAAGGGCACAGGAGTCCCACCACTCAGATTAACATCACAAACTATGGCATTTTGTCAGCTCCTGAAAAAAAAGGAACAAAACCAACCAAACCACCCAACTGCAGCAGATAAAACAAGCAGCTGCGCTTACTCTTCAAATGCAGAATAGCAACTTCCAGTCTTCTTGAGCCGACCTAAGACTTGCATACCCTAGTATTTCTGACAAATGAGGAACAAGACAAGATGAGCAGTTAGGCCTTATCTACCTAAGTCAGAGATAAAGAACGACTCTGAAAAAGCACCCCATTAGTACACAGCAGCAGCGCAGATTTTCATGTACTCTCAGATACTGCACAAAAGTACCACACTCTTCTTACCGGGTTAGAATTGGCCTGTTGTACAGAGGGAAAGCTGGTTTAGGAGGAAAGGTAAAGCACTCAACAGCAGGAGAAAGAGGATTAGCTTGAAGGACCCACTGCTGCTTTTTCAGTGAACCTGGTTTTTATCACCACCCTTGTTTCATTTTGTAAAGATTCCAATGATGATAATAAAAGGAGAAGTAGGCCGATCCCTATCACACACAGGATAAAAAAATAAAGAAACGATACTAGCAGATATCCCTGATCTGGTGTTTGCTGACCCAGCAAACGCAGCCTGGGTAGAAACACCTACCAGGGAAAAAAAGGGGAAAGGAGAACAAAACATAATAGTAAATCCCCCAGCGGTAAGATAAAAATGCCTATTTCTGTGTCATTCTCATCAGCAGTACCTCACAGAACCCCTGCCATCACAGAAGTACTCATCTTGCCAGGATTTATTTCTTCTAAGACATACTTCTTGTATTAAGGATGCAGTAAGGAAATGAGGTGTTGAAGCCTCAGAATTGAACAGTTTAGTCTTGGAACACTGTCTTCTAGATCAGACATGCCACCCAGTCTGGCTAGAGTTGCAGTGATTTAGAAGAAATATGTGCAGAAGTTGTGAGCTAATTAGAGATTATGGGATGTTCATTCCCCAGTGACTGAGCAGGAGAAAACTAAAGTTAGCAGGAGCCCAAGAATTTCATTTACAAAAATAAAACTTAACCTCATTGTTTCTGATGTCATTTCCCTGAAAAAGGAGAATGATCTGGACATCTGGAGATGCTTTTCTTTCTGCAAGCAAAATTCACTCCAGACCATTCCCTCACTCTCCCATGGGATTCATGCAACACTGAACATTTTTGAGTCTTTTTTTAATTACTCTTATTTCATTTAAACAATACTTTTGGGGCAAGACAGGAAAAGAGCAGCACCTTTTAAAAAAACCTGTTGTGTGCTATATAGGATAAACAGGTGAGCTTCAAAACAATTAAGTTTATACATGTACATATACACATACACTAGACCAAATTAAAACAAAAAAACTTGTGAAGGGGCATTTTCAACACAACAAGAGAGAGGAAAACCTTATTTCACAGCAAGCAAAAGCACCACAAGTTAAGATCTGTACAACCACAGGTAGTGCAGATACCAAACTAGCCTAGGCCCTGGAAGCAGTGTAGCTAGAGCAGCACAAAGCTCCACGTGGGCCAAGTTATCCCATTCCCTGGCACAAGCGAGCACATAGCCTGCACAGCATCCTGAATGCAGGCTATCTCACAGCCAGCTGCTCTGTCTGCATCAGTTCCGGCAGAAGCCATTAGGAAGTAACTAGTGGGAATAAGAGACCCAAAGCTAGGCTACAAGACTGATTGAGCTACATTATTACCACAACAGAGGTTTCTGAGTTCCCCCATGTATCTTGAGTGCTTTCTGTAGGTCCTGCCTGCTTGGGTCACACAGCAGACAGCTCCTTATTTGTGCACTGAGGTCCCCATTCTTCCTATACCTGCATCTTTTCCTATGTTTCCTTCACCCCATACCACCACTCCTATTTCCTCCGGGCTGACAGGGTAATAAAATTAGAAAGGGGCATGTACACCTAACCAAGGGGATAGTCAGCAGCCAATTGGAGCTTAAAAAATAATAGTGATTCTTAAAACAAGAGCAAACCCCAGCAAGTAAAAAACCTGTTCAAGTTCTGCAGACTTCTGGCAGAGTTTGGTCATTTAACCCAGAGGTCTTTGTCTTCAGGGCCTGTAGGCTAAACTGTCTCAACTGGCAAGAAGCACACAGAGTATAAGATAAAATCCTGACTAAAAGAAAAAAGTAGTAAGGGTTGAGGACAGCAGGGGCTATAACACGGAAACCCAGTACTTCAGCAGCAGCACTTATGCTACACGGTACGCTTTCAAGAGAGTGAATTCCTTCCTGTTGGTACGAGCTGCCCAGATGAAAAGAGCAGCTGCCATAAACTGCAAAGGTGCTGAGACACAGGCAAGACAGAAGGACCAGCCGAATTCACCCCTCACACCATCAGGCAGGGGCAGCTTCTTATGCAGCAGCTTAATCCCAGCTACGTAGCAGCCAACGAGGCCCAGCGTACAGAGCCCTGGGGAAGGAAGCAGGAAAGGACAATGAGCTCAGCACTGAAGTGCTCTGGCTGTCACTATGAGCTTCTGAAGGAGGGAAAGTAAGTGGTGGATGGCAGTGGACCTACCTGCGAGGAAATGGAGGACTCCAGTGGCAATGGCTGGGTAGAGGCTGCGACAGGCACAAGCACAGAGCCCAATCAGAGCCCCAAAGCACATGAGGCCAAGGCTGACAAAGGGCAGAAGAAACTGCAGTCGCCAGAGATCTGCACATGGAAGAAACACACAAGACAAGTTTGTTGAACATGGGCTTGAAACTGATCTTCTCCCACTGTCTTATATTCCTTTCTACCCACGCTGCTTCTGCTTCATCAGATGTTCTACATTCATAGCTAAAAAGGACCAAAGGCTCCACTCAAGTAGGAAGATTTGTTAACTTGCAAATTCCTGTACTGCATTCACGAGCAAAACCTTTGCTAACACACTTAAGCTTTCCTTTTAAACTTTGACCTGTTGCTTGTGCTATTGTAAAAACCAAGAAATGCAGAGCAAGATACACATGCTTTCCTCACTAGTGACTGTATTTGAGAAACATCTTTCCCCTCCCCATCCTACTTGTTTACCTGTCAGAAGTAAAAGACACTTACAAGTCCGATTTAAATCCGTGCCACTATTGTGATTTCCGGGCTCTACGTACTTTTCCATAAACTGGTCGGAGAGGGAAAAACTGATGCAGTTTGTAATCATATCCGTTTCTGGGGAAAAAAAGAAAAACTTACCATTAGGTGTCTTCCCCTCACCCCTCTTACAACTCCTCATTTGCCAACCATTTGAGCTGGGAAGCTCCTTAGAGTTCCATTTAGAGAAAAAAAATACCTCTCAAAACAGATCTGCAGGATCTCAATGTAGTTACTAAGACAGAGTTACTACAGTCAGCATTTAAACACGCAGAATCTTCAAGCTTACCCAAGTTATCCAGAGAGAACTGTGCCACGCTTAGCAGATTTGGAAAGAAATGTGGCGCATGATGCTCAACTATGCTGTTACATATTCTTGTAGTCAGCTGTGCTTATCTCCATGCGCAGAATGTAGTATTGCTCTAAACACTTCATTCAAAAATGGGATAGGGAGGACTATTTAAAGAACAGGAAATACTTGCTTCCTTGCAATTCCTCCTCCTTTATGTCTCAGTTTTGCTTTGGGAATCCTATTGAGCAGAGCTGGTTTAATGTCTACCAAATTACGTATTTTCATTAAACAAAAAAAGTATTTCATCTCATGTTTTTTTTCCTCCAGAAAAAGTGTTTGAAAGTATATTTTTAGGAGAGTTCAAAATGAAGGGCTTCACACACACAGGAAGTCTCCAAAAATCTACTTTGAAGCAATTAAAATAATTACCCACCACACTTTTTTAGGCACCGACCGTTGTGAAAAAGAATACAAATATTTCATTCTACCTCCAGCACTACAAGGAATGTACGCTTGTACACTCCAGTACAAGGAGTCTAAGACGTGCTGATGCAACCGTAGGACACTTGTGACGTGAGCAAAACAAATGGTTGGCTAAAAGAAGTGCTCCCTTGATAAAGCTGTATCTTTATTTCATTGCTGGCTCCCAGGACCTCTCCTAAAAAGACAGTGACTGGCAGAGCAACTATAACTGTATCCCCAGATGGACAGCAAATGCAAAATAAAAAAGAAATCAAGCCATGCTAACCAGACTTCATTTAGATCAACTATCATGTGTCAAATAAAGAGTCCACAGCACTGACAGCTACAGACCATTCTGCCTTTTGCTCCTTTAAAAATTTAGACTGTCTTTATTAAAAACCCACAAACCCACATAAGCTAGAAATAAGCCTTCTGGAGGAAGGAAGTGGCATGAATGTGTTCTGAGGAAGTTCACACATACCACCCCAGGCAAGCTAGGGAAGCGTTAATTGCTCTGAAGATACCTGGTGGGCTGTACCAGTGAGAGTTCTTGGGTACAGTGATACACCTCCGCCACAATCCAACCGTGCCATTGCACCGGAAGAGCGCATCTGTGTAGGTCTTCTCATCTGCCTCTTCACTGACAAATTCGTCCCAGATGCTCCTACCAGCTTC
Organism: Myiopsitta monachus; assembly: GCA_017639245.1. Lineage (NCBI taxonomy): Eukaryota > Metazoa > Chordata > Aves > Psittaciformes > Psittacidae > Myiopsitta > Myiopsitta monachus. Next base: position 6,306,439 of record CM029927.1, read on the forward strand.
GCTGACATTCTCAGCTGGGGAAAGGGTGTGGTATTCGTACCAAAAGTCAGTGCCAATGGAAGCTGCCATATAGATGGTAGAGATGAGGCTGAGAACACAAGCAATTACCAGTGCTGTAGCAAAACGGTTGTCCATCATTGCGCCCTTGCTGCTGTAGGGAAAGAGAGAGCCAAGTGAGCAACTATTCTGACAGTAAACCCAAAATTATTCTAGCAGTGTCAAACTCATGATATCATTCCTCTTATATGATTTTCCCTCAGGATATGGATGTCTTTCTTTTCAAACATGCTGGAATCAAAGGAACACTGAGCAACTCTACAGTACGAGTCAGCATCGGCTAGACCTGCGAGTTCAAGACACTGGTATCACCCTTCTCCCAACCACACTGTGCTAGTTGCCCACCCTGAGACAGCAACTGACAGAGCAACAGCAACTCTATTCCCAAAGCAGATGGCACAGCTCACTGCTATTTGTGATCCTGATTGTAGGGAACCGCAGAGAACCCATCTGCAGCACCCAGGCAGAAGACTTCTCTTTCCTTAAGGGATTACCATGGGTAGAAGTTATTTTTAACCTCCTATCCCATACGGCTTTCACAGCTTGTGCTTACACCAAAGGTAAGAACCACAAGCATGCCAAAAAAGCTCTTCCAGGCTATTCACAAAGGGCAGCCACGCCAAGGTGCCAGAATGCCTTTAGAGAAGCGGAGAAATGTATCCAGGCACTAGAGACAGTATATGAAGGAAGCACTGAAAGGCCAATTTGGAAATCATGATAAATGCTGCAATAATGTCACAATATACAGAGTGCTATTTCTGAAGAACTAAAATAATGCAGGGGGGTGTCCTCTGTTCCATGGGAACAAGAGGACAAGAGCTTCTGAAACTGAAGGGCCTTCATGTGCTGGCATGGGGACTTTGCTCTGACTCCCTGTATTAGGGGTCATTCATGCCCTCTTTGCAGGGTCACGCTCACAAGTGGCATAAATTCAGGATCAAAGGAAGCATGGAGGAAATACAGATACCACACATGATTACACTTATGACAGCAATGTGACTTTAATGAGTAATTGATTGCTAATACATGGGATGTTTTGCGGGTAGTGCAGTACGTCAGAGGGCTCCTCTCAGATGCCTGTTATTATCACGCATTTTCTGTGCCTGATTACATTTATAGATTATGACAAATCAGGCTTGATGCACTTACCAGAAAAAAAGAGCTCAACTGAAGTTAACTCAGCAGCTGGAGCTGCTCTGCTGACACGAGCTGCTGTCTAATCAGCTCTTGTCTCTTGTTTGTTCCACCTCCCTTCTCCCACATACGCTGATCAAAATATTTTGGTCTAACTTCTTTCAACTGAGCAAACTGCAACAGGAAACAGCAAATGTCTTTAAACACAACATTCACAGGGGAAAACATGAAAGCTTAAGTCAGACCTGCCAGTAGGAAATTCTGCACTGTGAAACAAGGTGCAAATTAAAACAGGGAGTTTCAAATGCACTTTGCTGCTTACAATGCCATTTTTATTTCGTTTCCCTCTCATCTGCTCCTCTATTTCGCTGAAACTGGTTAACGGGGTTGTGGAGGATAAATACTGTGCACCCATATCATTCCCTATGCTTAATTTCTATATTGAATAAGGTACATGCTCTGCAATATCCAACCCTAAACTGCATCCTTAGTGACAAACAGGAGCAGAGCTGAGTTTTGGTGAAGTGACAAGCAGCACCTATTTAAAATACTGCAAAGTTTGCATGCCACAACTGTATTTAAGTAATAATCCACAAGCCATGAACTTTCATAAGCTAGGACAAATACTGAGAGGCAAAACATCATATCTGGTCTTATTTACCTAGGAAACGTAGAATCAGGTCCAGACTTGAAAGCAAATTCTCTGCGCAGTGTTTAATTCCTGGTTATGTACTTCCATTCTCCAGTGATATCCCAGCATCTCACTCAAGGTACACAGGACACTGGATGAGTAGCCTAGGGAGAGAGCAAGCTGCTGTATAGATATGATGTCCCTGTTTATCCCCACTGAGTTCACTGAGAGATCCCCTCTCTTTCACAAACTTCTCACAAAGCAAACAGGATCAGCGGCATCCCCAGGGCCAAAGCTGTTGCTGCCCAGCTCCTGCTGAGCTGAGCAGATCCTCTGGGAACTCACTCTTGAGGCAAGCAGCAGAACAGGCTGGTGAGCAGGCTGGTCTGGATTTTCAAGTATATTGCAGTCACATCCGCTGCAAGAGGAACCCTCTGCAATAGACTCCTCTCTTTAAAAATGGACTCTCTCTGAAAGGAGGAATCTCAAGAACCTACAACCTCATCCTCAAGAGTACTGTCTGGCTCTAATAATTAAGAATGTAAGCATGACATTACTGGGCCACTGGTTTGCTGCCACTAACTTTTAATAATAAGCTTACAATAATAAAGTCCTACCAACTTTGTACCTAATACACAGAAAGAAAAGAACTGGCTCAAAAATCTTACTTTCAGATACAACATCCCTGCTACCAGGTACAGAACACTGGTGCTGGAGATTCCTCTTTCAGAGCATCATTAAAAGGCAACCACACACTTCTGGCCAACCTTTTGTGCATTGGCATACAGTGCACTTGGCGGATCTGATGTTAGGTGGCAAGGAAGAGCAGTTTACAGGCAAAATGAAGGGTTAAACATCAAACAGTAAATTAAAGCACTGTCCAGTCTCCATTACCCACTTGGGTAAAAGGGACACAGCCAACTGTTGACAATTGATCCTTGTAATGCACAGCTCCAGGGACAGGCAGACAGCAGCCCTCAAAATGTAGCAGGTGGCTGTGTGGCTTTTGTCCCAGAGAGAACACACATGGATTTTCAGTACAGACAAGACAGTGCCAAAACAAGAGCACATCCCCAATTCCTTGTAATAAAGGTCCCCTCAATGTTTCTGCTTAACACTTCAACTACTTAGCACAAAAAGAAAAGATGAAGAACTTTAGGCACTTTAGGCACCTTTTACATTGGACATTGCTCCTGCCAGTGTACCAGACTTGACTACCCTGTCCATTCACCATGCATATCCACTGCATCTTCATTTACAGCCCCCCACTTTCACAAGGTTGTCCTTCGCTCTGTTAAAGAGAGAACCATCCTTCCAGCCCCAAGCAGAGCTCAATGGGAGTAGTAAGCACAGTCGGTAAGAAACAGTTACTACAGAAGACCACAAAGAAATACACTGCATGCTTACAAGATTATGCCACACTGCAAAAGGTACTATGCAGAACAATATGTAGAAGGTGTCTTAAAATAAGCTTACTTATCAAAATATAATGTTACTACTACTGGAGATGACATTAATTACAAAAACATAAATATTGATAACAGAAATACTTTGCCTTTATCGACTGTCAGTAAGAACCTTCATTGTTTTTACAAAAGGGTCTGTCCATATGACACTGCCAGCACATTTTATTGCAACAGTAGAAGCCATTTCAAACAAGTTACGGCTGAAACTGAGCTATGCAATGAATATAAGACAAGCCAACGCAGTAGTGAACAGACACTCAAGCAGAAATGCTTCACAGGATATTATAACTGCACTCATTTTTTAAAGGAGCGAGATATAAGAAGTTCAAAGCAGCAACTCATAAAAGAGAAGGCAAAGGCCAAACCAATAGCAACATGCAAAGGAATGACTAGACGCATGCACTTCAGTGAAGAGGGAGAAAGAAAAAAAGGTCAAGTCAGCAGAGCTGAAAAAACACAGAACAGGAGATAATGCTATGGAACGCTTTCTTACCTTCAGAGGTCCTCAGGCGTGATTTGCGACGTGTGGCAAGTGGACAGCATGGAATGCAAACTTCCTGACTGCCCTAGCATTTCCATTCATTCGTTTTCTTCAACACCGCCAGTCCACAGAACATGACCTAGGAGCAGAAAGCAAACCAAGTGGCCTGAGATAATTTCACTTGGAAATTATTTCACTTGGAAATTATTTCACAAAAAACTCATTAAGCAAAAACATTAAGAAGGGGCGAAGCAATGACTCAGAAGCCCTCGGGCCAACGGCGCTTTGCCCCACTAACACCAACCCAGCGCCGGGGCGGGCTGGCAGCCGCGGGGCAAGTGGCCGCACGAAGGGCTCTCGCCCCGCGCCAACACGAAGCCCCGCAGCCGGCCGATTACCGGGGCCGAGCTCCGCACGGGCCCAAGCGGTGCCGACACATTTTGCCCCCCCGCCGCCAGGCCGCGGCACGGGCCAGGCCGCCCGCACCACCTCCACGGAGCGCGACCGCGCTGCCGGGCGCTCCGGCCTCCGAGGAGACCGCTCTGCGAGGGAGAGCAGCCACCCCGGCGGGCGGGCACCCAACCTAAGGGGAGACCCTCAGCACCCGACCCCTCTGCCCCCTCCAGCCCTCGACGACAACCACCCGGCCCGGAGCCGTACCCACCACCCATCGCCGCGCCGCTTCCGCCCCAAGCCAGGGCCACCCCCCACCGCCCCCTCCCTCCCTCCCCTCGCCGCGCGGGGCACGCTGGGAGATGTAGTTCTGCCGCCCTCCCCGGAACGGCCACGGCGCTCCGGCCCAACGCCCCATGGGAGTTGTAGTCCACGCCGCCGCGGTGCCTGCTGGGAGTTGTAGGCTCCCCCCTCCGCCTCCTGAGGCGCCGCTCTACTCTTCCCGACGCCCCGCGCCCCACTGCTGGCCGCCGACCTCGCCTCCTCCACGTCGCGCCGCGGGCACCCGCGGGCCCCAGAGCAGCGCTCCGCCAAGACTGTGGCAGCCTTGTCTGGCATGAGGGGCAGCGCCGATTCGTGCTGAAATAACTGCGCGCCTGCAAGACGTGGGCGCTTGGGGAACTGGAGTCATGGTCCCGACGTCCCGGACCTGCTGAGATAACCAGCGCTTTTTACGGCAACACGAACAGCTCCACTGGCACAGAGTGCTCAGAGGAGCTGTGGCTGCCCCGTCTCTGGCAGTGTTCGAGGCCAGGCCGAATGGGGCTTTGAGCAACTCGGTCCAGATAGATGACCTTTAAAGTCTCTTCCAACCCGAACCATTCTGTGATTCCATAATTCTATGAATTTCAATTATTTTGTCTCCACACGCAGCCATAAAGCTCATATTTATTTTTTTTTTTTTTTCTTTTTCCTTGATTGCTCGTAGAAATGGTAACACAATATCCTGGCTGAATGACTTGGGAAAACACCAAGTAAGGGAAACAAAATACTTGGTAAAAACTGCAAACCCTGTGGAGACAGGCTCCATGACCCACACTGGACATTCCTCCACATCCCTCATGCCCCAAACTGGACATTTCCCCACATCCCTGGTACAGGTGCCCACGTGAATTACACGTGGACTCTAAGAAGCGGTTGACAAGTGCCCTGGCTGAGAGACCACCACACACAGTTTTGATTTTATCAACCTCTGAACTAGCGAACAAATAGAGAAAAACAATCACATCCGAGTTTTTCCTGTTGCTGAAAGTGTCTGGAGAACGACCCCAACTAACTCCTCTCCCAGAGCACCAGAAAGCATTTCTGCAGTAAGGTAAGGAGCTGGGATGGCAGAGGTGAAAGCAGTGATACAAGAAACAAGAAACTTCTCTGACTTGGTGCAACAAAATGATATTTCTATTAAAAAATAATTATTAATGATATGTAATGAATAAACCTCTGCCTAAACACCCCACTTCTCCAGATCATGGAACCACCTCACCAACACCTCATCATGTCACTGTCTGCGAGGACGTATTCTGGGGTCTGCCTGGGATTTATGCTAGATACTAAAATATTTAACACCATTATCAATGGCCTAGAAGAAAACAGAGCATCGCTGATAAACTTCTCAGATGACATAAGGCCTGAGGGAAGGGTAAATAATGACATGGAGAGAGCACTGGTACAGGGTGACCTGATCATTTGACAGCTGGGGATAAGCAAACATGCATTTTAGTAAGGTCATCGATGAGCTCATTCATTTAAGAGGAAAAAGTGAAGCCTATATAAGCCTATACTTACCTGATATAAAGCTTTATCCTGGAAAGCACAATATTAAAAGTACAAATGGGTCACAGAGGATTGCCAGCTACCAAGGATGCTGCTGTGGCCAAAAACCCCAACTTTCCTGCAACCTCAGATGTATAAACAGAGAAATCACAAGGAGGAAAGAAACTGTATCACATCTAGAGTTGCTGCTGTTCGCTGAAATAGTGTGTCTATTTTTGACATGTTGAGAGAAACCTGAAAAGGGACATGAAGATCATTGAGCAATTAGAAAGCCTCTCTCAGTGAAATGTATCACAGGTCAGTCAATTTATCTTACTGAAGAAAGAGCTAAGGAGTTGCAAGACCATAAAATACACGTAATGGCAATAAGGAACAAAAAAGTCAGTAATAGTTTCTTTAGTGTACCTGGCAAAACTATCAGAAGTTGAAGCTATAAAACATTAAAAGAAACAAAAAAAACCCAAACAACAAAACCGAACGAAACAAACAAAAAAACCCAGAAACAACCAGAAACCTCCCTCTATATTTTAAGCTATTGGTTAAGCCGAACTGGAGTTGTTTACTGTAAATTGTAATGAATTATCCAATGCTGGAAAGTTGATAGGTTTTTCTCCTACAAGATTTAATATTGTAGAAATGAGAATCAATTCTGGAAAATGTTGCAGCCATTGTTACTTCCATTACTGAATTAGACTATAGTGGTCTCTTTCTAATCTGTCCTGATCAGTATGATGTGTGCACCTGCTCATAAACAGCCAGAGGGAAGAGATGTATTTTCCTTTTATTTATATAATTTCAAATACTCCCTGCAGGTTTCACCTGGATCTGTTTCTTCCTCTGGAAAAATACCCCTCCATATAGTAAGAGTCACCCAGTGAAAACATTACAAATGAAGATACAGAATCCTTCATTGCCAGCACCTATCTTTTTTCATTTTCTCTTCTTCCCCAGGGTGCCTCAGTGGAACCACTGGTTGATCAGTTCAGCTACACAACAGGGTCCTTTGGGAAGGTTTTAAAAGTTTGCTTTACTGTGCAGAAATGGTGCCAGTTTGCACATGAAAGCACAAAGGAAATAACCCCTAGAGGGAATAAACCCTAAATGCTGTTCCTGCTTTTAGCAAAACTGAAGTTTCTTCGATAGCAGAGCCGAGTCACATGCATTAGTTAGCACCTTTAGCAGAAGCTCTCAGGCACCGACAGAGTTTAACACCAGAGTGCTGCAAACAAAACAAAGAAACAAAACCTTAGTATGTTGGAAAAAATTGTGTCATACAAAATTTGTGTCATTTGAGTTCTCACAGTCTAAGGAATTAAGAAAACATTTGTAGGAGGCAGCACTAGATTAACTTAACTATATTAAATGAAGTTCATACAGGATGAGAATTGAGAAATGAAAAAACATTCCTCTTATATCATAGTCTCAAGTTACTGATCCAGACCTGAAAAAGGTGTTCAAAAGTCTGCATTTTTCTTCCAATATTACTCGTTTATTTACTACAAGATATTGCCTCTTCTCTCCCCAAAATATTCTCTTTGCAATAATAAAATGGGCAGTTTCAGGTTTTGTGTTTTAGTTACCATCTGTGAACATTTCACATAGCCAGAATGAGCAGAAAATCCCATGGATTCTCCTTAGACCTCTTTATACAGTCTCTCTGGTTTTATTTCTGCCTTCTGTATTTTTCTGCCAGTGGTACAGAACGTGTTAGGCTAAGAAAACTCTACCCTCATTATAATTTTTCAGAGAGAAGACCTTCTAGATGTGTCTCTTCTTAATACGATGAATAGAACAGATTTGCATTAATGATGCCCACACTTGTCCTCTAAGTCAGTGGTCTCCAAAACGTTTTGTCATGCACCTCATCAGTGAAGACATTTCGAGCATGCATCCCTATTATATGGTGGGGTTTTTTTTAATTATATACATGTACTACTGCACTAATATATACATTAGAAAACATACACAGAAATATAAATTGAACAAAGGTGAGCTAAAGAGGAAACAAACACCACTTTAAAAATATTTAAGTGCACAAAAATTATCTTCTTCCCATGCCACACTTTGTAGACTACTGCTTTTGGTATGAAACTATTTCAACCTACCCCAATGCATTGTCTCAGTGCCCACAATTTTATTTGAATCAGTTAACCGCTCCTCTTTGTGCAGGGGTGAAACTTCTGTTGGTTAGCATTCATCTGGTTACCTCTGAGCCTGCCTTCGCCTAAGTTATAGCATAATAGGGCAGTTTCAGCCAAATTGGTGGTGGGTTTGGGGTTGTTTTTCTTTAACTTAGGTCTGCGAATCTCTGTTCCTTACAGAAGGTTTTTGAAGTACAATCATTTAGAAACTACTACACTTTCTTTTACAGCCAGATGAACCTCTGTTCCTTCTCAGAATCTGTAATCATTAATACTCTAAAGTAGCTCATTATATCTAAATGCCTGTGATTATATAAAAACAGATGTGCAAGTTGGAACAAAACCACATTTAAGCTACGAGTAAAATAGAGAATGTACAAAAATAAAAACAACCAACCCCAAACCCACACCTTGCTACCAGAAATGCTTCAATTGCAGAAATTTGTAAGGAGTGTGTGACAGACTAAATCAACAACCCTTCGTACTTCCTGTGCAGATAGTTCTGCTGTGCATCTCTTCTACTGATTTTGCCATGACATTAGATGGCTACCATGATACATGTATCACTGTGAAGAAAGACATGAAATATTTTCCCTTTGTACTGCTGCAAATACCTCAGCATTTCCTGTGAGGAATATTTAAGGAATGGCACAAACACTGACACGACAAACTTCACAAGTGTGTTTGAGAAAGGTTTATCAGGGAAGCATATGCTCTAAAGCAGAACTGGCCCAATACACAGCCATGATTACAGAACCTGCTGTGAATGTGTGGTTACAAAGGCTCTCGGTTCACTCTCAGGTTCAGAACTACTCCGCACCCAGTGGCTGCATCTTCTCAGAGGTGTGCCAAAGAGTACCCCAAATAGCAGAGCATACACCCATGCCATGCCAGTAGCTGTTGCTCCAGCAGACAATTTTGTTTGGCAAAAGGGTTTACATGTATCTGTTGAGGTGTGGGAGGAGGAAAGTGCCGTGGAAATCTAGGAAGGGGTGAGGAGAGTGTGGAGGCTGTCCTCCTGATGACAAAACATCTCACTACATCTCTTGGATCTTAGCACTTCATGTGCTAAGCTTTCTGGAATTTCTATACAGAAGTATTATAAGGGGAATTACCCTGTCCTCAATATTTTTGAGTTTGGCTCAGGGAAATGAGCACTAGGAAGAGGATGACCCTGTATGATGCCCCAAGCAAATCAATAGCACATAAAAAGCCCACAAGGCTTAAGATTACTGACAAATACATTTGCTGCTGCTTCACTTGGATTATTACAGATTGCTTTATTATTCATGACAACGCTTCATCCCATCTTTGCAAATCTTCTGTCCAGGTGAGGAAGTGTCACATTACAAGATGGCAACACTCAGCAACATCCACAAGAGCATTCAAGAAATACAGAGCAAACTCAAGACAACAGAGTTGATACCTGTTGGGAAAGGTTTACTATCTAATTTTTTATTTTAGTAAGTAAGGCTGTTAAACTACAGGGAGACAACAAACTGAGGAACCACCAACACAAGAATACATGGGCATATGAAAAAGCTTTATGGTTCCATTAAGCTTCTTAAAAAATTACTCACATGTTTTGTCTGCTCTGGGATGGTGAGAGGAAGGGAGCAAATTTACGAGGAGTGTGCAGAAGTCTGAGATGGAAGCAGAGAATTTTGTGCTTTATTTCTAAAGCCTGCAACTGCATGTAAACTGCTAGGAACTAAGCGCAGAGTAAAATAACACATAGGTCCTTCTTTGGAAGACAGACAGAACTACCGTACCTCAGACTGCAAGGTTCAGATGATCTGCTACTCTAGTACTGATGGAATGAGTCTTAGTGCTTCCTGGAAGAAAGAAAACCTGAAATACATTCTTTGAAGCAGAAATAAGCAAAGATGAAACAAAACTAATCTCTGCACTGAATCCATAAAAAAGCATTTCTGCAATCAGTAAGATACTTGGGCATTTCTACGCAACTCTTAGATGAAAAGTGTGTATACCTTCTGTAATTTTCAGATGGCAAAACAATGATTTTTAGCCTGTGCTTGCTTACAGGTTCATACAAATTGCTATGTCCTCACCTGATCCAATCGATCCAACCTGGTCAATTCTGGCTTTTTTAGAGGTTCTGGGTTTAGAAATCTAGTGTTTTAACAAATTTGTGTTACCAGTTCTCAAAGATATCACTTGCCCAACAGGTGTCAAGTATGGCAGCAAATGGGGTGGGGAAACAGAGAAAGCTCTGAATTTTTAGCAACTGTAGTTACCTCCAGGATTCACAAGCTGAACAAATGTGGAGCAAGAAGTTAAGCAGCTCATTGGAAAACTGGTACTGGACTTTTCTAAAGCTGACTACATCCATTTTATTAAGCATTTCACATCTTTCTAAATGCCAACGATTGATAGAAATGTTTCCTTCAAAGAAACCAAGGTACAATGTTTTAAAGTGCACAGTTAAAAACTTCCAACAGCACTGGGATACCTTGCCTGTGTTGCAGTATCTCATACTCTGTCATCTCTCTTGTTAAATGTTTAGCTTAACATAATACTGCTTGTCATAAACATAAGAAGTCAGTACCATAAAGTATCCAGGATGCATAATGTGATAAAGTCAAATGACTGTTAGAAACCTTTGTATTTCCTGATTTTTAAAGATTCTTATCTCTCTTCCCTTTTGCACTTAGCCTTTGAAGCTTTTGAACTAGCTTTCATGATACCCACAGAGGTGCTGACTAGAGGCAGAAGTCACCTTATCAGTAAGCAATAAAATGCATGGAAACAGATCTTGAACAGCAATATGATTTTTAATGGTACTCAGAGCCTGGTAAGGTAAAGCGCATTCAACATAGCCAGTGGAAGAAGGAGTCAGCAAACATACAACTCTGAGTCTACTTTTTAAGAAATAAGCGGATAACAGCATGCATACAATCTATTGAAGAGCAAAACCTGCATTGTTTTACTGGGCAGCAGTTGACTTCAGTTCTGTGTTCCCTCCTCCCAGCTTTGCCAGGGAAGGAATAAGCTGGAACACAAATCCATTCTATAACTAATTAAAGGGACTCCAAGCTGAGTCTCTCACAAACAAAAAGACTTGTAGCAGTAGTCCCTGGATCACTTCACTCTCCATAGAAGAGACTTTCACATCTCATCGAAGCTAAGAATTGTCTGCTAGGCAGTCAGATGCAAAAGATTACTCATAGAATTACAATGAGGCATTTCACAAATCTACAAAAATTACTTTTATTCTAATTAGGGAGTGGTCTAACTAAAACGAATTACTGCCTCCTACTTAAGAGGACACAGTGACTTCTACAGTGAATGGTTACACCCCTCTTAAAATGGCAAGAAGATAATTTTTAGCCTGTGCTTCCTTACGGGATCACACTTATGTCACACTTATGTCACCAGTCAGGTAGAGTCCGCTAGTGCCTTACAGGTAGGAAGGCAGTTGTATATAACTAGCTTCTTATTAGACATCAGCATACCTACACACGAAAGAGCGACAACCTAATTATCCCTTGATCCAGCAGCCAGTTGTTAATAGCAGCTGGCTACTTTTCCAAGTGCCCGAAACTCTCCCAGGCACCTGCTGCACAGGAGAACATAACCTGAGCACTGGCAGTAATTCGAAGAACTCAGCAAGAACTGAGTCATCAACAACCTGTTCTAGTAGATCTTGCCCTAGTAAAAATTTTGGAGAATTTGGCATTTATAAACATTTATACATTCCTATTTGTTTTCCCAATTTGAGTACAAATTGGGAAAAGTTGTTTTCCCAGTTGTACAGGCTTCAGAAAGAATGCTTTTTCTTGGTGGCTGGTAGCTCCCACAACTGTAACAAATTCTTTTCCCAATGGAGTCAAACTCTGATTTAGCACCAGATGGGTTGCTCCTGTATCCACTAAAAATTCCACCTCCTTTTCTCTGGTCCCTAGCTTTAATTTAATGGGTGGATCTGCTAGGGTAGATTTGCCGGGTCCCTGTTAGTCTAGCTCCAATTCAGTCACCAGAGCTGTCTGGAGATTCTTTCGGTTAGGGCAATATTGCTTCCGATGTCAAATTTTCCCTCAGTATGCACGCTGATCCGGTCCCACACACAAAGGATTTACTTTTGTTGTCTTTGTCTGACATTCCTCCTCTACCTCTGCCTCATCCTCTTATACTAGCCCCTTTACCAGTTCCTACTTGTCCCACAGCTGCCACAGTAGCTGTGGCTATGGTACCAGTCAGCTTTTTCTTCTCTATTTGTTCTCAATTTCTATACACTCTCTACACTTCCTCTATCAACTTTTTTATATCACGATTATCTGGCTCTTTAAACTTCTGAGGGTTTTTCCTAATGTCTTCTGATGACTGTCCTAAAACCAGATTGGCTATCTGTTACTTCCCTTCCTCTGAGGAGGGATCTAACGTAGTAAACTTTCACAGCACTTCCCTCAACCTGTCCAAAAACTCGGTGTTTCGGTTTGCCCTTGTTTTACAACAAACAAAACTGGTTTTGGAATTGCATTTTCCAATCCAATTTTTATCCAATTTTGATATCTTTTCAAAGCAGCATAATCCTTGGGCAGATCGTAATCCCCATCTGGTGTTGCAGTGGGGGTATGATCTTCCGCTCTACCTGCTAATGCTCCTGCAGTAATCTGACCACGTACACAAGCGTGGGTGGTTTTTAATACCAACTGTTTTTCCATTTTAGTTAATGTATCCAGCATTACATCTGTGTCCCCTCAGTCAGGATCTTGGCTTTTAACAATCAACTCAAACCTTTTTCCACTCCTATGGGATCATCCCGATATCTTCCACAGCTAACTTCCAAGCATCCGACTCTCCCATTGAAAAGTTGACCTTTATTCTCATCCGACCCTCTGGTCCCACAGCCTGTCTTAAAGGTGCTTGAGTTACCGGCCCTGTTTTGCTACAAATGCGTGCTGCAATTAGGTTAACATTTTCAGGTCCTTCTATTCTATCATCAACAACTGCAACCCCTTCCTCCTTGTCAGCATCAGAGGGATTCAGGCCAGGGCACGTTCCTCTCGGAAGTACCGGTAATACATAATCCTCCACCCTATCTTCCTGTTTACTCCTTTTTCTTAACTTTAAACATCTTTCTCCAATATCACAGGCTGTACAACATCTCTCCAATTTAGATCCCTGTTTTTCCCTGTTCTTTTCCAAAACTAAAATTTAGGTATCTGGCAAAGCTATATTAATCCCACATTCCCTCTGCCACTCAGGGTGGTTTCTTAATGGGAAAAACATATCTGTATACACTACTTCATCTTATGTCTCTGGGTCCCAATCGGGATCAGATACAAGGGCACAGACTCATGGCCCCACTGCCTTTGTGCCTTTTTCATTGCTCCTTTTGGCTTCTTTTTTCCCCTACATCTCTCACCCTGCTCTGCAGGGTTACAAATGCCTGCCTCTGCAACAGCACTTCTGCTTTAACCCTTTCTAGCTCAGAAAGTAAATCTGCTACTTTTTGCTCCAACTCTGTGCTGTTATCTACCGTGCCTTTGTAAGCAAATAGCAAACAGCCTCCCATGCATCCAGCATGGCTCAGTCGCTCCATTGAGTGGGTATGGGGTTTGTACAAACTCACCCCAATACTTTTAACACTCTCATGGGGTCCTTGGCTCCCCATGGTTCAGGTCCTACATTAGCACAAGTTTCTATTTTATCCCACAATGTGCTTTGTGGTTCCTGTGTCCACCCCGGTCACTCCAATGTGTCCACCCCGGTCGCTCCACAGGAGGAGCCAGAGCCCAAGGCACTTTCTTATGAAACATAACAATAGTATATTACACAAAAACTTCAACCCGAGCCTGACAACAAAAATACACAGAACAGTGTATCTTCGTGCAGCTACATGCCCCACTGACCAAGCCCTGCCCTCAACACACACATACAAGGGATCTCTCAAGCACACTCCACACAACTACAATACTTAGAACACGAATAAAATCCAACTAGACAAACAACTATAAATGATGCAATCACAACATACAGTACAGCATTAATCATATCATATTGTCAATACCAAAATTGGTACCACGATAATCTGCAACACTAGGTCGAAACCAGTCAAGTCACAGACAGAGTTCCAAACAAATCCGAATGTATACCAATTGGGTGCTAGCAGTTGGGTATACGCCTTGTCTGCGAGATTTCTAATCTCGATTTACAGAAGGCCTCAAACAAAAGATTAAACCATCAAAATCCAAACTCCCATGCAGGGCGTCTCCTATGACTTATGGAAAGTTAAACAAAACAAAATCGTACTTACAAAAGAATACCTTCTTAAAGATGGTCCTTGTCTGCTCCTGCAGTGATCCGAATGAGTCAACGGGTCCCTCTGGGAAAAATTCCTGATGGCTCTAGGGAGCCCCATCCTCAGCGGGTCCTGCAGCCGAGCAGGGAGGGTCCCATCTGGGTCGCCAAATTGATTCAAAGAACTTGCCAAGAACTCACCAACAAAGTTTAAGTTGGCAAGCAGGTATTCTTTATTGCAGCGCTGGGAGACACAGGGGATAGCTCCTCTTAGCATGCCTTGTCCCAGCATCAATCAGGCTGTGATTATATTGTTGCTTAATATATATATTCATTATATTCCAGTAAATGACATATTCATAACATTTCCCAGAACTACTTTACATAGGTTTATGTCTATTTTCACATGTGCACAACAATGTGGTAGTAGTCTTTGGGACCCCTGATGGTTGTTTCTTCATCACCTTCATCTTCATCACTTTGTTCTTTGGCTGAGCTTTAGGTTTGGGAAGTCCCACTGTCAAGCTGCCCACCACTAGTGCACCATTAGTCCACCAGTCTAACTGGTCATGGCGAAACATTTGTCCAAAATGTTTCCTTCTTGCTATTATTACTCGCCATCAAGGTCAATGTTGCTTAGCTACAAAGCAGAACTAAATTTACTTCTGTACAAAAGAGTATATTTAATTTTGTACTTCCCTATTTCAGCAAAGTGAATCTGTGTGCATCCAGAGTAAACTGGAGGGGCTAGTTTACTCTCCGTGCAATCTGAAGTTGCTGTTTGCCTGTGCACAGACACATAGATGTGTTCTACCTGCCCAGGGCTCAAGCGCGCTGCGTAAGCAGTCTGCTCAAAGCTTTGAGAAGAATCCTTATGATATGCGTGGTCTGTGAACATGCAGGTGGGAGGGGGAGGAAGGAGAAAATTAATTTATCTGCAGAATAGAGGAAGGATGATGAAGGCCAGTAGTAGAAGTTTCACACTGCCATTTGTATTGACAAACCTGTAATGAATTCAGCAGGTCAGAAAGTGAGACTTTTCATTTGATTTATGGATCACTGAAAGGGCTGTTTGTAAGGGGTAAGCCACAGCTGGAGCAATATTGATATTGTAAATGAAAAATGAAGGAAATCAGAACTCTTTAAGAGAAGCAAGCACTATACATAACAACAGCTCAAGAGCCATGTGAGCTGCACAGTCAGAGAGGGAACAGAACACTGCTCTGGAGACCAGGACTGTGGATGATAACGAAATGGCAGAGGCGGCAAGTCATGTTTCAAATTGCAGAGCATGTTAACACACAGGAAACCTGTCCTCTAGGTTTCTATTCCATTCATAAAGCTAGGTATGGGGAGCACAGGGCTGGGGGAACTGGAGGGGCTTCAGGGCAGGCAGGGGGTGCTAGCAGAGCAGTGGAGAGCTGTGGACTGATACAGAACGATTCACTACAGGGCAGAATGCGTAGGGTATATTTTCCCTGAAATATTTTCATGAGAGAATTACTCTCAACAGGAAACAACAATCATAAACAAAGAAAGTATAAAACCCTCAAAGCCTCAGAAAAGTTGATTTTTTTCCAAAAAGCAATTTACACAAAATGTTTTGAGAAACAATAAAGAATGTGGCACCTGAATTCTCTGTCTTCTTCTGAGCTGGTTCAATCTCAAACCTTTGCAAACTAGCAATATCCTGTCCTAAAAAATCAAAAGTTCAGAATCTTGAAAACTGTCTTACCTCCCCCCCATAATAAAAGCAAACCCCAAACCTGGTTTGCTTATACAGGCAAATGCAACATGAAGATATAATCAGTAAAACTAAACCTGATTCAAAAAAAAGAAGCGTTTATTCTGAAGACAGGGTTTTGACTAATCAGAGACTATCATCACTTGTCTGCTGCCTACGTGATTGTGTAAAGGTATATAAATTACCCCCCCAAAACCACTTTTCTCCTCCCCACTTTCTGCACTCCTCCCCCCTCACTCGCTATCATGTTTTTAAGGAAGACCTCGAGGGCAAAGGTAGGGGAAGCTCAGAGCCTTTCTCAGAGCGGGGATGGGGACAGCTTGGCCAGAAATGGAACTCACCCAGTTTTCAGCCGTGACTACAGCCACTTTCAACTACAACTATTACTACTACTACTACGATGACAACTGCCAGTATCAGAACCTGCAACATATGTCTACTTTTCTCCCTATTCTGTACACTGCCCTGTTCCTGGTGGGCATTGTCGGCAACTCCATCCTGATAGCAGCCTTGGTCTTCAAGCGACGGGTTCAGAGGCTGATCGACATCTTCATCATCAACCTCGCTGCATCTGACTTCATCTTCCTCATTACACTTCCATTCTGGGTGGACAAGGAGGCATCAGATGGGAGCTGGAGGGTAGGAGCTTTCCTCTGTAAAACTAGCTCCTATGTCATCTCAGTCAACATGTACTGCAGCATCCTCCTCCTCACTTGTATGAGTGCTGACCGGTACCTTGCTATCATGCATCCCTCTATCGCTAGACGGGTCAGAACAAGATCCTATTGCAGTGGACTATGCATCTGTGTCTGGTTATTATCCTGCTGCTTAGGAATGCCAACCCTTTTGTCCAGAGAACTGAAGAAGCACTATGGAAAGACTTACTGCACAGACAAAGCTGTGACAGAAGCCAAGCAGATTATGTCACTGATGCTTTTAATCCTGGCCTTCTTCTTCCCACTTTTGAGTATCTTAACCTTTTACTGCTCTATCACCAAAAGACTCTGTATGCACTATCAGAGAACTGGGAAACATGATAAGAAACTGAGAAAATCCATCAAAATTGTCTCCATTGTAGTAGCAGCTTTTGTTATCTCCTGGGTTCCCTTCAACCTTTTCAAGCTCATGGCCATCCTTTTGGGACTCATGAAGCAGCCTGACTGTTTTCCTGACATGGTCGCCCAGCTGGGTATGAAAGTGAGCAGCCCTTTTGCTTTTGCCAATAGCTGTGCCAACCCTTTCATTTACTATTGCTTTGACAACTACATCCGCAGAGCCATGCTTCGGTGCCTGTGCCCATGGGTGAAAAGCAGCAGCAGCGGCAGCAACTTGGATACTCTGGACACTCGCCTGAGCCACTCATCCAATTTTCTTGCTGGGGAGAATGCCACTAGGAAGAGGAAACGCTCTGTGTCCCTCTGACAGGGAGCTGGGACTGTAGAGAAAGGAACTTCTCCTCTCCAAAGATAGCTGGCAAAGGATAAAGTGAGAGAAGCTGAAAACAAAAGGAGAGATTAAGGACAAAGGTGCAAATGTAATGTAGCTGGCAGTTCAGGGGGGAGGAACTGCTTCCCTTTAAATGCAGATCGATGGAATAGGAAACGTTAACCACAGATTACGGTTCACAGTGGTCGCTGTGTCACTGAATGGTGTAAAGCTGAAACCATAGTGCCAAGAAATATCCACAAATGCTTATACCAGAACCCCAGCACAAGTGCTACAAACTAAGAAGAATCATGTGATTCAGATAAAGCTGCTGTGAGGCAAGCTTTGATCTCATATATACATATATATGTTTTTATTCTGTGCAGAGCAAGAAAAACAACACAAGTGTTTCTTCTCTCTGGTTCCTAGCTCACCAACAAACATGTCACAGTGGCCTCAAACCAGCCTGATAAATGCTGGGGGTTTGGAGATTTTCTGAATTTAGAAATCTAATGTTTCAATGGATTTGTGTGTTACCAGTTCTTGCAGCTTGAATCCTGTGCATTTTTCCTTAAGTCTTAGCTTCTTACTGTGGCATTAAATCTTTAGTCCGATTACTGATTTCAGAGAAAAGCTAACTCGAAGGAAGAGAAATTAGAAAGGAAGCAAAAGCAATACTGCATTTAACCTTTTTCTTAAAGGCAAAAAACCCAACAACAACAAAAAACACTCGTGGGTTTTGAGACTGTTTTGAGGTTCTGACACAATTTCTGACTGCTCGGGTTGTTCGTACAGTGGTGCAACAGACCTGCAGACCTGCTAAAAGGTTTTAAAAGGAAGACAGCTACACCAGCCAACATAACTCATAAGAAACAGAGAGCAATGGGCAAAGGCTGAAGCCCTGGCTACTGTCTGGGCAGCAGGGAAAAGAAAAGGTGAACTGAGCAATGGAACAGGCATCTCTCTGATGTACCTGCAGCACGAGTGCATTCAGTATAGCTTTTCTTTTCACACCTCTGTATTTTCTAAACATCTGTAAACCGGGATGACTATTTTGGGTGTTACAAATAAATCCTGGTATTTGCATTTTTTCTTGAGCTTTGCAGTCGTGTTTATTGTAGGCAGAGAAATGAAAACAGACCTCACCCAGCGGCAGCGCAAACCTGGAAACCAAGGCACGGACGTCCTGCCCGGCTCCCCAGCCAGTTCCCTGCTGTGCCCACAGGCTAACACAGCAAACCCTCATTGGAGCTGTAGAGAGCTGGCACTGCAGGGTCAGCCAAGGCAAAAGTGTCTTTCAGCAATTCCTGGTGCTGCTGTGTGCTCTCTCGCACACAGTAAGATACTGGGATATATGCCTGGGCTATAAGGGGGGCATCGCAGAGACACAGGAACTTTTTTGCTCTCCCCTCCCTTCAGCGCAGTCATATTTTTCTCTCCCCTCTTCTAAAAGATTTTGGTTGCCTTCCTCCACGTGACAGACTTTTCTCCCCACACCTAACAACCAAGCTGCTTCAGGCTTACAGATGTATGAGGAGCATCAACTGTTTTCAGACCCTCCGGTGTTTGAAAATAAGAACAGTGCCAGTTCAAATTTTCATCATGCTTGCAGTGTCCCTCAAAACCTACTGTCTCAATAGCCTCTCCTCAATCTCTTATCCTCCCTTCACCTTCACTAGTACATGAAACTTACTTAATTACAAAAAGAAGCCTAGGACTTGCATTTCAACTAACTTACGATTTTTATTACAGAAAAAAATCACACCTTAGGAAGTCAGATCTCACTCATTATTTCCTTAATCCTCACTCAAAGCAGAACTGTATCTTTGGAATATAATCAGTCTACACGAGTTAAAACAAATTTAAGTTAGGGCTGTCACTTTCTTTTTTTGGTTTTGTGTTTTTTGTGGGGTTTTTTTGTTTATTTTTTTTTACTTCATTAATTAATACTTCAATAATTTAATACCTCAAAATACCAGATCAAATTGGAACAATGACTAAGGAACATCTACCAAGGTCTCCTTCCACTGCCTAAAGCTGTAATACAGGCATTTTGGGGAAAAAAAACCCCAAACTGATCAAATATTGCCAGGTATGAAGAGAATTATATATAAATGCCACAGCAAATGCTCCCCATGAGCAAGAAAAAATACAGAAGAAGTAACTAATCCAACAAAGCAAACCTCTCTGGATGCTTTAGGCACTCATCCAGAAGACCGCACCCTAAGAAGGTGCTTATTTCGCTCTTGTAAACTGCAAGACATCTATTTGACATTCTCACAACAGTGCAAACATTATTTTACATTATTTCTTCCAAAGAAAAGGCAGCATATGCTTGAACAAACGTACTACTGGAGTTTTCACTGTTCTGTGTTAATATTTGCTGTTTGTTAGCACTCACACAGCTTAGAATGATACCAAACTTATGATGACTTTAAGTATTTAATGTGGTGGACTTGTGTAATGTAACAGGATGCCTATTTTATCTGTGTTAAAAGAACTTAATGACTGTAAAGTGGCTTGCTATGTGAAATGGAAATGCTGCAATTCTGGTACGACACCTGCAAAAGATCTTGTTTAGTAATTTGGACTGTTTATTTTTTCCTCCACTTTTATTATTTTAAAATAAGTCCAATATGGTTGCAGTTAAGAAATATGGTTTGGATTTTTGTAATCGACTATCTCCTTTCAAAGCCATGAAAAGGTAGCAATGCATTACTAGGAAATCTGTCAGCAGATCTGGATGGAGAACATTCATCTGGCCATCCCACAAACCTTTCCATGATTTTGGAGATGCTTTTGTATGCCTTGAATAAGACTTTTTGAGGTTTTACACGAAAACAACTACACCACCAGCACCATCCCCAGCAATCTAGAGATTGGTGCATCTTCCTGAGATTAAAGTTGGAGTGCCCCTGCTTCTTGCTATATAGATCATGACCTGCTTATAGGCATCTCTTGGGTCTCCATTTTGGCTTCGATGAATCAACATTTTTCAGAAAGACAGTATTTCATTCCAATACAAAGAAAAATTGTACCCAGATCTAAAGCTTACTTAAATGGACAAAGAATTTTTGTAACCTTCATTTCAGCACCAGATTGGCCAACACTGACAACTGCACCACCTCTAATGTTGGTACTTTGAGTTGCAGATGACTGAGGAAAATGTCTCACAGGGAATAGTTTCAGATCCAAAATGAGTAGGGCTACCTTACTGCCCTCCAACAAGTAAGACAAGTGTTGCAGTCACTGCACTGGACTGACACTTGATAAGTACTGCAGTAAAGGCTGGCTCTTGGAAGCTAAGAAGAGAACTTGCACTGACTAACGTGCATCAAGATGTCACCTGCAGCTTCTTGTTCTGGCTCTGTCAGACTGGTGGGATGTAAAGCCCCTCACAGGGTGTCTGCGCCTCAGGTTTGGAATAGGCTGAATTACAGTAAGAACATTTCCTGACTTTGCAAAGATGCTGCAATGATACATATGTTGACTGCTGCACAGGCACAGTAAGGTCCTTGACAAAAAAAAGGGCTTTTTTTCAGGTGCTTGTAAGGTACTGCTGAACAGTACGAAGAGATGTCAACTCAGGGGTGGGCATACTTCTAGCAGTTACACATCACTGGAATACTACATTGTTATCTACCCCTGTATGATCACTTATATTCATAAGGTTAAGAGGGACTTGTGTGTAGATTTGCAAGCTGCGAGCACAAATCATTATATATCCAAAAATTTCTAACTGAAACAGTTGGACTCAATGATCTTAAAGGCCTTTTCCAACCTGAACAATTGTATGATTCTTCTCTTGTCTAGAAGCCTTCACACAGTTAAGGAGCACGTTTCATGGTAAGCTAAGTACAGGAAGCAGTGACCACAAATGGCCTGAAGACCATCCTCAATGGGAAATCCACCCACCCAGGCTATTTCCCAAATATGCCAGCATTCTGCATGTCATCAGAGAAAGAGAGATCAGTTCATTAGAGAGCAATGAGTGCACTCTAGGTTTCAATAACAACCCAAGCACCTGCTCAGTTTGCAGATGCAGGTGCTCACACTTGCTGCAAGTAACAGGGAGTTTTGGACTATTCCACTCTCAGTAAAAGCCAGAGGGAGTCTGGTTCCAAAGATTTAGGCAGCTAAGACTGGAGCTCATGATAAAGGAAAAGAATGCAAAATATGGGAAATGAGAAAGCAAGTGGATTGGAAACCAACCGCCTTCAAGAAGAAAGGCAGCCTTCCACATGTGACTCAATAAAAAAGCCTTGCCAAAGGGTAGGCTGCTTGGGTTGACGCTTATTTTTAGATATAAATTAAAATGTAGGTATTATTTTCCCACTTCACCTCTGCTACCTTTTATAACAGATTGCAGCAGCTTTGGAAATAGAAGCCACATGTCATGGTTTGACAGCATATAACATTATCAGTATCGAGCATCTAAACAATGCATTGTGACCAAAACATGTATTTTCAAACTTCAAAACAGTTTCCCTATTAGTAAGAGAGCAGATTCTTAGTCAGGAGTTCCCACTAAGTCTAGTTAGTGAACATTCTTCCTCTACTGTTTATTTTTCACATTTTCTAGAGCACATGTGATTTTACCAGAGGGATCTTAACAACAGATCTCAGAAAAGAAGAGACCCATGTTTCTCTTTAAATTTGGATTGCATTTAGCTGCTAGAGAAGGGGAGCAGGGAAGTAAGGTAAGAATCTGCAATCAAAGAAAATGCTTCCCACAAAATTATTACTAAATTCAGAGGCTTTCATTTGTAAATGCCTAGTTTCAGACACTTTGCAAAGAAAAGATTCCCAAAAAGGGCTGAGCACTCGCTTTCTGAACAGCAGGTTCTTAAAAAATAAATGATGCATCAAAAAGCCCCTCGTCTATTCTGGAAAAAAACACCATCTCTGTCTTTCACTGTGAAAGGGAGACCCAGAACCTGAGGACCCTCTCTCTTTCTAAACTGATAAAACTAGTTAATATGAATATAAAAGAGCAGCAGTTCCTCAAAGGATGCCCTTTCTTTTACCCTCAATTTGAGGCAAAGATAACCAGACTGTGAAACTGTGTGGCACTCTGCTCAGAGAACGAAACTTGGTCAGTGGTTTTTTAATCAAACCAGCTTTTCAGTCTTGCTTTAAAACTGGCATGCAAGATGACCAGAAAGTCAGACTTCAAATGCAAAGAGCATTCTTTCCGCTGAGGGATACCATGTATAAATAAATACCCAGCACATATCTGCCCTATACAGTACCATGCACCTGACTTGGCCACTCACATAACTTCCCTCTATGCACTAAGCACCTGCATGACCACAACACGCATTTCCCCTATCACCTACTCCTCACCCTCCCTCCTCTGGCAACCACAGACACATTTACCCACACCTCAAATGCAGCAAAACATTCAAACCATTATGGAAAGACTTAAAAAAATAAAAGAGAGCAAGAGAGAGCGATGCATATTTGGTTTTGCATAGCTTTGAACCTGTGGGTACAATCACTCCACTTAAGGAAATGTTGTAGCTAAGAGTAGCTTGATAGCTTTCAAGAAAGACGTGTAGGTATATAAATATCCACTCTCATCATAACTAACCATTATGGATGGAAGGATACTAAGAAACAAAGATACAAATGCACTGAAAAGTGCAATGGCAAGTCTATGATCTCCCAGTAGCTCAGCTGTAGATAAGGTGCCAGATATTCTGACTTCTAGTCAAAGATTACAGTACTTCAGACCATTCAGGAACACTCAAGTAATTGCAAAACCCTTGTAGGTATCTTACCAGGAGAGAGAAAAAGGCTCAGGCAACAGCAGAACAAAGAACATATGGCAGATATGAAACATGCTAAAACAAAGTACCCACAAGAAGCTAAGCTGGTGAGAACATTTCAAAGCAGAGCCGCCACACAGTAAAAATAAAAAGACAAGACTAGATTTAGCTAGAGAAAGGGAGAGAATAAACAAGCCTTATAATCCAATAGCTTCTGGGGCTAATGTTCTGGCAGCATGAATCAATGGTGCTGTGACAGGCTCACATTTACATAGCCGCTTTAGAGGCTGCAGCCATACTGAGGCTATTAAAATGTCTGATTCATGAAATGAGATGTAACCCTCCTACTATTCTAGTTTTTAAGAACTTGTGCAACTCATGATGCTTATAGGTCCTTACCTCCACTGTCACCCAAATAAATACCAATTAAAGTCAGTGGGGAAATTGCTGGTATTGTTGAAATCAACTGGAGTTTTATACAACTAACTTCACAAGAGTTGGGTCTGGATGAATCACAGAATGGTTTGGGTTAGAAGGGACCTTAAAGATCATTCAGTTCCAAAACCCCCTGCAATGAGCAGGGACACCTTCCACGAGACCAGGCTGCTCAAAGCCCGAGAAGAGAGAGCCTAACTAACCCAAAGACTACCTAACCAGTAGTGAATCCAACTGGGTTACTGTGCCCTCTATCAGAATTCATGCTAATGATTCACCTCCAAAAGGTCTAAAGACCCACGTAACTCCTATAATTATGTGGCCTCACTCACTCATATTTAGAGGAGCTACCTGAATAGATGCTCCCAGCTGTGCTGCTGGACTAGGTTTTCTGATAGTACTAGCTGCACCTTCCTTAAATTGTATTTAAGCACCTTGGACAAAGTAGGGCAAGATCATGCCAATTTAGGCACCTGTGTTTTCTCCTAAGGCATGCAGACTCTTCTCATGTGACTGTAAGAAGGTGAGAAAGTATTGTCAGGGAGCAGTGCTAGACACAGGGATCTCCCCCAGGCAAGCACTGTAGATCCCTCTGTAGTTTGTGCGTGGTTTAGACTTCATTTATACCCGAGTGTGAACTGGTAACTGCAACACTGGAAGCTCTGCACCTCCTCATCCAAATGCATCGATCACAGGCAAGGGCAGCAAAGATACAGTGATGCCTGAGGGAATGGGGACTGTCTGTTTGGCTTGCAAGCTGACACTGAAACGCATGCTGCCATTTCTTCATCTGTACAAACCTGTGAACTTGACAAATGAAAGTAGCTCAGGTATCCTAACCCATGCGGCTAACGCAGCTTTGGCTGCACTGTAGACCAGTGCATCACACAGTGAAAAAACAGTGGTTTGAGGGTTTGAAGGCTGAGTCCCCTCTCCGCTCTATACAGTAAAGCTAGTGTCTTCCTCCAGCACCCAGCAGCTGGACACAAAGCATCTCTGGGGAACATCCCCTAAAGATCAGGTGAAACCAAGCCTGCCACCCTCAAGCGTGGGGTTCAGGATGAAACAAGATTTCTGCCATGGAAAGGGACACAGCTAGGAGAGTGCTGGAGGGAGCACTCCCTCCAGGAAGGTGAGCTTCCCACTCTGACTGCTGGAAGGCTGTCCTTCCCCAGCAGTATTTCCATCCCTGTACACCCAGCCTTCCCACAGCCACCAGTCTGGCTCTAACCAGACCTCTGGCACAGCCAAGCAGTCAGCAGGGCTACAGTTAGCGTGCTGCCCTACCTCTGAATGCCTTCCAGACAATGCCCATTTCTGCCATACCTAAAAATCAAGAGGTGGACAGTGAGGTTAAGTGGCTCATAAAAGATACGTATTTGCTTCAAGAACAGAAAGGAGTGCATGTGCCCTAAATCAAGTCTTGTGAAAAGGTCCAGAGGAAGTGAAAAAGGAAGATTACAATAAAAACAGGATTTCCAAAACACTGCACATAATGAACAAGATATACATTATAGTTAGTCTTATAAACTAAAACAACAAAAAACAGTTGTCAGTTGATCTCATGCTGAATTCAGCCTTTGCAAAGAAGTGTCCACCATTTTAGCAGACGGAAAAACAAACCAAGAGCTCATGCCACAACAGTGAGCATGAATTGATGAGTCTGCAAAACACACATAGAGTGAAGGTGATAAACTGTGGTGTAAAAACACAGAGGCTGAGATGTCTGCTAACAGCTGTAGAATACTACTGGGTTTTAACAGTGTCTCATGTTCACAGAAAGGACAAATAGTGACATGCAACCTTCTTCCTTTTTATTTTAAGAAAGCAAACTTATATTCTGACTCATGCTTTAACATGAGTGGCATTACCAGTGCAGCACAGCTGTAAAAGACTTCAGGCAATCATCTAGTTCACTAACTAAAAGCACATACATACAGATTATCCTTGACATGCATCTGTCAAAAGACAAAAGGGTAGACCATCATTTATCCTCAGAATTCACAAAATCCACTGAAAATTATGAGACGCTATGCAAATATATTCAGAGGATCCTTTTAATTGTTTTTGGACTCAAGTTTAACCACATGCTTTCTTTGCAAACAGGAGGGGAAACAAACCTTCATTTACAAAGAAACTTGATGGGCTTTCAGAATATAACCACTTATGAGCATCACCAAATTGTTGGTTCACTCATGGAACAGACACACTCCAACAGTTTAGATGCTTCAAAAGCTGTTTTTTTATTTACTCAGTTATTAAAGTCAGGTCTGTGATTTACTCCATCAAGGGAGTCAATCATAAGCCCTGGTACTCTGTGGGAGCAAGTGCTTGTGGAGTACTGAAGAAGTTTCTGCATTCATGCTCCATATTTTATGTGTTATGACATGAGTTAGTAACGTCTGCATTACCTTCCAGCCCTCTACGGTGGCTAGCTGCCAATGAGTTGCCCAAAAGACTTGTGACAGTGCCAGGTATTTCTGTCTTTTGCCACAAGCAGTTGTCTCCAGGTTGGCAGATGACAACTGCCTGCAGCGTATTTGTAACACAGCACATGAACTGGCAAAAATCACTGTTCTACATTGAGTCAATTCGATATAGAAGTATTTCTTTTCCTCCCTCATTCAGCCACCCGGTGCACCCTCCATAATATTATCTGACAGAGCAAAAGGTGCTTACAACTGAAGTGGAAAAATTTTAAACATAACCACTAATAAGAAGTCCTCAAAAGAAGGACAGAGTTCATATGTACAAAGGACGTTTTTACAAATACAGAAGTTAATCAGATTAACTACTGTCTTGGATTAAGCATTGCTTCTCAGTACTGAAGTATTACACGTCGCGTATATGTGTACTGATTTCATATTGCAGATCCTTATTTTTCTGAGGTATTAAAGTACTATTTGGGAAAATGGACAACTCCAAATAAAACCAACATTCTCTCCCTCCAACAACATCTACCAGAGTTATTTTTACAAAATATGACTTCTATTGAGTCAAGCTTATTATTACAATACTAAAAGCACCTTTTAAATCTACAATTACTGCAAGCTTTTACCTGTCAAAAAAGACTTGATGAGCTACTTAAGTTGCTAAAATAACTGTGTAACTATGTAGCTCCAACAAATTTTGACACCCAAAAAAGAGAAATATGAGATTTTCCTCTATCATGCAAAGCACAGCAGCTCAGAAGCATGAGAAACCTAAAATGCTCAAATTAGCTAACAGCTACAGGGGCAGTTTAACTGACCAAAGAGAGCACTAAACTACGGTTTAACGTGACAGCAGCCTGTAACTATAACAAGGTTTGGTTTGTGAGGGGTTTTTTTCTTAAAAACCCCCAAACTTTGTGCTTTACGGACACAACTCAAGACAGGTTAGTCCTGCAGATCATGCAGCCACACCAGCTGTTCTACAGTTCCGCACTCCCCGAGCAGCACATCTGACCTGAGCACACCATTTTGAAGACCTCGCTGTGGGTAAAGTTACCTGGGAGGGTCCATACTCCACTCCAAAGGGAGCAGTCCTCTACTGTCAGGTCTTTCACCATCATACCCCAGAGAAAGGCAAGATACAAAGGAGCCTTTGGAGAGAAGAGAACCTGTTACAATTAGGGAAAAAAAACATCTTGAAGCGGTTGTTCTAAGCAGTAACCTTAATCCATTTGTTTTCTAACACTGAGTTACATATTTTCCTTTGCACCTGCAGCTTTTGCCTCTTATGAGGACTCTGTGAATAAAGCATCCTCTAATCCAGCATCTGAAACTGTTTGACAGGGACGCTACTGTAAACCTAGAGACAGGAAGCTGTTTTGTACAGAAAATAGAAGATCTGTGCTCTTCACTGCCATATAGCACAGCTATACTTGTACGTATTTATTCTGCTGTTAAGATCTTCAGCAGTCAGTGCAACTTGGGCTTGACAGCAACTTCTCTTATAAACTGTTTCCAGATACAGCAGGGAGCAACTCATGCAACTCCCACGCGAAATGGATGGTCCCAGCGCTGTGGTGCACATTCAAACGGCACGTTTATGGCACTGGAAAACTTTGATGAAGCAGTTTTATCACAGCCCCTGTCAAGACAGTTGCCTCGCATTTGTGCTGCAGTTTTCTAAGCTTCTGAATAGCAAACCCAGAATGCTCCTCAAAGCTTTTTTTTTTTTTTCTGGAAAGTGACCAAGCTCCGTATCACCCCCAAGTCAAAGTGTAAAGAGGAATTCTGTGATATGGCATCAGCCGGTTTGGCACGATATTACTCCCCCCCCAAAAAAAACAACCAAGGGTCTGCAAGCACAGTATAGTCATTATAGACCCAAGCTACAGGAACTCCCCCCTCACTGTAAGCACGCAGGTAAGCGGGCAGGCATAAGCGAAAAACATCTTTCCACCCGTTACCGAAACAACATTCAAACCATCCCCACCCAACACCGCCCAGCTGCAGCCCCTCAACCCCAACTCAACCCATGCCAAAACACCCTTCCCCTTCCACAGCCTCTACGCTGAGCCTTCCCTGACTGGGAGGGAGTGATTTATCCGTCCCAGCCGCACCAAAAAGCGGGTTTATTGCTACAAAACTGCTCCTCCGTCCCTCCAAGCACCCTTGCCCCTCTCCCGCCTCCCCGAGTCGCAGCAAGTAGGGCTGGGGACCCCCTCGGCCTTCCCAGGCGCGCCCGGTAGCGCCCGGCTGAAGAGGAGGCTCCCGGCCCGCCGCCAGAGCCTACCTGCGCGTCTGCGCCGCTCCCGCCCGTGCCGGTGTGCCGGCCCCGAGAGAGGCCGGAGTGCCGCGGGAGCGGCGTCGGCGCGGCCGGGAGCGGGGCCGGGGCCGGGGGCGAGGCGGGGGTTGGTGATGGTGATGGTGGTGGTGGGGTATGGGGGAGGCCGAAGGCATCGCGTGCGAAGCGGGCCGCGGCGGCGGTGTCGCTCTGAGTCAGTGCTCGCCGCGGCGGCGGAGGCCGCGGGCTGTGAGCGAAAGGGAGACAGACGCTGACTGATCTCTGCCGGCCGCCCGCGGGCTGCCTGGCACGCAAAGGTTTGCTGCACCCACCCGGGCCTCGCCGGCACCGCGCTGCCCCCCGGCCTGCCGCCTTCCATCCCCTCGCCCCGGACCCTCTCAACGGCCCCGCCTGAGGCGCTTCTCCTGCCCCCGCCGGGTAGCCCCGTCCCTACTGGAGGGCTAATGGCCGCTTTCCTCCTTCGGCCACCGCCGAGCCTCCCCGGGAGCCACCTGCTTTTTGTGGGTGAGTTTTTGTTATTGACACCACACAGACACAGATACCCCCTCACACACACTCCCTTTTGTGATTTTGGTGTTTACTTTTGAAATCCGAAGAAGCCTCTCGGCTAAAAGTCTGTGGGAAGCTCAGGACCACTTGAAAGAAGGTAGTGTCAGCTCTGCGCCTCACTAGGCATCCACCATCTTTGGTCCTCTCCCTCCCAGGGATGGCAGTACCTCTCCGTCACTGCTTGCACAACACAGCTGTGCGCTGCCATCGCCAGAGGACAACAAAATGCAGTACCTGTAGATGGAAATGTGTGTGTGGAGGGGAAATTACTGAGTAGCTCTTCAAGTGTGACTACCAGCCATAAATTTCAGACGCTACACAGGAATAATAACCCCCCATGTCAGGGGGTTTAAACTGGATGGTCCTTTCCATCCCAAACCATTCTATGGTTCTATGTTTCTGTGACTTTTCCCAGTTACACAGAATCACAGAATGATGTAGGTTGGAAGGGATCTTAAAGATGACCCTGTTCCAGCCCCCTGCCACAGGCAGGAACACCTTCCTCTAGACCAGATTGCTCAAAGCCCCATCCATCCTGGCCTTGAACACTGCCAGGGATGGGGCAGCCGCAGCTGCTCTGGGCAACCTGTGCCAGTGCCTCGTCAACCTCACGGTCTTTGTCATCCCTCCTTGGAAGGAGAAAGCACCTTGCATTGGGGTTTCTGCTATTGAAGGACTTGGGCTGCTTGTTGACAAGGACAGGCATCACTGCTCAGAGCAGCACAGAGCCTGAGGCGCTTGTTCTTCAGTATTCATTAACGATTTTTCTAGAGTGTTAAGAGGTGATGGGAACTAGAAGTGGACAAGCTGAACAGTTTGTGCCATTAACACCAGTAAGCCACTGCAAATGGTGCAAAGTACTCACCATAATACTTTTTTGAGAAAGGGTGTTATTGCAGAAATCGGGAACACAATAAGGTGTTATTCATCCATCTCAGAAACAAAAACCTGACATTTCTTAAGATTTCATTTCAATGAACTCGTTTGAACTGGTTGCACCACAAGCTTTCCCAAAGCTGCTGAGTAAATGACAATTACTCACAAAGAAAGTTTCTATGACATGAATCTCACTGAAGTGAAGTGCTTCACTTACAAAGACTCTCCAAGAATCGAGAAGCACTCAGGCACAGACATCATTTTGGAAGTGATTTCCATCCCTGTTTTACAAAGAAATTACAGTTTAAGCTGATTATTCCTACTGAAAAGTAGGAATAGATGTAAAATGTTTTAACTTTGAGAGTAAAACGTATGTACCCCTCTTTAACTATCCCATGAGTTTGCCCCAGGATCCATTTTGGAATAAAATGCCTTTTTTCCCCATAGCTGATCCCAGCCTGAATGCTGCCTCAGCTGCTGGTATCTGCCTTTAAGGAACTCAATAAAGGGTGGTGTCAGTGTCATCAGGGTCAGAAGTGGCAGTGGGAGGTTGTCTACTTTGCTCTTCGTAGGTTGCTGTACATAGTAGATTGTACAACAGATAAGCCATCTCGAAGGTTTTCTGCTTACTTCTTTAGAAGCATAAAAATGCATAGATAACTACATGATCAGGAGATTCCACACAAATACAGAGATCTATGAGCTGAGTCAGTTTTGCCTGTGTGCTAAAATCAGTGAGGTATCAAGCAGCTCATCAGCGTGTGCCTAGCTTGGATTTTTCTGGAG
This sequence comes from Myiopsitta monachus, assembly GCA_017639245.1. Taxonomy (NCBI): domain Eukaryota; kingdom Metazoa; phylum Chordata; class Aves; order Psittaciformes; family Psittacidae; genus Myiopsitta; species Myiopsitta monachus. The sequence goes on from CM029927.1 coordinate 6,337,159, forward strand.
GTTACGTTGTAGAAGAACAGAGGGCTATAATTAAGTGCATTTAACAAAATACCAAAACTGTATTACGTTTTAGCATGGAATTCATAGCAGGTACAGCTCTGTTCCAGCCGTGCAGTGATGCAGTACAGAAATGCTTCAGGGTTGCATCGATGAATTCACACATCAGGCTCGAAATAGGACGCGAGCCCCCTATACTTTCCAGGGCTTTTTTCCTACCCTTTTTGGCAGTGCATGCAAATAGATTGAAAACATTGAAGAAACAATTTCCAGGACAAACTCTTAAGGGCACATTCAGGCTCTTTCATATGACTCATGACTTTTACTCTTTCAGAAACAAATACTCTTGAAATGCCAAAAAAACAAGCTCTAGCTTGAGAAAACTTGGAATGTTGCATTCTTGCCTGGGTCAAGAGGGGATTTAAGGTGCTGATCTTCTCCAACAAGGTTGTATTTTGTAAAAGAGGAGGACTGAGCAGGCGGATGCAAAACAAGCAGGTAGGAAATCATCTCTGTAGCAGAAAGAGCTAAAGATCCTGGCTTTTTCATGTGGTAAGTGCTTTTATCAGCTCAAACTGTGCTTTTCTAAGCCTTCTAAATACTGGTGCATTTACTTAATACATATGCATGTACACATTCATGTGTGACCAAGGAAGTGCAGGCAGCCTGAAAAAAACAGGCAGCAATAAAGAAATGTGCAAAAGAGCTCTGCACAAGTGGAGAAGTGATCAGAGATGGAAGAGCTTGATGCTCTGCTCTGCATGGCGGCACTGATTTTATTCTGATTGCCCATGTAGAGAGAGCTGGTCATGTTTAGCCTGGAGAAAAGACGACTGAGAGGGGATCTTATCGATGCCTACAAATATCTTAACGGTGGGTGTCAAGGGTGCCACTTCCTGAGCTTACCTATGTTATGCGAGACAGTGTCAAAAGCCTTGCTGATGTCAAGGTAGACAGCATCCACTGCTCTCCCCTGATTTACCCAGCCAGTCATTCCATCATAGAAGGCGTTAGGTTGGCATAGATTGGTCAAGCATGATTTCCCCATGGTGAATCCTGGTTGACTACCCCTGATAACCTTCTTTTCCTCTACATGCTTAGAGATGATATCCAGGATGAGCTGTTCTATCACCTTCCCAGGGATGGAGGTGAGGTTGACTGGCCTGTGGTTTCCTAAGTACTCCTTGCCCTTTTTGAAGACTGAAGTGACACTGGCTTTCCTCCAGTCCTCAAGTACCTCTCCTGTTCTCCATGACCTTTCAAAGGCAATGGAGAGTGGCTTAGCAATAACTTCTACCAGCTCCATCAGCAATCATGGGTGCATCCCATTAGGGCCCATGGATTTGTGGGTATCAGCTTTGCCTAAATAATCTCTAATTCAAACCTTGAGCAAGGGAAAGTTTTCCTTTCTCCAGACTTTCTTGCCCCCAGGGTCTGGAATTCCTGAGGGCTAGCCTTGGCAGTAAAGACTGAAGCAAAGAAGGTGTTTCACTAATCCTGCTTTCTCTGTATCCTTCATCAGCAGGGCACCAATCTCGTGCAGCAGCAGTCCCACCTTCTCCCTAGTCTTCCTTTTGCTACCATCGTACTTGAAGAATCCCTTGTGAGATTTAATTCCAAGTGGACCTTAGCCTGTGTAGTTACATTCCTGCACTGTCTCACAACATTCTTGTATTCCTCCCAAGACTGATGGATAGTTCAGTTTACTGGCACCTGTTTTCCCAAATGATCTGAAATCTACTTAATTCTTACCTAATTAAAGAGCACAATCAGTAGGACTTAAATTTCATGGTCTTTCCTGATGTGAGGTTAAAAATACCTGAGCAGTCAGGATTTGCTAGCATTGTCTGCAGCAACTAACTAATCACAGCTACACTCTCAGCAGAATAGGATGCCAAGATGAATGTGGTTTTATAACAGTCAGTACAAACATGAAACTTAAGGAAGTGTAACAACCAACATTTTTTTATTAGAGGGACAATGGCCAAGCCATTCAGGAGGAATTAACTCTCAGGATTTGGCTACAGAAGAGCAGTACAATCTCATTGCCCTCCCTATGCCCAGCTGTGGGGTTATTTTCAGGGGAGCTTTCAGCAGATGCCTTCCATCCTTTAGTCTTTGAAGCTGTGTTTCCTCTAGTGGCATTAAGAAGAGCATCGATTCTGTCTTACTGGCTGATCTTGGTCCATAGTAGGGGCAGGGGGAAGGAGGAGACTGTAGGGTGTTACCAACTCACATGAAGAAGCACTGACTTGTCTTCATCTGGCTAGTAGCCTAGGACTTTTGTGTACCACAGGTTCTTTATTTTTTCCACCAGCTGCTCAGCTAGTATACTGAGTTTAGTTGTTTCTCTGATGAGGAAGTTCCTGCAGGAGATGACAGTATAAGTGGTAAGATACACAAATACATGATGGTAATCTCTGTCTGCTGTTAGTTATCACACTGCCTGTCACTGGGAGTGCAAAGCTTGTCAGCAGTCCTAGAGGGGCTTTCCTCAGAATACAGGACTAGGCAGTATGTGTTCGCCATGAGTTACATAAAACTGTCTCTCTAGGGTCATCATGCTTTTGCTTTTGGGAAGAAACTTCTTCCCCTTCTTTGAGGAATATGCATTCACAGCTAGAGTAAATTCTGTGATTTGCATTCAGTGACAGCAGTGTTTCCCGGCACCCTTCCAGGGGGACTAATCCCCTACCAGAGAGTGGCCCCCTCCCTCACTACCCATGTATAAAGAGCAGTAATTGCTATCCCCCAAAGCATTGCCATGTTCAATGTGTATCCCTGTGAAGAGCTTGCACTTTCACATGAAACCATATTGTCCCACTCCACCTTCCAGCACCCCACTCCCGTTGTGGCCAAACCAGGCTTTGGTTGCTGATTCATTTCCCATTGGGTCTCCCCATATAGATACTTGATTAATCTGTTCTTTGTGCCACTGCTTTCTCTCCCTGTTTATCCATGGCTATTACAGTGTTAGTTTCCATACCTGGTCACAACAACTGCTGGAGTCTGGGCAGCATCTGCCAAGAACTGACCAGCTTTAGGGGACATCTTGTTCACAGCTTCATAGATGTAAGCTGCAATTGCATCAGGGATGACCAACCAGTCACGACGGTCTTTCTCAAAGATGGACTTTGAATGCACTTCTGAGAAGCAGGAAGCAAAAAAACATGAGGCTTCTCCAGTTACTTGTGTCTCTGATATCTTACCCCCAAGCACAATGGGAAAAGACTTGAATTCTGAGGTTCAGGCCCTCCCCAGTATTTGCTCTCACACCATCCATCAGCACCTTATCACTAGGTCATAGGCCTTACTTACATAGCCTTGCACTAGGTATGGACAATTTTCATACCAGACCCTTGCCAACTTGTTTCACACTGCCAAGCACTGTATATGGTCCTGAACTGTGTTATTGGGCTTGAGCCCTACTTTATGGATGGGTTAGACTTCTCTAGAGCAAGTGAGCACCCTTAGAGCTGAGCCTTGTCCCAGGCAGACAGAAAAGAGTTTTAGACTCACCAGGGAGAGTTGTGCTAAGGAGCAGAATCAGAGCTATCACCAATGCCCTGGATTGCAGCATGATTTGCAGTAGCAGTTCTGCTCTCTACACCAAGAGACCTGCTGGAATCAGCATACGATGTTTTGTTTGTTTTCAGAGAAATAAAGCGTTACAAGTTAAAACACCAGGTTTTTGCAACAAACCTAACCAATAAATGAAGAACAGGAAAGATCACGGTGTATTTCCTCTGAAGAACCGAGGGAAAGATAATATAAAAATGAAAGTGTCCTTTTATTTGTATAATCACAAATGTCCACAATGAACGACAGCTTTCAGAGCTCCAAGAAATACGTGGCAGTTCAAGCTACTTTTTTATACAAGAGCTAACATGCCCTGTTTCAGCACATGAGCAAACCACGAAAACTAGCAGAGGTCAGAACTGAGTTACTCCATGCGTAAGTACAACTGGAAAAATCACAAAAAGGGATTTATTCGTTTGTTGGGGTTTATTTATTTATTTTCAAATTTGGTAAATTGCTCTAAAGAACATTGTGCCAGTGAGTGCATCACATACAATGATCATCTTAGTGACCCAGTGATCTCACTGTTTTGTCTTGCTGTAGTTGAGGAGAGACCCAACAACCCAACTAGGTTCTCTTGTCTTTTCCACACTGGGATTAAGGAAGCAGATAGGAGGCAGAAGAAGTTCTCAAAAGGGAATAGTAAGTGCAAACTTTAGCTCCTTTATTTTATTAAAACAGTCAGAATTGGAGGAACTCTTGCAAATTGGTACTTGGTACATTAAAAAGATGGCATTACATCTAAACGAGCTTTTCAGAAATACCACACTTAAAAAGGTGTTTAGAAGTTAAAGTTTATACCCTGAGTTAGAAGGCTGGATCAGTCAGAGCAACATGAAGAAAACATTGCAATGTTAGGAACTGCAATGGCAAAAAAGGCTACAAGTTTATTACATGTGACTGCTTCGCTAAATCCTGTGCCAGGTAGCTGCAAGTCAATGCTCCTTCTTCTGCAGTATGGAAATTTGCTCCCATTTTTATTTCCATGTACACATTTCCTCCAAAAAGCTACCACTCCATTCATTAAACATTAGTTGAAAGCAGCAGTTGTTCAATTACCACCCTTCCTTGATTTTTAATCCTAGAGTGTTTCCCTCTGTAGACAAAAGGCATGAATTTGCTTCCCAAGAGCCTAAAGAGCTGATTTTACCTGCTTTAGAGCCTGTAGTCCCTGTTCTGAAGGCAACTAGGAAAACGTTATGTGTCTTCCAACACTGAAACTCTGCAATCGCTATCATTGGCTTGACCATCCTATGAGTGTCTTATGGAGCATCCGTCACTCGGCTTCAGTCCAGGTCACCACAAGCACTCCCACCCTCCTCCATTTCAGCAGTATTCCTATCTAGCATGAGAAAGGCCCACGCTTTGGCTTGCAATAAAAAATAAGTCAAAATTGGGGCAAGATAGAAGACCACCTCCACTCACTTCTCTATATCCTAAATACAACTGTCACAAAGTCAACAGCACCCAGATCAGAGAGTTCCACTCTTACCTGTCCTGCTTTCTCTCTTTATCAGGCCGAAGCTGATGCAGATGCTCACCCGAGACACTGTCATTTATGCAGAGCTAATATAGCCATAGCAGGGGGTCAAAGGTCCTGCTTTGTTTCCCCATTTGCTCTTCTGCAAACACATCCAACTCAGTGGGACAGGCAAGAAGCTGTGGAGGACTCTGGACCTGTTTTTGAGATTTGGTAATGGTCAGTCTGACCTGAGCCTAAGAGACATGGAAGGCAGCTCCTGGGTCACTGAGTCCCCTACTTTTTGCAGTCAACCATGTCATAGAGGCCCCTTTCATAAGCTGACCAAATTCCATGTTAATAATAGCTAGAGCTGGGCTCAGTTTTCCTCACACTGTTTCTATGGGAAGGCTTGTGCCCTAACCACACTGCTCTGACAGTTGGAACTTACTTGTGGCTAGTCCAACAAATGCATTGACCAAACAGTGCACAGGGGTAAGTATGCACCCAACTCACATTTCTTTTACTACTTATTTATTTTCCTCATGCCCAAGTCTTTTTGCACACACCAACAAGATGGGCACACATCTGAGCCAGCTATCAAAACCTACAAGGGGAAGCATCCAGCTCAAGAAAGACATGGACCTATTGGAGTGGGTCCAGAGGGCCACAGAAAAAATGAGAGGGCTGGATGGGCTCCTGTCTTATGCAGAAAGGCTTAAAAAATTGGCGTTACTTATCTTGGAGAAGGGAAGGCTCCAGGGAGACCTTAAGGCAGCCTTTCACTAAAGGGGGAATATAAGACAAAGGCTTTTTACCAAGGCCTTAGTGACAGGACAAGTGGAGGCAGTTTTAAACTGAAAAAGGGTAGATTTAAATCCAATATAAAGAAGAGTTCTTTATGATGAGGGTGGTGAGACACTGGAAGAGGTTGTCCAATAACCCTGTTATTGAAAGTGTTCAAGTGTCAGATTGGATGGGGCTTTCAGCTACCTGATCTAGTCAAAGACACCCCTGCCCAAGGCAGGGGCAGAATGGATGAGATGATCACTAGAAGTCCCTTCCAACCCAAACCATTCTATGACAGCTTCTCCCCAGGCTCCCTGGTCCCTGTTAGAAAGTGGCTGCATTGCCACTGTAGGACATGTTTTCGCACAGCTCAAGTTCCAAGTGCCTGTTGGCATTTCAGTCTGGCCAACCATCTGTATTTGGCATGTGCAACCACTGAGCAGTAGGGGGAAGAGGCAGAAAGGCTCCAACAGTGAGTCCCATAGGGCAGTAGCTCAGGGGAATGGGGAGGACGTAAGGCATAAATTAAGCCTACTGTGTGAGACCAAACAGATCTCCATTCTTATGTTAGCCATTTACTTTCTAGGTGACTGTCACATGTGGAAAGTGAAAAGCTCCACCAGCATCTTCATTTATCAGCCAGTCAAAATTTCTAGAGGGCTTCCTTCTCATGGAGTTCAGGCTACTTTAGCACCAAGCAGTAAGTGTTCTTGTTTTGCAGCCATGGCAACCAAGTCAGCGATTGTTACAGTTGGTCACATCATTAGAAGGCTGCCAGTGGTTCCCCAGACATTTTTCCATTCTCTTGGTATTTATTCAAACTACATTCTTGCTTAGAAAAACAAAGAAAAAAATATCCCAAAATAAGAACAACAAAAAATCCCCCATACAATCAAACCATTCTGCATTTTTGTTCTAAAAAGAACAGAAAATTCTTACCAACATGTAACAAGGTTAATTCCAGAAGTAACAACAGAGAATTTTCAGTTCTACTTATGGTACAAACACTAGAAAGTGATTAATGGTCTAGGAAGAACACACAAGAGCAACTAGCTGAAAGTTCTCTTATATTTAATTATACATTTGACAGTCATTGAAAAGAATCTACACACCACCTGCTTTTATTGATGGAATAATATTCAGAAGACCAGCACAAGGCACATTATAGGCACGAAACTTAGCAGAAATAGCAAGAAGCAGTCGCTACTTGTGAAAGTTAATTTAATGCAACCTCAAGTGTCATCTCTCTCCTGTGTCCGGTCAACAAATGGAAGGCACTAAGCATATTAAGTGGGTGTTTTAAACTGATGTGCTGCTGGAGGTAGTAACACAAAGGGGGCTTAGCTACCCTATGTAGTAATATATACCACTGAAGAGCTTTGCATTGTGGTCGTTATCACACAAGGTAACTTCCCCCCACCTGAAGTTAGCCTAACCTTAGCTAGTGCTATCATGAATCCAATCCCAGAGATAGCAACTGGGCTTTTCAGCGCTTTCTACTGCCAAACAGGCACTTGCCAAGACCAGATCAATGATTGCACAAGAAGCAGCCCTTGCCCTCCATTCCTGGAACGGTATTCCAGAATGATAGCGGGTTCTGCAAATAAGCAAGAAAGCCACATATTGCAAGTCCTTTCTTAATCAGGTTAAAATTACATGGTTTTTTATCTCTCTTATGAATCTCTGGTCTGAAGTGGAAAGCAGCTGACAGGAGCGGCACAGGCATCCTTATCTGCCCATGTGGCATGCTTACTTAATCATTACATACTCATTTTAAATTAGGGTAACTCCAGTGTCCCTCAAGGCACTTCATCTGAGACAGAAAATTCATTCTTGGGGGTAAGGTACAGCCCTTTAAGTGCATGACAGGAAGAATAAAAGTCTAGTATAGCAATAACTCCCATATATGAAACATACTAATTTTTTCATTTCCACTTTTCTGTCTGCTTGCAGTTGTAAAGCACGAATATATACATTTGTCATTATTTCACAGCCTACTAACTGGTGATTTACAAACCATAGTGGGTCTGTGTAAACCAGCAAACCTGATACCATTTCTGCTTCCTTGCTTCATAACCTAATCTACTTCTGACACACTTTAAGAAGGTAAGACTGAGATACAACCAATTTTCCCTGAAGAGTTTTGTTTGATGTTTCTATGAACATGAACAAGGTAACTGAAGAGGAGCTCTGATAAAGATAAAACTCTTCAGACTTCACCCAGCACAAATTAAGTTCACACAATCTACAACTGGTCACCCTAACTCAATGACGGAGACTAGAGGAACAAATAAAGATGGGGGGCTCCTTCACAGCATTTGGATAAAAGCACCACCTCTACAGTTAGCGTGCTCATATTACAGCAAGCTTCAACAGCTTCCCCTGTTACACAGAGTCATCTGGGTTTTCTTTTCATGAATTTTCTTGCTGTGTGAAGGAGTTCTTGCTCTTGGGAAAACTTGGTGGATATATGTTGGCTTATGCACAATTGAATGCTAAGGAAAGTGAACACATCTTGGGATCTCATCTGATGTCTCAATACCCTTTACTCTTGACGGAGAGAGGGGCAGCCCTTCCCTCAAGCCTGGACATTTGGGATGAGTTGAGATGACAGGAAGTTGTTCTGCATGATGCATGGACCTATTGGAAGCATAAGGAGAGAGTCAAATTCCAAACCACCAATTTAGCTTCCAAGGGTAGAATCTGCAGGGCCCTGGGTATCTGCTAGAAGTTGCCACAGAGCAATGCTAAAGTCAGAACAGAATGCTAGTTTGGGGAGGAGTCCATATTATTTTCTGTCATTCCATCACCATAAACTCCTCCTAACTAATAAAAAAATACTAGCACATCATAGACGAGAGGGTGCATAAAGTCCTCAGCATGTCATTAAATAAGAATAAAAATGATTGACAGCCAGTGGCTGAGAACCAGATTCAAGAGTGATACTGGCTTTGCAAGTTTGGAGAACACACTTAATTCCCTGTATTTCAGATGTAACTCATGGGTCAGTCACATTCTTCATAGTTTGGGTTTAATGGAGACAAGGACTACACTTAATACAGCCTTCCTTTCTTGAACTCAAACTTTGGAGTTTCCACTCACTTTTATTTGTGCTAGCCGTCAATTGCTGGTGAACAGCCCCTGTGTCTTCAAAAGTAAGCCTCTGGTTCTGAAACGAAGTCAACCAGAGAAGCTAGTGGGTCCTCCTGTTTTACCTCCATAAACACAATTAGATACACGCACTGTCAGCCAAGAAACTGTAGGAAAATGAGCACTCTTTGTAGTGGCCTTTGATCAACCAGTAACTGCATCAGAGCATTCAGGTAGGAGCATTTGCGCCAAGCATGATGCTTTCCATCACTGTCCAAAGGAAAAAAAAGGAAGGGGCAAAGTGAAAGCCTCTCCCTGTCAGTCTTCCAGGGGAAAGTATAAGCACATCAGTAATTAAGACATTAAAGACCAAATAGTAGCAAGTGTCCCCTGTGGCACTGGCTGGGAAATAAGCTAGGAAATGCAGTCATTAATAATGGCCAATCTCTAGTGCCTCTGCGTTACAAAATAATGCCCAAGATGCTCCAAAAGCTCCCTGACAACAGGTGAGTCTCTTGAATCTTAAGAAGTGCCTTTGGCAAACCAGTTTCCTGTGGAAGCAGCCAGCAGCCAGAGAACCTCTCCTTTTCCAGCACATTTTAAATGAAAACAGTGGATGAATTACATCAAGGATAAATGGTAAGTTCTTCTCCTTCACAAGTGGCCTTAAGAGTATAAAGAAATTCTCTATTCTAGTTGCAAGATGAGAGATGAGAAATCCCTGCAATCTAGCTGCACATCAGATGCACAACATATGTGGAGTTGGTTAAAGTGTCAGGATAAGGATCAAGGATATTAATAAAAAAGGTGACTGTAAAACGTTTTCAGAGCCCTTTATACCACTCCATGTATATGATACATGGCACAGAGAGCAAAGGGAGAATATAAAATCCATGGAAGAGTACATGGCTTAGGAAAGATACGTTCACCAAAGCCATGCTTCCTAGAGTTGAAGCAAATTCTGGTCCATAGTGTGAGGGACAGTAGTCAGTACTGAGCAAGCTCAGCTTCTGTAGAGATGGCCAAACCTTGGTCAATTTAGCCCTTTAAGTTTACAAATAAATTCAAGCCTGGGTTAAAGGCTTTTAAGGCCCTAAGGTGTAAACTTAATGTAGGGCAGGTTGTTTCAGTCAGTGTAAGGCAGATAAGCTGGTAATTTGCAGAGATGCTAGTAAGCCCTTATTAAGGCAGTCAAACATCCTTCCAACTCGGTGATCCTTGTGTTTGGGAGAGAAAAGGAAGCAACTGCCCCAGCTATGCTGAGCAGCCCGGCAGAAGCACCCAACATTACATATTCTGAAGCACAACAGAGAACCTCACAAAGGAGACGCTGTGCCTTCCTACACCAAACTCCCAGGGGACTGGATCAGGTGACCTTTGGAGGCCTCTTCCAACCTAAATTAGTCTATTCATAATTCTAATCATTGTAGCTCTTCTCCAGTAACCAGTGGGGAAAGGACCAGCATTCCATGGAGTGGGCTCCTTGCAGTGTCAGGGCACCTAACGAAGACAACTGCTATCTCTCTTTAAAAGACTGGGGATATACCATTTACTGAAAAATACCTGGTTTCCAACAGACCATAGCCCATTGCAAATCTAAGTTTCCAAATCACAGCAAGAACAAAAATGGGTTATGTTTTGCTTCCCTGGGCCTAGAGGAAGATCCTTTGCAGCTGTAAGTCTGAGGGGAAGCTGCTTTATCTGTTTTTTGGGGTTTTTTTTCTGGTTGTCTGTTCAATCAAGAGCAGCACCCCAGCTTACAGAGTAGAAGGATCTAAGAGGAGTCCAGTGAGAACCTTAGTTCTTTCAGTACTGGCATTAAATGACTATGCTTCTTCCACTGTGGGAACTTCCTCTGTCCTGCAAGAGAAAAGAAAAGGTTCAGGAACAAGGAAGGATGAATGGAAGTATTATGTTTTTCTACCTGCTCTGATCACCATAACAAACCCATTCATATACATATACATTCTAGCTGGGTCTAGAACTGCAATTCCTTCCAAAATTCGGAAGGGAAAATGGTAATGTGCAAAATATAGCCCTCTGAGAAGACTCCCACCTGGTAAAATTCTGCATATATGTGATAAGGGACAATTAACATTTTTTCATTTTAAAACCCCTTATTTTTTAAAGGCGGAATACACTGTCTAACTTAGAGACTAGCAATTGGATATGAAGCTTCTCACACTTAGGTTGCTACCTGAAATCTAGTTCCAGTGTAAACTGACAGTATGAGCTGTGAAAAATAGCTGTTCACTGCCCATATAATTCATGCTCAGTTTTCAGGAGCCATCCTCTTCCACCTGGCTTGGAAGATGGTGTATTTCTCACCGCTACAGTCTCTCATGATCTTAAAGCCTGTATCATGTAGGCATCTTACCTGGACACCTTCCCATATGAACCATCTTAGAAATATCACCAACATACTATAGAAATTAAATACTGGAGATATAGGAGATAACAGGAGAATCATGCACATATTAAAAGACATCAGAAGTAAACCAACACCAGAGAGGGTTGCAGAGGATACTCAGTATTGCTGCCTACTTGGAAGTGCTTTCTCCCACCGACAGTGCCAGAACAGCTATTCTAACACCAACGCATACACAGAACCCCAAATGACTGTAGGTGGGGAGAGGAGTGAGAGTGTATAACATGTTACACAGTGTGGGACGTGATAAGGGACCTGCTTTGACTGTTTACTTTGCCCCTGAACACACTATAGCCATGCAACACGTCTCTTCATAGGCAAGCTGCGCAGGGCACCCAGTGCTCCTTACCCCCCGTTTGAAAAGCCAACAGACTGCAGAAAGTAACATTCACTTTTACTCCCCAAAACCCATCTCTTCCCTTAGATGAGAAAGTGACTCACCGAGCGTGGCCCTGCACTGCCTTTGTGCTTCTTGTCCTGACCTGGAACGATTTCTAAGGAGCGGTAACTGGGGGGTTTATCTTCTGGCCATTCCCGAGACCGGGACCGCCGCCTGCGGTTTGTCACTGGGAGATGAACTTGCTCTTCTGAGGAGCTCCATGACCCTTGGCGAGAGGGGGGAGAGTAGCTATGCCGCCGCTGACCTGAGTTATTGCTTCTGCTGGTGTGGTGCTGGTAATCTCGCCTCCCTGCAGGCTCCTGCCTCCTACCACGATGATGGCCGGAGCGCTCCTTGGCCTCCTCCAGATAGAAACTGCAGCTGCTGCTGCTGCCCCTGCCCCTGTCAGCCTGGCGTGGGGGTGACACATCCCGTCTGGAGTGCAGGGGCCTGCCATTGTAGCCATCTGTCCTCTGCCTCTGAGGATGGTCCTCTTGCTGCCTGTCCCAGGGCTCCCGGCTGTAGCTGGAGCGAGAATCCCCACTGGAAGGCAAGGGCCACCTCCGGTTTTCCCTCTTGTCCTCTGCTGCATAGTCCCAGGTTCTGGGGGCGCGGGCAGCTCTCTGTGGCCGTGAAGAGTTGCTGCTCCCATGGACAGAGATGTGATCTGTGAGAGGTGGCATGATCTCAGAGCCCAGGGAGGACAGCAGGCTGGGCTGCACAGTCTGCCGCTGGTGGGAGGGTGGCTGGAGCTGTGACATGTTAAGGTTTTGGATTTCAGACTCCAGATAGTCCAAAACATCCTTGTTAGCGGAAAGCTGAGCTTGTGGTTGCACCAATGGAAGACTGTTCTGCAGAGACACATCTAAGGATAAAAGCACAGAAGCACACAGAAAGTCAGGGGGAAACAATACTGGCTGAGTCCCTTTTGAGCCTCTCTTCTCCTGCTCCTCCTCCATACAAGAGCTGCACAAGTTTCAGGCACTACAACCAGCACATCCAGACCACACAAGGTAAGGTGCAAAGAATAGTACCAGTAAGCTGCAGCATGATCTGTCTCTTAGGCAGCAAAGATAAGAAATCAGTTATACAGCACACCTGTCCTCGTCTGGAGAAAGCCACAGCTAATGTGACAGGTTGGTGATAGTCCTGCTCTGAGCAAGGGGTAGGCCCAGATGACCTTAGAGGTCCCTTCTAGCCAACATCTGTAAAAAGCTGACTTGAAATAAATTTAAGGGAAACTTAAGCACAGGAGATTCAAGGCCTGTGGAAAACATGGGCTAAGAAACTGCCCGAGGAATGTATTCACCCATTTTCTGCCAGCATGGATTTCCTTAAGAAGACTCAGTGTATTCTGTCTTAAATCATGGTAGCTCAGTCACCAGACCTGCTTAAGAAAAACTGGTGCCCTAACTAGGAAAAATGGTAACTGTATAATTAATTAGTGGGCTAAAAAAGTATATACTCAGACATCTTGAATCTAATATCTGTTTGCAAACTATTTCTTCAAACAACAGTTAAGACTCATCAGACACAAAGTAAAAGGAAATCTGTGACTGCTGTATTGTGATCAACAGCTTAACTTCAGATGAAAAATATGTTACATTTATTTGAGAAGTTATTATGTCAAATTGCCATATTTTCCTTGGGTGATTAAATAATATTACCGGTAATAAGTTATTTTATTACTTATTTCTCTGGGAATTCAGAGATTTCATCTTCCCTCCTCCATTAAAGTTACAAATACACTAATACAAGTGATTCTGGGGCAGAACAACTGGAAAATTCTGCCTGCCTTATTAAAGAGTTCTTCATTTCTTGCTACATGCTGGCTAGATCTATTGCACAGAAGGCAGTTTGCCCTTAATCATTTGAAGACTAGACATTTGATAAGAGCTCAAACAAACTGCACCTCACTTGTCATGTCAATTTTGGCTATAAGGAGTTGACCGTGACCAGTAGGGCAGAACAAAGAAACAGTACCCTCCTCTACCACATGAAGCAAGATAAGCTGGGTATATTTACCCTGCAGTCACTACAGTGTAGCACAGATACACTTTAGTTAGCATTAAGCTACTTCACCAAGCACTGAGCCTAGCAAGACACTTAAGATGACTTAGATCATATTTGTTCACCCAGGCAAGTCTATAGTACACTCAGATGTAACAGAGCTGTCATGCTAGGACACGCAGTCATGCTAGGAACATCTTTCTCTTGTAATAGAGAGACTAAAGCTTCACTGTTGAATCTCCCCAAAAAGTTACCTGTTTCTCACCCCAGTTTGCCTCTGAAATGACACCCATGGTCTCACCTCGTTGCAGTAGAGGGTTCAGCTGGTAAGAGGAAAGTTGTGAGTTCCTGTCACCACCTCTGTAGAACATGTTGGGTGATATCCAAGGTGCAAGTGCCTGAGCTTGCTTCATGATCCGGTATCGTTCCAGTGCTGTAAATGAAGAAGAAAGCTTACAGTAGCTATCCAGAGAGCACAGCTTGCAGATCACACACCATTTTACATGAAAACTGTAGCCTTTGGATGCGATCACATATAGGAAATTTTCAGAATGAAAAGCTCTTTCCACCCCACAAAAGTAAAGTAGAGTACAGGGAATGCCAATACAAAGTTGTACAGCTTCAAAAAGATACCTAAAACGGAAGAAAAGGATTACTACCTGACATTCAGTTCCAGCAGCTGGGAACAAATGGCACTATGATCAAGTATGCAGCACATAACCAAAGGCAAGGCTTCCACCTGCCCTGTCATTATGAGTACAGTTGTGGAAGGGCAGGAAATGATGTTTCATACAGCAAGGCTATAGTTTTCTCTCTCTTAAAACTCTTTCAGCTCATCATTGGTCCTTTCCCCTTTTGGCTTTGATTTAAGCTAAACACAATCTTTGTTTTGCCACCTTCATGTAGGCTCTGCCCAGATCATACTTTCCACACCGTACTCGATCATTTCTTCTCTGTTCCGCAAACAGGGCACTCAGACACGCACTGTCCAGCTTCTCCCTTTTCAGTCTTTCAGCCACTCTTGTCTCTCTCTGTAGTTTACCTCAGCATGACTGCTAAAATTAAATCCCTTAAGAAAACTGGTCAAACTGGTGAACAAACTCAATTTCCTGTTCTCAACATCAATGGCCAGTGTGCCAAACGAGCAGACTCAGTGGAAATTCGTCTCCCTCAGATTTCCCACTAGTGCTAACCCCTACTCATGGGGTCAGGCTCCAATTCCACTCCGCTTTTTGCAGCGTTTCCATCTCACCTCCTCTACAGACAACCTCACCATCCCTGTCTTCACCCACTGCTGCTGCTTTTTTGGGAATACCTAAAAACATCTTACAGAAACTTACTTCTACCACAGACAATCAAAAATGTAAGTTTCTGAGCAAGTAAATTCTGCAAGTCCCAGACCTTGCAAAGCCCGACTCTACACATGGTTTGTCTGTCATTACTGGGTAAAGGTTTTCAGCAACAGAGCTTTTGGGCTTTTGCAAGATTTCTTTTATATGCCTCCTCTGGAGTTTTAGAAGTGGCAGGCTTTTACTGCAGTCTCTTCTCTGGTCAGGCAGGAACAGAACATTCCTGGCTATTCAGTTCAGCAGACAGATAGGAGCGTAATTGCCTTTGAGACTTTTACCCCTCTGATAAATCTGGCTGATGAAATTAAAAGCTACTGGAAGGAAAGAGATAGGGGACAGACAGACAGGTTGACTGCATAAGCCTTGCTTCCTTGAGAAACCAGGCTGCAGCTAAGCTCCAGTTAATTCTGTCCCTTGGGTTCAACTGCAGCAGGCAGCATTTAGCCTGCACGCTCTTTGGGACTGAGCTCTTCAGTTCAGGGAGCACTCCAGTTATTAAAAATGTCCTCCTTTAGCCCGTTCACTGAATACAGAGCACCTCTTGTAGCAAAACAGCGATCGACCCTGCTCCTCAACACATCCTTCCCTTTCCCCACAGTTCATGCAGCTCCACTTCATTCTCCACTCCAAAATCCCCTTCTCTCCCCAGCCTGGCTCCAACCAGAGTGAATTGCAAAGCTGGAAACTTTGAGGGTTTTAACCTTAATACTTTGACTTTTCTTCAAGGCTGTGTGGCCTGAAGTAGAAGCTTTCAAGCATTTGATGTCAAATTTGTATTGTTATTTTTTTCCTCCCCATGGGATTTCCCTCCAGTTTTGGTTTCAAACTTAGAGGAAGAGAGAAAGAGGAAAATGAAAAAGCATAAAAAGAAGGAAAAGGCCTTATCTCTTTCTCTCTTGTTCCTCCAGTTATCAGCTTGAGAATGTCCTAGAACCTGCTGACCAGAGTCTTTGCCCAAGGAGTGAAAGGCTCAGCAACTGTGGGCAAATCTACTTTAGGGTTCCCCTCCTTAGAGTACAAAGACAGTCACTACAACCAAAGTCATCCTGTCCCTGTAATTCTCTGATCTCTTCCTACAGCTGGACAAGTGCAGTATTACCCTCAGACCTCCTTCACTACCTTCATCCTTTCTTCCTTCCACAGATACTTTGCCTTCCAGTTTGAACCGGATATCTTGAACCGGATAATACTCTGATCCCTACCTGGAAAACGAAAGCAAAGTTACAGATCTCTTTTTTAAAGTGCACATATTTATCTGTGGAAAGTCAGATTCACCCGAATTCCAAACCTGATACTTATAAATCGATCCCTATACCTACCTACTGTTGTAAGACTTTGGCAGAATGTCATATTGTTCCCTCCACTTACTCCCTGCTGAGAGGTTGTTCTTCACCTTTGACAGACTTGATAGCTGCTGGACCATTTATCCAATGATACAAAAAAAAACCCCAAAGTTTTCCAACCTAGTCACACCCAGGTGCAAATATCCCCTATTTTGCATCAATTCATTAGTGGAAGGAGTCCACAGTAGAAAAGAAATTAATAGAACAGGAGGAGGTCATACCCTGGTCATTTACCCTGGTGAGCTTTTCTCAGAGCTTTCCATGGGAAATGTTTAGTATTTCTGTACACCAATTCCGAATTACCCAAACAATGCACTTGTTTTATTGATAGGTTCAAAATCACGTTAGTTAATAACCTGATTTAAACCACCCAGAATTATATTGCCTCGATGGCATCAATGACTGTTCAGCAGATCCAGGCTACCCTCTAGTGGCCAATAATTAGGGAAGAAATCACCCGTACCTGGCTCACTCATGAGCCTTTGTTTAGGACTTCTGCCTTCTCTTCAGCTGTATGGAACTGCTACTCCTCAGGACTGTTTTATAAGGTACCCCCTGTATCAATCTTTCTTGGGTGACTTACAGAAAAGTAAGTCAAAAGCAGGATGAAGTGAAGGTGCACTAGAGGAGGGGGGCAGGCACAAGGGTCCCTTGCAAACCAGATAAAGATGGCAGGCAGCTGGAATAAAAATTACAGCCAAAGAACGCAGCAGTCAGTCAAGGAGACTGGGCTTGTCTGTGCTTTACTCATGAGCAGGAAACCGCATAAGAATCCCTCCTACCTATCCTCAACAGGAGACAGGAAAGACAACAGAAGCAGTCTGGAGTGTGCTATCATCTCCTGCAGCACAGAAAACCAAAAAGGAGCTCACACATCTTCTGAATCCCTCTTTTGATGAGAACTAGAAGTCTGGAGATATGTGTCTTTCATCTCCACTTCTCTCTCCCTTCATAGTGACTAGTTTTTCTGTCAAATTTCCACAGCCTCCTTAACACTATGCATTTCACTTGACAGCCTGCAGAGCCCCCAGAAAGTGTTCTGGTTTGCTTTTAGCAATAAGAGGGATGCTCTGTTCACTCTTTGCAAAGGCTAAGTGAATTAAGCTTCAATCTAAAACTGTCACAACTTATAAACACCCAAGGTATAGCAATTAGCTCTTTTGCAGGCAAAAGGAAATAAGAAACAGAGCTCCTTGTTCACAAATCGCCTTCTTGTAGCATCTGGGGAAGAACCTGGTGATTTCAGTGATAAATAAATGTACTGTTTGCAATTTGTTGCTGTCAGTTTGTGTAAGCTGCAGAGGGGTTAGTCTGCCTTGTGTTGCTGCTAAGCGTCAGTTACAGGAACACAGAGCTTCTATGACCTTAGCAGCCAAAATTAAAATGGTGGCCTTATTAAGAGAACAGGGTCTTGCTGCAGAATCTTTATTACTGCTAAAAATGACACACAAGAAAGTTTCTCTTGACCCTCAGAACCTCAGAATGCATTTGCATGGTTGACCACCATGAGAGACCATCGTTCTCCTTTCCTTCTCGTCACTTCCTTCCCCGAATAAAACCAACCAAAACCTTTTTCTTGTGGAAGGAGCAGCTCTGAAATAGCATGCAGATAGAAAGTTCAACTTTTCCCATAAAGTCCTCTCACAGCAACACATTTGAAGGTTAGGCCAGTTTGGAGAGTAATACCACAGCATTTGCTTGCCTTCCTCACATGCACAGGCATATGAACCACAAGACAGGGAAGAAAAGTCCTGAGCTACTTGTACAGGGGAGCTGATGGTGCCCTGGATGACATGAGAGAAGTTGGAAGGAAGGTGTGAGTGAGGAGCAACTTCTTAAAGTAGAACACAAAGTAGGAGGATGGGCTCCATGTATCCTCACTCCCCTCCTCTAAACTCAGACAAGGTGGTCATAGAGGTCACACTGCCAAAGAAATATCTCAGTCTATATGGACGCTGAACTGGAGGGAGAAAGTGGACCTCAGCAAGAACCCAGTCAAGCTTTTGTCTTGACAGAAGCTGTGAATGGACACACATTTGCTTGAACCTCACCTTCCTCATTACAGCAGCACCGGGTAGGGCAGCAGACGCACGGGATGTGGCAGCAGCAATACTGGGGGCAGCACTGGCACCAGCATACTCCAATCAGCAGAAGGAGGAGAAGGCCACCGAGAACGATGAGGATTACTGTGAGCCAGTCTGTGGGAAAAAGAGAGAGAGAAAGAGGATGCTGATGTACCTGGGCATAGCAAATTATTGAGCACCTCTCCTCTGCTGGAGACATCTTGGGATGGGGAGGAAGAGAACAGGAGATATCTACGACCCAGGCAAAAAAACACAGGCACTTACGGAGAACAATCAGCTTAACTTCTTTGTCCATATCACCTGAGGTGTCTCCTGGTGCTTCCACAGTGCAGTAGTACACGCCATGGTCCCACCACATGACCTCACTGATGACAAGGTCTGCCCCTGTGGGAGAGGGACTGAGAGATCAGTGGATTGTTTGGCACTGACAGACACTAATTTCAGACGCCACTCTAAGAGGGCTTTCTGCCTGCAGGTGACATACAGTACTGCATCTCCCCCCTTCCCAAGCGTAGACATCACCTTCAAACAATCCCATTTGAGTCCATTAAGAACTCCTGTAAGCAGCATTAACTGCTGGTCCCTTTTTTCTTTGTGTTGCTGGAAGGCAAACACTACTTAGAAGAGGGACTACTTCTCTGTGGAGTGAAATAACCAGCATGCTGCTGGATGATGGATATTAAGATAACTGACTGCTGCCAACTGCCAGCCCGAGGTTTTGGAACACAAATCACTGTCTCTGTTAGGCCAGCAATCCCAGTAACTCATCTGGCAGGAGTAACAGCTATTGTTCCAGGGACAGCCCAGGGCATATAATACATCTGGACAATTATGCAGTACTTCATAAAAGAAGTAACTGTTTTCTAGCCTCTGGGCTCCTTAGCATACTTCTGTGCTTTTCAGCAAAATGCTGAGGTATCCTCAACTCAGCCTTAAGCTTGTAGTGCTTCCAATACCCTCAGGCCAGCCCTTCACAGCTTATTCCACTGCCACCTCACAGAATATGTAAGCTACAGATGACATCAGCCCTGATTATACTTCTCTTCACTTAATAGGCCCAGATATTGGATAGTTACTGAGTTTGCTGCTTGCCTGGAGGTGAAGTCACTTACGGTTCTGAATGGTGATCTTTCGTTGCTGATAGTCAATACCCAGCACAGGTTCCTTCTGCCCGTATTTCTGGATGACAATGCGCACCTTTCTCTGGCTGTCATTGCAGTCGGTAGATGGGTCCTGGTTAAGATTTAAACCAGCCTGGTATGCTACAAACACACATCAAGATGCCAAAAGTTATTTCAAAGGACCAATTTCTATCCCCTTGTGAGCAGCAGAGAAACTCTTGAATGCATATGTGCATTTGCTTTGGTTTAGTCTGGTTTCAGACCAGCAAAGAAAAGTTGCTTTGAAGTACTCAAAAGCAGAGAGAGGTACAGCCACTGGCAAGACAGATTTTGGGAATACAGGAGCTGCAGAGGCGATGCCTCCTTTACTCACAACTGAAAGAACAACAGTAGAAAGAAACTAATAGTGGTAAGCTGGAGGGCAGCTCCCAGTATGAAGATAAACTGCAAGGAAAAAAGGTTGTAAGACTCCCAGGAGTACTGGAACTAAAACAAAAGTGTGATTATTTACCAAACAAAATCTCCAGACATACATGAACTGCTGTAGGGATTGTCTCCCTTTCCCTGCTGTATCCCATTAGATGTTGTGGAGCTCATAAAGACAGAAAGGAATCCACCACCTGACTCCAGCTAAGGATTAAGTGTAGAGACACCTAAGAGAATTAATGGAGGACCAGAGGCATTTTTTGTGCAATACTGCTACTGGCAGACTAACAATATAAACTAACATTGAAATTGCAGGTATTTGGGAGCTGAGATTTGTGGAGACAACTGATACAGTCAGCACTGTCTGTAAAGGGCTTAAAATGAAAAGAGGAGAAGACAAAGCTTGTCAAAGGCTCCTCCATTGCTACATCTCCAGTGGATCATGAAGAACAGACCCAACTAAGCAAACACTGTGCCCTTCATGCTTTTTGTCCCCGCTGGAGGCTATTAGCTTAAGCCTGGGCCCAAAGCACTCACATTATCCTGGGATCAGCAAAGCCAGGGACCCACCTGCTTGCAGACTAGGCTGTAGAGCACTACCCAGACCATCCAGACTGCATAAAGGAGAGTTTGAGCACCAAGGCACCAAGCAAGCCCAGGCTCCCCACTCTGAGCTCATTCTTAAGTGTGCAATTAATCTAAGGTTGGGCAGCTTAAACAGACTGCAGGGTTTATAAAAAATAGAATACTTTAGTTGGAAGGGACCAACAATGGTCATCTAAGTCCAACTGCTTAACCACTTCAGGGCTGATCAAAAGTTAAAGCCTGTTATTAAGTGCATTGTCCAAAAGCCTTTTAAACAGTGACAGGCTTGGGACATTGACCACCTCTCTAGGAAGCCAAAGAAATATTTCCTAATGTCAAGCCTGAACCTCCCCTGACACATCTTTGAACCATTCCCACACATCCTATCACTGGATACCAGGGAGAAGAGCTCAGCACCTCCCTCTCCCCTTTCTCTGCCCAGGAAGCTGAAAAGGGCAATAAGGTTGCTCCTCAGCCTCCTTTTGTCTTAACTAGACAAGCCTGAAGTCCTCAGCTGTTCCTCATAGGACATGCTTTCCCACCCTTTCACCAGCTTTGTTGCCGTCCTCTGGTTGCATTCAAGCATCTTAACATTCTTCTTAAACGCTGGAGCCCAGAACTGCACACAATACTCAAGGTGAGGCCACACTAATGTTAAATACAGTGAGATCATAACCTCTTTTGACTGTCTGGTTATATGGTGTTTGACGCACCCCAGGATGCAGTCTGCATACCATCTTTTAAGAACCATCTTAAAACCCCCTGAATTAAGGCTGCACACACCAGAATGTCTGCACATGAAAGTGCTGTCACCAGTACTAAATGTTACCATTTCAGAAGTCTTTCTGCCCTCCAAAATGAACGTTTCTTATACTTTCTAAAATCAGTAACATCTGGTCACTGGCATCTAGCTCCAACCATGGGATCCCCCATGGAATCATGAAGTCCACTTGCTGCAGGACCCTTGCTTTGAAACATGGTGAAGCATGAGGGAGCTGGCAAGACTGACATCTGTCTGACACGGCTGAAACTCCCTGCCATCTGAATTGATGACAAGGATGACAAATGAGCTGCTCTGACTGGGATTTCTACAGTCATATCAGAAAGCCTTAACATTGCAAAGGAAATCACAGATATTTTTTCTTGGAGCACAGGGAAATACCACCACCTGACCTGGTTTGTGGGCAGGAAGAGGTCAAAAGCCTGCATTATCCAGGAAGTCTACTTTTCCCTTCCTGTCCATTTGTAGCGGTACTCCTTGGAGGACAAACCTAACACTTACAGGCTGAGTAGTAGTCAAAGATTGGGTCCTTGCAGAAGGATTTGAAACGCCAGGTCACCACCACATCCTGCAGCTGAGCGGAGGTGCTATAGTCACACTTAAGGATGACAGTGGCAAATAAGGTGGTATAACGCTCAGCATCCTGCACTGTCACCAGGAGGGAGAGGCAACCTGCAAATGAGAACACAGAAGGCAGTCAGCTGGCAAGAACAGACCTTACATCACAGTTTTCACTGCACCAGACCAACAGTCAAAGTATATCTCCCTCGGCCTCATCCAGGACCTGCAGCTATGGACCTCATTAGTCTGTCTGGTGAAGCCATCCAGAGTTACAAACCCTGGTTAGAATGTGAGTCCCATCTTTCCCTGACAGAAGGCAGCTTGAGCCAGCTGCATTGCCCTGCTTTATGGACTAAATTATTTTCTCCAAAGCAACTATTAGCAGCCAGTATGTAGCACATGAACCTGTGTTCTCCTTCTGCAGGAGGAAAACTGTCCCTCAAAGCTGAGGAAGATCATTCATTGGGCCCAGAAACACACAGGATGGGATTGCTTTGGCTTGTCATCCTAACCAGAAAAGTTCTGCAGTGCCATCCCTTCATAAAAACACCAAATTAATTTTATCACGGTCTTGCTAAGACAGTCATCAGAATGTGACCAGGAATAAGGCAATACAACTTTTGGGCTGTAACATCAGTTAATCTGTTTTCTACCAGTTCAGAACAGCACACATCCAAGCAGCTGCAACCACTGACGAAAGTTGTACAAAGTTTCTCGTAAGCTATGCTTTATTTTAGCCATACTCAGAGACACCTCTATCTTATTTAAACTTTGATAATACAGTAAGCTGCACTTGTCATTAACAATAGTGAAGTTATCACCAGTTGCCTTTGATAAGGGAATACAAACAGTGTGGAGCAAATGTGTGATGCCCTCTCTGGAATATACCCAGGAAACCATGAGTGGTTGCAGTGCTGTGCTAGTTGCTTCTTAACTGGGGAACAAAACAGCAGGGAAGGAAATGGAGATGCATGGAAGGTACCAACTGAAAGGGTCTCTGTGAACCAACACTTGTTTCTTTGTTGTTATTCAAAGATTTTCCCTCTATTCCATGTTTCAGGATGAAAGCAAGAGAACAAGAAAGTATATAATAACCTCTGTATTGCAACTGCAAGCATCATTCTTTCAGCGTCCTCTTAGGCTGCACCTCTGCAGTACATTCCAGGCAAATATGAGCTCACCCAGTTTCCACCTGGTGGAAAACATGCTACAGAGGTGCAACACTGATGCCACAAGTAGATCTGCAGTAGGACATTGTGAATGCAGTACTTGCTCAGGTTTTGGTTTGAAACGGGCAGCTGGTCAGCCAACTCAAAAGCACAGGCAGAGTGAACTCATTTGCCTTAAAAATACCACACAAACAGAGAGGACCAGGGTAAACTCCAAGTCCAAGGCTTTTCTGAGAAATAAAATACACACACTTAAACACAGAAGTACTAGCAGCCATGCAAACCTCTAAAACCCCCAAGGAAACCTCTAGTTTTTACAATGCTGTAGCAAAGTTCCATACTAGTAATGGGTGTTTACAGTTGCTCTTATTTAAGAGCACTGTGCTTCAACAGATCTCGTTTCAGCTTTCATTGTGAAATAGCTGACCCGCAGGATCTTACTGTGGGAAACCACAAGAAGTCAGCCCAAAATCAGACTCTCAAGGTTGGCAAAACCTTGATCTCCTTGTCAGTCAAATTAATTTCCATATGAATTCTATCTGACCTGCTGAGGGTCATGTAAACATAACAGGTTTTCCATGGGTTTCCTACAGCAGCATCCTTCCACCGAAAATAAAATACTCAAAATCACTATATGCTTTTCACTTACAGAAACCTGTTCTGAAAAAGAGACAGAGCTGAAAGATTAAGTTCTTTATTTTCTAAAGAGGTTAAAACCCTACTGTTCCCACCGGAGGATAGTCTGATGTCCATGCACGTCTGATGTTTCATACCAACCTCCTCCAAGAAAACTGAAAAGTTGTGGCATTAAGGCTGGTTTCTAAATCTGGACTGCATTACTCCACCACATGCTGCTATCCTGGCTGGGAAGAGCAAACCTGGACACTATCAGCCTTGAAAGTTACAGCTATCTCAGGCCTATGGCTTTGCATTGAAGACACTAACCTTCAGAGCCAGTGAAGTCAAATGTTAGCCAGAACTTCATGAGGAACACAGCTGCCAGGCAAGACAATCAACAAGCACACCTATGTATTTCTTTGCTGCTTTTACTGGTTCTCTGTGAAAAACTCAACGTTGGTTTTGGTTTTAAAGCTAACTTTTAGTTTTAAATCTAAATCACCAGCAAAGAGCCAGGCATCCAAGAAGCAAACCGACCATTTTATTTCCTACAGGAGATCAGAGGCTCTGCTTGCCGAAGGCTGCCTGCGGACACGAAGGTGAGCTCCAGTTCTCCACACAAGCATGCACCCAGCAGGTACGGCAGCACTGCCGCCACACCAGATGCCCATAGAGGCTTGGGCGGGCGCTTGTGACAAGCCAGAGGGGAACCCCTCCGTGTCTGCCTCTAGTGCTCAGGTTCAAACCACGCTGGCCGCACACAAAGCGACACTGAAATCTGCCAGGAAGCAGGCGGCCACTTCCTCCTAGGATAGCAGGTAGCCGCACCTCTGGGGTAACGAAACTCCTCTCCGGAGGGCTTTTGTACTGAGCTCGGGAGAACCCCGCTCCTCCACCCGGCGGCGTTGGTCACCATGGGGGTAACAACGCCCGCCCGGACCAGGCCGCCCCTTCCCCTCACCACAGGGCCTCCACCGGTCCCCACCACGTTAACCCCAGGCAAAACTCGAGGGCGCCTTCCGGTCCCCGGTGCCACAGGGGTGCCCCGGGGCGGGTGGGTGCCCGGAGAGTGCCGTGCCCCGCCGCCGCTCCGGCCCCACTCACCGGCCGGCAGCCAGGCCAGCAGCAGCGCCCACCGGCAGCGCCCGCGCGGGGACATGGCGCGGCCTCCTCCGCCCGCCCGGGGCCGTCGCGCCAGGCCACCTCGCCGCGCCCACAGGCCCTCCTCTTCCCGTGGCACCTGTCCCAGGGACGGGCGCTGCCGCCGGCTGCAGTCCCCTCCCTCCGCGGCCCCTCAGGACCCTTCCGCCTCCACCGACACCTGCAGCCTTCGCCGCAAAGCCAGGCAAATACCAGCTGCCAACTTCAGAAACTATATATATGTATGTATGTAATGTGCACACAGGTGTATGTGGAGATACGGACCCCGAGCTCTGCCGCCTGGGGAAATACCGCCGCAACCGACCGGAGCGCGGGAGCACCTTGCTCCATCGTGTGGGCAGTAACTTTAGGGAATGCGTCTCATTTTCCAGCTGAGTTTTGATACGACCAAAAGAGGTGTTACTTGAAAACAACAAATGAACAAACCGATCACCCCCTAATGCACGGCACAGTCAGAACCGCGACTGCCTCCCCCAGCTCGGGCTCCCCCCTTCGCCGGACCCACAGACCCACGCATGCGCGCACCCCTCCGCGCCAGCCCCGCCGTGCTGCCTCCCTGCCCGCCGCGGGGCCGGTTGCCTGGAAACCGGTAACGCCGCGATGGAGGCGGCCTCAGGTACGGGGTGCTGGGGAGGGTCAGCGCCCGGGCCCGTTCCGGACCCACACGGGCCTGCTTCGGCCCTCGGGGTGCCCGGAGGCCCCCGTGTGTCCCCGCGTCCCATGGACTTGTCCCCCGCACGCGGGGCGTCTGCTCTCCTCTGTGGCGCCCTCCCCATGGCCCCTCAGAGGCTTCCTCCCCTGTTCTCTCTTCGGAGCTCCAAGGTTTCCCCGTTTGCCCTTTGCTGTCCCCCAGAAAGCAGTTTGTCACGGGGGGCTTCGGCCTCGCTGTGGCCATTTCCTGGTGTCCAGGTGGCAGGTAGCCTGGGAAGAGGAAGGGCCTGCACCCCTGTGTGAGGCCAGTGCTATGAGGCTTGTGTGCTGGAGTTTGCGTGGGACCAGCCTTCCTACACAGAGGCTTTTAGGAAAGAAGAGCCTTTAAGCTCATGTAGAGAATAAAAGAATACTGCTCAGCTTCGGAAAAGGGAAAAAGGAATGAATGTTATCTACAGCTGAGATAGACCACCCTGTACTTGTGGGACTTGGTTTTGCTTTACCATGTGTGAGTTGATTCTAATACTGGTGATATTGTGGCAGTGTTCTCATGTTGGTTTTTATGATTTTCCTTTACGCGGTAAGTTAATAAGTAACTGTGCTGATGTCACCTGTTCCAGTTTCTGCTCAATAAAAACTTAGTGACCCTTACTCACAAGGCAGACTTTCAGAGACTTGAAACTTCTGCTTTCATGAGGCAGAGCTAGGACATCTTGATCATACAGAGGGCTACTTTAGTTGTCAGGTTGGAAATTGGGTTCAGGTTCTAAGCAGGGCTTTTCTGTTCATGCCTGTTCTCTGATTAGGTGAAAAAAGAGACAGTGGAGCTGCAATAAAGATTACATGTCTAGACCCTGCTTTGTAGCTTTATCTTTCCTGTCTCAGTCCCTGGCTAGTAAATATTTTATATACTTAACTGCTGTGAGAATTGGTATCTTCTCTTATTCTCCTTTGCTCTCAAGTCTTGTAGCTATTGTAAGAGAGACAGCAATATTCTTTAGTACAAAAAAATTCCTGCTTGGGATTGATTGCCTAAGACTGACTTTTATTATTATTACTTTCATTGTTGTAGTGCTGACTGATAACAATACACAGACAGCACTGAGTAGCTGTGCCCGATTTACACTTGGATATTTTGCTTTGTGTATAGAAGCACTGAGAGATTTATATATATATATTTTTTTTTGAAAGCAAGTAAAGTTTGCAAAACTCTGCTGCTTACACATGCTGCTGTCAACTGCAGCCCAGTAAATTGCTGCTACTCTCTGTTGTCGTCTGAAGGCTAAAAACAATGCTGAGAGAGTTGTTCAATGGCATGCTGTTTTTCGTAAAGCAAGACTTGGGTAAATCTGTTGTATCTGAAGGGACTGTATCTGTGGACTTTATCTGAAGATGAGTTAAAAAGCAGAACTTGGCAGATGGGAAGAAATCCGAAGTTAATCCAAGTTAAACTTGAAGAAGATGCCACAGCCTGGAATGGATGATTAGTATGTAATTCCTCATGGCAGACACCCCTCATGATAGCCAAACCTTGCAGTTGTTATTTTAGGGCAGCGCTAACCGCAGGCCAGAAAGATAGCATAGACTAGCTCATAAGGCTCATAGGATGGTGCTAAGATGAGTCAGAATTGGAAGCAAGAAAGCAAAACAAAGCCCTGGGGTGAACTGAGTTCCTTCATTTGAAATACAGACAAGGTCTGCTCCTCTGCATAAGACAATTTCTCCTGCAGTAAAGATTAAGTGACACTGTGAGTCTCCTTTGGAACTTTGGAAGGATTTTTTGATGCTTATATTGACACATTACTTTCAGCATCTTTTTGACCTTCCTATAATACTTTTTTTTCCTCTTATAGGAAGTGTTTCTTTCCTTCCCCTGTTTTAAATTACAGTGTTTTTGTGAAAGCAAATTCTCCCTACACTTAATGCTAAACAGCAGGAAGTCCCTTGTTGGACAAAAGGGACTTTTTAAAACTACTGCTTAGCATATATGAGCAAATCAGTCAAAAGGATTCACACCTGAGAGTGTGATCCCACTTGTCCTTTGCAGAAGAAAACAAACCAAGTCTTCCAGGGGAATCCCCAACTGCAGAGGAAGAAGAAGATGTGGAGCTAGTGGAATCAGACCATGGGAGCATTGGTGATTACTGCTTTCCACTGAAGAGATGATGGCACAAACTTAAAAAAAACCAACCCAGTGTTTTCAAGTTTTCATTTTTTTCACTGTTATTGTTATGAACAGCATCTCAGACCAGTGCCTCAAAGTACAGTAACTGAGTTTCTCTGCTGTCTTTTAGTTGGCTTACCTCATGTACTTTTGCTCATTTCCATGACCCCTTTTGTTGTTTTTCATAGAATGCCTAGGAGAAAAAAAAAAAAGAAAAAAAATCAAGACAAGGTGAAAAGCTTATGAAATAGGTAAAAGGCATTTGATCTGAGGCATCAGACTGGAAAGTGCTTTTAACAAGTGCTTGTGACTAGTTGGAAGTCAAGTTGACTGTATTCTGCCTTGCAGTCCAGTGAAGAACTACACTGGGTAACACATTAGCAATATGCCTTTTTGAGGACAATGGTGTCTTCTTGTGGTCTGTTGTATGTGCATTTTTTATAATTTCTACTAATTGTTTTGAATAATATGTATTCAATAGCTACTAAAAAATAGACACTTTAAACTTTACTTGGTTTCTAAAGCTGAGACCTAAACACCAAGCAAAGGTGAAGTACTTTGGTAAGTCTTGAGTTTTAAAATCAGTGTTTTTAAAGCAGTCTCAAATTTTTTCTTCTCTAAATTCTTCACTTTCGAGCATACACAGTAATATTCTTAAAAGACCGAGGGACAACTTGTTACAGACTGCTCCAGGGCAAGTTGTTCCTAAGATATTTTCCTATTTCGAGCTATGGAGTGCTTATTACCCTGTTGAAGGAGGCAAGGAGTGTGTGAATCCTACTTTTTGCAGTTAAGTGCAAATATCAGCAAGGAGACTAAAATTTATGTTGAATATAAATTTCTGTTATGTTCCCACTTCTGAGGTGCAGAAGGTGATTTCGGAGAGCAAGGTAATAGTGAAGAACTCTCGGAGGCACAAAAAAATCCTGACCAGGTAGAAAAGAAAATCTCAGAAACTTTCTTCTATAATTACGAAGATGTATGTTCATGGCCATTTGTCACAGAAAACTCTGGGATACCCATTAACCTTCTTACTCTTAAGTATCCTTTCTGTTGAGGCTGTGCAGATTTAAAGCTAAGGTTATTTGATATGTGTTCTTAAAATTGTACTTGTCTAATTTGGAGTGGCCTATGCGGCATTAGTGGGACAGCTTTGGTTGAGACGCAGGTAAGAAGCTGACCAGTTGTGGTTCTGGGTGAATTTAATCTTAAATGTTGTCTTGACCTCTTAAGCATTTATTACTGGGCATAATGCTTACTGTCATAAGTACTCCTGTAGAAATAGATCATGGGCAAGTTAATGTGACAAGGCAGAAGGCTAATGTAAGAATATTCCCTGCAAAGTTCCTCCTTTCTGTGTAGCCACACTCAAGAAGCTGAGGCAAGGGCAGCAGAAGAGCAGCTGTGTACTTCATAATTCCTCAAAGTACTGCTAAGGGAGAAGTGGGGAAGAAACCAGGTAGAGTTGTAGCCTGGTGCTCAGAATATCTAAACTGGTAGAATAGAGGAAGTGATGCCCATTAATTAAGAGCTACAATAAGTCCTTTGCTAGTTATGGTCAAGTAGGATATGATATGCAACTTTCACATGTGTTGGTGGTTTCCTCTGCAGACACAATCAA
Organism: Myiopsitta monachus; assembly: GCA_017639245.1. Classification (NCBI taxonomy): domain Eukaryota; kingdom Metazoa; phylum Chordata; class Aves; order Psittaciformes; family Psittacidae; genus Myiopsitta; species Myiopsitta monachus. Next base: position 6,366,524 of record CM029927.1, read on the forward strand.
GTTGCTGTTGAAGACTGAATTTTCCCTTCTCTACACCTGCCTGTAAACATATAACAATTGAGCTTGAGCACTTCCTTGGTTTGATTTCTTGCCTGTAGAACAGTTCCTAGTACTCTGATGCACATCTCTTATATTTTGTAAAAAAGAACACTGATAGAATATGAATTCCTTGCAGCCTCAAAGGATCCAGCAGAGACAAGTGGTGTGCCCTGTAGTGGAGATGATAGGATGGAATATGAACTTTAGGTCTTCACTTGTGATTTTTCCTCAGTTATGGAGGCTTGATACATTTTACTTTTGCTGTATACTGAACAAAACTATCTCCTGCCGTGAGGCTCTTAGTCACTGGTTTCAGCATTCCTGTTTTGGTTTTGGTTTGGGCATTTCTATTTGTTTAGTAAACTTTTCTAGAAACCCAACGTCAAATCTTTTCCTTATTGAGCTGTTCCCAGACATTCTTTTGGATATGACTGCACCAGAAGGGCAAACCTGCTGATGATGGATAGTCAAACACTGCTGTATATAGCAGGCAACCATGTGGTACTCGTGGACCTGAAAACTAAATCACATCATTACGTCCGGAGCAGTGGTGGTGGTGGAATTGGCTTTATTGTGGTATTGCAAGTGTTTCTTGTTTTAGGATGCTAATCACTTTCTAGAAACAAAGTATTCATTTGGTTGCTTGATGGGAGATTTCTACAGCTGCATGTGCATATATATAAGGAAGTATACTGGTTAAAGGAATGTGTGGACCATGCAATGTGGGCTACTCATCCCTTCAATATAATTGGCAGAGGATGAATAATTTATATACCTCAGTCCAAAGCTCAGGTACCTTAAAGCTCTTTTTTTTCTTAACTCTTCAGCTATCCTATTCACAGCTGATACTAGTATAGAGCTTTGCATGCAATTAAAATTTAGAGGCTCTAGTTCCTAGACAAATGAAGAGAAAAAGTATCTTGTTTCACTCTAGCAAACTCTTATCAAAAGCTTGGACTCTCAAATGCTGTCTCTGTAGTTGAAGCACCTTACCCTGTGAATGACTCTGACATCTCACAGTTTTACTCCACATCAGCAAAGCTTGCAGAATACCAGCCTCACGCTGTTGTGCTCCATTGTAAGCAGCCTTTTCTGGGGAATTACAGTACATCTTTATGTGTTGAGAACAGTGTCATTCAGGATAGCTCTTCTGCAGCTGTCCGGTGAAGTAGATGGCTGCTGATGTAAAGGCTTTTATGGAAAGATCAGCTAGTGGTTGAGTGAGGTAGGAATGATAAAAGAATGCTTAATAAAGGCAATTATTTCACAGTTTGCCATGATTCTGTGTTGTAAGTGCAATATATTGTGTGCATAATGGTTTTACCATTTCATGTGCATAGTAGCTTCATTCTGATATTGAGCAATAGATTGGCAGTTCAAAATAAACACACAGAAAAATGCAACCTAGCATGTATGGCAATATCTTTTGACTAATGAATAAGTAAATACAATTACTCAATGATTAGCAGGATAGAGACAAAGGTGTCATTACAGTGTGCAATGGGACTTTTGCTTTTTCAAGGCACACCCTACTAAGCAGTACTTTGCAGTAGGAGAAAAAGGAAGGAAGCCAAACCTCATCATCTACGATTATCCTTCACTGAGGCCCTACAGAATACTGCGAGGTAGTGTAAAAAGTTCTGGTTTTATTTCACACAAATGGGCTGTTGTTTGTCGATCCCAGCAGATGGAGTAGTGAGTCACTGTAAGTTTGGAAGGAAATACAATCTTTGGTCCTTCGCAGCAAAATAGAAAACACTGGTTTCAAGCTTTTTCACTATTGCATGGGAGGAAGCTTATTTACTGGAAATAGCCAACTGAAAGCTATTACCTAGTGCAAAATAATTGCAGTGAAACTTGATCTCCTTCTAAGTAGATTTTCCTATTGTTTTTTTCCTGTTGTTTTTTTCCATATGTGTGTATTGGGGCTTTTGTGTTTCTTCAGACGGAACAGAGGAAGCCTATGTTTTTGGTGATTTCAAACATGATGGCACTTTGCTGGCCAGTGTTGGGAGCAGCCCTGACTACATGCTGACTATCTGGGACTGGAAACAAGAAAAGATTGTGTTGAGGTCAAAAGCTTTTTCACAGGATGTTTACAAGGTCACATTTTCTGCTGATAATGAAGAACAACTGACTACGTGTGGAGTAGGACACATCAGGTAGGTTTACTGATTAGGATTAATACATATCACCTCTGAAGTCATAATAGGTACAAGATGATTAATAAGAATGTGTCATTAGCAAACACGGACCAATGAGGAATGCTACCTGGCCTTTACAATTACAGAAATGAGAAAGTTCAAGTCCTTTAGCTAGTCAGCCAAGTCTTTTAATACCTTTTCTGTCCAAAAAGGGTGATGCTTGATGTTGACTGAGTGTACCACTAGCTCCCTTCTTGTAATTTCAACAAGCACTGAAGAGAATACAAGATATATTATACATACATGTCTTTTACCTGGTAACATAGCATATGCCTCCTCTGCCTTCTGGGCTTTCTACCTTTGATTTCTTGAACTCATCTGCTGTTTGGGCACCCATTAGAACTGGTTACGAAGTTGTAGATCAGAAACAATCTGATACCACCAAAAGCCTGCAAGAAAGCCTTACAAAAGATATGCTTCTTTACACTCCCCTCTCTGTTCATGGATCCTTTTGTGGTAAAAAATAAACCACAATTTTAATCAGTTTTGGACAGGGATTAGTTCTGTGTTCTGTAATTATCCAGTGTTAAATGTTAACACAGCAGAGACTTAAGATATGACTTGGATGCTATTGTAATAGATTAAATATCTAAAATAGATTAAACTATTCCTTTAAAATTATAGCACATCTAGCGTTTCTTTGAATTTTAGCAGGACTCAGGTCGAAATCTGACATTTGCTCTATAGTTAGGTTGCAAGGTGGGTCTGAAACAGGATACCATAGGAGTAGTATAGGGGAATGTTCGGGTAGTTACATTCAAGTTACAAAGCTTGATCTCATTTTCAAAAGAAAATCCCAAGGTCCCTTGTGAAAAGAATAATAAATGAGCAGCAGTTACCTCAGAGGCATCATCCCTGGTAAGATTATTACAATGTCTGAGAGTGTGTTTAGGAGATCTTGTGTCAGAGATGGATGTTTTTTCTATACTCAGGTTCTGGAAGATGGCTCTCACATTCACTGGTCTCAAGTTACAAGGAGGTTTGGGCAGGTTTGGAAAAACAGCAGTGTCTGACATTATAGGTTATGTGGAGCTGCCTGATGGGAAGGTAAATAAGAAAAAGTTTACTTGATTTAAAGTTTCCTCTCAGGGTTTGATATAAAGTCTACTGAGTAAACTGCAGAGTTACTACTTGCTTCAGAGTGGTCCGAGTTACACTCTCGATGCTCTGATAAGCTAATTCTACCATTCATTTGCCAAAACCCTGGCTTGCTTTGTAATAATCAAAAAGTATGGTTAGTACTGTAATGGCCAGACAAAAGATCTCTGGTTTAGAGCTGAGTGTCCTCTAATGGGGGAGTGAAAATATTAGTAAAGAAATGCAAAAACTATTAGCCTGAATCTTTACATGTATTTCATGCATGTAAATGGATGTTAAATGCATTTACATGCATTTCAGCCCCTGTAAATTTTATCACATTGGTAAAAAGTTGAATCTTCTCATCCTTTACGCCTTCTCTTGCAAATATCTGTACACTGCTATCAATTTAATGCTTTTACGGATGCAAGCCACAAATGTTAACCAGATTTTTTCCAATATTACTGCGTGGTCGAATGAAGGTGCTTATGTGCTTATCTTCATTTGTATTGAAGGTTATCTCAGGTACTGAGTGGGGCAACTTGCTGCTTTGGGAAGGGGGCCTCATTAAAGTAGAGCTCTGTCGAGGTGAACGAAAACCCTGTCACAGTGGCCCTGTTAGCCAGTTAATTCTGGAGGAAGGAGAACTTTTCACTGTTGGAAAAGATGGCTTCATTCGGGTGAGGTTTTCATCTTTTCTTTCATGCCTTTGGGTGTGCAAGTTTGTGGTCAGCAGGTAAATGTTACATGTTTCCTTTACCCAGGCTTATTTATGGAGGCAATTTTGCTGTGCAGTTTCTTTCTGAGAATGAATTTGTAGAACAAACAAGTAGGATCACATCACCACAGTGTGATGTGTCCTGGGTTCAGCAGTAGCAGTCATTTTTCTCCTTCTTGGTAGTTGATGCAGCGCTGTGTTTTTGACTTTTGGCCTGGGAACAGAGCTGATAACACCAGTGTTTTCAATTACTACTGAAATGTTTTTTCTGACCAAGGACTTTCTGAGCCTCATGCTCTGCCAGGGAGGAGGGAAAGCCGGGAGGAAGCAGAGACAGGACACCTGACCCAAACTGACCAAAGAGACGTGAAAACAGAGGGCAGAGACCTGGAAGGGTGGGGAGGCACTGCTGGGTTGGGCTGGGTATCGAGTGGTGAGCGATTGTATTCTCTTCCCTTGTATTTCCCTTGTCATTATTATTGTTGATGGCAGCAGCAGTGGTTTGTGTTATACCTCAGTTACTGAACTGTTCTTATCTCAACCTGTGGGAGTTACAATCTTTTATTCTTCTCCCCATTCCCCCCCCCCCCCCCGAGTGGAGGGAGAGAAAGAGGGGGCAGTGAATGAGCAAACTGTGTGATTTATGGCTTAAACCATGACAACATGTTTGAATTTGAGAGTGTTCATGCAACATTCTCTGTTTAATAGTAGTAAATAAGTCACCTTTTCCTCTAGTAATCAAAATAATTTTCAGTGATTCTCTAACAGCTTTGTTTTTTCCTGCATTCTAACATCTTTTTCATGTGTAGTTTTGGTTAATCTTTATAATTTTCAGGCCTATTAACACATTTGGTAGTATTTCAAAGGATAAACTACAGCAATATCTGAAATTAATTTTTGACGTATTTGAAAGCTAGATTATTAATATTAAAATGGCATAGAAATTAGCTAGTGTCTCAGAGATGTATATATACTGAAAAGAAAAAACATAGAATCATAGAATCATTGAATAGTTAAGGTTGGAAAGGACCCCAAGATAATCTAGTTCCAACCCCCCTGCCATGGGCAGGGACATCTCCCACTAAGCCATGCCATCCAAGGCTCTGTCCAGCCTGGCTTTGAGCACCGCCAGGGATGGAGCATTCACAACTTCCCTGAGCAACCCATTCCAGTGCCTCACCACCTGCACAGTAAAGAACTTCTTCCTTATATCCAGTCTAAACTTCCCCTGTTTAAGTTTGAACCCGTTTCCCCTAGTCCTGTCACTACAGTCCCTAATGAAGAGTCCCTCCCCAGCATCCCTATAGGCCCCCTTGAGATACTGGAAGGCTGCTAGGAGGTCTCCACGCAGCCTTCTCTTCTCCAGGCTGAACAGCCCCAGCTTTCTCAGCCTATCTTCATATGGGAGGTGCTCCAGTCCCCTGATCATCCTCATCCTGAGGTTAAAACATAATTCTGTAAATTAAGGTCAAAAAGTTTTCCTTATCCATGCTACCAGAGTCAGCTCTCACCCGACAATTATCAAAGATTTTACAGTCTTGTTTGCTTGCTCTTTAAGGGAACACATGATGCGTCTTCTGCTGATGTGTGAAAAAACCTAGAAAATGAATGGGAAGCTGACTGTTACAGACAGTGGAGGGTTTCAAACACCCTGGAGTTTTTGGGGTTTTTTTGTGTTTTTTTTTTTTTTTTTTTTTATAAATTGATATTCATTCCATTAGGAAAATTCCCTTGGTTTTAAGGTTGCCAACTGATGTCTTATCCCACAGAGCAGAAGATGAATGTGTTAGTTTTCCCATTCTTTCTTCTGTGCTGCTTCAGTATGAGCAGTGCTGAGGGCAGGCAAATACCATTTGTTCTCTGTAGTTCCGAGGCTGCCATGTATATATCTGCTAGTGTCAGGGCTGAATTTAAGCTACTGTTGTTTCAGAGTAGGACAGAGAACTTTCACATATACTTTGCATTGCACCCAAATGTATTAGATAGTAGTTGGTGGTTATCGCTGTTCTAGGTTATATTCAAAGCAGTGAGGCAGATATGGAAGGTTTCATACTCTACCTGTGGAACCCTGGTTTCTTATCATTTTGAATTTTCATATCGATTTTTTTATGGAAACATAACTTGACCCTATAAAAACACATCTGTTTTGTGGTTTTTTATGCTTCCAATGCCATGAAGCTGTGGAACTTTGAAACAATAGATGCTGCTGATTCTGTGGATGACACAGGGTTACTGGAGGTGGAGCCTATTAATGAACTTCATGTTGGCGAGAATGTCAGCCTGAGTTTCATGTCAAAAATTCATGACTCTGGACAGGCCTTTTGGTATGCTCAGGTAAGATACATTAAAGTACATACAGCTCTGTGGAGAAACATAGAATGAGGGAAGTGATGTTAAGTAAGAGCCAGAATCCATTACAAATCAGTATGTTTCTTTTTGGTAGAATTCAATCATCTTCTGGAGATACATATGTGTGTATATATATATATATGTATATAAAAAATTCTTCATCTGTATCATCTATATTTTTTTTTTTATATATATATAATTTTTTTCTTCTTTCAAATGCTTGAAGAGGCTTCCTAGAGAGGTGGTTTATGTCCCATGCTTGTCAGTGTTTAAGGGGCATTTGGACAATGCCCTTAATAAAATGCTTTAACTTTTGGTCAGCCCTGAAGTGGTCAGAAAGTTGGACTAAGTGACCATTGTAGGTCCCTTCTGACTGAACTAAGCTATGCTGTGCTATATTTTTAGTGTATAGTAACAAGTGAGACTCTGGCTTTCAGAGCCAGAACTACATAAGAATAGGAGGGCCACAAAAATGATCAGAGGGATGGAGCACCTTTCCTATGAGGAAATGCTGAGATGGTTGGGGTTGTTCAGCCTGGAGAAGAGAAGGCTCCAGAGAGACCTTACTGTGGCTTTTCAGTTATTAAAAGGGGCCTATAAGAAAGATGGGGAGAGACTTTTTAGCAGGGCCTGTTGTGGTAGGAAGAGGGGTAATGGTTTTAAGCTAACAGAGAGGAGATTCAGACTGGATGTGAGGAAAATATTCTTTATAATGAGGGTGGTGAAATACTGGCACAGGCTGCCCAGAGAGGTGGTGGGTGCGTCACCCCTGGAGACATTCAAGGCCAGGCTGGATGTGGTTCTGAGCAACCTGATCTAGTTGAAGATGTCCCTGCTCATTGCAGGGGGTTGGACTAGATGATCTTTGAAGGTCCCTTCCAACCCAAACTGTTCTATGATTCTTTGATAATGTCAAAAGGTATTGTCCAAGTTCTGTTGTCCTGGACTGATGGATAGGACCAATGTCATCACATTCAGTCATTTCGGTTTCACAATGATAATCATTAAGGACTTTTTCAGGAGTTGCTGTGGGCAGTTTTATTTCCAAATTGAGTTTGAAAATATCCAAGTTACATGTTTTGTTTTTTCTTCTTCAGGATACCAATGGAGCAATCTGGAAGCTGGATTTGACTTTTTCAAATATGGTAAGCTTGGTAGCTTGGTTTTTTCTTCCTTTTGATTTCTTCTATTCCTTTGCAGTAACTTATTTAACTATACTGGATACATCTGCAGTGAAGTTTGTGTTTGATAAAACTGCACTGTTAAAAACGTTAGCATTCAAACAGATTTTTTTTTTTCTTTTCCCCTTAAAAATGTATTTTCATATTGTTATTTATGATAATGGTTGTGCAGGATTATAAAAAATAATTTGAGGTTTGACTCCTGAGACTTTACCTGTGGCAACAGCTAAAATCATATTCCAAGAATTTCATGAGACATAAAAGATTTACAAAGCATATTATAAAAATTAATGTAAAAATTACATAGCAAAACCTAGAATTCCTTGAATGATGAAATTATTTCCCATTGAGCACAAGTCCTAGGCTTTAGAGCATTTTTCTGCATTCAGAGCAACAATTCTTTGTTAAAAATGCTAATGCCAAGCTTGAAACCTCTTAATGAAAGGCATTCTCCTTTATTTTTGCATATAAAATGATGAAATTTTAAATTAACTTAATGTTCCTACACTATTTTTTCTCATAATCTTCTTATGAACTTTTAATTAAAAACAAAAAAAAGGCAAACAGGAATTGCATAAATTGCATATAGGTACCTTATTCATGCCAAATTTGTTCACACAAACAGCACCTGCCTAGATTTTCCAGGTTTGCTGCACGTTTACCTAGTAATACTATAGCTGGTGATACCAGCTCCGGAACATAACAGTATTTCTTTTCTTCTCTTGCGCGCTGCAGACCCAAGATCCAGAGTGCCTGTTTACCTTTCACTCTGGAAGGATTGAGGCCATGAGTGTCTCTCCCATCACATACCTTTTGGCCACCACTGCTCTTGACCGTAAGTCAAAAGTACACTATTCCTTTCTGCTCATAGCAGTGTAACTATTGTTTTTGAAGAGCAATGATATTTGGTTTGGAACTATTCTGTTTTGAATTGAAGCTGTGTATTTGCTCTTGAAAAGTCATTTGGCAGAAAATTGTTATTCCTGGGATCAGTTCTAGTTAACACAAATCATTAATGTTTTGAAATAATTCATTAAGACTGCTTCATTTTAAAAGCCTGGCATTTAAAGAAGAGAAATTTTTAATGGGAAACTTTGTCAATTCTGTTTGTTCTGAGGGAATGGCTTACAAGATGAGATATTTGGTTTGAATAACAGCACTTGCACTCAAGGCTCTGGACCGATAAGTGTTGGGATTTTTGTTTTGTAAGGAATTATATACATCTGTAGCATTGTGTAAGTCTGTGAATACTAATATTTGTGGCTTTCTTAGAAAATGCAGCGGCTATCATGCTCTCAACAACAGCTAACATTGTTACAGACATGTTTATTTAACATATAAATATTGCAGGTAACTTTATCATGCTTTGAGAGAATCATAGCTGGCCAGAATATTAACAATGTTATTTACACTTCTCAGGACATGCTACAAGGTCTTTAACTTCATTCTTGTCAGCAGTAGCTCCTCACGTGTCTGTGTTGTGCAATGTCTCTGCTCTTCTTGCTTGAAGACAAACTCCTATCTGTTGAGCGAATGACACTTAGGGTATATGCCAGCTGGAATGGAATTTGATGCAGACCAGTGTGTGTGTATGGATCTATGAATTTCACCTCTGGTGAAATCTTTCTTTGGACAATCTCCCATTTTCATCCATTTAAATATATTCCTCCCTGAGCAATACTAAATAGTAGTATATCATCTTTTCCTCTGTTGTCAGTACAGATTTTCCTTACAGTATGCTACAGTTGTGTGATTACTTGAAAATTACAGATGGTGGTCAGCAAGGGACTTCTCATTACAACTCAGCCCTGACAACTCTTGAGAGCGTGTAAGTTGAAGGGTGAAGAAATCTTATGTTTTATTCATGAGCACCATGCTAGCTCTGGCACTCTGTAACCATCAATCATGTCTTTCCAGGAGGGCATTTGATACTTGGAGAGAAAAATTAATAACATTCTATCCAGCTTTGAATTCAAATGAATAGACATTTCTCCATAAATCTTAACACGTAAGTGACATTGCAAGTGTCTCCTTTCCACACAGGATCGGTGCGTATCTATGATTTCATCAGCGACAGACAACTGAGTGAAATGAAGTTCAAACAAGGAGGAACAGCACTGACATGGGCACCTCGTGTTGTGAGTTTTTGCTAGTGTGTTAACAAAAACCCATAGGGGCCTATGAGCCTGCTAGCAGCAAGAAAGTTGCTCACTACACAAGACCTTAAGGAAGTCACTGTTAAGCTGTGGTGGAATTTACTATAGTAGTATGTATATGTACGCTTGTGGAGTAGTATGAATGTATATAGTATGTATACAGTTTGACTTTACTGTGGATTATCAGGTATCCTATTTTGTGTTTTTCTCAGATTTGAAAATCAGATCTCAGTGTGCAGTCCCAGGAAATAGTCTTTGTTTATAGTCTAACAGCTTCTATTTAACCCACTCAGAGTAACTGTCAATTAACATGAGTTAGTAACGCATTTTGAAATGACAGCCCAGACAATCCACAAACATTTGGAGATAAATCATAAAAAACTGTTGCCAGAACTGATCATTTGTGGAGTGTGGAGTCTATCACTTTCAGGCATATTTGCTAATTTTAATTAAAATAGTGCCTAGTTAAGTTCTTGAAGCAACATAGGGAGTCTAATCTGTTCATTATAAGCAAATTCATGGAGCTCGGTGCTTACTTGAATATCCAAAGTAAGGGCAACACTGAGACAGTGCTCTTAGAATTACAACTCTGGTCATAAAGACTTTCAGGGATGCTGTTAGGTGATGACCTATACATTCAAGAAGTAAACTGACCGCCACAGTACATTGTACAGCATTACAAAATTGACTCAATTCAGTTTTACAAAAGTTGGTATTAAACACAATCTGAAAAATCAATCTAGCTGCATGTAAGATCCCATTAGATACTTACACATAGCTTAAGGTTCTGAAATGTATTTGAAAATTTGTGGTATTAATCTAAGAAAAATTCATCGAACATAATTTGAAGCATCTGTATACCATATCTTCATAGGCAAGCTAACAACATACAGGCTAAATAAGTGAACAGTGACATGGATTTAAAACTGCCCAAATGGCTGGGCCTCAGGGGGTGGTGAGTCACCAGAGTCCAGGCAAGTCTGTAGTGATATACGCTAGGGGTGCCAATATTCTTCATTAATTACCTGGACAGTGGAACAGAGTTCCTCAGCAAGTTCACAGGTGATACCAAACTGAGAGGAGAGGCTGGTACTCTAGAGGGTTGTGCTGGCATTGAATTTTGGCTAGAATTGGGCTGAGGAGAATCTCAGTAATTTCAGTGAGGAAAAATGCAAAATACTGCATCAGGGTAGGAATAATCCCATGTACCAGTAGTGTCTGGAGGTCCACCAGCTGGAAATCAGTTCTGCAGAGAAGGATCCTGGGAGTCACCAAGCTAACCATGAACCAGTGATGCACCCAAACAAATCCAACAACATCCTGGGCTGCATTAGGGAAGGATGTTATCATCTGCTTGAGGGAGGTGATCCTTCCTCTTCACTCAGCACTAGGAAGGCACATCTGGAGTGTTGGCTCCCTGGTAAAGACATATGGAATTAATGGAGTCAAATGCAGAGCCATAAATTTGAGGTCTGTGAGTGACTCCTCTTGGTCATTTACTGAGCAATGCTATTGTGCACCTGTTTATTACAGAGGCACTTTTAAAGGTAAGACATCACAGTCTGATCTCCCCAGATAATAGGAAAACAGTTACCCCCAGCTCCCTTCTGAACAATAGCCTTTTTTATACTTTTGCCAATTGCTCACAGAGCTTAACCATTCACTCTCATCTCTTCACACAGCCATCTCCTTCTGGTCTCATATGTGGTGTTCATTAATATTGATCTGTGCTATGTCTGGAGTTGGCTCAGCTTGTAAATCACTTCAAGACACTACCATATATGGCTAATATCAGCTAAATCTTCAAGCCCAGCTGAAACACAGGCCTATTTCTGTTAACTCTTCTCTCTCAATTCAAGCCTGTGTACACTATTAGCAATTGGCTTACCTACAGGGTCTATGGTAGAGACTCCATAGCCTCTTCTTTCCATCTCAAGTAGCTGTCCCTGTTGACAACTGCACTATACATAGGGCAGCCAGACCCAAGTCTGTGTCCTTACCTCTTCAAAAATCATAGCCACATTCAATGCCCAGTATTATATTCAGGGTAATACAATAATTCCTTTTTTGAGTTCCGCATCTGGAGTACTGTGTCCAGTTCTGGGCTCCTCAGTACAGGGCAAGGAGCTACTGGAGAGGGTCCAGTGGAGGGCCGCAAGGATGATCAGGGGTTTGGAGAATCTTCCTTATGAGGAGAGACTGCAGGAGCTGGCCTGTTCAGTTTGGAGAAGAGTGAGAAGGGATCTCATTAATATATATAAATATCTCAAAGGCAGGTGCCAGAAGGATGATGCCAGACTTTTTCAAGTGGTGTCCAGTGACAGGAACCATGAGAAGTTTCACCTCAACATGAGGAAGAACTTATGTTGGGGGTGTCAGAGCACTGAACAGACTGCACAGGGAGGTTGTGGAGTCTACCTCTCTGGGGACATTCAGAACCCTCCAGGACATGTTCCTGTGTAACCTCCTGTAGTGGCCCTGCCTTGGTAGGGGGATTGGACTAGTTGATCTCCAGAGGTCCCTTCCAACCCTAATGATTCTGTGACTGATACATATATATTTGTATATCAGTATGAACTACAGCCATATCCTCGTTCACATTTCCAGTTTCAGTGGTATGTTATCAATAAAAGGCTAATCCAAACCAAAAAATAACTCCCAGTCCTTCAACTCCATTTACAGTAGTATATTAGAGAGAATAAACAACATGGCCCGCGTGTGAGACAACGTTTGTGCTTTAGCAACACTTCCGTATGAGTTACAGGTCAACACCAGAGCATGTGTCATACAGATTCTTATTCTAAGCTCACAGATGCAGACTGATTTTTTTTCTTCATTCTTCCACTCAAAGGTAAATCCTAAAGGAAGTCTAATTATTGTGGGGTTTGAAGATGGTGTTTTCCGCATACTTGAAGTTTATGATCCCAAAGGACTGCCCGTTATTGCAGGAACAGGGAGTGCTGAGTTAAATCTGAAAAAAACTCTCAAACCTCATGCTGCTGCAGTTACAGCCCTGGCATATGAACAAAATGGAACTGTGCTTGCCACAGGGGTATGTGTCAATTCTTTTGGTTATTTTTATTAAACCAGAAACAGAGAGATTATTTAAAGGGATAAGGTAAAGTTTGTTTACTGACAACACCGTTATACTTCTGTTACTGTATTGATTGCTGCTTCTAGTTCTCTGCAGTACTGGGGGAAGAGAAGGATCTGTTTGCTCTCACATTTGTTTTCTAAAGGAAAGTAACTGTGCAATCTATGCAATTAATTTTGTGAATTACCAGACTGTTTAGTGTGAATTCTGTAATCCCCTTTGAAGATGGATTTGATTTATTTTGGAATCAGTTTAGGAGTATCTTGAAATTAGTAAAAGCAAGTTGGTTTGTACACCACCTTGACTGCAATCCAGCTACTACTCAGCGCTGCTTGGCCTTACAACAGGATCAACCAGTTGGTTTGTCAGTGTGCCTGATAGTCTTTGAGATGATTTCCAACGTGGTCTCTCTCTTTAAAATCTAGACTTTAGCCATGCTCAGTGCATTTGCAATGAACATGTTCCTTGAGCTGCATGACCATGCAGTTCACTTAATGCAGGATTTACACTGCTATGCATCATGTTGTGCACCAGTTCTGGATTCCTTCTTATCTGGGGAAATCAGCCTGTGCTGTCTTACCTAAAGAAACAGACCTGAGCTTGAGCTTTAAAGGAGCTCCTTGGACAAGGGACAGAAAGCACATGGCTGGGGATGCCAGGTGAAGCCCATGAGGTTAATTAACCATAGAATCATAGAATGGTTTGGGTTGGAAGGGACCTTAAAGATCATGCAATTCCAATCCCCTGCCATGGACAAGGACACCTTCCACTAAATCAGGTTGCTCCAAGCCCTATCTAACCTGGTCTTGAATACTTCCAGAGATGGGGCAGCAACAGCTTCTCCAGGGCAATCTGTACCAGTGCCTCACCACCCTCATAGTGAAGAATTTTTTCCTAATATCTCATCTAAATCTACCCTCTTTCAGCTTAAATCCATTCCCCCTTGTCCTGTCAAGGGCAATTTAAGCGCCATGGGTGCATTCAGAGCCCTGGAGCAAGGTGGGCAGGATTTTTATTTCCTCACTGTAATCACCATAGAAATCCAGTTCTAAATTCCAAGGCATTTGTAAGTATCCCTGTCGAGCTGCAAAACATTGGAAGTATGTGTTTATGTCATAAAGTGCTTGCAGTCTTTTGAATTTTTAGTCAAGCTTTGATTCAGTCATGATTGTTTTGTTTTTTCATTATTTTTTTTTCCCTCAGAGTAAAGACAAAACTGTTTTCTTTTTTGCTGTTGAAGATGAATACGAGCCAGTTGGATTCATCTGTGTCCCTGGGCCTGTGCAGGCGTTACAGTGGTCTCCACCTTCTCATGTGAGAAATGCATGTGTGTTTTCTTTCCTTCCCTACTGTATTAAAACATCATTTGAAAAGAACTTCAAATGAAAACAGGTGAAGGTCCATGACCCTAGCCATGTTCTCTACAGACAATGCAAAAGATGCTTTGCTAACTTCATTCTTCATGCTGCTTCAGCATGACAGATAGGTTCTGTGTAGCTATATCTGGTTCAGTCACTTTGGATTTGTTTTGGAGTTTGGATAATAAAGAGCAGAAACATATGCAAACCATAAAATTTTGCTCAGCTTTGTCGAGTTCCTGCCTTGAAGAAACAAGCTTGTGCCTTAGCTTTTGGAAGGCCTTAGTCGTCTTTGACAAAAGAGTTCTTTGCATTTTATTGCCTGTGCCTCTTGCCTGTATTAGAACAGGCTTTTGCAAAGCTTCTGGACCACATCAAGAAAGCTTTTGGGTGCTTTTTGGAATTCACACTCTGTCTTTGAAGTGTGCCAGTGACATATTCAAGTAGATTCTTGATAATATTTTGAAGGTTCTATAAGATTGGAGTAACACCTGAAATTTTGGTTGATTCAGTATTCTTATTTTGAGGAGAGATTGTTCTTCAGATTTAGATGCTGACAAAGTGGCCAGCAAGATATGAAATACAGGTGCACAGTGGCAAAGTGTAGCTATGATTCCTCATTCATGGGAACTGATAAAAACTGTTAGCAAAAGAACTCCTGCTAGTATGAGCTCTGTCTTACTGCAGGAATGATAGATCTTGATCTGACAGTTGTATTTTGAGTCCTTTCCTTGAGGACAAAGTTCTTCTGCTAACCAGAAAAAGCACCCATCATGTCTTTGGTACGTTAGATCCTGCCTGAGTAATTTTGTCTACCAGTATCTGGTCTCCACAGCTAAATGCAAACACTTATTAAACATAGTACAAGCATCTTAGTGTTAAACTACTTTTTTTTTTTTCTCTTTAAAAAAGCACCTTGGTGATTTAAATACTATACATTTAATGAGTGCATTTGTAAGGCTGAGATTTCACAGACACAAGACCTATATAATTCCTAGTTAAGGTTTCTATAGCAACTTGTAATAGTCCCCCTTTGCACATTTTTAGTGATAGGTCAGATAAAATAAGCCTCTCATTCTCCAGCTTATGAAAATTGAAACTACAGACTTGCCTTTAAAATCTCAAAACACTAAATAATTATTACCCTCTCCTCACACATACTTCATAACTTTGCATTTTAAAGGCCCTGCAGGTACAGCAAAGAACAAACTCAAAGCTAAATAGCGTTAGACAAGATTATGAGCCCAGTGTTGAAGATATAAAGGATTTACTGCTACAGAAACATATGAACATCCAAACAATTATCAACCCAAAACCTCAGTTCCTAACTTGAGTCAGATCCATTTTTAATTTAACCAAACTCCCAAGATATCATCATGCTGCTTCCAAGCTAGGCAGTGTCAGAATGGTAGCTGTTTTGTACATGGCAAGGACTTCTTCAGTTCCTTACCTTTGCCAAGAATACATAGCATAAAGCAGCTCCCTGATTTCTAATGTTCATGCAAAAGTGTCCATTAAAACAAGAGTTAACAGAAGAGCTGAAGTTAATGCCTCCTGGCTGGAGCTTGGCTTTGTGCTTCTGTATCTTGAGACTAACTTTTTCCCATTTCTCTCAGTTGCATGTATACATCTGCCCTGTACTTGTGTTTTTGTACAGGCGCAGAGCACACTGCTCATCCTTTGTGAGAATGGCTTTGTTCTTCAGGTTCCTGCCCCGGTCCCTAATGAACATAATACAGCGTCCACCTATCAACTAAAGAACCTGCCGATGCAGTACTTCCATTTTTATAGTATTAAATCCCGAATCAAGGTAAAGAAATCTCCTGTGGTGGAATTTTATGTTCTTCATTGTGCCAGAAGACAAAACTACGCAGAAAGGTTTTTAGTCTCTATATTCATCATAGGATTTTTTGCTAAGCTTCTTAAAGGGGAAGGCCAGGTACAGTCCATTTTTGGCTGAGTTTCAACATCTGAAATAAAGTGTTATTTATCTATTCAAATAGAACGTACATCACACTGAGAACATGATGTGAATTTTGAATATAATTAGAAAATAACATTCATGAAAAGGAAAAATAATACAGTGAATTAGTTCTCAAAATGTTTTCATTTGGTAATTTTCACAAGAAGTGTGTTTCTTGTGCTTGATGTTAGCCCTGTATGAAATTCCTTTGAACAGTCATAAAACGCACGTGATCACATTGAGGCAAATGTGAAACATATATAATTCTTTTCAACAACTTCTGATTTTTTAAAATGTTGTAATAATTTTAGAGGTGTGTTTTATTTCTCTATGAGAACTAGCATTTTAGAAGGTCATCCCTGGTAGCGTTCAAGATCAGGATGGATGGGGCTTTGAGCAACCTGGTCTAGTGGAAGGTGTCCCTGCCCGTAGCAGGGGAGTTGGAAGTAGATGATCTTTAAGGTCCCTTGCAACTCAAACCATTTCATGATTCCATGATTCTATGTGGGACCAAAAGAAAAGCATTATGCCAGCTCTCAGCTAGTTGAATTTGTGAAATTAAAAAGCAAGCTGATGTTAGGTTCAGGAGCAGAAATCCAGTGAGCAGGCTGTCAGTCCCATGATCAGTCCACCACAATCCAACAGCCTTCCTGATTCTGTTCGTAACCTGGGATTTCTCTGCCTTCTCTATTCACTGTTCCTGCCTTTTGAGTGGTGCATGTCAGGCAAAAGCCTAATCTTTTGTTACGACTAAGAGGAAGTCAGCATTCGGGGGGGAAGATTTCTTGGAGGTTCCCTCACAGAAAGAACCACAAGAAAGATCACAAACTTAGCATACATATATAAAGAAAGAATGAATGAATGTGCATGGAGTTTTGTAGGGGTTTTGTGGTTGGGGGTTTTTTTCTTTTTTTTTTTTTTTTTGTGTTTTTTATTGTGTTTTCTCTTTTTTTTATGTGTGTTTTTTCTTTTTCAGTCAAAAGAAGAATATTTTGGGGAAACACTATAAATTTTAAAAATAGAAAAGGCTTCTTCAGGGAGAAAGAATATTAATTGCTCTCCTTTTCTTCTATGGATAAATCACAACATGGATATTTTGGATAAAGTGTAAGGAAAGCCAGGCTGGATGAGGCTTTGAGCAACCTGATCTAGTGGAGGATGCCCCTGCCCATGACACGGGGGTTGGAACGAGATAATCTTTAAGGTCCCTTCCAACCCAAACCATTCTATAATTATGTGATTCTATGAAAGATTTCTAACAGTAAGGGTGGCGAAGCACTGAAATAGTTTTCATAGGCTGTAGAGTCCCCATAGCATGCGATTTTTTGAAGATCAGTCATAAGGTCCAGCTGATTCTGCTTTCAGGCAGAAGAATGCTCTTTTGAGATCCTTTCTGGACCTTTCTGTATGATTTTTCCATCTAATGTTTTCTTGGGAAGATCCTTTTGTTAGAGAATGTTTGGTGTTTGTTTATGCTGAAGTAGGCTTGAATGGAAGGGGGGCTTTAAAAGTTTTATACATTTGCAAACATTTTCCCTTCATTTTTAAGAAGAAACAAAGTCTGTAACAGCTTCTTTCACTCTACATCAATGATGCTCTAGAACTTGGGCATCTGTGTTCAGCTTTCCAGTGTTTTACTGTCTTCTGGGCAGGCACAGGACAGGGCTTAGGAGTTCTGCAGAAGTAGTATGCTAGTAGTGGTTAATATTGGGAATAATCTCTTTGAGGAAATACTGAAGTCTGCTGCTTATACAGAATGGTTTCTGTTTCAAAGGGCCATGAGTTTAAAATACTTTGGAGGAGGAAAATGGGGACGTTCCACTGGAGAATCCCATGAAGTCTGATTGATGTCTGCTTAATTGATAGAAAACAGATTTCTCTAGGTATTCTGTATATATAATGCCAGGACCACCTTGGATTTCATCTATGAGACTCCTCTGGTCAGTAATACATTGAGTGCCTTGTTTTTGTGTCTCTGTGTTTCTCTTCTTGTTGAAATAGCTGGAAGAAGAGATTGCACTGAGGGAGAAAGAAAGGGAGGAGAAGGAGAAAGCAAAACTTGAATGGATAAGGCAGCAACAGGAGATGGGAAACAAGATAGAAGAAGAAGCTGAAGGGGAACCCGAAGAAGAGCCATTGCCATCTATCTACATACCAGAGGAACCCAGTCCCATCCTCTGTGGGTTTTATTCAGCACCAGGAAAATTTTGGCTTTCCTTGGTAAATCAATTTTTATTTCATGTTGATAGGATTGCAAGATGTGGCAGCCTTCCCTTCACATGTGGCTGACTTAGAAAACTGATTATTTGAAACCTGCCATTTCTAGGACATTGAATTCCCTTCATACTTGATAGATTCAGTGATCTTTATGAAGTAAACCCATAGTGTCATTCCGTTTCGGATTGTTCAGTCAATTTCCTATAGGTACGCTTCTTGGTGATACCTGAATGGGCAAAAAGACTAAGCTGTTCCCTCACAAATAGAAGGTAGAATTTTAACATATTGGTAGGCTGGCTTGTAATGCCAGTGATCAGGATAGATTTTTCTCTGTGGGTAAATAGGGTCTCTAGATGTTTGGAACTATCATTTTCTAACCTATTGTAGCTCCTTAAGAAAGGAAGAATTACTCTGAAAATTGCATTTACCTGATCAGTTATGCAGAGTTCTTTTGTTACCATTTCTTTGTGGTCCTTTTCTTCGTCAGGGTGGGTATGACTCAGGGTTCCTCTATCACTGTGAATTCTCACATGATGACCAAGAAGACCCTGAAGATAGGAAAGATGAACCCTTTGAAGTGATTCCTATGGAGGACACCGACAACAATCCCATCCACCAAATCTTCTTCTGGTAAAACATTGTAGTGCAACAGCTTTGTGATAAAGCTTGATGAAATCAAACTTGGAAGGGAGGAGGGTACACTGTTTTGTCACTTGTTAATTGTGGCTTAACTCTAGTATGCAGGAACTTTCTCTGGTTTTCCAGGCACTGAGTTTCACTTAAAATTCCTAATGGACACAGTGGGCACTGTGTCTGACAAAATAATTTAAAAAGCCCTTCAGAGATGCAAACATCTGATTTCTAATTATGTATTGATTAGGACCCAAACATCCCGGATTGTAGAACTCCAGGAGAACCATTAGAACTCTCTGCAAACTGTGATCACCAGAAGAGCAATGTTTTTGTGGTTAGCAAAGAGAGGACACAGTCCTCCTTAGAGGAGAACAAGGAGGGATCAGTCCATCCCTCTTGTGCAAAGAATACGCTGTGAACTGTACAGATGAAAAGGTTGAACTATTTTCAGACTCCCAATGTTAGGTTGCCTGTAAGGCTAGGCATATTCTGCATCTAAGGAGGTAGGTTTACTTCAGGCTTTAATCTGCAGCTGGCTGTGTTCATCACCATCTCTAACGGATGGAGAGCAGGGGGGGAAGACTGCTTTTCTAGCTCTGAACTTGGTGTCTGCTACCCTGCCCAGCTCAGGGCTGAGATCAGTTCCACGGTACCCAGCAAGTGCGGGACTGTTCCAGAGTGCTCAGCTGGAAAACAAATTCGTAGTTGTATCACATATACTTGAAATGATCCAAATATTTTGCTCCTAGCTTACAAACTTGGGAAAGCTATATTTATTAAGCTAGATTAGCTCTTTTCAAGTTGCATGTTTTGAGCTGTGCCCTGGCTTGTTATGTTGCTTATTTGACAGTACCAGCAGAGCATGGATGTTCTGTGGGATGCAGAATGGCTCACTGCGTGCTTATTCTCTCCAAGATAAAGACCTTTCAGCAGATACCCTGAAGGAATACTGGTCCTTCAGTGTACATGACAATGATTATGGCCAGATCCGAGGAATCTGTTCTAGTTATGATGATAGGTTTCTGATTACCTGCGGTGGAGATGGAAACATTTTTACTTTCAACATCTTGTCTCCAGAGGATGTTCAGAAAGAGCTAAAAGCAAAAATCCCCTCTCCTAGGGTAAGTTGCTACCCTCTTTCATGGAATTAGGCCTGTTTACTGTGAAAATATTCCAGATAGGCAAAATGCAGGTCAGTTATTCGGCATCATAGATGTTTCATTGCTTAAAGACCATCCTAATAGAGTTTTTTCCTTATCAAAATATCTTAAGTGTCTATTCTAGTTTGAAGTCACGTAGAAGATTTTAAATATTCCATCTTCATTAAACTTAATGAGATTCTTAAAGAATCAAATACAAATCCTCCAAAACTAATTGAGTTAAATTACAGATCAGTTTAAGATGACTGTATTCACTGTAGGGTGATAGGCCCCCCTCCTTTTCTAGAGCATGACTGCCAAGGGAAATGAGGCTTGTGTGACTGCAATGTCCAACCATCTGTCATTCTTCACAGCTAATAATTGTGAAGCCATTATGCAGCCAGCAGAAGCAAAACAGATAAATTACACATGTAACTTGGAATTAGCCCAGGATATGTTGTCTCTTGTCAACATGGCAGTGAGGGGGGACAAGAGAATTGAGTTTGGGGGATAGAGAACCAAAGATGTTAGTGAAGTTAGGACAAGAAATGTAATGGTTAATGTTGATAGTAAGGAAATAGGATTTGTGTTCTTTGTCTCTAAGAATTATGCTTCGTTAGTTCCTTTACACATAAACCAACCTGATTGCTTTTTCTTCCTGAAAAATTAAAACCTGATATTTAAGGCTTATGTAAAAATATTGTTCATAAGGGTTTGTGTTTTTTGAGAAGCAATGGGAGCTCTATCTTAATGTCTGTAAAAGCTTTATTGTCTTTTGAAACTATTACTGCTTGTTTAAAGGCCAAACAACATTTTTATTCCAGAGTGGTCTTGAGAAGGAGAAGGCTGCTGAAGAAGACATCGAGGATCCCAATGCCTACAAGTAAGGGATTCTTGCATAATGACTAAAAGAGATTTTCAAGTGTTGGTAGCTCTTTCTTCAGACCACATACTTATTTTTGCCTTCCAACAGGAGGGAGAAGTTGATCATACTGAATTTGGGTCATTTCCTTGTTACACACAAAGTTTTTTCAGTCCTTCCATTAATTTAATTTACTTTTCTGTGGTAGTAATACAAATACAGTAGTTTGAGACTTTCTTAACTTCAGAGACCAAAAAAAGGTCAATGTCAAAGCCCATGGGTGTCAGGAGTGTGCAAATATACAGGAAGAAGATTCCTAAGTTACCTTAAGAACCATTGAGTTCCTTGGGAGTTTAAGGCTATATCTTTCCTCTCTTCTACTGCAATAACACCATTTCCTTTATCATGCATTTTCAGCATTGAGGAAGTCAAGCAGAAGAAGGAGTATGACCGGAAAATGAAGGAAGCTGAAGAGAAAAAGCAAAAGAAAAGAGAGAAGTTAATTGCACTGAGGCACGAGTTTCTTCTTCTTCTTCAAAAGAATCAGAAGTTGCCCAAGCACATGCAACTGCACAGAGAGGTACATCTGGTTTATATAAAGGTCATTTACCTTTAGAGGCACCTTTTCTAAAATGTTGCTACCCAATGTGTTGGGGCAAAAGGTGTCCAACCCTTTGGATTATGGTAGTTCTGTAAATATATAATTTACTGGGACTTCTGAATCACAGCTGAGGATTTGTGCCATTTAAGCATGTGGGGAAAATGTGGTTCTCTCTGGAGGTCTTAATAGCTCCTGAAATAAAGGATTGTGTTGATGTGTGGAACTCTGGCACCTGGGCAAAAGCATTTATTACCAAAACCCAGTAGCCAAGGTAATGTGATGCTGGGTTTTTTGTCTTTCTGCAGCAGTTTGAGATGGGCCATAAGATCTTTGAGGAGCTGGATAGGCAGACAGCACAGAGAATCCAGTTAGTGCAAAATGAGCTAGCTTGGGAGCATGAGAAACACTCAATTGGACTGCAGAAACTACGAAATCAGTAAGTACCACTTTTCTTCTAATTCTCCTTCTGACTTTTCGTGGGACTTATCATTTACAAAGTTGTACCTGCCACAAGGAAAAAGAATGTGATGTTTTTTTCCTCATATAATTAATATTTCTTCTGTTCTGTTTTGATCCTGTTCTTATTTTACTTGGAACGTATACAAGACTATATATTGATATTTGGGTTTACTTACTACTTTTGTATCTTTGGTAAAATTTCAAATATTCAGATCAAGAAAGTAGCTTCATTCTGATTCACCTCTACATTAAGGAAACTGGGGTTGGGGTTTTAAGACTGAGTTTGCCTGGGGTTTTGCCAGTAATTTCACTAAGAGCCAAGAGCTCTTACTGAAACTTTGAAGAACAACATGTGAACCCCTGTTTTTCAGGCATGTTGCATGTCTGTCAGATATTTTAGTGTTATTGCTAACACAATGTCCCCTATATGCTTTAAAGTTATAAAATTAACTTTCTCAAAAACACAAGTTTAAGTTTCGGATGCATTTTGGGTTGATTTTCTTAAATCTAAGTATATAGCAAAAGATGAATGTGTAAAAATAGATACACAATACACAATAAAAAAACCTACCTTAGGCACACAGTGTATGACTGGGAAAAAGACTTGATTAAAGCCATGTTTTTAATCAGTCCTTAATAGAAGATAAAAGACATTCTCATGAAGAACCTGGTGTAAGTTTATATATTAGGAGAGGTCTTAATTCTTGAGCATCTCTGTTCCTAGATTGGATAAAAGTAAATAGATAGCGTCAAATATCATAGAATCATAGGCTAGGGTTGGAAAAGCCCTTAAGATCATCCAGTTCCAACCCCCATGCCATGGGCAGGGACACCTCATACTAAACTGTCATCCAAGGCTCTGTCCAGCCTGGCCTTAAACACTGCCAGGGATGGAGCATTCACAGCTTCCTCGGGCAACCTATTCCAGTGCCTCACCACCCTTACAGTAAAGAACTTCTTCCTTATATCTAATCTGAACTTCCTCTGTTTAAGTTTTAACCCGTTACCCCTTGTCCTATCACTACAGTCCCTAATGAGGAGTCCCTCCCCAGCATCCTTATAGGCCCCCTTCAGATACTGGAAGGCTGCTAGGAGGTTTTCATGCAACTTCTTTTCTCAAGGCTGAACAGCCCCAGCTTTCTCAGCCTGTCCTCATACAGGAGGTACTCCAGTCCCCAATCATCCTCAGCATGCTATTGCTTACTGACTTGTGAATTTACATATAATGATTGTATGTGCAATAAGTAAGCTACATTATTCACATCCTTTTGGTGAAGGCAGAATGGTAGGTTGTGCCTACTGACATCAGACGGTTTTGTCTTTTCAGGTTTCGGGACTCACTTGAATTTGACACTGTTGTTGTTCATGCTATTCAAAGCAATCATCAGATATCCACCTACAGACTTCTAGTAATGTCTCATAAATACTACCAAGGTAAAGAACGTCCATCTTGGAAGGGGACAGTACTCAAACAGGCATGGAAACAACCAGAAAAGAAGCAGATCAGCATAGAGTCAAGGCGTACGTATAGGGCTAATAATGACCATTTAAATCTTATCAGTAGTATGGTTTCTGTCTCTCATCTAAGTTTGTTTTCCTGAGTCCAAGCTAAAGCAATTATAATTTCTATAGATATAAGTAAAGAAATTATAACTGTGGCATATTTTTTCACTACCCATGTACTTAGTAACACACATACATAGTTTTCAATGTTTAGGTCAATATCAGCAATTGTTTGTCAACGCCATGGGTAGAATGTGACCAAGTCAAGTAGAAGAACCCTAATATTTTCAGAACATCCACAACATTGGAACCATACTAATTGACACCAGCTCTACAGGAGCTGTCCCAGAGTGGTATAACTAATTGGGACTGCACTGTGCTGCATGGTATTTACATCTTCACTTGGTTATTTTTTGGCCCAGGTGTGACAATTTCTGAGGGTGAGGAAGAAATCGTGGAGATCACAGAGGTCCCAAAGCCAGCAACCCGTTATATAGAAAGCAGACGTGAGAAAGTCAGAAGAACTGTTGAGAAATATGACAAGGTGAAGGCTAAGATCATGAAGAGGAAAGCAGAGTGGGAAGAATTGTGAGTCTTGAACTAGAGTCTGCCCTTTTAGTTCTGCTTCTTGTCTGAGGTCAAGTAGTGCTATTTAGCTGTCACATGTCACTATAATCTCTCTGCCTAGTTTTTTGTTGTTCAGCCTGGAGAAGAGAAGGCTGCGTGGAGACCTCATAGCAGCCTTCCAGTATCTCAAGGGGGCCTACAGGGATGCTGGGGAGGGACTCTTCATTAGGGACTGTAGTGATAGGAGAAGGGGAAACGGGTTCAAACTTAAACAGGGGAAGTTTAGATTGGGTATAAGGAAGAAATTCTTTACTGTGCAGGTGGTGAGGCACTGGAATGGGTTGCCCAGGGAAGTTGTGAATGCTCCATCGCTGACGGTGTTCAAGGCCGGGTTCGACAGAGCCTTGGGTGACATGGTTTAGTGGGAGGTGTCCCTGCCCATGGCAGGGGGGTTGGAACTGGATGATCTTAAGGTCCTTTCCAGCCCTAACTATTCTATGATTCTATGACTCTATGATTGTAATTAAAATAGATGAGTTTTCATCTATCTCTGAGTCTCAAGAGACTCAGACTCAAGACTAAAAATCTCAAGAGACTTTTAGTTAGTTTCCATGGTTCCTCTAAAATGTTAAAAATCTTGGATTCAGCTAGGTAGCTGCATCCTCAAATAGGGTGTAAAAAGATGTCCAATTGATCATGACCGAGGTACACTTAGACCATTACAGTCAATTCTTGGTTAACCCTGCTAGCACCACATAGAGCAGATGCTGTTACATCTGCGTTAGATCAGTTGTACTAACATCACAGCCATTATGTGAATATCTGTGATGCTTCATGCTGGTCTTTATCTTGAGAGGCAAGAAAGGTGGACAAGACATCTTTGAATGCTCATAGAAATACAGAAGTTCTTCATTAGGAAATGAATGGCAGGGAATGGGACTAATGTAGAATCAGAATACAAGCCTCTTAAGGTTATTGTTTAACAGTATAGAGTAGGATCAGGTATTCTGTGCTACAGGCTGGTGGAGTGTTGACACACAGCTCCCTGAGATTGAGAGTAGCATGTACTCACTAACCCCAGAACTCAGTGTAAAGGTTTAACCTGTCCCATGGCAGCATTTTGTGGTAAGAGTTCTTGGGGGGGGGGGGGGGGAAGTAATCTGAGGTTTTCATTCAAATGTGCAAGGATGTTCTTCCCAAAGTAGCCATTCTTTTCTGAGAGAGGTTGTGTGATTCCTGATCCCTAGCTTGCCTCCATACCCTTGCTGCATAAATCAGAAAGTGCGAAAAGAACCGGTTTGTTCACCTGTATGCTTTCCGTCTGAAAGTAAAGCTTTGTTTTGTACCTACCAGATACAAGAGCAAGCCTAGTGATGCCTATGAGAATCCCAAAGATGTTGAGGAGATCAAAGCAGCACAGGAAAATATAGGATGTTATAAGCTGAAGTCTGCCCCTAACTACAGAGTCCCTGAACAAGAGCTTATGAACATTGAGAAGAAGGTGACACAGCTTACGTCCCTGGAAGTGTTGGTATGTAGACTGATGCATTGATATATATGTTTCCCCCTTCTGTGGGGAGGGAGGATAGTGTATTAGTCACTGAAAAATTTTTTTGAAAGGAAATCAAAGTAGATGTGGGAAAAGGCCTTGAAGGATAGGCAGTGTTGAGCCAGCTTTCGTGACAAATCAGCCTTTCGCTTGTGAACTGCTGGAACTTCACCAAACTCAAACCTGCATCAATCCAGGATAACTCTCAGCTGGCTCTTTACTTCAGCAGGAACATTCGTCTTTTTGAATTCTTCAAAAAGTCTTATCATCTAGTAACTGCTTTCCTTAAAACTCCTGCTTAACCCTTGCCACGAAATACCTTTACAAAAATAGGGATGTGAGCAAGGACAGGTGTTTCTAGTGTAGCTTCTCCATATTTGCACTTTGGCAATTACTCTTTCTGGGTAATAAGCATTGGAATCTTCCTGAGAAAGCAGGTCTTTTGGAACCACCTTTCTGCACCAAGACTCCTACAGCTACTACATGTCTTTTAACCACAAAGACACAAGAGGCTCAAATGTTGTGCAGTGTCTTTGTTGCTTTCTTTGTAACTTCTTTCCCTCATCCTTCATCTCATAGGAACTGTTTTTCATTTTATTTGACTGGAGTGAAAAAGACTGACAAATTTCTGTAGCTGAAAGAACAATGAAGAAATATATCTATTGAACTTGGAACTATCTAGTTGCTTTTTGGTAGGAAAGCCTATTTTTTGCCCTGCTTACTGACATGCTTACTGAGGAGCATCTTCACTGCATGGTTTATCTTTTTTTTTAAGAGAAGTGTAAGCTACACTCTCAGTAGCCCTGAATCTTTTCCAGTCTTAACCTCATGAACTGTCGCCTAATCTCAGGCACCCTCTGGGCTGGGTCGCTTTGATAGTGAAGTCTAAGTGTTACAGAAATAATACTGTAGTCTTGGGGATTTGTTGGATCATTTTAACCACATGCTTGGGCTCCAGTACTTCGCTATAGTGCTTATGTTACCAGATACCCGGCCAAACGCTTTGTACAAGTAGTCCAGGTAGATGACATTGACTCCTCTGCCCCTACCCACCAGTTCTGTAGTCCCATCATAGAAGGCCACCATATTGTTCAGGCATGATTTGCCCTTCCATGCAACACCTTCCATGTTGGCTGTCACCAACCACCTCGTTGTTTTTCATGTGCCCTCGCATGGTTTGCAGGAGAATATGCTCCATGATCCTGCGACACACAGAGGTGAGGCTGACTGGTCTGTAGTTCCCTGGGTCTCCCATTTTCCCCTTCTTGAAAATGGGGGTTATATTTCCCTTTTTCCAGTCATCGGGAACTTCACCTGACTGCCATGATTTTTCAAATATGATGGACAGTGGCTCAGCAACTTCATTTTCCAGCTCCTTGAGTACCCGCGGATGGATTTCATCAGGTCCCATGGACTTGTGCACGTTCAGGTTCTTAAGGTGGTCTCGAACCAGATCCTCTCCTACAGTGGTCCTAGGGTCTTCATTCTCCCAGTCCCCACATTTGTCTTCCAAGACTTGAGCAGTGTGGCTAGAGCACTTGCTGGTGAAGACTGAGGCAAAGAAGTAATTGAGAACCTCAGTCCTTCTCCAAATCCAGGGTAGCCAGTTCTCCTGATAGCTTCTGGAGAGAGCCCACATTGTCCCTAGTCTGTCTTTTGTTTGCTGCATACCTATAGAAGCCTTTGCTGTTATCTTTCACACCCCTTGCCAGACTCAATTCTAAGTGGGCCTTCGCTTTCCTGACCTGATCCCTAGCTTCTTGGACAACATCCCTGAATTCTTCCCAGGCCATCTGTCCTTGCTTCCACCTTCTGTAAGCTTCTGCTTTCCTTCTGAATTTTCTCAGCAGCTCCTTAGCCATACATGGAGGCCTCCTGGCCTTCTTGCCCCATTTCCTTCCTATTGGGATGCAACACCCCTGAGCTTGGAGCAGGTGATCCTCGACTATCAACCAGCTGTCTTGGGCGCCACTGCCCTCTAGGGCTTTGTCCCAGGGAACCTTACTGAGCAGCTTCCTGAAGACACTGAAGTCTGCTCTCTCAAAGTCCAGGGCAGTGAGCTTGCATGAAATCCAAAAGCATTTGACAGAAGTATCTCTTTCCTACTTTTGATATTGCTATCTCCTATACTTTGAGAATTCAGAACTTTGTTCCAGTTCTAACCATGTACAGTAGCTGTAGCCTCAGCTTCAACATCACATATAAAAGACAAGAATCTCATCTGCTTTTCAGAACCTACATTTATGGATGACTGCTTCATTATCTTTGAGGTTATGTGAGGTAACAGCTTTGTTTCAATGTCTGTGTCCAAGAAGTCTAGATTTCTGTATAGATGCACATTTGGTAGTGTGTACAGTAAAGGTCCTTTCAGGACCTCTTTCATTTTGGGGATGGAAGCTTCCTTTACAAAATACTAAAAAATATCTAAATTTCTTTTTGTTAGAGTACTATTTGTACTATATGCCCGAAAAAGAGAGCCATATATCAAAGCTGAGATACTCTCTGTATTTAATGAAACAGTGGAAATGATTAATCCACTAACACCCACAGCTTATTTTCACAGCTTCTGGCTGCTTTCTGCACTGCTTCAACATCTCTTGTCAAGAAACTCACAATCAAGCCAGGAACTGAAATAATGGGGAAGCCTCATTTCCCTTCTTATACCTTTGCTGTTTTCTGTGAACAAGAGGAAGAGAGGTGGTTCCAAAGATTTTAAAATCACAGACTGAAAGACAGCTGTTTAAAAATGCTAATGTGTGGAGATGGTACAGAAAAGAAAGCTAGTATGGAAAGAAGGAAACTCAGTCTGTATGACAAGCTTCTTAACCATGACTTGTGTCAGGAAAACTACATACTATGTTCCTGAAGAATCCTACTAAAATTGTTTTTCCTTTGCAGATCCATAAGAGGAAAGTCAATATGAACAATGAGATAATGTCTCTGCGGGATCTCAAGGTTTCTGTTATTGAAGAAATCAAGTGTTTAGTGAAAGAATTGAAATGCATACAGGCAGCCTTGGATTTATCAGAGTGCCTCCCTCTTCCCCTGATCCCTCAGTTACACCCAGATGAGGTTCCTGAAAAAAAATTTGAGTACGACACTGACATCCTCCTGAAGTTCAAAGAGGAGCAGGAGGCCAAGCCAAAGCCCCAGGGGCAACTGGAAGGGTCTCCTTCATCTCATTCATTTTGGCAAGGATTTCTTCAAGCTCCGTCCACTAAAGAGGCTGACTCCATGACACAGGCTGCAGATGCACACCAGATAAAACCAGCATCATCTGTGGTCACAGAGCAGCAAAGGGTTTCTGAGACAGAGAAGGCAGAGCCAACAGAAATAGAACTGGAAATTCTGAAGAGAGAGAAGATAAAAAATCTGTACTTGCAGGAGGCCTTGATTAAAAAGGTAGGAAATCAAAAGTTATTTTTGTCAGATGGAACAATCCCACTGCATTGCAACTAAAACCAAAACATCTCCAATCTCAGGATTGCAGCTGCTTTTGTCTTTCTGAAATTTAGGAAAATGCTAGCTGGTGCAAATTTACAGTGTAAATCAGTGTAAGTCTTACTGTGCCCCCTGTGCTGACTGTTATCGCTTGCAAAATACATCTTAGATTTCTTATTGATTGATCTATAAATCTATGAGCTTGGTGGCAAAAAAAAGGTAAAATATTAGAAATTACTTGAAAAATGATGAAGAGTTAAAAAAGGAGTATCACTGCAACTGTGTAGATACATGATGTTCTCAGGTCTTAACTGTAGTCCCCATCCTTTAGTCTCAAAAATGTATTTATTTATTTATTTACTTTAATGAGAAAAGGTATAAAAGAGAGTAACCAAAATCCTTAGTCATGGAAAAGCTGCTTTAAAAGATAAACTGATAAAGCACCTCTGGCCTAGCAAAGGGGCAACTGAAAGGGTTGTAGTAGAGGTGATAAAATTATGAATAGCATAGAAGAGTGGGAATCATCTCTTAAAAGGAGGAGAGTTATCAAATAGTCATGTAGAAAGCTTGAAACATTCAAATGGAAATGTTTTTCGTATCCAACAATAACGGAGCTTTGGAACTCAGCATTAGGATGTGGGGGAAGCTACAATTTCATAAAGTCTGGAAGAAAAATCCAGTCAAAGTTGTTGAGTGCAAACATACTGCTTTCAGCTCAGGATGTCCCTAAGTCAGAGTTTGGGAGGATACAGAGAAGAATGTGCCAGATGTGTATGACTGTTCACTTGTTTGCTTTGTTTCTTACCGTCTTCTCTAACTTCTCTATTGGCCATGACTCTTTGGTCTACCCCAGCACAGACACCCTTGTGTTCATGCGTGTGAAGGTTTTGAGAGAATAGATAAATGCTGCTGTAACTATCACATAAGATGCTGCTGGCAACTGCTAGTACTGATTTAACTGTAAATGTCTAAGGGAAGAGCTGGGAGGTGTTCTGAAGGAAGTCAGACAAAGCAGAAGCCATATTTATTGCTACATCTGGGATTGTTACATGAACTTCTTAGGCTACTGTAAAACATTCTCTGAAGAGTAAAATACTTCCAGGCTGCAGTGGAATGCAGTGAAACATTCCTGTGAAGTTCTGGTGAGTCTTTTACTATTGTGCTGAGAATGAAGACATATTTGGGGTTAACTATCTTTCCAAGTGCTTCAGTAATCTATAGTAAATAGCATGGGTGAACTGTTGATTTGGCAGAGAGGATCTCTTGTGCTCCTTTCTCTAGCCTTACATGTTTAACTCAGCTCCTAATACTTCCCCTTTTCCTCATTTGACACTCATATACTCCAGATCAACGCACTGGTGATCAACTTTGACGCTGAACTTCGCCTTCTGCGTCACAAGAAACTGAAGCTGGATGTGCAGATGAAAAACGCTGAACTGCGCTACGTCACATGGTATGAAGAGCTGCTTATCTTGAAGAACTTTGAGAAACACGAGAGCCTTCTCCGGGCACGCATTACCACCCTCATCAGTGAGCAGGAGGCCATGCAAGTAAGTAGGCTGTGTCTCTCTGGATTTACCAGTGCCACTAATGCATGGCTCGAAACAAAAGCAAGTCATCAACTAAATGGTGGCATCTCTTTATTTTAGCACTGGTGCTAAATTCAGCATCCAGTGCCAAGTTTTGAAAGAGGAGAAACTTTTGATGATCAGCCTAGGACGGTCGCTTTTACCTTCCAATAGTTAATCTGTTTATAATTTTAACAGCTGTATTTTAATAGGTACTTCACAATGTGGAATAAGTGACATATCTTACGCCTAAATTTAAGAACATACTTCTAGGTTTTGCTTGATTGAAGAATAGATTTAAAGAGAGAAAGACAAGTTTTGCGTTTCCACATCTTCACAAATACATCCTATATATGCACACACATGGGTTGTACTTTTTAACTGAAGTAGTTTTTTTTTTTGTTTGTTTAGCCAAAATTGAAGGGCTGCATTGCACAGATTGAGGATAGAAAGTGTGAGATTATAAGGCTTCAGGAGTGTGAGAAAGCTCTTTATGCCAACTTCCAAGCGTCCCTTGGAGAGAACAATGAGTTTGCTGATTTTCTGACCAAGGTTCTGACTAAGAAAGTCAAGTGCATGGAAAAAAAAGAAAGAGAAGCAGGTTGGAATACTGTTCTTTTCATTTTATGGATTTGTTACACTTATTTCCATGTGGTTGAGTCAGTCTAGCTGGTGCCCTGAGTACATGCAACACGGAACTCAGTTCAAAGAGCCATAGATCAGACCCACACAGATTTGTTTCTGTACGGACCCATGTTCTGTAGCAGCCATCTTGACTGATAACAATGATGTAATTCAGTCTGTAACATGACTACATTTGGTCTGATGGCAGCTCCTGCAGTTTACTTCCTGTAACCCAGGACTTTAAGGATTCATGATAATGGGTATGAAGAAGAGGCAAAGCTTTGAATAGATACTTCCTATGCTGTACCAATGAGAACTATGGATAAGTGATGAGTCTGCCACATTCATGACATTCTCCTTTAATCTGTCCATTGACTAGTGAGAGATCAGAGACCTAATCTGCAGTCATCTATTATTCACAGGACTAAAAATATTATGAAAGGATTTCATTTCTCTTAGTGACTGTTTTAAACTGTTAAGGCTAGGCAGTCTTACTGAGCTAAAATACATGTGCTTTTGCTCTGATTTGGCTTTCGATTTCATGTGGGACACAGTTAGCAAAAAGTGCAGACAACTATGATACTTTTGTGACAGTTTCGTGACTTCATATTTTGCTTGGCTGATTAATCTCTGTAGTAGAATGGTAAATCCAAAAGGTTTAAATTCCTAGCACACCTAAAGAGAGGAAACATTAGTGAAGGAAGTCCCAAAAACGGGCCTGTGTCTGTGCCTTTGGCACTACCAGGTGATCTCTTTCCTTCATTTTTTTCTTCTTTTATTTTCTTTCTGTGAAATTATCAGATAGATGCAATAGGCACAAGGTGTCTGGATTCACATATTACCAGGATGATCTTTCATGGATCATTGGGATTGTGTTCACCAGCACATTGGCATAATGCACACCTAGTGCGTTTGGGGGTGTTCTGCAAGTACTGTCCTTTTCTTCCAGATGGAGAAGATGTGAATGAAGAGAAAGGTGAAGAAGATGAAAATGAAGAGAATGATGGAGAGTCAAGCTTGGGGATTGATGAAGAAAATTCTGTATCTGAAGATGAAGCCTTTGATGACTCTGTTTGCCCAGAGAGTACCTAAGCCATCATTTCCTTGGGTTTACCACTTGTTTAGCTTTAGGGGCAATCTTAAATTTTATGCATTTTTCATAATTCACTGCATATTAATGCCATTAAGGGCCAGAATGTGTGTACTTCTCCGGAGTGCAGCATTTCTTCCCAGGAAATCTCAGTGAAGATAGTGAAACCACTGGTGGTATAGGGTACCCTCATTAAAGAGTTTGGGAAACTAAAACTTGACTAAGCACTAAAAATTAATTATTTTGTGTGAAGAACCATTCACCATTTCACAGCAGTTTTCTAGAGGGGAAAGGCTCCTCTCAGGAGTGAAGCTGTAGCTGTTCTCTGGGAACCTGCCTCCTGGCCTACCTGCATCCCTGTTTAGGGTAACTCTGCGGGACTCTATGGTGCTGTTAATTTAAGCTCTTTGTTACCACCTCGTGGATTTATGCATCCTGTTGCTAGGCTGCTTTCTTATGAGTATCTGAACAGTTAAGAGCTTTACTCTGCAAAATGCTCTTTATTCATTCATTCATTCAATAAAGGCAAGTAACTTCTGCCCACCCCCTTTAACTAGTTTAACTAGTTTAGGGTGTTGGGGTTTTAAAAAATCTTTGTGTGATATGACCATGTAACAACAGTGCTTTATTTTTATCTAGAACTTCGCAAGAAACTACCTTATCATATCATTTCAATTGGATCTTAGCATCATTTTGACAAATTGAATTTTTGATTCACCTCCTTTTCAATGAAATCCTGGGAAGAAATTAAGATTTTAACTTTTTATTAAAAAAAGTCCATATTACTAATTTAATAGGGAAATTACATATTGCATTAGCCTCTTTATCTGTTTATGTGTCATTTGCTTTGCCTTTATTGGACTATTTTGTTCTTTTTCTTATGTCTGCTTATTTGGGCATAATTATGCACTTTATTAGTGAGACTGAAATCACTGCAATTAGATAGAAATTCACAGATCTTCCGTTCTGTGTAACAAATGAAAGAGGTCCTATGAACCCTCAACTTGGTTTACAAATAGAGCTTACAAATAGATGCCTACAGGAAGTTCATCATTTATGGTGAAGGGCGCTATGACAAACAACTACCTGTTCACATAATTGAAGATTATATTGTATTAATTACTGGGACCGCCTTACTTAGAAAAGCTAACCTTTGAATACTCCACTTTAATATTGGCTCTGATGCATTTAGTCTGACTTCTGGAAAAACACTGACTTGACTGTAAAGAAAAAAAGATCCATCCAAGACATTCCCCCCCTCACAGAGTAATGCGGCTCATATGGTTTATGTTTGAGAAAGCTCTAGGGACCCAAGAGCATTCTCTTATTATGGGTAACACTAGGCAGTGTGCACAGTAGGAGAAGCCAATAGCTCAAGCCTGCAACTATAGTCCAGTCATAATGAAACTAAGCTATTCTTTGACTCCTTCTTCCTCAGACTGCAATGAGGCACTCTTCCAAAACACCATCCAGCTCCGGCAGAAGTGGTTAGAAATTGAAGGAGCTTTAGCAAAAGAGAAGAAAGTTGCTGCTAACCTCAGGAAGAAATATAATGCCTTGGCCAAAAAGGTATTGTAGTGTTTTCTTCTCAGCAAGCATCAGCTGGCTCCATTACAGCGAAAATGTGCTGATCATTTTGGCTAACATTTTAAAACAAAATCTTAACCCTTTGAGAGGCCTCAGTTTAGGTAGAGATGTCTGTGGTAGCACGGAGGCAGGAGGCAGCTCAGCATGGGTCACCTTTCCTACTGAAAAGGGTAAATCAAGATGGTCCGGCCTTAGCCACTATGAGGCTGGAATCAGGTTTTGGGTCCATCATGCAGCAGCAGATTCAGAGGAAACAGATTCTGATTCAGAGGAAACCCCTGGGTTTCCTCAGTGCCTGGCCTACCCTCTATGCGTGTGTATGGGGACAGAGCGATTAAAGAATACTTGTCCTAATACAAACGCAGGTTAAAATAAATGCATACAAATGCTATTCTTCCATTTATTTCTTTTGCTTTTAGTTACTTTCTTCTGCTCTTTGTCATAGTAATGACTCTATAAACTCTCTTTGTGCAAGTTTTCCTTTCAGCTTTTTTTGAGCTCCTGCATTCGTCAAGACATTTGCTTTATATTAATTCAAAAATATCTTAATTTGAAGGGTTATCCGGGACAGAGAGAGAGAGTTCTGCCAAAATAGCATTATGCAAGTCTTGCTTTTGTTGTGTCAAAAATGTTCCATCAAGTGTGCTTAACTTACAATGTTTTTTGTTTAGCTTTTAAAAGCTTTCCTAAGTGCCAGCTGCCACATACTCACCCTGGGGTCTGACATTTGAGTCTGAATTGTTCTTTTCTCATGCAGAATCAATAAGCATTTTCAGGCATAACCTAATAAAAAAATATCTTTCAGACTCTGTAG
Source organism: Myiopsitta monachus (assembly GCA_017639245.1). NCBI lineage: Eukaryota > Metazoa > Chordata > Aves > Psittaciformes > Psittacidae > Myiopsitta > Myiopsitta monachus. The sequence continues at coordinate 6,401,317 of CM029927.1, forward strand.
ATCTAGAAGTGGTTTCGATGCTAAACAAAGCAGCTGTCTCTTGATACATACATGGCTTCTCTACTAAGGAGACATTACAAGTGTACACGTGTACAGAGGTACTCAGGGTAGAATTTTGCATGAGTATGTTGATAAGCCTCGGGTCTGCCTGTGAAACCCATCTATCAGAGTATGTAGAAAAAAAAAAGACATTTTTTTCCTATGCTTCTTTCTCTTTGGATCAGGAACTCTATCACAGAACCTTGCTGGTTTTGAATACCACAAGATTTTTTGTTTGTCCACAATTTGAATTTCTGCAGGCAAAAGAACTGGAAACCAGTTTGGACACAGCAGACAGGGAACTGGATACCTTCCAGTGGGAAAAGCAGCAGAGAATGAATGATCTATATGTAGCAGTGCCTTTGAAACTCCATCAGGTAATTCAAGATGCGCATCTGCATCGGCAGAATGGCCAATGTACATCTGAACAATGGTGTTACTATTCTTTGGGGCCCTTAGTTCCTGAATCACCACAGTCTCCTGGGAGTGAAGTACCATTAATTGAACTTCATGCTGCTATTTCCTCTAGATACTTTCCTCCTCCTTCCCCTTTTCCTGTACTGACAGAAAAGAGGCAAGGACAGATGGGTCAGCCCACTGCTGAAATGTGCATAGTATTCAAGCGTTTTATAGGTTAGGCATGGGATTTTCTTTCAGGTCCATACCCACTGATGCTCTCTTGGGAAAAAAAAAACACCACCTCCCCAAAAACAAACCAAAGAAGTCCCCAAACTATTGAAACTATTGTGAGTATTGCCAATTTAGTAATGCTGTATTAGATGCAATGCATTCATCTACGCATCCCTGTAAACACGGGGATGATAAGAAAACTCAAGAGAAAACTCTTACTTCCTCTAGGCTGAATCTTGTCCTCAGAGAGGGAACAAGACTATTCTGGCTTATATATCTCTCAGGCAAGCTAAGTTCTCTGTGTGTTCTATCTCCCTTCATTAAAAGGTTGGTAATTAAGACATACAAGTCTAAGGCCTGACTATGCAATCCTGCAGCTCCTGGATCATTCAAAAGTACAGTTGACAGGGAGTCCCTTAGTTCCCTCTTCTTCCAGGTGCCGTAGAAGGGTAGACATCTTTATATGTGTGCAGTCTTCACAGCTCTCAGTAGTCTTTGAGCTTTCCCGAGTCATAGTGATTCCCTGACCCAAAATGTGAGCTGTGCCTAAGCTTACTATTAACTCGCTCATTAGTTCTCTAACACTCACACCTTTGTTATCCAGAGAGAGCACCAACACCCCTCATAAGTCAAGTCAGCCTTGCTTATGGCTGTTTCTTCCAGGTGGAGTACTTGATTAAGGGGGAGATGCCCAATGACTTCTCCCAGGCTTTGGTATTTACCAACCAGTCCTTAGAATATTTGCAGAGGAGAATTGTGGACCTACATAAAGAAAAGATAATGCAAAGAGAGATCTATAAGGCGGCTCAGGAGCAACATAAGCAGCTTATCCAGGACAAAAAGGAGATGGAGATAACAATTCGACGTGAGTAACAGAGACTCTGAAGAGCACAGCATACTAATGCTCATTCTGTCCCCCTCACTTGGTGTGGGTAACTCACCAGATGTCTGTATTTACACTCACATAGATGTCACAGCTGGTTACTGCAGAAAATCAAACAGAAAGAGCAGATGAAGTGGAATGTTTTGATGAAGTATTGGTAGTTCTCCAGCACTGCAGAATCATTAGGCTTCTGAAATCATTTGGGAACTTAGTATAAGGCGAGTTGACTGAGATGAGACACTGGAAGTCAGGACACACGATTGCTATTTCTGGCTGTAAACCAGAACTGCTAGGAAAACTGTACTTTCCGCAAAGCTTTTTTGGCAGTTTCCTCTGTGTAACACAGGAAGAATGAAACAAGCTCTAATCAAAACACTTTCCCAAGGACCAAACCCAAAGATGTGTCTAGCACCACCAGACCTCCAGAGGCCCTATACGGCCTTTGGTGTGGGAGCAGGTTACTAGAACTGGCTTAAAGTGTGACTTAGTGACCACACAGCCACAGTCATGGGCAAGGACAGGCAGCAACATTCAGTTGTGAGCTGTTTGTGGGCTTCTGTGAATGAATTATTACAGAGCAAATACCAAAGAGCTCCAACAAAGAGCTGGGGATAAGGTGGGAGTTCTTCCTAACCAATGAAAGACAGTGCTGCCATTTGTGCCCTACCCTTTCTGTTAGAACTGGAAGAGAAGTGCAATTACCTGATGATGAAGAAGTTTGGGCGGCTGGTTGATTTTGAAGCAGTTCAATCATACTCTGTTAATATACGTGTGGAAGAGTTGGAAGTGGAAATAATGGAGAAAGAATATGAGCACTCCCAGGAGCTCAAAGAGTGGGAGGTAAGGAGCAGGAGAAGAGAGTTATGATGATCTGTCAAGGTTTCATTTCTCTGGGACGGAATAGTTACACTAAAATCTTTTGTGAACGTGTTCATGTTTGAGGTGTTTTTCAGTTGTCGTTAATAGACAGTAATGTCCAACTCTCATTTCCTATCATCGTTCCTACCTCTGCTCCAGTTGCTGATGCACACACATTCTATTTTTCGTGGAGGTAGCCGATGATCTTTTTATGTTACTTTCGTCAAATGCGTCTTTCTACTTCAGTCCCTACATGAAGTTATTCCAGAGTGCTTTCCTTTGGGTTTCAGCTGCCGTTCAGCACCTACTGCCTTCTCCTGCCACCTTCATCAACAAGCTGAGTCCAGGGCAGTCTGGTTTGTGCCTGGGACACTAGTCTGTGCAGTCTGCAAAGTTCACATCTCTACCTGGTGGGGCCTAAGGCTCAGCTACCGTGCTGCAAGCTGGCAACACTCTTATGCCACCTTTACAGAAGGGCACATATGGAAGTACAATGTACCTAGTGTCTTTCCCACACCTCTGCCCAACTGCTTTACCTACTTAGGTGTCTGCAGTGTTAAATAAATAGGTGACAGATTGCACTAAAGGGACTGTGGGATCAGGTGGTGTATGCAGGATCAGTCTCTTGTTTGCCTCATTTCTGTGGCACTTGCATTGTGCCTCGCATTTCTTCCTCACCTCATGCTTTTTGTCCTCTTTCATCCCACCTCAACCTTTTATAACTTCCTAGAAAAGAATCTCAGACCTGCAGCAGCAGCTAATGAAGCTGACAAAGGAAAACACCAGCAAGCTGCAACAGCTGAACCAGTTTTGTTTTGAAAAGCATCAACTTGAAACTAAGCTGGCTGCACTGAAGAATGATACGGTAAGCCTTTAACCACTGCAGGTTTGGGGCTGTTCAGACATGGGTAAGGGGTCAGTCATCTGGCCTTCACCAGCCCTCTGGTCTCACATCCTGCTCTGCTGTCAGCAGTTTGGGCTAATATTGCCTAGTGGCACAGGCTGAACGGCTACCCCAGCTCTTGTCGGAAGGGAGATGAATTAACTGATCCTGAAGCAGGCCTTACCTTAGCTTCTCTGTAATTTCCTACTTAGCTGCTTTCTAATATTGAAACAAATTCATTTCATTTCTAATTAAAAAATATTTCATGGCAAGTCAAAATTGTCCCTTTGTTGCACAGAAGTGGCCAAATGAAATATTTTCTTTGCTATTAGGGAATAGGGCAGCCACCTGTGACAGTCTGAGTCCAAGCCAGTGTTCCCTCACTCTGACTTGCAAGTAGTTCTGACTGAAGAGTGGAGAAGTCATGGAGCTGTGCTACGTCTTGGGAAGCTTTGCTTCCCCACTTGAAATAACTTCCACCATTTATTCTCCCATGTTTTATAGGAGCTGCTTTTTGCTTTCCTTACAGGGAGTAGAATTTCAGCACACCCGAACTATTGACATCAAAGAGAAGGCCAGGCTAGCGTCACGGCTCAAGCGCATCGCTGGTGACACAGCCCTCCTAAGACAAGAAATCAGTTTTCTAAACAGAAAAGGTGGGTACTGAAAAGAACTCGCTGTCCTTAGCAGAAAAGATGGGTGCTTCTTTCCACAACCTTCGTCACCATAGGATCCTGAGACACCAACTGCATCATCCCCTGTTCTTACACCGGAAACGGTAACTTAACAGTAACTAACAGTCCAAGTATACCTTAAAAATGGATGTAGTTAACTGTGGCAGTAGTCACACCTGGAAGCGTTAAATGAATTCCTTTGGCTATAGAGGGGTTTAGTTTTAATGGGCTATGTTTGTTTCTCCTATCAAAATATGGCTTTAGTGACAGATATGGAATAAAGTAGAAATAAAACTACTAAAGGCTGTTATTGGTATATTGCAGAGATTTGCCCAGGGCTGATGCCCTGTCTGTGTGTATGTCTGTTCTTCACATGAGTAGCTGTTGAAGGCTGGATATGAGTTTTGCTTCGGCAAAAGCTTTGGTACCTTTGTCCTCAAAAATGGTAAGAGAGATCTGCCTTAAGGGTGCCTTTTTTATTGCTGAATATCTTAGCAGCAATGGTACTTCTCTGCTGACTGAGCTAGTTAGGGTCAAGGGAAGTGCCCTTTGTTTGGGGAAAGCAAAGGGACCTTTATCCTCAGGGTCTGTAGTGCTCAGATGGGAATGCAGCTTACTGAATACCTTCCCACTTGCTTCTGTAGCAGTAGAAGACTGCATTGTAGTGCAGGATGGGGTATTTGCCTGGCAGGAAGAGGGTACAGCAAATGCAAAGTCAGCCTGTAATTCCACTGGCTTGAGCCTGATCAGAGTGTATGGTTTCAGGTTTTATTCTTTTTTACCTCCGGCATCTGGTGTGGTGGCAGTTACAGCACTTACCCTGTCTTACTGTGGAAACTTCCTTCACCCCAAAGCAGGGGGGTTGTGTTGCACTCAGTCCAATGCAAAGTTTTTCAAGGCACACAGGGAGACTTGGGGTTTGTTGCTAAGTTTGAAGTAAACAGTGAACAACCCGCAGCTGCTCTTGCTCTTCCTCCCCACTTCCCCTGTTTTTGCTCCTCTCTCTGGCATACACTCATCCAGGATCCAGCCCTATCCCAGCTAGGCACACGAACTGCCCCTGCTGGCCCTAGCACAACCACATGAATGGCACTTGTGCAGCCTGCCTTTCCTGTGGGTCCCTGTGAAGGTGCTGAGCATCCCCTGTTTCCTTCAGGGGAAAACCCACCCTTGTCCACAGGGTGGGATGCTGAAAGATTTTGAAGCTGAAAACCACAGGATGGGGGTAAGGAAACAACATTTGCAGAGATTTACTTATCTATCTGCCTGTGTCTATCTGCCCCATCACCAAACTCATGCAGCTGTCCTTTGAGATAAATGAACATTTCCTCTAGCTGTGCTCCTCACTAGAAGCTCCATGTCACTTAACTGGTGCAGGCAGCAGCCGTCCCTCTTCTCCTGAGCTCAGCATTAAGAACATTCGTATTGGTGGCCATTTGGAAAACTGTAGCAGCAGGAAATGTCCCCTCTCCCCAGATGTCCTGCTTGCTGTACGTCTGCAAGTGAAAAAGAGCAGGTTCATTCTGTGGCAGGACTTAGCATGCAGCCAGCCACAGAAAAGACTAAAGCCTTTATTTTAGATGTTAAAGCGTGGGTTTGTCTTTACAGATACGCGTCTGCAGATGGCGTGTATGTGAAGGGTTGTCTAAGATGAGCAGGCAGAGAGCATAACTCCAGTCCATTCATGGGAGTGTGTTCCTGGGACAAACCTTCCTGTGGGGGAGAGGAAAGACCTTTTTGACAGCATTATCTTTCACGAAGCCCTCATTCCAACAGGGTGCTAGATCACGGTGGTGGCAGCTCTGTTTGCACCTACGTCCTGCGACATCTCTTGTGCTGCTGTTTCCATCTTGTGCTCTGATGAACAGCCCAGTGCCAAGGAGAGCTGCTGCTGTATTTCTTGGGCCCTCCTGTGACCTTGCTGAGGATGCCTTCTGTCTCCATAGCATTATAAAAGGCACATATACATCTATATACAAGTGCATAAATATATAAATAGGGGCGTTATACAAAAATAAATACCCATTCTCTTTTTCTCTTTAGAATAAATCTTTTTGCAAAGGGCAGCTTGGTCCCTAGCTGGCAGCAGAATGAGTCTCTAAGGGCCTCAGTGGTGGTGGGCTGCTGTTCCGGTGTCTCGGTAGGTCCTGACCCAAAGATGAGATCACTGGATCCTGAGGATGCAGATCTCCTCTGGGCTGGCAGCAGTCCAGTCTTTCTACCTCTTCAACTGGCACTAGGCCGAGGCAGCAAGGGCTTCCTGAAAGGGAAAGGAGCAAGAAATGGTTACAATGCATAAAGAAATGAGAGATGCTGTGGTAGCTCTCTCGTCAACAGTCCACTCTACGAGGATAGGTACTCTGATCAAAGAGGAAGAGCTGCATTCTGAAAGCCCTGGCTACATGGGAGTTTGATCTTATGCTTGCACACCACAGGTCTGATCCACACGACAGGGCTGGATCAATGAATGGATCACGTTCTAGGGAGATGGATGCACATAATTTTTCAGGACCTTGCTGTTTTACTGGCAGTCTAGTAAATGCACAATTAAAGACTAAAGGGCAGCAGCTCTGTAACTGGAGCTGGGTGTGTGCCCTTCCAGCAGCATACAGTGCAAGCTTTTGGAGAAATGAGGCCTCTAAGACTGACTGAGACAACTTACACTCCCCAGCTGCTAGCGTGGTCTTTCTGTGCTGTTGTGTTAAAACTGTACTTGCTCTGCAGAAGCAAGCACAAACAGAGCCATCAGAAAGGCTCTACAGTGAGATTTCTCTGCAAGATCAGCCTGAAACAATGAGATGAAACAAACACAGTTTTCCAGACCACTGACCTTGGTGGAACAGGGGATCCTGCCGAGCATCCAGGCTGGGGCCTCCCACTTTGCTGCCCATCACTGGATGATGGAGACCAACAAAGTGCTCTTGAAGGTGAGGACAGTCATCTTGTGGCTGAAGAAGTTGGTGAGTGGAGTCATCTGGGAGACTGTAAAGGAATGAGCTGTCTTCTGTTCTTGGGTTGGGCAATCTGGGGAGGCAGACAAAGAGGTTCAGCACTGTTAACAGATCACAGTCATAGAGTGGTTGGGTTTGAAGGGATCTTAAAGATCATCTAGTTCCAAATCCACTGCCATAGGCAGGGATTGTGCCTCCTTGAAAGATAGGACCTACGTAACATCTCTGCCAGCTGCATCAATGAAGTAACATAGAGCATTCCTAATGAGGGAAAAGGAGAAATTGGGATGTACTTGTGGGATGGGAATGAGGCAATGGGACCTGTTGTCCATGATTCAACACCTAATGAGTGCCACAGGAGCTGGGAGGAATACCTCCTCAAGGGAGCATGGGAATAATGACTTGATGTCTGAAGAGCTAGACTGCAAAGCACCCACAACTGGATCCTGGCCAGGATCTGGGGCAGCTGCTTATCAGCATCCATTCAGAGATGTTAGCTTCCCTCATTCTACTTTTCAGTCTCCCACTTAGGAGCAGAGGGAGGAAAAGGAGGCTGGGGGAAGTATGTCTTGGCCATCCCTACGAATAAATTATTCCTCCCTCAAACACTAAGAGAAATGAGTTATGTGAAGAGAATTCAGACCAAGAAGGCTTACTGCTGGAGCATGGACTCGATTCCCAAGTGACCTGGGACAGACGGGAGTGTGGTAAGGGCAAGCTCTTGCAAGCATGTAGTCTTGTGGGTCCCACTGGATCGTTCCACACTCCCCCTCCACAAGCTAGGACTAACCTGGACAGCTGGTAGTCTTGCTGGACATTCCCATTTTGGAGTACTCTCGCCTGCAGCAAAGCATTGGTCTCCTCGTGTGACTGGAAGGAGAGAGAAGGATTCTCAGCAGAGCAATGCCACACAGCAGCATTAGAAGCAGGTGTTGATCTGGGAACCAGAGCCATGGGGCAGGGAAAGATGTAACTTTCTTTTGCTAGAGAGGACAGTGTAACTAAGCACAGAAAAACTCACTTCATGCTTACTGCTGAATCAAAGGGGATGACAACCAATTTATAGTCTTGGCTATGGCACTGCCTTAGCCTGTGTTACTATTTGCACCCTGAGTCCTCAACATTGTCAGTCCCTGTGAGCTTTGCTCAGGAGAAACAGGAACCATTCCTGTAAGAGTAGCCTTCGCTCACTGCCTCTGCCACACTTAGAGCTACTGCCTCAAGAAACCACTTCTTCACCAGTGTTTTGGAGACCTTTCCGTTCCTCCCACGTCTCAGACTCCACTGCAAAGGGGAAATCTCTTTTAAGAAGCCAGTCTTGCCACTTGTACATGCTGCAAAGGGTGCCAGACATAGCTGCAGAAGCCCTCTCACTGCAACCTCCAAACTCATGTCAAACCAACTTTTAACCACAGGTATGGACATACCTGTGGCACTTCATCCGGACTGTACTCTCGAGGCTTGGTGCTTGCATACCCCACTCCTGCAGAGGAGCAGATGCCATTCAGATGTGCCCCATTGGCGTAGGGCTGCCCGTTAACATAGGGATGTCCATTGGCACGAGGAGCAGAGATGCCCCTCAGAGGCACCATGGTGTACTGGCAGGACGAGACCAGCAGCCCAGCTCCTGGGAAGCCCATGTCAATGGTGTGCTCTGCAGAGGGAAAGAAGATAAATTCTGAGGCCAAAATCAGAGGTAAGGTTGAGCTTCTTGAAGCTCAGCAGGGCTAATGTTAGGCTGTCCTATCAGGCAGCTGTTCTGGCACCCAAAGCATCCTTGGAGAGAAGTGGAAAGGGGGCCTACATGAAAGTAAAGGGAGTGTTCCTTTTCCCCCATTTTAGTCCCAGGGGTCCTTCCCAACAAGGTAAGTAGGATAAGGGACAAACAGTGGCTTTGTCTTCATGGGGTTCTACAGGACATTTGAGACTGCCCTCTGCCCACCTTTCTCCCCACAGGCCCAGAGTGTGCAGCCTCACAGTTTGGGTGTTTGACCCAATGGCACCCAGGAGTAAACATAACCCACAGGGCAGAGCGCATCTTGTAAACCTCAAGAAAGAACTCTTACTCTGCTTGGACCAGGCTCTCCAAAGGCAAAAGGGGATGAAAGCCACGATGAGGAGTACGATAGAGCCCAACACAACGCCTACAATCAAGTATGGCAAATCACTGGAACGGGCCACCATGGCTCCTGCCCCCAGGCCATTGTGCCCACCACTGAGTGGGGGATGCTGCTGGGGGGCCACTGTGGAGGGTGGAAGACGACCTGGCAGACCAAGAGACTTCCGAGCTGCAAAGGGAAGAGAGAACGAGTGTTAGACACAGGCATGGCAAGTGGGATAGCAGCCCACTCCAGGCATGTCTGTGCTGCTGTGGATGGGACAGGCTTCTATGGTGGCTTAAAGAAGTGCCCCTGGGCATCAGAGGACTTCTAGGCTATTGCGTACTGCAGTACAGACAAATCTGTGCTTGGTTTACAGATCTGCCAGACTTTTGGTCTGCTAAAGCAAAAGGGAAATAGCTTCTCCAAAACACACAACTGGACTTCATGCTGTTCCTATCACGACTGCAGCTTCTGGGAAGACAACATGGGACCTGCTCATAACCAAACACAGGAGTTTGGCGCAGCAAGGGTTAAGTTAGCCCTTCTGGTTCCAGTCGCCATCTGTGTGACACTTAGGAAAGCAAAAGGTAACTACTCCTTCAAGGAAAACAGTGATGGACCCTGCACAAGGGGTCTGTGAGTACTTGCATGGGTATATACACATGCCCATCAACAGCATCAACAAACCTCTGCCTCTCTTCTCCCCAGTGCTGCCTCCATCACCTGGCCACACCGTCAGGCAGGGATAGTACCTGCCCCAGCTGCAGGCAGGGAAGGCAGTATGCAGTGCTCCCAGAAGTGCTCAGTGAAGCCGATTACCTTTGGTTTCACAGATCATCACGTTGCTGAACTCGCTTTCACCACCCTCGTTGAAGCATTGCATCTTAATATCATACGAGGTCTCTGGCTGCAGGTGGCTGATGGAGTGCCAGTACCGATCTCCTGAGGAGGGAACAAACACATGGTGCTGTTGGCTTCCTCAGGAAACATGCAGCTGGCACAGTCCTGCAGCACTGCTAGGTAAAGCTGGCCGGGACAGCAGCAGCAGAGCCTTTTGTGCACAGGCTCCTTCTGGCTGTCTGCTCTTCCAGAAGGAACCAGCAGCTGGAACCAGTCTCTCAGTACCTCTTACCTTCTACCACATCCTTCTTGTAGTCACTGTCATTGTCACTGTCAGTGGGGCGGTAGTAGATGTAAAAACCGTGGATGGGAGTGTTGTTATTGCTGGCTGGGATATACTGCAGAGAATAGGAGAGCAGAAATTAGCAGAGATATCTGTGCTCCATATTGTACCAGGTGAGGAGCAGTTGCCATAAATGGGATGGGACAGGAGGAAGTCCCAGAAGGGGAATCATCCTTGTTTTGCCATTGGTTTGTGTGGTAAGGGCTTCTTTCCAAGAACTCAGTGCTATATAAGGTCTCTCACACCTTGCTTCCCAAGTAACAGACAAGCCATGAGTCTGGGCCTGTCACCTCCAAGCAGTACTCTGCTCCCTCTCAGCAACTACAACCAATGCTTCAGAGAAAAAAGTCCTCAACAGCATCATCTCAGCCTGGGCAAGGGCAGGCATACCTTCACTTTGACTCCAGCAGGCTCATGGCTTTCAGACGAACTGCATCTTTCCATCAACCAGTGACCCCAGGAGTCCTGTGTTTTTGAAGACAGCTCTGTTCCTCCTCCACCCAGGGCAGTACTGTCCCAGCTCCATGTGTTATTGCTATCTTTCACCCAGTGTTTTATCAGCTACCGTTTGTGTTTAAATAAACAGCAGTGTCCATCCTGCCCTGTAACAATTTCTGGCTAGAAGCAGCTGGGAGAGAAGAGGGCAATGCATCCCTCTGAAGAAACTCTAAGCTGTTGGAAACACTTGGATCTGGACTTGTGATCCAAAGGATCCTGCCCACTCCTAAAAAGATTACCAACACTTAGGACTGCTACCCAGCAAGTGAGAGTGAAGGATGTATCTGCTGATAACTATTAAGACAGACAGGTGCTAATGGATTCCAGGAATTTGACTGGGAGAGCAAGCAGCTATCCTGTGCATTGCTGAACTGTGCTTGTTGAACAAAATGGTCAAGACCCTGAGATTATCTGCTGAAATGCCTCCTGTGTACAGCACTGGATTCAGATAAAAAGGGCTGCCTAAGCTCTCTGACTTCCCCACATCTACATGGCCCAAGCCCGACCCTCCTTTGGTGGATGGAGCTATTGGATTGCAGATGCATTTGTGCTGGTGACAGCCTCCAGTGTGGTAACCTTTAAGATGGCAAGTAGCACCTGCTGCACCCCTGCTTCCTGCACGTTCAGTAACCTCCACCCCTACAAACCTTACCATCCACTTCAGCATGATGGTGGTCTCATTGATGGCATCTGTGAAAGTGATGTATGGCCCAGCCACAGGGCGCTCATAGACTCTGTTGCTGTACCCAGACACCACATACGGCCGAGACGCTGCACTGGGCTCACTCTCTCCCAGGATGTTCAGCGCCCGGACACGGAACTTATAGGATGTGCCTACAGGGAAAAATGGGAAATAAAAGAATTGCAGAGATTGGAGTCTTCCAAGGCTTCTACTGTCAGCACAGGCCTGACTGTGGAGAGGGGCTACACCTTCTCCAAAAGGCACAGGACCTACAGAGAGGTTTTGATCAAAAGTATAAGCACTGAAAGGCCAGATTTCAGCCATGTGCTAACTGGAGCTTGCTTTTATTTGCCTTCCCCAATTCTGGATGGTCTAGAGGTCAGCAGCAGTTCTGGAAAGTGTGTGTGTGTGGATTGATATGTCCTGACCCAAAAGCAGGTATGGGAAAGTGTTCCTTTCTCTACCACGCAGAAATTAAGTACATAAACATCAGTTAAAAGCTCGAAGCCTAAATAATTTTTTACCCAAACGTGATTTGACTGGTCTTTAATTTGGGGTAGATGTGTTGCCCTTTTCAGCTGTCTAGCTCAGTGATGCTGTCTTTTCTCATGTGAAGTGCAATGGGAATTGTGTACCCATCTGTCTTGCCTGTGGCTAAAGAAAGTTCTGTCCTGTCTAGTAAACTGGCAAAACCAAATGCCTTTGGTAACTATATCCTGCAATACAGAAAAGCATGCACAAGCCTCCCTGAGGGAGGTCAAATCTATGCTGGTCTTTGCAGCTGGAGAAATTGGAGAAGCATCTGCAGTTTTTCCCCATGCATGTAAGGCTGGAGCTAGGGCAGCTTTGTTCTGCTTGCACATGCCAGGGCTAAGCAGGACATGACAGATGGCTAACCATCCTACAGGCACTGCGCAGCTTCCTACAGAGAGGAGAACACCTGCCTACCTTTCTCCAAGCCTGGGATTTCCACAGAGAGGCGAGAGGGAGGAATGTCACTGGTGGCCAGGACCCAGTCTCCCAACTTCTTCAGTTTCTTATATTCCACACGGAAAGACTGGATGGGGAACCCACCATTCCCACGGGGGATCCACGTCACATACACGGATGTCTCTGATGCCATGGAGATGGTGGGACGGTCTGGTGCCTCTGGAGCTGCAAGGGGCACAGAAGGACATCAGGAAAGGGAAAACATTTCTCTTGCCCTGTCTGGAGGATCCTGTAGCTTACAACTATGTGGGTGAAGCTCTACCTGCATTGCACCCACTCACATGCTAATAAGTCCTGCCTGCTCTCTTCTGTCTCTTCATTAGAGCTAGCACCCCCAAATCCTCACTCCTTTCAGTTTGTGCCCTGCAAACATCTGTTACTCCTGCTTGCATCTTCCTCCATTTCCACTCCCAACTCAAGTAGGATTTGAGGTGTGTACACCCATCGTGGGAGGGAGAGCAGCGAGAGATGTGGATGCAGAGCTGGAGATAGAGCAAAAGGCCTGGCTGATGTGGGAGCAGTGAGCAGGGGGAGACAGTGGGGACAGATGAGTGTAGGAGACAAAAAGAGGAGAGATTGAGAAGACCAGCTGAGGAGCAAACAGGGAAAAGTTCTGAACTACAGACATGAAATTTGATGGGAAATTTGATGGGAAAACGGTCAAAAGTTGGGAGGAAAGAGATGAAAGGAGCTGTGAAGACGAAAGAAAAGGCAACACATGAATGAGTGTGGGTAATTGAATGAGAGGACTTCACAAGAAAGGGTAAGGATTGAAGGAGGGAGTTTCACAGAAAGGATAGTGGCTCTGGTGGATAACAGTAACGGCAGATGCAAGGTGGAAAAAACAATGAACTGGATTAACCAGTAAGGAGCTGATGTTTCTCCTGTGCATCAAAATACCCTGCACCCCTAGAATGGGCAAAACTGCCCCTCGTCAGGGCTTGGCTGAGAGAGGAGGATGCCAGGGCCCGCAGGGAGTTGGTTTCCTTCCTGCCTCACGCTCCCCCAGCACCCACTAATGCACCCCAGCTTGTTGGTCCTGTGCCCCACACATTCACTGGGCTTTCTGAACTCACCACATGGACAGAGTTTCTGACAAATCCTTACATTAATGGTGGGGACAGGCAGTGGGATCAGCCTGCTAAGACAGATTGCCTGTCAATGCGGTAGCAGGGGTGTCTGAGAAAGACCTCTCCTTTTCAAGACCTGAAGATCCAGTGGAGACTTCAACCCCAGCATGGCCTGGCTACTACCACCCACAAGAGATCCAGCACCCCCCGTCCTTGCCCAGCTGAGGGAGGGCCTTACGGGACAGACGGCTGTTATCAGACTGGTTACTGCTCTGAGTGCTTGTGCCTGGATCATCCCTCTGGATTTGCTGCTCCTTGCTAGCAACAATCTCTGGTTTTGGGCGCCGGCCTGTGCAGAAGGGAGAGGTGGCATCAGTGACATGCAGATGTGGATCAGAGTTAAATTGTGCTGTGATGAGCAATGAGAATATTCCCAGCCATGATGCTGAGGTAAGTACTCCTGGACTGTAATGGCCCTAGGTTGAACCTTTTAACCCCCGGGTTGAGTTCTTTGAACCTAGGGGTTCAAGGCACGCAACCTGCGGGCAGGAGCTAAAGCTAAAGGGGCAGGTTTGTTCATCCATTAACAGGTTCCCCTCATACTTCATTCTCTAAAACTTTTAATTGGTTTTCTTGAAATGCTGCTGGATTTCTGCCTGAGAAGGTAGTAACTGGTACAAGATGGGGCCCGAAGGGAGATGTGAGCAAGCCCACTGCCATGGGGAAGGTTACCATACAGGGAATGCCATTCCCCACACCTGCTGGAGACATGAAAGGCAGCCAGGGGACAGAGGGACTTAGTGTAGACATTTGGAACATCCTTTTAGTGGCAAAGACAGCTCTGCACCAAGCAGACTACATGGGAAGGCCTGGAGCTCCCTTCAGTGCAGGGCAAGCTGTTAAGGACAGATTAGAGAAACATCTGGCAGGAACAACCCCCATGGGCTGATCCCGTCTCCAGGCAGAGGATGGATTAAATGACCTCTTGACATCCCCGCCAGACCTATTTGCTGTGGTTCTGCAGGTGTCCAACTGAGACTCCAAGGGAGAAAGGGACTTACCCCAAGGCACTTCCAGGCAGAGGGGAAACCTGATTTTCCCCATCCTGTTACAGCCCCACCCTCCACATCCCCTTCTGACCGAGTAGCAATAAGCTGAGGGCAGATAGGTTTCCAGAGCAGAAACAGCCCCTTTGTCCTAAGCCTGGTGCCTCAGGGCTGGGATGGGACTTCTCAGAGGGGCCCTGCCCTGAACTCCAGCAGAACACCCAGGGAAAAGTTGGACCTTTACCAGTCCGGAAGGTCACCATGGCTGTCTGTCCCTCGCCGGCGCAGTTGTGAGCGGCCATCTCCACCTCGTAGAGACTGCCGGGGTCCAACCTGGTGAGGGTCAGGCGGTGCTGCGAGGCTGGGACGTCCCGCACTGCCCAGCTGTCTGAGGCGTTGGCGACCTGCTGAGAGACCAATGTGGGCACTGCAAAGCTGGAGCAGGCTGGGCTTCTTGCCTGCACCGAGCTCGGGAGATTTCATGAGGGAGAAGAGAAGGCTCAGGGGGACCTTATCGCTCTCTACAACTACCTGAAAGGAGGATGGAGAGAGGAGGTGGCTGGTCTTTTCTCCCAGGTAACAAGCGATAGATAGGACAAGAGGAAACAGCCTCGAGCTGCGCTAGGGAAGTTTTAGATTGGGTATTAGGAAAACTTTCTTCACAGAGAGGGTAATCAGGCTGCACGGGGAAGTGGTGGCATCACCATCCCTGGAAGCGGTCAAAAACCGTGTGGATGAGGCCCTCAGTACCATGGTGGACTTGGCAGTCCTGGTTGGAATTGATGATCTTAAAGGTCTTTTCCAACCTAGTTGATTCTATGATCGGAGCACAGGTTTCTGCAGGAAAGGGGCCACGTATGCCTGTGGCCCCCGGGAAGGCCTGGAAGCACAGTCTGGTTTTCGGTGATGCCTGATGCCCTGTGCAGATGGGGAGGGAAGTTGGGACCTTCCTCCTCCTCCCCAGCCGCAAGGATAATATTTTTGCAGGCCAAGAGGCAGGACACTGAAGTGACCCAGTGCTGAGAGGAGCGTTAGCAATGCAGGCAGCGCGGCAGAGCGGAAATGCCAGGACTCTGCCGTATCATTCATCTTCTCTGAGCATTTGACACTGACTGATTAATGCCTGCCTCGTTTCATTTTTAATCCCAGGCCCGCAGAGCTGTGAGGCCGGGGAGGGGAGCCCTGGACACTGCTACTGCCCAGGAAAGGGACATTCTTACCAAAGGTAATGCCTGCGTGGCATCTGAGTGCCCGTTGGCTGCTGAGGCTCCAGGGGCAGCATAAGAGCAAGGGAAAAGAGACTTATGCAGGTATTCTCCAGAGGAGAAGCAGACTGTGCCCAGTACAAATGTAAGGCTCCTGTTAGTAGGTTTTACTTCCCTATAGCCATCTCCCGTACAAAGAGCCTTTTCTTTTGTTGCCAGATTGATTCCTTCCCTCTCTTGCACACATGCTTTTCCAGTCAGAGATGTCAAAACCAGATCATTATATAAGTTGATCCTAAGGATCTCTGACAGAAAGAGACTCTTTCTAAATAAGTTTAAGGGGTTACTGGGACTAATTCCTTTCCACATAACCCTTAAGCATCCCAAGAAAGAGTCTCCAGCTGAGAATTTGGACTACACTGAAAACATATTACTGCAAACTGCAGTGACCCATGGTGACCTCCGCTGCCCTACAGCCCCTTCCAGGTGAAAACAAATAAAATATGGACAAACTCCAGCCTGCCAGTGAAAATCACACACAGAACTGGTAGTTACATGGTACAGCGTCGGGGACAAGCTCTTCCTGGCAGACAACCAAAGCCAATAGTCTGGAGGCTTTTGGCATCTTTTGGGTTTTATTTAAGCTTGCCCTATTGTGTTGGCATCTTCTGCCTTTGTTTTAAAGGGTTCTTTAAAGAGATAGTTAGCTGCAGCCCTTAGCTGAGGTTTTGTTTAGAAAGAAATCAAGCATGTGTAGGGATTATAACAGCCTCCTGTCATACCTATATGTTTTCACAAAAATGAAACCATTCCAGGGAAACAGACACACATATTCACATGTAATTGAAAAGGGTGCCTTGCAGTGGCTGGGAATCCCAAACATACCAGACCTGGAATGTACTCAAACCCCAAAGCAAAACCTGCCTCTCTACTGTAACTCCCTGCATACCCAAGGGATATACAAGCAGCAAAAAGATAAATTCAAGCTACTTTTTCCCAGCTTATCCCAGCAAATCGGGAAGAGATGGTCTACACCTCAAAAGCAGAGTTTTTACCTCAACAGTGCTTTGCTGTTTAGGGAAACTGCCGGGCTACAGCTTTGCCCTCATTCTGCCCGTGATGCTGAGAAGCACCACAGAGGGCAGGAGCCCTTGGGCTCACACAGTGTACTATGTGCTCATGCTGTGCCACCAGCCAAGAGATGCTCAACATTGCCCTGCCTTTCAGCTTCCAGAATGAAGCTGGTGCTTGAGGAGCTTCCCAAAGGATTTAGCATGGTTATGATGCCTTTCTGCTGGTTCCTCAGTCACTGAGCACGGGTGCTTCAGTGCTGCGGAGCTGGGCAGGGATGCGCAGCAGAGACAGGCTGCTGCCCTGTGTCCTGCAGCCCAAGCTTTTCAAGGCAGAGGTGTCCCCACGGCTTGTGACTAAAGCATCACAGAGCAAGTCACTGCACAGTCTGCCCTCAGGGCTTCCTGCTTGTGTAAGCACACAGCTGGGAATTGGAAGTTCTTCAAACTGGAAATACATGTGTGTGCATATGCCCTCTGCATACTTAGGCAGATGGGCACCACTATGAGCTCTTCTGGGACACCTTGGCAAACCTCCTCTGACAGCCTGTACCTCAACAGGCTGAGGCTGCAGCTGAGGAGGTCTCACCAACCAGTGTCACCAGGGTGTCCCTGCCACAATGCACCTGCTCATGAGGTGTGAAAACCTGCAGTGAGGCCAGCAGCCTGCTGTGGAATGGTGCAGAGCAAAGGTGGGAGCAGGGTGAAACAACGATACCTTGCGATGCTTCACCACGTAATAGAGGATGGGGGCTCTGCTGTCAGGCCGGGGTCTCCACACCAGATCATAGCTGTCCGTCTTGGACGTCCGTGGGGAACTGAGGATGACGGGGGCCTCAGCTGGAGACACCATCTCCCTGTTGGCTGCACACTGTGGAGATGCTGTCAGCGGGGTTGTCCCAGTCTTTGGCAGTCCAGCTTTATCCAGGGGCAGCTTTAAGGCACTGTCCCTGGAAGGTGGTGTTGGGGGCTGAGCTGAACCCAGCTGAGCAGCTCGCCCAGGGTTGAGTGTAGCTCCTGAAAGACAAGGTGCCGAGGCAGAGTAAATGCCCACCCCAGTCTGCGATGAAGGCAGAGCTATGAGCCCCTTGAGCTTCTCAGAAGGCTGGTGGTATACAGCCACTGCAGCACAGGTCCCAGGTGGTGCTGCCTGGTGAGCCACTGAAAAGGATGTTGGCAACAAGCCATAAACCTAATACCCCTTACTGGGGCCTCTCCAAGCACAGGCCTTGGCCACATGGGGCTTTCTCCCTCTCTGAAGCCCCCTCTGAAGCCTCTGGGTAAGTTCATCAGGGTCCAAGGAATCAGGTGGTACCTCTCTTACCCCAAGTGAATCTAACCATATCAGTGGTTATGTGTTTGCCCAGTGCAAGCTCAGAAGGAGAGCTGAGTAAACCATGGGGTAAGGCAATACACCCAGATGTCCTATGTCTCTCATGTAGAGACAGCTCAAGTATGCACATATGGCACTACTCTTAGAAGCAAAACCGCTTCCATCTGTTTCTACAGAGAGATACGGAGATCTCAGTCAAAAAAGCACTCGCTGTGCAGGATAAAAGGGAGGGAAGAGCAAGGCAGCTCAACCGCAAGCGGGAGGGTTACATACCAACTTTCTTCTGCTCTGTCCCTGCCTGTTAGGCTCTGGAATTGAACGGTCACCAGCTTGGAGAGAGGGACTCACCTGGCTGGGCTGTCCTCAGCTGCACCATGGCCTGCGCGCTGCCGACCTCGTTCTCTGCCATGCACTGGTATATGCCATCGTCCTCGGGCCCCACGCTGACCAGGCGCAGCGCTCGGCGTGACAGCCGGAGCCGCGGGCTTCCCGACAGTGGCACAGCGTTGCGCAGCCACACGACCGAGGGCTGCGGGTTCCCTCGCACCTCGCACGTGAACTTGGCGCTCTGGCCCCAAGGGATGATCTGCTGCGACAGCTCCATGGTGACCTCCGGGGGTTCTGTGGTGGGGGCAAAACACAGCTGCTGAGTACCATTTGGCAGAGAGCATGGCATGGTCGTGGCTTTGCACCTTCCCCTGTGGCAGGGATGAGGGCAGAGTGATGCTTCTTTACCCCACTCCTTTTGAGAGGGCCTACAGGTATCTGCTTCACAGCACCTCCCCTTCGGCATCCATGTGAACTGCGAGGAGAGGTGGCCCAAGGCCATCTGCCTCAGATGACAGCAGCCACCTAAAAGTCCCATTTCTCTGAGCTGAAGTGCTACTCTGCAGAGACCGTGCTTGTGCCAAAACAGCATGTCAGCATCTGGGTGAAATACAATCCAATAAAACTTGGGTTTAGCCTCCCTAATGCTTGTGAGAAAGGGAAGAATGCACGGCAGAAATATCTATGGTGTAGTACCCCATACATTTTTCACACCATGAAGAGCTTCCCTATAGAACAGAACAGAAAGCAATACACTCTGATGTCTTCCTTATGCCAATGTCAAGCTGCAGAGGAAGGGAGGATCCAGCACCTCCAGCCCATGGCTGGAGCCAGAAAGGAAGAACTATCACCCTCTAGGAAGAACCTGCCTCATCTAGAAACTGGAACCACACGCAGGGGTTTGCTTTACGTGGTGGTTTGCCCACTGAGAGAAAGAATACAGCAGCACTAGTATTCTCCCCCAAAAACAGTAGGGAAGGCCCAAGCCCTTCCTGAAACAAGGGCCAGAGCAGCACTCACCGAACACCTGCACGTTGTAGAAGATGAATGCAGCTCCGGTCTCCCCGACCCCATTGTCAGCCATGCAGCTGTAGGTGCCCGAGTCCTCCTCACTTGTGGGGTCGATCAGGAGGTTGCTGAGCAGGAAGCGTGTCTTGTTGTACGCGGAGACACTGGAGCCGTCTTTGGCCCAGGTGACCCGCGGCGGGGGGATCCCACTGGCTACACACTCCAGGATGAGGCTTTGGCCCTTGGTGACAATGATGGTCTGAGCTTCAGGGGGGTAGATTATCCGGGCTGCCTCCGCTGTGGAGCCTGGTGGGGAGAGGAGTAGGAAGGAGGTGGGTGGGAAGGAAGGTGGCTGGTGAGGAAGCACCCTGTGCAGAGTGCAGGTAGGGGTAATGATAGGGCTAAGCCCACTGCTCCCTGCACTGGGGTGGATAGACGGCAACACAGGCTGAGAGGGGCATTCCTCAAGGGATGCGTGCACACAGTAAGTGGTCTTGCTGAAAGGCTAAGGGCCTGTGATTGCCATCATCAAGAACATATCCTAATGAGGTACAGCAATCCCAGGGTTGCACACATATCCCAGGAGCTTTGGGGCCTTCTGCTGCTGGGAAGTTTTCCCAGCAACTGATAATGCCGGTTCACACAGTAAATCAGCTGTGATTGCACTGGTACGTGCTCCCAAGGCTGGAAGCACGATGGACATGTGCAGTGAAGGGAGAGCAGCTTACGTCTTACACGGAGCCTCTCGCTGGAGACAGAGGTTTTCACCTCCTGTGTCACGGGGTTGTAGGCAGCACATTTGTAAGTCCCCTCATCCTCCTGACTGGCATTGACGATCTGAAGGTTCCCGGATGGCATGATAAGGTAATTGTCTGTAGAGAGAGAAGAGGACGTGGTCACAAGATATGCTCCTACCCAGAATATCAGGGGCAGCAATGGTGCAACGATGAAAGGAACAGAGCCTCAGATGAAGCTAGCTCATCACAGGTATGTGCAGCAGATGAAGTGAAGCCACAAAATTCAGATCCAAATTAAAGACATTTCACCAAATTCAAAGCTGCCTTTACCCAGGCTGGGCTAGAAGAATGCTTCACAGACACATGGAGATGACCAATGAAGAGTGACATTGTGCATCACCTAATTCTTCTTCCTTTTGCCTATATGCAGATGTAGCTCCCCAGTCCTAGAGAGCAGGGATATCAAGGATACCGAGCAGGGACTCTTAGACTAACCTGTGCTCAGACCAGCAGCAAAAGGACGAGGAGGCAGCAGGCAGAGCAAGCTGCTGCTGGTAGGGAAAGGTAAAACTGCGGGTCCTGGAAGGGGACCCAGTGGGACAGACCCTGTGGCACTCACCTCGAGAGGCCTCGAGCCACTCCTGCTTCACACTGTAGCGGACCTGAGCCTTGGGGTGACTTTCAGGCAGGTCACAGGCGATCACGGCTGTGTTCCCTTCATCCACCTCGATCACGTGCTGGCCGTCAAACTTGAAATCTTTGAGATCTGCAGAGAGCAAACGACAGGGCATGGCTGGCTGGCTCAGCATCTCGGTGTCAGCTCATCCTTCCGCTGCAGACCCAGGGCTGTTTCACTGTGGTGCCGGCAGAGGACCGCTCCATCTCCAGCAGTTAGGGAAACTGGCCTGGTTTCAGAGCTTTACTTTTTTTCTCCTCCTCCTTACTACGAAATGGGTAACTTAAACCATAGCTTCTGGAGAAACCTCCTGCTCCATGGCTGAGAAACTGGGTGCGAAAAATCCTGGCTCAGGAGTAAAAGAAGAGCCAACTTACTGCAGCACTGAAGGGTGGCCAAAAGCGGTCCTTCTGCTACCTGCTGTTTCAAACGTGGCTGCTGTCCTGACACCAAGAAGCTGACTTTGTAGTAGTAACTCAGGGAGCCCATTCAAGGGTGTACAGATACTGGGTGATACACTGGGAGAGGGTGCATGAACGCTGGATGCTCCAGAGCTGCTCTGAGCTCCTCCGGAGCCTGAGCAACCAGCATCTCTCCTCCAGGTACTCTTGCTCCCATCAAGCATCTCATGGCCAAGGATGGTTAACCATGATGCTTCTGTGTGTGCCCAAGCAGTGCCCACACCTCAGTTTGAAGAACAGGGAATTGCAAGGAAAAGCGGATCCTTGTGATCACTGCACAGCTGCCCGTCCCGTGAAAATGCCCTGTCCCAGCATGTGTCCCCCTATGATGAGGCTGTGATAGGAGCTGCTCTCCTGACGGGGCCGATGCAGGCAGCAGGACTGGAAGCACAGGGGTGGGGAGGAAAAGGTGCTTGACTGCTTGTTTTCTTTTCCCTGCTTTTGAAAGCAGGAGCAGTGGACTGTGGTGAAACCCCACAGGGAGCACACAAACCTGGCTCCACCGAGCTTCCTGGGGATAAAACCTGTCCCTGCTCCCATAGACACAGTGGTCAATCTTGCTGGCTCACTGTCTCAGCCAGCCTCTGCTGGGAGGGGAAGCCTTTGTGCCACGAAGAAAGTCCTGAGCACACATTCTTACAGTGCCGTGCACCAGCCCAGGCGACCACTAGTGACAACCGCACACCCCGCAGCTGGTCACGAGTCACGCTGCCACGTCCAGGCTCAAGCCAGTGCATCTTCCATGGGACCCAGTGCTAGCACATGTCCCACCAGCGATGTGCTGCCAGATCCGGCCAGGACCACACGTCTTTCCAGAGTCCCGTGCTAAGGCAGCGCGGCAAGTCCATTGCATGGCCATGTGCTGTCAACAGCTCCCTCGCCCCCTGAAACCCATCCCAAGACGTGGCACCTGCAACCTCGGGCAGCGTGGCGAGCTGGAGGGGGGAAGCAGGAGGGCTGGCGGCGGGCAGACGGCAGGCAGCCTCCCTTGGCAGCAGCGTGTTTTTGTTCTCTGGGAAATGCAGCAGCGCTCCAAGAGCAAAAAGGCAACTCTGGCTCCAAGCTTCTCCCACCCACGGTCATGGAAAAGTGACATGAAATTTCTCAAGCAGCCTTTCTGATTAAAGCAAGATCTTTTATGGACTTTAAATAAAAACCAGCTCTCTTGGCAGCGCGGTGCGAGAGCCTCCCCGAGTGCGGCGCGGAGGGGCTGCCGGGCGGCTGCCGGGGGAGCAAGCGTCCTGGGCCCAGAACTGAGTGGAGGGGAGGAGGTTGAAAAGCAAAGGGGAGGTTTTGCAATGTCATAAAGATGATTTGCAGCGAACATGCTTCATACTGCTGGAATGTGCTGGCACCGTTCAATTAAAATAATAGTAATAAAAAGAAATGTGATTAATCCTTTAAGACAAGCTGAGGAGGGGAGCCATGTTTCCACTGGGTACTAAAGCCAGATGAAGGTTAACTCTTCACTTGTGAAAAGCCGGCTCACGCCCCTCCAACAAGGAAAGTTACTGCTGGGGAGGGGAAGGGTGCTTGCTGGGTCTTTTTTCCTCCTTGCTTTTTGTAGTTGATCAAGGAATAAAATAGTAAGAGCCGCAGCAATGGAAAGAGGTGGAGAAGAGGCGAGAGCCCAGCGCCTGCCTGCCCACATCACGCATATTTCTCCGATCAACAAAATATAAACGAGCATCAGGAAAATTAATGTGCGCCTTGGTGGTCTGGATTCATCGCAGCTAAATGAAGATTTCAGAGCCAAGGCATAGGCTCCAGCGATGCTGGCAGGGATCTGCACACACACACACACGTGCACGCACACACAGATCCCACAGAGAAGGGGCTCAGGAGGAAGAGCAGACCTACAGCCTCGGCACAGTGCAGCCCACTGGGGAGCACCGTGCTCCTGAAGATGGAAATGATGTCCCTGTGCCAGGGACACATGGCTATGAGTGCTGCAGTCCCACAGGGCAGAGAGCTGGACCCCCAGCCCTCCCTGCCTTCCCCTCCCAGCCTGACTGCAGGGGATGAGGGGCAACGCTGTGGATGGAGGGGGAATGGATGGAGGAAAGGAATCCTGGGGTGGCTGTGGGAGCAAGAACTGGGCACTGCTGGAGGAGTGGAGCAAAACCAGCACAGGAGAGGAGGAAAACATCAGGTGGGCACCAGAACAAACTATTTTCCAACATGCAAGTGTACAAGCCTGCTGCCAAACTACTCCCCCAAATTCCTGCTCCCCCACAGCGAGCAAGCCTGTTTTATTTGCCACTGGCTTTTGGCCCCACTTCCAGCAGGTACTGGGGCACACAGCCATCCATTAACACCGATGGGTTGGCCAGAGCAGGCAAGGGGCAGTTGGCACACCCCCATGCCCCTCTGTGCATGGGATGAGGCTTCTTCACTTGGCCCTAGCACAGCAAAACAGAGAGTGCCCTGCTAGGCTGGGACAACCAGCTTCATCCTGGAGCTTCAAATGACCCCCCCAGCACATGGGGGGCCACGCACACCTACCCCCACCAGGTAAAGCAGTGCAGGGGAGTGTAGGAGAGGGGCAGCACAGGGGGACGCAGCACTCACCCTTTCGGCTGCCCAGCAGCAGCTGTGCTCCATGTCTAACATGCTATTTGCACCCGGAGCCTAACTCCCACTGCAGCTGGGAAAAACCACATCCCCTCTTCGCTGGCTGGGTTTTCCTTCTCATATGGCAGCACTCGGCGTGCCAGCCCATGTCCTTGTCCTTAAAAGACATGCCTGACCACAGGGAAGCAGTAAGTCTTCATCCACCAGCCACCGGTGGGAGGTGCTGCGGACAGACAGAGCCACGCTGGGATAACAGCACGGATTCTTTTCCTTTTCTCTTTTTTGTTTAGAAGGGAGTGCAACCAGAGGCCATGCGCATGTCCATCTGTGCCCCACTCTGAGGCGTGATGGGGTGGGCCGGGGCACGGGGAGGGTCAGCCCTGTGCTGCTGTCACTGGGGAGGGAAACCAGATGAATCCCAGGGCGGAGGGCCAAGCACTGAGGCAGGCAAGACAGAAAGGATTAAATGAATGGGACACCATAAATAACTTTGGAGAAGAAGCAGTAGTAAATACAACGCCAGCCCTCAAGGTGAAAGTCCTCCCTGCTGTACTGAAGGCTGAGGGAGGGAAGGGAGTGACCCTGAGAAGGGGAATGGGCAGGGACAGGGGTCCCACAGCCTTGAGGCAGTCACCTTCCACTGCTGTCAGTGCAGCATGGGGTCATGGCTCTCGCTTCCTGCCCGGTCAGCACCACAGCAGCCTGGGCGCTGGTGCTGTCAACACCAGCTCCCTCCCACCCCACTGGGACAGGCACAGCTCCAGGCCCCCTGCCTGCTCACACAGCCCTAGCACATCCCTCTTGCCATGCCCCAGCCCCATTCCCCCCCTCGTCGCCCCAGGCCCGGCCCGTCTCACAGCCCTCGTGCCACAGCTCCTCCGGCTCACCAAACACCACCTGTGTTTTCCTTCTCACACCACCTCTGCCCCCGGGGCCAGAGCCCCTGTGCCTGCTCAGCAAATGCTTTTCCAGCACTGCAGCCGCCCCCTTCCCTCCCTTCCTCTCGCCTTCCCCTCTGGGGAGCCGTCAGAGGAGAGGCCAGGCGGAGGAAAATGAATGGGGCTGTCTTCAGAAAGCAGCTGCAAATTCCTGGGGGATGCCCAGCCCGACCCGGCGCAGGGTCACTGCCCGTGAGTGCTGTGTGCTGAGGCCTGGCCTCCCGAACCTTCTGCCACAAAGCCGAGGGCTGCCCATTCAAGGTATCCCAGGCCCCAGGCCATCAAGGGCTGCTGTTGTGCAGCATGGCCAGCAGTGACCAGCAGGTACCCATCTGCACGGCTGTGCCACCGGCTGCCAAGGTTGAACATGGGCTCATGGCGCACAAGTGTGTGCCTCAAGTGCTGCTCCTTTCTCTTGCTCCAAGGAATCTTCCCCTTTCTGCAAATCCTTTCTCTCTCCACCCTTTGTCTATACAGCAGCTATTTTCTCTCTGTTGGAGGAATGACATGCTGGTTTCAACCAGCCCTCTGAGCCAGGGAGAGCAGAGATGGACTTGGCACTGCACCACAGATGGGAGAAGCAGGTACCGGCCCCAAGGCCACACTGTGGCTGCCAGCACTGCAGCGATAGTTACCTGCTTGCTGTCTGTCAGCAAAGCACGAGGAGGCCCTGAGGAAGTTTCCTCCTAAGGAGGTGGGAGAAAGGAATAGAAATAGCCTAGAAATTGGCCAGATGATCTGACCCACACCCCTCAAAACTAGCAAGACATTTTTTCCAATGATTTCAGGTCTCCTTCCAAAATAAACCTAAACCTCTAATCCTTGAAAATATCCCTCTCCCCCTGATTTCAGGCACGTTCTACCACTTTCATCCTCCCCCTGGCCCTCCACATCATTTTTGGATGGGGCTGAGACTTTCAGAGGGTTTTCTTTCAGCCCAGCAGGAGACCTGCCCCGCAGCGCCAACCTGCCAGGGCAGTGAAGGAGGCCTGCAGCAGGAGCGAGAGCCCCCTGGCACATGGGCTACCTTAGCTTTCATACTCGGTCCCACCTCAAACTGGTGCCCCCTGTTATTTCAGATCACTGCAAAGCCACTGCTGCCAGCAGCCTGCAGCTCACGAACAGGAAACTGGTTATTTGAATGCCTCCAGAAAGTTTCACTGCTACGCGTTCAGCCCCACGTCCTTCCCGGGCTGCCTCTCTCTCTTCACGTGACTGTCAAGCCTCCCCTATCCGTGGGCTCTCTGTCACCCGAGGCTGTCCGTGCACGGGACACAACCTGTGTCACCCCCCACTCAAGGACAAGGGACCCATACAGCAAAGCACAGGGGTGTTCCATGGTGGATTGACTGCTTGCTCATCCAACCTCTGGCTCCACTTTTGTGAGCTCCACTGAACGGTGCTCCTGCCTTTGCCATGACAGGGACTGCAGCTTCTTTTGCACCCATGTCCCCAGCTGGCTCCTGGAGAAGGCTGAACGACTACTCAGCTGTGGCTTTCATTTGTCCCGAGGGACGCAGCAAGACCTTCTGGTGCTCTAGGACCTGTCTCCCAACCGCCACTGATGCTAGACCAAAGCAGACAGATCAAACAGCCACGCTTTGTCCCAGGAGACAGAGCTGTTGGTGGTGGGTTGGGGTGAGGGGAAAACAAAGAAAAGGGGATCAGCCTCAGAAGGAACTGATCAGGCTGAGGAGCTATGCACACCCTGCTCTCCTAAATGCAAACCATGCCCTTGGTAATCCCATCCACCTCTCCCCTGCTCTCCTTCCCTCCATCAGGCCACCAGTGCACACAGCCCCCTTTCTGCTCTGGAATGTGTTCTCCGAAATTTAATCTCAGCACGGGGCTCAGGCCAAATCCCCTGACAGATTCAGCCCCGTGACAGCCCCCTCCCACTGCCTCAGAGCCCAGCAACTCTCCCCTCGCCTCCTCCTCCCACCCAGCCTGGCCTAAACATTTCATTCCTGATTAATGTAGCAGTGACAAGCCAATAGCTCTTGTCTTTAAGGCAAAGCCAGCCCCCACTTTGCACAAACATCTTCACTTCTTCATTTTCTTACGGCTTAGCCCCAAATTCCCCCTTTCTGGGAAGACGAAGCCCTTTTCACGCCTGGGGCCTGCCACTGCCAGGGGATGGTGAGCTCATCTGCACACACTTGCCCTACCAAAAACTGCCAGACTGTCCTGCCTTTGGGAAGATCAGACTCACCATTGCCTAGCAAGGGTGGTCCATACAGAGCCCCCCTACCTCCAAGCAGGGCATAGGGGACGGCTCTTTCTCAGATGCACCCACATACAGCACTTTCTCACATCTGAGCATAATATCTGGCCAAAACCAGGCGCCCGTAAGAGGAGTTCCCCACTCTTAAGACACCTTACACACATACAGGTCTCCTTGGTCTGTCGCCAATGCCAGAGGGCAGCAGTGAGGAGCACATAAGCTCAGGGATAGAGTCAAAGTCCCTTACTTAGAGCTCTGGCTCAGAAACAATGGGGCTCTTTGCTGCCATGATACTGCAACATCGCAGGAAGAGGACAAGCCTTGGAAAAGTGGAGCACGCAGTGGTAACGAATACAGCTTCCTGCTCCTTACAGACACAAACCTTGTTACGAGTGGTTTTAGATAGAAGTGCTCCACTTCTGCACCCACCTTATTAAATGAGGACAACACAGCCTCCTCCTTCAGCATCTGCATGCACCCATTCTCCCACCATCCCTTTCCCTCACCTTGCCTTTTGGCAAGGACTCTTCCCAGTGGCACACAGAGGACCATCAGCCACTTCATACACGTGCTCATGTGCACCTCCCCACCACAACCAGACTAACCTTGCCTCAGTGTGAGTGTGGAGCCTGGTACATTGGCTATGATGAACCCAGCGGCAGCACAAAAAAGTGCAGGCCCCATCACAGCACACAGGGCAAGGGACTTCAATTTCTGTGGGTCAGGAAGGCAGTAAAACTTAGCATGTGTTGACCCAGTGCTGGCTACAGCCCTGCAGCAGCCCAGGCAGTGGTTTGGCCATCAGCACTAGCAGGTACTTTTTGTTAACCTCAATCAAGAAGCCAGCAAACCAGATGAGGCAGCATGACACTCAGGAAGTCAACCATGCACACAAACCCATCGCTCAACTATGTTCTGGTCTGGCAAATACTATCACTGCGGGACAGGTCTGCAGCCTACCATGGAGGAGGACTGCTTGGGTCATGCTAGGCCACAACATGACAGCCAGTCCACAATAAAAATGCTACAAAATGGCCTAAACCAAAGGAGAACCCCCCTGATGTCAGCGTGAACAAGTGAGCATGGATGAGTCTCTCAAGATGAGTGAGTGATGGCCCAAGCAATGCAGGGGATGGCAGAGGATGAAAGCTACTCACTAGCTAACGTGACCACTGCAGGGACACTGGCAATGACTCCTTCAGGCACACGAGCAATGCACTGGTATCGCCCCACGGTGTAGTTGTTGAGAGCTGTGATGACGAGCTTCCCTCGCTCAATGTGGATACCCAGCACTTTGTCCGATCCAGCCAGCTCCTTCCCGTTCAGTCTCCAGGTCAGGTTCACTCTGGGGGGGTCCGCCACACACCCCAGGCTGACTGAACCCCCAAGCTTTTGGACAATGGAGGCAGGTTGCACTGTGACCTGCAGAGATTCACCTGCATAGTGGGGGGGAAAATGGGAATAAGAAAGCTCAGTGAGACTCAGCAAAAGAAAGGACTGTGTTAAAACCAGCAGTACTGGTACGTTTTGCATTGGAGACTGGAAAACGCTCCGTGCTTGAGGCATGGCTATGCTGAGCAGCATCAAGGCAAAACATTCAAAAACCGGAACAAATGGGTAAACACAGAGACTCACTCAGTCTGGCAAGGCAGCTAGCAGCTGCAAGGATGAGGCAAGGGATGGGGGACATGGGTCTCTTCTTTCCACGTGTCATTGCTATCCCATGCAGTGTGTCCTGGGATGCCCAGGGAAGGGTCCCATAAGCTGCCTCAGGAGATGCTGTGGATGTGCAGTAGCAGATTCCTGTGAATGACAAGAGATGTGATGGATGAAACCCTCAGACTTCCCTCTGCTTTCCAGCCCTGCCTGGCTTCTGTACCAACATCCCTGACCTCCCAGAGGTTCACCAAGCCAGCGGCCTGAGGAGGCTACAGACACTGGTGCAAGCACTTCTCTTCTCCAGCTCCTCCCCCAAGCATGGCCGCGAGTCTCCTAAGACATTCCCATCCTCGGTTCTCGGTACAAACCTGTGTGTGTGTGCACAGACACAGACTGCCCCATTTCAGACTCGGTGCAGTGAATGCCTGTACTGTGCCAGCAACGCACACCAGGCAATTTTCAGGATCAAAACACAAATATTTCCACCAAAGTATCACTGGAGATATTCACCGAGTGTTGCTGCCACTTCTTGCCTCTGTCTGGAATATATTCTAGCCTGAACACAAAAATAAATGAGTAGTGCAGGTCCCAGGATATGAGAAAACAGAGGTGATCCTGCAGTTTCACAGCCTTTTCCTGGACACTGGCCATGTTGCTGCTGGACATACCTGTGTTTCAATCCAGATGGGACTCCTTAGGAGACGTAAAAATTTCTCATGGCATCTCAGCAAGGAATTATTCTGGAGGGGGCACTTTTGCAGGAGGAAAGAAATGCCCAGTTCTAAATTTGTTTAAATTCAGCCCAGTGAGCTGATGGCGGATCACACTGACCAGGCATAATAAACCTTTATTCTAAACCAAGAGACCCAGCCTATAGACAGATTTCACATTAAGTGTTCTGCCTGAAACACAGTGGTGATTTCGAGCTGAACTACCCTGTCTGGACAAACCACCAGCTGCATAGTCAAAGGCAGCAAGTGTCTCCACAAATCCTGACAGCCCAAGACCTGTCACAGCCGAGACTGATGTGGAGAGCTGCACCACAGCAGCTCTGGTGGAGAGAACACTCAGACAGATAAGCCAGGTCAGAGGGACCAAAGATATAAGCGGCTGCTCCAAGAGGCATCTCAGCCATCAGAATTAATTCAGCTTCACCTAAGGGCGAAGGTCTGAAGTCAAGAAGAGACCTCCCTCTATGGACATCATAACACAGATACAGGATTGAGCTTCCTCCAGTTGCAACACTAAGAAAATGACCTACGAGGGCCAATGGCATTTCAGAACTGCTCCTGTGGCATGCCTACATTGGCCGGAAAGAAGCCCAAGACCAAACCAGCCATGGAAGCCAGCCCAAACAGCAGTTATATTGCGGGCTCTCCCTGCAGATACACAACGAGCTTCTTAGCTGCAACCACCGTCCTCAAGAGCAGCTGGACTCTGCAGAGCAGTATTTCCTACTTCCACCACAATCACTGCTCAAGTAGTCACCTGTTTGAGCATATCCTTTCCATAACCATCTCCGTCAAAAAGAGAGAATAAGTCCCTTCAAGCACAGCTTCCAAACCAACTAATTCCTGAAGTAAGGACTGCCAGACTCCTCATGAAATGCTCTGTGAGTTGTTCAAGGCAAGGCTGGTTATGGCAAGCACAGCATGTGGGGAAATCTCACCAAGCTACTCTTAAATGACTTTGCTTAGCCTGTAGTGGCAGGAAAGGTGAAAGAGTGCAGTACAGGGCAACGTCAAGGGCCAGGAGTGCTGAGCTCCACATCACAACAGCAAGAATCCAGCTAGCCAGCTTGCACGCCTCTCTGCAGATTGGGCTGTTCCTCCAACAGCCTCACTAGCCTCTTCCCCCCCACCATGCCCCAGAGCACTGCTTGGGTGAGAAGTCCTGGAGGAGACATTCATATACAGCTGAGGAGAGATAAGGAAAAGAAAAGCCTCCTCAGAGCTGGCGCTTTCAAAAGGAAGTAACAGCAAGTAAAGCAGCCTGCAGCTGGAGCTTTGCAAATGCCACAAAGAGCATCATTACGTGGCACTCTGCAGACCAATGTGAGCTCACTTGGCTGGCCTGTCTAGTGTGCTCAAGGCAGCTTTTTCCCAGCAGTCACACAGTCATGGTTAGAATGGTTCTGAGGCCATGATGACAAGCCCTGATGAGAGGCAGGTAAATGAGGCCAAACTTGGCATGACCCGATGTGGCTTCCAGGTAGCCAGGAGCATGGACAGAGCTTGGCCGTTGGGTGTCAGGCTGGGCATACTCTGAAGGCATGCAGAAAGATCAACTAGACTCATATTCTAGCTCCTGCAGCCCACAGCCCTGTACATGTGAAGACCTTCTGTGGATAACCTTCAGTGACAAAGCAACAAGACAGCAACTTCCCTCCCAAGCACCTCATCCTTCCTGGTATTCGCTCTTCTCACCCAAGGAGAGAAAAGAGTCTCAACAATTTATCTTTTATGAGTTTTTCACAGCCAGCACATACTGTTGTATGAAATCCTTTAGCTATTGTCTTGGAGACCATCGGAGTTACTCAAGTTCACTTCTCTGTGTAAGAGCCATCAAAGCACTCTTTGTTATGCCACAGCCATCAATGCAAACCACCAATGACCACAGCCATAGAAGTACCTGAGGTCTGTCCATACCAGAACATGCACTGCTGACACTGTTGCTGATGTGCGAGTTGATGTATGACTCATCTAGAAAAGGCTTTGAGTTAGTTTAGGCTTAAAACCTCACACCATAAGAGTCTACATTTTACACCAATGTAGAAGGACAATTTAGGGTAGGACTTCAAGTCTCGCTCCTCAGTGCTGGAAGCCCACAGAGCGAAGCTGAGTCATTCCCCTCTCTAGATGGGTTTGGCAGCAAGAAGGAAAAATGTTGACTGGAAAAGAGCTGCTCCTTGGAGCCCATGCTGGGGGAGGGGGAGGCAGAGATGTTCCCAACCAGACCTCCCTGCAGCTCTGCATCGCAATGCTTCTGGCCAGAAGGGCAAAGCCAAGGGCTCAGAGATGGGTGATGGACCCTTCGTGAGCCTGGACCACCCAGCCACATCGATGAGATGACGAAACTGGCTGCCCCAGGTCTGCAAAAAGATGAAGGGCAATAGGTGGGAAGAAAAAAGGGGAGATCAGAAAATTCAGCCATGGTGCGGGGCAGATTGAACAGTACTGAGCAGTGACTGAGGAGAGAAGGTGTGTCGCAACAAGTGCATGGTACCTCCCAAACCTCCAGGCAGAGTATGAGCTCTAAACAGGGACATGTGGCCATTTCTTTCACAGCTGAGTGAAGTACAAGAAGTAAATGGACAGCATAAAAACAATGAGGAGAATGAATGAAAACATCAATTCCAAAAGAACTGTTAGGATCCAGGGCCAGATTTTGAAATTCTCAGCTTCCACAATTGAAGCCAGATTTTCAAAAGCATTCAGTTCTCAACATGCTGAGCTTTCCTAAATAGGCAACCTACTTATTTTGATGCCTAAATGGGAACTGACCTCTTCTGAAAATGCTGCCCTTCAGCAGCCTGCAGTAGTGCAAAGCAAGGAACTTTGTTAATCAGGCAGCACTTGATCAGCCAGCGTCCTGCAAGCACCGCCAGAGCAGGCCGCAGTGGGAGAGGTGGGAAGCAGAGGAGGCTCCAGTCACTCTGGTTGCCTTCCCAGAGGCAGTGGTCCTGGACAAGGGGCTGCTGCATGACCGGGTCCTGCCCTGCTGCCTCCTCTCCCCAAGGCAGGTAACGTGCAAGATACCCCTTGCACTGACACTTCTGCAGCCACTGACACCACCGGCTTCAACAGCTCCTGCTTATGTGGGAAAACAAAGAAACAAAGAGTTAAAGTAATTTAAAGAGCTTCAAGGGGGGAAGGGAAAACAAAAATTATTTGTTTATTTATTTTTAATTCTTTCCTGCCAGGTTAAAAGAACAATTTCCTGCCGGAGCTCTGCGTCCCTTTCAGACAGCCCAGTAAATCAAAGGAGAAGCCATTAGGAGAACAAAATTAACGAGAGCTTCACCAGATAGGGAGGGGTGGTGGGGGTGTAAAATCTGTCGGCTCCGCTTCCCACCACACACCTCAGCCTGCCGAGGCCCCGCGCAGCCCCAGTGTCATGGAGGGCACTGCAAAGGCAGAGGGCAGGGAAGAAAAACCAGAGGTGAAGATATAAAAGGGAAGAAAGGCCGCATGCGTGCAGGGGGGGGTGTGTGTGACAGAGCGCGAAAGGAAAAAGGGATCTGAATTAGTCACAGGCAGCAGGAGAGGTGTTTGCTGATTAGAAACTGAAGGTTTTACTGAGGAAACGCTGCTCACAGCCCCAAGCCCCCTCCTGCTTAACGAGGGCCGGCCAACCCTTGTTACTGCCACGCTGTCTGTAATTTACAAGGCTCCCAAATCGGAACCAGGCTCTGCCCCAGCTCCGGGGCAGTGTCCCCGCACCACACAGCCCGGCACAGGGGGCAGGCTGGGAGAAGGTGAAAACTCACCGATGCACATGAGAGCGGTCTGGGGTTCTGTCAGGCAGCCGGAGCCGGACCCCGAGCACCAATTCCTGCGGGGGGGGGAATGGTGGGAAGGGGCTGCTTTGCAATAAGGCAAAGGCTGCAGCAGCTCAGGCCCAGCTGGGGACACCCTGGGTGACTGGAGAATTCACTGCAGCTGGTCTCCATTTCTGACAGGTCACGTAGGGACAGTGATACTCCCAGCTCTCTGTTTTATACATTCAGACTTAAGCTCTTCAGGGGCAGTAACGTCGTAGTGCAGTTAGCCAGTTTTACTATGTGTAATCATTAGCTTTTAATACAAGAGAGAATTTTGTTGGTGTTGTTCCATAGAGCTTAAGGCACTGAAAAAGAAACTGTAAGGGAGGAAAAAGCCACAGTACCCTTTTGCTTTACAAATGCAGAAACCTGAGCACTAGAAGAGGAAGCCAACCTGGCCCAAAGTTATACAGTAAAGCAGTGTCAGGGCTGGAAGCTCTCTTACTGGGGCCTCCATCCCATCAGGCAAGTCATTCTTGATCCCAAATCTTTCTCATCCTGTCTTAGGAGTCAGCATACAACTCCTCTAGCTGAAACCCATAAACTTCTAGCTGAAAAACCACTGCCCAGGTGACAGACCTGAGGAGCTCAGCTGCAAAGTCCCCACACGATTCCTGGGCATGGATGCCAATCTGGGCCCCCCCGACTTTTTCCCTAAACCATCAAACAGTAACATCCCACAGGGCAAAATTAACCTCCACCAACCCCCATCTCCACTCCAAAGTATTGATTTCACACTGTTAACTTCTACTTGCTCCCTCTGAAAAGGTTTGGAAAAGGAGGGGTTTGCAGCTTGAGAAATGCTCCCCCTCCCATGTAACAGCACAGGCATCCAAGGAGAATGGAGGTGTGGATGCTATAAGGAGGGGCAGGAGCTGAATGGGAAGCAGGTGATGTCAGGAGGGGGCAGAGAGAGGCAGCATCCAACGTTACACCACCATGCTTAAAGTCAAGGAGGTAGCAGAGTGTATGTGCAAACAGGGATAAAAGCTTGCCTGCTTCCCTCTATAGCACTGAAAGTTCCTGACTTCAGAGTGCATTAGCTCTGTTAACACAGCCCTTGATTAACTGTGTGAGGAGCACCCCTCCCCCCCAAACCCCCCTTTTTAAAGTGATTAGGCAAAGAAGAGTCTCTTACTGGCTACTTGTGAGCTCAGCCAGTCCATCAAGAAGCCACAACTGAGAAAGCCTGGGATAAATTCATGCTCGTAGTTGGAAGAAGAAAGAGAGCAAGGCCTCTTTCAAGCACCACCACCGCCATGCAGATGAGTGAGTTCGCCTGTAAACAAGGGTGACCTTAAAAAAGAACCACAGATTTTCTCCAGGCGAGTCCTGAGCAACTCAGTAGTGACACCTCTCCAAAACATAAACTGAACTTGCAGGTAAAACAGCTCTTCTTCCCTGAACGGAACTGCTCATGAAAACCAAACCAGCAGCGAACCAAGCAAAACACGCACTGATCTTTGTGACTCTTTTTTTATCTTCCTCAAGATGAAGCTGCTGCCCTGGGCAGCCCCTTTCCACAACAGCCGGTGGTATTACCAGGGAGGGAGCTGAGCATGCGGGCTTCGAATCAGCAACAGGATGCAAAGCCTGCTCATTGCCTGCCTGACTTTCAGCTCGTACCCCTGCAGCCCCCGTGCCTGCAGATTCTGGCACCTCTCCATGTGACAGCTCCTCTGAAACAAGCGCCACTCTCCAGCTGGCATTGATCAGGCTGACTTTGTTGGGCCTCGGTGAACCCCTTCAGCTCGGCATTCCTCAGCCAGCAAGCTTGTGGGGGCTTGAAGAACAAAATGCCATCCTCATGCTGGCCACCATCTCCCAGTGTCATCCCGGCGGTGGCGAGACAGGGAGTGTGGTTTGCCTTGGGCAATGCCTGTGGTGTGGTTGTCCCAGAGTGGCTGGAGCTGTCAGCCTGAGACAGCCCTGCTGCAGGCAAGACAGGGATGCAAGGATGGCCTTGCCCCATGAGCTACACCTCCCTTTTTCTGCAGCTACCAGGAGAGGAGCCCTATGCTAAACCAGAGTATATATGCTGGCTTTTACTGCCCCTTGGTGCGCCTTGAAAACAGCTCCAGCCCTTGAAAAGACAAGGCTAAAGCATAAGAAAGAAAGAAAACCCGCGTCCTTTCTTCAATATCATGCTCCCCCCATGCCTAGACACTTCATTTCCCTCCTTCCCCCCGGCTTTCCCCTCCATTCTGAGTAAATTCAATTTGACAACCCTGCTAATTGGATAAACGCTGCTCCCTACGCTCCTTTAAGGCTGCCCGCTTTTCTCTCCTTGTTTTTGGAGGGCGATTGTGGCTGTTCTTTAACATGAATTCCATCTGCTTTATTTCTCCTCTGCCCATTCAAGACCCCTCCTGAATATGTATGAGGGGATGCGCCCCCCCACCCCCTTTCTCCTCCATCCCACCTCCCTCCCTCATCACCCCCCCCCATCCCTCTCCCTGCCCTCTCCCATTGCCCGGGACAATAACCCCCCAAATGCCCCCTTCTCCCACCCCGGCCCTTTTTGCTTTAGATAAACACAGGCAGTGTCAAGTGTGAGGAGCGGGGGGGAAGGATGGGGTTCAACTGCCAGTCAAGCCTCGGGCCCTCAATGAAGCCTGGAGGCCTACCCTAATCTGCTGCATGCTTGCCATATGGGAGCTGTGTTGCCCTGGGAAACACTAACAGGCAGAACGGAGCTTAATAGAGTCCATATTCATTGTAATGCAGTGAAATGGCTCGAGGGACTATTGCCCCTTGGGTCTGTTTTCATTCTTCTGTTCCCCCTCTTTCTTTTTTTTCCTCACTCTTTTTTTTTTTTTTTAAATAAATTTTTTCCTCCCCTCCTTCTCCTCCCCCATTTTTTTTTTTTTTCCTTCCCCCCCCCCCTTTCTTCCATTCAAAAGGTCCAAGTCCCTGGAGAGCTCTAATCTGGAGAGGCTGGGGGCTCCCCAAAGGGCTGGCCGGCCAGCGGGGCAGGAGCGGGAAGGGGGAAGGGAGAGGGTGGAGGTGGAGATTAGGGAGGCGAAGGAGAGGTGGAGGGCAACAGGAAAGTAGCAACTAATAAGCATGCAGGCAGCCAGCTGTCAAGATGCTGACAATGCTGTTCCGGGTGCGAGCGCTGGCACGGAGGCTGGCGCAGGGTCCCGCCGGGAAGCGCTCGCCTCCCCTCGGAGCCTCCGTCCTCGCCTGCCGAACGCGGCACAAGCGGCGGCAAGAAAGAAAAGAGAGCAGAGCGCAGATGGAGCGTGCTGCACAGCCTCTTCAGAAACAAAGTGCACCTAGGAAACAGATGTTGTTGCTGCAACAAGCCCCAAGCTGCTGGCTGCTCTCTGGCTCCTTCTCCCAAGCGCGCGACGACGGGGAAAGCGGCCCCGCAGCAGGATGCCTCTCTGCTCCAAACCTTTCAGTCCCAACCCAGGAGAGCTGGCACAGCTTTAGACCAACTTTTCCTCCACATTCCCCATCCATCTCATCCTTGGTCCACCTTCAGACTCTCCAGTTAACGTCCTAATTTAAAAAGCTGAGGACTTCCAGAGGGAGCGCACATCTGCAGCACTTGCTGAGGGTGCACCTGGGCGCCTGAACAACAAATGTCAGAAAGTCAGCAGAACTGCTCCTGTCGAGGTCCTGTGAGACCCCAACCACGTGTACAGAGGGTTGCAGCTCAACCTGCTCCTCCAAAGTTGGCATCAGGAGAAAGCATCAGGACCCCCTCGGAAAACCACGTCAATGTAGCCACACACTTGAGGGGATCAGTTACCCACCCTGGAGCGTTTTCAGTTTGTTCCATGCCTGCTCCAAACTCAGCTCGCAGTGCAGCAAGAAAGCCTGGCTTATCTGAGGCTTTGCAGAGGGACAACATTGCATCTGCACAGTGAGAATCACTTCAGAGGAAGCAGCAGGAAAGGGGTCACCCACTGACACAGGTGTGGTGTGAAAACAGACCTTCAGACTTAAAAAAAACCAGGGGATTTACTGCACTGTATTACTCGCCTGAAGCATCCTATCTCTTGCCTATGAAAATGATACCTGCTTTAACATTCAGATCACAACTGAAGTCAGTGATCAGTGTCAATGCAGTCAGAGCTGCGGCCAGATGCTGTACTAGAGTGAAATCCGTCCCATGTCCTACAGACTTCACACCCCTGGCTAGAGGGGTTACTCCTTTTAGGATGGGTTATACAAACAGTAACAGTTTATCTACCTAGGGCTTTTCCTGCTGCCACTAGGCAAAGCATGTAACAAGGAGCTGGGAATGGGGAAGAGCATGCATCTCGGCAAGGAGAGCCAAGGGGAGGGCTGCACTGGGGGACACACAGGATGGGCAGTGAGCACTGAGCAATGCTGCTGGCTCTTGGTCTGGGCCCAACCATGCTGAATCCCTCACCAGCATGAGCTTGGTGTCAGGTTGTTCACTCCCTGTCAGCAACTGCAGTGGAGGAGAGTGCTGGGAGGGATGGGCAGCTCCCACCAGGAGCTGTCATCATGCTGGCACAGATGTGCCTGTGGCTAGTTTACATTAGTAGGGCACTGTTTTGTTTTTCCTTTCTCATACTTTCCAACCTAAAAAAAAACCCAAGTCTTGAAGTCTGAGGTTGAGGCTCTGATCACTTCTTGGGTTAAGGAGAGGTCAGAGAGGAGGCAGGCCCAGCAGGCCCAGGGAAAGGGATGCCGTGCAAAAGCCTTCCAAGATAGTAAAGGAAAGCTGGTGATAAAGGGGGCAGACAGGAAAAGGAAGGAAAATTAAACCGAGGTGAGAGGGTCAAGAAAGAAGGGTAAACGGGGGACTTGGGACTTTGGCCAATTTCCTTATGCTGCATTTGTCCCCGCTACTCCAAGGGCTGGGCACGCAAGGAGCAGGCAATGCCATGGCTTTGCCTTGCTTTCCTCAGAGCAGGGGTTGTCACTTAGGACCACCACATCTCAAGCAAATGTCCCTCCTCAGCTGTGACTCTTTCACTTTGTTTAGGTGTGGGATACTCATGACAGCAGGAGAACCACTCCTGTTTTCACCAGAAACTCCATCCTGCTGCAAAAGTTTAATCAACAGATGCACTTCCATAGTGTGCTCTGGTCCAGTGAAACAGCATCCTTCCACAGGGAGAGCAGGAGGCTTTCCTCCAAAGCTGCTTTCACTCAGCTCTGCTCTACACTGCTTCCCACAGCAGCTATTCGGGAGCACATGCACCCAGCCAACCCTCATCCCCCAACCGCAGGACACCACCATGTCTACCAAAATGAGCATTTCACTACTGATGTGACAACGCCATAAATCCCACATCCTAGGGTACCTAATCCTACCCTATGGCCTCTCTGCAGATGTACCAGTGATCAGAAATGGGCCCCAGGGAAGGAGGACCATGAGTCATGCAAAGGTGTGACACAGAGCTACCCCGAAGAGACTGATCTCAATTTTATTGTTTCTGTCACATGACGGGGCCAGGCCTGCATAAGATAGACAATAAATATTACAAAGTCCGTTCATGCTGGTAACCCCCAGATGAAACACTCCTCTCTCTGAAAGCAGGATGCCTGCGATATAAACCAAAGCACAGAGGAGCAGTATACCAGACAACCACCACTGGTCAGTACCTGCATGAAGTGCTGCAGAAGTGCCTGGGCTGCAGCAAGTGTTTTGGTGTGTCTGGAGGCTATGGCCACCTCCAAACCAGGTCTCAGATGCTCTTGTTCACAGAGGATCACAGGCCAGAGAAACACAAATACAGGTGCTTTTAGAGAGCAGCCTAGTTATCTACATGCTTAAACATGAACCTACCTTTAAGTTCTAAAAAGCCCCAAATAACCCCTCTCCCTCCTCCCCAAAAACCCCATACCAGCAACCAAAATAACACAAAGCCATCTTTGTCTAGGAACAATAGAAAAATCTTGTCCATGTCCAATTAGGGACAACAATAGAGTGAAACAAATACAGAAACAAAAAAAAACCCAAACCAGAAAAGCCCACAGAAACTGCCAGTGACACTTAAGCCTTCCTTGGGGGAAGCTGCAATGGGGAAATTTTGCTGTTGGAGCAGAACAAAGACTTGGGTGACTGTATTAGCTTTTAAACCCTCTTCCAGTGTATATTTGAAGAGCAAAGGTGCCTACAGCAGCTGCGGTATAGAACTGACCGAGCTTGTATTAAACACAAGTAGTGGCAGAGCGGAAATACCTGCTAAAATCATAACAGAGGACTTGATTCTGCCGTCCTCCAAACTCAGCCTGATCTTTGCCATGACCTCAGTGGGAGCAGGCCCAGAAACTGCATTACAAGCACAAGGCTAGTTTAACACAGCTGACATCAAAATCCAGAAGAGCATACAAAAGAGACAGGACAAAGTACTCGACAGTAACGTCAATACAAAGTTTAATCCCCACATGGCTGGCTTTAGAGACATCCCCATCACCACCATAAAGAGAAACTGCCTTCTAGTGTGCACTCCTTTCAGCAACAGCTTGTTGCTGGGATGCAAAAGAGCACAAGCCCATTTTTCGTGTCCTTTGAAGATGGTATTTGAAAGTTGGGGATTTTTTTCTCTTTTATGAATTAGGGAATAAATGGGAGTTTTTACTTTCCACAGCTGTCATTTAAAGGCTTTTCCCTAACAATAATAATTTTGGGTATGTGAGCAGGTCAAAAGACTAGAACTCTCTGCTGGGACAGATTCCCCCTAGAAGACATGCCACTACTCCAAAAAACACAAGAGGAAGCTCGAGGCCAGCAAAACAAAGGGACAGAAATGACTGCCCATAGAAAATGCTCTATCTGGTGCCAAATACCTAGGTGGGGTGTGGGGGCCAGAACCCAGATGGGCTGAGCCACGGCCCTCACTTGTGCTGTAACCAGCAGTCATCATGCTGCTCCAAAACCCCACAGGGCCCACCTGAAGGGAAAAAGTGATTGGACACACACTCGCAGCAGGGTCTTGGGGTGGGTTAAATGATGGGGGGGGGACACAGCAGGTCTTGGGTGGCTGATGGATTTCCCCTGCCCCAGAGATGAAGAAGAGACGGTCATGTTCCTTTGATTTTTTTTTTTTTAATATTGTGTCTGCATGTTATTTGCCCATTTATCATCTGAGCAATAAATATGCTTCTCCAAAAATGATGGTCCAATTGAGGACAGCGACCCAAACATGGGCAGGAGATGAAGCAAGACCTCACATCACTCTGCAGAGCCAGCACTTGGTTTCTCCCTCTGAGCAAGGGGATGAACTACAAGGGAAGGATGGCAAAATGCTGCTGCCCCAGAACCTAGGCAAGGGGACTCACCTGCCTGTGCCCTGGCCGTGCTGGTGAGAGCTGCAGTCCGTGCCTGCCAGGCAGCAATGCCTGCACTGACGGGGCGCAGCACAGACCCTTCGCTGGCTCCCTGCTTTTCATCCCTGCTCATTTACACTCACACCCTTGTTGAGAACATGAGTACAGAGCTGGAGACACCTCCCCAGGCCTTTCACACAATAAGCACCAGCAGCAATTCCAGCTGCAAAGTTTGCTTTCCTTGACACACAGTTTACTTTCTCCTTTCCCCCGCATCCCGCCCCTGCCACTTACCCCTCACTCCAAAAAGGCTCTCTCAAACAGGCTTAAGCTTTAAACAAATAAGGCCTTGGCAAGCAGCAGCCTGCTCCTGTTTCCCTCCCTACCAGCCCCTGCTCTCCCCCCGCCGCCTCCACCTCTGAGCCATGGCGCAAGCGGAGCTGGCGAGCGCCGCGCAGGCATAGAAAACAAACACGTGGAGCAGAGCCAGCTGTGAAGTCGGATTTGGCATACGCTGTTTGCAAAAGGAATAAAAGCACATGGGAGAAAGGGGAAGGGGAGAAGGGGGGGAGCGTGGGGAGCCAGGGGTGCCCTGGCCTCAAGGGGAGAGCGTGGCTCTGTTACAAAGCTCTGGCACATGCCTGCGGGGAGGTCTGTACATATGGGCGCTGATCTTGTGCCCTGCGTGGAGGTGGAGGGGAGAGACAGGGCTACAGCAACATCTCCTGAGCTACTCCACATCCCGCTTCTCCTAGTGAGCTGGACTGGGCTGGTTTTGCTCAGCTCTCCCTCCCAGGCAAAACTAGTGTGTTCTGATGGAAAACCATGAAAAGTATATATGCTTTTACATCCTGGGGCTTGCAATTCTCCCCCTTTCTCTCTTAGGGTTTCTTCTTCCCCCCACACACTGTGCTCTAGGGTCCACAGTGCAAGAAAACCTGACCTAACTTCCTCATCACCTTGGCCGAGATTACATACATTGAGGTCACGCATTCAGTTCACACTAAACCTTCTCCTCCTGGATTTTTTAACACCCCAACCCTCCCTTTCTGGAAGGGTTTCAGACAAAACATCCCTTCTCTTACACCCAAGCTTTCAGAGGCTATCAGCTCAGGTATTATTCTCCCTTCATCAGTCTGGTCTAGCCATGAGAATGGCACCTTGCAGGCTTTAAGAACAGCTCACTTATAGCCTTATGTCAACGCTGGATCCACATAGGTTTTCCTCCACCTCCCTCCTCTCCCAGTTGTCTCCAAGCGAAACGAAACAGAAGCCCATGCACTTTGCCTGGTTTGGGACAGAATCCAGTAATTTGATGTGGTTTGCCTGTGGTTTCCATGAAAACCCATAAACCAGCCTAGGTTTGCTTGGAAGGTCCTCAGCTCTGTTTGGAGGCAGCAAGAAAAGCAGCAGTGTCCTACCTGCTCCTGGGCCTCATCCAAAACAGGTCAACAGCTGGAGAGATTGACAGTCCAGGCTGACCACCCAACAACCACCTGCAGATACGCTTTCACCAGTCTGTTACCACCCCTGGAAAACAGTAAGAGCTTTCCCCTCTCCAAGCCCACCATGAACGCTGGTTCAGTGTTGCTCCATTACGCCAAACTGACAAGAAGAGACAATATCTGGGTACGCTCTTCCTGTGAACTATATTATGGACCCTGAATTGCAACCAAGGAAGGAAATTTACCTTGGAGAAATCTTTTGGAGAAAAAGGCAATTGCCTTTTTGTTCTTCGAACAAAGAAAGCCATGGATCACTGCAAATGAAGCATTGCTCAAAACCAACCAACCCACTCTTATCTCTTTCCTTTTGGGGGCAAATTAGGTATTGCAAGACAAAGAGGCAAGAAAACTCATGGCCATGGAGTTTATGATGCCACATTTCTGGAATTGTATCTACATCCGTTGGTAAAAATATACCCCTATCTTGCGTTTCAGCTTCCCAAGTTGCAAGAGCAGGAATAGCAGACCCCAGCTGGTACAAGCAGCAACCAGATGAACATGAGTCAGACAATTTCAGATTCTCAGATGAAAGGTGCTACACAGGTATGCAGTGTTACTACCTGTACTACTTCCTGGTAGCCCCAGGATTTCTAGATTAGTAAAATACAGATGTCAGCATCCTGGGGATACAGCCTCAGTAACTGAACCAAGCAGGGAGGGGCAGGCTGATAGCAGCAAGGGGAAAAATCATGAATTTGCATTACACACAAAATACTGTGGTTAAGGGAGACAGCAACCAAGAGATTACTGACAACAGAGAACAGGATAACTCAGTGGGGTTTGCCAGACTAAAGTTTTTGTTGTCAGAGACTCAGGTAAAGTGTTTGTCAAGCAAACATTCAAACGTGCAGTTGCCAGGAACTAAGGAAAGTGAGAAGGAGAAGCAGCAGAATCAATGTGGTGCCATTTGGAAATGCCCCATGATCGGATGTCACAGGCCAGCTGAGCCCATCAGCAGGCACTAGTGAAGCCAAGGGGCTGAGCTCCTA
Source organism: Myiopsitta monachus (assembly GCA_017639245.1). NCBI lineage: Eukaryota > Metazoa > Chordata > Aves > Psittaciformes > Psittacidae > Myiopsitta > Myiopsitta monachus. The sequence continues at coordinate 6,444,315 of CM029927.1, forward strand.
CAGGAAGACCCACCACCAGGTTAGACAAACAAGGAGTAATTCACACCTTAAAACATTTTCAATCTATCACAGGGCTTCCAGACCCAGGTAGGTGTGGGTACTGTGTCTGCATGGCTTCAACAGATACCTTTCTGCACCACACGCATACAGATGCAACCACCTAGGCAAAGCGAAATGAAGCCAAATTCCAGGCTGAAGGGAGTCCTCCAAGAAAGATAACAAGCAATAATAATGAATTTATTTTTAGTCCCACTTTACCTAGAAGTCTGTGATGGTAGTTACTGCGCTTATAAGGAGCCAGAGTCCCAGGCCAAACACACCACAGGCTTTAATGGCAAGTCATCTGATCCCAGCCTTGAAACCAGGGATGCTTGGTGGCACTGAGCAAGTGAAGAGAAACATTGGTCATCTGCTTCCCACTCAAGTGCCTATCCATCAATGAGTGCTTCCCACCCATGGCTCACGAGACTGCTGAAAAGGGTTCATGGAAAACTTAAGGGGCCCAAGGAAAGGGGTGAAAAATATCCAAGTTCAGACATGCTGTGCAGCAAGTTGTGCATATGAAGTTTCCAGCCAGCAATACTGACCTCCATGGGAAAGCATTCAAGATTGCACATGTCAGAAAATAAAGCCAAAACCCACCACAGGCAATCCTGCACACGTATCTTCTGTCCACATGCTGCTATTCTTCCCCATGCTAACCCAATGGGTGACACCAGAGTGGTGCTATATTCGTTTCCTACAGACCAGACCTCTCTCAGCTGTCTAGAAAGAAGCATGCAAGACTGAAGGCATGTTTCAAGGCCAGCATTGGATGCATCACTTCTCTATTAGTCACTGGCCACCAACACCCATGGCAGTGCTGCTATAACCACCCCTTGGCATGTTCGCAGCCAGCTGCACTTTGTGCAAGTGACCAAAAATTCACATGCTGCAGTCAAAGATGCTGGTAAGGGAAAGTTTGTGGTCTCCAGCGCAAAGTTATCGACACCTTCGTTGGATCTGAAGGTTGTGATGGTATTCAGGAGGTTCATAGGGGGTTAAGAAAGCCGTTTCCCCCCTGTCTACAGAAAAGGAACTGCGAGAGATTGGAGGGCCAGAGAGACTGCTGGTCCTCATGAGCAAGGGGGCTGCAGGCTTAGTTGTGCTGAACGGTGACTCTGCCTGAGTTTACCAAAGGGATTGTATGCATTTTATGCATACAGCATAAAATTTCTCCTCTGAGGCAAGAAGTTGGTCTTCCCAGGAGAACCCTATCCAGACTGAAGAGACTGGATGCTCACACCAACAGCCCAGCACCATAGACCAAAACCCTCGGGGGATTTTTAATGAGGAAATAGATACATCACCTCCTCTGGAGTCCTGACACAAGTGCTCCAAGTATTTACAACCTGGAAGATGTCTTAATGAAGAGAGAGTTGCTTTAACTTTTCCTTTTCTGCTCACCTCCTGTATCCTCACCATCAGTTTGCTACTGTGCAATAGACCTGCAGCAATTATATCAACAGCCTACATACCATACAGTATTTATGGCCCAAGGCAGTCACAAATATAGCAGTGCATGCCTCCAAAGGTTTTCCAACCCCTATACCTTCCAACAACACAGTTGTCTTGCACAAGTGACTGGCTCAAAACAGAGAGGAGGAACCAGGGCTGCAACCTCCCAGTGGTTCCCCAGCATAAGCACTAGCTACCTGGGGCTGGGGCTTGCTACTCCAGTGCAGGGCTCCTTTGGTCAAAGGACAAGGTGTTTATCAAGCATCTTGTGCATCACAAGGCAAAATTACTCCCTGCCCCATGATGGGAACAGCTGAAGCAGAGTTCAGCAGCATTCCAAATCCCACCAGGTACTTCTGGCAGGGCAGGAAAAAGCACAGGGGTCCTGACCCCCTGCAAAGAAACAAGCTGATTTTGTTTTTCCAACGACAACCACAGTAGTACTGGACCCTCACTGATAAACAAGCACAGATCTCTCATCCACTCATTACAGTTTCCAACACTAATCCTGGACTTTCATTAATTTATTAAATTGATAAATTAATTGTTTAGTCACAAAAGCAGACTTTGGCTTGAGACCATTCAGATCACCTGGGCCATGTAACAGAACACAGACCCATTTTAGCTCCAGGACTTTGGTGCTTCCCTGCGTAGCAGAAATGGACAATAAAGGGTTAAACCTGGTACAACCTCAAAAATCGCTCTTTGCTTTCCAAAGCAAGAACATCTTTGGCAGGGTCCCCATCTGGAAAATGACATCCCGTCCCCCCTTGCTTCCCCCTCTTCTCCCCCTGAACTCAGAACAAAGCACTGCACTGCCCAACATGTTCCTCCACTGGTTTCATCTTGGTCCAAACACTTCTTGTGTTTCAACTCCTGCCAAAAAGAAATGCATTAAAAAAAATCATATAAAAAAAGAGGCATGTGTGGAGCAGCGGAGAGGAAGCAGAGAAGTAAAGGGAAGTCATTATAACTGAATCTTGATTAGCTACCATTGGTGGAAAAATGAAACGATGCGGGAAGGAGAATTTTCTCTTGTGACATCTTGATGCTGAAACGAGTAGGCCCAGAGGAGACAAGACTTCCCCACACAGTCCTCTCTAGCTAGGAGCAAACTTAGCTTGTTTCACCCTTCCAGTCCCCCATGTGCTACCCCATCATCAGAAGAGGCATCTTCTTCCTCAAAACAGTTTTCTGCCAATCCCCACATAAATTTCTTAGCATCCCCCAGCCCACACTGAGCCCCTGTTGGCAGAGGGCTAGAGGACACAGCACAGTTGCCCTCACTGGCCTTTCCGCCTTCAATACCAAACACAAAGGCCACTGCAAATCCTAGAGAAAATGAGCCCAGAGGAGATGACTTGTGGCTGTTCTGTGGATAAGCTGGATGGGCCAAACGAAGAGTCCCAGACTGGGTCTGTCTCCCAAAGAGACACCCTCCAGCCAAAACATAAAAATCACATTGGCTAAAGAAGCATTTAAAAGCAAAACAAAAAACCAGCCCAATTTGGAGAGTCTGCAATAGCTGAACTCAGGGAGAAGAAGAGGATGCTTTTTGTTCCCTCAGTACAAAAGCCCTTGGTTTCCCCTCCTCCTCATTCCAGCATTTCCCCATCGGGGGTGTCAGAGACAGTTCAAGGCCTCCCAGCAGCACACACAAAATTGGGTCTTGCTGCCCTGAGGACAGGGGGCTGGGGGGCTCTGGGAACTGAGGAGACCTGGGGAGCCCTAAGGAGCTGGGCAGGCTGAACCTGCTGCCCTGGAGGATGGCCAAGGGGTCACCCCTCCAGCATCCCTGTGACCTGCCACAGGGCAGTGCTTCGCTCCAGGGTTTGGCTCCCCAGGGTATGACTATGGCTGCAGGACTAAGCCATTTTGATCCCTCAAGGCTCACTTGTGCCACAGCTGGTGCTCTGCAGCATATCAAAGACAGAGAGAGATTAACTCCATTTTTAAGTATCGCATTACTGTTATATTTTTAAACACATCTGGCTGAATTTTTTTTGGCAAAGCCATAAAGAGATAAAGACCGTAAGGAAACCTGCAATTTGAGAACCTTACCTACTGGTCTAGCCTTTATTAAACGGTGTTCCCTCTCTAGTATGGCTAAGTTCCACTTGCTCTGGCTTTCTGTCCCGTAAGGACCAAATCCACTGAAATAACAAGAAAATGTCAAGATTTCATTGTCTGTACTGTTCGAGAATCCAACAGCTACCCTCCTGATCAGTGCAGTGATCACACACTCATTTTGGTACCACCTGATGATGTTTTATTTTCCTTGTAAATGGTGACAGCACCTCCCCAGACCCAAAGATCCCAATACTGAAAACATATCTCCCACCCCTATTTGCAAAATACTTCTTTTTCTGCTCCTCAGGAGAGAGATGACACAGCCAACTGGTACTCTGACTGGTTTTCCTCTTTTGCAGACCATCCTCTGTGTCTCATCAGCTCCCATGTCTCCATCCTAGTCAACTTTCAGTTTAGAAAAGCAATAAATTTCTACAGCTGTGGACAACATTCAAAATCACTATCTGTCATGACACCCTACATAAGATAAATAAGACAACACCACCCACCACCTTGTATTAGCAATCTGTTAAGGAAAGCAAACAGTCACCCACTTCTGAAGAAGCCTGATACGGGAGGCAGCAATTCTTTTGTAGCCTGTCCCTGCCTGCCAGTGGCAGACAAAGCCTGTTTCAGCAGTGTCTGCTCACGACTACTACTACGTAAATAGCAAGCAACATCTTAGGGCCAGCTGACAAAAAGGGCCCCAAGCATGAGGCTCTGCACATGGAGCAATGGAAGTGCTTGCCCCAGAAGGCTGCCTTTCTCCAGTACTTCTCATTTTACCAGAACGATGCCCATTAAAACCCCCTTCAGCCTTGGAAGAGATGGCTTAGAGCTCCCAGCCCCCTCATCCAAATGCTAACCCACTCCTTGCAGCCCAAAAAAGGAAACAAATCCATGACCAAATCGCTTCCATTATTTTTTTTCCAGTCTATTGTTATATGACTGCATTTGGAAGCAAGGGAGAAAAACAAATACATAACTGTGGTCAGTGTCTGTAATAGAATATGGGAAGGGAAAGAAAAGAAAACCCCAACCCCAATCCTTGTTTTATACATTCAGTCATTTCTGGAGAAAGCTGTAAGCAGTAAAGAGGCCAGGAAAAAACAGGGACATCAGCCCCTGGGCCTCAGGGTGTGACAACAGGAGAAGCAGAACAGAAGTGAATCTACTCTCCATCTACTGATGCATACTGTTCAGCCCAGAAATTCTGAAAAGCCCCAGCAACACTCTAAGCCAAGAAGTTTACTTCTCCCTCTGTTGCAAAGGACTAAGATCTTTTTGTGCTGTGAAGTGCTTTATCAATTGAGAAAGCCTCTTCAATGCAAAAATCACCTTTGCTGGAGAGGTGTCGGATGGTGTTTCACAGAAAAGATCACCCTCTCCGAAGCCTCACCCAGGGGTGCTCTGGATAGAACAGAGCAAACCTCTGCTCTTTGCTCATTTGCCTACCAGGATAAAAAAAATACTTACAACTCTTTGAATCTTCCAAAGATCCTCATGTTACTCTCCAGTAGAGGAACAGAAGGAGTATTCAATTCTCTTATTTTCCAGAGACTCCTTTAAGACCTCAGTATTAGGTACTCTACAAAACCACAATAAAAAGACATTGCCTGCCCCAGGGACATTTATCTCTAATTGCTTACAGAGACTGTCAACGCTTTCTTTGAGAAGGCAAGTCTGTGACTGTCCTGTAGCACTACATACCCCTAGAAAAACTTTCACTATTCAGTGCAAAGTCATCTGTGGACCAGCTCAGTCAGTACCTACCCTCCAAATTATGTTAAATACCATCACTTGCTGCAGACCACAAATGCAATATTGGAAGTTGGAAAGGAATAAAGGCTTCCCCTTCCCTGCAGCAACTGGGAAAACTCAGCTGTGTAAGGGAAATACAATCTCAGAATTACCAATAGAGAAATCATTGACCATTCCTTCATTTGGAAAATAATCCTTTAAGGATGAAAGTACTTCTCAGTTTTGAGGAAACGCTGCTCCATGATTTTAAATCCAGTTGTGCAGCTGGCACACTCTGCCCTGGGATGGGTAAAGCAAGTTGCTCTCATATAGCCACATCCACAACATGCCGCAGGATTTAATAGTCCCTCATGAAAGAGATAAGCTATATAAACATAAACTGTAACAGTGGGACAAAAAGCAGCTTCCAGAATTCCCTCTGTAAGCCCAACAGGGAAACAAGGATAATTTCCCTTTGCATTTCTTGCCAGCTGAAGTTTGTCTGCTCCTCTGCTTTTGCTTTGCCGATAACAAACATCTGTCAGGAGCATCCTTCCCTGTGCAAGAGGGGAACACATCCATTGCAGCCTCCAGGGCTTTGTACCTCAGCAAAGCCTCTGGAGAGCCCCTTCTGTAAAAGCCACAAATAAACCTCCACTGGTCTTACCTACCAACTACAAAAGCGCTACATGGAAAATGAGTATGTTTTTGCAGCCCTCAACTAGTTGAGCAGACCTTCAGAAAATACACGAGGAGCCTCTTGCCAAGGCAATCTCTTGAGGTTCACCCCAGGATGTGCCTTTCTAAGGATCTTTATTTTAGGGTCTTCCTTCCTAACCCTTATCTACCACCAGCTTTTACTCACATATTTCTTTGTCAGAAAGCTCTAGAAGCTCAAGGCAGGAGGCTCACAGATTAAGCTGTTGATCTGTGGCTCATTAAGAGCTCATGGAGGCTTTCTGGCCTGGTGCCTACATGCCCCTTGCAGATGCTGGCACCTCAGAACATGCCATGTCTGCCAGCCCCACTGAGCTGCTTCTCTGGCTGCCTATAAGGAGATAGGATGGCACAAAACCCTCCCAGTTTGCAAAACACTGTGAGATCAGAAATGTTGATGGAGATTTGGAAATATTGCCTTTGAACCCCCAAGCCCCAATCCACCAGCCAGGTGGAATGAAAGGCAGGAGAGACATGGATCTCCTTTCAAGGATGGTACTTCTCCAGAATAACCTCTGGGGAGTCAGCAGCCCTGCCTGCAACTGCAGGCAGCCACCCTGCCCAGGCAAGGGCTCCCTGAACCCGCTCCAACACGCCAGCATCCTGCACTCGCCCCGGGTCAGCGAGGGCTAGGAGCACCTCTCCAGCGCCTGGGGATGCACCCCTAGTTGTTCCTTATCAGCCTTCCCCAAAACAAGTAAGGGCAGGGGCATCCAGGATACGGCCCAACAAGCCTGTCTCAGCCCTGGCAACTGTTGTTGGCAGCACAGGGACCTCAGGCAGAGGAGAGGAAATTAAAGACAGAAAATGGGGAGGAAAGGGGGGTGCGAGGGCCTGGCAGCAACCTCTGCATCCTTTGGGAGGCAGCACACTGCAGGGATCAGAGGCATGCTGGCAGCCTCAGCTTTAATCCCCTTTTCCCTCCCCATTGTGGGGTCTGAGAAAATAAAAGAGCCTCCCTGGTAAAACTGAGAAGTATATATGTGTGCCAGGAGAAGGGAAGAGATTGTTTTCTCTTAGCACGAGGAGGGATGGGTGGTACAAACCCATTTTTGACACCTCCTCTATTCCACACCCTGCCTAATTCAGCTGGACAGAAATGGAGGCAACAGCTATGCTGGTGCTTCCTTTCAGTGTTCCACGCATAAGGAATGACCTGGGACCAACAGAGAAGGAAAAAACTGTAACTCTGCAGCTGTCTGGCATCTCCCACCACTCTCCCACTCCCAAGGCACTGACTGAGCCAGGGATGAACTGTAAGGGCCCAAACACCTCATTTAAGATCTCTTCTGTAATTAAATCATTTAACTTGCAGAGGGCAGATCAAACCCACTTGCAAAATGAAGGAGTCATGCTTCAGATAGGCTCTTCTCCCTGCAGAGCAAAGCAAAAAAAGTCATCTCTTCAATCCAGCCACAAAGAGCCCCCGGCAATGCAGTGCCATTAAAAACAATATGCTTCAAAGCATTCCTCTAAGCAAAAAGTCTCCAACTGAAGTTCAGGCTGTTATTCAGACAGCATCAGGGCATGGCCACAAGCAGCCCCCCAGGAGAGTTTGCCCACAGCTTTTTGCAAACAAACAGGTGCCAGAAGAGGATGCTTATGCATCTCCTCCTGCTCCCCAAAACTGCTGTTCAAAACCTGCTTTTCAGACAAGAAAGGAGAGGTAAAGGAATCTGCTCAGGTTTCACTGAAGTTATCCTAATCCCCTTGAGAGACAGCTCCCAGTTATCTCATCAAGCCAGGTTCGGTTCATGTCCTGCCATGAGTGTCCACACAGCTGCTCCATCCTGGGCTACCTGTGCCTTCTGGCGTCAGGTTAGCATTTGGCTATTCAGCCACATGTTCAACATGGCCTGCATCAATCACGACAAGCAGCTCTTTGTAACCCTGCTGCTCATTATCTGTCTTCCTATACCTCCCTACAGTGTAAGGTACACTGACACTGATGGGGACGTGAACAGTGGCTCCTCTTACACCTGGCCACAGTGGAAGCCATGGATTTGGCCTTAGAAGCATCTGGTGGAGTTTATCCTTGGCTTGTGAACTGAAAGCCAGCGCCTCCAGAGCAGGGGCACAGTCCCAGATCCCTCGAGAAAGACAGCATGCAGTATTTACGTAATGAGATCCTTTTACTTGAGATTGCATGCTGCAAGCAAAACACCTTTATTACCTTGGTTCTCTGCTCTCCTAGCTTTCTTTCAAAGCACAGTGCCGCAACCAAAAACTAGCTGACAGGAGAGAATTAAAGTGATAACTGGCTCCTTTCCTTCCCCTTCAGCCATGGGCTCTTGCTTTCCACCTGCCACTCCCCGGCGCCTCACAGACCTCCTGCTCACTTGCCTTCTGAGGACAGGCAGGAGCTTCGGCTCTGTGAGGCCGGCTGCCTGCCCCAGCACAAGGCATGCCATTGCAGCAAGATGTAACCAACATCTGCAGTGCCAACTGCCCTGTTTGGGCAACGACTTACTGAAGCACATGAAGCCACATCACTCGTTGTTGACTGATGTGAGCTGAGAGCTACGGAAGACAAGACTCTGCTACAGACACCTCTCAGCTTTGAGGCAGACAACTCTCAGTCAAGCCATAGCAACATTCAATTTTGATCTCCTCTTCTGAAGAGCAGGGCAAGGAGGAGGACGGAGCATGGGATGGGGTATCAAGCAAAACAGAGTCTACTCTAAGCTCCAGTCCTGACCTGCTGAGTCTCTGCAAGGCACACGAGCCCTTATTCATGCTCAGACTTCTACGTGCCCTTTGGGGCTGTAGGAGCCATCCCCCATTACAAGTTTGCATGGTGTCTAACATAGCCAGGTCCCAGCCTTGGTTAAAACTTGTAGACACATCTGTAATACAAATAATGATTTAGGGTTTGGAATGAGGTGATGGGGGAGGATGGCATGACAGGCCTTTCTTCAGCCTTCATCCAGAGAGCCAAGAAACCTCCACTTATCTTCAATGCTGGAGCTGTGCAAAATCTGGGTTATGCTCACATTTTTGTGGCTGCTGAAATTTTTGCTTGTTTGCTTGGTCACTAGTTTGGGGTTTTTTTTAAAGGTGGTTCTTTGAAGTGGCTCAGAGGCTAGAGATGTCCGAAGCTATCCCAAGGGACACAGATTATAGGGTAGAGTGCAGGTCAGGCATCAAGGATAAACACGGCTTGCCAATTTGCTCTGGATGTTATTCTCTTTGTGCTCCTTTTCCAGCCCAGATCTACAGCCCAGCCAACGATGAGGAAAACGGGACAACTGCATACTTGGCAAGCATGTGCCTAACTTGCTACGTGATGCAAATAGTTGATCCCTGCTACCCCAAAAGAAACAAGCTTCATGATGCAATAAGCAGGATCCCACAGCTTGTACTGCATACCAGGCAAGTACTTCTCGCAGACCAGTGCCTGTCCTTTCAGACACAGGCTGGCTTGTCTTGCTGTAGCCATGTACACCACACTGCTCTTCCCTAAAGTAGCTTCCTCAAACTAGCTACTCACCTCCCCGCCAAGAGGGGAGTAGGGTCAGCAAACACATGCCCAGGCTCTAGCAGCTTCAGCTCCATACTTTGGTATTAACCTCCCTTTCTCAGTATCCATCATTGAGCTAATGGCCTGTGTGGCCACCAAGCATAGTTGACCTTGATCCCAAGACCTTCTCCTTCTCTGCTGGCTGAGCAGGACCTGGAGCTGGGGTGTCAATGTGCTAAACTACTCTTGCAGCATTCACAGCAGCTCAGGCACCCAGAGCAGCAAGGTTCTCAAAAGCAACTAGCTCTTGTGCTACCTTGGACTCTTTCTCTACAGCATTACAGAAGTGTTCAGGCACAAGTTGGCATGCAACCACGAGCTCTGCTCCTCTCCTGCTGGGAAGCAAAGACCTTTTCCCTTCAGGCCAGCCCCAGACATCCCACGAGCAACATCAGCATGATGGAACAGTGATGACGGACACATCCAGAGCAGCTGGCATGCCTCTTTGGAGAGACCTCCACACTCCAGATTCTCATAGCCCTGTCTCACCCTACAGGCCTCCAGCTCCCAAGGCAGCTGACAACTACAAGCCAGATACCCTGCTCGGCCAGCTGAGGCGGGGGGAGCCCCCATAGGGACACAAAAGCTAACGGATGTCAAGCCCTCCTCCTGCCAGGGTCCCACAGCTCTGCTGTGATCTGACTTGGCCATGATACAAAGTGCAAGGAGGAGCCAGTGATGGAGTGCTCCTCATTGGATTCAGACCTCATTACAGCTGGATAATTGGACCATCTTGTTCTCCATCTGCCCAGATGGCTCTCTCTTAGAAGCTGCACTTCAACTACTTGCAAGGCAAGATGTACCCGACAGCCACTTTTGAGATAGAGTCCACCTCCACTCAAGACTAATTTTGGCAGCTGTTACACTAGTGAGAGTCCCACAAACCCACCAAGCATGACCTTGTACTTAAAAGCAAGGGGAGAGCTGCCTGGTCTCTCAATGCACAAGTCTCATTGACTTTCCACCACATCATTAAAGTTGCTCCAGGTGTCTGTGAAAAATCCCACCCAGCATGTTTCTGAAAGCATCACTTGACGCCGTGTCTCAAACACACCCCTTCAATCTGACACTGCTTGGGTTTGTTAAACAAGCAGCTTTCCCCAGGGGGGGGGGGGGGGAATAAAAATCACATTCCCATCACCATTCAGGGGGCCCAAACGAATCTCTCAATGACAGGGGCAGGCTCTAAAGAAGCAGGGCCAGCTAGTCCTTTTTACCACCCACAGCCGAGTAACATGCAAGCAAGCACTACCTTCCTGCCCCATATGGGACTGCAATCCAGCAGAGCAACGAGAATGCTCTCCACGTCAGCTACAGCTCAAGGAGCAATCTGGCACAGAAGGCACTAGATGAAGTAAATTATTATTCACCATCCAGAACACTACTGGCTTCCAAATAATTGTCTATTTGTGTGCGTGCATGCACAAGAATCCTTGCTCCATGGTCTCTGCCAGTGCATTCCCAGCACTGTGACTCTCTGGGGACAAGGTCCATACTTGTTCTCAATCTCAGCTTTGGATCTCAAACACTAAGGTTTCAGATTTTGTTTTAAAAAACATTTTCTCTGGCAACTGGGCTGTTAATGGATTTGATGTTTTTGCTCTCGCCTCCTCCCTACCTTTAAAAGCTTGGCACCAAAGGGCTTCTTTGAAGATAAGGCCAAATTTGCAATTTAAGGGGAGGAACTTCATAAAGTAGATGTGAAGGGATGGAGAGGAGGGGGGAAAAGCAACCCAGGAGCCACTTTGCCTGTTGAGATGTACACTGTACAGTACAGAGGATTACAATGGCCTCTCTGTACCTCCACTGGCTGGAGCCATAAATTCGGTGCAGCTGCAGTGCTGCTACCTACAGGAGACTCCCCAAGGGTCACACTCAGAGCGGGGCTTCTCTACAGCCTCACACCCAGCCTACCCTCCAAACCAAAGCATCACACAGCCCTTACAGAGCCCACATCCACCCAGCACGCAGGGATAGACGTCCCCAGAGGCAACTGCAGAGCCTCCCAGTGGGCTGTCAGTGCAGCAGGAGGTTCCCTGCTGAAACCCACTGCGGCCTTTATCCAAGAGGTTTTTCAAGGGCCAGCAAACCTATGGTCTCTCCTGATCTCCATCAGCTCTATCCTCAACACCACAAGGAGGCAGGGAAGTGCCGCCTACAGGTTTTGCAGGTGGAGAGTGGAGGCAAAGAACAACCTGCCCCAACCTGGGGGGAAATCTGCAATCTAGAGAACCAAACCCAGCTCTCTTCACTTCCCAGGCTTCCAACATAAAGCACTGGCATCACTAAGTGAGGTAACAGCTCTACCTAAAAGTACCAGGATAAGTTACAGTGCCATTATTGGAGGAAGCCACGTTTTGCATACAAATGCTATATTCTAGGCCAGCATATATGCACATTTGAGGTTTATTTCTCAAATATGACCACAAGCTTTACTAACCACACTAAGCTCAACACACTGATTCGCAGGGCTCTGCTAACCCTGTCCTTCTGTTAGTTAAAGAAAACTAAAAAGCAACATTATTTCAGTGTTTGAAAGCTGACAACACAATTCTGACAGGGTTCTTTACACCCTCTTCCTCTTCACTCTAATGATTTAAAGAACAGCAGAAGGGCCTGATGCAGTCTTTAGACACACAAGCTTGTATTAGACTCGCTGACACTGCAATCAGTGAACATATCCTTGCATTTGGCAGGGCCTTAGGACTGTGGCTCTGAATAAGAGTACAGCCTGCTGGCTAATCTCTTTGCCAGAGTGGACTTTAGAGAGCCAAAATGGCATTGCCACAGGGCTCAGGGTGAAAGACTTACTGCCTGTACCAGGCACAGAAGCTAATGAAAAATGACCGGTTTCCAAAACACCATCTGGCTTTCACAGACTTATATAGAGACACCACAGCCCAAAACCTCTGTGAACTTGACAACAGTGGGTTTTCATAGGGGCAACATGCTGTGGTGTGGTTTGGACTTTGCCCAGCAAGCCTCCAACACGCTGCATGGACACAAGGTGCAGTCACCATCCTCACGTCTTAGGGGAGCTCATGGATGGGTTTCGGCCACAGGGCAGCAGCCACCGCAGAGCAGCAGAGTAGAAAGCAAGGGTAAAGTTTGGCTCTCACCTCTGTGCTGGCACACTGCCCATGAGGAGGGCAAAGAAGCTTGAGCACGTCCCACACGCTCCCTGAAGCACAGTTCCCTCCATCAATCCCACCAGAGCCAAAATAAATTGGCACTGCATCATGCTCAAGAGCTCCTACAACACACAAGAGCAGCCCTGAGAGCCCTCTCAGGCACCCTGTCTGCACTGTGCCAGGTGCTCTGCTAACAACCCCATCAGGCACAGCTGAGCCTCCCATCCCATTTGTCCTTCTGCAGGGAAGGAGAGGCCATTTTAATAAAAGGAGCATGCAGCATCCTCAGGGCAGGGATCTGTTGTTCCCTGTTTATGTAGAAAACCCTGCACTGCCTGTGGTACCCTTGGGACTGTGTAAGCATTGAGTGTTTTTCCTCCCTGCAACAAGTATCTCTCTGAGCCCTTCAACTGATTTGCTCCCACTGCTCCTCTTGTCTCAGCTTCCCACAGATGCTCATACAGCTGTGTTGCTGGAGCACACGCTCCTGTGGAGAGTACTTTAAAAATCTCTTATGTGCAAATACACATATGAAGCAAACTTTGAAAGCTTCCCATCCTGCAAGCATTCCCTCCAGAAAACTGGCTCCAAGCGCCATGTTCAGCCAACGAAGCACCAGAAACGATGTCCTATGATTCGGGGCCAAGAGGAACTAAACCGAATACCAGGAAATAAAAAAATGATGCTTGTGATACCTTTTGTTGAAAGATTACCCAAAGTACATTTAGAAAACTGGAAGATATTCACCCCTGTTCCACCTAAAGACCTGCAATTCAGTTAGTCATTATTCGCCTTAAATTGTTCTTGTGGCCTAGGAACTGGAATACGTAACAACCTCTTAAACCGAGACTGACCACAGGAGCACCAAAATACAGAGCAGCAGGTTTTTCCCTCAGGATGTTTTCAGTCTAACCAGAAACAGGAAGTCTCCGAAGATTTTGCAAGAGAGCTTTTTCCTTGCGGGATATCCCATCCTAACTGGAGACTTTGCGCTGCAAAATTTTTAGCTGGGGAAGCAACAGTTTAAGCCAAGAGATTTGCAAGCCTTGGTCCGTAACGTGCCAGCAGCACCAAGACACCTCTGCAAATTAAAGAAGTCCAAGGAATCGTGCCTTATACCTCTGAGGCACTCGGCATTAGGCATTAAAACAAACAAACCACCTTTATTTACTGCCAAATAAACTTCTGTTAACCTGGAGTTGCATTGGCTATTGCTGTTGTAACCTCTTGCAGGCTAAGCGACTAAACTGAGCCTAACTGAACCTGAGGTACCTGAAACCCTCCCCCACAGGCCAACCAGCGCTCAAACAACTGATGTGGTCCCCAAAGGGCTCTTCCCTGCCACTGCTCCTCCACTTCATAAGGCTCACAAGGGGCAGATTTGGGAGACAGTTTAGCCCCATTTTCTTCATGGGAAAACCAAGGCACAGGGCTGCAGAGGAAATTGTTTAAGCTCACATAGTGCCTGCATTGGCTGAGGACACAGCCCAAACACCTCCCCGTCCAACCACGTCTCCACCTGAAGAGTGTCTTTTCTGCCTGCTCCTTGCTCAGCAGGAGGCTCCAGCTGGCTCCCAAAGGGCCAACTCTGCCAGACCTGGTCAGGTGGAAGGAGCTATACCAGCATCCTGAAAGCATGGCAGGGGCTGCCGGTTTGGTACTGAGGGTTCGGAGGCATCTGTGCTGCTAGTTTTGAGGACAGAGCAGGATTTCAAGGAGTGAGGGGACCAGACCCCTGTCCTTCAATGCAGCAAAACTCCAAGCTGGGATTTCACACCCACAGGACTGGGAAGACCTCTGCAAACAAGAGGCAATGGCCTTCACTTTGCAATCTTTAAGAACATCTCACTCTGTGCTTCTGCATCATGTCAGGACAAGGAACATAAAGCTGTATTTTCCAGACTGTAGGGTTACAGAGTACCCACAAGACATGCCAGTCTGTAGCACACGCATTCACCTGTAACACTTCTTTGCACCAAGCAGAGAAATTTGTGGATTCAGCTACTTGTTCTGGAATATCTCTAAAGAAAGATCCTGTAGGTGTTTGTGTGTTTATGAGATAGGAAGAAAACAGAACTTGCTTTTCAAATCTGTACAGGACCCTTGTGCATACTTCCAATAAGCCTGCCTCATTTTCCCCAATGGGAACTACATCAGCGGGGAGAACTGCACTGTATCTGACTTCAACCCTCACAGCAAACACCTTCTGGGACCTTGTCTGCATTGCACATACAGGATGAGTCCCTCTAATTGTATCTGAAGGGGCGGGTTAAGAAAAGTACATGGAACAAAACTCCATTTATTTCTTGTCAGAGAATATCACACGCCCAGCAGGGAGCTCACAGCTCTCCCTAATTGTTCTAGTAACTTCAGAAGATCCCAAAATGACTCCTATTAGCATGGGCAGTTATTTCACCTTTGTTTCTTCAGGTCACTTAAATAAACAGAGCAAATCTTCACTGCAAACCCAGTGTTTCTGCTGAAACTGTTCCCTGAACCATAACCCTCAGTATCTAACCCACCGAATAAAAGTGTCTGCATGTATATATGTAGCCATAAATATGCAAGAACCCTCCTCTAACAGTATGCACACCGAGACAGTTAGTTCCAAAAGAAAACTACGATAAAATCCAACTTACAAAACACCCACACTCTTCTGATATTTTCCATAGTAGTTTTTTAGCCCATGGGTAAAGAAACTTTAAAGGCAGGTTGCAAGTGAACGTGTCAAAAGGACACCACGGTACCTTACATAGAAATTAAGAGAACTGGGCACCAAGAAAACCAATTTCAGACATGCCAGGAATTACGTGCGGGTGCAGAGTGTGTGTGTTATCCCCCTCACATAATGCTGCAGAGAGGTCAAGAGAGTTTCTTTAACACAAAAAAGAAAACCTCTTTAATAGACCTGAACTGCCTATCGCACAATGCCAGCGAAATAACACTTGGGGTATCAGAATTAGTTGGGGGAGTGCCCAAAGATACAACACTTGCATTAAATACCTTTTGCCAACCAGGGGTATTGGTTCAAGTCTATTATTATTTTTCAAAGTAAGTATCAGTATCTTCAGAAGACCTTACAAAGTCTCATTTAGACACTGCTGCAAATTCAGCATCCCGCTTTCCCCACAACACATTTTCTATTTCCAGTCACCATGCAGAGGACCTGCCAAAGTTGCAATTCAAGCAGCAAGGCATGCATGCACAAATCCTACAGCATCCCACCACCAAGAAGAAAATTACTTCCCCTGACCCAAACCGCTCCTCATCCCAGCAGTGCTAAAAACTTCACAGTTGCATGAGAAGACGACAAGACTTCTACTCGCAGATTACCCACTCCCGCTTTCCTTTGCGGCAGCGGCAGGGCACAAACCAAAATGCCTTTGCATCTTCAAGAGCTGGGTCTTGCCTGCAGACTCACATCAGCTTTTGACAAGAGCTGGAGCAACAGAGGATGAATCTGGGCCTTATTTTGCACAACTTTTCTCTCTCCCTCTCTCCACTGCACTCCATCCCTCCTCAACTAGCTGGCAGTGAGGATGGGGTCATGTCCTGGACCAAGCTTTTAGAGAAGTTTCAGGCGACCGCGGAGTGTGTGCATGCACTGGGCCCTCCATTAAAGCCTACCGAGGAGGAAAAGCTGGAGGGGAAACAACCGAGCCCCCCACATCTCACCTGCCTGAGCCAAAACAAGCCCCATGCTGGTGGGGACCAGCGGGTCTTCACTCCTCCCTTGCCAGCCTCCCGCGTCCCGGCGCAGACCCCCTTCCCCGCATCCCCACACCAACTTCCCGAACTCTTGACACAAAGATTGGCCGCTGCCGCTGCCGGCTGAAGAAGGGGGGACATCCCTGCGCCCCGCCGCCCGCCACAGCCATCCTCTGAGCCCCGGGCCCCCTTCGGTTCACTCACCGCGGTCTCCGGTGGAGCGGGCTGGGGAAAACACAAAGATGCCCCAAACGAAGGGAAGCAACAAAGAGGCTTAACTCCAGGAGCTGGGAACTTCCAGGCCGGATCTGCGGGGAATTCAGCACACACACACACACAGAAAAAAAAAATAATAAAAGAGAGGAAAAGAGAGGGGGAAAGCCTGATTTTGGGGTAGGGGAAGGGGGGGGACGTTGTTTTGGGGTGGTGGTTATGTTTGTTCTGCGGGTTGCCGCTGGGGATGGGGGCCGCGCTGAGCTCAGGCGCGGCGGGAGGAGGAGGAGGAGGGAAGAGGCGCCGGGATGCGGGAAGCCAGACCCTCCATACGGGAGACGGCTTTTGGATGACTGAACTCCCAAACAATTCTTTGCTCCGGCTACTCCTGCCCCAGAGCCTCCCTCCTCCCCTCCCCTCCCCCTGAGGAGGAGGGAAGAAGAGGAGGAGCCAGAGGGAGAAAGCGCAAAATAAAACCCCTTCCCCAAAAGTCTGTCAGCCGCAGGTCGCCATTCCCTGTCCGCTGCTTTCGCGCCCCCCCGCCCCGAGCACTGTCAGGCATCATCTAGCCGGTGCGTACCCCCGGAGGAGGCGGCCGGGGCCTCTCCCCGCCACCCGCCATGCTCCCCCGGCGGGCGGAAGCGGGAAAGTTGGGACGGAAAGTTTGGCCTGGCCGCCTGGGGAGGCGGCCCCGCCGCTGTGGTTAACCGGGGCCCGGGGACGGGCCCGGGGGATGGCAGCCGCCGGCCCTCATGGCTGAAGTGGCCACCCCAGCCAGGAAGCAGAGGCTGCCGGAGCCCCCCGAGTCTCTCTGTACCCGCGGCCATCCTGCCTCATCCTGGCTGTGGAACTGGACGGTCGTTAGTTGTAATGAAATGGGCTGCTGATAAACATCACACTGCGGCAGACCTCCGGGGAGACCTTCCCGGGAGGGATCAAGCCCAGGAAGTTGTGTAGAAATTGCTCCACCACCTGTGGAGCTTCCCAGGGAGCAACACGTATTCTGTACGCCTGTCCCTACAGCGACAGGCACCTGCTGGAAGGACGCAGGAGCAACCATATAGTCATAGAATAGTCCGGACGAGAAGGGACTTCCAAAGTCGTCTAGTCCGCCCTGCAATGAGCAGGGGCATCTCCAACTAGACCAGGTTGCCCAGAACCACATCCAGCCTGGCCTTGAATGTCTGTAGGGGTGGTGCACCCACCACTTCCCTGGGCAACTTGTGCCAGTATTTCACCACACTCACTGTAAAGAATTTCTTCCTCACATCCAGCCCGAATCTCCCCTCTTTTAGTTCAAAACCATCAGCCCTCGTCCTGTTGCAACAAGCCCTGCTAAAAAGTCTCTCTATATCTTTCCTATAGGCCCCTTTAAAGAACTGAAAGGCCACAAAAAGGTTTTCTCCAGGCTGAACGACCCCAGCTCCCTCAGCCTTTCTCACAAGAGAGATGCTCCATCCCTCTGATCATTTTTGTGGCCCTTCTCTGGGCTCCAACAGGTCCATGTCTTTCCTCTGCTGGGAACTCCAGCGCTGAACACAGTACTGCAGCTGGGGTCACACCAGAGCAGAGGGAATCACCTCCCTTGACCTGCTGATCATGCTCCTTTTGATGCAGCCCAAGATACAGTTGGCCTTCAGGGCTGCAAGTGCACACTGCCAGCTCATATCCGATCTCTCCTCCACCAGTGCCCCCAAGTCCTTCTCCTCATATGTGAGCTGCTGGGAGGGATTAGGCAAGTCCTGTCATCGCGTGCCTCAGTTTCCCCAGTTGTGTGGCTGAAGTTCAGCCACCTGGATCAGGACATCAAGACACCTGAAGCAAAAGTGAAGGCAGGGAAGGAGAGAAGGAGGCAGAGAAATGACTATGTAAAAGGCAGAACTTTGCATGCATCCAGATTAAATAAGATGCGTCCAAATAGTTCTTTCAAGTTGCGTTTCCCCCCCAAGCACAGGGGCTGATTTTTTGCTAAATGGAGGCAGTCCCTCCCCATGGAGGTCAAACAGTCTATGTGTTGCTAGTTGCAAAGAAGGTAACTGACTCCTTTTCCTAAACCATGAGGTGTGCAGCTTCTCTGGAGGTGACATGGGGAAAACCAAGACAAGAAGGCAAGGATCTTTTCCTCCAGCCATCCCTCCTGGCAGGTTCTTGCTTTCAGGGAGAGCATCTCAGGTGCAAATTTCCACTAAAAGAAATGACACCACCCTCTGGGATTAAACCAACCAACTCCTGCTCACTGCTTTCTCCCACATCGAAGTATGAATATATGCCCCAAACCATGAATTTACCCAGGGATGCAGGATATCCTACATCTGTCAAAGCCCTTCAATAAAGGGCTTTGTTTCTTTGGAACAAACCTGCTGTCGCTGAAAGATTGGGATAGGTTTCTCACATCTATCCTACGCACAGAGTATAGCTTGTAAATACGATCAGTAGTTTCTAAATCTGAAGGCCTTCAGTCAGAGAAGGTGAAAGAGTTAAAGTTTATCCTCATGTCATTATTAGTTTTCAGAGTTATTGCTGCTTAGCGGCAATGTAGTAGGAGGGGCCAGTGTTCCTAGATTACCCATTTCTCATACATAAGGATGATTTGAAGGACTGGGGTTTTTTTTACATTTGGAGTTGGGTTTCTTATTTCCTTGGTTTATGACAAGGACACTGAAAATGTCAAAACCGATTTTTCCGCAGGGTTTCTCGAGTTCCAAGGGAACAGGTATTGATGGCTCTTCAACTTGCATTTGATTGGGTAGGCTTATCAGGTTGAACACAAACTTCCTTCCTCCGCAATGTTAACTTTGCTGTCTAATTATCTTTTAAATAACTGCTTCCCAGATCACAAGTTTTTCCTTACGCTGCTCAGTAACGCAGTCCTCAGGTGCTAAATCAGTATGTAGACACCTCACTAAGTGGCCTAATTTTTAGAAGTGCTAAGACCTCTAGCACCTGCCTTGTCTGAAAAACAGTGGTTTCCTAATTTAGAGCAGTCGTAAACTGTCCTAAATTAAAGCAGGAATTGAATTAGCCCTGGCTAGTTTGGGGCTTACAGAGGTGGGAAGAAAGTGGTGAGGGAGCAGAATTAGAGCTACCTTGCACAAAGAAGTGCCCTGGGGCTTGTTTAACACCAGGGGAGAAAAAAAATGAGACTGCAGCCCTGCAGGATTGCATTCCCTGTTTATCCCCGGGGGTAGGGGAAACACAGGGAGCTTCTCTTCCCACCTGCCCCCACTGTTAATGCTGTAAGAAATGCCTTGAGACAAAGCAGGATGTTTGATGCAGCCATGTCCCCTTGGCATCCCCAGACAAGCCAGTGGCTGTTCTGCCAAAGGCGGTTGCCTTAATACTGTGCTGGGGATGGTGGCTCTAGGCTGGCGCTCATTTATTTCAAACTACCCACCAGAATTACTTCTGAGTGCCACTGGCCTGGCTGAAGCTAGGAGTAGTGTGAAAGCCAAATCTCCCTTTCTTTAGCCCCGCTCCCTCAGCCATAAGGCAGAGTTTACCATGGACATTGACAAGGCTCAGCCTGTGGCTGCGGGGAGGACCTGTTCCCCTCAGGATGTGCCAGAGCCCCCTGATCCTCAGCTACCAGCTTGCCCGGGTCGGCCCCATCCATTTCTGATCCCAGGCGAAATTCCCACTGTTGCTGCCGTCAAATGCAAAGGCTCCTCGTTGGGGCCACAAAAACTCCAGCTGTTTGATATTGTGTGGAGCAAGGCAGGGGGCATGGAGGGACTCCGCATGAAAGGGCGAGCTCAAAGGAAACCGGACCCTGGCATGTCGGCGTGATACTCAGTGGGTAACAAGCTCAGTTAAATTTGCTCATTCAGCCAGCTAAGAGGGAGAGTTTTCTCATCTGTCCTGCTATGTTTAATTCATCCACACATGCCTCTCAATTACTGCAGGAGTAATAAACAGAAAGGCGTGTTAGGGGTGGGGGGGGGAGCTGGCTAGGCCTCAGCCACCAAACCTAAGCACCCCAAAAAAGTGTGAGCAGCACACTGCTAGTATCTGTCATCCGGGGGGCAGCCCATCAGCATCCTGGTTCCAAGTCCGTCTCAATTTTAGCTGAGATCCAGGCCTGTTTTCTGTTGTTTTATTTTTCCTCCTGAAATGTACACGGCAGGTGGTGTGCATGCAGAGTTATGCTATCAAGTGTCCATGCCTGCTGCCTGAGTTAGGCAGAACTCCCAGCAAAAATCCATGTGGCATCCCTGCCTCCATGGAAGCTCCTACTCTCACCCACAGTTTTTTCTAGCTCTGACTCTTTGCAAAACTGGAAAATTGATGGAGGAAATTGAACTATGGAGCCAAAGACAAGATGGAGAAAATGCTCCTTCACAGAGCAAGCTCAAAGCTGTCTGACCGTATTGTGGGAGATTGACGGTGGGTGAAAGCAAGGATGAGGAGGTGATGACTGTCTCAGCCCCAGTGGACTGGACTGAGGGCAGCAGCCATGGGCCACAGGGATGAGAAATTCATCCTCTGTGTAGTGGGGAGGAGAGGGGAAAGACTCACTTTGGGGAGTGACATGAGTGGGAAGCCCCTGGTTCAAAGGAGTTTCCACATGAGTTTGACTTTGTTTACCCTCTTGTAAAGCTATTTGTTACTTCGATAATCCATAGGAAATGGGATCATTTCTCTCTCGGCATGTCAAATTAAATAAACAAATAAAACCTTGTTTGGCTGTTGAGAAGCTTAGAAAGGAAAGAGTATTTGTACAGGGATTCAGGAACTAAGCATCTTTCAGGAGCAGAAGATTAGGAAAGAAATCAGAGAAACAAAGGGGGAAGTGATTTAGTCATCAAAACTCAAGAGAGCCAAATTAAAGAGTTGGGGGTGGGATGGGAGGATAAGAGATAGGGCCTGCCTATATTAGGAAATCTGTGCTGGTGTAAACTAAACCAGCTCAATGCCAGTTTAGTTTTACCACTGGGGTCCAAGTCAGGGACATAGACTGGGCTGTGACAAGCTCACCCTGATGTCAGAAATACCATTCGTGCACTGAGGTTTATTTTATTTCAGAACATATACATTACCCCTCACACACAAACAGGAATGTGCACGACGGTAATGTATGCATTCTGAAATGAAATAGACCTCAGCGAACCAGTGCTAGCTCTGCCTTCTGTGGGAGAGGGGTTGGCAACAGGATTGCTGGTACAGTAAAAAACAATATAAAAGAAACGTATCCCCACAAAGGTGTCGTTCTCCTTCTGCGCAGTGATAGCTATATTCGTATAAAATGGTTTACATCTGGGTACAGCTGTGCCTGTGCTCCGTAGTGTGTATCTACAGGAGATGTTGTAAAGAACTACCATTATGTTTGTAGTTGGTTCATTGATAGGAAATATTTAGACAGTCAGTAGGCTCCCAGGTGTATGGAATGACCCAGTTCAGGTCCATTTGCTTCCTTGTCTTAAAATGTTCAGGGATTGGCAGTCAGAGAGATCCTCTTGTGTAGGGGGAGTGTTTTAGAATGTCCCTCAACGTTTTGGGTGGAGGACAGGGTCTTTAAGAAAATGTTTGGTTAACTGGAAATTATCAAATGCAATGGGTAAAACCTTTTGCTTGATTAAGGAGCTCAGGGAAATGCCCTAAATACATAGCTTCTCCTCTCCCTCCCCCCAGGATCCTGCTTTCCTTTCTTAGAACTTAGACAACAACTCTTCTACAGTATAAAACTTCTCATGCAGCGAAAGCCAAGGCAACCACATTTGCGATCATGACCACACACCTCACTGCCAGTGCTGGATGATGGAAGTCCTGAGACTGAATGTAAGAGCACCATGAACCTGCTGTGTACAAGAAGAGGTAGTACATTCCCTCCATGGCTGATCGCCAAAACTTCTTCTCAGGGTAATGATGAGAAATGCTCCCTTGATGGACAGGACATAAAAACAAGAGCATGCTTGTCATCTTTTGCTATGACAGTGTTGCTATGTGCTATCAAATAGGTCTTGTGTTTTACCCCAGAGAAGGTGACATTTCAGCAGCAGGCAGGTCCTCGAATGAGAAATTATTTGGAAACCTTAGGACGCACGTGCAGTGGATAGACAGGATAGGATGTTACGAAGTAGTTCACCCTTCCCAGTGGAGATGGGAACTTAGGCAGTAGGTGCTGAAAATAAGGTGTTCTGGGTAAAATGATATCGATAGAATGGATAATTTCAAATGAACATTGTGAATCTCAAGTTGGAGGAGATATATATGTGCATATACGCAATATGGATGTATTAGCATATGCATTCACATTATGTGTATGCACACGTCTGCAACATCCCCAGCTCCTAGAAAAACTAGGCTTCTTTTGGTGTGTGCGTACCTTCAGCTAGGAGACATGGTAGGGAGTATGAGACGTTTGTGCAGTATCAGACCAGGTGACTTTTACCAGTCCTTTTCCCCTCATACCCATTTGAAGCTTGCAGATTTGTTGGGAAAAAAAAAACCAACATTTTTTTCTTCTCATGTTCGATGAACCACTTATTTTCTCTGTGGAGACTATGCATGGAAACGTGGTGCTACAATTGTCAATGGGTGTCTTATTCACCTCAGTACAGAATTGACTGGGTTTAGGATTTCACACTTTTTGCTGATTCCTTTAATCTGAAGTAAGTTATTGTGGGTTTACAGACATCAACAGTCAAGATATGGAGGCATCTTAAAGGTGTTCCAGGCTAATGCTGAAGTCTGAAAAGGTCCCTTTAGCTGGGGTACAGTCCCTGAGTAATTACACCTATGTGAAATAACTACCTGTCATGTCTATCGACAAGGGAGCTTACATTTTAAGGCACTCAGATCTCCCTTTACATCACGTTCACTCTTTGTTGCAGTCCATTTATTCACCTACTATTTACCTATAATGTCTCCTCCTTCACCGCTTTCCCACACACCTGTTGCCTTTCCTTCTTTCTTTTTTCTTGCTTGTGGCTAGTTCTCCCCTGTCCCCATAAACAGCCCTCAAACAGGTCCCTAGTTTCAGCAAGTGAAAAGCTTGGGGATCCCCAGTCTCCTGGGCCCCCGCTGGCCCTGCATCTGTCTCCGTGCCCCCCCCCCCCCGTTGCCCACATCCTGAGCATGAAAGCCGTCTGGATTAATCCAGCACAGAGCACATTGTGTGTGAGTCATGACAGGCTCACTAAGGCGTGCAGTGCTGATAAAAGGCAGCTCTGATGGGCTCTGTCAGGGATCCCGGAGAAACAGCGTGGAAAAAATCTGCTAACCCGCATCCCAGCCTGGCGGCCACGGCCTGGAGACAGCCGGGCATCGAGGGGAGCGCAGGGAAGCCCCCCAGTGCTGACAGGACCCGCTCTGGGCTCAGCCCGGGGGGAAGCCCCCGGTGCGGGGCATGAAGATGGTGCTTCCTGGAGCCCTGGAGTCAGATGGGGCTGAATCAGAGCTAGCATGAGCCCCCGGGTCCCGAGGATGCACCCTGGGATAATCCTCTCTCCCCAGAGGGATCAGCCGGCCAGAGGACATTCCTGCTTATATGCCCTGATCTGTCTTCTCCTCAGACTGTGCATACGTACGCTCCTATTGCATTTTAAAGAGGAGGGTAGCATAGCACCTTCCAGTCATTTCTTTGTAACCTTAGGAACTAGTTCTCCTTTTAGAAAACAGAATCACAGCTGATAAGGAGGCCATGGTGCTCAGGAATTTGCAGTTTCTGAGGACAAGGGTTAGATGAACTCTAAAAGATTCTATAGCTTAGTGTTTCTGATCCCTTTTTAAACTAAAGAACAAACTAACCTTTCAGGGGAGAAAAAAAGAAATCCACAGATTCTTTCTTGGCATGATACCACACAGCAGCCTGCAGTTATAGCCAAATAAAAATCAGGCTAAGCTTTGGAATTCTGCATGTTTCATTTCTGCCAGCTGCTTTTATTTGTCACCATTTCATTTGACGGCATGCGTTAGATATTGCATGAGGCATGAGTGCATGGGTGGGAACTTGGAGAAGGATGCTGTAATCCACTTGCAGACCACCTTCTGAAGTCTTGCAAGCCATCAAAATACTCACGATCTAGTCTGACTGCTGCATGCCAGACGATGCTAAATCCAAAACCCGTTTAATCCCCTTTCCTGACTGATGTAAGCCATACCTAGAAGCCTCTTGTGGAAAGCAGAACACCGGCTTAGCGGATGGATGTCGGCTACAATCTTTTCTCTACAAATTGAATTTTGCTCTGATACAGTTCATCCCATTACTTCTGAGTCATAATTTCAGACAACCTCTGCTTGGCATTTACAGGTCTTTGATCCTCTCTGTTGGTCAGACAGATACAGTGGGTCTGGGCCCAATTCTCCCTTAGTTAGCCAGGCATAAACGCCTCTGAATTCACACCAGCTAGTGCAATGTAACATGAGAAGTGTGTGAGGCCCTTTATGCTCCCAGCCTCCCCTCGTAAATCAGCTCCTGCCGCAGCACCTGAAGTCATTTTCTCAAGACCAAAGCACGCATGGAGAACGTTTTGTCAGCAGTCCAGGGAGATCAAATGGTCCCAGGAGGTTTGCTGTTCCCTGCAGTGCTGCAGGCAGCTCGGCCGGGGTCGCTGAGCCTGAGGACCGTGCATCGCGCAGCCCGGCGCCAGGAGGACGCACAGGAGGAGGATGTTAAGCCACAGAGAAATCGTAGTCGCTTCTGCTTATCGCACTGACTGAGTGGTATGACCCCAGCTGAGGGATCAAGCGTAATCATATTTCTGTTTAATCTCAGCAGCACACGGAGCCAGTTTATCTGCCCAAGAGATTTCAAGTTATGCTGGCTTTCTGGTGGTGGAACTTTCCCGTGGGACTCAACTGCTGAGCGGCTTTTTTTTGGTGGCCCGTTCTTCAGTGTCTCTCGCGTGAGCTGGAACAAGAGTGAAATCCCCTCCCACCAGAGCGGCTTATGCAGCTCCTCGCCTGTCTCTCTTGGTGGCGGAGACAAAGACACAAGATTCCTCACAGCTTTTACAGTGTCTGTATGAAGGATGAGCCAAATGTTGGTCCCAGCATGGTCCTGTGACTCTAAACACATGATACTGGGCAGTACTGAAGTTGCTAGGTGGAATTGTGCTATGGTACATGCCACCCCATTCCTCACCTTCCTCTTCCTCCACCTCAGCATGTCCTTGTCCACTCTCCTTGAGGGGGTAGAGCCAGATTAGGGGTACCTATATGCCAGAAAGATAAGGAAATGGCAGCTTGGAGGCCCCTATGTCACTTTATACTGCTGTTAACTGGGGTGTGCGTTTCTTAGGGGGTACTTCACATTTTCTAATCTGGTGCCAAATTCTTCCTTCTATAGAACCTCTGAAGACTTTTGCCAACCAAAAGCCAGGCCCCAGACCCCTGCCTCCTCCTGGCAGCCTGCTGACTGCTGCTCAGAGGACGGCCTTCCCATGGGTCAGCGCCTGGGACTCCCCGTCGGAGAGGCATGACACTGGTATAAAGCACAGCACAGCTTGGCCAGTTTGGTTCCTGCTACCGCCATTATAATCGCTGCAAAAATAAATACATCTCTCTACCCATGAGATACTTGTGTCAGATAAGGTTTTTAAATAATGCATTTGGGGAAAACCAGAAGCTACCTTGCTTTGTGAATGACAAAAGTCTGCCAGAGCCGTGGTTTTCTAAGGGCCCTGAAGGACCTGAATTTCCTTATTGAACCTCAGTGGGATTTGGGGGGCGGAGTATGTGTTCCTTCCCTCCCTCGAATATTCAAGCGAGTAGTCCTCAAACATCTCTCTTGTGCTTGTCAGTCTTTGCCCTGTTTGTTTATTTTTTGCACTTCTCCCAGGCCGTACAAGGCAAACAGGCTAGTCTATTGTTGGTGCGCATCTCTTTCACTGCAAGATTTGTTTATGTCTTAGCGCAGTGATGCAATATTTGGGTTGAACGCTTCAAGGGAAAATGTTTATAGAGCTAAAAAAATATTTCCATTTGATTTGTTTATAGGAAGTTTTTGCTTGTGGTCTTGGGTTTTGAAAAGGCCTTCGCATGTTTTCTTTTCCGCCTCCCCCACTCCCTCTTTGCAGATTTGAAGGTTGGAGCCAAATTCAGTCATGATAATGCCATGACTGACTCTTTAGGTATTTCTATCATGCTCAGTGCTACACCACTGGAGTATCTTCATCCTGGCCTCCTAGCTCTTCCCAGTGGTGTCATCCTTCCCATTTGCTGAGGTTCCCAAAGCGCTTCTGCAAGGCTGAAGGGTTTCCAGCCTTGGATTCCAACAAATCCCCTTTGTTCCCAAATTGCCTCTGACCTGGACCAGAAGGCAGGGCAGGGCAGCCTACACTATGGGGGAGAGTTGGAAGAGTTAAATGGGAACGAACATTGCTTAGAAGAAAAAACAAAAGAGTAATAGGAAAGGCATCTTTGTGTGACTGAGGGCTTAAGCAAAACCAGGCCTTCTCCTCCACCCCAGCCAGGAAAACAAGGCAGTACGTGCAGGCAGCTGCCGGCAGAGCATGTGCGGGTGTCCTCCTCTGCGTCTGAGCGTGTAGGCAAGGCACAGACACTGACAGACAGAGGAAGGGCACTCTCTTATTTCTGTGGCCCCTGGGGCATGTGGCCTCCCTTGTCCCCTGCTACTGCACAGCAGCACCCAGCATGGGGTGTGCTTCCCGCCACCGCAGCTCTCGTGCCCCTCGTTGCACATCCACTCCCCCCCGTCTGCCCCTCTCCCATCTACTTGGTGTTGCTCACCCGGAGGAGTCTGTCCTTCTCTGTGTATTGCATGTCTGACTGCTTGGAAACATTGAGTACCGCAGGGCTGCCTCCTTGCCACACTGAGCAGATGAGCGGGATGCTGAAAGGATGAATGTCACAGTTACTGACATTGTAGAAAGTGCTTCAGCAGCCCTGGCTTTGGAGAATTTGCAGTGTCTCCTGCCACAGCTTGCTAGCAAGAAGCATGGAGGGGGCAATAGGAGGTTCTGGCTTTCTCTGGTGCCTTGAAATTCTGCCACCTTGTATAGAAACCCATCAGAACAGTCACAGGGTCCCTCCAGCCACTTCAATGTCCTGCTAAGCTATCCCAATATCATCCATTGCCAGTCTTGTTTCTCTTGGCAGGAGAAACCGTCGCCCCCTTTACCTTGCTATACGTGTACCCGCCTGGGGGAAAACAAGCAGAGAACACAGAATATAACAGCATGTCCCAGACTCTTTGAACAAACAAATGGTGTTTTCCCTCAGCATCTCCCCCAGGCAGCCCCACACCTCTGTCACCACTGTTTGAGAAGGTGGCTGGCCCCTGAGCCCAGGTGCAGGTCACTTTCCATGAGCTCATTAACCAGCAGAGCTTCACAGACCATCATCTGGCAACAGCCAGTGTAGGAAAGATGACTCTTGGAGATGTTTCCAGTTAATTCCAGCGCACGGAAAAGCATGAGATCACTGGCTCAGAGGAAGCCTTGGCTCCCCCAGCCCCTGCCCATCAGCAGGTGGCCCTAAGAAGAGGAATGGCTTGTGAGTGCTCTGGCACAGGGGACCTCGCCTCTAGGTATTGGGGTAGTACCCAGATGAGTACATAAAAGCCAGCCCATGCTTTGCTGGTGAGTGGGCTCTCCTGCAAGGGGAGGCAGCGATCAGTGATAGGTTTATCCCTGAACACCCCATTTCAGAGCCATGCCAGCCACTTGCTGCCTGCAGCCCCCCATGGCCCTGAGTTCTGCTTCCCAGCGGACAGCCCTGTCACCACAGAGGGACCCAGCACAGCCTTCGGCTCCCGCACCTGCCTGTTCCTGCTCCCCAGAGCTGAGATCCAGCGGAAGGGAAGAGCAGAGGGAATGAACAGGCTGGCTCTGGCCCCTTCCATAAGTAGGGAATGGAGGACAAATTAAAAGAAAAAGCTGAGGGTGTTTTTCTGCAGAGATGACAGGACAAGCATACAGTTGCCAACCCTTGTTCTGGAGCACAAGAATGCGTTCAAATCCTCTCTGACAGTCACCTTTTCTAACGGTCAGCAATATCATAATCCCTCAGAGACGTATTCTGTGACTGTTGCGCCCATGAAAGAGCAGGAGCTTTCTGGGAACACAAAGGCCACACTACAAGTAGGTTTACTCTGTCCTGTTGGCTTGGGACTGAGGTTGCCCAAGAGTCACCTGCTGCTGTGCATCCATGTACCTTGGCTGTTGCCCACAGCAAGTTGGCAAGGGAGCGGGGGTGTCTCTGCTGAGTGCAATACCAAGGTTTTCCTCAAAGGTATCTGCAAGGCTGAGTGAAGAAAACTAAGGCTGATACGTTTTGTAGAGTCCTGGCTTGATTATCTGGGCCTTGTGCCCACAACACACACATGGGCCATCCTAACTAGTACCTGCTAGCCTATCTTGGCTCTTCACGTGAAGGATACCACATGTTGTTAGGGATTTTAGTGGGCTGGGAGCCAGATGGAGGAGATCACCAAAGCAACATGAGGGCAAGGTAGACCAAAGTCCATGCACAGACACCGTAACCACAAGCCTTGGTCTGTGGGGGAAAACCAGGAAGGACATTGCTCACAAACTGTGGCTAACGGCACACTTTCGTGCCATCTTTAGTACCTTCTTGGAGCCGATAACTGCATCCTCCCCGGAGGGGAGGTATATGGGTCACACCGACTTGGTACGGTAACTCTGTCCCCCGAAGACGGCTGTTGCACATCTGTTTGTATGTTGCTGCTGAATGCTAGATGGTGGTTCCTAAGAGTGGCAGAAATAGCTTATTTATTCTGTTTGGCATCTATATCCATTCCCTCTTATTTCTCTCTTCTCCTCCTAGCCCATAACCCCCTCCAAAAAAAAAGCTAAGCTAATGCGTTCCAGATGAGGTGCTAGAAGCTGCTAATTGCACCCGGATCCGTCCTGATTTGTGCTTCAGTCAGCAAGGCACCTCGCTAATGGATCTGAGACTTGGCAGTGGGCCTGGGACCAGTGTCAAAGGAAATGGATGAGAAGGAAGGAGAGAGCAGAGGGTTAGAGGGAGAGCAGGGAGACCCAGAAAGGAAAACGATCCCTCCTCCTCACAGCAAGGCGCTGAATCCTGATAAGGGCTTGTGGTTGTCCCCCAGGGTGAGGTAGCTGTGTGTGGGATGGCAGCAGCACAAGCACGTTGCCTTCTCCTGGTGGAGACCCCACTCCTGTGCCGAGGTCTGCTTTTGTGGGGAGGCTTGTGCACATGTTGGGGCAGCAAGGCAGAGCTGGGGCACACTTGGGCTTTGCCAGCTCCTGGACTGGCTCGAGCTTTCCTGGTGCAAAGCTGGGAGCCAAGAGCCAGGAGGCAGGGCATGAGTCTGAGCTGCTGCTCCCTGTTGATGTGGGGCACGTCATACCTCATGGGCAGCTCCCAGAAGGGGTGTCAGCTGGGGTGGAAGTTGGAAGTGGTGGGTTGGAAGTGCAGAGGAGAGAGAAGATGAGAGGGAAGAGGGGTGGGGAGGTGAGAGCAGGCAGGGAAGAGATGAAACAGGCTCAGAAAGGAAAGAGAGAAAATAGGAGGTACCACAAAGGGAAGAAGCAAGGAAGAGAAGTGGAGGCTGGAGAATAAGGAGATGGGGTGACTTATGTCGATCTTCCTCCTGTGCAGCCTTCAACACCCACAGTTCAATGCTAGCAGCCAGATGGGGCTGCAGCCTCCCGACAGACCCCACGCTCGGGGAGCTCCAAGGGGACCATGCATACTGTCCTACCCAGGAGCTCTGGGACCCCGCTGCAGAGCTGCAGGGGTGAAGAGCTTTCTATTAACAGCCAACCCCCTAGATGATTCTCTTCAGTGGCTTCTCAGGAACTGCCTGAGGTACGGGTCTGTTTCTGGATGTGTGGACACCACCAATACAAAGAGACTTCAGCAAAGTGTACAAGCAGCCATGAGTCTGGTGACCACAGAGAGGAAATGATAATGCTGACAGCACTGGGGCTTTTCTGTCTCAGTAACGCTTCAAAATGATCTGCTGCCCCAGTTTGGTCTACACTGAGAACCTGAAGACCTCCTGTGCTACATTCCCCAGACCCTCTGCTTCGTCATCTCAGCATAGGACTGAGGAAAAGATTCGTATTAAGTCCTTGGGGGTTAGCTTGGGGGTATGAAGCAACCTCACTTCTGTGTGCTGGAGGGCCCCAGGAGACCACGCAGTGGTTCCTTTCCACCATGAGATACCCCTCTAGCACTAAATCCAGCGTCTTCCCCAAAGCAGCTACAAAAGGGAGTTCATTACACTCTTTTTACCGGCGGAGAAAATGAGGGTCAGGAAAGCAAAGTAGTATTTCTTAGGGTTCCGCAAAGAATCCAGGTCCCATCTGGGAGAAGACCTGTCGTTACCTGTAGTCAGAGGGGACCTGCTCTGCTGGACCACGCAGGTCTAGCATGAAGAACCAGCAGAACCGTGAAGTCATCGGAGAGGGAAAAACTGCAGCAGATAACTGGGAACACAGAAGATATTTGAGCCCGCACTGGTGATCGAGATAGATGGGCACTTGGTCTCAACAAGTCCTCTTCATTGCAAAATAAAAGCAAACAAGGAATACGTCAGTAGAAGGAAACTCTCTAACAACTGTAACTGCCAGGAGGGCCCTGGAAGTGTGGTAATCAACATGACAGTCCTGGGGAAGATGCTTCAGGTGGAGGAGGGTGCCCGACTGAGAGCAGAAACAGGACAATCAGAAGCAACCAGCTGCAATGGGAAGGCAGTTGGTTAGAACCAGTAAGGCACCATGCTAACCTCCCTTTGGCTGCAAGTCCCATTTTCATCAACTTTGCAATTCTTGGCAAAGATCGGGGGGAGTTTCCACTAGGCTGTGATTCATTTAGTGAAATGCGATCGTGGCCAGCAGGGAAAGGAAGTAGACAGACAGACTGACAGGGAGACGGTGCACTGTGAGCAGAGGCAAGACTGTCAGGCCTGTGCAGAAGGGGCAGAAAGAGACCTGTTCTTTCTGATAGGATCTCGGTGGGCAATCTGCTAGGGGAAGAGGTAAGGAAGTAGGAAAGCAAGCTAATTGCAGACACTGTGTGTGCTTGTATGCGCCTACAGACTGATTAGCTCATGTCTCCAAAGCACTTGGAGATGGAAACCAGTTAATTATCCTTATTAATTTTTCCCCTTTTGCGTACTGGTTATTTTTGGAGACCATTTTAAACACAATGTACCACCCAGGTGCTGGCTGCCTCGAAGTCCACTGGAATTCCCTACATGTCTTTTCCTTCGCTTACACAGAATGGTCTCAATGGGAGTGATTCCTTCTTTCTGAAATGAGGACAAATCAAAGGAATTAAAAAAGGGGGGGGGGGGGGGAGAAAAATAACACGTCCTGTGCCCAAATCACATGGCGCTTGCCTGCTTCTGTGCCTCTTGGAGGCCAAAGGCAAGGTGGATGCCTCTCTCTGCACTCACTGGGGCCCTGAAATACTGGCAGATGGGTACTGGGGTGCACAGGAAACAAGCATAATTGCTATGCAGCTCGTTGCAGCACAGATGAGACCTAGGTTTAGCTTCTTTCCAATCGTGTTGCTGTGGGTACCCACTAGAAGACAGTGAGGGAAACCCTGGTGAATATCCTGAGGCCATTTCTGACAACGGGGGGGGGGGGGGGGGGGGGGGATTTCAGAGTTCTGCAGTGCAATAGGACAAGTCATTTCCCAAGGCAAACAACAGAAATACATGGCTTTAAACTTCATCTGCCACCTGCTTCCCCTGTTCTTAGGTGGAGGGCATGGCTGCTGCCTAATGCATGAGCTGTTTTCTTCTACCTTCTCTGACCTTCTGGTTGCTTGGAAAACTAGGGAAGGAGCTGTGAAACCCCTGGATGTGAATGAGAACACTTAGGGATTGCGGATTTTGGGACTGACCGTGCTTTTGTGCACACGTTCGGTATGCAGACAGTGCAGCAGCACCAAGCAGATGGACGCACACTCCTGTGGACCCACATGGGGCTATGTGTGCCTGGCTCAGCCCCAGCCCCACAGCCACCCCATAGGCTCTGTCCTATGGGCCCCAGTGCTTGCCTCGGTCCTTGGCTGCTTGCTTCAGGGTATGTGGTTCCTATTCCAGACTTTGGGTGCTGCAGTGCTAGGGCTTCCTGGGCAACTCAGAAAGGAGTCTCCTCAAAAAAGTCTGGGAAAGGTCTGGCTGTGGAGAAATGCCTGGCCCTTTCCTTCCCCTCCTTCCAGTTTCTTGCTGCCTGGGGCCAGGGCACTCCCTGCACAGCTAGGTGGGAAGCCACAGTCCAAGAACTGGAGAATTAACAGTTTTTCAGCTCTGTGCCAAAGCGTTAAGTGCTGGAAAACCAGACCATGCGCACCATGTTAAAATAAAGGGATAGCTGAAGACTTCCAGACCATGACAGGTTTGATCTGGCTTGTTTATTTTTTGGCAGAAGAGACTGAGGGAGGCCAGGGCAGGGACCGAGCATGTATTATATGTGCCAGAGAGAGCACATCGCCTCCAAGTCAGCTGCGTTCTGTCTGCTTCCACACATGGCCCGTCAGTCCCATTATGGTGCTGCGCTTTGCCTGGTGGCTGAACGCAGGAACATCTGTACCAGGTCCATTGCAATGTGATTTATGAATCCTCTCTGAGGTCCCATCTTTTCCTCCTCCTCCTCTTCCTTTTGGGGACTTAGGGATTTGGTTGTTTTGGGGTTGTTTCTTTCTTTTTTTAATAAAGAGCACTTCAAGTTAATTTAAGGCAGAACCCCTTGATTTACTGCGCTTTGGTTTCAGGAACGCAAGACTTTAGGTGGGGAAAGAAGCCACTGAGGTTTTAAGGATTGTTTCCTGTTGTACCTCAGCCCCCCTGTGCAGACAGAAAGCATGCCATGGTACAACACCAGCATTTGCCTGGCACCAAAAAGGACCCAAACCAGTCTGGGCTACAGGTGCCCTGTCAGAAAGACCAATTTTGTCAAGCATGGAATCAGTCCATCAAGAGGCAGATCTCCGTGCTGTGCTGCTTCTAGGCACCATGGTGTTTGCTAAGTTCTTGGGACCCAGCAGAGACAGAACACAGGATTTTGAGATGCAAGATACAAAAAGTAGTGTTACAGATGTATAAAACAGGATTGAATGGAAGTGATGGACAGCTATCAGGAAAAAATATTTCTGTAACTCAGGGCTTCGCAGGTGGCAGAAACGGTGCAGGGAGAAGGGGACCTTTCAACACCCCTCTCCTAGTATCTTATCCCACTATTTCTGAACCTCCAACAGTGTAGTGATACATCTGCGTAAGTTTGCAGACCTGGGGACATGTACCCATAACGGTCCACCACAGGCCAAAGGAAGATATGTCGGGGGGGGGGGGGGGAAGAGATTTCTTTATATCATCCTTGTAGAAGTGAGAAGAATAATGCAAGGCTGCAAGGGAGAGCTGATGAGAGCATCCGGAGGAAGGCACTGCCCCCAAGGACTGCAGCCTGTGTGCAGTCACTTTTGGCTAGTCACTTCTTCTAACGCCAGTTCCTAAAGCACTGTACTTCCCCACGTGCTTGCATTTCCCAGATCTAAAGGGCATGGTACTAACAGAGTATCCTGTGTAGAAGGGTTGAGTCACAGAGTTATAAAACCAATAAATCAGGAGCATGGCCGAGTTCCTGCTCTTTGAGGAGCTGAAACTGGCTTGGTCTTCCGTGAAGCCCAGGTTTGGCTTAACTGAAAAGTAGACCTGTTCGTTTCTTTCTGCTGTGGTGTATCTTAGCTTAAAACCTGTCATCTGCACCCTGCACATCTTTCATAGGAGAATAATGAAGTGTTGTAGATGAGGTACCAGGTCAGATACACACTAAATTATGTAAAAAGCATTCCCACCCTTACGTTTTTGCGCTTGGGCCTCTCAATATCCTGTTGACAGGAATTCAGAGCGTCCAGGAAAGCATCACAGAAAAAAACCTACGTGGACCTCTTGCTCTGTAAGAAAACCCCCAGATAAATCAAACCTTCTGCTAAAGCTATGCAGTGATACAGCTCAGGGTGCCTCGCTGCCCTGTGGAATTGGAGAGCCAACTTTAACAGCTAGTCTCACCGAGTCAAAACCTCCAGAGTAACTTTATACCTATGATTCTGCAAGCAAGTCTTGCATGCTTTACCAGCAGCCAAGCAATAATAGCCTCAGAGCAGAGTGGGGTTGTTGGCTCCTTAGCGGTGTTGAGAAACTGCCCTGAGACGAGGCACTGCTCTGCACAACACAGAAGGGTCAAAACCAGGATCAGTTCGGGGGAGGCAGTTTGTGCCTGTAAAAATTCCCCAGCTCAGACCTTCTCTGGCCACTGGGGCCCCATCAAAACCCTGAGCGCTGCTCGGGGCTCTATTCTGGGCACAGGTGATGGAGAACGGTCTCCAGTTCTCGCCTCCTGCACTGGAAATAGAAGGCTTGAGAAGAGAGGGGAGGTAGACAAAGGCCAGCAGGATGGTCAGGGGAAGAGAGTGCCCATCATGGGGCAGGAGACTCTTGATTTATTTTGCCCAGAAAAATGCAGGCTGAGAATGGATATGATTGTTCTTGGTAAACACATCAGAGGCATAAGCACCAGGGAGGGAGCAGAGCTATTTAAGCCTTGGAACAATGTTGGCGCAAGAACAAGTGGGCATGCTCCAGCCAGGAATAAATTGAGACTGGAAATAAGAATGGTTTAAGCCTCAGAGCTGTCAAGCTGGGGAGAAGCCTACTAATTGGGGCAGTGGGAGAATCTTAAAACTTGTTAGGATTGTTTGGAGCTTCACATTTGCACAAAAGATTGCGCGATGTGATTGCTGACAATAGCAAGGCACAAGACGTGGTCAAATAGGAGATCCCTTCCAGCGCTACACCCCTACTGCGAAGCACTCGGGATTGATTTCTTTCTCATGTTAAGGCAGGAGAGCTGCAGGATCCCTTGCCATCCAGCCCTGTAGGGAAGCTGTTCACAAGCCAGTTGCGAGCAAGGAGATGAGGATACTTTCTCAGATGGCTGAAGATGATATGACAATTCCTACTAATGAGCTGTGAGGAGAAACGTGTCTCTTGTCCCAGGAGGAATACTGCAGGCGTCGCACTCGGCCACAGCCAGGCAGCAGGGCAGAAACAAACAGCAGAGGCAAAGAGCTGAAATTCCAGAGGGGAAAACCAAGTGCAGGCATTTGCTTGTTAGAGAGCAGGGGGCTTCGTGGCTTCTTTGTCTGCTTGAAGGCAACAGAGTTTGAACAATTGCCAGGGAAAATCTACATAACGCTTTCTGTCATTTTGGGCCATGGCAGCCCTGCAGTAAGCCATAGGATTACCTGAGCCATCCAGGCCAGGAGTCTGGTGGGCTTATACAGCCATATACCCACTTTTCAAGGAGAGAAACTCCCACCCCGGCAAGCAACCACATAAAACTGTGTACCTCCTTGTTAATGCCTCCTGCTCTTTTCAGCATCTCCCAGTGGAAACAGTGATGTGGCAAACTTTGATGATCTTGCCTGGTCCAACCATGCTATGAGGTGAGAAGGCTCTGTCCTGACCCAGGGAGTTTCCCAAGGCAAGGGAGCTGCACAGAGAGAAGAAACAGCTTTGGGAGCTGAAGGCAATGCAGCAGGGAGAAGCCTGCTAGTGAGCAGCCGCCTCGGGTTTGAAATCATTCATCTGTACCCAACATGAAGGTGAAAGCTTGCCGGGCAAAAGGATCTCTGCACAAATGGGACAAGAGTGGTGTTCTGTGACACAGAGGGGCTATGCACAGTGCCCAGCCCTTGGCAAGACAGCCATGCTCAGCTTCTCCAGGCGTATTTCACTCAAGGTGCATACACTGGGACCAGTCAATACCTGGATGGGCAATCCTGTCCTCATCAGATTTAGGAAGAGCCCAGACACTGGTTTTACGTGTGCCACCAGACGGTGGTCTTACATGTGTCCATCCAGGAGAGGAGGATACTGAAAAACTGTCTGGCCAAGTAATTCCTCTTGTCCTCCAAAACCAGTTGCACCAGAGAAAACCCAGACCGCCACAGCTCTCAGCTGCTCCTACGAGTCCTCTCAGCCTCCCACCATGGGTAACCTAGCCCAGTTAAATCTTGGCCACATGCAGTTGCAGCTAAGCAGATGAGGGCTCATGCTGAGAGGAGCAGTGGCCTTTTTCTTCCCCAAGGACTCAACCTGAGGCAGCAGGGAAATGGAACGATGAGCAATAATTCAGTGGGTGCATATGAGGGAATACATATTACAGCAGCTGGCTAATACACAGCCTTCCACATCAGCATGATAAGATCAAGCTCTAAATTCCCTTTCTTTAGTTCACTGCGCACACACACATAAACCCTCTCTCCTTTCTCCTCAGGAAACTGAAAGAAAGGAAAAGCAATAATAAAATATTTCAGATGAGAGAGAAAGAATTCTCGGTGATTGAGAACATTTAATGGGAACCATCTGCCTGAGCAAGACCAAAGGCTAATCCTGCTGGGGTTTTGTTGACAGGGTCACTTTCCTCAGGTACCTGCTGAGGGAAAGGGAGGAATGCTCAGGAGACACAGAGGAGGAGGAGGAAGGTGAAGGAATGTGTTCCATAGCATTTTACCTCCGTGCAACCCCAGCTCCTCCCTTTCCCTCTTTCAAGAGACTTTTCAAGCTGTTGGAGAAGAGCCATGACAGAACAATATGAGAAAGCAAGAGCAAGTGTGGTGCGTGTGTGTGACCCTATCTGAGCAAAAGGGGTGGGTGGAAGAAAGGGAAGAGGAGCTCAGAAGTTCAGCACATGAAGCGAAAGCCAAGGCTGGCCCTCTGCTCCCTTTCCTGTTCTTCTTGCAACCAGACAGCCGCAATTAAGATGTAACTGATACACCCAGAGCTGCTCCCTTGGGCTGGTGCTCCCTCACCTCCTCCCCTCCTGTCTGACCACCATCAGTGTGACCATGATGGCAACAGCCCAGACATGAGCCCTCCTCTACAGAGCTGCCACGCAGCTACCAAGTGGCCCAGTAAGCCAAACCCTGCCAGAGCAGCCCCGAGATAGGAAATGTCAGTGGCGTGAGATGGGGACTGCTTTCAAGTCACCCTTTCTCCCGTGTGTAAGAACTGGCCGCATGGGCCTGCCCAGGCTACCATCTACGTGTTCATGAGACGTTGGGACCTGACCAATGCCCTGCTGCCTCTGTCTCCCCAGCCCCTCCAGGAGGAGCCCCTTCTCCTACAGGATCTGCTTGGTCCAGTGCTTGAGCCAGCCCAGGGACAGGATCTTGGTCCAAGCTCATCTTTCGGGGTCCTGCTTTTCAAGGGATGTGCTTAGCTCTGTGCCTTTATCCTTATCCACTGCCAGTTCACGGCTTTGGAAAGTCTGTTGGCTACCTGTCCCTGAACAGTGAAGCTTGTGTTGATCACTGCTTCAAGCATACAGAAGGCTGGAACTACCATTTATTGCACTGAAAAACATGATAAAAGCTTTTCAAAATGCTCCCAAAGTTACTCTGATTTGGATGATGTACTCTGGGGTTTAAACCACGACATATGGAAACAGTGCTTCATTGGGCTACCGAGCAATTCAATAAGCTTTTCTTCGTCCCTTTCTTCTTTATATGAAACTCATTTTTAACTAGAAGAGGTACCTCATGTTGGCAGTGGTTTTGCCCAGTTTTTTCTGGTCTTTGTTCTCTGTTTTCCCTCATTTCTGTTCACAGTCCCTGCTGGAATTGTATCTGTAAACTGTTTCCTCAAAAACCGTGAGCCCAAAATCAGAAGTTGAGCCTAACCATCTTGATGCACCGTGCTCTCCCCTTTCCCTATGTACTTTAAACAAATGGGATCATGGTGACAACTTCTGAGCTCCAAGGATTTACGCTTTCCTACTGCAGGAGAAAGTCCCAGTCCTGGAGATTTTCCTGGTTCAAACAGGCAAGCACAGGCAGGGAAAATGCTGACGGAGGGGTCACTGCAAGGAGAGGTGGCATCTCTGTGCATACCGTGTCTTCTGCTCGCTGAGCACCTGAGATGCCAGGGTTTAACCAGGCAGTGCCTGCAGACCCCACTCCCCTCCAGGAGGGTCCGGCGCCTCTGTGATGTTCTGTCAGCGTTAATGCGATGGTGAGGAACGTAATTCAAACCTCATTGTAGCAGGTGCTGTGACATGGACCGCAAGATAGCACAGCAGTAGGCTGGCCACAACTCTACCTGTCACAGAGCTCCTGGGAGGAGATGTCTAAACAGTCTGCGGCCGAGAAGAAGGAATACACTCGCAGGCTGTGGCACAGATGTGATTTTCTAGTCAGTACCCCCCCAGTAACTCAAGAAGATGGTAAATTGCAACTGCAACAGCTCACTTGCAGCCTGATGTTTCCTCCTGGTGCTCCCAAGGTGTGGAAAGATCTCTGCAAGAGTGAGGCCCACGAAGGGGGGAAGCGTGCAGCAAAAGTCTTGGGAAGTTGCCCTGCAGAGCATTTTCACCATTACCCCTCCCCTTAGCAGCATCCCCCCCTTCTTTCTGGTTCAGTGCACTCATGGGGTGGGGGCACAGCCGCAGGGGCAGGAGCTCCTGCCTCTTCACCTATAACCTCATCTGCTGCTTTTACCTCCAAAGGTAGCTACAAATAAACCCCAAGCTCCAGTGCAGGGGTGGTTTCCAGGCTTGGCTGATCCTCACCAGGGGCAGTCCAGCCTGGGCCCCGTGCTCTTGCCATGGAGCCGCTGCTGCTCCCTAAAACTGAGTGGGCCTGCTGCAAGCTTACATTAGCAGTCCAGTGACCAAGTGTTACAAAGGCAAAATATGATTGTTATCTTCAGGTGCACACAGTGTTTGATGTGGTGCCCAAAGGTAGTAATAAAGTGTTATTAAGCTTTTCCAATTATGTGGGCTGCGACGATACTGTGACAAGGCTGTTGGAATCAGCCTTCAAAATGAGGTGTGTGAGGCTAGCAACACGAAGCCACATGCTGCTTCCTAATCCTGGTCTCACAGACGTTCATCAAACTTCAGCTGGCGTAAGGGGCACGTGCCCCAGCCACTGACTGCAGCATCTGACCTCAGGGCAGCCTCAGCAAGAGCATTTGGGCAGAAGTCGGGAGATCAGGACTCTACCCCCAGCGAGGCCATGCCACTGCCCCACGCATCGGCCTCGAGCGAGACCTTCCTCCTCCTCACACCTCAGCTTCCCACTCCCAAAGCAGCCATGGATCAGCAGCTCTAGCACGTTGCTGAGCATCCTCCCTCTCGCCGCTTCCGTCCTAACTTCCCTCCCTTTTTAATCGGGGTTTGTATGTGGGTTTCCAGCCTTCCTGGCTGTCCCGTCTCCTCTTTCTCCTGCACTGCTTTGATGTTAATTGTCTCCAGGACTTGAGCGCTCCTTGGCTGATTAAGTCCAAGAGTCCTCCCTGGTTTTGTTGACCTATGAATGGGGGCCTCTTCAGTGCTCACTGGAGTGCGGGCTCATTGCCCTTCCTCCTCCCCCCCCATTCGGTTTGATGGATTAATCGTGCTGTGTAAAGGAAAGTGGGGTGGGAGGGGAAGCTGAAGCAGCGGGAAAGGGGGGGAAGGAGGATGGGAGAAAGAGAAGGACCTTCGGCAAATGCTCGACTGCCCTTGCTTGAAATAACACCGTTTATTTAAGCAGGTCAGGCACACAATAGCGTGAGAGGGGCTGCTACTCAGATCATGGGACCCTGCGTATGCTGAGTAAGAGGCTGGAGAGGGTGTTAGCCAAACTGAAAGCTGGTCTGTTCTTACCCGATACCTCCATCTCCCCCCAGCACACGCACACGCTGCCGCCTCCTCTTTCCCTCTTCTCTCCCCTTCACACACTGGAGCCCTTCGCCTTTTTGGCAGCGGCACAGCATAGAGCCGGGAGTAGTGGGGCTCCGAGGGAACAAGAGGGCTCCAGGCTGCTGCCCTGGGCCGCAGCCGGCAGAGGAGAGGCTCTGGCCTGATGGTGAGGGCCTGCCGCGGAAGTCTGTGTGGTGAAGTGGATGCCGACCCGGCTGCCGTGCTGGTGGCCCGAGCGTTGCCTGCTGTGGCACAGGGTATCTGCAATGCTTTTGGTTGGAAGAGAGAGAGAAGCACTTTCTGTGAGAGGTGGGATTCGAATAGTCGGGGCAAAAATAACAGTACCAGTGTCAACAGGCTGTGTAGAGTTGCTCTGTGCTCCATCAGGGATCAAGTCCCCCACTGCCATTATCCAGGTGCTGGGCTGGCCACAGCCCGTACCCCCTGCTCTTGGCCTGCAGCACCCCTTGGTATTGTGGTACTTTGCCTCTTCATCTCTGACCCACTGAGGGGTGCCTCCGTCCCTGCTCACCAGGAGTCAGGATGCCAGCGGAGCCCCACAAGTGTCCCAGCTCAGGCCAGCGTATTGTCACTTGCGAGTCGCTCTGGTCCCTGCGCCTGGCCGATGCCAGCAGCCTCCTTCCCTCGAGCAGGATCGACCCAATCCCAAATACAAGAAATCCCATACGGGCTGCAGCGAACCTCTCCCTTCCCCACCTGCCCCTGCTCCAGGCTCCGTGCTGTTGGAGCGGTGGGGCGCTGCCCCCCCCCCACAGTTGCATCCATACTGAAGGCAGAGAGTCAGCTCAGGAAATGAAAAGGCTCTCCCTTAGGGGACCAGTGCAGTTTTCCAGCCTCTCCCTCCACGGCTGCTTCCCCTTTTCCATCCCCCCTGCCCGGCTCTCCCTGGCTGGTGGTGTTGGCAGGGTGCTGCCTGCTCCCTGGCAGGCTCTCCCGCTCATCCTGCCAGGCTTTTCAGGGCTCACTCTCGCTTTCCAGAGGCTGGAAGTGCAGAGCAGGAGACGGGCTGCCTTGGCAGCCTCACTGTTTCCAAACATTGAAAGGCAGAGAGAGAAAAGTCTGCTTCTCCCAGCTCACCAAAGCCACCACCGCCGTGGATGCTGGCCAAGTCCTCCTAAAAATAACTGCAGCGCTACCGGACACACATGCTTCTTGGGGACAAAAGGGGACAATACACCCCAGGGCAGGGTTGGGGGAGTACTTGGGACTTTTTCCTCCATCCTCCCTCTCAGCAAATAGAGCCGCCTGTGTTGTCCCAGCAGTGCAAGTCAGTAGCGATGAGGGACAGCTCTCTGTTTGTTTGCACAAGTGGGATCCAACCGGTACAGCTCAGAATAGCTGCAAATTGTCCTTTCCCAGCTGGGAGCACCTCACTCCCCATTGTGCTCACGCGTGTGAAGGGGAGCGTGGCAGGCGTTGTGTGTGGGTGACCCCAGTTCTGCAGCTGCCTGAAGCCCAAATCTGCCCCATCTCTACATCCACGTCACCTTCACGTCTACGAGGTGTGAGCTCTGCCAGGATGGGACTACCTATCACTCCGGGAGCTGTGATCCTGACTGCCCCACTCAGACGTGACTGCAACACAGTTAATGAGTGGACTAAGGAGTAAATGAGCACAGCAGAACCATGGTGTACACAGATACGTTGTGCTCTTAATCCACCAGCCCCTGCACAAGCACACTGATGCCTCCAGATCAGCATGGGGCACACCAGGTCCTTCTCACACTCCCATGTCCATTCTCAATATAGGCATCAAAT
Organism: Myiopsitta monachus; assembly: GCA_017639245.1. Lineage (NCBI taxonomy): Eukaryota > Metazoa > Chordata > Aves > Psittaciformes > Psittacidae > Myiopsitta > Myiopsitta monachus. The sequence goes on from CM029927.1 coordinate 6,486,341, forward strand.
CTGCCTTTGAAAGCAACTGCTGGGCCGCCATCCAAGTGCAACGCAGAAGCACTTGGTATAATTGTGCTTGTAAAGATACCTGCCATATGTTTCTGCTTGAAACAGGAGAAGTGAGAGGAGACATAAAACCAGATGTGTGATCTGGGGCAGTCTCTTCCTTCCTGCTGTGGCAAAGACACCTCCAGGCCCCAGCTGGAGGGTCAGTATAGACAAAACATCCAAGCTCCCCTCTTGGCAGGAGGGCGATGGTAACTGGAAAAGCAAAGCCATATTTTACCAGCAGGAAAAGACAAAGTCCTGAACATGCTGAATGTTTCCATGGGCTGGAAGAGGCTCCACCAGCTCAGACTGTCCATGAAGCTGTAACACACATTCTCTCCAGCCCGTGGCCTCGCTCAGTGTTTCCTTGGTGGAAGAAAGCCGATCACAATCAAAGGCCAACCAACCGTCTTTCCCCAAGACCGATGGACCTGCCGGGACACCTTACAGAAATACGGCCACGCTGTAAGCAAGAGGTCGGCTGTTTCTCATCCCTGCAGACAAGGCTTCTTTTCTCTCCCTCAAAATAATTCAGCAAAATCTGATGTGAATTTGCTAAGTATTTCAGGTGACCCAAATCGTTGGGGTTTGGCACAAAAAAAACCCCTCCCAGCTGAAACAATTTGCTTTCCTCTCAATCCTGAGGGGAGGGGAATTGGTGGTGGTTTGGGGTTCTCATTTTTGTCTGTGAAAGAAAGATGGTTTAAAGACTGCTTGGCACAGCGAATCTTAGTCCCAGCAGATACATATTTGTTTGTCTACTTACAATCAGGACAATCTGAACCCATTAGGAGATGTAACTGAGTTAAGGCATGAACACGAATTTAGAAAACAATATGACCCGTCATTTGCAAGAAAGGCTCGGAGGTGAAATCCAAATAATTGGCATCATAAATCTGTCAGGATACTGTTGTGGGACATTTGTCTCCTCGGATAAAATCAGGGTGACTTTCTTACATGCCCGCACCTACTTTTGAGACATAACATTGGACATTCATGCTTGCGGATGACAGTGTGTAAGCTGAGGCAGACATTATCTGGCATGTGTTCTGCTCCCGAGGTATTTCAAAGAGTACTTGCCAGATCTGTGAGAAACTGAAAAGCACTGAAGCTGCAGTGAATGATGTTTTAATTTGGTCTGAGGGCTTGAAAGAACATCTTGAAAGACTTAGGCAAGTCTTAAGGAGAGTATGAGAAAGAGACTTAAAACCAAACTATAAAAAACCCTATATCTGATGTAATAAGTTATTTAAATGAGGCATAAATTGAGCAAAGATGGTTTAATTGGTAATGCGGATAAAATGTTGAAATGTTTAGCCCCGCAAAGCAGGGTGGATCTGTGACAGTTTATGGAGATGATAAGATGGTTTTGATCAAATCCATTCCAAATGCTCAGGGAGGGTCTGATTTTGCAAGGTGGTGAGCATTTCTTTTTCTTCCTCTCATCCACAACACCACTTACACACATGCTTGGCCGTGCTGACTTGGCGTGCTTGCTTCTGGGGCAGGATGCTACGCAACACGGCGTTTAGGGAAAGCACACTAGCTGAGGAAAGGTCATCCTGTAATCGGGACGCAGAGGAGGCTGACAGGGAGCCCTCGTTTCACTCACCCTCCGCTTTTGCTCAGTGGGTATAAACCAGGAGTAGGGTTTCTGTGGGTTTTTTGTTTTCACAGCAGCTTCATGAAGTGAGTATCCAGTGAGGAGCTTGGCTGGGATGCTGCGAGAGGGGGTCATCAGGCAGGGCCAAGCTGGGTGCGGGACAGAGACAGTGAAGCTGCACAGGGGCTGCCTCTGTCACAGTGGGGAGGGTGACATGGCTTGGGCGGTGAGCCCCACACACTTGGGGCACCAATGGGCTCACTTGCTGGGTGAGCATGCACAGCAGTGGCACCCAAGAGGAACAGTGAACTTGGAAACCCAGGCTGAGACAAGGTTTACTGCTGCTGCCCTCCCCAAAGGTGTGCCATTGCAGCCTCCCTTGAGCCGATGGATGTCTAATACCGCATCGTGCATCCCACGGGCACCGCTGCCACCTCCTGCTCCCAAGTTCAGAGCTGGGATGGCCCATGTTGCATCAGAGTACCTAAAGGTTACTTTCCACGCAAAAGCATATGCACGTACGTGTGATTGCTATGAAGAAAAACAACTTTAAAAAATGAGCCTGCAGAAAAGGAAAAACCCTAAATTCCCCTTCCTTACAGCATTACGTCTAGCGCAGGCACGTACAAGGGCAAGGCAGCATTCAGGCAGACAAGGTCTCACTAACAGGAGCAGCTCCTCCCTCGACCCAGGTTTTTCTGAGCTGCTTTTCCTCCAAGCAGCACATCACAAAGCCATCTTCTCCCTCTCCCCCTCCTCCCCAGCCCAGGTTGTAAAATAACGAGTTTCTTGCTATTCTTGTTATTGCTGAATGGCAGAGGTCTGGAGCCCCGCGAAGAGAAGGGGGCAGCCTAATTAGGGGAACGAGAGACATCCTTAATGAGCACTCCTGACTAGGTGGGGGTTTAAAGAAAAAGGAGGGGGCAGGGGGGGGAGAGAGGTCAATCTGTACAGCTTTCTCGTCCCTACTCCCACCTCCCACCCCTTCCCTCCTCCCTGTAAACCTACCGCAGTTTGGGGTCTGGGCGCGGGGGTTCTCTGCATCGTTATCAATTATTAAACTATATTTTCCTGTTTTGCCCGGCTTCATAGGGGGTTAATTTAATTTCATTTCCTTTGCTAGTTTTATTCTGTGAGGGTATGTCAAGTGTTAGACTGTTCCTGTCCTTACAGTGTCCTTGTGGGTGCTCTGGAGTCCTTTCTGGGTGACGTGTCATCAACAGGTTGATGCCTGAGCAGGAGTGACAGCCGGTTGTACCAAAACCTGTCACTGCCTCCCAGAATGGTCTGGCTGGTGCGCAAAACACTCCACATCTATGCGCTTGAACTGCCTCACGTTTGTGCACCACAGATCACCAAAGTGGCAGTGTAGACAATACTGATGCCTGCACCTATCTAAGTGAGAACAAGGCTCTACTTGCGCGGGTGAATGTGTGGATGCAGCAGGTGCATCTTTGCAGCTACATCTCTCAGGACTTGTATCTACCACGGTGGGACATCTTTGTCACTAGGAACCACGTGGCCAGGACGGACAGCATGGCCCAACCATCAACATTTAGTATACTCCAGATGTAGTTCTGGTACCCCATAACTCAACCTCAGTTACTTGCCCTTATCAGATAGACATAAGCCTCTCTGAGCTCTCCTGAGTTCGTCCCATCCTATATGTACATTGGCAGGAGCTGAAAGCCCTGCGTGTGGAAATCCAACTGCAGAAGCGTTCTCATTCCCCACCCACCCCCTTGAATTTCTCTCCTGTTGGTTCCGCTTTCCCTCGCTCTGCCTGAGCTGTAACCGAACGCCTCCGCTCTTTGTGAGGCTTCAGCTCCTGAGCCCTCTCTGCCGTAGACCAGCATCGCCTCCATCTCCTCAAGGGAGCAGAGCGGGACGAGCGGGCTGTGAGATGCACCCCACCTCGGCAGATGGCGAGGGGCATCTCCCGAGAGCCTGGTGCTTGGAGGTGCTCCGGGAGAGGCTGTGAACGCACGGGGCCGGCTGCGGTTGTGTTTGCCAGCCTTGTCCTCCGGAACATGCCCCGGGACGGCATTAGGCAGTCACCTCCAGCAACTCCTGTGATGTTATTTGCAAAGATCTGTCAGAATCCGTGCCCAGTTAAATCATCACATGCTGAAATGCTTAAACGGGCTTCCAAGGAGCAAGCTCGCAGCCAGAAGCGTGGGAGGGATGTAGTCTGACAGAAAGGAAATAAGCAGGGAACATTTTACCCATAAAAGCGCTTTGCTTTCTCTTTGCTTCATAAATCAGCTTTCTCTGATCTCGTCCAAAAAAAGGCAGTTAATTCCCCGCTTCTCCCTGCCTGGGAGATGTGTACTTTTCTGTATTAGGATCTTGCCTCGGAGAAATTAAGAGACCTAATTGTTTCCACTGCTCTTTCCAAAATCAGGGAACAGAATAACATCGGAATGAAGGCCCTGAGCCACACCTCCCAAGGTGCTGAGCTCTCCTGTGGGAGGCAACAAGAGCCCAGCGCCCTCCCCGCCTTCAAAGGCCAGGTCTCCTCCAGTAGTCTCTGAACATGGGGACCTCCCTGCCAGCACCCAGCACCCGGCACTGAAACCTCTGGTCCAAGCATCGTTACCAAAGGCCAAGTAGAGCCAGGCAAGGACCAAGCACCCCCCTTTTTGGGGAAGAAGTCACTAAGAGGGTGTTCCCACTGCCTGCAGTGGAATGGGTCAGGTGGATCATTATTCCCCAGCAGGAGTGAAAAGATTTAATGAGCCTGTAGTGCGTCAGCCCCAGAGTAAAGACCTGTGCCCAGCCATGCCAGTTCCCACTCCCGTGTACAAAGCATGTAGCGCTCCTCCAAGCCTACCAGATATGTGGATTTTTATTGGATCCTTTTCTGCGTTTATGGCTTGAGGATGCCAGGGCCCCTCTGGACTATAGCTTGAACTCATTTAGCATTTTTTGTGGGTGAATTTCTTGGATTACCAAGAAAGTCTTGGCACAAGAACCAGTTCCTTTCTATTCCTGCCCTGACATGTAGGCTCCCTGGTGCTCTCTTCTAGCAGTAATGACCATACATCTCCAAAGCAGACAGTCTTGACTTTACAGCCACCTCTGACGACCAAACAAGACCAGGGCCTGAACAGTAAAAATACATTGAAATTCCATTGCTGGGTGCAGAGGCTGTGCTTAACCTGCACTCCTGTTCTCCTGCTCCACGCTTTTCCCTCCCCTGCACTGTACCCTATGCATTGCATGGTTATTCTATGGGGATAGAAAAATATTGTAAATATGTAAAAACACACAAAAATATTTCATGGTTATTCTATGGGGAAGCAAAAAAAAAAATATCAAAGAAAATGGGGGGAGAAAGATGGAAGGGGCGTTTGTGGAGCAGTGGTGTTTCACAGTGAGGCTGTAAAAGGCAGTGGCTTTAGGTGAGCACTCCCAAACAGGTGAAAGTCTGAACTACAAGCCAAAGGAAATGTGCATCTGGAAGGACTTGAAATAAAGGCATCTCTTTCTTGAGCTGTTGCCTGACAGCTGTTTAACTGGAGGTCTAGCTCTCTAAATCTCATCTGTCTTAAGTCAGAGTGACTCTACTGATGCCAATTTATGGCAGGGGACAGCATGCCCCTAGGCCTCTAAAAACGTTCAGCTGTCCCACAGGAGGTCTGGCATTAACAGTGACATGAAAAGGATGCTCCCCTGGCAACCTCATGGCTCTGACTATGGCACTTGGATGTTAGGACACGCTCCTGCAGCAGTGGCGTGCACAAAGCTACCTCCTTTGGTGTTTTGTGAGTCCTCCAGCACAGAGCTGTGGTTACCATCAGTACAGAAGAGTCCCATCAAGTACATATTACCCAGGGCCTTTGTACAGTGTTTGTCTAATGGGAGGAAGTTTGCACAACTTGTGGAGAGGGATTTTAATAGTAAATGAAGCCACTGTTGCTTCTTCATCCCGATGTACAGTTGCCAGGTCTCTCGCCCTTTGGTTCCTTTCCCTTTCTGGCTGCAGCAACACCTGTAAAAGTCTAGAAAACTCTCTGCTACAAACCACTTTCTGCCCATTACGATGAGAGAGAAGCATGTTGAGCGCAATGCTCACTTTAAGGATTTTTAAGATTGTTGCTGATCCTCCCTGAGAGCAAAGTGGCATATTGTGCTTTAGAAACGCAGTGACGAGCAGTGGATGTTGGCAGCCGCTCTGTGCTTGCTCTGGCCTGAAAACCCCTGGTTTGCCGGGGCTCCACTAGCAGCAGGGATACCACTGCGTGGGAACCCCCGGCAAACATTCCCCCCCATCTGCAAGCCAAGAAGGTGCAATGCTAGAAGTCACCCCATTGCATCTGGGGAAATGCCACCATCTTGATTTTGGCAGACTTAAGAGCAGGAACGTAAAACTGAGCCTTTGTACCCTGATAGTGCTGTAACCCCTAGGCTAGTGGCCCTATGCATAACCTCACAGGGCTCTGAACAACCAGGCCATACTTGACCACTACAGTCGTAATTAAATCTGGGCTCTGCGTTCACAGACCACCGGGTCGTACGAGTGTGTGTCCGTGTTTCACTTTCCGGGGTGGAGCACTTGCTGGCTTCATTCTCCTGTTGGAGGGTTTTTCCCCATGAAAAAAGGCTCGTGTTCTCCCCAGAATGGAATGAGCCCAAATGGCCAAACCTCAGCATTCTTCACAAAGTGTAAGCCTTGGTTTGCAGCCAGCCAGGGAGGGAGTGGGGCTCGAGCTGGATGTGCGGGTGGCTGTGGAGGCAGGTGAAGGCACATGGAGAGCCTGCGTGTGCACAGCAGGTGCACAGAAGTGTGAAGAGAGGGAAAGCATGGATGTCACATGGTTGGATGTACGATATGCTCGCGTGTATGTGCAGGGGTGCGTGCACACACGCGTGCCTATATAGATACGTATTCGTTTTTGTGAGTATCTGCCCGCGAGGAGCCTGAGCGTGCGGGTCTGTGCAGAATTGCATATGCAGAGCTCTCCCTGGCTCCTCCGCCAGTTGGGAGACTTGGCAGGAGAATGGGGACAGGCACTGAAAAGCCCCATTTTCTGTGCTGAGTCCTCCTGGGGGACTGGGCTGTACACTGTTCCCGAGCCTCCCTCTGGTACCTGCTCTCAGATCCTGTTTCGCTTTCTAACTTTATATTTGCTATTTCGTGCTCTCCCTCTCGCTGGCTCCTTTTCTGTTGTTCCTTCTTCTCACGTTTCCTCCCTCCCTCTGCCGCTTTTAAAGTGTCTTTCTCCCTCCTTTTCATTTCTCCCTTCTGTTCCTCCTCTCCAGGTCTCCCCTCTTATTCCTCCCACACTGGCATCTCCTCCTTTGCCTCCCTCCACTCCCCCACCCTTGCTCTCCATTCTGCCTCTTTTCCTCTCTCCCGTCTCACATGCTTTTGTTTTCCCCTCCCTCTCCCCCTCCGCTCTGCCTCTCTCCCCTCTTCTCTCCCTCCCGCTTCCTTACTCCCTTCTCTCTCTGAAATAAACTTCCCCGTGTGAAGCCCCTGGCCACCTTCCAGCCTCTGGTGAGATGAAGGGGTCCCTGGCATACACTCAGCCCTGCGCTCCATAGGGCATTGTAACCACTGGTACCAAGGCTATAAAATCTTTAGTGTCTCTAGGAAAGATGACTGTAAATTCTTCAGAAGTCCCACCATGGGTGTAAAGATTCCCCCCCTGCCTCTCCCTTCCTTCCCCGGGCCTCTGTGAAAGGGGCTATGTAGTAAACTGAGGGGCTCACTCCTCCCCTTTGCTAAAGCCCCAGCTCTGATCAGGATTTCAGCGGAGCATGGCTCTCCCCATTGACTTCAAGAGGAGAGTTCAGTACCCTGCCGAGCAGAGAAGCAGTTCTCGCCGCTCTTTTGGTCACTTAGGTATTTGACTTTATAAACATGATTAAAAAATGCTAAGAAAGCGCTGAAGAGAGGGAGGCCTCCCCTCTAAACGTTGAGCAAACAGAAACACACGAGGCATTGTTAGGCTCTGAAAGATGAACCAGCCTCTGGCCAGCGCGGGAGTGTGGGGAAAGCAGGCGGTGCATTAGAAATGGATTAATTCTCATATACTACGGCTTTGCTCGAAGATCCCCAAGGGTGGTTTAGGATTTTTTTAACTGGTTTCCAACCTGATGAATGCCATGCAGAGCTTCTCAGGGGCATTCAGCAGGGAATTAACCAAGAGACGGCTTTTGGCCCCTGGGGACCTGTGCTTAGCAAGAGTCAGACCTGGTTACTGTCAGGCTGCCGGGTAGATGGGACTCAGACGTGCACAAAGAACAGGACGGGCCATAACAACACTTTATCTATCGCATTAATTTGTTGGCGCCTGGCACGGGAAGAGAGAGCACGCAGCTCCCACATGATGAGCCATATGTCCAAAGCTTTTCGGTACTGCCACAAGCCCGACAGGCCTCCCACACCACACACAAACACACCATGGGCTCCCATCCCATGCTCCCAGCCACCGCCAAGCCCAGAGCATGACATCCAACTGGGGCTGCCATAAGGACCAGGAGCAGCAGAGCCACCACATTGGCTGTGGATGACCCACAAGGCACAACAACCCCAGCAGAAGGGAGTCTGAAGTGTCTGCATAATTCTCATTTTCAGTGTGAAAGACTTGACAGGCTTGCAAACAGTGGGCCCATCCTTCCTAACGGGTTGTGCTTTGGCATGTGGCAGGGTGGTAAATTCCCTGTGGCATCCAAGTTGGTGCTGGAGCTGATGAACCCAACTTTGCCTCCTCTAGACTATGACACAAGTTCCTTTTGCAAGATATGGGACAAGGAATTTAGGGCATTCAGTTGCCGTGCATAGTGCCAGGCTGACGCTGTTCATCATGAAGGGGAAACGCCGAGGGGAAATGGGGGTGCTGTGCTGTTGGTCTGGCAGGGTGGCATGTGTATGGTGCCCAGGACTACAGTGGAGGCAAAGGGAACACGGGCTGCAGGAAGAAGCTTTGACAAAACCGCATCTGTGAAAACTAGTGGGGGATTTTGTAGGTAAAGGGTGCTGTGAAGCTGGCAGAGCCTTGTGGAAGGCCATCCAAAGCACCTGGCTCTTTGGTTATCATTTGAATAGCAGATTTGCCCTAATTGGAGGAAAGCATTGAGTGGAAGTTGCATGGCTCTTTTGTTCTGCTTCTCCCTTTCACTTCCCCTTGCCAAGACCTGCTCTCCACTCTTCCTGCTGAAGAACTGCAAAGCCATTCCCCACCTCCTCACTTAACTGCAAACAGTTACAGACAGCTCTTTTCATCTTCCTTTGCAGCCTCCTCCTCCCAGGTTGCTGTAAGCACGGCCAAGCTTCCTCTGCAGTTAATGCTACCTCCACAGCATCTTCCGAGCTTTTGGTGTTTCTGACTTCTCATTTCCCCGGGATCACAGAGATCAGCTCCATCCGGTCAGCTCCAGCGCTCCATTGATATGCCAGTTCCTCCAGCCCTGCCAAAACCCGGTGTGCTCAGCCCACTGTACAGCAGTGGACATGGACGTGGCTCGTGTTCAGCTCTGGTGATCCGCTGCCTGGGCACAATAACAGAGATCATAAGCCCTGGGCTTCATTCCCTTCTATGCCACTTTCTAAAGGGTGACGCTTTGGACTGAGACACATTTTCATCCGTGCCTCAGTTTCCCAAAGCATAGAATAGGGTTACATACTCTGACTGCTTTTGACAACTGATCCCACAACTAGCTAGCTACTGATGCATATCTGACAGCCTTCTTCTCTAGATGACCTCCTGCAGTTTAAAGCTGAAATGTCCAGGTCTGAAAACCCCTAGGCGTGACGAGCCAAGACAAAGAGGGAAAGGTGTGTACCTGGGTGTTCATACCAGTATTGTCCTCCGGCTTAGCAAGGCCAGGGAGTTGCATGTCCTCTTTCCCATGGGGCTCATGGAGCGGTGTCCCCCATCCACTCCAACGCTGCCTTTTATAGACACTGCCAGTGTGACATCTGGGGAGGGCCAGAACAGACATAAGCCTCCAGGAGCAGGGTGTTTGGCCTGAGGGATGCACCAGCCAGTCTGAAGCCTTGGCTGGGTGGTGAGACCCTGCACAAAGCTAAGACAACTGTTCCTTGGGTGGGGGCACTCGTGGCTGGGACCAGCGCATCAGCTAATCAGTACGACAAAGGAACATGGCCACGAAGGAGAGAAGGGGTCACAGGGCCAGGAGAAGAGTGGGGTAACAGCCCCAGGGTAACCTGTGGGGTGACAACCTCCAGGGTGGGTGCAACCCCACGAAGGGATTGAAGTGGGCAGGGAGGTGCTGAGAGAGCCCCCCCTGGGGACCAGCATCAGCTCTGCCCTGCCGTTTGGTGCCTGATATGTGCTGCGCCAGGCAGTGCTAACGGGGGAGGAAAGGAGGTGCTGCAGGTTACACCCCTCTTTACCCTTCAGCAAACCCATCCCTCAGGTTCTCTCCAAACAGCCCCCTTGCCGCGCATTTTGGGCATGCAGGGAGAAGGTGCAGGAGCAGGGGGGGGGATTCAGGTGGCAGCATTTGTTCTGCGTCCTTCTGGTGGCCCTGAAACCCTCCAAACCTCATTTTTCAATAGGCCATCAAAACAACCACTAGATGTTTAATGACTTTCAATCTCTCCTGCCCCAGACTGGCTTTGAAACTGTGACTCAGATGCCAAAGTCCCAGTAGCGAAGTGGCTTTTTAATGACACGACTCGAGCTCGAATTCCAAGCACAGGGGGAGGCTTTGACACTGCTGTTTGTTTTCTTATTGGAGAAGCTCAAGAGAAGCTCAAGGCTTAAAAGCAAACCCTTGAAAGCAAAGCATTCCTAATCACATAAAAGTGTCTGCGCAGGCCAGGGCTGAAGAGGGGGCTTGTGACTTTAATCTTTGCATATCCCTTTCTTTCTTCAAGCATCTCTCCCTCTCGGAGACGGGGACACACACACGCACACACAAAACTCTCCCCAGTGCCAATAGTATAATGCTCCAGGAGAGGAAAGCGGAGGAAGAGGAGGAGGAGGAAGCCGGCCCGCCTGCCTGCCCCCATGCTGAGCCCAAGCAGACGTTGTGAGAAAGCTTCTATCCATCTGCAGCCCAGCCCGGTGGGAGTCAATTAATTCTGAATAACCTAAACCGACAGAGGTATTTGCATTCACAACCTGACTGATGACCGTATAAAATTGATTTATGAATTGAAGTCCTTTCCCTCCCCTTATCCCCGATTCAAGCCATAATTGATTATACGTGCTGCAGCGAAATTAAAGAAAAGAAAATTAAAAAAAGAAAAGAAAAAAGGGAGGCCCCACAGAAGCTGCTCTATATTCGCAAGGTTTCCCGGGATTAGCCGATCTATTCATCGCTTATTTTGGTTTTCATTTAAAAAGTTGCTTCCTTTCCCCTCTCCACCAACTTCCCCCCCAACCTTCGTCCCCATCCCTCGCCGCCACCTCTCAGCCCAGCCGGCAGCGCAGTGGGTCATACCTCGTGAGAGGGGATGGGAGGCGCAGCAGCCCCCCAGCGACGTTCCCACAGTGTGACGGCGAGGGGACCTCAAGTCTGACACCCTTCCTCCCGGGGCAGAACAGACCCCTGCTAAAGGGCAGGGAGCCTAAACTGGAAGTCCTCAACCCAGCTCGTGCTTAACTGGCTGCCTCGTAACTGCCCCATTGTAGAGCTTTATGGGGTGGAGAACTCACTTGCCCTTCCAACTGGTCATCTCTAGGAAGAGATGCTTTCTCATCATGTTCATACAATGCCCATACAATGCTTTCTGCTTACCTAGGGACAAGTGCTGTGGAAAGCAGGTACTCTTGGACAAGATCCACTTGCCCAATGTCAATAGGAAGTGCAGGAAATCTTGCTGGAAGCAGCTGAATGATACAACTCTGCAGATTTCCGCGTGGCAGTTAATGTATAAATATTGAGCTGAATCCTGAAGCATGAGAATTGATGACCCTTTTAATCTTTCTTTTTAACTCATTATCCTCCTGCTCATCCCTACCTGTCATCCCCTTTTTTCTCTCTACTCACTCTTTTTCTTCCCATTTACATGTGGGAGTACAGAGCAGATCAGCGACAGGAACAGAAAAGATCCCACGTCACATCACAGTCGCAATTCAGCTGGTCCATGGGACAGTCTCAGGTAGAACGCAGGTCACCATTAGGCTGGCTCTCTTTTCTCTCTGCTGCTTTAACAACAGAACTCCACGCTCCTTTTTCTAATAAGAAAAGGGTATATCCTCTTCTCCCCTTTCACTGGAGTGGGAAGAGGCAAACAAACCCCTGGAGGAAGCTCAACTCACATATGATTTCTCTAAAGACCATTTGCCTTCAGTGCCCTGTAAGGGTCGCAGACCTCTTGAGCAAGTAGGTCCAACTTCATATCCCTTTGTGCAGTTGCAATGTTCATAGTTCCTTTTATGTTAAAGAAAACTATAGCACACGGAAGTATTAAACCAAATCTTTCAAGCAGCTGGCCGCAGGACAGCCATGTCATATGTGTGCCACTTCCAATGAAGCGAGAAAACCCATGATCTCAGTGAAACAAGGCAGGGATTTTTAGCTTGCCCATTCCTGGTCTTCATAGGTCCAATGGGGCGAGCTCATTTATTTCAACCTCCTCAAAGTTGTTGTGCTCGATTTGGATAATGCTGAGCAGAGGAAAAGGGCTCGATGAATAAACATCAAACGAGACCACTTCCCTTTACTGTTCAGTGAGGCTTTCAAGCAAGGAGCTTGTCCAGAGGCTTTTGCCTGGCAGCAGTGGTACCAGGCATGGGGGTTCAAGAAGAAACTGCTTTGCTTGCAGCTAATGGGCTTGAAAAGGGTGAAGAAGGGGCAGGCAGGGAGGCAGCGCTGTGCGCAGGGATCCAGCTGTGTCCCCTCTGCTGCAGCTGCTTCCCTGCCCCTCGTGTCCCCCCACTTCATGCCTTTGTCCTGCACTGGGACAATCTCGCTGGAAGTTCAGTTTTGCAGGTGTCTGAACTCATTGTGCTGGGGATAAGTGGAAGGCTGGGGGAAGGGGGGCTCTGCCTGCGTGGTGCTGGAAAGCCGAATGTTAACCGGGAGCTCACATCTCTCATAGAGGCTCTGGGCTGAGCCTGGAGGAATGCAGAAGGCTTCAGAGCAGGATCTGGGAGATAGATACTACCAAAAATCACAGTGACCCAGGAGGCAAAGTCAGACTCCATACAGAATAAAGCCTGCTTCAGAGCAAATAACGTCTTTGTACTGCAGCCCGGAACACCATCTGGGAAAGAGCTGTGTATCTCCTTCAAAAGTCTACAGGGCCCTCCTGGAAGATGGTGCAGTGGCCGCCCTACCTGTGAGGTGCACTGATGTGATGGTCTCTGGCCCCCTCCCAGCTGCAGGGCTTGTCGGAGACTTGCTGCTCAGGGAGGACCTGTTTCAACATGAGGTAGCATTAGGACCAAATGCATTGTTCTGGCTCTGGAGGAGCCCCCCCAAACCCTGAGATGAACAAGCCTCCCACTTCAAACAGGGTGCTGAATGTGGGCTGGGCCCATTCACAAGCTTCTGCTTTCTCACCAAGAGTGCCTGCCCCAATTAAGTTAATGAATAAAGACTGTGGCTTTAGGAGGTGGCAGCAGGCAGTCCGTCGTGAGCCAGCAGACAACCGAAAGGTGCAGGCTACATCTATGCTCATGTCACCTGGTAGCTGGAGGGGTGGTTTGCATCCTAAGTTAAGGTGCTGAGCTTTGGGACGGGGAGCTGGCAGCACAGGGTGAAGGGGGGCAGCAGTCCTGGCAGAGGAGGGCGCTGCCTGGTGCCCCCATCCTTCCAGCTCCCTCCCACCTCCACCACAAGGAGTCTTGCAGATGTCAGCCCTCACAAAAGCACACAAGCGGGAGAGACGTCAGCACAGATTTACATCCAAAGGTCACCATGTCCTGAGTGGTAAACGGGTGGACAAAGAAGTTAATCGAGGAGTCAAAAAGGGCAACCTGAAGAGGAGAGGCAGCTGGGAGTGTGGAAGCAGAAATCAAGGCAATTAGCAGGGAAAAAGAGGCAGAGTTTTGCATGCCTTTCCCATTTTTCCACATGGAAAGAACAGCGCCTTATTATCTAAAACTGAACTATTTTTACTGCCAGCTGAGAGAGAGCAAACAGGAGGCTTGAACTGATGCCTCCAGCAGCAATTACAGCCTGTTGTTCTTCCCACAGGAACTAGTGACCCTTCTGTGGGCAAACCGGCTGCCAGTGCAGCTCCCTGTCATTGCAGAGCTTGCAGGGTGAAAGCAGCGCTATCCCTGCTCCTGCCTGCACAGACAGGCCCTGCTATTAAAATCTGCCGCGGCACCGTGTAGGAGCACCCATCAGAAAATTGGTATTGATCCTCTGCAGGGTGCACTACAAACACGGAGCTTAAAGGTGCTGCCCAGAGCTCACAGTGCAGCTATCGCAACAGGTCACGGCAGCCTGGGGCCAGGCAGGCATTTCTGAGCCATTGTTCAGGGTACAGACTAAGGTCATGTTCCTTTTTAAGCTGAGTCAATCTTTTTACTGAGTTCATTGGGAGCTCGGGCTGAAGCCAGTGGCTGCTAGATGGAACGAGCGTCATTTGTCAGAGCTCGAAACACGCACCATCCGTGTACCTAAAACCAAAGCAGAAATCAAGTGTACGTAATATTAACAGGTGTACGTCTTTGGTTTTGCTTTTCTCTACTTCTTAAAAAAACCCACCCACCCACCCACCCAACCACCAAACATGAGGAACTGCTTTTTGAAGCGGCAGGATCTGTTAGATACGGTATTCACCTTTGTTATCAGCACGAATTAACCAGCCGCCTTCTAATAGCATTAGAACCAGCAGTGGCACTACTCAGCCACCAGACGGGTACCAGCGGGGCCAGCTGCCCTGAGCTGTGCCCACCAGGGCTTGCCCCGCTCTCTGCATTTAGCATGCCCACTCCGGCTTCATGGGGAAACCTTAACAGACACACGATGCATAGCAGCAGTGACCTTTGCCAAGCAAAAACCTGTTTCATGTCCCTGGGAAAGACAGCTCCTGTTCTGCAGCAACGTAGATCTCTGAGGCAACAGAAGGAATGAGGACTCTCTGCCTCACCCACAGCAGTCGGGGATGGAGATACTTCCGACGGCCTCTGGACTTGAACTGAGAGATAGGTTGGTACCACTCTCTATTAGCCAAGAGAAGCCATTAGCCTTGCTTGGCAAGCAAATCTCTGAGGATCTGGACTTCCATGCTTTATCACCACACATAGGAGGTGGCAAAAATACAGCATCTACTAAAATGAGGCAAATGCAGAATGAAAACATGCACTTTGCCAGATGCCTAGGGACTCTTGACAGGTCAAGCCCATCCACCTATTGCTTTTTTGCATAGTGTCTGCTTGAAATCTGTAGACAAAAAACTGTGACGGAAAAAGTGGCTACTGGTCAGATGAAAGTAATTTAGCCCAATGTAAGGGTAATTGGGCGTCATCCCAGGGTCTGTATAGCACAAAAGATCAGGCTGGCTGGTCTAATGATTTCTTTTGGCCTTCAAACCTATGAACCGATGTCCACCTTTCACTCATTTTCTCTCGGAGGCCGGATTACAGATAAGGTCTAAAATACAAGTGTCCCGTGTTGCCAGTACCATTGCGCTGGGCATGTTTGGTAGCCGTGCCCTTGCCCAGCTGCCTCAGGAGCTGTTTTTAATACGCTTATCCCAGTTTGATTGCTTCTGTTATTAAATTCCACAGTGACAGACCCCGGAGAAACTCAAGAGGTTTCTTCTTTCTTTCCAGCTGTAAATGTGGGAATACTTTTATCACAGATTGCCTCGTTAAATGTCACAGACAATGAGGCCTTTTTGCATGAGTAAAGCCAAACGCACAAAAATGTCTCCCGGACACTGTTTTGTCTGTGGTGCTGGTACATGTTTGCTCAACTGGCTTTGGGACAGCGACAAAGATCCAGCCCTTCCTTTGGTGCGTGCCTGAACATCCTCAGGAAGGGGTAAGGTGAGTGTAGAGGCAATGCTGGCAGGTCACACCTGGGAGGGGAGATTTTCTTTGCCCATTTCCCAAGCCCCGAAGCAGCACAGTGGGGGTTTTGTTTCTGGAAGCTGCAGCGCGGCGTTGGAGCTGGCAGGTCGTATTTTACAGCCGGGGCCAGGGCAGGATGAAAAACAGAGAGCTAGTTTCTCAAGGGCCCTGGCCCTACACCGAAATCCTACCCCACTCCTTCCTGGAGGCACCGACAGCCTCCGAGCACGCAGGGAGCTTGCTCATCGCGCTGTTTACAGCTTTTTCTGCCCCCCCCCCCCCTTTCCCCTTTTCTTTGGGGTAAGCTCACTTCTTGGAGGCTTCTCCCTCCATCTCCCCCCGCTGCCCTGCTCGGCATCCCCTCACCTCCGCCACAAAACCGCCACACACACGCACGCACGCACTCGCGGGCAGGCACAAAGGCTTTAAAAGCCGCCCTTTATGTCCCCCCACAGCTGCCCGCGCAGCCCCTACTCCAGCGCTTGCCCAGCAAGGACGCGTATTCTTCGGCTCCCAAAGGCCCCCATTGCTGTCAATTAGTTACGGGACGCCACCGGGATTCAAGCCTGACAGCTCCGGCAAAGCAGGAGAAATGGGCTCAGTGGGGAGCGAAGGGGCCTGCCCTCTTTCTTCCCCCCCCCCAACCCCCCGCCCCATCTTTCTCCCCACAAGAAATACCTTTCTCAGCGAGGCTTTTTAAGGCCCCCCTCCATCCCTCTGCCCGCGCATGCACACAGAGACATGCACGTAGAGGGACGCACAGCGCCGAGAGATGTGAAACACGCTGCGAAAGGGGGCCACCGAGATAGGGGGTCATCAGTATCCCTTCGTGTTTCTTTCTTCCCCCCTGCCCTCCACCCTGGTCTCTGCTTACAAATCCCTCTGTCTCTCAGCTCCCCAGGGTGAGCGTAATGTCTTATTTCTCCCCGACTTTCCCACCCAGGCTGGCTTTTTGAAGGGGAGGGATGGGGTGAGGTTAAAACACGACTCCGTAACAAGTGTGGGTTTCATGCAGTGATGTTCTAACCACCGCTGCCAGGCACTCACATCTCTCCTCTCTGCATGCAACCTGGATTCTAACATGGCAAGGTCCAGAGGAGGGGGGACTGAAGCTGGGAGAGGAATGCTGGCCCAGTGATTTCACAGCAAATGTTGGTGCTACGAGATTTAAGAAAGAAACAAAGGCTGTAATGGTTTGGGAATGAGAGACCTCTTTAGTCAAACTGTGGAAATAAGGTATACTTCAAGAGAAGGCATTCCCACACTTTCAGCCCTGATCTTTGGTATAGAAGGAAATCCAACCCAGGCGTGGGCTTCGGTGATCTGAAATAGGATGCATTTCATGTGAACCCCAGCTTTGGCTCCTGTCATAAATGCCAGTTAGAAATGGGGCTCACTCAATGTCTGTATTTGTGTCTGCCCTTGACGCTTGGATAGTATGGAGGCTCTTACGCCAGCTGTGGATTTGGCCCACCCAAAGTAGTCTCTGTGGATCAAAGAGGGATAACAAAACAGTATGTAATTCCCCCCCCCCCCTTGTCTCTACTACAGGCTGTTAGTGTGTCCCTTTTCCTGTCACTTCATCAAGCACCCACCCGAGCCAGAGTAGCTTCCCTCACTGGCCCTCTGCTTTATCTCCCGCCTGGAGGCACGACTAAGGCAGGGTGACTGCATTTCACATGCCTTCTTGGTCTCAAACCCTTTCATCTGAAACGCTTGAAGATAAGAACATCTCAGATGCAATTTCTTGGATCAAAATCCTCCCCTGAAATTTGGACCCTGACTGGACCCAACCCAGAGAAAGAGTAGTCTTTTGGTTTGGCTGCATCTGAAGTCTCCAGCTCAAGCTCACACGGCAGAGTCCTGCATAAACAGCTCATCTCAAGAGACTTCTGCTTCCTGGAGAGATGAAATCTTTCAGAAACAGCATAAGAGATTTCAAGTTGCTAGGGAAAAAATTCCTCCCCTCTGCTCCCACCCACAGCTTGGCATTGACATGGAACCATGGACCCCTGCCTAATTCAAAATCAGATTTAGACAAGCTCTGGGCTATTACAGTGGGAATGAGAAACCTTTACTTGGAGTGAAAAAACCCATGGACATCCATAAAGGCTGTCAAAGGATGTTGGGGGAGTTGCGCATGGCTTGAATAGGGTGCGCGCTATTATTTACAAGCTGTGGATGCTGGGGAGCAAGCAAGGCAGCAATAAGACTCAGTATTACAAAGGGCAGATGTAGCAAATAGTTCACAGGAGAGGCTGACAGCCTTCCCAGGCCACTGGAGGAATAAGCTGTCCAAGGAATGGCTTCTAAATGAAACAGCCTCCATGCAGTTTCTTCCTCAGGACAAAGGATAGGTTTACTTTGGACATGCTAGTAAAATTGCTGTCTGCGAGCCATAAGGTCACACAGCTAAGGTCTGGCTGATGTCTGGTGAGGAAGCATTCCTCTGGGCCTCCTCTCTCAGTGAGCAAATGCAGGCCTTGTAAAAAGGAATAACATATTCACCATTTCCCCACAGAGCAGTACGGCAATGAGTGAACTCACTCGCAACGAGTTCAAACCTACTAAGCATTCTTCACATAAGCAGAACCCTTGGTAACAAAATGCTCTGGGTCCTGAACAAGGGACTGGTGATGGACGAGGATTTGTCAGATGATGGCACACGTATGAAATGCACTGATCGTGTTTCATGTTATTTCCTTGTGCACAGCAAGGCAGAAGAAACCTGTTATCATGATGGGCACCAGCTGGCTGCCTCATGGGTAGCCCATTAAAAAATAAAGGCCTGAAAATATTAACTCTCTTTTTCCCTCTTTTGACAGGGTTCTTGCCCATGTTGCTGCTGCTGGTATGCTACGTGTTTTACAGCCAACCTGAGAAGTCACCGGCTTCCAGAGCCATTAATCCAGAACGTCTCACTTTTGTTTCATTCATACAACAATGTACAATGATCACGTACTGCTGCTTAGAAATGTCTCTGAAAACAAACCTTGCCAGAAAGGAAAACTTCAAGGGATCTGTGTTTAGTGCCTGAGTGTTGAACCACATTGACTTCTGGGCCATGGGCCTCAACATGCCAAGCAAAAAACAGTAAGAGAATGAGAAAAGCTGAACTGGAAATACCAAGGGATGTCTCATAAATAATGGAAACGCATTAGCAGCACCAAACAGGAGGGGGGTGGGAGATGATGACAAAGGGTGGATGGTGAAGAGTGGCCAAGGAGGAGAGTAGATCTCACAGGGCGCTTGCTGGGAGGCCACTTGGGTCACATGCATTCTCATTGGGCTGTAGAAAAGTTGACAAAGAACGTCAGGGCACGAAAAAGTCAAAATAGACTCTTTAATTAACACCTCTTCACCGAATGAGGCAAGAAGCCACCTCCCCTCTCCACGCCTCTTTTGCCACCTGCTCCATAGAGCATCTTGTACCTGAGCTGTCGAGAACAGCCTGCAGTGAGAGGTGCTTGTCACCATGTCTAAGTGCATCGCTGACAGGGTCAAGAGATCCAGCTCACCACCTCAAGGAGTGAACGGGTAACAAACTGACAGGGGCTTCCTGCAGCAGGCAACATGGGGAAACAGTCAGGAAAAGGTATAACTGATCTCCAGGATGAAGTCCTGCCCGAGTAGCCCCACAGAACTGCTGGCTCTCTTCCATCTTGCATGCTAATGCAGGAACATGAGTTTCTCAGGCAGGGATGAAAGGAAAACACATGTCTCATATCACACAGGACCTCTGGGACTGGGATGGGGGTAGGAGGATTTGAGGCAAGAAAGAAGATTTTTCTTCTCCTTTCCATTCCCATTAGCACTGAGCACCACACAGGAAGAAAGAGGTTTGGTGGCTGAAGAACCAACTTCTCTCCCTAGGCTTGCTGATGGAGATACAGGCCTAGGGGAAATATCCCTCCAGTGGGATGGAGTACCTCACTTGTCCTGCTTGGGCAGGTTAAAGAGATTTATACAATTTGCTTCAGTTTGCATCAGTTAGAGACAGAACTGGAGACGGCACTGAGTCTGTAGAGAAATGAAACCTTTCTGACAGGTGAATTTGAATTCGGCTTTTGATGACGGTTTTGCAGCCTGCATCGGATTAGATTGTCATAGTCCTCCCTCCTGGGACACCCTGTGGGTTTACATCCTTGGCTCAGGAGATGGCGAGTGGATGACTGCTTTGCAGTAAAGGTCTGCTTTGCCCTCCCTTTGAGACTCGTAGCTCTGCATTAAAACACAAAACACAGAGAGAAATCCCTTGCTTTCGAAATGCAGTTTAGTGGGAAAAGCTGCCCAGACAGCTCCTTCTGACCTGAAACACTTGAGTAGCTCCATCTGGGAGATGGCTCAGTGATGAGGAGGCAGAGTTGAAAGCAGGGTTCAGGTCCTGCCCTGCAACCCATGCCCTGGGTGACATTTTGCAAATTACTTTAGCCAACTGCAGTGTTTCGTGCTCCCCAGCTGGGGTACCCAGGGCTGGTTATACCCCACTGGCTGTAACGTCAGCTGGTCATAACCCCAGGCAGTTGCAAGCATGGTAGAGCTTCTTAGATGAGGCATATTACAGACTGGTACCTCAGCAATCGAGCAGCCATGCACTGGACAGCGGAAATGCCATTCTGCGTGAGTTTTGGGCTTAGTAAATGCAGCAGCGATACTGGGCTACAAACCTTACAGCCTAACAAAAGCTGTAAAACGTAACAGCATGGGGATACAACATGCCTTTTTTTTCATCTCAGCCAAGATGAGCTTCTGCAGGGTCCCCTCCTTGACACAGACACCTCTTTGTTGCAAAGCTGGACAGGAAGCTACTCACCCTTTGTGAGCTTGGGACTTCATTAAAAACATTTCCCCCTTTTATCACCTTCCATGAAAGCAAAATGGTTTTAGTTTTGTGCCATGAAAAGCTAAAATCGGAAAAAAATGTTGCAAACCAACAACCAAAAGTCTTTTTTCTGGAAAGCAAACCTTTTTCCCCCCATATATCAATTATTGTGGCTGAACATCCTTTGATCCACGAGGTTAACCTGTTTCGCCAAGACTGCTGGTACACAATGAGCTGGCCAGCTCGAAATCTTTCTCACATTGGTGATCAGCCTCAATTGCTGTGACACACTCAGAGCACCAGGACCTTCTGAGCAGCAAAAGCGGCAACAAATTTCATTTGATTGGTCCTTTTGCGCTTGAGGAGCAGCTCCTCTGTGGCCAAACATAGCCACCAGGTCTCCCCAGAGCCTCTGCTGCTCCAGCAATCCACACAGGGCTGTGTGTGCCGTCTTGAAGACATTGAGCCTCCCAGGCTGGCAGGCAGCACGCCACAGTGCGGGTGAGGGATGCAGGAACAGGTGTGGAGGAGAGAGGATATTTAACACTGCATGGCTTAATCAGGAAAGGTTATCCAAGTCTGGATAACACGCCCTATGGTGTGCAATTTAAAAAAGCGTGATCTCCCTGGTTCTTCCCAGGACTGATCTGATCTACAAGCACTTCAAGGGAGAGGGAGATTCCCAATATCAAAGGGTTCCTTAATCCAGCAGAAAAGGGCATTTATTAGAACCAGCTGCCAGCAGCTGAGGCCGGATAAATTCAGACTGAAAATCAAGGTGCACATTTTCAACTGTGAAAGCAATTAATCTGTAAGGCGCATTACGTAGCAAGGCAGCGGGAGCTCAGTTGCCAGCAGGCCTGAAATCAGGACCAGATGTTTTCCTGGAAGAGACAATATCACCTAGGAGGGATGGCAGGCTCAGGGCCAGGCTGGAGAGATGCAGCCATCGCCACCAGCACCAGCCTTACAGCCCACGGTCTGTGCAGGAATGTGTTTAATATATATATATGTGTACGTATGTATACACACATATGCATACGTGTAACTTCACACGTATAACTCCAGTTGGCATAGACCAGCATCTCCCCAGCCAAAGGTTGCTCTGCCCACTATTTATTTACCCATTTCAGTCTTAAAGCACTGCACAAGTGCCTGGCAAGGGTTCAGGGGCCAAAATCTCCACAGCATCCCCTGTGTTTGACCTGGCAATGGGAGTGGGGTGGCAATGTCTGCTGTTGCCCACCTTCCTGCCACAGCCCCCAAGAGTCCCTTTCTTTGAGTGTGTGCTGCCACACAGGCCCTCAAGTGTTGTCTGGAGCTTCCATTGAGAATCAGTGGATTGGGCAAAATCCCATATTCCCTCCTTCCCCACCCCCATCCCTCCTTGGCCAAGCTGCACAAGGAAAAAAAGAAAATAAAAGAAGAAAATTAAGAAAGCCCCAACCCTCCATGCTACCAACAACAGCAATAAACAGGCCCCGGGCCCTATAATTGATGGCCTCAGCAGAGGGACCCTACTTGTCTGGCTGCCTCCCTTGTCTCCAGCTCCCTTCCCACCCAAGCCCCTGCTGTTGCCACCTCTCTATTTCCTCCTTCTCCTCCCTACCCCTTTCTTTTCCCTGGTTAATAGGTGTGCATTCTTATAGCTGGGGCCCTCCCTCCATTGTGCTTTCTTATGGCAGCAAGTGACTTTTGAGGGGGGAAACACGCATGCGTCTTATCTTTGCACAGGTTGGCTCCTCTCTGTGTGCGCACTGGGATGCGAGGAAGGGCTGCAGCAATACAATGCTGATAAGCTGCAGGGGGTGGTGGTGGTGTGAGTCAAAAGGGCCTCCTGAATTGATAGGGAATAATATGAAAGGGAAACTCCAGTGTGCAGGGGGCAATCCAGATGGACAAATTGCAGCGAGGAAGCTTAGTTAACGGGTTGCATTAAAATGAAACAGAGATTGTATTCATTTTCCAAGTGGCACAGTGACAGCAGAAGGGCTTCACGGCTCCCACGGGAAGAGAGTGGTGTGGTGTGAAACAAAACCAGGGCTAACCTTTCCTTCCACCACCCCATCCTCAGCAGGTGTAAACTGGGGCAAGCCTGCTGTCTTCTCCCTGCCTGGGTTAACACAAGCCAGCTCCCAACACCCCCTTCCCCTGCCACCAGCTTGCATTTCTGTAAAGGGGATGATGATCTTGTCAGCGTTGCTGTAAACCTGAACTCTTCATACATGGTCGCAGCTCTCAGAGAGATGACAGCCGATTACCAGCCAGCCACCAGAATGAGGAAGGACCTGGGCAGTCTGCAAGACCAAGTCAAGCTTTAAAGAGGAGGATGATAATAACATGTATCTATCCCCACTCCCATCCCTGTCAGAAGGAGGATTTATACTCCTTCTTACAAAGGACTTAAGTAGTCATTTAGGTTCTGCTTCAGCAAAGCACCTGCTTGATTACTAGCTTTACTTTACTGCGACTGGACAACACAGTCGAGCATGCTTGGAGGTGCTGCTGGATAGGAATAAACTTAATCATATGTTTAAGCTTAAAGAGGTGCTTAAACACCTTTCTAAATGAGGGCCTTGCACCCGAGGAAAGCAAAAGGAAATAGTTGCTAAAGCAGAGGAGCAGCTTTTGGAAAAAAAAGAGCCATTTTAGGTTCTCCATCCTGCATTTAATGGAGATGAATGAAAATCACCATTACTTGGTGGCTGAAGATGGAATAATCAGCCAATGAAAAAGAGCTACGTGGGGATATATTACACACTTTACTGTTCCACTATGACTGAACACCTTTAACTGGCAAGAAATACTTCAACTTTTCTGTATATTCTTGTTTTTTCTTTAAATTGAATAGGCTGTGAAACACACGTCTTTGTTCAAAAAGGCACGGTGATGTTTGATTCTTTGAGAATTCAGCCTACTTCTAAACAATCAACCAAGCTGCCAGTGCAGAAATGGGCTCTCTGAGCAAATTTATACCTCTTCAAATAAAAAGCAACCAGGCCATTTAACCAGGGGCTGGACTGATAGCCCCAAGCCCTGGGGTGATGCACTGTAGGAAGACTCCCAAAATAGCCCAAGCATCCCCTTTGGCACTGCAAGGTGTAATTGCCCAGCCCCTTTTGGTATTTCCACTAGGCAGGTGCCAGCAGTGAAGGCAGCAGCAGTGCCTGTAACACTGCTCTACAAGGTGTATCAGCTCCCTTTATCAGGTCAGGCTTCCTTCTCCATGCCTGGCTGTGGCTGTCACCAAAAGGCATTATTTCAGTTGCAGCTCATGTCATGGGGATGTTTGTTCCAAAGACAGTCCGGATGACAAATACGCTTCTCTTCACTCCTCTTGAATTGTCACAGTCTGAACATGATTTAGGAGACACAATCGCCCGTGATGCTGGACTGACAGAAGTTACTTCAGCAGGGAGCACAAAGAGATGAGTATTTTTTACCTTTAGCATAAATGACTTTCTCTCAGCTCAGCTTCATAGTTCTCTAGCTGAGGGACAAGCACCTTTCAAAAATAAGCAGCAGGAGATCCCAAATTTACGTGGATGCAGGTAACTCTGGGACGAAAGCGAGCAGCTGTCCTCAAGCTTGCCTCACATTTCAGGGAGGACTTCATGGCAGCCCTTTCTGAAGATACCTATTTCATAACCAGGGCATTTTTGAGAACTGCAAATACTTGGAAATTTCATTCCTCAAAAGACAAAAAGCAAGCTACAAACACTGTCCTCCCTCAGTTCATGGACCAAGGCTTCATGCATACCGATCTCCCAGATGCGCAAGCCCCTTGAGCAATCTGCTTCTGCTGATGTATTTATGTATCAAAGAAATGTCATACCTGAATCAAAAGTATTAGCAGCTCTAAGGAATGCTGTTGCACTTGAGTTTGCAAATATCTGTTTCTTCCTCTCTCCTAGGGTTGGATAGAGCTTTTAACGGGGTGAACACCAAACTACACTCTCACGTACCTGCAGCAACATGTAGGCACGATCCCAGCCAGACCGACGACACACTGGGTGTCTGGAACAGCAGAGCTGCAGGAAATCTTCCAAACCTTGCTTACTGCCCTGTGACCCTGCAAGTTGGGGATAGGGTACTGTTGGCTGAGAGGATGATGGGGTGGCAGGAATAACATGGGGTGCACCAGCAGCTGCAGATACTCAAGATGCCCTCAGGGATCGGTGTTGGGACCGGTCGTGTTCAACATCTTGTCAGTGACATGGACAGCGGGATTGAGTGCACCCTCAGCAAGTTTGCCGATGACACCAAACTGTGTGGTTCAGTTGATACGCTGGAGGGAAGGAATGCCATCCAGAGGGACCTTGACACGCTTGTGAGGTGGGCTGATGCCAACCTGATGAAGTTTAACCATGCCAAGTGCAAGGTCCTACAGCTGGGTGGAAGCAATCCCAGGCACAGCTACAGGTTGGGCAGAGAAGAGATTCACAGCAGCCCTGCAGAGAAGGACTTGGGGGTGTTGGTCAATGAGAAAATGAACATGAGCCGGCTGCAGTGTGCGCTTGCAGCCCAGAAAGCCAACCGTATCCTGGGCTGCATCAAAAGGAGCGTGACCAGCAGGTCATGGAGGTGATCCTGCCCCTCTACTCTGCTCTCCTGAGACCTCACTTGGAGCACTGTGTGCAGTTCTGGTGTCCTCAACATAAAAAGGACATGGAACTGTTGGAACAAGTCCAGAGGAGGGCCACGAGGATGATCAGGAGCTGGAGCACCTCCTGTATGAAGATAGACCGAGAAAGTTGTGTCTGTTCAGTCCTGGAGAAGAGAAGGCTGCGTGGAGACCTCATAGCAGCCTTCCAGTATTTGAAGGGGGCCTATAGGGATGCTGGGGAGGGACTCTTCATGAGGGACTGTAGTGATAGGACAAGGGGTAATGGGTTCAAACTTAAACAGGGAAGTTTAGATTGGATATGAGGAAGAAGTTCTTTACTGTGAGGGTGGTGAGGCACTGGAATGGGTTGCCCAGGGAAGTTGTGAATGCTCCATCGCTGGCAGTGTTCAAGGCCGGGTTGGACAGAGCCTTGGGTGACATGGTTTAGTGGGAGGTGTCCCTGCTCATGTCAGGGGGGTTGGAACTGGATGATCTTAAGGTCCTTTCCAACCCTAACTATTCTATGATTCTATGATTCTATGTGGCAGGGCAGGCCTCCTGCCTCTGGGTCCTTCAGACATAAATCATGGCACTCCCAGGAATGGGGACGATGCAAAGCTAAGGGTGCTGCAGTACAAATAACTCACTGATGGGGCTGAAAACCTCCACATGACTCCCTAGCGTGGCTCAGATTGCACAGTCAGAGCAATGAGCATCTTAAGCTGGAAGGCAGCACACACACCTGTTGCTTCTCCTTTCTTTCTTGTGCCCCTGGACTTGTTCTCTCTTTGCCCCTTCAGATCATCCTGAAATGAAATCCTCCTCACTACTGCAGGGTCCTCCTCTCTGCCCATCTTCCGGGCCCCCACTGGCCCTGCATCTGTCCCCATAGCCCCCCACTCTACCCGTTGCCCACATCCTGAGCATGAAAGCCGTCTGGATTAATCCAGCACAGAGCACATTGTGTGTGAGTCATGACAGGCTCACTAAGGCGTGCAGTGCTGATAAAAGGCAGCTCTGATGGGCTCTGTCAGGGATCCCGGAGAAACAGCGTGGAAAAAATCTGCTAACCCGCATCCCAGCCTGGCGGCCACGGCCTGGAGACAGCCGGGCATCGAGGGGAGCGCAGGGAAGCCCCCCCAGTGCTGACAGGACCCACTCTGGGCTCAGCCTGGGGGGAAGCCCCTGGTGCGGGGCATGAAGATGGTGCTTCCTGGAGCCCTGGAGTCAGATGGGGCTGAATCAGAGCTAAGCATGAGCCCCCGGGTCCCGAGGATGCACCCTGGGATAATCCTCTCTCCACAGCTGGCCAGGGTATTTCAACTACCTACGGAGCTACAGAAAGGGAAGTCTGCCTGACCCTTCAGTGCATCCTTCTGCCTGGCAGTTCCCTCTGGGTATTTTACACGGCTCGGTTCTTCACAGCCGTGGACTACGAGGTAGCATGTTTTACCAGTCCTTTGCGTATCACTCAGCAATAATGCTCCCAG
This sequence comes from Myiopsitta monachus, assembly GCA_017639245.1. NCBI lineage: Eukaryota > Metazoa > Chordata > Aves > Psittaciformes > Psittacidae > Myiopsitta > Myiopsitta monachus. The sequence continues at coordinate 6,512,856 of CM029927.1, forward strand.
GAGACGAGCAGAAGAGACCACAGCCCAACAATACCCCACGTCCTCCAGTGTGCTGGAAAACAGCCCCATAAACAACCAGGAACCTGTGGTGCATGAAGTCATCCCACAGGCAGGTGTGCAATTCGCTGTAACACTGTCCCAAAAGGTCAGCGACTGCATTTGCTGCAAACAGGGTTCTGCCCTGGGACCCATTTGGGTCAACAGCTTGCCTGACCACAGGAGTAGATAAAATAGGGACCACAACACCAAGGATATTGCAGATAAATCAGGACAACATTCATGTACGCAACTGATCTGTGAGGAGTTGCAGCCATGGGGTGTGTGTGGAGGGAAGGCACCAGCAGATTTCAAAACAATCAAGATAAATTGGAGAATTGGTCTCTAGTCAGCAGGATGGAAATCACACAAGAGTGGGTGCAAAATACCACAGCGAGATGCTGGAACTCAAATGCAAGACGAGGACTAATTGGATAAAGAGCATCACTTCAGGAAAGGCTCCCGGGATCGCAGACAAGAAATTAGTCAACACTGCCACTGCTGTTTCAAAACCGGCAAGTCCCTTGACGGGATCCGTTAATGACAGATTCATAGGCCAGGCATGGGAGAAAATGTCTGTGCCGAATTTGGCCCTGGGGATGCCTCAGCTGGGGATGCTGTGCACGGCACTCTCCAAACTGGGTAAACAAACTGGGGAGCACTCCAAGGTGCAACAAGCAAGCACGATAAAAGCTTCAGAAAATAATCTGTGAGGGCAGATTGAAAGAATTGGGTTTGTTTAGTCTGGAGAAGAGAAAACTGAGAGGGAACATAATGGTCTTTCAATACATAAGGGCTTGTCCTAGAGTACAGAGTCCAAGGGAGGAGAGCAGGGAGAACTGGGATCAATTTGCAGCAGAGATTTAGGACAACGAAGCAGTAATAGAGAGGATTTGGAGCCGATGAGGGATAGTACAGACTCTCCTTCTCAGGCACCATTTAAGTGGAGGCCTGACAGATGTCTCTCAGGGATGTCTCAGGCATAATGAATCTTGCTTCAGAAGATGATCTACAAGACCACAACCAAGGACTTAGTGGTGTGCCCCTTCGTTGTCCTGCTTTTGAAGTGAACCTGCAGCTTTTCTAACAGCCCCTTTCTGACTTGTAGAAAGCAAGGGAATGGGGTTACCCCAAGAGGAAAGTTTTCCATAAAGTGATCATCCACCACCCTTGCTTTCATAGAACCACAGAATCATTGAGCCCAACCGTTACCCCAGGACTGTCAAGCCCACCACAAAACCATGTCACTGAGGGCGAACTGATCTCCCCTCATGGCTGCCTCTCACAATCTCCAGTCACGGACACCCCTCATCTGCCCCCTCATAGTGGCCCACACTATATAGCTGCCTCCCCTCACCTCTCATGGCCACCCCTCAAGATCTCCCCTCATGGCCAACCCTCACAGCCAATGGCTGCTCCTGCTCTCACTTCATGATGTCCCTTCACCCCTCATGGCTGTTCCTCCTGTCCCCTCACGATCTCCCCCCATGACCTCCCCACCTCTTGCTTCGTGATCTTCCCTCATGGCCACTCCTGCTCTCCCCTGACCCCTCACGATCTCCTTAGCCCTCATGGCCGCCCCTCTCACCCCTGACATGCCCCCACTCTAACTCATCCAGGCCTCTCTGCACACCCCAAGTTCTCAGTGTATTTCCAAAGTTCATTTGTGCTCTGTTACGTATTTGTGTGCAGTTGATCCGTGAGACCCTATCAGGGAGATCCAGAGGGTCTCAGGTTGCCATATATGTACTAAATGATGATACCCATTCCAAAGACCTTGCTGGCTAAACAGATGGGGCAGAGGAAAAGCACTTCACACTGAGAGATGTGGGGGCTACAGAGGGCCCATCAGGAGAAGCTGAGAGAAAGGGACTTGTTTAGCCCGGAGCAGAAGAGGCTAACAGGGAATCTACTTGAAGTCTTCAGGTATCTAAAGAGGTTAAAGAGAAGACAGAGCCAGACTGCACGTGGTGGAGGCCGGTGAGAGAATAACAATAGGCACAGATTGCAACAAGATAAACGCTCATTGGAGCTAAGATAAAAACGCCTGTCTGTGAGGATGTTTGTTCAGCCTGGAGAAAACATGGGAGACGTTAGAGCAGCTTCCAGTAACTAAAGGGACCAATAAGAAATATGGAGAGGGACTTCTTACAAGGAAATGGAGTAACAGGACAAGGGGGAATGGCTTTTAATTGGAAGAAGGTAGACTAAGATTAGATCTAAGGAAGAAATTCTTCACTGTGAGGTTGATGAGGCACTGGCACAGAGTGCCCAGAGAAGCTGTGGCTCCCCCATCCCTGGCAGTGTTCAAGGCCAGATTGGATGGGGCTTTGAGCAACCTGGTCTAGTGGAAGGTGCCCCTGCTCATGGCAGGGAGGTGGAACTGGATGAGCTTTAAGGTCCCTTCCACCCCAAACCATTCTATGGTTCTGTGATGTCTCAGCAGTGAAAGAGATGTCACAGAATGATTGTGAAACCCTTGCAGATTTTCAGAACCCAACTGGACAGAGTGCTGGACAACATGACCCAACTTTAAAAGCAGCCTTGTTTTGAGTGAGGGCTGAGGTTGGAGCTCTACCAAGGTCCTGTCCACAGGAGCCACCTTTATAACTGAACCTACCACTGATGCTTCATATCGTGTATCCTCTCTGCCGCACTGGACTCTCTCCATACATGCATTTCTGTCCCTTTGCCTCATGAGCCTTTCTTTGGTCTGTATGTTCTGCAAAGCTGGATCCCCACTGTTTGTATCAGACTTCAACCCATTGTAAAGCGCTATTTAATAACAACATTTCTTGATTGTGATTCACAACAATAGCTACCACCCAAGTTCTTGGCTCACTGAGCAGTCCAATATCTAACTGCGTTCAGTTCAACCCTTTATTATCTGCATCTCCACCCCTTCCAATTCCATCTTCAGAGCCTGGCCAGCGTTCAGTCCATGCTGTTCCTGCTCGCAAACCCTAAGCACCCTGACTGCTGCTTGGAATGAAGAGGGAGCACTTGGAGATGAACTTTCAGTAGTGCAAGCTCTAGGGAAGGCTGAAGTCCTTGCTTGTCTGTCAATGATTTATTGATGCCTCCCTAATTGTGGAATGCCAACCATACATGGAGATCTGCAGAAAGAAAGGACTTGGCTTGAAGGGAAGAGAGGTCATCGCAGGCAAATCAGACACAGGCACCAAGAAATGGCTTTGTTTTGTTTTGTTTTCTTTGCTGCTGCAGTGAATGTAATAAATGTGCATCTGCTGAGCTGTTTCTACTGACAGAGTTTTCCCTTGTTCCAGATTTGGCCTTAACTCTTCTCAGAAATCCTGATTAGCAGTGATCTGCCCAGCAAAGGGTATGTGTACATATGTATGAGAGAGGGAGAGACAGTGCTCTTTTCCAAAGCAGACATTTGTTCATCCTCTGCCAGCCATTTTTTTGGATGGAGGCATTTTTTTCCTTCATTCTTTTGGGTCATAATGTAAGCATGAATTTGAAAATGATCTGTAGGAGTAAGATTTAATAAGCTCACTGACATAGTAATAAACCGAGAAGAAAAAAAAAGAGCAAAAATCCCAGACCTTTTCTCTAGACCTCCTTCCTTACAAATGTGGGCACTTTTTAATTAGAAGTTAATCTACAGCAAACACTAGAGAACAACATTCGTTCATTTTGGAGTGTGCAGTCTGCAACGGTTCCTCGCATACCACTCTAACACACATCTTTCATGCCCTCTTCACCTTCCTCTCCTGAGACAGAGCAGAACTCTGCTCTAGCAGCCGGCATCTGTCGCTGATTACAGTGGCTTAAGATTTCACCTCTGAGGAGCAGAGGAGGGGCAGATAAAGGTCCCTGTATGTGGCTGCACACATCTTTGACACTTCACACCCCCTTCTAGACTTGTTCTTCCAGGCCCTTCTCAAATCAGCCCTCTCCTCTATTAGCCCTCTTCATACACCATGCCTGTGAGATGGATCCTGTTGCTTGATTCCAGTACCAGAGCTAAAGAGCATTGATTTGATGGCACACCAGAGAAAATGTGCAGTCTACTTTTAATTTGGATTAACCATACTAACTGAGCATTTTGAATCTAGCCTGCTGTGGCATGGCCAAATGCAGCATCCAAGTTAGGCTCTACAACAAACAAGCTGTCGTTAGACTGAGGTTTCCGGGTCATGCTATTGAAGCAACACTCGTGGTGAAGCATTTTATTAATAACTTTTGGTGCAGAACTTTATCCCAACAGTCTAAAAATGGTACTAATTGCACTGATTGCACTTACATCTTGTACCCCAGGGTTCTTTTGTTAGTTATTTACGTCAAGTGGCTTTTTTTGGGGGGTGGGGTGGGGTATTTTTTGCTATTTTAAGCCTTCTTCACTATAACCTTAAGGCTTGCTCCTGCTCTGCTTTGGTTGCTGTTAATAGGGCTCTGTTATCAAAGCAGTTATTTTTCCCCAGTGTACAAACCTGAGGGTTCAAGCTTCAGTTCTAGTTTGGGTATAGGGCACACTGGCCTGACAGAATTCAGGTACAGGTGGAGAGAGCAGGTCATAGGCAAGGCTGGCCAGAGAGGAGACTTTACACAAGACACATTGGATTGAGTATAGCTGGTGCTGAGGAAGCACTAAAGAGGGAATAGCCTCTTGCAGTGCAGGAGTGAGGAGCAGCAGGCTGTGTGTGGCAAAGTCTGTGCAGCACCTTCCTGCACTAAACTTGGACCCCGTCTCTGGAAATCTCTCACATTCCTCTGGCAACAGATTCACTTTCCAAAACAAAATGAACTAAACCAGAATAATTTCCTATGAATGAAGTTGGGATGGAATATAAAACACAGGAGGGGATATATATCTGTGACATACTTGAACCAGCAGAGAGAATGATTTCATCTAGCATACAGCTGACTAGTAAAGAGAGTCAGCTGCCCCCGAGGAGAAAGCCATTAACACACAAACACATTTTATGCTGGCCAAGGTGAGAAAGGAAGGGCTGTAGGTACTGAGGTGACAGCTACTTTAGGATCAAAGGAGAAGGCTGAGAGGAAACTATAAAACTAACTCCAGATCTGGATGTGGGAGGCGGTGTGAACAGAGGAGAAAACTTAATTAAATGTGGCAAACAATGGCTATTTTTTCTCTGGGGAAAGAGCGGCAATGATTTCACTTCCAAGATACTACACCTGAGCAAACATTATCCAAAGATGGCTTGAATTAGGACTTCACTGCCAGTATGGCAATGTGGTAATGCAGATCAAATCTTGACTTCAAAAGCTATGAAGAGTAATGGCAGGGGGTGGATCTAGTTTGCCAGTGGTGCTCAGTATCCCCTTCCTCTCCTGCATAGTAGCTGGAATGGATAGTTGCTGGGCATGGCTGAAGATGTGGCCATCTCATTCATGCCAATCATTTCTGACAGGACAAAAAAAAAATACACAAATAAGGTTGCACCAGTGCTGAGTTGGGTGGCCCAGACCATCTACCAGGTGAAATGCTATAGCTAATATAGTTCAGGGACAAAACACAAGCAGGGGTAGCCTACACGTCACCTAATGTAGCCCTCGTCACCATGCCAAGCCTCCTGTGAACCATCATCCAGGAAGCAACTACCAGATTTCAACCACAGTCCAGGCTTTGGTGGTAACTGTGGATTGTTTTGCACCCAGCTAGTTGCTGGGACAAGAAGACAGCAAGAAACTGCTTGCCCAAGCAAGCTCTACACCAGCGCAGAAAGGAAAGGGGCACAAGAAAAGAACAAAAGAACTAGACTGCTGCTGTTGACCTTGAGCATAAAGATGCTATGTACAGAGAATGAAATTTAGGCTAGATTATGGAGAATTACTGTACAAGCATAGCAAAAGCAAGGAAAGTCAAAATCAGAAAAAATGTCTTTGAAAATAAACGAGCTGGGGAATTATAGACTAATGAATTACATTTCAATTACAGGAAAAATTCTGGAATGCATAATGAAAAAAAGCTATTTCTAAGGAACTGGAATGTAATGGGATGACTAACAACCAATATTAGCTTCATAGTCTAGGCTTGAGAAACCCATCTAATTTCCTTTTGAAACAAGGAGACAGACCTTGCAGACCAATAAGGAGAAGCAGATGTCAGTATCTTGACTTGAGCAAGTCTTTTGACACTGTCTTGCCTGAAATTCTCATAAGCCATCAAGGAATGTGTGGTCTATCTACTGCAGAGCAGACACAGGACTTCATTGTCCACATAAAGGAACCTACTGATTGGAGATGTTATGATTTCTATCTCTAACTCCACTCTATTAGCGGCTTGGACTGTGAACAAGAAGAAAGATGCTTAAATGTTCAGGGTGCCCAAAGCTGGAAGGATCTGCAAATACATGGAAGACAGGATTAGAATTAAAACAGAACAAACAAACAAAAAAAGCCAAAAAAAACCCCACCCCAACCAAAACCCCAAACCCAACAGCCTGACAAATTAAAGAAATGGGAAAAAAAAGAAAGGACACAGTAGGAACCCACGCAAGACTCCACACTGAGGAATAACTGACTGTACAAATATGGATATGGAACTACTGGAGCTGAGGTTTAGTGCAGATTGAAAACTGAACTGTTTGTCATCAGTGCCATACTCTTGGAAAATCCAGAAAAAGATGTGGGATAATTAGATACAGTCCAGAAGAAAACAAGAAGAATAATCAGACGTCTAGAGAACATGATCTGGGGGGAAAATCTGAAACATTTGGTAAAGGTTAGCCTTAAGAAAAGAGCACCAAGGACAAGCACGAGTCTTTCAGTTCAGGGAAAATTTCAGCAAGGGGAGAAAGGCACTGGCCAGTTCTACCCACCCAAAATGGAGGAGTTAAAAACTAATAACAGGCTTAAACTGCAGTAAGAAAGATTCTAACTTATGTTACAAAAATATTAAGGCAAATAGATGGAAGCAATACATGAAGTACCCGGGTGTGAAGCCTCCCCAAGAGGAGAGCTTCAAGAAGAGGTTTGACAGATGCCAGGAATGGCAGACGTATCCTGCCTCAGGGATCTGAGGCACAGAGATTTGGGGGTGCTCAGCACCTCTTGTAGGGGAGGATGACTGAGGAGGAGGGCTGGGTTGGGTCCACTGTAAGTGGAGGACCTTGTTAGAAGTACTGAGACAGGGAGGAGTGCTAGGATGTTTCTCCTTCCCTCTTCCTCAATCTGCCCCCAAAATTTCCTTTCCTGTCTGCACAGTCTCGTTTCCACTTACTCCCCTCGTGGACCCCTACCTGCATCAGGCATCACTGATCTTGTTGTGCTTCCCCAGCTGCTGCTGCATGCCTGAGGAAAAGTAGGGGCCAGTCCAGACTAACCTTGTCCTGGGGAGGTCAGAAAACCAGCATTTGCTCTCAGCTTCCTCAGCAACAACCAGTGCCTGTCTCCTCTGGCCCTAATCAGAGAAAGACTGCAAGTCTGGTGCCAAGGCAACATTGCCTTTGCCTTAGAGCGCGTTACAGATCCCAGCACAAGCATTTTTTCTCACAACAGACAGTATGGTAAATGTCAAAGCTAATCTGGATCTCTAGCCTGATCTTAACAAGGTTCTTAGCCTGGTTATACAGAAAATGACTGGTGACCCCAGGAGAGATAGGTAGGGCAAACTGAAGACCAGAGAATTGAAAGCTCCCACTGTGTTACTTCTGTTCCACAAAAACCTGCATTCTGAAAGGAACTGTACTATAGGGAAACACAGTTTTAGGAGTAAAACATATTATAAACCTACATATCATCCTTGGATGGCAGAGTAGCGGTCGTTAGGTGTCTAGACACACAGAGAAGATGCAGGCACATGGCCATCATCTGTCACAACCACCTTTCCCTCTGTGTTCCCATTCTAAACTCAAATTGCACTCTATGCTCTTCCCTGACAACCAAGCACTGCAGGACCTCTGAATTGTGCTTTCTGTTATTTGGGATCAGAATCAAATTATTTTCCACTAACATAATGATACAGACTCAGCATTTCAGCTGGTAGGTGGCAACTGAATCACTTGGAACTGCACGTATGTATTACCAGAACCTACAGCACAACCTTAAAAAACCCCAACTCCAACACTCAATGAAAAGCTAGCCTCTTAAATGTTTAACATTAACAATGGCCCTGATGATCAACAGAAAGCTTAGTATAAGATTTTCAGCTTGTGTAAATTGGCTGATTTAGATTTCATTGGAAGTAACAGGGCCAGCATATTAAGTAAGCAACCTGGCCTTGTGAGCCCACAGAATGCAATCTTAGTTATTAACTTTCAAAGAAAGAGTCCTTCTAAGCGTTTTACTGGCTTTTTGGGTGTCCACAGATCACTTGTTCTATGGTAGTTTCAAGTGCATTGGTAAATATTGTTATTAGTAATTTTGCATTGCCTTAGCATCTCAGCAGAAATGCGCTTGTTGGTACATTAGCCTTCTCTTTCATTGTACGTATTTACTGGCAAAAAAACATCTGAGTGTTTCTTCTCATTCAGCTGAACACTGGCGATATATACAGGAGGACCAAGAGATGTCACGACACCCTGTGCACAGCAGACTATATTACTAGGGGTCAAATCCACTTCTAGTGTCAATCGGCATTAAGAATCAATGGAGGTGCAATGATTTCACAGACTTGGAGCCAGGCCCAACAATCTTTGTGCCACTCCTGCCTTATGGGCCATGTCCAGAATGGTACTAGTGCTGTCCCTCCTGTTGCACAATTAGCACCAGCACCATGCACTTCGTTACCATGTGATATCTTAGCTTTGACTTCTGTTGGGTCCCCATGTCCTCTGCGAGGATGCTCTCCCTGCATGTCGAGGTAAATAAGTGTGTTCAGTAAAACCCCAGTGCAGTCAGGGAGAAGTGACAAATGTTTTTTTGGTGGCAGAAGTGGCCCCATTGTCAGAAATCAGGACTCATTTCCTGGTTACAGTAGCCTTCAAATACATTGATCCAACTTCAACCCCAAATAAAGACACTGGGAGTGATATATTAGCTATTCTGTTTCGGTGACTGAGCACTTGAGAGCAAGAATGCAGCTCCCAGAGGCACGACACAAGGGCTTGAAGAGGTTGGCTGTATTTTCTTCCACTTAAAACTGGGAGAGGTGAATAGCTGGTGAAAGTGGGAAGGAGATTGATGACTTTGGAAACTGCAAGGCCCTCTCCCTATGTGGGACAGCTTTGGTACAGACAGTCAGCTTCAAGCCTGACCTTGCCCTCCCTGACCTGTCAGTAACCTCCACCCTGACCTTGGAAGGACCACCCTTCTCCTGGGAGGAGGACAGTTTAGGGAATAGGCAGTAAATCTGAGCGGTGATCAGGTCAAGATTATTCTATTTTCAGAAGATGACACACTATGAGGCATGTAGAAGCTTGATGTCCTTCTCTCATTTTGGTATTCATGGAGCAGAAACCCTGTGGTGCTCACACAGCATTAGTCCCAAACATGGTCTGAGACTGACTACCTCATTACACTTCTGCGTGCAGCACTTCCGTGCCTCCTCTGCTAAGTCCCTATCTTCATTGCACTCTAGATGCCGTAACAGCAGTCTGACCGCATCCCTGATGGAATTTGTTGTTTCTCCTTCTTCAAAAGTCACCAAGACCCAAACCAGGCTCTTTTCAGACCCAAATATTTCAGCAGCATGAGTCCCAAACCTATGTTATAGCTCTCTGCTTCCCCCTGCAAGGAAATCACCCCCTTCCCTAGGAGCTGCCTCCCCGCTGCTTCCCCTTTCTCATAACCAACCACTCCTCACCATGCTGTGTCTGTAAAACACTCAGTATGCACAGTGCTGAGGGGGAGGGACTGAGAGCTGGTAGAAGCCACTCAAATTTCACATGTATTTAATAGCCGTGGCTGTGCTTGTTTGATTTATCTTCACACATACATTTGACAGATATGGTCTCATAAAAACTCCACAGAGTAAAAACACCAAAAAGGCCTGCAGCCATACTGCGTTAGCACGGAGTCTGGCTCCAGCTCTGGCACTAAGCGCAGATCAAGCTTGCTGCAGCTGGCAACACTCTTCAGATGGGAAACTTCTGAGTTTGCAATGCCCAAAAGCAGGATGCTCAAATGTCGCTGGACCTGAGCTCCCCAGGTGGTGGTGTCTGGGCAAAATAAATCAACCCAATTTCCTCTTATCTTGAAATATCCCACTGCACTTTAGATAAATTGCTTCATTCAAATAAACTTACTTTTGGGTGGCTAATCTCATCCTTCCCCTGAGTCCTGTGGGATACAGCAAGTGTTCAGAATGCCTCAAGAAAACTTATCACTTTTATAGCACTTCCAAAAGACCTCTCCCAGTTCTCAGCAATTAAAGAGTAAGCTTGCTTCACCCTTACCTTGTAAGGGCTTGACAAGCTTGCTGTATTTGAATTATTCCTGACGTACTCTTAACAAATTTGAGGTCTTATTTAATGAGTTGGATTCGCACTGTCGTGGTTCAGATAAACACATTTTCACTGGAGTGGAACTGTGACTTTGTGCAACTTGTGCACAAAGCAGCTGCTGTCTAGATTGGGATATCGGCTCCACAAAAACACAACCAACTTTAACGTGCATATTTCACAGTGGTTTTTTAAAATGGGAGTGCACCTGAAACTCTCATTCCCTGCATCAAGAGAGGCAAAGTGAAACAGCTGTAAATGAAGTCACGAGCATGTTAATGCTGCTCAAAGGTAGGGCTCCAGCTGCATTCAGGTGGTGTTTCCTTACGCATAAAAATAACAACCCCCCCTCATCTCAGAGCTGCCAGCATGGTCCGGAAGAAGGAGCTCAAGGCTGAAAGTGAAAGACCCTGTATTTCTTTATATCTTACTCCCACGTATCAAATAATGTTCTTAATACTTACCCATGACACAGAGGTAGGATAGAGCTTGCTCAGTTAACAAAAGCAAACGTGAAGCCCTGTGTATCTTGCCCACAATTATCTTGGCTGGTGAAAACCACTGGAGAACATTAGTGGGAGAAATTGTGACTGCTTCTCTGTGGGCAGGTAAGATACTTACGGTTCCCCCTTGAATTAGGGAGGATTTTCCCTAGCTGTCATCTTTTGCTGTTTTGGGTAAATAGCTAAGGAGAACGCGATGAAGGTTTGGAAGCCTCATGTCTTCCTGACTTCGGATACCCTGTTTCTTGTTTATGGGTATCTCCTCTATCCTGATCTCCTAGCTGTGATGTGGGGTCAGTGATCCTCTTGGTGCCATACCCACCTAGTTTCATAGTCACACTGAGCAGCATCACCACAGTTGTAATCCATAGGTGCAGCCCAGTGCCTGCCAGCGAGTTATTTGCCAGAGGTGACGACTCCTGTACAGTCGTTTCCTCTTTCATTAGGGACAGTTCTTCCCAGCTATGGGAATGCTATCTTTCCTGGCTTAAGTAAATAACTTAAGAAGTTTGCAGACACTGCCACACTGGCTCTCCTGTTTTCCAATAACACTAGACAAGGACTGCAGATACTGCTCATCACGGTCTGGCTTTTTGCCCCCCTTGTATTCCATTGTTGGCAAATGAAAAACTTAATTCACTTTCATTAGTAGTTTCAAGGAGTGGAAGAATACACCCCCAGACGGAGGGCCAGCCTCTCCACATACAGACAATGTATTAATTACATTGTATTAAGGTATTAATTAATGTTGTTGTGCTGCACACATTATGCAATATTTGGGCTTGGACACTCAAGCCTTGACCTGTGACAAACCAACAGTGAAGACCCACGGCCCGACCTGACTTCTTTCTGAAACAGGCCAGCCTTTGCCAGAGGCAGGGCACAAGCAGCTCCCTCAGAAAGCTGCAATCAACATAGAAAGGCAGGTCCCTAGAGCACACAAAAAGACATAATCACACATGATCTCCAGATATCACAGAAGGAGGACCATATCTTCTATGCCTAAATGCAGAGAAGGGGCTACCCTCACACAGGTGACATACCCACCCATATGCAGCAGAAAAGGAGGCCACCCTCATGGGTGACATAGCCACCCATACACAGCATTTCTATCCCTTCTTTTTCTTTGTGGATAGCTACAGAGCTGCAAGGAAGATACTGACAAGCAGTCGAGGAATTCAGCTGCTGGTTGACTGTGCAGGACTTGGGAGCTGGAGGGTGAAAGTGATGCATGGAAATTAAGTTAATTTTAAACCACAGGCAAGAGAAGAGACTTGCTAGCATGTTACTTATGAGAAGCTGCTGACTGTTTAAATACCATTAAGAGGATTAATGTTGGCCCGCAGAACCACTGAAAAATGAAGGCCGAAAGGGACTTTGAAAGGTCAGACCAGTCCATCCTGCTAACCCAAGGCAGGATCACCTAAACCTTGGACATCCCAGACAGATGTTGCTTAACTTGATCTTAAAGCTCTCCACTCCCCGGGCAGCCCATTCTTTATTATCCCTGTCATTAGAAAGTTTTTCCTAACATCTAAATTGAGTCTTTCCTGCTGTGACTTAAGCCTTCCTTTTACTTTCTTTTCCCCTCTCTTCCCCATCCCAGACAAGGAGCAACGATTATGTCCTTTTATGTGCTTAAAGACTTCAGCTCTCTCCTCCTTCGGGTTAGGGGATCTCAGTTCTCTCAGGCTTCCCGGGTAGGTAATGGTTTCTCGATTTTTGGCTTGTTCTCTCTGCCAGGCTGGATCCAATTACCCCACATCTCCCCCCAGCTTATTTTCCATCACCTCAACACCATGACATAGCTGACTTACATTAGCTTTGATCCTTCTTCTGAAGAACTGTTAACTTAACCCATCACTCCCTCCTCTGTACTTGGGGAGTTCATACTGCTGCTCAAGTGGACGGCCTTCCACTTACCCTCATTCAACTGCCTCCTGTTTCTTCCACACCCTTTCCCTGAATTGCTCACAGAGTTGTTGAATCTTGTCCCTCCCAACCCCAACATCTACGCTTTATTTCACGTGGAAAGTATTATACCCTTATGCTTACCCTTTAAGACAAAAGAAAACAAAAATTAAGCCAAACTGAATGGGGTGCAGGGTGAAACCCCTCTCAAAACCCCCTTTCACTCGAACAAGGCGTTGCTGGCAGTGGCATCCTGGGAGAGGTTAAATAGGTTTGTACCTACTTTCCACAGGGGCAAGTTTTCCACGCTGGCTTCAAGCGTCAAACAGCTGTGACAGCCACACAACATCATCGCAGTCAGGCCTCCCCTGCTTCTCACCTCCACCTAAACCCTCCTTTTCGTGTTGCTGGGTCCATGTCCCAGCCATCCTTGCCCCACGTATCCTCCCTCACTTTCCACCTCCCCACAGCCACCGCGGCCGCCCAGACCCAGTGTGCCAGTGGAAACGCCCACTGCGTCCGCCCAGTACCGGGCTCAGGGCAGTGCCGTGGGACAGACAGGAATAAAGGCAAACGAGGATGATTAAAACCTCTTATGCTACAGAAGCGACTGAAGACGGGGCACGGGCAGTACCGGAGCCCGCAGCGCGGCACTGCGAGGGAGCCTGCGCCGCACACCGCGCACCTCCACCTGCTCCCAGCCCGGCCGCGGCGGGCAGCGCGGCCCGCGGCTGCCCCCTGCCGGAGCGGGGGTGCACGGCCTCGGGGCGGCGGGCTGGCCGTGCCCGCAGGCGCTGCCTGGAGGAGCTGGGGGGGGCCTCCGTGTCCGGGAGGGCCGCCGCGCTGAGCGGGGCACTGCTCCGAGGCCCCGCAGGGGCAGAGTGAAAGGTGTCCCAGCTCAGTCCTGACTGCCGCTCCCTACCTTCAAACACAAAGAGCAGAGCGGGTTGGAAACAAGGTGGAGGTAAGCTGGCCTAGATAGGTCATAGAACGGTTTGGGTTGGAAAGGGCCTTCAAGATCATGTAGTTCCAACCCCCTGCCACAGGCAGGGACACCTCCCACTAGACCAGGTTGCTCAAAGCACCATCCTTGAGCACTTCCAGATCTCCCTCCTCTGCTCCCAGTGCCCCAGTCCAGTCTCCTTTCTATTACCAGTAATAATAATTAGGCTTCCACTCTCATTTTTCAGCCATGACTCACTACTGGGATAGGACTAAAAACTGCACCTATGCTTTAAGGTAGAGAGCCATGTGATGGGGCTCAGCACTGGAGCTTGTACTTCCTGCAGTGGTGGGAGAATACCAGAAGGTCCCCACGTCCATGAGGAGGTTTCACCCCAACACAACTCTAATAACAATCAGTTCATTCTTGAGCAAGGAAGGCTCTAGCCCATATGATGAGAGCAATCCACACAAGACTAGAAAGCAGATCAAATCCTGTCCTCCAAACGGTCACCTTTCAGGGGCTCCAAACAGAATAGGTTTTGCAGCAGTCACTTCTGCATCCCTGGAAAGTGCTGCTCTTGGTGCCTTTAAAGCTCAGTCCCAGATCTGTGACATATGGTAGTCTCCTACTCTACACCCCAGCTTCAGGCTGCCTGTGCCTCCTCCACCCCTCAGCTCCCAGCTAGTCTCTGCTCCCTCCAATGGGCTCTCCTTGACCACAGCTCTTTTAGCTGTATTTAAATATATGTGCATTTCCAGTAGGTGTGCCCCAAAGCTCTCATTACTTACCTTTTTCAGGAGCAATGGTCCGCACACCAGAGTTGAAAGAAGACTAGATGTCACTCCTGTACAGGTGGACAGAGGTTTCACTAGCCCACTACATGCCGGTGCCACCAGTATAGTGGAAGAGGAGTGATGGGAACATGGGCCTTACTGACAGCTCACTAGATCAGGGGCAGGGAAGGTCAGGCTGTCCCTATTGCATCCACCTCCCACCCCCATTTGCCTGTTTGTTCTGCAGGTGAGGGCATTTCATCACCCCACTCATGGCCACAAGGCAGGAAGAGGAAAAGCCAGTAAAAAGAGCCCATATGGCACCACAGCAGATATGCAAGAGACAGAACCTAGAACCACCTCTGCTCTCCAGGCTCATTTCTAGCTCATTCTACCTCACTCAGCAAGTGTCCAGGAGCACCTCCTGCCCCTGGCCCTATGCTCACCCATCTTGCCAGCAAGCGCAGCTGTGGCTTGGCTGCCATTCCCTGCAGCCTGCAAGGAGCCCACCTGCCTGATATGGATGTGCCTCCCAGCAGCACCAGCAATTAGCACATGCAGGAGAGGACCTGGGCAGGCAGGCTGCACCCCTCCTAATTGACTCAAGGAAGAGGAACACTTGAACTTGCTCCAAAAGGAAACAAAAGCTCCAGCTTCCCCACATTCATTTACTCACTGAGCTTGCCCAAACCTGAAAGTAGGCATCAGCTTGCAGACAGACAGATTAGAGGAAGCAGAGTTAGGCCAGCACAAAGCAGCTGGAGGTATTGACCCTTCTGGCAGTTTGGATGCAGACCTTGGGCTCAGCTTAAACACGTCTTTCTTCCCTTCTCATCTCATGGAAGGACTGGCCCTTCTCAGTCATTATTTTCTTCAGCATGACTCATCCAGCTACATCTCCATTGTATCCTTCAACACTGCCTAACCAGGCCCTGCAAAACACAACAGGGAGGACTCAATCTCAGCACCTATATCCCCTTCCATACAGGCAATTCCTGAGAAGCAGACAATCACATATCACGTTTTGTTTTAACCACACAATGAATTTACCAGTACTTTTCTAGAATGTCATACATCGTAATTGTCTAACTTACAGCAAAGCTTAAGACCAATACAGAGAGCAATAATCTGTTAACAATCTGCCCCTCAGGTGATGATGGCATTGGGATATACTATGCAATTCAGTGGCACACACTGGAGAGCTATGGTGGCAAAGCACTGAGAGCACACAAACAAAAACCAAATCAAGAGCTAGCTTCCCAAGCAAGCAGACTGAGCAGGCTTCCTGACAGCCATCACTAGTGTTACATGCAAAGCAGCAACTTTTAAGTGCTTTCTAGTGAGTTACCAGGAAGGACTAAGTGTTTTCAAAATGCATGGTAATATGAACAAATAACTGAGAGCGTCACTTTTTAAGCCTCTCGGTGACAGAGTTTTAGGTTAAGAGCTCTTACATAGCACAAAGTCTGCTCAGCAATGAATGCAAACAATACCACAGAACAATAATAACTGCAGGTGCAAAGGAGGAAATGCTAGAGGCACGACAGTGCTTTAACTTTTATTTTCCCCCAAAACACAAAAAGAATTAAAACAGTTCTAAAAGCCACAAAGCTTTATGATACTTCACAATACATATATACCAATTGCACTTCCCACTTAGACTAACCATCAGGGGGGTCTTGTATTCAGGCCTTTATGTCTGTGGGTGCATGCAGCCATTTCATTTACTTCAGTTACAGAACAAGCGACAGGAGAAATGTATGGTAGACTCACTCCAACTTGGTTCAAGGGCAGGAAGTTCTCCTGAGAGGGATGCTCTGCTGTTGACTGGAAGCCATGTTCAACAGATACTGCTCACATTGTCTACAGATGTCTGCAGTCAGCCAGTCTGCCACGGGCCCTGTGTAACAGCACAGAGGCCTGTGCTAGGCAATGGGGTTCCAAAGTAACAGGTACACTGGAGTGGGAGAGGGGAAAAAGAAAAGCAGGGAAGCTGGCACAGGTTTTTGTTGCAGGATGTAGCACTCTTCCACCCTTCCCCCCCCCCCCCCTGTGCTCCAACACTGCCAAGTGATTTAGCTAGATGTATGAGTTCAACAAAGCAGCCATCTTCACTTAGGAAGGCTACTAAGCACCAGAACAGGTTAATTTACTGACACCTTTTCTCTCTTGACAGTATGTCAGCCATCAGCCAAAGGGCTGAGGGCTAATGGGTATTTGGGTTATCCAAGATTATGGCCACATCCTTATCCTGTATGTTTCGGTTTGGGTTTTTTTGCCATCCTGAAGTATGGTAGTAATGCAGTCACTCAGACCTCTTCTGCAGCACCTGCATTATAAGACAGACCAATCTACCACCCCACATAGCTAACTTCACTAGTAAGCACTGCCTCTGATTTTTGGGCAGCTGAAGTACAACCCTTTGAACCAGAAACTGCTGTGACTGTTTCGGTTACATTAAAGAATAGGTTCAGAGAAAAAAGATCCCTATTCCCCCAGTACAACATATAACTGATTTGGAAAGATAAGAGATAATACATGTTTCCAGTCCCTAGATTTTGCACTTATACGCACAAGGTCTTTCATTTCCACCCACAACTGTCAAAAGCTCTTTTTGAATAGTTCCTTTTCTGGGGACAAAAACGAAAGGGTGTCTGTATGTATCTGGAGGGAATGAGAAGCCATCTGTGGCACTACTCTTCAGGCATTTGCAGCTAAGACCATTAGCAAACTAGGTAGAAGGGGGCTGCTCTTGGTTTGTAGTGACAGACCTCTGGCTGCAGGGGATAGCGTATAATAGGGTCTGCAAACTCTCACACAAATGAGGCTGTCACAAGGAACCTTCTATGTCTGGACTAATATGGACACTTCTGAACCCAAGTCAGGAGCCTGTTAGCTTAAAGCAAAATGGATTTCACCTACGCATCCTCCATTTTGGTCATCCAGGAACAGACGACTAGTTAGACAAGTGGCTAAACCAGTCATTCAGCATAACATTCAGCTGACCAGCACAATCAATACTACATACTGCTGTAAGCATGCTTGTAGACTTGCATATACAGGCAACGTCTTTTAAGGCAAACCAGAACATCCTTGTCCTAGCTTACCCAAAATACTCCCAGTGCTCTATTTCATGCAGCAACTCTAAGCTCTTCTGCTCTTGAGTAGCTGGGTCCTCCTCTCTGGAGAGTCTCAGAAGTTTCAGAAAGTGAAGTGGGAGATGCACACATGTTCTGAAGGGCATGGACATCTGGAATCACCACACAAGTCACCTGAGTTCTCAGGGAAAACATATGCTCCCCCTTAGCAGGAAAATTCACATAGCATGCAACTGATTTATTGGTGCACTTAGAAGATAGACATTATGCAGTGAACTTTCTGACCCTTGTATAAATAGAGCACAGAGTAATCCCAACCACTTTACACAGGATGAAAGAAAAAGAAACCAGAGCTGTGTTAGCCAAATATGACAAGATATGTCTGTGGCACCCTGGCTGCTTTTGCACCTTGTAGTATTCCCTCTCCTTTATTCTCAGGAACAAGCTAGAGTGTACACCTGAGGTATGAGTGGGATGACAAAGCTTCTTATGACTAGGTGAGGTGCAGGGAAACCAGAAAATATATCCATATGCCGTTGTAAAGATTAGACTTACCTTGATGCAGCAGTCACAGCAGACCACACTAAGAGAAAAAGAGTTCCCAGCATTATTGGTTGAGCAAAGCTCCATACAGATATCAATATTGCAGCTAAGGGTGACTCTCCCAGGGAAGTCTTAATTTGTGACTGTGGCACACTCACTTGATGGCAAAGTAAGCAAGCTTAGAACTATTCAGTTTGCCAACCCTCCTATTTATCCTAATTAAAATAATCTGAAATTATGTACAAATGCAGATCTGAAATGAAGCACACACAGTTTGAAGGCTTTAACTGCAAATGCCCACTACTTTTCATCCAGCACTACCACCAGCTAGTTACTCAGTTTCCAGTGGTTGTTTACTTGTTGCTTCTAATCAATTCAGTGCTTCAAATAGATTTAAGATGAGCCTTGATGAGCCTGAAGTTCCTCTTTTGCCCCCCCATGAGCAGAAACCCTTGGACAAATAAGTGGATACAAGTAGGTCCAACTCCTTTCCCAGTCACAGGGTCTGAAGTTCACTTTCTCAGTCCTCACCAGAACATTCTGGTGTACAGTCTCTCCCAGAACTTGCTCAGGCCCCTGACGGAAGTTAAATCCAGGCTTTAGAGCAGAGTCCAGAGCATGCTCTCAAAGAAATTTAACCTAAGACATGCACAATATGTTTGGCTATTGCTAGCTTAATACTAAGAGTTAAAATTGAGATACCACTTCAGAGGCAAGTTTTTCCACATCCTCTGCAGCTGTAGACACTTCAGCCTGGCTTGTGCATTTAGACAAAACTGAAGGGCTCAGCAACCTGCTTCTACCCAGTGCTGCAACTGTTAGAACACAGTATTTTTCAGCACTGTTTCTTTACTCTTTTCTGCCTCCTTATTCAGTCCTTTTGTACCAGCTCACCTGCTACAGAGGTAACAGCTGTAAGGCCACTTAAGGAACATCTGCTTATGGCAGCTGAAACAGATCTGTGGAAAGGAAAGTTACTTGTGAATGCAAATGGTAAGTATCTTTGTACCAACAGTATCCACAGCCTGCCAAAGAGCAAGCATATAAACCAACCTTCGAAAGGCTTTAGATCCACATACAATAACAGAGATCCAATAAAGGATAGCGAAGACACAAGAATTATAAAAGCTAAAAAGGCAAAAAAGGTCTTACTTGTAGGCCAGTGTTTTATGGTGCAGAGGTTTGCGGCAGCTGCCAGACAACAGGAGTGTTAAAAAAGCGCTCTTGAGCAAACAATAGCTGTATTGTGCAAGAGTGTAACAGTAGCTAGTTAAGACAGAGAGAAGAAGGGAGACATTCTTTGAGGTAGACTGCAGCAGTCCCAAAGAGATTAAGTTAGGGCAAATTTGAGTCAAATCCTGAAGCAAAAATGAGTCATAAGGAAGCTGATGAGTCACTTGAACTTTATAAGAAAAGAATACATTCATGCACAGCTGGCAGTCAGAAGTGATATTATCTTGAGAAGCAGAGCTTGAGAAAGCTAAAATAACTTCAGCAGCGACAACAAAGAGAGTAAGAGAGCCATTTTAGAATAGGCAGGCAGCAGGCAAGTTAAAGCAGGGTTAGTAAGTCCTAGGCAAGAAGAACACAAGCATTCAGTCTCAGGAGCATCAGACAGATTGTGGCAGTAGCACAGCTCTGCTAGTAGAACCCTTTGGCTCTACCTGTACTGCTAAATGAGTGAGGGCAAGAAGCTGACCCCGAAGCCAAGTAGCACAGACTTCCTCACATCTGTGGCGCAAAGGGCTTGTACTCACATCTGTCATAGCTGGACTGGTTAACAACACCCCATCTAAAGGGGCTCAGTGAATAAGCCAGCAGTTGAGCAGAGCAGACAGCCAACAGGCTTGAGCTGCAGGTCACCCTGTCCTTCTCATCTCACTGACCTCTGCCTTCACTCAGCAATTCAGCTGCCTTCACAGTCAGCACAACTCAGGTGTGGGAGCCTGAGTTAAAAGCCTTTGTCTGTTTAGCAGTACCAAACCCCAGCTAGTTACTTTGTGATTTCAGAGCTGGCCAACAGCCTTGGGAGTCCCCTCTCCTAGCATGGAAATAATAGTACAAGTATCAAGCAAAGGCTGAGTTACTTTCTACGCAATTCACACAACTTCAGCTTGATTAGAAGCCATTACCACACAATGTATTCAAAGATTTTTACAGCCTAGGGCCAACCATGGATCAGCTATATGAACAGGATATACTGAGACAGACCACCTCAGAGTCCAGCACTAATACTTAGCCTTGAAGCCAGCCAGCTTTTGAAAAGGCAAGGACAGTACAAAGAGAAAGAGAAGAAACATACCTTCGCTCTTGGAAAGACACCATCACTACCTCCTTGGATGAAGCCTTTCCCTTCCAGCACCATCACTGCATATCTGGTTCCAATCAGCTCAGCAATGGTAGGTGTTGGCCACTTCGTAGGAAAGGGACAGTCCTATCAAAAAAGACACAAGTTAAGCATTCAGAGAAAGCTGAAGTAGATACCTGAGGAGGTCACGCTCAAAACCCAGTCCCAAAAGGCTCAGGAGCATTTGTCCCCAAAACTCAGCTTTGCCAGTCATGAGGAATATCAGTTGACTCTTTGACAATACTAGCAAAGGGACTACTACAGGGGTTTTAGTGGTTGCTAGTTTTTGAGCAGCTTCCTGACACCTCATTAGGTAAGCAGTCCCCACAGTAGTTAATACCATGTCCAGAGCTAGCCTTCAGGGAATTTTACCCTTTGGTACAGATCACAGCACAGATGGCCTCATGGCCCCTCTTCGGTACAGGATCCCTTTCCACGGCATAACAACCTCATGCCTCCTCTTTCCCAAGACTCACCGGCCCCACACTGGTGGCAGCTATGGTCTGATGATTAAGCAGGAAAGACAACAGTGCTTTTATCCCCAGCTGGGGAGCCCAGCCCACCTGCATCTCTCACTCAACTACTGAACAAAGAGGTCACACAGAGTTATGGCCAGTTTAGAGACTTGCCAGGGTGGTGCAGGGAGGGATGTAGAAGGACAGGAGACAAGGGCACAGCACACTTTGTCAGGTGAGACCGTGATTCAGAAGGCTGCACAGGTGCACACAAAACACGTCATTGCTCTCACAACAGTCATTCAAAGCCTGATAGCTTCAATACCACATATATTTAAAAGTCACTGATGCTGTGCTATCTACATTTTGTCAGCCACTTGTTCCCTTTACTGCAGCTTAAAGGACATTTGTGACTCCATCAGAATCTAAAATGAATGAGGGGAAATGGAAAAAGCATAAACAGCCCCACTGTCAGCTGCAGTCTGCTTGAGGAAGCCTTGACAGACACTCCCAAGTAATGCAGTGATATTTTTCCCTTCTTGTATGAGGAGCAACTATTTCCTATCACACAAACTGGGAAGCCTCCACAAAGACAATAGAGCATCCAGTCTTCAATTAAGCATCTCCAAGGAGAGAATAATATATCAGCTTAATATCAGTATACAATATGGTGCAAGACAAAAAAAAAAACAAAACAACACAAAACACGCTTACTGCTTGCACAGAGATCAAGCTGCAAGCTCTGGACATTACCAGCTGTATCAGACCAGGCGTGCTAGCTGACATGCTGGACTTACAAGCTCCTTGCTCTGAAGGCCTCTCTCTAAAGATTTGGACCTTCCTCTGTAAGGAGGCAGCTGCATTTGGCCAGCATTCAGGGAGCCGTTAGCTTTAATGTCTCCTACTGCGGGTGCACTCACAGGAGGACATGCGCAACTTGCAGCAAGACCTGGAGAGGAGGACAGTTTGAGGGTATAGAAAACCAGCAGGCAATTTCTAAGTATTCACCCCAAAAGCTGAATGCTTAAGAGCATTACACTGCCTTCTGAAGGTAGCAAGGCTTACATTTCTCCCCCTCAACACCCATTAGCCCAGATAACAAAAAGCAGAGGTTACAGTAATTACGCTTGTCAGTAGGCAGTGACAAGGTTTCATTAGCACTATTTAGTTTAATGGTATCAAGTGGTGCACTTCCTACTTGAACATTCAAAACACCCATTTAGCTTCTCCTGTGGATTCCACTTAGACCTCTGGGGATATGCTATAATTGTTTTGAAGCTGTAGGAGCTACACAAACTTCAGTCAACTGCAGAGCAATGGTTTTCTAAGGGCACCTCCCCAGAAGCATTACTTAGCAGTGGAGCTTCTCCTGCTAAAGAGTTCTCAGGTGATCAAAGGGTATAGTGAGCCCAACCTAAGGCTTGGGAACCCAGCAGGCCACTGACACCTGGTCTAAATGCGCAGCTAGAAGTACACTGACCTGCACTGTTGCTGGATACTACTGCTGACCTAGTTGAGGCAAGCCAGGAGCTGGAGGACAGCTTCAGAGTGGTTTCCTGTAGGCCAGAGGACAGGACAATCTTAAGCTACATACAAAAGATACCAAGTCCACTTCCTCAGAAGTGCTACTGCCAAACAAAACCCATGATACCCAGGACTGACCAGAAATGTTCAAGGCTCAGCCAAAAGTGGAGCGGAAAAAGAAGTCAGTGTGGTATATGTAGCAAGTCTATATTCCAAGAGGAAACAGCAAGTTAATGCCCCCTCTGGAAGCTCCAGCCAAGCTAGTGAAATTTCAAATTCATCTGTTTTCTCTCTCACCCAAGTTCAATCCAGATACTAATCACAAAGTTTCATCTGCTCAGGAACCAACCACAAAATCCTCCCTACACAACTGTGAGTACACTGGACCATTTTCCTGACTCCAGCTCACAGGCACCAATGCTGGAGAACAGTTCATGAGACTGTGCCTCACTAACCCAACTCAAACCCAAAGCTGTATCTCAACAGCACTCTTTCTAGCTTCTCTAGAAAAGCAGAAGTTACATTATAGTCTCCATATGAAGGTCCTTCTAGTTTAGCAGCAATAGATCAGGCCACAGGGTTCTCAAATGTGGAACATTCCTACAAATAGCACAGACTTGTGCAAATGTGGCTAAGATTTTTAATTCATATCTGTTTCCCTCAGTTAGGCAACTGCATTTCAGACAGAAGTGTTTATAGAAAACAGATTCCTGTTTGCATGCCAGTGCATCTGTGCTAGACATGATGTGTTAGAGCTTAAGTTCTGTTCCACAGAATTTCTGAATATGCTCAGACTGGATCCCAGAACTAGGCAGTCAAGCTTTTCATGATCAAGCCAGGAGTTAAAGAACCCAAAGACTATGTATCATCATTTATTGAAGAATGGTGCTCCCCAAATTTTTCCACAGGCAGTGGGAATTCACCAGAAGTTGCTTCCTGAAAAGAAATAATCATTAGGTTTTCCTTCCACAAGCTCACATACCACATGAAATGCAAACATATCAATACATCTAGCATCAAATGCCTCACTGTGAGCAAAGACAGTGAATAGTTTTGACCCTTAGTGGCCAAACTCCTATGAACATTAAAACTTCTACAGGATCTAGTTTTAAGAGACCAGAGCGGGCCTTGGCTCTATAGACTGCTGTCATGCCACAGAAAGAAGTGTTTGAACATGGCGTGAGCTTCTGTAGCAGAAAGGACTTCAGGGAACCTAAGAATACCCCATTCCTTCACTTTGGAGAGACAGGATTGCCCACACTGGGATTTGAACCTGATGGCCAAAGCTATGTTTGTGTGCAGATCTAGTGCCTCTCCAGAGTCCTTTCACTTAAAGCCTTACCTGAACTCCTGGTCCCAGCTGCTGTCTTGTAGTGTTGACGATTTTAAACTCTGTACTGTCATCTTGGAGAGTCAGGAAACTATTGCTTGGAGATTTCAAGGCAGTATTTGGTGTTACAAGCATTTCTGCATGGGAGAGGGGAACAAAACCCCCCATACACACAGACAAGATAAAGATATTGCGCTGTGACAAAACAACAAATTTGATATCCACACATCAGAATTTGACGTTTGGCTAGACTTTGTCATGCTAGTAGCAATCTTTCAGCTTTACATAATGGTCAAAATCTTGTTCTTTCACTTAGTGGACAGTCAAATTTGAACTTCCATTTAATAAAGGGTAAGTTGAAACATCTTTTGAGACTTAATAAGCCACAAACACATTTTCTAGAAAGAACCATTCTTATGCCACACCACCTCTATCACACAAAATTTGCATTCCCACCTCCCTTGCATTATACATGCTACGGAAAAGATGAGTGGCCTTTCATTTCAAAACCCATCCATTACTTTTAGTTAACACTAACTTTACTTGCATGCTTGATAGGTCACTTTGTAGCAGGTACCTTTGGGCCTGCTCCCATTTTCTCTTGCTGATGATTGAAGCTTCTCCGGTTGTTTTACTTCCGCCATGAGCTGTTCACGCCAGTTGGACTCCTGTGGCATGTGCTCTTTCAACTTCCTCTCCAGCACCTGGAAGCAAAACATAGGACAAGAAAAAGCCAAGAGCAAAGTGGCGACAGAACTATTTCTTCAGCAATGGCACTGTTTTAATAAGTGCCTCTCACTCACTGCAACCTGCACACAAGCGAAATTCTAGATAATGCATACTAGAATAGTTTAGCAACTCTCAAATTTGAAACTGAGAACTCCAGGAGTACTTTCAGGACCACAAAATGTTCCAAATGGGAGAAACAGTGGAGGAATTAGGGAGACTGATCATCTTTCTTCTATGCAGATGTCACCTCCCATTTTCCTAACTATGCATTTTGGCAGTAGGGTGTGCCCAAAATTTAAGTATGATTAATATACCCTCCTCCCAAACCCAAACCAGTAACCCTATATTCCTAGAAGTTGTCCTGTCAACTCCAGAATCATCTTGTTTTGCTGTCACTAGATGCAGCACCAGGTCACCTACAGGTTTCACATGAGGCTTGGGGACAGCTACATCAGCTTTGGGGCTCCTGTGTTTCTGCTTGATCACCTGAAAGAACAGAAATTATGCTCAAACAACAGTTCTTTCTCTGCTCCTGATACACACTCCCATTCAGTGGCACAGTGAACGACTCCAATCAGGATTTGGGAATGGGGAGGTGGGAAAGGCATAACAAAACTGAGTTGGGAAGTGAAGAATTATGAGATTAACTTACACGGGGTTTGGTAGAGACAGATTTATGAGGCTTGCACAAGAAGCATACAGCCTTCTAGCTTGTGAACTGATCTGAAAAGCCACTAAATAACATTGTACTCAAATTTTAATATCAGGAATGATCCTGACAAGCAGGATCACATTCAGCAACAACTCAGCCCCAGGGAGGAGAGTAACTGAATGGGTTAACAAGACTGCAACAGAAACAGTAGAAGCAGGCAGCTGTATGCATAAGCTACATGCATATAACGTAGCTTATGCACACAGCTACATATACATGCATAAGCTGCATACATAACCTATATACATAAGCTATAGTCCTACATGAACTAGGAACAACAGCAAGGTAGAATTGCAGAGCAGGTATTCACAGGAGGCAGACTGTTTCCATCATCAAGCCCTGTGCTCACTGCATAGGAGAGAGCTGACAGAAAAAGTTGCACACGCATGTCTTTAGCTGCCTCATTTCACTTCTTACTTTGAGGACCATGCCATTTACTTTCCTGTACAGGTGGGAGTGCAGGTAGAACACCACTACAGCTTCCCACAATAGCTGTAGTTTTCATTAATTTGCAAATTAGAGTACTGTTTGCTAGAGAAGCTTTACAATAGCCTTGCTTAAGAGCCTTCACAAAGACCTGAGCAGTAGCACTCTATGCTTTCTTCTCGCCTTTCTGACCACTACTCTTCAAGCATGTTTGTGCTTCTCTGTCAACCACAGAAAAAAATAAAAGAATAAAATAAAATCAAGACCCAGCTCATCCTGCCACCTTGAGTTATGGTTCTGTACTGTACAGTGCATTGATACACAGTGCACTGCAAGGAACATAAGTAGTTACGATGTACTGTCTCCTTTCCACTACTATTCATTTATATATCGATGAAGATATCACCTCCAGAGAAATGTCACAGCTTTACCTGGAGGCTGGAGTCACAGTCAAGACAAGCAAGAGCTTGGGTTTTATAAAAGTATAGGCTTTAGCTGAGACTTCTAAACCCCCTGCCCTCTAGCAGCACCAACAAGGAGAAAAAAAGCCAATGTCTAGTGTTGTATGCAAAGTTTCCACTTTTAAAAATATTCTTCATTACAAGTAGAGTTGTCTCATCTTCTGCCAAGGCATCTGTTTGCAAAGCGTGCCAATGCCACAAAGCCTTATGCCAATGTTTTAGATCTGCTCATCATTCCCAACTCAAGCTGCAGCAAGTGAACAGCATCACAAGCCTTTAGAGACATCCCAGACGTTTTTGTATCTGGTCATCTTCACCAACCAGCCACATTGTTGGAAGCCCCTGCCACTTGAGTCAGCACAGCAGCTGCCCCTGGAAGGGAATCAGCAGGTTTTTTTACCCTGAGTAAACTCCTGCAGTAGCTCATGTACACTGCCTAGAGGCCTCTGCATGAGGCTGAGTGAAGGACTCAAAAGCGTTTCTGCACTTGCACGTATCCCATATCTGGGAAGGCAAGGAAACGAGTGAGAGATGCCAGGTACAGCTCAGCTCAAGGAGCCTGGGAGGACACAAGTGTCCAAGGTGGGAAACATAAGTAGGCAAAAGCGTTTCATGAACCTGCTGCATGCAAGGCAACACAATTGTTCCAGGAAAGGGAGTCGCTGACCCCTGGAGGGAGAAAAAGTTCACCATCTAGTTTTAGGAAAGAGTGGATACCCCCAACTTAAAAAGTGATAGGAAATTAAGAACCTGAGTGGACAAACAGGGTGAATTAATGCTGAGCTGCAACTAAGAGGGTACTTCTAAGTCCAGATGCTTCTGGACTTGGAAGTGCCTTTCAGAAAGCCAGTCTTTTGGAGGAGAGGTCTCAACAAATACTGTTTAGAAATGAGGTAGAACAGGGGGTTTCAAAGTTGTCCATTGACTCTAGTCACTCACCTTCCGAAGGGTGAACCTCTTGCACTGAATATCATCCAAAAGTAATTCATAGGGAGAACGGATACGTTCTGCTGGAGGCAAATGATGCTGTGGTCGCTCAGTAGCTTTCCGCAGCTTCACACCACTCTGCAGCTCACAAACAACACTGGGCCACAGGAATGCCTCAGAGAAACCAGTGAGGGCCTAGTCAGCAGCTGGCTAGAACACATGGATTAGATCCCATCCCATCTCATACCCTCCCTCCATGTAATAGGGCACTCTTAGCAGCTGAAGTCATCCTGAAATACGAAAGTGTGCCCTTAACACTACTTTCAACTCGCTGCCAGATTAGGGACCCAGTACCACAGCAGAGAATTGCTTATCTTTGCAGAAGTTAATTTACAACAAGGGAGCTGGGAGCTGGCTCACCAGGCTTATTCCCAGATTTTGTCATTAACTTCATGAACATACTTCAGCAAAACACAGCTTCTGCTGCCAGCTAGCTAGAGCCATTTTCTTGAATACCTGAATGCTTCCTGCTAGTGCTCCAGGTGCCAGAGCTTTTTCATATTATTTGATCCAAGAAAACCTTGGGAATTAAATACCTAATCTTACTATTAAAATCCTCTGAACTTTCAGAAACCAAGGGTTGAAGGGTCCACAGACAAACAAATAAACGAAAAGGGGAATCTCATACTTCAACCTTCCCAGCAGCCTACATTAGCAGTTTCAGCCTGGAGACACAACCTGATAATTGACATCTGCTCATCCTGTTCCTGTATTAATATCTGAGGATGCTCAGGCATGCAGTATAACCCAACAAAAGTTAAAAGCATGAAAAAAAAAAATCAACTCAATAGCATGTTTAATCAACATTGTAATGGAAGTGCTAAGTCAACGGCTTATCTGGATCCCAAAGGCAAACTGAGAAAGAACAAGTGATTGTATTATAAACAGTGAAAAGGAAGCAAAGTATTTTAGACCGCTGCCTCAGCACAAAGTTTAAGTCAAACTCCTCTCTCTTTTCCACTTATAGTATGAAGCATCTTCCCTCAACTTACCCCTTCAGCCATTCCATGTATTGTCACACACAAAATGCTGCAACACTCTAAACCCACAGCCTTCAGTTCAACAGATGAGTGGCAAGACAGCTGTGTTCTCATTGCTTATATCTCGAGGCAAAGATTGTCTTGTGACATGTATGGATAAGCTCTGCAGAGGCTACATGCTATCAGGCTGTGATCTAGGTTTCAGAAGGCCTGTATTGTAGCAGTCCACACAAAAAATGTGGTCCAGAGAGAGCATTATCTGCTTGGCACCATTCAAGGCATCAGCTCTAATCTGTGGGATCCCAGTGAAGCTGGCATTTTGGTTATTTTAAACTGAAGAGTTTGTCAGAGCAATGCAACCAACTGGTGCTTAGGGACTTGGAAACTAGAGGCAGAGGACTTGCAACAGACATCCTGCCTTGGAATTCATGCCTCCTGAAGGAGCAGAGGCCAAATACATTGGCCTTCAGGCCGCATGGCGAAGCCCATGTATTTATTCATGTATTCCTTGCAGAAAAGAGCTACAGCAGTTGATGATTTTGTGGTTTCAGATAGCTTGCCAGTTTATTTTAATAGATCACAAAATTGAGAATATGCCCAAACACACATTTCACAAACATTTTCATACAAATAGTTTGAGCGAGCTTCAAAGCAAGTGCTATTTAGACAAAGGGAGCAAGTCCACAAGTCTCTTGGGGCTTGCCGTTTGCCTCCACAGACTCCAGACTACAGTGCATTTGTTTATGCTGGGCAGAGCTCCAGCCAGAAGAGCTATTTGTTTCTGATTGAGCCCTGACTGTGCAGGGCATTGAAAAGAATAAGTCGCTTTCTTTGCCCCAAACAGAGTCCAAGATCTATGGAAGGAGAGGATGGAAACACAAGGAAGGCAGTGAGCAGAAGGTAGGAGGTACATCTCCAACCTCACCCTCCGTCAGCCCTTTGTTTGAGCTGCTGGAGCTACACAACCACAAAGATGGACACAACTACTGGCCTTCAGCCCCCTCCAGCCCTGAACCAGCACAGACTCCACACAGAAAGAGTGAACTAGTCCACCCCAGTGCTACCACCAACAGAACAGTTTTTTTGGGAGTTTTAAGTCCAGCTACAAGGGAGGAAGAGATTGCTTTTGGCAAGTATCAGTCACTGCCAAGAGCTGGAGGCTCATTTGCAGGAAGAAACACTTACTCCAAAGACTGCCTCCAACTTCGTTTTTAGAAGTTATTTAAGTTGAACCACAAAGACAATCTTTGTGAGGAATAAATGTCCATGTGAGATTAACACACAAATTGGTTTAATTTTAAGTCCACTCTTCAGACGGTTTTGCAGACAACTCTTTAGCTACTTAAGCTTTGACCAATGTTAACAAGTTTCATTTGATTTCATGCTCTACTTTTCATAGAGGAGTCACTGAAAAGCCACAGAGGCAAGGTAAACAAAGAACCCACCCCCTCATAATGAAGGGATTAGATCCTTTACCCAGTGTTTGTCCTTCTTCTGAAGGGGCTTTTCCACCACACCTTCCACATCCATTTTTCTCAGACTCTGAGAAGGAAGCACATGAAGTCATGATCTTGCACTGTTCAGTACAAATTACTAATGTTAATCTGAAAAGCCTAGAAGCCCCAGACACCTAAACTTTCAAAGGCTACAACTTATTAACATGGTGCAGAAACAGTAGACCTTCACATTGTGAAAATAACTCTTCAGCTAGGTACTCTATTTTTAGTGCAGCCGAAAGGTTACTTTAGAACTAGGCAAGTGTGTGAATGCAGAGGGAATAGGCAGCTAAGAGGTGATCTCAAATGTACCTCTTTGGAGGTCTGGATGACAGTTATAAGCTTCTTAAGTTCCATATATTCAATAAACAGTCTCCTACAGGTAACTTGGTAATGGCTGGTAGGCTCAGAAGACCTGGACAAGTGCTCCTCACAGGCCTGAAAGAAGTACAGCTATTTAAGAGAAACCTTGAAATGAAAAATATGTTTGGATGGAATAAAGCAAGATTCAGTTTTCTCAATCCGTAGTTAAAAAACATCTTCCTCACAGACCCTTTGTATCTTCCCCCCCCAACTGTTGCAGATGCAGAGGAACAAAGCAGCAAGATGTCCCATCCTGTATGTGCAATAATGTAAGTAGCTGTATTATTTATCTTGTTCTCCATAAGATGGAGAGTTCCTCATACCTTTAAATGATGGCTGAGAGGAAAATATTAGTTTGAGTTGAGACATTCAAATCCCAGCTTTTGCAGAAACTGAACAGTAACGACAAGTGATTTCCCCCCCCACACACACACCTCCCCCAATATCCATGGTCTTCTAGGTATTGAATTTGGAGACTATGTACAGAAGGGCTTTGTAGACACAGCTGTACAAAAGCCATGTCCAGTCTTCCTTCTTATTTCTTTTCTATAGGCACTTAAGTGCATTTAAACTTGCTTTGCAATTTTCCTCTGATTGGAAAGCCACATGCTCCCTTCTATGCCCTCCAGCAAGCTACCGAGCCTTTTCCCAGAAATGGTCTTGCCCTTAGTTAACAGCATGGTTCCTCAACTCTTCTAAAGCTACTACATTTATTAAGTGTGAAAAAGGAAACCTTGATAACATCCTGCAGGGTGACTGCTGGTTTCATTGCCCCATCATCCAACTTCAACATGAGGCACAGCAATTTCTCCAAAGGACCACTCAGTTCTCGCTCCACTTGGTCATTGATTCCCCAGTCCAGGGCTTCATAGATCACCATTCCCAAGTACTCCAACAGCTGCAGACAGAGACCAAGGAAACAGCGTAGGGCAAAGTGTTGTGAAGAACTTTGCAGCTATCACTTCCCAACCATGAGTGTACCTTCCACTGCTCCTCAGAGCTGAGCACCTCTCTCTGGATGAAAAGGCCCAAAAAGGCAGCTAGATGCTCATTGGATAGCCTGAGGTACTACCTAAATAAGTTGCTTTAAGATTTTAAAGCAGCCTTATCTAGCACCTCTAAGTTATATGTTATTAAGACAAAAAAGACTGTGGGCTATTCCACAACAGGCAGCATCCGACCACATTGTTTCCCAGCCCCATTGTCTTACTGGAGTTCAGTCCTAGCATTCTGTTTCATTTTCTAGATTGCAAGGAATGGTCACTCTCACAGGGCACAGCAAATTTACACACCTTCATAGTTTAAAAAGACATCTGCATCTCCTGAACTGGCTTTCTACTACAGCAGCATTGTATCTGGACACATAACAAACCTGAAGACACAGGCTTACCTTGCCCTCTGACTGCTGAATGCTGCCAACATCTGAAAGGGAAAGAAGGGAGGAAGAAAAAGATAACTGCATAGGCACTGACAAACAGCTTTTGGAATCCCTCTCAAGAGGCTGAAACTAGAAGAATTCTTGGCAATAAGGAAACAAACCCCTCTAACATCAGACTCACCTGGGGAATGCAGGCATGTATTTAGAGACTCTTGGAAAGCAATACAGGACACTCTCCTTGTTGTGAGCATTAACCCCAAACTAACAGCTGCAGGACACTTTTATGTATATATAAATATACAACTAATACATATCTAGCCACAAGGAAGACCCAGGATCTTTGTCTTCAGTCTTTATTACCCGCTCTTCTCCCTAGAGGGTTAGGCCAGCATTGACCAGCACAGTAGTGCAACCAAGCGATGCATAAGAAAAGCTTGTTGCCACTTGCTGGCTGCATGTAGTGACAAAAATAAAGGGAAACTGTCAATCACAGACATGTCTTGAGAGTTGCCATAACAAAGGAACCATGCATTGGAAGATTAACAGACAAGGACATTTAATAAAGCCTCAGACTATTTATTTCAAATAACATAATTCATCCCATCTATACCCTAGAACAAATAACTCACTAGGGCACTACCAGAAAAGCTAGTAGGCTGTCACCATCAGCATGGCTTGGCTTCATGAACGAAGATTTGAGAAGGGCTTTATCCACGCTTACTGCAAGCATGCTGATGGCTAAAAAGACCAACGAAGGACAGACAAGTCCCGTTGCAAAAAGCACAGCGGAAGGTCTCCTTAGGTGGTATAGGCAAAGCACGGTTCCTTCTGTGTTGTCTTTTCTCCTCGAGACTGATTCTGTGTGTGTTCTCAAAAGAGACAGCAGCGTTATGTATGATGTGTCTCCAAATCTCCCGATTAGAGGCCAGGGTGGACCACTGATGGTAGTCAGTACGGCTAAGGCTAAGATATTGTTTCAGGGAGTCCTTATAGCTCCTCTTTGGGGCACTTCTCTTATGGCAGCCGGTGGCAAGTTCACGGTAGAACACAATCTTAGGGAGGCGGTGATCCTCCATCCTGGAGGATGTGCCCTGCCCAGCGCAGCTGTGTTTATGGCAGCATGGCCTCAATACTGGCGACCTGCCTGGTCAAGGACAGTAGCATTAGACACATAGTCAGTCCAGTGGATGTTTAGGATTGTACGGAGGCAGTGCTGATGAAAGCATTTGAGGAGTCGCAGGTGATGGTGGTAGATGATCCATGATTCAGACCCATACAGAAGAGTAGACAGTACAATGCTGGTTGCCCAAAGGCTAGTGAGCCCATCCTGCCCATGGACACACTTTGTCTGACCCTGCATGTGTGTATTATCGCTCATCTATGGTCCTTTGAAATTAAGTTCAGGCAGTACAATAGCTTCATGACAACATACTAAAGCAGAAAGGGGGGAGAAGGGAAGGGTATTTCCCCACTTTATGCCCCACACACCAGCCCATTATAAGAACAACCTTTGACAGCCCTTACACACACTTACCGGACTCATGGTACACCATGAAAGAAGCAGTACCATCAGCATGGATAAAGATGCTTTCAGGACCATTTATGAATACAGAATGGAGAGATCGACACAGCCCGTGGGCCAACTGCTTCATCTTATAGCAACATTGAAAGCAGACAGCCCAGGCTTGCTCCTCACTCAAAGGATGTTCAAAACACCTCAGAATCTCAACTAGAGAAACCTTTGTAATCCTCTGCTCACACCACAGGAGTGCCATTTTCACCTTTACCACACAATCCCCCTCCCATCCTAAGAAACCCAGCAGCCTGATTTCCAGGCCAGGCTGCTGCCTTTTATCCTCTTTGCCTCCTGGTTTGGTTTGCGCTTGCCTCTTCCCTACAGGTGTGACCACTAATGCTAATTTTGTTCTATAGCTTTAAAGGGACACCACTTTAATCTGCATTTGCATGAGGCTCCTTGACAGAAAACAGGAAGTAGACAGCAAACATACTCTAAGCATAAGCCTGTAAAAAAATCCTGCTCAATTTTAGTCTATTGTTCCTAACAAATCTATTAAGCGGAATACCAATATTGGCAAGTAAAGAAAGAGTGCATTCAACTTCAGGCAGAGGGAAGGAGGCAGGAAATAATGTCTTAGGAGAGAATAACTCAGAGAAAACCATGAAAAGTCAATCAATTTCATGGGAAACTATTCTGGGAGCACTAATACATTACAGCAAGCTACTCCACAGGGCACCTGTGTCCACCTCAGGGCCCACTCCTGCCTGGCCTTGACCCTTTGACTCTGCCCCAAGACACATCAACAGCTAGGGCTGGGAGCAACCAGTGCATGCAGGGACCAAGCAAGCCTGGTGAGCACTGAGAGCAGGGGCAGTTCAAAGTGCTGATAGGAATTGCTACTGGTGTGAATAAGTTACACAGGGTTTTTGCACTTAAGGGTGTGCGTGAGATGGGAGGGGACGGTTGTATGGCTTGTGATGGAGTCATCCCCTGAAGAACCCTATTGCAGCCACAGTACCTGCAGCACATTGTAAGGACCTCAGCTGCTTCTGCCCTGGCTCTGAACAGCCGAATTCTGAAGGCAGGCACTGAATTACAAAATCCTAGAATGGTTTGGGCTGGAAAGGACTGAAGATCATCCAGTTCCAACTCTCCTGCCATGGACAGGGACGCCTCCTCTATACCAGGTTGCTCAAAACCCCATCCAGCCTGGCCTTGAACACTGTGAAGAACGGTGAGGTTTAAGAACTGTGAATATTTCATATTTCTTTCCCTTCTCACTTATGGCATTGTAGGAATGCAGCATCAGACTCAGGCCCCGGGCCTCGGAAACATGTTGAGGCCAGTGTGTCCTGGTGTCACTACGCCATGTGGTGAGCGCCCATAGCCAGCAATGCCCCACCACGGCCGGGCACTGATTTTCTGGGCTGACCCATGGCCTCCAGCCTGCCCCTACGTCCTGGTTCTAAGCGCTGAACCCAGGACACCCCGGCATCAGCCTGGTCATGGTGCACGGCAGGGCCGCATCTGCACCGCAGCGGAGCCGGGCTGGGCTCCCCGGCTCGGCCCTGCCAGGCAGAAGGCCCGGGAGCCTCTCCCCCGCGGCTCTGGGGTGCCCGTCAGCCAGCAGCCCCGCTGTGCTGCGCCGGAAGGGGTGAGGGCACCCCGGGGACGGCGGTCCCCAGCACCAAACTCCACCACAAACAGCCGCCAAGCCGCTCGCCCGCCGGCCTCCTCCGGCCCTACGCCGGGGAGCACCGTCCCCACCAGCGCGACTTGGTCCGACCCGCACCCTCCCTTCCCGGCCCGCCAACATAGTCCCGCCCGCCTTCGGCCTCCCTGCTGCACTGCGCGGCCCCGCCTCCGTGTGGGGAAAGATGGCGGCGCCTGAGGCGGCGTGGAACCGGCTGGAGGTGCCGTGGCCCGCGAGCAGCGCCACGGTGGCCCTGGCGGCCGAGCACCCTGCAGGTCCCCGCCGCGGGCCGGGGGCGGTGTGTGTGTGTGTGTGGGGACGTTTTAAGCTACTCTCACGGCGTTCGGGGGGTGTGTGGGCTGTTGGGGTGCGCGGTTGGTGCTGAGGTTGTGCTCGTGTCCTGCCCGCAGCGAGGTGTCTGCCGGCGCTGCTGCGGCCGTGCGCCATCGCCCGCAAGCGGCTGTCGGGGACGGGCCTGGCCGTCGAGGGACGCGTGCTGCGGGCCGTGCTGTACGTCTACCACAGCAGGCTGCTCCGGCACCGGCCGTACCTGGCCCTGCAGCAGGTGAGGAGCGGCCCTGGCTGTGCAGCAGGGACATGGCGGCTGGTCACTGCGCTGCGGGCCCCGGTACCAGTCCCCTGGGGTAGTGTTTGATGCGTGGTGCATCGTGCGAAACGCGTTGTGGAGCAGGTGCCTTTTCGATGTCTTTAAACTTCCCCGCGGTTTAGTTCGGTGGCATTCCAGGCTCTGTGCAACCGGTGCAGTTTCAGGTTTCTAGGCCTCTGGAATCAGTACTTGGTTCTTTATGCCCATGCTGTAGCCTAAAGTAGATACAACTGCATACATTTGAATATAGGCTGTGTGTAATATATGATACTATAGAGTAACATAGGGATTTAATTTTCAATGAATTGTAATAATGGGAGGGGTGGGAGAATAATCCTAGGCTGCTCTATTAGGGCATGTTCTGGTTTCAGAACTCTGCTAGCTTTCTAGTAAAAGGACTGTCAGTATCTTCAAATAACTGTTTTAAATGGAACAGGAATTATGGAATCACAGAGCGGTTTCGATTGGAAAAGACCTTAAGATCATTGAGTTCCAATGCCCCTGCCATGGGCAGGGACACTTCCCACTAAACCATGCCACCCGAGGCTCTGTCCAGCCTGGCCTTGAACACCCCCAGGGATGGAGCATTCACAGCTTCCCTGGGCAACCCGTTCCAGTGCCTCACCACCTTCACAGTAAAGAACTTCTTCCTTATATCCAATGTAAACTTCCTCTGTTTAAGTTTAAACCCATTACCCCTTGTCCTGTTGCTGCAGTCCCTGATGAAGAATCTTACTTTCTCTGTTTATGCATTTTCATTCTTGAAAGCCAATACCAAAGGCATGCAGCAGGGCAAACCGTGCAGCACCAGTTAACAGTGGCCTGTTGCAAACCTACACTTCCTTCCATATTGACAGTGGTGTGATAAAGGGAATTTTTTCATCATAGTGCAGATACAGGAACATACCAGACTATTCCATTATGCAGACCTGCAATTTATTCTGTTAAACTGATGGTGTCGCTTGACAGAGTAACAGTTCTTAGGCCAATGCACTCCCATCTCTCAAAATGCCAGTCAAAGGGGTTTTCTTCTTTCTAGGTAGAACAATGCTTGAAGCGCCTGTGGAAAATGAACTTGGTGGGCTGCATTGAAACTCTGGCAGAGCTGCTTCCCAAGTAGGTGTTGTGATCCCCTATGTTGTACTATCCAGTAACAGTCTGCAGAGCTAAAGGGATGGGATGCTAGATCATAACCATCTCTCCTCGTCTGTGTATCAATACAGGAGTAATACATCCCAAGGCCATGCAGAGTGCTTGGTTCCCAGCCAGCCTATATTGGAAACAGTGGCTCTGAAGGTATTGGGAGGTTGCAAGCTCATAATGCGTCTACTGGACTGTTGCTGTAAAGCTTTTCTGTATCCTTTTTTCGTAGTGAAAATGTCCAGCAGCACCTCATGAGGCCAGAACTAGGTCTGCTCTAGGTCCTGTATCGCTGATATACTCAACTGTGCAATTCATATGTGCAACTTGAAGTTTCTTTGATAGCCAAGCACCTTATTTTCAAGTTATTGTGTAGGAACCTTGGGCTATTGGTTGGCTGCTGTTCTGGCCTTGAGGAACCCAAAATTTGGATACGCGTCTCCCAAATTATCCAGGATATTGCCTGGTGAATTGCCCCTAGTTGGTGTGTTCAGCAAGTTTCATTACATGCTGTTTGGTTTTTATCCTTAACTGGTATAATCTTCAGCTTGTCTGTTAAACATCTCTGCTCAGAAGAATTCATACTTTTGAACACTGTGGCTTCAGGGTTGTTGAGCCGGCTATGGTTTGTGTGTTCAAAAGTCTGTTTGTAGTCTGTCTGTTTGATGTGCCTGTCAGGGAGAGGGCTTGTAAATAGTCCTTGCTGCTGAGTGAGCTTTATTCAGCTGGGAGGAGGGGAGTCTCTCTATCCTTTTGGACTTGATTCTAGCATCTGAAGAACTGTATAAGTGGAGAGAGACTTCTTACATGCTGTTACAGAAGGCTTTGTTCTTGGTTCGTAGCAAATGTTATGTAGCACTTATGAAATCTCAGAGTTAATGCCAGCCTGCCACAAAGGCTAACATCTGGTACTCTGCAGCAGGCATTAAGTCCTGCCTCAACCTGAAATGGAAAGGCTGAGATAAAGTTGCTCTATAATATTGCTGAGTTTTCCAGGAAAATCAGTGTTCTGGGGTCTCTCAGTTTGAGGAAGTAACTGCTGTCTGTAGCTGAAGGAGTAACAGCATTATGTCAAGAACTTGTTAAAACATTTTTTGGCACAAGAAATCTGTCTCCCCAGTAAACATTAAG
This sequence comes from Myiopsitta monachus, assembly GCA_017639245.1. Classification (NCBI taxonomy): domain Eukaryota; kingdom Metazoa; phylum Chordata; class Aves; order Psittaciformes; family Psittacidae; genus Myiopsitta; species Myiopsitta monachus. The sequence continues at coordinate 6,550,317 of CM029927.1, forward strand.
TAGGTGATTGTATGGCATCAGTGCTCGTACCATTGTCCCGAGGTGGTACAGGTTGCTTTTGGGGAAGACCTCATGTCAAATGATTTGGCTGTGACCTGACTAGCTGGTAAGTTCCAGGTGTGGCACTCAGCAAAAGCTCTAGGGAAGCAGAGAGGCTCTTGATCAGGAATCTATGAGTCAAGTCATTCCTACGTGCTGATCTGAACTGTTCATTAATGGTCAGGCTCACATTAAGGAAGTGTGGTGACGGCACCATACAAGATAAACTTGTACTGATGGGGAGCAGGGAAAGGGCGGCTTGGAATCTCTTCCGTCACCTCTCTGCTTGAGCTGAAGGTAGTTGTTCAGTGAGCACAAGGTTTTGCTAGAGGTGACTCCATACCTGTCTGTCTTTTCAGGATTCAGTACAGGTGTGTATTGCAGAGCCTTGTGTCCTTGTATGGTGTGTTGTTGACATCGCTTCATCTGGTATCTGAGACCCAACAGATGCCTTACATAAGGGGTTTTACCTTCCCATCTGATATCTGTAACTTCCTTGGAGTTAATGTTTTGCCTGAGATGAAGAAGCAGAAGGCCAGAATGCTTACAACAAAGAAACCTACCAGCTGGATGAAGAAGTTCTTCCCAACAATGCCAGAGGCAGCGTCAGACGTTGGGAAAAAGAGAAATTCTGCTACCTGCAGGACTGCTGTGAAAAACTGGAGCATCCCATGCCCCCCGGACATCGGAGAGCCAGTTCTGGTGACTGGAGCCAGCAGAGGTAAAGCCTTGTGCCCCCAGTGCTACTGGTTTCTGACATCTCAGAGACTGACCCCAGCTTCTGTCTGACAGAACCAAGCACTGCTACTACGCACAGAGTGCAGTTTTATTACAAACTCCCCTCTGCTGTCCTTGGAAGAGGAGGAGAATGCTGCATGCACTCTTGCCTTATAAAGCTGTGGGTAATGTCAGTGTTGTGGCGTTTTGGGTGTTTTTATTAAATGTGATACACTGTTCCATAGCAATGCTTGCAGAGAAGCAGGTAATGAACGCAGTATACTGGTCTTGTAAACATTTATTTGTATTTTCCTGCTTCTGCATAGATGGGGCCCAAGAATAGTGAGAGAAGCTGGGAACATTGTCTGCAGTTCATACAAGAGTAGATAAAGCTGTAAATACAGGATGCAGGTATCCTGTGCTTACTGCTTTTGGGCTGTGCCCAGGTCTTCCCCTGCAGTCAGGGCTGTGGGCAGTGACTCCAGGCATTCAGGTGTTTGCATGGAGCTTTTGCCCATTAAGCTCTCCTTTGCCACCATCTGTAAATCTTTGGATCCTCTTCGTCCCTTGAGTGTAGTCCCGTTGAAGTGCTGAGTGCAGGTGTGAGGCTGCTGAGACGGCAGTAGATCTGAGAGCTCAACAGGGCTGAGAAAATTGCAGTGTCTGTGCAAAGACTTAAAATGGTCTTCACTTTCTAATGGGAACTTTCCCCTTTCTTTGTAGGGAAGCACCTGAGGCTTCATGTGAAGAGCTTACTTAGACCATCCAGACCTGCAGCACGAGAGGTTTGTATGGTGGTACGATTTTACGCTTTTTAACTCTAAAGACCCTAACACTCAAAATTATATCCCTGATTGAAAATGTCCCTTTCCCTGCCTTATTTTTGCTTGTCTAACAAGTCAGGTCAGCATGGAAGCTTTGCACTGAAAATCACTACTAATTTCTGCTTAGGAGCTTGAGCATTTGTTGGTATGTCAAGTGAAATGACCAGAGAGCAAGCCAGTAGTAGACAGCAATACAAATTCTAATTATCTGCCTCTTGTTGTATTCCACAAAAGAAAAGACTGCTCTTCCACTTTCTCCTTAGGAAGTAAGGAATGTTCTCACTGAAAACCTTGGTGCTCTGCTCCTCTCTAGCAGAGAGAGTCAGGCATGTCATGTTTTTAGAAGACTTAACTATTTGTGTTACTCTCTATTTCAGGGTATAAGCATTGCATCAACACCTTTTAAAGCAAAGACGGCATCACTTTCCTCTCGTATAGCAAAACTGGAGCATGCTGGGTTTCTTGTACAGATGGTCCAAAGAGCTACGTCATTTGGTGAACTGTCAGAGGCGCTCCGAAAAGTTATTCTGTGGTGCAAAGGCAACAAATTCAAGCCAGAAGCTTATTTTCTGCGTAACAAGTTGTTGAAAAGCACCCGGCTGCACCATGTGGAGGCTCAAGGATGCAGGTAATTTTGCATGGGTGCGGGGCTTCTGGGTCTGACGCTTTACATTTTAATATTATGTATTGTGCTACAGTGGAGGGAAATACAGTGGTCTAACCCATTCTTTGTTAATTTTAATGGGATTGCTAGTTCAGGTTACTGCATGCTTGGACATGAACATTGTGTTTAGCTTCAGTCCTTTGTGAAAGGATTTAAAGGCTGCCAGATGCACCAATACTTAAGAGGGAGGATGAAAATGCAACTTAAATTGTTACAATTAAACATGTGCGTGTTTAATGATAACAATGCTATGATTCAGGGGGGGTCATCTTTCTTCAGGGAAGATGAAGACAAGGGGCATTCACCCTGGCTACTGTTGAATAAGGCTAATAAACCAAATCTCTCCAAACCCCAAATGAAGTAATATTTGAGCAGCTGATAAAGTTATGATTTGTGCACCTTCCTCCCCTTAAGCTTGAAGAAAAAACTGCGCTGTGTTAAAACATCTGTCCGTAAATACCTCCTGTATGGGTCGCAGAAGGCACGCTGGCCAAAGCAGCACCTATGGGCACGGCTCTGTCAAAGGAGGTTCAAATCATCCACACGTTTGAAGAGAACTCTGAAGACTGCTGGGCAAAAACCTCCTGAGCTTGTTGGAGTCTGTGAGCACAGTGCATCGCCCTTTCTCCCAGCTTACCAGGAGGGGCCTCGGAGTCGGGCAGGGCGTTCCAGTGCTGACAGAGGCTGTGTCAAACTAAGCACAGCAGAGACCCCTAAGCAGCTGCTGCTAGAAGAGAGCCCTGGTCCTGTGTGGAAAGAAGCTACTGAGAACATGGATATTGATTCTATTTTTGCACCAATAGGTGTCTGATGCTGGATATGCAAGGAGGAAAAGGGTCAAGTCATTCCAATTATGTATGTAGTTTTTTTTTTAAGTAAACAGTCAGAACCCTAATGGTGTCTTGGTAACTCACACTGAATTCTGCTAAGAAAGCTACCAAAAACCTGAATAATCTTCATCCTTTCACTCTGCCTTGTCCTGGAGCAGAGTTTGTTATCCTTACTCAGTATCCCTTCTCTGGTGTTCAACCACATGTTAAGTGCTGCTGTGAAACCCACAGCACAATTAATTACTGTCCATGGCAGTTCGTGGGTGATCACTTCCTGCTGCTTAGGACAAAAGACCTGTTGCCACTTTTCCAATGAAGCAGTCTTAAACCCTTCCTTCTGTGCTGCCTGTTTAGGGGACAGCTCTGACTTGCAGCATTATTGTTGTTCAACATTGTCCTTGTCCTGAAACAAGGCATTAACTGACCCTGCCTCTGAGCTGTTCCAGAAACAGGGTTTCCCCTGCACAGCCGTGTGCCACGGCCTGCAGCAAGTAAACTCCTGACCCGCACATGTGTTCCTGAAATTTTTGAAGCATAAGTGCAATATCTGCCTGCTTGGCAGTGCATGGCACAGCTACTCTGACATGCATTATGAAATAATGTCAGAACAAGCAATGGAGTTGACGCTTTGTGCCAGGCCCCTGTAACGAGGTCCCAAGATCAGGATCACCAGGAAATACTAAGAAAAAAATTGTCCCCAGATGCAGACTAGGAATCTGCTTTGTTGTAGAGCACATGTCTAACAGCATAAGGAAAGGCTGTAAGTGAAGTTAACCTATTCCAGAGCTACTTACTATTTTCTAGGCTTAATATTGGTAGAAAACAAAAGAGTGCCAACTGGGACAGAAGAAAAAATAACCTTCCTAGGCAAGGAAGTGATAAAAGCCCCTGTATTACAGACCTTGTGTGAACTGATCAATTCAGTTATGAGAAGTGGGGACAAACTTAAAATGTTTTATTCAAAGAGCATGTACAGAGCAAACAGCAGAATTCCTATAGCAGATTGGGCTTGAAGACAAGTTGTCTCATTAACTGAGATCCATTTTTCGGGTTTCCTGTCACAGGAATACCCAGCAGTAACATTTCAGTTGTGGAGAACCATGCATAATTAGCCCTTTAGATATCTGATTCAACACAGTTCTACTTTGCACTTTCTGCCATTAAAATAATTGTTAGAGCTCTTTTCTCAGTTCACAGACCAATACAAAAATACTCAAGTACACCACATGTAATCAGATAACATCCAGCTGCTTGAATACTTCTCAGAAAAGGCTGGGAGGGAGGGCAGACATCCCAGCAGTGACCTCCATCCTGAATAGTTCCTCCAAACAACATGCATGACGTTCCTTCCTGTTGGGCAGCAAGTGCCCAAGTAATGCCTCAGTACAGCTTGTGCACAGAATCAGGATCCGTAGTTTGCTTCATCAAAGGCCTTTCTGGCTCGTTTCAGTTCTTCATTCATAGTTAGGAGGTCTTTAACTCTGGCAAACTTGCGGGGGTCCTTGCGTATCAGAAAGACAATGTCCTCAACCTGTACACGACCCTGCCGCCCAATGGACATGGCCTTGTGTGTCTGTTGGAGGAAAAAAGGAGAGTCAGCAGAGTTCCTTTGCTCCTTAATTCCTTTTTAAGCTCTCAATTCCACTTTCTTTCTTGCCACTTTATAATCAAAATGTAAGCAATTGCAGGATCTGCGGACCATCAGCATAGTCACAAGAGAACTTCCCAGTAAACCACGGACTTACTGTAGCTCTGCTGTCCCTCTCTGCCTGTCATTTATACCCAGCACATACTGCTACAGAGATGTAATAGTAACAGCATCAAAACTGAAGTCAGATTACACGTAGGACTCCCGGCCTGCAGAGTGCTTGAAGGTGAACAGCAGCAGGCAGAACTTGGAAGCAATGTGAGGTAACTATCACAGGACAGTTTAGGGCATTTTGATGTGGGGAAAACAAGGCCAACCTTGCAAAGAAAAGGGATCCACAGTCGGAATAACTGCTGTGGTTTTGGTACAGTATCTAATTATCTGGCAGAGTGAAGACTTGAAGCCCACCTGCATTTCTTTTGTAGCGCAGAGCTACATTCCCTTCCATGTGAAGACACTGGAAGAACACAAAAAGTCAACAGACTTTCAAAGCTGAGCCTTCTCTTTTGTCAGCTGCATATACAGTGATGCCACAGCAAACCCCAAAGTCAGTTGTGTATTTCCCCCCTCCCTCCCAATATTAAGCCTTAAGGACTTTAGACACCATTTTAAAGCCACATAGAGCAAGATGCATGAATTTTGGTTTAATCTTGGAAGAGCAAACTTTTTTAGCTTCTTCCTACTATCATCAGTTTTGGGCCTGGGATAATGCAGTATTTGAGGCAGAGGTATTCACCTTTGTTGAGAATGTTTTGACAATGCTGTCTAGAGCTGACTTACCATTTCTGTGATAAACTCTATTACCAGGTCCTCAAGAATGTCCACTGACTCTGTGTAAGGGTTCTGGTCATCCCCGAATCCATACATCATGCATCTTACTGCAGAAAGAAACACTCAGCATGAGGCTTCTTTCGGCCGTTTCAGCTGCATGCATCTAGTTAGAGCCCAAACATTCATGCACCAGGATGGCACCCGACTGTTGGGCCAGATGATTCTTGAGCAAACATACCGGAAATAAGTATATAGACAGAAGGCAACAAAACCCCATTGCTGTATATACATAAGCGTGCCCGATGACAGCCTTTAAATATGGATTTAGCCTACCAGGTGCTGACAGCGTGACTGACCCCTGGCACACTCAGGCTCAGAGAATGAATTCGCAATGTTTTTTAGGGGGGCCTACACAACAGCTTTGTGCGCTTTCAGCCTGTGCACAGAACGGGAGTCGCGGTTGTGTTAAGGAAAACAGGTTTGTAGCTCCACAGCTGCCTCCTCAGAGTTCCAGCTGTGTTTGGGGGAAGGATATCGTCCTGAAAACAATGGTGCAGTAAGTTCTGCAGCAACAGACCCGTCAGCGCGGCGCTGGGCTTTCTGGCCGGGCTCGACTCACATTCTTTGGAGAACAGCCTCTTCCTCTTGCCTTGTCCACCGTCCAAGCCGCCTCCAGCTTCTTCTGCGTCTTCTTCAAACTAGACGGGCACTAGCGGAGGAGAAACGGCCATCAGAGCTCGGGGCCGGGGGGACCCCTTCCCTCCCGTCTCCTCCCCCCACGCCCTGGGATGTGACCCAAAGGGTCCCGCCCAGCAGGAAGGGGCAGCGCACGACCGCGTCCCACCACTCACCGGCGCATCCTCCTCCTCGTCAGCCATGCTGCCACACCGCGCCGGGCGCTTCCGGGCGGCCGGGAGAGCTTCCGCTTCTCTATCCCCGCCCCGCGGGGCGGCTCCGCCCGGTACCCGAGCGGGGTCGGTCGGTCGCGGGGCGCGTGGCTGCGGCGAGCGCCGCGGTGCCGGCGGCTGCTGCTTCCGAGGCCGGTGTCGTGTTCAGCTGGTTTGATGTCAGAAGGACTTCAACGTAGTGAGTGTTCTTCAGGAGGAAGCTCCGTACAGTTTAATTCCCTTTGTCGCTGCAGGCCTTGTTTCTTGTTTCAGTTCTCTGGCTGCAGTAACTACTCTGCAGCCGCTTCCCAGCGTGGGCAGAGCCTTGCTCGCCTTGCCTGAGAATCGGTTTGATCCATGAAAAGGAACACGGGGGTAGGAGCAGAGAGTTCTCTCTCCCGGGCTGGGATGCTGCTGCCGCTGACACCAGCCTGTCATCAGGACTCCAGAGCCGACGCTGACCCAGCACACACAGCTTGGGGTTGGGCTGTACAGGCACTTGCCTTGGCCCAGAAAGGGGTAAGCTGGAGTATGGATTGTTTACCTTGAATCAATCACTATTGCTACTGACTGTATAACTAACTGCTTTGCCCACAATGCAAAGATGAGCATGCTTAAGCCTGTAAAATCCTATTCCTGCAGAAGCAGGATGCCATGACGAGCATCCTTTTCTTCTTGTAATTTAATTTACAAAAACAAAAGTTGTATTTTTCCAGATTTGCACTGTGGCACAAAGGAATTAATCTGAGATGGCTTTGGTAACCCTCTCCAAATCTGCATATGCTACCCATTATTAGGATGCCAGACCAGGATAATGTGGTTTGAAAGGGGCTTCGGGAGGTGTCTGGTACAGAAGCTTCTTGGAGTTACTTGAAAAGGCTGAAACATCCATCCACTTTCTTACCCTGGTTGGGTAGTCTGTAACATGCCCTCACCACGCACTCACACTTAACTGCATCTCCTCTCATCCCAAAGTTTGTGAAGAATGTACATTTATCATTGTAACATAATTATGGAACAGCCAAGGAGCTCAACTTCCTCTTTGCCTTTCATTGGGAGTTGATTTGTGACTTGAGGCTGACTATTCTTGTGCACTTATATACCAAAGATATACGTGTGTGTTCTGCAAATATGAAATCCGGCGGATGTGCCGTATCAAAGCTCAAAGTAAATTTCAGTTTGCATCTTCCATTTTTGGTGGAATAGCAGCTAGAGTGTCACACAGAAGTCAGTGGGCCCGTTAGTCTGGGGGTTTTTGCTGGTACTAGGAAGTTGAAAGATGGTACACTGCTTTGTGACAGGGTCTTATGGAAGGAGGATCTCAATGAATTCCTGGAATTTCCCTTTCAGATCCTCTGGGACTTGGGAGACAGCACACTTCTGCTGATGCCCAGGTCTGTTCAGGAGAAACCAAAGATGAAACTTAACAATATTAAGGTAAGATACTGCTGCCTGCTCTGTCAGGCTTCATAGCAGTAAATGTCCTTGTAACCTGCATGAATTCTAAATACTGAAGACTTTATTGCTCTTAGATCAAAAAACAAAAGGAGGTGAAAGGTGAAAGTAAACTTGTAGGGGGTTTATTCCTTTTCTGACTGTTCTTATAAATGCCACAGTTTTAAATATGGGCTAACTAAATATGGATAGAAAGGGAGAAAACTGCAAGCAGTTTCAGTGCTTCCATGTAGCACCAGTATGGCTTAGACAAGACAGAAGACTGGCCTTTATTTTTCTGTTGTTTTTAGCAGGATTTGGGATAAGTTCCTTCTCCTTGCTTGATAAAGTGAGCATGGTCGTGGTTTAAACCCAGCTGGCAATTCAGCCACTCAGTTGCTTGCTCACTCCCCCCCGCTTTCGGGGGGCATGGGGAGGAGAATCAAAAGAATGTAACTCCCACGAGTTGAGATAAGAGCAGTCCAGTAACTGAGATACAACACAAACCACTGCTGCTGCCACCAATAATGATAATGACAAGGGAAATAACTAGGGAAGAAAATATAACCGCTCACCACCCACTGACCGATATCCAGCTTGACCAAGCAGTGATCTAGCCCTTCTGGGTAACTGCCCCCAGTTTATATAGTGGACATGATGTGCTGTGGTATGGAATAACCTCTTTGGTCAGTTTGGGTCAGGTGTCCTGTCTCTGCTTCCTCCCGGCTTCCCCTCCTCCCTGGCAGAGCGTGAGGCTCAGAAAGTCCTTGGTCAGACTGAACATTACTGAGCAGCAACTGAAAACATCGGTGTTATCAGCGCTGTTCCCAGGCCAAAACTCAAAATCACAGCACTGCACCAGCTCCTACGAAGGAGAAAAATGACTGCTACTGCTGAACCCAAGACAAACACGTAATCATGCTTGGCAGGTATTGTTCCATATTTTATTTTTTCCATCACCAGTTTCTAGAATTTCTGAAATCTTTTGTAATTGGGGCCAAATAACATGTTTTTTTTCAGATGACAAAGAATCTCTAAACATCAGTGCAGTATCTTTTATCATGTCCAGGCACAAAGGCAACCGTGGTTCTGGAGTCCTGCTGAATCTACACAGATCTTGATTTGAGTGTGTTTGTTTTGCCCTGTTAAATAATACTTCTGAACTGTACAATAGCTTACATCCTTCATAAGTTGTTGTGAGCAGTTAATGCTGATGCTTGAGAAACACACGTTTCTTGTGTCTTTGCAAGGTTTTGGTTTAAGAAAACACTTCCTCTTAATTTTTCCTTATAAAGAAAAATCCAACATGTCTCCAGTAGGAGGCTCACTCTCCTCGTGTAATAAATGCCTTGTTCACACAGGGCAACGTTTTTTCTCCAGGAAGCTGAACGAAAAGGTGCAGCTGAGATGCAGGCATTAGAGAAACAAGAATATACTGGAGAGTAGTCAGAGAGTCTTGAGGAAGCACTGAAGGATCCCAAGGAATGGAATCAAAAGAAGTGAGTACAGTGCCCTCTGGTGTCTGAGTCTCGACGGCCTTCCCTGATGGAAATCGGAGCTGGTACCATCCCTACACAGCACCTTCTGTGCTTGCATCAGGAGTGAGAGCAACAGTCTCATCGCACAAGATCCAGTGGAGGAGAACTTCTTGGAGAACAGCGTTGGCAAGAAGAGTACTAAGGTTTATTCCCTTCCCCACAAACCTCCTTAATGCTTGGCACTGCCACATTCTCCATCATTCTCAATGTTTTTCAAAGAAAATACTGGTTCATGTAGCTACATGTGTGCAAGTGGTGGATTTACTGTATTGTAAAAACTTTGTAAATGTGTCACAAGTGCACAAATGCCACTGCAAGTTATTAGAATACAGAAATGTGAGCTACCTTTCCTGAAAAAAATCTGCTGTGTATTTAACTAAACACTTGATGGGGCTCAGTAATTACCTTATTGAGCAAACCAGTTTTCTGTGGTTATATATGAAATGCTTAAAAGCAGACTAATTATATCTGAAGTAGTTAGAGATCCAGTATTCAAGAAGTGCTTGGACAGTGTTAAATTACTGTTAAAATAAAGCTGTGCTTACAGGCTTGGTGCTGCAGGTATTTCTTAAATCAAATTTCAGTTACCACAGCCAGTATTAATATCATTTGTACAGGTGAGGAAAGGATGCCTACTTTACTTTTCATTGGTGGTGCTTTTAGATACCAATTGGCTGTAAATGCATCGGATGAGAAGAACAGGAAATTACAGGACTGGTTACAGTATATTGCAGAGAAGGTGGCTTCTCATCTAGAGGGCTGTAGAGGTAAGTCACACGTTGTAATTTATTCACTAGTCATTTTTATTTGGGGATGTAAGGTAAGGTCAGCTTGCCTTTTCTTACTTCTGTTCCTTTCGTCATAGCATGCCCAGTCTGTAGGATGGGGAAAAGCCACAACTTACTTCCCCCTCCTTTCACTCTTCTGTGAATGGGTTCTGGTCCTACTTTGTTTCCACAACACTTGAGCAGGAGAATGCTGTAAGAAGCATAAATAGAATTATAGACATAGTACCTGGTCAAGGTCCCTACTAAAATGCATTCTATGCTATAGTGACTGTTGCAAAAATACCAGCTTTGTAGTGTCAGGGTTATAGTAACAGACTAGACCAGACACCAGGGGAAGAAAACCGAGAAAGTACTGCTGAAAGAGCAGAAAAGATGCACGAAGCTGAAATCCTTTTCCATAGAAGCTAGTACTCGACATCACTTCTGTAAATAAGAGCTGCAGAAGAGGCAAAGCTTTACAAGGCAATGCTGGGTGCCTGCAGTGTGGTGTATACACTGCAAACAATTTAAGACATCAAAAGCTTTTAAAACTGAAATGATCTCCACTGCCTCAGTACACTGCCAGGCCCACCACTGATCAGCGAGTGGGGAAGAAAGGGGCACCAATCCCTGAGTGGAACCAACTGTGGTGTTCCCTCCTGCAGACAGCTGAGCGAAACGCAAGAGTGATTCCAGTATTCGAAGCACTTGTAAATGAAGATCCTTTGACCAACACAGCAGAAAACTGAGATGTGTCTAGAGGTAAAAATGGTTCTTCAGGATAAGGCTGCACCTACTGTTTCCAATACAGCAGTAGCAAAATGTATGACCTAGCTCCGCATGGCTTCCGATAAGGAGACACCTCGTGGCGAGGATCGTGGGGTCCAGTTCACAGTCTACTGCCGTTTCAAAGCATTTTTAATATAAATGGATATACCAGACACATTTACTGTATTAAAGTGGCTAATAAAAGATTTCATAGCACTTTAAGGGTTTTTGTTTAGAAGAGGGACTAAAACCAGAACTAACCTTCTTTTATATATACAGGCTTATCTTCAGAGGCTCTTCAGTGAATGCTGAGATCTTGCAAGATTTATGGTCATTTTAAGATACTAAGAAGAGATTATTCCCAAAGTATTGCCCTGCATGTGTTAATATGGTTAGATACTACTGCACTTCCCCTGGGATAAAGCATCCCATCGGCTCGTTTGTTCTGGAGCATTTTGGTATTAGAGGTAAAATACTAAGAGAGTCACGGGTTTGATCGCTGCTAAGAGGTGGAAGCTAGAGATCCAATTGACCTATTGACAGCAAGATGCAGAAGAGTTACAAAGATAAGATACGTGAGAACTCCGAAACACACCTTCAACAAATGTGGCTGTTTCTACTCAAGGTCACCCTAAAGCAGGCACGTTGCATAGGAGCATGGTTTAGCCCCTGCTACATGAACAGAGAAGCAAACCTCTGTCATTCAATTCACCTTGGCAAGTATAGTTTGCTTAATGTTAGGGCTATAGTTTTTCTTCTCTAGACTAAATGCCTTTTACGAATGGGATTACTAGACTATCATCTCTCGCATGGTGAACACAGTAGAGCTTAGGCATGCAGTGGTAGCTTTTTGAACATTTTGGTGGAAGGAGAGGAAATGCAGTATTAAACCTTAGCTTCTCTTTAGAGGTTCTCTTTCCCGTTTCCTCCTTGGCATGGTCACAGAGGTTTTATAAAACAGTTCTGTAATAACCTGGATAAATTCATAGTGCAAACTTCCTGAACTGAGGACTTTCTTAAAGAAAAACCTTAGCCTTATAAATATTCATTTATCAAAAAATGAAGTCCTGTACCCTGGGTTATTTACAACAATCCAGACCCTTGGGTTTGTACCTTTTGTTCTGGAGGTGCTAAGCAGGTGAGGAACCAGTCTTTTCAGCTGGCCTCTACCATGGGCAGGTTTCCAGTAACATGGGCTACAAAACACCTCAGCAGGTGAACCCCTGAAAACTCCAGGGCACTGTGGAAATAAAGAAGAGATGTTGACACAGCTTGACGCAATACAAGCAAACTCAGCCACTGGCTGTATTAGAAGTAACTTCCTGCAGTGCAGTACAACCTTGGTAAACAACAACTACGATTTGCTACTGTTAACACAACTCCAAATAGAATGGCAAAGCCCACTAGCATGCAGCGCAGGGACTGCTGCCCCCTTGGAGAAAGGCCAAAGGAAGAAGCAGCCTTGAAAACCGAACTCCATGCGCATGCATGTGGGGTGCTCCACTATCAGCCGCCCACCCTCCATCTCGGGGAACAGAGAGCTGTCACCTCTAGAGCAGACAGACCCTTTTCAGGGAGTGTGCCCCACTGAAATCATCACCTGACAGGAAACTGCTACAATGGAGAAGAGCTTTACCTGACCAGGAATAGCTGAGGAAAGCATCCCTGAGTTTTCTCCTTCACAGTAGTCCTGGATCTCCAGTACATTCTTCAACAACAGTCCTCTGGAAGCTCGGTCAATTTTTGTTAACACTATCTGCATGGATGCGGAAAGGGAGAATTAAAAGAGGAAAGAGGATTGTTGCTGCTAGCCTGAAACCTGGTAAGAGTCCTGGACCATCCTCCAAGGTAGGCTGAAAGCTCTGAAGCATGTCTGGGGGGAGAAATGGTACAATACAAGTTGACCAAAACACTTCTCCAGCTTACATGACCAGCAGACCGTTTCAAGCTCCTCAAGCTGGGCGCTGAAAAAGAAAGTGTCCATTTAATAAATCAAGCCAAAAATCCCTTAAATCCCACTTACTCCTTTCAAGACATTTATTAACAATAAAGGGGCCGTTATTACTTTGGTAAGATAACTTGGATAAGCTCAGGTAGAGGGTACATGCCTTTATAGATGATCTATAGCTTATTACCAAGAACGAAGCATTACCTACCACATAAGGAATCCCAAACTCTTCCAGCATCTCTACTGCAATATGATCTGTCTTCTGGAGTCCTACTACACCATCAACTAACATAAAAGTCCTCTTCAAGCTGCCAGAAACACAAGTGTGATAAACACATAAATGGATTGGCTTTTGCAAATCATAGGTGTTGCCATGTGGATATAACTGTATGAGTTAGCAATAACAGAAACAAAGCTCGCTAAAGACACAAGATTAGACAACAAGTTGAAAACAGCCAGAACTCTTGAGCAAAATGGAGTCACATAGCAAAAGAATTTGTAAAGGTAAAAGAAAAAGGGGGGGGGGCTTTATATGAGAAAAGCTAGTGCCTGGAAATGTAGGGTTAAAGTACCTTTAGCTTAACTTAGGGCGAAAATAAAGAACAATGTGTGGTAAGTCTGTGGTGAGATAACAGGATTTAGTGGTCCCACTAAACATGAATGAGTTATTTCACACCATCCTTCTACTTATCAGTTGGTTTAGAGACAGTGCCTCCCAAACATCTGCTGGCTTTGGATACTCCTTGTCTGCCCACCCTGCAATAAATTTTGCAGGAAGGTCACACTGTTCTATATCTTTGCCAGCTATCAGAAAAATTACAGATATGGCCGGTTTCAGCTAGTTTTGTGATTACTGGGGCATCCAACTGTGCCAAAGGTGAAAAGTGCACCCTGAGGAAGACTGCTTACTTCATCTTGAAGACCCCTGCCTGCATGAGGAAGACGGCTTACTTCATCCTCAAGACCCTTGCCCACAATCACTGGAGAGCAGTGCACAGACACCAAGAGGAGGAGACTTGTGATAATAAGTTCCTGGAGCTAGTTATAATATTCCCCGCCTGTACGTGGGAATTATGAATATGTATATGACTCATGCAATAGTGAAAGTATATAAACCTGTAACAAACGCTAATCAGTGCGCCTCTGGCTACGATCACCTGCCCACCACTGTTGCTTTTGCCTTACTGACTTTGTCCCTCCATAGAATCATAGAATAGGTAGGGTTGGAAAGGACCATCCTGCCAGGGGCAGGGACACCTCCCACTAAACCATGCCACCCAAGGCTCTGTCCAACCTGGCCTTGAACACCACCAGTGATGGAGCATTCACAGCTTCCCTGGGCAACCCATTCCAGTGCCTCACCACCCTTACAGTAAAGAACTTCTTCCTCATATCCAATCTAAACTTCCCCTGTTTAAGTTTGAACCCGTTACCCCTTGTCCTCACACTACAGTCCCTAATAACACCCTGTTATCTCGATTAGTGGAGCTAGTTCACATTTCACACAAGCAACCCTTGTTTCATGCCTGCTCTGCTACTTCCAAATTCATAAGCAAGAACAAGTAACAGAATCTGGGGGCAGGAAGGGCCAAGAAAAGCCAATCACAGGAGCCAAGGGCCAGCATGGAGCAGCACCATAATCTTCTCTGTTATTTTGATCTAAGAACGAATGAGTGACACTAAAGTGATTCCCAGGGAAACGATGTCAGAAGTAATCAACACTACCACTGCTGCTCTTCCTGCCTTTACCATCTAATTACATGACAGCAATATCAGGTTTTCATTGCTCTGTAGGGCCCTTACTTGTGCCGTTCCTGCAGGTAAGCCTCCACCATCTCCACAAAGTCTTGCGGGGCACGGTAGCCGTATCCTGGCATATCCACCAGAGTAAAGTACTTCCCTACTTTGAAGAAATTCATCTTCTTGGTGTGGCCCTGTGGGGAGTATGTAGGTAAGGTGAAGGAAGGAGATGGTTTTAAAAAGTTGCTTTAAGCAGGGGACTAGGAGATGTCCCACAAAATGGTACTTATCTGTACCATATCCTACACCACACTATCCCCTGCCCAAAGAAGGCTGCAAAAATACTACATTTGCTCTAAGCTGCCTGGTCTCCTCTCCTTGCAGCAACCCTTTGTGGCTCTATCCTTAAAAGACACTAAAAATGCCTTCATGGGTCTTCTGCTCGGCTTGCATGACTCTTCTGTCTGGCACATGTACCAGCCCTGGCTGTGGGGCTAAACTAGGCTCTTTCCACCTCCTCCTTTGCTACTGCAAGGCCCACATCAGTCACAGGCTGGCAGCCACCACGGAAGGCACGTTCTCCTTCTGCTTCGAGGTACCCAAGAGCTTGGCTCCTCCTGCCCTTTGCAGCCCCATCCTCCCGGCGGGCTCCAACCGCTGGCCAAGGGGGCGGGAAGTTACGAAGGTCACTCACCGGGGTTTTTGACACTCTGACCTCCACTTCTGGGGACAGTGAGAACAAGGCGCGGATTAAAGATGACTTCCCCACGTTGCTTCGGCCGATGAAGCACACCTGCAGGAGGAGAGGCAGTGGGCACACTTCCGCGCCTCCCCTCGCCAGCCCACCCGGCCGCGGTGCGCCGGTACCGGACCTCGGGCAGGGCGAGCAGCGGGGCGTGAGCCATGCGGACGGCGGAGCTCACGTAGTCGATGGGGTGGTCGCGGCCGGACTTGAAGAACGCCTCGGCGCGCTGCAGGGCGGGCAGGCCGGGCTGGAAGAGGTGGAATCGCGCCGTGTCGGTGCCGGGAGCTAAGTACCGCTCCAGCTTCTGCAGCGGGAACAGGAGGCCGGTGCGGCGGCCCTGCTCCAGCCGCAGCACCTGCGCCAGGGCCGCCAGCGGCGGCGGGGTCCGGCCCCCGCCCGCGGCAGCGGCATGCCGAGCGGGGCCGGCGCGGCGCGGGCCGGCGCGGCGCAGGCCCGGCCGGGCCCCGGAAGGCGGAGGGCGGAGCGGGGGCCCCGGCTGCCCCCGCTCGGCCGCTGCGGGGAGGGCCCGGCGCTACCTGCGGTCTTCGGCTTGTCCTGGGGTTCGCTTTCCCTCACGGGGCTCCGGGAGCAGCGCGTCTTTCCTAGGCTTGGCTCTTTGCGTCTCATGCTTGCTCGTCTTCTGTTCTTTACAGACCCAGGAGCACCGCTGGGCTGCTGCGGGCTCTGTACGCTGGAGCCCTGTTTGGCCACGAAACGGGGCAAAGCAGCAGTGTGCTTCAACACTCTCCATCTCTCCGCTGCAACGATCCCTTTTCCTAAGAGCTGGTCTGATGTTCGACCTTGCACCCGGGCCAGCCTGAGGGCCCTGGGGAGCGCTGCCTCTCCTTTGAGACAGAGACACATTCTTTTTCTGCTGTCAGAGGCCTCGGTATAAAGCCCCGAAATTCTGGCAGGTTTAATTATTGCAGTGAATAGATTTAAGGCCAGAAAAGACCATTAGAAGATAACACAGGCTATATCCTCTTTCTCTTTTATTGAGCCCGGTTGCAAAGCTCTAGAGAGGAAGTTCTATGCCCTAAGAAAAGGCCAGACAGCAACCTGCATGTTCCTCAGACATAGCTTCAAGTCTCTTGGAATAAAACAAACTGTCTTGGAGATACATACGTTCCTTCTCAAATTCATGCTAAGTGAAAGCAGTTACCGATGAGAGTTACTGTAATGGTGTAAACACAAGGGAAAGAAACTGTATTCTATGTTAGCCCTGTAAATTAGGCCTCTTATAACCTGCTTTGTTTCACAGCAAGACAGAGCTCAAATGCACGTAGCTCAGGACAGACCACGTCACAGGCTGCTATGTGCATGCTTAGAAAAGCGCTCCTCAATAAATCTACAAATTACCTTTATTTAGTTCTAGACCAGTTGAAATCCACGGAGCAGGTCTCTCTCCTGCCACCCCTAGTGCTGCAACAGCCATCGGCACATGGTTTTAAACGGAAGAATAAACCTGTCAAGAATTACTTCAGGAACACTGCTATATTTCAGTTGTTTTGTAATGCAGCAGCCTAATTTATTGAACCCTGTGGTGAGCCTCGCAAAAGAAAACCGCAGTGGCCGGGGGTGATGCTTGTAACCACTCTAGTGAGCAGAGTTCCAATTTCTGTGCCAAACTGTGACATGCGAAACAGAGCAAGTGTTTGGCCTCAGCGTCCCGCGCAGCTCACCGCTGCTGGCAGCAGCCCTGTCTGCTTTTAATTACCCTGCAGTAGTTACGCTCACCAGGTACATGCTCTACTTCAGCCCTGTAAAAGGGCTCCGGCACTGAGTGTGATGCCAACAGGGAGATGGAAGGTGCAGCTGGAGCCTGGGCCCTGGCAAAAGCCCGCAGAGAGGGACTGTGCAGCAGCAGCACAAATCCAGCGTTGCAGGGCTGTGCTCTCCCAGGGGCTGAGCTGTTGGGAACCACTGAGCGGCTCCACAGCAGCACTGCTCTGAAACACCCAGGAGGGTAGCTAAAACCAGCAGTTGGTACCTCAGTAACTGGGCGGGGAGAAGGGGGAGGCAAGTCCCTTTGCTAGAGGCATGATGGACCTATGGAGCTCTTCGACGGGGCTCTTGCAGAATGGTTAAAAACGGTAAAGTAGCAAGTGAGAAACGACACAGAGAGGAAACGGGGTACCACGCAGTTGTTGATGGTACTCTGTGACAGACTGTAATCCAAAGAGTCAAAAACCAAAAAGAACAAAAAAATAAATCACAATTTGTGATCAAATTAGGCCTCCCCCCCAAGATAACTGTACTGGGTTGCTCCGCATGCCGCGGTAGAGAATTCTCCCTTCCCATTTATCAGGAGTTTTCCCATCTTAGTTTCCAAAATGACCCTAGGTTCTCTGAGGTGCCTGGATGTACTGCTCACAATTAAACCCAAGTAATTAGGACCCCGGAAGCTTCTGATTTTCATGACTTGGACCATTGTTTCTTGCTGTCTCTGCCATTTAGTGCTGAGCTATGTCACCCACAAGTTCTGTAGCTGAAACTATGGTAAGCCTCTCACTGCAGTGGTCTGAATGTGATCTTTGCGTCTTGACCGGCCTCTAAACATGAGAAATGGTTGTTTTGCACTTAACCAGCAAACAACACAGCACTGAAGCAGAAGCTGCTCTGACCAAGGTGCAGGTTGCTGTCCAGAACTGTTTGGTAAAATGACTTCTGGAAAGCACAGCTCTAGCAACAACAGGCAGCAGTGATGAATGAGCCAGCTTGTGCCCAGGCAGCCCTTCCTCACTCTTTGCAGTCCCCCCCAGGCTGACCCTTTGGGTTCAAATTTAGATTGGATATAAGGAGGAAGTTCTTTACTGCGAGGGTGGTGAGGCACTGGAATGGGTTCCCCGGGAAACTGTGAATGCTCCATCCCTGGCAGTGTTCAAAGCTGGGTTGGACAGAGCCTTGGGTGGCATGGTTTAGTGTGAGGTGTCCCTGCCCCCTGGCAGGGGGGTTGGAACTCAATGATCTTAAGGTCCTTTCCAACCCTAACTATTCTATGATTCTATATAGCAGCAACATGACGAATACAACCTGTGCCTTGTGTCCCACCCAATCTGCTACATCTCCACAATGAGGTGTTAATGATATTCCTGTGAGGCGTCAGCTTACATAAGGGCAGAAGCGGGAAGGTCCTGCAGCAGCAGCTTTCCTAGGCCTAGGCATGCTTCCCTGTGTCTGTTTCACATGCCAGGGTTACAGAGCTGTTGGGCCTTTCTACCCTCTTCGCAACCCTTCCAAACACAGCCTTTTTCTTTTCTCTTTGAATTTTATTTTCTTTTCCCCCTTTTTTTCCCCCTCCCATTAGCTGTTATAGCATCTATTTCATTTTTTGGAGTATGAGTTACACAGCTGATAGTAGCTCTCCACCAGCAACCTGGGCTTAGAATTGGGGCATTAATATGGTACAGAGAAGGTAAACCACAGAAGACAAGGCACTAAACTCCTCTGGGTGTTGAGGCTCTTTGAGGGGCAAGCCTACACGATTGTCTACAAACCTCAGCTGGTCTGAGAGCATCAATGAACCTCAGCCTGATTTATTAGCTTTGTTGTAGTGCCTTGTACACACGGACAAGGTTTAAGGCTGACAAGGTGGGTGATTGCCCAGACCCCCAGGACAGAAGAATGCCTGTCTAAGGCTGAGTTAGAGCATTAAATGTACAAGGAGGAGGAGAGGGTAGAGAACGGGGAACTCCATGGCTTCCACAGAGCCGGAACATGATCCTGATCTTTGTTGTTCATTCATTGCTTCTACCCATGACTGATCACGTGTCAAGGTCTGTGAGCCTCATTTCACATCTGAACCAGCTACTGAAGGAGCCCTGGCCAAAACTTCACCTAGACTTCAGTAATTAGGAAAAAACCAAATCACAGACCAAACAAGCCTTTCAGTCCCAGCACACTAACATACAGAAATGTTGCTTAGCTTTATAGGAAATGCCATATCACTGCACTCCCTCCTTTGTGCAGCTTTTATGCCTCTACCTTGCTGCCCCTCAGCCTTTCTAGTGCAGCCAGATAAAGTGGTGTAAATTGCTGCCTCGGGTTCTTGCTGCAGAATGACACCCGGAGGATGCAGATGATGATTCTGCTGACAGAGCGCCATGCAACTGCTCCTGTCACATTTATAGACGCAGCCCCATTCCATTCATCTGTTGTCACCTGTGGCTGGTCACAACACAGTCTGAACTCTACAGAGCTGACATAGTGCGAATGAACGCAGAGGCAAGAGCTAGAAGAATAAGCAATTTGGAGGCTATCAAAACCTACTGCTAATTCTTTGCGGTAGCCTAACTGCTTTATCAAAAGGCTAGCAAGCAGAAAACAGCACTGACTTTAATTGATATCTGTAGCTACTGTGGTAAATGAGTTTCCGCAGTGCACATCATCTGACTTGCACGCAAGTCGTGCTCAGCTAAATCTCATTTCTGCAGCAGCTAAGCAAGCATTGAGCACCTACACATACAAATCTACACGCAAATATCTGTTCCACCACCAGTCTTACTTTAGATTAAGACCATCCCCGAAGCTGGAACTCTGGTTGGCTCTTACTAAGAACGTCACAGACAAAGCGAGTACACAGAGGAAGACTCATCTTCCTTTTCTCAAACTGCAGGGCAAGTAAAAATTTCACGGGTACCAACAAAGATGTGCCCTAAGTTAGCAACAGCCCTCTGGTGTCGATGGTATTCAGGATATATTCTTGTTGAGCTCCACTTATTACGTTTCTTTTTCTTTTCCCTTTTTCCAGATTGGTCAGGTTTTTTTCATCCAGAAAGAAAAATATCTCGCATCCTTTGTTGCAGTTTCTATTTGGATGGCTTAGAGTCTCTCTATCCTCCATCAGGGATAAAAGAGATCAGACTCATGTACCGGAGCCCACAGGGTTCTGTAACCAGCCTTGCCCCTACTCCTTGGTCTATTTACTCTCCAAGCCATCACGAATCCTTCTGACGGAAGGTGGATAGAGCAACCTAAGCCTTCTACAGTCAGAGTTTCAGCCCATTCTCCTGGGCAACTACCAGAGCAACTAAGAACTTTTCTTCCTTTCTCTCACTGGCCACCCATCTTACTGGTGTGATCACCAAGTGATAATGACAGATTCGACTGGAACGTGCAAGATTGAATTTATAGCTGTTTAGGTATTAATCGGCAGGCTTCTGTGCTGCCATGGGTCTTGCTTGCCATACTGTATATTAGAATCTAGTACTCATTGGTGGCTGCTTTTTGTTTTCACTGCTTGCTGTACTGCTTATTATCTTACTCTATTGTGGCTGCAACATTTTGATAACAGCAATGGCAATGTGCTTACATAGAGCCAAGGCCTTTCCTGCCTCTCACCCCACCAGTGAGTTGGGACTTGGACACAGGGATTTGGGGCGCAGTTGGGTACAAAGAGTTGGGAAGGGACACAGCCAGGACAGCTGACCCCAACTGTCCACGGGAGTATTCCACACCATATGGTGTCATGTTGAGCATGTAAAGCTGGGGAAAGAAGAAGAAAGAAGGGGCTTTCAAAGTGATGGTGTTTGTCTTCCCAAGTCACCATTATACATGGTGGAGCCCTGCTTTCCTGGAGATGGCTGAGCACCCATCTGCCATGGGGAGTGGTGAATTAATTCCTTGCTTCACTTTGCTTGTGCATGCAGCTTTTGCTTTCCTTATTGAACTGTCTTTACCTCAACCCACGGGTTTTCTCTCTTTTACTCTTCCAATTCTCTCCCCTGTTCCACCGGGAGGAGCAAGCGAGCAAGTGGCTGGGGACCGGGGGGGAGGGGGACGTTAATTTGCTGGCCAAGGCTAAACCGCAGCAGCGGGAGAAAAAGGGGAAAAAAATGCTTACTTTTTTATGGGACTTTTTCTTTTTCCCTTAACTTACACCAGACTGAAACGGTTGTTCTCCAAAGAACAAGCACCATAAAAAGATCACCAACCTCAATAATTCTTCTCCCCTTACCTATAAATAAGAACTGTCTCTTCCAGACTCATGTCCTTCCCCAGCAGGCACGCACAACAGGGAGCACAGGCTCATTTTTTCACTTGGCGAGCCTGCCCCAAAGGATTACATAAAACTCTCCTCACACCCTGTTCTCTTACAGAATGATGTCAGAGACTGCTCCAGCATCACCAGCTGTGTCTCTTCCACACTACCACTGCTTCAGTGTAACAACTCCTTAGTACAAGTCCCTTCGTATCCCTACTATTCTGTTTGAGCTTGGTGAACAGGAGCACTGGGAGACCCAAGGATGCTCTCACTTCACGGTAATTCTGAAGCTTGGTACAAGGGTTCAAATCCAAGTCATCCCACTGACAAGCTATCTCACCAACCAGTAAGAAGAAAACCAGGATGCTGTACATGCTATGATTCGTACGTTGGAAATTAGAAAATGAACAGGAAAAAGTGTATTTCAGCGACTTCTCATTTTATGTGTATAAGCACATGGACAAAAGTGGCAGGTAGATTTGTTTCCTTAAATCTACATGCTCTAGGTAGCATAAGACTGGATTACCTCAGAAACCCTTATGAAGAGTTCATATCTTCTTGCTCCTATGTCCTCTGATGTCTGTGAAGAAGTAACATGTGTGCTAAAGTGCCCAAATTGGTAGACCACTGGCCTGACCTACCAGGTGTTTTCAGGATGGCTGGCAAAAGTCCTGACAACAGACAGCGCAGCTACACCAGCCCCAGCGACAAGTACAGCAGCTACTCAAACTCCAACTGCAACAGACAACACAGCTAATCCAATTCCAAGCACAGCAACTACACCAACCCCAGCAACAAGTACAGAGCTACCTAAACCCTGACAACAAATACTGCAGCCACTCCAACCGCAGTGATAATCACTGTAGCGAAACCAGAGGACCAATTCGTGCCAATATCGGTTGCCCCTGTATGCAAGGGGAAAAGCAAAAAAGAGGCAAGAAAGATGAAGCAGGATGAAGAAACAATGCACTTACTACCTGGGACAGCATCTGAGCAGGCGTTACTATTATGTGAATCAGAGGAAGAAGAAGAAGAGGTGTCTTCTTGACCCCAGAGCTCAGTCGAGCTACAGAATACGCGAAAAGATTTACCCATCAACCAGGGGAGCACATCATTACCTGGTTGCTCCGATGCTGGGACAATGGGGCTGGCGGTCACAAACTAGAAGGTAGGGAAGCCAAGCAGCTGGGATCACTGCTCGGGTCAGGCTGGGTATCAGCCCCCTTTAAGACAAGGGGGTGGGTCAAAAGGATAAAGATACCACTAAAGGTACAGCCAGAGCTAAAGATGAAAGCAAAGGAAATCCCAGCCTCCCCTCAATCTATAGTTTATTGTATCAGGATTCATAGCTAACTAAACACTTACTGCTTGTGCAGTTTGTGCCATCACAAACCATCCTCAAAGTCCCTCCTGCCCACCCCACTGTTATCAGCTTATTCCTACCTTTGCAATGTCCCTTTCACTGACATTGGTACAAGTTTATGTGGCTGCTCACTGGAGTTGGAGAACTCAGCAGGCAAACTTTGTGGTCTGATTTACCACGAGACTGCCATAAGGCAGGGTACCACAGGGGTGGAAAAGAATGGCCAGCGACAGGGAAGGTGAGGACATCGGCTTTAACAGCAGGGCCCACTTAGTCCTCTCAAGTGCTAGCTGTGATCAGATGTGAGTGGAGCTGTGTTCTAGTCAGTGACAATATCCCCTTAGGGTGGGAGAGAAACTGCAGAGCAGCCTGCAAGGGAAGACTGATAATTTTAAAGGATGCTCTTGTACCTAAAGGTGAATGAACCACAAACATTTCTATTTAACACTGCTAGTCACGGTTTTCCCCATGCTGGCGCAGTAACTTTCTGCAAAAGCAACTTTAGAGCCCCTTTTCTGTTCCAGAACATGGTTAGGCATGACTTGAACCTTTAAGTTCCTTACTGTGAGGGTGGTGAGGCACTGGCACAGGTTGCCCAGAGAAGCTGTGGCTGCCCCATCTCTGGCCACGTTGGACAGGGCTTGGAGCAACCTGGTCCAGTGGAAGGTGTCCCTGCCCGTGGCAGGGGGATTGAAACTGGATGAGCTTTAAGGTCGCTTCCAACCCAAACCATTCCATGGTTCTACAATTTAAACAAAAGATCTCAGGTTATTATTTTGGGGGGTGAGGAGGGAGAAAGCTGGGGTAATGCGTCAACAGTGCTAACACCCTCTCAGTACTGGAGGTAGAGCATTTCCTCCAGCTCCCTAACATCTAATGGAAAATATATCTTCCCCCAGCTGTGAGAAGTGAAAAATAGAAGGCATAGTTGCCCTATCTCTTTCCTCATGCTTTCCCAGACTGACAGCACAGGAAGCTTGGTGGCAGGAAGCAGCTTGGGAATATGTTCAGCTTTTGTTAGGGGCATGACAAACCCCAAACTACAGGCTTCCAACTACACATCAACACATGCCAGTTGCTTTTGTGGGGCTTTCTATTATTCTATTCTGATGCAAATTTATATTTTCTCTGTGTTCAGGCACTTGCTAAAAGATTTTTTAAAAAAACTATTTTAAATCAAAAGATTTTAGGGAAAAAGCTTTTATTTAAAGCTCACAGCTAAACCTACTCAGAGGCATATGCATCAAACCATGCTTCTTACTGATACATAAGACTGAGGAGAGGAGGTTGCTTTGGAGCAGGCTACAAATCCAAGTGGCCACTTGGGGCCTTTGTTCATTAAGGCAGAAGACAAGGCACATGCCTTCAACAGGGCATACCAGCACCGGACACCATCCAGAAGAACAAAAGCATTTCAGCATTTCTGGGGGAAGAAATGGAACACATGTTAAGTGAGGACAGTTGTGTACTCCAGAAGTTTAACTAAGTTTATTTCCATGGGCTATTTTTGGCCTTTCATGCTGGCAGTGCAGCACATCCACTAGTGATAACGGGCTTCAGCAGTGACTGTGTAACCCAGGTAGCAACTAGACCTGTTCTGTGCAGCAGGGAGAACAGTGGATGTTGTGTACCTCAACTTCAAGACTTCTGGCATGGTCTCCTACAACACTCTTGCAGAGAAGCTGAAAGTATTGGCTGGGTAAGCACACAGTGACATTGGTTTAAAACTGCCTCCTGAACTCCATCATTGCACAAAACCTCAGGGCACCAGCTATTCACCCACTTCAAACCCGTTCAGGACTACAATTGAAAACACAGTGCAGAGACCACCAGGCAAAATCCTGTACCAAGGCAGAGCTAGGAACAGATTTATGAGGATGTTGAATTTCTGAATGCCTCAATTTGTTTCAGCGAAAAAGCCTTGGAATTAAATATTCGGATCCAGCATCTAGAAACCTTTAAGTCTTCCCTGAAGTGTAACAACAATAAAAAATGCCTGGAAAATCCCCTCAGTGAATCAAGTGCTGTTTTGGCTCAGTTAGGGTAGGTCTCATTCTGCCCTACAAGGTGTTATTGCTTGACACGTAAGCTTATGATTAAAGAGCAGACAGTATATTTTAGAAAGGTTACCTTGGGTTTACACACAGCAACACATCAGAGAGAACATTACCAGGTCTATGTAGCCTCATGCACCAAAATATGAATAACCAGATTAAAAAATACCTGGAGAAATATCAATAAATATATTCCCATGGGAATGAATGAGAAATAGAATTTTCAGTCCACATTTGAATCAGGGCAAAGACGGGAGGTGAAGAGCGGTTCCCCCCACATTCACCTAGATGCTTGATTTTTCTGCCTGTCTGCTCATGACATAGCAGCAAGATATTGTATTAATGTGACATTTGGCATTATGCTGGTGAATTACTGCTCATTCCCAATCCTTCTCTGAAGGACAGCACAGCCCAAGACTTGAGGCAACCAAAATTGTGATGTAACTCTAGAATCTGGGTTTATTTTAATCAGATCTTTGCTTTTGTTTCTTCTTCAAACATGAACCCAGTTATCACCTCACCCTGATTTGCAGACATAAAAGAAACAATGGCTCCTTCTAGAAGGCAAGCAGGTCTCCCCTCGGTCAATGTATTTGAACTACAATTCTTTGTTAGCATGTCTTCTAGAAATATTTTCCTGAAAGTACAGATTTTGCCCCATATCCTCCTGAAGCAGGGATAGTAGATATTTTCCTTCATGCAGGAGAGACTAAAACTCTCCTCTTCAATGATTCTGTTGTAAGTTCTCACCATCAGGGCAGGACTGTTGGAAAACACTAGAACTAGCTGTAGCCTTACATAGAATTAGATAGAAATGAACATGTGCCTGCTTTCCTGTTTGAATTTGTTTGGCTATGCTTTCCAGGCATTAATGGGCAGTAAAAATTTCACACAGAAAACAGAGTCCTTTAACATCTAGTGTTTCTTCTTAGGTGCATTCAGTAGGTTATTTGCCAAAAGAACTAGTTTTCAAACAAGGGTTTTTCAAGAGATCAAAGGAGCAGATAGTACCCAGCCATGAAGAAAGTTAGTGGGAGGAAAGCTTTTGTTCCCTAGAGGACAAGCACCTTTCTTACTCATGAATGGACATTCAAGATTTGAGTTTTCCTAAGAGGTCCCCATCCACTGGAGTGAATACATTCTCTCATTCACATCAGCAGAAAGTTTGTCTACAAGTGGCTCAGTTTGAGATGGGTTGATCTGAAAGCAGTTGCTAGGGAAGAAAAGTTCTGTATCCTGTAAACCTATTGGTCTCCACATATACCACCAGAATATATCTTGTTAAGCTCGTACGGCTTCAGACTGACTACAGGCATGCATTTCTGTGCCAGAATATTTGTATAGTTAGTTGAGTCATCATTTCAATCCTACAGAGCAGGGATGATATACAAATAAATCATAGGCATGAGAAAGGACTTTATCTCAAATCTCTCTTTTATGGTTGCTGTTCTAGCTCATAAAAGAGGTTGGCCCTGTCTGGATGCCAAGTGTCCACCAAAGCTGCCCTACATCTCCCCCTACTAAGCTGGATGGTGGAGAGAAAATATAAGGAAATACCCATGGGTTGAGACAAGGGCAGGGAGAGATCAGCAATTCCTGTGACAGGCAAAACTGACTTAGTTTAATTTATTACCCATCAAATCAGAGTAGGGGAATAAGAAATAAAACTAAACCTTAAAATCACACACACACACACACACACACACACACACCCCACCGTTCTTACCAGGTTTAACTTTACTCCCAAGTTCTCTACTTGCTCCCCGGCAGCACAGGGGGACAGGGAATAGGGGCTGCTGTCAGTACATCACACATTGTCTCTGCCGCTCCTTCCTCCCCCTCAAGAGGAGGCCTCACACTCTTCCCCTGCTCCAGCACAGGGTCCCTCCCACAGGAGACAGTCCTCCATGAACTTCTCCAACGTGAGTCCTTCCCACGGGCTGCAGTTCTTCATGAACTGCCTCAGTGCGGGTCCTTCCAAGGGGTGCAGCCCTTCAGGAAAAGGCTGCTCCAGCATGGGTCCCGTGTGGGGTCACCAGGCCTGCAGCAAGCCTGCTCCAGCAAGGGCTCCTCTCTCCACAGGGCCACAGCTCCTGCCAGGAGCCTGCTCCAGCGCGGGCTTCCCACAGGGCCGCAGCCTCCTTTGGGCATCCCCCTGCTCCAGGGTGGGGTCCTCCGAGGGCTGCAGGCGGTGATCTGCAGAAGACACTTATCTGAGTTCCAGTGCATCGTTTCTGTTAAGCAAGTGAAAACCAGCCCCATTAAGCTATCACCACCGCTTCTAATAGGGCGGTTTCCCCTGCAGTGTCTTTGTTCCTGCAGAGCCCGGCTTGCCTCAGCCGCAGGCCATTCCAGCAGATGCCCAGCCACAGTCCGGCAAAATAATGAAGCCCTTCATTAATTCCTTCTGGACAGCCTTTCCCTTGGCCTGTGTACACTGTCCCATTGTGCATTATTTTGCAACCTGTAATCAGTCACATATGCTGTGCAATGTTTGGGCCTCTCTTTAGCACTTGTGACAGCTTTATTTCCAAGCCTTTAAAAATACGCACTTACCATATGAATTTCTTTGCCTCTTTTTTTCTTCTATCATCTTCTTGATGTAGTATGTTTACAGTAATGGTACAAAGTGAGCAAGAAGTAGGTGGAGCTTCTTTTGAGAAAAGCAGCCATTAGTTCTAACTTTCCATTACCAAAACAGAGATCAGTAAGTTTCAAGTCTTCCCTTGCTACACATGTTCACTTGCAAGACAGCAAATCTGTGACCACAAGTTCTTTATGTTTTACTCAATGTATCTGTCCATCAGAGGATTATGAAAAATCCACCCACATCTTCTCAGTGAGCTCCCTATTGACCTCCATCCTACCTACCTCAAGCTAGCAATACCTTGCTAGGTAAGCACTGATGAATCTTCAGTGAGTTCACTCACACAAAAGCACTTTTACTATGCATGTGATTATAGTTAGAAAACTACACGCAGTTACATGCTCAAGAGCAAGCAGGAAGTCTGAAATCTAGAACAACATTGATTTTAGGCTCTACTAGACAGGGTGGCAGCTTAACCCATAGACCCTCTTCTTTCATGCAGTATAACTAACGGAAGTCCTAGGAGTGAGTTCAGGACCTTCTGCTAACTGGACCTTGTCACTTTGGAAAGGGATCAGGTAAGAGAGGAAAAAATGCTTTAACCTAGAAAGGAACCCCCAAAACATGAGTAGGAGGAAAAGCCTTTGACAAATTACACAGTGTTTTTTCACAAGTAGGCTTTACGCAAGTACTGTACAGAAGCATGGGTGGGTGCTTGTAGGTGGGACTCATACAGCCAGCTCTTCAGAGTGTGCAGCAGTTCCCATTAGAAGCATCTGTTTTCTCCAGTTTACAATACTGCTAAATGTTACGAGTTTGGGCTAGAATTATCTGTGGTAGATGTGTGCCTCAGCCCAATACTTGACTTTTTTTGCCCCTTTGCATTTTAGCTTAGATCAATAATTCAATAATATTTTACTCATGCCAGACAGCGTGGGCAATCTGTCATTTGAAAATCCATAGCAGCGATATAGCAGTTAATGTTTGGCAGTGTCTGCCTTTGTTAGCGATATGCTGTGCCAAGTCCCATAAAGGCCAAAGTTAACCCAAGGACAAGATTTTGTAAATGTACAATTCATACATGCGCTGCACTGTTCACTGAACCTTTCTTTCCAAAGGAACATGTATGAGTTCCAGAGAATGAAAAGCACGGGTAGAGTCCAGTGTCACTGTAAGGCTTTACATCAGGAAGCGAGTGTAGACCAAGACCCTAAGAGTGTTTGCAAGAGCTATTACAGCACTTTGAAACAGAAGGATTTGCAAAGACAGGAAGGTGTCCATATAAATTCAAGTCCAAACCAATGCTAAGCCTATAAGTAGGAACAACAAAAATGAAGGGCTAGGCCTGCAGTTTCAGAAAAGGGAAATGGAGCAAGAGTAACACAGCTCTTTGTATAGCAGGATTTTGGACAACACTTGTTGCGTTGCTTGAGTCAGATGGAGTTAGGATTGCTAGGTTTGTCTTGGCAGAAAAACACAATGAGCCTCTAGGGTTCAGAGGGAAAATACAGTAGAAGAAAAGTGATCTAAAGAAACCTATAGCCATGACTATTAATCCGAATCCCAAATGCTGCTGAAAAGCAGCAGGGAAACCAAGGAAGGGTGACAAATCAGTATTCCCTCTTTAGTCTCCATGCCCCATGCTGGGTAGCAGAAAGAGCTTGCTTTAGAAACTTGCTTGAAAAGTCTGTCTCTTGGTATGTCACATTACCCCGAAATATAAGGGTGTGTACCAGAAAGATCACAAGAGCAAAGCAATGCAAAAATGAAGTCTCACTTTAGGCTGCCCTGTGTGGGTCAGTAGCTGTCAAGGGTCTGTGGCACCAGGATCCTTGGGTTCCGTTTACGGAACTAATCCACACAGAGAACCTCTTCTCAGAATATGGGCCAAAACCAGCAGAGCCAGTGACTGAAGCAGAAAGTCATGCACCAGCCTTTCTGCTGTTTGGCTCTAGCTGCGTCAACACCATTACCATGGCAACTGCTTTTAGATAGACGCATATTGTAGCCTGTCATCACAGAGCTAGCCACTGGTGAGAAAGAGCATCACGTAGGTTCAGTACTGGATTACTAGTGTCTGAAGTAGAAATGGCTCTATTTTATTAAGTATTTAGTATCTCGGGGTGTGAGAGGCCTCAAATCTGTCAATGAGCAAGCCCCTACAGAGGGAGAAATTGTAAGCACACTTTCTACAGGAAACATTCTACAATTGTTCTTTCTTCTGGATCATATATAAATCAAACTATTACTTGGGAACAACCTGATGCTATGGGTAGGTTCCTTTCCATTTTTGTTCTGTTCTGTATCACTGAGACACGTGAAGTTGAAACCAGTATTGGGTATTCCAACAGAAGCCATACTATGACTGTGTTGGATAAAACCCCTCTTTATTTTGTTCTTTATGACCAGCATGTTCTTTATGACCACATACTAAGCTCTTCTCTCATGAGCAGGAGAATGACCACACAGATGACTAACACGAGAGGCAGAGCCTGAGACAACCTGTTGCAGTCTGGTCTTGGAGGTCTTGATGTTTCCTTTCCCCCCAACGTTTCTCATGCTCTTTCCCTCACAGCCACTCTCTTGTCAGCAATATAGCTGGAGAACACAGGCATGATCCAGATTTCCACTTTCTACCATTGGCATTTTGACTGTTAGTTAAAAGAGGCTTCTGCACACCCACATCCATGTTCTACGTGAAGAAATGTTAAGAAAAGTTATGAGAAGAAAAGTTAACCTACTAAGAGGTATCACCTAGACGTACAGGTTTGTGCATGCCTATATAGGCAGTACAGTTTCTGAACAGTTTAATCCACACAGTGTGGTGTGTAAATCAGACCAAAGAATCATAGAATAGTTAGGGCTGGAAAGGACCTTAAGATCATCTAGTTCCAACCCCCCTGCCATGGCCCCAGACACCTCCCACTAAACCATGCCATCCAAGGCTCTGTCCAACCCAGCCTTGAGCATCGCCAGGGATGGAGCATTCACTACTTCCCTGGGCAACCCATTCCAGTGCCTCACCACCCTTACAGTAAAGAACTTCTTCCTCATATCCAATCTAAACCTCCCCTGTTTAAGTTTGAACCCGTTACCCCTTGTCCTCTTACTGCAGTCCCTAATGAGGAGTCCCTCCCCAGCATCCCTATAGGCCCCCTTCAGATACTGGAAGGCTGCTATGAGGTCTCCACGCAGCCTTCTCTTCTCCAGGCTGAACAGACACAACTTTCTCATCCTATCTTCATACGGGAGGTGCTCCAGTCCCCTGATCATCCTCGTGGCCCTCCTCTGGACTTGTCCCAACAGTTCCATGTCCTTTTTATGTTGAGGACGCCAGAACTGCACACAATACTCCAAGTGAGATCTCAGGAGAGCAGAGTAGAGGGGCAGGTTCATCTCCCTCGACCTGCTGGTCACGCTCCTTTGGATGCAGGCCCAGGATACGAAAATATTTTGCTTTTGTACTGAGAAGCAGCACAATGAGCACTGCACAGGACCGTATTTGGGTTCCTATTAGTTCTTTGTGGTAGTGTAACTGCATGACCAAAAGCCACAGAATTCAGTAACAGAAAGCTGCACTGTCCCAAGTACGTATTTTAAATTAACCTGAAGATCAAATTCACACAGTGAAAGCAGTCCTGCTGCAGCTGGAAGGTGCTTGGTTATTAGAAACCCTTTTTTATAGTAGCAGCACAACTTGCAAGTTCACATGCAGTTACACAGAGGATGCACACCTGGCATTGCTAGGACACAAGAGCAGCCATTCCTCGATCACGAGAGATGGTATACTTCAAGACCTACTTAGGTGTCTCTTAGAAGTTACTGGCCCAAAATACTTTGGGCAAAGGGAATACTGTAGATTGTGGAAATCATTCTTCAGTGTCCCGACTTATGAGGCTGCGGGCCTTGTCACCACTTCTGATACTATCAGAGAAAAACCTTGTGTCAGCCACATCCTCCAAGTATCTGCTGTATTTGATTTCCACCAGTAGCCTTGTTTCATATTTGTTCTGTTCACTACTGACAGTTTCCTCCATTTGGCTAGATGCTGTCTAGACAAACTGTAAGAGAAATAAATAGCAGACTTTTCCCCAGAGATTCAGAAATTGACTTCAGGTTTTCCCCTACCAAAAGGGTCCAGTCAACAGGCTTCAAGACTGAAGTGAACACGAAGTTTTACCCAGGAAATAGTAAAGATCTGACTGCAGACTCCAATGTTTTATTACTACTGCAATTCATTATTACTTGCCAGATTGTCCCAGAGGATTACGCAGAAGCACACCCACATCATCTCAACATGCAGAATGCCTCCAGAGAGACAAACTTGCTGCTGATCAAGACCCATGTAGGTCAGAAGTTACATTTAATCTGATAGCTAAGCAAATCACCCTCTATCACTGAGCTAAGCAGGTGATTTCAATGGTATTTTAGAGATGGGGACCGAAGGACAGAGCATATTCCCTGTAAGGCCTGGGAATAATTGCCAGGTAATAGAAGGCACAGTAGCAACTTAAAAAACCCAACAAATATGGTTCTTCCCAGCACAACTTCTCATTTGGATAAGGATCCAGTAGACCAATAGATGCACAATGCTCTCCCAGGCTACATGGTTTTACTTCCAATTATGCTAGATTTTCCAGAGACAGCAAGAACAGTAATATGGAGCAGGATTGGTACCATTTTGTAAACCTGAGAAGAATGTGCCAGGTGTCCATCACCTCTGCCCCATTCCTCACGATCTCTCCATGTAACTGGGATGTCCCTTTGGATATGGGCTCATAACTGCACTCCTGCTCATGCCAGAGTACCTCTTCACTTGAAAAAGTATCAACACCACAAATGCAAAAACCCAATATATTTTTATTACTTTGTGGAAGGTGTAATTTTAGCATTTTCAGTGCTGAAGGAAGATTATTTCTTCCACTAGCTCAGAATAAGAAAAGTCTCTCTGATATGAAACACAGACAGGAAGAGACTCCTACCCCATCTGAGCTCTGCTGTGGGGTTTATCAGCCACAAATCAGCTCCATGAGGAGACGCAAGGCAAAGAAGGGGCAGGAAGCCCAGCTCTGCTAAAAGGCATGGGGTGGAAGCTCTCCAGCTTCAAGGGCACAATCTGCCAGAATAGTGGGGAGTCACAACACAGTAGTGAAGAGAGTGCAATGACTCTGATTGCTGAGTGTGTACTGGCACAACAGGAACTGGCACAACCCAGACTGCGTGGAAGACTCATATGAGATGGAGAACAAGAGCAAGCTTGAATACTGAGTGCAAAACCAGCTTGTGCCTTGCGTGAGACCTCAGATGCAATGGGTGGGTCTGACTGTTTGTTGGAACATGGCACTGTCACACACCAGTGCCAGGGCTCTGTGCCCAGGCTGTTTCTGTCTAACTTTGTCACACTGTTATAGCCAGACACTGAGATCACATCAGAGACTAGGTCAGAACACCAGGTGTTCAAATGAGGTATGAGAAACAAGTTGCGGAAGCCACATGAGGAAGGGTTACATCACTTCCTGGAATGGCATGTGGGCCAACTGTCTATCCCAGTTGACCAGTGAATAAGTTCTGCACTAACCCAATGTGTCAGTAGCAACACTCTTTCAAAGAGAGCCAAGGTCCAGAATAATTGGATGATACAACAGAAAGAGCTGGCTAGAGACCAAAGTCTTCTGGAATTTAACCATCCTCATGCTGGCATCAGGACAAGAGACTATTGTGAGGATAAAGAACTTATGAGAACCATGTATCAAACTTACAACCTATCTTATGAACTAAATATTAAACTTACAAAAATTAAATACCAAATTAATATTGAGGACCAGGAGCATGCATACAGCTTTTCTGTTAGTGCTTAAAAGGTAGTTCTAGGGTCCACAACCCTTTGTAATGTCACTTCTGCTCAGTGCTGAAACTACTACAAGTCTTACTGAACATGACATTTGAAGGCAGATAGTGTCATCCCTTGATTTTGGCTCGCCACACTGTTGTATGGGAGCTTTAAGATCTCATTCAGATACGTAATTCTAAGACTGGATGGAAACTTCTCTCATTATTATCATCGTATGTAATTTAGATACTTTCCTCTTTAGAATAAAAAGACATTCTGAAGAAATGATAAGAAAGCAGTTGAGATCACTGTGTCTTATTCCATTATCACTGATGATTTAACCACCATTAAAATAAAAATTCTTATAGTCCCCAGCTTAACAAGGCATATATAAGGCTATGAGGCATCTACCAGAGTCTGCAGATATGCCTTCACCCAGATTTCCCTCAGTAATGAGACTGCAAACCTAATAACAATAGTGGAGCCAGAGTTAGTTCCTATTTACAACAAGATCAAAGGGCAGAATTTCTGCTACAAGCATATGTGCAATAGCAAGGAGTTAGTAACAAATTGAGTGTCCTTGCCAGCACAATTCAGGATGACATTTACACAGCTAACAACATTCTAGTAAGTAAAATAAAATATCATCCTCCCCCACTTATACTGGTCTAAGATGTAAGCTGAACTAAAGCGAGGGCTCTGCCTTCTTTATCTTTCATTGAGCACAAAGAGAAACAGCACACTGGCTGTAGATGGAACAGCAGCAGTCCTGGACTGAAGAACACCCATGGGTCAGGTGCAGTGACTATCAGGGGTATGACCAAAATTACCCTCTCACCAGTCTTCCATCAGAGAAAAGCAGGATTAGAAGGCTTCCTCTTCCTGCAGGGCAGTCCAGGGGACAGTAGCCTGGTCCAGATCATCAGCTAAGTTCGTGGTGGCAAGGCTGGGAAGTCAATCCACAAGTCAAGGTCAGGTGAAGGTAACCAGGGTCAGACACAGGCCAGCAATCATGAGACATCTTCACAGCCATAAGGTATGCCTAGGGTCAAGCTATGAAATCAATCCAGAACAAGGCATAGGTATAACTAGCTCAGAGATCAGCTCTCCTACAGGGCAGCTCAAGAAGGAAACAAGGACCCAAACCTGAGTTTACATGGTGCTCCGGGGGCTATGGAGCTTTGGTGAAGGTCCAGGTGAGGCTACTTAAAGCCATTAAGGCTTGTTAGTGCACCCTGACAACAGGAGCCTAATCTCTGTAAAGGGCAAAGTAGCTGCATAGGGGTAGCTTTTATAAGTCCACCCAGAAATGGATTTCAGTTGGTTACTAGAGCCTTAGTTGCTGCACTGTAGAGTTGCACACAGTGCAGTCACTTTTGAGGACTGTAATGTAGATACAGCTACAGAAACAGGAGAGAAACTAGCTACACTAGAGTTCTGTGTCAGTGTATTAGCCACAAAGTGGGTTGCTTCTTGTAGGACGGTAGAATAGGCTCTTGTCACTCATAGCTACCACTGGGAAGAGCCTTGCTCCAGAGGGTTGTGCTTAAACTGAACATAATGCTAGGGCTTCATAAAGGTTTTGCCAGCATCCAGACTTATATTCACTGCCAAAATTGTTTCTTGCTTCAGTTTGTTCATTGCTTGGATAATAATCAGCCTAGAGAGAGCCCTGTTTGTCTCTGTGCAAAAGGAATTCAAAACCTAGAAGCTGTAGTCTGACCAGCAACGCAAAAGGATCTCCCAGCTGGGATGATCTCAGTGATGGGGGACTGTCCAGTGCAAAATCTTCAGGATAAGATTGCAAATCTTTGTAATGCAGCTAATGTAACTGCAAAAATAAGTACTGCCTGCTTCATCTTCACTTATTGCTATCTCTCTTTCCATCAGCAGGCTGGTTGGGCCTTGTTTATTTTTACTGTATGTGGTATTTCCAATCATGCATATGAACTTTTTCCTATTAAGTAATTTGCTTAACATCTGTACATCAGGAGGTTTGTCTACATTGCATCAAATAGACTTTATTTCATGTCAGTGTCATGTGTCATTGAAATGCAGCACGTTTTGAGACAGGACAAGCACAAACAACTCTCTAACCCAGTGAGTCTCAGGTTTGCAGGCAAATAGCCTGTTCTACCATGAAAAATATTTAATTGTGGAACTCCTCCCTATATGTACCATGTCACCGCAGAATTTGTGCCCGTATTCTGTAGAACTGGCCCTTTCATATACACTTTATTGAGAGGCAACTACAAACTCAGTCTTGTATTGAAAACTATGAGTTAAATCACAGCTATCAAGTACATCAGAGACAACATTCCTCATATCAGATTCAGTTCTGCTTATTTCAGGTTTTATGCCAAGGGGTTCAGGCAGCAATTCTATGATACTTAAGTTCTTAAATCTTTAGATTTAATGAGAAAATATCATTAATTTGTTTTTTTTCCCTCCTATTTCTAGCTCTTAGATGTACAGAAGAATGAATTTAACTTTCTTAGACAAAAATGAATCTTCACAGGAGTCTACATGCAGGTGAATATCAAAATGGATAAAAAAATTCTAATAAAACTTTTCAATGTAAATATTTTAAATTAAAACTTACATATAATGATGACCATTTTGCCATACATATTCAAACAATTACATTAGGTAAAAATCGTACAGTAGTACATGCCTTCTCCTAAGGTTTCACAAAAAGTAGACCTTGAAAAATACTTCAACCCCCCATACAAATGCCACTCCTTTCAACAAATAAAATCTTTGGCTTTGAGTTGAATAAAGTATTTTATTCTGTCCTAAAATGTATGTCTGAGAGATGGACCATCATCTGGTTTGACCACAAGGTGGAGATGAAAGGGCAACTAGAATGGGTTTTTATAATCTAGCCTACTGAAGTCACCGCAAGACAAATGCACATTATCCCAACTGCCTCATCTTGTGCACATTGAGAAAAAACAATGAGAAAAAAGCATTTTGAAACAGCTGGGAAAGAGGTTAAAAACCATTTCCATTCACTGTGAATTCTAGCGAAACCCATGGGGTAGAATGGGAAAAAAGAGACTGTTTTCTCCTCTGGAAGAAACATAACACCCATTTCTTAGATCCTACTACTAGAATAGCTGAAAAGTAGGGTGCAATGTAAGTAGAAGAACCATGCAATATAGGTGAGATGTTCCTTCTAAAGTAATTTCTGGTGAAACAGGTCCTCATGACACATTTATCAGCAGAGAAACACAACTAGGGAGAAAAGGCAGCTGGTAACTGTGCACAATTCTCACAAATGGTATGGATGGCCAATGCTATCAGAAGGAAAGTCCATGCTGAATGTGGATAGCAATGCAAGAAATCTTAGTTACTTCAGCTGTCTGAAGGACAGTTATTTTTAAGGTGGTTACGTGATTTGAGTTCTCAGATCATTATATTTACTCAAGAAGACAGGACCTGAGAAAAGACTCGTGGTATCTGTGGGGTGCTGAGCCTGGGCTGAACTGCATGTTGCAAAGTGTTCTCCATTGCCTTTTCTGTTTGTTCTGATCATTCTGGACTTAGAGGTCTACTGATTCTCACAGAAATCAAACACTAATAGGTACCGAAAAGCTTCTGTGATTTCAAGGCAGTATATGACATTTGATACACAGTCATTCTATCTTATGGAGTGTATGAAGGAATCAAGTATTAGCAAAAAAAAAGTTGGGAAACTTCAGCTGGTTTAGATAATGACATAAACAATATATGTATCCCAATCTACCTTGAAAGCAAGCAGAATATTTAATCACAGAAGATTTAATCTGAAGTTGTACTCAGTTTGGGCAGTTATTTGGATCACAACAATCTATTGACAAAGTGATTTTGGGAGAAGAAAAGCTGCCAGTACTCCTGCTGCACACTTGCTGACAATAGGAAAACCTCATTAGTAAGCTGCTGTTAGTATTTATAGCTTATCAGGGTAAGCAGTTGCCCTTTACAGGAGGAGAGATACAAATTGCAAATGTCATCACTTGTAATCACCAATCTAGTTCAGAAATTCTGACCTTATTAAAATAAAAGCCATATTTATTGTAAATAACAGAATTTTGCCATGTTCTTTTCTTCACCTAAAGTGTTCTCAGTATTGCCAAGTTCCCAAATTAAGTGATACTTAGAATTCTTCTGCCACAGCTGGAGATCATATGGTTCTCTGCCACGACTTAGTTCCATAATACCATCTAGAGGAGAGCATGACTCTGTGTCTGTTGTTGCACAATGAAACCACCCCAGCAAGTGCATTTGTTTTGTAGGCATATGATTTGTGGCCAGCAGGTTGAGGCTGTATTTTCCAGCTCATACAGATGTCCTACACCCCCCTCACTTCCCACCATCCCCATAGTCATACGTCACTGACAACTGTAGGCTGGTATTTTCCTGTGTCAGACAGGCCTTGTTTGTTCTTGTGTAGCAAGCAGGGCTGATTCTGAGCCAGATATTAGTATCAGAAAAACTGAACTGTTTAGCAAGTCTCCTTGCATGGGAGAAGCCCATTTGTTCTGTTTCCAATATATGCATCCCAATCATAATATGAGCACTGTATGTATAGAACATATGTAGCTCTGAAGGTTGAGTGCAATGACAGAAGCAGTTTCTACAATTCACTTATATAAAGTGAAGGCGACAGAATGAGCCAGTAGCAAAGATGGAAGAGAGATCTTTACCTCCAGCTTATCCTGAACACCCCAGATCAAGTCTCCTGCCTTCCTCAGAAAGCAGCAAGAACAGCACCATGAAATCAGGCGATTCCATCCTACACATTAAAAACATTGAGGTTATCAGGCAAAATCAAGGCCTGATGAGTAAACTGACCTTTCTGGAATTATACTAGAGGTTCTTTTGGATTTGCACATCTTAGTTTAGCAAACTGTAACTGAATGAACACAACCGTGAAGGGCTAGACTTGGCTAACAACAACCACGCAGCTGCTCACTTACTATGGGCACCCTTGACAATAGAGCAGGAGAAAATATGAAGAATAGGAATGAGAAAATTCATGGGTCACGATGAAAACAAAGAGTTTGCTTAGTGATTACCCTCATGGGTAAAAGAAACTTGAATTGGGGCAACTTAAAAACATTTAATTAGTGATTTGGGTTGTGGGAAACAAGAAGACATTAAGACAATTTCCTCTTCCCTTTTCTATGGTAAACATAATTCACAGGTCCTCTGCCTTCTCCAATGGCATACAGGAGTTGCAGGGTTAGTCAGTACAAAGCAGTTCCTCTCTGATGCTCTTCCTCTTCACACATTTCCTCTGCTCCATACAGGTCCTCCATGGGCTGAAAGTGAAGTATCTACTCTGGTGTTATGCGACATCCCCTCCCCTTCTCCTGACCTTGCTGTTTCCTTCACTGTTTCTTACTCTTTTTGTTTCTAACTTGGTGATTCCTGCCTTTTCTTAAATGTGTTTTCACAGAGGCACCACCAGCTTTGCTGATGGGCTCGGCTGTGTCTACAGTGAGTCTCCTACTCCACTACCAAACCTTGCTACATACACCCAGTACATAAATCTAAGGAAAAATCTCATTGTGGGGAACTCCTCAAATGCTAAATATTTTTCAACTAGATTAGGATTTTCCTTTATTAAATATAAATCATGTATTTTTTCCTGAAATTAGTAGTGCAGGAGTTGATTAGAGGTAAATGCAGCACAGAAGTAACCTGAGTAATATGGAGTATTTCCAAACCTCCCAAATTTATGGCTGGCAGCCCAATCTGGAGATAAGAAAGCCCTCTTTCATGGAAAAATATTTTCTTCAGAATATAAGATACTGTGCTGCTGGAATGGAGATAACAGATCCCCTCCTCCATTTCAGGTTCTAGAGACTGCTGAAGCTTTGATCAATACCCTTTGGAAGGAGACACACAGAAATGAGATAAGGCAAAGCATGGTACAAGATCCAGAGATTGTATCCTCACTCAGATTTTTCATGACCTTGAAGAAATTTTGCATCTGGTATTATTTTTCCAATTTAATCTCCTTTCTCTGGTATAGCCATTTTTCTTCCACTGGAAAAATGAAGAGTAGAGCAGGGTAAAAGCCTAAAGGTGACAACCCGTAACTTCCCTTAATCACTGACAGATTAGGTTCGTCACTGCAACACAGTTCACTGAAGTGTCTAAGATCGATCCTAGGAGAAGTGAGTAGGTATGAATAAAGGGTGTTTTGAATTTCACGTGTATCTTGTTTTTCATCTCACTAGAGGTACTACTAGTACTCATTCTCCTGTGGTGAGATAATTCAGCCTCCAGCAGAGTACTTTTCTAAGAAGGCATCTAGTCTTTACCTGAAGGAAATGAGGTATGGGAATCATCACTTCCTACAGTAGTTTGTTCCAATACTTAGTCATGCTCGCTGTTAAAAATACGTGCCTGATTTATAGTTTGAATTGACTGGCGGTAGTTTGGTGAGTGTTGCGCATCTTTTCACTCCTGCACTTTTCCCCTGTGCAC
The DNA here is from genome assembly GCA_017639245.1 of Myiopsitta monachus. Classification (NCBI taxonomy): domain Eukaryota; kingdom Metazoa; phylum Chordata; class Aves; order Psittaciformes; family Psittacidae; genus Myiopsitta; species Myiopsitta monachus. The sequence continues at coordinate 6,589,934 of CM029927.1, forward strand.
ATATTTGCATGTGGTGATCAGAGCACATTTTTAACCTCCCTTATTTCCATTGACTCTTTTGTTTATGTACTATTAATAGCTATCTAGCCAAAGGAGTAGATCTTTGGAAAAGGGATTTCTTGATATGGTTGAGGAAATGAATATGTGCACATAAAGGTAACCTGTCAGTTTATTTCCAGGAACGTGCTTCAAGTCTTGAGGCAAAATTCCACTGGAACTAATGAGTTTGTTCCCCATTTAGCTTGAAAAGTTTGGCCTTTTCAGGACAAGATATATCACTGAATACTCTTGGTCAATTTGATGGTGGTGAGCCTAAAAAGAAAAGCTTTCTTTCCCATTTGTAGTCCCACCACTCAACAAGATTAGACAAAGCTGCACTCGATGCTGTTGGGAAACAAGTGTAAAGTACAACCATGTCTTGGTTGCAGCTATTAGTCACTACCATTGATGTAGTATCACATAATACATACAATACTGTTTTGGTGCCCTGCTCTGCACACCGTACCTCACTGTGTGCTCCATTCAGCCTCTCTTGTCTCTTCTTTCATCTCAACATCCCATTTTAGGAAATGGGATGCCATCTCTCTCTCCCTCTCATGTCTTCTCTGCTCCAGCAGCACAGAGGAAGGTGAAGACTCCTATATCCCGCCTGGTGGCAGTTCGCAAGCAATGCAGGAGATTGGAGCTGTCATGTCAGTGGGTCACAGGGGTAGAGGGGAGCAGCCAAGTAGAGGGAGTCAGAGAGAAGAAAGGAATCACAGCAACTTCTACACTTGCTTTGGCTGTGGAGGTAAGTGCCTAAGAAAAAGTCATGCAACCCCCATACCCCACTTATGAGATCAGATCACTTGAACTACCGGAAAGGGTTAGTAAGACTGGAGGAGAAATGTCTGTCCCCTGAAGTTCCACTTATCTCTGTCCAGAGGTTTTAATACAATGCAGATTTAGCATGGATTCCTGATGGCTTTTTCTTTAATGAGGGGACACCCCCCCAAAAAAAAAAGCCATTAATTTCAAGCCTTTATGACTGTATTAATAATGTATGAATGTCATGGTGGATCTTAATGCAATTTGTGCAGTTTAAGAATGATCTTGAGCTGTGAGATTCCTGTGTATCTCTCTGTGTTAAACTGAATTACACTGAGAAGGGAGGCTATGCTAATAAACCAGAGGAGCCGAGAGAGGTTTCCTCTCTAGTGTCCAAAAGTAAAATGTTGAAAATAATCGTTTTAAATGGCCTTTTTTTAAAAATTACTTGAAACTTTGCTAATTCTCTGTGAAAGTATAGCTGTCTTTTTGATGCAGAAAATGACAATGAACCTAGCATATATTTTAGTTGGTATTGTGAACTTCCTGCACATAAATGAGCCATGATTGACTGATGTTATCTATAGACAGCAACAAGAGCAATACACACGCATACATTTAAGGCTAAGTATTTTATGCCTTGATCTGACTTTGGGAAGAGTGCAGGTTTTAAAAGTTACAGGAAACATTCTGTCCTGGCAACACTTGGAGTTCTATATCTTTCTCCAAGTGTAATGGAAATCAGTTTTGCACACAAATCCCTCCTAAACTGCAGTCTATCATTAGACATAGGCCTAAAAAACCTGGTCATGTATTAGCAAATCCCACCACCATCAGATATTTCAGGCTTGAACCATATGCTTCTCTTTACTTCCTTCTGTTTTTCTTTAGGTCATGTTAAATGCAGTCTGAATAAAAAGAGATAAAAACCTTGAGTTCTTAGCAGAAAGGCAAAAACATAGGATTCAAGCTTGGATAGGTGATGATGATGATGATTACTACTACTACTACTAGTAGAAATCAGTTTCCATTTCCTTTGATCCCCACAATGCAAGAGCAGAAAGATGCCTTACCTCACCTCATACAGACTTCAAGGCAAGAAATGAAAGTAACTTTATTTCACTGCATAAATGGGCTGCATACACCTCTATCACCAGATATTGCTGAAATAAGAAAGCAAGACTCCATAAAACATTAAATAACCATGAACTGTGGAAACTTCAGAACAATGCAGATGCAGTACTGATACAGATATTAAGCTTTGTGTACTGTCATATAAACCAATACCTATCTCCTGAAGATTAGAAAGTATCTTGTGCCTTTCTGTGAAGGATCTGATGATGGATTTTAATTTCTTCACTAGAAATGTCCATTCTAGAAGAATCATCTTCTCTCAGACTTACTGCTGTTTACTAAGCAAAATAAGATAGAAATAGCTGTCTGAACCCCAGGTCAGGCAGAATAATCTTCTGCTTCTGCTTACATGTGTAGCATCTGTTGTAGAAATGGAAATAAATGCCTGTACAGCCCACAAATGTCTTTATACACCAGATTCTTTCCACTAACCTCCACTGATATATGGCAGGGAAGAATTTCCCACAGATTTCTCATGTTTCCTTACTACAGCTACTTGAAATAATAGAGAACATATCAAATATAGCCTTAGTATTCTGTGCAGCCACACTGGGGATATAGAGACAGAGCATGACATGCAGGGTAGTGCAGAACTGAGCCAGCAGATTTGCAGGCCGTATCATTAGAAGTGCTGCAAATGGTATTGAAATGCAGAACTTCCTCCTTCATATCCTTAGCTTGTCCACCCTCAACTGGGAGATTGCTAGGAAGCATCTCCATAGCAAAAAAGCTTCAGGCTTTCTGTCAAGTGAAGATACCCTGTTCATTCTTCAAGCCAAAGATTTCAGCTTTTTAAGAGAAGTGAAACATCATCTTCCTATTGTTCAAGCAGAGCCTTAACAATTACTTCTTTCTGTGCAATCTTCTGATTGAAGAAAAGAGGGTCTGACTCCAAAGTTTTGGACCTCCAGCATAGAGAGGAGCCATAGGAGGTTCCCACTCCTTTCCTCTCACCAAACATCCGCCTCAGTTCATGCGGTACTCTGAGTCACTTCCTCCCAGGTTTTCAGTCATCCACCCTCAGAGCCCTTCTCCAAGCAAGCTCGGTCTTCTTTGCCCAACCTGGAGCAGTGCTCAAGGGAAGCCTTGCTAGGAGGTAGGCTGGAATGTAACCACAATGTGATCACAAGGTGAAGCTCCTAGGCACTGTGGCCTCTTCAGGAGTTTGGGGCAGGTGAGCATCATGTATTTTAGTCATCTTAATGCTGATTTTAAGAGAGCCATAACATTTCATTCCAGCAGGTACTGTGTGCCTTCTGCATATGCCAGTGGCCTCAGAACTAGCTTCAAATAAGCTAATACATCATTACATTGCAGTGGGTGGAATCATTCATCCCACAGGGTACCAGTTAGTTGCATGCAGTTAGTGCCTTGGCTAGGTGCAGCGCTGTGCTGACTTGACTGTACTACTTCCAGTTTTGAAGCTAGCTCAAAGCCAGCTCAGGGATCTCTGCACTGTCAGCAAACGTGCAGCATAGACATAGCCCATGGAAGCTATTGAGACAGGAGCTTTCCTGAAGGGAAAGGGACTCTGGGAACGTAGGCTTCACCTCAGCCTTACCTACGCTCCAGTAGGAGTTGCGTGAAACAAACTATCTTCTCATCAGGACTTTCAGGTGTGTGGGTGTTTCCAGGAATAAACAACACCCGACCACAGAACAACCAGGAAGCAGCTTTATAAGCATACTGTGTCATTTCACCGCCACAAAGCTTATAAACTTTATCTCCATAACCAGCCAACTGCCTTATGCCATTGTACGAGGGGACAAGGGGACCAGCGGGCTGGGAAATGATCACTGAACACTGCCCTTCATGGCACACTGAAAGCAAGAGCTCAAATTATAGTCTGCAATTGCGACCATTAAGGCAAATTTGGAACAGACCTGTCAGTCTTATTCCAGGCAGACTGGATGAACTCTGTTAAGAGTTAAGAACTGGAACAATCAGAGGAACAGCCAGTGAGAGTAAAGTGCACTAGCAGGGTACATATATAGGAGTAGTTTTGCATCTGCCCACACAACTGTTGCTATCCAACACTTTTGTTTTCTATTTCATATACCTCCATATACAAAATTACTGTATTTTGTTACAGAGTATCCAGAATTATTGACAGAATTAAAGTAGTTTTAATACCCTATACATTGGGCAAGGCCTTTGCATAATGTAATCCAGCCTTAATTTCGCTTCCTTGCCAAATTGCCAGATAAAACCATTGTACTTCATTGCTGGGGTGAGCACTTAGTGAATAAAACAGATCTGTCAATACACAGAGAATTATGACGTTTTTCCAGAAGCATTCACAGCTTCAGAGATAATTGGATTCACTCATTTACATGCAGCCTGTTGAGCTATCTGTATGGTCCCAAGATTTGGGATCCTCAGCTGACAGAAAGAGACAGCAGGGAGAATTCTCATGTGGAGAAAGTCATGACAGCTCCATGAGAAGGCAATAGAACTGGGACAGTCTAAAAGCTTATACCAGCTGAGGTTCCAGCACTCTGATATTCATGTCATCATTGGCAATGAATTTGATTTCTGTCTGCACCTTGATAATTGAAATCTTGCTTTTCAGCTCATGCGCTTGTTGTTGAACGAGTTATTAGCATGGAATCTACTGTCAGCAAGGACTTTAAGGCTGACTAAAACCACTTCAAACAGAGCGGATCACAGACTCTGCCTTTGTCAAACAATAACTGATGACATTATGATAGTTAACATAAAATAGTTCTGCAGTAACCCACACTGAAAACCACAGGCAGAGCCCAGATCTGTGCTCTCAGAACACAGAAGACAGGGAAAATTCAGTCCCCGGGAAGGCTGTGATGGCCCTGCGTAGCACCTTAAATAAACATTGTTTGAGATTTCTCCGCTGCTGTGTGGAAATGCACCTTATTGGCAACATCTTCATCCTCAGCTACATCCCAGGCTTCAGCTTCAGCTACCGCAATCAGTTCATCCCGCTCTTTCTCCTCCCTTCCATCAAATTCACACTGCATTTCTGACTGATGCAGCCAGAAAACTCTTGACAATGTTCCCTCCTCTACATGCATTATTTCTCTACCTAGGTCATCCTCTGTCCCACTGTGCCGGGTTCAGCAGTAGCAGTCATTTTTTCTCCTTCTCAGTAGCTGGTGCAGTGCTGTGTTTCTGACTTTCAGCCTGGAAACAGTGCTGATAACACCGATGTTTTCAGTTGCTGCTCAATAATGTTTACTCTGACCAAGGACTTTCTGAGCCTCACGCTCTGCCAGGGAGGAGGGGAAGCCAGGAGGAAGCAGAGACAGGACACCTGACCCAAACTGACCAAAGAGGTTATTCCATACCATAGCACGTCATGCCCACTATATAAACTGGGGGCAGTTACCCGGAAGGGTTAGATCCCTGTTGAGTCAGGCTGGCTATCAGTCGGCAGGTGGTGAGCAGTTGTATTCTCTTCCCTTGTTGTTTCCCTTATCATTATTATTATTGGTGGTAGCAGCAGTGGTTTGTGTTGTATCTCAGTTACTGGACTGCTCTTATCTCAACCCGTGGGAGTTATATTGTTTCGATTCTCTTCCCCATCCCTCTGAGGGCGGGGGGAGGGGGAGGGGGGGGAGGGGGAGGGAGGGAGAGAGCGAGCTGTGTGGGTGATTTACGGCTGGGCTTAAACCAAGCCATGGATCTACACAACGTGGGGACTTCTAGGAAGCGATGCAGCATACAGATGGGCTCATGATCAAGGGGTGGACCTGACCATGTAGGCCATCACACAGGTCACTCGTGAATGTGAAACACATTGCAATCAAGCAAGCCACATGAGGAAAATCTCCCTGGAATAGAGGGTGGTGGCTGGGTTTTAATATGAAGAGGTCTGGCAAATTGACTATATTGGACCACTGCCACGACCGCTCCAAGGCAAGTGCTACAGACTTACTGTAGTGGAAGCAACCACCCCTTGGCTATAAACTTACCCGGTAAACCATGCCACTGCCCAAGAGGCCATCTTGTTTTGCCCGTGAAGGTAATAATTCAGCGATCCCCCTGTCCTTACCTCAACACACGAGATTTTGTTGCATTTTTGTCTCTCTATCCAGTTGAGGAGCGGGGAATGACAGATTTGGGGGGCACCTGGCAACCAGCCAAGGTCAACCCACTGCACCTTCTCATATGAACCCTTCACTTCTTCCTAGAAACCTTGGCTTCAACCAGGAATTTTCTTCCAAAGCATTTTAATGACACCTGAAATGATATTTGTTTACCAAGAGAATCCTGCTATCTATCTTCTGGTTCCCAATGAATTCCTATGGGAACGGCAGAGACCTTTTGTTATGACAACTTAAAGTAGGATTTTTTGATTTAGAAGACAGTTTGCTCTCTTAGCAAATATCTTCTATCCCACTACATCTTTTATTTCTTTGCGTTCATGCAGCAATCATTAGCCAGTATGCCACGTCTGTACGTTTACACCACATTAGCTTCCTCACTTTTGCATCAAATTTGAGTGCTATTTCTTTTACATTTGAGGCCTCATACTGCTTTCATGTTGTCTACTTCTCTCTCCAGCCTTGCAGCTTAATCTCTATTTGCATAAACACCTCTTCTTCCTCTCCATGCCCTTGCCTAAATTATAGCTATTGTACTTATTCTCAAGCATTACATATTTATAGATCAGTGGTAAATACTCAGAAAATAAACCATAATGTTACTGTGAATAGCACCTCAAAAACCTCAGAACAGTGTGGACTGTCAAAATGTTACACTGAATTTAAAAATTCAAGTGGGAAAAAATATGCAGAACACCCTCCCATGCAAAACTGTAGTCAATGAGATGACCCTGAGACTGAAACGATCCAGCTGAATTTCTGTCTTACCCAATTGTCGTGGTTTAAGCCCAGCCATAAATCTGCCATGATGTCCTTAGCTCACCCCCCTCTTCATCCCCTCCACTCCCGGAGGCATGGGGAGGAGAATCAAAAGAATGTAACTCCCACGGGTTGAGATAAGAGCAGTCCAGTAACTGAGATACAACACAAACCACTGCTGCTACCACCAATAATAATAATGATAAGGGAAACAACAAGGGAAGAGAATACAACTGCTCACCACCTGCCGACTGATAGCCAGCCTGACCCAACAGGGATCTAACCCTTCCGGGTAACTGCCCCCAGTTTATATAGTGGGCATGACGTGCTGTGGTATGGAATACCTCTTTGGTCAGTTTGGGTCAGGTGTCCTGTCTCTGCTTCCTCCTGGCTTCCCCTCCTCCCTGGCAGAGCGTGAGGCTCAGAAAGTCCTTGGTCAGAGTAAACATTATTGAGCAGCAACTGAAAACATCGGTGTTATCAGCGCTGTTTCCAGGCTGAAAGTCAGAAACACAGCACTGCACCAGCTACTGAGAAGGAGAAAAAATGACTGCTACTACTGAACCCAGGACACCAATTTTCTTTATATGACCATTATCAATCTTTAGTTTTTATTTACATAGGAGCATCAGCGCAGACCATTTTGGAACACCAACCTGATCAAATAAAATTACCAGAACATCAGACTACAATCATCAGTACAGCTTGCCGATGTTCAAATGTGGCGTGCAGTCCTAGCTCCTGAGCAGCTCTATTTCCTGCTAACTTTGATCTATTTTCTCTCTTTATCTCTTATGTCTCTGTCCTCAGTGCTGGTTATTCTGACTTGTAGCTTTCAACAGCTGAGGCCTTTTGTCTGTTGCTGGCCCACAGAAGTGAGCTGGGGAAGTGCTGTGGTTTAAGAAAAGGAACCTTTAACCTGAAAATACGAGATCAGTGAGGAAGTGGGGAAACAGGTACAGTATTGTTTAAAAAACCCCACAAAACAGTATTTGGAAAAAGACCCCCCAGTTTTCCAGTGAAAGATGTAGACCAGCTTCAATTTCTTCATTATTTCAGTTGAAAAGTATGTAAGAGGCCTTTCTTTCTCCTCAAAAGTCAGTTTCTTCCCTGAGGATCTGGAAAGTCATGTTCAAGATGAGAACTATGCTGCCAGTAGCTAATTAGCTACTGAAGGGAGAAATAATTGAGAATGTCACTTACAGAGAAGACTTGAGACTGCTTATTTTTTCAAGGCATATATGAGGAGGAACTTTCTTGGAGGCCGTGACAAAGAAGTGACAAAGAAGTAGTAGCAGTAGTCATAGTAGTGACGACTATGACGAATAAGTTTCTATCTAGCTTCCCAAGACTAAGATTTCCTTTTTGGTATTAAACTCAGCATTGAATAATCTCCTCTGCTTTTACCACCTCTGAGCTCTGCTGCAGGGTTTATCTTCATTCATCAGCCTCCTGAGGAGAGCCAATGAACGGAAGGCAGACTTATTCAGTCTGTTTCCTCAGCGTTTGCCTAGGCTCTGTGCACAGGAAGCCTAGTGCTCTGAGAAGTCAGAAGGAGGAACCTCTCCAGCTTTGAGGAGCCAGTCGATCAAGAGCACGCACAGCTAGAGGAGAGGAGTGGAAAAGGGGGAGAGAAAACACTGGCATTGGCTGCTGATGCACTGGCAGGCAAGAAACACTCCCCATGACCGCAGCTAGGCTGGAGGTGGGCCATGAAAGCAGGAGCCGACATGAGCATTGCTGGGAAGACTGTGTGTGTTTTTGTGCTGCTCACCATCACCAAGGTCACAAGAACAGCAGGTGAGTCTAACTGAGACCAATCAGCCATCAGGATGGAACAAAGAGAAATATGTACAGATACTTTCTTCCATAAAGGCTATTATAAATGCTGTGAATTTAATTGATAAAAATTAGGGAGTCCAACTAAAACAGTGCTTCCTCAATACCTTCTCCTGCTCTTCTTTCCTTAGTGGTCACAAGAGGGCAAGGCATTATATCTGTGACTTTCATGTAGGCAGTTATTTTGTGAACCTTAGCTGGGCACGTGCCTTTTGTCACAGATAGCCTCTAAATCCACATGATCTGAGAAACTGTTCCATTTGACATTAAAAATATGCCCAGGAAAGTGTTTGTGAACTTGAAGCTTTTGGCTGTATAGTTTCTGCTGAAGACAGGCTGCAGGATACTCTGAAACACGGCAGGGATCTCTTGCATCTTTCTGAGGAGTGGTGGAAGATCACTGATGGAGTGACACTAGCGAGCAGTTTCTGGAATTTCGTTCTAAGGCTAATGGGCATGGTCAGTATTAAGGATGGGAAAGACTTCTGTGCCAAAGACAGTGGCACACCTAAGCCTTTCTATCCCCATTTTTTAGTGTAGTTGACTTAATTTGAGCTACAGCAGTTAATGTCTCCCACATACTGTTCATTTGCATTTCTAGAGTTTATGTTCTTTCAGACACCTCACAGCAATCTGGGGACTTGGGATGGAACTAGGGACTTGAGCAGCAGTTACAGAAACCTAAACTGTCTCTGTATAGCGGGAGAAGGCAGATAGGTCTGTGAGATCCAGATTAAAGTAGGGACATCTCTGAGTAATAGCATTCTTATTATGGACAGGTAGAACTAAACTGCGTGGACATGGGTTATTCCATTCCACTTTTCCAGAAAGTAAAAATGGCTCCTTGGTCATATTTTAAGGAAAAACTGATGCAGTCATTGTTGGCAGTGAGGGAACACCCATATATAATGTATTTGGCTGATCAAATGAGGGATCCAAAATGGTTACCTCAGTGCTATCCATTGCATAAAAACCATGAAACGCTTTACAAACATTTTTAAACATTGCATCAATAAACTTACAACAAGTACACTGGAGATAAAAATCCTGTCCCAGTTCTGTAGGTAAATAACTACATCAGAAGAATACTGAGGAACCCATTCAAGGTCATACCTGATTCTAGTAGCATCAGACAGTCTATATTTTTTTAATACAACTGCTCAAAAAGTAAAGGAGGATGGACATTTCACAAAATATTGAAGAAAATGGGTGAGACAAAGGGGACTCTTACTGACAAAAAATATTTTTTAAATTGACTTTTCTGGAAATATTAAAAGAGAATCCAAACATTTTGGGTATTTTCTTGGGTTTAGTTTTTTTTTTCCCCACCTAAAATGTAATTGGATTTTAACTCTTTGGTGTCTCAGTGAATTAATGATATTCCCCTTCAAATAACCAGGAAAAATGTTCAGTTAAGATCTCGTTTCATGCTTGAACCTCCCTCCCAGATAAAAGCTGCCCACATTTGATAGGAAGTTTTTAGCTAACACTGCTCTTAAACATGTTTCCTTCAATATTAGGGTGGCTGTTCTGAGCTAGATGTAGTGTTCAGCTTTTTCTTCAGAGACCACAGGCTAAAGGTGTCAGTGGGTGTATTCTATCTGAGAATCTGATTGTATGAAGCTCAGAAGGAACTACAGCGAAGACTAGAGCAAGTTATTCTGAATGAAATAAGGTCATGCAAAAATTGTTGTGTGTAACCAGACTTTATCTGCATTAGCATTTTCCTTAACATTTCCTTAGCATGTTGTTTTGTGTGGTTTGGTTAGTTTTCGCAGCTTCAGAAGGGGCAGCTCAGAAGCAAGGCTGAGGTCTCTTTATGATTATCATATCTACATCTGTCCCCAAAGAGAGCTGCATAATATGCTACTGAAGCTGCTGGTGTATGATCTGTACTAACAATCCTCCTGTGACAATGCTCATAAAAGCAGCAGTGGAAAAGACTCAAAATATTTTTCATAACACTCTGAAGACTTCTCTAGTTTAACTAAGGTGGTTGTGTGCATACTCCAAAGAAAAGGGGATAACGGAGGGCAAGACCTTCCATTGAGAGGTTCATGCAAAATATCTCTTTTTATTGGATTAAAATTAGCAATGTCAGACTGCGTAAGTCCTGCATCTGCATTTGTATCCCGTGACAACAGATATGCCCGATGCTTCAGAGGAAGATGCAAGAAATCCACTGTCAGTAATGACGTGATTCTCTGTGGTTTTTATCAATAGTAAAAAACTGAAGTCAGTGGCATTGCATCAGTGCTGGAATTAGAGTGTATGAGGTGAATAGAAGTGGAGTTGCAGAGCTACCTGGCTACTGTTCAAGTTTACCTACATACATAACTTTCTTGAATGTTACTGCATTCATTTAATTTCTTTCCTTAACACAAGTTGTATATTCTCTTTCATTAGTGTACTAGTGTGTTATTACCTTTTGTTTTCTGACTTCTACTGCGTTTCAGTGCTCCTGTCTCTCTTGCCACCTATTCTAGTTTACTGGAATCTTGATCTGGATACAAAAAATCATAGCCTAAAAACCTATTCTGGTAACCTTACATTTGTCTTAATTTCACTATTTCTTTGCTGTGCCTTTGGGTCTATGTGCTGGAACCATTCTGACTTCTTTTATCCTAAAACCACCTGAATCCAAACAGCCTCGTTTTCTTCCCCAAATGCTTAAAACAGAATTCTGTACTACTAAATTAAGCAAAACATTTTCTCAGGAGAGATCTAAATTGCCCTAGTACAATCTTCAAAGCATGTCCTTGTGACATTAATATTTTACTTTGCTGTGGTTCAGACGCAATGTCTGAATGTGTCTAGTTTCATAACCATAGAAACAAAGAAGTTCAGTCTTGGAAGCTGACCACATACTCTATGGCCACAAAGCAGATCTTATTTAATTTGTAATGCACTTGCAGAAGTACATGCTACTTAAAGTTGATATGTTTTGTATACAATCATTCATAAGAAAAAAGTGTAGAGAATCTTCTTATGCTGCCTTATCTTCGTATTGAGTAAGAAAATGCTAGGAAGTACTGTGCTAAAGCTAAGCACTAAGCAAAGTATAACTGAGATTTTAACTAAATAAAAGTGAGATCATAAGCATATTTTCACACCATCCCTCATCTGCTCTCTGCTAAGTATGAAAAAGAGGGCATACAACTTCTCTTTTACAGTCAATGATCTATTTTTGTTTAGAATAGCAGGAAAACACCACTTAAGCACAAACAGTACAACTCATTTTTTTTATTCTTCTCATTAGGAAGAGAGTAAAAGGCCAAGTTCAGCATGCAGGATAAATATAAAATGATATAAACCATTCTGCATTTGTTTCTATACTGAGAAACAGGGGGCCTTTGCACTTCATTACACATGGTGTCGTAATGCTACTGAAAGAAATACTACCCAAGGTACTTCGACATCCAGTGTAAATCTCTTTTCCCCTCACCCATTAGAGGACAAAGATCTACTTACTTTGCACACAGAAGCTGCTATACCAAGTTTGAAGTTTACAGCCAGACTGATATAATATGCGACAGCTTGTTAAATTCAGTGATGGTTTATTATCAGTTGAGGATTGGGCCAACAGTGTTTGTTCTGCAAGATGGATGACTCTAACACATCATTTAAACACCAGCTAATTCCTTCATTAAAGAATTGTACCATCCCTTTTTTTATGAAGTCATGTTTACATTGAGACATAGCCCATCTATGTGGGGGTAGAAATAAAACTTCAGAAAGGACCCTTACATCAGTGCACTGAAATGGGAATAGGAGATATTTTCTAGGAATAATAATGTTTACAGATGAATGTGAGTAGGAAACTAAACCTCTTTAAGATCTGACCATGCTGAAAAAGCTGTGATCATAGCTTCAAGAAACAGTCATATGAGCTCAGGCCAGCTAATTCATGTATTTCTACTGTGGAAATTAGAGTACTCTATTTACTACTCACCTAACATGCAGGACTTATTTCTCTGTCCTGTGCTGTTGTGGCTACACTTTCAGAGCCACAAAGTGACCATAAGTAAACTGCGAGTACGTTAGCAATTCCCACCCTAGTACAAAGCACTTCTATCTGTTTATCTTTCACTTCATTCCAGACAAGCCTTGCTAAGTGTAACAGTCACTCTGTGGAAGGGCAAAACAGATGCAGAGCTCAGCTTGTTGTATCTGACCTCTTCCAAGCATCCGGTACTGCCTTTTTGATAATGACTTGCTATGACTCATATAATATATTCATTCCAAGATACAGTTAGTCATTTGCTTGTGGTATTACCCTTGTTTCAGTTCATTATATCTCTAAGTTTAATATGCCACAATCTGCAGAGGGAGGGGGGAAATGCACCAGAAAACTGTGGTAGACTTTTACTGTAAGAAATAGAGACACAATAGGATTATGTCTCAGAAAGTAAAACAGTGTGAAAACCAGCTATATTTCTGCAGAGGTTGTCATGGAACCTGAGTCATTTTGGGGGCAGCAAAAAGTGGTACTGTGGGTTAAAACTTGCTACAAAGAGTTAGAGACTGGAAATCTTTCCTACTTGAAAGGTTCAAAAGCCCTTTAAGCTGCGTAACTGTCTCTGATTATGCAGTGATTCCCCTGAAAATTTTAGTGGCTTCACAATCAAATTTTCCTGTTTTTAAAATCTTTCTTTCTCCTTTTACTGTGAGAAAGACTTTGAGAAGCAGAAAAAAACACTGAATGAGTGACACTGCAAAGGAACTCATGCAAATAGTTATCTACAAGAGCTGTCGAACACAAAGGGCAGAGAAAAGTCTTTCTCACAGCCTCTTTAATTACAGTAGTTTTAACATGACAACAGTAACCAGCACATTTCTGAAACAAAAATATGAGCTCCTCGACTGAGTTTGTTTTTTCTGAGAGAGGATATATCCATTTTCAAACATAAAAGTGGAATCTGAAAGCGCATTGGAATGTGCACTCAATAGCGCTTGAGAACCTCCTCAGACATGGCTTAAAATCTTCAGCAGTCAAGAAGAAACAATGAGGGATGGCATAATGTTACCGGTATTATAATTAGATGAACTTCAGGGGGGCTGGAGTCAAATTGGAAGACCTCAGTCTAAAGGTCTCCCACCTTACCCACCTGTCAGATGTGTTTCCAAGGTGGAACCTGCTCATGATAGATTTGCATCCATAACCAGAATAGGATGGCTCAGCCTGGAGCTGTCTAGAACTCTTGCAATCTAACCCACCTATTTTCTACATCAGTGTGACAAACAGCACTACTTCTGGCTCCTGAGCTTTGCTTGCTCCTTCTGGCTAACAGAAAAAGTGGTTGCAGTTTTTCAGGGTCCAGCCAATTGTGAAGAATGAGACCGAAAATGAGGAGTTCCTTACAATAAATGGATAGATATACGATCCTTCATTCCATCTCTCTCACGTACAATGAAATAGTTAACGGTACTGTTATCTGATGATTGACCTGCGGTTATCACTGCACTGATACGAGCTTGACAGCTCACACCTCTTTCTTGTTCTCTTCAAGCCCACAGAGTGTGAGGCCTTTGCTGCACTGGTTATCCCCTTTTCCAGCTACAGAAAGCTGTCAGTTCAGCTCAGCTATAACATGGGATTTCACCTTGAGAGAAGTATCAGTGCAATGGACTGGCTTGTTTCCGAGCCTCTGTTTGAATATATAAATGCTGATGTGCATGGCATATATGCCCTAATGCATTGGTCATAAACCAATCAGCTATTACAGAGGAAACTTTAGCAACTCTTAGCCATTTTACAGTAAAGCACCATTCCAAAAAACAGCGGCGCAGATATGGTCCGAGAAAAAGAACATGATACAGAGGAATTCAGAATCCCTCTACAACTTTATTGTAAACTTAATATTGCATTTAAACATGACTCATCAGATTTTAAGCTGACTGATGTGGCTTATCATTTGAAGTGAATGGTACCTGATTCATTCAGGGGAGAATACGACAGAAAGGCACAGCAGGAAGCACCGCCTTTGCTCCCTCTTTCTTTACAGTCTCGAAGAACACATGCTGTTATGTTGGGGAACTTGTACGTTGCTGCTTAGGAGATGCAGAGTTGAAAGACAAGTAAAATGGTACTGCTTTAATATGTAAATGCAAGAGCACACAGTTAAATAGGCACAACATTGTCATTCATGAGCAAAATTTGCAAACATTATCCAAAAACCCCAGCCCCAGCACACAGGCTGTTTAGGTCTGCTTAGTCATTTTCAGATGAAGTCAGCCATACTGGTGACATAACTCAGTGCTCTGAGGCTCTCAGCAGTGTTAAACTGGGAGAGGAAACACTTTATTCTCCAATTTTCAGAGACAACAATAGAACTCACATCCAGAAACCATCGTGAGACAAAAGGCTTCTTTCAGTTCCTCTCCTGGTAAAATCATCCGAGTTTAAAACACATACCTCACGTTACCTTGAAATGCCATTAAGCAGAAAAAACCTTGTCATTTAAAAACACTTCCAGTGTGATACTGCATCAAAGAACACTGTTGGCAATTGAGTTAGGAAAACAGCAGTTGTGGGAGTGGTGGGCAATTAATGTATCCGAAAATGGTGTGGATAGATAGCACTTTTCTTCTTCAGCTGTGCTTGGAAACATTAATCAATGAATCCTGGCAGTGCTGAGAAGCAGGAACCTAAGTATTATTTCCTTTATTTAATAAAAACGGGAAGTGGATGCTTAGGCGAAATATTATCCCCACCCAATTTTCCTTTTCTACCAGAAAAAAAAACCAACCCAACCCAACCCAAACCAACCAACCTCCTCAGAATTACACTCTGACACACATGTTATACAGCTGGAGTAATTAATACATTACAGCACTGTACGGTGTAGTGTGGAGCGGTATTGCAGCTACATCTCAGCCTGCATGAGCAAGGTCTAGGTTTGGAAATGTCTTCACCCACAGGGGTCCCAAATCTGGTCGGTACAAAAAGAGCAAGCCTGACTCATGTCCAAAATGTGCAAAAGAGAATCAGTTCTGAAAGTCTGTGGGAAAAGAAAACTCAGGCAGATTAGTTTCTTGGCCAAGAAATTCAAGGACCCATAAGAAAAAACCAAACCAAATAAATAAATTAAAGGCAATCCCATGGGTGTAACTGGTCTTGAACAAACAGAGTACACAGATGAGCCATAATAGCGGTCCAGCTCTTTCAATGGCCAGTGTGATAACTTTCAAAAAGGAGACAAAGACTAGGTTCAAGCTTTTCTATACAGACATTTGGCTTCAAGTATATAGTTCATGGATCATGGAAAGATAAAGACAGGAAGTATTGTGCCCAACTTCAAGCAAGAGTCATCTTTCAAAAGCTAAAAGAAGAGTCAGTGTCATAGAAAGAAAAAATAATAAAATAGAAAATGCTCCCAAGCAAACGCAAAACAGAATTCAAGAACAAGACATGCTCACTACCAGAGTCCACACAATGGATACACCAACTGAGTAAAGTTTCTCTGTAATCTTAGCCTCACTAGCAAGAGGCACAGGGATATGGGATATTTTACGCGTTCATAGCTGCATAGCTGGCACAAAGATGGGTGGGGCTTACATCCATGTCCTACGGGGACCACTGCTGTAAAACCAGTACAGTCATGGTGTGAATGCACATGTACACATTGTATACAGTCATAGTGCAAATGTATATGTTCACAAAGATTCAGAAAATAAAAAGACACCCCTGACACATAAGACAAAAACCTTTCCTCCCTCGCAAGCTCCACCATTGTTATTTATACTGTGGTCATATCTGCGAGGCGCAGGCCTCTGCCCACAGTGCTGGATTTTGTATGAATGCAGAAGTAAAAGTTGCTTACTTCACTTGTGCAATAGTTCCAGAGAAAAGTCATTATCATGTGGTCAAATGCAATAGCTACATTTCTGTAATTTCAGCCTGTAAGTGGTGACAGTGGACGGTTTGCCAACAGAAGCACACTATTCAGATGCTGAACTGCTTATGACAATGAGCAGAAGCAGGGTCTTCCTCCACTATCTGTCTTATCCCCTAACATGAGCCTCAGTGGGAAATCTGTTGATAGCATTGAGAGGGTAGGCTGTGACAGGCCACTTGCTTCATAACCCACAGCTGTAATATCAGATGACAGACAACTTGCAGATGAGAGCAGACGGGGCATGTGACAGTGCAGACACTTCTCTGTGAAGCACAGAGCAGAACGCCAGGGCTATGAGTGACATCGCTGGGCACCTTCTCACACATCCTTCTCCTTCTTTCTCTCCTTCAGAGAACAAAAGAGTGTCAGTGACAGTAGGTAGCAGCTCAATGCTCACCTGCCCTCCCAAATCAAATAGAACTATGGTAACATGGAAAATCAGCCCCAAGGTTGGAGGCCCCTGCACCTTGGGATACAGGAGTGATCAGAACAAGACAGACAGAACCAACTGCAGCGACAGCATGAACTGGAAGTTCAGACCAGATCAGGACCCTGCCCTTGAGATACAACAAGTGGGAATGGCCCATGAGGGAAATTACATCTGTGAAGTAGTATCAACAGAAGGGAATTTCCACGAGACATACCGCCTGACTGTGCTGGGTAAGGGGCTCCTTCCTCATTTTACAGATCTCCGGAGGACCAGGTATGGGCCTGGGTGAACAAACCTCTTCTCTCCATGCGCCAGGGGAAGTGTGCTGTAAGAAGAGGTGTCTTCTTGCTGAGATGAACTGCCATGCCATACCGCTGATTGTAATGCTGTGTCACCCTTTTCCTTATTTCCCAAAACTCTTCTCCCTTCTGCTCCCTGTTTTTCCACTGCCTAGCTGGAAATGGTAGGTAAAAAGCAATTTCCAATACACTAAAAGAGCATTCTGCATTTACTTCCAGTTACCCTGTACAACCAATCCTTAACGCACTAACTTTAGAGAACTAAAGCACATGAGAACAACAATTCCAAGTGCTGAGCTACCCCATCAAACATTGGATGTTCTTATCCAGACAGTACAAACAGACCCTTTTTCTCTTCTGCATTCAGATACATTCAGATACATTTTAAACCACGTATACAATGGCTGCTTAGGACGAAAGTCTAATTCAGCCCTGTAGTTAGCATAATTCCCTACCACAATGCCCAGGGATACCTCCCCTGACAGTGCATGGCTGTGGTAACCCACCTGAATGGGTGAGAGCTGTCCAAAAGGAAAAGAGGCACAATCTTCGTCGCTTGTGTCTTTGGCCCATGTTGCTGTAATGACAGGGTACCTCCAGTGTCCTTCTCCTCTTTTCGCCATGTTCAGTTTGGGTAGAAAACAAGAACATCCTATCCCAGCTGCAGCAAACTAACTCTATGCATCTCACCTTCCTGACACTTTGCAGTCCCCCCAAGGCTGACCCTGTACTGCGATGACCATGGGAACCCTGTGTGTGAAGCAGTGGCAGGGAAGCCGGCTGCTCGGATCTCCTGGGTCCTGGAGAGCAGCTTCACCCCCAGAGAAGAAGGCCATGACAACGGGACGGTGACTGTTGTCAGCAAGTTCACAGCACATAGCAGCAACATGACTAATGCAACCTGCTTCGTGTCCCACCCAGCTGGGAACCAGAGCAACTCCATAGCCTGTAGTCCCTCAGGTGAGCTTCTGTTTGTGCATTCAGCAATTCAAACCTTGTTCAGCCTCCTGTGCACGCTCTTGTTCCTTCTAGGAAGGAAAACCTATACAACTATAGAAACCTTCAGTGAAGTCCTACACAGACAAGAGTACCATCCCTAACTGCCTTTGCCCAGAAACATCATCAACTTGTTAGTGTTCTAGACACTATATCCTAATGGTTTCTTTCCTAAGAGGGATATAAATGAGTGTGGTAGTATTGGTTTTGTAGTGGAAATATTGGAATCACAAACAAAGCAGTGATGACCTTAGTGTTAAAATAACCACTTGGAAGCTGACCGTCAGCAACATTTTTTAGATGCAAATGTAAAGTCTCTTGCTCAGGTCATGGTAAGAGAGAGAAAGAGAAGCAACTCTTGTGTGGCCAGATGAAACAAGTAAATCACTTCCTTCCGAGTTGGGACTGTCTGACACTGGAGGACATTTCTTTCTGATTTTTGCTTTTTTTCCCCTGCTTTTGAGACTTAAACGAGCTGCAGCACTGAGATACACTGAGTCCTTGAGAGGAGCTCTGGTGTGGCTTAGTGAAAAATCATCCCAAGTGTGCCCTGGGGGATTCGTGGGATCTGCTTTGGGTTTTGACAGAAACTCCACTTGTGTTTCTGAGACAAGTTTCATTACTGACTTTCCCTTCTGCCAAAGGGGATTATGTTTATCTTACAAGCATGCTGAAAATGTGTGTATATGCTAATGCAGTTTTAATCTTACCCTGAAATAATTAAGCAACTGAGCAGTGAGAAGATATGACTACCTTTTTTTTTTGTATTTAGAGAACAGCTTTATCCTGCGTGTCTCCATTATCCTTTGTTTCCTGAGCGTTTTAACCTTCATGGCTGTCATTTACTATTTTAAGCTCCGTGGCAACAGGTATGTATGATAGGGAGCTAAGGAAAGATTGTCTAGTGCTAGAAGAAATCTGTAAGTATTGTCTGTGTCTTGAAATCATATGATTCTGTTGGTCTGTGCCGCTGTAAATAACTGAATTAACTATATCAAATATTTCTATATTGCAAGCACTGTCCACTGCACACGTCTTCACTGAATAATGCACCTGAGTAAAATATAAATAGGCAGAAGTTTGCAGACGATCCTCATCTCATTGTCTGCTTGAATAAGGGGGACTTCTTCATTCTAATAGGAAACTGGGAGAGTACAGTTGTTCTTCAAATACTGTGATAGCCTGTCAATGTCTCTCTTGTTCAGATCAGGGTCTGCTGCCTGTTAATTTCTACCAAGTGCCAGAGGATTGAGCAGTGCTATCCTGCCATATCAGCAGAGGGGGCAGCAGACTGTATCTGTATCTATGAAAAAGCTCCCTGGCTGAAGCTGGGCTCCAGCCCCGTTAGGATTTGCTATGGAGGAAGGAGCAGTTCCAAGGAAAAACTACAGAAACCGTTTTGGCAGAGAAAGGCTGAATTAGTACGTGTACTGCACTCAGCTATGCTCCCTCCTTCCCCTCTTCCAAACCTGTTTTTTTCTCCCAAACTTCTCCCTCAAGGTGAAGAACTAGTTCAAGCCATTCTCACCGCAAATTGTACAACCTTCCAGAAGACTTTGATTTTAAATCTTCTGCTTCTACTTTGTGCTTAAGCTCCCACAAACACACAAACATGAGAAAAAGACCTCTAAAGAAAGTCAGGGTGCCATAATATCAGGATCAAAAGTCAAGGAGAGAGAGACATGAGAAGACTTTTTTGTTTTACTCTTGATGACAAGAAAAAGAAATGTTTCATAAGCTTGTGACCAAAGAAACCAGTCTGTGATCCAGCCCAACCTAGGATTTAGGAGGGAATTTGATTTAATACTTGCTTTCTTTTCCACAGACCATGCCACAAAACCAAACCTTCTGAAACTGCCCAAACCAGGCAAACCCCACAGTTAAGGAGAACGATGCAAATTAGATCATCAACAAATCATGGATCTTCGGGTAGCCCTGAAAACATGGTCAGTAAAAGGAAACCATTGGATTGTTAACCTTCATTCAGCGGGTGCTACTGTATCTTAGATGCTTGCTCTTAGCTGTATCTCAGGATAAAACAAAGCTTATCGTCACCATAATTTCGACTTTGAGCAAACATGAGAAGCATGTTCCTCAGCAACTGCCATACTTTTATCTTAACAACGAGTGAATCCCACCACTGGGATCTCCGTGGTCATATGAGATACACTGACCACAACTGCCGTACTCAGGAAGTGAGGCAGTATCATGGGTTGTGGAACATTAAGAAAGCTATTAGTAAAAAAGAGGATGAAACAACAAAACTAACAAACGGGGTGTGTGTGTGTGTGTGTGTGTGTGTGTGTGTATAATATCCCTCTTGGTTTCCAGAATGATAATGTGCAAGTTTTGAGGGCCACTCTCTACCTTGTATGGCCTTTCCACTATCAAAGAACAAACCACACTCAAGACAAAACATTTTATAAAACACTGGAAAGATTGCTGAGCTGCCAGCAGGGAGGTATTCTTGAGCTCTCTGTGCTCTTACAGTCTTCCTGTGTAGCTGAGCAATTCAATCATCAGCTCTGTGTGTCTGTTCATAGAATCCTAGAATGGTTTCGGTTGGAAGGGACCTTAAAGGTCTTTCAGTTCCAACCCCCCTGCCATGAGCAGGGACACCATTCACTGGACCAAACAGTGGACAGGTTGGTCAAAGCGCTGTCCAACCTGGCCTTGAACACTGCCAGGGATGGAGGAGTCACAGCATCTCTGGGCAACCTCTGCCAGTGACTCACCACCCTCACAGCAAATGGCTTCTTCCTTATATCTAACCTAAATCCCCTCTGTTTAAGTTTGAACCCGTTGCCCCTTGTCCTATCATTACAGTCCCTGATGAAGACAAAGAGAATTGTCTGTTCTCTACTACCAAATATAAATAACAGCATTTCTATGCAGGCAAGATGTGTCAAGTCTATATTGTGAATATCTGTGCATCTACTGTACATACTAGGCTCACATTCTCATTCATCGACTTAAAAAGCTGCTTCAGTTCTGGTTTCTGAAAAGACTTAGTCAATTCTAGTTGTTATTCTCATTCCTCTTGTAGGCTGATGGAGTCATTGTCAAGACTCTAGCATACTATTTGTTTTTTCTAGAGAATTACTCCCTAATACCAAGAGTCCAAGAGGAATAAATATGGGAGCACCATTTCCCACTTACATTCTTGAGTCCAGACAAAAGGCATGCACGGTATTGCCAAACTATTTACAATTTTTGGTTCTGTTTTGCTAGGATGACACAATGGAAGTGGAACCTTATACTATTTATGTGCAGAAGGAAAACGTAATTTACAACTCAGTGTCTGATCTGACAGTGGGGAAGAATCTGCCACAAGGACTGTCGCCAGCAACATGAATGATTCAACAACACTGGAAAGGGAGAGAGACACTTTAGAAAAGACTGGTTATAGAAAGAAACTTCTTAGAGGATTTCTTCGGATTTTGGGGCAACACAGCTCCCTAGGTCTGTTCAGACACCTGAGGAGTCTGTATAGTTCTTTTTCCCTACTCGGGAAAGGAAACAGGTTTCCTGTTACTCCTTGGGAAAATGTGACTGACTCCATGCCATAATTTTCCCTGGAAAAGCAGTTGTGATCCTCCCTTTGCTGTTCTTGCCTTGGAGATCCTAGGTTTATCAGTCACTTCTAGGCATTACTTTGATGCACTTGACACTATGTTGCACACATTTGAGAGACTGGAGTAGTGCTATGCCTGAACTAAAATGAAACACTCTCCAATCAACAGCCACTTCTTTCTAGTTCATGAATTACTAACATAGTGGCCTGAGTACTGATCATCACAGAATAGCTCAAATGGTGGAAGGTGTTGGTAGGGAAGACTTTCAACCCTCCCGTTCTAAAAATGGAAACGAGTGATGAATTTAGAAAGTCATCCACTAAGAAAGAGAATTCACTAGCATCATTAATTTACTCGTTAGGCTCATATTCAGTATTTCCACTGAATGTGTTCATTCTGTATTTCAAATTGTTGTTATGATTATTTTTCCATAAGATTCTCTCACGATATGGTATTGCTCTCTTCCTTAAGAGTATTGGCATTAAGATACTGTAAAAGAATTATGTTACTCAAATCCAGTAAGCTACTTTTAACAGAAACAAACATCAAACATTTCATAAACTGAGTTCAAAGATACCTGCTATAACTGTGCAATAACGTAGAAAAAGAATAAAACGCTTACTAATTCTAGTCATATTTATTTTAACTACCACAACTGAAGGTTTTTTCATTCATATTTCTAGATGTTTTGTCGATAGTCTTTTACATACACTTGCAAGTTCACTTTTTTGTGTGTAAATTAGTTTATGTATCTTAATGTGTCACATGTTGAGGTGACTTCTTCTCACATTCCCGAAACATCATTTGGGAATAAGTCAAATAAATTGTCCTCTATATACTACCAGTTCTTAAACTTTTTGGATTGATGCCTAAAGTATGAGCAGGCTTTATCATAAAAGTAAAGAAATCTATTTGTAAATCTCTCTTTACTACCTATTATTTAAGTATTTTGAAAGACTGACCAGGTATTTGATCTGATAGTGGGATCAGAAGAAATAGATTTTTCCTCTAGACCATAGAAGTGTCTTTGCCACACATTGCTAGAGCTTTCTTTTGAGACAGCCTCCCAAGGACTATAACTGAGTGCTTGGAAAACAGACTTCTAAATTAATTGCAGTTCCTAAATATATTACTCATGTAAATGGATACATACTGGTTATTTATAGAATCATAGAATAGTAAGGGCTGGAAAGGACCTTAAGATCATCCAGTCCCAACCCCCATGCCATGGCCAGGGACACCTCACATTAAACCACGCCATCGAATGCTATATCCAACCCAGCCTTGAACACCGCCAGGGATGGAGCATTCACAACTTCCCTGGGAAACCCATTCCAGTACCTCACCACCCTTACAGGAAAGAATTTCTTCCTCATATCCAGTCTAAACTTCCCCTGTTTGAATCCGTTACCCCTTGTCCTATCACTACAGTCCCTCATGAAAAGTCCCTCCCCAGAATCCCTATAGGCCCCCTTCAGATATTGGAAGGCTGCTATGAGGTCTCCACTCAGCCTTCTCTTTTCCAGGCTGAACAGCCCCAACTTTCTCAGCCTATCTTCATACAGGAGGTGCTCCAGTCCCCTGATCATCCTCGTGACCCTCCTCTGGACTTGTCCCAACAGTTCCATGTCCTTTTTATGTTGAGAACACCAGAACTGCACACAATACTCCAAGTGAGGAGTGTGACTTTGCACAAGTCCAGGTAGATGACATCAGCTGCTCTACCCCTGTCCATCAGTTCCGTAGCCCCATCATAGAAGGCCACCAGATTGGTCAGGCAGGATTTGCCCTTAGTGAAGCCATGCTGGCTGTCACCAAGCACCTTGTTGTTTTCCATGTGCCTCAGCGTGGCTTCCAGGAGAATCCGCTCCAAGATTTTGCCAGGCACAGAGGTGAGGCTGATGGGTCTGTAGCTCCCTGGGTCATCCATTTTCCCCTTCTTGAAAATGGGGGTTATATTTCCCTTTTTCCAGTCGTTGGGAACTTCACCTGACTGCCATGATTTTTCAAATATGATGGACAGTGGCTTAGCAACTTCATTTGCAGCTCCTTCAGGACCCGCGGATGGATTTCATCAGGTCCCATGGACTTGTGCATGTTCAGGTTCCTAAGATGGTCTCAAACCAGATCCTCTCCTACAGTGAGCTCAGGGTCTTCATTCTCACTGTCCTTGCGTCTGCCTTCTGAGTTTTGGGTGGTGTGGTCAGAGCATTTGCTGTTGAAGACTGAGGCAAAGAAGTCATTAACAACCTCAGCCTTTGCCAAACCCAGGGTAGCCAGTTCTCCCGATAGCTTCTGGAGGGGGCCCATGTTGTCCCAAGCCTGCCTTTTATTCTCGCTCTAGCAATCTCTTTTGTCCAGGTGCACTCAGCATGCGAGTGTTGCTTTTTTCCATTTCTGTATGTCATGTTAGAATAGAAGGGATCAAAGATTAATATCAATCAACTACAAACAGGTTTAAAGGAACCTCAGCTTCCAGAGACTTACCAAGGGAGAGAGTCAGTCAACTTAGTCATAATCCTCTTAAATTCACCACTTAAAATAGGTGTAACAGTGTCCAGTGTCCTTTCTCCCACACCAAACCAGAGTGCCGTCAATTCTTAGACTTTTTTCTGTGGACTGGAAAGTCATTTATGTTGTTCAGTGACCATAAAGTGGGGTTCATCCTGTGAGACAGCAGCTCTTGAAAGTAGATTCTTGTCAGTTTATATGTAATATGTTATATTTACAAAAGCATACTATCTCCTAACCTGCTGTGTAGGTGTAGGGTTTTATAATCCTTTACAGACCTATCACCCTGGACTAGATCAGGTGTTTCAGAACTGGATGTTGCTAAGTTGCTAACTGGTTGGTTATTTCCTGTCCTCTACTTTGTTTCATATCCATAGCATATGGGCAGAAAACAAGATTTTGGTTTGTGACTGTGATAAATAATATGAGTTGAGTCTTATGTATACACACATATACATATTAGCTCTTTGTCTCTAGCAGTACAGAAGGTCTAGAGGAGAAAGTCCCTTCCCGCACTTTCCTTTCTCCATCAGGGCACTTGCTACTTCTCTTTGCAATGTGCTGCTATTGTACTGCAGTCACCCTCCATGCAAAAGTGCTGCGTTGACAGTCTCTTAGTGGTCAGGCAAGTCTGCTCTATAAACTCCCCAGCGTGTTGCAAAGTCACAGGAAGAAAGTCGGCAGCTTTTTAGCTCCTCCCATAAAGAAAGGGTTTGTCTTTAACCACATCTACCAATGCTACCTCTTGCTGAAACACAATTTTGCGGAATTTGTATCTCCTGCCTTTGCTGATGCATTTTATGCTCACACACGCGTTCCAGGCTCTTGACAATTTACAACTGCCATTCCATCTCTAATCGGGCAGCTGTAAACACGGTTATCTTTTGGCTATAGAGAGTCCTGAGCATCAAGCTCGCATCAAGACAGCAGAATCTGTGCTATTGTGCATCCGCAGAGCAGCTGCTCACTGAAGTGCAGCAGGCCTCCTTCAGACTAAGATGGCACTGGCAGTGATGAAAAATGCATGCATTACAAATCCCGAGACTGAACTTAGCTTCTGTACAAACATCAGTTCTCGGGCCTCCTTCACCAGAAATTATTTCATGGGAACAAAGTCAAGCCCTTCATCACGCATTACAGCAACATATAAGATTTCGTCAAATTGGAAATTGCAGCAGAAAGGTCATTATATCATCGCTTACCTGCTTCAAGCAGCTTTCCTAACAACAGATCCATTAAAAGTGCTGTTTCCAATATTACCCTGTCTCTGCATCCCAGTAAGTTTTAGGACTTACAACTACATTCTCCTGCCAGTATCACCTACTCATATTTGTAGCTTACTACTTATCCTGCTGTCCACTGAACCCTTCTGGTTCAGTGTGTAACTGCTCTGTAGTTCTACCCAGTTTACTTCCAATTATGAATTAAAATTACTACAGTAGCTTCTGTTTTCATCCTATTGGCAATAGAAATGAGAGCTGGATGACTTTCACATGAACATTGACATAGTCATCTACCTCTAGATGTAGCAAGGACTTCATCATAAAAAACTAATTTCCTCATGCAAATCTAGAGACTAAGTGCATTGGCAAGGGAATGCTAAAGAAATATTAAAAAAAAAAAAAACAAACAACCCAAACAACATTTGTTAAAAGAAATATTAAAAAAATCTAAAATCTTTATGAGCAGAGCAAAAACTGATTCATATTAACTGGCAGGGAAAGAAAAGTGTGCAATGCATTTAGTCATAACTAGAAAGCGAGCTCAAAAAATACATTTGCATAGCAAGAAACTCTGCAGTCAGACCAAAACCTGTTCACAGAAAATACTATGCAAAGAATTTTCACTACTGAATATATTTCACTAGCGAATATGTAAGAAAGGCTTCCATAGCCTAACCTGTTCTCCCTTGCATTCACTATCGAGAAACCATTTCTCTCTGACTGGAGATGCCAACTATCACTGACAGCAAGTTAAGTTGAAAAACAATTCACCTTGTGCTTTTTATCATTTACCTCAGATGGGACACTCCTTAGTAAGGAAACTGGATAAACCTCCAGAAAGGTACCTCATTACTTTTCTTCAATGTCCTTTCTTAACTTCTGCAATGACACGTGTTCAATAAAAATGACGTTTTTTAGGCTGTGGGCACACTGGAATTACTGCTAATTACACTGATCAAATTGTCTAACAAGAGAAATTCTTTGGATGTCCCATTTTAGCTTCAGTTATCTTGATCTTCAGCCTCCCACAGCTGTTCGGTAAAGCAGAAGGAGATATCTTACTGTGGTAAATTGTGGGAGAGAAAAAAAGGGGGTTCACAGCCCTGGTGCACAAAGTCACATATTTGTTAACTCTTCATCAATGATTCTGGGTTTTTTTCCTTTACCTCACAGCCCCTCAGATATATATATGTCTATATATAAGTATATATATTTTTTGCTTAGCAGGTTTAGGTAATATGTCCATAAGAAACATTCCAGCTATATCCAAATGAAAATGGTAATTCAGGAGCACCCATCATGACCACTAGATGACAGTTTCATCTCACCCTATGAAAAACACTGCCAGAGGAGAAGCATCGGTTCTCCACACGCTCTCTTATTAGATTTGGGATTCTAGTGACTCATTTTCTCATATGTGGAACTTCATTTGTGACAGGATGTTCTCACAAAAAAAAGGCAGTTTTCCATGCATGACACCACCGAGCAGTAATGCAATTTTAAGGAAAATCAACAA
Organism: Myiopsitta monachus; assembly: GCA_017639245.1. NCBI lineage: Eukaryota > Metazoa > Chordata > Aves > Psittaciformes > Psittacidae > Myiopsitta > Myiopsitta monachus. The sequence goes on from CM029927.1 coordinate 6,617,003, forward strand.
AACCAACACACTACGCACCGAGAAGCTCATTCAGAAACTGTTGGAGATATCTCCATGGTATAGATGACACTCAGATGTGCAACACTAAGCTGGTTCTGAGGATATGGAGAAGAGAATAGGGAAAAGCCAGTAGGATATCTAGGGCTGCGGTAGTAAAAGGCAAATTGGGAAGAGGACGAGGGAGTGAATAAGAATTCAAAGAACTGCAGATAGACAGTTCCTCTCCTTTTCCAGCACTCCACCTTCTCAGTGGGAGGGATCATTCTTCTCCTCTTTATAGGAATCAAAATCTATCTACTACCTGGGGTCTCACAGAGAGCTAATTCCCTCCTGCAGCCCCCACTGTCCCCTTGCCTCCTGGGCTGCTCTTTCAAGACAGGAAGTAGGTGTGCGTGAGATCCCAGCAGAGAGGCAGCAATGGACAGGGATGTCTGGGCTACTTAATCCTGGTGCTGGTAGGGCCAAATCTACAGATCTGCAGTTGAAACCTTAGGAGATGTCCTATGCCTTCAGTAAAGGCCATCCCCTCACTTCCACAGACTCCTGGCCTCAGTACAGATAGCAGCAGAGCAGAATACCATCTGCTTTGGTCGGTACTCTGTTTAGAACACTGGTCCTGATATTCTAGACAAAATAAACTCTGAAGTGAGCTTTGTCCAAATTTCTTACTCTTCTCCCTTTATACCCATCACCTAGAACCCAGAAAATAACACAGCTTTTATCAAGGTGGGATCCTTTTAAGGGATCATTTGGCATCACATGAGAGTTTATGTGAAGCTTGATCTCCAACTTTCATTTTGGGGAGAGGAACAAGAAATGGGTGACAGATTATTGAATATAAGCCTAGTGGGTAAGAGTGATCAAAACCTGGAGGAAAGCACAGTGTAGAAAGCAAGAGCGGCCACACTTCAAGCTTCCATGAAGAACTAAGCTGGGGAGAGGCTTGTCAACTAAGGAGAGTCGACACTGGCCCTGCCTTTTAAATGTATTACCGCTCTGCTATGCAGGGCCTTTCTGGAGAAAACCCAATGAAATATGGCCAAGAATTTCTGATCACAGTGAAACAGAGGCATACACACCTGTCAGGAACATTTATTTCACCACCCCTTTGCCCCTTCCCCTGTACCTTTATGGCTGTCTCACAGGGAAAATCAAGGACCAAATACTTTTTAAAAGCTTTCATCCCATCACGGTCACATGCCTTAATCCCTTTCACATTTCTGGTGAGTAACCACTTCCCATCCTCAGTTCAGCACACTTCTTTTTTCTCCCTGTAAGCACTCAGACCTCTCAGTATTGAAATGCTGATGAAAATGTTGAACATTGCCAAAACGAGGCTTCTGTATCAAGTCAAAGACACATTGCAAGAGTCTGAAGATGTTCACGCAAACCTGTGTGATGTGAGAAGCTATTTATCCAAACACAAACCAAACAGATGTCTGGGCATGGACTTGTGTGGTCCACCATGCTCCTCGGTGTGCTGTTTCAGGTAAGAGAAGTGGGTGGGTGTGAGATCCCAGCAAAGAACAGCGATACCTGGGCTAGCAAGTCCTGGTGTTGGTAGGACCAGCATAGATCTACAGTAGGAACCCTAGGAGACATGATATGATGGTGGCTTGTAGATGAATGACTACAGGAACATGTTCTTTGGGAGTGTTTACCACTGGTTGCAGTGCAGTGCAGCTGCATCTTTCCAGCTCCAGGACCCACACTGCAGGAAAGCAACATTACAAGCCTGCTATCAAGGTGGAATCTGATGTAGGGAATATAAAACCCAAAAGGATGCTGTAGATGTGGGAGCTGCCAGTACCACAGCAGAGCAGCAGGGGAGGTGATGAAAAGTGAGCTTCTTAAGAATAGCTCTCTTTACTCATTGATCCATTGGGGCTGATGCAATCAGGGAGTCATGGCTCTCTGGGCTTGGTATCAGTATTTCAAGAGCAGTCCAGAATGCCGTAGCAGAACAATGATGTTGTGCCTATCAGTAAGCACTTCCTACCCAAAGATCTTAATGGCACTTCACCATCACTTACAAATTTAACTTAATTAATCCCCTCTGAAGTATCACCAATATTTTAAATAGACAAAGGTATGAAGGGACATAAGGATGCAGTGATTTGCATGCAATCACCAAGAACTACATTTTGTCTATTCAAAAATCAGGACAGATCAACTGTAAGAGTAAGGAAAAATCATGATAAAAAAAATTATGCTGACCTACTCTGGAAAATGCAGTCTTCTACTTGTGACAGATACTGTGTAAAAACCAAGCATTCGCTTTATCACCAAAGTGCAGCCACCTTTGAGAGCCCAAACACAGAAAGCTGTGAAAACTGCAAATTTATTGAGGAGTTACAGAATAGAAAGTGAAAATTGTAACATCAGACAGAAACTGCCAAAATTAGTTCAGACGGGCAAGCTGTCCTTCACCCCTCATGTTCGCACCACGTCACAGAAGGGTGCATAACATCCTCACAGAGGATAATACTGAGTTTTTAAGGAAAAAATAATAATGTCATTTGGTATTTGATTTAATATGTCACTTAGCAGTAAATGAATCACTGCCTTTTGTCTTTTTATTGGGAAATACTTTCCACAGGACACTGTGGGTTTTGTTTGCATGTTTGTTTTCCCATGGTCTCCCCACTTCACGCTGACCAGTGCTCAGCAGCGGTTTAGCTGTACAAGCTGGTGAGCTCATGCCTTAAAGCAGAAAGGTTACACAAGACTCAGCTGCTAACACTCCCAAGGCTGAATATCTGCAAACACTGCCACGTGTATGCAGGAGGGGGAGGGTGGATTTAATAATATACAAAAAGATAGGAAAAAACCCTGCAAAACCAATGCACAGTGTTGAGACTTTGGTTGTCTGTCAGTTGCTCTCAATAACCATTTCAAGCTCTATTGCACCAGCTAAAAGTAAACGGTTTTTTTCCTTGTTATAGGTTATATCTGTAACCATACAGCAGGACACATAACATCACTTAGATGACCACATGACAGTGAAAGAGACCAGAATGCAGAAGGATAACTCGGAAGAATGTTTAGATGTTATTCCGGGTACAGATGTGTCCTCCTTGCTTTACTCCTCGCATATCATGAAAAAAGAAGAAAAAAATATCTAGGAAGGAACAAATTAATTTTGGGGGGTAAAGAAGGAGAGAAAGTTTGTAAATATTTCCGTGGTGACTTTTCAGCTTATAACCAGATTCCATGAACCTTATTCAGCCTATAAAGGGGGCAAATCTCAAGTCATATAGAGTCCAACATATGCTCGCTTGATTGCTTGTAATGTAGGAGGATTGTATTTCTCATGCGCTGGCTAAAGATTAAAAGAAAGCTATTGGTCTGGAGGTGGACACCAGAACTTTTTTTGACAGCAATTTTCTTCCCCTGTTTCAGGCTTTCATCCCAAACATGCTTACTTTGGCAGCCTACACAGAGGGCAGTGAAATCATAAAGAGCCACTGTCCGATCCTTACCTCTGCAGGACAGTAGACCAAATGCAATCTTTGCAATTGCCGCTGTTTTGATCTAAATTGTCTTGCCAAACTAGAAACTCTTTTTTCTTCACTTTCTATCCTTGTGTTGTTGTCAGGACCTGGAGGGGGTCAGGAGACAAACTTTTCCCAAGAGCTTTTACGGTTGTTGTCTTACCTGCTTTTTAACTACACGAAGAAAAAAGGGGGTGAGGATCACTGGGAGGGAGAAGGGGAAAATGACTTGTGCTGTTCAAGAACTTGCCTTCAAAAGACTGAAAGAACGGCGCAAGGAATAATGAGGCCTTGCCTTTAGCTGCTGGCTCAAATCTGAGGTGCTTGAAGGTTCCTAACTTCTTTCTTATTACCCTTGTTTATTACTGTAATGTCTAGGGGCTAATCATGATGGACAAGTATTTAGCAATTGCTATACAAATAGGGAGCTGTAGACAGTCCTTAACCTAAAGAAATGACAATTTAAACAGACACTCCAAACGTGACAGGCCAGGGTGTTATCAGTGATGTTGAAAAGCACGTGCAATTGTGGCAGCATAATCAATACTTATATTGCAATAATAGGATAATGCCCAGCTACACCTTCCTAGATCAAAGTCAAGATTTTCAAAAGGGTGTGAGATAGATGAATGCACTGTGAAACTCACTTTAAGTTACTAACTCTGTGAGCTTATATGCACTTCACTGATAGTTTCCATTTCCGTTGCAACATCCTGTAGAAACAAATGCTAAACCTTCTGCCATTTCAGTTAATACTGTGTTTTCCATTTAAAAGCTCAAAGCGAAAATAGCAACCTAAGTTGTTATAAGGACTTTTCTTGGGTAGGTATCAAGGCTGCTAAATCAAAGGCATGTAAGTCTCACTGTATTCCTACTGTGGAGTGGGGCAAGTAGGCAGCAGATGGAATTTAAGGCATGAGAGATGGGACCAGAATAAATCACAGATACACAATAAATCAGGTAGTTTGGTAGGACAGAATTCAGGGTCTGTCCTGTCAGCTTGAGCAAGACAGATCAATAGACTGCATATTGTCAGGGATTTAATGATCGCAGGTACATTGGGACAGCACAGGAAGTTATATATAAATTTGAGTAATTTCTGCACTAATAATCCCCTGATCACTGGGTGCATGGAGTTCTCCCTTTGAAGTGCTGAGGCACAGGCAGCAATTTAGGATAGAGAAGACAGTGCAGAAGTTACTTATGTGAGGGCAAGTAGTGGATTTCAATTCCAGGGAGGCTTATGGCACTTCTTCTGGCATCATATCCAGATTTTAGTCCCCTATTAAAAGTCAAATTTTAGTCACTAAGTCTGCTATGTGTTAATAGGTGATGCTGTAATGTGTGTACAAAGTGTATTTCCCCTTAATCTGCAATACAAGAACCCCATGTCTCAGTAATGTGAGAATTTGATCTCACAGGGGAATTGAAGGGCAGATTGGCTAAAACCTAAAACAAGTAAATAAAGTTCTTTGGGGAATCATATCTGGCAGTTTACTAAGGAAATTCAAAAGTATAAATATTCACAATAGGAGGTACACAGATTTCTCATAATATTATAGCTGATTCCCATTTGGAATACATGCTGTTTTGCTTAAGTTTATTCCATTTGCTTTTGAAATCTGACCCATATTCCACTTATAAACTTCATTATTTGCCTATTGTTTCTGCCCCTGGCCCTGCTCTGTTATCTTTCTGGGGTTTGTCTGTTAGTGGAAACTCCATGTGCTTTCAAACTTTACCAAAGGATTGCCTTGGTAAAAAGCTCTGAATAAAAAAGCAGACTCTTAAGTTGATGTTTAAAAAAATAGATTTGTGCTATGTATGTATTTCTAAATGCATGCATGAAAGATTGCTATTATTTAACTGCAATACTGAGGAACTTGGGAGATCCTAGTGAAAATCATGGAGAAAAGCCTCTTGCTTGTAGAGTTTACGATCTGAATAGTCAATAGGCATGGTGTGGAAGAAAGTGTACTTTCAATCCTTCTTACCTTGTTCCTTTTGTCCCTTTAGTTCCTTTTGTTCAAAAGGACCTTGCAAATTAAACAACACAGTGAGTTTTATACCCATCAATAATACACGAAAGAAAAGTCATCTTATAATAGGCAGGAGCCTAAGAATGAAGCCACTGTCAGCACAACACATCTGCACTGGGAGCTTGCAATAGCAGTAGCGCATCAGGGCCCCTGAACCCATGCAAGGAAGATCTTAACTAAAACAAACTGTAAGGCTCTAACTGGGTCTTAGGCAGACCTCAGACTATGCAGAGATTCCCAACAGCTTTTAAGTGTGCAGATGCCGTCTGGGCCTTCTCTGCATATATCCCATTCAGAAGTGTTTATTCAGCACCTTCAGCACTCATATAAGTCAGGCTCCTATCAAGTTTACTGCTTGCCATTGCCAAAGCAGAAGCAGACTTAAATTATTTGAAACACATTTATATCAGCTCAAAGGGAGTTAACTCAAAGTTTCAAGCACAGATATATCAGGATGCAGAAGAAAACAGTTCTGATTTAATCCAAAATATTTTGCCCCCCTTTACAAGGCAGAATTACAAGTTAGCAATTCACACACTGAGAGCTTGGTCTTTCACTGGAGGGTTCTCCTGAATCAAGTGGAGATATTAGTGTCTGGCCATAGGAGAGAAGTGGAGTCATCACAGAGGATAGAAGAAAATTCACAAAAACGGGAAGCTTGGGGCGTTCTGTAGTCTAATGAGAGACACACTGTGACATTCATCCTTGGTTCACCAGAAGCTGGAAACTGATGGCACAGGTTCAGGTCCCCAAACTACCATCACTATTAGTAACACCTGGAGTGATAAAGTGGTGTATTAATCTTACATGGGAGGCAATAGATTAAACAGATACAGGGTAGGCAGTACACTCACAGCAGAGTGAAGTAATTTCTAGAGCTTGTTCTTTTTCTAAAGAGACAGCACAGATACGTTTGCAATCTCTGCGATAAAATGAACCCCAGTGATGAGAAAACTGCTGAACAAAGCCTCTTTTTACCAGCTTCCCAGAGAAATATCCAATGCCAGCCGCAGGTGTAAGTGGGAAGCTGTGAATGCTCCATCCCTGGCGGTGTTCAAGACCAGGTTGGACAGAGCCTTCGGTGACATGGTTTAGTGGGAGATGTCCCTGCCCATGGCAGGGGGTTGGAACTGGATGATCTTAAGGTCCTTTCCAACTCTAACTGTTCTATGATTCTATATTCCAACGTCAAAGTTGCATCAGCCGTACCCACTCTAATGTGCATAAGCTTAATACAGCTACCCAAGTGATGTATGGACAACTAGGCCTTGACAGCTCAGCCCTCAGAGATTTGAATCAAGCCTAAATCTGAACTCCAAACATACTTAAAGTAGCAACAGTTAAACTAGGCATTAAGAAATCAGAAACGTATCCTTGCCCTGGCCTCATCTTCTTTGGAAGTAATGTAACTGTTTCATTGGACAGATTCCTAGACTGTTGCCAAGGGATTTACATAAGGTCTTGTTACCCACCGAAGACTCAGGGGTCCACGAATATGAGCAAAACCTTGTGATTTTCTTTTAGATAGGGAGCTACTTGGCTCTCAGAAACCTATCATCCTTCAGGCCAGCCAGCTCCTGCTCCTTCGGGATTGCCTGAAATCGTGCTTGTAGAGAAAAGCACAGCCATGCAACAAAATCCCAAGGATTTACTCTTTTGGGGCTGCATTATGATCAGGGGTCAAGTAGCTCTAAGGTGTGAATTTCAGGTTTAGAGCAAAGATCTGACAGTCCATCTACAGCTCTCCTGGGATGGGGAACGGTATGTATGATACATACTGCTTTGTGTGCAAAGCAGCTCCCACTACAGTAGGTTCTTCATCTCTGGCTGCAGCCAGAAGGCACTATGGCAGTAGTGATGGCAGCTAGTGTAACAGTCTTATTCAGTAAGTGATATTCTTAGCCACTGTCTCTAGTGAGCCATATTCAACTGGCTTAATAAATCTTGTTTGAGAGCATTCACAGGACTTCAGAGTGTACGTGGGCATAAGACACAACACATTGCTCCTATTCTGTTTCCAACATCCTGCTGTGTTCCTGCAAAAAAAACGGACTGTTTGCTCCCTGCTTCACAGCGGCAAGGTTAGGAATGACTGCTCCTGTGTCAAGAGAAATCTATTGTATAGTCATACCACTGAGCTGCACATTAAAGTCTACAGAAACCTGCATATGATAGGAAAATGTAAGCTAATATTAGAGAGTCATGAACACACAAACAATGGTTTTGAGAGGAAGATAAACATATCCAGATCTTAAAACTCCCCTTGGGAACCAAATTGGAACATGGCTCTGAATTTTCTATCTGACATGAAACTCTAAGCTGAGCCAAAACCAATATAGACCTTTGTGTTCTAGGTCACATGTTTTGTGTATTCCATACAGAGAATATAAAAGGGGGAACAAACTGGTTGTCTCTGCCCACTGGGAATCCCCAGCTGTTGGGGATCTTTCCTTTGGACAGTTTTAGCCTGTGCCAATGGGTGGCCCAAGGCTGGAGGAACCCAGGAACAGGGGAGCTGTTTAAACGAGCGGTTTAAAGCTAACTATAGCTGTGTGTACCAAGACCCCTTTGGGCTTCTGCCAGGTACAGTTCAGCAAATCTGGAGACCGTGGGCCAAGCTGTACAATGCAGGCCTGTGGTGGTTTAAGACCTGAGGCACGCGAATACTGTGAGGTTCAAAGGGATGCAGGGAGAAAAAAGCACACAACGCACAAAGCAGCATCTTTCTGTAGCTGTGAGTTCTAGACTCAAGAATTACTGCCTTGACTGAGGGAATAACCTGGAGGCGTAATCAGCTCTGATCTGTTTGTTTTCATCTCCTCCTGGGATCCATTATACGATATTAACAAAATAAATCAATTTTAAATAACTCATTGTGTAAGCTTACAACAGAGTGGTTGTTTCTGGCATACCTCAGGGACATTGCACAGGACATTGCACACCATTATGAACGAATGAATGGGCCTTAGCTGTACTGCAGTAATTTGTTTTAATAATGTCTGAATATACACTGAGGTAATATTTGTGCAATCCCTAAGAGTGTTCTTAGGGCAGAAATTCACATGTTAAGAGAAGAGTGTTTATTTACATTTAAAGAGCAGTTACGGACAGAAAAGAGGCTCTAAAAAGGCACGAGGAGGATCATATTTACTCTTTCTCTGCGGTTTTAGTTCAGACTTGCCTGGTGAGCAAGTCAAAGGTCTTTTCTTTTAAATGACAGTTACAGAAACTTCACATGGGATTTGGAAGCCATCTGCTTTTTATCCCCCTACACACAACAGACTGCCCGCAACAATATTTAACTGAAGAGCTGGCAGCGAGGAGAGACTCCAGATGCCCAGAATCTTCTTAGTCCTTTACAAGAGTCAGTCTTCCTCTTAGAAAAGGAACACTTTGGTTGGTGGTAAGTGAAATCCATATACGTAGTAGCAGCACTACAGAAAAAGCACTGTTTTCAGGGCGGAGTGGCTTTTTGGTCTGTTTTCTGGTGGTAATTCCTTCTCCCATTAAAAATGTCAGCAAGGGAATATTACACTTGGTCTTCAGGAAAGCCATCCTGCAGAAAGTTGGACAGAGACATCTCAGTGCCTTTAAAGTAAGGTTAAAAACCGAATGTTGCATGTCTGACATTTTGTGCTCTCCACGAGTATACTGGAACCATACCTTGAATCAGACCAATACTAAACTGTTCTGAAGACACTTCTTATGCTAGCTTGCTTCTGCAGATGCTACCTGTTTCTTTCAAGTTTATGACAGCTCCTTGGAAAGTTTAGTTCTGATTCCAGAATCAACTGTTTCATAAAAGAACAGAAGAAATCTCATTAACAACATAACACACAAAAATAAAATGCTGTAGGCCAAGACTTGAAGGTCCAAATTCTCTGTTGGTAGCCAAGTATTCACGGCCATTTGATAAAGGCTAACCTGTGCTTAACTCTGGCAAGACATCTTGTTTGGTCACACAGTGTTCCAAATAAAAAAATTATTAATTGCAGGCTTTTATGTAGTATACGTATATTTTTTGTATGGAACTGTATTTTTGTAAGGATAACTTCTTTCTCTTCTGCAGGCTACCTCCTTACTAGGATACTGTGTTTCTTGATATAGGGATTCAATACATTTCTTGTTGGGGCAGTTCACTACATCATAAAGGTAGGTCTGCTGCTCCTGGACTGCTGCTTCAGCAGTGGTGGAGCTCGTGAGAGTGCTGCAAAAGCATGATGCTGAAGATAAGGTTGGTATGGAATTTCTAGGCTCAGCACTGCTATCAGTTATAGCCGTCTCTCTCTTTCCAAACAACAATATCCCTTCTGGGCAGCAGTTACTGATGTTTGGCTTTGACTCTGAAGCAAATCTTTGCAAGCTTTGGAAAGTTTGAATGTAATCATTTGGCTGCCTTGCTGTTATCTCAAGCGAACAAAAATGTTTTTCATCTGTTAGGAACTTTGTTCAGCTCAAGGCAGCTGAAACTCCATTCCAACACTTCACAAGCCTTTATGCTTTTCCCTTTAGTGTTTTGTCACATTCAGGATGTAGACTCTCTACAGAAACTGCCTAACAAAGGGAATAAAACCCAAATGCCCAATACTGCTGCAGAACTCAATTTCATCGGGAGTGACAGCCCCATGTTTCATCTGTCCCCAAGAAGTTCTGTTAAAACCAACTACCCAGAAAAGTTCTTCTTGAGGAAGGAATATAAGTAATATGAGTAAAACCTTTTGCTGTGTTTCACTCAGAGGCAGAGGCAAATTGTTCATTTCATGCCTGTAATAGAAGTTACATGGCAATCTACATGACAATGGCCATGACATAGCAGGGTTTCATTAATCCACACTGACAGGAAGATAGAGGTCAAAAGAGTGATTTCTTAAAAAAATGTTCACTGCATAATAAAATAAAGAATAAAATAATAAAAAATAAAGGAGGATATAAACCAAGCTCCCTCCTTACAAAAAGAAGTTTGACAATCATTGCTAAGTTATCATAAACCCCCAGATTTACAGTAAACACCCTACTTGATAGAAGTAACGAAGTCATAATAGGAAATCATATCACAAAACTATGAGCCTGATTACACAAAGAACCTTGTGTTTGCAACCTAATTTTGGAGTATTTTTATGTGCTTACACACAAGCATGATCACAAACACGAAGTGCATTTCTGAATTGGAATTAGGTCAGCTCTTAGTAAATATTTCCTTATGTTTTAGAAGATAGCATTGTAGGAGTTACGTTATAAAAGTGAAAATTAAGGGCTTTTGAATATTTCTCAATTGCTTTTCATTTCCTTACATCTGTGCATGGACAAAACCACAGTATTTCATGAAGTAGATTAGCATGCAAAGTCCTCTTTTGAAGTTAGGATGGAAAAGAGCTGATTCTTCTGTTACTCCTGAAACCTGTCACTAAATTTGCTCTTGTACAGCCAGCAAAACAGTCATTTGCATGAGAGGCAACATCATCAAAATTGCTAGAAGGAGGTCCTGAAGCCAAACTCTGACATACCCCAGTTATTTTCTCCCAAGAGCCAGTTCAATGCCCATGACAGCGATATGCACTTTGTCACTCACGTCTTAGACTAAATATTCTTTCAAACTGCTGTCTGCTCTGAGTTGCCCGCATTAAAGGTCCTCTAAACAATAACGGGTGGCTGTATCCTAAGGCAGCTGTCTGGCAATATGAGGAGGAAGTACTTAAAAACATATCTAGAAGTACAGCTATAGCTCAGATATAGTTCTTCTAATGAAGAAGACCACAAAAACAGTCACCAGTGCCTGTCCAAAGGGGGCAGTGCTCATTGATAGAGCCTTTAAGCAAGCTGTAGTCAAAATGGTATGCATAAGGTCCTATTAAAATAGCAGGTCTGCATCTGAGAACTCTGTGATGGCTAAAAAATTCTTCCCTTTGATGCAAATGCTTTAACACAACATTATCGTTGTCAGGTATTCTTTCACAGCAGTAAATCCAGGCTAGGCTTTGCTTAATGACATGTGTGTCTTTTTTTAAGTAAGTTAAGGAGCATGAACGTAACAGTCTTCAGCTGTTTTTCATGAAACTCAAGGGATGCTTGGTAGTATGACATTAGTAAATCAGTGCTAAGAGTCTGAGCCAAAGATTCCTGAAGTAAATGGAGCCTTTTTGTTTGACTTCAAGGAACAAATGAGCTATCATACACTGAAGATATTTTGCTATTATTCCAGCCTTAAGATATAAAGAGCTGCCTATGATCTGCATAAGCACTTTCAGGATGCTCTTCCAGGAAGAAGAGTGAATCCAGAAAAGTATAAAGAGCAATTGAAAACTAGCAAAAGATAAATTAACACCTTTAACAGCTCTTTGCATGTGTAGAAAAAATACTGTTTCATCCACTGATGACAGGAAGTGTAGCTATATCAGCTTCATCCAGTGTTGGTAGGAAGTACAGATATATCAGACTGTACTCTGAGCCAAACTGGTTTGAAAGAGAATCTGTCCTTTCGCCTCGCCTAAAGCTACATATAAATGTAACCTGCTTCACTGGAAAAACAGAGGAGTGACAGAATGCGTGATTCACTTTAATCAGAATATGCCTTTTTTATTTTTTAAAGACACTCTAATGTATTTTGCCCTTTCTGTGCTAAATCACAAGCCTCAGAGTGGATTCTTCTTGGGGGCAGGCTAAAACTGGTTTTGCGGTTTATTTGTTGTTGGCTTTCACAGTCTGCTCTGGTCTGGAGAGATTCAACATGGAGATTCTCCAGCTTAGTTTTCACAGACCATGCATTCTTGCAAACAGTTCCCAGAATACTTTAGTCCAATGCCACTTATTAAGTGGCGGTGCACTGGCCTTTTCCTATCTTTTCTTCCTCCCTTTTTGCCTTTTGTTGAAGCATATTTCATTTGGCGATAAGCAGGAAATGAGTCACTGCCAGCACTTGAACCATCAGGTACTAAAATCAGGTCCTAGCAATATGCAGTAATTAAAATGCGACAGGTCAGCTTAAGCTACAGAATTCCCACCTGGATCCAAAACTTCACCAGCGTTTTGGTTCACAGGAACTGGAGATTTGCTCTAAGCTCAACTTGATTCACAAGAGGCAAAACCACATTGTATTTATGACAATATTTTATGTAGCTGGTGTTTGTTTCTGTGTTAGACAATGAAATACAAGAAGTTTGCTGGCTGCAGGGCCCAGCAACCACATGCACACAGCCTCAGTCAAATGTTGTGCTTGTTTATTATACAGAGAATACTTTTGTTCTCTCTTATTTGGTCTTCCCCCTAAAGAAGTTCAAAGACAATGCTGGCAAAAAATACCTATGGAGACTTAAGCAGACGAGGATGATAACGTACAAAAACAAAACACAGTGACAATGAGCTCCTACAGAGCAAATAAAGAGTGAAGAGTTCTGGTTAAAGAAACACTAAAGATTTCTAGTTTGCTAGTAAACCAATAATCTAGTGTTCTAGAGATTAGTGCATTTGTGTATAAAGTACCTGTTGCTGTAGGGCTCTGGTTCTGTCTAGGGGCTCTGTATTTCTGAGAGAAATAATAATAGCAATATTAACAATGATAATAATAGTACAAAGCCCCTGCCATTAGCTTAACTGGAGGCATCCATGCATACTACTGTCGTACAGTCAGGAAATCACAGAACCAAAGTAGTAATGTTGGAATGCTGAAGAAGAAAGGACAAAGAACACAGGATGAGCACAGGCTCTGTGTTAGGAAACACTACTCTGAACAGACAAACTTTGGGAGAGGAAATAAAATCTCCCCCAAAACCTGCTTATCTGTGGAAAAGCAACAAAGTAAACTGACATGGGTTTGCCGCCGTGAAGAGTCCGAGGTGTCACATCAGCTCTCTTCTGCTCTTTTTGCAAGAACTGTGTTCACTCCACATGTGTCTGGACTGTTTCCTCGTATGCGAACTTACACATCTAGCCACCCTGCTGTTAAGAGGCGGGGTATAGTCTGCAACAGCCGCTGCTAAAATAACTACTGTCTCACTTATAATATCCTCACAGAATATTTCTTAGTGGTAATGTATGGGAAGGGATAGAAAATGTCCAGTGGGGTTTTCAGAGCAATCAGCATTTGCCTCATTAATTTGTGTATCTGTATTTGGAAAAGAGTGAAATTAATGGAGCTCTTAATATCTGGCTTAAAGCTCAACTGCATCCTTTGGACAAAGTCACTGAACAAAGACATTCAAGAATAAATTATCAAAGCCTGATAACTGTAAAAGTAGCTGCTGAGAGTGACCTCAAACCACGGGTACCATAACCACCCAATGCGTGGGCAAATGAAGAGCAATTCGGAAACCTCAAATACATCAGCAAAATCGCTTCATGAGGTAATCAGACATATCACAAGGGTATGCATGCTTTCCTCTACGGATCAGAGTGGGGAGCAGGAGTTATGCAAGTGACAGAAAAGCAAAAAAAGAAACAGAAGCACCTGTAACTGAGAAAAAGCCTGGAAAAGCACCTTTCACCATTCTGTCACTGAAATGTTCTGAACTGGATAAAAACCAAACACCTGTATTCCTACTGTGCTTGGGGGAATATGTCCCTCTATTTGCGTACTTTGTAAATTCACATGATTGCATCAAAGATACCTAGTATGTTTTGCGACATTAGGCAGGGTGGTGCTCTCTTCAGAGATGGTGAAGTTTTATAAGAGTCAAATTTCATCTCCTGTTGTAGGGTTCCACTGAAGATCTTGCTCCTGCAGGTTTCAAAAAATCTGGTGCATTAAAGCTCTTTGTCCTTGCGAGTCTGGGTACCCAGTGAGGGCTGTGACTCTGCAGTTCCCTATGAAACATGGAAATTCGGCAAGATTACAGCTGCAAAGCCAATGGGTTCCTTCAATGACACACCTGAAAAAGCAGGTCCAGCAGGTTCCAAAGTCTGCATTCAAGACTTTCCAAAGATTCTGGAATTATTAGGCTTGTGTAATATTAACTGAAAGCCATGTCCTCAGCTCTTAGGTAAAACTCATCATCAACACTTCTTCATCTCCATGGAGCTTTGCCAATGCAAACACAACTCGAGCTGAGCCCCACCAGACATGGTGCCATGGAGGTTGCTGGGCTGGACCACGGCAGTTAAAATTTCCGGGCCACTATCTGACCCAGAGTATAACCTAACACAGTAAAAATCTCCACTGCCGGGCTCTCAGCTTGGAGTGTCAAGTCAGCTGTCGGAGACGATGATGGAGCAGTCCCAGGGACACGCTTCTGTCAATCTGCAGAAAGGCGTCTGCACCTGGATTCTCACAGATCTTGCCATCCACCTCTGACGTACCATTACATTGGCATATCAAAACCTTTAAAGAGCAAAATCAGCTTCTTTTTCATATTCACTCTTTGCTCCGATTCAATGCAAAGAGTTGATTCTAATTTTTTTATTATCATAGTTACATTAAACAAACTTCAGATGTAAACTGTGTTCATTTCTCAGATAAACACTGCAGTTTATTATTAGAATTACTTCACAGCTAACCACTTCTAAAAATGTTAAGATATACACAAGCAGAAGAGGATTAAGGAAGCTTGCTTGGGATTCTAATGTGTATATATAGACATTGCCTTGCAAGGGAAAAATATTCATCCTTTTCAGTGGTGTTTTACTGCTGCTACAATCCTGCTTGCTTTACTGAGCAAATTGGCAGCAAAAAAAGATGATTCCACCATCTATCCAGCAACAGATTTAAGGAAATTGAGATGTAACACTGTGACATGGTGGTTCTGCCTGGGACTTATGAAGGCAGAGGACTTATTCAAGCCCAGGGTAAACAAACACATCAGGAAGTCAGATGAGAGACACTGAGAGTTTTTGCTAGGGCAGAAATAACAAAAGTAATCTTGTGCTTAGGAGGGAAACCAGGGGCCCACATTTTACAACCAGCTCACTACAGACTTTTGGAGGGAATGGGCTTTCAGTAAGGGAATGAACCAGTTTCCAGACAAGCTCACCTTCCTCAGTGGCTGGGGATTGACAACATACCTATATTAACCATGCTGGGAACTGCAAGTGTGATGTGAAATTAAATATTTATAATCTTATTGCAAGCACTGCATACTTATAAACTGCAACTTCCTTTTACTTTCACTGGCAAGCCTGTTCTCTACTCCACACAGTACAGGCTCACAAAGTCTACATGCTTCAAGTGCGACAGTTTAAACTTCAGAAAAGCAGCTTTCTCTCCTGAGATGGAGAAAAGCATTTGTATGATAATGTCAGTGTTCTTTTCTTACAAACTTAATGCTTGCTTGAGAGCTCTAAAGATTAAGTTCCTATCAGGAAAAATATCGTACCTCTCTCTCATTATGTCCTCTTCATCAGCCCCTGCCTGATGCGGAGAAATTTTAGTCAGAGGATAAGATATTAAGAGACAGCAATTGTCTGAGCTCAAACCTGTGCTGGCGAACAGTAACGAGTCTATTGCTGTGGTGATATCTTTTGTATGACAACTGTTCTTTAGGTAGTTAATTGAGATCACTACCTGCCAGCAACACATCCCTGCTAACAGTTCATATACCATGTTGCTAAGAAGAAACAAAGCTGAATGGGGTTTAACATCATGTAACATCATTCCTCCTCCCAGTGATATCAAGACATGGAGAACAGAACTAGCTTCAGTAACATGAATATAAATCGCTGAAGACAATAATTAAATTCTCTGGTTATACAATCAGTGAAAAAGCAGCACATCTCCAAAAAAGCAGCAAATGAAACCTTCCTTAGTGTGCCACAGTGATCTCCATCCCACCTGGTCAAGCCCCTCTCCTAGAGGCTTGATACTCACTGATATCCACTAAGGCTTTTAATCCTATTACAGTTGAGTCAGAGCCAACCAATTCAGATTACCACTGAATTTCAACTTCTTCTTTAAAATCTGGGATATGAAGGCATGAATTACATGTTTCTAACTAGCAGCAACAAAGACGTGCTTATTTGCCAGACCTAATTGCATTCGTCAGCACCTATCGCAAGAGTGTCCAGCAGTAGGATGATTCTAGTACTCTTATTTATTGACTGCAACTGAAGACAGATAAACTCTCAAAATACACAAATGCTTGCAGTATAATTAACCTGAATCTGGTTTTATACTGGCATTCCAACACAATGGACTTCATTGTGACAGTTAAAAGATGAAGCATTTTTTTATGGGCTCACCATTGCTGGGTCACAAAAAAGTGACAATGCTACAGAGACTACCTCTGGTCCCTGCAGATCCAAGAGGAAAGGTCACTTGTGCTCAGTCACATCAAGAGGCCTAAGAGGAGAGACAGCACGGGGAGCAACACCAGAAACCTGAGCATCCAGCCAAATATGTGCTGACTATAAGGTCTAAGGTTGTATAAAGCCTCCTAAGATCTAACCTCTGCCAGTGAGGAAATTGACTTCTAACTGCAACAATGGATTCATTATAGTAATTTGGTTCACCAAATGCCATGCAGCAGGTGGAAATAGGTCAGGTCTCAGAGGGAAAGCTCCCATAAATAACTGAAGTATTTTTAAGTGAAAAAGCCCACAGTGAGTTGTTTTTCTCTCCCTCTGCCCCCAGTCCCATTTGTCATGATTTGGGCTCACAAGTCGTCTTCTGAAAAAAGCTTGAATAAGCATTCCACTGTGATCTCTTCTCAAATCACAGTGAATTCCCTCAGCATAATGCCTGGGTTTTTTTCATTTCTTGCTAAATAAGAAGAATTTCGAAACTGGAGGGCAGCTTGCTTTATTTCTACATAACTGAGGAGTTGAGATTTATTTGATGTGATCTCCAAGCGAAGTGTGGAGGGAAAACAGGATACTGTATCTGGCAGCAAATATGTGGCAATCACGCAAAGTAAACTCTTGATATGTCTGTAATCTCTTTGTTGGCTTATCCCTGATTCAATTTAGGGCTCTGGAAAAAGCCACCAAACCTCTTCATGTGAAGTGTGAGATGGAACTTATTAGTCATGGCAATTTGCTTCACATGGGACGCCAGCGGTCAGTGAGCATGGTGTACTAAAAGAAACAAAATGAGAGGTGCAAGTCCTGAGTCGCAGTCCTCCTTACAGTTACCAGTAAGAGAGTTTCCGGTAGTTTAACACACAGAGGATAGGCACATGAAGGAAAACCTGTGGGAACATTTGACTTACAAACTTTGGGGGTTGGCTTTTGACAATCTTCTTGTCTTTTGTTTCTCCAGCCTTTAGTACACAATCAAATGCATTTTCTTTAAACCCATTAAACCAGAGGGATGGGAAAGGTGGTTGCAAATTGTTGAGGGCATGCAATTCTAAAGAGCATAGGCAGAAAACCAGAGGTATCTCTAACCTCTCCAGGCTTCATTTTTCTTGTACTTTCTTTTTACTCTTTTTCAGTTCTCAGGTGACAAGACACTATCCACTGAGAAAAACAGACTCAGCTATGTTTGTCTGTGCCCTTAAAAATCATATTGTCCACTCTGTCCCTTATACCTTCATTCTAGACGGGTGAAAAAAAAATCCTTATTTCAGGCAGACAGGCTATATACATAGGCAACAGATGCTTCAGATACTTACACAACTCATTACTCTTTGGTGGAGGTGACATGAGGGTACGCTATTTGTCAGACACCTAAAAAATACTACCAAGGCACACGGGGCTTGAAAGAAGCAGCAGAATGAACCAGGACTTCCCTTCTCATACAAATATCCTGAGCCTTACCTAAATCCCACATGAAGTGTACCCGGCTGTGTAGCAGCTCTTGGGTCCCACTCTGCTGGTTTGCTTGGGTGAGTAGGAGAGGAGACAGCAGAGGAATTAGCAAGTAAAAGCAAGGGGGAGTGATGGGGTGGAGGCAGAGAGGGGGAAGGAGCCCACAGTGGGGACCATCAGATTTATGTTCGGTGTCCAACCGTCAATGGCCAACTGCCAACAACCATCTCCTCACCTCCCCATGAAGAGCCTCTCCCGCAGGATTTTTCCAGCCTTCCCCTATTTTATCCGCAGAGCTGGTGGGGGAAAGCGGCAGCCTCCCATCAGCAAACTTGCAACACTCCAGCACCTTCTGCAGCCCTCCTGGGGGTAACCCACACCTCCTAAGCTGTGGGCTGGAACCTTGTACAGTGGCGTCATTGCCCTGGGGTAGGGTGGAATGTCCTCTTCTGTCAGGCAGGAGGGTCAAGGCAGGGTTCGGTGCAATGTGAAGTGGCAGTTCTACAAAAGAAACTTGAGAGCATTTGAAAACAGCTGTTTTCTTCACTGCCCAACTCAGTGCAGTGCACTGCCAGCTTCGGTGTCTGGTATACTGCTAGCAACACCACCTACCCAGACTGACAAAAATAACCAAGGGCAAAGTCATGGTTTTCTTTGCTTTTAACTGCTTTTTGTCTCAAATAAAATCAGGGTGAATCATAAAAAAAAACAGAATGGTTTGGGTTGGAAGAGACTTTGAAGCTCATCTACTTCCAACTCACTTGCCATGGGCAGGGACACCTTCCTCTAGACCAGAGGAAAGTTTCCTCTAGCCTTGAACACCGCCAGGGTTGAGGCAGCCGCAACTTCTCTGGGCAACTTGTTCCAATGTCTCACAGTAAAGGATTTCTTCCTTATATCTAATCTAAATGTACCCTCTTTCAGCTTAAATCTATTCCCCCTTGTTCTGTCAATACATACTCTTGTATAAAGTCCTTTTCCTGATTTCTTGTAGGCCCCCTTCAGGCACTGGAAGCTGCTCTAAGGTCTCCCCAGAGCCTTCTCTTCTCCAGGCTGAACAAGCTCAGCTCTCTCAGCCTGTCAACCTAGGAGAGGTGCTCCAGCCCTCAAATCATATTTGGGGTCTCCTCAGGACTTGCTTGAGCAGGTCCACATCCCTCTTGTGTTGGAGGCCCGAGAGCTGAACACGGTACTGCAGGTGGGGTCTCACAAGAGTGGAGCAGAGGGGCAGGATCACCTCCCTCAACCTGCTGGTCACGCTCCTTTTGATGCAGCCCAGCATACAGTTGCTTTCTGGGCTGCCAGCACACACTGCTGGCTCACGTTGAGCTTTACATCAACCAACACCCTCAAGTGCTTCTCCTCAGGGCTGCTCTCAATCCATTCACTACACAGCCTGAGTTTGGGATTGTCCCAGCCCAAGTGTAGGACCCTGCACTTGGCCTTGTTGAACTTCATGAAGTTGGCACTGTCCCACCTTCTCAAGCGTGTCAAGGTCCCTCTGAATGGCATCCCTTCCCTCCCGTGTGTCGACTGCATCACACAGCTTGGTGCTGCTGGCGAACTTGCTGAGGTATTTCAGAGCGTCGTTTGTAGTGCAAAGTAAAGTAAAATTGCAAACCATGGAGTGAGTTATGCTGGCTTAGCAAGAAGCTTGCTTCACTCCACCAGCGCGCCCTTCAGCATGAGCCAGTTTCACAGGGTGGGATGCAGCGGCTGCGCTCTGGCTCAGCGTCTCCCCTCCAGTGCATGCATCTCACCACCCTGGTATCCATCTTACTGTGCATCAACACATTTTAGGATGAAAACTTCATACAGATTTGGTTTTTTTAGGGGTTCAAGTTATTCAGTGAAAAAGCAAAAATTTGCAAGGTTTCATTTGGGTTTGTCAACCACTTTTTTAGCTCACTCCCTTTTTTCCTCCTTTTTCCTTTAAAGGATAGGCAAAAATGTTTTAAAAACAACAGCTCACTTAGTTGGAAAATAACGGAAGAGGCAGTGAGAAAATCTGAGTTACATGGAAAATATACCATTGGCAAATTATAAGGAAAACACTTCCAAACGTTGACCACTCATTAAAGTGAATTCCTTTAGCTAATTTCCTTAACTCTTTTCCTGAGTCATGAGACAAGCTGGCGAAATAGATGGACTGAGGATTATATTTGGCTGCATCTAGCATCTCTCTGTAAATTCCTAACTCTCTGTTCCTGCTTCTCCTTCCTTTTCCTCAGCTAAAATGGTGCTGAAGGGCATGTCAGGCTAAATCCAGGACTCTGCTGAGAAAGCGACCATAGCCTATGCAGGAACAAGTATGCTGCAGAACCAGCAGGTCTCTTACTCAGATGTTAGCAGGATGAAGCAGATCATGACTAGGAGAGAGATACAGTACAGACGCTAGTCCTCCCAAACTCCAGAGTAGTTCGTGAAGAGATCTGTAACCTTGCTACTATCTGGAGCAGCCCCTTGGGTATCCTTCTATTGAGAGACACATAAACTTTGAGGTACTGAAGTTGATGCTTGACGATAGTGGAATCATAGTGGCACAAATCCACTTTTTACTCCCTTCTATCAGGCTGTTCCTTCTTTGCAGTTTTGTGGCACAGCAGAGAGCCAACCCCAGCATTCCTATCTTCCAAAGTGACTGTAGAGATACTCCACTACCTCAGTAAGCAATATCCTCCTTAGCATCCTAAGAAATAACAGATAAATGCTATGATGAGATAGTCCAGGCTCACTCCAAACATCTTTGTTTAAGAAGGAAATAGGCTGGGTTCTCTTGTATGACTCTCCCTGTTACCCCCATTGTCTCACCACATTTTTGTTCTTCCTGACTGAAAAAAATCACTGACCTGTCAGGGCCAACTCTGCTTCAGTGAGCTGCTTTACACGTTTGTTCACAGAGGGCTGAATGATGAACCAGTGCCAAAGTCCTAATCAAGAGAAAAGCTACCAGTAGTTACAGCTTCTCAACATCAGACATGTTTCTGACTGGGACTGATAAACAGTCTTGTTCGGAAAGGGGAACTGTGTCAGTGATGCCACATCCCATAAATTAGTTTAAGCTGAGGTAGCGTGTGTGCCAACATACAGCAATATATCTGCTAGCTCAATAAATCTGGTAAGCAAATGCCTGGGAGAAACAAGACCGTCAACATTTGCAGGCATTTAATCCAGCTAAGACAGAGTTGCACAACTGAGTGGACCCTTACAGGAGTACCAGTGTACGCACAGTTTAGTAAAACACTAAAAACTTGCATTTTGTTTTGGTTTTTAGTGGAAAAAGTATCTGAGAAAAAAACCCCAACTTTGGTGTCCAGACTCAGTTTAGCTAGACAGGAAGAATGGTCTAGTTCTCAAAGCATGGCATTTGTCACTAGGGAATCCTGAGTATTAATCCTCCTCCTCTGCAACCTCTGTAGGAAAGTCGTTTAGTTCTAGCCCAGACGGTGAACTTAGTCATACAAGTGTGTTCCTTTCTGCAGGACTACTCATGGGGGTAAGTTATCAATGGGGAAGAGGGGAGCAAATCTGGCCCTCTGTATGGAGTCACGCAGAGGGAGAAAAAGCTACCACCAATTTTAATCTGTCTGACCTCCTTGGAGGAAAAATTATCTACAGTGATGCTAGAAGAAATAGTAAGAAAATTAAGAGACCTTCCTGGCAGGAAAATCTGTTAATTGGAACAGCAGCCTCTTAAGTAACAGAAGCTTTATTGACTGCTTCAAATACAATTTACTGGGCTAAGAAAATCACAAATGCAGGGAATCAAATAGACCCATCTCATCAGGGACACTGAGTAAATGAGTCAGTAGGGTTTTTCTATTTGCACCACCCATCACATCTTAGAGCAGGTAACTAAGACACCTGGGAAAAGAGCATGTTTGCTGGTAATGCAACCAGAGAAATTAATCCAACCAAAAGCCACTTAGAAATGTCATTTCTTTTTTGAACCAGAACTGGAGTGTTGTTTTGGAACCTTCTGGAGCGGCAACTGGAACTAAACCCTTTCAAAATTTACTTTAGTTAATTAGCAAAGTGAGGTGGTATTTCCTGTGCCTGAAGCTCTGTTCTGCAGGATCTTTTCCAGCAACTGACTATTACGAGTCAGTTCCAAGTTACCAACGTGGTTAACTAACCATTAGTGGTCTGAACTGAAACTGAGCAGGAACAGTTTCAGTTCCGCATAAACGTGAACTGGAAGAGAGATAAAAACCCAACTTGCTTGACCCCCTGATGTGATACATCCTTCCTGATGCTTCAGTTACCTAATCACATGGGTTTACCTGATTTGTCATGATTACCTGGGAAATCTGATTTAAAGCAATCTTTCTTTAGAAAACCACATTTTGGAGAAGACTGAGGGTCTCAATGACTTCTTTGCCTCAGCCTTCACCAACAAATACTCTAGCCAGCACTGAGGTCAGGCTGAAAGGCCTGTAGTTTCCAGTCTTCCTTCCTGTCCTTTTTGTAGAGAGGCGTCATGTCAGCCAACCTCCAGTCTTCTCGCACCTGCCCACTAGACCAGGACTTCTGATAAATGATGAAAACTGGCTTGGCGAGCTCATCTGCCAGCTTCTTCAGCACTGAAGAGCACTGCCCTCAAAAGCACATCTTCCTCAGCCAGGCAACAGTTGCGTTTGTGCCAATGACCATGTACAAGTAGTCTTCTTCTCCCTCCCCCCATAGCTTATTCATTCTTTCCATACCAGAGAGTCATCCCTCTGAGCAGAGCTTAGTCCATTTTCCATATGAAAATATTCCCCTTTCAGAAGCCCATGACTTCAGAGGGTGATTGTTCTCATTTCCAGGCAAAGAAAAGAAAACCTCCATGAATTCCAAGAACTTAAGTGTCACTGATCGTGTTGTATTATCCAGAACCAAAAAGCTTAATCACCATTTACGCTAAAGTCTTTAGCACTGCTCAGGCAGAAAACCGTACTGCCTCCTGCTCTCGTATTCCTGAACTCTTACACAATCAAGAGCTTGAAAGTGCCTTAGAGTTAATAAAGATGAAGCTTGTGGTTTTTACAAGCATGTGTATGAAGGATGGCAGAGAAGTCCACAGCCAAGGTTCAGGCCCTGACTCTAGAGAGTTAGCTTTGCACTGTCCAGATACCCAAACTACTTCAGAAACAGTTTAGCATGGAAACCCACTTGGGCTAAAGGACTTCACTGAGAAGATGAGAAGCCTTCATACACGGGACTGAAGTTACTTACAGCTGGCTCTCATCTCTCTCCAACACACTACCCTGAACGTATGCTTGTACATTATGTGGCAAAAATTACATTGCATTATTATCCAAACTCAGATGGGGTATGAGGGAGCTAATACACTGTAAATACCAAGTCATAGAAAGTTCACAGTCAGACAGCATATTCACGTAGGCTGGTTGTAATTAATAAGTTACAGGAGACTGAGAGCTGTATCTGGAAAGGCAGTTAGTAGACAGCCTGAAGAACAGGTCTGTTATTAACACTCAGAAGCGTTAGACCTGCTTGGAATTTGTGGAGGGCAGCAACAGTATGTTTTGTGCAGCAGTTGGCTGCACTGCCAGTGAAAAGAAAAACAGACTCTTCAAAAGCACTTCAGTGATCCTTTGCTTTGTTTTCCCTTACCTCACCCTAACACCTTTCAAATTACCTTATTAACATAAACCACTTGCTGCATTACACAGATGTTTAATATTTGCAGCACTTTCACAGGAGAAGTGATCTTCATACAATGGCATCTGCAGCTGATTTACATTTATTTATCCAACAGTGTTTTCAAGTCTCTTGCCCAAAATCAAAACAACTGCCCTCTCAGCCAATGCAGTGTCAAAAGAACGCACACATGCAAGGCTGTCTGAAATTTTAATTGCAGAAAGGTCAGGAAGTTCAGGCTGAAGGTTCCCAGAGCAGCTCTAACCCCTTTCTCCTGTGTGTATCGCGTTGTTACAATAGGGTCTTTCATCACATAATCAAACAGAACGGGCAATTCAGCCTCTCCTTCAACATTTGAGAAACCTCTCATACACTGCAAAGGATTCCACTCCCTTTCTGTCGCCTCAAAAGAACTTCTTTACTATGCCTTTGGATCCTTAGGAGTGCTAATCATGTTCTGAAAAAAACTCCCTACAGAGCTATTTCAAGGAAACCTGAATGTCTAAGTAAGGACATACATTCGACAAAGTGCCAAGTACATTCGTATCTTGAACACTGCTGGTCTCAGTGATTAATGCTCTTACTTCAATCTCCATACATCTTTAAACAGTTCCTAGGTGAGTTACAGTACCTCAAACATGAAGGAGGAGATTGATTCCAAGTTCTTCTAATTGATGCTGTGATATGCGGAAGTCAAAAAGTAGGTTGCAGTGAATCATTTTTCATGATAAAAAGGACATGGAACTGTTGGAACAAGTGCAGAGGAGGCCACGAGGGTGATCAGGGGACTGGAGCACCTCCCTTGTGAAGATAGGCTGAGAAAGTTGTGTCTGTTCAGCCTGGAGAAGAGAAGGCTGCGTGGAGACCTCATTGCAACCTTCCAAGATCTGAAGGGGGCCTATAGGGATGATGGGGGAGGACTCTTCATGAGGGACTGCAGTGATAGGACAAGGGGTAACGGGTTCAAACTTAAACAGGGGAAGTTTAGATTGGACATAAGGAAGAAATTCTTTACTGTGCGGGTGGTGAGGCACTGGAATGGGTTGCCCAGGGAAGTTGTGAATGCTCCATCACTGATGGCGCTCAAGGCCGGGTTCAACAGAGCCTTGGGTGGCATGGTTTAGTGGGAGGTGTCCCTGCCCATGGCAGGGGGATTGGAACTAGATGATCTTAAGGCCCTTTCCAACTCTAACTATTCTATGATTCTATGATGACAAAAAACCCTAAACAACTGTTTTGAGATGGATTTGATGAGTTCATGAACAGTGCTAGAAAAACTAGGGAATAACAACATCAGAAGACTAGATCTAGAGAATCTGCAAATCTTACCCTGCCCTGTGGTCCTCTTTCCTCTACACTAATTTGATTTACACATCAGTGACTCAGTTCTGTATCAGGCAGTTCAGGTATTACTGTCATCTCTCAGCAATTCTGGATCAGCTGCCAAAGCTGATGCTCTGTAGGAGATTTCAAACACTCTTAAGAAATAATGGAATCATTTTATGTGGGCAACCAACCAAAGCAAGCCTCTGCCGACAGCTTCAGTGGGTCTGACTCCTTCACCTGGCATGCACAGGGTGCCTATATGAAGGCTTGGGCATGGAAAAGATGTTTCCTTTTTTGATATGGTGTGTGCTCATTTGGGAAAGAAGAAAACTAAAGGATTGTCCTCTGTAAGAGGTTAAAAGGCCGGAACACTGCAATCAAAACAAAAAAACCCACAGAAACAAAATAGATACTCTCCATATCAGTAAGTCTTTCTAGGTGGTGATAATGTACAAAAGTGTGAAATGTAGTCTTTTCTCACTAGAGTTATCAGTTCTATTATAACAGAGCCTACAAGCTGCAACTAAGCCGTCTTACCTGGTAAATTCTCTACACAGACAAAGAAAGGAGAGTCCTTGTTAGCAGTTCTAACGTTACATTGACAAGTGTTAGAAGTTTTATAGGTGGGAAATAGATCTTTAAAGTCCCTTCCAACTCAAACATCATTATGAGTCTATGAAAACAAGGTGTGAGGAGGGTTAATTAATTTCTTTCAGGTCAAACACAAAGCCTATGGCTGAGCAGGAACTGACACACAAAGGTTCCCAAGAATGGGCTTTCACTGTCAAGTAACTTCCTTACCAGTCAATCTAGGAATACCTGTCCATCCATGCTTCATATAGGTCTGATTACCCTTCATGTTCTTTTAGGAGTGAGCCAAATGTGTCTCTGCAAGAGGAAACCAGGTACTCTTAAGAAGACAGCTCGTTCTATGGTCCACTGCAGACAGCTGGTATAGAGTTAAACTGCAGATACAAGTTACACCTAACCCAAGTCCGCCTCTGTAGCATGATCTCAGCATGCTTTGCACTGTCAAGCATTCTGACAAACCCTCATGTTACATGCTCTGTGTGTAATGTATACCACTGAATTCATCTGGCAAAAATATTATCCCTGTAAGATACAATACAGTCCTTGTTGCAGGCGTTTTGAATGGAAAGAAAAAATATTTTACAGTATTGACCATATCTAGGGCTAAATACGTAACACCTTGGGGATGTGAAGTGGTATTCAGTGTGCACATTTGCCAGCCTTGACTAGAGCAGGTTAGCTTTCAGTAGCACAGCTAGAAGCCACACTGCAACACCACTTGGTCTGGGAAAGATGCAACGTAAGTATATTTGCATGATCAAGTGGAAGACTGAAAAAGGAGCAGAAAAACAAATAATTTATTTTCACTGAGTTGATTGACTATTCTGTTAAAACTAATTGTAAGCCATTGGAGGGACATGATAAGGTATAATCCTAAGGTATAATCTTTTATATGTATGTATAATCTTATATATATAATATATATAAAAGATAATCCCAGCCTAGGTAAGCTATCAGCTTTGATGAAGGCAAATCTGCATTGATGTTGAGAGGAATTTAGACAGTTTGGATCTAGAGTCAGGTTTTGAACCTTCTCTTCTACATATAAATCTAATACTGCTTTGATCAAACATGAAGCGTAAACGCAACACAATAGATGCGAAAGTCAGGATCTAATTGCAAGCACACACTTCCTTTCCAAGCTGTGGGGTATTCAGATACAGGGTTTACCACAACCAGTTCCCCATTTTTGAATGTTAAAATGCCTTGTCCTTAAAGACATTCCTGCACAAATGGAAATGACGTATGCTGAATCAAAAGTAGAGTTAGTCTCGTCGGGAGTGATCTGCTAATTCTACAACACACTACAGCTCAAGCACTAAAGCAGGATTAACTTATAATATCTGCTGATTAAAAAAGGGGAAAGGACCAGACCTTAGATTGTGCAAAACAAATGACTGGATACCAGCCAGACGTTTGAGCAAGTATCTGCCTCCTCTATTAACATGTGCTGCCTTTAACTCTCCAGGAAACCTTCCCTAATGGCACTGCTGTGGCAAAACAAATGCTGAGTTTATTCAGCCTTCCTGAGCTAGTTGCTGACACTGTGCTCCAAAGAACTGTGGGGCACAGCCCTTCAGGACTCCGTGCAAATTTTTCAGCAGCTAAGCACCGCATCATGAAGCATATACGCAGATCTCAGGAATATTCAAGATATAACAATATGCTTCTGTCCAAAACAGCATCTGCATAATCCTAGCCCAGCAGCTTCATGAAATCTTAATACTAGAAATCAGTGTTGAGGCAAATTTAGATGGAAACATAATATACAAAAAACAAATATAAGGGATGTCAAACTTTTGAATGTAAATTAGGTTAGCTAAACGAGTTAAGGATTTGAAGATTATTGTGAAATCTTCGGCCACATAGAATGGAAGACAAGTAATGATAATAACCTTTTCCCTGCATAACGTCTATTTACTTCTATAGCAACTCACCGGTTGTGCAGAATTCTAAAAGGCTGTCTAAAAACATCTACACACAGCTCAGCTATTCCCGCAAAAATACTGTTGTAACTGTGAGACAGCTATTCATGGAGCATTTGCTTGCAGGAGACAGGGGAAAAACCTGATCAAACAGCATCCTTCTGGCTATAGAGCTGTGGTTAATTTTTACCTCTTTAATGATATTTTATTCCCTGATTCACTTAGGCCAACAGGCTACCTGGGCACTCCAGGAAAGCCATAATATGTGATTATCATCTGTTTTAACAGAAAGGTTTCTTCCCAGGAGAAGAGGGACAAAAAGAGAAATTCAGTGAGTGCTGGTAGGACTGCTTCTTGGTTGAATTACTAGCGAATGATGTAATGCACCTTAGCTCTCCCTTCCAGCCTGAGAGCAGTTCAGGCTGCAAATAGTCAAAGCAGGCACCATACAGACAGACATACGTGAGCTCATACCAAGGGAGAGGTTGTGGCAGAGGTCAGGGCAACTGATACAGACTGCACTGCAGTGTTTCCTTGTTAATCATGGTAAATCCTTGGTTCTCATAAGAGCTACAGAAGAGCAGTGAGGTCCAGATTATAATGTAGATAAGGTGCAACCCCACCTACTTCTTCCTGACTTCCCCCTCCCAAGCAATTTAAAAATATTAGATAAACGCCAAAAGTAAAAACTTCAGCAGAATAAACCCATCTAACAGCTGCTTTGTAAGGCAGGAGTCTTCTCTAAGAGATTGCATGTTTATTCACGTGAATCTCCCAGGTGCCTGTGGCTAAATCCAGATGAACTTCAGGGGGAGATTTTCCGGTGTTTACATGAGGACAAGAATGTACTTCTAAGTGACCAGTAGGTGCATTCCTTTCAAGTTGTGTTTAGCACTAGCTTGACAGCTTTCCATAGCTTCTTCATCATTATGAAAGCTGTACAGGAGTGGTGTAAATCTATCTCAATGCTACTTTCAAAACAGGCTTTAGGGTTCAGTTGTCCATAGGTCGCACATTCTGCCTTGCTGCAGAATATGCTGCAGTGGAGCTGTTAGTGCTGGTTATTATACAACTGCCTGCTAGAACAGGATGGAGCACAAAACAACCGAAGAGACTAAGGACTAACCAAGTTTTGTTTATCACAGATTTGAACTACTGATTTCAGGTGAAAGGCTCAGATGTTAGTGCTAATTAGTACTAATTAGTATTAGCACTAATACTCCAGATTAGTACTAATCCCTTTCATCACTCCTCACCTTTGACAAAATGTTCCAGTAACCTATTTTTTTTCATGGACAGCTGCATGGACCCCATGTATATCAAATGCAGCATGGTTACAGGAGTCTGCTGCAGGAAACCTTCATCACCTTGGCCTTAGGCAAAGTGAAGACTGCTGAAAAGTCTACTCTGGACTTAGTCTCTTCAAACAATAAAGATGGTATACTGTCAGAAGCTACAAGCTCTAAATGTACACATAAAAGAGAAGCAAGCTGCTGAAGCTGGATAACAGTCACACTAAAATTCCAATGAGACCAAAGAACAAAAAGGATGAGCTGCAAATGAAAACATGGGCTTCTCTTATGCATGACAGTTTCTGTGATGGATAACTAGAAGATAGTAAGTGTTGCATCGCCTGCTCATTTCCTAAGACTTAACAAAAATTTATGTCAGAATGAGAAATATTGCACTGAACATTATAGAAGCATTATATGAATCAATGGCACACACTTGCCTTCGATACTCTATTCACCTCCAAAAAAGCCACAGAGGACATTCCAGAGTTAAGTAACAAATATGACCAGGAGCAGAGAGTTTCTGTACAGAAGGAGACTGAGGCTACTGAGGTCAGAATGAAGATGCTTAATAAAAATTGGGAAAGGATCCAAATATATTGCACCATTACTGAATACTGGATGATTGCCTCAGAGGCTGTGTAAATCTGTAGTATCAGCTTTGAGTGGACCTAATCCTATTGCTGTCACATATGTGCGATGATTTTGAGGAATGTTAAAGTGGGGGAAAATTAGGCCCCGATTAACATCAAACTGGAAAGGTAAGTAGTATTCTGAAGAGAGAAAACCCAGTTCACATCTCGGAGAGAAGAGGAACCCAGGCAGTCACTGAGGCAGTCGCTGAGGCTAGGAATTCAGAGTCACACAGGAAGGAATCGGAAATTTCATAAGGGGAAAAAACCCACCCAGGGCAGAGGGTGTGACTGACAGGAATTGCTATGAAGTACATTGTGCTGGGCATAACCGATTTCTCACCAGTGGAGGGAAAGGTGGAAGGATATAACTTCAATCAATCATCAGTTATTTAAGTATTGACTACTGAGACTGTAGCAGCTTTCCTGAAGCAATTAGCAATGGCAAAACATGGATACAAAACACCAAAAAAGTTTAATCCAATGTGGCAATTCTTACATCTTTTTAAATAAAAGCTAGCTTACAGAAGACCAAGTGAAGTATAGCACCCGATGAGAGAAATTCAGTTCTCAAGTGGACTGCTTGCGATTTCACATTGCTTTGCAAGAATTAGAACAAGCTAAAATTTAAGACATGATAATTGCTGAAATCAGGTAAGTCACATTCTGCGCTCAGTTACATCAGTTATTTTATTGTTCTCTTCTTGCTGCTTTCTCTTGGGCCACAGGTATGACCGGGTAGAAAATAAACCCATCCAGCAAAACTTGCAACTGGTAACACTTCTCAGTAAATGTTCTACAAACTTTACCAGCAAAAGGAAAAGAAGGAGTCACTGCGTGATGCACTTTATGAAGGAAAATAAAGTCTCTTCTGGAACAGTTTGCTGACAGCAGTGGGACCAATTCAGCTGTAGTACGAATGGGAATCCTTGTTATAAAATAAAACAGCATTCTACCACCCAAACATAGCTGAAAGGAACTGTTGCATAGTACTTTGCATCAGTACCAGACAGCCTGCGTAACCCTATCTATAGCATCAGCCCTGAATATTGTAGTCCAGTTTCTCCCATTTGTTACACATGTGCTATGATTTTTTAGGGCTATAAGTTGGGGAGATTTGGCCAAAAATAAGATAAAGATGATGATTTGGTCATTTTGCCTCCTTCTGCAAGAAACAAATTTGCTCAGTAGAAAGCAGCTCCCTTTCAAATGCCTACAGAGCTTAGGAGACCATTCAGTAGCTTAATTCCTCGCCAGTGAAGTCAGGCTGTAGCCATGGCAGCTATGAGTGTAAATCTCTATTGTATAAAAGGTAGAGGCTGATAAAGCAGATTGTTGTACAAGTACATATGTGTCTGTGCCTACATAAAGTGAGAAAGCGTATGTCTTAGGGTGGGAGTAAGGGAGAACGGAACAGCCCACCAAAACCTTTACCGGAGCAACTCTGGGAAAGCCGCCAGCTGGATCCCAGTACTGCAGGTGCCCTGGAGGATGGTGCTGAGGATAGGCTGGGGAGGTCACAGCAGGAGGAGACAGACGGGATGGTAAGGGATAATCTGGTAAAGAAACTTCACCCAGCGCAAGCTGATTCTGGCATAATACACTGATGTTGTCCCTCAGGGAAGAAAAACACTAATTCCAGCCTGGCCTTGGTCTAAACATTACATTTGTTTCAAAGAGAATAGCACAGAAGACAGCAGTTTTGCTCCACTGACTGGGCCCCAGGAGTTGGCAGCACACATACATACAGAGATGGGGAAAAGGACAGTCTCCCTTTAATCATTCTAAGCCTGGCATTAGGTCAAGCTTTTCTTCATCCTTTTCCAGTGAAACTCGAGCCTTCATTTCTTCTTTTCATTAAAATAAATGAATGCATGATTGATGATCCTGGAGCCTGATATCTCCCACGTGTTCAAAGATTAGCTATAGCAGTGGCTACTGCCAGCACAGCACATGTTGACGTGATGCAACCCTAATCTCCAAGCTCTGGAGACAAGAAGCCCATTTCCACGACCTAGTCATCCACTGACCTCTTTGCTGCAAAGGCGCAAGCACAGCGGTGATTTTGTAAAGAGGAATCCTACTAGGATTTACCTGGGTTTACCTACTATGAATCAAGCTGCGGCTGCCCGGTCATCTCAATGAGGCTGCTGAGTGGCTAGGGAGCAGCAACACAGTAATGTAGACAATCACAGGTGCAACCAAACACAGGCAAAACTGAGGTCAAAACCAACTGCGTCATTAAAACCCTTCCTCTTACCATGCAGGCACACTGGTACACCTTGAGACTGGGCAGTTCTTCCAGAGATTAAGTCCATTTTGGAGAGGGTACTGAACTGAACCCGAACAGAAAACCAATTTGGGCTGATATTTTTTCATCTCAGGCCACACAGGAACCATTATTGTAATGGTTTTGCTGAAGCTGAGCCAGGATGAGCAGACATTGGTCTTTCTAGTTCAGAATAACAGATCACGATTTGGCATCTTCACCAGGGACCTTCCTGCGCGGTAACAGCTCGTTACTAACAGGGTTTGAACCTCACAACAACTCACATCATCTTTCTCGCCTGTCCCTGGACATACAAGTTGTTGTAATGCTGCTTTGCTCTGCAGACCTTTGCAGCAGGATGTTCACCTGCAACCTCACACCCGCCTAAACTGATGCTCCTCACCAGACAAACCTTCCAGTTCTTTTATTCCTCTGTGTAAAATGTCCCATGAGACTGCTGGGATCCCTCTGCGCCTGTTTCTTCCAATCCAAGTACCCAGATATACCCTTGAGTGGAGCTTAGATCCCAGATGTACATGTGTATGTTCATGCGCTGTATAAGTACAGGCTAATCAGGGAAGGCAAAGAAGGCTCTAGTCCTTCACCACCTGTGAGCTTGGTTTTCCCTTCCCTGCCAAAATACTGTAACTACCCACTGTGTTGTGCTGCAGCTTCACTCCAATTTTTCTGCTCAACAAGGCGGATTTAGGGAGGTAGAGAGAAACAGTCATACAGTAGTGCCAGAAATGTAAGTAGTACTGCAGCCCTCACAGAGAAGTAGATCAACAAATTCTTCCCTCTCTCAAAGCTCAGCGTGTAAAGCCATCATGCAGCTGCACACTGAAAGCTCCTGGTAACATCAGTGCCAGACAACATCTCTGTGAGCACCACACTATTTTGCCACATACTGTGTCATCCTCATCCTGAAATCCAGAGCTGCCCCAGTGTTGCCATACACCTTCATGGACTTGCCTTCATCCATCCACATAGACATAATTTTGGGTGATGAAAAGGAGAGTCTGAAAACTAGAGGACCACAGTAAACCACAGGATGGGATATGCCGCAAGCCAGAATTATCCTTATATCCTTTATTTGCTCAGACCTGTGCCTTCTGTACAGCAGGAGATGCTGCAGTGACCAATGGGCCATCGCTGTGAGGTCACCAGAAACCCTACTGATTTACACTTACATGAACAATAACTCATGGGATTTGTAAGAGCTCAAAGTTCTGGCAATGAAGCAACATATTAAATCCAATTGGCTTAGTCTCAGATGTATCTCCCAGTTAACTACTTCTGGGATATTTCCTTCCTGATCCCCTATACACACAGGTTTTCTTTCAAGAAATCCCCTTCTCTTTGGGTCAACTTTAGTTTACAATGAGAACGAAACAGGAGCACAAAGCTGGAGACTGTGTGTAACTGGAAAGATCAAACTATGAGATTTGTTTTAAAAGTTATTTGATATATAATGAATTGCAAATTCAGTAGTGCCAGCTGGAAACAACTAAGCCCTTTTCCAGCAAGAGATGGGAAAGAACAATGACGAAAAGAGTCAACAAGGCAGATCTCCTGAAGAGAAGGCTTCTGACACAGCAGGGCAACATAAGCAAGCATGCTATATATAGAACTGGTCCTTGGGTGACTACACAGTTATTAAAGATGACCCCAAACAGAACCCCAGTTCAGATAGACAGAGAAATACATAGGATGGTTGTGTGGTTTGAAGCCTGGGCTGGGAGCCAGGAGTTTTCAGTTTCCCTTTTTCCCAGTTCAGTTTGTCTATTTATACTTATGGCCCCCAGCTTTTGCTGACACGCAGGCAAGGATACTGAGGAAGTTATGTTCTGCAGGCAAACCAAGCACAGCTCTTTTTGTCAGCTGCTGTGCCAGAGGCCCTGCAGATCCTCATTTCATACTGTGTGCTTTTCACAGCAGAGGCTATGTCTTGCTTTGGGCACATGCCCCTCACTGTAATTTGCCTTCCAAAGTGTGCAGCCACTAAACATTGCTGCGCTCCCCTGTAAAGTGCTTTCCTGTCTTGTACTAGATATTAATGTACTCCCCAGTGAGGATGAGTATCAGAATTTGAAGTATGAACATTTTAGACTGAAAAGGAGATGAGGATTTTTTAATACCTCACCTATAGGCTTTTGGTTACGGACCTTTTTCTATATTTATGGCCTAAAATCTCCCCCTACATTCTGACGTACCATTTTGATGTAAAAATATTAGATGCTTATATCTACACTGGAACATGGAGAATTGAGAGAGAATATCTCAGTGATTTATTTAGGCAATGGGTGTTCTAACTCTGACACAAGATATTTGTTTACTTCTTTGGTGGGAAGGACCAAATCCTGTGTTTTAAAAGCCAGGACGTTGCTAATGGAGAGGAATTTAAAATATGCCCCTTGGCAATATGGTTGTTCCATAGAATAGAAATGCTTTTGGATTCAGTTCTGCAATTTATAAATTTGTGATTCATTCTGGAGAACAATCCTTAAAAATTACGATATGTTGATGAATTCTGAATATTAGGCCAAATGCTTAGCTTCTCCAGCAATTTTTTCCCACAGTCTTCCCCTAGGCTTCATTAAGGAAAAGTTAAGATGGTTCTCAAAATCTGTTATTTCTTAATAAACAATACACCAGAGCAGCAGACTTCAAAAGGACAGATTTTGTATCATATAATATACTTCAGCTCCAGGGATTGAATGTGAGAGCAGACATGCTTGCGCTGGTTTGTATATTTTTGTTCTCTAGAACCTGGACACCAAATTATTTGCCACGTCTCCTTGGGAGCTGAAAGAAGTTGGGTCCAATTTATAGCTTTAAAGACCACTTCAGATGTTTGTAATTTGATTGATTCCTTGTTCTTTCTATACATCTAGAATAAAAGCCATGTTTGAACAAAATTTCATCTGTCAGTTGCAAGACAGAAACATGTAACTCTGAAGACAAAGAGTGCTACAGGCTACCTTTCCTTGGGGGCAGAGGAAAGCGGCAGTATCCTTTCAAAATGGTTTGATTTACTTTGCCAAAAAATTGCAAACAAATAATTACGTGGTGTAGTGACTTTGTAAGATTCTTTTCCCCTGCTTCCCCCCACTTTGGTAAAGCTGATTTCTACTCTACAAAAGGTCCTCTGTGCGCATCTCTGCACAACAGAGCGTTGTTGATGACACAAATAGAGATAGCTTGCTTTTTCTTTTCTTCATGAAAGCATTACTTTGGACCTTTTTTCTCTTCTCAGCTGCACAAAACTTGTAGGAAAATAATTATCTTTGAGATTTCCATTAGGGTTCAAAAGTTTACTAGGTGAAACTCCAAAACAGGGCTAGGAAGGACAGATTCTGACGAAAAAAACCCAACCCAACCAACCTCCTTTTACTTCATATTAATAAAACATTATACCAGAGAGAATTTGTCTGAGGAAATTAAAATGAGCAAGGGTAGTTTAGGAGATTAACTTCAGCACACAAATAACTTGGCCATTTTTTAAGCACGGCGAACAAGATGATGAAGGCTTCCAAGTCCAAGCTCCCTGCTGTATTTCTGTAATTTCTGACCTGGACAGATGTACTGCCGATATTAAGCCTAAAACCATATTTCTCCTTCTTAGACTTGTCTCATTCAGCTGATAGATTTTTTTTGAAGAGGTTAACAATTCAGCTCTAAGTACTTGACCCAATGACAAAATTCACAGTGAAGGTCTCATCTGGGTGCTGGAATTTCTTCATGATTTCAGAACAGAATTATTTCAATTTATTTAAGTGCAAATAAAGGCAACAAAACCTAAAGCTACATCTTCTTGCATGACTCAAAACTAGCTTCACATTCTTATTCCAATTGAAATACTTCAAGCCACTGGAATGTATTGTAATCTGATTCTTTTGTGCATTTGGGATTAAAAATAGCTAAGATACTTCATTTTTTGAATAGTCTTCTGTTCCGTAGGGCTAATTTTTTCCTCCTAATAAAAAGTTAATTAAACTCTGCTGGATACAGTTGGATTCATTTCATAATGCAGAACAGCACGTGAAACACAGCTCTACCACAAAAACTTCAGCTCTCTCCATTCATTTTTGGATTGGTTTGCCTTAGCAAGGGAAATTTCATCGTGTGAAATGTGCAACAGAATGAATTCTGCACTCAGCCCTCCCCTAGGGGGGAAGTGCCCTCTTCCCCATCCAGTCACATTCATTTCAAAGAAGCGTCCCCATTCCACAAGGAAGTTCCTTTCGAGGAAGCCAAACCTTCGGCTTTGGCACAATCCCACTGGAAACCTGGGTGATAAAATCTAGAGCTGCACTCTGATCTTATACAATTTGTTGTTGTAAGATATTCAAGACAGCTCTCCTATGCTCCCAAAAAAACACTTGGCAGAGAAGGAGGAGACATTTCGTACCTCTGTTACCTCCCAGGCTGATTCTCTCCCACTGACTCACAGAAAGACTCCCCATTTAGGGAGGTGCAGCTCAAAGTCCATTCAACTTATGGCTGCTCTCAAAAGACGCTTGACACATTTTGCAACCTGCATGCTCTACCTAAGGGTAAATAGCAACACAGCAACAAGTTTCACTGAATGCATCAATCCAGCTCTCCACTAGCATGTGTAAAGGAGCTTTCTACAGTGTCAAATTCATCACCTAACAGAGCAAAAATTGAGGGACCCCAGTGCAGAGCTCAGAGAAAGAAAATATATGCCTTATTTGACACCTATCAGCATTAGCATTATAACTGAAGCATCACTGTAGCCCTGTCACCAGTTACTACTTACAGTCTGAATTTCATTTTTCACTCTCAGATCTCAAAGCAATTTACAAAGAGAAAGTCTTTACAAGAAATCAAGACATTTTACAGAGAAAACTGATGAACACAGATAATGCAAACAACGTGAGCAAAATAGGCAGCTGTACGGTGGGACAGTTCTGAGCAGCTGGTGAATCTGTGGAAGAGCAATATTATGTTCTAATAATTTTGAAACTAGAAGAAAGAATAAATGAAAACTTTTTTTTTCCCCTCAGTAAACCTATCACAGGTCAATGTGTGCTTTCAGTACCAAAAAAAGAGAAACAAGTACCCTCTGGTTCTCCATCAGCTGCAGGGTACATACCCTACCAGTTACTGTCGTTTCCTAACTCTTCAAAGGACTTAGTACTCCCTTATTCACCCCATCCAAAACAGAACAATAGGCCTGTAGAGACCAAAATGATTCAACTACATAGTACAGTTTCCTCAATAAAAACCGGCTGGTACTGCACAAAACAACAGCAGAACTGTGGACTAGCATGCTATTTGCAGTCCTGTGCTCTCAGTAGTAAAAACCATATTGCTTTATTTAAGCAGAATGAAATTCAGCATAAGCCACGAGATGAGAAAAACAGATAATCAAGACACAGCCCCTGCAACCTTTTAGATTTATTTTGCTGAGTTTTAAATCCAGTGTGAACAGTTGCACAGATTTAATTAGAAAATGTTAGAGAGAAGCCGAATCAAACTATTCTATGGTTCTAGAAAAATTCTATGATTCTAAAGCTTTTCAACGTGTCTTGGACAAAAGCCAGTCAAAAACACTATCGTGTATAAACGCCACAAATGCAAGTTTCATCACTTTTACAGAGCCAAACTGAGCATTTTATTTCATTAAGTCCTGTGATATAGGCACCACTTTGTTTGTTCCAGCCTTAAATATAAACTACTAACAAGATCTGATTAATCTTATGAACACTTCCTGGCAAGCTATCTGAGCAAATATGAAAATAAAGGCTTCTTCGCTCTCATCTATTTGTTCACATCCTCAAGTATGGTAGATGGATCAGTTGGCTAGGAGACCCTAAACTAAATGGCAGCTTTTGTGACCCAACCAACACTGGATTTTTTCCTTATATATTCCTTCTTCACAGAGGCATTTTCACATTTCAGTTTTAAAACAACTGTACTGGGGGAAGAGACTGTTCCAAGTAGCTGAAGATTGGCAGAGAGAAGAATGGTGGGCTGGGAAAGGTTATCTAAACCCTGAAGAGAAACATCAGTTTTTAATGGAAGACTAACAGAGGCCAAGCAAACTCACCTGGGACATGGAGATGAAAAACACAGGACAACTTGAGAAACAGTGATGTCATCAAGTGGCCAGGTGAGATGTGCCAAGCATCTTTCTGAGGCCGCAGGTGGTCATGAGATGAGTAAGTCCAAATGACACCTGAAGGTCACTTACCCATATTTCTGCAGCAAGAGAATTAAGGCAAGGAGAAAATATTACAAGAGTATTTTGTATGTGTAGCCACTTTGCCACTAATTATGGATGAGGCTATCGCTTCCAAAAACAGCTACCTACAGTGCTCTGCTACAACCGGCAAAGGAGAGAGCTTGTTCTGCAGATGTAATGGTTACAGCTTGGTATCATTATGTATATAACACTTAGGGCTCCTCTGAGCAGCAAGCCAGTCTCCTGGTCATGAGAGATACTCCAGTTCTCTTTCCAGAAACTACAAGAAACCACCTCTCCTGTTGAGACTAGACTCTGACCTGGGTGGCTGCATGCCACCTTCTGTGGGTAGCCTGGACTCTGGGCCCTATTCATCCAAACCATCACAGTTTGGGACTCAGATTAAAGGTTTCAGTTTATCATCTCTGCTATGAGAGCTAGGTTTAGCTTGGTGTCACAAAACCTCACCAGTTTTGGCTTTGTTCTGCTAGGTCAGATATGGGATGGTACATACCAGTGTTCCTTTTATAACTAAACCGCAGTGGTTAGATGGGTAAGATGGTAAAATCACAATTTTAGATAATTTATGCTTATAAAACACAGATGAAACCGTCAATGGCCCTTTACCTTGAATTGTGCTATGTTTTTTGCTATTGAAGTGGTAGAGCTTGTCAACAAAACCTTGATGATCCCACATTTCTGATACTCTGAAATAAGAGTGTTATAGTCTCTGCTTTTTACATTAACCTTACCAGGCTTTCCAAACAGCAGAGAGTATAATGATTGATCCCTTTGTATGAAAAATACTTCAGTGATGTATTCTTTGCAATTTGCTGCTACATAGAAAACCTTGTTGCAGCCTTATCTCTGAGTAAGATCGCTCAGAAGAAACTCATCAACATTCAATTATCCATTAAAAATCAGATTTTATTATAGCAAAGGCAAGAGGCAAGGGTCAGAATACTTCTGAGGCAGAAGTTCAGTGTAGTCAGCAGCATTATGCCACAAAGCTGTCCCCTCTTTGGAAAAGTTATTTTATTCAGTAGGA
Source organism: Myiopsitta monachus (assembly GCA_017639245.1). Taxonomy (NCBI): domain Eukaryota; kingdom Metazoa; phylum Chordata; class Aves; order Psittaciformes; family Psittacidae; genus Myiopsitta; species Myiopsitta monachus. The sequence goes on from CM029927.1 coordinate 6,656,145, forward strand.
TGCTTCCCAGCATATCCAGTGGAAAAGTTGTTTTGATCATTTTCAGCCAGTAGAGAAGTCATCTTTCTTGTGGCAGGCCCTCAGGACTTTGGACAGCCGCAGTTTTGCAACCAAAATTATCCTATGGTTAGATGATATAAATACCAAGCTTTAAAAAAGAAAAGCAGAGACATGCTCCAGGAGCACAGCTTGGTTTCTCTATGAATATTCATCCAAATACAGCGCAGTTACTTCTAATACACAGAAGGCAGATTTCAACAAACACGTCTAGGAATTATCAAATTAGACCAAATGTTTAAAAAAAAAAAGAAAATCGATTCCTGGCAAAATTTTGTCTGTTGTTCCCTCTGGCTTTTCAAAAAACACCTCCGCCTTCCCAGAGGTAATTTCTCTACCTCCTGACAGATTCTTTCACAACACTGTTGACTAAGAGTACCACAGAAATGCCTATAAATATTCAGATGTGTTTAGCATGTATGGACAGGTTTTCATCTGTAGGGTTCAACATGCTCAGCAAAGGAAGGAAGGAACAGATTTTCATCTCCATATGGGGAAGATCCTTATCACACGAAAGACTTTAATATCAAGATAACAGCTTTAACTGCAGCTAGCTCATATCTCCTCTGCTGAGCAGCACTGCTTATGACAGCAGGCCTGTTTGTGCAGCAAGGCATGGTTTACCATGGGCAAGGTCACCGCAGTCTAGCCAAGTGAAATTTGCCAAAGCTGACACAAGTCTGTAGCAAAGCCAAAAGGATAGATCCTGGCATCCATCTCTGGGTGGAGATTGGCAGCAAAAATGCCCAGAGTCTAAGAAACGAGAACTTGGTGAATATGCTGTTGAACTAAGAGAGCAGTTAAACAGAAAGAGAAGATTCAACTGCGATGTCCAGGGTGAGGAAATGAGATCTCATTTTCCCGCTGCAGAGATATTGAGTAGACTACAGCGAATATGAAAGGCAACGGCTTAAAAACTAAACTGAAATGATTTTCTCACATCTTTATTGCTTTTGTCTCTCTGCAGAGCTAGGCTTAATGTGTCTTTCCACCTAGTTAGATTCCTGTTGAAGGAGTCAGGAACACAGATAAAGGCCTAAGTACAACTCCTTTACTTCCAGAGGTCCTGTTTGAATGGGAAAGGAATAGTGAAAACTACCAGTACGTTTCTTCTAATAAAATATCTTCTTAATGCCTCAGTTAGTCACCCCAAGTGCACAGCTCTTTTCGTTTCCATCTCTGTTTAACATATCTGTTTATCATTTCCTTAGCTGCAGCAGCACCAGATTTTTCCCAGCACCAGGAAACTGAATAGGATAAAGTCCTTATCTTTAAGTCCAACCATTCTTTAGTGATTGACCTGGCTGAACTACAGCTAAGCTGGTACCAAAAAAAACCACCACTTGGATTATGATACAGAATTGTTCAGCCAGCGTACTTCGACAAGAAGCATGCAGTCTCTATATATCCCGTTGGTTCTACTTCACATTCTTTTAAACTTTCTTTTTCTCCTACCAATGGCAGCTTTTAACTTCCTAAACTTGATATTCTTATCCACACTCCAGGAAGACACTGTCCTCCGGATTCATCCAAAGTGAAAAAAGACAACTGCAAGAAGTATTTGTTAACTTCCATAGAATACAAAGCATTGAGCTGCCCTAACATCGCTTTAGCTCAACAATTTACTTATCAGCAACAGGGGCCAATATTTTTTCATGGACTATTTGGAATGGAGTTGTCAAGATTAGTCACCGCAAGATAAAGAGGGGCTCTAGACAATAAGCTGTGGTGATGGAATGATTTGTTTTATTCCAATACTCTGATAAAACAAAGTTCATTGGATAGTCTAGTTCGCAGACAGCCTTGTGCTTGCTTCACAGTCAAAAGTTTTCAGTTCCAGATTTTCATAAGAGGAGCCTTCTTCAGATAAAGTACAATGTCCGTAGTGTTCGAGAGCCACTAGCTTGCTATGGTTAGAAGCTAGAATAGAGGGCAACCACACTGTGAACTAATGCTTTAGCAACACAGAACGGAAGAGTCAGCCCAGCTCAGGCTACAGAGCAGGCATGTGCCAAATGAGCCTGCTAGAATTAAAAGACGTCAGTTCGCTATACAGACATGGGCAGGATTCAAGGCAGACCAAAGTAAAACTGAAGTGAAGGTGCCACACTGGCAATTGCTCTTTTTTTTTTTCCATTTGTAAAATCAATAGGACTAACACACCAGTATCCCCATATCAGGGGGGTTTACCAGAATTAAAGCTCTAGCATCTATAAGCGCTCAGCTGGTGCAGGAATTATGTCTGTTCTATGGCTAAATAATAGCAGTCAACTGCCCTGTACACTGACTAGCCAGCCAGCGCCAAATGCTGGAGAGGACGAGAGATTGGCGCTAGACAAGGAGGGGTTTTGTTTTCTTATAGTAATTTTTTCAGATCAATCATTTTCTTAGTCATGTCAGGCAAAGTTTAGCCCAGTGATATATATGGAGCTGAAAAGCTGCGGCCTTTGTCTCCATTTGTCTCAGGTTTGGCAGATTGATTTCACCAACCAGCAGTACATATAGTCATTGGCATTGTCTGCTGTTGACCGTGGCAGTCAACCTGGTTTCTTTATGCTCCTATTTTGGAAACTTTCAAACAAGGATGAGGAAAGGAAGTTGACTCTCAATAAGCATTTTAAAAATCATTCCCTCCACACCCCAAATAAACAGCAGAAAAATTATACTCTGCTTAAGTCCTCAAACAGCTTTGATTTTGCTCTGATGTTATACGAAGGAACTTCATCATAACAGAAGTAGAATTAGTTTACATTCTTTCCTTTTTTTTTCTTCCCTAAGCCATTGAAAATATTAACACTGGCTCTGCCCGAGTAGCATTTAATGCCAGTATTTCATCCTTTGAGCCAAGTGCAATGCTTACTTTAAAAACATGCTACAGTCTAAAACATGGCTTAGTGAAAGGGATATTGGGGTACTTTATGTTCACTCTTGTTTACCCCTCACAGAAAAGATAAGGGTAGAGGCAATTTATTCTTATTTTTTTAGCTGCTAACATTCTGGTATTAAAAACGCTGAAAATTCTACCAGAAGTAAACTAGGAGAGATCAGTTAACAGCCTGATGAGGGCAACAAACAAGTACTAACTCATCTTCCTGTAGCGGGAGTGGCTGGATGTCACTAAGAGAAGAAAACTTCCCAGTTGCACAATTTTCTTCTCATCGTATCAAAACCCGCAAACACACAAACCCAAACATCCAATTCTGTCAGTGCCACCTTCCCCAGTGAGCTGATGTTTAAAAGGAGACTTCTCAATCAGCTTCAGAAGTGCTGCCTTTCACTTTTACTTGCAATATTTTTGTCCTGACAGAGGAAGTCAGGACAAGCAGCCTTCAGTCTGTGTGCTGTTTATTTCTGTATGCAAAGTACCTCGATAGCCATGTTAGGATTTTATCTGACTCCACAGTTTCACAAAGGCAAAGAGAACATGCAAGGCTTCAGACTAAAGGACTGACCACTCACCGCCAAACTAAGAAGCAATAAAGAGATACAAGGCCTTTTTTCCTTTTACCACCGCCAAACACACTCCTCCCCTGCAGAAAGCACATGAGACACAAACAGCCTCAGTGTAAGCGGGTTCAGGTAGAGGCTTTTATTTCAATAGCTGGTAAGATGAAGGCTACTTGCAAGTATTTGTAGATGGGCTGATCACCCTCAAAGATCCTGGCAAAGCAGCAAAGAAAAAGGAAGTTAATCTGGAATGGAAACATTCGGTAGGGATGCTTCCTGAAATAACCTATTTACTAAGAGAGCGCTGATCAATAGTTTTAAGCTAGCACCAGCTAATTAAAAAATTAAAGGTTGCCGATCTTGCCCTGAATATAGGGTCAGGTGCTGAAAGACTCTTTTGTAACTGAGGTAAACTGCTGTGGCTAGACAGAAAGCAAACTACATGCGTGATCACAAGCCCTCAAAAACCAGTCCCACGTAAAAGGCTTTTAGAAAAGAAAAAAAAACCTCAGGGAGCCATTCAATCTTCAAATCAGACGGGAGCAAATCTTGCTTTTGAACACTTTTTTTTTTCCCTGCCAACAGCAACAAGATGAAAACGAAAGGGCTCTTTAAACCAGTTATTTCAGATTTGCATAGCACAGACCCACCATCCTAGGGGAGAATCAAAAGCATGGCTCCACATGATACTTCCTCCTCAAGGCAGCTGGAAAACAGAATGAGAAAAGCTGAGACCAAGTTACACAATCTGACACGGAAAACTGAGATCTTTTAAAAGGACAGTCAGAAAGAGCTTATTTTGTCACTCGGTTTGGATGCAAGAGAGAAGAGAAAGAGAAGTCAACAACACCTGAACTCCTAAATGAATCAGTGCAATTATCCATGCCTTAACACTTAAAATGAGGGCCTTGCAGGCAGATGACGGGAAACGTTCAACAAATACAAGTGTTGGGCTGGGATAACTGGGTACACCGCTGGTAAGAATGGAAAAGCAAAAAAAAAGCAACTGTATTGGAAGGACTCACCTCTACACATGGGTGACAACCACAAATGCCTTAGCACCCCATGACAGCAGGAATTAAGACTGTATAGGAAGTGATTTTCTTGTCCCATGAACAACTTTGAAGTATTTCCAATCTAAATAAGCTGTCAAAGGACCAAACAGTATTCATGCACTATAATTGTTACTGAAACATTTTCTATCGGAATGGCCAAAACATTTCATTTTGATCATCATTTAGTGCTTTAATGAGATCTTGAGAGTGCAGTCTTAAAAAGAAAAATAGGTATCTTGCTAACTTTTTCAAAGACAAGTCATTTTGCATTTGAAAATAATATTTTTTTAGCTTTTAAAATTGCATTTTGATGCAATTTTTCCTGTGAGTCAGGAACACTTGAAAGTGACTCTGAGTTCTTATAAGAACTTACGGGTTTTCCAGCAAGCCAAAACATTTAAACCAGGCCTGCTCTGAAGAGATGCTGCTCCCTCCCATCACCGTCATCCATACCACCCCTTTTAACAAGACCATCCTCAGAGAAGAGGATATTCTCCTTTCTGCTTATGAAACATCCTACCAAAATAAGAGGTTCTAGTACCAGCTGTTTCTAAAGAAGTACAGCCCTGCCTACCTCCAATTTGCTTATCTAAGCATACCCTATGCTTTCCAGGACTGTAACTAAGCCCCAGTAGGGTAGGGACAGGCCTTCCTTCTGTCCAGCTCACTGAACAGAGTTCTTTCTGCAGGGTCTTTTGTGCTGGACCTTGAAATACTGTCCACTCCGCCCAAGTGCTAATAACCCAATGCTGCTCTTTGGAGTTATCAGGGTTGTCCTGAAACAAAATCTCACTCCATTTTCCCTTTTTAGGCAGAAAGCCCAGAGCTAATTGGATGCATTCTCTCTTTATTTCAGTGACTAAATGTAATGCTGATGTGTGCATATAATGTGGGAATCACGTTAATCACAGGCACACAGATTTCAAAGCCAAGAGTGCTGGCTGTGATGACCTAGTCTGATCCGCAGTGTAACACCAGGCATAGAATTTCTGCCAATGATTCCTGCCTCAAGCCCATGATTTTGCACCTCAGTTCCCATCTGTATAAACTGAGTTGCAGCTTCCAGACACAGGGTTTGTTATGCCTCTCTCTACTGCGTAAAAGGGTTCTTTGTTCCCAGAAACCTTCTATCACACTGAAGTCTTGTGGGCTCTGGGCAAGCCACCACTTCACCTTCTCTTTGCTTAAATGAATAGATTAAGCATCTTGCATCTCTACCTCCAAGGTAAGGTTCATAGGCTTTGAATTAGCCTATAAAAAGAGACCTACATTCTTAGTATCTCACAAAAACCTTGAAGACAGGAGGCTCCTGCAGTACAGGCTCTTCAAAGGTCACACAGTTAATCATTCAGAAGTTGGTCACTCAAGCCCTCCAGTTGGATCTACAGCCTTTGACTGTTCCCTGAGCATGTGTGTTATGTTTTCAGTTCTGTCATCACCTGATATTTCACAGTTTATCCAATAGAATATCCCTGTGCACAAAGTAAGCCTTAAATGGATCTCAGCAGCCGCACGTAAGCAGTGCTGTGCCTCCATATGAAGAGCAAGAGCTCAGAAACTTCATACTCACTCATAACAAACACAGCGTTTAAACCAAAAGCGGCAATCAGCAAGAAAGATTTAAGCAATCAGGGTCATGCGATCTTGGCTGTTCTGGTTTAGACTTACAGCTTAGTTTGTTATCGCTGCTTGGTCCTCTAAAAAGCAAGCTTGGCCGAAGGAGCTGCTCTCTGTACTTCCTATAACCCTGCTTGACCTGCCATACTTGTAGGCATGTCAAATGCCAGCTTACCAGATGTGCTGTTCCTGTAGTTACCAGCAAAACCACATGTAATCCATGTCAAACTAGCCCCAGTTTTCGTGGCGAGATTCCCAGGTTTTGCAACAATCTGATGTTAGAGGTCTCAAGTAGTTCACAAGTACTGAAAAGTACTAATGCTGTCAATAGATTAATTACTGCAAGTAATAAATAATGCAGAATCCCCTTTGCTCTAGTATCTTAGCATCTACCTTGAATAGATATATACAGATACATGCACATGCAACTTCACTGTTTTAAATCCTCATGCATAATTACATTGTAGAAGTTACCGATTTTAAGAGAACAAGTGAGATTTGGAAAGTTTTACATAGATGCTTAAGAGCCAAGACCTTTAATACGCTTAAGACATTAAGCAATCCATAAGAAGTGCACGATATTACAGGGAAACCATCAACAAAACTGTTATCTAAGTTGCTGTAAACGAGCTAATGAGAATAAATCTCAAGCGTTCTCCTTTCCACATTTTAAGGGTTTTGTGTGCCAATTTGAATCATGGTTTCCATAGTTTTTTAACAAGTTACAAGGTTATTCATCCAAAACCTCTTTGCAATATGCAGCTGCTTTTATCTGTTTATATTTGCACTTCTATATGCGTAAAACCAGGAGCAGGAGGCAGAGGGAAGAGATTAACAAATGGAGCAGAAAACAAAGAGCATGAAAACTTTTCACTAAAAATATCTTTCAAAAATCATTTTTTTCTGCCTTTGAAAATTGCTGTTCTTTATTTTATCCTTGAAAACCCATCAGGTATAAATACAGCAGAGCCATTCATTAAGTTGTTATTTTGGGCTATCTGCAGACTCTGAAACTGTTGAAAGGTTATTTTCACAGACAGACAGACTAGACATGTCTCTTTTTGTTTTTTATAAATGCGGGGAGTCTCAAGCCCTGTTCAGTGTCAATCAGTGGTCTAAATTTCTTACATATATTTGGCACCAGTAATATTTACTCAAAGCGTAACATTACTTTTTTCTTGCAGAAGTCTGAGACGCAATCCATTGCCTGACTCCATACTGAGCGTGAGGTAATGCCTCTACCTATTGCTCAAGAAGAGACCTAGGAATCAGAGAGCTGCTTTTTCAGCAGTCGAGTCAGTGTTTTCATTTTCGACATGCTTTGCGCTAAACATCACTAAAGCTCTTTCGCTAATTCTGATCTTGTGATTTCTGCCATTGACAAGTAGAAGCAGAACCCAGCAGAGCAAAGTGGTGTAGCATTAGGGTATTGTTTCAAAAGCAACATCTAAATGTGACGGCTGCTCTATTGTCTGGCTCTTTAAACCCAGCCTAGGATTTTCCTTATGGGACAGTGCTCCAGCAAAATAAATAAATGGGCTGCAGTCTAAACTCCAGAGCCTTCTATAAGATGTTATTGTGTTCCAGGCTCAGCAATAATAGGAGAGACATCACATTACAGCAGACATACACTTCTGCACTTTTGGAAAGATCAAAGCTTGCCCTGTCTGTGGTAACTGCACAGATGCAAGATGGCTTGAGACAGCATAGTTTAAAATACAGCAGGGGAAAATGTCATCAACATCCTACAGGCTTATTTAAATCCCAGTTTCTGCTTATTCCCTCACTGACGGCAAAAGGCTAAAAACAACATACTTGCATGACAGCTGGTAAATACTTCAATGGTGGGGGGGAATCTAAGTGGAAGAGGAAGCGTCACAGAAGGGCTTACACCTCTAGGGGACTCTGGAAAACAACGAAAACAGAGTCCATATGTGCAGGATGAAATGTGTTAAAAAGGGCTTAACTACCAAAAGGCACCTTCCCCACATTTTCTACACATCAGCCTCAAAACCAAACGCTCCACCAAATCTTGACTGTACTTACAAAATGGCAGAACTTGGGCAGAAGCAGCTCAAGCCAAGTGGAACAGCCATCACTAGGTGCCAGATGCTCCCCCATGAAAATCTCTGTGTAGGTCACTGGTCCAGACTCTCCATGACCTCCACATAATGCCTACATACATTGAGATATGGGGCTGACACTTCCCTCATGTTCTTTGCATCTTCTACCACTACCCCTGGCAGAAGTTGAATGAGATGAAGGCTTATACTAACTTTATCCTGTGCTGAGGATGAAGGTGGTGCCTGGAGGTCCTTCCCCTTACAACAGGGAGGGCAGTGCCGTGGCCAGCAGAGTCAGGAGTAGAGCTGAGCTGCTGCGTTTGCCCACAGCCTCCCAGGGATGGCACAATGCGGTTGTAACAGGATGGACGCAACACTGGAGCATGCACTGGCTGAGCCTCTGTGCTCTCTAAACTGCCACTATTCAACCCTCAGAAATGACCCTTAACTTTTGAATTGCCCCAGCTTGAGGATATTGGTTTTCTGAACATGGAGGTTTTTCCAGATCTCAGCACACACCTCCTAGCTAGGCATTGCTCCCTTGAAGGGACAGTCCCAGTGCCTGCTGGGGTAGAGCTCTCACAGGAGCTGCAAGCCCAGGACACTGGGAGGATCATGGCCCCAGTCCAAGGAGTGGGGAGCTGCCAGTGGGCCATGGGCTGCCTGCAGGCAGGGAGCAGGGAGGTCCTGGAGGGGGTTCCTGAGAGCTGCCAACTTGCCCACAGGAAATCTTGGCTGCATTTTCTGCTGTGCTGCATGATGATGTGTGGGCTGTAAATCTGGATGTCAGAGCTGGACCAGCATGTGCTCCTCCCATACAGACAGAGAACAGACTCAGCCCTTCTTCCTCATTAGGCACAGTAATGCCTCTGGAAAGTCCAGTGCAGGATGATCATGGCTTGCTCAAACAGTAGTAAAACAGGACACAGGATATAAACCTCATTTCTGCTCCTTTTGACTCCAGCCTGTTTCGGGGTTCGGGGCCAATCTCACGCAGTCTGACAGAGTTCCTGTCTCACTGGGCAGCTAATGTAGGTTAGCTGACACATGATGTCTGGTTGTGCTACGTCTTCGGTCAATTCCTCTCAAAACAGCCTACACTAGTTCAAGGACACAAAATTTAAAATGCAGCACAGTGTATTCTTCCAGGCTATGAGACCTTTATGGTGACTTTCTGCTGAATGCTTATAAAATATCACATGGGCTCCTTGTGTAGCATTAATCAGCCCCAGCCCTTTCAACTGAAACACTCCGTATCTTTCATATTGAGGCTGCCCTTCCCTAGATTAAAGGTAGCATTTCATCCAGCTCAACACGCCAAACATCCCAGTCTTGCTTTAATGCTTAACTGCAGCCACAGATAGAACTGAATTATTTGTGGAAGAGTAACTATTACTATGATAGTATGTACTATTTCTCCTGTAGCATCCTTTGGGGTTCTAGTGATGGAAAAGAACTTTCCTATGACAGATGCCATGCAAAACCCAAGTTAAATGCTGAGCTTTTTTCCCCTAGAAAAAAAAACCCAACCAACCAAACAAAACCAAAACATGTTCAAATTTGGTGTGATATAAGCAGTCATATAAAACAGGATCATTTGGGTCTACAATCATCAAATGTTTTGATCTGAAAGGCTCAATATGAAATGGCTCAAGGGGATGATACAGTAAACCACCTAAATTTGGGGGAGGGAGAGGCGGGAGTCGGAGAAGATGAAAAGACAGATGCTTGTAAGCAGCAGAAACTAGTAAGGACTAAACAGAATTTGCAGTGATGGTGATACACAGAGGTGACTGTGGAAACGCTATGAAATTTTGGGATCCTGTTCCTCCAGTTTTCAACAGCTCAGCCCTCTCATGAACCTCCTAAGAGCAATAATTCTACAAGTCCCTAGGCAACCATTGCTCAACTACCCTTAAAGCTGGGAAGAGTTTTGGATTCTTATCTTCCTTTATTAAAGATCTAGCGCAAGTCTCTGCTGCTGAACATAGGGTTATATATATAGGTTAATATCTTCTTGCCTTACCCCATCTTGACCTGTAGAATTGATCACTGTCCTATCTGTAACACCCTCAGAAATGCCTGAAGGCTACCATGTTTCCCACCTCTGCTCCTGCCATGTTCTCTTTCCTAGCCTAAACAAAACAGATTCTCTCAGCCTTTACTCACAGTTCAAGTTTTCTAAGCCTCTTTATCACTCTCATGCTCCAACAGTGCCTCTTGCATGTTCTGACATCTTACTGACAGTGCAATACATCCAATAGAGAGGTTGTGGAATAGACTTCCAAAGAAGGGAGAGCACTTGTACTGTAAGAAGTACTATAAATAGCAGCAATAGAGTACTAGGAGTTCCTTCATACTGCCAAAGATTGATTAGGTGAGACAAAATTTTTTCTACCTTTGTTTTCTTCTGGAATGGAAGCAGATAGAAGAGGCTGCAGCAGTGACAGTTTCATTGACTCATGCTTTCACAAAGAAATCATTAGTGAGACACCTCTTTCCCTGTCTCTGGAAAGCAGCCAGTGACCCGTCAGTGGACGAGCTGGAGCGAAGGAGCCTGTGGCTTATAAGCTTTAGTGGCACTTAAATGCTTTTGTCTGATGCTGATGATGAAGCAGCATGATGACACCAGATCACTGTCACACCCTCCCCCTGTAAAGCAAGGTGCATAGCAAAAAAGCATGTCCATCATGTGCAAAGGAACACGGTGGAGAAGCTCTCCAAGCTGCTGTCTGCTGCGCTGACTCTGGAACAGGAGGCTGTTGTACCACACAACTTTGTAACAGAAAAGCAAACTGAAACCCCCCCCTCCGTCATGCCATCTTTTAGGTCCACGGAGGATGCTCATTGTGCAGCTTTTCAGCCACATCTGGTCTAAGCCTGGTTTGATTCATGTTTACTTGCAGTTGATGGGCTTGGAGAGTAGGGTGAATCAGAAAGGCTTCTTGCAGAACAGAGCCCCTATGGCATGTTTGTCAGCCAATCCAAAGCCCATCAAAACCATTTTTTCTTCTGGGCTCCAAGCGGAGTGTTTTGTTTACCAGTCTCACACAGTGGTGGACCTCAGCTACAGAATTAGCCTCCTCCTCTCCCTGATATTCCCCTTCCAGAAAAATCACAGGGATGCACCCAGCTCTTCCCCATTCTGCCATAGGAATTCACTAGGTCCCTCACTGGGGCATCTGTCAGCATTGTTTTCCAGGAGCAAAGCCTTATTAAGGTTAGGGTTCTTTCACAGAAAGAAATGTTTCATAGAACAAGCTGGAAAAGTCCTAGAAATTGGGGAAGGAGGAAGGGAGAAAGGAGGCAGTGTTTTTACTGAGTCCTAAAGCAAAGTTTGAGACAGTCTATTACTTGATTTTATCCAGCCTTTACTATGAGAAATAAGGAAGGAGAAAGCTAGGATTGTCTGGAAAAGGCTCAGATCCAAACTATGCTGCTGAGAAAAGGAAAAACAGCCAGAACAGCCACATGCACAAACAGATAGCTAATTCCAATTCTTTACTTGGCCACATCACTCCCCACTTTGTACACCTCATTTACGGCCTCACCCACTTCAAACTAGAGATCATGCTGTGCTGCTTCCCCAATACTCCCAGGAGCTCACAGCCTGATTCTCTGCTCCCTTAATTCTATAATCATTTATACTAATGCCAAGAGTGAGTAGGAAAACATCACATCAGGTCAAGAGCCTGAGCTTTAGCCAAAGGAAATCAGATAACCACCATCCACAGTAGCAAGGGGCTCTCCCCTACTGCACACCACTTCATGGGATGAAATGGCCCTGTGACTCTTCTCTAAGCCCACCTCAGTTTGTCTAGACACCTATTAGCACTTTCCTGAATGTCCCTTCACCTTATCTCTCAACAGCTTCTTTTCTTGCTGACTCCTCCCTGCAGCTCCTGCCATCTCCAGCAGGATTTGTAGGAGGCTTTCTGTCCCCTCAAATCTTCACCCCACAAAAGACTCCTCAGTGTTTCCTCTTCTGTGCATATGTGACACTGCTTTGATCTTACTGTGAGAATTTCAGACCTATCATTTTTGGGGTGGGGGGGAACGCGACACAATTATCTGTGCAACAGAAGCCTGCATGGTAAGCTTCCTGTTGTGGCCCAGCCTCCACTGTTAACATAGATCCATTATAAGAGACTTCAAAAGAGAAGAGGGGCAGGGATTAATTTAAATTGGAACTTAAGTAATAATACAATCACAATATGTTTGTTCTTCTGGAATCTTGGTCTTATGCACTTACAGATGGAAAATATGAACATCCTTCTCGCATATTATTTTTCCCAGTGCATTTTACCTGGCAGCACAAAACCTTCTAGCAGGAAGATAGCTATAGCATTTCAGGGATCAGCAAAAAGCCTTGTGCTATAGCAGATCATCTGGTGTTTGACCTACAGACAAACTGAAAGCCTTGGGAATAACACCACCCTGGGACTTGAAGCTCTTTTAAAAAACCCAAGATCTGTGTGAGCACTATGAATACACACGTTACACCTAAAATACACACAGGAGATCAGGTCCTAACAGGAATTAGAACCCCAGCTGATACCATCCAGACACATCTGAAGTTCCAGCATGTACCCTGCTCACTGACCAAATGCAAGTCCAAGTTACAGTTCAGGTTAATGACTCAACATATAACAGGCCTTTCACTGAGGCTACAGCTATAATACAGTAATTAACAGGTTAGGCAGTCTGATGCACACACAATTCTGGCAGCTCAGCTGGCTTGAGATAAGCAGGTGAATGGTGGTAACGTCACAACCTGTCTGAGCCAGAAGGTGCCCCAGGCTCACATCATAGGGATGGACTGTAAGACTATGAACTGAATGCGGTCTATCCTATACCACCTAGTCCCCATGCTCCTTGCCTAGCTGGGGAACAAGTGTTTTCATGGGCGTTTTTTATGATCCGCAAGTTGAGAACATCTACATCTGCATTCATAACCTCCGAGTCAGCTTCAGGCACACATGGACCACGCACACAGAGCCCACCCTTCTCTCCAGGGCTCTGGGATCGCACATGCAATTCAGTCAGCCAAAACATGTTGTGTTTATCTGCCTACATGAGCCAGTGCTCCGCTCCTGCCAACAGCCGCTCTCGTTTGTTCTATATCTGTCTGCCTTTCCTGGCACCCCATGTTGCAGCAATTAAGAGCCAGCAAGGCGCAAGCAGTTCAGGTGCCCAAATAGCCAGCAGGTAGGTAATGGCTTTTGGTCAAAAGCCATGCTAAGACAGTGTTTAAAGGAAGGTTTGGTGACAAACTACAGAATTCAGAGTGTCTAATCTCCAATTACAGTGAATTTAAATAAACTAAAAATCTTAAAAGGCAATATCCTTGGGTTTTGCCAGAGTTCAGATCACACTGGGAGTTCAGGATTCGCATTGTGACTCATCCTAGGTGACATGCTTTGCTTTCATTCACTTACTTTCCTCAGAAACCGTCACTTGATGTTTTAGGATAAACATCTGTCAGGAAACAGATCATACCCTATAGAAACAGAAGAAGGAAACTAAGCTTTGTTCATGAAATGCTAAGAATGTATGTTTAATGACATAGGCCTGGGGCAGTTTCCCATAATTAGTTTGCAGGAGTATATCAGAAAGGCTTTGGCAGACTGCTCAGTGCTCATAAATCTGCATGATTGTGAAGTGTTCCAGGGTCCCTTCAAAGAGACTGGACTAGAGGCAAAAATAGCAGGATGCCCTCCATGTAGTAATCCCAGCCTCTGCATACCAGGAGGTATCAGAAATCTTAATGAGGAATTTACTCTCTGGAGACGTTTACTTCTAATCTACATGAAAGAGGAGGGAGGGGAGAACAAATAAATAGGAGTGCTCACATTCTTTGACAGATCCAAAATGGACTTCCAGCATCTTTAAAGTTCTCTCATTGCTGACCAGCCATGACCCAGTAGGAAAAAAAAAGAAGTCAATATATTCTTCATTAGAAATAACGCTAAGTTCCCAGGCACTTTCAAACGCATCTCCACTGGTGTCACCTGCACTTTAAGAGAATCCCTTCAGTGCTGTATCAGGTAACATGGAAGGCAGGGTGTATTCTCTGCCCGGGTGTAGGAATGAGTCAGAGCTGGTATGTTCAAGATGCAGAGAGAGAGACCTGCTTCAGTGATGTAGTCACCCTCAAACAGGCTCCCAGCACTGGGAAGCTGTTTGAATAGGAGAGAGCAGCAGCTGCCTGTACACCCAGAAGGGAGAGGTGAGCTTCATCTTCAGAGAGGTGCTTCCAGGAAGAACTGCAGTTGTTCAGTGGCTTTGGTTTGTGGAAATGGTTTCTTACCATGAAGATGCAAACATCCATACAGCAAATTTAAAACAATAGGTTTCCGTTGATTTACCTTAATTTTTCTTTCAAACCCTGGAGATGTTGCACAGGGGCCCTGGTAAAACTCACTGCTCCACTGGTAGATACCACAGCAGTAACTGAGAAACTTCTTTTTGTTTGTTCAGGGTCTTTTTTTGACCCTAGAGAAGAAGGCAGTGCCAGTCATCGTCATTGCCGACTACCTTACAGCCCTCCAACACACCTCCTTTGCTTGCCTCCCACAAAGCCATGAAAACATATCCTTATTCCCTGCTTGTGGTTTCCACAGACTGAAGATAAAATCTGAGCAAATCAAGAATGATGAAAGAATAAGATTGAAACAATACTACTACGAGAGATAGCAATACTTAGCAGCTCCTTCAAACCTTGTATCCAAGCATCTTAAGGAACTTCATACAGCCCTGACATTGTATGGTAAGTGCTATTGCCCTTTTCAAAGCAAGGGCCACTAAACTAGAGTGTGTAATGCAATCTGTTGACACCCAGATCTGTGCTTTAAACCAGAAATTGATCACTATGGGAAAAAGATACCCCTGTCTGAATGTTAACACTGAGATAATTTAGTGTTCCAGAAACAGGGACACTTCTATGAGAAAATTCATTTCCAAGCTATTTAACGCTCATTCTCCTTAAATTAGCTCTCACATATTTCTTAGTGTTACAAGCATAAAGTGCTGGGGTTTTAACTTCCAGGTTATGTACTTTACTTTTAAGTACAAATTAAAACACATTCTACTCATCAGCTGTTGTCATTCATGCAGTGCTGGTCATAAGACCAGGTGGTTTTGCTTTCTTGTTCTTGTGAGCTAGCAAAGCCTCTGTGCCTTATGAGAATATGGTGCTGCACAAGGCAATCACAGTAATTTAAATATATTCAGTGAAACTCAAGAATGAAAAATCCTTATCCAAACCTTCTCTTGAAATAAAGAGAGCAAAGCTTGCCATTCAGCAAGCCCTTTTAGAACATGTAGAAGAATATATGACTTTGACTCCATTCTTAAGTGTTTATTCAGAATACAGCCTGAGCACTAGAGCACAGTAAAAGTCAAACCTCTTTATCTTTCATTCCTATAGAAGTGGTCATAGTTCTGTCAGTGAAAGACCTTGGGACCATCCCATTGATTCAGCACACTAGAAAAGCTTCACATGAAGATCTATACCAGGTTAGACAATATGATCTGCCTCTTTCTCCCACCATTTCTGCTTTCACGAAATGAAAATACTTCCACTTTGTAGAGAGCTTTAAAAGTTACAGAATTAAAACAACAGACTGAAATGCAGTGAACCATCATCCAGGTCATTTACCTGTGTAAAGATTCAAGGATGCTAAGATCTGATGCCAAAGGCAATGCTTGCTGTAGATATTTATCTTTCAGACAAAGGATTTATCTTCCAATCTTAGTTGAAGAAATTAATTATCCACTATTTTGCATTTATACCAGCTACAGACATCTAAAGCCAACACTGAACCTGAGCAGCCCCAGTGAACCAGCAGCTTCAATTCTCATTATATTCATAATGGCGAGGCCCAGCTGGGAAAGGCAATCAGCTAACTTCTCACCAGCTGGCAACAATCAAGAACTAAGAGCATGAAGTGAGTGAGTGCTTCACTTCAGACACTTGAATGAAGTAATGTTTTACAGTGCTAATGTAAATATAGTTCAATGGAGAGGATGCTGGCAGGAAGCCACAGCAAGGATGTAAATTCATGGGGCTGGAAGACCAGCTTGGCTTGGCTTGCTGAAGTGGTTCACGAAGCAATCTCATATAAATAAACTTTTTACACAGGTAGTAAACCGAGAGAAAGGCTGGATTTTCTATCAGATGTCGTGATTTAACAGATGGCTTGGTTTCCTCCACAACCCACTCTTGTCCTGAAAGAGAACAAGTAAACTAAAAGAGGTTCTCGGGTATGTCTAAGTTTTTTCAGCTGGCCAGTTCAATTGAACAGAACACAAACAAACGAGAAGCTACTCAGTTCTTTCTCATCTCACTTGCATCACTCAAGATGTTGATACTCTCCCAAATTAGGATATTTGGGCTGTGAATATGCGTCTTCAGTGGCTCCTCCAAAGAGAAAAAGCTCTCAAAATGTTCCTTCGAAGAAGAGACACAGAATCTTCTTGTATTATTAGTTATCAACATTCTGTAGCCTTCCCATTTGCCTCTTGCAATCTTTTCATAAAAACTAAGCCTTCTGAATGCTTGGGAATCCCTCTAGCTCCTGGTTTGACTGACATAGGAAGAGCACTGGAGGTGGATGATGGCTGCGGGCATTTGTTCTCACTGGCATCTGCAAATAGTCCAATGAATGCAGTCTGAACGCAGTGAAAACACCACAGAGGTGTTTCACTTTTTTGCTCCTGATAAATCAAGTAGCTGTATCTGCCATCGTCAGGAATGGATTACACCACAGATCCAGCGCTGTCTCAGCGTAGGTCCTCACTGAATTTGCCTCACTGTTTGCAGGCTGCTGTTGAACTCTGCCAGTTTCAAGAGATGTAGAGCTATCCCTTGCAGGCTTTCCATTTCCTCCTTCAATACCTGCTTCCTGCAGCTTGAACCTGTGCAGTGGCAGATCACAAGTAGCTACTACGTTCTTGCTCCCTGCCCTCAACAGTTCTGCTAACAGTTACATTTTGGGGCAATTCTTTTCGTTATTATTTTTAGCTCTGTTCTCTCCCAGCCTTTTAAATAAGCTGGAATTACATGTTCCTCAAACCACCCTGCATTTAATTAGAGAATTGCTGTCTCTGAAAAGCTATCTGTGGCCACCAAGGCTGCATATTGCAACATAACGTACCTACAAATTCCTTCTTCCTGTTCTGATTCTCTCCTCTCTCATCTGAGGCCACAGAGCTCCATAGACATTGCCAGCACCCATCCCAGTATCTCACATATATCACAGCATTCCCTTGAGGAAAGCATTCCCTTGCACAAATGTCTGCACAACGTCCAGAAACCAAGGAAAACACAAAAAGGTGTTGCTGTACAGAGGGCACTGGCAATGCAGCACGCTATGCCTGCTCTGTAGGATGACACCCAGGATGTTTGAGCTCAAGAGGAAGGCTGTGGGCACAGCACTTCCACTTACATCTCGAATTCACATAGTGCAGTACACAATCCTTGTCCTCACCCCTGACTCTAATCCTCCTCTTGATCTATATAGTCTCCATAAGCAGCAATGCAGACTCCAAGGTGTGATTCAGTATGGATGCTTTTACCCCTAACGTGATCATGTATCTCTAGAATGATTTTTAAGAGTCTGCATTTGACTGAAGAAGGAGGACTGAGTTTTATATAAGAAAGCATGCCATGAATTACTAGCTTCTTTGGATACTTGATTAGAGATGCCATCACAAGGGGCCTGGATTTCCAAAAAGCACTAGATTCCCAGTTTTACCAGTCAAACATTTTTAGTAATGCTTCCTGTACAGTAAATGAATGAATCACACATGCCCAAGGCATTTCTGCAGTTTGCAGACCTGGTCCAAACAAACATGAGCTCTTTCCGAAGTTAATTGCTTAGGCCAGCTCTCCACGTGCTCCTTCTCCTCTTCCACATCTCTTCTAATTTGCTAACAGCTGGGACTCAAACTCTGCACTTGGAGGGTCAGCTTTCTCATATCTGGAACTGTCATTGCCATCGCAGACAACGTCATACTGACAGTGGATGCTACAGGCATCCATTTAAGATGTGACCACTGCAGAAGTGGAACTGAAATGGGCAAGAAGCAGCAATGCAGTCATTCATAAGCAAGCTTAAATTCCATCCTCCCAGCTAGGAAAAGGGGAGAGAGGGAGGAAGTAGGGAGTCATATCCCATGGAAGAAAGGGAGAGCTGCTGACACATTCAGAAACAGTGGCACAGGTGGGGAGTTAAAACATGCAGAGCTACTTTTAAGGCCTGAGGGAGAGGGAAAACCTTCCTAGCCATAGCCAAGGTAGGAGAGAAGGTGCTGAGAAGTGAAGGTTTAGTGGTGAGCTGCAATTTGTATCCTCCATCCTGCCATCAACTGCCAGTCTATCAGTCAGTGTGTTTATGCTGTGGTAGGCAAGGCCCAGCTCTCAGTCCACTTTGACTGGGTGAGAGCCTAGAAGTTGTCACCTAGCTTTGAAGCCTGCTTTCTGCTCTCCCCACTGCATTCCTAGTATGATCTTGGATCTTCATTCTTTTGGGGTTTTCTTTTCTGTGCACAGCTGCCTGCTGGGCTTATTACAGTCTAAAAACCTTCCCTGACATTAGGGCTGTGTAGTCGTTGCTATCCATGCAACACGCTCAGTAACTGGGAACAGGCCACTTTCGGGTTTTTCAACAGACAAAACCACAGCTAATGCTGTAGCATTTTATGGAATGGAAAAACTGCATGAATGGGAATCCTCTCTCTTGTGGTTAAGGACGGGAAGGGCACAGATGAGGTGATGAGAGGCCCACTAGTCGCAGGAAAAAAAAAGTTAAAAAATGAATCACGCTTCCAGGGTTCAAAACATGCAGTGCCCTAAAAGTGGCTGCTTTTAACAGGACATCTGACCAGCATCTGAAGGGGGCTTATAGGGATGCTGCGGAGGGACTCTTCATTAGGGACTGTAGTGATAGGACAAGGGGTGACGGGTTCAAACTTAGACAGGGCAAGTTTAGATTGGATATGAGGAAGAAATTCTTTACTGTGAGGGTGGTGAGGCACTGGAATGGGTTGCCCAGGGGAGTTGTGAATGCTCCATCCCTGGGGTGTTCAAGGCCAGGTCGGACAGAGCCTTGGGTGACATGAGGTGTCCCTGGCCATGGCAGGGGGGTTGGAACTAGATGATCTTAAGGTCCTTTCCAACCCTAACTTATACACCACGCATTTTACAATTAAAGTAATAGAACTTGCGTCACATCCTTAGGAAGCTTTTCAAGGTAATACACAAGAGTGGATGACCATCCGAATGTTTGTTTCTGTACTTCTCCTTTCTGCATCATCCATTGTTTCATGGACTAGAAGAGCTGGTAAGAGGTAAACCTACTTTCAGGAACAGCACATCTGAGACCATGTCCTATGCAGACAGAAAGGGAAGGGGAACTGACATTCTTGAAGTCTCTTCCCAACAGAAAGAGTGACAGATCAAGCCAGTAAAATTTCCTACACCTTTGTTTTTGTATTTGCAAGCTGTGGCTGACATAAAGGCTGTCATGAGGCATAGGCTGCATTTCAAAAGTGCCTTGCAGAGGCTTGCATATTGCTAAATGTCAGCTTTTGGTTCTAGGATCTCAAATAGGAAATAACAGACATAAACAACATTATCCTCTAAGATAGATCACAATGTGTGAAACAGGATGAAAAAACCCGCATTGCCATAACAGCTCCTTTGTGAATGGCGCGACAGGGACTGAGGGTTGTATTTATACGCGTCTGTACAGCTCCACATATAAACACTGGCCTCAGATGGGTCAGCGAATGCACTAAATGAAGGCACCACAGCATTACTCTGCATTGTCCCACTTGATTCTAATAAAAACACTTAGCAGTGCTTAGCCACATGTATTTCTGACCTGCTAGATAGCGTGTAATTACACTTGCTTCCTGGAATAACAGGAAGGGAACTTACCTTATACAGAAGTGGATCTGTGGTCAGAGATTTTACAACTAAACTAGGCTTACAGCACAAACAGGGCTTCTAGTTATCTCTGCATTCAACCTCCATGAAGCTTCTGTTCAAACTACAGGCTGCCTTCTAGAGGGCACCCTATTTTAGCACAGTTTATTAGTATTTAGCACAGGTGATAGAGAATTTCCCTGATCTGAATGTGTTTGGGTTTTCCCCCCATACACATGGAGTGGAAAGTTTTTAAGCACCATTTTCTCCTTATGAGTAAATTTGGCTTTTGCTGGGTGCTGCTGAGAGAAAAGCATCTCCCTCAATCACACGGTCCTCCAGCTGCACAGTCAGCTAGAGAGGGGAATGAGGGAACAGTCTGTTTCAGATTAACGGATTGTTCCAAAGCTTTCTGTTCAATGCGAAAAACACAACACCAAACGTCTGTGCTGTGAAATGGCCAGAACCCTTCAAAAGGGACAAGATGGGAAGAATACAGTAGATGCAAAGTAACTTCTTGTTACAGGATTGTCCTACAACAGCAAATGCAGAAAGAGTTCGAATGGTGATTAGAAAGGGTGAGAATTAAGTTACAACCTTGCAGCACAATAATAAGGGCTTCCTCAAAATTATTACATTTTTCAAACATAAGGTTTTCATTATTTTTTTTAAGTAGAGGAAAATAGTATTAGCTCCAAAGCAAAAAAATCCGGCAAAAATTCAACACTTTCCAAAACATTAAAGTTCAAAAAAGCATGGGGGAAAAATTATTTGTGACTTTCTAGAGAGTTAAAGATTACAGGAGGAGGTTATGGGCTTTTCTGTGACCTGTACCATTCTTTGTCCCTCTCATTTGTCACAGACTTATAAATCTTGGAAGCTTGCTATGTAGCAGGCTCATCAAATGGGTAACTCATCAATAACTTCTCAGCAAGGCTCCCATTTTAACAGGCTTCTGATCAAGGGAAGGGTATTTTAATTCACTCTGAAAGAAGAGAGCCAGTATAATTTACATACTATGCTTACTTGGGGGCTATTTTTCCATGAAACATAAATGGAAGTGGTTTTTTATTGATGTTAAAAGCAGAGGGACATTTGTATCTCATGAGTCCTCACACTGAGACCTGAAGCTGGGGTAGGATTGGGAGTGAAAACTCCACTTCAATACTGCCTGGGAATAGGTGATTGCTTCAACAGACAATTTTCATCGAAAATAAACTAACAGCTGAGATCCTATGGACCGCATGCTCTTCTCATGTCTGTTGGTCTAACTGTCACTGCTGTTAAATGCAAACATTCACTTTCCTCGCAAAACCACTGGCTTTTCAATTTAGTGAAGACAAATCAGACAAAAGCAAGAGTTTGAACGCGTTGGAGGCATCCATATGTGTCACTAGATGGCGTTGCAAAACGCTTACGGTATAGCTTAATGGTAAATCATAAGGCTGCCGTGTTATTGTGCAGCTCCCCGGAAAATCTATTTATGTCTACATAGCCACAAAACCAGGCTTGGGTACCAGCTTGGGTACCAGCTTCTACCTCTTTTAAGCTTGTTTAACTTATATGTGAATAGACTGAAAGAATCAATGAATGGAAATCATCAGTTTTCTTTACAACAGCCCTACATGCTGCCCCTGCAAGTGGAGTGACACACTCATTCATACCAAGCTAATCCACCGAAACCAGGGACAGTGGCAAAGTCAGGGCTATTTCCATAAGCAGTATGGCTCTAACTTGGAACATCTGCCACGCACATTTCCAATGTCAAGCAGGTGATTTGTTCACTGCCTTCCCTTGAAGCCTGTGATGTAGCTGAATTTCCAAAAATTACAGAGGGAGGTG
The DNA here is from genome assembly GCA_017639245.1 of Myiopsitta monachus. NCBI lineage: Eukaryota > Metazoa > Chordata > Aves > Psittaciformes > Psittacidae > Myiopsitta > Myiopsitta monachus. Next base: position 6,678,158 of record CM029927.1, read on the forward strand.
CTATGCCTGTTCATGTTTAAGATCAGCCCATTGAACCTTAACAGTTTAAAAAATAGAAAGTGAGGAGTTAGCTTGCCACACTGCTGGGAGCTCTGGGAATTGAGCTGGTATCCCATCTCCCACCTCAACTTGACCTGGGCTGGCAGCTGAGATTATGTCCAAATTACAACTGCGCTGCCACTTGCCTCCCCAGTCTGCCTTCAGTTACAGCTGCATAACTGCACTGGTGGCATTAGAATTGGCAGATAGGGAAAAACAGTTCAGCTGGAAGAAGTTCTTTACTGTAAGGGTGGTGAGGCACTGGAATGTGTTGCCCAGGGAAGTTGTGAATGCTCCATCACTGGTGGTGCTCAAGGCCGGATTGGACATAGCCTTGGGTGACATGGTTTAGTGGGAGGTGCCCCTGGCCATGGCAGGGGGGTTGGAACCAGATGATCTTAAGGTCCTTTCCAATCCTGACTATGCTATGATTCTATGCCTTTACCATTTAGCTCGCAAGTTTGCTGATGATGTGTGAGCCTAGCAGAGCCCAGCTTCCTCATCGAGAGCTGTGCCTATTCTGCAGGGCCAGCAGGCTCCATTTTACATAGGGTCAAGTTACACCTTAAGCTCAGGTGGGTGCTTCCTAGTTTCCTTCTTCTTTCTGCACAGGATGCCTGTATGTATCCAATGCTCTCCAGGACTGGAATGACAGAACGACATGGAGCAGATGCAAAAGGCCAATACAGTCATCTAGGACTTATTCCCCTGCCAACAAGATATCCTCTAGTGCTCTGCCCAGCTCAGATTTAAGTTATTTGGGCACCATGAGCCCATGTCCCTTGGGGAGTTCCTTGCAAAGTTCTAATACGTCTCCTCCTTAGCCTCAAAAGATTCACCCTAGACTTGCCTTTTTCCAGTGATCCCATCACCCTAGCCTTCCCAGCAAAAAAAAAATCTTCTACTCTCTGATTCTTCATAACACAGCCTGGTGGCTTCTCGTTTGCCCAAGCTTAACATCTCTACTTCCTTCACTATCTCCTCATAAGTCAGTCTCTCAGTCTCTCAATCACTTGTGCTGTGCTTCTCAAAGAGAATTAAATCTCTCCCTCTATAAATAGTTCTGGTTGGTGTTCCAGTCTGCTGCTGATCTTTCCATTACCAAAGCTTCTTGACATTTTATAGCCCACCGTCTGCTGTGCATGATGGCATGCAGATGTTAGTCATTCAGATGTCAGACATTTTTGGCTACCAGTACAGCAGTAAGAAAGTATTTCTTCAGCACAAAAACTTCTTGAGATCTTGCCTTAAATGAACTAAGTAATGAAAGGTTACTTCTGTGCTGGGCTCCCTTTGCTTCTTGCTGCTGATGAATAAAATCACATTTTGCCACTTTCATTTGAGGAAAATATGCTCTTTTTTTTCCTTCATATTGTTCCTTTAACATCCCTAAAACTTCCTCTTTGCTAAGATGCCTCCACACCACTGTCACTGAGTCAACTGACATAATTTTAGTCACTGGTGAGCTACCATAACAGCCTGGCACTCCTGCCTTAATTCTGTCATTGTCCCTTGAGCTCTTGCATCCGTCTATCCACCTACTGTCTTCAGCAGAGATTATTATCTCCCTGAATAAGAGATTTTCTTAATGTCCCGGATTTTTGATTGCAGGTACAATAGCATCCCGGTCACAGCCAGGCTCCTAACGGCCACCATGGACAAAATCATAGACCCCTACTCCTTAAATGAATTCTTAGCATTTAACAAGAATAACGTTTGATCAAAAGTAGTAGTATGTTTCCAAGGGTGAGATTAAGGACAAATAGTCTTGGCATGTTAGTCACAGTTTCAGCACCAGACAACTATTAGCAATTGATACTTGCAGACAGCTGTCAAGAGGGGGAGCATTAGCAGAGGTGTGAAACCTGTGCATTTCAGTAGGTATTTTTTGATAAATTCCAATGTCATTAGTCCATAATATTAGTCCATAATGGGATTGGGTTGCTGTCTCTGTTGGTTTGGTTTGGTTGGCTTTTTTTTTCCATCTGGGTAGCAACTATAATACTAGTAATACAAATGAAAATCAGAGGATAGTCTGTGGAAAACAAATGAAATGGACAGGGTATCTGGTAATCTCCTTTGTATTCTGCAGAGATGTAACAGATCCCAAAAGGTTTTGGAGAACATGGATATGAGGCCCCATGTTTCTGGTGATTAGAAAATCACTCTGTATGGGAGGTGAAGTGAGTTGGCTACTTCTAAGTATCTGCAACACAATGCAACCATTTGATATGAGTCACCTCTGTTGAAAGGACACTGATGAGAACTAGAGGTCCAAATACAGCGGCATTTCCAACAGTAGATGTGTTGTACCAGCTACTTTCGCCGCTGAAGGTGGTATCAGTGTAAATTAGGCTACCTTACTCCAACAATGTGACTTTCTAAGCTATCTGCAAGAAATAGGATATCTAAATTATGTTTTCGCTCATGTCTATATCCCTGTATATTATATGGTACTTCAGACAAACTTTTCTTGGGAGATAGTGATTTTCAGCTCCTTGCTGTCTGTTTTGAGTGCATGGACACACATGTACACTCTCAAAACCTTGTATTTTACTAAATCATCTCTGTTACATCTTGATTCTCTCAGTGCTGACACACACGAGCAAAGAAACTTCAGCCGTTCTGGTCATTTGTGTGTTAAATTTTCATTGCTACTGGAAAAATCCCAGGTCACCTCCCCTCAGTGGAAGCAGCAGCTTGCTATAGTAATTATGGAAAAAATAACAACATCCAGACACGAAAACTTGGACCAATTATTTCACCTGGGATCTCTTTCACAACATACTTGCTTTCGCGTTCCTTTCTCTCTCCTCTTGAATTTTTGGAAGGCTATGATCTCCCTTAAGTTTTCAGCTTAATTGTACCCTATAAATATGAGCAAAACCCAGGAGTCTTCACTGAAGACAGGAACTCCGCCATTGATTTCAAGGCAGCTCAGTTCATATATCAGAAACACATGTGGCGGGTTTACGTACAAAGCTGTCTTTAACATGAAGATAAGAAAGCAAATCCAGCAGTGGAAATATCAGGCCTTACTGTCTACTTCTCTGAAGAAAACCCTTACACAAAGTTCCCTCTCTTTTTTGGTCTTTGTGAAGATCATGAATTGTCAGGGAGATCTTACCTTTGAGATAACTCTCTAAGGTGAGGTCACAGGGGAATAAATACACTTTTCTTGGTCTTCCAGGGCTGCTCAGCGGAGGCCTTCTGCCACTGTTTCTCCTGTGGCTCTGCCCATTCGTTGGACAGAAACATTGATACCATTGGACTACTTTGTCCCATGTATTCAGACAGAAGCTGCCTGGACTGAGAAGTCATACTCTAATCATACAGCACATACAGAGGTGTCAAACTCACTATTAAGTACTGCACTATAATAATACTGGTGCCTCTAGTACACACGCACTAAAGTGCTTTATAAACAGCCGACAGCAATTATCTGTTGGAGAAGGGCAGTTACAGTTTGTCTGTGAATGCTTAAAATTTGGAATATACATGGTTTCTGTACATTGTAAGGGAATCACATCCAAAAAATAAGCTTTGAAACGCTATATAATGTGTAGCCTATCAGATGTACCATTTCAGATGTGAAATCTACAAGGGCATAATGCAAGAACAGCAGCAATATATTAATAAAACATGCTTCGACCCCATTTATTCTGGCAGATAGTACTTTTGCACTGTAGCCCAAAATATATAATGAAATCCAGATCTCACTAGTTGCTGGAATGTCCTTTGTCAATAACTGTGAAAAATGTTTCTCACCCTGCAGTACAAAACTGAGCTGTGGAATTGATGTGCATAAGTTCTTCCACCCTTAGAAAGTATTTTTCATCCTGAATGAAAATACTGACATTGATTGTGCATGGCAGAGATGACTCCCTACCTCTGCTGTATATCCTAATCCCTTCTGCACCAATTTTGTTTATGTGAATTTACTGCCTGTGAAGTGGAATATCTCAGCGACCTCAAACCCCCAGATTTTCTATTACTGTTTGATTAAAATTAGTATCAGTATTACTGAACAGGAAAGAGATGCATATGTACATGCATATGTCTGTCAATGTGAGACACTGTGTCAGGGGCCAGGATCCTTTCTTATTCTTTGCTTTTTCTGCTAGGGAAACCATCAAGATTCAACTACATTGTTCATTTTTTGGCCTGGTGGAAAGCCATCCACACAGCACCAGTTTGGGTTTGGTTCCAATCTGAGCTGAGTCTGGGTCACAAACCTTAATAAAACAAACAAAACCCCTACTTCCCAAACCCTTTGGACCAATGTCATGGCTCAAGACTTCTCACTCCACTTTGCATCCACAGGATGCGTTTTCCGTTGAAAGCACAAGAGTAGTCAGCACTGTTCTATTGCCAGCTACTGACTCTTCACCAGCATGTCGAATTATGATTTCAGAACCAGCTGCCTACATCATTCTGCACATACTTCTGCTTCAGAAGTAGCACAGGAAGGTCACTAGGTGCATGTCCCTGTAGCCTGGTGGAATGATGAGACTAACCAGATTAGCTATTGTCTCCCTCTCCCAGGTAAGTAGGTTCACAGACACAGAAGGGAAACAAATATTCAGCAAGGAAACAGGAAGAACAGTTTGCCAGCCAAAGAGCATATTCAGGAGGCTGGCATGAGCCTTCCCAAAGCAAACGAAAACCCCTTAAAGGAAGCTGTGGATCTTCACCCCGCTGTAAAGGACTCCACAGATTTTTGACTCGATTTTCTAAATACTAGGGTTTAAACAGATACTTTCCCATTTCTTTTCTTCCAGTGTGCTTCTCCACGCTTTGGGTAGTAGACACTGGTGCTGAAAACTAGCTCAAGGAAAGGCCTTAAGAGCCCTGGGCTTCCAACCATGTGCGCCACCACTCCAGACTCCTGGTCTGTGGAGCACTTGTCAGGCAGAGCACGCACTGCAGTGGGTTCTCCCCTCCTCTGCCTTCCACAAAGAAAAGATTCCAAAAGCATCTGGCAGAGAAGATCTAGTTCAGCCCAAAGGAGATGAGGGAAGAGCCACAGGCTGCCACTGAGCAGAACATAGAAGGGCTTATTCACACAAAGGAAAAAGAGTGACTCCACTGAAGATAAAATACTGTAACACACCTGACAGCATATAAAGACAGCCAAAGGCTGTGAAGGATAGTGAAAAGCAAAGTGAGTGAAAAGGCAAGTGAGCATAAACAGCCTGACAAGAAGAGTGGTACACTATCTGCACATGATAATATTTCCAGCTGTCACTTTCAGACTTGAGCTGTCTTCAGTCTGACCTGAAGCAAAGGAACACAGACACTGAATTCTCTCTACTTCAGCCTTTTGCCTTGCCTCCACAGAGCCATGTGAGCACCACACTGAGTTGAAACATCAGTATATGCTTAAGTACTTTTCTGACTTAGAACCATCAGAGGATTTGAATCTTTTCCATTGACTAGTAATGAATGTTAAGACAGGAATGTGTGCAGCCATGTAACTCGTAATTTTTTATATTCATCCCCAAAGCATTCTGACACGTAGTCACTGAGAGTAAGCACTGAGCACGGCCCTACTTTGGAAGGCTCTCTTCTTGCTGAACCGTAGCACAGTCTGGTTTTTAAACATGATCCTCCTCCATTCCTACCCCTTCAATTTCATAATCAAAACAAGGCTTTAAATAAAAAAAAAAAAAAAACCCATACACACTTTTTTCTTTTTTTTTTTTTTAAATTACAGGGTGCAAAAAAAGCTTTGCAAGCCACAGTATTTTAGGACAGATAATGAGGCCCACAAATATGCAAAGAACAACCCCATTTGAATCAGTGGGCTCTGTTTTCTAGCTGAATCTCATTGAAGTTCCTCTGCAAAGGAACTCCTCTGCAGTGCAGAGAAGAGCTGAGTCTTCCCTGGTCAGTGAATGAGCGGATTGTATATCAGGACAACTTCTACTTGATCTTCTTCCAAGTGTGCAAAGCCATAAGTGATTGCATTTGGACAAAACAGTTACCAAAGAGATCAGACCTGGAAGATCGGCATTAAGAAAGAAAGCCCTAGTATTTGTGCAAAGAGAGACGTTGCATAAGCACCAGCTTAAATCTGCTTTGTACCACAAAGTGGAGCTGTGAGAGCCAGGAGAGAATTCCCCCTCTGCTCAGAAGGGCTTGACACTGGCTGGCAGTCCCCCAGGCAAAGGAAGGGAGAGGGACAAAGAAAGCATGCCGGAGAAAGGAGGTGGCATGGATCAGTGTTCAGATCTATGCTAGCATAAAGCCCTCTGGTGCAAAGGTGCAAAAGTGAGATGGGAATCCATGCCCCTGCAGCTGGTGAGTTCATTGCCACGGCCAAATTGATTTAGCTGTGCAGGCATGTGATTTGTGAGAGGTAACTAACAACACTTCATGGGGCAGTGTTGAACACCAGCATCATGAGATGCCAGCAGTAGAGCTTCCCTGCAGGGTTATACTGCTGTAAGAGAGGCCCCGCTCATTGACTGGAGCTAATGAAATCTCTGTTTCCCAATTATTTCTGCGACTGACAGCCTGTAACTATCCCAAGACTATTTCTGAATGCTACCCCTCAGCAGCTGTACCATTAAGAATCCATTTGCAGTACACGGGAATGGCTTTATCACTGCCATTAGCTTGTGAGTGGGTAACATTTTTTGCAAGGCCAGCAGATGGCAATCTTTGTATTCACGCGTTCTCACTTTCACCTTAGTGTACATAACACCAGTTGCATCAGTCAGTTTGGGGTAGAACTTGTGTCACGCCTGGCCAGAAGATGTTTTATTCTCCCTGGCTGATGTTTCCATCCCAGATGTCAACCAGATGTAGAACGAGAAATGGGTTTATGTGAGAGCCTTCCTCTCACCAGGAAACACTGCAAACCAGACAAGGAGAGGTGCTAAGATCAAGGTTACCTTGAGTACAGGCCAATAATAACACTCAGACATCAGAACTTTGTCTCAAACATAGCCTGAACCTTTGGGTCTGCAACCCTATCAGTATCCAGGAGCCTTAGCCTGAGTTTAAAACACCTCAATTTAAAGTTTGCAATATTTTTAAAGCCTAAAGTGCCACATTGCACCACCAGTTTCTAAGCAACATTCCTCGGGGCTTCTCAGAAAAACGTGTATTTAAAAAGTGAAGACTTAAATGAGGCCAACCTATTTATCAAAAGTGCCATTCTATTTTAGGAGCTTGATCCGACTAACCAGGCACTGCTCTTTTTATTATGGGTCACTGCTTTTGCAAGCCTCCCTGAACTGACTCCTTTTCCTGCTTCCATACGGGGGGCTGCAGTGCCGTTCCCCTGTTTACACCTACTAGTTGTTATTTCCCCAGCTGCCGGCTGGGCTGTGACCCCAGTCAGATCACTAATAATAGCCTCCTCCCCTCTCAGGAAAGCAAGGAGCCAGCAGGGTTCAAGAAACCTGTCCCTTCTCAGAGCAGCAGCAATGTCTGGCTTCACAGGATTCAGGCTCTGGTGCTCTCTACTCTAATAACCCCCCACCAGCATCAGCAGGGGAGCCTACACCTGCTTATCTGGCTCCCAGCTTCCCAGCACTATACAAAGCAGCTAATGCCAGTTTGCCTAAGCTCCTTTCCTCCTTTCACCTTCCTTGTAAACCGTTTCTCCCACACCCTCTGGAGGACTGCTGGAAGTCTATTTAAAAGGAAAGCTCTTCCCACTTGCTCCTCTGGCTGTCTCCCTCTCGCTGCTACCGTATTTCTCCACGTTTTGAGGTACAGAGAAAGAATCCTAGTTCAGGAAGTAGCTGACTTCGCTGTTAATTCTTTAGCAGCTGAAACATTGTAGTTGTATGCACACTCCTTGACACACTCTAGTCTGATACCTAAAGAAGAACATAGAAAGACTCACAGACTGTCATCCTTAAAGATATACTTATTTTCCCTTTGTAGGCATAGCATTAACTCTCAGTTCCTTATTTAAAACACTCTGACGGCTACAGGCTTCGTACATTGCATTCCACCTTTCTCAAATTGCTCATGTCAGTTCAGTAGGCTACAGAATTCATTTCCGTCAGCCTCCAGTGGGCTGGACCCCCATCTCAGGGGTAGGTGCCTTTCTGATCTCAAATTTCCTATATAGATGTGTCCATAGGGATCTCATTCCATCCTTTTGCCATGACTTCCAGTCCTGCCAAGAAGGTCTCTTAGAGCCTTGATTTGAAGACTAAGCAGCAGAAAACCACCACATTCTTGAGGAAATTATCCCAGAGGTTAACTGAGACCAGTATTAAAAATTTCAAGCAATTGCAATTCCTTCCTCATTTGTCAAGGTTTAGTTCCTCATCTTTGGTTATCCTCCTGCCTTCCTCTGCTGGATTAAAAAGCAATTTATTTTCAGAATTTCTTCCCTGTGTATGCATGAGAAGATCAATGTGTGGCTGTGCCTTCCACACAGCTATTTCCCTACCTCCATTTCAATAGGACCATATCCAGGCATCAACTAACTTTTTGAAGACTTTGCAATCCTTTTGAAAAGCCTGACGTGCATGGCAGTAACCACCTTTTTGGCACTACATATAACTTCCCAGGTTCTCATTGGGATGCTGGCAGACTTTCTCCTTGCTGCAATATCACATCAAAAGCTTGTTTCCATTGGCTTACATTCTGTGAGCTTCAAGCCATTTACAGAATAGCTGCCTTCTATGATATTGTTCTTTATCTTATGCAAGTTTTGTGCATATTTTTGCTTATTGCTTTATGTCCTTATGTCCTGGGTTCAGCAGCAGCAGTCATTTTTCTCCTTCTTGGTAGCTGGTGCAGCGCTGTGTTTTTGATTTTGGGCCTGGTAACTGCGCTGATAACACCAGTGTTTTCAGTTACTGCTCAGTAATGTTCAGTCTGACCAAGGACTTTCTGAGCCTCACTGCTCTGCCAGGGAGGAGGGGAAACCAGCAGGAAGCAGAGACAGGACACCTGACCCAAACTGACCAAAGAGGTTATTCCATACCACAGCACATCATGCCCAGGATGTAAAAATGGAGGGCAGAGACCCGGAAGGGTGGGGGTGCACCGCGGGGTCAGGGCTTGATATTGCGTGGTGAGTGGTTGTATTCTCTTCCCTTGTTATTTCCCTTGTCATTATTATTATTGGTGGCAGCAGCAGTGGTTTGTGTTATACCTCAGTTACTGGACTGCTCTTATCTCAACCTGTGGGAGTTGCATTCTTTTGATTCTCTTCCCTATCCCCCTGGGACTGGGGGAAGAAAGAGGGGGGAGTTAGTGAGAGAGCGACTGCGTGGGTTATTGAGGGGCTTAAACCACGACACCTTACATTGGCCCTTTAAAATATATGTTCGCTTTACCAGGAGTCCCGTGTTGCTTTTATAAATCATTTACTTTCTATGAAATTCCTGATGCCAAATATTTCCATCAGTCATTTCAAGCGTATTCCTCACTTCAGATAAAGATACTAACAAACATCAGCTTTGAGAATAATCCCTGTGGCCCCATGTCTTATTGTGTGTTAGTCCCTCCCTACAGCTGCCTCGTAATCCATCATCTTCACTTATCCATCAGCCTTTGATACATTTAAGACAGGTTCTGTAGCATGCTACTTTCTTTAATCAGGTTGGGAGAGGAAATCAGAGACTTCACAGAAATTCCTTAGTGTACCTATAATTGGATAGGATAGGCAGCAAAGCTAATATGGAAAACTGGTTTCTTCCTTTGTTGTCAGGTACTGAGTGTGTTTTCTTTGACTTCATTAGACTTGTGCAGACAAGTGATGTTTCGCCTCCATGGTTTCAAATTATCACCAAAAGAAAAAAAGGTCACTTAGTTCTAGGGGTTTTTTTAAATGAATTTACCCCAGATTAAATACTTGGCTTCAGCTTTGTAGGGTCACTACTTTTTGAGATCTTTGTAATAAAGCTGGAAATTTGGAACCATTGAAATGAAAAATTCATTTTGAATTACAGGGTTGTTTTTTTTAAGATGCCACAATGGTACGCTGTAATGTTTAGAGACTTTTTTTTTTGGTCACGATTAATAAACCAGAAAACCTGACACTAATTTAAGCGAAAAATGTTCCCCATCTTTGCTCCGCAGAACTCCAGCTTTGTGATCCTTGTGAGAGGTACAATCCTTCCACCTCCCAGTGGATGCAGGATATGATACTCTGGGAGAGACTGGGCATTTTTGCACTCATGTTAATGTGAGCACAGGCATTTAGCATCCTCCCCAGCCTCCAGGGCAAACCACTGGCCACAGAATGCAAACTGTGGACACACATTAGCAAAATCCACTGCTAATGTTTATCAGCGCATTGGGCAACTTAATGCAAAAATGAAGCAAATAAGGAAAGAGAGAAAGAAAAGAGTTTTTTATCCTTGAAAAATTAGTTGTAAGGGAAGTAGAAGGTACACCTTTCCCCCTCCCCCCCCCAACCTTGATAACCAAGGTCAAATCCAGTATGTTATCACAGATAATATCCAGTATGTTGTAACAGCATCTCTGTAAATAAATGAAATACAGTACAAGTCTTATTAAGGTCCTGGATGTTTTCAGGTATTATCCATCAACTACAATGAAGTGCTGTTTTACACTGAAGGTGCATGACACACTGAAGCCGGTGTCAATCGGCTAAAGACCAGGCGCTGGCAGCATAGCTGTGCCAGTTTACGTCAGCTCAATAGAATGGTGTCATCTGCACCATGAAGAGAGAGCAAAGGACACGACCCTGCCTTTACCCATGTCTCTGTAGGCATGCTTGCACCTTTTCTCATTTTGATTCCGCTGGTAGTGCACATTCATGTGCACACACATATGTGCAACTCTAATTTTAGTACAATAATAAAAATCCTGACCTTTTTAAAACTTCAAATTAACAAAAAGCCATGCCCATATGATGCTTGCAGAAAAGACTATACTGGCATACGTGAGGACCTGCAAGAGAAATTGATTGGAAAGTGAAGAGAAATTGGATTTCACTGGTGAACTCCCAGAAAGCAAACAAGGAAAAAGGGAATAGGAGGCAGAAAAAATGGGGTTAAAAAACAATATCTCTTAAACATCAGTGCTGTTGTTGACAGTGATTCAGAAATGCACTTCTCACAGGACTATTTTTTTTTATCCATACGGTGTCAGTTTAATGGGAGGAAAGAGAAAGCCGAGGTTGGGGAGCGTCAGGGAGCTGGGACATGTGAAGGAAAGAGTTAAGGCTGGAGTCACCCCCTCTGAAGTGCTCTGTGATGCTGTGCAGTGTTTCAGCTCCCAGAGCCTTCCTCCCCCCTCCCTGTGTCAGAGTGGGGAGGAGGCGGGTTCTGCTGAGCTGTTAAATCCTGAGTGAAGTTTCCCCCATTTCCAGCGGCCACTGTTGTCTGAGGCTGGTTCAGAGCAGGGCTGTACCCTGACATTTCTGGGACCACAGCCAGACAAGAAGGGAAAAAGACGAATCTTCTACCATTTGCTTTTGTCGAAGTGTGGAGAAAGGGGAAAGGGAAGCGCTCTCTTTTTTCTCAGCATCACATTCCTCTGTTTTTCTTCAGCCTGGAAAATATATTAATGCTGGTGATTTCCTCTCTGGAAACAAAGGAGCTAAACGAGACTGAGGAAACAAGGAGTGGGAAGGAGGCTTGGGAAGTTGAAAAGAGAGACTTGGAGCAGCCAGGAGTTACCATTTCTTAAATGAAATCCCTGCCTGTGTGGGCAACCAGTACAGCAAAAAGCCAGACTTGCAGGTAAATGGAGAAGCAAAGATCCCAAAGGAAATTTCCGCTTACCTCATCCCACTTCTCAAGAAGGTGAAGAAAAAAGGAGGTTAAAAGAGACACGGGGAGACGGGCAGGCTCTGGGACCTGTTGGGCTGCGTAAAGATAAATCACAGCAGCAAAGCTGTATGGCACTGGTCTCCTTTTAAAGGAAAAAGACGTGAAACCTCGTCCCTGGAAGGGGAACGTCTCTGAGAGTGTAAGTCTCAAGTCAAATTCTTGGCTTTCTGCTGTATGTACCGGACCCTTTCTCTGTGCATGTTTGCATGAGTGTATGTGAGAGCGTGAGAGAGAGAGAAGGATGCAGATCACAGTGTCCTTTTGGATAGACAGAGTCATGTTACAGACAGATGATCTCATTTTTGCATAAAACGATGTATTTTGTGCATTTCCAAAAATAACTCTAAACCGTACAAGGCCACCAAGGCAGGACTGAGGTGTAATCAGCACTTCTAAATCGCAAAATCTCGCTAGCCTGTGCTTTGCTTTTTTTCATCACTTGTGCAAGATATCATCATAGTGTTAACATCGAACTTTTTCTCTTTCTCCTCCTCCCTTCAAGCCGATTGCACAATGAACTGGAGGCCAGCTCTCAGCTTAGCCCTGCTGTGGGCAGCATGGCTAGTGTGCAGCTCCGAGAAGACAGAGAGGCTAGTGGAGGGAGGGAGCCATGGAGTTAGGAAAGTGCCCCTGGCTCACAGGGCTCCAAGCAGCCTCCTGAAAAGGTCTGGAGCACCGCTGCTGAGGGATTCAAGTGCAAATCCCCGACACCCTGTCACCAAGAGGGATTCTTCAGGACCTCCAAAGGCACCTGCCAATTTCCTGCAAGGGGAAGCGCATTCCCAGGCCAGAGGCATGGGGACCAGAACAAGATGGGTACAGAGACTCACAGCTGCAGCTAAATACTCCAAGTCTGAGATGATTAAGGATGAAGGGATATCCTCTGCCTCACAGTCACGGGTGGCACGCTTCCCTTCAGGGTCAAGTTCCCCCAATATCCTGGCCAGCTTTGCTGGGAAAAATCGGGTGTGGGTCATTTCTGCCCCCCATGCCTCTGAGGGCTACTACCGGCTCATGATGAGCCTGCTGAAAAATGACGTTTACTGTGAACTGGCCGAGAGGCACATCCAGCAGATTGTGTTGTTCCATGAAGAAGGGGAAGAAGGGGGAAAGGTCAGAAGGATAACCAATGAAGGAAAAATCCTGGAGCAGCCACTAGATCCTGCCCTCATCCCTAAGCTCATGAGCTTTCTGAAACTGGAGAAGGGGAAATTTGGCATGGTGCTGCTGAAGAAAACTCTGCAGGTGGAGGAAAGGTACCCTTATCCAGTCAGGTTAGAGGCCATGTATGAAGTCATTGATCAGAGCCCCATCAGAAAAATTGAGAAGATGAGGCAGAAAGGCTTCATCCAGACTTGCAAAGCAGCAGGGGTAGAGGGACAAGTGGTTGAGGAAAGCAGTAATGGGGGCAGCACCCAGCCTACCCCTGGTGGTGGACATGTCCAGGTGTCAGCAAGGAAGGAGGAGCCAAGGAAGAGCAATAATCAGCCAACAAGGACCAAAATGGTGAGGAAACCAATGACAACCACAGTGGCCACTCCTCTGCCTACAGTAAGAACCACAACCCTCCCTCCCACCACCACAACTACCCACGCCACCACCCGCGCGGTGACAACAGCAAGCCGGTCTACAACAACTACACCCCTCCCCACAACACAGAGGACCTGGACCACCAAGTCGCATTCCACCACAGAGTACCACAGGCTTCCAGTAGCCCCAGATACCACCACACCTCAAGTCACAGCCTCTGAGGATTTCTACCCTCCTGTGTGGAAGGCACACCGCAGGGACCGGCAGCGTGGCCACCTGGAGAAGCACCCGGCAGCCACACGGAAACCAAGCAAAGCTGCCCACTATGACAGTTTCACTGAAGTCCCAACAGCTCCCTCAGTGCGCTACACAAAGGCAAACGTGGGTAGATTTAAAGATAATCGAACTGACAGAAAAGACTATAACCACAGGGACCTGAATGTCACACCAGGGCAACACAAACCAACTAAGACTAAACTACCAAAAAAGAAGGCCCAAGGAAAGATACTGAACAATGAATATGAAGATAAATATGATCCAAGCAAGCCTTCTAGTTCGCATTTAGAAGAAGAGTTTACAGCGGGAAATATTCCCCCAAAGAAAGGAAAACAATCAAAGAAGCATGAGCGAATGGATAAACCTGAGAAGAAGAAGAAGAAGGACAGACCTGACAAGGTGCAGAAGAGTGATAAGCAGTCCAAGAAGGATAAAGCTGAGAAAAAGAGCAAGCAGGACAAAGACCGTAGCAAGAAGAACAAGAAGGGGAGCAGGACTGAGAATGAGGACTTCCCCAAGCCCAACAAGAAGCCTTTCCTACAGCCTCCCAGGAAATCAGTGACTGACCTCCTGGAATATTTTGAAGGCAAAAGGCGGCTCATTGTAAGTAACTCGTTCATCTGAATCTTATTGCCTAAATGAAATCATATCTCCCTCCTAGTAAGGATATGTGGAACAGAATGCTCATAGTGGTTTTGTATTCTTCTGGATTTGTGCCTTCATTTAGGAGGTAAAATTTCTAGACAAACAATTATTTCTAACAGGGAAGGTTTTGCAGTCTCATGTTGGAAATCCTACATGCTGTATGAACCTCAGTCAATCTGGAATTAGGCTAAAACCTCTTCCCAGTCACTTCCACAAGCAACCACATAGCCATCAGATTGTTTTGTTTCCAGTGGATATGTACATCTCAGGATTTGTATAGTTACGATTGATAAAACAAGGGCCCAGTGTGGATTACATCCATTCATTGCTTTGGGTTACTTGCCAATGTTACCACATTTCGATGCCCAGCATGTCCTGCCAGCTGGCATAACTGTTTTATATTGGTGCTGGTGTCCTAAAACTGGAAACGAGCTGGACGGCTTGGCAATACTAGAGCATGTCTGACTGGGGATATGCACAAAAGCGTATGATGAGATGCCCTGAGGTAGGATTGTTATATATGCCATTCTTCCTGATGGGAACTTGGCATTCAAATCTCCTAGACATCTTCAGAGATCCTGTGCAAACTTCATTTTGGTTTGTTTTTTTTTCCCTGCTCTTTTTATTAACTATAACACTATGGTAAATTTTCAAGTCTGAGAAACTCTGCATGGTCTGGAGTTACTTGTCCCAGGGTTTAATAGTGTTGTACGTTTTTCCAACAACTTACCTAAAACACTATGAACTATGGAAACACCTGGGAACTGAACTATGAACACCTGGGACAGGAAACCGTTTTAACTGAACTACGAATGTTTTTTCTGACAGATGGCACATACCCTGAAAGGTACACTTTGAAGAACAGTTCTTTAAAAATATTATTGTGGGAGCTGGTTTCTTGCAGTAATTCTGCTGCCAGCTGCCCTGTTTCACAGTTATTGTCCAACAGTCAGTGTCACAAATGTAGCTTTTACTTTCACGCCCATATTCCAGCACAAATAGCTAAGATTTCAGCTACTGGGATTCAATTAATCATTCTGATGATGATGCACAGTCCTGAGCAGAGAGCAACTTTCTTCTCCCCATCCCCATTCTTTCAGTTGTAGGGGATGTGCAGAGCTAGCAGTCACGTTGGAGAAAAGTAATCTCATTGAATTTGGCAAATAACGCCTGTAAGTTACTTGCTGACTAATACTTAGCCAAATCAAAAGCTCAGAAACTGCACAGAAGTTTGGGATCTTTGAAATTTGGTCACATATCTCAACGTTGTGGTTTCCAAGAATATGTCTAGCATCAGGACAAATAAAAGCAAATTTGAAAAAGGAGCCAAAAGCGGAGTTCACAGGTGGCAGGCCGCTAATTCATTGAAGCAGCACAGTCCCGGCAACTTCAGTTTCAGACGGTCTGAAATTTGCACCTTCTGGTACTAGGCTACCTCTCACCTGGATCTCCGAGAAAAGAATTGCACAATCTCAGGTTGTCAGGCCAAAACTCACCAAAGAAAAATGATTATGCTACACTGCACTTCATTTTTCCAGTATCTAATACCATTCTCAGCCTTCTTGCTCTGAGTTTCGTGAAGAGTAAGTTTTAGTCAGTAACCGGTGAAAGCAGTGACTGATCTCTACTATTGCTTCACCACGCACAGCACATGTGGAAAACAACTTCTCAAGCTTCTTTGAATACACGCACATGCCTATTTGCATCCCTTCCTACCAAAATGCTCAGTTCACATAAGGTCACTTCTTTCAGCTAGATGAACTCTGGCCATTCATGAGTCTTCAAACTCCCTCTCTAGAGAATTAGCCCACACTGCTGCAGAAGTGGCTCTGCCTGAATTATTCCCCATTGCTTTGCTTGTCTTTCAGACACTTCTTTAACAGGCTGGCACCCAAGGACATTGTTTCAGTCCTCTCCCAGAATTCTTTTGAGAGGGGCCTGGGTTTTTAAGTCAAGTCCTACGCATCATTA
This sequence comes from Myiopsitta monachus, assembly GCA_017639245.1. Lineage (NCBI taxonomy): Eukaryota > Metazoa > Chordata > Aves > Psittaciformes > Psittacidae > Myiopsitta > Myiopsitta monachus. Next base: position 6,694,399 of record CM029927.1, read on the forward strand.
AGGATTTCAGAGTGCAGATTTCAGTGTGAATTCCAAACATCCAGAATTTTGAAGGCTATTCTGGGTCAGGTTCAATTAATGACAACTATAGGACCCAGCTACAGAAACTGAAAAAAACATGTTTGTGTTTTGAGTCCTGGAGCCCCATCTCTCTACAGTGGGGCTTTCACTGCAGTCCGGCTAGTGTTAAGAAGTCTTGGCTTAATGAATTTGGGTTCTTGGTTTATTTCTCTGTGGTGATGAAATGCTGACTGACAGTTTATATATAAAACTCTGTTTATACCCATGTGCATATATAAGCACATTCACATATACACACGTGCATGCAAATACAAATAGAGACTGTATATACTGCCTGGATTGAAACAGTCCTGGCATAATGTTTGATTTGAAGTTTGCTTTGCCTCTTAAATATTCCCTGCTTTGTTCTACAAGGTTTGATGAAGTAGATCAGATTCAGACTTGACTGTGTATTCCTGCTTATGGCATCCAAAACGAGGGAGGACGAAACAAAACAGTGGTCTGGTTTTGATCTCAGTCCTCAAATCCTTCTCATGATCCTTTTTTTCCTTTGAAGCATTTCTATGCAATTTAAAAGCAACATGTTACATGTTATGGCCCAGAAATCAAATCCTCTTTGTGTCTGACTTTCATTCACCTTCAGGTGTCCCTGCCCATGGCAGCGGGGTTGGAACTAGATGATCTTAAGGTCCTTTCCAACCCTAACTATTCTATGATTCTATGATTCTATGTCCCAGTGCTGTAGTCATGCCAGGGGGTCTTTGCATAAATGAGAGTGAGGTCTTATAAGTCCACAAATGCCTCTTACATTTCAGCACATTGATGAACTGGATTTTAAAGGAGTATATCGTAAAAACTAGCCTCCAGGTCCCACAGACTTAAAGAAGGCAGCTATAAAAGGATTAAACTGGTTACAGAATAAAGCATAGGTTTGCAGGTGAAGGATTCTGGTGATTATTTATGACCTTAAATCACAAAATGTGGATTCCAACTCCCTTTGTGTTTGGGGAATGACTGGCAGGTGCTTGATTGTAGTTCACTGCTGCCAGTTATGATTACATTGTTTGAGCTGAGGCATTCCTCTCCACCTTCTGCTGGATACTGCTGCAGCTGCCATGTTCCCAGTGCTCCCACTGTCAGTGAGTAGGGGTGATCCTAGACTCATGGAACCACTGAAAAGTGTGAGGGAGACCTGGTGTGACTGGCAGGGCAAGGGATAACAGGAGAGTACATCGTTTTCCGTGAAATACAGTGCCATTCTTCTGCCAGCATTGTGGAGAGGCATGGGAGGAGTTTGTGCCATGAGCTGGCCATACTTCCTAAAGTTTTCCTGTGGCTGGTTGAAGACCTTTGGGTCAGTCAGGCCTAAATGTACACTCCAGACACAAATAAATGAAATAAGGCTACAGAGCTGTCAACAGATCTATGGTAAAGAAAGCCCGGTTTGCAGAGAGTGATAAATTCTCCTTCGGTAAAATAATCATCTGCTTCATTCCTTACACTAAACAAGCTCTTTTGTCTCTGCCATCAACCAGCTGATCACAACACCCAAGGCGGACAACACCATGTATGTACAGCAGCGAGATGAGTATCTGGAGAGCTTCTGCAAGATGGCAACAAGGAAGATTTCAGTCATCACAATTTTTGGCACCATGAACAACAGCAGCATGAAAATTGACCACTTCCAGCTAGGTTCTTTTGGTTTTTTAATGATTTCTTTCCATCTTGTGGGCACAATACAGACAGCAAAGGGAGAAATCTCCCCAGCTTGGGTCAAGATCTAAGCAAGATCATTTGTTGTGGTTCAGTTGTACTTTCACACCTATTCCTTCTCCTTCTATGCTAGCTACCTCCCTTTTGTATTTACGTAAGTGTCTCCAGTATTTTCCATGTTTAGAGTTCCAGTGATGTAACTTCAGCACCTTTAGCTTTCTTTGTGGGAATTGTTAAAGCCAGTAAAACAGTGAAACAGTGAAAAGGCAGAAAAATGTGATGAGGGCATGGGACCAAAACAAGAAATGAGGCTCAGGTCTACCAATATGTTGAATACTATTGTCACCATCTAACTGAATGGTTATGCTTTTATGATGGCCCCCTTCCCTTTCTTTTCACAAGACATCAGCCATGGATGGCTAGATACTGGCTAGCACAATTTAAACACTGCTTAAAGAAACTGGCTGTTGTCACGAAGGAGAGGAGATTGGGGGCAGGAAATGCTGAAGGGAACTGTTTAAGATTATATTCAAAACTTGGTCCAAATTAATTCTGGTTTGAAGTTCAATATCATTATCTCCCCATCCTGCCATACAACATTGTCTCTTGCCTTTGCACTCCTCGCAAGACCATGGTAAAGCTTCATTTCTCAGGAGCATACACTGGTTAAACCCAGTTCAGAGAGAAGCATGCCAGTTAGACCCCTTGCTGTGAGTTCCCTTACTTCCCAGGATCAGCTTTCCTAGGCTTAAGAGCAAATTTCACTACGTCCACAAAGTGAGCATTCTCCTCCACAGCAAGGAGAGGTCCAGGCGCATTTTCCCCTTTGCACTGGTAAATAGATATTAAGACAGAAGATTTCAACCATAGCCTTTAGGTAGGGACAACCTTACACATGTGCATCAGCATACCTGATATTTCAAGGTTTACCATTTGAAGTACTACTGCCTCTCTTTACCCATAAAGCTAGATACCCATCAGTGTGACTGCTTATTACTGGCTATTTTAAAGAGGTTCATGTAACTGAAGCCAGAAGTTTTGGACTATAAATCAGAATATGCAGGATGTGCAAAGCAGCTCATTCAGCCATATTTAGTATCACTTTTTTACATACAGAATTCCCATATAGGTGGGTGACACTGGGCATCTCTCTGAGGCAGCTTTGAAACAACTGGTGTCAGTGTTCAGGTCCAGGGAAGCACCCATCTAAGCCAGTGAGAACCTTTCATAACAGTAGGATTTGGTCAGACTTCGGCCCCAGTCCAACAAGCCACTTAAGCATAGGTGTCTCTTGAATCATGTAAACAATCTCATTGCTGTCTGTGTCTAAAGGTTAACACTACCATGAACACTTCACAGGATGAAGGCATAGAAATAGTATAAAAGTTGCTACTTTTGCTTATAAGTCCATCTTTCCTCTGGAAGTTCATCTGGGTTTACCAGACCCTGTGAAGAGATGCGTGTTGTAACAGAAAGCTCAGTACCACACCAGCTCCAAGGTATTTCAGGTCCGGCATACAACAGGCCAGAAAATCCCAGATTTACGTCTGGTTTCCAGCCGTACCTCTGCTACACTCAGAGGGAGAGCACCTAGCGGGGATCAGGAGTCTTGCACCCCTGAATGACTGTGAGACACAAATCCTGCCAGACTGTCCATTGGTGCACCTCGCTGACAAATCTGGAGTGGCACAGGATTTTCCACATCACGCCAAGGTTACTCAAGGTCACTTTTTGTGTACCAAGATCCATCTGCCTGTCAGTGAGCTGTTTAGGATTATATTTAGCTTCAACCTGGCTAATAAGCAGACATTCACTCTGGCATAGACCATACTCTTCCAGCCTGTTCCAAATTTAATCTATACCCAAACTTTCCCCCAAACCACACAACTGTATATAAAAACTGAATTCTCACAGGAGAAATTAACTTCTTGAAGAAAAGCAGAAGACTCAGAAGAGTATAAGTTAAACCTTACATGAAGTTCACCTTACATTTTTCAAAACCCACCAAATTCTGAGCTTTTTAAGAAGTTTAGTATCAGCATCTTTCTATTTACCCCCCTTTCTCTACCCTTCCTGCTTGCATGACCTTTTCATGGCTCACTCTCCTTCAGCACCAGAGGCATCAAAAGCTCCTGAAAACCATTTTGTTCACAGTATTTATGCTATGAGAAGCCTGAGCAGCCTTCATGATGAGGTCTACTTGTAGTGCTGCATCTTTGGACTAAAATACACATGAAAACGATAGAAAAGTCCACAATTTCAAACACATTTAGAAGTAGTAAATAGAAGAGAGCTCATTAACACTGTTTGGCTAAGATTAGCTCATACTGAAAGCAAAGAACATTTCACAGTTTCATACTGTAATGACACAAAACCTGAGTGTCACTGCAGAGGGTTTCACTTCACCCCAGGTTAGCCATGTGGCCTTTTCCCCAGCTCATGGGAACAGGGCTTTAGTCAACTAAACACCAGCTCCACGCCACGTACTTGACAGTCAAAGCCAATACTGCATCTATCAGGCCACTGTACTGCCACAACAAACTGCTGAACTTCTTTTCAGCCTTATCTGAATTATTTCTAAGGAGCAGCTCACCTTCCCAGCCTGTCTAGCTGCTAAAGAAAAGTCTCTGTACTCTTTCAGTGACCTGTCTAGAAAAAGCAAAAAGAGTGAGGACTTTGCGGGTAGCAGCAGTCGTGACTCCCACTGTTCTTCATGCTGATCTTTACGCTCCTTCTTTATGAAGTGGAGGTCAGGGACAAGTAGTGAATTGAAAAGAGGCAACTAGATTAACTTCTCTTCTTTTTCTCCCTAGAAATCATTTCCAAGTTTGAAAGGCAGGCCAGCATTTGTGGCTTTCTTCTCTCCCCTGAAACATTTTTCAGGACTTGGACATGATACACCCTGGCTCCAGGGGAAGTAAGGTACCTCAGTTCCCCTACTGGCTTGTCCTATACAGGCTTCAAGTCTCTGTCTTCAGAGGTCTTTTTCTCCTCAGATATTTCTCAATGTTTTCTTAGGGTAGAGCAGTAAGTACATACAAGTCACTCTCAAAAGTAAGTTTTTTCCTGTCAGGGTGCTAGAATAGGAAATGAACACCAGCAGGCTGATGTAGGAGGAGTGCCACAGCAAAGTACATAGAGACAGCTGAAGAGCTAGGACTGTAGTATTCAAGACACATGAAACAGTTTCTTGTTTCTTGTAGTTACTAAACCTCCCATGTACGTTTTTAAGACTGGCCAGGTTAACTGTAGTATCCTAGCCAACCTAAAGCTATTCTAGCTATATTTTACTGGTCCATATTCTCTATGCTGTTTCATTTGGATATGATGCTTTCCAGCCCCTGTCCTACATTGTTCATATTTTCTGTTCCAGAAATGGCTGCATTTCAGGAGCTGGTGAAATGATCAGTACATGCATATACATGCATAAGAATATTGAAAACAAACAAACAAGGAAATCTAAAAGGTCTTTCAAGGAAAGAGCAGGCAACCAAGGTTTTCTAAAATCAAGTAGAAACGTCAAATACTGAAGTGCACATGCCCCAGGGTAGACTGTTTCAGAAAATCCTGGGACTGAACACTGGACAGTTAAAAGCCATAGCACCATATTGACATTTTATTAATACCTTGCCTGTGCAGCTGGAAGAAGCCTTTCGGGAAATGAATCTTTCCCTTTCTTTCAAGGTGAAATTAAAGGCAGAGTGCTGTCTGATTCCATGATTATTTTCATTTCCCCTTTGTCTCGCATTAAGATAATGAAAAGCCCATGAAAGTGATAGAGGATGAAGATCTTGTGGACCAGCAGCTCATCAGTGAGTTGAGAAAAGAGTATGGGATGACCTACAATGACTTCTTCATGGTGCTGACAGACACTGATATGAAGGTCAAGGTGAGATTTTTAACTCTTTGAAAGAAAAGGCATTGGAAAAACAGGAAAAAAACTGAAAAAAAACATAGGAAATTATACACTACATGCTTGTATGTAAGGGCACACAAGCAACTGATGCAGGACTTGGTTATTGCTGGAGGACAAGAAAAAGGACTGTAAGAGAATTTTTCAGGAATTAGATAGTTATCTTTGGTTTCTGCAATTAGGGGATTTCAGGAACTGTGGGTTTCTGCTAGTGTCTGAGCTGACACCATAGGAACAAGAGCTCCCACAGGCAGGGGTTTTATTGTAGTACCTGGTATTCTAAAACACAGTTTGACTGCTCATCAGGATGACAGCATATTGCATATGGCCAGTGCTCTTATTAAATGGGCTTACAAAAGAGCATAATGACAATTTGTTGCCTGCAATGGCCTGGCTTTATCACATTGGGAAAATACTGAAAATACGTCATTTCCAAAAAGCACTCTGACTGCAAAACTAATACTATTTTCCATGGTTTCAAATCTGTTTTAGGCATTGTTACCTGTGCATAAACAGGAATACTTGGATCTCTACATATCCTACAGTGCCGTGATACATGCAGAAAGACCCCCAATATGTGCATCGTTTCATCCATCTGTTCTTTTTTCTAACAGCAATATTATGAAGTACCTATAGCAATGAAATCTGTGTTTGATTTGATCGACACCTTCCAGTCACGAATTAAAGACATGGAAAGACAGAAAAAAGAGGGCATTGTCTGCAAAGAAGATAAGAAGCAATCTCTTGAGAGTTTCTTATCCAGGTATTACCTTATGTTCTTACTTGCTGCTAGTTCTAATGATTATTGTCTTATTGAAAAAACACCCATTTGACTATTTCTGTGATTTTTTAATATAGATTTCTTAGCACTTAAAGTGCTTAGCAAATGCAGAAATGTAGCCATAGCCTGAATGTGGTCCTGTACAAAGCACTAGATGTCAGGATGTATGCTGTGTTTCCTGACTGCGCATTCTTTGGACATAATTTTCTGTACCTCAGTTCCCCCATAATAACACTGATTTGCATTAGAAGAGCAAATAAGGATTAATTCACAGATGTTAGCTCAGTGTTTTAAATGTATGAAACACAGTGTTTATGTGTTTCAATCATCAACCATCACAATCTCATTAATCCCATTCTAATCCTTTCCATGTAGCTCAAATCAGTAATTAATTCTCTGTAACTTCCTTACTTATCCTACTTGAGATAACAGTTGGTCTTTGCGAGTATTAGTCATGCATACTACTAAAGGTCTTGCACAAGTCTTGCAAAATGTTTGAGAGACCTTCTGCAGAAAGAGTTCTGCTTATGCCATTGCTACATGCTGTGTTACTGCTCTACCTGTGAAACCTGAATTCCAGGCAATAAACATATCTGGACTGTGGGAATTCAGATCCACAGAAGGCATGTGCAGCTATAGACCCTTCTATCATAGGATAATTTATGTGAAATCAGGGCAACCTCACCACTCTCATCAGAAAACCTACTATGCAGTAGGTTTTACCTACTGCATCCTCCTCACCTACTATCAGAATCCATGGGAATACACTGTTGATGCCAAATAGTGATAAATAACTGAGGCAGTGTGGACTATTAACTTGAGGAAAGAACAAACAAGGAAAATGAATAGGCTCTTGGTTCATAAACATTTTAAAATTCACTGGCCATTTCAACAGAAAGAACCTTTAAATAGATCAACCCAACTCACCTCACCACCTCCTGTTTAGGTCTCAGTGATTCATCCTCAAGACCATCAAGAAGAACCACAGGTTAGGAGCAGCTGACCAACACAAGAAAGAGCTTGTATGCTGGAAAGTGACAGGACCCAAATCCTTCTTTTCCTGGAATCAGCCCTAGTAATAAATACACATTAGAAAAAAAGGCAGGAAAAATGCAGAATGTTGCATCTCCAAACACATCTGCAGCTGTACAGAATGCATTTGTCATCTGAGCAAAGAGCATCAGGCTTTAAATACTGGGTAGACTTCACTAGCCATGTTAACTGGTCAGATTCCCAGCAAGATTCATTCCAACTTTGTCCAAGATTATGTTCCCAGCTGAACAAGAGTCTTGGCATCATCTCCCAGTGCTGCGCATTGGGGAGGTCAGTTACAATAATGCAAATATTGTTAACAAGCCTGGCTGAAGTAAAAGGAAACCATGAGAGCCAGAGGCGGCTTGAGTACTGCTTAAAAGCTACATGTATCGGCAGAAGATCCTTGAACTTGAGGGGGGAGTCCCCCTGTAACACCAAGACACTGGCTGCACTACTCTCTGGGCTCACAAACAAGAATGGGATGCAAAATAGGTAGAAGAGGAAGAAAGAATACACACAGAGAAGGGTCTGGCAGATCTGTCAGGACAGAATTGCTGGCCTGTGGCTTCTGATATCAGAAATAAGGCATAAATGTGTATATTAGTGTTGCTGAAATAACAGCTGTGAAAGACCAACTGAACAATTTTTCAGCAAGGTGTAGCCCCTGACAAGCACACCAATTATGGGGATTGTCTGGCGCAGGAGGGTAAACAGCTTGAGTGGCTTTCAACCCTTCTCAGCTCTCTGCATCTCTGAAGGAGATACTCGAAAATCCACAAAGTGATTAAGAGTATCTAAAAACAGCTCACAGATATGATTCCATCCTGATTTATGCCCTGGAAAAAATATGATCCACTGTTTACATTCTCAGTTATTATTTCATAGAATCACAGAATGGTTTGGGTTGGAAAGCACCTGAAAGATCCAACGCTCCTGCCACGGGCAGGGACATCTTCCACTAGACCAATACCCAAGTGCTTTTGCTATACAAAATATTACAAGATGATTTCACTTCAAAACCTTATTTTCAGAATAACAACATGAATTTTCCCCCATTTCCTCATGTCATGCATATGATTCTTAATGCTCCTCACTCCTATTCACATGACTGTATACACACACCTATGTCTCTTTGCTTTTCCTCCGGGGTAAGATTAAAATGTGGGATCTTTGCTTTTAAAAGATTTACTTTTTTAATTATAAAAATACATGCAGTATCACTCAGTTAACAAGACAAAGACATCAGCATCCCCCATTCTTTCAGCAACTTCTGTGATTTTGGGCAAGTCCACCATATTTTCTGCTTCTCCCAGATAGAACAGAATTGACCTTTTGCCTTTATTTTGAGATCTTCAATTGGTTCTGCAGAAAGGCAGGCTATTATGGCAACAAAGTAACATCTGCATCCATTTAAAAGATCATTTCCTGATATAAAAATATCCCTGCAGCTTTGCAAATTCCTATAAATCTGATTTATTAAGGTTTAGTGGAGAAGTACTTTTATTCAAAAAATTAGTTGCTTGGAGAGTATGAAAAACCCCCGTAGTTGGAATTTTGCAAGGTTTCAAATGTTCTTATGCCACGAATTTTCCTTGGGAGGACAAGCGAAAGTGCTCCTTGTGCAAAAGTTTGGTCAGATAGGGTGTTCCATATTAAAGAAATAGCCAAGATTTATCTCACTGCCCCATGCATGCCTCATATGGCCACAGGCTCACACAACCACACGCTTACAAACAAGCTCAGATTTAAAACCACGTTAGAGGTATTTTGAGTGCGGTGTAGAAGAAAAAGAGGTCAGTGAGTATTTACACAGAAGTATGAGTTATGTCTGAAATGAAGATACACCCTAATTCTCAGACAGGCCTTGGACTGCAAAGTAACTGTGCAGTTCCAGCAGTGGTGAATGACGTAAAAGCTCAATGTTTAGTGAGGAATTCTACAGGAACATTTCTTTCTCTTGAATACACACTTCTCAGCATTATTGTAACTACTGAAGAGGTCTTTAAGCAAAGATCATAAGCTTTGCAGTGTTCGTTTGGTGAAGCAGCAGATGTTTGAGAGCTGTAAAATTCAAAATAGGCTTTATCCTCTCCCAGTGATGTACAGAACTGGGAAGATTTCCCATACAGCTGTTACTCAGAAGTTGTGAGAGGAATGACATACTTAGCCCACAGAGAACAAAAATGCTGATAGGACTTGAGTCACGTATTATCACTGTGCACTGTCACACTCTCCTCCTTTCAGGTTCCGATGGAGAAGGAGGCTGGTGGTGATCTCTGCTCCCAGTGATGAAGACTGGGCTTATTCCCAGCAGCTTGCTGCTCTCAGCGGACAAGCCTGCAATTTTGGTGAGTCAAAAGAAATTACACTCTTGCTCCCCAAACCCACATCCTTCCTGGTGATGCGAGGTGTTCCTTCGCTCAAGTCTGAATCTAGACAGTCTGAGGAGTCTGACAATTGAATAGTTTGCTGTACTCCACATCCAAATGGAAAAGACTGTGCTAAGCAGGTAGTACAGCAAACCCCCTGAGACAGCTGAGTCAGCTGAATTTTTCCCTGGAACAATTGTGTGAGGCATTAAAGGTTAGCACTCCAAAGCTTCTCTCCAGGCTTGTGCTGCAGGAGCTCAATAGCATTTTCTTTTTCTTACTGCACAAATTACCACATAAGTACAATGCTTTGGGAAGGTCAGATTCTCTATACCCAGCTCAGAACCAGGTAACGTATCAGGGAGATGCATGGCCATTAGGTTTTGGTTTGTTTTTTTCCCTTTTTCCTTCCTGCTTCATTGCCAAAGCCTGTAAAAATATTATCCAACAAGGACACTCCCAGCCCCCTAACTAAGTACTTAAGAGCCAACTACATAGTCAGTGAAGAGAGATGGAATCTTCCAGGAGGCAATTAAAAGCAAGACCCAGAAACACTCTTCTGCCTTTCCATTAGAAAGCCCAGAGAGACTTACTCCTTAACTTAGGTTCCTGGCAATGCAAATACCACACAGGGCGTAGACTTGACTCCTACAACAGAATGAAACAGCTGCTCTTTCAATACATTTCAGTTATGCCTGGAGATCTGCACAGTGTCACTGTTTATTCATAACCACCTGGCTTTCATTCAGAGCATCACCACCATCTCACTTGGTAACTACTGAAGTAAACTGTGACATGGACCACAGCAAAATGCTTCCTGAAGAATGGAATGTAATTAAAACAGTTAATTCTCCCCACGTTTTGTTAGGGACAGCTTGAAGGAGATAAAGTGAGTTCCTAAAGCATTTGTCCCCAATGGGTGTTTTAACTAAGAGATATGTTTCCAGGAATCTATCCTCCAAGTTGTAAAAACAGTTACATCAAAGATTTTGTAGACACAGACTCACGTTACACTGTTTCTACAGCCCCTAAGGCCTTTCTTCAAGGCAGAGGCAACAGTCCAAGCCTCTGCCCCAGACAAATGAAAGAAGTGAATGCCTGTCATAAGCCATTCCCCGCAGTCATTTAGAGTTTAGCTGTGATAGGTTACATTGCCCCTAAATATTTTGTTGCTGTGTAGATGACAAGTAAGAACTTTGAACAAAACAGTCCAGAAACATTCTGAATTTGGGGAATGGCCTCTACAAATTTAACAGTGTGCCTGATGCTTGTATCCCTATCCCTATTCTAGAACTACTCCAAATGCTGCTGTCCTTGGGACACTAGCAATCGCTTTTATGCAACTGATATCATATTTACTTGACACACTAGCTTATCCCCATGTTTGGGACAGGTGATGTGACTGGCAGAGATTCCACATAAATCACTAACCCTTCCTCCTAGAGGGCTGGCTGAGACTGGGTCCTAACTTGGCATGCAGAGACCTGGCTGATTAAACTGAAATCTGCCCCAGAATGAGAAGAAAGACCTGGTCTGACCCCAGATCTCTTTCACTTCCTCCACAGGTCTGCGCCATATAACTATACTCAAATTGCTAGGACTTGGAGAAGATATTGGGGGTGTCTTAGAGTTGTATCCAATTAACGGTAAGTAACTGCTCCCAGTTTCTTCAGTACTACCCATGAAGGACATTACATCGAGTTTCTTTGCTGTAATTTCTTTAGAGGTATGGGTACAAATACATTTTTCTCTTTTGTTCTGTTTCTTTCAAGAAACAAGACAATACAAAAGCAAATAAAAAGCTTTCTTGGTGCTCCTGTGCTAAACATTATATAACTTCTTCAGGACACAAAAGCCCAAGTATCATTTGGAAGACATCTCACATCTTTATCTCCCACCTAAACGTACAATCCCAAGTACACTTCTCTGCCTGCCTTGCTGTCAAAGATGAGATGTCTGTGCCTTTTACATGTGCAAGCTTGCAGGGTTAATAGACCACCAACTCAGCAGATCCTCTTACATGGGTCCCTCAGTCATCTTCACAGAACGGTTTGGACTATAATGACCTTTTAAAAGATTATATAGTTCAACTCCACTGCCTTAGACAGTGACATCTTTCACTAGAAGAGGTTGCTCTAAGCCACGTCCAACCTGGCCTTGAACACTTCCAGGGATGGGGCATACACTGCTTCTCTGGGCAACCTGTTCACATGTTGCACTACCCCCAACCTGAAAAACCTCTTCCTTATATCTAAATCTACCCTCTTTCAGTTTAAAACCATTACCCCTTGTCCTGTCTCTACTGGTCCTGGTAAAAAGTCTTTCTCCATTTTTTTTTACAAGCCCCCTGTAAGTATTCCATTTGCTCCCTGCAGGCTACTTCAGGTAGCTATTCTTAGTATCTCATTGTCAGGGTACATTTCAAATGCTACTACTTAAGGCCAACAACCGTCTCCACCAGTGAAAGAACAAGGTCAGCTGATTTATCCCATCCCCCTTCTGATTGCTCTGTAACATGAAAGCGTGCTAGTCCTTCCAGCTTGCTGGCCTCCTTCGGAGAGCCTCAACAAATGCGTGAGGCACGTGACACTTTGTAAAAGTCCTGCTGCCAAGAGAACTCTGTATTTGTTGCATTATATGACCCAGCAAATTCATGCTGTAACTCTTCACACTATTACACTTATTTCTCGTGACTTCTTTCACTGAGACTGTTTTTCACATATGCTTTGTGCATTATGAGAACCAGTGACCCAAGCTGCATAGAAGCCAAAGAGGTACATGTGTGATGGGTGACTAAAAGGTGCACTCCACTTCAGTAGCTTCAGCCTACAGAATAAAGACAAGTTTACTAAACCTAATAAAACCATTTAAAATACATCTTTAGTTTACACTGTAAACTGTTTCATTTTGGAAGCAGGAAATCCTAAACTTGTAAATGACAAAAATTTTACATTGCCAACTGTTGGCCTGCATCCTATCTCATGTTGCTAACAAACATCATCACTGCCTAAAGAAAATATCAATGCTGGTTTTGTGATTCCTTTCTAGGAAGCTCTACTGTAGACCGAGAAGATATCCCAGCTAATTTGGTGAAAGACATTAGAAATTATTTCCAAATTAGCCCAGAATATTTCTCCATGCTTCTAGTTGGGAAAGATGGAAATGTCAAATCCTGGTATCCTTCTCCAATGTGGTCGATGGCGATTGTGTATGATCTGATTGATTCCATGCAGCTTCGTCGACAGGAAATGACAATTCAGCAATCACTCGGTATGCAGTGCCCAGATGATGAGTATGGTGGGTATGGTTACCATAGCTATCACCAGGGATACCAGGAAGGTTACCAAGATGACTACCGTCACCATGGAAGTTACCACCATGGATATCCATACTGAAGAGTGCAACTTAGCTCCGGACTGCCCGTGTCTGTTTTCTAATAGATATTCAAGCAATAGGTGGCCAGTTACAGAAAGTCCTCCCAGGCCACCTAGAAATCCCTGCCTCGTTCTTCTACTGTTCAATCAAGGGACTTTGGTCACTTGTCTTCTCAAAAACGCAGAAGCCTTTACAGTGAAGCAATTCGAACCGGTAGTATTGAAGCTTTAAACAGTAAAGACTCCTTTATATTTTTAAACCTTTAATCAAAGGGCATCAGCAAGTGCTGTTTGTATTAAAACCAAACAAAAACCCACCACAACTCCAGTCCATGGACATTACTGTAGGGCAGGACATGAACTGTCCAACAGATTTTGCAATGCTTTTGTTAGTATTTTTTCTAAGGAGAAAAAAAAAGTATATTTATTGGAAAGCGAGATTGCATTGTGCTCATGAAGAGAAGCAAAGAATCACACTTCAGGACTTTCCTGGAAAAGGAAAATATAAGGAGAAAGCATGTGGCAGGCTCTTTAATAACAGCAATAATAATAACAGTAATAAAATCCTTTTGAAGTACCTTATCTAAAAAGACAGCACCTCTCCTGTGGTGCATTAACATTTTAATTAGCTGACTTTATCAATGAAAATGTGAATTTACAGCTATGGCAGGATTTGTTCTAATATAATTCAATGTAAAGTTCTTAACTACAAAGCTTGCTTTATGGCCATTTATTCTTTTAATTGGGATCCACATTCTCTTAGGTCCTGCCCACTTGACAGTTACATCGAAGTTAATGAGAGCTAAGTGAGAACACCAACTATTGTCAGCATTGTCTGAAATACAGAAAACTGAAAAGCAATATTTTCATCAGAAAAATAGGAAAAAATTCTTATTCATGTATATTTTAAATGGTTGTAACAAGCTCTCTATAATAATGTTCTTAATTAAACTATTGCTCTAAATTACAAATTTCTTTCTACCTCTTCTTCTCATAACCTCCCCATGGAAAAGGTGTCCAGACTAAACATTTATAAAGCTATTTGGGAATAATTTAATCTGCTACTAAACCAGCTCTATTTCTGCCACACTTTCTGAAATGGTTTTCTTCTCCCTTCTCATTGGAGAAGGGCTCTTTGGGCATCTGATCTGTAGCACCACCCTACTCCTACTGAAATCAGTGATGGGAACAGCATGCATAGCCATGCTTTCAACATCATTTGGATTAGATTTCTAAACATTTAAGATCCACATAAAGATTCAGCCTTCACAGTAGCAGAGTGGTCACTTCTGATGTGGAAGGCATGCCTGACCAGACACATTCCTTTTTATAATCTGTGACAGGAGCGCACACGCTTCATATAGATACATGCGGCAGGACATTCTTACTAGGTTTTGTCACCACATCAGTAGCACAGGAACAGGGAGAAGCTACTGCTTTAAGCTGGTCAGACCATGCCCCACAGTTTGAGTTTGAGCATTTTCCTGATTTCCTCCCCCCTCCACCACCACCCCCCAGACAAAACCAGAACTGAGCAAAGAAACAAGCTCACTCAAACCCAGATATTTCTCTAGAAATTTGGTCACAGAATGTCAGAAAAGCAGACAGATGTGGAGAGATCACAGGGCCTGACCAGTTGCCCCTTAGCTTTACAGACCTGGTCATCTTACGGGGCAGGCTGCCTACTGTACCACAAGGTCTACTTGGCACAGGGTACAGCTCCTAACTTACTTTCCTCAAGTGACTGTAGCTAAGTGGGGGGAGGTAAGCATTTGATAGAACCATTCTGATAGGTCTGCTGCCTGCAGAGAGTTTCCAAGCTCCCATTAACTACAGCTCTTCCACAGCTGAAAGCAGTGGACAGAGAAATGTAACAAAAATAACCCCAACCCCAAACAAACAAAGAACCCCACAACAAAGAGGAACTAAAAAAAGAATTACGGAACTGAAAGATTTACAGAAGAAAATGGGAGGTCCCATTGCTCAGTTCTAGAAAACAAGGGCTTATTTCACCAGTGTATTAAGGTCAACTGCCTAACTTTCTTTGCCTAAAGCAAAGCAGAGGACAGTAAACCAGATGTTTAACAGCCACTCCTGTAGACAAAAAGAGAAACACATTTAGGGTGTCTTCTTTCAGGTGCTCATTTCAACTTCTCTGCAATCTTGTTTTTAGTGTAAAGTCTTTAAATGAAAGCCCTTTTAACTCACACTACAAATCATGGAAATTATATTTCCTGTGCTGAACAGGAGGAGGAGACAGTTAACTCACAAAAGGGTGCAACACCTGATCCAAATTGCCTTTCCCCCCCAACCCTTCAGAAATCAAACTCAAATTACGCAAGTACCAAACCAAGTCTAGGCATTCAGTGGGAGCTGCATTAAAAAGAAACTCCAAACAAGTTGTCCACTTATAAGGGAGGCTGGGACAGGCTCTTAAAGCAGAACATGCATTCAAATACAGAATTTGGAGAAGACTCTCTATATTCTGGTGCTGATTCCTGCCTTCATTATAAACTGGCTCAAAATTATCAAAAATTTTCAGCTATGATTCTAATTTTGATTCAGCTATAATCCTGACTTCGCAACCTACTTTTCCTTATGGAAAACAAAAACACAAAACCTAAAGGAACACCAAGCCAAAAAATCCTTTCAGCAGCAACATACAGTTTTCTAGAAGACTAAGGGCATTCAGGAGCTACAATACTCCAAATTCAGACTTCGTTTTGCAAAACACAAATCTAATCCAAAGCATTGGCTCTGTCCCTGCAGCATCACTCCGAGGACAGACCCACTGAGATTAATGTCCTATTTCTACAGCCTTTACTAAAGGCTGTAGAAATTATATTTAATTACACAGAAAAAAGATAAAAAAATATAAAGAAATTTTCTTTCTTACACAATCATATAGAAATTATAACAAAAAAAACTTTTTTCTCATGCATATATATGAGATTTCATTCAGCTGCAAGATGGCTGTTTTCATCCACAGGCTGTCTTTCAAGCACCATGGCTCACTTAGAATACAGTCATAAAGTAGCTGAAATTAACAAAAATAAATATTGCTTTAATTAGCTTGTTATAAACAAGAGAAACATGAACGCATCTCTCTTCCTGAAGTGTTTTGTGAACCATTTCCTCAAACCTGGGGGGATGAACATAACATCCTCAGCAGCAATTAAGATCAAACATTTGTGAATCTGGGGCTCTAAATCACACCTTAGAAAGAGCTTTCTGACCGATGTATTCACTAAAGATTGTGTGCCAAACAAATGCTGCTCTCCAAAAGTCTCCTTGTAAACTTCCCTATTGTAAGTCGAGGAGAAAAATAGTAAGCTTTCCAGTATGGACTAGGTCAACAACCATACAGTAGAAATACTTAAGTGGGATTCACATGATCTATTTGAAACATGTAACTCTATAGAATAGCTCCCATTGCTAATTAGGGCTGCTGCCCAGCTGAAAATTGTTTACAGCCCCCTCCTAACAAATCTCCTGTACACACAAAATTCAACTCTTGCCATGTATAGTATAGCTACACAGAACTGCAGGGTTATACTTCTGGGTTACTTCACACACTTTTATTATTACTAAGTTGATGCAAATCCTCACCCATGTTTAGACAGCAGTTAACATTCCTGCTGCTGCAAAAGGGATATACAGTTCTCCTCCATTATTAAAACAAATCTCCCTGACCAATCCAATAGAATCATAGATCTCCAACCTGAAGACAAAAGGAAGATTTCTACATGTTAGACAGGACCAACTCTACAGCGCAAATAAATGCTAGGCTCAACAGTGCAATCTTTGTGCAATCTAAGACTTCAGCAAATAAATCAAGCATGACAGCACTGGTGAATCTTATAGAGGGAAAAAAAATATTAAGCAAGACAAGAGTGAGAAGAACTAAATGCACTTTATAAAATCTTCAGTCATTTCCATTTCTCATTCCTCTTAATGCAGATATTTCAGGAAGGCAGGCCAAACATACAATTTTTAAGGCATTCATCTTTGTTCTGATGCTCTGTCACTAGAGGTATGAGGCTGATTTCTATGTTTTGACTTAACACAAGGCAAAGCTCTCTGGAAAAGTTCATATAGAAATATACTGTTCATGTAAATCCAAAGCAATATAAAGCTAACAGTACTGTCACTCTTCTTGGGAATACCTTAAGTTGGTAGCTATGATCGAAAAAGACAATGAGCTTAGGGAGGCGCATATTGTGAAGCTGTATGCAATGTAGAAAAAAAAATGTCTTACTGCAACTAAGTCCTTAACAGTTTGAGTATTATTTTCTTTTTTTTTTTTTTTGTGTTGGAGATTTCATAAACAAATGAAAACCATGTTTCTGGAATTTACATAGAAATATGCTTTCTTGTTCATTCTGTACAGCTGCAAACAACTAGGATTCCTTTCCTTGAAATGGCCTACTGTAAGAGCACAACGAGATCAGCTGTAAAAAAAATTTCAGCTACAACAGTAATTTCACTTTGTACAGTTATTCTTAATATATGCTAGAAAAAGTCAATACTCCCACAAAAAAAAAAAAGTAGAAATGAGAATAACTTGAGATTTATAGTTCGCAACTTGACAGTCATTTCCCACATATAGAAACAGGCTGCACCTCTTGATGGGTCAGTAAGAGGAGATATGTTAATTAATACAGCAATGAATCATCACTACAATATACATAAGTAAGATGTTATACACGAAGTTTAGAAATAGGATGGCAGAGGGGAACAAAGACAGGACTGTCTTCCGTCCACAGAGAAATGCATCACTAAGTGATCACTATACACTGTGGTATGACGCTTTGACGCTGAACTCATTGCTTATCTTCTGAACAATTCTTTTCACAGAATCTTTCAACTATGAAATATGCATTTTTGAAGGGAGAAAATTATAAACCAGCATCTTTTTCATTGTTCTGAGAAAAGAGTCTTTAGCAGCGTACCAAGAATCTCTTATCTGCGTATCTGTTCGCTTCCCCCTTTTAAAGTTCTCTGAATTATTTGGAACCTATTTTTCATCTCACTCAAAATGCAATCCAGCAGACACACCTCAACAGTGATTCTGAGACCACTATGCCTAGCACTCTGCAGAATGACTTCTCTCTCTGAAAAATAAATGCAGTCTGACAGGGTAGCGCAACACTAAATGATACCATCACATGCACCCTCTTGCTCAGTGCTCCAGATGTTGAAGAGCATCACTGTAACTGCCTAATAGCAAGCTTTCAGAGTGGCCTCTGTGCAAACTAATGCCTCTACACATAGCCTTTCTAAACACACAAAAAAGACCCTATGATGCATTTATACTGTATAACACACTTTTGTTTTATTCAAGCTCTTTCAAAGTTAGGCCACATAAGCTGCATGTAAAATTCACTATCTTCTACAAAGGCATTGCAGATTTCCATTTCCCCAGACACTGGGAGACAGGCACACAACAATCTCACGCTGAAATGTGAGAACTAGTGGCTGAAGTCAGTGAAATCAATTCTGCTCTCAGTCACATCAGAGAAAATCAGAAAGAAAGGACTCCACAGGAGTCAGTACGGTTACATTGATGTAAAGACAGGAATAAAGACAGAATTAAGACCATTCAAACTCAAATCACACTCTAGAGATCTGCATTTTTGACAGATCAACATACCCTTAACCTACATTATTTATTATACATACTTGAGTGAAAGTGTGATGAGATTGGTTCAGAGGGGCTCTTTTACTCAGCTGGGGATATATCAATCTGAATTGCAAAAATACAATAAACCAGTCAATATGCCTTGGTATTTATGAGGTTACTAGTAACATCTTCAGTCCTGAAAAGAAAACTTACTGGAGAATTTGTACACTGGAAGATACAGCAGAAACATTAATCAATGCTTATATCACTGCTGCAATGTGGAAAACAGTTTTATCTCTGTTTTGCTAACCAAGGAATTCATACAGGAAGTTGCAGTGACTCAGGACAGTCAACCAAAGTTGTGAAAGACATACAGTTAGAGTCCAGGACTGCCTTCCATAATATAGCAGCACATGTCACCCAGACCACCGAGTCCAGGGTGTAGGCCTCTTCTTGTTTGCATCAGTTACAAATTTTGTTTCTTTCAGCAGATTTTGAACTTCTGATCTACACGCATAGGAAGAGACAATACAATGCTCCATATATACGGCTTGAATGTTTTCCTCATCCATCTCCGATATCCAGCAGCAAAATAGTTTCAATTGCAAGTGGGGAAAAATTACCCTTATCTGTGTTAATAAAATGTTAAAATTCTTTCACTATGAGTAATAGAACTCCTCTGAGCCAGCCTAATGCTAGAGTGAATCTTCATCTGTATCGATGTCACTGCTTGGTTTGTTCAACCTCTCAAATTCTTCTCCATCCTACAGGAACCAAAAGCAAAGGAAAAAAATGTGAGCAAAAGTTATCTTACTATTAACACCAACAAAAACAAACAAAAAAAAAAATAAAAACCCCAAATAAAACCAACCAACCAAAAAAAGCCCAACCCAAACCAAACCAAAAAACCACATACACATAAAACCAAAATTTATTTTGAAGGCATCACTTATATAACATCAAAACCCTGTAATTTAAATCTCTTACCAGTGTGTTATAATCTTGCTCTAGGATATACATGTTTATAAAAAACATCCCTGTATCTTTAACACTAAAGCAGCTTGTAGCCCATTCCTTTAACAGAAAGCCTGATCACACATACTGTCTGTTTTTACTACAGCTGCTCAGTTGTAAGTGCTAAAATAGAAACTTCTGGTATACCAAAAATACGACAGTGTTACTACTACTTGTTATACAACAACCTAAAAAAGGGACCATGAGGAATATCTGGAAAACACCTCTTCCAAGTTTAATATTTCTTAAAGTTAAATGGAGGCAGCACTCCCTGCTGGTTTCAACGTGTATTACAGAAAACATCTGTACAAGCAAACTAAAGAGTACTGAGACATTAACCCTTCCCCTTCAGACTGACCACTCAGCTTAGTTGAATGACCTAAGAGCATGCCCTTCCTGCCATGTTCTAGTTAACTACACGACTATTCAAATTCGGACAAAAGCCACTAATGGGCCTGGAGGATTTTTTTTTTTTCGCCCCTTATGAAACAAGTGTTAAAACTTTGTATTTAAAGATTACCTTTTTCGTCTTCAGCTACTTTTGACTGTTAAGGTAAAAAAAACCTTAACATCAAATATATTAACTTCTTCATTATTTGTGCTCAGCTGCCACGATTTATCAGTTCTACTTATGTACAATTATTTCCCAGGCATCAATTTCAACTTCTGAATGCACAAGGCCAGTGAAATATTTGGTTATAAAGGTTTCAAGAGAGTATTTGTACAAAGCTAAAGTTGCTCACAGGACAAAGCAGGAAAGCTATGCTTACCTAGGACTCATGCACTGAAAAAGATGAATACACAAAGCAACACCCAGTCAATTTAAAAGATTTTAAGAAATACTGAGGAGTTTTGGTGTTTGACTTGAGGGATGAGTCCAGTCACATGAAAAACGAATCTTCCAAACATACCATAGCATAAATTGAGGTGAAACAAAAGAAACACCAGGGAAGACAACAACTGAAAAGCCTTACCCCGCTTGACCTCTCCCATGCATCTCCTTTGACGAATTTGCCCCTTTCCCGCAGAGTAGCATATTCCAGGCCTCTTGGTTTACTGGCATTATAGATGAATATGGAGAGAAGTACTACAGGAGCTTCCAAAAAGAACTCTAGAGAAGGCCTGAAGTCAAAGATGATAAAAGAGACTGTGGTAATGATGACAGTGGTGATCTGAGCAGTCATAACATGGAACATGTTGTCTCGGAACTTCAAGATGAAGGCTACAGACAGTCCCAGGAAAGCTGTGACAAATATGAGAGCCACCGAGAAGATGTTGTGACCATAAAAGAAGCCACAATTCCCTATCTGCTTCCTGTCCTTATTCTGCAGTCCCAGCATAAGCCCATTGAACAGCACCCCAAAGGCATAGAGTTTGCTGTTCTGCGTGAAGATGCTTTCAGCAACCTGATCCCCATCTTTCAAGATCTTTTCATTGTAGATGTTAGCCAGGGCAGAAATGAAACACTGCACCAGAATAAGCAGATGGCCCAAGCTGAGGCGAAGAGGTTTCAATGCTCCTGCCATGGTACTGGTGACATTCCAATGGAAGCTGGGAATGAAACTTGGTGTTACGCAGTTGCCCTTTTCCAGGCATGCTTCCTCAGGTCCGGCATTGAGGAGGCAGTGGTTAGATGGACTAAAAAACATACTATGATGGAATCCATGTGCAGCCAAGCTTTGCTGATGGCCTCCAGTTCCTAGAGTCAGGGCAACGATGGACAGGAATAAAATCACCAGAGATGCCCATTGTACCCAAGAGATTTTTCGCCTAGGAGTAGACAAAAAAAGCCACCAACTTTAGAAACACACTGGCACAAATTAAGTGACAGGAGAACAAACTCTATAAAATACATAAAAGACATCATGCCACAGATAAGGAGACAGAGACAGGAGCAAAGATAAATCTTGGCTTTTCAGAATTGACAGTTAAATGCCAAAAGGCATCACACTTTATTACAGCAAGTGGGCCCAGCCTTGCAATCACAGAAATACAAATGAAGTGTTCTGTAGAGACAATTTAAGGAAAGAATTTCAAGATCGTGTTAGTTCTAGATACTGACTGCCTGACAACTTAAAAGCAACTGTTGTCTCAGTGGGAAAACAGATCTGACAGAAAAAAGGAAATCACAAACATTCAAATAATTACCCTCTTTCTCTGGTAAACTTTTACTACATTTCACTTTTCCCACATGATTTTGTGCCCTTTTCTATTACTTTATGATGATACATCATCTAAATCTCTGAATGTAATTTATAAGACTGTAGGACTATTTATATTGCTTTTCACTCAAGCAAAGACTTTATCTTGGGGAAAATTGGGAATTCCAAAAATAAAGTAAACTGTGATATCACAAGACATATCAAACTAAACAACTGAGAAAAAGCATTTCAAGTCAGACTGTCAGACACTGCTTTGGTATATTAACACTTGTAGAAAAGGCACCTTTCCTCCACATCCAACACAAATGAGTTTTTGGTGTTAATATCCATTTCCCTGTCTTTTCTGAATCTAAATCACACCATAAAGTACCCAAATCAGGTGAAGTGGCACACATAGGACAGAGTCTGGCTTTTGTCAGATGAACAATGAAGAAAGAATATATAATTACTTTTTAGAACATACTAAGCAGTTGTCAAGATATGTATCAGTACTGGCACAATATTGCTGAAGACACCTCTATCACTCTTACATATCTCATCCCCTCTTGTTAGATTACATTTACATTCAATCAAGAATTACAACAGAGTGGAAAGAAGTACTGCTAATCATGAAATATGAGATTTAATGTGTAAATGAAAGTACCCAAACCTTAATTCTGACCATCCAACAACTACATAACCAATGTTTCAGTTGTCTCTTATTACAGTTGACCAAATGTGCAGAGATATGTAGGAACTCCTAATAAGCTACCATTTCCTACACCTTCACAAAACACCTTCACAGAAAACAAAGCCAACTCTCCAAGTTGGTATAGCCACAAGAAAATCTAATAACTGTTCCCCATTAGATAAAAAGAAAGAATGTAGCTTAACTTCTTCATGAAGGCTGGGAAGATATAAAATTTCTTTTACTTTCATAAATACTACTTACTTTAGCACTATCCTGAAGAGAAGAGCTGTTGTTATAATGACAAAATTTGAAAAGAGTACAGCCATTGCCTAGAAAGAGAAGAAAGGGAACAAATTTATACTCCAGACATAGTGCGGACATTAAAGGTCCACCAACTTCAAGTGTCCACCTTTCTGCAAAGTGAAAAGCATCATCCTGGTACTGAACTTAAATCTTTACTCAAGCGGCAGAATAACACTTCCCTAAATGACATTCAAGCACCATTTCAAAATCTCAAGCACATTACAGAGCTCAAGTTCCACTGTAGTGGGGAAAGCTGTACTGAAACAAACATGTGAGGAAACCAATTACAGCAGAAGACTTACTTAACAAAACAGTTTAGTTTTCAGTCAGATCAGTTCCCCAGCCAGGCTGACCAGTCAGGTGCAAAAACGGCTATGCCAGTAGAAAGGAGGAAGTTCTTCCAAAAAGAAAGTAAGAAAAGAATAGGGGAAGACAAGGCTGCTGCTGGCTGCAGTTCCTGCTTGCAGCACTCAGGAAATCCCAGACTTGGACAAGGCACTTGCAGAAGATAAACTTGTATGTTGAGTGCATTTGTTGCACTGTTCATCATAGGTAAAGAGGTTCAGCTTGAATTTTCAAGACTGCAACTGCACTAAAGAAATCACCTGTTTCAAACTAGAACTGAAAACAACTCTAAAGCTCCTCATTTGGGAATAGCTGTATAATTATGACAGTGCCTTACTCCATGGCTATGATCTCAAGCGGCAAACTCCTTGTGGCAAGGACTGTCTTTTTAGTCTCTGTATTAGACACTCTGCACTGGGACACTGGACCAAGAAGAGGCTCTTTTAGGCACTGCAGTTACCATTAAAGATCAGAATCTACCAACACCAGTAGGGAAAAAAAGTTCATTTGGGGGGTGAAGGCGTTTCCCAAATTGTGTTATTCAGGACTGCCCTGTGTAGTCAGTATACATACAAAAAAATCTAGGCATCTGAACCAATTCCTCCAATTCAGCCTTAGAGTGAGATCACTTTTTAAGACAATTTTACACAAAACCATATACGGTTTCAGAGGTGCAAGACACAGACACTGTCTTGAACTTCCTCATCTGCATTTCCACATTCCTGATTCCACAATAACAGAGCCTTTTTCATTTGCTAGAGGAAAACCACAGATCCTTTTCCTGTTACCTTAGTTCCCATCTGTTCCAAGGTACTCTCTGTTGAATAATAAATCTCATGAAACAAGCCACACAAGGTGACAAGTAAGCTGAAGACTGACATGAGACATCTGCCTAAGACACAAGAGCTTAACTTTCCATTTTACAAGATTACAACACAATAAATATTTATGGAACAAGAAAAATATTGAATAAAGAAGTGACTCTGGCAGAAACAACTCTGGAAAAAAGAGCCTTGATGCAAAATGTACAAGTGTTCCACAGTACTCTGGTTTTGCTTTACAGTCAAATCCCCACATCCAACAGCTTTGGTAACATAGTATGATCAAAATCTATAGCAGGATAGTTACAAGGAATTAATTTTGAGTTGCTTTGTTCTCTGAGGCCTCAAGGGACCTTTGTCCTAGATGAGAAGGAGAACGAAAAAATTTACCAAAGATCACCATACCACAAACTTACATGCCACAGACAGAATCTCTGAAAATCTCTTCTTATCATTAGGAAATGTTGACTGCTAAAGAGTAGCCACAGTTACAGCTGAAGTTTAAAAAAAAAAAAGAAAAAAAATTGCCCCAAAGCAACTCTATACTTCAAGCAACTGTCACGCAGGTGCTAATTAGTCCCAAGCCTAGTAAGTTTTTAAAGTCACATGAAACCAAGCTCAGTCCAGTATGGCCTCCTATCAAGCACCTTGCCTCTACCTTTTCACTTTCATGGTCTTGTAAGATAGAACACATTGGCAGTGAACAGGTATTTAGTTGGTCTTTTAATACTCCTTTACCATGATTATGCACAATTTCAGCTAACCCTCATAAAACATACCCAATTAAAAGATAGAAGATGCTAAGAGTTCTAAAAAAGAGAAATCTTGGAGCACATGTTCTGAGGGGAGAGAGACAAGGTGTGAGCATCAGGGGAGGAGTGGGGGTGTAAAATCTAAAAGCTGTCCATACATCTTTTGGAGTATGACCTTTGCATAAGAAAGCACTAGTGCTCATTTAGCCTTCTGAACATCAAGCTTTGCTATTACTAACATTATAACTGAATTTCTTTCCTAAAATAAACAAAACACACCAAATGCCAAACCCAAAACCAACACCAAAACAACATCACCAATAAAAAAGAAAAATAACAACCAAACACTGCCAAAACCCATACATAACAAACCACAGAACCAAGCACTGGGCATGTTATTTTAAGATATCTAACTCTTGATTTTAATTACATTTTTGCAGCCAAGTCTTATTGTAGACTCTGCTCTGTTCCTGATAGAAATGTACACCTAAAAGAGCAATATTTTAAAGAGAAATTCTGACAGAAAAGGAACAGAAATATTTATACATATTTTTAATGTTAAACAGAGGCAGCCATAATACCTTATAGCAAGCACTAACATCTGTTTCAATCTAACTTCAACCATAGATACAGAATGCAAATAAAGAAAAGCACAAAACCTGTACTATTGCCTGAGCATATGCAGATTTATCCAAAAGGATGAATGTAGCTAGAAGAAAGCACCAATTAAGTTGTGTGATTAAACATAATTTTTGCATTTGTTTGTTAGCTAAGAGTCAGTTTGCCTCCTCCACCCCTCACTTTCTGTTACACTTACTCTATTTGTGGGATTTACATTTACTCACTTTTCTTTGGTGTCATTGAGGAAAGAAAACAAGTAATTATATGAAGTCATATACATAAAGTAGTAGAAGCTGCACAGAAAAGTGCAGCTCAAATATGAGCAAGATGAGCAAACAGACTGAAAGAGAAATACAGAGTTGGAGAAACCAAGAGTGAAAGCGCAGAAAACTTGCATAGTACTTAAGCAATTCAGCCTATTTCTAAATCACTTCAGATTGAGAAAATACACAGAGTCTCTTCTCTACAGAGAGACCAGGCAAGGCAGACAGCCATTTAATTTCCCCTGTCTCCAAGGCAGCTATACCGAAAGCCTACCAGTGCACTTCTGGGTCCCTGAAATACCCTCTCCTGCCATAGTCTGTGCCAAGGATACACAGAGCCTCTGGGCCAGTCACAATGGAGTGCTTTTGCCACTCCTTCAGAGTCAGGCTGAGGTCAGCCTCCAGTACAGTTAGCTGCTGGGATCCCCCTGTCACTCTAGAAACACAAATAGGTTCTTCTCCTTTATAGCTTGATAACATTAGGGTACACTGTGCATCAGTGTTAAGCAGAACACTATATTTCTGTGGGTCCAACATGCCAGGTGATCTGATCCACACAGTCCAGTAAACCCAGTTGTCCCTCTTCTAGTCCTGGTCATAGTATTCCCCACTTTCTTCTTGAATAAATGGACTATAAATCTTTTCAACAGGACCAGGAGTAAGATCAGCCTTTCTACTCTCTCTGGAGAACTGCCCACTGGAGACGGGAGCAGCAACTTTCCTGGAAGAACTCCCACTTGTGATGGTTTTTCCTTGCAATTCATATACCTGTGCCTCGAGTCAATGCAAATTTTCCATCCCAATTCCTCATGTCCTTTCTGTGGTCCCACAGGTAAAAACACAGAGTATCTATGGGTGTGTACCTTCTATATTCTCCCTCTCGAGCAAAAGAATGCTCACTGGTAATAGATGAAATACTGGTCCATACTAATGGAGAATAGGACATATCTTCTTTGAATCGCTGAAACTCCAGGGACAGCTTTTCCACAGCTGAGAAACAAGTCCTTTGGGAGGAAGAGATATTTTCTTTGTATTGCCAGAGATGGTGAACCATTTCATCCACCATTGTGGCATCTCATCTCTCTAGGTCATTACTGTCAAGTTGGCATACAACAATGGTGCATTCCATACATATTTCCGCCACATGAATCATGTGCGTTAACCTTTGGATCTGTAGGTAACTGCGCATTGTTCAGGTCATAATAAATCATCTCGAGCACAACTAATTCTCTCAGATACTGGATACTTCTCTACATTGCCTTCCAATTGCCTGGGTGACATCTAACATCTTCCTTCAAGAGTTACCATTCCTTCACACTTCACAGGAATCACCTCCAGAGGCTGAGAACTTGTGACCCTCTCCCAATTGCTTTCTCAATTCTCCCTTCCCTAGAAAGTGATCCCAGATGATTGGCTTACCTACCCTCTAGTTCCAGGCTACTAGCCTTGCTGTCCCAGCATTGGAGCAGCGAGGTGATAATGTGCTCACCTGGATGACAGCTGAAATACTTTCGCAAATTGCACAGCTCAATCAGGGGTAGTGATCAAGTGGTTACTTCTTGTTCTGCCCACTCCTCCTGTAATTGTGGTGGCCCTGCTTCATCCTTCTTTACTGAACAAGCTGACTTAGAATCATAGAATCATAGGTTAGGGTTGGAAAGGACCTTAAGATCATCTAGTTCCAACACCCCTGCCATGGGCAGGGACACCTCCCACTAAACCATGCCACCCAAGGCTATGTCCAAACCGGCCTTGAACACCACCAGCGATGGAGTATTCACAACTTCCCTGGGCAACACATTCCAGTGCCTCACCACCATTGCAGTAAAGAATTTCTTCCTCATATCCAATCTAAACTTCCCCTGTTTAAGTTTGACCCCATTACCCCTTGTCCTCTCACTACAGTCCCTCATGAAGAGTCCCTCCCCAGCATCCCTATAGGCCCCCTTCAGATATTGGAAGGCTGCTATGAGGTCTCCACACAGCCTTCTCTTCTCCAGGCTGAACAGACACAACTTTCTCCTCCTATCTTCATACGGGAGGTGCTCCAGTCCCCTGAGCATCCTCGTGGCCCTCCTCTGGACTTGTTCCAACAGTTCCATGTCCTTTTGATGTTGAGGACACCAGAACTGCACACAATACTCCAAGTGAGGTCTCCTGAGAGCAGAGTAGAGGGGCAGGATCACCTCCCTCGACCTGCTGGTCACGCTCCTTTTGATGCAGCCCAGGATACGGTTGGCTTTCTGGGCTACGAGCGCACACTGAAGCCTGCTCATGTCCATTTTTTAATTGACCAACACCCCCAAGTCCTTATCCATTTCTTCTTGTGTATAGGGACGACTGATGCCAGCACACATTGGTCCTCTGGTTCAGCTGCATCACCCATTGCCAGGATTGGAGTAGTACAAATAGTTGCTTAACCCTAAAAATGACCTGAACCACATTCATGGTTCCTAGCAATAGGGCCATGCCGATCTGAGCATCCCAAGTATAACAAAAATTTTCAGAATTCTCAAATATTATTGTAATTGCCCAGGAGGAGAAG
The DNA here is from genome assembly GCA_017639245.1 of Myiopsitta monachus. Classification (NCBI taxonomy): domain Eukaryota; kingdom Metazoa; phylum Chordata; class Aves; order Psittaciformes; family Psittacidae; genus Myiopsitta; species Myiopsitta monachus. Next base: position 6,722,724 of record CM029927.1, read on the forward strand.
GTGAAGATATGGAAAGATGCCTTCTCCATAGGTTGGCTCTCCAAGTAAAAAAGGTAAAAGGTACAATTATTAATAGTTTCCAACAGATTACTCCCGAAGTACAGAGGTGATAATAATGCTGAGTACACATACCAGCTCAGTTTCACAACCAGGAATTCTATCATGTCATAAACCAGTATTCCAAAGTACAGCAAAATAATAACTTTAGCCCAGCTCCCAAAGGTGATAAACAGCACAACAGGGAACACATATAGCAAGTGAGAAGTTACGTAACACAACCCTGAGAACAAGCACAACAACCCTGAGAGCAAATAAACCAACACTGTGACTAGTGACTATTAAATCAATACAATGAATGCTTATAACATGCTCTGGTCAGATCTGTCATTATCTCAGTTCTTTGGTGCCACGCTGGGCACCAAAACCAATTGTCATGGTTTAAACCCAGTGGGCAGCTAAGTACTGCATAGCCACCTGCTCACTCCCTACCTCTGGTGGGATGGGGAGGAGAACTGGAAAAACGTAAAACCCATGGGTTGAAATAAGAACAGTTTAATAACTGAAATAAAGTTAATAATAATAACAACAACAACAATCATCATTAGGAAAAAAAAAAAAGAAGAGAGAAATAAAACCCAAGAAAGAAATAAAAGCCAAGAAAACAAGTGACGCACAATGCAATTGCTCACTACTGATGCTCACTCCATACCTGAACAGTGATCAACCCTCCCAGCCAACTTCCCCCAGTTTAGATAGAGGGCATGACATGCTGTGGTATGGAATACCCCTTTGGCTAGTTTGGGTCAGGTATCCTGTCTCTGCTCCTTCCCGGCTTCTTGTGCCCCTCCTCACTGGCAGACCATGGGAAACTGAAAAGTCCTTGACTTAGGGTAAGCACTACTTAGCAACAACTAAACCATCTGAGCGTTACCAACACAATTATCAACACTGTCCTCAGACTAAAGCCAAAACACAGCACTGTACCAGCTACTAGGAAAAATTAACTCTATCCCAGCCAAAATCAGGACAAAGCTGTACAACACTGACCAGTGGGCATGAGAATAAGATCTCGCTGGCAAGGTAACAAGATCTTTCTTCTACTTGCAAATCTTGCCTTGCCAGTATTACGACTGTTGATAGTCTAAAGGCAATGTTACCTACCACTAAGACATCGGAAGATATTTTATTCATTATATGTATACTTACTGGCTGGAGGTAGGACAGCACGTAGAAGACAATCAAATTATCCAAAAAGTAGAGAAAGGCAGGAATTGACCATTTCATGGAATTACAAAAATTCTTCCAGGAAAGACATCCAAAGGGATGATCCAAACAACCCTCTGAAAGGAAAAGAAATCAGCAAGAAAATTATATTATTATCAAAAGTCCATTCCCGTGTAACAGAATAGGTATCACTGTTCTGTTTTCAGGAACACTGCTGGACTGAAAAAAAACTAAGGTATACAGCCCTCTGGCAACATCGACGACAGATCCAGGGCAGAACACACAGCCAGAGCAGCAATCCTGTGCCTACAGGTATTCATCTCCTTGCTTCAACATAGAAAACATCAAGGGACCTGTTACCCCCCATTAGAGTGTTTGTCTACTGGGACAAAAAAAAATCAAATTACCAACCATTCTTTGAGGCCCAAAAAGCAACCCAAAGTCCCCACACAATAGTGACATCATCACTGGGTATGATTTTCTGATGATCATCCATCAAATCTAGAACTGAAACAATGACACACACAGTGAATCTGTTCATATAGCACCAAAAAGGCAGCCAATAATGTCAGAAATACAACATAAACCAGAATTCAGTATCTGTAGCACACAGGGCATGATCTGGGTAAAAAGAGAACATACTAGGAAAAAGGAAGAAAGGACAAGGCACAAGGAATGACATTTACTTAGGTATTCAGAACAAACACTTTAGGATGGAGACTGTGATAAACTTGGAGTTGGTGACAGAAGTACTTTGTTAGCACAGATTTAAGATGACACAATGTTATTTAATCCTCCTCTGAACCACCAACACACTGAGTTCAGAAAAACTCAGATCTGGAAGTTAAAAAACCCAAGCAAACAGAAAATGTATAATCAACAGTGGCCAATGATGGTAAACACTGACTGAATGACATTTACTTTCTTAGGCATGTCTGCACTACATGGTGGAACCAAAAATTTCCTCAGATTGCCAGAGTCATGACTGTTAGATAGGGAAGTTGATAAAAATAGCAGTTCAATTTAACAGGAGTCTCCAGTGCTTGACACCCTCTTCCAACTTAAACATCTGTTCCCTACCATTTTGAAATGCTACAAGCTTAAGCTCTCGCTTTTTTTACATCAGGACAGAAAAGCCAAGAAGGAAAAAAGAAAAAATAACCTGCAACTGTCAAACCAGTAGCTACTGAAGCCCGACACTGATTTTTCTGGAGAGCAGACCCAAGATTCGTCTTCACAGCAAAGCCACCTTGAATTATAACATTGGGATGTTGCTTCTGACTCAAATACCGCTACATGCACAAAGCCTCTTCAGTGGAAGAGTCATTTAAATAAAAGTGGTCAGAAGAACAGAATAAAGGCCAGTTCTTGGGTTAGTGCAATTTTTAAGCTTCTCTTCAGTTTATTATGTGAACAGTGACTATTATCCTAGCATATACTGTGCTAAAATTCAGAGAATGTGAAGACTCTGTCTTCATGACACTTTCTAATTCAACTTATCTGCCCCCATTTCAGCCACCATACACACAACTGAAGAACACCTGAATTTACAGCACTTAGTAGGAGTTACAGAAGTAAAGTTTTGTTGGAACTCTGCATGGAAGACGCAATTCCAGAGAACCTTACTAGCAGGACCTACTCTGAACCACATGTGAATATATCATTAAAAAAAAAAAAAAATGAAGAGGAAGTAATACAGCAGATATTAAGACAGTCAACACAGTTATTTCAGACACAGGTACTTACCTTTTTTCTTAACCCATAGTGCCAATACCAAGCATAGGACCAATTTTACTACTTCAGAACATATGTTCACTGTTGTAGGAAGATAATCATATTTGTTATCTGTGGGATTCAGCAAATCAGAGAGTACACAATCAGATTCTTTCTCCTGTGTTTGTAATTAGAGCAAGAAACTATTTTAATCCCTCAGGTCAGAATTTCAGCCACTCTCAATAAATGCAACAGGCTCTATCCAATTGTTATGATATACAGCTTCCTGAACAGTCTCCTTTCTGGGTTGAAATCTTTCCTCATTTGGTCCCACTTCACAGAACTTTCGGGAGAACTCAAGAACGTCTTTTTTTTTTTTATTTATTTATTAGGAATGTTTTCCCCAAACGGCAATATGCTATTATTTTCCCCTGGCAAAAAATGGCTTTCCAGGATGACACAACTTTTTTCTAGGACTGTAACTTTTCTTTGTTAGCATAGTTTGCTAATACTTGGCGGAAGGAGCAGCAGTAATTCTACGCAATTACAGTACACCCACTCTGATACCATTATTCTCCAAAGCCTGTTGCAACACAAATATTTCAGTCAAGACACATACCATTAATACTGCTTATACAACAATTTAGTCTTTGAAAATCAGCTGTAAAATAATTCACTGCCACATCTTTTAAGTGTGAATCACCACATGGATCATACACTTTGCAACCCAAGTTATCACTATATGCTAGACCAGAGATTTTCCAGGACAGAAATACATGTCACTACTTATACAATTGAATGTTTATCCCAAGAACTCTGCAGCTGGAGAACTAGGCTTCTGGGTATCTCTTTTACCCCGAATGTCAACTCCTTCTTATTTGAGGTACATCGTGTTTATTGCCAACAGCACCTTCATTGGCAGAATACTTCATCAGGAGGATTCGACTTGAGCCCAACGCAATAAACACGCCTCCAAGCAGAAAAGTATAGATGGTTGTCTTGGAGCAAAACACAACTCGACTACAGCACTTGGCCTTCATTCTGCTGTCTCGCTGTCAATACCCTTTGGATGACAAAATGAAATTACACTGTAAATAGTAATTCCAGAAACTGATTAAACCAGGTGAAATGTATTTTGCTGCTTTGTGCTATTTTACACAAAGATGCTTACATCACAAGCTATAATTTCATTCTGCAGTTTTCTTTTTCCTTTTTATCAAAAAAAAAGAAAAAAGAAATTAAGAGAGAGAGAGGGATATGCTATGAGGACTAGCAAAAGGGGGATAAGCAATGCACACAGAATGAGTCAGAAGGTGGCACAGGAGGCCAGTTTGTCGGAAGATTGCATCTATAGAATACTGATTAGCTATGATGAATAAATAGGTAACATGTTTATTTTCCTTTAATACTTTAAAAAATACTTTTCCAAATTCCAGCAAGGGAATGTTTTACAGCTACTCAGCGAGAGAAACACCTCAGAGAAGAGCTGGCACTTACTCAGCACCGGCTTGTACCCGGGAGGAGGGAGGGTATACGGATGGCTGCAGGCAGAGCCTCAGCTGTGCCTACCAGTGGTTCTCCGTCTCTGGAGTTACCGTTACTCGGCCGATCCGTTATCGGACCTCCAGGTCTGACAAACCGGCTCGCAGAGGGCCAGCATCGAGCCCTCAGCCGGGTGAGGAGCGCTGAGGGAAGCCCCTTCGGGCCGGCTGCGGGCAGGACGTCCGTTAACAGCCGCCACGGCTCGCGCCGTTTCAGCCCAGGTAGGCCGGTGGGAGTAGGGGCCGAGGGCGGCAGGGAGAGCGGCTTCAAACCAGACCCCCGAGTGCCAGCTCGGGCCGCCGGGGAGACACGGGGCGAACACCCACCTCGCAACAGCGGCGAGAACGCGGCCAGCAAGCGCCGCCGAGTGCACCCCCTCGCTGAAGGACCACTCTCCTGGCTTTGCGGACCGCCGGCTGCCACGTCGCTGCCTCAGGTCGGCGCACAGCTGCAGCCCCGTGGGACGAGCCAGGCTCTGAGGCGGCGGCGGCGGCGGCAGGCAGCAGCAGCAGCGGCCGGTGCTGACCCGCGGCAGCCGCAGCACGCACCGGCTCCCCTTCACCCGCGCTGCACGCTCGCAGCGCCCATCACCGGCTGCCGCGGCGCGGCGCCGCGCCTCACGGCCAGCAAGCACCTCAGCGGCCCGCACCAAGCTCTCCCGCAACCCAGAGCGCTGCCCGGCTCCCGCCCTGCTCCACCGGCCGCACCTGAGGTGGTGCCCTCCCTCCCGCGCTGACACCGCACAGCCCCTAGCCCACTCGCCCCGCGCGGGAGCGCGCACCTCATTCTCTTTGGCAATCCGCCCTCCCGGCTGCGTGACGGCGAGGAACCGCGCTCCTCCCCTCAGCCTGCCCCACCGCTTCCCACGGATTGCGGGACACGCGTGCGCGCCAAGAGCCATCGCCCCTCTCCTCCCTCCAGACCTTCCCGCCTTACGCACGCGCGCACACGCCGAGGGGCGGGGTTGTTGCGGTCGGCCAGGGCCCGCTACTGCGCAGGCACAGCGCCGCCGGGCCGGGGCGGGCGCGGTGTTGAGCGCCGGTGTGTCGTCAACGCGTGTGCGACGCGGGGAGGGCGCCGCCACCGCGGAGCTCGTTGACCGAGGGGCGGGAGAGGCGGTTGTCCTCCTCCTCCTCCTCCTCCTCCTGCTGCTGCTCTCGGGGCCCGCCGGCAGCATGCAGAACGTCATCAACACGGTGAAGGGGAAGGCCCTGGAGGTGGCCGAGTACCTCACCCCCGTGCTCAAGGTGCCGGTCCGTGCGGGAGAAGGGTGAAGCGAGGGGAGGTTTTGGAGCTGTTAAGGGTGAGGGATGTGCCCGCTTTTTTAAAGCAGGGCGGCCCGCGGAGCAGTGAGCCTCCTCGGTCGCGGGTGGCTGTGGAGCTGTCCTGCTTCCCTCACCTCTTCCTGGGGTGTCACCCGCACTGCGGCCGCTCTCGGGTTCTTACGGCGTAGGCATTGCCTTGCCGCCCCGGTGGGGTGCGAGGAGCGCCCGATCGCCCCGGGAATCGCTCCGCCTTCCCGGAAGCCTCTCGGCGGCTGCGGTTTCGCTTGTCCGGGCCTGAAGAACTCTGGTTGCGGCGGCTTTACGCAACCGGCGGAACGTCTCCGAGGGCGCCGTGCGCCCTCAGGCCTCGGGGGAGGTTGTGCAGGGGCAGCTTTGCGGCGGCAGAGCCGCCGGCCCTCATCCTTCACTGTGGTGTACGGGATGGAGGGAACCGGAGTGGGAGCTCCCATTCCATTAGAGGTGGGAGCATTCACTGGAGAGGTGCGGGCCTTCGAAGGCCAGATATTGCCGGTCCTCTTGCTCGAGAAATAACTTACTTATTGCTGTTCTCCATTAAAGTGGCTAAGCTTTCATAGAGCTATAGAGTGGTTTGGGTTCAAAGGACCTTAAGATCATCTAGTTCTAAACCCCCTACCATGGGCAGGGACACCTTCCACTAGATCAGGTTGCTCAAGGCCCCATCCAGCCTGCCCTTGAACACTGCCAGGGTTGGGGCATTCACTTTGGGCAGCCTGTGCCAGTGGCTCACCACCCTCGCAGTAAAGAACTTCTGCCTTCTATCTAACCTGAACTTTCTCTGTTTAAACCTGTTATCTCTTGTCCTGTTGATGCAGTCCCTGATGAAGAGTCCCTCCCCAGCATCCCTATAGGCCCTCTTCAGATACTGGAATGCTGCTATGAGGTCTCCATGCAGCTTCTCTTCTCCAGGATGAACAGTCCCTATTTTCTCAGTCTGCCTTCATATGGGAGGTGCTCCAGCCCCCTGATCATCCTCGTGGCCCTCCTCTGGACTTGCTCCAACAGCTCCATGTCCTTCTTATGCTGAGGACATCAGAACTGCACACAGTGCTCCAGGTGGGGTCTCAGGAGAGCAGAGGAGAGGGGCAGGATCACCTCCTTTGACCTGCTGGTCATGCTGCTTTTGATAAAGGATACTTCACCAGTTGTGCTTATCTGCAGTTGTTAGGCTACATCCCATCTTCTGTCTCCTATTTACAAATACTTTCTTACATAAAAGTCAACTTTGTGGATGCCTAACTTGTCAGCAGTTCCTTCACCACTGATTTTCACATTTTCCCATGTTTTTCGAAAAACTACCTCTGCTGTAGTTGTTTCTGATGGCGGCTTCTACCTGTGGTTTTGTGGCATGATCTTCTAGGTGCTTTGTACTCTGCAGCTTAGATCTTTGAGCAGAAGACATGATACTTAATTGAACTTGCCCCTCTGTGGTATGTAGTATGCTCTTGCCTGCATAGTGGACCTTTCTACAGTTGCCCACCAATGTGACGTATATGGGCTGCAGTTCTGGCATGGAAAAGTGAAGTGACTCGTTTACCGTAGTACGGTTGCTGTTGCACAGCTGGTGTAATGGTAGAGAAATTCTTGTGCCCAGATGCACTGCTGGAGGAGGCAGCAGTAAAGCCTCGTACAAATGGAAGGTTATAACAGTGTACATGTTCTGTTTACAAGGGGTTGAAATAAATATTCCAACTTGGTAACTTTGAAAGACACTATACCTGTGTCTCTCACTAGCTTACATACCACAGAATGTACAGAGATGAAAAGGTGAATGTTTAACCTCAGGGAATAGGGGATGGATATTTTACATATTTTCCATATGTAGTTCCAGAAACCAAGCTCATGCATGTTGCCTATTGTTTATAGTGTATTTTTAGATTAAACCATAAGTTGTCTCCACTGTGTTGTTGCATAATGTGTTATTGAGAATTCTCAGTTTTATAGCAATCCAAATTGCTAAATTAGGACTGTTTGAGTTTCTTTGGTTTCTGTTAACTAATGCATAGTGGTGTTGGTACGACTGCTCTTTTGCTTAATGCTATTCTTAAATGTGTCATCTTTAGAAATGAGGGAGAAAGGAGACAGGTGTGCTGTGTGCTCATTTCTTTTTACATAGTGCAGGTGATAGTATGCACTAGGGTGAAGCATAAAGAATAAACAAATTAAGCAGTGATTGGCATTAAAATGATTCCCAATAATTAAATAAGGTGAAGTTGCAGTGGAAAGTGAGGTGCTTTTCCATTGCTGCTTTTAGTTTAAAAAAAAAAAGAAGTAAAAATCACAAGTTCTTTAAGGCAAGAAGTTATTCAGTAATTGATGATGGAAGAACTTGAAAAGTCAACTATGCCATGGTTGAAATTACTTCGTCTTCAAAAGCCATTCTTAGGTAGCTCTAATGCTGGGGAGCACTTTTCCTTGATGATTGTGACTCTTCTGAAGAGAAAAACAAAACAAACGTTAAGTCTGAAACAAAATATTCTAGATCTGAATTTGCTAAAAAGAGGTCTTAAACTTCATAAATTTCACCTTTAATGCAAAAGTACTTCATTTCTCCATGTAGTGCTAAATCATATTGCTCATTGTTGCTCATTCCTCATCCACAAAAAAAACCATGGCAATATGAGAAAATCTGAACTGTTCCCACAGAGTGCATAATGAAGGCGCAAAAATGGGTATATAAAAAAAAAGTTAATAACTAAGTCATTCTACATAACTTTTCCTACCACAGATGAAAGTTGGTTTGTTCATTCATTTACTGACCTTTCTTAACTGCAAAGCTTCCTACTGATGAATAGTAATGCTGTTCAGTGCCTAGAACAGTCCCAAAGTCCTGATTCTGAGAATCACTGATTCTGACTGGTTTTCTGTCTCTCATGAGCAAATGTAGTACTGAGTGCTGGGGGATATTCTCTCCAGTTTTGATATATTAATTGGCTGTAGCAAAAAAAATATTTAATGTGTGTGATCTTTTTTCATAATACCCTGCATTCTGTAAAAGGTAATTTTGTTGAGCCGTACATCAGAGAATATGGAAGTAGGCTGCCTGTCAGCCCTGGCAGAGGGCTGCTTGGTCTCCAAGCTGATTAACAGATATCCGTGGACAGTGCTAGTTCCAAAGCAGGACTTGATGATCTTAAAGGTCTTTTCCAACCTGGTTGATTCTATGATTCTATGTTTGTCTTACCAGTATAGTGGGGTACTTTGATTTGTCAGCAGTTCTCAAAATTTCTAAACTTTTTTTATTGCAGGAATCAAAGTTCAAAGAAACTGGAGTAATCACACCTGAAGAAGTAAGTGTTTAGAAACTATGAAATATATTTGGGAAGTAATGATAAACTTTAGTCAAAATGACTGTGTTAATCTCAAACACTTCATGTCTTTGCCAGTTAATTATTGCTTCTTGAACCAATTTCCACAAAGTGAAAGTTCTAAATTGCCTTTTTACTGTCCAGATGAAATAGAGCAACAGAATTCATCTTAGATGACATTTGACATCTGAATGTGGAATGTTTTTTTCCTGTATTATGTCACGGGAAGCTTGTAAAGAAGTTTGTGCTGGGTTAACAGCTCCATTTGTCACAGGAGTTCTGGACTGAAGCAGGAGTATATTGATTTTAGAAATCTTTCCTGTAAGCAGCTCAGAAGGGAGCTTGTATCTTAAAAACAATCTTTTGTTTACCTCACTTTTGTTTCCTTCCAAGGCTCTGTCTAAATCATTACATATGCTTGTCCATACCAAGTATCCAATGATTGCTATTTTTCCCTTCCTTTTCTCTATAGCTTACTCCAGGCTGGTTGTACTTGGGATTGCTGCCAAGCAGTAGTAGTTTTTTAAGGAGTCTGCTGTGAAGAGAAAGAAACAGGATTTTTCTTTTTTTTTCTTGAATAGTAAAACCACTGATTGTACAGTGCTATTTTGACTTCCCCATTCTACTTTTTCTCCTACTAAAGTGTTACTGTTCTGAAAATACATTGTCCTCACAGAGGTTTAAGAAAACAATGTTTAAACTGTTAGGTAGAATGAAAGAGAAATGAAGTAAAATGCACAAATGTAAATATGAGATGGAAAAAGATGGAACAAATGATGGCTGATGCAGGTAGATAATGTGAACAGAAGTATTTTTCCTAACCTTGGCACCTATAGCATATTTCTGCTGTGTTGCATGGCAAGCAAGCAAGCTCAGGAAAACAGGCTTAGCCACATGAAGTTCTGCTGTTCGGGCAACCATACGTGTGCGTGTTACTGCATATAAATATTTATATGTTATATATTACACAATAATAGATTTACAATTTATATTATCTGTAAATCAAAATAACAAAGTCTAGACAAATGTTCCACTAATGCTTAATCCTTTCTTGATCATTGGAGAGAACTTTGTAGTAGTGCTGAAAGAAAAGTGTCTTTCTAGAGAATGTAGCAAGAACCACAGTATGTTACATTAAACAGTTTGCAGCATTTAAACATCATTAAGAATGTGATTAGTGTGCATTCTCTGTGTAAAGTTAGATTCTGGTAGGAAGAACAAATTGAATCCTTCAAAGCAGTAGTCAAGGGAAACAATTCTACAGCAGAGGTAATTTTTTGATATATTTAGGTGGTACTGAAGCATGGATCTGCTGATTGTTCCTTTGGCAGTCTTTCTTCTTTCCTGATAATTTTGGTCTTTATATAGTAATGATTGCTAAGGAATGATTCAAAGCATTGATATTGCTAGGCATGTTGTCTTCGAATGACTTTGGATTTCTTGGGTAATGAATCTCAATTCAACTATATTCTGGTCTGAGATGCTGTTTTATAGACTTTGTGGGGTTCCTGTGGCTTGCCTCAGAAGATGAATTGGTTAGGAATAAGGCTAAAAGATGACTCATTCAAACTCAACAATTGCTCCCTCTTTTCATATGTTTTTGTACTTGATTTGATTGCATCAAATTGTTGCCTGTTCTTTCTAGTTAATACCTCAGAAAGATAACACCGTGTTTTAATTTTATATGTAAGTACAGGCAAATCTTACAAATTATTCTTTCCAGGAGTAGAAATAAGATGTTGTCCTGAAATTGATGTCTTTTGTAATATTGGTTCAGATGTGAGATAGCATTAGTGCTTGAGAAATAGAAAGTGAAACCAGCTAGGTAATTCTGCTGCCTAAGTGGAAGAAAATGCAAATGACATTTCAAGTATTGTTCTAGAGTTTTGCATCTATTAGACCCACAAAGAATACTTTCACTTTTTTTCATTTTGAAGAATATTTAGTAACATTGCTGCCAGTTAGTTCCAGTTCCTTGAGCAGAGAATTCTAAATAATTCTGGAATTTCATGTGTTTTTTATTATTATGTAAGGGCTAATGAGTTTTAACATTTTGATGTGTACTGGGAGGGGTTGCTATTTTCTTAAAAGAGAAGACTTCACTTATGCTGGAGACTTCTGTTGGAAAATGGATGAAAGAAAGCACTTTTGCAGAGATTAAGTCTGCTAATCCGTATGCAGTGTGTGTTGCAGTGTTTTCTACTATGCTGATATGCCTTGCTTTGGAGGACATGGTGAAAAAATGGCTGACAGACCACTACAACAGCTTCTGGTTAACTAAAAGTGTGTTTTTATAAACTGACATTTTAAGACAAGAAAGCAACTGTAGCAATGGGTGTTCCTCTCATTTTTAGAATTAACTGGTGCAAAAGACCACACAAATAGCTTTTCTTAAGCGCAGGCATGCCTTTCTCAATTTATGCATACAAAAAGAAGCCAGCAGGTCAGACTTTGCTGGGTGAATTTGAGTTTGTATACAAGCCTAGCATGAGTTTTGCAACATCACTTCGAAGTAGTGATGTAATTTTATAAAATCCTTTGCTGTGACATTAAGCACAAGTACATTGAAGATTTTTTTAAAACCTATTTCTTCAGAACAAAGTTATACATAAGGTTTTTCAAGGCATGGTTATCCTTATTTTGTTAACGCCAGTGGTGAACTATTACAGTGATGGTCGTTACTTAGAAGGTATACTGTTTATTCCTCTGTTGCAGTTCTTTCACCAATACAATGAATTGATGCCACTCTCACTTCTTGCTGCCAAATTGTTTTAAATACCGGAAGAGATTTTTTTTTCTACATTAAGCTCTTCATTGTCTTTGCAAAACTTTGAAGAGTGGCAAATGAAAACATATTCTTCATCACAAAGTAAACAGTGTTACCGAGTCTAGGAAGTTTTTTGCTTGTTTCAGGGGCGGTAGGTTATACCACAACTTTTTAAACTCTCTGAATTTGCTCTTGTGCTTAGTACACACTTCCTTCTGCTGAAGTCAATTTAGTCTTTGGGTTTTCATGGTTAGCTGAGAAATTGAGTTAAAATAAAGCATCAAACTGATCTAAACAATTGCTAGTTGCACAGTTAATCTGTCAAAGGAACGTGCAACTGATATTATTGAGGAAAATTGGAGATTGTTTCCTTCTGCTCTCTTTAACAGTACTTTTTTTTTCTTGCCTTAACAGTTTGTCGCAGCTGGAGATCACTTAGTTCACCACTGTCCTACTTGGCAATGGTAAGTAAAATTAAAAGAATCAGAGAAAGCTAGCATCCCTACTATGTTTCGATGTGCTTTCATTGAATGCAACTCTACAGTTGTCTCATTTCATAACACTGCATGAACTCTTTCAGTAGAACTTCTGCTGGGTTTATGATGAAGCTATCTTTAAGTCAGGCAGGACTTACTTATTGCTGTGTGTAGGAGTAGTTGAGACAAGGATTTGTTTCGGGGATTTTTTGTTTTCCTAAGGTTTTAGAGGAAATAAGCCAATACATACTATGAATGCTTTCAGTGCTTAGCTGTGGTAGCAGCATATCTCCCTTAGCTTGTCTTGGTGATTAGTGATTCAGAAAGCAAAGGCCATGTGCAGCTAAGAAGTAGTTGTAATTAGTATATTTTAACAAGCGTTTATTAATGGATTATGTTCAAGTTGGCCCACATCAGACCACTTTGAGCAGTGTTTGCCCTTGGAAATTCCTTATCTTTCGTACACAATAAGGGTGCAAATAGGGTGATTCCTCATGTTCTACTGATGTCTTGCATTATAAAACTGAATTAGTTAGTGCCTAGATAAACAGTGTCTGTGCAGTTGGTATCATCAAGGTTCTTGCTCTGTACTGGGCCATGAATTGCTGAAGGAGGAATTATTATGCTTTAATCATTATTTCTTGCCCTTTTACCATCTCCTCCAGAGAAAACATGATATTGAGTCTGGCCTATGTGCCCGCACTTTAGAACAGGCTATTTAGAATGTTGGTCTTAGTTTAAACCAAAAACTACTGAAAGTGAAAGCAAATGCTTCAGTATTGTGAACTTGGCAAAGGTTACTTGAGCTCTAATGACTATTGGCAGGTTTTATTATAGAGGTCTGTTTCTTGTTTTTTCTGAAGTTGCTTTTTCAACATTTGGATCTCTGTTGTTGCTGATCTTAGCAAATTTTATATAGACTAGATTGTTCCATCAACCCACCATTCCTTGGCCATCTTAAAGTGAAATTAGTTTTTGAAGCAGAAAATAGTTTTGATCCAAGGTTCCATAGTTTAGAGGAGGCCAACTTTTTTGATCCCTCACTTACATCAAAGTGTGTAGGGAAGAGTAACGTCATAGCAAACAGATTCTGAGAATAGATAAAGAAGAGTATATAAAATGTTCCTGATATGCAGTGAAAATAGAAGGGTTCTTTTGTTTGCAGATCATCAAATTCTCAACCTTTTATGGTGCACTTCATTTTGCAGGGCTTCAGGAGAAGAACTAAAAGTCAAGGCTTATCTGCCAACAGACAAACAGTTTTTGGTAACTAAAAATGGTAAGGCTGAAGTTTAAATATAAGTGTTCTTAGGACTGATAGCATGGTTGACTGTGCTATCAACTCTACTGATTGTATTGACAGAGGAAGCAAATAATCTTGCATTTTGAATACTTTGGCTTTGCAATATTAGAACAGCTTTTCCTGCACATCTAAAATCTTTTCTTTAGACTAGTTGTTAGCAGGGCTTTATACTAGTAATGCAGCTTGCCTTGATGAAGTAGAAATGTAGTTTAAACACTGTAAAACTCCTTGTGTGTCCTTCTCCTGTCCTTCAACTCATATTCAGTGTCTAAAAGGAAGTTGTGTTTATTTTCCTCTTTCTTTCAGAAAACTCAGACTATTGAAGTGTTCCCAAAATGTTTTTCGCAGTGTCACTGATGCTTCTTGTTCAGATATGTAATCACTGTCACTATCCCTGTCAATTACAATAAAATACAACTTTCAATAAAATTTTGATCAGCTTCAGTGATACGTATATGGAATACTTGGGGTGACTTCCTCTTTAATGGAAAAGACAGCTAACATCTTGGCACAAGCATGCGGAAATAATTTTCTCAAAAGATCTCATGTCAAAATGTGTCAAAGATAATTCCATTAGATGAACCTTTAGTCTGAACAACAGCCTGAGGAGATTTTTACCTGCAATGGGTTGTATTTTGTGCTTGGATTTTGCTTGCTCGCTTTTGGAGTCTTGCAGTGTGCTGTCACATGAAAATGCTTACAGTACTGTTGGACACTTTCCTAAGGTGGTCCTGATGGCTGGATGACCAAGTGATCAACTTTGTTTCTCTTCCCCCTGCCACTTTCTCTCCCTTTCCCTTCCTCCCCTTCTCCCTTCCTGCACTTCCAGGACCCTTATTGATCTGATCCTTCTATTTTGAAACGCATTTCAAAATAATGTGTTTCCTGCTGATGTTGCTACATTGGCCTAACACTCCAGTAAAAGTGGTGGGCTATGGGTTGAGGCAGGGAGCCATCCTACAGATCTCATTTTGGAAGTCTTTGGGGTACTTCATTGTGACTTTCACACCCCTATCCTCTCTTTCCGAAAGGTCTAAGAACAATTTACAGGTTCTGCACTTCATGCAGGGTGGGGGGGTGGGGTGGTGGTGGTGGTGTTCCCCCACATTAGTATAATAGGAGCATTTTTTACATTGTCCTTGTTTATGATGGTGGAAAATGTCTGTTTCGCCTTAATCAGATCTGCATTTTCTCTTTGACTGTGTTCTGAAAATGTTGTCTAAATCTGAGCTCATATGGCTCTGTAATGCATATAACTGAAGTTATTTAGAATAACACATGAATTCTAACCTTTTCTAAACTTGTATGTGTTAATTTATAATTAAACCTACCTAATATATAAATAGGTGTTGCAAACTTTTAGCAGAATTGTAAAGACAAATCAGTTCAGTAAACTGATGCTAATCTAGGCAAAATTATACTTTAGAAGTTGTTCAGCAGTATGAAGAAAACTAATAGCTTGTCTAATAACCTACATAATAATCTAAAACTAATAGTTGTTAGCAAATGAGAAGTTAATTATTTTCTAGTTCTTAAGAATTTGGATGAATGTGCTCTAATGAGTTACAGAAGAGTGAACTTTTAAGTGTTGTACTGTGTATGAAATAAAATGTGGTACAGCACATCAACATAATTTTAAGTTCATGCTTTTGCATTTGAAATACAACTTTAGGATTCCTTAAATTAGGATGTATGAGAGACATTTCAGAAGTCCCTGTAGGATAATTTCTACTTCAGTCTGGTTTTGTACAGAAATGACTGCATTCATTTTGTTTCGCAATTTTTTTGCAGTGCCATGTTACAAAAGGTGTAAGCAGATGGAGTACTCAGATGAGCAGGAAGCAATTATAGAAGAAGATGATGGTGATGGGGGATGGGTAGACACTTTTCACAATGCAGGTATTCAGCCTTGCTTCAGGCTTTGCATTTGGTAAT
Organism: Myiopsitta monachus; assembly: GCA_017639245.1. Taxonomy (NCBI): domain Eukaryota; kingdom Metazoa; phylum Chordata; class Aves; order Psittaciformes; family Psittacidae; genus Myiopsitta; species Myiopsitta monachus. The sequence goes on from CM029927.1 coordinate 6,738,296, forward strand.
CTGACGGATTTTCAGTTTCTGTCATTAGAAAGTAAAGTCTTTCTTGCGTGTGTTACGCTGCCAGCCACCCACTTGATTGATACACGACTGCTCAATATTCTCTTATAAGTGACCTGTGTACTGGCACATTCCTTCCTAAGATCTGTGAAGAGAATGCTGATTTAAATTATTTTTTTTAATAATATGCAAATTTATAGATATATTTATATTTTTTTAGTAAGATTGCATGTGAAACACATCAAGATCTTTATCCTAATGATGACCTCAACTGACTTAATTATTTCAGTATTTCCTGTTCTGTGTCAGAACAGAATCTTATTATGCATCCCAAACAGTACTGGTTGAAAGCAGCAGTAAAACTAGAAGTCTAATGGGAAGGAACTGAAGAACTGGTACTATGATTTGGGATGGTTTTTAACCCCAGTTCCTTGCTTCCAGGATGTTTGGAAACACTCATAAATGCATGCCTTACTCACGAAGTTGAGTTCTGTAACTGTGATATGAATGCCTATTCTGAACTCACTTCTATGAAAATTCGTTAAAATGGGAATTACTTTGCAGTGTGCCATCAACAAAACCTGTATGATGTGTGAGGTCTGTGCTGTTGTGCTCTGTGTTACTGGTATGGTTTATGCATGTCCAGCACCTAGCATGCTACCAATAGCAAATAAACAGCTTTTCAAGTATCAAAATTGTTGTGAGATATGACTTGGAAAGATCATATGCTGTTTTCTGAAATGTTGGCAGCCCTTTTCTATACTATTCTTTAACAAAGAAACAAACTTTTTTAACACAAACCTCTTGTTCAATTAACAGGTATAGCGGGTGCAACAGAAGCAATTAAGGAGATCACACTAGACAGTAAGGTACTTGGTTCTAAATTTTCCTCTTGCTTTATTACAGGTAATAGAAGTCTTACCTGCAGCAATCTAATACTGCCCATGAAAGATTAAATTATGCTTTGTCACTAGATGTGTTACAGATATACAGTGACTTTCAGAGCCCATGATTTTAGTCAGAGCATGTGCATCTCCTTCTGAGAGATGTTTACTGAGGCAGTGTTCTTTTTGGAATTCCTTTAGCCAGCATGCTCTTGTGCCAGGCATCTACACATTGAAAATGAAGGTACTGCTTTTTCACAAGTCAGTAACATCTGGGTGGAAGGAATACCTAAAGGTGATCCCTCTTTCTGCAAAACACAGTACTTGCAGGATGTCATTGTGATTCATAACTGCTGTTGTGTGTTATGAATTCACTTCTAAAATATTGTCTGTCGAAAAACTTGCTTGTTGTAAAGCTTGGATCACAGGTCCAGTCCAGAAGGACAGCTCTCTGCTTATGTTCTGTTTGCTAAAGCACTTCACAACTTAGTTTCTTACTGCTTTTGGTGTTTTGATTTTCTAATGAGGAAACCTGCTACCTGATACTTACAATTGAAGCAGCTTTCCTGAGACCCCGTGTAAATTGAGACCTTCCCCTTCTGAATTTCATTAAGGTTGTCTCTTGGGTTCAAATGCTGTGCATAGGCCCGCAGTCCCCCAAAGAAAAAGTTGGCTGAGGGCTTGGGTTAGGACGTACAAAATCTTAACCTGTAGATTAGTCATAGCTGTTCAGTCATTGGCTTTCATTCAAGATAGGGTGGGGTTTTGAAAAGCAATTACAGGCTGTTTAATCGCATGTTTATTTTTGTTTGCTTAGCAATTAAATCATCCCAGATTACAAAATCAAAGGAGAACTTTTAAAGTGGTTTTCTAATGTCATATTAGGACTTTGAAACAAAGATTGGTTAATAAGCAAGTATTTGAGTTCAGTGTAGTCCTTAATATTGCAGAAATTATTATTCTGGTTCACTGTATGTGCTGGGGCTGTAAGGCTGTGTAAATGCAGTGTCATTAAAACAGTGTTTTCAATTTAAATTATGAAGGAAAATATAAATATACCAGATTGTTCAGCATCTTGTGAAGATGATGATGAGGAAGATGAAGGAGAAGCTGCAGACATGGAAGGTATTTCCTTAAATTGGGTGGGACATGATTTATTTCAAACCTTTGACTAAAGCAGTACACTCTAAGAAAACACTACTCTTTCTTTTCATAGAATACCTGCTGAAAAATTCAGCAGAAATGCGCTCTTAATCATCTTTTGTATGGTCTTATTGATGCATGTTTACTCTTAACTTGTGTGTGAAAACATGTGTGAATGTTTTTGACTGGGAAACTTAATTTGAGTAGCAGAACATATCCAAGCAAGTGTAAATTATGGATTTAGTACAGCTTCCTTCTGCCTTCATACCCACACTTAACTGCAGTCTGCCTACTTAAAACCACTTGGGGATTGCTCATCATGTACTTACTATAGTCTTGATCAAACTTGTGTTAAAAAAGGTATAGTCTGGTTTGGGGTTTCAGAGGTTTACCTGAATTAAACATCTTTAGATACATGTAGAATGTTTTAAAGGAGATGTTTGTGAATGAGAAATATGATGACTAGCTACAAGCTGAACACAGAATTTTATGGGTCTTCTTTTCAGAGTATGAAGAGAGTGGGCTATTGGAGACAGATGATGTGAGTGAACAGTTCTCTATCTTGTCTGTTGCAATGCTTATTACCAATATGAGCAGAAGCAAAGCAAAAATAATGGTAACACAAATGGATTACATAACAAGCTTGTTACGAGCAGTGGGATTACTGAGCTTGGTTTCCTATGGATTTGTCTCCTGCCATCCTGCTGCAGTAACCTTAACTCTTAAGTCCTCAAAGATTTAGATCACAGTAATTTTGTGATTTTTTTGCTGATCCTTTTCTCCCTGCTTACACACAATGCTGTACTCGCAAGAGGTAAAAGTACGCAATTGTTCTTGAGGCTTATGCGTGGAAGATGAGTGGCTTACAGGTTCAATAGATTATGCTGATACATCAGACTGTCATGAGTGGAAAAAAAGGGCATTGTTATACCTGGTGTTACACTAAGGTCTTCATAAAGGCATAAACTGAGACCTCTGCCTTCTGAATTTCATAGGAATTGTCCCTTGGGTTCAGAAGTTATTGGTGAAAGAGGGGAGGGGGATGTGACAATGTAATTGCATTTGTAGTTGCAAATTGGGTCTTTTTTAAAAAAAAAACAAAAACAAAAAAATCCTTACCAAAACCAGAAAGTACTTGGTGGGAGAGAAACTGATACAACTAATTTAAAGATAAAAACAAAACCCAAAAGCCTATGGGTTTTTTTAATGCTTGCTTAAGAACATTAATTTCTGTTTTAGAGCTTTACATAACTACTTAGGATGAAAAAGGAGGAAATCCAAACAAGACTATACTAATGTTATCATTTTTACCTTGAACCAGGCAACACTTGACACAAGACAGATTGTAGAAGTTAACAAGGCTAAAGTTGATGTTGGAGGGGAAGATGCTATTCTACAGACTAGAACTTATGACCTCTACATCACTTACGACAAATATTACCAAACTCCAAGACTCTGGTTATTTGGATATGATGAGGTATAGATCTGTTGGTTTTTTTCCGCTTCTGTAAAATTAGACTCATGGTGTCAAATAGCAAGGCAATTTTTTTTTTCTTATACACAGTAAATATTGAAATGAAAAAATGGTGACAAAATCATTATATAGTCAGGGTTGCAGACAGGACTTAGGATACTTGCTTGAAGTAGGAGTAATTTCACTGAAAATTGTACTTGGTAATTGAGCATATTTGGGAGGAAGCAAATTATGCTATGTCACTTGACTAAATTAGCTCTGTAGAGGTAGTAGTAGCCCTAGTAAACTCAAGTCAAATAAGCAGGTATGTATTTTCATGATCTTCGGAGGGAGGGAATTAGATAAATCACTCTCCTTTTCATGACTAAGTTTCTTGAGTTAAAGTTGGTTAGGGCTTACAGCTCAAATACCTAGATGGGAACCTAAGTGGAAACCATTGAGGTGGTTCTCAAAATGTATTGACTTTACCATTCATACAGTTTATTAAAAACCAAATTTAGTTCAGTACTATTTCTCCACCATATGGATCTTAAGGCACTTGGTTCTTTCCTTCAGACCTGTTTTATATTAGATGCTTATAATTTATGGTGCTTCATCTGTTAATGATGTTAAAATTGCTAAGAATGAGCAAAAGATTCTTTGTTAGTAATAGTTTTGTTCTGTTCCTTTTTCCTATATAGCAGCGGCAGCCTTTAACAGTAGAGCATATGTATGAAGATATTAGTCAAGATCATGTCAAGAAAACTGTAACCATTGAAAACCATCCTCATCTTCCTCCACCTCCCATGTGCTCGGTTCATCCATGCAGGTAAGTCTTTGTTTCAGGTCTGATTCAGTATGTAGATACAAGGCACTTCGCTGGTCTTGTTATGGATTTGGTTCAGGTTTTCTGGACGCTTCCGCAGTTGGCTGCTGTAGTGATGTGTCAGCTTCTGAGGCAGTATGAAAGGAAGATCTTGGCGATCCCAATGCTTACTGCTGCAAGTGTATTCTGCAGTTACAGCTGTCTCCTCTTGCTCAACTTGCTTTTCCTCCACTTCCCTATGGACTCCAGAAGATGGCAGGCTACTAGAACTGTATAAAAAGGAAGTTCTTCTATGCTTTATTTGCTGCTATTTTGGGGAGGGTAAAATTATAATGTATCCTTCGGGAGCAGAAAAAGCTATTTGAATACGAAATACCTCTTTATTTTGTAATATCTGCCTTCTGCTCCCCTAGAAGTCCTTGAAATCTTATACAGATAGAGGTCCTCTAATTGCTACACTGAAATACTTGTTGAACACAAGTGTCAAACTCACATGTGCTTTTAGGGTTTTTTTTCTGTTGCATTTGCCACATTTCTCACCCTAGGTCTTTGAAAAGTGCTTTTCATCTTATGTGTAAAATCCTTTTAGGTGTCTTAATGATACAGAGCCGATATCTTAAATGATGTAACTCCTCAGCTTCTTGATAGTGTGAAGTTCTTAAGTGATATGAGTTTTGTCTTTTATCTCTTTTTAAGAAAAGAGACAATCTTTGTAGTCTTACATAGGTTAATAATAATAAAAAAAGGTCCAAATTGCCCCTTTAAGTCTTGTAATTTCTTTTGACTTAAAGAAACACCTTCGGGATTCATGTCACCAGCTGAGGTGTCAGATAATCAGCTTGTTGACAAGTCTGTGGTAGTTTTTGCAGACTCAAGACATTCTTGTTTCTGGTTTAGGAATTATTTGATCATAAGATCAGTCTTGGGAAGGGTATGCTATTTTTGAGAGAGAGAGAGTAAGGGAGCTTTGCACCAAGTAGTTTATCCTACCTTTGCTGGTCTTATGAGGATGTATATTCATGGACTTTGTCAATGTATATCTCTTGATTCTTTGAGTTCATAGTTCTTTACTGCTTGACAGCAATCTTTGTTTTCACCAAGTAGTCAGGCTTGTATCTGGACAATCTGAGCAGAGAAGCCATTGTATAACTGGGAAATAGCTTTTTTCCCAGTTAGTGGACTTGTAGAAAATCTAAAAGTGGTGAATTTAATTGTTGGTCTTTAAATCATCAAGTTTAAGTCTACACTAATACAATACAATTTCCACACCTGTGGAAATGTCAGCCTAAAAAGTTTGTCTAGAGTCCTCACAAGGAAAGTTACTAGAATGCTTCAGAATTAGGAAGTCCCTAGGCTGTACACTGCTGGAAACTAGTACTTCAGAGGAAGCATTACTAGATCCTTTTTCTGGCCTCTTTCTTGAGCACATACTGTAGAACAATAAGCAGGACAAGATAGACCTCTGGTTTGGTCTAGTTTTCTTGTACCTTATATTAATATACCAGTCTTAATATGTAAACCTGTTAGTGACTTTGAGTGTCTTATTGTTTGCTGTCTGCATGGTTCTGGGCAGAAAAATGGGTGCAGCATTTTGTGAAATTACTGTTTTTGAACAAGTGTCAAGTGGGATGTATCTAGGGAGGCTTAACAGACTGACTAGGAAGATGATTTATAGAAGAAAAGGAGGGAGAAAAAGCCCGAAGCCAAGGCTTAATTTAGTGATTGCTGGAAGTCCTGCTAATAAATCAGCTGGAAGAAGCTCATGTAGTGGATGCAGCCTTGGAAGACATTCAGAAGAAAGAGAGATGACCAGATATTTGGGTGTGGCTGACTAGGTATACCTGTGGGTTTTATACTGGGCTGTGGCTGCAATGTAACCTGTTTAATTTCGCAAACACCTTTGCAGAGTAAGAACTTATTTAATACAAGACTGTGAATCTGGATTGAGAGTCTTCATGGATGAGAGCTCTGTGTGCATTTGTCACTTCCTTCACTTCAGACAGGGAGGTGCCAATGTCTTTATTATGTAATCCACATCTACACTTATCATAGAATCATAGAATAGTCAGGGTTGGAAAGGACCTTAAGATCATCTAGTTCCAACCCCCCTGACATGGGCAGGGACACCTCCCACTAAACCATGCCACCCAAAGGCTCTGTCCAGCCTGGCCTTGAACACCGCCAGTGATGGAGCATTCACAGCTTCCCTGGGCAGCCCATTCCAGTGCCTCACCACCCTTACAGTAAAGAATTTCTTCCTCATATCCAATCTAAACTTCCCCTGTGCAAGTTTGATCCTGTTACACCTTGTCCTATCACTACAGTCCCTAATGAGGAATCCCTCCCCAGCATCCCTATAGGCCTCCTTCAGATATTGGAAGGCTGCTATGAGGTCTCCACGCAGCCTTCTCTTCTCCAGGCTGAACAGCCCCAACTTTCTCCTCCTATCTTCATACGGGAGGTGCTCCAGTCCCCTGATCATCCTCGTGGCCCTCCTCTGGACTTGTCCCAGCAGTTCCATGTCCTTTTTATGTTGAGGACACCAGAACTGCACACAATACTCCAAGTGAGGTCTCAGGAGAGCAGAGGAGAGGGGCAGGATCACCTCCCTTGACCTGCTGGTCACGCTCCTTTTGATGCAGCCCAGGATACGGTTTACTTTCTGGGCTGCGAGCGCACACTGCAGCTGCCTCATGTTCATTTTCTCATCGACCAACACCCCCAAGTCCTTCTCTGCAGGGCTGCTCTGAATCTCTTCTCTGCCCAGCCTGGAGCTGTGCCTGGGAAGAAATGGTTTGCATCATGAAGAAATGGTTTGCACTTGAAGAAGTGGTTTGCATCATGAGACTTGTTCCAATTAGTCTTTTAAGCCTGAAAGAGGTGATAGATATTGTGGCGAGGCAGACTTGTTGGTAGCCTTAAATGCGGAGGAAACTGTCTAGTACTTCTCAAAAAGCAATCTGTTTGACGGGCAGCTGCTTAACATTGGAAAGATCTGAAAAGCTTGTCTTGATACTGTGAAGAAAGAGGCTAACAGTGTATCTAAAATAGATACTATGCTGCTATTGCCTTTCATGCATGTTACAAGAATTGAGTAATACCCGGTATGTAGGGGGTCCTAAACTTGGTTGGTTCTTGTGATGTGTACATCCCTATGTCATGCGTCAGAGAAAGGAAACAAACAGCAGTTGTGTGCCACCATCAGCTGCTCGATATCGCTCCTATTTTGAGTAGTTAGTTGAAACTGTTCATCTTGCAGCTCTGCTGTAAGTTGTAGTTCATGTCAGCATTTTTATGGTACTGGCAGGAACATAGTCAACTTCCTCATTAATTCCTGCAAACTGGTTTAATGACAATTCTCAACTTTTTTTTCATGTGGGTATTATGAAGGGACTATCAAACCAGTTAACTACTGAACACGTTTACAATTAGATCTGAATTACTTGCACTAATTCCAAGCACTTATTTTCCTCTATTTTAGAATAAATGGCAATGGGTTTCTGGACTCTTTTTAGTTCTTATGTACTCTCAATATCTACAGGGAAGTGACTAGAAGCAGCTGCAAGGATCAGCAAATTTTAGATCTTGAGGTTAACTGATTGTTATGGATTCTGAGTGTCTTGCCTAATGATAACATTTGTGGCTTATCCACGGCTGTCTTTGTGTGTTTGAGCAGTTACAGACACTTAGTTAAAGTAATAGGGAACTTTTTTTTCTTGAAAATACACTATCCTAAAAGATCTTGCACTTTACTGTCTTTTATGGGAGCTGATAGTTGTTATTCACTGCACTGAAAGCCCTCCAGAAGGCCATTTATCTCTATGAATTGCAAGGGGTTGAGAGGGGCAGAAGAACTGATTCATTTCTGGTGGTGTTTTTTTTCTAATGTGTCAGGAAGGCTTCTATTTTTTGCTTTACTGATGGTATGTATTTCCCTTCCAGCTGATATTCAGTGTCAGGTGTGCTGAATTCCAGTGTGAAATTGTTAAATATTTTGACTGACAACTTTGGTCTGTTGCAGAGCAGGAGAGGGGTTCTTCAGTAGGAAAGCAGACATTCTTGATGAGAGCATAAAGGGTCATCTAGTCAGTCTAAGAAATCAATTTCTTTCTGTTAAAGAAACTTATTGTTAAACCCTTAATGTATGGTTTTAATTCTGTGTATCTCAATTTATTTTCAGTAGTAACAGCAATGTTTCTGACTTGGAACATGAATAAGAAGTCCATTACATTACTTGAGCCACATCAAGAGTTAGTTGATTATACCAGAAAGTAAATTAGGTGGGTTTAATAGATGTTTTAAATGTCTGATCTATTTGATAGCCCAAGCGATCTACAGACAGGTCCTGGAACAAGCTTTAGTCGTCTGAAGCTAAGAGTTATTTCTGGGGTATTTTTTTTATTGTTTTGTTTTTACTTCTGAGTAAATGAGAGATTTCTAGACAGCGGGATAATTTAGATAACGTTTCTTCCAGAGTCATCTCATTTCTTTCCTTTGGGAGGTTTACATGCTTCATATTAATTCCTCAAAATATTCTTATAGAAGGAAATTGAAACGGGAAACAAACATTTGAAAGTTTATAAAGCACCTGCAAATCTTTTCATGAGTAACTGTGACAGTAAGAATGACCAATACTGTGGCCATTAGGGAATTCCAAATATCTAACTAGTCCTTAGAAAACTGAAAAGAGCAAATGTCATGCAGATGTATGAATTTGAGCCAGTATCCTGCTAAAGACTTCTAATAGCTCGTAGGGTGGCCTGTGCCCATACAAAAAATAGTCCACCATTATGGGTAAGGTCGAAGTTTGACAGTCCAGGTTCCTACATAGAAGCAGCTGGCCTTGGCACCTGATACATGGCATGCATGCTGCAGGGGCATCATGAGGATCCAGAATTGGAATCAACTGTGGGGGTCAAAGACCACAGCGCAGCAAATGACAAATGCTGACCTTTAGTATTTCCCCAGGCTTGCATGTTCCTGTTCACAGCGTGTCCTGGTAACTTTGCAACAGCTTCCTTCCTTGTGTTTGCAGCCACTGGTAGGATGATTAACTTTGGAGGTAACTACTAAATGCCAGTTACTGGTCAGCTATTTAGATTTACATAATGGTACCAAAGCATGGTCAGAAAGTTATGCAACCTTGTCTTCAGCAGAATCATAGATTGTTTTAGGATTGGTATTTTAAACTACTGCTGTTAACTAGCTTGCAGTGTTGCATAGGTGGATATCCATAGCCCTATATGATGTCACTGATAAAGATTGCCTACAGAATTGTGAATTTAAACCCAAGTTGAAGAGTAGAGAAAAGTAAGATGAGTTGTACAACTTGGGATCTTGTGTTAAATATATAAATAAAACATCAATTAACCACACAGTAGTTCTCCCTTCTGATTTGATATGACGTTCATCCTTTGGTTTATGGGACATAATAAATACCCCGAACACCAGACCATTACTTCTGAATTGTAATTGGTCATTAAAAGATCTAAAATCTTCATCCCTGGAGATAGTCAAGATCAAAGTTCTGAGCAACCTGTTCTAATTTACTGCTCATTGAGCAAGGAGGATTGGACTAGATAATGACCGGTCGCTTCCAACCTTAGCTATTCTGTGATTCTATGTTATATTCCCAGGATCAGCTTTGTGCAAAAATGTTCATGTGGTTCAATTTTACAATATCATTTTTATATGTTTTACAGTAATGGAGTTGCGAGAGAGAAGCTGACTTAGAAACTGTTGATCTGCCATAGAACCCAAGTTACTGCCAGAGAAATTTTCCATACTCTAAGTCAGTCTCAGAGCAACAGTTCTGAATTTAAGCAGATATAGCTTAGCCTGCCTCTCCTGGGAAGCTTCAAATTGTTCAAATGTTTGATACCTCCAAAGCTCTGCAAATTTAAGAGTACAGCAGAGGCAGCTAAATAAGTTGCTGCAATTTCTAGGTGTCTTCTTCAGAGGTCACCTGGGAACTTCTGGTGACTTGCTGCTGATGAGGATTACCTGCTAGGGACATACCTGGTGGCTTCTTTGGCATTTAGCAATTAGAAATAGCACTAGTGACAAGCAATGTGTATTTGTCATTGTGGCACTCCATCTACATTGTAGCATAGAACATTTTTCATTTTCCTTGTGAATGTAAAGAGTTGGCGAATAACTTTACATTCATCATGTAATACTACCTTTCAGTTACTGTTGGGATTCTTTCGTCAGCAAACTGAAAGGTTCCTCTTGCTGCTTCTGAAGCTAACAGTCCAAAACTATTTAACTTGCACAAAACCTAATCTTACTGAGATGAAGAGAAGCTTACTTTTTCCTTAAAGTATTTCCACTGTTTCTGATATGTTTTTCAGGCATGCAGAAGTCATGAAGAAAATCATTGAGACTGTTGCAGAAGGTGGGGGAGAACTTGGAGTTCACATGTATCCTTTTTCATTACTGCATGGTATTTTCAAAGATTTCTTGCAGTGTAAGGAGCTGTTATCTCAGGGTTCCTAAACTGGAATACAGTTGTGTGTGAAAGCAATAAACGACTGCTTGTGGTAGCACTTACTAGAGTTCTGGGATGAATTCCTTTGTGCAAACAAACTCTGTTAATCAGTTCTCAGAAAGTAGGCGGAATTGAAGGGACGGGATTGAGCCCTTGTTTTTAGGGGTGTGAAGCTGTGAGAATAAAACTGAATTTGAAACTAAGCTCCCAGTGGAGGATGAAGCTGGAGGTTCATAGACTCCAGCCAGAGTATAATCACTCCTCTTGGTACAGCAGCTTCTGTATTAGGTTTGAATTGGAGATTCATTTCTGAAAGATGTTGAGGTCCCAGTGTTCTCTACTCTGCGTGTGAGCAATATCTTGGTAACAACATTCAGCTGACAAAAAAGCAATGAAAATCTACTGAAACAGTTCTTAATATTGATATTGAATGCCTCACAATTAGAATTTTCTTTTGCAAGTTGACTGATCTTGGTTATGCTTTTTAGGAATTGATCTCATGCTTTCTGACTAAAGAAACCTCCTTGTTAGGAGAAAATTAAGTGTGTCCTTTCAAAGTAACGCTGCTGCTGTAAGGCAAGCAAGGGGGCATTACTGAGCAGCTGTGGACCCTGAACCAGTAATATTCTCTTTAGCTGTATGAGTTGAGACTTGCTTAATTTGTGCAGCAAGCAGCTGAAACTGAACTGGAAAATTACTTTTCTATCAAGGTAGTTCAAGTCTTCTATTCCTCTATAGTTAGAAATAACTTATTTTCAAGATTTTTGGTTACTTTTTCTGCTATTGCTTAACAAATTGAGGGTTTTTTAACAGCCAATTCTTCCCTGGTTTGTGTTTGTCGAGAAATAGTCCATGAGGCTGACTTGTGAAAATAGTGGGGTTTACTTATGTCCAGTACCAATGTAACTTAACTGTCAGCTGAAAGTAGTCATTTATTTTAATTTTCATTTTGCTGTCTGCCTCAGTCCCAGGTGGACAAACGCTTCAGTTTATAATTATCGCATATACTCCACACTGCAGATTCAGGCCCAAAATGCATTTGAAGGTGATATACACAAGGGAGATTTGGAAAGTCTCCTCTACAAAGGCAGACTTCATAGCTTAGCAAAGCTAATATCTCCACTTTCCCTCATTGACAAGAAGGAGTTGTTTCAAAAGCTGATTCAGAACAGGAGCCTGTTTCTTTTTTGAGTCACTGAGATGCTGAGGAGGAACTTGCTTTCTCTACAACTACAGGAAGGTAGCTAGGGATTCGCCTTCTTAGATGTAATTCACTTTGACATTTGTTAATAACAAATGTGAAGTATGTAAATGGGATTGTAAATGTTTGTGTACTGTTTCGTAAGATCTATTGAATATAACTCCTGGTTCTCTGCTTCAACTTGAAACAGGAAAGTCTGTGTGTTTGGGCAAGCATCAGATGTCATTACCAGAGTTCTGCTGTATTAATTTCCTAGTCTATTAACATTATAATTGCTAGGTGCTATTTTCCTACTAGCAAAAAATAGTGTTGAGCAGACCATTGAATGTGACCTTTTCTTTGTTTCACAGGATTTCTATCTAGTTGCATGTTTTCCTTAACAGGAAACTCAGGTACCTTCTTATTTTCTTGAAATTTGTACAGGCAGTCATTCCAACAATAGAATATGACTACACAAGGCACTTTACAATGTAACTAAAATAAGAAGTATCTCCTCTAATTATCAGATCCTTTTTTAAATAACCCATCCATGTGACTTATACAACATTATACATAATTTCTGTAACTAACCTTTTATCAAGTTGATGCATTAAAATAAAATGTTCCATTACCAGCCTTTTTAATAAAAATCTTTGTGTGTAATATAAATAAATCACTTTCATTCCTATACAGACACTGCACTAAGTGGTGGGATTTTTTTTTCTCCATAATTCCTCCAATTTGCTTTCAACAGAAGACTATTTTTGTCTATGTTAGAAGCTAAAATCTATTTTCCTAGTAGAAGCCTAATGCTTTTGGCTTTATTGTTGATTCCTGAAAATGTAAAGATTTTATTATTGTTTTTCATCCCAGTTAAATTAACTTGAGAATTATGTGGGGTTTTCCCTAGTTATGAATGATTATGTTTCCTCCAGCTGGAGGAGGATTCAGAAAGCTGAAAGAAAATATATGATCATCTTGTAGGAAAGTTTAATGTAGCTGTAACTAACCAATCTCTAAAAAGTGATTTGGATTTACACTTGAACAAGACTAGTGGTTTGGGTTGGAATTTTTGCAGAAACAAAGGACTAATATTGTTAGTATGTAGTGTGTTCATCTTGTAATAAAGGCAAAAACAGTCTTATTGACAAAATTACAGCTTTTGGGTAAAGAGAGAAGATTGCTATGGTAGCGCAAGGTTCAGTCTTGATTACTTTTCTGCCTCAGCTGCACTAGCTGGTAGTCCAAGAGCATGATTTCCTTTTTGGGGTAAATATACTTGGAGTTGTTTATGAATTCAGATATTGCAGATGCATCTAGGCTTTAGCAGCTGCTTTCTGCCCTGTAAAAAAGTAAGTTTTTCATTGATGAAAATATGAGGAAAGTACCATCATATATATATGTGTGTGTGTGTGTGTTTGTATGTATTAGGTTCGCTTCAACTCTGTTTAGCTTTCAGGTCTCCCAAACATCCATCTTGCATTGTGCAAGGTAATCTGAAGTTGAGTGTCTGCAAGTAACTGAATTTATTATTTGGTGGGAAGGTTGGTTCCTGTCCTGACACAAGCTGGTCCCCATCTTGACTGTCCTCTGTACCATGCTTTTACATGACTGTCAGTTATCAAGTTCTGTGTACTATGCTTAAATTGGCTTTCCTCTCTTGATATCTGTCTTCACTTCCCCTTTCTTGGACAATATCTTAAGCAATGTCTATGTAAGTGAAGAGTAAGTGCAGCTGAAACCTGTTAAAACTTAACCACACCCACTGAGTCATGCCCTAGGATTTTCCCTTTCAGACTAATCTCCAGGATATTTTGGGTCTTTTGGTAACAAAGGAAGTAGCTGTACTCCACCCAACAAACAGGGGAGTAAGGACAGATTGTGTCTTAAAATAACCTGCATTGATGCATATTTTTTTCCTTTGTCAGAATCTTTTGAAACGTCATTCTTCCTAAAGGTTTTCTATCCTCTTTTAGGAAAATTAGTTGGTCTTTCACTGGTCTCCAGTATGTTAATGAATACCACATTTTAGTTTGCCAGGCTGATGGGTGTATGTGGCACGATATGTGTATATATTTTTTTTAACTATAAACTGATGAAGGCCTTTTTCTCTGACCCTAGCAGAAAAACAGGAGCAGCAGAACTGAAGAGAACTTGCTAGCAGCTTCAATCAGCACTGTGATACTTAATGCCTTATGGCATTTGTAACACAGAAATATCTAGTATTACAAAACCTGATGCTTGGTGACTGATATGTGGAGCTCTGCTTGGCTGGATATCAAAGTGGCTTTACCGTGGCAAGCAAATTTGACCTGGGTACACTTGCAGCAGTTGTACTGTATACCAATCCTGTTCTGTATTAAAAATTCCTGTTAGAAGTGAAGATTGCTGCTCTAGAACTGCTATAAACATATGCATTAATTGTCTCAATTTTGCCTCTACATCAAAATAGCTCTTGAGAAGATCTGCTCTGCTGGAGTCCCTTTCCTGCTATGCATCTTACAGTTCTTGTGGCTCTTTATTTGCTTTCTACATCTCTATCTCTTTGTCTTGGACATTGAGTACATTCTAATTTACAGATGCTTCATGCAGTGAAGATGTGGGTGAAATTATTATTCTACTGAATCTGAACCAAAGTTACTCACAGGGAATGGGTTACGATGCAAAGGGGGTAACCTTGCAGAGATTTTAAAGTAACAATTGTGTCAAACTTAACATATCTGGTCTTCAATTTACATGAAATACTTCTAAAATACAAAAAAAAAGACCTGCTTTCAATAAAAAATAAACATAGAAGAGAAAACGAAAGCAGTAACTTCCAAGTGATATCTGTATTTGGTCTTCTGAAAGTCTAATCAAAGTCTAAATTATAAATAATGTAGGGTGGAAATAGTGTTAAAGAATGAGGGCAATTTCAACTTTGGCCTGCTGTGGCTTCATTTTTAGGTGTGGGAAAGTGGAGCTTGTTTAACCAGCTTGCAAACAAGCAGCCTGGTCCATTGCTAGAGAGCTAAAATGTCACAAGTTTGGGTGTTGTAAAGGCTGTAGGGACAGATGCCTTTCAGTCTTACCATGAATAAAAGCTTACTGATTTCATTTTTCTTCTTGAAACATATCCATCTGCTGCCCTACTGGAAAATAACCTTCTCTGCTGGTAACTTGTAAGGATTATTCTAAGTCTACTTTTTTAAAACATAAAAAAAAATACATGGGTGTAGAAACCATGTGAAGGAAGAAAAAGTTAATTAATCCATGGCATTATACCTAATGGAAGTAAATGTCTGTACAACTTGATAAGAGGCTCTCTTTTTTTGATAATCCACTTTCAGTTCCAACAAGGATTTATGATAAAAATGCAAATCTTCCTAGCTGCAAACTCTTGTGATCCTCTACCACCTGGTTAACGTCATGTTGTGGGCGCTGATAGTCTTACTAGTATTCTTTACAGAAAGCAAACCAAGTCGATTATGCTGCTAGACTGACTTAGCACGAGGGCAGCTGGTGTGCTTTAGCATGTCCATTGCAAGTCTGGGCAAATAAATATATCTCTTTATAAAGAAGACAAACTGAAACAGAGAGAACGCAGGCATGGTGTAGAGTAGGAGAAAAATTCTTTGTGGACACTAACTGAAAATTTTCTGACAAAAATTAAACACATGGGGCGGTGGAGGGGAGAGGGGGAAGGCTTCTTTTGGGCCAGTCCAAAATTTTGAGTCAGATGTTATTAATGTAGTTTTTGAAGAGAGGAAGCTGGTGTGTTCTACTCTCTTTCTGTTCCTTAAAATGAATTCTTTTCAGACTAAAAGCCAGTGGTCTTCAGACAAATTTGTTAAAGCGCTGAAATTCAGTTTTATAATATTTAGAAAATGGCTTCCTTTTTATTCCTGAAACTGTTTATTGAATTCAGCACTTCTGTGCAAATAGTTTTAGGTCCTACTAAATAATTGGTTTTGGTAAATGTATTGACAGGGGAAACACCCCGTTCGATCCAAGGGCACTTGCTTTTCTTCTAAGAAAAACCAAGAGGTTTGAAACACGTGAATGTGTTTAGGTTTAAATCAACATGATTATGTATCTTCTGAAGCCTTTAGTACCAAAGCAGACTGAAATGCTGTTCTTTAGCGTGTGTATGACCACACAAGTTACACAGCCTGCCTTCCTTTAACAGCTTTGCAGAATGTGTTCTTGTATGAGCTGTCAACAAGTACAAAATGCGTATATGTATTCCTTTTGAGTAAGTTCTTGTCTGAAAGAAAGTGTAAGCTTTCCTGCCATCTTTTCTTTTTGCCTGCTTGTGTGGTTTTCAACATAGTACATCTATTTTAAACTTAGAACATGAGCCATTTCAAATTAACCTTTCTTGGCTTAAGTGCCTTTTTGCAGAAGTGAAGATATTTATCTGATGGCTTCTGCTCCAAGTTGTGCCTGGCAGATTTGGTAAGTGACCCCTCTATCTTTTACCTACTTCAGAACCATGTGTTCGCTGCTGATCAATAATTAACTCCTTGTTTGCCCATGAAATCCTTTCGCCCTGCACTAAGCAAAGTACGCTTGCTGGACATGGTGCATCGATTTGTGTGTTTGAGAGAGATCTATGCTGGGGCATTATTAGCAACCAATTCAATAATTGTTTTACAACTCTTCTCAATACTAGCTCCCTCTCAGTCAGTCACTATAATACAATTGTTGGCAGCCATCAGGATATGGATGCCTGATACTATTTAGGATAGTGTTTGTGATGAAGTAGAACCAAATTTGTGCTGAGTCCTTATCTATAATTTGCAGAAAGCTGCAAATCGCCCCTTTACAGCTCTTTTTTTAAACTGTTATCTGGTTTTGATTGTTTAAGCTCAGCCAAAGCTATTCAGGGTAAAAAGCTGGCAGTGATAGATAGACAGCCTTGGAGCAGTAGTCTGAAATACTGTCTTTTAGTATGTTCTCATACGCAGCATGACAGGAATCAGGACCATAATTACTGCGTGTCAGGACAGACAATAATCTTCCCCAGTTAGAAGATGAAGACCTGATTTTAGTGTTACAAAGTGTTGCTTATGATTCTTTTTCCATGCTTTATTTACATTTGGCATTTTAACATCAGTAGTACATCCTGAAGATCCTGCTTTGTTTTGGGAATAACATTGTTCATTGTGCTGCAGAGATTGTTTTGCCAGTATGGACTAGACTCATGCTCCTCCAGGCATGGCTTTTGCCCATAAGATCGTTTGATGTTGTTGGTGACCAAATGTACATTTGAACATGTGGGTAAGCAATGAAGATAAAATACAAAGTTTGCAGCGTGTGCTGTGAAGATGATGATCATGGCTAAATATGTGAATAGACAATAAAGTTAGATTGTCTTGGAAGACTTCAGCCCGAAGAATATATTCTGTAATCACTTGTCATGTGACTAATAGTGATAGCTTGCAGGCAGCCAATGCCAACTAAAATATTATGTGTATGTATTAGACTTTCACCATGTCAGACAGAGGCTATAATTGCAGATATTAGAAATTAATGGTCAGGTGGAAGGGAACAAGGTCTTTGGATTATTAATAATGTTTTTCAGAACACAGTGAAACTTCCCAAAGTTTAGAGGAGTCAATGTGGTGCAATAGCTTAAAGAAAAGAAAAAAAACCCAAATAACACACATGCAAAAGGAAAAAAAAAATCAACAAAGCAAACCACCAAACAAACCAACCACGAACAAAAAAACCACACAACAACCCACAGGCTTACCCGGACAATTTCAGGCAGCTCCGTCTTACATTGTTCCTTCATTTCCAGAAGAGGACAAAATAAGGGAGTAGCCAATGTTGGACTTCTTGTTCTCAAAGCATCAAAGAAGGGTCATACATGCTAATCAGTATAGCTTAATACAAAGTATATCTGGTTTAATTTGATACTTTCATAAGGGTGTCTGATATACTGTTTTAAAGAAGGGTAATTTCACTGATGTAATGCATTTTGATTTATTTTACCATTTGAATGGTACTGTGCGATTCACCTACTAAGAAGTTTCAAAATACAACCTTCAAATTCATCGATATGGATAAAAGGGAAGTAACTGATGTCAGCTCTGATGATGCCTAGCTCACAGTCACAAAGCAAGGGGTTTCAGCAGGTATTCCGGGTATTAACTTTTATCCTGCAATATTTTAGCCGTTTATTACAGGGAAGAAGTAAGTATTAAAAACCTACCTATAATGGAAAATTCAAACACTTAGTTCATTCAACAGAATCACAGAAAAACTTTTCTAAAGTGTATTTTAGTTTCATCTCCCCAGCCAGTCACATCGGAATACAAAAAAGTCTTCAAATCCCTGTATGGGAAGGAGCTTTAGGAACAGCATGGTAAAGCCCAGTGGGTAGAGGCTGGGCACAAACACAAATCAATTTCCATTCTGACAGAGATGTATGATATTTTCTGTATGCTTCTGTATGAATTTGAAGACCTGTAGATGAGACAAGCTACGTTAAAATTGAAGATGGTTTAGGTTTAACAGAGCGGGCCAGGAACTTCAGCACCAACTGCTTAATGTCAGTCCTCAGGATCAGAGGAAGGAATTGTCTATCTGCCCAGAGATTTCTTTCATGAAATCTAGACTGTAGGCATTTTCACACCATCTGTCAAACTCCTGAGCACCAACATTGAAATGAGCCAGATTGGGACCACAGTAGAAAATGAGACAAACATAAATTTACTTAAAAATTATTGAAGTAGTTTACTAAGGATTACGGTGAGTTCTTTAAAACAATAATTAATTAGTAATGAAATACTATTGGACTTTGTTTACCTAAGATTTTCTCTTCAGTATCAGTGCATGCATTCTGGTCCAACTGAATTGTTGCTGGATTCTTGGTTTTGCATCCATTTAATGCACAATGTGTCAAAGTGGCTCATGGAAACAAGTGATAAACTCCATGTACATGCAATAGGTGGTAATTAAAGTTCATTATGCTGCCTTGAAGCTCCTCCATGATGTTTGTAGTCTTATGCTGTCCAAGTGATCACAATTGTTTATTGAAAAAGTTGTGATCTTTTATCCAGGAAGAAATACGTAAGGGATATTTGCTTTTTTCCAGTAATCCCCATGTGCAGGAAACACTCTCAACAATTCTCTTGTTTTGACAAACTTCTCAGCACTTCCAAAACCAGGGAAGCATTTTTGGTGATACAGTTGACAGTGGTAATTAGCTTATCAAAAGTTATTTTCTTTATAATTTCTTTTTTTGGATAAATGTCAACAGATCCTAATCAAGGCTAGATTAGATGGATTCTCACTATGGGCAAGTCATCAGGCTGACCTATTAGCTGCCACTGAGAAGCCTGTTTGTTATCCATTATCTGAGGTACTTAAGAGTGTAGTGAGAACCAAACAAGGTGACACCATGGTTGGAAGAGTTACTCACTTACTATTATGAGTACGCAGTACATGATGGGCTGAACTAGATTTAGTTCTACATCCATTTCTAGCCCTCACACCTGATGCCTCAGTGTTTTGCTTTCTAAGTGGGAATCACTTCTTAAGAGATGTAGCATCTAACTGGGAAATTTCCATCACTGCCAGCCATGCCGGGTTTCTGTTTTCTTGGAAGATAGAAAATATGCCCCTCTTCTTCCAAACCATGCAAGTCAAACATCCTGTAATTGTAATTGCTTCTGCCTCTGATATCCTGCTGCTTCAGTAGACAATGACTCAACCACAGCCTGTAGTGGGGCTGAAGCTTCTTCTTGGTGCTTGTCTCTCACTGAAGATGGTGTGGAGGAGGGGAAGGAAGGTAGTTTAAACAGTTTATCTCTACTGGATCCCTGTCAGTAAGGGGGAGGCAGAGGTGAAGAGCAATGACCTGAGCATAGCAAATGCTGTTACCCTGTTGCATCACAAATATTTCATTTCTAAGGGGAAGTTAGAAGCAGCAACAGCAATAAAAGCAGTGGTTTCTGTCTTGTCTTCCAGACCTGCATCAACAGGCATCTGTACCATGACACTCCACTGCATTTGCCTTTTTCTCTTCCTTCTGCTCGGTTCATGGTGGCCAGACTCAGAGAAGCATGTGGTGCAAGCTGTGAAGGTCAGGGAGCACTATATAGCTGCTCAGATCACTAGCTGGACCTACAAACCGGAACCTGAGGAAAAGTCCAGGTAACAAAGTACAGGACAATGACGATGAAACTAGCCCTCTCTTGTGACTGAAAGTGTTTTCTGCCATCTCCTGTGGGATTCTAGAGCCCAGGAGGACTTTAGAGCTTGACCTGTTGACTTCAGAGAAACTGGTGTGACTTTAAACAGCATGATTTGTGCAGGAGCCAGTGAGGTATTAAAAGCTCCTTTTTATTTTTCATTCGTGCATAGAATTACTTTTAAGTATTCAGAGAGCTTTTGTAAAGTACCTTCCAGGGCTTGCTTTTATCGTCTTTTGTGTGGGTTGATGTTTGTTGGGTTGGGTTGGGTTTTTTTAATGTAATTGTTTTAGGCATATAGATTTTGACCAATGTTAAGCTGAGCCATGGTTTGGTGAGATTTTGAGAACTTTCAGGCTTTAGAATTTGCTGAAGGAATAAGTATGTTCCTGTGCGAATACTATCACTTTCACTTAAATCAGAGCCCAATGAACTTTGGAACTAGCTATGTTGTTTCTGAGTTGCTCAGTAGTTTTTGTGAAATGGCTATCCTGAGTTCTGCTGGTAAAGTGTGTAGGGTCAAGCATTGCTGAACATCATTAAGTATTTTTTTTCCAGGTACTGTTGCAGAATGTCCAGCCTACATGCATATGCCAATCAAGCCTATAAATATCTTACTTGTATTACCATTATTATCATTAAGGTTATAAACACTGCAAGTGCAATGCTACAGATAATGGAACTTGGATGTAATTTAGAATTCTGTTTAAATTAGGCTTCATTTTTATGCTGTGCTCACTGTAGTCACCATACACAGCTTTTATTAGTCCATGAAGTGGCATGAAATGATACAGATTACTTGTTCTCCTACACTGAAGGGTGTATTTGGGAGCTACTGGATTTTTGTATATTAGTGGATAGCTTGTTTTCTTCATTATGGTTCAGTTTGTGATTATTTTTTTTGTTTGTTTTTTAATATGTATTGCATTTCTGGATGTTACAGAAAGGACATTTCCAATTCAGATTTGGACTTTCTATCTATTCTTTTTTCAAGCTTTAATTAAAATGAAGTTTCTGTGATTTCTAAAACTCCGTTTGGAAATTTAATACAAATTATAACAACATATGTCAAACTGGCAAGACAGAAGAAAACATGATTTAAATGCAGTAATATGAAGCCAAATGCCATTTAAGTATTGACTTGGGCATGTGAATTTAGCAGTTAGAATTTCATTCTCATCTGCATTGGATGCATCAATATAAGCACCAGCTGCTCTTTTGTTAAACATCACATTGTGGATAGGCTGTTGAAACTCTGATTAGGGTTCTTCATGCACAGTGCCTATTGAGATATCTCACATAAGTATTGAGAGTAAGTCACGTCCTAAATGGGTCTGATGAACTTTGTAGAACGTACAGAAATTCAACTCAAAACCAACCACACAAAGGGGGAAAAAAAAACCAAAAAAGCAACAAAAATAACCCAACCCACCCCCAAACAGAAAACCCCAGGCCACAAAGATACTCACTGCTGCAGTTGGCTACATAACTTGCTCTGATTTCAGTAGTTGAACACATAAATACAGTGTAGGAATCTGATACTTTGCTGCGTTGGTTCTAAATAACTGAAGAGAGGCTGAAAAGAAAATGGGTTCTTCCTGAACTATTTCCTTAATTTTCGAGTCATACAAGCTAGAAGAAGACACTTCTAGAGTCAGTCATCTTATCTTTGTAAAGATTTGCTACCACATGCAAGTGGTATTTATAAGACGCTTAAGAGTAAAATGAAAATGTATTAGCTGTGCTTGCAGCGTTGCTGCTGCTGTTCCCAAAAGTTATGTAATTAGACCTGCTTGCGTAGCCTGAGATTTCCAAAGTGTTAGCAAGCTACGTGCTTTGTTCCTTCTAGCTATACAATTGGCACTGATGAGCAATTTCCTCTTCTACCCCATAGTCTTATGGCAAATTCTGTTGAGCATTGCCGCATTAGGGGAACACTTGTCAATGATGTTTGTGGATTGAGTCCTTCTTAAAGAGTGGAACTAAATTTTATCAGTGTCTTTGAAGAGAGGGGAATAAATTGGAACATGAACTGATTCTACCTGACCCTTCCGGTGTGAGTGTCGCAGAGGGATTTACAAAAGACCTCTATCAAAAGAGATCTCCCCCTTATGGACCCTGGATGTCACTGAAGCAAGTTCACTGTGTTATTTCTGCCCAGCCCCTCTGTGCTTGAGCAGCCCATCAGCTCCCTACTATCAAATGTGCCTGAGGGGGCATTGCAAAAAAGCAAGTGGAATTACTGTTGGATCCAGTCATCATACATACTGTAAGAAATCAGTCAATAAATGAGAAAGGCTTTGTCCCTCCAGCTCTCTTCTCATCATTATTTCCATTCTAGCAGTGCTGTGTGCTGTTTTCCTTCTGCTTGCCTAAATATTTTCTAGGAAAGTGGTGTGTGGTCTGCTGGGTGCTTGATTCACTTGCAGTGTTTCCCACAAAGAATTTTCTGACTTGCTGTGAGATTCGTAGTTCTCAGGGAACAGTTTTGTGCTTGCCTTCAAGGTCATTGCTGCAACAGGAACTTGCTCTTAATGCTGTTGTAGAATCTTTGTGGTGATTTTTAAAGTTCAAGCATGGGGATGAGTAAACAGAAATTCAAGTTTCTTTCACTGTGTTTTGTCAGACGCTTTTTAGGTTAAGATATCGCGGTCAAGACATCTTCCTCTGTGTCTTAAATGGACAAAACAAAGACATCTTCAGAATCAAAAGCACCTATAGGAACCATCAGCAAAATCAGGGGTAAAGTGGGCTAGGTACTATAATCGAATGTCCAGTGTGAAGTGGCTTACCTCAGGAACATCATAGATTCAGTAGAGTAAGAAAGAAAGGGGAGGACGCTACAAAGGGTTGGTGGACGGTGTGCCTTGCCTGCAGCAAAACATGCAAGAGATTAAATTTGATTCCAGGATTTTTTTTCTGAGATAATCTATTAAACAGCAATGGCATCTCTGGGAGTCTTTGTCCTTTTAATTCCTTTTTTTTAACTCTTTGGTTTCAGATTGGAACATTCAGATCCAGTGTTTAAGAAAATTTCTTACAGAGAATATGAAGTGGATTTTAAGAAAGAAAAGCCAGCAAAGAAATTTGCAGGTAAACAGGAAGGAAATGTCTGAGTATGTTGCTTGTTATAAAGCCAGTTGCAAGCTTGTATTTTTGTGTCCACTGTTTTTCACATAAACCAAATAGGCACAGGGGATGAGGTCACTGCAGTGCACCAGGCTTTCAAAGGCCATAATGGGGTCGGATTTTCAGAGGCTCCGTGCTATCTGCAAATTAATTGCATGATACAAAGTTGTTCCCTTTGTTTTCAGCATCTGATGGGAGTTCCTGTACGCATTTAGACAGGTATGGCACAGTCACAGTGGTGGAACTATAAATTCCCATGGAAGGAGCATAAGGCGTGAGGCTAAACGTTTTCTGATAAATCATTGGAAAGGAAAAGAAAAACTGTAAGGTTGGGTGTGAAAGATGCCCCGTTGACTTTGCCTCTGTTACTGCTTGAAGACACTTTAAGTGGCTGGAGGCAAGTTCTTCTACGTATGCCATATGTAAATATAGTACCTGTGGTCTGGTACTTATGCAGAGTACTTATATAGTGTTTCTGTGTTTCCTATTAATAGACAATATAACTTCAGATATTAGATGTTCAGATTTAGATTTCAAAGTAAATGTGTGTGAGGCTGGTGATATGAAGTTGTTACATGTTGCCCTGAAAGACCTAATCTATTATCTGATTCCTTCCAGTTTTGTTCTCCGGTGTTATCTGAAACTGCTTTTTTCTTTTCAGAGAAAGAAAGTTACTAAATAGGTTACAAGAAAAGAGCCAAATAAGACAAAGGTTGTTTTAGCAGATCTCTTCCATTGCTTATTTTTGCAACATGGGGAGTGGGGATAAAAGACCCTCTTGAAACCTTTAGCAGGCAATGCCTCAGAAATTTGCAGCATGGAATTTATTATTTCTTTAGGTAACACTTGGGTTTGAATGATCTTTTTGTTCTGTGACCTCTGGCATTGAGACTGCGACTCAAATGTTCTTGAATGCCTTTCCCTGAACTCTATAAGAACTATAAGAAGTCTGCCTTCTTAAAACTGTTAATTGTGTGTGAATGCTTCCTAGAAATTCCCAATGAAGCTCAACATGAGCCTTTTGATAAATTTTCTGTATCTGGAAATAACTTTCTTCTTTTTTGTGGGTTTTTGTTTGTTTGTTTTTGTTGTTTTGTTTTGTTTTCTTTGAAGTCTACCATTTTCCTGTGATTTCCAAGTGCTCTTTGCCAGATACACAATTTATAACATTCCTGACTATGAGCCTGCAGGTTTTAAATCCCCACTGCCTTTTTAAGCGTAAATCTTCATTGCAGTGGTACATTCTCTGCCTGTATTAATTTAGCAAATTGTACTTTGAGAGTTCATGTTCCCTCACTGGGAGGAGAAAACTTT
Organism: Myiopsitta monachus; assembly: GCA_017639245.1. Classification (NCBI taxonomy): domain Eukaryota; kingdom Metazoa; phylum Chordata; class Aves; order Psittaciformes; family Psittacidae; genus Myiopsitta; species Myiopsitta monachus. The sequence continues at coordinate 6,762,895 of CM029927.1, forward strand.
TAATTTCACTAAACACACTGTTTTGCTTACATTTTCTTTATCTTGAATAACTACAGGACTTCTGGGACCAACTCTGCATGCTGAAGTGGGAGATACTTTAGTAGTTCATCTTAAGAATATGGCTGACAAGCCGGTCAGTATTCATCCCCAAGGCATAGTGTACAGCAAAAACACAGAAGGTAAATACTATAAAAAAAAGTGTGTTTTGTTCATTTACTTGCAGACTGCTATATGAAATATTGAGAGGGGCCCAGACCAGTGTTTGAGGATATGTGTAACACAAGTATCCATTGATCCTGAATTAAAACTTCACAGCCGTTGTTAACTCCTTTCTTGTTCGTCAGTGTAACACGGGAAATAAGAGTTTCATCTGACATGCACAGTCTCCTGACCAACTGCCTGTGTGCAAATACTGTTTCATAGCATCGCAGAGTGGTTGAGGTTGGAAGGCACCTCTGGAGGTCACCTGGTCCAACCCCCATGTAATGGCAAAATATTCTTTTTCAGGATATGAAAACTCTTAGATTCGGGTCTTAAAAAAAACCACACAATTTTTCCAAATCCCTTGCAATAGCTTACATCGGGGCATTATCGGTAAAGGCAGGTAACAGTGCCGATCATGTTGTTCTGATACTCAGCATTTCATTCTCATCTTTGTGGTGTTTTGCTCCTGAAACCCTCATGAAACTAGGAGAAGGAGATTATAAACTGTGACCAAATTGACTAGCACAGAGTGAGCTTTCCCATACTTCTGAGATTGCCGTGGCCTGGATGCTGAGCTGGAGCGCTAACCTACAGTTAACAAATTTATTAAAGGCTTTGTTGTGTTGGTACAAAGAAAGTTTTGTAACATGAACAGAACATCTTATTGGAAGGGATAAGCAGTTCAGTTTGACTATCTTTATAATAAAAGGCACACTATAATGTGCCTTTTGCACCTCGGATTTCGATTCTGTCTCACCTTTGTCATATTGCAGATTTGTTGGATATGAGCCATTACTGCCACCTGGATGCTCAAAAGGTCTGAGGCAGCAAGGCAATGCTAGTCTGCCAAATGGTTTTATGAACTGGTTGTCAGAGAATATTCCAGGTGCTTTAATTGCTCTTTGTCTTCATGCCACTCTATGACTCTTTTCTTGGCAGGCTCCCTGTATGATGACCGAACATCATCTGTAGAAAAACGAGATGATGCTGTGCTTCCAGGCCAGGTCTACACATATGTGTGGGATATAACAGAAGAAGTTGGTCCAAGGGAAGCTGACCTTCCTTGTCTTACTTATACATATTATTCTCATGAGAACATGGCAATGGATTTTAACTCTGGTCTGATTGGGGCACTGCTTATCTGTAAGAAAGGTAAAGAAATGCTTTAAGACTACTATAAGGTAGTATAGTTTAATTTCTTAATAAGGTTGTATGATAATGGGGAAGATATATTATTTTCCTTTCCACATCTTTACATGCAGTGTACAGTAAATGGTTTTTAACATCTTTCTTTTAGATGTTAAAGTTTTTAAATGCCAGCTTTCATGCAGATCCATCCTAGATTTATAGGATGGACAGAGAGTGCTACTGTTAAATACATTTGCCTGACCTGGTTGCATTTTCAGTTGCTTTACTGCTAAATATATGGCCTAAAATTTCATAGAATGATAGAATAGTTAGGGTTGGAAAGGACCTTAAGATCATCCAGTTCCAACACCCCTGCCATGGGCAGTCCCTGCCTCACACTAAACCATGTCACCCCAGGGTCTGTCCAACCAGGCCTTGAACACTGCCAGGGATGGAGAATTCACAGCTTCCCAGGGCAACCCATTCCAGTGCCTCACCACCATTGCAGTAAAGAATTTCTTCCTTATATCCAGTCTAAACTTCCCCTGTTTAAGTTTGAACCCATCACCCCTTGTCCTATCATTACAGTCCTTTATGAAGAGTCCCTCCCCATCAACCCTATAGGCCCCCTTTCAGATCCTGGAAGGCTGCTATGAGGTCTCCACGCAGCCTTCTCTTCTCCAGGCTGAAGAGCCCCAACTTTTCTCAGCCTATCTTCATACAGGAAGCTGCTCCAGTCCCTTGATCATCCTCGTGGCCCTCCTCCTGGACTTGTTCCAACAGTTCCATGTCCTTTTATGTTGAGGACACCAGAACTGCACACAATACTCCAAGTGAGGTCTCCTGAGAGCAGAGTAGAGGGGCAGGATCACCTCCCTCGACCCTGCTGGTCACGCTCCTTTGGATGCAGCCCAGGATACGGTTGGCTTTCTGGGCTGTGCAGCGCACACTGCAGCCGCCTCATGTTCATTTTTTCACCGACCAACATCCCCAGGTCCTTCTCTGCAGGGCTGCTCTGAATCTCTTCCCTGCCCAACCTGTAGCTGTGCCTGGGATTGCTCCAACCCAGCTGTAGGACCTTGCACTTGGCTATGGTTAAACTTCATCAGGTTGGCATCAGCCCACCTCACAAGCGTGTCAAGGTCCCTCTGGATGGCATTCCTTCCCTCCAGCGTATCAACCGAACCACACAGTTTGGTGTCATCGGCAAACTTGCTGAGGGTGCACACTCAATCCCACTGTCCATGTCACCGACAAAGATGTTGAACAAGACCGGTCCCAACACTGATCCCTGAGGGACACCACTCGTTACTGGTCTCCAGCTGGACATTGAGCCATTGAGCACAACTCTTTGCATGTGGCCATCCAGCCAGTTCTTTATCCACCTATCAAATTGATGTCTCTCCAACTTGGAGACAAGGATGTCATGTGGGACAAGTGTCAAACGCTTTGCACAAGTCCAGGTAGATGATATTCAACTGCTCTATCCCTGTCCATCAGTTCCGTAGCCCCATCACTAGAAGGCCACCAGATTGGTCAGGCAGGATTTGCCCTTAGTGAAGCCATGCTGGCTGTCACCAACCACCTTGTTGTATTTCATGTGCCTCAGCGTGGCTTCCAGGAGAATCCACTCCAAGATGTTGCCAGGCACAGAGGTGAGGCTGACTGCTCTGTAGTTCCCTGGCTCATCCATTTTCCCCTTCTTGAAAATGGGGGTTATATTTCCCTTTTCCAGTCACTGGGAACTTCACCTGACTGCCACTGATTTTTCAAATATGATGGACAGTGGCTTAGCAACTTCATTTGCCAGATCCTTCAGGACCCGCAGATGGATTTCATCAGGTCCCATGGACTTATATACTTTTAGGTTCCTAAGATGGTCTCGAACCAGATCCTCTCCTACAGTGGGCCCAGGGTCTTCATTCTCACAGTCCCTGCGTCTGCCTTCCAAGACTTGGGTGATGTGGTCAGAGTATTTGCAAGTGAAGACTGAGGGAAAGAAGTCATTAACAACCTCAGCCTTCTCCAAATCCAGAGTAGCCAGTTCTCCTGATAGCTTCCAGAGGGGGCCCACGTTGTCCCTAGCCTGCCTTTTATTCACTAATGTACCTATAGAATCCCTTCCTGTTATCCTTAACATCCCTAGCCAAGTTTAATTCTAAGTGGGCCTTAGCTTTCCTAACCTGCTCCCTAGCTTCCTGGACAACATCCCTGTATTCTTCCCAGGCTGCCTGTCCTTGCTTCCACCTTTTATGAGGCTCTTTTTTCCTTCAAATTTTCCTCAGCAGCTCCTTATCCATCCAAGGAGGTCTCCTGGCCCTCGTGCTGCACTTCCTTCTAGTCGGGATGTATCGCTCCTGAGCTTGCAGCAGAATATCAACCAACATTCCTTGAATATTAACCAGAAGTCTTGGGCCCCCCTGCCCTCTAGGGCTCTATCCCATGGAACCTTACTGAGCATGTTCCTGAAGAGGCCAAAGTCTGCTCTCTTGAAGTCCCGGGCAGTGAGCTTGCTGCACGCTCTTCTCACTGTCCTGAGGAGCTCGAACTCAACCATCTCGTGATCGCTGCAACCAAGGCTGCCCTGGAGCATCACATTTCCAACCAGCCCTTCCCTGTTGGTGAGGACGAGGTCAAGCCTGGCACCTCTCCTTGTCGGCTCCTCTATTACTTGCAGAAGGAAGTTGTCTTCCACACAATTAAGGAACTTCCTGGATTGCTTGTGCCGGGCCCTACCATCCCTCCAACAGATATCAGAGGGGTTGAAATCCCCTGTGAGAACAAGGACCTGCAAATGTGAGGCTGTTCCTGTCTGTCTATAGAGCACTTCATGCACAGATTCCTCTTGGTCAGGCAGTCTGTAACAGATCCCCACAATAATGTCTCCCATCGCTATTCTCCCTTTAACCCTGACCAAGAAACTCTTTATTGACTGCAGCACCTGTCCCCAGACGGATTTGCCCTAGAGCCTCTCATAAATAAGAAGGTTTACATTAAAGAGAACTGCTTCCACTGCTAGTGTCTCTTCCTAAGTAGAATAATCAACAAGCTCCCCAACTTTTAGTTCATACAGTTCAGGAGGACATCTATTTTAGTCCTGGGTTGTGTATTGAAAATAGCAAATGGAGGTTTTTAATGCGAGCAGTCTTCAGTAAGAACTGAGTAAAATCGCACCTGTTCTGTGTGGCATGTCCAGAATTAATTATAATTGTTGCTAGAAATCACACCTGTATCACAAACTCAACTAGATGGTTTCTTATAACTGATCCAGTTCAGCAGTATTTGTCAGTTTCTGTATGTAAAGGTTGTTTGCTGAGTGGTTGGCTTTATGCATTTTAAAGGAGCTGATGACTTCAGTGTATCTTGAAAAGGCAGTGTTAGCTGTGTAGGTGGCTGTGCCATCATCCTTCTCCTTGCCTCACAGTCTCATAAGAGGGGCCAGCATCTGATTGTGGACAGACAGCTGTTTAGCATTCATTAAGGCGTTCCCTACAACATATTGCCAAAATAGTCCTGAGACAATTCACTGCATGTTGTTTAATCTCCTCTGGAATATTACAGACTTTTGACTTCATGGTTATCCAACCCAAAAGTACTTTCAGAAATAAAATTACTTTATAAGCATCCTTAAGGTCTTGTTTTGGTCAGGCACAGCCAGTGCATACTAACAGGTGAAGCAAGCTCGTTAAATATATATTAATGCCACCACATTGATATGAATACTACTTTATTTAAGCTTCAAACCAAGAACTGTTGTTTCTTCGTCATAGGAAGCCTAAATGAGGATGGGTCACAGAAACTTTTCGATAAGGAGTATGTTCTGATGTTTGGTGTGTTTGATGAAGACAAGAGTTGGCAAAAATCAGCATCACTCAAGTATACAATTAATGGCTATACTGATGGAACATTACCAGGTACTATTCAGGCTAATGTGAAAGGAAACGTAACACTGATGAAGACTGAGTATTACCTTTGCTTTTTGTGCAAGGCAACAGGAATGTGGAGGCATGGATAACAGGCTTTTTTAGAACATGTCTGTAAGCATCTAAACCCTTGAAGAGAAACTGTGCTGCTGGAAGGAAGTCATTGCTAATCAGAACATTACTTCTAAGAAGAGTTCTGCACAAAGAACAGGGTTACTAACTTTAAAAGCATAAATACCTCACTTTTTTACTCAACTGATGGGGAAAGAGTGATGTGTTTAAGTGAACTGCTGGTTTTACAGCATTTGGAACATACTAAGTGAAGAACTTCCCGGAAGTGGAAAGTCAGTTACCTTGTGGGATGACTAGGAAGGTTGTAATGGGGCTATTCTGTCACTAGTGTTTTCCCTTAGTTCTCCTAAGCAGCTACTTTCAGTATCTCTATCCGGTCCATTGTGCAAATACAAAATACTATTTTAAGTCCCTTTCCTCCTCTTTTTTCTAAATAAGGACAAATCAGCTTTCCAAAATAAGCTTCTGGTGTTTTTCCTTCTTTCCCACCTCACTATAACTCAGGTTGTCATTTGCATGTAAGATTAAAACACCTGTCTTCCACCGACGTAGAGGATTTTGGTATCTGTTCCATTGGCAAGCTTCTGAAACTTCCTCTTGTTACAAACACTGGTCACAGGAGTCAGATATTTATTTTTTGTTTAATGTTTTGAGCAAAACCTCACTACGGACCTAGTGTGCATAGGAAACTTGCATGATTTATCTGTGTTCTGAACCCTACTCTGGTGTCTCTTTCAGATTTAGAAGCTTGTGCATATGACAACGTTAGCTTGCATTTGATAGGAATGAGTTCCAAGCCAGAAATTTTCTCCATTCATATCAATGGCCAGTCCATGGAGCAAAGACAACGACGAGTTTCTACTGTTAACCTACTGGGAGGTGCATCAACCACAGTAAACAGTGACAGTTACTGAGGAGGGAAGGTGGCTCATATCTTCTCTTGTCCAGAAGCACCTGCAAGGCAAGGGAACATCTATTTATTAGGCAACTGTGGAGTTGTCCTTCTCTTCTTTATGTCCCAAATGGCTTCTGCTGTTTTTCAATGGTACAGTTACTCCATTTCAAATGGTTGTTATTTTACTCAGAAACCACTGGAGACCAGGGCACTCTGTTGGAATGAGAAGTACATAATGAACTAAAAGGCACTTTTATCTGCTGCTTTACTGCTGTGTGCAGATCACAGAGCAACAGTGAATCAGTACCCCAGTCTCTAAGTCTCTCTGAGCTGTTCAGATAAGCACCATTAAAAAATGAGTAAGGAACCACCTGATTCTGGGGAACGGCTGAGGGCCACCCAATGGGATGAAAACATTCGTTGTTCGTCATTTGAAAGTGGGTATCTCTCAGCAGTGGCCAGAATTCTGTTTTAAAGCGTGACAGAAATGTCTCTTACAAGAGCTGAAAGGCATCTCTTGGGGGAAAAATAACCCAAGCAGGTTAGGGGGGAATAGATTTCTATCTGTTGAGCTGATATTTTTAAAGAGGGCTAGTTGAGATAGCTTCTCTATTCCATTTGATTTTTATGGGATCCTTGGAAGGCTTACAGCTTATACATAGTCTAAATGGATCCAGCCCTTTCAAGCCTGAAAAGATGGCAATCAGGTGAACAAACACATGCTGACAGCCTTACTTAGCCAAAGAAAAGAGAAATGGGTTGAAGTAAGGGTTCATAAAATGGAAAATCACTGTGGTAGTGTTTCTTCCCAATTAGCTGGAATGCATGGTTACCTCACTATAAGAGACTGTGGGGACAAAGAGGTGAAGAAGAGTCGTCTCTCCTATAAAGAACGTCGTATGGTCAACAGCTGGGAATATTTCATTGCTGCAGAAGAAGTTACTTGGGATTATGCCCCAAATATTCCAGACAGCCTTGACAGGTAAAATAGTACATTTCCAGCATAACACAGAATATTAACTTGAAATCACGGAGTAATTCAGGTTGGACAGGGCCTCTGGGGACCCAACAGCAAAGTGGCACAGGACCCATATTCAGTCAAGTTTTCATTGTCTCCAATGGTGGGGACTCCTCAATTACTCTGGGCACCTTTGCAACCTCAGAGTGAAAAGGTTTTTGCTTTTACCTGATCAAACTTTCTAATGTTGTACATTGTGTCCATTGTGTCTTATCTCTTCACTATGCAACTCTGAGAAGAATCTGGTTCTATTTTCTCTGTAATCCCCTATTTGACAGTTGAAGATAAAAAGAAGATGCTCCATTAGCTTTGTATTTGTACAACTGAATAAGCTGAGATTTTGCTTCTATGTCATCTGTTGTTGCTTCTCAATCATTTGGGTAGCCCTCCACCAGGCTCTCACCACACTGTCAATGGCTTTCTTTGCTGAAGAGCCCAAAAGTGGACACCTTCTTTTGCCTCTAATGGGGAGCCCAAAAGAAGAAGATAACTTATGAAATGCATACAAGCCTGTTTCCTAAATTACTTTTTAAATGTGAATTCTGCTGAAAGAAACAGTCCTTAAGAGAAAGGCAAAGAGAGAGAGGGGATATTTCTGGAGAATTGAAGTTTTTTTTAAGTTCAATACAATAAATTGTTTAGGGAACAGAAGAAAGAGAGGTGTCTATAAATGACCTCTGCATGACACCTGTGTAAATGTAGTAAAAGTCATAATAAATAAGCATATTGGGCTATTTTGTTTCATTTAAGGAATTCTGTAACATACATGAGGTCATAGAATCATAGAATGGTTAGGGTTGGAAGCACAATGCCACTGTAAGGTTAAATTTGCAATTTCAGTTCCCCACTGCTAGAGCACTGGTAACTTTACAAGCTGATGTTCATCAGAACCTTTAAGGATTTATGCAGAACAAGACAAATTTCTTACCCTGTCTGGAGTTACAGTTTCATGTATCTCCATAGAATATAGGGTTCACATAATACTTTAAGTATTCCTTCTTCTTTGGGATGATCTTTGTCTCTTCTTACTTGCTCTTGGACTGCATAGAGCAAGCTTTTGTATCTTTTCCTGCTAATTACATGGCATTACTTAACCACCTCAGTGCTTCTTTGTTCAAAGTTAGAGTTTATTATTATTTTATTTATTATTATTATTATTATTATTATTTTTCATTATTTTTTTTAGTTTAAAAGTTCAGTAACTTTTTTTGAAATGCAAGTGACCAGAACAACCGTGTTACTCTGTGTTACTTCCTGGTAAATATCCTAGTTTTGCTATCAGCATTAACAATCCTAATGTTTTTAAACCTGAGTGTAGCACTGTTTATTGTATGGTGCTTGACTGGGATTAAGATTAGCTGTTCCTGTCTCTCCTAGAGTCTTTACTCCTGTAAGCAAATTATTTTTTCTATGCTCAACTCTGCCATTTTTAAAGGAGATCAGTGATTTCTGCTATCTAATCTTGAAAATGTAGCTGCTGCTTCACTTTGTTTCTTTCTTGCCTGTGTGCCCAATTAAATGAAATGTAAACTCTGATTCTAATTGATCCTATGTGATACTAGAACAGAAATAATGTTCCAAGCTCCTTCTTACCTAGTTTAAGTTAGAATTTGGGATAAAGAGCATTAGGTTAGTTTAGGGTTTGGATTTTTTTTCAAGCGATGAGGTTTCTACCCGTTGCTTGAGTAATCGTTCTCTGTTCCAGTAGATGTCACTTCTCAAATTTTGTTGATCATTTGTCTTTTTCTTTATTTTTAAGACACTATAAAGCACAGCACTTGGACAACTTCTCAAATCTCATAGGTAAAAAGTATAAAAAGGCTATTTTTAGGCAATATACTGATGCCAGCTTCACTAAACGTCTGGAAAATCCTCGCCCCAAGGAAACTGGAATCTTAGGCCCTGTTATCAGAGCTCAACTCCATGACAACGTCAAAGTAAGTGACACATTCAGAGTTTATTTATACTATAGCATAATTTTCTGTTGGGTAGAGATAGAAAAGAACTACTTTGATTTGTTTAGGGTTTTTTTGTCAAAAAGATATAGCTGATGTTACAAATATTGGCCCTGTTAAAAGGTATGATCACAAGTGGTGGTGTTTCGCTTTAATTTTTCAGCATTCCCTCTACAGTTTCCCTTAACAGTACTTTATTTTACAAAATAAGCACACTTCATTAACACTCTTAGTAAAATATATGTATATGTTGGCAGTGATCCATATGGAAAAAATTTGAACATGAGCTCAACCTTCATGGGCCGCTCATTCCTTACGTTGTTATTTTTTCATGCCTGTTTTAGACAGTGGTACTCAGTTTTCATCCTTAAATGTTCTTTCATGGAGTTATGAAATGAAACACCCTCTATCACATCCACTTGTCTTTCTGTTGTCACTTAATGATGCGTCGCAAAGTTTCATGACCTTTATTGCTACCACGACTCTGTGACTCTGAATTTGAGTTTAGCATGTTTCTTCTTTTTTTTTTCTGTTCTTTTTTTTCTTTTTCTGGTTTCTTCAAGAATAGGCAGGGCATTTTGCCTTTTCCTCTCATATCCCTTTGGGTCTTGGAATCTGAGAAAAGATTTGCTTTTAAATCTGTTTAAATTTGTTTTCTCCCATATTGAAAGTTCTTAAGAACTTTAATCAGTAACTTCATATTCCCTGAGGTAATGTGTGCCTCGTAGTTGGAGGAATGAGTGTTCTTTTTAGATTTTCCAGCGACCAGGTGTAAGAAGCTGAACTTTACTCAATGGGCTGTACAAAACCCAGCATCAGGGTACCAACAGCATTTAGAGTGTAGATTTTGTATTATCAGACAATATTGAAGACATCCCTTTGCCTTTCCAGCACTTGCTGGGCTGAAACCAGGCAAATTCTGCTGTAGTTGAAACTTTTGTCATGTATTCTGACAAGGATTTGCTGAATAATAAATTCATTTTTGCTTGTCAATATAGGTTGTGTTCAAAAATAAGGCCAGTCGACCCTACAGCATTTACTTCCATGGTGTGACACTTTCAAAGAATGCAGAAGGAACTAATTATCCTCTGGATCCTACAAGTAAGAAATTTGTGAATTACATTTTGCATACCATTAACTGTTGTGGAGGGTTTCATTGCTTTGAAGATGCTGTGGCTAAGCATGTGTGCAACTGGGAGACCTCAATTCTATGCTCTGCCTCTGCTGACCTGTTGTGTTGCCTTATAGAGAAAACAAGGTATTACCTGCAAAGTATAGACAAATACCTTTTTTTGGTGTCTTAGTCTTCTGTTCTTGTTTGTGATTTTGGAGAGAGAGACAAAAGTTCATGCAGAACGGGAGTTACTTCAGAGGTTGCTTAAAATGGCGTAACCACCAATTTCATTAAAAGGTGCAGCCTGATGTTATGTAAAGATCTGGCTCTAATTTTGTATCATTACTGCTCTCCTTTACTTTTCCTTAGGCAATGACACCCAGAGTAGAGGAATTGAACCAGGGAATACATACACTTACGAATGGAAGATTGCTAAAACGGACCAACCCACTGCACAGGATGCACAATGTATTACAAGGCTGTATCACAGTGCTGTAGATATTGAGAGAGATATAGCCTCTGGACTGATTGGCCCACTTCTGATTTGTAAAAGTGAAGCACTGAATCAGAAGGGTGTGCAGGTAACATGTTTGTCAACCTCTTATAGATAGATTTTACTCTAGTAATAGTATTTCATCTTCAGTGAATTTGGGTTTGCTCCCCTTAGAGAACTGTCATGTAGATAGCAATTACACCAATGGGCTCCTGAAGAAATTACTTGAAGAAACAGTCCTCTAACTGTCCACAGCAGTAGAGGAATTATATTCTGATTTTCTTAGCAAGAGCAGCATTTGAACAAAAGGTCTGTCTGACTTGAAAGTCTATTTCTAGACTTGATTATAAACTTTTCTGCTGCTATTATATCTTCGCACTCTAAAGATATTCAGATATGAGCTGGTGTCTTTCTGTGACAGATATAACTCAGACTGACAATCTCAGTCATCACTGAACCCAGAGCAACCCAAATAGCATGGGAGAGTTCTTGGAGAGCGGTTTTCTTTGCCATCCATTGAAATCTTGCGTGGCAAAGCATTGTGACCTTGAAGTCTTGACTCTACACTTAGCCTTTGGATCACGCTTACCACAACTGTAGTGAAGCTTATATTGCTTACATAGTAAGTAAGAAAGTAGGATTGAGTCCATACATGTCTCAGCTCATAAAATGCATCAACTGATGTGCCAATTTTTTTTTTTTTTTTTTTTCAGAAAAAGGCAGATGGGGAGCAGCAGGCCATGTTTGCTGTGTTCAATGAAAATAAGAGCTGGTACATAGAGGATAACATCAAGGACTACTGCAGCAACCCCGCCAGCGTTAAAAGGGATGATCCCAAGTTCTATAACTCAAACATAATGCACAGTGAGTGGCATGTCAAGCTGAATATTGCGAAAGCTCTTGTGAACATGAGCATTCAGTGATTGCTTGTTCTCAGATGTAGGACAATCAGGGAATTCTCCAAAGTCATTGAACTTCGAACCATGCCAGGTGGCACTGTACAGAAATATGCAATATTTTAGGGACCAGGCTGGCTCTGGACCCTGGAACAAAGGCAAGGGTTATTTAACTTTCACGGAGTACCGTACTGCCTTAGAGATACTATTTCCAGAGCTGGAATGAACCATCAAGGCTGTTGTGGTTTCAGGCCTGTGTCAGTCTCTTTCCAGATGCAAATGTGAGTCCAGTTCAGTGGACTGATGTGAAAGAACAGCAGGTTTTAGAAGTCTTACTCTGAAAATATTGAGACCACTTTTATTTCACTTTCCTTTTAGCAATAAACGGCTATGTGTCTGACAGCAGTGAAATCCTTGGATTTTGCCAAGATAGTGTGGTTCAGTGGCACTTCTCCAGTGTGGGCACTCATGATGAGCTTGTGTCTGTTCGCCTTTCCGGGCACTCTTTTTTGTATCAAGGGAAATATGAAGATGTGTTGAACCTTTTCCCAATGAGTGGAGAATCAGTCACAGTGGAAATGGACAATGTTGGTAAGTGGTAAACCATAGTGCTTGATGCCTCTTCTAAGACATTTTTTTAATCCCCTGTCTATAAGGACTTACCTAAAATAGGAATGAAAGCTTTTCAGGTAAACACAGCGCTGGAAAATGTTGAATCATTCCCCAGAGCAATTGGTGTGTATGGAGTTTTGTTGGCTACTCAGGCTTAGCACATAGCATAATTGTATTCTATATTGAGGTGTTTTTTGTAGAGGCTTTTTTCACATCACGACTAGTATTGGGGCTAGCAATGATCTTTTTAAGGCAATTCTAAGATTGTTTCCATGAACAATCCATTACCAACTCCACTGTGTGATTCCCATTCTTGCCACATACTTTTCCATCCTGAATTAGATAAAATAGGCCAAGACTGCCAAATTATGGTAGTCGTGATTGGACAAATAGGGTACACCTCACCTTGTGGTCATTTAGCAGCAGCAAAGTCTGCCTGACTGAATAAGATCACTGGCCTATTGGTATACATCTCAATATCTAACTAGGATTAATACTGTATCTTGAAAAGGTGACACTAGAACCCATGTAGCCCACACTTAAGGAATTACCTGCAAAAGGACAGAGATTCATCCTCATTGAAGGCTGTGAGTTAAATTCCACAGTTGAGGTATCCTTATCCTATTTAAAATATCCTTTTTTTTTTCTTTTGTCTATTTAAATAATGATTTCTTTATGTCCTCAAAGCATGTTTTTGGTGATCACACTGCATCAAGACAAGTTATAAATGTATGTTTAGTTTTTTTTATTGTTCAAGACTAAGGAGTCAGAAACGCTCCATCTGACTTATGGAAACTTATGAGGTCTACCTTTGCTTGGGTTTTGGTATGCAATCTTTTCTTTCCATCTAGGGCACGTCTTTTGTAAATTTGCTGTTGGAAGCTATGGAGGTCACTTCAAACCCTGATAAATACTGAAAAGTCATATGTGACCTTTTTAATAAAAAAGGCTGTTTTTCTCAAGCTCTGTTAATTCTGTCTATTCAGTCATTTCTGCTAGTTCTAAAACCAAGCTGTAATGAGCAAAGAACTTGATTTGATGCTGTTTAGGGAAATAGATTGTACTTTGTTCTCTGCAGACTCTAGTTTCCAATGGAGAACTTATCTTTTGACTAGGTTTTGAAGGAATTATTAAAACCTTTGAGTTAATCTAAGATGCCTGGGATTGGCATCTTAATGTTTTGTGTCCAGATTGGAAATTGAAATTATTTTTTTAAAGATCATTCTTTATGCATTTGAAAGCTTTTAAAATACTGTTTGTCAACAGTGCCTCAGAACATATTTGTTCTGTTCAGAATGCTCTATGTGGCAATGTATTCAACACCAAGGGCAGGGCAGAATTAAAATTTTCACTCAAAAGATCCCAATCTTAGATCTAGATATAAACATAGGATCCTTTATGTTATTTCTCTCTTTCTTTTTCACATGCATCTCTTTAATGGGTTATGTTTGAACTCAGGTCCAACTTAATCTGTGAAGATCTCCAGCTCTTAGATGTATTTATTTATATGTGCTATTATTTATTTACATTTATTCCTTTTCATGGTAGTTAGAGCTAATGAAAATCCCAGACAAGGATTAGGACTCTGCTATAGCAGGCACCATAGAAAGAAACCCAGCAACTTGCCACATACATGATAAGGCAATATCCTCTCACAGCTACTTGCGTATTAGAAAACCACTTTTATTTCAATTGCAGGTACTTGGCTTTTAGCATCCTGGGGTAGCCCAGAGATGAGTAATGGCATGAGGCTGAGATTCAGAGATGCCAGATGTGACAACGAGGAGGATGACATGTATGATGTTGTGGATTTCACTTACACCAAGACTGATAAAAAGGCTGTTTCCGCCTCAGTTGAAGATGATGTGCAAGAAGAAGAAATTGATAAGGATGATTTCGATTATCAGGATTACCTGGCTTCCTTTTACTCCATCCGAAGCTTAAGGAAGGCAACAGCCAATGAAGAAAACCAGAACCTTACAGCACTGGCCTGGGAGCAGTATGAAGGCACTGGTGCCATGAGTTCTGAAGTGGCAACTGGCTCAGGTCTGACAGCTATATATAGTAGTGAATCCACAAGCACCTCTAAGTTCTCAGAAACTCATATCACTCCTCTTCCCCTAATCGAGGCTGAACTATTCCAGTCGAATCGCACATCAGTAAAAGCAGAAGAGGATTTATTTTTAGCTGGCACAAGTGATGGGAAGGCTGACTTGGTATTTGAGAATAGAAGCCAAAGCAATTATGAAAGAGATCACAGTAGTAACATGGCTGCAGATGACCACTTGCTGGGCAATGGGGAAGGCGAAATGAATGTTGCAGAAAAGTTTTCAAGTGATGGGAATCACAGTAAATTTTTTTCAGAAAAGCATCAAGAAGACAGTGCAGGAACAGAAAATTATAACATTCACAGTAAAAGGAAAAGGCGAAACTCGCTGGCCATCAAGTTTTACTCTGTCCAGAAGATGAATGCCCTTCTAAATCATGTACGAAATAAAAATGTCTCGCTTTTTAACAAGACAAGTGCACCTCATTCTGTGCATCATGCAGAGAACACATCTGAGATAGTCAGAACTGGCCAACTTCCAAATGATTATGATGATGAACTGGAAGAAGGAGAAACCAAGATGGAAAATGCCACGCACAATGTTAATTTGACGCTTGCTTTGGACCTCATTGTAGGAGATGGGTCTAATGCATCCAACCTCTCTGAACCCAAGCTATCCAAAGATAGACAAGACGACACTTCTTTAGGCAATATAAGCCCAAATTCCAGCCCTGCTTTAGTGAAGAACTTACTAGAAGAAGCATTGCCCAGGTCTGGGAAATATTCATCTAAAATGACAAATGAGCAATGGAATTTGGTGTCTGCAAAGGGGAGTCTGGGATTAGAGGCAAATTTAGATAAACCTGTGGTTGGTAAGTTAAATCGTCATGGCAGGAATGTTACAGCATTTGTAAGTAAGAAGCATATGAAGAAGTTTCAAGGGTTCTTGCATCTAGCAGGAGAAAACCAGAAAGGGAACCACATGCACCCAACTCTGACAGGAAGGGAGGAGAACAAGAATGGTACTTTGAGTACTTCTGGAACCTTCATCAAGATCCGAAGGAAAAAAAAGGAGTATCCAAATATGACCCACTTGATGAGCCCAAGGAGTAAAAAGCCCCCCAAAATCGCCAATTCTATGGCAGAGTTTGGCCGTACATTGTTTCTGGGTGAGACCAACCACACAACACTGTCATGTTGCACTAACGCCACAGAGGCACCCAGTGAGGCCAACCATACACATCTGAGCAAAGCCAAGCACAAAGAGTCACAAAATTACACACTCACCCCACGGCAGTTTAAGCCATCCATCACGATTGGGCTTCCCCAGGAAAATGGAGAGTATGAATATGTTATGGAAGGATATTACAGCGAGGAAACATCAGGTGGTGAATATGAATATCATTATGTGACCTTTGATGACCCATACATGACAGACCCAAAAGTTAATATCAATGAACAACGTAACCCAGACAACATTGCTGAACATTACCTGCGTAGCAAAGGGAATGAGAGGAGGTACTATATTGCAGCTAAAGAGGTCTGCTGGAACTATGCAGGATACAAGAAAAGGTTTGGCTGAATAATTTGCTTTCATTTTGCATGCCACCCTGATACATGCTAGCAGATTGTTGATTCGCATGCTGATATACTTAAGGGTAACATGATTCCCAGGTGCAGAAACATAAGAATTTTCCATGAGAGGCTGGGGCTCCCCTAGAACGTCATTGAGAGAGTTTACTATAATTAGGAGAAACACAATTAAGAACTCTTTCCTATGCTCAGAGCTCTACATAGATCTCCTCGGCGAGGTTCATCCTCAGCTGATGTGAGGTGCATAGTTCCATCAAAATGAACAGAGCCCATGGCATATACTTTCTCAGTGTGTTGAAGAGCAGAAAACTAGCCTTTCTTCCTACTAGATTACTTTGGTTAGGTTTCTGGTTTTTGCAGAATTGATAATAAGGTGAGGTTTATAGGGAAGGACAGTGTGTTTTATCAGAATAATACCATTTTGATGCTTCTGTTTAAGATCTCAAGCATGGTTGGTATGCCTAAAAGCTTACTTTTTCTTACCAGCTTTGTGTGGCAAAATATAATCAAAGGAAAAATGTGAAACATTTTTGTTGTGGTTTAAACATGTTGTGGTTTAAAGCCCAGTAGGCAACTCAGCTCACATTCCACCCCCCCCTTCCTCCTCCCACTGCTGGAGGGATGGGGAGGAGAATCAAAAGAATGTAACCCCCACAGGTTGAGATAAGAGCAGTCCAGTAACTAAGGTATAACACAAACCACTGCTGCTACCGCCAATAATCATAAGGACAAGGGAAACAACAAGGGAAGAGAATACAACTGCTCACCACCCGCCAACCAGTACCTAGCCTGACCCAGCAGTGATCTAACCCTTCCGGGTAACTACCCCCAAGTTTTTACATCCTGGGCATGACGTGCTGTGGTACGGAATATCTCTCTGGCTCGTTTGGGTCAGGTGTCCTGTCTCTGCGTCCTCCCGGTTTCCCCTCCTCCCTGGCAGAGCATGAGACTCAGAAAGTCCTTGGTCAGACTAAACATTACTGAGCAGTAACTGAGAACGTTGGTATTGTCAGTGCTGTTCCCAGGCTGAAAGTCAGAAACACAGCACTGCACCAGCTACTAAGGAGGAGAAAAACGACTGCTACTGCTGAATCCAGGACAGTTTCTGTTAGCTTTCCAGAGAAGCTATATCTGTGTGACAGTAGGGCACGGGTGGTAGGCTCTCTACACTCCACGCTAAGCCCTGATTCAGATTGTTAAGGCTAGTTGTAAAAAAGGAAAACAGCTCAGGTGGCGTTTGAGAGATTAGTTAGAGGTTTTGATCAGTGATAGCTGACCAAAGCTTCAAAGGATCTCCTATACAACTGGAGAACTAGAATTGCTTAAACATTGCAAGTCATGATTTTCAGAATCATCTGGCATTTATTTATGTGTTTATTCTTTGTATTCTAAAATGTTCCTGCTGTATGAGTTCTCAGGTTTCATCAAAGTTATTATTACTGATTCACTGTGTGGGTTTTTAATTGAAGATTTCCTTTCAGTACAACGATGAATGACAAAACCTGTAAAGATGGCACCACATACAAGGTGATTTTCCAAAGCTATACAGACAGTACCTTTACAACACTTCAGGATGAAGATGAATATAATGAACACCTTGGCATCCTGGGGCCAGTTATCCAGGCTGAAGTGGACGATGTTATCCTAGTAGGTCAATGTTTTGAATATGTGTGCAGGATAAGATTCTTATGGTGACTATACAGTGTGACATAGAATGGGGCTAAAAATCCTACACATTTTTAAAAGATGGTGGTTGAGGAAACAGTTTTCAAAGCTAGAAACTGCAGTGTGAACACACAAACACAGCAGTGTGTTACTTTGAAACACATCCTTGTTCTCTCCTCTCCATGGTAAATTTACTTCTGTTTTTTTCTGTTTCCTAACAGTAGATACTGGCTTATGAGTCTAATTAAGTTCAATGTTAAAAAGTTATTTTCATTGCACTGAATATGTGAAAAGGGATTTCTTAATTTTTTTAAAGGAATTAATAAATCTGTATTAAAGATTAATATTTATAATTATAAATATTTATCTGAAAAACCTATTTTTTCTCTGAAAAACCTTTGCTGTAGATAGGTTGGTTAGTTCTAATACAAGCAACAAGGCTAGAGAGGAACTGTATTGCTGGTGATTGAGTGGTATATTTACATTAGGCTGCACCTTGCTGTAGAGCTTCCCTTCTCTTATCCTTCTTCATTCAGTCTTCCGAAACAGATAAATGGGCTTAGATGGGGAGAGTAGATCTCTCTACTTTCTGCTTATTTCAGTAGGAGTAGTGCACAACAGGAGCACATTGAGCTACATTTAAAACATTTCTCTTTGAAGGAAGAGGCTATTTTAGCTTGGGAGCATCATTCTGTAAGGAGAGGTAAATATGTAATCTCCCTATCCTCATGCTTCTCTGGGACAAGTGAGGTGCACTGATTTCAGTGTGAGTGATACATACAGAAGTCTGGTGTTACTATTTTGCACTGTCCTTTAGTGCAACTGCAACAAAGCCCAAGAGATA
Organism: Myiopsitta monachus; assembly: GCA_017639245.1. Classification (NCBI taxonomy): domain Eukaryota; kingdom Metazoa; phylum Chordata; class Aves; order Psittaciformes; family Psittacidae; genus Myiopsitta; species Myiopsitta monachus. The sequence goes on from CM029927.1 coordinate 6,781,354, forward strand.
GAAACTCTCCATCTCTCTGCTTGCTGTAATTAAGCATATCCACATGTAAAGGGCAACAGTGAAAGTCCTAGGAACCTAGACTCTGGGAGACAGGGAGTTAGATTCATGCTTTCTACTCTTTTGACTACCTCCATCAGAGAGGGTGGCTCTGCATGGAAACATCAGATACTGCCAGCTTTGCTATGCACAACATAACCTGTAATCACTTTACAAACCTTGACCATGGTTTAAGGTCATGGGAATCTATTGTGTGGGGACTTTGCTTTAAGCCTGAATTTGCTGAATAGAATCTATTTCTTCCTTTTTTTTCTTTTTTTTTTTTTTGGGGGGGTGTGTTTTTGGTTTTAGGTTCATTTTAAGAATCTGGCATCCAGACCATATTCTCTCCATGCTCATGGACTCTTCTATGAAAAGTCATCTGAGGGAAGCATTTATGATGATGAGTCTCCTGCTTGGTTTAAGGAAGATGACCAAGTCCAGCCAAATAACAGCTATATATATGTATGGTATGCAAACAGGCGATCGGGACCTGTGCAGTCAGGAGCAGCTTGTCGGTCCTGGATCTACTACTCTGATTTAAATATGGTAAGGAAATCAGAATAGAAGTGATAGTGTTGGTGGGGATGATCACAGAAACATTTGTGTTGGAAAGGATCACTAGAGAGTCTACCTGCCCCCAACTCAAGCAGAATCAGAGTAGGTTGTCTAGGACCATGTCCAGTCAAGTTTTAAGTATTTCCAGATGATACTACTGTATAGCTGTAGAAATGTAAGCTGCAGAACACATTTTGGGTATCCGGCCTTTCTTTTGGGCCTTATGTTCCCATCTGACATTTAATCTCTTATACTCATTTGAAAGAGGATATAGGCTGTTGAAGAATTCAAGTTGTGGAGCTTATTGGTAGATTGAGCCATGGGAAAGTAAAGATACAAGGCAACAGCAATTCTGACCTCTGCTTTTAATTTTTAGGGTCTGATGCATTTCTACGGAATTCTATGGGGTTTTGACATCTTTTGGGAAATCCACTCTTAGATCTAATATGAGTTCATTGCCTTCTAGGAGAAAGATATTCACTCTGGTTTGATTGGGCCAATACTGATTTGTCAAAAAGGAACCTTCAGTAAGTCAAAAAACAGCAAAACATCGACCCGAGACTTTTTCTTGCTTTTTATGGTCTTCGATGAAGAGAAAAGCTGGTACTTTGACAAACGTTCTAGAAGCCCATGTACTGAGAAGACCCAAGAAGGGCAGCAGTGCCACAAATTCTATGGTACTTATTTAATTTTGCCAAGTATTCAGTTTATCGTGGGAGAAGGAAAGGTATTGGGGGAGGTATCTCAGCTCACAGTGTCTTTGAACATGCATAAATCCTACACGTTAATTATGTGAATGGGGTTGGTTTTGTTGTTGCTCTCCATTATACCCATAATAGTCATAGTTTCATATGTAAAGATTAGCATTGACTGGAAATTTATTATTACAATGAAGAAAGGACATATTAGACTGAAACTTTCAACAGAAAACTACTCTGTGGTGCACACATACATCTACCCCCCATATTTAAAAAGAAAAAAGAAAACCAAAACCCCCTCTTTTTAGGAAGAAGTTAATGCCCTGAAACCTTTTTGCAATAAATGTAAAAATACGACCGTAATTTGACAAATCACTTAGTTCTACTGAGGAATTTAAAGGAGCCATAGGACAGCTCTTCATATACCTCTCTGTGGATGCAGAGATTCCAGACATGTAGACTTAAGTAAGTGGCTGGCTGTTCAAAGGCAACCATTTTTTCTTTTGAAGGTCTGTAACAAAACTATGTTTCTGTCTTTGAAAATCTGATGTTTGTAAGTGATCATGTTTGAAAAAGGCATGTTGAGAAGAGGAATCTGCCTTTTCCCAAATGCTTTACTTCATTAAATATTTTACTTGTTTTGATAACTACATTCTAACACTTTAAGACCTGTTTTTTGGGCAGTTTTCCTTATCAACAATGTTACTTCGTTTTCAGCCATTAATGGGATTACCTACAATTTGCAAGGTTTGAGGATGTATGAAGGTGAACTGGTCCGATGGCATTTGCTGAATATGGGTGGGCCAAAAGACATTCATGTTGTTAGTTTTCATGGACAGACCTTCACAGAACAAGGAAAGCCACAGCATCAGCTTGGTACATACATGCTCCTTCCAGGTAAGTGTCAGAGCAGAATAAGTTCTAAGGGGTGATCATTGCAGCCTGTTGTCTTCATACCAGTGTAAAGATGGACAGAAGTTGCTGTTGAGCACAGTAAGAAAGAGTTTGAGAGTGCTACTGGTTCATTTGCCTACAATGGTGAGAAGGAAAATCATCACTTTGCACCTTGCTTAACACTGGAAGAGGGGAAATAGAGGTAACATTGCTGTCCTTTAAAACTGGAAAGATGAGTGAAGTTACAGGCAAAACTTAAGTGCTTGGACAAATGTTGTCTTTTCATATTAGAACGGATATATATGGAAAATGAACATAAGGAAAGCAATGAGGGCACATACTGTGCTTTCTAAAAACTGCAGTAAACAGTCTAAACTATATCTGCTTTCTGCTCAATCCTTGTCACTCCTGGGGCATGCAGAAATTCGGGGAGGGCCCATACATCTGATTCTCCCATGTCTACTTTTGGCTTCCTTCATCCATCCTGTACATTGCTTGAAGAGCACAACACACTGGGACAGCAGGAGTAAGGACTATTATCAGCACCAAATTAACATCCCTCCATTGTTTAATAACCTTAATAGCACTGTCCATTACCTGGCTTAGCACTGAACTTAATGTGCAGGTATCTGATGTTACATACAGGCATCCAAGGTTTTCTGTTTTGCACCAGGAGCAAAGGTTAGGTTTTGATCCAGTCACTCAATTCTAAACTCTGTCTCCAGCTGTGGCTTGCTTGCTAAGAAAGGAATTATTGAGATGCTGGTAGCTGTTGCTCTCTGTAATGTGTAGCAGGTTATTTAATTCTTTTTATTAAATCACAGGGATGATCTGTGGTTTAGCATCCAGCCTTGCTAACATCAGCCTTATGATGCTAATGTTTCTCATGTTTCTCTTCCATTTTTTTCAAGGCTCATTTAGAACAATCGAAATGAAACCGCAGAGACCTGGCTGGTGGCTTTTAGATACTGAAGTGGGGGAATATCAGCAAGCAGGAATGCAGGCATCCTATTTGGTTATAGAGAAAGGTACTGAACTAAGGGGTTTTTTTTGCCTGGGAGAGTCAAGCTATAAAGTCATCTCTACCCTTTCAGTATCACTAAAAATAAATTCAGGAGATTGTTCTGCAAAAAAAACAAAACAGATTGTCTGTGCATTCAAGAGGGTATGAAGTGGTTACTGTAAATTTGCTGTAGAAGAAAAAATGTTTAACTTCTAGTGTAGTAGCTTTGAAGTATTTAGCATACAATGTTTGTTCCTTTAGCGTACTGGCTTTGAATTTGAGATTTCCTCCCAGTGACCAGTGGATTAGAATCAGCCCAGAAAGCCAACCGTATCCTGGGCTGCATCAAAAGGAGCGTGACCAGCAGGTCAAGGGAGGTGATCCTGCCCCTCTACTCTGCTCTCCTGAGACCTCACTTGGAGTATTGTGTGCAGTTCTGGTGTCCTCAACATCAAAAGGACATGGAACTGTTGGAACAAGTCCAGAGGAGGGCCACGAGGATGATCAGGGGACTGGAGCACCTCCTGTATGCAGATAGGCTGAGAAAGTTGTGTCTGTTCAGCCTGGAGAAGAGAAGGCTGCGTGGAGACCTCATAGCAGCCTTCCAGGATCTGAAAGGGACCTATAGGGATGCTGGGGAGGGACTCTTCATGAGGGACTGTAGTGATAGGACAAGGGGAAACAGGTTCAAACTTAAACAGGGAAGTTTAGATTGGATATGTGGAAGAAATTCTTTCCTGTGTGGGTGGTGAGGCAACTATTCTATGATTCTGTTCTATGATTCTATAATAATAGTCAGGGTTGGAAAGGACCTTAAGATCATCCAGTTCCAAACCCCCCTGCCATGGGCAGAGACACCTCACACTAAACCATATCACCCAAGGCGATGTCCAACCCGGCCTTGAACACCGCCAGCGACGGAGCATTCACAACTTCCCTGGGCAACCCATTCCAGTGCCTCACCACCCTCACAGTAAAGAATTTCTTCCTCATATCCAATCTAAACTTCCCTAATCTGTTGAGAGAAATTGCGGAGGTTAACTTGGCTTTCTCTGGGAAGAGAGTGGTGATGTTACATTGTTACTAAGAATTGTTCTGAATGATACTGTCTTAGAAGATTCCACGAGAATGTATGTTGGAATTGTCCTCCTCTTTAACAACAAACCTACTGTGCTCTCTTTAGAGTGCAAGATTCCAATGGGTCTAGCAAGTGGAGTCATACTCGATTCACAGATCGAAGCTTCACATCATGTAGGTGAGTTAATACTTTAAAAGGTCTGGGCATGCTCCTGAATATGCCCAGCAAAGTATTGCAGTTCCAAATCCTTTTGGTGTCTCATGATAAGTCTTACAATGATCAGTTCAGCAGTTAATTTGCTGCCAGGTTTAAAAGCTCTCCAGTGCCTGTAAGCAAAGACTGAGTTGTCTGAGGTAGCCCTCATCATTGTAATTTAACAGTGTCACAGGTCTACTGTCAGTATCACAAGCTTGAGAGCTGGGGAGTCCTCTGTCTATGGCCTACTGGATGACCTGGAACAACCCCAGCTCTGTCTTTTTGTCCTTCGCTTTCCCTGCGTGAAAATGAACACCAAGTATTCAAAAAGCTTTTGAGATTTGCATGTGGTATGAGGTGTGAAAGGACAAAGTATACTTGTTATGAAAGATTTGGGAACCTGGCATCCACCCAGAGCAATGACAGACTGTTTAATTCACCAAGTATTTTCCTGGTAGAGAAGTGGGATCATTTGGTAGAGAAACTGATAGAATTTTACATGGACAGTGGCAAATCAAGGTGTACAGGTTACACATACATGCAGGAACACACATCCTTTCCCTGGAAATAACAAATTATTTATTTTTGAAAATGTTTTTTTTTCCTGCCAAAGTGTTATAAAGGCTTGAAAACTCTGTTGTCGTGTATATTCCATTTAAGCTGTTAACATGGAAACCTCATTATGCAGAGGGGAGCTGTCTTCCATGAATGTAGAGCACATTCAGTGTCTGATGCTACTGGTGGCCAGCACTTGATTAGCAGACTCTAGACCCGAGTCCCAAATCAGCAGACAGTACATTACCAAAAATGCTATTATTTTTCAAGTCATTCTGCCAACTACAAAACTTCACAGCTGACTTGGTTGGTTAGTTGGTTGATGGGTTTGTTTTGCTTTCTCCCCCAAGACAGATGGGAAGAGAAGCGAAGCACTCAATAGCAAGTTACAACCTTAATTTATTCATTCATCCTTTATTTGTACTTTCTATCTTAGATTATTGGGAACCAAAGTTAGCCCGATTAAACAATTCTGGAACATACAATGCTTGGAGCACTATAGTGAAAAAAGAAGAGCTCGCTTGGATCCAGGTATGCTTGGTTCAGCAAGTACTTGATCGTAATTGAGTTGTGATTTTCCTACAACATATTATCCAAAGTTCAGGATGTTCTTGCTCCCTATGAGAAGACTTCTGGGGAAAACTGAAAAGCTCTAGCAAGTTTAAATGATGATACCATGAACAGTCTACCCCCCTAGAGTAACACAGTCTCTACTGCTGTTGAAGTCATTGACTAGACCATCATAATTCAGACTGTAACCATTTTGTAGGCAAATTGAGTCATTCTTTTGACTACTTTTTCCCCCCCTCTCTCTACCTGATAGTACATATTTATATGTATGTGTGTGTTGGGTGATCAGGAATACTCTCAAGCATTGCTTCAGATAGTTGGGGGGGGGGGGTGTTAGGGTTTTTTCGGGCTTTTTTTTTTTGGTTGGTTGGTTAGAATGCTTCTGTGTCCAACTTAGAATCATAGAATCATAGAATAGTTAGGGCTGGAAAGGACCTTAAGATCATCTAGTTCCAACCCCCCCTGCCAGGGGCAGGGACACCTCCCACTAAACCATGCCACCCAAGGCTCTGTCCAACCCAGCCTTGAACACTGCCAGCGATGGAGCATTCACAACTTCCCTGAGCAGCCCATTCCAGTGCCTCACCACCCGCACAGTAAAGAATTTCTTCCTCATATCCAATCTAAACTTCCCTGTTTAAGTTTGAACCCGTTATCCCTTGTCCTGTCACTACAGCCCCTCATGAAGAGTCCCTCCCCAGCATCCCTATAGGCCCCCTTCAGATCCTGGAAGGCTGCTATGAGGTCTCCACGCAGCCTTCTCTTCTCCAGGCTGAACAGACACAGCTTTCTCAGCCTATCTTCATACGGGAAGAATATAACCCCCTTCTTGAAAATGGGGGTTATATTTCCCTTTTTCCAGTCATTGGGAACTTCACCTGACTGCCACGATTTTTCAAATATGATGGACAGTGGCTTAGCAACTTCATTTGCCAGATCCTTCAGGACCCGCAGATGGATTTCATCAGGTCCCATGGACTTGTGTACGTTCAGGTTCCTAAGATGGTCTCGAACCAGATCCTCTCCTACAGTAGGCCCAGGGTCTTCATTCTCACAGTCCCTGCGTCTGCCTTCCAAGACTTGGGTGATTTGGTCAGAGCATTTGCAAGTGAAGACTGAGGCAAAGAAGTCATTAAGAACCTCAGCCTTCTCCAAATCCAGAGTAGCCAGTTCTCCTGATAGCTTCCAGAGGGGGCCCACGTTGTCCCTAGCCTGCCTTTTATTCACAATGTACCTATAGAATCCCTTCCTGTTATCCTTAACATCCCTAGCCAAGTTTAATTCTAAGTGGGCCTTAGCTTTCCTAACCTGCTCCCTAGCTTCCCGGGCAATATCCCTGTATTCTTCCCAGGCTGCCTGTCCTTGCTTCCACCTTTTATGAGGCTCTTTTTTCCTTCAAATTTTCCTCAGCAGCTCCTTATCCATCCAAGGAGGTCTCCTGGCCCTCGTGCTGCACTTCCTTCTAGTCGGGATGTATCGCTCCTGAGCTTGCAGCAGAATATCAACCAACATTCTTGGGCCCCCCTGCCCTTTAGGACTATATGCCATGGAACCTTACTGAGCAGGTTCCTGAAGAGGGCAAAGTCTGCTCTCTTGAAGTCCAGGGCAGTGAGCTTGCTGCACGCTCTTCTCACTGTCCTGAGGAGCTCGAACTCAACCATCTCGTGATCGCTGCAACCAAGGCTGCCCTGGAGCATCACATTTCCAACCAGCTCTTCCCTGTTGGTGAGGATGAGGTCAAGCCTGGCACCTCTCCTTGTCGGCTCCTCTATTACTTGCAGAAGGAAGTTGTCTTCCACACAATTAAGGAACCTCCTGGATTGCTTGTGCTGGGCGGTACCGTCCCTCCAACAGATATCAGGGTGGTTGAAGTCCCCCATGGGAACAAGGGCCTGCGAGAGTGAGGCTGTTCCTGTCTGTCTATAGAGCGCCTCATGCACAGATTCCTCTTGGTGAGGTGGTCTGTAACAGATCCCCACAATGATGTCTCCCATCGCTGTTCTCCCCTTAACCCTGACCCACAAACTCTCTGTCGACTGCTCGCCTGTCCCCGGACAGAGTTCCATACTCTCCAGCCTATCCCTAACATAAATAGCAACTCCCGCTCCCCGCCTGCTGTGCTTGTCTTTCCTAAAGAGCCTGTAACCTTCCATTCCAACACACCAGTCATAGGAGCCATCCCACCATGTTTCTGTGATGCCTGTTATATCATACCCCCGTAGACGTGCACACATCTGTAATTCCTCTTGTTTTTTCCCCATGCTACGTCTTTTATCAGCCTGGGTATCCAAAACTAGATAGTAGCTCACGAAAATGTGAGTCTTTAATTTCCTTATACTCCTTTTGTCTATCTGTAAAATGGGGCTAAAAGAGTTCTGCCTGTCACAGATATTTTTGAGGTGTCTTCGTGGTGCTGTGTTGACCACTATGAAATAGCCTCCAAAATTAAATGCACACACAAATAAATACTCAAATTATATGAGAGTGTGACAGCATTGATTTGGAATCTGGCATCTGGTTGTTATTCCTCCTGAGAGTGTTAGTGTTGTGCGTGTGAAAATGTAGGGCACAAAGCTAATGTATAGATGCCAAAGAACGAAATGGATATTGCTGTGCATTATTGGCTTTGAAATGCTGTTTGCTGTTCGTAGGTGGACTTTCAAAGACAAGTTCTGTTAACTGGGATACAGACGCAAGGAGCCAAGCAGTTTTTAAAGTCCTTGTACGTCCAGAAGTTCTTCATTGTTTACAGCAAAGACAAATGGAAGTGGAGCACTTTCAAAGGAGACAGCTCACCAGCACAAAAGGTCTGTATGTGCCACAGGGGTTGTGATAACCTAGATAGCATCACTGGGTGATGCAGTGAGGTGACAGTTTAATTTTATGTTAAGAGATAGGAAAAAAAAATTATAGCTTTCAGAGATGTAATAATACAGCTTGAGGCTGCAAAGGGCAGTGACCAATCTAGTAAAATTCAGGCCAGAAAACCTGTAAGGTGAGGAATCTCATAGAGTAGTGTTTATCCTGGCCCTGTGACCTTGACTGTGTAGAGTCTGGCTTTCTTACAAGTATCTCTCTTTACTTTTATTTCCTAAGCCCATGTCAGCTTTTTTTGATGCAAGCAGGAAGCTGAACTGAAAATCAGGTCCTATGTCATGTGGGGTTAGATCATCCCTGTTGTCCCTCCCTTTCTGCTGTCACGACAGTCGAATGTTAAGCTGTCTGAATTGTCTGCAGAAGGCCTCTGCCATAAGTGTCATACCTCGAAAGAGGTTCATTTTATGCCCAACTGCTCCAACCATGCTTATTACAGCTCCCTTCATTTTCTCCCTTCAGTTTCTTCTCCCTGAAGTTTCTATGGTACAACTCTCAAACTGAAAACCTGTTTTCTCTTATCTCTCCTTTTCTCTCTTTACTTACATCTTACTACAGACTTATTTAGTACATAGAAATAGGTTGCTTATTTGAACTGAGGCTTTCAGGCACTTTCAAATATGCTAAGATAGGACCGTGAAGTATTCCAAGGTACCCTTCAGCACAGGGCGCTCCATCACCGTGGATGAGGTTAACAGTATAAAAGACTACTTTTGTATCAGGGCAGGCTTGCAGCATCCAAGCTTGTGATTGCATTACATTAACTATGTGTGGACTTTTTTCTTTTTTTTATTTTCTTGAACAGATTTTTGAAGGTAATTCTGATGCCTATGGCGTGAAAGAGAACATCATTGATCCCCCTATTATTGCTAGGTACATCAGAGTCTACCCAACCGAGGCCTACAACAGGCCTACTCTCCGCATGGAGCTTCTGGGCTGTGAAGTAGATGGTAAGAATGGGTCACATGCTTCCTTTCTGGCAAATTTTTTACCTAATATCTTAAATGAAGCTAAAATTGTGGGTTTTCTCAGTTCCAATGCTGTTGCTTAGGCAGTGGCTACTTGGATAAACTGAAGATAACATGGTGCTTCTCTTAACAGGTTGCTCCTTTGCCACTTGGAATGGAAAACGGAGAGATCAAGAATACCCAGATAACAGCCTCATCTGTTAAGACATCCTGGTTTAACACATGGGACCCTTCACTTGCTCGTCTCAGTCAGGAAGGAAAAATAAATGCCTGGCGAGCGAAGGTAACAGTGAAAAATTGGGATGACAGCAAGACAGCTACAGTTACCAAATTTGTACTGCCTGTGTGCTCATGTGCTTCCTGCACGTCAGTGCCAAGCATATTAGGATTATTTCACAGCCATCCCTTGGGAAGAAGCCCCTTCAGCAATTCCAGTGGTAAACTTGTTGAACTTCCAGCAACAGCAATGAAATCATCTTTTGAGATGGATAGTATTCTCTGGGCCACAGCCTGCAGCAATAGCTGCAGAAATAGCCCTTTTGATGTCAGGATATGAATACAACTTGAATATTTGGCTTGAAGGGATTAAAGAAACCCTTCCTGGGTTCCTTATAGGTAGTGCAGCCTAATGGACCTGGGGGCAGATGACCTTCAGTAAGGCATGTGAGCATCTGAGTCTTCAAAATGGAGCTGCATTTCTTTATGAAGCACCTTGGATGCTTCATAAAGATTTGTTGTAAGATACTGGGTTTATAAGCATTTGATATCTTGTGTTACGTTTTAATACCGGAGATAAATCTGTGTTATTTTTTGTTATGTATGGGAAGTTAACGTGGAAGTCTGAAGACACCGGGACATTACCTGCAGTGAAGAACTTAATTGTATGGGCCACCAAGAACGTTTGTGACTTTTGCCTCAACTTTACTCTTGTGCACTTCTTTGATACAGTTTTGATGCAGTTCTAACTATCTTTAAGCAGGACCTTTCACTTAGGCAAATATAGACATGGACGTGTTTGCTAATAGACAATTCTTTTTATGAATTGTAGTTGAACAACAACCAACAGTGGCTGCAAATTGATCTCCTCAGCAGTTAAGAAGATAACTGCAATTGCTACCCAGGGGGTCAAGTACATGTCTGCTGAAAACTTTGTGAAAACCTATGTTATCCTATACAGCAATCAAGGCTCAGAGTGGAAATCCTATATGGATGGTTCAAGCTCAGTGGCAAAGGTATCATTCTCAGCTCTGGCAGTTGTATCGTTGCTTGGATTTAGATGCTGAGCACAGGCAAGGCTCAAAAGCAGAATACGCTCAAGAGCCAAAGAGAAATTCTCAGAGGATTTTACAATGCTAGGGATCTGGGGTTACTGCAAATAATGTCATAATATCCATCTGATTTTAGTCATAGTAATTAATACTACTAACAGGGAAGAATGCCGAATCTGTAGAGAATGAAATCAACGTTGTGATAAAAGGAACTAATGTTATTTGTAAAGGAGGACATTTAATTTGAATGAACAATGGATTTCCTGGGGCCTCTTTTCAGCTGTTTTATTTCTGGCTTGATTTTATAAATTAAATTAATGTTAGTGGGCAGTTTTGCTGTACAGAGCTGGACAGCTGCAGCTGTCCACAGAGCGGACACAGTACTAACGTTGTTGCCCATATCACTCTATTACACTAACCTAACCCACAAGGGCTATTGACAGAGTAAAATAAGGGAAGATTGTTTTGTTTTAGTTTAGCCAAGTTAGAATGGAAAATGTTGTGGTGTGGATGGAAACAGAGGCTGTTTAATTGATCCAGACTCAGATATTGCTGGCCTAAACTACTTTTCAACTAGCATTTGAGGAAGAGGCTGGATGTGGTCTCATGTAAAATCAGAAATGAGTTGGTCCATGTTCCCTGGATGGTTAATGCAACAGCTTGGAACCATTTTAAAATTAAAAAGCAGGTTTGGGGTTTGTTTGGGGTTTTTTTGGTTTGGTTTGGTTTTGCTTTTATAAGTTCTGCCTTTTAACTAATTGTGTGTTTGTTAATTTGCAGGTTTTCTTGGGTAATGAAAACGCCAACAGGCATGTCAAGCATTTCTTTAACCCACCCATCCTATCCAGGTTTATCCGCATTGTTCCAAGAACATGGTATAGTGGTATTGCCCTTCGGGTTGAACTCTATGGCTGTGATTTTGGTGGGGGTCTGACTGTGAATAGGACTGACGGTTCTGGGAACTCTTAACCCTTCAGCAATCATCATGCAGAACGAGGCTTTTTAAAACCCTTAAGACAATCATACTTAGTTTGGATGTGTGCTTCCATAAAGGACATTAATGTTTTGCCAGCAAGAATTAAGAGAGATTTCTCTGGCAGAATTTTTGTTCCTACAAATACACACTTTGGAAAACCATTTCTTTTCTCTTGGAAGAAACAGCGGTCCCTTCTCATTTGTCTTATCATTTCTTCATTCTAACGTGCTCTGTTTTACTTTTTACTTAACGTTCTAAATCCCTAGGGATGGAGACTCTGGCCTTAATCCTGAGCCCTGATTATCTCCATTTTTTAATGCTTCTGCAGCACAGAGGAGGAATAGAAAGCTCACAGCAGTTGGATGTTCTGTGTACATAGGGCTGAGAGGGAAAACTAGTGCAGATATGGAGCTGTGGTGCTGCATTCCAGCAGTGCCTTGGTAAGAAATGATTGTAGAAGTGGCCTTGCCTCCACGTGTCTTTCATCTACACTGCCCCAAGAGTAGAATGCACCCCAGCATTGAGGTGTGTGCAGGCCCTTGGAGAATGTGGTTCACATTACTGATTTGGTTCTTGCATACCCAGGCATGCCTGAAATGCTGTGGATTTCCTGTAATTCATCTTCAGTGCCCTTGCAAGGGGAAGGGGAGACAGTGGTATCTTTCTTTCCTGGAAACAAGAAAGGAAGTGATTTAACCTGGCAGGTGATGGAATGACAACAGTAGAACCAAAGTGAGAATCCAAAGCTCCTGACACTGTCCCCCACAACTTTTAGACCATGGGGAGGGGGAGCTCCCTCCAATAGGATACATTGAGAACTGTAGCTGCTCAGTGAGAATAACACTTAGTAGTGGCAGAGGAGGGTTGGATGAAGCTGGGTAATAGCAACACCTGCACCTTCATTACCATTTAGCTCTAACAGTATTTTTGGTAATAGAACTACTCTTGTGTGTAGAGCACACATGGATTTTTTTTCCAGGATGACTACATCTAGTTAAAATACATACACACAGTCCATGAACTCATTGTTTCAGCAAGTTTTAGCTAAGCTTTCAGTAGTGTTTATGGCTTCCATCCTGTGAAGTTTTTAGTTGCAGAACTTCCACTTAACACACTGGGTACCATTCAGCAGGGTGGATTTTTCAGAGGCTGTGAACCTCATATGGTTTTATCCAAGTTAGTTCAGTAGTTTCTCAATTCTTGTATCTTACAGACCATGCATTTCAAAATGAAGGCACAGAACGAGAGTGAAAAAGGTATAAAAGCTAACCCAATATTTTCTTTTTTATGTTGCAAACTGTTTCACTGGTAAATAAAGATAATATTGTAGCATGGAAAACACAGACACTGTGTATTTGTCTTGATAGTGCTCTTTGGCAGTAATTAGTGAAATTCTGCATCATGAGAGTAACATTTTCAGCCCCATGGGAATTTTCAGAGCTAATTAGGATTTATTTCAGTGATAGAACTTTATGAATAATTGCTTCATCTTAAAATATCAGTTTCTTAATATTTTGTAATGGTCCTTACTTTATTTGATGCAGCCACGAGATTGCACTACAAGCCATGTTCACTATAAAAGGTGTAAACTTCGGAGTCAGGTTTTACCCCAGAACGCAGATAAGAAATGCTTGCTAATTCTTCAGCAGAACCAGTATTTTGTGCAACAAACCATCTGTGTTTCAGAAGGCTGTGATCTTAAGGGCTCTAAGTAATGAGTTCTTTATTTATGTAGGATTCTATGTGAAATTAGACAAATGCAAAATTGATTGCAGGATCATGACTCAATCCATCTTCATTGATTTTACAAGTTGGAGATCCTGCTACTTCTTGCTATAATGGATAGGACTGTGGTTAGCTGGGGTCAGCTGTCCCAGTTGTCTCCCCTCCTCATCCTCTTGTCCACCCCCAGCCTAATCACTGGCAGGGGAGAGAGGGGAAAAAGGCCTTGACCCTGTGCAAACCCCGTTCAGTAACAGCTGAAACACTCATGTATTGTCAGCACTGGTTTAGTCACAAATCCAAAACACAGCACTCTCTGGGTTGCTAGAATGAAAATTAAGCCCGTAACACTGGTGTTCCAGCATGTCCAGTATAGCAGCACAGGAACAGCATCGGTGCCTGGGCCCTATGCCAGCCCAGGCATGTGGCCATTGCTATTAACAAAATGTTCCCTGGCACAACGGAGTAAAAGATAAGTGCTACAACAAACAGCAAAAGTCCAAAGCAGCCACTAACGAGCACCAAACTCTAATAGACAGTAAGGCAAGCAAGCATAGGACCCTGCCTGTTAACATCTTAACAGCTATAAATTCTACCTAGCACATTCTCATCACATGTTAGTCTCTCGATGTCCTCTTGCCGCATGTTGAATACCATGAAGGCCTGTGGTGGGTTGACATAGCTGGCAGCTAAGGCCCCATTCAGGCACCTGCTTGCTCCTGAGGGAGCAAGTGCCTGAGTGCTGGCAGGCTGGGGGAGAAAGATGGAAAGGCAAAAGCAAGGAAAACTTGTGGTTGATAGAAAGGCAGCTCAGTAAGTGGAGCAAAGCAGAACAAGGAGTTCATTCACCACTTCGCACCAGCAGGCAGATGTTCAGCCACTTCCTGGTAAGCAGGGCCTAGGCACACGTAATTTTGGAAGGTAAGCAGCGTAACTTTGAACATCTGTCCTTCCTCCTCCTTTCACTGAGCATGATCTCATGTGGTCGGGGATATTCCCAGGGTCAGCTGTCCTGGCTGTGTCCTCTCCCAGCCTCTTGTGCACCCCCAGCCTGCTCAGTGGCAGGGCAGGATGGAAATAATACATGACCTTGATGCTGCGCAAACATTGCTCAGCAGCAGCTGAAACATTGGTGTGTTATCAACAGTTTTAGTCACAAATCCAAAGCATGGCACTATACAGGCTGCTCTGAAGAAATCAACTCCATCCCAGCCAGAACATGCGCACAACGTATTTCCAAATGCAAGCGGGGGAGGAGGAGGAGGAATTCTTGGTCCGTGTTTACAGCAAAGAAGATGTGAAAACATACCTGTGCTGGATCTGCCAGACCAAAGGCATGTCATGTTTAATGAGCCTGCAGGTGACTAGGAAACAAAGAGCTTCTATCAATTTATGAAGCAGCCATCTTAGATTGAATCTGCCAAGGCTTGTGGAAATTTGTAGTTAAAACAGTCAGCCCTGCACATCCTTTTGCACACTGTGGGATGAAATCCTGTGTGTGAAAGCGCAACAAGAATTCCTGCAGTTCTCTCAAAGTGAAGAGCAAAGGTGCGTGTAACAGCATGAAGGTTAGCAAACACAAGCTCTTTCGGACTGAGGGAGAGATGTGGTGCCAAAGTTCAGATTATTCCTGTCTGGCCAATGATTTCTTCACTCACAAATCTGGGTGGATGCCTTCACACTGGCTTTTCGATCCAGAGGTCCAAAGTTAACTGGTTTTAGCCTCCAACCCTGTTATAAAGGAGTTGCTGTCCCCTAATGCTCATTCCAGCTTCTGGAGGTTTCAAGGTGCCCAAAGCTGACCAGCCTCAGATGACAATTAGCATATGGATGCCTGCATGCGAAGTCTTTGTGCTTTACTCTCGAGGTGCCACTAAGTGTTTCCTTTGCTTTCCAGAGGTGGTGGCTGTACTTCATGCAGATGCTGTGAAAATGGTTGTGTCTGCACTTGGATTGGAAAGGAGGTGGAAGTACACGTAAAGACAGTTGAGCAGCTCTAGTCACTGACAGCAACACCACAGTAGTGTCTTCAGACCCTGACATGTTAGTCCAGTATTCAGACAGGTTTATATAGACTGCCCCGTCAAGTCTAAAGGTGATTCAGGCAGGCCTGTATGAATCAGTAAGCATAACTCTTCCTTACAGAGTAAAACTAACCTCTGTTTTTGCCAGGTTTTCTGCTGGTAGTTCCAACCATAATGCCTGTAGCTGGAGGCTGAGCCAATTCACCTTCACTAAGGTTTCCAGACATTGCAAACTGGATGGTTCCCTCCACACCACAGGCACAGCAAAGGGTAACTGAGACATAAAGCAGCATATTACCCATGGATTAAAGTGAATGCAGATCATGATTCTGTGTTCACTCTCTCAGAAACCTAAGCTGTGCATCAGCATAAATGCAAAGGTGAACCTGGAGTACTTTGCATATTAGACACATCAGTGAGCATGCATGGCAAAAGCATACCCATGTGAAGTGCCAAGAGAACTCTAAAGAAAAAGCATTAAGTGGAAATCCTACAAATGCTCAACCTTCTGAGCAACCCCCAGCACCCCTGAAATGGCCATCAACACTTGCAAATTGATCAGAATTTTAGGACTGTGCTAAGGGGCAAAAAGAGAGCTTGCAACTTTCTAAGCACTCAATGAAGTGCTCAAGAGGTGCCTTTTGTGATGAGAAAAGATTTTTTGGGCACATACTTGGGGGAGGAAGGTGAAGGCTGTGCCCGTACCCCTATATGTGCTAGGGAAAACTGGTTATCAATAGGTTACTATTTAGAGCCATAGAAATGAGATGCAATGTTGTCCTCGGGTGACCAACTGACATTTTATATAAGTCAGTCGTTCCACTTAATCAGTGTTAAATATTCTCCTCTTGCTCTCACTCCTGTGTTTTGCCTTGTTATGTTTATTTGTGCTAGCTGTACATCATAACCAGTTTATCCACCTGCACTTTCCTATCATTACTGTGCCCTGTTCTCCATTTGTTACACCCAGTATGTGCATCATGCTTTAATTACAATAATCTCCTCCAGGTAGCAACTTCACCTTCTTGAGTGTTTGTACAGTGCTCTCCTAAACAGGCCATGGGATCATTCTCAGGGATCATGGGCACATCTGTTACACAATCCCAAGTAATTCTGAACAACCTATGTGCTTCTCATTTAATAAAAAGAAGGGATATGTTTCTTCGAAGTCTGCTTGATCCACTGCTTGCTTTTCTTTGTAACACCACTATTGTATTCTCTTATGCACTTCCCATGACAATTCGTCCAACAGAGTCCCTATCTGTCGCAGACTTAAGTGACTTTTCCATTTCTTACCATGTAGCTGACTGCAAAATCTTTTGAAGATGTTATATCCCTAATGGAAATCTATAGTGCTCTACAACGTGATCCATCTTAGACCAAGAGTTAATCTGGTACCATGTGGCAAGTGATTCTACTAATGCCTTATTTCCAGCAGCTGTGTGCTTCCACCTGCATTGTGCCAAATGGTGTGCAGGGCATAAGGGAAGTTCTCTGCCAGCTGTTCTCTGCCAACAGCAACCTAGCCTCCTAGGGACTCCATACTTTGGAGAGATAGCTGCTCTTTGTCATAAGGCCTCTGCAGGTCAGCTTGGATTTTACTGTGGCTCCTCTGTTAGCTGTGTTCCAGTAAACTGCAGTGCTGCTTTCTTCCCCCATGCACAGCTTTCAGGACGTACTTGGTTCACCAGTCTTGTTGAACGCAAGATCTAGCATGTATGGAACTAGAGGTGATGAAGGCAGTGCCAAGCAGTAGTTCAAGGCATCAACTGCAGATAAAAATAATGCAGTTTGAGCAAAATTAAAAAGATGAATTTGTGTTGAACTAGAGTACCAAAATACCTTGGACTTCCAGATTGTGCATAGGAAGACAGAAGCAGAAAATATGTTCTGTCCATGCTACAGAGAACAGCTGTTGCATTCTTTTATCAAGGGACCTTTTCTTACAGACAAGGACACTTGATCAGATTATAGCAATGTATTTATGACAAGGACTGCTGACCCTCCCTTCCCCTCTCTAAAATATAAAATTACAACATACCCCTGAGAGTTTTCTTGCTCCCGGAAAGCTGGAGTGGCTCCAAAAGCCAAGCTGTGGCATTCAAAGAATATCCTAGCAGAATTTATACATCTTTATTTTTCGAAGAAGGAAAGGAATTGTAAAGGAATTGAAAGAATCGAGAAGCTGAGTCAATTCTGTTATCCTTCTTAAGGCTTTTTCAAAAACAGTAATTTACTGTTTGAGGTCCTGATATGGCAAAACACTGTACTCTTTCCTCCTTGATCCACTGGTTTTGATGCCAGGAAACTGCATGCTCAGTGCTTGCAGGACAGGGCTATGCACTTGAATTCAGGCTCGTATTTACTCAACATGTAACATCTGTCTGGACAAAGTCTGGAACTAACAAACACTGGGAGAATAGGAAGTAACAGAAATGAAGGCATACTATCTGAACAAAGTAATCAGTGCTGGAGCTTTTAAATCAGCCCTTCATGGCTGTATAAGATTTGTAAGTCTGCTGTTCAGAGCCTCTATATTACTACAGGATCAGTCAGGGGGAACAAGAAGACACAGACCTTAAAGGTTGTATCCAATCTTCTGTTCTTACAGAGGGCCACAATCTGTAGGCTTTGTTGTAATCTAGTGCTTAATTTCAGAAATGTTTCAGCTTTTCTTGCTACTCCTGTTTCATTCCAACATCTATGCTAGTTAATATATACCAGTTAATGGTCTACTTCCCCAAATGGATTAGAATGGCCAAAATCATAAAAGCAAATTAATCAGTCGCTGCCTTTTCTCACATTTATGTGTCTTTGTTCCTCCTGTGCTTAGCAAAAGAGAAATCTGGTCTACTCCTTTCTTCTGGAGAGTTTCTGAAGTATTGGTACCGTCTTGGTGCTCTCACATACTGAGAGAGCTCTCTGAAGAACAGCTTCCTGAGTGTGTAGGAAGATTTTAACTTAGAGAAGCTTTCTCCAAACAACTTGACATGGTTTAAGAGAACTTTTCCCGCACGTATACTTTGTAAGTTCCTCCACAATAAACTGCAGGCCATAAATGGTTAACAGTACTCCCCTCTGGTGCATTGTTGGGCGAAACCTGTTAGAACTTACCGTGTGGATAAGATGTGATCTTAAAATGTTGATTCCAAGACTGATGTGTTCATTTAGATGAGTTGCTTGGATCTCGTGCTGAATCAAGCATCTTCTAGGGGTGATTCCACCCTAGATTCAGACAAAAGGGATTCTTAGTCATTAGTCCTAAGGAAAGCAGCGACAGTGCCCTGCTGAAGGGCTTGGCGTGATCCTTTTCTTCCAAAGTGCCAGCAGCAGTTTCTGAGATTGAGCTGAAAATCTGAAGAGTTCTGGGCAAGTACAAGCAGGTTTCAGAATTCCTTTGTGCAACAAAGGAGCAGGAAAACACAGCCGGCATGTCCCCTTGGCAGCAAGACAGCCTTATAGTGTATGACAGACCTGAGTGGTGCAAAGGTGAGGCTTCTGATAAAGAGGTTGGTTGAGGAAACTCACACGCTCTGAAGGCAGTTCTGAGTGGTGGAGTAACCCAGCACAGGAGGGGTTTTGCCCAATACTACTGCATGAGCTATGCTGTTGTATAAAACGTTATTCACTGGAAATGTTCAGGAGATGTAGAAGCCTGAGTTGTGTCTGTAAAGAGAGCAGCCACCGCACAGTGCATCCACGCTGCAGGTATCACTCAGCCGGTTCAGATCACACGTGTGCAGCAAGCAGTGCCTCTGTGATGGGCTTGCACTGACTGTTATGGTCTTGACAGATTTCATCATTATTTCCATGCAGTAGTATTTACGTGGAAGTGTTCAGAGTACCAGCGACCACTCACACTGCTCGAATCTTTCTGGTAAGAGAATTATTTTCCCTGGCAAGTGGCTTCATCCTGTGTGGAAGGTTGTGATTTTCAAAACACTCTTCGCATCACCTGTCTGGGATGCTAGATATGAACAAACATAGTTTGGGGATGAAACCGGTTTAATGCTAACATAAGTTGTAATAGCTGGTCATTTTGGGTTTGGAATTAAAACAAAAATTGCAGTTGAAGGGTAGGAATTTTTTCCCGATTCCTATTTCTTTATTTTAAACTTCCTATTGCTCTTTTTTTTTTTTTCCACTGAAAAAGATGTGTGCTTGTTCAGAGAGAAAAGGAGCAGGTAAGGTTAGGGTATGCACCAAATCCTGACAGCTGTGGGAACTGCTGCCCCTAGGCAGGGCACGCCAAGGGGACTCTCTCCTCCCAACTCTGCTGAGTGTGAAATGATGACCCAGATTGGTAAAACAACGCACTGTACCTTATGCTAGTAGGCCATAGCCTTTATTACCTGCTTCTGAGCCACGTGCCAGCAGAGCAGAACAGGCTGCTAGGAGCTAAGTGAGAGGGCACTGTGCGGTTCTGTTCACTTCCCCATGGCAATTTGTTTATCCTCATCGTTTCGGCTCATTTCACTCTAACCGTGCTATTTTAAGAGATCATCAATTCCTTGTAGATGGCTGAGGTGGATGACGAAGTATTAACAGGAGCTGACTCTTCTATTCAGAGTTTTGCTCAAAGCGAAAGTGTGGTGAAAAGGCAATTGTCGGGGGGGGGGTGTTAATTATTATTTTTATTTTTTTCTCATAAAACTGCAACCAAAAAAGAACACGGAGATGCTGAGGAGCAACGGCCTGAGGAAAACTGAAAGACAAAATTTGCCAGATGCAGAACATAGCCAGAAAGCAGTAGACCACTGATGTCAGTTGATACAGGACCAAAATGTTTAGCTGTGTTTTACAGAGAGCTGAGTAATCCTAGGGCCCTAACCCCCTTTGTAGCTTCGTTTATTGAGCTGTGATAATAGAGATTGTAGTAACGTTCTGCGGTTGAAGGAATCTATTCCGGGGCTGAGAGGAACCTGTTCTTGCTCTCCCAAGTGTGTATTAGCCAGATGCCTTCCGGGCACTTTTGTTTCCTTGAGCATTGACCCCAGCTCGGCAGCAGGATGGTCCATTGCTCACACAAGTGGGAGGCCTGATTCCCTGGTGTGAACCTCCTGTGGCATCAGCCCGCTTGGAGAGCAAACCGTAGGAAAAGAGAAGGAAGCTCCCGCAGTAGTAGCAACGCTGTGGAGCGGGTGGAAAGCGATTCGAGGAAAACTCCAGGAACAAACTCGCCAACAACGTTTTCAAGCTGACAAAGCAGGTATTCTGTATTGCGGCTATGGGAGACAGGGGGATAGCTCCACCTAACGTGTGTCACCGTATTGCCGCACAGGCCATCCTTATATAGTCACTTGGGCATACATACATATTCATGAGGCTACACATGAATTACATCATTTTCCAGTCAGTTTTCTGCATACATACAAAAATGTGGTGGTGGTCTTTGAGAGCCGCTTACTTCTTCCAACAAATTCATAACTGCTGGCAGTCTTTGAAGCACCAGCTTAATTAACATTACAGACATAGCGATCATCCTGTCCTTCTACCTATCAGTTAGTTTAGCTGTGCCCATCCTGGATATCCGCTACTCCCGGATACTCCCCATCCCCAGGTCCTGTTTTCCTATTGTTTTTCTTACATTTTTTGTACTAAGGTCCTAAGGACCTGAAACTATGTCAACTACCTTCAAGCACCTCAGTTATTTTCCATTACAAAGCCATCAAACTTAACTTAGAACTGATGACATTTGGTGCCTCCTTGTCTCAAAAGAGCGAGCGGGTTAGATCGAGTAACAGAGCAGCAAACAGTTTAGAGAAGGGTTGGCAAAGTGTTACATTACTTTTAATGTAATAGTTTCATGTTTCCTTCTTATCTAAGATCTCTTCTGGCTGGGCAACAAGGGGCAGATTGTATTAAACCAGCTCTTATCCCCCCGAAGGGAAGCAAGCAGCAGAGGCCAGCAGCGCAAGGAACGTGGATCCGGAACGGCCGAACAGGCACAGCGCAGCAGGCAAAGGGCCTCTTCGCGGGCCGGTTTTCGGGAAAGGCCCGTACCTGTCCGCGGGGAAGGGCGAGCTGCGGGCGTGAGCCGCCGTGGGGACCTCCGCAGCGACCGGAGCTGTGCCACGCCGCGCGCACAGCACGGGTGTCCCTCGAGCCCTCCGCCGCCAGTCCCGAACGCGTTTGGCGGCTCATCCGTCCCCCGTCCCCTTGCGGAGACCCCCGCGCCGCTCACACCGCCGCTGCCCCAACCCGGACCCCGCGCCCGCCCGCAGCGCGCCCCTGCTCCAATCCCGCCACGGCCCGCCCCCCCACCCCGGCACGCCATTGGTCAGCCTTCCGATGGGAGGCCCTGTGGACCAATCAGAGGGCGGAACGCCGCGCCGCCGGCGGATGGTGCGGAGCAGTGCCGCGAGCGGTTGGCGGTGCCCGTCGGGACGTGGTGGCGGCGGCGGCGGCGGCGGGAGGTGACCGGGACGGGCCCGCCGCGACACCCCCCCGCCGGCCCTCCTGGCCCCGGGACCTCCCGGCCCGGCATGGCGGGGCCGCGTGGGGGCCGGCCGGCGCGGCGCTCCGCGGGGGCGAGCAGCGACGGCGGTGGGTGCTGCTGGGCGCTGCCCACGGGGCTGCTGTGCGCCTACGGCTTCTTCTGCAGCGTGCGGCCCTCGGAGCCTTTCCTCACCCCGTACCTGCTGGAGCCGCACAAAAACCTCTCCGAGACCCAGGTACTGCGGCTCCGGGCGCTCTGCACCCCTGCCTGGGTGTCCGCGTTCGCGTTTCCCCGCGCAGGACGTGGGTGCACGGGGTGACCGTCGTCTTTTCCCCCCACCAGGTGTTCAACAAGATTTACCCAGTGTGGACTTACTCCTACCTGGCGCTGCTGTTCCCGGTGTTCCTGGCCACGGACTACTTGCGATACAAGCCCGTGGTCCTGCTGCAGGGCCTGAGCCTCATCGTCACCTGGTTCATGCTGCTGTACGCACAGGGGCTGAGGGCCACCCAGTTACTTGAGTTCTTCTACGGGATGGGGACTGCCACTGACATTGCCTATTACTCCTACATCTACAGCATCGTTGATATCAACCTGTACCAGAAGGTCACCAGCTACTGCCGGAGTGCCACCCTGGTAGGCTACACTGTGGGCTCGGTGTCTGGGCAAGTCCTTGTGTCGGTGGCAGGATGGTCCTTCTTCAGCTTGAACGTTATCTCCTTAACCAGCATATCCATTGCCTTTGGCACAGCGTGGTTCCTGCCAATGCCGCAGAAAAGCCTTTTCTTTCACCATGTCTCAAGTCAGCAGCTCAGTTGGGAAATGAAGGTCATAGACTGTAAAAATGGAATTGCTGTCCAAGATCATCCCAGTGTGCAGTGGGCACCCGGCTGGGAGGATGAGACTAAAGTTCCCTTAAACGGGGAAGGTCTTTCAGCAGAGAAACAGGCAAGTTGTGCCCTGGGTTTACATAAGCAGAAGATACAGTACTGATGTGGTTGTCATGCGTTAGGACATCCATATATATATGTGCATACATGTATCCAGCAGTAGAGGTGTAATATCCAACAGTAAAAAGTATCCCTTTGCTTATTCTGTGTCCCTGTCAATGGCACTGGGATATTCATTCCTGTTCCCTTTTGCTGATGGAGCATGGTGGGCTGCTCCTTAGTTTTTCTGAATTTTGTTCTGTCTGTCTTAAAGCTGTGATTGAAATTCTCTGGGCACCGAATTGCTACTCAGGAGTACAAAGCAGAGGACGTACCTGGGGCACTAAAAACAGTGTCAGTGTGCAAATTCTCGGTGTGCTTCTGTGACTTTCTGCAAGTCACAGAAAGAGGCAATTCTTCCTGCACTCTCCTTCTGGAAACACTTGTTACTTTAACTGTTGTGCAATAACCTGTGTAGTAATTAGGGTTTGTCTTAGGATCCTGGAAGGAAACTGATTGGGAAGGAAACTGCAGTAGTCCTTGGGAGCACATAGAGGCTGACCCTGGTTAGCTACATACAGAATATGGGTAAAGCGTAGGAGACGCCTCTGCATGATAACAGCTTAATGCAGGCCACGAGAGCACCCAGGTAGTGCCCCAGCTTGTGGCTTTTGTGGGCTGTGTAACCTCTAACAAAGTCACTTGTGTGGAAACAAGCATGCAGGCATCCTTGTTTGGTGGCAGGACGCGCTGGATCCCATGAGGTGACAGGAGAGCAGCCTCCAGTTTTGAGGCCCAATGCGTGTGGTAGTTGCTTGCTGGGCAGGTCTCTGCCTCCCCCCCTGTTCCAGGTAATGGGTATTTATGGAGATCCTGTCACTGCAGGGGGGATTCAAGGCCCTGGGGAGAGGTCAGCCTTGCTCTTTGACCAGGAGGAGGTTGTGCTTGTTCTGAGAACAAGCCGGGAGCCAAGTGTGGCTGTTGGTTTAGTCAGCTGATGGGTACTGCACTTAGTAAGTAACCCCAGTTAGCTGGGTCGGGAGAGGCAGCATCCGGAGGGCTGCTTTCAGCTTCTTCCAGCTACAGCTTGGAATTAAAGGTATTAACATTACAGGGACTTAATCCTGCCCCATCCAGCACAATCTCATGTGAGCAAAAGTATTTTTAACCATGTTTATACTTGCATGATGAAGGGTATTTGTTAAGAAAACTCTGTGCTGATAATGAGTCAGGTATATTAATATAACTTATCCATCCCTTTTGTTTATCTTATTCCTATCCTGTGTGAGCAATAGTGGTTCCACACTAATAGGGAAAACCTTAAAACAGGAGCAAGTACACTTGCATAACTCTCGAGTTATGCCAGGT
Source organism: Myiopsitta monachus (assembly GCA_017639245.1). NCBI lineage: Eukaryota > Metazoa > Chordata > Aves > Psittaciformes > Psittacidae > Myiopsitta > Myiopsitta monachus. Next base: position 6,805,509 of record CM029927.1, read on the forward strand.
GCTAAAGCTGAGAAACACTGGTGTGTGGTGATAGTCCTTCGTACTGTGGTAACAGCAGCCATTTCTCACCAACATAAATGGATGGCTGCATGAATAACTGAATCACCGCTGCCGCCACTCCAGCCACCGCTGGGAGAGCGATGAGCGTTCCTGGCTTTCCTGGCACATGCTTGGGCTGGATGTGCCACATCAGGTTTTGCAGTGTATGTGACAGGTGCCTTCCCTGGTTTTCCTGTGCCTAAGCTTGAGCTCCACGTGACATTTTCTGTGTGGGAGTTCACATGGCCACAAGCTGACCTCTTCCCGCATTGTTCTGTTGGGCTTTGGAGGAATGGCGTCCACATGCAGAGCAAGCGTTTTGCCATTGGCAAAGCACCAATGGGACTGTGTGGTCTTTATTAAAGATGCTTAAAAGTCAGTGGTGCTTTCATGGGTGGAAGAAAGGGAGTTCAGGACAGAGTTAGGCTATGGGGTTTTTAGTAGAAAACTTAAGATCAGTTTTATTGCTCATGGAGAATAGTCTTTCCCAGGCACACACATGATTCCCCAGAGAAAGGGTGTACTGCTGAGAGCCTGGTGTCTGCTGCTGTCTGGAAACTGCTCTAAAACTGGACATGCAACAGCACAATGTGCAGTAGCTCGGTCCTGTGACAGTGCTGTATGTTTCCCTGCATGGAAGGCAAGTGACAGATGCTGGCTGGGCCCTGGAGGCTCTGCACAGTCTCACATAGATGAACAACTGCTCTGACTTACACAAGGAGGGTTTTGCCTGCCTGCAAAGGCTCAGTTTTCCTGTGCATGCAGCAAACGTAATCAGCAGCTCTGTCTGTAAAGTGAATACATGCTTGTTTCCTCTGCTGCTGTCTGCACAAAGCAGTTAGGAGCACGACTGGGACAGCCTGCATGTAAAAAAGCAGTTTTCATCTGTTGTCATCTCCTGTTGCTAGAACTCATCTATTTCCAAACTTTTTTCAAGCCATTTCATGGGCCTGTCCCCTTTTATGCTCTTTCTAGAAAGATTGGGAGTGGAAAGCTTTATTTTTCTCTCATGCCGTTTGTCAGAGCACTCGTATACACAGGAGCTCCATTTGCAACAGCAGTGTCTCATGGAAGTGGCTTCCGTTTGTCTTCAAATCCGCAGGAACATCTCTCACCTTCTCAAAGTCTTGGTGAACATCGGGGGGGGGGGTAGAGTGTGGCAAAATGCAGTTGCTTCTTCGAATATTTATAATCCCTGAATGCTAGTACTAAAGAAAATATACCTATTTGTGGGAAAATACACTCATCTGGTAGCTTTCGTGTTCTCAGTGTTACCAAATTGGGTTGAATTTGGATCAGGACTTCAAAGTGTGAGTGTTGTTATTTTGCCTTTATGATTAGAGAGACTGGCTTCTGATCCTGTCTTGTCAAAGTGGATATCGTGTCCTGTTCTCCTGTGTCTCTTCCCTCCGGTACCCTTCAGTTGCTCATGTGGTACTAGATACACGTGTATCTCGCAGTTACTGCTCTGTGCTTGAGAAAGCTAGAGGCTGAGGGGTGCTTGGGACTGAACCCTTCATCCCGATGTAAAACGGGTTGAGGGGATGGCTGCTGAGACCAGGGGATGGGAAAGCATTTTATTTGTTACTCTGTAGAGGTTTGTGACCAAGAGTGGTGCTGTCAGTCCCTAGCGATCAGGCCACTTGAATGGGGCAACTTTGTGGAGCAGTGTCAAGTCTTTATAAACAAAGATTAACATTTCTTTCCTTTTCCTTCTCCAGTCTGTGAAGGAGCAGAAAGTAGACATCGTAAAGGTGCTCAAAGATCTCTGGCAGGACTTCCTTCAGTGCTACTCCTCCCAGACCATGCTCTGCTGGTCCGTGTGGTGGGCGCTGTCCACCTGCGGCTACTTCCAAGTCATCAACTATGCTCAGGGCCTGTGGGAGATGGTGCTGCCTTCTCACAGCACAGAGATCTACAATGGTGCTGTGGAGGCAGCCTCAACGCTGCTAGGTAAGCTGATGTAACTCCTCCTCTGCTGTGAGGAATGCCTTGTGTCCCTCAAGGTCACCAGAGCATGCTTTGGAAGTGTCTCGCATTTCCCCAAGTATGTAGGAGAGGCAAGCCTGGCATTTGGGGTGAGACTTCCCTGACGTGCATGGGTATGGTGCTCACTGTTGACTTAGTTGCTGTATGCAGCCCTAATTCTTGTGATCCAGTACGCAGATGTTTAAAGGAGCCTCCCAAGTCAGCCTTCATTCTGAAATATTTGGCAAAAGGCTCCAGGCACGTGGCTCACTGTATGTCCTTGGCTGTTACAGTGGCAGTGGGGTTGTGCTTGTGTTAACCACTCAGTTAAAGCAAAGGTCTGATGGGCTTTATTGCTTTTTTTCCTCTGGCAGCATAGGAAAGATGTGAAGGTTTCCTGTACACACAGCATGCAGTGAGCCATGTTTAGTCATTTCAGCACTGTTATGCAGAAAAGCCATTAAGATTAAAGAAGTTGCTTGACTTGAAAGGGACAGGGTAGGTCAGTCAGCACAAACATTTGTTCATTAAGTTGTTTAATACGATTCCATTACCAGAATTAGAACAATACCTTTGTAGAGGCTTTCTAAGTGTTGCTGCAGTATGTTCCTTTTCTTTGATGGAGTCATCATTCTACCACCTGCTGTGGATGCCGCCTACTTGGGAGCAAAGAGAGCAAGGTATACAAACAAAGAAGGCATTCTTGGGCATGCCATGTCCCCTCTTGGAATTAAGTGGGATGCTGTGGCTGTTCTACAGTTCTAAGAGCTGGTCTGCCACCCATTGTTAGTGGGTTTGAAACTCTTGACAACTTCATTCTGAAGGCTTTGGCTACTAAATTGTCTGTGGTGTGCTAAACCTGCAGTTCAGTAGCATGCAGTCGTACACTGATCCTCCACTGTTGTGTGATGCTGTGTCTCTTATTTCTTGTTTGATTTGCCTTCCTCTACCGTCCTGCCACGGTACCAGGAAAGACAAGAATCAGTGTCGAGAGAAAGGTGCCCCATCGTGTAGCCAAATGTCAGCAGATTGGGAGACAAGTAAATAAATAGAAGTAGTATTCTTCAAATCTTATTATAAACATCTTTGATATTACGGTTTTGGGTTTTTTTTTCAAGGCCTGTGAAAAATGGACCTATTGATTCAAAAGCTGCTAAACTCATGTAAACTGAAGTCATGTAAAACTGGAGATTCTACTTTCCCGTGTCGATTTTTTCCCTCTAGTATCATTATTATAAATAGCGGAGTCATATCTTTGAAAGCAGATCAGTCTCTGTCCCTGAACTGCTCAAAATACAGAACCAAAAAATCCTTCTGGCTGACACATTGCTTCAAAAAAGTGAAGTTTTGTGAAGTAATACTCACAACTAAAAGCCTGAAGTGTATAATGGGACAGGGAGGGACCTGTTAAGGACATGCATTCAGTGACCAGACTTCCGAGGCACTAGTGCAAATGCTCTAGCTTCTGATTTCCAGTTTGAATTTATTAATGGGCAGTTCATTTATCTCTGATGTTATGCCAAGGTTGTATTTTAGCACAAAAATCTTTGCTCTGGTCCAAAGCAGCCAAGTTTTCTACTTGTTCTTTGATAAAGTTAAGCTCTTCTTACGCTGTCATCTTACTGGCCCCTCTCTGCACTAAACCAGCTTTGAGTTGCATTCTTTTTTTCTAAGGTGGATGACCAGAGCCGCACTCAGCTTTATTCAGTGAGGCCTCAGACTCACAGAAGAGCATACTGTTCACTCTTCTCCCTTTACTAGAAATACTTTTCCTGGTGTATTTCAGATCTCATTTGCCATTTTCATGGTGTAGGTGTCTAATTGCAGGACATAGAATCATAGAATAGTTAGGGTTGGAAAGGACCTTAAGATCATCCAGTTCCAACCCCCCTGCCATGGCCAGGAACACCTCCCACTAAACCATGCCACCCAAGGCTATGTCCAGCCTGGCCTTGAACACTGCCAGGGATGGAGCATTCACAGCTTCCCTGGGCAACCCATTCCAGTGCCTCACCACCCTTACAGGAAAGAATTTCTTCCTCATATCCAATCTAAACTTCCCCTGTTTAAGTTTGAACCCGTTATCCCTTGTCCTATCGTTACAGTCCCTTATGAAGAGTCCCTCCCCAGCATCCCTATAGGCCCCCTTCAGATATTGGAAGGCTGCTATGAGGTCTCCACGCAGCCTTCTCTTCTCCAGGCTGAACAGCCCCAACTTTCTCCTCCTATCTTCATACGGGAGGTGCTCCAGTCCCCTGATCATCCTCGTGGCCCTCCTCTGGACTTGTTCCAACAGTTCCATGTCCTTTTGATGTTGAGGACCCCAGAACTGTACACAATACTCCAAGTGAGGTCTCCTGAGAGCAGAGGAGAGGGGCAGGATCACCTCCCTCGACCTGCTGGTCACGCTCCTTTGGATGCAGCCCAGGATACAGGTTGGCTTTCTGGGCTGTGAGCACACACTGCAGCCGCCTCATGTTCATTTTCTCATTGACCAACACCCCCAAGTCCTTCTCCGCAGGGCTGCTCTGAATCTCTTCCCTGCCCAACCTGGAGCTGTGCCTGGGATTGCTGGTTGGTCTGTCTTGTCGTAATTAGGTGTTAGGTAATATAACCTTGAGACGTAGGGGGAGTACAACTCCATGAGTTGCCATGAGGTTCCCAGATGGGAACATACCTGTTCCCAAACTTCAGAATTGCTGAGACAGTAGAAAGAAGGCTCTAGGACTTAGCTTCTTTTTGCACCTTAGGGTTTTGCTGCTAGGGGAGCCAGAGTTTTAAAGAGCAGAATGTTAATTAGATACTGTTACAGCAGATACTGGAAAGAAGAGTTTAGTGGTTGGAAATAAATTACTTTCCCTTGGCATAGCTACCTTCTTCACCAGTCTGCGAGATTGATGTGACGGGGTTGCAGGCTTGTACATGCTGATGGTCCATAAGGAGTCTTTGTGTGCTTGGAGGATTTCTAAGATAGCAGGCCAGCTAAAGGCTACAAAGAGCTTAGATGCTGCACTGTAGCACTTCTGTACAGTGGTCAATGCTGAATACAATCCTGGTTTTCAGAGATCTCCAGTAAATCTTCCTTTGTCAGTGTGATGTTGGTCTAGTTTGCTGTGTACAGCAACGTCATTATGCTCTTGGTTGCTCTTTGGCTAGTTTGCAGAACAAGGCCTACTTCAAATGGGAATTTTCTTGTAGTGTGTATTTGGGCTTCTTAGTAGGTACAACTGTGACAGTGCACGAATCACACCTTGTCTGCTCATTCTTTTGCACACCGACTGAAATACCACACACTTTCCATCTTGTGATCCATCTTCTCTCCCTGCTGTAGTTTAGACCCAGCCGGTAACTCAGCAGCTATGCAGTCACTCACTCACCCCCTTCCCTCCCCAGGGTGGCATGGGGAGGAAAATCAGAAGAGTGTAAAAACTGCAGGTTGAGATGAGAACAGTTGCCCAATTGACAACACTGCTGCAATCAGGCACAAAGGACCGAGTGGCAGTGGTCTGAGTCCTGCGGCTGTTGTGCTTTGGAAGCCAGAGAGGAGACTTCAGAGGCTGTCGGCATTGACCTCTGGTTTTTGTTTTGTTTTTCCTTTTCTGTGCCTGTAAAAGTGAATGGGAGTTTACAGCAGGATTCCAGGTGAGGGAGAGGTCAGGAAGGAGAGGCACTCAGGTGTGTGGCTCCATGTCAGTTGTTTGGCTATTAGGGGCTGCATAGCTCCTAATGTTACTGTAAAAGTCAGATACTCTCTAAGACTCAATTTGGAGTGGTGGCCATTGTATAAACTGGATTTTGGGGAGGAGTGGCCTGTGAACAGCACAATTAATTATTAATACTTTGTTACAATTGATGTTATTCTTGAGATGAGAAGGAAAGTGCAAGTGAAGTAGCTTATGTGGAAATGTTTTTCACTTTGAGAAATCATCTGGAATGGCAAAAGGATTGCGGTTTTAATCTTGCCCTCCAGGACCTGTTAGTATTGTCCTTGGAGAAAGATAGCGGATTTCACTTAAACGCTGTTGCTCTTTGTGCAGCATAACACAGTTATGCACTAAACGTTTGAGGAATGCAGAGGAGGATTTGGATTTGATGATAGCCCCCTCGGAGAAGGGGTGTTGTGAATAATGGGGCTGAAGGTGCTGACATTGAGAATGAAGCACAAGCGCAGAAGATGTTAGAGGCGCCTGAAGGATTTGGCCCTATAGCAGGGCGAACTAGGGGAAAACAAGGGGAAACTCTGATTGCACCTTTAAGACAAGCTGTGGGCAGTGATGGTCTGGTCATGACAAAGACTCCCTTTACCATCGAGATTTGAGTATTTGGAAACAAGTAGTTGGTAATTATGCATCATGTTTTTGAGAGTGTTGACAGGAATGTGATTATCCATACGGCTTGGACTGCATTAGAGCAACCAATAACGGCAGGCACATTGGCGGGTACAGTGGATCTTCACATACCTACAGCTGATCCTGACTGGGACCCTAATCGGGACCAGGCTAGGCAGGCTTTGAAGCAATATCAGAGTTAGATTCTATTCGGTATTAAGAATGCGGTCACCAAGGCAGTGAACTGGTCTAAGCTATATGAAATAAAGCAAGATATAAATTAATCACTCTCTGGATTCATGGAAAGATTAAAAGAGGTGATGCATAAATATACTCCTATTGATCTATATTCAAAGCCCTCCCCAGCAGAGCCCCTGGCTACAGTTAGGTTGGGGCATAAGATAAAATTTCTTGTAGGAACAGAAGCTACTTATTCTGTTATAAATACTTGTAAAGGGTAATGAAGCAAACCAGCAGCTTCAGTCATTGGTGCCACAGGGCGGACAGGAACCTGGCCTTCCTTTCAACCTTTAGATTCTAAAATTGACAAACAGATGTTGACCCATTAATTTCTTGACATGCTTGAGTGCCCCGTGCTGTTATTGGATAGAGACATACTGAAGTAAATTAGGTTTAAAGAAAGAAAATTCACATACATATTCCTGATGAAAAGGCTGTGGAGGCCCAAGTTTTTAAGTGTTATAAAGAAGTGTGAACCTTGTTTACCATGCTAAGAGACCCCCACCTGAAACAACAGAGGCAGTTGTCCAGGACACTATTGGTAAGTGGTCTTTACAGAATTGCCACAGCATAACAGGCTTTATGTCTGTACCCTTGCATGTATCATGATTCAATTTTGTAGTTGCTGGTCACAATAGTGTATTAGAATAAAATATGGGTAAAGGGTATAGAATGAGACTTACAGGATATATGTATATCCATAAGTCTCAAAGGGGAGAAATGTAGGCTTAAATTGTAGGTTTAAACTAACAATAGTGTGTGTGTGTTTAAACTAATATAGTAGAATACAGCAAACTGTTCTAACTTGCTAAAACGTAGCGAGAAAGGAATGTTCGGCTGACAGAGGAAGGAGCAGTCTCAGGACTGATAACAACTAAGGAGACAGTAAATAAGACCAAGGATGTCAGCCTTCAAGATAGCAGAGTGGTGCCCAGTGTGGAGTGAGACTGGAACAGAACAGAAGCAGGGACGTATGAACTGCTAACTCGGCACTAGGACCTTGTGACCGTGCACAAGCACCGAGGTCATTCAGGTAAACACAGTGAAGACGACTATCCGTGACCACCAGAGACTCCAACTCAGCAAGAAAGCACATGCTTAGTTAGGATGCATATATTATAATTAGTTCCTGGAGATCTCATGAGTATGTAAATCATTTCCTGGGAAAGCTGTAAATACGCATGAGTATGCTAAATCCAGAGCTGCTGCCAGCAAGTAACAGGTATCCTCACCTTTGTGAAACTATTCGCATGTGCGCCCCGCGCTGCAATAAAGAATGCTGGCTTCCTAAAACTCCAAACTGAGTCTTAGAGAGGTTCTCAGATGCACTTCCAGGGTAGCACTAATACATTGTCTCCCCACTGCTCTAGTTGCAATTACTAACAGCTGTGTTTTCCTTCCCCTCGCAGGAGCTGTTGCAGTTTTTGTTGTGGGTCACATAAAAATGTCCTGGGCAATGTGGGGTGAAGTGGCACTTGCCCTGTTCTCCTTTCTTATTGCTGCTGCTGTGTATATTATGGACACTGTTCGTAACATCTGGGTGTGCTATGCATCCTATGTTGTCTTCAGAATTATCTACATGCTGCTAATCACAACAGCAACGTGAGTATCTTTTTAATGCGGATTGCTCTCAAGGTTATAGCTGGTTTGAAAGCTGGCGTATTTGCTGTGTAGTTAAAGTCCTCACCTACCAGGGATTTGGAAAGGGAAATCTGTTGTGATTCAGGTCAGAAACTGAGGCGTGGAGATGCATTTGGCTGGCAGTCTGCCCAAGCTTTAAAGTCTCATGATACTGAAGTGACTACTGCTAAATGTGAGATAGTGCTGCTTGACAGGGAGATGTTTTTCATAAACATGGCTGGAGTGAAATCTTAACAGATGAGGAGAGAACAATGCTTTGCCTGTGCTGAAGTGTCAACTTTCTCCAACTGGTGAGGAGGAAAACTTCAGTGTCACTCTGGGAAGGAAAACACAGTTGTTGAACTACACATTGCGTAATTGCCATAAGACAGCTCAAGCACAATACGAGGGTTGATGCTGAAACTGGTAACTGCAAAAGGAGTTCTGGTTGTAAGAATGTGGGAGGCTATGGACTATACTGCAGTAGGCTAGTGCTTTGAGTTTGCCACCGGCTCTCTGGGATCAGAGCACGTTTTTCTTCTCTGCGACCCTTTAACTACATTGGACAAGAGGGCTGCTTCAGGAAGACTGAAACCCGCAGAGCTCCCAAAGGGGTATTTTGGTTTTGGGATTAGTTTTTGGGTTTTGGGGTGGTTTTTTAAGTTTTTTTTCATGTGTCTGTGGGTCTCTGCTAGCTTCTGTGCTGGTCTGTTATGATCCTACTTAGAAAAGTGCACTGTCAGTGCAAGGTAATTTAGTTGTGGAAAACACTGGACCAGTTTGTGTAACATTTCAGGTTGCATAGTCCTCTTGTCCAGAGATGTTCCTCCCATTCTTGTATTTCCCTGCTCTTTCCCTGTCCTTACATTTCCGGTCGTCCCTTTCTTTCCAGGTTCCAGATTGCTACGAATCTCAGTGTGGAGCGGTATGCCTTGGTATTTGGAGTCAACACTTTCATTGCCTTAGCACTTCAGACTCTGCTCACTTTGATTGTTGTAGATGCCAGTGGGCTTGGGCTGGACATCTTCACCCAGGTACGATGGACTCTTTTAGCTTTACTGGTGAGAGGGAGGGAAGTAAACTAAACTGCAAAGCTTCTTGGCTGCCTTTTTTTGGGTCAGCGTTTTGGCAGAGAAATAATTACAGATTCCTGGTATTTTATAAGAGGAAGGGAGCTCATGTATTAACCTTCTTACAAATTTGATAACTGCTTGGTTTAGCTGCTCCTTTTTTGTTTTCTTTCCCCTTCTCTGCAGTTCATGATTTATGCCTCTTACTTTGCGGCCATCTCGCTGGTGTTCTTGGGCAGTGGCATATACAGTATTATAAGAGCTTACAGAAGACAAGAGCAGAGGCAGAGCAGATCTCCTGAAAGCCAGTAGAGCACCAGGTGAAGACTCTTGGTGGCTACATATGAAGATATAGGTCTGTTTTTCAATCTTTGCCTTTTCTTCCAAGGCAGTCATCTGAATGGTATTTGATCTATATTTATACTATATTAGTAACACATTTTAGAAGGTAAACGTATTAGCTCTTACGTAAGTAAGAACAAATATCTTCTTTCTAAAATGCCTTTTGTTATTCTGTTGCATCTATGGGATGTGCAGCAAAGAATAGTAAGTTTTCTCAAAGAGTGAAAGCCTTGGGACGTTTTAATCTAAGGCTGTGCATCTGGAGGCTGCCATTGAAAAAGCAGCTTCGTGATTGTCTAGTCAGCTGCTGCTCTCTGTCACTGCGGTGCTGCTATGGGGTAGAAGTGGGGGCACACCAACAGACCTCTCTGTGGAGAGCCCCAGCCCTGGGACAAGAGCTGGCGTTGAGCCTGTACTCTGCAGCGTGGCTCTTGCTGTGGCTGCCCCAGGGTGCTGGGTGCTCTATTTTGAGGACTAGTACCCTTATGGTTTTGCGTATGCACATTCTTCCTTGAGTTACTTGTATTGTTCCTGTCTGTCACTCCAGCTGCCAGAGCTGATCATGGTGCTTCCCCAAAAACTTAACAGTCCCGGAGTGACATGTGACATTGGTGAACTGGCTATCGGGAGCGCTGCTTGCGTCACGAAGGCCTCTGCCCCAGGGACTGTAAAGTTGGGATGGGAAGCTTAAAGGGGGTTTAAGTAGGCAAAAAGCCAATCCAAGGCTCCCTCGACATTTTTGCCTCTGGCCTTTAGAACCACAGATTCTTGTGATTACAGGAGTCACTGCCTCACAACCCTGGAGGCTGAGCTGTTCCAATGGGATGTAGCACTGAAAAGGAAGGTGACTTGTTGGGTTTTAAGCTATTCTTTATGACAGTGGAGAACTGTAACTCTGGTGACTGAATAGACACCTTCGGTTATGATAGTTACCTGGATGACTGCCTGAGGCTTTGAAAAATGCTGATTTCTGGGGCTTTTCCCTTAGTTTAAAATGCCTTTATGCTTCTTGTGGGTCACTGTCCACTAGTTCTACCTCTTTTTTTCCACCTGAGCAGGACTATGAATGTTTGGAGGGGGCAGTTCCTTTATTTTGTCTAGTCTGAGCAATTTGGAACTTGCCTCATACCTGGATTTTAAAACTAATTTATTTTTTCCAAATTGCTTTAGCACTGGGAACGTGTTGCACAGAGTTGTCCTGGGCTTGGGCACCTGGATACTAAGGCACCATGACCAGCACAGCAACAGGTATCTCTGGTATACTGTGGAAATGGCCTGTGGAATGTCCCCGTTGCTGTGCAGGACATGGCAAGTTTAAGTGTAAAGGATAACTGGCAAAGGAGAAGATGCAATGCAGTGTGCTTCTCTCCATGCCTTCTCTCTGTGTGCTGCTTAGAGCTTTTTCCACTCAGAGCCCAAAGAAGCAGCTTTGGGTCATTGGTTGCTTTTAATGCCATGGAGACTTCACAGCATTGGGGTTGGGAAGGTATTTCCCCCCTGGCTGGGACAGGTACAGCCTTTCTTAATACTTCTGTGAGCCTCAGCCTTTAGCATGCAAGGTGCATGATTAGTATGTTTAGAATGTGCTGCTTGGGGTCTGGAGAGCCCTTCCAGGCCTGCTGCTTAGGGGAACCCACTCCCCAAAGCTTCCCCATGTTTGCAGCCTGCCTCCTAAAGCAACCCTCTGAAGAGGGGTTTGGCTGTACTGGCATTTACACATGTAAGCATAACTGCCTTATCCTGAAATTGAAACTTGAAGCCTCTCATGTATATGTTCCTTTCTTTACCATTTTTTTGGTTTAAAATAAAATTTGAAATTCTAGCTGATGAACTGTCCCGGGAAGGGGCAGTATGTGTGTATGCTGTCCTTTGAGTTCCGTGGCCTGATGACAGTTGCAGTAAGGCATGAGGAATGGGTATACAGCACTCACGTTCAGTGACTGAAAGAAACAGCTCAGTTTTAATCACGTTTTTCATACAGAGAACAAAACTATTTAAAGGCAAGTCAAAAGTTAACTAATGAATTACAGCAATAACAGTGATCTTTCTACCAAAGCAATGAAACCGGCAGCTTCAATAGAGAGACATGTTGTGCTGCGTGTGTCTTCAGGCCTATTAATGTATGGAAGCCACACCTGGACGTTGTCCACGTTCCTGTGCTGTTGCTGTGGTGATGAGGTGATTATAGAGCCTGACTGGAGCTTTACACAGTTACCGATGCCTACAAGATACTGTAAACATGTTGACATTGTTGGTTTCTAATTGTATAGCTATTTTTATTAAATAAAACTATCATGACATACCCTGTGTAGGCAGTGTTTTGTGTTTTGATACCTTGCTAACGCACAGTACTGCTGCTGCAGGTTGGTCTGAGCACTGTTGTTACAAAGAGTTCAAAATAATACAGGCCAAAGCGTGCAAAAAGAAGCAAGTTTTCAAGAAGCTAATAGTTGCAGGCTGGTTTGCAGAACTCTGCGCAGGTGTCCTGCATTAAGCATCCTTAGTTGCTGAGCAGTTCAGAAATACTCCATAGTTCTAGTGCAGACTGGTCCAGTGGGGTTAAAGATCGCTCAGTGATGCAGAGTGGCTGTAAGCTAAAGCAGGTGTAGGTTTGCTGTGCAGGAGGACCTTTCTATTTAGATGATCTTAAGGTCCTTTCCAACCTTAACTATTCTATGATTCTGTGTTGACCCAATTACAAAATTGAGGCCTTGAGGAAGAAATGCTGTAAACTCTTAATCCTGGCACACCTGCACTGCCCTGGAAAGCTCTCCCTGTCTTGTGCTTCTAGAAGAGATGGCATATACAGGCTGGGTTGGATGGCAAAACAGTCTCCGAATATCTGCTGCCAGTTTGATGTAGTTCGGTGTGGGTAGTAGTACAACAAGCCCTCTGCACAACACCAAAACCAAGAGAAAAGGGGTAGTCTGGGTAGGAAGGGGCACCTTTCTTACATGTGTTTCCTTGAGTGCCTTACTGCTGAGGCAGGAGGGATAGGACTGTCAGCGTGTCAGGCTTGCTCTGAATTTCATTCATCTGCCTTCCGTGGGCAAATGCAGGAGTCAGCTGTGCAGAGATGAGCTTCTTGACAGTGTGGAGAATTAACCTCTCTGCTTGCATACAACAGGAAGGTAACCAGTAGTTCATACAGGTATAGCATTACCCTTCAAGGTGGATTCATGTCTCTGGTGCTGGTGAAAGGTGCTGTGACAAGAATCCTGAGGCTGCTCTTGCCTGTGAACGCAGCGGGTCCACGTGAACGAGCAATCTTCCTTGCTCCTCCCATTGCATCCTGCCTTACTGCGTGCAGCTGAGAGATCTGAAAAGGGACACCCAGCTGCTGTCAAGGGGTTTGAGGGAGGTGAGGTAAACACTGCCCACAGGGCTGGGGCGTCTGCCTGGGATGCTGTGACTGTTTCTTTTTGCAGTTGATGCTGGGGGCTGCTGGAGGTGAGTGTTACCGCTGAATCATGGGTGTCCTGCACCAGGCTTGCGATGAGGCTGTTAAGATGTGCTATTGTACTTGGGCTTTAGAATCATTGCGGGGGGGGGGGGAGGCCAGGTGCTGGGTTTGTTCTGTCCAGAAGGTGAGGAATAGTAGGAGTTGACAGGGGCTGCTGTTTCAGGAGCAGCACTCACTGCTGTCGCTCTGGAATAGCACTGGTTGTGACAGCCCACCAAGGCATGGCAGTGTTACACTGAACCGTGCTGTGGCTGCATGCGTGTGTGAAACAGCCAGCAGTGCTCTCCGGGAAAGGGAAGGGCTCTGCAGAAGTAATTGTGTTATCTTCTCTATCGGTGTGATCGTAGCCAAGTAACTGGGACGGAAAGAGGGACTTTGGTTATGGCAGGGGCAGGAGACTGGGAGCTCTGGACCCTATTCTCAGTGACTCTTAGAGTCAACTGTTTCTCGTACAACACACAAAAGGTGTTAGGGTGCTTGTTTAACGTTGCTCTCGAGGTGTTTTGCAGCTCTTCTCTGTCAAACTCACTCGCTGTGCATGAATCAGTGTTCCTTAAACACAGTGTCTAATGTATTAGTGACGTGGAAAAGAGCAAGCAACATGCTGGGACCTGTCCCTGGAGCCTTGTGTTGCTTGGCCTGTCCTTGGAGACCTTCATTGCCTAGCTGTTGTTTCCATTGTGTTTTTTCATTACTGTGTTCTGTAGCTCACTCGTAGATGGGAACATCTGAAAATCTAAATGACATATGGGTTAATGAATGCATGAATTTAGACTAACCTCAAAATATCATTAAATTATCATTATCAAGCATTCACAGCTTGATCTTCCAACAGTGAGATCTAATCCTGACTTGTAATCAATTGAATAAAGCATCTCTTGTGAGTGAAAGACGTAGCACTGGCTTGTAAGACGAAGGATAGTCTCACGATCAAAGCAGAGCAAAAAGCTTTGGTATTGTGCCCAGCTCTCTTTAGTTTAGTCTGCTGTGAACTTACCAAAGCCCCCCATCTGTGAAATGTGGAATATCAGAAGTCCAGCATATTGTCTTCAAGAGCGGGGTAACCGTATAACCCTGGGTGAAGTCAGTGGTTGAAGTTTTTCCAGGTATAGCAGGAACCATTGCCAAGCAGGTACCCGAGTGTTTACCTCAGGCGGGTATCAGAAGCCCTTCCAACCCACTGAAAACAATGTTAAAACCCACTTCTCTTTCTCACTGTATGGTGTAGGATTAGCAGAAACCGCAAGGTCGTGGAGTCCGATCTCTTTCTGTGTCATGTGGCTTATGATGGCAGATGTCTTCAGAGGCCTCCTGAACCCCACCTGGAAGGGGCTTACATTTTCTACCCTGCGTGACTTTGAATGAAAGGGTAACTCTACCCGCGCTGCTCTGAAAGTTATCAAAGCCCTGGCTAAGTTTATTCATGGCTGTTTTCTGCCCAGATTTTCTTTCATCAACACAAACCCTTCAGTGCAGGGGCTGTGCTGCCCTCTGAGCTGTGCGGCCTTCTGTGCACCTTGCAGACTGTCATCCCTCACTTTGCTGGGGCAGTGTATTCAAACTGAGGGCTGCAGCTGTATGAGGGTGCGGATGAGAGGGGCCATGTTAGTGTCACCAGCAAGGACAGCCACCTCCCTCCACCTTGGGGGTAACCCATGGTGGGCCTGAGGTGTGAGGAGGATCATGGCCTAAAGCACAGTACCAGAGAGCACTGCATGAGCCTCGGTCACACCATACGGCTGCCAACAGCGGGGGCCGCTTCCCCTTGCGAGGAGCTGCCCTCACTGTGCTGAGGGGCCCCTTGTATACTGGGAGGTTTATAGCTCGGTGCTGTGCTGGTGCTGCGGGTGGGGGTTTGGGCGAGCTGAGAATTGGAAGTGGCTTATTTGTCTTTTTTCCTAGCAAGCGAGGGTACCTGCTTCCCCTTGAACTACACCTGGGGGGGGGTCATGCCAGTGGCTCGCTGGGAACTGGCGGCAACACCAACAACCACGTTTATCGGGAGCCTCTCAGGGGAGACCGGCGTGTTTAACCAGCTCGTCAAATACCACTATCGCTTCTCTGGGGCAGGGCAGCACAGTGCCACCCTCGGCACTGCCCTGACCGGCTGAGCAACGGCAGCCGCGGGCTGGTCCTGCCGCCCCGGTGCTCTGCAGAAGGGCCTCTGCCGCATGGGGAGCCCTGTGTGGGCTCCATGGCGGGTCACACAGCTTGTTGCGGGGCCTGCTAACCACAGCAGCACAGCACAACCACCTACGGGGGGTTTGCTCCTCCATAGCGGTGGCTGCGATGTGTCCCCTTTGCCTGCAGCTCTGCTGAGGAGCCTGACCCCTCCGATGGGTTTTGGAGGCTTTTTTTCCAGCAGGTGATTCATTTAGGGTGGTTTTCCTGGTGTGGTTTTTTTTTGGGGGGGTGGGGGTGTTTTTTTTTTCTTCTTTTCACATTCAGAGCTCTAGGAGCAATGTTTGATGGATGCAGAGCGGTGTCTCTTTGTACCTGCGGTACTATCTTTATTAACAAAAGCTCGGAGTCTGACACTGGCAGGTTTTGGTTTGATCAGATCGCAGTTCACCAGCCGGAGCATGAATAATACAACACCGAAGCTGCCGGCAGCCGGGCAGCTCCCCAGTGCTCGGACACGGAAATGGCGGGGGGGACACACGCATAACGCATACAGATACATACATACACACAGGCACATATATACACATAGGCACATACATACACGCACACAAAGCGGCGCGCGGTGCGCACGCCCGTCCCCACGGCAACGGGGCGGCGGCGCTGCCTCGCGAGCGCGCTCGTGCCCGGAGCCGCCGCCCCGCCGCCGGCAAGGGCAAACGTGCGGGCGAGGTTTGGTCCTCGAGGGCCACCATCGGCGGTGACCGTTGCTGCGGGAAGGTGAGCTGGGCTGCTGCCATAGCAACGCCGCCGGGCGCCCCGACGGGCCGGGCCGGGCCTTCGGCGGGCGGTGGAGGTGGCTCGTGCCCCGGGCCGGGGTGGGGACAGCGGCGGGACGCGGCCGGGCCGCAGTGTCGGGGGAGCAGGTAATGCCGGTGAGGAGAATGGCGGCTGCACCTGCCGGCTGGGCCCGCCAGGCAGCGCACACGGCCGCCCTCATGCGTGACAGCCCGGCGGGGGGCTGCTTTGCCTGCTTGTAGGTGTCGGTGGTCGTTACGGAGAGGCGTTGCCGAAGGTTGTCGGTCGCAGCAGAAGGAACCCGCACTGATACGTGGAGCCGGGTGCTTCTGGGCCATTCCCACCAAAACGGACTTGGGTTCGGGTTTATGAGTCTGTATAAACGTGTGTTATGGTACAAAGGGGCAAAATAACAAAACTCCATCACTGTGTCCCCCTTGTTGTTGTAACTGTGCCTAGCCTGTGGCTGAATATACCCATGCTACTGAGCTTTGCAAAAGTCACACACCCAGTTAGAATTGAAACAGGTGAAAACAAAGACTTGAGATTTTCTGCATACTTTTGTTCTGTATTAAAGCTGAAGCCCTTTAATCCTTACTTCATTAGAATCTAAACAGAATAGGACCCGACTCAGGATTTTCTGAAACAAGGTCATTAACTTGAAATTATCTCTTCAGCTGTGACTACTTTATGTTACAACAAAAAAGGCTGATTTTTATGCTGTTCCCCTTTATTATATATATCCTAAATATATTGAGCAGTTTTCAGTATTTGTGTTGTCACTGAATGCATGTGTTTTGTTAAAGGCACAATTCAGCTTTGTAGCTTTTGTGCCTGCTTATCAGTCTTCACCAGCAAATACTCTGACCACACCACCCAAGAGTTGGAAGGCAGGCGCAGGGACTATGACAATGAAGACCCTGGGCCCACTGTAGGAGAGGATCTGGTTCGAGACCATCTTAAGAACCTGAACGTACACAAGTCCATGGGACCTGATGAAATCCATCTGCGGGTCCTGAAGGAACTGCAAATGAAGTTGCTGAGACATTGTCCATCATATTTGAAAAATCATGGCAGTCAGGTGAAGTTCCCGACAACTGGAAAAAGGGAAATATAACCCCCATTTTCAAGAAGGGGAAAGTGGATGAGCCGGGGAACTACAGAGCAGTCAGCCTCACCTCTGTGCCTGGCAACATCTTGGAGCGGATTCTCCTGGAAGGCATGCTGAGGCACATGAAATACAACAAGGTGGTTGGTGACAGCCAGCATGGCTTCACTAAGGGCAAATCCTGCCTGACCAATCTGGTGGCCTTCTAGGATGGGGCTACGGAACTGACAGACAGGGGTAGAGCAGCTGATGTCATCTACCTGGACTTGTGCAAAGCGTTCGACACTGTCCCACATGACATCCTTGTCTCTAAGTTGGAGAGACATCAATTTGATAGGTGGACCACTCAGTGGATAAAGAACTGGCTGGATGGCCACACGCAAAGAGTTGTGCTCAATGGCTCAATGTCCAGCTGGAGACCAGTAACGAGTGGTATCCATCAGGGATCAGTGTTGGGACCGGTCCTGTTCAACATCTTTGTCGGTGACATGGACAGTGGGATTGAGTGTGCCCTCAGCAAGTTTGCCGATGACACCAAACTGTGCAGTTCGGTTGATATGTTGGAGGGAAGGAATGCCATCCAGAGGGACCCTGACACGCTTGTGAGGTGGGCTGATGCCAACCTGATGAAGTTTAACCATGCCAAGTGCAAGGTCCTACAGCTGGGTGGGAGCAATCCCAGGCACAGCTCCAGGTTGGGCAGGGAAGAGATTCAGAGCAGCCTTGCGGAGAAGGACTTGGGGGTGTTGGTCTATGAGAAAATGAACATGAGCCAGCTGCAGTGTGAGTTCGCAGGCCAGAAAGCCAACTGTATCCTGGGCTGCATCCAAAGCAGCGTGACCAGCAGGTTGAGGGAGGTGATCCTGCCCCTCTACTCTGCTCTCGTGAGACCTCACTTGAAGTATTGTGTGCAGTTCTGGGGTCCTCAACATAAAAAGGACATGGAACTGTTGGAACAAGTCCAGAGGAGTGCCACGAGGGTGATCAGAGGACGGAGTACCTCCTGTATGCAGATAGGCTGAGAAAGTTGGGGCTGTTCAGCCTGGAGAAGAGAAGGCTGCGTGGAGACCTCCTAGCAGCCTTCCAGTATCTGAAGGGGGCCTATAGGGATGCTGGGGAGGGACTCTTCATGAGGGACTGTAGTGTGAGGACAAGGGGTAACGGGTTCAAACTTAAACAGGGGAAGTTTAGATTGGATATGAGGAAGAAATTCTTTCCTATAAGGGTGGTGAGGCACTGGAATGGGTTGCCCAGGGAAGTTGTGAATGCTCCATCGCTGGTGGTGTTCAGGGCCGGGTTGGACAGAGCCTTGGGTGACATGGTTTAGTGGGAGGTGTCCGGGGCCATGGCAGGGGGGTTGGAACTGGATGATCTTAAGGTCCTTTCCAACCCTAACTATTCTATGATTCTATGATGAAGTTAAAGAGAAATTCTTTTGTGCTGAATATGTACTAGAGCAAGGTAATCTCCGTTAGGACCCCAGGTACATGTCCACCCAAGCGAAGGATGTTTGTGAAGGAAGGGGCATTTCCCAGTAAAAGTCATGTCCTGTTTGAACAAAATTTAAGCTCGGAGAAACGTAGTGTGATTAATTGAATGATGGTTGTGGCAAGTGGTAACTAAGAAGAAGGGAATTAGGAGCAAAATTTTCCAGATTTTCTCGGACAAAATATGGGTCAAAAAGAGAAGAGTTTTGTAAAGTTTCCATATGAAGATAGCAACAGAAGTGCCCAGCTTAACTGCCATTTTTTTCCATTTTGAATTAATCTTGGTGAAAGTTTGGGGTCCAAAAGAGCAGCACTCTTGCCAAGCATGGAAGTTTTAAGAAGCAGAGCTGGTGTTGCTGAGAATAAATGAGAATTTAGGAGATGCTCATCAGAACTTAAAACAAAAGCTTGAAGGAATTTAAGCAACATCATCTGGATGGAAGGAGTTTTACAAAATGTATTACGAAATCGGAGGCATGTTGCGAAGTCCAGGTCTTGCCTGGAAGGGCAGGATGTTAACACATGTAGAGCTGTCTTGCTGTTTCAATCCAGGGTCAGAGCTAACTCAAACATCTTGTATTGTGTTACGATATGCTAATGCATATAACATGATCTTTTAGTATGTTGTACGTGACAGAGATTTGTCCTACTAGAGACACAGAAGTGACACCTTCCAGCCTACAGCAGGGAGTACAAAGAGAATAGGACACCTTGAATAATCAACGTTGCCTTCTTTTGTGTTGTTTTTGTAAGCATTAATAAATTAGGAAAGGAATGATGAGTGGCCAAAGCTGTAAAAAGGGCAGAATCGTCTCTCTCAGCTGATGCTGTGTCTCCACATCAGCTTTTAACCCTTTTGTGTATTAGATGGCGACATATGCTTTCTGTTGAGTGAACCGCTGAGCCCAGGTGTTTCAGGCAGTCAGCCTGGAGTCCTGAGTACCAGCATGGAGGCAGTCCTTCAGGAGCTGTTGGCAACTGTATGCTATGCAGTCGGAAGATTGTTAAGAAGATTCAATCCTTATAGTAGCTCATCTCCAGTTTTGTCATGGTTGTGACTGTATCTAGCCTGATTAACTGGCTAACGAGAATTTTCCATTGTTGTCTTCCTCATAAATTCAAACCAGAACTGAATCCTTTTCCCAGCATTCTCAATTGGTGTCTGTGTAACTTTTCTTTACCCCTAATACTAGTGAAGCTGATAGGTTTGAAAGATAGCTGCTTGTAAATGTTCAGCCACTCTAGTAGAAGTTTCTGGGAAGAGTACAATCAATGAATGACTTCTCATTTTAATATGTCATTATGAGAAGCTTTTTGTTAATTTGATCTATGGTAAGGCGTAGCTTGGATCTTCTAGGACTTGTGCATCTCGCACAAGTGTGACTTTGCAATGTGACTTTAAACAAGTTGAGACTTCTTTAAAGGAAAATGGGCCAGGCAGATATAAAACAACAATGTAAAACATACCTGGGAGCAATGCAAGCTCTTAGTACTCTTAACTATGTTCGTACTTTTTATGTTTTAACAAACATAAAATAGCAGTCTCTTTGTCCAAGCACGAGACTGACAGTTAAGAGATCATGAGTTCTAGTTTTACCTCTCGGAGACTTACTGCAAGACATTGAGTTAAGTCACCTTGGTTTGCTTTGACTCAAATCTTCCCCTAGTAGCTGGAGCTGGAAAGGCCAAAACCATTCACATTTATAAACCATTAGTGATCCATAGTCCTGAGGTTCTGTGGCATGGTCTAGCATGGCTGTATTGATGCTGCTCACAAGTTTGATGCGGGTGCCATAAGACATATTGATGTCCTGTATTTGTGTGTCACCAGAGTTTTAAAACAACTCTTTCCCGCTCTGTTTTGAAGTGTTACTCTAACACATCACCAAAATGAGTGAAAATGAAGACCAGGGAGATCCAAAGGATATGGGTGATTTAACAGGAGGCGTAGAATATGAGGATGATTTTGAAAAAGACCCTGAATGGCTAACTAATGAAGAAGAAGAAGAAGATGAAGAAGAAAACCTTGATGAAAGAGAGGTATTTGTTAAATTAAATGCTGAATTATATGCTAGTTACTTAGAATACGAAGTTGAATAATATTTGAAATCATAAGCACAAAATTGAATATGGTATGAAACGTGTAGGTACATTCACTGAATTTTGACAGAGGAAGTTATTTGGATTATAGTGAAAACCAATTCAGTGGTTATGGAACTGGTCAGTTTGTTTATAATTGCTTTAAACCAGAAAATTCAGTATTACTTGAAAAGAATATGCTTATTTCAGAAGTACTTTTGGATTCCTTTTTGTGTTTGTGCAACACACACTGTGATTCTGTGGTGTCACTGATCACTGTGCATGCCATGCTTAGTTAAATTTTGTGCATGGAGGAGCTGCAAGAGGGTTGTTAATGCCAAAAAAGCTATTAGTTTTGACATGCACTATTTGACAGCCTGTTTTGGAGTTAGGGTTAGTAATGCTCTTCTCTCTCACTATTTTCTCTGGTACTGTTCACAGTTGGGAGAATAGTTGTTTGATTTTTCTTTTAGAATCCTGAAAAAAATGAAGAGGATACTGAAGCACAAATTGTTAAAGGTGCGGATAGCTTTGAGGAAGACAATGAGGAAATGGAAGAAAATCCAGATCAGCTTTCAGAGGCAGATGTAAATGTGAAAGTGACACCCTCCAATGAAGAAAGTTTGGAATCCAGATCTGATGTTAAACAGGGGGATTGTGTATCTGATACTGATAGTGAAAGCTCTGTCCAGGAATCCAAGCTGGAAAACCAGCAGGAACTGGATGAGGAAGAGGATGAAGAACTAAAGCGCTACATCTTGGAAAAGATTGAACAAGCCAACAAACTGCTGGAGAATCAGGCTCCTGTGGATCAGAACAGAGAACGGAAATTAAAATTTAAGGAGAAGTTGGTGGATCTTGAAGTTCCTCCTCTAGAAGATATTGACATTTGTAAAACTGACTTTGCAAAAGGAGATGATGTTTCAAATAGGCTGTCTCAGTTGTGTATTTCTAATGAAATGGGACAGGAAAGCACATCACTGTCACCACATGCTGACAAGGTCAATGAAAAGAAGGATGGTAAAATCCTAGTGGAAAAAGGTGGGAAGTTTGAACTCTTAAGTTTACGTGATATTGAAAGCCAGGGCATTTTGCCCCCAGTAAGTGTTTCTTTTACTGATATTGAAACTCAACACGTGTCTCCAAAATCTTCACCCTGTAGTCCTCCTGGTGCTGCCTCTCAAATGAAGAAAGTACCTCCAGAAGGACCGGGAGCACAAGCTTTTTCTCCTGGTGGAGATGACTCTGTGTTTTTCCCAAAGCCTCCGTCTAACCCGAAGCATCGTCCAAATTCTGCCATCAGTGCTGCAAGAGGTCTGGGAAAACGGAAGACTCCCCAGAGGGTGCAGTCTGCCAACATGCCTGTGAGAAGCTCCACTTACTGTCTTTCTCCCAGACAAAAAGAATTGCGGAAACAGTTAGAACAAAGGAAGGAAAAACTGAAGAAAGAGGTAAAGATACAGAGGCAATAAATAGATCACAGTGACTATCCTGTTACCCTGCTTCACAGAGACCACATATTCAGGGCATTTACTCCATTTTTCCATTGTAAAAGAGGCAACAGCAATAATATTAACAAGATTATTATTGTTATTGTTGTTGCTGTTCTTATTCTCTGGAGTTTGTAATGAATCTATCAAAAGTCTTTTCCTTAGATGAAAAGCCCCACAGAATGGCATAGGATCATGTCTTTTGCTCACAAGAAAAATTATTTATATACTACATCCTTCATAAATAGACCTTCTGCTGTGTTGTACTTAACTGCTTTTGCTTATTGACTCTCTTTCTAGCTAGGTTCCATTTCAGGGCCACTGTTTACTGTGACATATCCCATGGTATCACATCTCCACAGATTACACTGCAGTGCAGGAAGTTAACATTAACCAAAGTCATGCAAGTGCACATTTGGGTGCTCATGAAGTACGTAATAGGCAATTATCATTCGGGAGAGTGTTCAGTCATAAAATGAGATCTTCACAAGAGAATGACCATGAGAACTACGAACAAAGAACAGTGTGTTTAATATGCATGGAAGGTAGAGCTGACTTCAAAAGTGGCATGCCTTATGCCTGTATAAGGTGCATACATGTGAAGTCACATTGACTAATAATATAACTGGGTACTTTTCTTCCTGTAAAGGTTTTGCATAGGTGAGCGTTGTAGTAAGTTTTCTCAATGAGTTTGTTGCAAAGTAGGTTTTTTCCCCTTTCTCTGTTAATTAATACTACTTTTCGTTTTTATTTGGTTTTACCTGGGCGCGACAGAGAGGATCAAAAGAAGAAAATATTGCCAGTACTGAGGTTGTTCTTCTTGTATCTATAAAGGACAGTAATTTAAAAGAAAATAATTTAGAAAATCAAATCAGTATCTTATGTATTGCTGGGAAAAAGCCTCCATCTTTTTAGATCTTTCTCAGCTCCTTATTCAGAAAAACATATTTAATAGAGCCAGCTTTTGAGAGCTGTAACAGGAGCCTCAGAAATCTCTCCCAAGTATTTAAAAATCTTAGGTGTGTTTCTTCACTTTGCATTATGATGGTACAATTACGAAATAGTAGCTTGCTATGTATGTTGCTCTGTAAAAAGAGCATGAAGCACTACCATTTTTCTGTGCCGTGATGTTCTAAGTAATCTGGCTCAGTAGCTTCAAAGGTTGCTTTCTGTCATCTGTGGGAATTGGCCTAGCCTGGTTTATTTGAGGCTGAGGCTTAGCTCAGTAACAAGGGATATGAAATGGGAAGAGTTATTGATGGGTTTGCTTTGTACCACAAGACTGGATCTCTTGACACCATACTCTGCATATTTAAAGTAAAAGGTACTGTCGTAGAGGTAGGGAAGGTTATTTTCCTAACAGCGTGTGCTAAATCTCTTCCTCTGCTGGCTGACTTATGAAAAGGTAAGAATGTATTTCCTTATTTCTTCATTTTTGAATGGAGTTCTTCCATTCAGTGATGGATTTCACGGGCATGAAACATTTCTTGACATTAATGAAATCCATCTTCTTCATTTTGGTGGAGTTTCTTTCATTTCAGTAAATTTCAAATTACAAGTTTGAAGGCTAGTGTGAAAGTAGGTGGGAGGAACATTGTCTATTTGCAAGAAGAACAGGTTTCTATGAGTGTTGAAACGAGTGGAGATTGTAGTTTTTGTGTCAAAGAGAGTTACAACCTGGTAAAATGTCCTAACCAGCTTTCTGAAGTGCAGTTTGAAAACCCTTCTCCTCCTTGTAGAATCTTGTAATTGGCTAAAATGTGATTAATAATAAAAAAAAGAAATTCTCAGTTTTATAAAAATCGTTCATTTTGTGAACTTGAAAAAAGTTCACTTGAAAAAAATACTCCTTAAGTAAATACATTACAATGTCATGTCCAGAAAAAGTCCCATATTTGTAAGGTAGTAGTCTGTAGTCCATAGGTAGTTAAGTATCCTTTAGGGTTTAGTGTACCCACCTGTTAAGACTGGGAGTCACATTCATTTTCAAAGTGCATCAGCTGAAATTGATTTTAAGCCAATCAGAGCTATTGGACAGGCTTAATTTTAAAAGTCTTCACCCACTGCCATTGAGAAATGTCTGTGAGTTGAGATGTGTCATGGAAATGGAGGTAATCACAAAAAGGGTTAAACAGTATCTGAATGTAACATGAACCACAGAAGTGCTCAAACTCTTTTCTTCCTAGAAGTAGTATCAATTATGATGCAATCTTTGATTATTCCAATTTCATCAGTACTTTTGTGTCTCTCATCTAATTCAAACGGCTTATTTATTGTCTATGAAGGCCTTTGAAGATTGATTCTCTTAAAAACTAAGTTTATTCACTCTTCATTCCATTTAAGGAAGAAGAAAAGAAAAAGGAACAAGAAGAACAGAAGAGAAGAGATAATGAGATGGTTTTTAAAGCTTGGTTACAGAAAAAGAAAGAACAAGTGCAAGAAGAAAAGCGTATTCGTCGTGCAAAGGAGCTAGAAGACTTGAACAGCAGAGTAAGAAAGAGCTCCCTAAAGTAGAACTGGGAGCTGTAGTGCTCTCATTAAATAGGAAAACCAAATTCTTAAGCCTTGGAATCTGTTCCTAGCTAAGCATATGCAAATATACAGTGATAGGAAATGTTTTTATTGCACTGATTTTGGTGAAGAGCTAGATTGACTTGCATGTTTAGCATTGTTCTGCTTGGCAGAGTGGCTTGCATCGTAGAAGCTGCATATATGAATTTCATAGCTATAAAATCACAGGAGACAGATGCTCCTTTTTATTAGGAGAATGACTTGATAGAACTCTGCAGTGAAAGCCAGCCAGAAGACCCTTTGAAGTGCATTCCTCACCTTGTTGGCAAGCAGTTAATGCACATGACCTGACCAAAACCTGAAGATGCTGTGTTCTAAAGTTCCTCTGCCTTGCAGCAATGGGTTTGAAAAGCTAAATACAGTATTTTTTTAAAACATACAGCTTTGAATGCTTGCTCGTGTGTATGTTCCATGCCAGATTAGCATATGATTTAGTTTGCTTCTAAAGTATGGGAGATACCAGCAGAGTTCAAAAAATTGTTATAATGTGATTATAAGTCATTTAATGATAAGCCTTGTGTGTATATGTCTTTTTCCTTTTTTTTGTTTGAACAGGAGAAGGACAGGAATCCAGAAGAAGCCTTCAAGTTATGGCTTAGAAAAAAGCACCAAGAACACATGAAAGAAAAACAGTTAGAAATGTTGAGGCACCACGCTGAGGGGATTGCTTTTTTTCCGAGAACAGAGGAATGCAACAGAGCCTTTAAAGAGTGAGTAGGGTCATTCCTAGGGAACAGTATTTGTAAGTTTTGTAGTCTATCAACCTAAAAGCGTAGTTATTTTATTGTACACCTTTACTGCTGAAATCCCCATTGTTTTGGTTTGGGGCTTTTTATTTGTGGATATGCCCTCATAAACTTAAGCCCAGCAAAAATACATCAATTTCTTGATGTTGGTTGTTCAGTGTTGTGAAATTACTTGTCAGAGCCTGAGTCGAAACAGTGAGTTACTTCTGCTGAAAAAGGCAGATACTTCTCCCCTGCCTGTCAGGCTCAGGTTGATTCAGCTCATTAAACAAGCAGAAAGATAATCCAATAGAATGTATTTTGTGAGTTGAATTAGCTCAACAACAGGTGGGAGGCAAAGGTGGGTGCAGAAGCTGGAGAATGGGATGGAGAAGTAGTATTTTAGACTGGCTCAGCCATGACACCTGTGTTTATCCTACAGGGCAAGGTGACTCTAGTTAAGTGGGGGCAAGTCTCCTTCGAAAGGATGACATAAAACTTTGAATTGCAACTGTCAGTATTTCTAGACCTCTTTCTCTCTCCCCAGATGGCTAAAAAGAAAGAGAGAAGAAAAACGAGCAGAAGAACTAGCTGCTAAAGAGAGAGTGAGGCAGCTTAGACTAGAAGCCAGAAGAGCGAAACAGCTGCAGAACATCCACTGTATTAATTCAGAGCCAAAATCCTTTCGCTTCACAAATCATTACAGTTGAAAGTTTGATGTAAGCACAGAGTTCTTGGTGTGACTCTTTTTATGGCTTGAGTTTTTGCTCTTTACAGCTACTTTTTGTGGTGTGTTTAAAGCTTTCAAACAAGTTTAAAAATTACCTTCACTAACAACAATTTTACTACCTATTTATTTGTAATTTTGTTGAAAAAGCCTGCTTTTATATATAACTAACTCAGGGATTTTATTGGTTTGACCAAGTCTCAATGAGTACGAGATCTACATACGAGGGTGGCAAATACACATTCCTGTCATTAAAAGGCACTTTATACCCAACTCCACCATGAATTCCTGGATGCAGGCTATTATGTAAAATGTTGACTTTTTTGCTGGATTAATATTGCTGTTTGCTGCTGCTTGTGATGAAGACTGTACAAGGTGTTACGTTGTTGGAAAATGCTGCTTCCTGTACCACTTTCTATTGGGCTGTTGACCAGTTCATTCTGGCTAGACCGGAGGACTGTTTTATTGTAGTTTAGGGAAAGTGGCCATTGAAGGCTAACACACGTGTGACTGTGCAACAGTCTTTGAAACTTATTTCTGAGTCATAGTTAGTAATTTTCTATCCCATTAAATTAAGTGGTTGTGTGAATTATGGCCTTTACCAGTATCAAGGTAGCTGGATTATTTGTATATGTGTCCATGTTTGCTAAATTAATTATAATAAATTATACCACCTTACCCAGCTCAATTGTGAACTCTTCTCAGAGTGCAGAGGTCACTCATGAAATCATGAAGTTAATGGAAGATGAGGAGCAACTATCCAACACATTTCATGATCTGTCATTGTTCTTCCAGTTTTGCGCATTTGAAGTTTTTTCTGGAAGTTTTGTAGCAGGAAGTGGTGTAGTAGACAGCAAAGCAAATTTGCCATGACTGTTTTTCTCTTAGCATTCTGGAGATAGTTGCAGGCATATTGAGAGTACTGATGTTTGACCAGATGGCACTGTGTAGCAGCTTTTGCTAGCATAGGTAAAGGACATGGCTGTAAAATGGACATTTGACATGCTACTGAGAAAGGCAAGTAACAGGTGCCATCCTCCTTCCTGTATCTTCCCCTGACACCAAGGACAGGAAGTGCTCTTGTGTCTGGCAAATGCAGAGGTGAAGTCTGCAAAGGTTCATGCTATCTATCTCCCTAATTGTAAGAAGCTACAAAAGAAGTGTTTCTTGGTTCACTACCTCAGACCAGTAGAATTAAGGATTTTACAGTTCAAGGTCATGTAGTTCTTTTCATGCTGCAGAGAAAGCAAGGTCAGAAATACAGCTATATTAAATCCAAGGTTGCAACTTGAAAGCAAAGGAAGTTTATTGTTGTTTTCTTCATGCAAATCAAAGCATGGCCAGCAACAGCAAAAACTTAACTTACAGATTCTGATGGTATGAGATTCAAAGAAAAATTGGGTGAAAGCTACCATTTCAGAAACCCTTTCCCTACACTAGATGGCTACATGAGATAGATTTGGGAATGAAATTAAGAAATTAAAATGCGTACTTGCATCCTCCTACCTTTCCTCTTTACATCTGCAGTTTAAAGAGGCTTCCTTAGATTTAGCAGATCATCTGCTGAAACTTCTCTTCAAACCTACATCAAGATTACAAAACCATACACGTAAAGAAAAATACATTTGTTTTTCACCAGTGCCTGTGCAAACTTTGTACTAATCTTCAACTCCCCAGAAAGCCCATGAAGACATTGGGCAGGAGCTGAGTTGTAGTATTAGGTCAGGTTTCAACACTGTGTACTAAAGGAGGTATATCAGTCTGTCTTTGCTGAGGATCAGCTACGCAACAGCTTCACTCTAGAAGCTGAGATAAGATAGATAGATGGAAAACCATTATTTTAGCCTTATGGAAACAAGAATAACCTCACCCCAAACAGGTTTCCAGAATCCATTTAAAAACAGTTAACTGTTTATATATTACAGCTAGAGTTCATTCAAGCTCTTTCCCCTTCTTGCCAGGGCTGCAGCACCACATATGCTCTTGCTTTCAGAACTTAGAGCTACGAAGATTCACTGCACATATTCCTTTTGATTTCTGAAAAGGCTGAACATAGACTTGGGAACAGTTCATCACCCTGGCTAGGATTAAAAGAAGAAAAAGGCATGGAGCTGACTAATTTCCATTGCACCTTTCCTCCACCCCCCTTAGCATAATCTATCAGCACTTCACTTACTTTGGTACAGTTAGGCTTTTGTCTCCCTCTAAATAGAAATTCATTGAGATTTGCTAATAAGACTGTAAACCTTAAATGGTCAAGGGCATCTCCATGCTGTACAAATCGGACCAGCATTAACATTTTCCTTGCCTTTGTAGAAGAAAAGAAGTAGCTTTCCAGACTGAAAAGTAGTGGCAGTATCCCAGAGGCTAAGGAAATACTGTCAGTACCTAGCTTCAAGTAGTAGTAAGAAACTGCATAATTTCCAATGTGAAACGCACCCATTATGGAAAGAAATAGGAAAAAGGGAAGTCTGCTGAACATCAACTTGTGTAATTCTTCAGAAGAGTGCATGTGCAATTGCACTGGCTATGTTTTAAAGGACTATGAGCTCTCCTTGACAGTGATTGCAACAATTGAAAGTTACGTCTTCATATCTTGTGTATGGGTGAAACCTTCCAATATTCTTCTTTGTGGAAAGGAAGGAGGATGGAGAAGTCTCAGAAAAAGAAATTTCTGTTGATGTTTCTGCACGTGCAGCTGGATCCAGTACCCGTAGCACCTAAGGATGGAAAAATCGAGACTGACAATATATCTGTTAACGGGCTTATTCTTCTCTAGCAGCTAGGAAAGAGTTATGCCCAAAAGCAATTTTTCCCAAGTTGCAAACTGACTATCCATCTTTCCAGACCCTCAATACAAAGACATTAGGTAGTGTTTATAAATGAGTAATGTTCATCAGAAATCCAAGCTGTGATTTTAAAGAAAATAAAAAAAATGTGATTTCTTTTAGCGGAGTTGAGCAAAACTAGGCAAGAGCAACACAGATCAGTAGGCACTGTGAGCCTCCTGCTGCTCAACCATTACTCAATTGCTTCCAGCCTAAACTCTCCAGACTAAACTCTTAGCCTAGTTTCCTATTTAAACATCAAGCTTCCTGTGGTGGAACCTTATCTTGAAAGACAATCACATAGCTTCTTTCTGTGTTTCCACCCACTCTCAACAGAACTGATTTGTAAGGCAACAAACTACTGCTGAAGTGTTATGACTTATTCCTACCTGAAGTTCTTCTCCCACTGTTTTTAAACTCAGCTAAGTATTTTTGATTGGTTTCCTCCCGACCTGTTGACTCTAAACTAATTCTGACCCAATCATTTTTAGTGCTAGGAACAGAGAAGGAAACGGTATGTATCATTATATTATTTATGTTGTTCTGCTTATTGTTGTGGGTTTGGTTGGTTGGTTTGTTTTGGGGCGTGTCTTTATTTTTTTGGGGAGGGAACATCTCTCTTCAGTATGTTTCCCCTGCATATAACTTCTTTTTAAAAAGATATTAAGTATTTAACACAAGGCAAGATGTTTCTTTCTGGAAAGAAGACTCTATATGTTGACAGACTGAGATGTATGAAGAGTTCTTACCATTTCAGCCATTTTCTCAGCAGGGGTACTGCAGAACTCCACAGATGTTGAAGCCTTTTTTGGACTGTTAGTGCCAACATTCCCAAGAAGATGCGAGCTTACAGCTTTGGCTAGCTTACAATTCACAGCCGCTAGCTCTGTTGTCGTGTAAGGTTGGGCACTAGGATAGTATGTCTGTTGTCTCCCCCACTGAAGAGATACCATCAGTTCCTCCAGCAGCCTGTGCAGACAAGAAGACATGACTATTAGTGGGTTTTGTACTCTGCATTACCAGCAACTTCAGTGCAATCATCCCTTCCCAAGACTTACTGCACAAGCTAAGTGTTAACTGAAACGTAGAAAAAGAAAAACAAAAAAGTGTTTAAAAACCAGGCTACTCTCCAAGGCAAGGCCTCACCATCACAGTGTTTTAATACAGGTAAAACTTGACAACTGTCAGGATAAGCACAAGAGAAGTCCATGTGGGCAGAAGAATCTGTATGTTTTAGGAGGAGACAGAGAAGACTTGAAGGCAAGATAGTTAAGTGAGTAACTACAGAGATCCTGAGGATATAAGGGATGTCAGCGCTAGGGTATATTACCCCTAAGACCTCACACCTCCAGGCAATGAAGAAAGAACTAATGCTACTTTGTCTCTTTCAGCTGTGAGGCTGAAAAGTGACATTACTGTCTATCAGCATAATTAATTTCTGTTGACTACCACTGGAACAGGGGAAAATTAGTTGATTCTTCTCTGGTCTATAATGAACAGACAGAAATGAAGTTTGTACAGAGGTAATCTGGATTAGAAAAAATCATACTTCTGCGTATCAATCATCTCTTGATGGAACTGATAGCGTTCATTCAGCAAGTCCTGGATTGCACTTTGTGCATCCCTGGTTTGACGCTGAAGAATTGCTCTGGTATTGGTTAGCTCATCAGCCATAACCCTGCAAAACAAATCTCCAATCAGTAGTGTAAGTGAGCAGTTTGAAATTCACCTTTATTCTACTACAGACTGCAATTTGTCAGCTCAAGCTAAGGATTAAGCTGCTGTTCTCACTCTCCCACACAGAGCCTATACCAACATAATTACAAAGGACACATATTAAGAATGATTTATGTTCAACCACAGTCAACACAAGTGCGAGGTTATATTTTGATTTGCTAAGTTTAAACAATTATATGTCACTTAATACAAACCTAGCACAGACATTTCAAAATACCTTGGGTAACAGAACATTTACATGTAAAAATGTAAATACATTTTGTTTTACTAACACAGTTCTCACAAGTATGCTGTAACCTCATCTTTCCATACTCCTCTCTGAAGACAACACCTACGGCTAAAGACTGCATTCGTTCACCTCCTTGCCTTTCTCAGGGGCAATAACTAGACATCGCATGTGCCAGATACAAGCATTTAAGAGCTACAAATGAGACAACGGTTGACACATTTTGCTATGCCATGAAGCTCAGCACTGACCCCTCAAGCAGTATTTCAGATGCCTACTGATACTGCAAATGCAAAAAACGATGACATTTAAACCACAGCCAGTTAGAAATCTGAGATCTCAACAAACCGTAATTTTGCAATATTGAAGGGTGTTACTCCAAGCACATCACCAGGGAATTTACATTAAAAAGTCTAATCCATTATCAAATGAAATTTTTACATTCAGACTAGCTTTTATGGTTAGAGAAGCAACAGCAGAGTTCTTAGCAGTATCACAACCCATGTTTAACAAAGAGATGCCTTATCCTGGGTTCAGCTGTAACAGTTATTTTTCTCCTCCTTAGTAGCTGGTGCAGCGCTGTGTTTTCAACTTTAGTCTGAGAACAAAGCTGATAACACACCAATGTGGTTGCTAATGCTTACCCCAATAAAGGACTTCTCAATCTCATGCTCTGTCAGTGAGGAGGGACACAAGAAGCAGAGACAGGACACCTGACCCAAACTAGCCAAAGGGGTATTCCATACCACAGCACATCATGCCCAGTATAGAATCCTGGGGGGGGGGGGGGGGGGTGTCCGGAAGAGACTGATTGCTGCTCAGGTCAGGCTGGGTACCAGTCGGCGGGTGGTGAGCAATTGTATTGTGCATCACTTGTGTTTACCATTTTGGGTTTGTTTGTTTGTTTTTTTCCCTTTCCCTTCTTAGTTTTATATCCTCTCCCCTTGTTATTTTCCTTATCATTATTATTAGTAGCATTATACTATATTTATCTCAACCCATGGGGTTTACATGCTTTTGATTCTCTTCACCATCCCACCCAATAGGGAAAGGGGGGGGTGAGAGCGAATGGCTGTGTGGTACTGAGTTACCAGCTGGGCCTAAACCACAACAGGGGTGGGGATGAAAATCAAGCTAACTACCTTTAAGACAAGACAGCTGTCCTAGAAAAAAATTTTAAACCCTAAACTGCACACAGTCTATCAGAATTAAGAACTCCTCTTGATATGTGAAGAAGAACTGTAGTTTTTAGGAGGTATAGGATCCACTGTACTGCCTTTGTAAATCTGAGAAGTTCTGTTTTTCAAGGAGCTCACTTTCTCTATACCTCTTCTGTAAACTCAAATTGCATAGTAGGTGTCAGTATAGCTGCCGCGGCTGTCGTCTATGTATATAAGCACATTGCCAGGCATTGCAATGGGCATACACAATACAAGACTGAAGGAGAATGCGTTAGAACAGCTCTGTAAGAAGGAATACCTGCTTGCTAGGAATTTGCTTCTCCACACATCACATTGGATAGACATGCGCTCTAACTGTTCAGACAACTGAGACATATTCCGGCCCAGGACTTCATTTTCTAGGATTAGCTGATTTTTCTCACGAGCCATCCGTTCAAAGTGGTACTGCAGATCATCCCCAACAGAAGCAACAAGTAATTTCTTCAGCTCCCGATTCACCTACAATTAGACCAGGCTGCCTTGTAATTATCAATATATAATGAAACACCTCCTACCTCCAGAATGTAATGCAAGTTACTGCAAACTGCTTTTCCCTTTCTTAAATAGAATGTATCCAATGCAGGGTACATTAAGCCTCAGAATCCACTCTAGTGAGCATAAACATCTGAGACTAATGCATGTTTAGCACATTCTTATTTAAATACTAACAGAGGCCAGAGAGGAAGAATGAAAGCCTGCTACAAGAAACAAAAAGTTTCAGTAGCATTCAAGTCCTGAATCAACCAGATAACAAAGGATTAGACAAAACATCAACAAATGGGTATTGTTTAGAAAATTATAGTCACTCCTCCTATGGCATAACGTTTTTCACTTAGCAGTTGAATTCAGGAGCAAAATCTTTCCTCATGGAAGATCCATTTCCCTGCAGCCCTTTCTCCCAAGGGAAACGAATTTCTCCCAGCTTCAAGACTTTCTCTCATTGGTTGTCAGAGAAGCAGCACTGGATTACTTAGATATACTTCTACTCTGTATGTTAGCTTTTATTTCAAGAGGGAAACTATTTGTCCCAAGGCTAGTGTCATAGCAGCTCTTTGGTCACATCCACAAACTGGTTATACAAACCAAAGCAGCTCAGCTGTGTAAGAGAAAACACCTTTCATTTCTTACCTCTGTCTGTATTCGCAGCTGATTAGAGAGCCCTTCTTTGTCCTGTAACAACCGCTTTTCTGAATTCTTTAGCCTTTCAATTGCATTTTTCAGCTCTTGCTGCTCTTTCTTGGGATCTGCAGCTCCATCTGACTGATGGAACATGTCTCCTTTATGTCCCTCTGATTTAGCCACCTTAGCATTTTTAGTTGGAACAACATGGGTGATAGCTGCTTTGGGGACTAATATACGAATAGCTTCAATCTCCACTGATTTATCAACAGGCACTTTCCCCAGCTGCAGAACTCCAGGACTCAGAGAAGAGATTGTCTTTTTATGTGGGCTGTGGTGGCTGTGGTGGTTCACAGTGTTGGCTCCAGTGATCACTTCCACCGGTTCAGCTGCCTGCTCAGTTTCCATGCCATCTCCAGGTCCTCGGATGGGTGACGAGGCATCATCAACTGAAATTTAGAAATAGCAGAGGTAAAGTTTACCACCTTTCACTTTCTTAGTCTCACTGAAACTCTTCACTTAATTTCTGTACTTCAAAGTTAGAGATTTTAATTGCACACTGTGTCTAAAAGATCCTAACTGAAGTGTGCATTGCTCATTAATACTAATAGGACAAGACAAACATTGATCTGAATTGTACCAATTGTCATTTCTTGCTGCCTTACAAGATGAAATGCAAACACGAAAGAGAGATAGTATGGAGGAAATTCTTGACAATAGCGCTCATAGGCTGAAAGCAAAATCAGTTTTTCAGAACTGACAGAATCAGAGCAGTCTCATTCTAAAAGTAAGAAATGAAAAGCAGCCACTAACTACATAGCTACTAACACCTTAATAAATCTAGCAGACTGTTAAGGTACCATGTGTTTTAGTTGTCCAACTGAAGGTTTAAGAAAAGCCAACAAGCCAGTTCTGCTTCATTTCTAATCAACAGACCCAAG
The DNA here is from genome assembly GCA_017639245.1 of Myiopsitta monachus. Classification (NCBI taxonomy): domain Eukaryota; kingdom Metazoa; phylum Chordata; class Aves; order Psittaciformes; family Psittacidae; genus Myiopsitta; species Myiopsitta monachus. The sequence continues at coordinate 6,839,756 of CM029927.1, forward strand.
TATTTCCAGCAATGCTGCATTCTGTTCTGAATTCCCCAATATGCACGATAACATTTACTGCAATCCATTTTATCCAAGTTCACTAAATTTTCAGCTGATTGAAGTACTGCTGCATGATTTCCTCACAATGGGAGAAAGCAAGAAAGTTTTGGAGCACATTGTGAGCTACACAGGCTGCTTTTCTCCTCACACTGCAGGCAGTATATGAGCCTGTGTCCTCTGCATCCAAATAATGAATTTCAAAAATGCAGTAGTAACACATACTGGCCAACTTTCAACTTGGCTGAATCAGTACCAACAGGTTCTAAATACTAGAGGACTGACAGAGAAATGTACTTACATATAACAGACCAGTGATAAACTTGTTTTTCAATACATAACTGGATTGGAAAACTACATTAAATTCACTGTTACATCCAGGCAACACTGATTTTCACTGCAATAACATAGTAACATAACTACATCCTAATAGCTACATAAAAGGACTATGTTTAAATGAACGGAGCCTGGCATACAGTTTAACTCAAGTCTTAAGAATTCACGTTAAAGAACTTTTAATCCAGTCTGATTAGATATCATGTGAACCACCTACCTTTTTCTAGAGATGCCATTTTCTCTTTAGTAGTCAGCTCTTCTTAAGGCTGAGGAGGAAATGAGGAGTGGGGGGAAAAAAGAGAATCTTCAGCAAGGTAACACAGTTAATCCTGGAATACTTTATTTTCTTGTACAACCTCTGAACTCCAGTTCAGTTGCATAATTAAAAAGATCACACTGAAACAAAGGAAAAAATACCAAACAAAACTCCACAGAAAACAAAGTTATAAACCCCACACCAAGTCTCAAAGGACTGTGAGACTTCTGGCACTTGTTTCTTTTTTCACTAAGAGCTGGACTTCAACTGCTATCTCCTGCTCCTCATCCAGTTCCAGCTTCCATTCCTCAAATTCCTCTTCCTGGGCTCCATCATCTTACCCTTTAAAGTTCTGTAACGCTCCCAGAGCACAACCGCGTGACCGCGCAGGCAACCAAAGATCATCACAGAGCCATGAGAAATGGAAATCCCACACTGTACTTAAAGCAGACCAAGAGGTGAGGAAGAAATGATGGTAGCTGCGCAATTGTTTTAGTCCTGCTTGCTACCACAACTTTTTTGGTAGAGCCAATTCCCAGCCAAAGCAGGAGTCAGTGCCCTGAGTGGCTGCACATGCTTAGTTTAACCTGGCAGCAAAACTTTACCCACAGTTTGGCGCAAACTGCCATCCTGGCCATTTTCTCCCTTACCCGACCACTGCCTCTTTCATCCACATGCCCATCTACTCTCAATTCTCCAGGTCACTCATCCTCCTTTCTCAGGGTCTCTCGCTAACTACATTAGCTGGAGATTGATATAGCCTCCTTTTTTCCCGTCTTTCATTTCTCCCTGTTATTCAAGGGAGCTCTCCCAAAGCCCTTGCTTCCTTTTGTTAGTGCACTAACTGAAAAGGCTTAACTAGAACTTCTTTTGACTTCCACTGCTACAGCTCTGCCCTGCAAAGATAATGATAGTGGTGTACACTACTCCCAGCTCTCTGCATTCATGATCTGTTTTGTGGAAGACAGAAGAAACACCTTAAGCTTTTTCAAACGATAGATATGGGAGCATCTTCACTATGAGGGTGGTGGGTTACTGGCACAGGGTGCCCAGAGAGGCTGTGGCTGCCCCATCCCTGGCAGTGTTCAAGGCCAGACTGGATGGAGCTTTGAGCAACCTGGTCTAGTGGAAGGTGCCCCTGCCCGTGGCAGGGAGTTGGAACCAGATGAACTATAAGGTTCCTTCCAACCCAAACCATTCTGTGATTCTATGATCTTGTTATCTGTTTCTTCTACAGCTAGCGTTATGTTCTTGCTCATTTAATACCACTCATCGCTGCTGTTTGTTCATTTTTGGCTGAGGATCTCTATTCATGTGAAGAGAACAAGGAGGATGAAAGCTCAGAAAAGGGCAAGGATACTCAATAAAGTCTGATTATAAGCATTTAGTCCTACTTCATCTGAGACCACCTGCTAACTACCCTGATCCTTTAATGCTCATACTACAATACTGTTCTTTCTGTCCTGCTACATGTACAAGCCTCAGCCTAGGCAAAAATCCCCTTTTATTACATTCCTATAGGCAAAGCTCTTTCACCGGTTGAACCGTGAACTGCCGCACTCCTCAGCTAACATCCTGCCCTACAGAACCGCCACGACAGGCAACGCAAGGAAATACAGCATTAACGCGACTGAGTCACGACACACCACGGCCTCAGAAAACCACCACGACCCAGCCCCGGCTGCAGGAGCGAGGAGTGCCCCCTTCACCTCAGCTTCAACCGAAACCCCGCAGCCTGTCGGTAAGCGACAGCTGGACGTTACCCACCGCTCTTTAAAAGACGCTCCTCCGCCCACGGCGGGACCGGCCAACAAGCACCCAGCGCGACTCGGGCCCAGCCCCGGCAGCTCCCGAGCTCCGGACGCACCCCCGGCCCGGGCCCCGAGGACGTTACCGGAGCAGAGAGCACCACCGCCTCCGGAGGCTTCCGCTTCCTCCGGCGAGCCGAGCCGAGCCGAGCCGAGCGCTCCCGCGTGACGTCGGCCCGCTCTGCCAATGGCCGGGCCGCGCACGGCGGCGGGGCTTCGGTTGCCGAGGGTTCGTCACGTCGCGCTCGCCGCAGCGGGGTGAGGCGGGATCCTTCTGCCGCGCCGCCATGGTGAGCAGCGCCGCGGGGCTGGGTCGGGATGGGACGAGCGGGACCGGGGCCGCGGAGGGTGAGGGGCAGTGGCAGCAGCTCCGCGCCGTCATGCCGGCCCCTTGCTCCTAGGCGGCTGCAGAGCGAAGCTGAGCCCCGAGGCGGGCGGTGCCCAGTGCAGCTGGGAATAACGGCGCGGGCCCAGGGCTCCCCTCAGGGCTCTCGGGGGCTGCGCTCGTCGGTGTGAGCGGGGTGGCTCAGGATATGCCCTAGCCCGTTCTCTCGCGCCTTTCTGAGGGCTCTTGTGAGGCGCAGTCAGTAGGTAATGCTAACCTGCCGTTAGGTCTCGTTGGGACCCAGCCAGGAAGATGTTTGCATGTCCGAGCTGCCCTCAATTAGGAGCCGGCTAGTTCGAGAAACGGGGCTGCATCTACATGAGGTCGCGAGAGGTGATCCTATCCCTCTGCTGAGACCCCGCCTGTAGTACTGCGTCCAGCTGTGAGGCCCCCAACACAAGAGGGATGTGGACCTGTTGGAGTGAGTCAAGAGGAGGCTGCGGAGATGATCCAGGGGCTGGAGCACCACTCCTGTGAAAGAGTTCAGCCTGGAGAAGAGAAGGCTCTGGGGGGACCTTAGAGCAGCTTCCAGTGCTTAAAGGGGGTCTACAAGAAGTCTGGAGAGGGACTTTTTGCAGGGGCATGTAGTGATAGGACAAGGGGGAATGGCTTTAACCTACCACAAGGGAGATTTGTATTAGATATAAGGAATAAATTCTTCACTGTGAGGGTGGTGAGGCACTGGAACAGATTGCCCAGAGAAGCTGTGGCTGTCCTATCCCTGGCAGTGTTCAAGGCTAGGTTGGATGGGGCTTTGAGCAATCTGGTCTAATAGAAGGTGTCCCTGCCTATGGCAGGGGGTTGAGACTGGATGATCTTTAAGGTTCCTTCCAACCCAGACCATTCCATGGTTCCGTGACCCAGTGGGAAGGCGGCTGGTGAATTTTAAGAATGGAATACATTCTAGGTCCAGCCGTCTTTGTCCTTGCCTGGATCTTCTGTTTAGTAATGCAGGAATGCTGAGGTGGGGGCACTAATGAAAAACTAGTTTGCACTGATAACCGAGTCCCCTTTGCTGAAGGTGTTATGCAAAAATCAGTGTCGCAAAGCTGATTAAAATCCAGCAATTTTGAATCAAACTTTGTTCTTGAACACATATGCAAGATACGTATGAGACCCTGACTAATGCACCTGCTAAGCGTGTTCAGCTTTAAATACCTGCATCAATAGCTCAGGTTTGCCTCATCTCCTCCAGCCTGTGTAGCAGCTTTGTTTGCACTTTGCTTTCAGAACACAAACTCGGGATCAGCATCTGCCACTAAAGTAGGAATGCCAATGTTTGTTTTCGAATATAAGGGTTGCAAGTCTGGTTCAATCCAGGCAGAATTGTGATTTTCAGTTCCATGTTGAATTTATTCATGTCATCGCAAGCCCTGCTTTGTGACTTTGCACAGATGTCACTTAGGTGGAATGTTTGCTTTGTTGTAGTTGATTGTCACTATGAATGCGATGTATTTCTTGTATTTCTAACCTCCCTTTATTTCTGAGGTGGCACCAAGTTAACTGGTTAAAGCGATGTTAAATCTTACATAAAGTTTAATGATGAACTTGTTTTAAAAAGCTTTCAGTGTCAGGAACTGCATAATCTGTTGTCATAATTCCATTGCATGATGATTTTTCTAGTTTACCCTGGTCTTTCAAGTGTTACATCCCTGCTTCTTGCTCTTATACTTACAAAGCCACCCATTTTCCCACTTACGTGTGCTTCCTCCTGCCAGTTTCCTAAAATACAGTAACAATAATTTGGTAGCTGAAAGACAATGGGAAAATAGGTGTTTTGAGAGTGCGTGCTGCCCAGTTAAGTTATGGACACAGCATCCTGCGAAAGGGATAAGTTATGTGACTGTTGGACACCGTGACTTTGCATGCCTGATCCATCTCAAACATAGAATAATAGAATAGTTAGGGTTGGAAAGGTCTTAAGATCATCTAGTTCCAACCCCCCTGCCATGGGCAGGGGCACCTCCCACTAAACCATGCCACCCAAGGCTCTGTCCAACCCGGCCCTGAACACCACCAGTGATGGAGCATTCACTGCTTCCCTGGGCAACCCATTCCAGTGCCTCACCACCCTTACAGTAAAGAACTTCTTCCTCATATCCAGTCTAAACTTCCCCTGTTTAAGTTTGAACCCGTTACCCCTTGTCCTCACACTACAGTCCCTCATGAAGAGTCCCTCCCCAGCATCCCTATAGGCCCCCTTCAGATCCTGGAAGGCTGCTATGAGGTCTCCACACAGCCTTCTCTTCTCCAGGCTGAACAGCCCCAACTTTCTCCTCCTATCTTCATACGGGAGGTACTCCGTCCTCTGATCACCCTCGTGGCCCTCCTCTGGACTTGTTCCAACAGTTCCATGTCCTTTTGATGTTGAGGACACCAGAACTGCACACAATACTCCAAGTGAAGTCTCAGGAGAGCAGAGGAGAGGGGCAGGATCACCTCCCTCAACCTGCTGGTCACGCTGCTTTTGATGCAGCCCAGGATACGGTTGGCTTTCTGGGCTGCGAGCGCACACTGCAGCTGGCTCATGTTCATTTTCTCATCGACCAACACCCTCAAGCCCTTCTCCGCAGGGCTGCTGTGAATCTCTTCTCTGCCCAACCTGTAGCTGTGCCTGGGATTACTTCCACCCAGGTGTAGGACCTTGCACTTGGCATGGTTAAATTTCATCAGGTTGGCATCAGCCCACTTCACAAGCATGTCAAGGTCCTTCTGGATGACATTCCTTCCCTCCAGCGTATCAACCGAACCGCACAGCTTGGTGTCATCGGCAATCTTGCTGAGGGCACACTCAATCCCACTGTCCGTGTCACTGACAAGATGTTGAACAAGACCGGTCCCAACACCGATCCCTGATGGATACCACTTGTTACTGGTCTCCAGCTGGACATTGAGCCATTGAGCACAACTCTTTGCATGCGGCCATCCAGCCAGTTCTTTACCCACTGGGTGGTCCACCTGTGATATTGATGTCTCTCCAACTTAGAGACAAGGATGTCATGTGGGACAGCGTCGAACGCTTTGCACAAGTCCAGGTAGATGACATCAGCTGCTCTACCCCTGTCCATCAGTTCCGTAGCCCCATCATAGAAGGGCCCCAGATTGGTGAGGCAGGATTTGCCCTTAGTGAAGCCATGCTGGCTGTCACCAGCCACCTTGTTGTATTTCATGTGCCTCAGCGTGGCTTCCAGGAGAATCCACTCCAAGAACATCTTCAAAACATCTTTTCTCAGGGTCAGTGAATCAAACGACTCAATTGACTCATCAAACGACTCCTTCCAGTGGATTCAAATATTGATCTGCAAGCTGGATTTTAGCCTCAGGAGCCTAATTATGTTCTGAAAGTAATGAACCGTTAATACTGTGTTGCTTCTAGACAGTAGTATAAATTGCAGAATTTTAAATGTGTATTTCTACTCAGAAAAAACCTTGGTGCAAGTCATATCATAGCCACAGAAAGAAAAATGCATTAACATTTTAGTGGAATCAGTTTGGAGTGTGTTTGTGTTAGACCCTATACTTCAGTCATATGGAAACAGTATACTGGAAGTAGTTGTGTATTTTGTAATACTGGGCACATAACTGTAGTGGAAGCTAAGATAAGGGGAGAAATGACCTGAAATATCTTGCAGTTATTTGTCTTTCTGTGACAGCAGTTTGGCTTAAAGGCCTTCTAATCATTGAAAACAGTTTCCATTGTCGTCGGATCACAGACAGTATTTCAAATCAGCTCCAAGGCATTCTGGTGTCTTGATTGCTGCTGTGGATGATGAGCAGTAAATTCCCAAAGGGAAACTTGCTTATCTCTATCTGAGATGTGCTGTCTCTCTTGGCTGCTCAAATTCATTATTCTTTAATGATGCCTTTTAATCCCCTTAAACACAGGGATATTTTGAATTTAATGTTAGTGTCTTTTTATTAATTACTTTGGTGCACTCTGACACTTCGAAATGTTACAGGTACAGAAATAGAGCATTTGCCAGAGAATGATGGCCTCTGTACACAAGCAATGTGTCACACAGATACAGAGCATTATTGCAATTGGAGAGGCTGTACACAAGTGCAGTTGGATTATTTCCTTTCTCTCCACTCTTTAAAACAACTATTCTTACCCCTGCACACTTGGCAACTACATTACAAAAACTCTGATCAACAGCATAAGCAAACATTTCTGTCTTGACCGTAAAGAAATTGAGGCACATGAAAGCCAGGTGACTTGTCTAATATGATGCCATCTGATTTTGATTTTGTGTATGTAGAAGCGCATGGTCAGTGGAATTTTGGTGTCCAACCATCTTAGTTCTTTCTGCAAAGTTGGGAAAATAGATATGAAGTCTCCTGGGGTAGGTTGCCAGAGCTTGCAGTCTTGTAATTTGACTGCAGTCTTGTAATTTTGACCACAGTCTTGAATATATGTGGAGATGAGCAGTTCAGCTCACTCCAACAGAAAATTTTACAAATTGTATGTTACATGTTTGTTATTATTACCATCAGTTCATTGGTAAAACCCTCAGCTTAGAGAGCATAAACATGGAAATTCTCAGTTTAGTCAGGGAATAAAAATGAGTAATTTCTTAAAACACTTTGATTCATCAGTGGAAAGACTTATTTTGTGATTTGGAAAACGGGAGTCAGAAAATAGGAAGTGAGTAGTGTGAATAGCTGTTTCTAGAACTTGACAGAAGTTGAGTCCTGGGTTCCTCATGGTCCATCATATCATGGTGCAATCACATTTTCAGCTGAAGACTTTATAAAAGCAGTGCAGCTCATGGGGCAGCTGTGCAACATACCTTGGTTTACAGGAATTTAATTTGGGAACCAGTAATACCAGCCATACTGGATTAACTGGTAAAATGGGATAACTTTGGTGCAGAGCTGTCATTCAGAGTTGATCATATAAAGAGACAAAACTCCTTCCTGCTAACAGACTTTCCCTAAGAAAGTGCACGTTTATAAAGTAACTTTTAACAATTTTCAAACTATATACTTTTTGTTGCAAAATAGTTGCCATTAAAAAAATCAAACCAAAACAACAAAACACTACCACCACCACCAACCAAATCAAAAAACCAAACCATTTCTAGCCCTTCCAGGAAAAGATGCAAAATCATCTCAAAAGACAATTTCCTAATGCTTAAGATTTGCTTCTTTGATCATAAAACAAGACTTAATTTCACTAGAGTGCCAGCTGGTGATTAAATTGCTTTTTTTCAGCTGCCTCATGGCCTGACCCTTTCAGGCATGACAAAACCAGCTGCAAAGACATGTTTCCTTCCTTAATGGCTAATTGTCATTTGCCACATTTCATCACAGAGAAAGATGAAGTATGGTATACAATGTGAGGAAAAAATAAGCAAAATGCTGTCAAGTAGCCTTTCAGTGCTGATTGCATGGTGAGTCTTTGTATAAGCATAAAAAAATATGTGGTTTCTTCTTGAACTAGTGTTTCCAAATACTGTTAATTTACTTCTTGAGCAGATAGACTGTATATTCCAGAAAATGTAGCCAATAAAATTACAGTCTTTGCCCTCTGTCAGCCAAATGAAGCTGGGTATGATGCTGCCATCTTTATGACGTTATGTGCTATATAAAATACCACCCTATAAGTTTAAAGTTGACAGGTTCAGAATCCATGGGATAAATTACCTCCTACTCTAGCCAAATCTTGGCTTTGGCTTGCAGAAATTGCCAGTTCTAAAAGTAATTTTAGATGCATTGATGGCTCTTCTGATGAAGTGGCTCAAAGAGTTTACATTATAGTAGTCAAAATTTTCTAGGATTACCTAATGATAAATTCTGTACTCATCTCCATTTATCACCCAGATAAACCCGGGTCTTTCTGGATCCTTTGGGTTGTAGGTGCAGTTCTTAAAAATTTTGACACGTCTGTTCTCATTGCATGTTGGGTTTCTTTTTTACATTGTTAGAAACTGAAGAAACTCAGGAATTACTCAGTGAACCATCGCTGGGAATAAAGAAAAGTTACAGACTTTCAGCTGGAAATAAAAAATAATGGGATTTGTTGGCATTGCTGGTGGTTATTTAGGGAATTGTTCCTGGCAGACTTGATAGGAATAAAATTGATACTTAAGAGTATCCTGCCAGAGGTCTTCAATTGTGAAAGCATGTCTAGATCATTGTTAATATATGCACACAACAGATCTGTGTAGGCTCTGGGGAAGCTTGGAAGGGTGGTAATTACCTTTGGTCAAGGAGCTGCCAAGCTATAATAAGAATCATAGATTGATTATTTAGGTTGGAAGGGACCTCCAACCTGCTCAAAACAGGTCTAACCAGGCAAGGCTGCTCCAGGCCATGTACAGGCAAGTTCTGAACATCTCTGAAGGTGGAGGTTGCACCCACCTCTGGGCAGCCTGTGCCAGCGTTTGACCACCCTCGAGCTGAAGTTTTTTCCTATATGTAACTGGAATGTCCCATGTTTCAACCTTTGTCCTTTTTGCTATCACTGTGCACCTTTGGGAAGGGTCTAGGCCTGTCATTTTGGTGTCCTTCAGTTGGGCAGTTGTAGGCAATAGCAAGGTCAGCCTCAGCATTCTCTGAGCTGAGCAGGCTCTGTTCCCAGCCTCCTATTGTGTCTTGTGTTCTCTAGACCCTGGTGGCCCCTGGCTAAACATAAAAACCTGAACGTTGTATCTTTTCTGTTCAGTAGCATTCAAACAGAACAGTGTGCCTCTGAAAAGCATTTTTTGACTGTTCAGTTGAGCATTTTAGTGCCAGTTTCTAAAACACTGTGGTGATCTAATATATCCAGCTAGATACCCTGCCAATCATGAGCTGGCTGGTGAGAAACTGATAGTAAGGGAACACCTGTTTTTGTGAGTCTGAAGAGGGCTGTTTCCAGGAATTGTTGCTACCGGGAATAATCACCAAAAGTTCTGTTTCCTGGAAGTAAGCGCTGTGCTTGGCCTAATCCTCCCAAACTGTGTTGTGTTTACTTTTCCTTAGACAGATGGAAGCAAGAGGCACTGGTGTGTAAGCAACACACCAAGGTCACTCAGCAGTGTTTTGTGGGTGGAACATGGTAGTTCTCTACCAGCCAACAAAATGGAAAGAAAAAGAGAAAAAGCAGTGTAAGGTTTGGTAAAGGGAATAAAATCTGTATAGCTGGGCTCTGGGACACACTGCTGCAGCTTAGTACTAAGAATGACAGCAATTTTTTGCATGTATAACAAGAATATCATAGAAACATAGAATGGTTTTGGTTGGAAGGGACCTGAAAGGTGATCTAGTTCCAACCCCCCTGCCATGGGCAGGGACGCTTTCCACTAGACCAGGTTGCTCAAAGCATCAATCGAACCTGGCCTTGAGCACTGCCAGGGATGGCGCAGCCCCAGTTTCTCTGGACACCCTGTGCCAGTGCCTCACCACCTTCACAGGGAAGAATTTCTTCCTTGTATTAAATCTAAATCTGCCCTCTTTCAGTTTAAAGCCATTACCCTTGACCTATCATTACATGCCCTTGTAAAAACTTCTCTCCAGCTTTCTTTTAGCCCCCCCTTTAAGTACTTGAAGACTGTGATAAGGTCTCCCTGGAGACCTTGTATCGGGATATTCCCTAGTCAGATAAGCACATACAAAAGGTAGAAATTCTTTGTTTCTCACACTAATGCCTAATAAAGAAGTATGTTCTCAGTATCAGAGAAAATCTGTGAGGTGACACTTGCAAGTTGTCCTGGAGTGCTCAGCTGTGATACTCATTTAAAACGTGGCGTTGGCATTTTTGGAGGCCAGCTATTGAAGAAGGCCATGTGCTAGTGTGTCAGCAGTTTTCCTGTGCGAAAGGACTTTATCCTGTGTGAAAAGACTGACGTCTTTTCACCGCAGACTGTGGTGATCTGTGCTTTATAATTTAGTAGGTTTTGCATCCTTTTATAAGGTTGTTAATTTTGAGGCATGGTGCACGAGGGAGAGACAGCAAACAGGCGGCTTTTTACAGGTCCTTTTGCGAGTTAATTCTTGGGGTTTAGATAAAGTGCGCAACCTGTGTTTGAGCACCAGAGGGCGCTCCTGTATTTGCAAAGAAGCGGCTCTCTCCGGAGATGCGTTCCGGAGCCTGTTTCACCACCTCTGTTTGCGTGGAATTCTTCAGTTGTTTTAACGACCTTTATTATGTTTTTAAGAATCACAGCTTTTATCATGAGAACTTCTGTTCACATGTAGCTTGTCATTAGCCTGACTTCACAATGAAGGATGTATGACCATGACATCTGTACTAGCTGAAATCTGGATTTAGTCCAACTACTTCAGAATTAATACGTGATGCAGTCTGAGAAAAAATAGTATTTTAATGTCAATATCTAGTTAAACAGCAGTGCAGACAAAATGCTTGTGTTAAGTGCCCACAGCAGTGAATAAGCAATGTGTCAGCAGAGTTGTTTGTCTACTGCACGGGATTGTAAATTGTTACCTGACTGTTCAAGGTAGATGCAGGATGTGTGGTCTTTAGAGCATTCACGCAACCTCCTGGGTGCTAATGCTCGTGGTATCAGCTGGCTGAAAGACCCTTCCTCCCTTAGCTGTGATTCCAAGGCAACCAACTGATTCTTGTGAAAAATGCTTTTCAGAAGATTATTATGAGCTGAGATAATCTGAAGATGCTGTAGGCATTATGTTAGTTTGAAGTGCTGTTGACAGCTTTGGTTCAGGATTTGTAGGTGTTCCCTTTCAAACCTCTACTTCCAACTGCTCATAACTTTCTGAAATTTTAACCATTCAGCTTGAAATTTTCCAGACACTTTCTACTGGGGGTTGAAAGTATAATGGAAGACTTGAATAAGAATGGGGGGGGGGGGGGGCTGGTGGTGGTGAGGAGAAGGAAGAAAAATTGAAAACATTTCAGAATCCTAATAATAAGTAAGTTCAGTGTTCCTCTGAAGAACTTTAGTTCTGAAAAGATTGGAAATTGAAAGCTGAAAGTTTGCCAGAGGAATGGTCTCTATGAAAGAAGACTACCTTCGCGTACTGCTGTCAGTTTTAATTTGGGGCCAAGTTTTGAGCCTTTCAAAAATGCTTTTTCCTGTAAATGCAGGATAGATTGGATCTTGTAATGGGAAGTGCACAGGCAGCTCAATATATTTGAATCGCATACAGATACACTAACCTTATAGTTCAAAGTCAGAGACCCAGCATTCAGCAGCTGACCATGGTAGTGTTAGTTTCTCCTACTACTGACTGGTGCAAAGCACCTAAACTTCATACTCAGATGTAATTATGTGAGATGGCGTGTGTTATAAATGCTGTTATGAGTCAGGGAGCAGCTCTGCTTTTTGCTGATATCATTGTCAGACTCTTCTTGAGTTAGTGGGGGCAGATGAGCATGCTGAGCACTACTGACTACTCTTAGAGGAATTGCATGTGATCATGTAATTAAGAGTGCAATAATATAATTTATAATCTGCAGCTTTATAAACAGCCATTAAATGGGGACCCATTCCCCTGAAGACAAGGGGTGCCTGGCCTTCTAAAGCTAAACCTGTCTTCACAGAGCAGTCAACAGCAGTATAGCATCCTTTGTGAGCTTTAGAGAAATTATATTCCATAATTAGAGGAATAACATGAATCCTGTAAGTAAGTACTTAACTATAACATATAATTGCAGAGGATTGGACTTAATGGTTGAAGATTTGAATCCTTGATTCTCTTTTATGAGAGACTTGGGAAAAAAGAATAGGTTACACTAATCATGCCTACACGCTTCACAGGAAGCTTACAGAATTTATATAGTCTAGTAGTGAAAGAACAGTTCTTGCTTAGTAAATTGTCAGAACAGCAAGATAATTTCATGGATGGGAGGTGGGATTGCAGATTCCTAAATCCAGTAAAAAAATTTGGGGCCTTCAGCCTTCTAGAGCTGTGTTCATCACAACCCTTGAGAATATATGGGGATGATTTACTGAACTGAGATCCCTGTCAAAGACAAAGATTCGCTTGGTTAGTGCTACAGAGGCAGAAGTATCCCCATGTTACTTGGCAACAGATGGTCCAGCAAGCAATAGCCATAACAGTCTAAAAGGCACCTGAGAAGCCCGGGTAGCAGAAATATTTGGAGTCAGATAACTGTGAATGTAAAGGATGTAGCACCTGTTTGCAGGAAGGTGAATATAAATGCAGTCAAGTGTTTGACTGACTTAATAGATTTCCAAAGATTATTAAGAATTTTAATAATTTTAAGCAATGTTTAATTAATTTGAAAAAAGTTACCTTGAATTTGCGTGAAATTTTCAATAGGCACAATTTGTTTTCTGCAAGGGGAGGATAAAAAGAGGAAAGCTTGCAAAATTCATGAGTGAACTTCTGATTGTGCGGTTTAGATTGAGAATCATCAGCAGTCAAGACACTGCCATGGAAATTGCAGTTGCCAGATGTTTCTCCGTTTGAAAAGTGATCTTCTGATTTTACTTTTTGACCAAAGAAAAGCCTGTCGAGAAAGAGGTGGGAGGTCCAACAGCAGTGAGGGGGCTGCAGAATTGGAGTTCTAAAAATTATACCACCTCCTGTGTCAGAAGCATGAATAGAAGAGGAGGAGGAAAATGAGTTTTAAGAGACGGAGCTAATTGAGTGCTCTATCTACACAGTGTTGTAGATTTAAGTTTTGCCTGGAAAATATCCTGTATCACAGGAACTGTGAAGGTAGAAGATGGGTTGACTAACACAAGTTAATAAGCGTGCACTGCTGAGGATTCATGTGGATATTCAAGGTACATTACAGTGTTGAAAAAAGAAGAGCAGTTTTCTGCCACTCAGTGTCATTTGTGAAATACCACCAGTGTGTCTGAAGTCTCTTATTTCTGCCTTGCAAACTTGTTTCTAACATTTAGTGGCTGCACTTTTTTGCCTTTCCATTTTCTTTCACAAATGGATTATTAATTTTTTTTTAAGAATTACTGATGATGGAAAATTACTTGTAGTGTGTAAATAGATTTTTTTTGTGCAGCTGCTTTCAGCCTATTTGCCTCAGAAAACCAAAGTTTGTGATCAGTCTGTTGGTGTGTATCTGACCACTAATATTTTCCCCTGGGAAGTTTGAAATTTAATGGCAGATTCGGTCAGATTTGGCAGAGGGATAATGATGTTCCTCCAGCTTTTGCAGGATTGGGGAGAGGGAAAAAAACCCCTAAAGAATCTTTGCAGAAAGACTTCAGTGTGAGCTCAGCCCTATTTAGGCATCAGAGAATCCAGGTGGGTATGAGTCCTTATTAAATGCCTGAACTGAAGAGAGGCTGAATTCAAAACAGCCAAGAAACAAAAGTATAGAGAACCAGGCCTTGCTATTTGTTGTGTTTGCAGAAGTACTTGTCATTCAGTAATGACAAATAGTCCCGAGGAAAGCTGAAAATAGTGGTTTGGGAATTTATTTGCTTAAGATTGTTGCCTGTTGTAGTTAAACATACTGTCCTCCTTGTTCAGCCTGACTCAAGAGCGTACAGTACCTGGAAACTATGAAGGTAGAGACGTCTAATGAAGAAGCAAGCGGTTTGCATTGTGATGAAGAGACAGCATACATTTAGCTAACCATTCCTTTACCCTCTGAAATGCATCTCTCTGTAGCAGTCCAGGCATAGATTGTATAAAAAGAAGTTAAGCTGCCTGATTCGCATAAGCTAGAATTGCTTTATAGCTTTTATAATACAAGTATCCCTTTTATTTACTAATGCCCAGAGTGGAAAGCCCTCCCAGAGTAAGGATTTTGTTACAGCTAGAGAAAAGGATGCACAAAAGTTGAAGTTGACTTGTCTGAGATTGTGCAGAAGTCCATGAAAAGATTCACGTTGAATCATAGCACGTTTGGGTTGGAAGGGACCTTAAAGATCACCCAGTTCCAAACCCATGCCACGGGCAGGGACACCTTCCACTAGACCAGGTTGCTCAAAGCCCGGTCCAGCCTGATCCACTGCCAGGAATAGAGCAGCCGCAGCTTCTCTGGGCAAACTCTTCCAGTGCCTTACCAACCTCACAGTAAAAACTTTTTTGCTTATATCTAACCTAAACCTCCCCTGTTTAAGTTCATGCTCAAGACAGTCCCATTCGATATCTTGACTTTTTATGTAACTTTTTTTAGAGATTCCAATGTTTCAAATGTTTTTGATTTTATTTTTTCAGCTTTATAGATTTATTTGCAGGGCCCTGTCAGATTTAAGATGTCCTTACATGAAAGAGGAGCACTCCTAATCCACTAGCTGAGACCATTTTTGAGGTTAATTGAAGTTCCATTTTTTTGTGTGGTGCTCTGAATCCATAAGCACTCAGCGCTACTTGGAAAGCTGGGCATCCTGCCCGGCCTGCGGTTCCCTGGACAGATGCACCTGAAAGCATTCAGCTGAAAATACAGCAAAGCTAGCAGGATGTTAGAATGGGAGAACAGGACAGCTAATAAGTGAACCATTTAGAGCAATCAAAATGCGAAGTATTTCTGGGGCTCTTAAGAAAGCGGGTGATATTGTGACAGTGCTTATATCTTTGGCCTGCTGGGGGAGTATAAGACTGTGCCTTTGAGGAAAGTGGAGATAGATCTGGTAGAAATTCATGACCCGCTCCTCAGACAAGGAGTTTATCAGTGACTGTCTTTTAATTTGTGCTGGAATACTCTGCAGAACCATAAAGTAGAGTAAAATCTGCAGTGATGAGTGGTCTGGAAGATGAGTGATTGATGAATGAATTTTGAGGGGCTGTTTCAAATAATTCATAGCAGGACTTAAATACCTTCTGTTAGAGATTTATCTGCATCTACAACAGTAACTTCTGGACCCAATTCTGAGAATAATTTTCTTGATGAAGGCTGGTCAGGGCCCCCCCTTCAGCCTGTGGTCTGAAGAGCATGAGGCCAACATCTGGCTAAGGAATGCCAAAATGTACAGCCAAGAGTAAATTTTTTGTAAAACCTACAAAGACAAGGAGAAAGATACCTCTTAACTGGCCATTCCAACAAATGCTGTTTTCTTTTGCCAAAGAGAGTGGTTGGCAAACTCGCATACAATGTGATTTTGGGTTTTTTTAATCCTTTTTTTCCCTAAAAGCATAAGTAAATGTTAATGCATAAGCAGACTGCCTAATGTCGGGGTCAGTCAGCTCCTTGGTATCTTCACCTGAAAGGTTTTAAAATAATTTATATCCTTGGCTTTTGACACCAGCCTAGTTTTTTATAAAAAAAAAAAAAGAGGTATTTTGCTCCTCCAGAATATTTTTGAGAGTGCCACCAGTCTGGTTCGGGCGGGCAAGTTTGGGTTTTTTTTGTGTAACAGGAGAAACACCTATTCAATGTTCCTGTCTGCTGGCCCATCCTGTTCCCAGTCATTTTCATAGCAACAGCTTGTTTCTTAGATCAGTGCTTGACTGCAGGTTTTCCCTGTGATAGCAGTTTTACAAAATACAGAGTACAGGTATCAAGAAGGCCAGATTGGACATAGCCTTGGGTGGCATGGTTTAGTGGGAGGTGTCCCTGCCCATGGCAGGGGTGTTGAAACTAGATGACCTTAAGGTCCTTTCCAACCCTAGCTATTCTATGATGCTATGGATCCTTCTGGCTATGATTCAGCTTTTACTGAGGTTCCTGCAGTCTTTTTAATGCTTTGTTGGGGGTTGATTCAGCTCACTTGATTCTTTTTCTCTCTGGTCTGATTTCAAAGTCATTGGGTCACTGAAAAGATCAAAGGAGCAGCAGACACGAAGCTGCCCACTGACAATATAGCAGTACTCTACAGGACTCCTAAACTTGCAAATATGTGGGCAACAGGCCATGAGCCTGTGTCGATGTGTCATGCATGTTGAAGTTCCTGGTAACGTGTATAAGCCTTATAGAAACCAGATTGCTAATAGCCTGTAAAGATGTATTTTCTAGATACCTCAGGGGTTTCTAATTTTAAGAAATATTTTGATGCTGTTTTACATGAAGTTGTCTTGAGTGTTAAGTTAAAGGGATTGTGATAAGCTGCAGGCTGATAACTAGTTTAAGCACAGGTATTTGTTCCAGTCAATTACAGATCACAGAGATTACAGCTCAAAAGCATAAAGCGACAAACTCGCAGAAAAATACTAAATTTAAGCTTACAGATGGGACAGAATTATCTTTATAATGGAAAGAAAAGAAACTCCTGTGAAAGGCAGGATCTTGGTAAAAATGTATTGCCCTTATAATAATGAGGGGAATCATCTCACTCTTCCTTAGGCTGTGATCAGGCTGAGAGTGCATATAACAAGCAGTGGTTATGTGATTCCTGATTCCCTGTGATCTCCATTGTAAGAGAAACTCTAGGATGAAATTTTTAATCAGAACTAGAGGAAGAGGACAGAAGTCCATACCCCAGAACAGGCAAATAGTGTGGCAGTCAAGAGGCATCTGGAACCTGGGAAAATGAAATCCCGAGATATGTTCTGCATGGTTCAGATGAGAGGGATAAAATTGTTTCTCCACCTTGCCATGCAAGTTGCTTACTCCCTGAACTGCTGTTCTACCGCAGTTGCTTCTCATGAAAACCTTTGGAAGATTTGCTTCTTTTTCAGTGCAGAACAGAAGTCCTATGGTAGTCTAAAAGTTTTACAGGACAAGAGAGCGTTTCCTGTCCAGCTTGCTAAACATTCTGCTCCCTGGTTATGCGCTTCCTTGGCAGCTATAGAATCATAGAATAGTTAGGGCTGGAAAAGACCTTAAGATCAACAAGTTCCAAGCCCCCTGCCATGGGCAGGGACACCTCCCACTAAACAATGTCACCCAAGGCTCTGTTTAAAGACGTTCTCCATGTTCCAGAGAAAACATTTCCCTCTGCAGCAGAGTTTTTTGTGAGCACGGTTCTTTCATAAGTGCTTGGGTTTAGCTCCTAGAACTTAGTCCCGTACTAGCTGAGAATGATTGTGTCCCCCATCACTTTCAGAACTAAGTACCAGATTTATTTTGTTTTTTAATTCGGCTGTACTTCAGTAAATGTTTCTCATGTGCGCAAAGCCATCCTACTGCATATTCACACATACCAATATAAACAAAAAAGCGTAAGCTAGCAAAACCTACACATGCATCCAAATGTTTTTTCTGTGCAATTTGTTAAAAGAGGAAGGAAGAAAAAGATAATTCTTTCTGTATTCACAGGGGTGAACTCTTGACATCACTGATTTCAGTGGCTTTAGCTTTTACCATGGAAAGGGGCTGTAAAAATTGAGCTCAAGACAGCTACTCTAAAACTATCAGTATGTAACTAAAGTGCACAGTCACTGCTGGGATTTTTAATGCTGGTAGTTTTTCCACTGATGTGAAAAGTCATGAAAAATTGTGTCTCCCCCATTAGGTATTGCTTGGTTAATTGCTTAGTCGTGACAGTGGAGGCTATGTGTGATTTTAAGGAGAGCATGGTACAGAAATGAACGGAAAATAATGTTTTAAAGCAAGAATTTTTTGAGTTATAATGTATTTATAGAGTCACTTGATTTGTTATTACTCAAGCTGTTCACAGTGATGTGACTTCACTAGTGACTAGTGTGTTTCAGCCGTTTCCTGGGGGAATGAGGTGCTAGGGCTCTGGTGAAGGGCTGTGAAATCTTCCCATTTCAGGACTCAGTATTGATCTGGAGCTGTGAGGTGCATTGAACATGATACCACCATCAGTGCTCTCTAATCACTCTGCTCGGGACAATATTTTCTCCTTCAGTTTCCTTTGTTAGGAGAATGAACAAGGATGAAACTTTGCATGTCTCCCATATTACTGTCTCATCTTTGACACTCCTTCCCATGTTGCCATCTGGGGCGCACTAGTGAAAGGTTGTGCAAGAAAGTTGTTTGCCATACCAGTTTTGTTGATTGAGCAGTAAATTGATTGAAAGTGTTCAGAAAAGATGATTTCAGGGTTGTGAAGACTTCAATTTTTATTGCAATCCTTACAATATGTGATGGGAAGGGGACAGGTTTTTGTGTTTGTTTTTTTGCCTTCAAAAGTCCTACTCCAGCTCTAAGTAAGTTATTGAAAGTCTTTGTTCTTATTTAAAAAGATGTATTATGAGCTTAGCGTGTACTCAGTTTTGTAAAACTGAGGATTTTAAATTGGTTGTTGACTTGAATTTTAAATTTTTGATGACTTGGAGTTGCAGTTTTACAGCGATGCCTGGCAAGGGCTCACCAGACTATGTTCACATTACTCCATGTTATGATTGTCTTCAGGATTGTCTTCTACTGTTTCAAGACTATACACATGAATCTGCAATAGCAAAATTGCAGTCCTACTGTGTTTCACGGTATACTTGTCTCAAAGGGTCTTCAGTTTGCTTTTAATGTTGAATTTCTTCACTTTGCAGTGTGTGCCTCTGAAACCATCTACCTGTTCAAAGTCTGTTTCAAATTATTTTCACGGTGTTTCCCATAAGCACTTTTCTTCTGATAGTGTTTTTTTACATTTAGAGATACATATTATGATGATTTTATGTCTGTAAAGCAGGAGAAATTCTAGTTATGGCCCAGGAGAAGCTTTACAGACGTTGGTTTGGTTGTTTTAGAAAACTGTTAGCTCTCCACATTTTCCAGATACAGAATAAGAGCCGATTCAGATCTTCCTGCTTGCTGATAACATTACTGGGCATTGAGGGGTTAGGTCTGCAGGTGTTTTTCAAGTCTAAGTTAGTGTTCATTTGCTTACAATGCTAAAGGAAGAGA
Source organism: Myiopsitta monachus (assembly GCA_017639245.1). Classification (NCBI taxonomy): domain Eukaryota; kingdom Metazoa; phylum Chordata; class Aves; order Psittaciformes; family Psittacidae; genus Myiopsitta; species Myiopsitta monachus. The sequence goes on from CM029927.1 coordinate 6,859,228, forward strand.
ATACGGAATGTTAATTTTTGCCATTCAGCTGGGTAAGAAGTACTGGCCAGCAGAGCTTGCTGAATAAAAATATTAATAGCTCAGACATTTATTATGATCTTATAAAATGAATTTCAAATGGATCTTCAAACCAAGGTTGCTTTAAAAGAAAAAAACCAGACCGGTTCCTCACTAGACATGTAGTTTCTGGTGAGAAACTGCACCACACAATGTATTTTCTCACTGTAAACATGAAGATGCCATTGACTGATACTGGTGACTAAGTGGAAAGTCTAATGGAAAATCTTATCTTCTTTGCTTATTCACAGAAGTACATTACTTCTCCAAGACAAGTAAGCATTTACAGGTTTTGGAAGTTTTGCTTAAATGAAAATTAGTAGTTGCTCTGGCAACTGCTACCTAGAAAATATATTTTAAAGTGATGCTGTAGTATGAAATAAGTAGCATGATTTAATGCAATTATAGATGTCTTCATGTTGTGAGGAGGCCTTGATTAAGAATGGCGCATCTTTATTTATTTCATGGATCACTCACTAGTCAGCTTCTTGAGCAGAACTCCAGAAACAGGACTGTTTTTCTTTTTAGACAACCTCTTTGGTAGAGAGCTGCTTTTTTTGTAATATCCATTCTTGACAAGATGACGGTCAAATTAATCAATCAAATGTCTTCCAGCAGTGTGTGTGTATTTAAGATCAAGGTTGAAATCAGTAATTTATTGTTGTCTGCCAGACATTATTATTGCTTATTGTCAATACAGAAAAATTAAGTCATGAATTTTGACATAAGAGTTTGTTCTGGTTTATATATCTCCAGAAGGACAGCAGCAGCAATGAAGACACGAGCATGTCTAGCTTAAGTCAGGTCCAGGAACCAGGGTAAGCCCTAGGGGGGTTTTGTGCTGGATATTGCACCTAAAACATGAGGTTTAAGTACTGTCAAAGGCTGCAGTGTGGAGAGATAACACAGAAGTTAAAGTAGCTCATGTAAATAAGGCTTTCAGTGCGGCACAGAATTCTACAGGTAGAAGTGAAACCTTCACAGAGCAGTGTGCTGCCCCCTTGCATAGGTCTTTCTGTGATATAATCATATCTTTGTTTTGCAGTGTAAGGGTACCATAAAGGCTGACAAGAGGTGGGGCACTTGCCATGATGCTATTAACTGAATGGGTACAAGTAATAATCACATTGTAGAATTCTGAAATTGTTCTTCATTATCTCATCCTTTCCTGCTGCTGTTTGTGTTAGGACTTCAACCTGCAAAAGCACTTAGTCATAAGTCATTTTTAAGCTGAAGTTGCTGAAAGAAAAAATGCACTGACAAGATCACTCTTACTGTTTGGTTTGGTTTGGTTTTTTTTGGGGTTTTTTTGTTTGTTTTGTTTTGGTTTTAATGTCTATATCTCTGTAGGCTTGTACTCACTAGGAAAAATGATTATTCTTTTCCTGCTGATGTTCCAGAATAATCGTGGAAGCCCGTGGAAATTCTTTCTGTCCTGTTGCTTATTGAGCAGTCTTTGAGACAGCTAAAATGCTGTTGTTTTCTAAAATCTGAAGGACTAAAAAGACCTACATTGCTTTAACTTGAACTCCAAGTGATATCTAAATATTTAAGATATATAAAAGGGCACAGATACATCTAAGAAGTGGAAGCTTGTGGCAAGACTGTGCTTACCCTCAGGACTAGAATGAGATTTAGGGGAGGTGTAGAAAATAGAAATTGAGAGCTCCATCTAACAGATGTAAAATAACTGATGTTGCAGTAAAATAGCTGATGTTGCAGTATTGATAGCTAACAAACATATGCCGCTAAGAGGTATTAGAACTGCAGGTCCACATGCCTTGCATCGCCTTTGTGCTTACATTTCTACAAAGGGTTATCCTCTGAAGGATGAGCTATGCATGTAGCTACAGTTTTAGGATTACTGCAGTCTACCTTTCTTGTCACACTCCTTAGGGGCAGAAACTGAGTTGTAAATGAGATTGGGCTATTTATGCTGTATGTGAAGTAGTCAATCAAACTAATGTCCTTAACTTTAATATATTTATCTCATCATTAAAAGCAGTTCAGATATAACTGCTCAGGAAGAGGGAAGTGTTTTATTGTAGGATGAATAGAAAATATGTTAAGATTCTGTATTTCATTTGTGAGCAAACACAACTATTTCTAAGAAATGAAAGTAAATCAAATACTTCACAAAGTGAAGAAGTATAACAACTACTACAACAGTCCACCTTTCGTGTCTGATAAAATCAGAGTAAGTTTTGAGATGGCATGGCGAACTGCCATGCTGTTCCATCATACTTAGAACATGATAGCTAAAAGTGAAAAGATGTCACCGGATGTGGTAAGCAGAAAGTGATACTCAGAGTGTGCAAATGCATTTACTAGTGGGTTTTTTTCCCCTTTTTTTACTTTTCTGATAACAAATGCAATGAAGTTTTCTGTTGGTGTGTTTTTACCTATAAAACATGAATGCTTTCTATAATAGCCTTTTTCTCCTGTTTTCTATTTCCAGAGTCAAGATGACAGATTTGCTTTCACTGCTGAATGGTATGACCCAAATGCTTCACTCTTCCGGCGTTATGAACTTCTGTATTATCCAAAAGATGGATCAGTTGAAATGGTGAGAATAAAAGAAAAAAAATATCTATTATCATAATGGTAATGTCCAGTTAAGCGGTTTACAAAATGGGAAGCTACTGCCTATACCTATTGATGGAAAATGTATTTAAGGAAAAAATGGTAAAAAAAATGTAATTTATCACGTATCTTGCTCTGTTTCTGAAACTTAAAGACAAGCAAGAATACAAGTTCACAGCATGTGAAGCATGTGGAATGCCTTCCATGTTTATAATTCTTTTTCTGAAAGCTTGCTTTGACTTGGAGAGATTCATCGTCACAAATCTTTTCTTATTCAATCTCTGCTTGGGTTTCAGAATTGAAGCTCAGCAACACTGACCTACTGCTTGAGAAGCGTAATCTGAAGCTGATTCCAAACAAGGGCATAAGCTTCAGCAGGAATTCCAGAATTCTCTGAAGAGTAAAATATAGAAGTATTTTCAAAGTAGAGAAATTGAGAAATTGCTCTTAATTTGGTTTTAATGAAAGGAAGCATGTTTCAGACAGTGGGATCTAAATTTTTCCATCAGTGGTGCTTGCACAGATCTTTCTGACTTGTGGTTCATACAACTAATCCCCACTGTTCATTGATGTAGAATCATAGAATTATAGAGTAGTTAGGGTTGGAGAGGACCTTAAGATCATCTAGTTCCAACTCCCCTGCCATGGCCAGGGACACCTCACACTTAACCATGTCACCCAAGGCTCTGTTCCAACCTGGCTTTGAACACTGCCAGCGATGGAGCATTCACAACTTCCCTGAGCAACCCATTCCAGTGCCTCACCACCCGCACAGTAAAGAACTTCTTCCTCATATCCAATCTAAACTTCCCCTGTTTAAGTTTGACCCCATTACCCCTTGTCCTCTCACTACAGTCCCTCATGAGGAGTCCCTCCCCAGCATCCCTATAGGCCCCCTTCAGATCCTGGAAGGCTGCTATGAGGTCTCCACGCAGCCTTCTCTTCTCCAGGCTGAACAGCCCCAACTTTCTCAGCCTATCTTCATACAGGAGGTGCTTCAGTCCCCTGATCACCCTCGTGGCACTCCTCTGGACTTGTTCCAACAGTTCCATGTCCTTTTGATGTTGAGGACCCCAGAACTGCACACAATGCTCCAAGTGAGGTCTCAGGAGAGCAGAGGAGAGGGGCAGGATCACCTCCCTCAACCTGCTGGTCATGCTGCTTTTGATGCAGCCCAGGATACGGTTGGCTTTCTGGGCTGCGAGTGCCCACTGCAGCCGGCTCATGTTCATTTTCTCATCGACCAACACCCCCAAGTCCTTCTCCGCAGGGCTGCTGTGAATCTCTTCTCTGCCCAACCTGTAGCTGTGCCTGGGATTGCTCCCACCCAGGTGTAGGACCTTGCACTTGGCATGGTTAAACTTCATCAGGTTGGCATCAGCCCACCTCACAAGCGTGTCAAGGTCCCTCTGGATGGTATTCCTTCCCTCCAGCGTATCAACCGAACCACACAGCTTGGTGTCATCTGCAAACTTGCCGAGGGCACACTCAATCCCACTGTCCATGTCACTGACAAGATGTTGAACAAGACCGGTCCCAACACCGATCCCTGATGGATACCACTCGTTACTGGTCTCCAGCTGGACATTGAGCCATTGAGTACAACTCTTTGCATGTGGCCATCCAGCCAGTTCTTTATCCACTGAGTGGTCCACCTATCAAATTGATGTCTCTCCAACTTGGAGACGAGGATGTTGTGTGAGGGGGTGTCGAACGCTTTGCTCAAGTCCAGGTAGATGATATCAACTGCTCTACCCCTGTCTGTCAGTTCCGTAGCCCCATCACAGAAGGCCACCAGATTGGTGAGGCAGGATTTGCCCTTAGTGAAGCCATGCTGGCTGTCACCAACCACCTTGTTGTTTTTCATGTGCCTCAGCATGCCTTCCAGGCGAATCCGCTCCAAGATGTTGCCAGGCACAGAGGTGAGGCTGACTGCTCTGTAATTCCCTGGCTCATCCACTTTCCCCTTCTTGAAAATGGGGGTTATATTTCCCTTTTTCCAGTCATCGAGAACTTCACCTGACTGCCATGATTTTGCAAATATGATGGACAGTGGCTTAGCAACTTCATTTAAAGCTCCTTCAGGACCCGCAGATGGATTTCATCAGGTCCCATGGACTTGTGTACGTTCAGGTTCCTAAGATGGTCTCGAACCAGATCCTCTCCTACAGTGGGCCCAGGGTCTTCATTGTCACAGTCCCTGCGCCTGCCTTCCAAGACTTGGGTGATGTGGTCAGAGCATTTGCCAGTGAAGACCGACGCAAATAAGTGATTAAGAACCTCAGCCTTCTCCAAATCCAGGGTCATGTTAAAATAAGCATTTTGCAGCAACAGGCATATATAAAAATATACATATATTACATTTATATATATATATTTTAATGTAATACATACTGTAAAGGTAATCCTAGTAAACCAACCAATGCTTTGTGCTTCCTTTTAGGAATGAATGGTTTGGACTATCTTTTCCAATTTCTAATGAAGTTCTATGGGTCTGAGAATAGCCTAGACTTGGATATTCACACTTAGTAATTTTACAATAAAATTTTTAGTTTTCCTGGTATAAATATCAAATGCAGAAATAAGAAGCCTAGTGGAATTTGCCTTTTCTTACGCAAACTACTGCTCACTGAAACCATGGTACCCACCTGTGTGGACATGATGCTCTTTGTGCTTTTTACTGATAGTCTCTTTAAAGAAACTCTGTCATGATGTTGTCCCTTTTAAGTTAGTTCTTTGTATGATGTCTGTGTGTGCTCAGTTGTCAAAATGCGAGGATTTTTAGTTTTTATTTCCCAGAGACAGTTTAGCTAATCAGTCAGGAGCCATAATCATCTTCCTACACAACCATGTGTAGGCTGTCAAAATTGTTGTTCATTTCACCTAGACGTCTCAAACCCAAGAGCTTTCAAGGTGTTCTTAAGCTTCTTAATGCGTTCAGCATCAAATACCTATGGCTGAGCAGACTTTTGCATTTTTCTAGTGTGCTCTTAGGTTAAGGTAGTATGGGGTGTATGCAGTCATGAGTGTATATGGATTGCCTGTGATCAGGATTTGAGTTAGAAAAGCAAAAATGCATGTAGCACCTCTATAGAAACAATGTCTCAAAATCACTTTTGCCATGAATTTGTGGATAGAGATTATATTAAGAATTATTTCTGGACTTCTTATTTTTCAATTTCTGCAGAATTTACTGATTCTCTGTTACTGCCTAATTCTTCTGCATCTTTTGGTATCTTGCTGAGGAGATGACAGCCCACTCTTACCTCTAATATATCTGAGGATAAGAGAGGTAATGGATATGAGCCAGCTTTTCCCTGCTCATGAGAAAGATGTTTCATCCCCTTCCCCACCTCCCGGACGATAGCTCTCCTTTATCACACACCTCAGCTGAGGGTGGAGCAGAGCTATTTAAGGCTTGTGTTGTGTAAAGTCCTTAGCTTTCCTTTTCTTTCTTAGTCCTTCATCTCTTGGTTCCTGTGAAGAAAAATGACAGTGGAAATAATGAAGCAAGTTTCTAGCCCGCTTTGCAGCTAGACAAAGACAATACAGTTTTTTGCACATGACAGCTAGCAGCTCTTATGATTAAAGAGGATCTCATGACAAAGAGATGCCCCATTTTCTAAAGTTTCCATAGCTAATAACTCTCATGGTGAATTTTTACAGCCTGGACAGGTTTTATTTTTGTAGGAGATTTCCTAAAAAGAGAGCAGAAATTTTTAGAAAGGACAGATTCTTAGTAGAGAACTATTTTGTTTTGCTTGATTTACTTCTAAAAGTACACGGGCAGGAGAGAAACAGTCCAAACAGTCTTACCTTACTTCTGCTGTGGTTTATCATTTACTTTATAAAAAGGTCTTTAAAGCAAATCCAGAATTCCACTCTAAAGAACAATTTTTCAACTCGAGAAGATGCCCCCCCACCTTAATCTTTTGCTTGAGAAGAAAGAAGCAGCTCAGGGTGCTTTTCCAGCAACTGTTAGTGATATAACCAAGGAGATGTCCAGATTTTTAGTCAAGACAGTTAATAAGCTTCTTGGCAAAGTCCAGGAAAAAACAAGTGCTGAATTCAAGTGATACTTTATTTTTGGTTTTAGCATGTTGTCATTTCATTGCCTACCACACTTGAATAGAGGACACTTAGGAGCATGTATGAGGAGCTAAAGACAATTAATCAGGGAAAGATTCTTCCTTATAATCCTGCCGCAGCAGAAGGGAGGATCAAAATAATTTATATTGTCTGATCTGCAAAGTTTTGGCTATTCTGAAAAAACCCTACCATTCTTCTGGCCTTCTAACAGGAAAGAAATGTATTCGCACTTTTTGAAAGATGGAGGAGTGTTTGATTTTACTCTTAATTCTTTTTCCTCCAAAATTTGTGGGAATGATATTCTTTCTTTTAATGCTATTCTAGTCTGTATACCATTACAGTGGAGCAGAGTACATGTATGTAATTCAAGGCAGAGAAGGATAAGTCTGGCCTGGGGAGGATGAAACTCTTCCTTTCCTAAGATTCTGCTTCCTCAGGAAACAGAAGGCATCTGTAATATCCACATGCAGTGAAGAAACTGTTCAGCACATTGCCTTTTGTGCTTTGCCAGCCCACCCAGAAAACTACACATTAACATCTTGGTTCTTGCTTGGAATGATGGTATATAGCTGAATTGTCTTGACAGGCTTTTGAGCTTGCAGCTTTAGGCAGTGAGAATGTCTCAACCTAATGTTGCAGTCACCCATCCGTCCCTAATTCTGAGTCTTGTGCAGTCAAATAAAGCATGGTATCATTGGAATGATGCCCTGGAGACCTGCCACAGTGCAAATCTTCATCGTTCCTGGTGTGAGCCATTGGTCTGTGAAACAGGAGAGATTTGCTAGGGGGATCTCTCAGTGAGACTGGGCAGAGGTATCCACTAGGCACCTGAACCATTTATCACAGCTTGAATTAGCACAAACAAATGATGAAATGAAAAATGCAAAGATAGCTGGCAGCCTGAGAGTATTTAAGTGGAATAAATTTGTGACTGTGATTTAGTCTTCTAAGCTTCCCTGGTGCACCTCTAAGTCCAAAGGGTCAGGACTTAAATCAATGTAGTGATCAGATTCAATCCCCCAGTACTGTGGAAGTTTTTGAAGGTAGAGTAAAAATTATGTTGACTTTGCCCACAGCTCAGATCTCTTGATACGGTAGATTTTAATGTTCTTTTCTCTGCAGTATGACGTGAAGAATCATCGCACCTTCCTGAAGCGCACCAAGTATGAGAACCTACACCTTGAGGATTTATTTGTGGGCAACAAAATCACAATTTTTTCCCGTCATCTAACCTTAGTGGACTATGGGGATCAATATACAGCCCGCAAACTGGGGAGCCGTAAAGAGAAGTAAGAATGCATGTTTTTTGAAATGGTCCTTTGTAGTTTGGCTTTCGGAGTAGCTGTTCTTTGATGGAAATGAGTCAAGTGTTCAGTACTATGGGGAGAGGAAATAGCTACAAGTTTGCATGCGGTTTGAAATGATCTGGCATACTGATAGCTGGAGTGAAGTGAACTAGCCCCTGCTTGTGGGGAAACCCATGATGACTACCATCGTTAGCTGATAAATCTTCAAGGCCAGCTTCTCCATGGTGACAACTGCTGCCTCCTCAAGATCTGTTGGGAGAGAAGAGGGAGAGGAGGATAACAGGGGGTCCTCTGCTTTTTTTACTTCCTGGGGCAGGCAGGAGTAGAATTCATGTGATTTGGGGATTCTTTTGGGGTAGAATTTAGTAGTCCTGATTGGCCTTGAAAGGACTGGATCTTGCAAAACTAGCACCTGTCTCTCTGGGGTCTGTGAGGAAGCCTAGTGCCTTACCAGTCCGTTCTACTCTGTGTTAGTAGTAGTAAGTGAAAACAGTAGTAACAGGAGAGAGGCCCATTCCCATTCTCCATTGCTTTTTCCCCAAGATAGAGAATTTTTTCTGAGAAGTTTTTCAGCATCTCCTAGACTCCATGCGCGTGATTTAGAAGGAATTTAAATGTGGTTTGACTGCAGTGCAAGTAATAGCTGAATTTGCAAACTAATAAATCATGATCATTTGCTCTAGCTGTTTTTTTTAAAAGAGCACAGAATATTTTCTTAGGTATCACGTGCCAGCGAGCCTTGCTCACCTGCTGTCTTGCTGCCTCCCACTAATTGGCCTTATTTTGAACTCTTTCTGGAGAGTTGTACGTAACCAGAAATACAGGAGGAGTTGCAAGTTTTAACACACGTATTTGCTTAACCTGACAAAAAACGTTGCCGTGGAAATGACTGCCATAATATCTTTCCAGAAAGAGTTCTCCTGGTACTTTTTCTCCAAGCTGGGGTTGGGCATGGTGGAAGAGTCATAAAGGAGGAGGAGAACTCCGGAGGGTGTCTTCTGTAGATGTGGCTATTCTCTCTGTTCCTCAGTGAAGCCTGTCTTATCTATGGTTTTTATGTCAATGTCAACACAACTTTTTATGGTTGTGTATTTCCTGCTCTGCCTAAACTAGTATAAGGCCTGGTGCTGATGCAGTTATGCCAAGAAAAGGCAGCTCGTGACATGAAAATGACATTTTCTTCTTCTTGTAAGGGAAGTTGCTCTCTATACAGCAGCACTACAGTTGTGTCAATGAAGCGGTCCTGGGAGGGGATGGATTTTTGTACTGCTCTACAAAAGGAAGGGAGAGAATTCATGACATGTCAGCTGTTTGGAAAACATTTTAGGAATGTCAGCTGGAAGATAACATAGATATGCAAGTGGTGTTACATATTCAGAATAGCCCAAAGGAACATAGTGAAAGGTGTCTTAAACAGGCAAGGGATTCTCAAAATCCAGTTTCTTCACAGAAGCTTTCACTGGGTAAACAGGGTCATATTCAAAGTGTCCTTGGGCAAAAGAGTTGCATATGAGGTATTTGCCCTTTTGACCTGTTCTCAGCAGGTTTTACAGCAATTATTAGTTGAATAGATACAATAAAATTTCTGCAATACTCGATAATTCCTAGAATAATCTGTAGTTGGAATTCTGTTACTAATTTTAAGGATGTTGTACAAGGCAGAATGTTTCCCTGTCTTTTTCTTGCCTTTGTGCTGTACAGGGCTATCAGCAGGTCAGTCTGGGTTTGGAAATACTTTCTTTAGTCACTGAATTTGTATACAGGCAGGCTCAGCAAAGGCTTTGAGGGAAACTGAGGAGTATATATAAAAAATCTTGAATGGTTTGAATTAGGGACCTTTGGTTTTGTAAGCAAAGCAAGTGAATGTGACTCTAGGTACATGAGGTACAAAAGAGATGTGTAAAAAGAGGCTAGATTTGCACAGGCCCTTTCTAGAATTAGGCTAAAATTATTAAGACAGTTCGATCAAGTTCCAATTTCTACACCTACTTTTCTTAAGTCTTTCCAATTTTCACATACGGCCATATTTGATTGTTTGCTTTCCCTGCTCCCCTCCCTGTGTATCATAAGGAAATTGTCACAAACAGTGACTGATATGATTAAGTAAGCCTGTGCTTATTTACAGCCAACCACATAAGGAATCACTGATGTGGGACCGGAATTCCTGTTTCTGTTGTCTTTCTTTGTGGTCCTGGGTGATTGTAAGCTGAGGTAAACTTTTGTCTGACTAGTGTGTCCTGTCTAAGTAGGCTGGAGTCAGTTAATATCACTGGTTTTGAAAGTGGTGTTAGAAAACTTACATATCAACCAAAAATACTTGAATTCTTTTTTGATTGGGATATGTTATTCTTAGGCTTCTTGTCATTGACATAATCAGCGTTTCTTCCCCTACAAGACATAAGCTGCTGTATATGCAACAGTCCTATTATTAGAAATAAGTAGATCTGAAAAGCATAGCCACGACATGTTTTGTTCATTGTTCCTTTGGTCTTCTGTTGTTTCAGTACTCATTGCAGTACAGTCATACAATCCCTCTGAAAATCTGAGTAAATGAGCTTAATTTTCGTTCTTTGTCCTTTGTTCTTAGACCTAAAATTGTTTCAAAATGTACTTTGCAGACTGCATCATATTAAACCACAAGAAACGTATTCCTCATTAAAACTAAAAATAGGGCACATGAATCAAAATCCAATCTCAGAAACAGTCTTTAGCATCATGAATTATACTTCTTTTACCTTGCATACCTCTGAGAAGCTCGCACAGAAATGTTAAAGTTTATATATCAGTGTTAGAGAAAAGGTGTTACAGGAGTTACTCATTGCAGTTTGCCTTAATGACTTCTAGGTGAATTGCTTCATGATGCAATATTTTATTACGTATTGGTAGGAATTAGTTTTACTAGAAAGCTTGAAATAGAAAAGTAAGGGACAGTTTATTTCTAGCGTTAGCAGTCTGTCTCAAATAGCCTGTGTAATAACATAGATTCAGAAAAGTATTCCTCAAGGAAATGCGAATGGCAGTAGAGATCTTCAGTGATTTACTCTTTAGTGTTCATGGTAAGCAACAGAGTTGAGACTTACCGTTCAGGGTAAACAACAGAGCTGAGAACCTCTTATGCCAGGATGCAGGTCATACATCGTGTGAACAGGTGTCATCAGTCAAGTTCACAGCTGCTCCGCCTCATGTGCATTCATGCATGTGGTATGCACCTGTTGTATGATAAATACCACAAAGTGAAGTGGAGCTGTGAAATCCTTGGGAAAGAGATGAACAGGCTATGGGCCATAGGCTGCATGAAGTACGCTGGCAAACTGTGTTGAATGTTGGCCAGAGGTCAGACTTTCCTGATCTGAAGATGGGGCTAAACTGACTTTAGTTTGCATTGCGATGGACTGAGGCATAGGCTTGGTTGACTACTGTCATGCAGTTTATCCTCAGACCCGCAGTCTTTTGGTTGTGTATTTCCCAATGGATCTGAGCCTAAGCTGGACCGTGTATGTAAGTTTCCTGGTGCTTGAGGAGATCTCTGGTTCTGAGCTCTGAAGGTCATCTATGTCTCCCCCTTAGTTTCACATGAGATGTTGCGTATGTTCAAATCTTTCTCATTACATTCCCTGGTCCTAACACCTCCCTTACTTTAAATTTATCTGTTCCCAAAGCATCTGTCAATCTGGTGTCACAGTTCAAGGTAAATGTTGTGGAAGTTTGTCTATTTCCTGCAACCTAAGCATAAATGCACTGGCTAGAATATATTACTGCTAACCTAAAAGCAGCTCCATTTCTATGCTGGTATATAAAATGAGAAATTTGCAATTATTTTGCCTTTCATCTAGGGAAATACTGCAGTAAAAAATTCCATCTCGGACAGCCTTCATTATTTGTAGCAGTGTAAAAGATGGACAGAGCTCTTTAGGATTCTTGGAGATGTAGAGTTTCTGAGATACAGGATTAATTTAAATCTGTTGATTTGTAAGCTGAGCACATTTGAAGCTGACTCACCACAATATGAATGCAAATAGAAGATGTCATTTAACAACCTTCTTTTTGTACTTGTTATTTCTGATTAATAATACGTTTAATGCTGATGGTATACTTGGTGCTGTGCAAAGTGCGCTAATAAAACAGTCCTGGCCTTGGGGATGTATAGTATAAAAAGATAATTACCGAGAAGACAGGATGTACTTGGAAACAAAGATGTGGGGGAGAGTGTTGAAATTTTTTGATTGGTCTCTCTTAGAATATAGCTGTCAGTCAGTATAAGAGACGTAATACCTCCTCTGCCAACCTTTTATTGTGTCTGTTAACAGTGTCAGCTATTTGGCATTCAAATTATATACCGTTAGGTGTTTGTAGTGTACAAAGAACAGTAAGACCTTCTTTTCACTGAGGCCTCCAAATATTTTAAAAGTAGTAATAAAACAATCATTTCACTTTGATATTTTTCATTTTTTTTTTTAAGAGACACAGGTTTAAGTAGTACTTTTAAATACGGAATTTTAACAGCTTCATTTTTATGTAGATAATGATTAACATTAGGGGAAAAGGGAAGTGAGCAAGTATAGGGAGACATTAACAGAACAGTTGTGTTCTAACCCAGAGCCATGGCTGAGGAACTGCAGGGACATACAGTAGCTAAAGAAGTGGTCAGATTGTATGCTCTGAGAGGGAAGGGAGAAGTCCGTAAATAAAGACTGCTGGAACTCTGTGGGCTGACTTGGGTTAGAAAGCTGAGGAAATTGTAATGTGCAAAGCTCGTTCTTATCAGAGTAATGTCTTGTGCAGACGTTCCAGAGCAGCATGGAAATTGATGAGACACTGGGACTGTGGCAGAATTTCTGTCTTTGATGTGATTTTTCTCGTCTGAATATAAACTCCACATGCACACCAAATGCTCTAAGGAAAGTAACATTGGCTGTGTCTCTCTGTTTTTCCTTTTAATCCCAGATCGTTGGCTTTGATTAAACCTGATGCAGTGCCCAAGATTGGAGAATTAATTGATATCATTATTAATGCAGGATTTACGATAACTAAAGCCAAAATGATGGTGCTTTCAAGGTAAGGATTTTTTTAAGGTTAGCTCTATTCTATTGAAATGGTTTTTTTTTGCAGATAAGAGCCTTCTTTGAAGCTATCCTCTGTTGTTCTGCACATCAAATCCATTCCAGTGGATGACAGAGGGGGGGTTCATTGGTTTCATAATCATGTAGGTTTCTGAAAGCATGTAGAGAATTAAACTAAGAGCTAAAAAGTTCTGTGCAAATGAGCCTGGTGTCATTAAATGTGTAATGTCTCTGTATGAATCAAAGGTGACTACCATAGTTTTAGCAATTCAGCAGTGTTTACTGACATGTCTGTATGTTCTTATCTCATGGCTTCCTGATACGAACCATACTGCTGATTATGATTGGGTTGACTGTAAAACAGCATTGGTTTGTTTGCTCTCAGTTTATCCGTTAACTTAATCTGTGGTCTCAGACCCACACTTGCTTGTTTGGTATTTTTTTATCACTGGAAGTCTTAAGGCAAAGAGAGTGATCTTCTGATGGTTCTGCAGGGGTAGACAGATTTTGCATCTTCCTAATCCCCCTGTTCTTCCCGTATCAATTTGAGCCACAAGATTTTAAAAAAAGGCATGCTGCAGAGGAAAGAAAACATTTAATTTACCCTTGTCTACTTCCCCAAAGTTACTGCATCATTTCTCCATTGCTGCTTTGCCAAACATGTTCGTATACAACTTGTCTATGAAAAGAAAAGCTATCTGTTCTACATACGACCATGTTCATGTCTTCTTATGGTTTGTGTGAGGTCAGGAACAATTTTCTCCTGCCTCAGAACCTTTTTGGCTTTCAGAAATGCTGATAAAACAACTGCAACTTCCACCTCTTGTCTCTGCACTTATCTGCTGCACTGATGATACTGGTCCCAGATCCTCCCTCAAACAACTCCAGTTCTTGAGGTTAATCAGGTTTCTAATGTTGATTTACAATTGGTAATGTCTTTCAAGCCAGCATTTCTTTCTTGCTGTCCTGCAGTCTGAAAGATTTGATCCTGCAGTGTTCTGTTGGGTCGTTCTGTATTTCAGCATCTGTCTGAGAACTTGAAGAACTGTCGAGCAAAGTCATGTGCTTTAGAGTTGACTCACTGAAGAGACAACTTTGAGATTTGAACTTCTATTGCCTATTGCTATATAAAAATTCCTGCTTCTCTTATATAATTGGAAGTAATTATTAAAAAGCACAAGATTGGGTTGTGCTGGATATACTTTAAAAAAAAAAAGAGAAGTCTTGAGTATTTGTGGTTTCTCTGCTTACTGTGTACTCTGTTCCTTGGGACTGTGCCATTTTAAAATGATAGAACTATGGCAGTTGCCAAAATCTTCAACCTTTAGGTCTCTGCAGGCATGCTTGTTCAAACCAGTGTCGTCATCTACTGCTTTCTCAAAATGGATTATTACTGACATTTGTTTTGCAGTCACTGTTAAGTAGGTTCATGCCTTCTGTCAAAATTGTAGCCAGGATATGAAAGTGAGGGCAGGCACCTGCTTGAAAGGTCAGCTTTCTAGTCTCCTCATGTAATCATACATTAGTTCAGTCTGTTATTCCCAGATGAACGCTGTTTTCCATTCTTTAAAAGCAGAGAACTTATGAGATGAAATTAGAAAGGAACTAAGTTATACAGCACAACTGCAATTTTATATTTATTGCAGTAGGAATTCCTAACTGAGTAGTAGAGCTCAATTTGTTTCAGAAATAGATCCGCCAAATATTTCTTCACATTCAGGAATTATGATACGTAATCTGTTTGCATACCTCTTTCGTATTTGCTATCCAAAATTATTGGGTGGATTAGTTTCAGAAGCGGGTTTTCTGATGAAATAGTGAATTGTAAGCAAAAACTTAGGTTTGAAGCTTGAGATCGCAGGAGTTTCTCTGACTAGCATAATTTTTAAATCATGGTTCTGCCTTAGTTATGAAATGAAAGGAAAGCATATTAGCTGTATGGCCAATGAAAATCTTCTGGATTTTGAATGGCTCATATTTACACTGAACTGAAAGCAACAAACCAGGAATTATTCATTTCCAGTGAGCAGGTGGTCATTTTGATAAAAAAGCTGGAGAAAACTGTGACTGTTCAAATATTTGTCAAGGTTAGGAAAATGAAATTCTCCTTAAGTTTTTCTTAAGGTTATTTCTTTCCTCTGGCGATATTTGGCTTAAGTATGGACTGCAAATGGGAGAGAGATGTGAAAAGTTCCATTGCAGCTGGCAGAACTGTGCCTTTGTTTATACCTGGAATCAGGTTATCTGAAAAACCTTCAGGTAATTTCTTTCAGCTGAGACAGCTGCTCAAAGTCGGCAAAATCAGGGGACACAAAAAAAAATCACAAGATTGTTTCTGCAGGTGAAAATAGTTTTCCAAGGGGGAATCTTTTACTCTCCCTGCAGCTCTGCTTTGATTATGAACTTTATATCCAGAGTAGGAGTGAGTAGTTTTGCTTCTTTTCATCTGTCGATCGTCCTGTGAAGAGCTTGTCCTTTTCCACAAATTCCAGCTTCAGAAAGTGGTACACACCAGGTTTTGGAGCAAGCCAAGAGCAAGCCTGCGCTTCTGAACTGGAATTTTGAAGCTGCAAAATAGCAGCGGTAGCCTTGAAAAACTCCACAGATTTCTCTAGTGGTTGCCATACAGAAAAAGCAGTGCCGTAAGCAAGGGTTAAGCATGAGAGGCAGCTGGAGAAGAAGAGGGGAAGAGAGTAGGTTGGCTAGCTGCAGGGGTGATGGGGTGAAATGGTGTGCCCACCTGTGGATGGATCTTGGGTCTGAACTGTGATCCCTGAAACTTGTGTAGTTGGGTAGCTGAGCCCAGTTCTGCGAGCAGGGTGGCTGTGGCAATGCAGAACTTGGAGAGGGCCACCACCCTGTCTGAAAAGGTATCTTTTTGCTTCCAATACATGAGTAAAGGTTAAGTAACAGCTGTGGTACAGACCTAATGGCCTTTATTTGCCTGGCAATATAAGGAGCCCGCTCATAACAGAAACACCACTGCTTTGGGGGAAAGCTCTGTGTAGTAACTACTGTGTTCCCTGAGGGAAAGTGCAAGACCAAATTGAGTTTTGAAGGAGAAAAGTGTGGGAGAAAACAAGTTTTAATCTGAAGGGCATTGTGCTGCTGATGTGACTTGTAACATCAGAGGATTTTGAATAGACACCAGGTTATGCAATATTTTGTTATGCACCAGAATAATCAAACACTAGCCTTGATAAGGAAATAAGTTCCAGTGAAGCAGGTAATTCTTTATGCTTTAAAACCAAACTTCAGTAGCCATCTTACACACTCAAACCGAGATGGAAGATGAAAACGATGTAACAGTGAATGGCTTGGCAAGGTGAGTCTACTGCATTTATTTCTTAAACTGAGAATGTTGGGACCGTCAGTGACCTTGAAAGTCCATGCTGTAGGTTTCAGTAATTACTTCCTTCCCAGAGCAGGAGCATAAGGAGGAGTCAGCTACAAGCTATACCTGTAGCCACACAAAATATGACAGAAAAATAAATGTAGTTTCTGTTATTAAGCATGAACTTCCCAGAAGCTGCCCAGCTTGGGAAGACATTACCTGTGGAGACATGTTGGTGAATGATAATTTGTGGTTTTCAGGGAGGTTTATATATATATGTATACACATATATAGGTATATGTGTGTGTGTGTATATATATATCTGTATATGTCTTTTTACTCTTTCAGAAAAGAAGCAGCTGATTTCTACGTAGACCATCAATCAAAACCTTTTTATAAGTAGGTATATCAATTTCAGCTTGACACGAATTAAGTTTGTTTAATGAACTGCACATGCTTCATTTATCATAATTGGTACTGCAGGACCATGGGAAAACCAGAACTTGTCTTAGTTGAGTGGAGCCCTTTGCAGAGCATGCACCCTGTTCATCTTCCTCCAGGAACAGATCCTTACTTCAGCTATTCAGGGTTTTAACTCACACTCTTTACAGCCTGATAGTATCAGGGCAATGTCTTTGGTCTCTTAGAAGTAAAAATGCTTCTACCAAGGCAAAACTTCAAAGCCAAGGGAAGGAGCATCTTTAGGAGCAGGGTGGAACTTGCAGGTAATGATAATTAGGGGGAACGCTTAGCTGTGAAAATTGATTTGGTAGCAAGTACCCCAAATTGTAAGTAACTGAAAGGATAGTTGTTCATGGTACTGCTACCCTTGGACAAAACGTCAAACTTCCATGGTGCTAGACTGCTCCACCTAACATGAAAACCCTAGTCTTGTCATAACTGAGCAGATTGATACCAGAGATTGTGTCATTTCTACTTTGCCTGAAGGTGCCAACAAACAGCTTTCCTTTCCTCCCTCTGGGTTTAACAGTCTGCCTCTTCTAGGAAAAGGGTGCTGCTCTGCCTTGTGTTTTTCAGCCATGCTGGAACCTGGGTTTGCGCTCGGTCAAAAGACCTGATTTCAGTACTGTCATGAGGTTTCTGCTTATTAGGATCTGCCAGCTGCTGTTCTGCAACAGCAACTGATTATTGTGGTTCCAAACTCAAGCTCTTCACGGAGTCAGGGCCCCAGGCTACATCTGACCACCCTGGAGATCAGAGGAGGATTTAGAATTGCCTTTTCTTTGCTGAATAAACCTGCTTGAATATGTTAGTAAATGAGCAAGAATTTTGCCTGTAGTGTTATTTCATAGATTTCTATCTATGCTAATGGTAATTATCTGAGAAACTGTAGCCTTTGTCTGCTGTGATATCCTGGTATCCCATGCTACAGTCCTATTGGCTACATCTTCTGTGCAGGATTTTTCTCTAAATTAGAAACAAATAGTTATAAAGCATTACAAATCAAACAGGGCAAGAATCTTCAAGGCAGTGAAATGTAAAATCTCTGACTCAATTATATTTAGCATTGTATTACTTGTCTTTATATTCAGATTTAGTTTGCTAGTTCGCTAGTCAATGTTAGTCTAGTGAATTCTACCTGTTTGGAAAATAATGTCATATTAAAGAATTAAATTTTTAAACTTTATTCAATATTTGGGATCAGTCTGAACCGTAAGCAGTGTTGTAGAAATTGCTTTTTTCTTGGGTGTATGTATGTGTAAGCCATTTAACAGTATCCTAAACAAGCAGTCTCTGATCAATAGAACCTGAGTCCAAATAGCTTATCCCTGTGTAGTTTCTTTATTTTTATGTAACTTCTCATATTTTTAACATCATTCCTCTAGCAAAAAAACTAATAGGATTTCTCTTTTCTTCTTGCCCATGGATCATTGCATAAATGATCATTGGGAAGAAGATGGAGCATACACATCCACAATTATAATTGTGCGAAGCTCTTTTTATGAGAAAGTAGTATGAAAAGCATTGGACCAACTTTCTTCTTTGGTGGTTCTGTCCAGACACAGTGAAAAGGCAGGCTTGTTTTTATGCATCTTTTGTAAAGATAGAGCATTATAGTTATGGTGGGGCTTTTTTAATAGAGTGTTTGCGTTTCCAGTTTTGCATGGCTGTTTTCCATGTCAGATAGTCAGGACAGAAGAGTGGCTGCTCCTGACAATCTCTTCTCCTTAGTCAGATTCATCCCATTAAAGTCAGTTGACTTCTGCTTATGCCAGGATGTGATAACTGCAGTTAAGGCTCCTCTTCCCCGCAAACTTTCCAAATCTTGTTTCTCCCTTCTTTCCCACTTTGGATTTTGGCTGGGCAAAATCTACGGGAGAGATCCATGGGGCAGTGAGCACTCCATCCTGGCAGCAGTGCTGAAGTTGCGTGAGTGGGGAGCACACAAGTCGAGTGAGAATCCTGATATCCTGCTGTGCGGAAGTGACATGTAGAAGTGACATGTTTAGGAATTGCTCTTGTCAAGCAAATGGTTAGCAGGGTCTCTTTGTAGTACCGATCTTTTAAAAATTCTTTTGAAATCTAACATGCTACACAGTAGCTTGAGTGAGTTTGTCTTATCTGGGTCTTTTTCTACAACCATAATAAGAAGGGAGTGTCTTCACATCACCTAGTCCAATTTCCTTCTCAAAGCAGAGCCAACTTTGAAGTTAGATCAAATTGCTCAAGGCCTCGCTGATTTGAGTTCTGAGCATTTCCACTGGATCATATGTTTTTGTTGGTTTTAGTTTGTAGCATGGATCACCATGTACTGTTTCCATTTTACAGTGAGCTTCTCCAGTTCATAACGAGTGGTCCTATTGTTGCTATGGAAATCTTAGGAGATGATGCAGTTTGTAAATGGAAAGCATTACTGGGGCCAGCAAACTCCGCAGCAGCACAGACTGATGCACCAGAGAGCATTAGAGGGAGCTTTGGACATACTGGCCTAAGAAATGCAGCTCATGGCCCAGATTCAGTTGCTTCAGCTGCTCAAGTAAGTTTTGACTGTTTGTTGACTGAGGTTTACTTTTACTTTATCTGGTAACAGCTGGGTCAGGAATTCCTCTTTTTTTTTCCCCACTTGAGTTCAGAACTAGTTTAGATATTCCTCATGGATCCTTTTTAGCATGGAAAAATAAGCAAGATTTTTCTTTTCAGACAGTTTCTCTCTTTCACAAAGGGGAACCTTGGGCACTTTGATCAGGGGAGCATGCCTGGTAATTTTTAATGTCTTCTGTACATCACAAACATTGAGCTAGTTGCAGTCTGCATTATCTACCTATAGCCTACCAATGCTGATCACAAAAAGAAAGGGATTAAGCAAAATCATTTGAGCCATCCTGTGTTTCGCTTATCTGTTCTCCTCCATGCTTTTCAGTAGACCTCTGCAGCTTACTTTTCTCTGCTGTTGTTATTCAGAATGAGTAGTTATGAAAACAGGCCACTTCATAGTGCTTTGTGTTTTGAAAGGTAGTACAGTGGGCTTGGCTTTGAGGAGATCGGTTCTATTTTGCTTTGTTTTCAAGTGTGTGTTTCCTTAGTGGTAAGCCCTGGGTCTGGGTGATAGATACTATGAGCATTTCTACAGAATTGAGGTGACTGTGTGCCTTGTTGTGGGGTAGATATGCTGATAAATGTTGGCAAGGATAAAGTTTGCCTCATGATTGATAGATACTGCGCTATGGTATCTTAGCTCTAGACCAGTGGTGAAAAGATGTCAGTTGTTGCTTCCTAGATCCCAGTCTTTCTTCTGTTAAAATCGGAGCAGCTGCAGTAGCATAACTGGAAAGGGACCTGCCGTAGAATAAGCTGCGAGTTACTATGTACTAGAAAGTATACATGGAGGTTATATCCCAGTGGCGAGGGAAGAGTTGGTTAGCTTCTGTGTGCCATAGCAAAGTGTGGGCTCTTTTCTGCTGGTCAAGCACTCATCTCATGTATCTGCACCATGCTTGGGCTGCTGGATCCTCTCCATGTGCCTCTGGTTTTGACAACAAACCATATGCTGCACCTGAAATACCTTTTTTGCTGGCACACTTGATGAAGATGGTACGGAGTCAGAAGGAGTTCGGATGAAGTTGATCCTTTCTAATGAAGGAAAATTGTAGTCAGAAAAGTCTTTGAGTTCTGGTTAAATAACTAGATGTCTTCGTATATAAGGGTGAAAGTTTTTCTTTGTTCCTGTGTACTGTTGTGACAACTCTGCCAGCTTTTGAACTGACAGTGTATCTATTAGCATAAAATTTTGATTAGAAGCGTAAGTGCTTTGGCTTAAGTTTGTTGTTGTTTTTGCATATCGTCATTTTTGAAATGCTGTTTGAAGGCCCCCTTCGTGTGCAGCGTTTTTATGACTGTGGGATTATTTTGCCAAACTTTTGCAGGTGTGTTACTGATACCAACCTTCAATAAATCAACCAAAATTGTGCACCTTGTGCCTATTTTAATTTAGTAGGCCCAGTGTTCTATGGATGTATAGCAGTTGCCATGGAAACTAGTTGGCTGCACCTTGCCGAAGCTTTGCTGAAAGAGATATATGATACAGGGACCTAAACAAACTCTTCTGAAGGAAAACTGGTATCAGCCACACCTAATGAAGGTATTGTAAAATGAGCAGTTAGAGTGGAAGCCTGCATTGTTCTTTGTGTGGCTAAATGACATGTGAAAGCATGCCTTTGGTATACTCGAAGCTGGTGACCCTCAGCAGGCCAAATTTTGGGTTTTTTTACATAAAGAGTAAAGGGAAAGGAAAAGAATTTTCTTTTTAAGGCTCCACTTGCTTATAGTTTGTCATTTCATCATCTTAGTGCTTCAGCATTGTTTAGTTATTTTCCTTTGATTATCCTTTTAATGGATAAAACAAAGCATTAAATATTGTAAATATTTTCCTGCTTTTTCCTGGGTCCTTCTTCTAAAATAAACTTCAGTTCACAGAGTGGGACAAAGTCTTCGAGGCATGCGCATTTTATCAGCAGTGGAATGCAGGAAATGAACCCTTTTGTTTCAGATGTGACCAATTAAAATGTGGATTATTTGCTAGGAGAAAAACAATTTTTTTTTCCCCTTCTGTTGAAAGATCAATTTGTTTGAATTATATAATTGTTTTCAAGTAAGGATTACAGGAATTGTCAGTGTCATGAGCTAAAGACTGGCAGCTAGCTGAGTCTATTTCATCTGGTCTGAGCTAGTAAATGAAATGAGACTATTTCAGGAAATGGCCTTTAACACTGCTACTGTTACACAGAAAAGAAAATCAAATAGATTTGGTAATAGTATTTCCATGATATTATTATTTCCCTTAAATAGAAATTTATCAATCAACTCTTACTGAATTTGACCAATAGGTGTGAAATGGAATCTGCATTCTGAGCATTTGACTAATCTTAATTGGCAGATTGTGTAATGTACGTGAATAAAGGGTATGGAAAAAGTGTGAAGCTGGCAGTAAACAGTGAAAAAATATCACTGAGGAAAGAAATCTGGCTGTCAAGCTCACCCCAGTATGGTCTAAGACCCAGGCTGTATGATATCTGAATAGTAATGGTGGTGAGAAAGGAATTGATTGGAGGCAAAGAGGCTCATCCCAGAATCAGAGCAATTGAGTTCATCAGCTCAAATTCAGTAAGATTAAAAAAAAATAAATCAAAAAAAGCGTCCCTAAGGCACGAGTCAACAATTTTAGTGTTTAAGACAAAATGAAAGAATATAGATAAATGGGATAGAGGTCAGCTTTGTATATGGAAAGAAAACATACCGAACAACGGACTGGTAGTTGCATACTTGCTCGTGTAATGGAAAAGATTATGTGAAAAGAGGGAAGACAAAATATGCATATGTGGGAGTGGATTTGGGAAAGATACTGAGGAAGGAGAGAATTTGGAAAACCAGGAACACCTTTCCCAAATGACTGTGGCTGTGGCAGCAGTGTTTTGGATGTTCTGAATGGAAATGGATGGTGTAACAGGAGGAGGAAGGGAGACATTGCAAGAAAAATTCTAATCATGTTTTTATGATTGTAACTGTGGTGCCAGAGAGGGAAAGGTATGTTTGAGAGAATGTTATAGGGAAAAAGTATTTGTAGCACAAAAAATCTATAATTATGGTTTATCTTCTGTGACTTCGGGTACTTCAGGTGTTGTTACTTATGATAAAGGCTGACGTATGCAGCTAGATCAATCTAAAATGTATTCAATTACAATTCTTTTCAGGAGCTGGAGTTGTTCTTTCCCTCCAGTGGAGGTCGTGGACCAGTCAACAGTGCAAAATTCACAAACTGTACTTGTTGCATTATTAAGCCTCATGCAGTTAGTGAAGGTAAGCAATGAAGATAGAGGAGGGGAAAGCAATCTGCGCTTCATTGTATCCATGATAATTCCTCTGCCCTTTTCTGGGAGATTGAGACTGCAAAAGCACAGGGTATATTTCGTAGTACATGCAAAAGCATGTGTATATATACCTTTAGTATATACCTCTTTCATATACCTTCAGTATTTCTGCAGTTCAGTTCCATGAGGAGTGGGTCGCATGCTTTCCATGTGGATACTTGTCAATTTTAGAATAAGAAGGGTGAGGTGGAAAAAAAGGGGGATAAAAGTATATATGAGATTTGATGAACCTTAATGTGACAGCTCACCACGTCCTTCCTCCTTTCTACCCAACACACTCCTCTGCTGGAGGTTGGCATCCTCAAGGGAGTCTGAAAGCAGGACACCTGGCCGTGTTGCAGGGCCTTCCACTCAGGCAGTAACACATCACATTGAAACTACTTACAAAGGGAGATCTTTACTGATATGAATCTTGTTGTGCTGAAAGTAGTGAGGATGGAAAGTAGAAAAGTCTTGTTTATTCTTTAAAACTGAGTCAGAGACCTAAAGCATTTGTTGGCCTCCACAATGCTTTGTGTGGTGGCAAATGCTCTGTGAGCTCACCATAGGAGTATTGGAAATGTTTAGTGCCCAGCTGTTACCATACAAAAACAATCACACTTTGTGTCCTGTACTTAGGTACAGGAGCATGTGTAGGAGCAGTGAGTGCAGTAAAATATTTTGGCTTTGGTACTACAACAACATTTTTTGAGTGTAGAATGAATGTTGCCATGTGAGAACATTGAGATTTTTCTTAGTAAGATACAGAGCACACTACATTTTAATCACTTCTCTGCGGGTAGCTAACATGGAAACAGCAGAATTGGCCGTAGCAGTTTCCAGGCCTTTCACACTTCAAGTGGGATGTCTGGAGGGCTTGCTGAAAAAAACATGCTTTCATGCAAAAGAGTCTCATGCTCACTGCTGATAATATGCCTGTTATCTCTTTGAGGCCTTGCATGGTATCTGCTACTGGTAAGTCTCCTATGCAGCAAAGAGTGAGTGATGTTCCTTTTACAGAAATATGGGCAGCAGCTGGGACTGTGATCTCACCTATGTTTGCAGAGGACAAACCTTTCCTTGGCAGGATGGTTAGGGTCCTTAATTTGACTGTGAAAATAACAAAGTGGATGGCTTGGGCTCTGCTTTCTGAAGGTATAATTTCTGTTGCATATCAGGGCTCAGACTCCTCTCTTATTGAGCTTGGGTTGCCTCTTCCCACTTTCAATCTTCTTTATTTATGTCGTTTTCACAGTGGCCTGTCTGTTACTTTCTTTCTTTTTTTCTTGAACTTCTCCGAGTTTTTCTGAATCACCAAAGGACAAACTCTGGTCCCATTATGCCTCTCTGGGAGTGTGAGTGTCTGGAGGAGGTGGGGGTGGTGAGAAAGAGGTGCGGGTACAGAAAACCAGAAAATACAAGTGTACACCCAACTTTGCAATCTGAGCACTAGAAAAACTGGACTAAAGTTGAGATCAATAGCCACTATATAGTCCTTCTCCTCACACCACAGAGGGCTGAAAAGGCAGACCCAAGCTGCCAAACAGCAACTAAAATTTGAAAGGTACCTTCTATGAGCATTCTCCATCCATGCAGCTTTTACCTGGTAGGAGCGTTCTCCATCCATACAGCTTTTGCCTTGTAGGAGCGTTCTCCATCCATACAGCTTTTACCTTGTATTAGCGTTCTCATCCATACAGCTTTTGCCTTGTAGGAGCGTTCTCCATCCATCAGCTTTTACCTTGTAGGAGCGTTCTCCATCCATACAGCTTTTACCTTGTATTAGCGTTCTCATCCATACAGCTTTTGCCTTGTAGAAGCGTTCTCCATCCATCAGCTTTTACCTTGTATTAGCATTCTCCATCCATACAGCTTTTACCTTGTGTGAGCGTTCTCCATCCATACAGCTTTTACCTTGTGTGAGCTTTCTCCATCCATATGGCTTTGATTGCTACCTTCAACAGAATGAAAAAATAAAACCTGCATATGATGAATTAGCAAAGTGTTTTATCAATTTGCTGTGGTCTAACCGCAGCTGGCAACTAGGCGCCACACAGCTGCTCACTCACTCCCCCACCAATGGGATGGGGGACTGGAATCAGAAGGGTAAAAGTGAGAAAACTCAGGGGTTGAGATAGAGACATTCTAATACGTAAAACAAAAGCTGCATGTATGAGCAAAGCAAAACAAGGAATTAACTCACCACTTCCCACGGCAGGTTGGTGTTGAGCCATTTCCAGAAAAGCAGAGCTGCATCACATGTAATGGTGACTTGGGAAGACAAACGCCATCACTCTGAACATCCCCATATTCCTTCTTCTTCCTCCAGCTTTACATGCTGAGCATGATGCCATATGGTCTGGAATACCCCTGTGGTCAGTTGGGATCAGCTGTCCTGGCTGTGTCCCCTCCCAACTCCTTGTGCACCACCAGCCACTCGCTGGTAGGGGTGAGAGGCAGAAAAAGCCTTGGCTTTGTGTTAAGCGCTGCTCAGCAGTAACTAAAACATGCCTGAATGATCAACACTGTTTTCAGCACAAATCCAAAACACAGCCCCATACTAGATACTGTGAAGAAAATTAACTCTACCCCAGCCAAAGCCATCACGTTCTAAATTAATATCAGGAACGATGGCATTCAGAGACTGGTTATGCTTTTACCTTAGTAAGCTCTCTTGTTCCTGTCTGTTTCTCCAATGTTACTTTGAATGTTTCAAAAGCCACAAGTACTGCAACTCTTTAAGAGGTTATGAGTTGGAGGTCTTGTAAAACTTTCTAGAAGTCTGGCTTCTGAGAGGGAGCTGGGCTTAGGAAAGGGAAGAGTCACTCTCAGCCTCTTTGGCTGAGAGCACTGGTGCAGCTTCACATCACAGCCGGACTGGTTCCAGTCTGCAGTTTGACAGGAGGTGAATCCTTCTTCACAAAGGCTTCAGGAACTCTCCAGCATCAGCCCAATGAGCCAGGAGTGTCGCAGGGGAGAGGATTTGTCTTTCTTTACCTGTCCTCTTCTGTCTTCCTTAATCTTTCTCATATTCTACTTCAGCCTATTTTTGTAACGACAAAAATATCACTGGGTGGCATCTCTTTTTGGTATGCTTGGTCTTCTTATGAAGTGCTTTGCATCATCACATTTGAAAGAACCATGCATAACAGAGAGCTGTGCTAGCTTTGCAACAGTTTTTTTTAAGTATTAATTCTGAAATTACTCCTATGATTGAATTGCCTGTTTTAAAATTGAAGGAACATAGCCTTTGCTTACTGAAGATTGTAAAGCTTTAAAAGTTTTGAACATGCTTTTTGGCAGTTGCGGGTTGTCTCTATGGAAATGTCACCATTCTTCCGTCCCTGTGCATATCATTTTGGAGTCCGGGACTAGTGTGCTGGAACTGGGGAGACCAAATAATCTGCCCATGACAACGCCAGGCTGCCTATTTGAAACAGGAAGACAAGAAGGGAGAAGCCCTGCTATAGGGATTAGGGAGCAGAGACATGGCTATGGAGTAGGCTGTCGCCGTGGATTGTGCATCTGTAGGCAGAAAGTTTGAGAAAGGAAGGGCTGACCTATTTGGGCTCAGAGCTCCGTGACAGAGCTGGGGGGGGGGAGCTTGCTTGTCTTGTCTCCCTTTTAAGGGCTGTTAGTAACTAGTGAATTGACCTCTTGGCGAAGTTGCTGGTCGAAGACTGTGTGCATGGTCTTAAGAATAAGCAACTTGCTTAGCCCCAGCAACAGTGTTTCTAGCTGTGGTTGTCCACCCTGTTTCTGGTGGGGAAACCGTGTGTGGAAGCAGCATCTGCAGAGGAAAGGAAATCCTGTGTGGTCATCAGTGTGAAAAGGTGGTTTGGCAGAGGCATGGAGAAGAATTTATGTGGGTCAAAGCAGCAGAGCCTATTATGCGTTGCAGATTTGATTTGTACTCCATAAATTTTCAATATCGAGTATCTAAAAAAAAAACCTTTTTGCCATTTCCGATGTACTGCTGAGGCTTTGAACTTGATTATCTAATTACCAAGAATATAACCTTCTCATTACACATTTACAATTACGTGAAGTTTCGCTTATGTACTTGAGCTTATACAGAGCTCTAGTCTTTATTTCTGCAGAAACATTTGACCAAATTCATTATGTGAATTTTCCTTTCTGGTCTTTTTTTTTCCAGCGTTTCTTTTTCCTGCAGAGTCTATTGCATAACTGATTCTTAAAAGGAAAAATCTTCTATTTTTCTGTCCTGGAAGACTGTTTGCTTTAACCATAGCCATAAGCTAGGAGGCTTTTCTGCAAGTTTACCTTGCTGTCAGGAGGCTGGATTTGATCTCTAGTTTATGCCGGTTAATTCTCACAGAGAATCCTTTCTTAGAAACTGACTTTGATGACCATGGAGGGTTTATAGGGTTCCTGTTCAGTGACAAAGCAGTGGAAAATCACTGTTGGTTTTATCTCTGGTCTTGCTGACCCTCTCCTGACAGGCATACAGAAACATCTGTCACTAGGCTGCTGTAGATATTACAGACTGACCACCTGCAGCGGGGACTAGTGCAGCGCTCACACACTCTAATTAACAGTACTGAAAGCGTCTGCCAGGCTGCAGAGGCACCCTGGAGCCTGATAAAGGGTGTCAAGGGAGTTATGTGAGGTTTAAATTCAGCTGTCAAAGGTGCTGGTAATGCTGGAAGGGTGGTATCGCTGGCCCTCCACGAATGTGTATTTATAAATGCCTCTTAAAGAAGTAAGGCAATAGCTATTTTGTCGGTCTGATGTTAGCATAATGTTTTCTGTGGAGGATCAAAGGTGGGAAAACAGCTGGGAAGGCCCTTGAAGGCTATGTAGTTTGGCACTCCAGATTAGACATCTTTAGCTCATTCTCCAGAGGCTCCTCCCAGTTGAGATGAAGCACTTCCCTAACTGACTGAGAAGTTGGCAGCAGTGAGGAGGTTGTATTCTAACTCTGAAGAAGGTTTGCAAGAGCAGTCCAATTCCTCTTTACTGGGAGCTGGAAGAATGCAAAGGGAACTCCATGCAGAATTGTACTGACCAGGGATGCGTTGGGAAGCCACAATGCGGTTTGACCCTTCTAGAATCTGCCACGCTTTTCAGTGCTTTTTAGCCTACTCCTCTTCTCCTGAGACTAGTTTTCAGGCAAGGAGTATGGTAGCTAGTAAGCCTAGCTCTAGGATTATATGGCTTAATTGTTTAATAATTTGAACATTTTAGTGTGGATCTGTGATCTGTAATCCTTGTTCCCTGTGCTTGAAGCTTCCAATAATTCAGATACAAGATCGTAGTTGCAAACACTTAGACATTCTTTTTTTCTTTTTTGTAATTGCCCTCATATTATTAGATCTGGAGGTACTAGCAGTAGTGCTCAGAAGCCAAAATTGTAAATGCACCAAAATGGATGAACTTCAATTCAGTGCCCTGAGGACAGTTATGACTCAGCTGTTTTGTTGGCAAAAATAGCACCTTGTAGATCACGGGGCAGGATTAACTTTAATATATTTATGTGTAACAGTTTAGTCATGTTTGCTGTAGAAATTAGAATTTGGTATTTCATGCCTGGTTTAAAGTTTCTTTGATGTCGCCTTTACTTAATTCCTTTGAAGAATGTGCAGGAAAAATTAATGAAAATAGTTATGATCAGACTGTAAATGCTGAGGTCAGAAGTGTGTTGTATTTCACATTTTGCGCTGAGTTTACAGCAGAGAGTTCCAGAGGTGAAATCCTGTTCTCCATTTCTGCACTCCCAAGCTGAAACGTGGATTCTCCTAGTCTCAGAGTTCTGCCAGACAAATTTAAGGATAGAACTGTGCCATGAACTTGAAAGCAAAAATGCTAGTCAGGAATTCATTGGACCTGATGCAAACAAGAATGTCTGCCTGTTGATAAGGAAACCTCTATGGTCTTGAGGGCTCTTATGTGTCTGGCAACACAGGCAGGTTTATTCTTCTGTGTGTGTTAAGCTTGAGATTTTGTTCTAACCTCTTTGGTAAATTAAACCCTTGTTCCTCCTATGTAATTAAAAAAATAAACAAATACAGTGCTGTCTTTCATAGTATTCTTCAACTAGAATTTAAGTCTCATAGAAAACAGAGCAGGAGTGGGTTCTTTCTGAGTGGAAAAAGGATTCTGTGGAAATACGGTTTTAGACCTGTTCTGAGTTGAGAATAAATGTCACAGAGCTCTCCTATCTTAACATACTGGTTACTGGACATCTTTAGAAAGTCATAAGCCTTTATATTGATTCACAAAATGCCGCATGAGAAGTAACCATAAGAATATTATTTCCTTATTTGCTTTAGAAAAATATTGAGAGAGTAATTCTTTGCTCCAAAGACAAACCTAACTTGGACAAAAAAGATACCAAGGACAATAGCTCAGTCTCAAGCAGGTACAGAAAGAGGTTTACTTATGAAGCATCTCAAGTGAAGTCCCTTTATAAGAGAGGGTGGGGAAAGAAGTATTTTACAGAGTGGGAATCCAGCTTTGTAGTAGATTATATGTCTGGCTGCAAACAGCTGAAGAACTGTTTCTGACATGCAATATACTGGTTGCTCTTTGAAAGAGGGAAGGACGCTTCCACATCACTGAGTTCAGTTCACCTCTGTATTATGCTAAGTATAGTTAAATGTGTGTGGTTAGGAAATTAAATAAGCTGGGAAAAAAAAGACGATGGGATAGAAGAGGTGTAAATTGTCATCGTTTTCATGACTAGGTATCTATGGTTTTTTATCCAGATATATTCATTAGCTAAGATTTATAAAAATTGTAAACCAACTCTGGAAATTGTTTCTTCCCCCCCCCCCCCTGTGTTTTTAGACATAGGTTTGGGTAACTTGTGATCTTTATTTTCAGGACACTTCGAAGTAGAACAGAGTTTTCAGAAAGCTGTTTTCTCATGCTTGATTACAAAAAGGGGGATGCAATTTTCTCACTAGTAATATGAAATTATATCTTCTGTTTGTGATAAGTTTGCATAATAGAAAGGTGAAGTGCAGGTGCTCTGGATTTCACTTCAATGTAGGCAAGACCTTTCTTGTCTACAAGGTTGAGTGCAGGGGACATCAGTGATGGCCTTGATACACTTAACATGTAGAAGTCTGAAATAGTCAAATAACTATTTGAAGATAGAACATGGAAATGAAAAAAAGGTGAGATGAAGGCAATCTCTGTAGATACTTTGAAGAAGTTCAGTGAATCATGCTAGATCTGACCTCTGGATATTCCTGCAAGCAGTGTAGCTGTCTTAGAGCTGCAGTCACGTGAAACTTACCTAGTAAAGCACAATGCTTTCAGATACAAGCTTTTTTGGTGATTTTTTTTTTTAGATGGATTTACCCAGGCAGAAGACATATTTATGCAAAATTAAATGCACTTTGTTTCTTATGTTTTCCTTTCCTTGAATATATTATATACAGTGTGTTGAAGTGTTTGGTGATATCTGGTGGAACTGGGTATTTTTGTTTGTTTGCTTTCTTTTTAGAGAAGCTAGGGAAAAGTGGTTAAAATAAAAGCACCCTACTTTAACACTTTATCACCATTCTTTAGAAAAAGCATTAGCTTCCATGAGAACAGTAGTCCATCCACTTCCATCTGTGTTTTTAATTCTATGCTGTAGTTGTAAAATGATGGATATTCTTTGGTTGGAATGTTTGTTTTTGAAACCAGGCCTATGTTGTTCTGTGATTTAAGTTTTAGTGGCTTGGCATTAGCTTCCTGACTTCGACTGAATTTGGATTTCAGTGGTTAGTGGAGAAGTGACATTTATTTTTTCTGACATATGAAAAATGTATTTTGCATTTCAGTTGCTTAAGGTGTAGGGGGAGATGAACTGAATCTGGAAATGCTTTCTGACACTTTGACATTAGAAGGAAGAGGAGGAAGTATACTTTAGGAAAAAAAAAAGATCAAATGCACAGCCAATCCTTGCTGAAGATCCAGTGTCTTCCTACTACTGGAGAGAGATTGTTTCCCAATAGGTTTCAGCAGATTTATATTAGTTGTGCTCGTGTTGTTGAAAATCATCTTTGTGCAGGGACAGTGGTGTTAACGTGAAAAAAAAAGGGCATTAGGAATGAGTGTTTATTACTGCATTTTGGGATTTCATTCTTAAAGTGTTAGAGAAAAGTTAATTCCCAGACCGATCTGGGGAATTTCATGCTATTGAAGCTTCTTTCATACGAAGAAAACTGATGAACCAAGTATCTGTAATTGTATTTAAACCACTTAGTGATATATGATGGACATTTACCACATGTCTTTTCTGAAGGATAATACACTTTGCTGATCTCTGAATTCTCTAAGTATGCTTTCCATAAAGGAAAGTGAAACAGAGCCAGATAGTCTAATTCTCTTGAACATCAGTGCCTTCTTCAAAGTCCCTTGCAATTAGAAAACCAAACATTTTCTTTATTGAAGTAATTCTTATGTTTAGATCTGTGCAGCATAGGCATCTGCACAGCTTTAAATGTTTTCCTGAAGACTGGACTCCAGTCTATGAGCATGTCAAATTAAAAAGACTTTGCAATTTAAGTCTTGGCACCCATCCTTGAGCCAGTTCTTGTCAATGTTGTCATTAATGACAGACAAGGAAGAACAGTGCAGTGTTTGCAAATGGTAGCAAGTGCCTACTACAGTTTTGGAGGGTGCGATTAGAACTGAGAATTTCCTGATGAATTGCAGAAATGAAGCAAAGTGAAGAAGATGAAACTGAATATAAAGAACTGCACAGCACTACTATGGAGGGGTGGAAATAATGCACAAATATAAAATAGAGAAGAACTGGAAGGGTATGTGTGCAGAAACGGCTGGAATAGTGATATATTATAAGCACAATCACTGTTCACAATGTTGGACATGCTTTGTTTAGTGGGGTTTTTATCAGTAACTAGTTCTCCTCAGTGCTGGTGAGAACCCAACTTGTGTACTATGTCCAGTGTCTGGACACTGTTTTAAAAACAACATAATCAACTGAGAGCAAAAAGAAGAATAGATTTAGCTGATGAATACATGATGAAAACGTAAGAGGTTCAATTTATTTACCCTGAGATGGAGAAGACAGGGATATACAGATTTCTGTATGTAGGTTAGGAAAATGTATGCATATTTACTAATTCAGATGAAAGAAGGTTTCATCTAATCACTAAGGAAAGCTTCCAAGTATAGTCTGGCCTGAATATCTGGGAATGTAATGGAACCTTTGTTACCAGAAGTTTTTGAGAGCATTTTAGGAAAATTTAAATAATGCAGCCATGTGTAGTCTAACTTCACTGTACCTTTGAGCAAAACATAAATATCTTGAAGTCTCTTCTCTTACTGCCCTTTTCAGATCAGAGTGTAAGGAGAAAGGCAAGGTATTTGGTCTGAAAAGAGCCAACACACAGGTGTAGGAATATGTGATAGTCTTTTGCCAAGTTGAAAACAAATTATAGAGCTTACGGTATATTTACTATTGATCTAGGGCAGTGAGTTGGCAAACCTTCCACAGGAAATGGAATATAAAATTAGTAAAGGCTGGAGCAGGTAATAGGGGATCTCATGAGGATTTTAACCTCCAGAGTTAAGTTAATTGACAGTGCAATAGTAGATTAAAAATCTTGTTTATAATTATGGGCTATTGCATGCTAATTATGCAAAGGCATAATTTTAACCGCATCCTCTCTGTAACTGTGACCATTCATGAAAAGTCCCATGCTCAGTATTCAGTAGGGATAACAAAAAAAAAGAAATAAATATTAGTAAGCATATGAATGGTTTGAATTATAATACTGAATGCCATCATTTAATCCAGTGCTACAGCCTCAACTAAAGTCTCACATTTAGTTTTGTTGACCCTCAAGAAATAAGCAAAAATAAATGAAAATTTTATAGCCATAGAAACACTTCCTTAGTGACTGACCATAAGCTTCTCAAGTGGGGGAAAAAAATATTCAGAGTGGATGTGCTGAAGGAGTACAAAATAATGAACATCTTAAAAGAAAGAAAAATAAAAACCAACTTGATATTTCTTCTTAAGATTTCTCTTTATACAAGAACGAGGAAAAACAAAACCCTAAGTTTTTGATTTGGGTTTGGTTTTTGTTGGTTTTTTTTCTTGGTAAGTATGCAACCATCAGTTTGAGTTCAGCATAACTGTTGCAGAGGTATTAATCTTTCCTTCTTAGTCTTTCTTCACATTCCCTTCTTAGATAGCACATACTGCACAACCAAATTGCTGTATATTTTCTGTAGCCTGACTCTGATCTTTGACTTGAATTTCTGCATGAGTTTTTGTATATGAATTTTAAGTGACTGTTCCCATCTGTTCCCATGCAAGAATTCCACAAATACCTTTTTTTTCCTACAGATTTTCATCATTCTGTGTCTCAATGCCCCATTTGACATTCACAAGTGTGGTCTTGCCTTGTTCAGAAAGTTGCAGCTAGGATTAAGCTTTTGAACCTTTCACCCCCTTTGAATCTTTCTGTTGGTTCCCATTCTGAGTCACATCAAATGCTCATCCGCTTGGGTTTCAAGGTCCCCTAGGATTTACTGTCTGTATGCATAATTTTTCTTGTGCTGGAAGAATGCTAACTTGTGTTCTCCAGGAAAGCAGTGGTGGTATTTTTTGTCTTCGCCCTTTTAGTATTTTCAAATGAGTATTGTTAGTAAAGATTTTCATCAGTGCTGCAGTATAGAGCACTCCATAAATAAAGTTCTCTATAAATATCTGTAAAGCTGCCCTTTAAATTTCTTGAGGTTCTTTAATACAATGCCTAGAGATAAATGAGGAATGATGGAAAATCTTGGATTCTGTCACTATGAACAATATTCTCTCATAATTTCTTCACATGTTCGTCTTTACCTTCTGTCTTTATCCACTTGGCTTTATTTCTTCCTCATCGTTAGCATGGGTAGCTTTTAAGCTCCCCTTCTCCTCTCTGTTGGCCCAGTGTGTGTCACTAAGGAGACCCTCTGTGACTCACTTGCTGCTCCAGAGTGCAAATACAAAAGTGACTGAATACATTTTTCATACAGTAGGCAGTGAGGCTGGGAGATCAATAGCTGCAGATTATAACTAGGGCCATACTTCTGGCCAGTGTAGAAATTGTGTGTTTATGTTGCATAGTAAGAATGCCTAGAGTTGTTTTATTACTAAGTAGAAAAAGCAAAAGAGAAGAGATAGAGAAACCCTGTTATTCAGGGGATAGGTTGACAAACTGATAGGAAGAAGTACACTATTTGAGAACAACATCTGTCAGCTTCTTACTGCACAGTGTTTTGCAGTGTTTTCTGAAACAAAGATTGGTGAGAACTTCAGCAGAAATATATTGCAGGAGGGCCCCGTTCTCAATCTCACTCTTTGCTCTTCTGGAATTCAAAAAGGATTTTGCTTGGAGTCATACCTAATTGTGATTCTCTGGAGTTTTGGGACAGGACCTTAACTCTTGGAAGTAAGGAGTCAGATAATTTCATTATCGGCAAAATTGAATTTTAAAATGTCAAAAATAGACATGAAATGAAATTGCTACTTATAGTTTTGCCACTTTATGCATCTGTTGCTGGTTACTTCTAGAAATATGTAACTGGGTTAGGTGTTCATTGATCTGATCAGTCACGGCAGTCTGCATATTCCCGTCAAAAAGCCTGGTTGTTGTTCCAGAGGAATTAATTTTAATTATTGGAAAGGTATTAAAAAATTATATATAAAGGTCGAAATGAGGGAGCTAGTTCTTGACTTTGAAGGCAGTTTTATGTCTTGCCTAATATGCTTTTAACAGTGGAATGGTTAAATAGGGAAATAGGTCAAGAACAAAGGGAATAGAATGTAACATCCTTAGTTGTAGGGCTGGTGGGTTGTAGTGAGCTGGGACTGGCAGGTCTCGGCAGCACAGCTGTTACATGCATTAATTAAAGTGCTGTTAGGTTAAAAGTGACTTTCATGAGCTGTTTGATTTCCTTCCAATCCATAATTCTGCAAATAGTTGTAACATTATCAGTGTGGTGTCTTCCCTGCTACTTTCTGCTTCTTAGTGAAGGACAGTTTTCAAATACTGTGTGTTGTAAAGCAACAAATTGTAGAAGTTCAATGTAACTGAGGAGGTCTTGGTGCCTTATCATTTTAGCTGATAAGAATATGTTGGAAAAGTCTCTGTCCTGTATTAGGTGCGTAGTAACATAATAATGCTGCCTAGGAGACATAAACCTTGTGCCTGCGCTCTCTTTCTCTCTCTCTCTCACTCTCATATTTGTTAGGATTAGTATTAAATTCCCCCAGTTGTATTTAGTAATGCTTGTGATTCTTTTGTGCTTTGTGACTGAAAATTCATCATAACTGGAGTTAATCTCTGGCTTTGATTTGGATTCTTACAGTAATCACATTTTAAGCATGCGCTGGCCCTGTTTGAAGGGTCCTTGCAAAGTTGGTGTTTTACCACAGATCTGGATTTTAAAGTGGCAAACAAATTATTGAAAGCTGTTGAAATATCAGTCTATCTAATTAGTTCTTCTTTTCCTTAGCCTTATCAGCCCACAGAGGAGAGGGCGAGTCCTGATTCAGTTATACAACTGGCTGAAAGCTTGAAGCAGATCCCAAGCTGAGCCTTGAGCTTCTACTGTTCTGTTGCTTGGGGGTTGCCTCTATGCCTTCTGTTTCTATTTTGGTTCAGGTAGAATTTGAAAGGAGAGTGTCCTTAGGAGAAGTGATACGTGTATTGCCTAAACTGGGACAAGGGAGGCCAAGTCACTGGCTTTGTAGATCTGTGCTGCCACTGGCAACTTGCTTACCCTCTTGTGCCTCAGTTTCCACATTAGGAAAGTTGGCTTAAGATCCTGCTTTGCAAACATGAATGAAATGACATGCCTCTTCCTCACAGTACTTGGAAGTTTTTTGGCAAGGCATCTATCTGTGTACAATGGTGACAATAATTCCTTTGGTTAAGCCTTCTGGATGTTGCAGTTGTGGGCGATCTCCCTGGAGCAACAAGGTATTCTGTTGCTCTGATGAATGAGAGTGAACTCAGGAATACAGTGTTGAGGAAAATCTTGATAGGTTTATCACAATTAATTATTAAAAGAACCTTGCATTAAAGACCTTTATGCAAAATTTTATGCATCCTGCTATGTTTTCTGTCATTAAAGGAGCCTGTCTTCTCTGCAGAGAAGAAAAATCTTAATGACTTCAGTAGAGAAATGGTGCAGAAAGCTGAATATTTGAGTCCCCCTTCATTTCTCTCAAACACTGGTTTTGCTAATGGCTGGTAAAACTGCTGAGGAGAAAAGTTCTGTAAAAAGCAGATCCATAGGATCTCGGACCCAATACCTGATTTTTTTAGTTAGATGTTTGCTGGCTGTGAAAGCTATGAGAGTGGCTCGTTCTTACCTGTTCAGGTGTAAAATGGAGCTCTGCTGGGCAAAGCAGCTTTCTCATGCCTTTCTCACTAGCCTGGTCCTTGCAAGCAGCAATTGCCATTTGTCTGCCAGTGCCCTGTCTTCATCTTTGTTGATTTCTGGTGAAGCAGTGGCTATTCACTGGATTATTTGCTCTGAAGATCAAGAATAAGAAAATGTTTATGCTCTGTCACAGAGATTTATTCATTTATTTATTTCTTGAATGTTCCTCAGCCAGTCACTTAATGTTATAAACTGGCCATTTATTTCTGAAGTCAAGACTGTAGGCTCCCTGCCTCAGTCTGTGAGCAGATCTGTGTGGAAGCATCTGAGCTGCTCAGCATTTTC
Organism: Myiopsitta monachus; assembly: GCA_017639245.1. Lineage (NCBI taxonomy): Eukaryota > Metazoa > Chordata > Aves > Psittaciformes > Psittacidae > Myiopsitta > Myiopsitta monachus. The sequence continues at coordinate 6,895,730 of CM029927.1, forward strand.
AGCAGTGAGAACAAAAAGAAACTAGAGGTCTGATTTCTCTTTCTGATGTGGTCTTGTATTTCTCAGGCAGACTTCTCCAAGTCCCTTTCTTTTGTTGTTGCCAGTATTTTTTTTTTTCCACCTTGAAAAAAAGAGTGATTTTATTTACCAGTTTCACAGGAGTGTTATAAGGAAACTTTTATCAGGGCTAGTGGGCCGTGGTGTAGCAGCATAGTGGGACAGGAGCTGCACCTGCCATGCAGCAATGCATGGCCAGAGTATGTCTCAAAATACCTGGTTTTCCTTTAGTAGTTTGAAGATTTTGGAAGATGTATGCACTGGTTTATGTGGGGAAGGTTTTTCTACGTAAGTCTGAATGTGAAAATATAGTGGGGGATACTTCAGGGATAAGTTTTTTTTTCATTTTCATTAGTAAATACAATTTTTGAAAGCCCTCCAGCTATCTGTCTCATTTACTCAGAGCTTCCACTGATCTTTTAATGTCATAGGAATCTCACCAACCCTATGACATCCTGAACTGTCATCAAAAGGAGCGTGACCAGCAGGTCGAGGGGGTGATCCTGCCCCTCTACTCTGCTCTCATGAGACCTCACTTGGAGTCTCATGTGCAGTTCTGGTGTCCTCAACATAAAAAGGACATGGAACTGTTGGAACAAGTGCAGAGGAGGGCCACAAGGATGATCAGGGGACTGGAGCACCTCCCGTATGAAGATAGACCGAGAAAGTTGTGTCTGTTCAGCCTGGAGAAGAGAAGGCTGCATGGAGACCTCCTAGCAGCCTTCCAGCATCTGAAGGGGGCCTATAGGGATGCTGTGGAGGGATTCATCATCGGGGGCTGTAGTGATAGGACAAGGGGTAATGGGTTCAAACTGAAACAGGGGAAGTTTAGATTGGATATGAGGAAGAAATTCTTTCCTGTAAGGGTGGTGAGGCACTGGAATGGGCTGCCCAGGGAAGCTGTGAATGCTCCATCCCTGGCGATGCTCAAGGCCAGGCTGGACATAGCCTTGGGTGGCATGGTTTAGTGGGAGGTGTCCCTGCCCATGTCAGGGAGGTTGGAACTAGATGATCTTGGGGTCCTTTCCAACCCTAACTATTCTATGATTCTATGACAGGTGTTAGCATACTGTACAATTCAAGGTCTTGAGCGTGCTAGAACCTAGATGCTAGCTTTGGTTTTATTCTCATCTACTAAATTTATGCAGTGCTAAAACATCCTGCGGTTTAAAGACTAATTAATAAACGGATTTAATGACCAGGAGTCAAATCGTGCTGTTGTCATTCAGTATAAGGTATTCTTCAATACCCTATAAATTCTGTCATTCTATAAACCTATCAAATTCTGTTCTGAATAAATGTCAAAGAATTTGTAGTTTCTTACAAATTGTACTAGAGGACAGGCATTTACATTCTATAAATATGGTGATTCTATGAAATTCACTCACACAGTGTACTGTGCTTGGCTGACAATCCTCAAAATGGACTAACCTTGTAAGCACAGGCAAATCTAAAATACACATGCAGTGGGAAATAAATTTTTCTTGTTCTCAGAAGCTTGGGGGGGGTTTCTTACAATGTCATTCAGTCTTTGATGATGTGTTCTGGAGAGAGTAAAGCAAGCAGTGCAATCACTAACAGCGTATTTGTGAGCTATAACCTTAGAAACACTAGCTTATTTTACACTAAAGTGTTTTCCCCACAGAACACATGAACTTCTGTGTTGGCTTATTGGCAATATTTATTATAATCCTACATTGTGTCTAGATTAAAGTAAGATCCCCGCTCTGTTGAACACTGTATTAGAAAAGAAAACAAGGCAAAATAGGCAGCCTGTGCCCTGAATTGATTACTGTGTAAGCATCGGTATCACCAATGGAACTTCATTAAAAATAGAAATCTTGAGCTTGCAGTAACTGCGTGTTTTGCAATTGGACTGAGAAAAACAAAGGCTTCACTTATTGCCTTTTTTTAGGTAGAGATTCTTTTCAGCTGCATGGAATTTAGTTGCTGAACCATCAACATGTCACTATGTAGGATATAGTGTGTATGAACTTAGCTCTGCTCTCTGCTTCCTCTCACATCATGACACTTTTGAAAGTGACATGTTGGCATAAATGCCTTCTAGTTGTAAATTATGCTTTTTAAAATGGGATACTGTCTTATTTGTGTTTCTACAGGGCTAGCGGGAAAGATTATAAAAGCCATCATCAATGAAGGATTTCAGATCTCAGCTCTGCAGATGGTGGGTTTCCTTTTGTGTATGTTTTTCTGATAAACAGAAGTTGGAGAAGTGCTGTATGTGCTTCACAGCAACACATAGGTGTCTTCCTGCTATATAAAACTTTTGTGCAGACTGTGTAGTAATGTCTTGGGATCAGCATTGTCCTTGTGATATTAGTGTTTTGTTATTGAATTGATCAGCCGCTCTGTTTCCTGTTGCTGGGTGACCTTGAGGCAAGACACTTTACCCTGTGTATCTTAGTTTTCCTATAATAAGAAGCGGGGTAATTATTTTTGTCTATTCAGAAGCAATTTGAAATAGCTTTACAAAATTTTACAAAATTAGTCTAAGATTAAACAAAAGATTGTAAATATTCTTCCTTAATTTTTCCTAATATATATTTATTAGGATTTTGGGGAAGGTTTTAAAAAATACTTAATGGATTTTTGACACCCCAATCGCACTCAACAGATAAAGGAAGTTGGCACAGAGATTGTTCCCAAGAGTAGTCCTGTGCTTTAATTTTGTGGAAGTCTCGAGATCTGAAATCCCCCTGTGACCCAAATTCCCACCACAAATGAAGAATATACCCTTTCCTTTACTATGCAGCAAAGATCCTCTTGTGTGTCTTAGTGGCATCAGCCAACACTACATTGTCTACTTACATTTAAGGTGGAAGAGGATACTGTATGCTATGTTGTCTGTGGTGTCATTGGCTATGTTGTTGACAAATTTCATATTGTAGCTGTAAAACCACTCCTTTTGCATATTAAAACTTAAAAGTATATTCTGAATGTTTGCTGGCTAAGAAGGGGTATGTGTCTATTTCTTGTTATTGTTTGAGGCAGACTGGCTAACATTTTTGTTTTCTTAGTTCAACATGGAACGTGCAAACGTGGAAGAATTTTATGAGGTTTACAAAGGTGTCGTCTCTGAATACATGGTAAGCCTAAGGTTGAGAAGAATCCGTTTAAAGTAAGATTAAATGAGGAAATGGTCCTTTTTTGGGATTGTGAGAGGATATGTTTTATGAACCTGGTATTGACTGGTTCTAATTTGTTTTCAAATAAACTAACTCATCTTGAAAATTGTGCTATGTGTGTTGTAAGAAAGGAGAATCTTCTGTGAAAATCCTTCAGCCAAGGAATTTGTAAAATGCAACAGAATGAAGTCTTTCCCCCCTCAGATAAGTTATTTTATTGTGGTAGAGCTATGAGAATGTGTCACTTCTGTATCTTCGTTTGACTTGATATTGCAGTTGTGGCTTGGACCAGAATATAGATTTATTATTTTGTTTACAATGGGGCTACTATATTTGAATGCTTTCCTGATGGTATTTTTTAGCTATTAAGTTTATTGATCTGAATTCTGTAGATCTTCAGAAAATTTGAGAAGTTTTATTACTTGTAATACAAGTGGATGTCTGAAACTCTATATCTTATTATGCCTTGTTGTGCTGTCACATAGAACTTCCTGACTGCAGGCAGAACAAAACAAATACAAGAAGAGAAGCTTGCATTTCTATCTAACCGTCTGTCAGAGAATTATGGTTCATTTTACAAATAGTAATAAGTTTACCCTTACTGCTGTCATGTACTATGCAATTTATCCTTAATTTTTAAATGGTTAAATTTTTAAAAGTTTTCTACACAGTGACTAATATTGCTTTAGTTGCTAATATTACTCTGATCATGACATTTTTGTTCCCCCTCCACTCCCTCTTTATGAATGTTAATCTAACTTCAACAGGGTCAGTGGAATTGCCTTTAAATTGTTAGTTCACTCTCAGATTGGGGAATACTCTGAAAGTCTCCTCTGATAACACTGGTTTTGGCAAGGACCCAAGGAAGATTGGACAGACTCGTGGGTTTGTGGCAGAATTCAAGTATGGTGATACCTGACCAGTATTTCAGGGCCTGAAGAATCCTGGTTCTGCAAAAGTCTCTGCTTTGAACCAAATTGGAAATTCTCTGTCATCTTCTGCAACTCTTGTACAGTCTCTGGCCCCCTAATAAGTTGCAAATTTTAGTTATATAATTTGAGAGTTACTGAGAAGGCAAGGTGACGTTTAAACAGGGTAAGTCAATAAAGAAGACACGTTGTAGATGGAATTTGAAGAAAAGTGAGAATCTAGGGCTCTGTCCTGCAAACCTTATGTGCTGGATGCACTCAGTTGAAATGAAATTAGTATCTCCCTTCATTCAGGATATCTGTGAAACAGGAAAACGTGGGAAAGCTAATGATGATGGCAACAGAATCCAGAGAAGGCACATATGGAAACAGTGATAGATACTGTCAGTGCAGGCCAAATAGGAAGAAATATGTTGCGAAATAGGATATTGAATAAAGAATATGACCTCTTTTATCTGTGACTCAGAACCATCTGTTTTGATCTGAATTTTATTTATCATTTGAAAATAACTCGGCGCAGAAGGTACTTGGCATCCAGAAATCCTTTTCAAAAGCTATACTCTCCTTTCTTCTGGTGAAATCAGTCAGATAAAGGCTTGGTGTTTTATATAAAGCATTTCTCTGTGAAAAGAGAAAGCTCAACAACTGCCCAAAATGTTAGCTTTATTGGTATCTCTTGCATGAAATTTTTGCATACTATTGATTATGTTTTATGCTGTTTTGCATTCTATTTCCCACTGTAGAATCGTAGAATCATAGACTAGTTAGGGTTGGAAAGGACCTTAAGATCATCTAGTTCCAACCCCCCTGCCATGGGCTGTAGCCGGAATAGAAAATGGAGAAAAAAGGAGGGACATTCTTTTGGGTCAGCTCAGAATCCACATTGTTAATCAAAAGTGTTCGAGCTTGATCCAGCTCCAGGAATCGTTTTAATTGACCACAAACCACGTTATTTGGTGGATAAACTATTTGCTAAAGAGAACTTGATTTAGCTGTAACTGGGAGTCTTACTGAAGGAGCAGTGTCTGCTATTTAAATTCAACTCTGGGCTCAGTGAGACTACATGAGGTAGTTCAAGCTTGCCTCACATAGTACCACTTGTCTCTGAGCTGTAGTTGATGGCAGCTGCTCTTGACTCATCAGCTTTCTGTTGTAATGAAGGAGTCAGGAGTAACTTGGTTCATGTTGTTTGCAGTTGCAGGTGGGATGTCAGTGCTGACACAGAAACAATAGAAAAGGGAGAAACAAGAAAAAAAAAACAACCCACATTTTGCAGGGAGGAATTCAGTTGATTCAGTTAAAGTTAAAAGCATGTTTCTTATTCGCTTTCCTGTTAGTAGTTGTTTAGATGACAGAATTCAGTGAAGCTGTACAGAGTAGTGACTTTGTGGCAATTCACTGTTTCTTAATAGAATTAAGTATATTTCCCACTGACCCATTGTTAAAAAGAATCTACTGGTGATAAGACAGTTTTTGTCATAAAATATTTATTCCTATTATAGAGCATGAAACTAGTCTGCACTCCTTCTACACCCTCTCAGGAATGCTTCTGCCTACATTTCCTAGGATCAGGTTAATGATAGAGGCACTTGGCTGAAGTGCTGTCCTCCTGACTTTAAGTGGGGAGACTAAGCCCATGCTTTCAGCATGGAATCCATTATGAAGACAGCAGTTCTTTGGAACGATGATGATCAACTTGGAGTCTTTGTGTGTTTAGTTTCCATCACAATTCGTAAATGGCAGAGGACTTAATCCTTCTTTTCCTACTGCTTTTTCACCCACTCTGTATGCTCTCGTTCTTTGCTGTTGCTCATCCTTGACCTGCCCATGGCTGGTGGGTGTGATTGCAGTACCTTGCTTATCCTTTCCTGTCCCCCTTTATTTCCTGAGAATATTTTATCCTTTCCTCTTTCCTCATTGCTTTTGATTCTGTTAATTGTCCTGATTTGTTTAAAACTTGCCTGGTCAGATTTCTAGACAAATGTGCAATTATAAGGGCATGATTTAAAAAAAGAAGTCTGACTAGAACATCAAAATAGATTATTTCTACTTGTGAAACCTATACCTCTAATTAACAGATTCCAAATTGCACTAATGCCCAGAGTTAATTTAAGGTTATGAAAACTAAGACCCGTCTTCATCATCCACTCAGAACTCGCTGTGTCTCCTTACTCTCCAGGAGGTTACAGGGAAATAGATGATTTTGGTGTAACTGAGATTCTGGTAACAGTACACCTCAAGAATGTTGCCAGATTAAGTACCCTTTCCTCTAACAGCTTGTGCCACAGGCACAGCTTCTGTTGGCTTTGTGTGTTTCAGCTTCTGTAGTAATGTGTGAGGAAAAGACAGTGAAAACCAAAAGCCCAAAAGACATTTTAAAGGCTAAAAGCCATCAAAAGGATGCATATTTGGAAACAAATTTAGACTGTGTACTGTGCTTCCTGTAGGGAACACTGCAAAGTACATTGCTGCCTGTGGAACGGACTGAACACAGTGTGATTTTTCAGGCTTGTACCCAGTAAAGTGTATTCTATTGATTTAGTCTAGTTTGACAAGTTATGGGACACTGCTGTGAAATCCAGGTCCAGATCAATAAGGATATACCCACAAAAGGATTTGAAGTATTGTGGATACTATTCAGTATCCTGTTGAAGGTGAATATCTAATTTACCTCAATTTCCACCTTCTAAACCAAGCAGCAAAATGAAAACATTTCTTCTGTTTTATTTGTTGTATTCTGTATTCATGATGTATTTATTTGATGTCTTTGCTTTCCTTAATGCACCAGTATTTCTTACCTGTTCCTGTCCCGTAAGCTTGGGCCTAATTTTGGGGAGGAATACAACCCTTGCTTATGTCCAAGGAAGCTCAGATTTGTTTCTGTCTTTTTTCTCTTTCAGGAGATGGTTACAGAATTGTGTTCAGGCCCTTGCATAGCAATGGAGATTATACAACCTGAGCCTCCAAAAGTCTTCAGAGATTTTTGTGGTCCTTCTGACCCTGTAAGTACTTGCTTGAGTGGTAAAGAGTGCTTAAAAAGTTGATGTGCTGTGGATGCGAATTAAGATATCAAGGTGTGGTATGGTTGCCACATATCTGATAAATTCATTGCAAACGTGAGCATTACCTTGGTATGGAGATCAAATGCTAGTCTTAGTGGACCAATTTGCAAATCCTCCAGCAATTTTTCTGATCTTACTAAAAGAGATGATCAAATACTGTGATGATATATATGTAAAAGGAAAGCTATCTACACAAAAATCTCTGTTAAAGGTTCATAAATATTCTAGCACAAGGCTGGAGAGCCCTGGAACAAATAGTAATTGCTTATGTATGCAAGTGTAAATTGAATGTTAGTCCATCACAGTCTGTGGCATTCTCCTAGGATGAAACTGTAAAAGGAGAATTGGTTCTTCAGAAGAAGAATGTTTTTTCAGAAGGAAGTGAACAAAAAGGGTATAAGAGTTCTTTTACCTGTTTGCTATGGTAATGCTACTAGCTTTTATTTTTCATTTGTTGAGGTGACTAATTTGATATGTGTGAAACTGTGTGTGATTTGGAAACAAGCAATAAATGCTGTCTCTAAAAACTTGCAGTTTTTTGTTAAACAGAGAAGACTATTATACCACGCAGTATCCGTGAGGTAAAATGTCAAGATGGAGACAATGAGGTCAGGGTTTGTATGTTTTCTTGATTATGAATTGAAGTTTTAGTTGCAGACTGAGTGGGTTTACCAGTTTCCATGGAAAGAATTAACACAGATTAATATTTGAGCAGAGAACAAGTTGTTCAGGATATATTTTTCTTTAGATCCAGAGTTTCCATTACAGAAAGCACAAGCTAAAGGCATTATACAAACCTTTTTTCCCCCTTCTGTTTAGTAACATTCAGATATTTCTCTGCTGGGTTAGCATCTTGTAAGGAGAGCATAACCTGTTTATCTGACTTAGTTTTAACTGCAGAATATTAGTAGTCATGTACCCAGTGTGGTGGTTTCAGTTTTGTTCCAAATTCTGTGTTTAAGGTTTCTGACCTTTAAAGCTTTCAAAGGTGCAGTTTTTTTATTCAGGTCTATTATACCCTTTTCATGTTTCTGCTTATTTGATGCCTGATATGTTAAAATCAAGTTATCCTTGTAAACATCACAGCTGCTTTCGGTTATTAAAGACAAGTATACCTATGCAAGGGGAATTTCCCTATTTTCCTGTACTACATCACATGAAAAGGTCTGTCATAGCCATAAAACAGGTGTGACTGAAGGAACTGTTGATGAGCTGAAAAGCTGAGGGATGTATAAAATGATGGCTTCTTTGGGTAGCACAAGAAAGGAGCAAAGGAGGGAACTAAATTCCTGCCTCCCAAATCTCTTGCTCTCTTTCTAGTGACCTAGCTATGCTGTTTGTCTTTCCGTTTTAAATGTTAACTGTGATTTGTGAAGTGAAAATGAGTACCTGTCTGCTTCTAGTGGAAGCAGGTGGCTGTGAGTTCTGCACACTGACTTTATAGTAGCTACACTAATGGTAGGTTTGAAAGGCATCTGTGTTACGTAGTTCTGTCTACTGTTTTCTATTGAAATAGAAGAATTGTAGATTAATTGATTCTGCAAGCGCATAGAGCATATGTGCAACTGCTCTGAAGGGTGATCTTTGAAATTTTTATGTCTCTTTGGATAGCGTTTGTTGAGTTGTCCTTGGGGAAGAAGAGACCAGGGTATCTCAGTGGTCTTCTGTCATTCCCAGTCATCAGAGGTCAGATTCGCAGAATCATCAGAGAAGCTCACAACTCAACTTTGTGGTTAGAATATCTGTTTCAAGTAGGAGTAGCAGGAGCCATAGCAGCAGTTTCATTATATAGCAAGGCTGTATGCAGACTATGAAGACATGATGGACTTGATATTCTGGTGATAAAAGTAAATCTAAGTGTTGTACAAATAGTGCATTATCACTGAGATCTGGATTTTGCTTGTTCATATATGCTAGGTCCTGATGTGTGTGCAACCTATTTATAAACATAGGTGAAGACCAAGTTTCCTACAAAACATACCTGATTGGGTCACTATGGCTCCTATTAAAGAGTACCCTATTTGGCAAGTAGTGCCATTGAAATCACTGTGATTACTCTCAAAACAAGGTACTGTTTGAAGTGAGCAAAGGCTTTAGAATTCGACTTACATAGTGAATCTCTCCCAATCACATGTGCTGTTAATTACATCTTAGACACATAGCAAATGGAATAATTACTTTGTGGCAAGTCAGATATCTAAACTGGGTATGAATGTTAACAGCCCTTTCAGTCTGTTCTTGGTTTTACAGGGAGGCAGTTGGTGTACACTTTAGTAAAAGGCATCCAGAAAGAGGGGATTCAGATTTTCCCAAATCAGAGCAAGATGTCATTTGGAAATAAGTTTGGGTTTGTCCAAGTCCCTGATGTTTAAGGATGAAGAATAAGAGTTATTCCATTTTGAGGATCATACTTTAATAACCTAACAGTTTATACCAAGTAGACAATGCTAAAAATGAAATGGAACTTTGTGCTTACAAGGTAATAATTTGTTAGCACTGCAGGTCAGTAAAGCTCTCTGCCAAAAATATCTTTCATTATAAACCAGCTTATAAATACTTCAGTACAATTTTTCATGTGGCTATAGGGAAGACTACTACCAAAAACCTGTCTTGAGCCTTTTTGTAGCGGCATATGAACGGCCTCTCAAATCTAGAAAGTTGGCAGTGGGATAAAGATACTTGTCTGTAAGGAGCTGTGCTGGACATGCTCACCCTCACAATTACTGTGACCTGGCTGAAGGGCTCAGTGTCACAGCTTGCAGGCTTGTGTAACATTTCTCCCTGGTGGGTAGTATATACACTAGGAGAAATGCTCTTCCGCAGGTTTTGCTGCTGCATGCATTCTTGTATGCTGGCACTTTTCTAGTAAGTGGCCAGCCGGCTTACTGCAGTCTTGGTGAACTGTCAGAATCTTTAACTGTGCTTGGCTTAAGCTTCAGGAGTGCAACTGGGTTTTTTTGTGTCATTGATGGTCTCAGCTGAGGCCTTTCTGTAATCTTTCAGATCAGCAGTGATGCATGTTTTTCTTGTCTTCCAATTGCAGCGTCTAGCTTAGCTGTTACAGCCAGGCCCAGACTATTTGTGTGACTCACTCTTGACATCCCTCTGTACCTCGTTCTCTCTGTCCTGGAATGCCTCTGTGGCTAATGTGTAGGACTTAGAAATGGAAGGCTTTCTCCGCATCTGCTATAATAAACAGGTATTTACTCTTTACTTATTGTTGCAGCGCCCCTATAAAAGGCCAGTGGCCGTTCTGATGCCCATTTTGAAAATAATATTTCTTTACAACATTAATAAGTGCTGTCTAGAAAAGATGGCTGAAGTTCACACAAGACTGCAGCTTTCAAGGAGTGGAAGCACTGACAGCCTTTGCTATGTACTTAATACTAGGAGGTTTGAAACACTGAGATTTTATAAGCAGCCAAGCACTTTTGTTTAGGTACTTAAATTTCAAATAGGAATGGGATTTCTGAAATGGCTTTGAGTTCCACTGATTTTCCATGGTGTGTCTGAACCATTTAAGCCTTTTTCAAGATAGGCTTATCAAATCTTATTATACAGATTGTTAAATTACATTTTTTGTGCTGGGTGCTATTTCACTCTGTTTCTACTGGTGCAGTTCTGACATTGAGAAAGAAAAAAAATACACCTATGGCAAAGAGGTAGCTCTAGAAAGTGAAGAGGAGGAGTTAAAAAGTTAATTAAATCAGACTACTACAGAACACTAATCTTTCGAACTTTTGATACACACTATCACTTAGAAATGAGAGCTGCCAACTGGAACCAAAGTTCAACAGAAGACAAGCTATGTTTCTTCTTCATTGTAAAGAAATTAAAGTGACTGAGGAGAGATAGGGGTAAAAGCAGCACACTGTGCTTTATCAAGAAAGCTGTTTTGTTTAAGAGCAGTAAGAAAAAAACCCAACAACCTATTCTGTATTGATTTGACCTTGTTTCACATGGGTCAGGAAGCAAAGGTTGTAATTGAAGACCTCAGAACAAGGGGATGGTGGCCATGGAATCCGTCACTGCTTGAGTTTGCTGGCAGTGATGTTTCATTTGATTGGTGTTTGTCTATTTTTGTCTGCTGGAGCACTTGTCGGCCTTTTGTTATTACTGAGGTCTAAAGCTACAGCTTCATTTTCGTATCTTCTTCATGCAGCTTCTATGTTGAAATAGCTGCTGGTAACATTTTGTGGGATTATTGAGGTGGTCGCTTAGTATTTGTAGGACACTTGTAAAATGCTGTAGAAATTAGATACATCGCTTTTATTACTTTATTTTTTGAAATTGTTTTTATCTTTCTTTTGAACTTTCTTCCTACACAAAGAAAAGGTTGTTTAGAACATGTGAATCCAGGAGTCTACATCAGCTACCTGTTCCTGGCTGATTGCATGGCTTATAGTGGCCATACACTAAATATGACTCAAGTACCTTTTGCTGTGAGATATTATCAAAGCGATGGGACATGCCGCAATATTTCCGCATCCAGTAGGCTGAAAAGTGATTTTCCTGTGTTTGCTTTATATCCTAACCTCCATTCTTTTTACATTGGGGATTTGCAGTTTTAAGGTAACAATGTGTTAACAGTCTCTTGTGCTTTTTCATCAATGCCAAAGAGCTAAAAGGGAGATTAGTTGGTTTAAAACAAAACGGTGAACTGGAAGAGCTGTAGTCTGCTTTAGCTCCATCCCTGACCTCACTGTGTGACCTTGGACAAAAAGTTCAATACATTTCTGCCTCAGTTATCTCATCAGTTAAATAGGGAAACCGTATAAGCTGAAGAGCTTTGTTGCTGTAAGATTTTTGTTTGTATGGACCTCTTGTGAATCTTTAGCACTGAAAAATATCTACATGTGAGACCCCAAATGTTCCTGTTTATTCCTAGAAGTACATTAGCACTGAAAAATATCTACTTGTGAGACCAAAAATGTTCCTGTTCATTCCTAGAACTACATTAGCAGCACAACATTTTCATATTACATCACATAAAAAGTAGTTCAGAGGAAGATACAAGGAAATATAAACACTATGTTTGAGCTCCCAAGTATTCATCTTCTGGTGATACCTTCATAGCTGTTTCAATATGGATTCTTCCTGTAGCCTGATGAGCTTTGCCAAGAGTGTTGACAGTGAAGTACATAATGTGTTTCAAGAGAAATATGATTTATTAATCTAATTCTTTGATGAAGATTTTCATATAACTGATTAGTTGCTTAGGTAGCCTGAGTAATGTAATAATAATAAAAACTTTCATTCAGAGCTAGAGCATTATCAGCTAGAGTAGCAAATGTATCGATCAATACCAGTTACGTTATCCTGCTGTCTAAGCCTGCAGTGGAGACATGATTGAATGGCTTAAATGTTATTTAGGGTCAGTCATCTGACACTGTCCTTTCAGTTTTTAATTTCCATATCAGCCTCTGCAGGTCTAATGAAAATGTGTTCTAGACAGTGCTAAGGCCTCTTAGTTGAGGGATATGGTAATTTTTGACTGAATAGGCATCAGTGGAGGGAGATTATTCTCTCTAGTGCAGCCTCCTTTTGCAGGCCTGACACTGCTGGTTCATAAAGCCCAGTTATAGTGTGTTTTCAGAGACAAGCCTGTGTTTATGTGTACGCCAAACACCACACCAGTGGCAGTGAGTTGCTTTACCTGCTATGAAATGGATGGAGTCCACACTGGCTGCACCAGAAACAAGACTGATGTATAAGTGTCATATTTATTCTTCCTGCCAAAGCTATGCCTCCCCCCAGGAGCGCCTGTCAAGAATCCAATAATAAATTTTTACAGGCATGAACTCAGTATTCATAGTAAGGTCTCATTATGTGTTTCTTTTGCTTCTGCATGGGGATTGCAGAGGTCTGCCAGCCCCTGATACCCTCCCTCTTCTGCCTCTTTTGCTTTAATAGTGTGTGTATGTGCTTTTGTTGTGGCATGCGTGCATGATCTGGTTATAATTTTGAGGTGACCTGCTTTGAGCTCTTGTTCTTGCATACTGTCTTCTCAAAGCCACCCTTTGGAGGTGTCAGGAAGTCCTTTGATAGGAAGAGGGACTTTAGCCTCACTGAACTATGCCTTTGTGCAGAGATTAGAACACAAATCAGAGCAGTAGTGGTGGAGGAGCCTTTTGCTTGCAGGTGGTTTGCTTTAAATGTGGCTTCTTATTGCCGGAAGTTTGCTGCCATATGATGATGGTTCAGTGTCATGTGGAGCTGGAGGTTGTAGGTTTGCTTCGGTTCTTGATAGGTAGCTGCATGTGTGTTGAAAATTGCTGTTACTGGTAATGACTGGCAGACTCCATCAGGAAACTAAATGCTGACAAAGCCCTCAAGACCAAACTCTGCTTTAAATCCAATGTGGTTGAGGCATGTCGGCAAGGTTACAGTTTGAAAAAACCCCATTTGTATCTGCCACTCCTTGTCTGAGGCTCCAGAGCTACCTGGCTTGAACATGCCAACAGTGCTGCTTTTTCTGCCTAAATAAATCCTTGATGAGATGTCATTTGGTAAAGTAGATAATAAAAGATATTGCATTGTCTGCTATCAAGCCCACTACCACCACAGGGGCATGACGCTGGAGGAGTCTGCTGCTTTCAATCTCTGCAGAGAAAGGGCTAGGAACCTCTGGGAGAGGAGTGAAACTGGAGCACGTATGCATCTTGTTTGCAGTTGCTTAGTGTTTTTTTCTCCTCAGCTAGCTACCAAAGCCCTTCTAGTCTGTGTAGGGTTTTTTTGTAGTTTCTTCTGCTACCTGTCACTATGACATTTTAGTATCCCCTGATGACCTGGCACCTTCTTAACTGCAATTTCTGGACATTTTCAGAAAGTTATCAGCATTTTGTCAAAGCTTCTGTATGCCCTCCTGGAAAGTGTCATCAACTTCAGAAGCCTCAGGATTCCCATCTGCATTCCTCTCTTTCCCTCATGTTGAGCTGTCTGTGACTTTGAACTGGTTCTTTCTGGGCTCCTTAGGCATGGTTCCAGGCTGGAATAACTTTCCCTGTTTTAGCAAGAGGAGCATCATAGAATCATAGAGTAGCTTGGATTGGAAAGGACCTTCAAAGGTTATCTAGTCCAACCCGCCTACAATGAGCACGGACGTCTTCAACTAGATCAGGTTGCCCAGAACCACATCCAGCCTGGCCTTGAATGTCTCCAGGGGTGGTGCACCCACCACCATTCCTGGCAGCCTATGCCAGTATTTCACCACCCTCACGGTAAAGAACTTTTTTCCTCATGTTTGACCTGAATCTCCCCTCTTTTAGTTTAAAACCATTACCCTTGTCCTATTGCAACAGGTCCTGCTAAAAAGTCTTACCCCATCTTTCTTATAGATCCCTTTTAAGTGGCCCTGAATGACCACAATAAAATCTCCCCAGAGTCTTCTATTCTCCAGGCTGGACAGCCCCAGCTCTCTGAGCCCTGAATGCATGTGGAGGGAGAGACTGAAAGAAAGCAGGGATGTGCTACAAGGCATTAACAGCACTGGTTACTGATTTTCCTTGACTTGCTATGCTGTCATAGAGACCTCCTTGATATTTCCTAGAATAGGTAACATGCCAGGGTATCCTGGGGCTAGGTTTTTAGGCCTTTCCTTGCAAAGCATCACAGGGCTAGCCTTTTTTGTAGGGTTTAAGGTGTACTTAGAATATTTACTTTTTAAGAAAACTTGATTTCTTGGGCAAGCACTTTGCACCATTCGGTTCTGCAGACACATGAAGACATTTAGCCTAATCTGAAATCACAAAGTTTAATTGTGTCTATAAGTAGGTGTGAAAGAAGCTTGGAAGACTGGTTTAGGGATCATAAAGGCTCCCTTCGCACTCAAGACTGAGTGCATCCCAAAGTAGTAGGTGGGTGTTATTAAAAAGTGGTATTTTAAGGATCTGTGGTGAACACAAAATTCTTATAGATGCTGTGAGTTACATGAATTTGTCTATTCAGCCTTGAGGGAGGGTGGTTTTTCGGACTGTGTGGGGTTTTGGTTATAACTGTCATTTGCAGGTCTTGCTTTGCAAAATGAATGCTTCCATCCTGTTTGTGTTGCGTCTTCCTTGTTATGTTCTCCAAGTTTTGAATAGCTGCGATGTTTTAGAGAGTGGTATTACAGATTTAGTATCTCATACAGATGGATCATGCTTTCATACATTCATTATGTTATATATTGAATACCGTATCTTTATTGTATCTCTGTTTACATATCTTAAGTAGATTAAGGAGAAAAGTTTTGTTTCTTGCTACTGTAGAAGAGGTATGTTTCTAACGTACCAGCTGATTGTGTGATACCAGCTGGTACAGACAAACACACACTGATTTTACAGTGGTAGGCTGATCAAAAGTAATCTGCAGGGTTCTGTCTAGTGCTTCTTTCTCCCACCTACACTGGATTAAAATGCAATTTACCCTGCCTGTGGGAGGGTTTTAATACTCCTTAAAAGTAGAAGTTTTCTTCTCCCTCGTGAAAACACGGCCTTTGTCAGTAAAACACAAAAAAAAAGGCCTTCCTCCTTTGGACTGTTCTGTTTCTGCTGTAGCTGCTGTGGTTTCTGAGATTTAATTAATTAATACAGTCCATAAAGGCACAAGGGGGGGAGCCTTTCTGAGATCATAGGTAAGAGCCTTTTTGAGAACATGATGCTTCTGCGTTAGTTTCAGTTTACATGATTGGTTTCCTTGCTTCCCCTATGTTCTGTTTGGTTACAGCAGACAGCAAATCGCTTGTTTACATTGGACAGCAATGGTTTTGAATCTAGAAAAATTAATCCCTGAAAGGAAGCACTGAGGCAAAACCCAGATTCCCTATAGCCTCAGTCCTTCCTTAGAAAAAGGGATCAGTGTTTCCAGAAGAGATGGGAAGTGCTGAGGTCACTGCCTGGGAAAGAAAATGATACTGTTACTGCACTAAACAACTGGTTTCTCCTTCTCCAGTTACTTGGCATCCTGGTCGCAGTGACCTTGTATGTTTGAGCTTTGTCCTTGAACTCTTCTTGACTTCTTTTGGAGCATCGTAGTTTTGTAGCACTGTTACATATACTTCAAGTTATGAAATAATATGAGTAAATAATAAAAAATAATAAGCCACGGTAGAATTTGGTAGAACAGGCTGCAAGGGCTTGTTCTAGAGCGCTGTAGAGGGCGGTTAGCAAGAGTCAGCGCACAAAGGTGCTTGTTGAAAATGTGCAGTAGAGGAAGTTATAAGCATGGAGAAAAAGGACAGTAGAGCACTTTTCCATATAACTATGATGATTCTGTGATCTTGAGTATTGTGCAATTGGCTGCAGCTGTCCCAGAAAGTTTCATATCTTTCAGTCAACAGCTTATGAATAATCAATTCCTGGATGTGCATGGGGTTTTTTTCTTTTTTTTCTTATCCTAGAGGACTGCTTGTTCAGGCTCTGCTTGGTTATTAACTTGGTGGCAGAGCTAATAATAACCGAATAGAAAAGGAGCTGCAGTGCAAAGTGTTTGTTATGTACCCTTGATGATAAATTGGTACATGAAAGAGATTGATCTATGTGGATCTGATCACTGCTGGAAAGAGATCTATCAGTTTCTTGAGTGGGTTTCCCCTAAGAGGGATCAGTTGGCTTTCTAGGTATAGCTGATATCCTTATACTGTACATTGCAACAGGATGTGCGGACTGAAATTACCTAGGTGCTTTGAATGTCATTTTACTCATACAAGAAATACATGCTGTGGTCAGAGCATATCTGCAGTTATTTTCTGCTTGAGCTACTTATTAAAGGCTTCAAAGTGGGTGAAAACAGATACTGTGGCCTAAGCCTTCCGTTCTGTAACAGAAAGAAGTCAGTAGTGTGGTTTTGCATTTCTGATTATGATGGCTGGTATTATTATTATTGTTGTTCTTATTTTAAGTCCTCCTCTCTGCAATTGCTGAAAGCCATGAGAACAGCTGCAGTAACAGTTTTCATTTTGTACCACTGGTCTCATTGTCTGTGGACACTATTAACTAAACAAAGGCATTTTAAAAACTGGATATAAAATAGTTAATTAAAATGCTGAAAACCTGCTGAATAACTTGGGGAGCTGCTTGCTGGTCTGTTTGGTTTAGGCTGACATTCTCTGTTCTACTGCAGGGCCACCTGAGCAGAATTTTTAGCAGCTTCTTTTGCTTACAGTATGATAGACTTCATCCAGTGTGCACATGGGATTCCTCCGAAGAAGTTTTCCCTTTGTCTGCATCCTTTTACTTCCCAGATCAAAGGGCTAGAACAAAGTTGTGGTGGAAGATGGGTAAGCAGCAGTTGTTCTTCAAGTTCCTACGGCTACTCTCAAGTTCCCATGGGTCACCCTGGCACGGCCCAAGTTTTGCAGCCTGTGGCTTATCATCAGGGTGCTTGCTACACAGGAGTTAAAACAGCATAAAATCAGGGAGAGAGAATAGTGAAGGAACTGGTCTCGAGTTCAAGATATCTGAGCTAATAGTTACAGGTTGCACTTGTGATTTTTGTGACCTGTGTTTCTTTGTGCCCCTGGGAAAGTACTGTCTCCCTGCCTTGGTTTCTCACTCCAAAAAAATGGGGTCCATTCTGCTCCTATTTTCTGTTCTTCATGTCTCTCCATTTAAGTTTTACAGATCAGAAACTGTCTATTAGTATCTATAGGATCACTGACTAGTACAGCTAATCCTGAGCGCAGCAGGGGCTTTTAAGAAAGAGTTGTAACACAAATTATGAGTGATTCCTTCCATCACAGCAGGGCTGCTCACAACTGTGTGGGAAGAGCTGGCAGCACTGCTGCCTTCAAAGACAAGCTTGCTGTTAGACTGGGGAGGCTTGAGGGCACAGAGTATGCTCTCCCATGCTGAGCCCCAAGTGAGAAGGATTTCTGGGGTTTGCAGCAGATTTGTGAGTTTTGTTTTTCAGTCCATCTGTGTCTTCTGTTGAAGTGTATGGTCCAAAGTTGGTTCAACTATGGAGGTCTCTCGAATTTTAAAGCAGTCTTTTCTGCTTTGCGAAGTGCATCGCTCAAGTATCTGGACTGCTTAAGCAAATGTAAAATTTCATCTCAACAATTTCAGAGGAACAGATAATTTCTTATTCTTTCTGTTCTTACCAGGAAAAACTCAGCCAAGGTATTTGCGGACTAAAAATAGTGTCTTGCAACTTCGTAGTGAATTTCACTGAATGCTCTCTGGATAATTTGCTAACATGAATTAATGAAATCCCCAAATACCCCTTACAGGCTAGTATTTTTTTATCCTTGTATTACAGGTGCATTAGTAAATGGATGAAATTCTAAATGCCTTGAAGGTGGTGGAAAAGCATCAATAGGACCAGTATTTCACCTTTAAAGCTTAAAGTAAAGCAGCTAATAATAAAGTTTAGTTACACTGTGCTTTCTAGTGTCTTACGGAATTTGTTGCTTTTCAGTTGTTAAGTGCTTCCCTTTTCCAACTTGTCAAGTAATGTAAATATCCCTTACTGCACCCAGATAATACAAGAAGAAAGCTAGCTATTTTACCTTCATTCCTATTTTGCAACCAACTCACATTTGGTATGTAAGTTATCCTCAAGGCCTCACCATCCAATCTAGTTTACACTTCACTCAAAGTGTGGCTGCTTGCTCTTATCTAAATTCAGCCCATTGGCAACGGCAGATAGGCACACAAATACGATGGTAAATAAGTTTCAGAGCAGGGCAGATATCATTAGAATTGCGTAAGCATAAACCAGAAGCACCAAGACCAGTGAAAACCCTATCTCAGGCTGGCAAATGTGCCGCGTTTGCTGCCCACAGCAGAGAAATCTGCAGTGTGTTGGAGCAGCACCTTTGGGCTGCCAAAGGGGAGGAGTTGTAGGGAAAGTGTGGGAGTGAAGCAGAGAGAACCAAAGTGCCTCAGGGGCAAAGCCTGAGAAGGAGGCAGTGTAACAACTTCTATAGACCTGCCAGCTTCCGGAAAACTGCCAGCGCTGGAGTATGGAAGATAATTTTAGGTCCCTTACTAAAACTTCCAAGAGCCACAGGCCTTCAGAGCAGTAGTTCAGAGGTAGGCTGGCTTTAAAATAAACAGAAAAGAAGATGGATTTTTTCTTCTTCTTTTTTTTCTTTTTTAACTGGGGCCAGAGTAGGCTTTTGTAACAAAATAAACTGTGGTTTGATTCCGTGCTGCTACTGTTGCAGAACTTTTTGGTTAGAAAGAAGTGATCCTGGGCTGCGCTGTTTAGAGCCTTACAATTAAAAGTTTGGCTGCTGTTGCCTGGCTCAGGTTAATTTGCTGAACAAACCTTTACAGCCACAGTTTCAAGTACATACCTATATGCTCACAGACTTGACTCAGAAAAAGATGTGAGAAACTTGTCAGGACAGCCATTAAATGATTGAAGGCATAAATATTTCGCCATCAGTCAGGAGAAGACAACCTGAATGTCTAGGTCAAATGCACAGTGCTCAGGGGACAGAAGATCAAGGTCAATATTGCTAAGACTTTCAGTGCAATCTTTCTAGATTCTTGAGAACCTGTGTATCAGTTTGTTTTGTGATAAAGATTGAAAGATGAGGGGTGTTTAGCGTGTGTGTATGTTTGGAGGAGGTTGTTTTAGTTTGATTATTTTTTTTGTGATATGTGGGAAGTACGAAAGACTTCCTGATAGCACTGACTCCCTTGGAAGTGTGCATAAGGCTTTTGATACTGGCTCCATATTTGTACAGGATGTTGGTGCAGCTCATGTGGAACACAAAGAAAAGAGAAAATGTGTCACTGTCAACAATGGACTTCTATTCTGCATTGGTTTGCAACAGGAAACCTATTGCATTCTCTTTAACATTAATTAAGAGTTTATAGTGGTAACAGCAGCACCTTATGTAGATTTTTCTCTGTGTAATATGGACAGAAGGCTTAACATTGCATTTAGGGATGATTAAATGGACCTTGAATTGACGCAGGAGTAGAAAATTGTGCTATGCAGCAGCTGATGCTGAGTGCAAGGTAGCTTACTGCATGAAACTAGGGAACATAACCAAGTCGGAGCTGAAGTAACTGGTAGGGAAGGGCACACATCAGAATTGGTTGGCTAGAGTTTGGAAGGAGTATGAACTGCAAAGAAAACCTGTCAGTCAGGGTGAGGCAAGTCAGCCCATGTGGTATCATGCACAAGATCATCTGTGACCACAGATTTCATTTTGACAGTTAAGCCTTTGTCTTTGGATGGGAACCTCTGTGAAGGATATATCAGACTGGTCAACTGAGGTTATTCCCACAGTAACAATAATGTGAAGGTGTTTCTTAGCTTGAATTAGCATTACAGGAGATGCTTATCTAGTATGGAACTCTGCTTGACAGAGAATCTGTTGCTTTTATCATTTTACCTCTTGCTGATGGCTTATGTAGGAATGAGTATTTTGTACATCTCCCTGCTGCAACCAGCAGCGTGTGATATGAGTGGTGCTAAAATCCCCTGAAAGTAAAAGCCAACTGGAGAACTGTGATGATGGGAATAGAAGAGAGAGACACTCATCCTACCTACCTTACATAGCTGTTGTATTGCAGGGGTCTTATTTTTTTTAGCTGAAAGGGCTTATCAGCCTCCAGGCGCTACAGAGGAAGCTCAGGTGCCTCACTTGGACTTGGGCAAGGCAGTCAGCTTTCTGATGGCTAATGTTCAGGTAGACGAATTCCACAGTGAGCGGTGGAATTTACATTATTTTGTTTGTTCACAGTTAATGTGTGTTCTGTTCCCTTGGCAAGGGTGTAGCTGGTCTTTAAAAGGAGAAAGGCACTTGCTTGTTTGGCTGAGGCTGGCTACTGCTTTCTGGATCAGTTGGCACCCTCAGGGGAAAAGAGGAATCATCTCTTTCATGACAGAAGTGGAGTGTGGAGAAATGCAGAACAAAAAGCTTCATGAGTGCCGGGTGGGGAAAGCAGAGGTGGGGGACCAAGTCAACATAGGGCCTTCAGAAAGAGTGATGAACGAAGAATACTAGGATGATCAAGGAACAGACACACAGGGCTCAGATAGAGAAGGAAAACAAGATGTTTTACTGGGGGCTTTGAGAGGGCTGTGCAGTCTGTTGCAGCCCATGAATGAAAGCCCATGAATGGCCTGAAAGTAAATGTGAAAGAGGGAACCTGCCTTGGGAGCACACCATGGGTAGCAGACAGTTTGATCACAAACTCCTTTATTTTTATTCTAATTCACTCAAGCAGACCAGTAATGAATTTTCAAGGTTCCCTTGTTCTAGTTCATGTTCAAGTAGAACAGAATTTTAGGCTGTAAAAGTTCCTTTGTGTAATTTTGGTGCATTCAGAGTTTGTGCTGTTTCCCAGTGATGAGGGAGGGAATGGTTGCTGCGCAGTCAGTGGTCGCCTCTTCAGCTTTTCCTTAAACACCATTTAAACAGCAAAGCATGCAGAAATGTTTAAAGGCAGTGAGGCCTTTTGGCCTTCTTAGATACCTAATTAAATATTCATGGCAGATACTTTTTCTTGACATTTTCTTTAAATCTGAAATTTTGGCTGGAATACATATTCCTGTATAACTTACCATCCAGCTCAGGAAAAGACAGACATTTGAAGGAAAGACAGTTAAGGAGCTTTGCTTATGAGTATGTTTATGATATTTCAGTCTCTTTTTGACATATTACTGGCATTGGTGACAGTTTGTTTCCCTTCACTCGTGTAGAAATAGAAAGACTTTAGAATGTGCTAAGTACTTCATACAGGACAGTGTTGCACTGGGCACAGTTATAGAGTGATAAATACATGAAATATATCTGTAACTTGTGTAGGGCAAGGATCTTCAAAGGGCTAGGTGAAGATCATAAGCCCAGCCTGTAGGGTATGATCAAATAGCCTGCTGAACAAGACCAATGTGGAGAGGAAGCCTTTTGGTATAGCAACACTGGTTTGTTTTGCTGCAGACAGTGTATTCTTTGTGAGGTGCAAGTTTGTGGCGCCTCCACTTTATACATGCACATGAAGTTCCAGTGCACACATTGCCCTCCTCTCATGCATATGATAGAGCTGTAGCTGCTCTTAACTCCCGCATCATCCCACTCTCAGCTCCTTTCAAAAAAGTTTTTGAAAACTGATACACAAAGCACATACTCCAGAAAATAAACTTAGTGGAAAGCTTCGGAAAAAGAGGTTTTGTTATCTCCCTGTTGCTGCAGGTGAAACCCTGTACACACACAAGGACAGTTGTGTCTTATCCATACAACTCTTTATATCTCCATCATTTACAGAGGCCTTGTTCCCTGAGGGTTCCTTATTAGTGTAGTAAGAAAGCAGTGGAATAGTAAAACTTTTAATTGGCAATTATTGTCCTTTGTTTGGCTGCATGAATATAAGCAGAGACTGCTTTATCTCTTGTCCTCTTTGTTAACTGGGGACAAGAAAGACTCCTTTAGATTCTTACTAAGCAGGTGTTAACAGTGTGAAGTGCTGGAGAACCTACCTTTGTGTACTTCTGATCTAAGGCAATCCTAGGCAGAACAGAATGAGTCCCTTTTGGTGCAGCGTGGCTGATGAGTTTCAGGAGGGCAAGAGAATGTGTAGCAACCTGTGTTGAAAAATGGAAGGAACTGCAACAGTAGGAGTTTTTGCCAATGTTAGTGGGAGAGAGTGAGTCTGAGAGAAAAAATATGAGGTCTTCTGTTAAGAAGTGGTGAAGCAGAAATGAGAGCTTAGGAAAAACTATAGGTCAGAGGCCATAGCTGCATTTGGGATAGTTTCATAAGAAGCAGAATTTTTGGCCTTGTTGAAGGATGGAACAGTTTGAAGAAAAGAGTGTGATGGATGGGAAACAGAGTATGAAATACCAAGGTTTAGCTTTTTAGATCTGAGCTGTTTCTTGCTAAAGTGTTCCCAAAGATTTCATGGTCACAATATTTTTTTCTAATATGCCCAAACTTTCTTTAAAGTAATTGGAAGCCGAGTGCTGTTGCCGGCTTCCTGACAGCTAGTTGTTACAGGAAGCAAGAGTTGTTTCAAGGAAGGCTTGATTAAAGTGTCACATAGCTATAGTTAACTGGCATGTGACTTCTCTTTCTCCAGCAGACTTTCTTATCACAAGCCTTTATGAGGACCATGTAGAGGAGGGGTTTTTTCTCCTTGGGGATTTTTTTTTGTTTTGAAAGTCAAACTCTTGAACTGTACTGTTTGATATTGAGTGTATCTTATTCAAATATCCTTGACATCCGTATCCAAAGAGCTTTTATAACCTGTGACATTCACACAGTAACAGTGGGGAACTGAAACTTCTGCTCACAGCATGTTTTTGTTTAGACATACTTCAAGCATTAAAGCAGTTTAATTGTCTTCCTGGGTAGTCGATCACCACAGGTAACAGATCGAGGTTACTAGGTAAAAATCACCATAAGTGTTAATTGTTATTACAGGGAAATATCTAGGACTTGCCCTGAAAATCCAATTGTCTTAGTTTAGTTATAAGACATGACAAGTGGGTGAAGATGGAAAGTGGGCAAAGGGTATTGTCAGATAATGCTTTTGGGACTAGCTTAAAACATTCACTGCCATCCCAGAAGAGAGTGGGCATCATGCAAGGGGTTCTCACCTGTACCTGTGCAAAGCTTTCCAGCTGAGCCAAGAGCCAATACTGAAGTCACTTTGAACCCATCTGACACTGAAAGTTAAGAAATGCTTGGATGATCCAGTCTGGTGACTCAGCTGTGAGGACAGTAACCTCCAGCTGTGATACCGAAACGAACACCTGGGGGTGGCACAGTGAAACCGAACTGGCCGTTTCCAAAGGACTGACACCCTAATGTGCCCAGTGCCTCTTCAGAAAGGGGCTGATGTAGGTTCTGTTGGCAAGGAAAAATGCTGCTTTTTTTTTCAATTCAGTAGCTGTAGCATGAGCTGCCATGTCGTGAGCCTGACCTCTCAGAGGCAGCAGTGCTAAGGAGGCACTCATTGAAGAATGTCCTAATGGTTTTAGGGAGGGAAAATTGGGTTAATGCCATCAACACTGAATTTTAAAAAGAAGCACACTGTGTATGAGGTAGGCTTGGAGAAATGCTCCAGGGTGTTGGGAAGAGAGGCCCACAAGGTATAGCACAGTTGGCACAGTAAAGGGGTTGAAAGACAACAATGCATGGTAATAGTGCGGAGAAGTACAGCAGAACTGCATTTTGCCTTGAAAGAAAGAGCATGGTGGACAGGAGAGCCAATGAAGGCAGTCCTCTGTGGCATAAAATTGGAGATACACCATCACAAAGAGGTAGGGGAAGAATGTTATGAGTGGTGTCTGCTGTGGTAGAGAAACACAGAGAGGTCAAGGACATATTTGTTGATGAAGGCATTGTTGATGAAGAAGAGTATTGAAACGTCAACTTCAAAGAACAGAGAAAGAGGTAGAGAGGGTCTGGACTGATCCTCAGGAGGGATCAGATGTTGGCACTAGTCACGATCTCAGAAAACCACTGTAGAGGAGAAGACCAGCAGTCTATTCAGCAGCTGGGCTTCACAGATGTCAGGTTCTGAAGCAAATAGTTCAGAGTTGGGGAGGTGGTGTACTTGTGTCTGCTCCCCAAGGGCAGACATTCTGTTCTTGAGAGCTGCAAAGGTGTTAATATGAGATAATTGTATTAATAGAAGTAACAGGAAGGTGTATCTGTAATATGAAGGGTCCTGCATGTCAACCGTGGTGGCTTGATTAGCCAGTTTCAAGCAGTTAGTTTTCACAGTCTTAGTCATGTTTTTTCAGCAGTTGTGTATGTGTGTAACGTAAGCTGGAATTGCTCTCTTCGTTTTGTTTTATAGCGTACTGCACATATTTTAATAGCACAGTAATGTTTTACTTCATAAGATTCTATTGCATTCACAATATAAAGGAACAGTGTGGTTCAAAATGGTCTTTTGGTTTTGTTATGTTCAACAGGAAATAGCTCGTCGTCTCCGACCTGGAACTCTGCGTGCTCTCTTTGGGAAGAGCAAGGTTCAGAATGCTGTCCACTGCACAGACCTACCTGAAGATGGACTTTTGGAGGTAGGACCTGCTAGACAAACGTGGGGGTTTTGTCATGGAAAGTTTTAAAGTGAAAAGCTATGCTTGACACTTTTTTAAGCTGTGGACGTGGTTTATATGTGGAGTAGCTGTATTGGAGACCAGCCTAGAAACAAAAGCAAAGAGTTTATTAAGGGCATTTAACTCAATTAATTATGATACTGTAAAAAAAAAATCACTCATGCGGTTTCCTTGAGTGAATATAGTACAAGGAAGTATTTAATGAAATGAAAGTCAAGAGTCTTTTCTTGGCCAAATGTGTCCTTGAGACTGGGTATCAGCACCTAACAGGGCTTAAGCAAGGATAACTCCTTAGCCCTTTCTTGGATAACCACCATGATCTGGATTGTCTCTACAGTGAGCTTGTGTGGGGCTTGGAATGTTGTAGGCACAGGAATTCAAATTCTCCAGATAGGGTCCAGGTTTATTTGTAGACAGTTATAATTACACACATCAGTTGATATTTCCTGTGCTTTATATTAACTTATTAATTATTATCTGATTTTGGCTTTGTATGCTTTCTTTAAAAGTCCAATAAAATGGGAAAATGTTAAATTAAGGGAGTTTAGAAATACTGTGAAAACCAGAACGAGCTCACTCACTGAAGTCCATGCCTCAAGACTAAGGGTGTTGATGCAGTGTGTAAACATATCTTGGGTGGATCTCTGCATCAATGCAGATGTTTTTCCAGCACATGCATAGCTTCTGTTCTACTGTCTACATGCATTTGTGAGTGCTGTGTTGTCAGACTGATGATAGCAGAGTGATGGAGCAGCAAGAATTTTCCCAGCTTGGATATTTTTTCACTGCCAAAATGGTGTTTTCTTTGAGGGGAGAGGAAGAGCTAACTGCATCACCACCTCCCTTCATGAAATAAAATCCGATCTGTGGGTTAAAGTGCTGTTTCCCAGGAAATTGCATCTGGTTTGAGGAATAGATTACTGAAATCCAAGGCAGAGAATGGCAGCCGGTATCAACAAAGTTGCAGTTTTTTAAACCACTTCCAAGCTGCCATTAGAAGATAGATGATAACTTCTAGTTTATGCCCAAAGGGACTAGTTTCAAATAAGCAAAGAAGTATTTGGCACCACATGCCTAAGCTCCCTCTGTCATGGCTTTTCAGTGGCAGCAGAAAAAAAAGGCAAAGCCTACAGGGGAAAAATAAAAGCATTTTAGTACTTTAGCAGAATTCTTTCTTGCACGTGTCCACAATCTGTCTCTTATGATGGTGCAAAGCAAGTATAAGTCCATATTGTGGGGGTTTTAAATTGATTTTGTTGTTCAGATTGAGTTCACAGCTACTATTATTGAGGTGGGTGGAACAAAGCAGTTGAATTGCTTCTCCAAAATGAAAGTTGAGACTGGAGTTTTTAATTAAGGTCTCCACTACATGTGTTTGTCCTTTAAATCCCACAGCTGAATTGTAAGCTAAGTTCTTGATCTAGTATTACTTTGGCTACACATTTTGGAGTTCCCATTGCAGACTGGTCATTTTAACAGTCATTTGTTGACTGTATTTTTTTTGGGTGGGTGGTGGTGTGTGTGTAAAATACTTTTTTTCCCCTGGCATAAGTGTACACAGAATGTGACCCTTCATCTGTAGTTTCTTTTATAACATTCCAGAAGTTGTAAAGGACATTGAGTAATATTCTTTAATGAGTAAATAAAGCAGTGAACGTTCCATTCTGATTGTTTGGCATATAAGCGTTATAATATAAACTATAGAAACCTTTTTACTGCTAGCATTCTAATTCTTGGAGTGTCTTTAGATCCGTGTTCTGTAAGAAATGTAGTTGCCTGAAAACTTAGGTAAGCAAAATCAAAAATGCAAAAGCAAAAAGCAAAACCCTCTGGATTGGCCTTCGTGCAGGGGCCTGTCACAACTGATGGAAAAGAAAAGATACATTATACCCAGTGATCACTCTTGGGAAGGACTTTTTCCTCATGAAGCTTTTCTGTAAGGGAACTCAAACTCACTCACAGAGGTCTCCATTTGCTGGCCAGCAGTTACCAGACCTTCTCCCTCCCTCAGCCCCAGTAACTGTAACAGCGCTGTATGCGCTGGGCTGGAGCAGAGTGACTGTGTGATACCCAAGATAACCATAGAACAGAGATTTTTAAGAAGTATTCTGTTCAGTAAATGATAGTGAATGTTTTCATTCTTCAATGGATAACAATATTTTAATCTACTGACTTCAAAAGAGCAATTATTCTCAGCCTTGGAGGAATTCAGGTGAATTCAGAGATAGGAAAGGCACTTGTCATTGAGGGAAATGACCTTGCCTGTGGTAGCACAGTGAAACTTGCTTGTTTCCATATGGAGTTAGGGTGTGTTCATGATGTCCATGTTCTGGTAGGAGATGTTGCTGAGATGGTAATGCTGCAGTTGCTATAAAAGCTTTACCAGTATCATTGTAGGACAACTGATTAGTAGAGGAGGAGTCTGGAGTAAATTTCAGAGAGAAATCTGTCTTAGTAGATTTATACTATAAAGGTGAAGGATCCTTTTTAAAGCCCCAAAGAAAATTGATTCATCCCTAGCAGTCTCTTTGCTGTCTTCAGGTGGCACTGTTTTTTGTACAGTGTTAATATTCTACTGCAGTTGCTACCCAGTATAGCTCCAAAACCCAGCCTATATGCAAATTCTTGCGCTCATGTTTTGCTCATGAAAGGCAAGTCTGGCAATCTGAATTCAGGCACAAGAGCTAGGAACTCCAGGGTTTCATTTCTAACTCTGGTGCTGATTTTATCTGAGCTTGGTTAAGCCACTTTGCAAATTTTGGCATTAAAGTGTTTGGCTCTGAAATTCTGTATGAATATGTTATGATTTACATTTATCTTCTCCAAAATAAAATACTAAATGCAACAAATTTTAGAAAGCAAATTGCAGAATCAGTCTTACAAATTATTACAAGATTTCTAACACTTCCCTCCCACCCCCTACTTCCCACTACATATACTTTGGTGGGGTTTTTTGAGGGGTGGGTTGGTTGGTTTTGGCAATTTGTGGGTATTGGTTTGGTTTGTTTTTTTGCATGCTTGATTGGCTTTGTGTTATTTGGTGGTCGTGGTGGTGGTCATGGTGGTTCGTTTTTGGGTTGGTTTCTTTTTGCCAGAATAGAACATAGCTCAATTACTCTTCTGAAACTCAGTAAGCTTTCTTGGAGTGAGGATGCTGTGATTAAGCTTTCCGAAACCCTTGGTAAACCAGAGAGGTGAGCCTCAGGGAACTGTTACAGCCCAAAAGCAGGCAGAGCCACTGTCATACACCTGTGAATAAAGTTGTTTACTGTGTTTGATTCAAAGCTTCTGTACAACCTTGTCCCGTGTTTGATAGATGAACCATGCGTTTCCAGAGATGGAAATCCATCCCGTTTCCACTGCAGCCTTCTGTACAGGTCTAAGTGCTGCAGAGTGGAAGTCCCAGTATTTCTGAGCTTGAATTGAGCCCAGTGGGTTCCTACAGAGAAAGCCTTAGTTGTGTCTGTTGGCTGGCATGTGGAGCACTTATGTTGTTAATGCTGAAGCAGCCTCTTAGAGGTCTCTGCCACAGTCCTGACTCTGCTGTGGCCGCATGTTCTGTGAGCACGTCGGCAGGCCCAAAGAACCTTGGAGGCAAGATGGAGGAACTGCTGCTGTTGCCATTTTGTGGAAAAAAGCAGAATAGGTTGGTCTGTGTGTTAATTGGCTTTGTGACTTTTGAACTTCCAGGATCAAACGGAGATGGGAAAATATCTGATTGATCTATCCTATCATGGGCCTTAAATGCACAGTATTATTGGAAGCACAATAAAGGTGTGCTCCTTTGTAGAAGAGAACACACCAGTGCTTTCCTGAGGGCTCAGTTAGGTATCCTTAGTGGCAGGCGCTGCTTATTTTAAGATTTCTCCACCCTTCTCTGCTGTTGTAATGACCCATGGTTAATGACCAAACTGAAATTTGAAAAGTGTTCGTAATAGTGACTGCTGTCTGATTGCCCGCAAATGGAGACTTCTTAGAGGAGATGAGACAGGGAATTGAGGGCTAGATCAAATGCTTGCTGAAGTGAATAACCAAACCCTAGGTGACTTTGGTGGTTCATACTCAGTTGACAGTCACTAGGAAGGACAACGTAGTGACCTTTCTCCCCAAAATCATGACCAAGGAGTACTCGGGAAAAGGACAGAGAACAATGCTGTCTCAGGGACAGCAAGGACTAATCAACTATAAATAAGGATCAGTTTGTGCGCCTAACTTTAGAACACTATGTTTAATTAATGTAGTACAGCAGGTTTTCAATGTTTGTTTGTTAGGCCTCTTTTCCGTGCACCTGGAAAAAAGGAAAGTTCACTTTTAGTCTTAAAGAAGCCTCAAACAAGCAAGCAAACAAACCCCCAAAGCAAACACCGGCATTTGCTCCCACCAGTTTGACCCTTAACTCCTGTCTGTGTTCTACAAACTACTTAAATTTTAGGCAGTGATTAGCGCACACCGTAATTAATCACTCACTTTGGCTCAAGGGAGGAAGGGATATGCAGTTGAGTGTAAACTGCGATGGGAAAATCAGTGTATTTTCAGTTGTAAAGCTTTAACTGCTGCTTTTATTCCTAATTCTGTGATACAAGAGGAGGGTGAATATTGCCCTGAAGCCTCTTGGATGAGCTCTTTGGCTTACTGGGTCAGGCATTTATTTATTAACTTCATAGACTTGCATGTCTTCAGTTCAGTACAAAGTGTATTTTCACAAGTGACAATAGATAGACATGAATAGCTCAGGACAGTCCAGTTTTCTGAGCCTTGTCATCAGTTTCTCCTTTTGATGAGGAGAGGAAAGAAAGAAGGAAGTAAAGAAGGGGATCTGATAGTAATGGACTGTTTATGAGATGATGGTATTTCATGAGGGAAAGCTAAGCCAGCAGTTTCTTTTTTTTTCTAATCAACTGATGTTGTGTAGGACGTTCATTCAGAGCATGGGTTTGTATTTGTTTCCCCACATCCAAAGCAGGTACTGAATGTACCTCTCATCAGGGATTTTTTTCTATTCTGTATAAAGCAGGTACTATTTGGAGCAAACAGTTACGCTACTCACCTGCATCTACATTTCTTCTGAGTCAGGTAGAGCAAAGACTGGAACCTGCATGTTTTATATATGCCAAGAGAGTGCTCTATTTAATAGACTAGAGATGCTTTTGCATTTGTGTCTTTCATGTACCCATGGTGAAAGATGATTCTGTTTCTCAACTCGCTGTCTTTGACCTGAGAAACATTTCTGATACATATCTTATTGAAATAGAGGCTTGCAAACCATTGTATCTTATGAATCATAATTCTTTAGACAAAACAAGTTTTCTTGAAATGAGTCATTTCTGGACTAGTTTTAATGGAAGCGCTTGATGCAAGGGGCTCTGACTACCAGGCTTCCCAGTTTATGTGCCTCCTTAAATTCACGTCACTGAAAGTACAGTGAGTAAAACTTTCCACAGGAGGTGGTGCTGTACACACACCTCAGTTCCCTGGCTCTCAAGTGGCTGAGTACCTTTCAGATTATGCAGGAATTTACTTAATTTGCAACCATTAAAAAGCTGGTAGCCTAGCCCTGCAGTTGTAACAAAACCAGTATAACTGAGGTTTGGCATGCTGTGCCTGTAAATTGTGGCTCACACTGGGCAGTTTAAGGTGTACTTTTTTGCTAGCAGTTCTGTAAGGGCATTTGTACTGTAGTAAAACATGCTGGGATAACAGACTGCACACATCCAGATAGCCTGACAGGCTGTTGAGGTGCAGCGTGCTGTGTCTGAGGCACCCGTGCTAGCTTTATGTTCCTGTGCCTTGGTGTTTGGACAGCCAGTCAGTCTCAGGGGTTTCTTTGCCTAATTCAAAAATGCTTAATAAGCATACATGTATATGTGTGTGCATTTACATATTGAGGGAGAAGATGCTGCCCTCAGCAAGATACACATGAAAAAGATTTGCTGTGAGATGGGTAAAACTTGAGTTCTGGGCAAAATAACCTTCTCCCTCGTGCCAAGTAAGATGCAGTTATTAGGTGACTAATTCTTCTAGTTGACAGTAATGTGGTGGTGGTGGGGGGGTTGGAATTAGATGATCTTAAGGTCCTTTCCAACCCTAACTATACTATGAAATGCTGCAGGAATGTCTTTACACATGCTTTTGCATGTCTGGTAGGCTATGCATGAAACTGCAGAGAGGGGTGGGCTCTAAAAGTCAGTTTTCACAGGCGTGCAGGATGTGCCAGCTGCCTTCACAGCCTTGCGTCCCCATGGGTGCTCTTTCCACTGACTCCTCATGGTGCAGTGTGTGTGCCGGGTGTGCCTCTGCATGGCTGCTGGGTGCCGTCAGGCTCTGCGTTGGGCATTGGGACTGTGTGGAGGGAGATGTGTCAGTTTTCAGTGTCATGGGCAGCTTTCCAGCCAGGCAGTAGCAAGGTCCTCGAGTATCATTTGCTGGCCTTCTCCCTTGTCTCAGAGCTATTTGTAGCATCCATAGACATGAAAATAACCTATTGAAGGGAGTTGATTTTGCTGTTGTCAGAGTGGGGTTTCTCTTCTGAGAGAGCTGTCGTGATGGATGTTTTTTTCCCTATCACTTCTTTGAATTTCAGCTGTTCGCTGGTGTTAAAGAGTAAGGCTGGGCACTGGCAGACTGTGCAACGTGCTACTGGAAGCTCTTCTTCCCCTTGCTCAGCCTTGCCCCAGTGATGAGACTGGCTTACTGCTTCTAAGGCATTTAAGCAAACAAGTAAAATCATCTACCTGTACAGATCAGCTGTGACAGTCTGACAGAGGGAGACTCCCACCAGTTCTGGCACTGAAAGTTCAGCTGGCTGGATCCTGCCTTGGGGAGATGGGAGGTGATGTTGTACGATAAGCTGTGACAGGATGGGCCAGTTCAGAGGATGTTTTTGTCTGGGCAAGTGCTCGACAAGGAAAACCAGCATCCTTTTCCTCAAACTTGGTATTAACTAAATGCTCTGATGAGTGCTAAGGGCTGTGCTGCTCCTGAGCTTTTGGTGCAGCTTTTCTTCCACCTGCTAGAAGCCAGCTGTCCTTGGTCTGGCATTCCAAGTAGTGCCAGGAGAAGCATGCCTTATGACTCCTTTCCCTTTGCCTTTATTTGGGAAGGCTGGGGAGAGGGTGGTGGTTTAGTAAGCTGTTCAGGGTGGACAGGGGAGCACTCGCCTCGCAGCAAGGGCACATGACAAATACTTCCTGTAACCGTTTCCGTCGGATGAGAGTCCTGTTACAGAAGCTCCCCGCTGGCTGCCAACTTGTGTTTTTCTGTTTGCTGCTTCCTTGTCTCCCCGCATTGTCTTGACACGTGGGCATGCTGCAAGGAGCTTCCTATCATCCACCCCAGAAATGCTTTCTTACCAGAAGTGAGCTGAGCCGCAGGTTGAGGTTATAGTGCGGCAGTTTAGGGTGGAAGGCATCAGAAGGATGCAGCTCTGTTAAACTAATCTTTTTGGTGCATCAAGGTGTAGTCCAAGCAATTTAATAGAGCGTGTCAATGAGTAACTCTTAGAAGCGTCAATGTGCTTAGTGTGGAATTTGTGTATGTCACACTCAGAACAAAGGTCTCCTGCATTTCTTGTTACCAATTAACTTGTCTGGTATTATGCAAGCTGCCTCTACCAGCTGAGAACTAACTCTCCTCATTCACAGGACAGTGCAGCTTGTAAAACATTACACAGCAGAAGTGCATAGCATGGCAATGAACCTTTCACTGAGGGCATTCCAGCTCTACAGCATTTCCCTTAGGAGTCTTTAAAATATTAATAAAGAAGCCATTGTTTTACTCAGCCATACAGCAATTTTGCCATGAAGTCTTTTATTAGGGGCCCATACTGAGCTGTGTAATCCTGGGTAAGATGCTTTTAATCATCTCCAGTGAAAAGAAATAAAAAATTGGAGGGTTTGGATGAGGTTGGTTTTTGGCGGTGTTTTTCTGCAAGTTTTCATCAAAGCAGAAGCTATTTTTAGCTGTCAGTTGGAAATTTCAGTTCCTTCTGGTACAAAATGATTTCTAGAGAGATCTGTCAGATAATGGTTATTATGATTCAAGTGCTTCTCCATTTTAACTTTCTGAGACTTTTTATCCAATGGCTGTGGGAACAGGTTGGAAAGAATCTGGAGTGTAGGAAAATCGCATCGTATTTGGTTGTGGGTTTGCATATCAGAGGATGTTAGCCAGCACTGTCTCACGATTTTTCCTGATGCTGTATGTATACTTGTACAGAGAATTAAGTAATCTGTTTGCCTAGGCCTATCTGAAGAGAAATTAAGATTAAAGGTAGCAGTAATAGAGGGATGGATTTTGAACAACAAAAATTTGTGGTGATTTCTCTTCTTTTAAAAAAATAAATCATGGCATTATTAGGTCACTTGCAGCCCAATTTTGAACACAGGTTGTATAATTATTATACTTGTGGGCCAGACAGGCAAACTAAACTGGAAACTTGTTTAAACAGAGTTGTGAAATAGTTCAGCTCTTGTGCTTCCATTTCTGGGTAAGAGCTCAGGTACGATTGCCCCTTGTTCTGCCAAGTCTGAGGTTAACAAGTGCCAGAGAGAAGTTAACAAGTGTGAACCAAGCAGTTCCCAAAGCTCTTTTAGTTTCACCTGATCCTGAAGGTAACCTATGTGATAAACAGGGCTTGGCTTTTGGCATGTGTTTGTGTTACGCTGAACAAGGTAATTTTGTGGAGGGGAGGTCAAGGTAGAGGGAAGGCGTGACACTTCTTGATAACTCATCTGAGGCCCAGTTTGAGTTGTTGAGGCTACTGCCTTCTTTCTTTCCCTCAGCATGATCTCATTTTGAACCAAAAAGCCCAGACCCTCTTTCCATTACCCCTCTTCTTCCAGCTTAAGAATAGCGACAACTTAGCTGCAACTCAGCTGCATGGTGAGTAGACCACAGCAAAGAAGAGAAAAAGTCCCAAGGGAATAGCTTATACAGCAGTAGCAGTAAGGGGACACTGTAGCTGCACAGTCATGTAGAAGCTCAGAATCTCCTTTTGTTTCTTGAGCAAGGGGTCCCACACCTTTATGGGGGGTAAGAGAAGCACTGTTGTGTAGCACACATTGGTGTGGCATGCACATGTATTTTTGTGTGGATTTCTGTTATTGACCTCAGTCAGTTACACCTCCCACCTCTCTCTCAGAGGTCGAATAGGCAAATGATTAGCTATGTCAGTACTTCCTGTGTCAGGTTTATCCCTTCCGTCATCAGTGCAACCTCCTTGACTGACTACTGTAAACCGGCAGTAATTAAGAGGAGAACTTAAGTATTCTATTCGCATACATGTGTTGAAATGTATGTGGAACATGGAAGGAAAAAGCAAAGTCAAATGTGTTCATATGGATAGAAGACTGCGAACAAGATTTCCTTTCAGTGTAGGACATCAACACCATGGTATATCTTAAGAGTTTTTCAAGCTCTATAAGCCTCTTATATCATAAGTAGCAATTATTCCAAGTGTAGTGTCATACTGGTACTGGTTTTGCGTTGTGGTAATACTGAGGGCTTAGACACTGGCTGTGATGATCTTGCGCTAGCAGCAAACGCAGATCAAGATGGCAATGGTCACCTGAAGGGGTGTTGGCTGTAGTCTAGGGCTCCTTGAAGTCAAGCATCTTCTGGTTTCAGGAAGAGCTGGATTCTCCCTCTTTGTCTTTAACCTTAAGTGCATTGGCATATAGGCAGGAATGATACATCTGCAAGTATATCTGAGATATACCGAGATATGTAGGCAAGTCTGAGCAAAAGGCAATTCCTTAGACCAGAGTTGCTAAGAGGGCAAGTTTCCTTCCATGCTGGCATCAGTGGTGGTTACTGCTGTGCTGCTGGGGAGAGACTGTGTACTGAGGCTATCCAGCCACAAAGCAGGGACTGTGGGCTTTCTGTGGTAGCTGCCTTACTCAGTCCAGGTATTGAAGAGAAACTTGGTCACTCAGGTGTCAAGAGTCTAGTCCTGCCATGACAGTACATAGTTTAGCGCACAGCAAGTGTGGAAATTGCGGAGGGCTGCTCAGTCTTGAACTCTTGGCCCCTTAACACTGACCCGTTCCGCGGGGGAATGGAGCTTTCTAGGTTGAGTGATGTTGCTTAGAAGGAAGTTTGAGCACTGTGCTGGGGGAATTTACGCCACTGGTTTGGTGGGATATTTCCTGACAGCACAGGGAGCCACAGTCTACACGGGGGCTTGTAATGGTGCCTGCAAGGCCGCTAGTGGCGGACCAGCTGATGCTTTTGCTTAGTCGGTTGGGGTTTTTTCAGGATACTTTGTTACTGTCTAACCTGTCACAACTTCTACCCTGCTGCCAGGTACAGCCTGTTGTGTATCCTGGCCAAATACTACCCTGCTCAACATCTGTCTTGCTCAGGAAGAGCCTTAGATGCTGGCTGCCTTCTACTTCCTTTATTTGCTCGTTGCTTCCATGGTTGCTTGAGTCTGTGATGTGGGTGGAAACACGTTCTCTTTCTACAACCGCTTATAGCCAACCTCTATTGCCATACATAATCTGGTAGCTTGTGAGGACCATGACTGTCAGTGCTCTCTGAGCAGGCTAGAGAGCCTTAGCTCAGCATTGACAAGGAGCCTCCACAATGCCTGTGAACACATTTAGACCAGGCTTTTCTTTGGCAGGGGCCCTTTTCAGTGTTTCTATCCAGTGTTCAGGACATGCTCACAGCTTACATCGACATCTATAGTGTCTTGTCTGTACTTATCAGACTGGTTCAAGGGCATCCTACAAGAGCTCCACAGGAGCTCCTGATTTTGAGACAGACAGGTGTCCCTCAACATGAGCATGATGTGCAGAGGCAGCAATCCTACTGACTCAGAAGGATCATTGGGAAAGCAGTACTCACTGTCACGTTGTATTTTTTCATGTGTGATAGGAGCCGGGACCTTTCATTTTTATTTCATTCCAGTAGCTCTGCCAGGCCAGTGATCTCTTCTGATGATGGCCAAAGGTGTTGCTAAAGGAGGAGTAGAGCTTCTGGTTAGGAGCATCCTGGGCTAATGTGTTCAGCCCCAGGTACTTAGCAGTTGGCTTATACCATGGAATGGGGAGACTCAGTGAAGATATACCTTCTTTTTAAATCTCCAAGTATCTGCACTTCATAAATCAGTGGTGAGCCAGCACAGTAGTCATGTATGATGTAAAAACGACACTTTGTTATTTTCAGTAAGTTTTCAAGTTCACTTAGTTTTCTTGCGGTTTAACAGAGTAAATAGCACAAAACTCACTTTCTTGGTGTTTTGATTGTGTTGTAATGAATTGCTGTCTTGTCCTCTCATTTACATCCTGTTTGGAATTGAGATATCTCTAATCTTTTTATGGTACAATTTCCAAGGAGCTTCCCTTGTCCTCTTTCACTGTATTTTCAGAGTTGATCTTAACCATATGCTGTGTTTGAGGTGACTGCGTTAACAGCACATGACATAAAAGTGGAGCGTGTTAGCCTGTCTCGTTTCTTTGATAAAACCTTCCATTGCAAAGTTTTATTTTTTGGTGCGTAATGGAGGTTTGTCCTAGTTGTACTTAAGAAATTACCTTGGACAGTTGAAGTGCATATGTACACATTGTTCTGCCTTGGGCAGCCTGACCGGCTTCCTTTCTTGCAGTGCATGACGCTTGAGGGAGAGGCAGGGGCAGCTGACTTTCCTTTTTGTTTTCTGAACAAACTTCCCAAGACTAAACCCTCCTCAGGTTAATGTGGGAAAATAATTCTTTCCAGAATAAACCAGTGAGTAAGTAGACCCTCTTCTTTGACAACCATTTTTTATGTCTGTGGCCTGCTTGAGGCTGGAAGGATGGTGTGAATCCATGGGGTTTCAGTGTGTTAACCCAGTGATTTAGTCATGATATAGTTGAGTGTGAACCGTAGCTGAAATACATTGTAGGTTTTAGCAAGTGCACTTGCTAACAGAGTTGGCAGGTTTGTGATGATGTGCAAACCAAGATTAATGGATGAGGAGAGATTTTTGGTTCCTACTAGAGAGCTCAAACTGACATAACATGTAAAAAATTATCAGGCTTAAGCGTTCAGGGAGAGCACACTGATGCTGAAACTTGAGGTCGGCAAAGACTGTCTGGATCGTGTGCCTAGATACCTGTGCTGAACCGAGGAGATACAGTTTTATGGTGGTTTTGGGGAGAGTGTACTGGTGAGCATGTGTCCAGCTGCATGAAAGGCACCAAGATGACTGTCAAGCTGTAAATTAATACAGGGATGAAAAGTCTTCCATCTCCCAGCTGCCAGTTTTGGTTCAGCAGAGATGAGGAAGAACTGAAATTGCTGTCATCGTTCTAGTGCTGGATGAGAACTGAATCTGTGATGTCAGCATTTCCTACCAGTATGTCTTCCCATCAGCCCCCTTGCTTCTGCTGTGAATGATTCTAACAGGGCCTCTTGCTCAAAACTGATAGCCCAGGGGAACAGAGGAAGTGGACCGTGAATGTTGAGGTGCCCTTTCCGTGACTGGGTTTTCTTTGAGGCAAGCTGTAGTGGTGCCTGTAGGACCATTCAGGCTGATACCATTCAGCGCATACCTGGGTCTGTTCTGTAGACAAAAGTTCTGACTCCAGAGCTGCTCAGCCGGCACCTCTCTTCAGCACTGCTTCTCTGGCAGGAGGAGAATTAAATTGTAGGTGTCTGTAATTCTTATACTTGAAATCTTCACTTTGTGTGTGTTCTGGGTCCTGCGTTATTACCAAGATCTTCTTGCTCTCCCATGGAAGACTGGTTCCTCACTTGATTTGCTTCCCATTTTGCCTGGCCTCTCCATGCACTTAGGGCACACATTGTTAAGATGATAATAGTTCATGCTCAGCCAGGCAATTAAACTGGATTTTGCTGTTGCCTGCTGTATTAACCACTGAAACTTAGTGGTAATGCATGGAAACACACAGAGGGAGCAGCCAGTTCAGTAATGCGAGTTTTGCAGAGAACGTGTGTCACTGAAGCAAAACTTCACAGAGCTAACACAGATCTCAGCTTCTCCTATGAAGCAGTTCTGGCCAGAACCAGGAGGTCGTAGTTATTCACCCGTTATTACTTCCTGAACATTATAGTTGTTTATCCCTGACCAGGACCTAGAGCAGGCATAGCTGCATGCTATAAAGCAGGTAGATGATTCCTGGGATCTGTAACATACTGATGTTAAATTTAATCCTGTTTCACCTCTGGAAAGGAGCGAGCACACCTGAATGTTGGCATCATTTGAAGGGCATTTGGGTGGCACCTGTGAAATGTGTTTGGTTCATTTCAGATCAGTTCCTGTGTGGGTTTGTCCTCTGCCACTTTTGGGTCCCATAAAGAGACCAGAGGTGTGCGTGCCTCAGAGACGCTGACCTTGCTGTGGGGCTTGTTGAGATGTTTTGTACAGGCACAGCTTACTTTTTGGTGATTTATACTGCACTCGGACCCTGGGGAAGTGAGTAACTGTACTTCCTAAAATACAGAGGGCTTTGGAATACCTAACCCCCATCTGGATGCTTGGTGCAAGTACCTCCAGGTCCTGGATCTCCTTGGAAAAGGACCTGGTGCTTTTAGAATGAGATTCTTCAAGGTGTCTCCAGCTGGGGCTTCCCCAAAACTGTTGGTAGTCCTGAAATCCTTGCAAAACATCGTAAGTGTTGTTTTGTGAGCAATGTAACAGATGGCCCGTATTTTTTATGGTGCTTGTCCAGCAATACCATGCTCCCAAGGGTGAGGTTGTAAGAGAGATCCTTGTGTACCACATACATGCCAGCTCTTAACTGGTTTTGCTGGGAGCTGGGTGGCAGCTGACCCACATAAAGATAATTATACATAGAACATACCGACACCTAGTTTTGCATGTTATACAATACATAGCATGTTTGTTCTGATGTCCAGGCCTTGCCAGTACCGTCTGCATGGACCTTCAACAATCCAGTAACAGCTAAGTGAGGAAGAAGGGGTTTCCTATAGGTTGTGAGCAGGCTGAGGTTGTTCAGCCTGGCCTGGGAAAATCAGCTGCATAAAATCAGGGGCTTTTAAGGACTGAAATAGTGTGATGACTTTTGTTGCTAACAGCCAGGGAGTGGGAGTGGGGTGAGGACACCATTCAGCTGCATCAGTGTGTGCCGCAGGGGTGGACCATTACCGAACCCCAGGGAGGGCTCATTGCTTTGGCTAAGGTAGCCCAGGGGAAGCAGTGGGAGTAGACACAGTTCCATTGAACGTGTCCCATGACAGGGATGTGGGGTCTGCGGTGGCAGCAGTTGTATGGGCACCCCAGGCTAAGGCTGGACCCAGAGTCAGGCCCTGCAAAGAACAGCCTGTGTTGTGCTTGGCCTTTTTCTCTGCTCGCGGCGCAGGTCCCCACACACGCTGAGGGTCGTGCCTGCCCCGTGCCGGCTGCCCTCTGCCAGGCTGGGACCAAGGCTGTGAACAGAAGCCTGCAAGTGCCAGCTCTCAGAGCTGTAAAACAGGTTGCTTGTTAGTGCAAGCATTCATGCAGTGGGCCTGGGCCTTAAATGTGTCTGTGTGTGTCTATCTGCGTGCATTTTGTTAGTAGTTTTTTGTGTCTCTAACCTTGAAATGCAGGTGTCCTATATCAACAAGAAGGGGGATAAAATTCTCTTTAATGGCTACAATTATATTTAACTACATGGAGCCAATCTGGCAGAAAGAACAACATGTTCCCACTGGCAGTTTATAACATAATGTCCTACCAGGCAGTGAGGAGAGCGGTGCCTGCCTGGGGAGAGAATGTTTTCCATGGGCAATACAGCACAGATTTAAAACAGTAAAAAAAAATGGAAAGCAGTGCAACTTTTCAGTTGGGTTGATGAGATGTCACAGCTTGACCATCTCCCCTGCTTGTCCCCCAGCCAGTGACCAGGGCTGCGGTAGTAGCATTTGGTGGTTTGGTTGGTGGTTGGGTTTTTTTTTTTTCCTCTCCTGGAGTCTTTTAATGCAGTCCCTCGGTCTGACACATTACAGCTACATTTCTAACGGGGAGAGGGGATGTGTGCGGCCGTGGGGATTGTGTTGCCTTCTTTTGGGGAGGATGGTGGGGCGCAGCCCTTTTGCTACAGCATGGTCATGAGGCCTGTGAATAGTGGGGTCTTGGCAGTTGATGGCTGCAGGGTGCAAGGGCCAGGGTAGCTATTGCCATTACTGCTCAGTTAATTAGTGGTCAGTGCAGGCCACCCAGCTCTCACTGCTTTGGTGCTAGAAAGTGATGGGGGCAGGTAAAGGTTTGGTTTTGCTCTGTGTCAGATGCAGTTGCCAAGAGTACAGTATGGGGGCCCCTTTAGACATGGCTCCATGGAGCCAGCATGGGCACCATTAAGTTCTCTACAGTGGCTGTCCCAACCCCTGCACTAAGCCGTTATCTATCTGTCTTTATTACTAGTTCATACTTGGACTTTGTGCTCATGTAGTAAATTGAGATAAATTACCTATAACTGTGACTTGGGCCTTTTATAAGTGAAGCAGTTTGGAGGCGGGTTTTGGTGGTGGTGGGTTTTTTTTTTGGTTTTGTTTTTAACCTGGCACAGGCCCTCTACCCAAGACGCAAATAGCAGGGGCAGTTGATCCTATTGAACCTTGAGCCGTGCCCCCTGCCTCCTCCCCAGAACAGTGGCAGTAGGGCCCCCACCAACTGCTGGCAGCCAAACTGGCTCAGTGTTCCTGCAGCCCTCGTGCAGGCAGAGCTTCCTTCAGGGGGTATTTGAACACTTAAATCACAGCGTCTTTGTTATTCCCTTGCCTCACTGCAAACATACAGCAGCAAATGGCACATAGAAAGGGAAATTTCTGCTCCTAGGGAACCGTGTCAAACAGCCAAATGTGTACACTAGCCGCCACAGCGTGATGCGATTGAGCTTTTCCTTCTAGCAGATGGGAGAAAGTTTAGCAGCTGCTTTTCCAGTATCACGTGTTTCGATGAGGCAGGCTTTATCAAGCAGCTTGCTCGAGAACGGTCATGTTAAAGTCACCTTACCACAGAGCAGTTCCCCCTCGTAACCCGTGTCACACAGCCTAAAGCGATCTTGACTCCTGCAGGAAGGCAGCTGCCACATCCTGTCAGGCAGGGCCTGGTCTCAGCACCACGCTGCTGGCCCAGCAGAAGCACAGAGGAAGTCACTGCCATGAAACTCCATTTCTTCCGCTTGTGACAGCAGTGTGCAGCCTGCACTCTGGACCTGCAGCATGTACTGCTGGGGGATGCTTTCATCCACACTAAGGATAAACCACTTTAGCTGTAGCTACTACTGCATGTGTGGCCTGGGCCTCCAGCCATGGAGGACTTGCAGTAACAGTGGATACACTGAAGACTTTCAGGGTTCATGACTGGTGTGACCAGGGGCAGGTGGGCCCCAGGGGCCTCACGTGTAGCTCGGGGGGATGCAAGTAACACCCAAGCACACTGCACTGGAGCTGGGTGTAACAAGCACCACTGCTCACAGGCAGGAGCAGCACTGTCGGGCAAGCCCAGTGCATGTTTTAAGCCACCATCAGCCGAGGTGTCCTGGGAATGATCAAGGCCTGTTTTCTGTTTGTAATAGGTGCAGTACTTCTTCAAGATTCTGGACAACTGACAGCCTCTGTCCCAATCCACTCAAAAGACATGCAGACAGAATGGTGTGTTCATTTATTTATTTGTCCAATGTTTCAATCTGACTGAAATACAAGATCAACAAGAGCACTGTACTCCTGGCTATTATTACATGTTAGAACATAGAGTTTTGCACTTTAGACGACATTTAACACCATTCTATGGGGTACTGCATTGCTTTTATAAAGTTTAAAATAAAGATTTATTTTCAAACATGTGACTTTGGTTTATTTCATACATTACACTTTCTTGCAGAAAAAATAAAATTGTACAACTGCATAAATATAAAATTCTTCCACCATGAAAATGGTTAAAACATTCAATAAAGACATTAGCACCACAGTGTGCGATGCCTCCAGCAGGAAAAGAAAAAAAGAAGAAAAAGAAAATATACAAAGCAAAGAGTTATGCCTATCACTGAGGAGAGCGATAGCCTGACCCGGTCTCTCACACGACGTACTGGAGCATGAGGGAAGAGGTGGAGAGACAGCACTCACTACCAAGCACAGTACAGTATCCAACCGTCTCTTTAGTGTCACTTCAGTCAGTTTCCCCTGCCACCCCTCCAACTAAAATACCCTGCCACCACAGAAGAGTCAGAAGCCTTATGGAGTGCTGTTGAACAGAGTCTCACAGGTGGGCCTTTCTTGGAAAAGGAACAAAATGATGAGAAGTATCATGCCAGTTCTAGTCCCATTGAGTATTTACACCTTGGACAGCAAAAGTCTTTGCTCACGAGAAATAGAAAACAGATACAATACATGGCTTGAAAAATGACCAGAGTATGCACCTATAGTACTGTACACTAAATAAAATACACAAGGCAGCAATACTTAGGGGCCAGAAACACTGCTTACTACAAGTCAGTTATGGAATCATAATTTACAGTAAAAATGGGCATGTCCCAAGGCTCAATTTTGTCTTCTTTTGTCATTTACAGTAGAATAAATATTTGTCGCTATTGCTACACTTTGTTTACATTCTAACCTAGCAAATGCAGAAAGCTAGTGTAAAGCATATAGATTACGTGTAGGTCCCATACGTATGACAGTTTGTTCAAGACTAGTAGGTTTTCTTTTTTGTTCTTTTTTTTTTTTCTTTTTTTTAACCTTTTTGAATGGCTAGGAGGAAGGGGGGGGAGGACAGAGTTGTGCTTACAATCAGCTGCTTTTTATGTCAAATTTAATATCAAAGCGTCCCTGGAAGCGGTCTTTGTCGCTGTACTGGATGTTCTGCCCGTAGGCCTTGCATTCCACACGCACTTCCATGTCGTAGGTCAGGTTGGTGAACTGCACTGCCACCAGCGGCTGCAGGTACCGCGGCTGCAGGAGCTTCCCGTAGTAGGGGTAGTACTGCAGGCCAAAGCCAGGGTAGCCACCCATCCCATAGTACTCCACTGTGCCTATTTTGTCTGCATCCTCGTCTCGCTAGAGGTGGGAAAAGGAAGAAAAAACATTGGTCTTCACCCAAACTCTACCTTTTGCAGCCCTTTTTCCTCACAGCATCGGTCTTTCTTCACCAAGACCATGACCTCTCTTTGGCCATTGCTGACCCTCACCTCAACAGCATGAGGGCATCCCAGTGACAGGGAGGACACATAGGCACTGTCTAACCAGTAGCTGCACATGAAACACCTTCCAGCACGTATCAGCCAAGAAAATGACTTCTCTTTATTTAAAACCTCAAACCCCTTTACGCATTCAGAAACCACCACAGCTTCCCGTCACACCAGAGTGCTAGCTTTGGCTAAAAACAGTCTGCTGCTTCACCAGTGCTAAGCAAAATAGTCCTTTCTTTCAGCCATCTGTGCTTGGAAGCAAAAACATCTACCTTTGAGGA
This sequence comes from Myiopsitta monachus, assembly GCA_017639245.1. Classification (NCBI taxonomy): domain Eukaryota; kingdom Metazoa; phylum Chordata; class Aves; order Psittaciformes; family Psittacidae; genus Myiopsitta; species Myiopsitta monachus. The sequence goes on from CM029927.1 coordinate 6,939,351, forward strand.
TACCTTCTACTACCTGGCCCTGCTTCTACCCCTCCCTGTGATGGCAGCACTGTGCTATGTGACATCAGTGGAGTTTTAAGAAGCTCCTGTCCCAAAGGCGGAGATATCCCAAGTAAGAACCACCCCCACTGACTGCAGGAAGGCCGAGGGACCAGCCACACTCAGACAAAGACTCAGCCCCTGCAGCTTCCCAACTCTGCTCTAGTGTATTTCAACTTACCTTGGCAGTGCAGTGGACAGGGATGAGATACGGGTGGTATTTTGCCATAACATCTGAAGGGAGGCTCTCATTTGCCGGAGCCTAGAAGAAACCCAAAACAAAGAGACTGTTATACAGCAGACAGCAGCTCTTGGTGGTGACAGAAGAGCAGTGTGACACTGCTAGGAACAGGGGCTCCTAACCCAAGCAGAGCTGTTGTCTGTTCTTGATAGCTTTACTGCTGTAGGTACCAAGGCAAGCACATCAGGGTAGTTTTAATTGCGTGGTGTCACCTGTGCAAAGCCAGGCAGTGACAGGAAGGATTTGCCGGCTGCCTGCCCGGTGCGTGAGCCGGGACTGGAAAGCCACAGGACAGAACAAAGAGCAGCAGTCACACCCTGACGTTGCTGAACTTTGACACCACTGCAGGGAAGGACAAAGGGTCCGAGCACGTCGGGGAAAGGTGGAAGCACCAATTCCAGCATTTGTCGCTGGTCTCTAAACACTGCAGCAGCTTTGCCTCACAACCTTGCAAGGCTCAATACTGCTTTACATGCACCCTGCCCAAAACAAGAGCCACAGGGTCTCTGCTGGAGCGCGGAACGAGGAAAACAAATACTGCCTTGGATACACTTGTCACTGCTCAAAAAACATGTAAAATCATTCCTGGACTAAGGCCCTTCTGTTCAGTGCAGCCTGGAGCTCTTCAGAGCTCTGTGGCAAAGAAAAGGGGAACGCACCAAGCCCTTCTCCTCCCCAGTCATCAAACGTGCACATCTTACATCATCCCACAGCCACCACATACTCATTCCGGCTAAAATATGCCCACTATTTCCACCCTGGATCAGGTGAGCCGCAATTCACCTCATTTATTTTAGCAGACAGGTTCCCTTCAAAGAAAAATGTTCCTAACAATTCATTAGTTAGACAGCATCAGTTCTTGTCCTTAGCTGCACTGATGGATGGTGGTGAAGGCCCTTAGCACACCGTTTGCACTGTTTTCCATCCAGAAGATCAGTGTCAGGTTTTGTACACCATCTTATCCAACAGAAAAAACCTAGAAGTAAAAGCAGCTCCTGTCCAGACTGACATCCCTCAGCATCACTGCAACCACGCCTTCACGTGCAGCATGGATCAAGTGGGTGACAGACATCCTACAGCATCTGAGAAACTGCATTAAATAACTAAAGATGCCCTCACCTTCCTTGCAGTAAGAGCTGTGCCTGACACAGATGTCATTTACACTTTATAGCCTATGTTTCAGTCTGACAGTTAATATTAGCACTACTTCATTTCATTAAGTGGCTTTAGCAACTCCGCACTGCCTGAGGAAAGAACGGAGCAGACTGGAGCCTGACACAGTGTATTGATCTTACTACAGAGAGAGTTGGTCTGGGATGATCCCACAGAAACACACAGGAACTTTAAAATGGGTTTGCTCATTTGAAGAAAACCCCCCATTACAGCAATTCAGTTGGCAGGCTCTGAAGTTACCAGACAAATAAGTGGGAGCTTGCAACGCAAGGTTCATTGCTACCAACTTGTGGGGTGCAGTTTTCATTGCTTTTTAGTGAAGAGTACTTTTAAAGCCAGTTGCTCAATTTGTCTCACAGCTTCTCCTCTGCAGAAGGGGTTTAATACTGATCTCTGTCCTGAGACACAAACGCAGGAACAGCAGATCTGCAGCCAATTCCTCCTCCTCCTCAGTAGCTGCTGCTAGAAAGGGAAGAGATACTTGCCTTAGGTTTGAAGCCGATAATTCTGTTGAGCTTGATGAGGATGCATGGTTTGCCATAACCGTACCCAAAAGTGGGATCATTTATTCCAGAACAGTTTTCCAGCCATTCACGTTTGAATTTGCAGACCTTCTTCTGGCCCTGGACATCATTATACAGTCCTCTCTCTTTGTAATCAGCAGGAGTGTCTGTCGTGGGGGGAGGATGAAAAGACAACCATATGCAACATGATCTTCTTCGTGTCAGGAACAGCAACACCTGCGTTTCACTGTGTAGTTTGGATTTCCCCCTCATCCAAACAGAGGACACCCCAGGCCTGCACCCAGCCCTCCCCACCACCCATGGGCTTGTCCCAGACCAGCAAGTCTGCAGCACTTTTGTTTTTTAACTGAGGATTCTTCCAGATGACAAGTGTGTTGCCCTCAGATTTTACACACACATATTATGAAGTGATAGTCCCATTTGCAGTATTACCTATAATCTATTAAAAGTCAATACCTCCCAGATGTTTCACTGCATTGCATCGAGAGGACCAACACTATCTTTAGTCATCAGTAAAACCCCCATGGCTTTCAGAGAGGATAAGGGCAGTGCCACGTGCTTCTGACAGTCAGCTGGAACTTTCTCCAAGCGAAATCTGGAATTCCCAACCACACAACCTCCACAATAAGCTTCTAGATACAGCCAAGTCTGCTCTGACCAAACTGATTTCATGAGCACCCGTGACTGAAACCAGAGCCTGACAGTTTACCAACATGCCGCTATATAAATATATATATGAAGGCAAAGAAATTATAATATTTATATCAATAGCATAAAAAATAAAAGGAGCAGCTGAAGACAGAGACCCACACCACTGCTCACCCTCAGCTTCTGATGGACCTGACGCAGCAGCACTGCTCAGAGCCCTCAACTGCAGGATGCAATTGAGACTTACCCCCACACTCCTCAAATATAATGTTTTCAGTCTGTTGATCAGCCTTGTAGTCATTCAAGAACTTCTCAATGTTCCTCACATACAGCTCAAAGCTTTTGGGTTCAGAGGCGGTAAAGGAGATTTCTGTCTTTTGTACCTGGGGGACTTGAGTCAGTCCTAAGAAAAGCAAAATCAAGAAGAAAACAATAAGTACACCAAAGAGCTGCGCGGCCTCCGGGCAGTGCAGCACATACCAAGAATGGGAATCATTTTAATATCTATTTTTCAAACCTCAGGACTTTCACAAAACAGCTTAAGCTCCCTAGAGGGGAGGCTCTGATGGGCTCTTGTCTCCTCTTTCCGACAAGAGCCCAGAATATTTGTCATGACGCTTGCATCGCTAAGCACACAAATATTGAAAGGAGAAGCTACAAGCCAAGGTTTTCCCCCAAAAAACCAGTCACCCACAGGTCCCCTGCCCACTTCTGCCTCCTCCTCAAGGACAGAAGAGAAACTCTCTGTGTGTGAGACCAACGGCATGAAATAGTCCCGCAGCTGCCTACTCTTAACGTAGGTATCCCCAGCAGGCTGCCCTGGAAGTCAGCAAAACATGCTGTGTGTTGAGATACATCAGAGCTGCCCATTTGTGAACCCTTGTAATAAAAGATGAGAAGAGGTTCCCCAAGTCAGGTACAGTCACACTCTGCTGGTTGTAATCCACATCGCCCTTGTGTAGCCTCCCTTTGTAGGATGCAGGGCAGGAAATGTTTTGTCACTCAGTAAATTCATCAGCCTGATCATATTCTCTGGTCTTTTCACTCCATAAGCAGGTATTTCTGATTGAAGAAATTGAGCTCTTTATCAGAAGCTCATCACCAAGGAGATGAGTAGGAAATACCACCTTATGGGAGAGATTTTTAAGACCTTCCTAGATTCTGAGCTGTCCAATTAGCCCCGCATTGGAATTTAGGAGGATGAATAGAAAAAGAACACATGGAGAAGGGACTAAGTACAAGTAATGCCTACAGATGATGAAAAGTACTAACCCCTTTGCTCTTCATCATGGGAGTTGGAAATAGTTGCTCCTCACAATGTCCAGGTCACATTTTAATTGAATGCATCGGTGCATGACTAACATTTCAGACTTGGGTAATGGGAACTGCAGTTCGTGCTGCTTTTGTGGCAGCCACTGTAATTATCAAGGTCCTAACTCCTGTTCAGTCTGTCACCCTCACTTTAGTAAGAACAAGAAAAAGGAGCAGGGGAGCAGCATTTGCTCTGACAGCTTTCGGAGCAGGCCTGCTGCAAACAAGTTCCCCTGGTGCAAAACTCAGGCAGCTTAGCCGCCTGGCCCCAAGCCACAAGAGCTTGTGACTCCAGCAATTTTTCCAAAGCCACTTAAGTGCTTCTGCTTAGTCCCTCCTCAAGCCAGCTCACCACTCCCCCCCCCACTACCCACTGGGTTGGAATTTGTAACCTAGGACAAAGATTAGCTTTGTTCCCCTCAACGCAGCTCCCGGTCGCCAAAGATTGCGAGACATCCAGCGAGGAGCTCAGGGTTTCAAGTTTTATTCCAGGAAGCAGCTTTAACCGCTCAAGACTCCCACTGGCACAAACTGACCAGGTTGAGCGTTAATAGTTTAGAAGCAATTTACTACTCCGCTAGCAGAATTACCTCCTACCGTCCAAAGGCAGAGACTTTCAGCCCCTTTTTGAACAGTCACCCGATTTCTTGCTTCACAAATGGTTATCAATAAATATATCTAAAATAAGCTGTGTTCCATTTTAGTAAGGGACTTCAAACTCATTCTGCCAAACCCTCCTCACGTTACCACTCAGCTAAGAAGCGGCAGGCTCAGAGTCACCTGAAGTGGCTATCTGGAATTGCAGCAATGGCAGGCCAGGCCTTGGTTCCCCTCCTGGGTCTGCCTTTCCCTGAGTTCAAGTTACAGATGTGTCATTCAAGTGTACGCATACAAGAATCAAGCAGGCTTGTCCAGGCTTGTTAAGCTTTGCTCAGGACCTCTATAATGAAGGAACTCTCCATCTGAGTTTTGTCTTATCCAAGGTAATGCATGAAAGTACCCATGCAGAGATGGCAAAGGAAAAGGAAAGGTCAGCAACAGGCACCCTGTGGTATATAAAAGCCACCTCGCAGAATAGCCCCATCCTCCGGTTAGGGCAGCCTGGCTGCTGATATGTACAGCCCAAAGCCAACCCTCCACCCATGAGATGAGCGACTTGGCTAGGGGAACTGACTCCCATCCCAAAGCTTCCCTGTCTTGCAGATCAGCACCAAAGCCCAGGCAGTACCCCCATGCAAGCGGCACTCTCCGTGCAGCCGTTCTAGTGGCCAGCACAAGAGAACAGCCATTCCTGCCAGGCAGCCTTGGCCTGCTGCCATAGGTTGCTTTCAGCCTAACTGGGCATTTGCAGGTACTTGGCTGAGCCAGACTGCACCAGGCTTTGGTACAGCAGGCACTTTCTTTGTTCAGGAACAGAGCAAAGTGGAGATCAATCTTCCCACTTACAAAGCAAGGAAGTAATTTTTGTGAAGATGAAAGACTTGCTATGAAAAATAGTTTTATCCCGATTAAAAATGTATTACTGGCTTCCACAACAACCTCCATTCTCACATACCTACAACTGACCAAGCTCAAAGCCCTCAGCACAGATCTATCATTTCCTTCTTTGTTTTCCATCTGTACGTCCCGTATCCAAAGTAAAAGCTCAAGTGCTGTTACCAGAGCAGCACTGTTGCTGAATCCTTCTTAAGCAATCCTATTTAAAAGGAAGCATGTTGATTTGGTATAATTGGACAAGGGGACCCCTGCAGAACTCCTCTGAAACCTCTCATCCCCATTACGGAACTGAAGCTAGCGCTCCAGTGCTACCTACCATGAGTTGCTAGCCACCTAAAGGAGTGTGTGGCTCCAGTAAGTTATAGACATGAATAAAGCTTCTTAGGGGCTTCGTGTACATGAAGAAGCCACTCATAAGGAAATCACATGGGGAAAAAAGAGAGTCTCAAGTGCTTTCGTAGCCAAGAGTCAAACAACCTAACCCTCTCCCCACCTTCAGACTATAACCTGTTTGCCACAGTTCTGCATCTCACACTGTCACCACAGAGATGCACCGTGGTGTCATATGTGGTGGTGCTGTTCCTCACATGTGGAAGAATCAAGTAACATCGCTACAATAATGATTAACTGCTTTAGCAATTTTCTGCAACTGGCTTTTGAGAGTCATTGCTGGGAGCTACAATTCCTGTCTGCACTCGACTGACACCGTCCACAGAAATGATGAGTGATGCATTGACTTGGTAACAGACACCACCTTCTGTTGGCTTTCCAACTCTGTAAGTGTACAAAGGTACATGGTTTTATTTTTTGCCTTTTGGTAAAGTCATAGATTGTTTTTCCAGCCACAAATCCACTTCCAAAACATCACTGCAGATTAAAACTGCATTTACTCAAGTTCATTTAAAACTCTGTTTTCCAGATAGTCTTTATCATTCTATGCTTCAGGAAAAATGGTGTCCTGAGGGTGAAGAGAAAGAAACTGGAAACAGGAAGTCAGGCTTGATACTAGGAATGGTTGTGTAAGTCCATAGAAACCACTCTTGCTTCATTGTGCAATGCTTATTTCCAAGTACAGTGTAATCTTGTTTCAGAATGAGTCTGAACACTCCTGGGATGACACAGATAAACTGAGTGATCACTACCCTGCTCCTATTTACACCCCCCAAATGATGACAGACTGTAAAAGTCTCCATACTAAGCAATGTCCTTACAAGCTTCCAGTCAACTTACACCTCATCCCCAAAACAGGCCCTTGCTGCCACCTCCATGCTGCTCCCCAAGCTAAACAAGCCAAACAGGGAATATGCAGCAGAGCAGCCTTTGCCATGGCACACACTCACTGCCCAGACACGTCGCCACCAGGCAGCACTTCAAGCTGGGACACCTGAAATCCCGCAGCCTGAACAGGGATTCTTCCTTGCAGCTGACACTCCAGAAGAGCCTTAGGCAGCAGCAGGCAATCTGGCTGCTCACCAGCCCTCACGATGGGATGCTGTGTTTCACGGGATGCACACCACAAGATGGCAGGATACACAGAACAATTTATATTGGGGTGGGGAAGGGGAGGAGGAGAATGGAGGAGCATTTTCCAAACACTCAGCTCGCTGTGTTTTAAGTGGCCATATCCTCATCCTTCCCTATTAGCAGGGTAACTCCTCTGTGCTTAAAGCAGAGTCCGAGCCTGCAGCACACGTGGAGCTGGGGCTGTCGCAATGGCAAGGCTGGACAAAGTGAGCTTCACTGTCCCTTTCCCTGCCCCAAGACAAAAGAGGAAGAAAAACGATACTATCATGGAAAGGTACAAACCTCAGTGTGGCATGAAGCCCTGGGATAACATTCCTGTTGTGTTCAATGCAGAAACCAATTAGCATATTAATGACACTTGGCTATAAAAATAGCCCTTTCTGGCTTTCGATGTTATACCCATGTCAATAACTCAATAAAACATCCTGTAGGTTCTGTTGCTGTTATGAAATCTGTTGTATTTCAGAACAAGAATGGTATTATAGCAGATACTTCAACATTTTCCCCTGCAAAGCCTGAAGAGAAGCATAGTTTCCCCTTTCCCAGCCATTTTGGGCTGACAACAGTGACTTGCCCAAGAAGGACAGAGCACTGTAACAAGAATAAAACCGGGTTTTCTAGCTTCCTAGAAAACCCAGGGCTCTATCAAGCTGCGGATGTGCGTGGTTTGCAAGTCTTCCCACAAGAATCAGGAATAAGAACTTCACACCACCACACTGTATGTAATTCATGGTCTGCAGGGGTCCCAGACCACACAAACAGTTCGATGCTCACCAGGAGCAGGGGTGAACATGCCCACATGTGTTTGCTGTCAGAAGAGCAGCTGTGCTGGTAGCTGCAGGGAAGAGCCCTACACAGCAGGGGAGTACAGGATTGCTGACCTCCCAAGCGCAGCAGTGCAGCAGCTCACTACAGCGTGAATCTCTTGGAAACCCTACACCGAATCATGGTCTAATGGCTGCTGCGCTACAGGATGAGAAATGGACTTGATGTTAAGAGCTAACCTCCACCACACTTCCCCGCTGCTTGTCCACATCTGCAGACAGCACTGTCACATGATGCCCTGCAAAGGGCTCTGTGCTACTAACTGGTAACTGGTTCCTTGAGGTTGTGCCTGTGTGTGTGTTCCATTAGGGCTTGGTTCAAACCCTTGTTTATTGGCTGCCTACTGTCATACATTCAGGGAGGTGGATTTCATTCCCCCTGATTTCAGAACATGTCCTGAAAGCCCTGATGACCTTTTCATTCTCCCTCCATTTTGATTTCCACAGAACACGCTACAAGAGCGCTGAGATTCAGTTCCTTTTTTGGTTAAAAATAAAAGGATAAGCCCCAGAAAACCCGGCACAGTCTGCAATTGAGAGGTGACGAAAAACCCTCTGCAGGCTGAAATCTTACAGAAATTTTACTACAGACTCGCTTCGAAACCGGAATCCCAAACTGCTATTAAACAGAAAGCAAATCGTTTACCTAGAATGAGTAATTATGTGACACCAGGCTAAACAGGAGGTCTGTCTGGATGTGACCCAAGATCCATGGGCTTCTTCACTCATTTAACATCTGGTGAGACCACTGCGCTCCAGTCAGGGAAAAACACATTACTCAAACAATAATTACTCCCCCATTAGCCATGTTGGCTTTTCAGATGCAGCTGATGGCTCTGGGCAGTATCAGCAACAGTTTAGTCTTTCCTGCAAATGTCAGAGCCCACTGCAGAGACAGCAGCAGCCACCTCCAGTGCTTAAGAACGCTGGTAGATTAGGAAGTGCCACACACTGACACAGCAGTTCCATTTTCTATTCTGTCTCTGGAAAGCACTGGTGGAAAAGCAATTTTCTGAGAAAGATTATTCTTTGCTGAGACGTAACACCATTTGGTGATGGTAACATTCCCTGTGCTGTCAGAGCAGGCAACAACTGCAGCATAGCACTGCAGGCAGTGGGGCTGGTAAAACACTGTTTGACACTAGAGCCAACTTCTGTAGCTACAAGCCATCAGCCTCACAATTGTCACTTAAATACCACCGTTATTAAAAGCTTTTGAACTGTTTTACAGAGCAACTGGAGACAAATCGTTACCATCCCGGGTGCCAAGCAGCCTCAAGGTCATCCGCAATGTGGGAAAGCAGCAGTCGTGCAGCTCCCCCACCATGCTCCGAGCTGCCGCGGGCTGCATTGGCAATCAGATGGCGCAGCAGAGGGGGGAACCTGCTGCAAGGGCTGGGTACTCCCCGTTCGCCCCTGCCCAAGGCAAGCTGGCCACAGACAGCACCCAAGTGATCATTTCAATCCTGAGCAGAGATTTACTTTGTCTAGTTAAGGGTAGATCGTGCATCAGCAGCTACAAGACCCACCCACTGGCACATTAAATTGAAATGCCCATTAGTAAATGCCACCACCTTCTCAAGATCATAGTGCAGGTCGGTGTTGGCTAACACAATTAATCAAGCTCACCCAGAATCGGTAGTGTCCCCTTTCTCCTTGTGCACCTCAGTTTCACAGACAAAGCTATCCTTTTACCTTACTCCTTCACTTACCCATGAGAACACAGTGGCTACGAAGAAAAACTGAAACCAGCTTTTTTCATACAGCTCATTCCCAAGTGAAGCCTCTTAAGCTTCGCTCCATTGCTTCAGTTTAGGGGGAGGGAAGAAGAACAACCCAGGTCTGAGCTCCTCTCACACAGGAAGCATATTTTATGTGATGCAACCTTTAATTCTGGCAGGATTGCCTTCAAGCCCTGGTACTGTTAACACAGAAGGCCGAGAACGTACCCACCCCCTACAAATATGTGTTGCAGCAATGACATGCTTATTTCATCCTCCTCCTTGAGGTGAGTAACCAACCCACCCCAGAACAGCTTGCACAGAGTCAAACATGGGCCTCCTATTTAGTTACCTGGAGGTGCTACTCGATCCTGGTATTTGGGCTCAAAGTCACCGACAGTGAGTAACATCACTTGGATGGTCCCAATGAATATACCTGCCAGGCAACCATAGAAGATGACATAGAAGAGGAGGATCTTAACTGCAAGAGAAAAACAGAAAGAGGAATCAAAACGAGCCCTCAAGGCAGTCACATTCCAGGACAAAATTTGCAACCTTTGCCACTTACAAGGAAGAGCCCAGAGCACCAAATTCAGATGTGAGCAATCCTGCAGAGGCATGTATTTAACAGTAAGATATACCTGACGCAAAGTAATCATCCCAGTTGCTTGGGGGGCTGGAAGCATAAGCCCCTAAAAAACCTAGAAATTGATGAACTGGGATTTGGGACTGTAAAATATGACTATTAAACCATGTTCTTCCGTATTTTAAAGGACCCCTTGGCTGACCCTGCACGACCATCACATGCTTTCACAGGTGACAGACTCGCAGTGAAGAAAGTGCCCAGCAGCAAGAAGCTGTACTAAGGGTGTGCTCTGAAGGACACAGATTCCACAAAGCTTCGGGCCTCAAATCTGTTTCCAGGAAAGTCTACAGTGAATGTTTCATTCAGGTTTACAAGCAATTGTGAAGTCTGACCTCTCCTCACTTCCATTAAAGACAATGGGAGCAGAATTCAGGCCCAAATGAGTTCCAGTGCTCCATCTCAAATGCAGGAAAGTACTCAGCCATGTCACAGCACCGCACACTTAGCAGCCCTGTGTCTGCCCAAGGCACTCCAGCACTGCTCATATCAATTAAAAAGTGAATTACATAATAACAAAAGGTTGAATTTCATTTCAGTCTAAAGGGAGATGTCTAGAATAATTCGGGGGGGGGGGGGGAGCGGAGAAGAGCCTGGAGACACAGCATGGCTCACACTGGGTATCAGTTACCAGTTTACAAGGATTATCTCAACTGATTAACTGCACAGTAACATGCCGTACTAGGCATCACCAAGCTGTCTACGGAAGGATAAGCCAGCCCATGCCAAGCAACTATATGCTAATCAGGCTGCAGGAGCAAGCAGAGGCCAAGAAGAAGTCGAAAGAGAACCCACTTGGCCTCAGACCGTCCTCATCTAATCACAAACAAAAATAAGGCGGCTTATTTGAAGGACTTCTCATGACAAGCCACAAAGGACAGGGACAACACAGTAGATGGAAGTAATTCCTCCTCGCTCCCTAGCCCCATCATGAAAAAACTCCATAATTGGAGAAGCCTCCCGATGAAAGCAGGCGGTTCTGGTTTTCTTTTCAGGTCTATGAAAGACAGAGGCAAGCAGGAAGAGGGACAGTCAGTGACAGGGAGGCTGAGGGATGCTGTCAGAAAGGAGCTCCATCCTCTCTTCTGTCTTCTTCATGTGCATGGGAGGTAGGCAGGGCTGGAGGGCAGAGATGGGTGCCGTAATGTGGTGCTCCAGGAGTTAAAAGCACTCTTTGGTATCCAGGCAGCGTAAAGCAAATGGCCGTGACGTCAGGGACGTGTGGAAATTTTTTCCAGAGCACGGTCATAGGAGGTGCTGTTGTAACAAACCAAACGCCAATGCTGTTGTCTGCAGCGTAACGCCTTGGAGTTTTGTAACATCAAAAGGCAAACGCTGGGAGACAGTTTATTTAATCAGGTTCCCAGCCAGGATGCTCTTAACGCCAAAGACACCTTAAAGGTCAAAACCACTCCGAGGTCTCAGAAAATACACAGCCAGTCTGGCAACCCAACACCTCAGGGTTGAACTAGAAAGCTTCCTGCAACAGGTAGGCTTATAACAGAGGAATATGACCGTCAGCCTGTAGATGGAAATCAGTCCTAGGTGGACAGGTACGGTCAACTCTGGCAGGACCTGGTTCAGCCTGTGTCTGAAGCACTGCGCAGCTGCCTGGTGCCTCAGGAGCAGAAGTACCCATCCATGCGCACCCACAGCCCAATTCTGCTCACGTAAAAATACAGCAGAAGCCCCGCTCTAGTCCAGCCACCAGAGCTAGAGCTGGCGGCTCCGGATGTGGCACCTCCAGCCGATCTGTTACAATGGTAGCAGAATTCAACATCTCAAGGGTGGCTCAACATGCTAGCTGTGCTTGGCAGCAACTGGATATTTGCATTGAGAAAACATGAAAAGCCTCTTGATCCAAGCGCTGTTTTTACAGCGCCTAATAAATACACCATGAACATTTAATCACAAACGCACATATGGCCATTTCCTTCTCGCAGGGACATTAAAAGCCAATTGTTCTCTTTGGAAGAGGTAAAATTAGCTCAGCTTCCTTTCTCCAGAGAAAACGGAAAAAAAGGAAAGCCACCCTGACGCCTAAGGCAGGCTTCCCCGACGGCGATGCTCCAGGTCCGGGCCAGCCGCCCGGTAAGGAGACCCAAGGACGAGGCGCCCTCGCCAAGGTCGGGCCGCCCCAGGCTCCATCCCGGGGCCGGGGACCTACCATGCCTCACCCCCAGCCCCACCTGCAGCCGCACCACCGCGGGGAGCGGCCCCCGGCCCCCACAGGACACCAGGAGAGGACGGACAAGGACGGACCGCCCGCCCTCACCCCGCCGGTACGCGCCTGCCCCGGCCCCCTCCCCGGGGGCCGCAGCCCCGCCGCAGCCGGCGGAGGCGGAGCACCGCGAGCCATGCTGCAGCGCCCGCCGCATCGCCGCCGCTCCCTGGCCCGGCCCCGCCGCCCCCGGCCCGGCACTCACACCAGCTGCCCCCGGTGCGGCCCAGCAGCTCCTTCTTCTCCGAGTTCCAGATGAATTTCTTCCAGTTGCCGTCGCCGTCCTTGGCCTTCCCGCGGGCCATGGCGAGAGGGCGGGCGGGCGAGCGGCGGGGAGAAGCCTAGCCCTCGGCGGGCGGCGCGGGCAGGCCCCGGCCGGACACCCTGCCCCGCGGCACCGGGTAGGTCTGTGCGCGCCCAGCCGCGCTGCGGGACAGCCGGCGGCGCTGACCCGGCGGTGCCGGGGGAGGGGGGAAAGCGACCGGAGGCGAGAGCGGGAAGGGCGCAGACGGAAACGCGCACGGTACAGAGCAACCGCGCTCCCCCACCGCCGCGCCCCTTCATATACACCGCCGCCTCCGCCCAGCCGCCGCCTCCGCCAATGGGCGCCACCAGAGGGCCTCGGGGGCGGGGCCTAGCGGCCGGCCTGGGCCCGGCGGCGGAGGGGGGGCGCGCCGACCGCGGGAACGGCGGAGCTGCGGCACCGGGCAGCCGGCGGCGGGGGTCGGTCCCCGGCGCGCCCCCGGGCCCTGCGCCGCTGCCGCCGGGACGGGACGCGGCGGGAGCGCACGTACAGGCGCGGGTGCGCGCCCCCCGCCGCCCGTCCGCAGCCGCATGCGCGTGTGCGCGCGTGCGAGGCGGTTCCGCGCGCGCGGCCCCGCGAGCCCCCCGGCCCGGCACTGCCGGGACACCCCCCTGCTCCCGTTCCCGTCGGGACCCGCTCCCGCAGAGGCCGCTCCCCCCCACCCCGCTAGCAGCCCCGCAGCCGAGCACAACCGCCCGGGAGCGGAGCATCGTGTTCCCCACTCCGCCTCCTGCTGCTGCTGCTGCTGCTGCAGCTGACCCGCACCGGCCCCGCCGCGCTCCGTGCGGCTCACGTGTAACGCGGCTGCGGCGTACTCAGTGCAAACAGCGCTCCCTTCCCAGCCCCGCGCCCCGCCGCCTTAGTGCCGGCAGCACCTGCCGGGAGAGACGGGCGGGCGAGCGGGCAGGGGCTCCCCGCGGCGCGGCCGGAGCGGTGGGGGCAGGAACTGCCGCCCGCGTGCCTACCCGCGGAACCTGCGGCAGCGATGGGGCGGCACACGCAGAAGGCTGCAGCCGCCTTTGCAGGGTGACCTTCAGGGCGGAGCACACCCTCTGCCCCCCCCCCCCCCCGGTCCCCCTGGGCCGTGGTACCCGTCTGCCGACGGCGCGGCCCCAGCGGCGCACAACAACCAGGGCCTTGCTGTTCGTCGGCGGGGACGCCTCTGCTGGCGGCCGGAGCCCCGCTGCAGAGCAGCCGAAGTCCCCGCGGGCAGAGGAACAGACCCAGGGGGGTACCCATGCGCCTGCCCCTGCTTCCAGCTCCGGCGGGGCCCCCACGGGGCTGCCCAGGTGAGGCCTCCGGAGCCGCCTATGCAGGAGGCCTGCGGCTCCCCGGTCTGCCTTGCAACCCGGCGGGCCGTGACACCGCAGCTGCACAGCGCTCCGGAGTGCAGCACCACTCTCCCGGGGCTGTGGGGTGTATACGGGGTTACCTTATATCCTGACAAGGAGGAGCCGAAGGGGGTCAGATCGCAAAGGGGCTCGCGTCTCAACCTGGGAACTCATCCTGCTGCCCAGGTCTCACCAGTCTTACGCTTGCACCTTGCAGGAAAACAGGGAAAAAGAGAAAAAGGGTGTTTAATGCACCATCGTTAATCTACTCTATAGCTAACGTGCCTTGACCCCCATTATGGGACAGTTAAAGTTACATGGGTAAACCCAAGTATGCTTGGATTTACTCATGTATCAATATTGCAACCAAATAGGAAATCCGGTATGCCCTTAAATTACTGTCAGGCTCTCTCAGCTTTAACTCCATCCTTTTTTATTTCAGCCATGGAACTGGGATGAATGCGTATAAGGTGAGCTTTCCCTTGGTGCCGCCCAGTAGATGCATGTTCTGGATGTTACCTGCAAGAATGACCTAAGCCTGAAGTCATGGACCACCCAATCAACCAATGTCACCATGCCATGATCTTAAGAAAAGAAGTCTGTCCACTATTACCTCCTATCTTCCCTAAGCCATTAAGCTCGCAGCCAGGGGACAAATCATAACACGGCACCCTTCTTCAAGTGATCCATGGCTACAGCCCACAACCAGCTCCCAGGGCAGCCAGACCTGCTCCTTAGGCCATTGGCCTTGGCCTGCCAGTGCCACACAGGCCAGATACCCCCCAGGTCACGCCACTGCTGGTGGCTGCGGCTGGGCACGGCCTCCTGAGCTTTAGGCATGCAGCCAGGCTTCCTTCTCAAAGCCGTGCAGGCTTGTGGGTTAGGAAGAGGACAGGTGTCACGCAGGAGGTACAGAGAAGTCATGTGCCTAGAAGGCTGTGTGTGTTTAATTGGGAGTGCCTGGTTTGCTGATCACTCCACAGTATGTTGTTCCTGGTCAAAGGGATACGGGTCTGCCGCATGGATTTTCATCCTAAGTCAGGAGAATCAGCTCTCCGTGACATTTGTGTGACGGGGAAAGATGGGCTAGAGGGAAGAGGGTAAATAGCGTCTCTCGTTTCTCCTTGGTGTCTGGTCAGAGCTGGTCTTTTAAAGAGACCTGCTGATGGTGGGTGATAACAAATGCAAACACAGACAGCAGTATCTGATACCCAAGCGAACATCATCTGTGCTGCAGGGAGGGCAGTATCAGTTACAAGTTAAGGTGGCAGTGATTACAATCAAGCCAATAAACACGCAGGCACTGCTGAAGGAAAAAACACCCATTTTTAACTCCCAGACCTCAGCGCAGTTGCTGCATTCGCCAACTAGGCAGCTTTTCTTTGCTGCTGGGCCACCAAGTCTGTGCTGGCCACTGAGGAACTGAACCAGCTCTTCTTCTACTGCCCTGGATGCGATTCACAGCCCATGTACGCTACCCTACAAAGGGCAGCGTTTGGGAATTGTGTGTAGGTGCTGTGGTGGTGTCACCCAAGCTTGAAGTCCACACATCAGCTGGCCTGCCGTTGAATGCTGTCTCTGGCATTATCTATGGGCCAGGACTCAGCCCACCTAGTCTGCAGAGGAAACCACCCCACAAGTTGCTTCAGGGCACATGCAACAGCAGCAGCGGTGCAGCTCTCCCCTCCTTGCCTTCTGCCTGAGCGATGGGGTCATCCAAAATAAAGCAGGCATGGGATATTCAGGCAGGTTCATGGCAATGTTCAAATCAGGGAAGATTTGAACGGGAGCACACTTCCCCACAGCATTATTTCGTAAGACCATGGAGAACGAGTTTGGAGGAAGCAGCTATAGATATCAGAATAATTGTATCACAATTACATAGTACATGGCCACCCAGAAACAATATCTTCCTCCGAGCGTGTTCTCATGGTTGCCACAAGCTCTGGTGGTGCTGATGGAAGCTGAGCTGCAGGAGCTCCTGCCTTCATCAGCGTTTGTTCAAGGACCACCGGGAAACTCTCTCCTCTTCCTGCAAGCGTCTGTATTTCTGTGTACATACACAGAGAGGTCCTGCTCTTTGGCAGTAGCCAGCAGTACCGAATCCCTGTGACTGCGCAGGCTGGAGGATGCGAGATTTGGAATGGGCAAAAGGGCCTTTGTGCACCATTTCAGCAGCCCCTTTTACACAGCCAAAGCCTCAGTCCCGTGCATGCTCAGGACACGCACTTGCTGTCAGTGAATCGGCAGAACTAATGAGGTACCAAATTTCATTCAAATACACTGTTTGTTTGGCTGCCTAGATATCAATCAGGCCATCTCTAAGGCCACCACTATATGCTCTGATTTTTGAAGGCGATAAGGCCCTGAAGGCAACGTTTGAAATTGCCAAGAACAAAATGTGCAAAGCAAACCATGCCCAGGAGATTAGCGGCAGGAGGAAGTACAGGGCTGGGGAAAGCCGCACACCAGCACCCAGGAAGGAACAACCTGCAAGATGGAGGTTGCTAAGGGTTTATCTCGCTGCCCTGAGGAGTTGGCATGTGAAGAGCATTCTGATTTTCTGCGGTGGGTTTGGGTATAGTCACCAATGAGATTCCTGCTTCTTTTTCATCTCCTGCCTTGAAGGACTGGGAGAAAGCATCTAGGGCAAGGAGAGATGTCTTGCTATGGTGCAGGATGGTGGACAACTACTTTTGATGTAAGCAGCAAAAGAGAAAGTGCCTGATACAGAGCAAAGCAAAGTGAGGATTTGCCCAGCTTGGTGACTGTTTTGCCCATTAGTGCCGTTTGTGGGGGAAAATGAGACTGCAGCTGACAGATACAGGCTGGAACTTTGGGTAATGTGTGATCTAGAAACGTACCTGAAAGTGGCTGTGGATGATGCTGTGATAGGCAGCAGGGGAAGGAGAGAGGCATGCCAGCGGGCAGGGACTCGCAGACTGCAGGACCAAGTGCTAATTACAAGATGACAGAAGTGTGCAAAATGGCCTCAAGTAGTTACTATTCATGGGCTGCCACTGCAAATAACTGGGGCTGGGCCTCAGGCTGGCATGCTGGGAGCTGGGAAAGGGCAGCCGCCTGGCACCAAGCCTGCACCACACGCAACAGGTGAGGGAGGGCGAGGAACACAACGGGCAACGGGAGCTGCTGTGGCCCTACGGACTGTAAGTGAGAGGCTGGGCAGCACATGGGCATTGTACACTCCTCTGGGAGCTGCAAGGCACCGCAAAGGGGAGAGGAGCGACCCTTGAGAACTGTCCCAGCAAGGTGAGTGCCAGCCTTTGGTCCCCATGCCAGCTTCCTGGTCCTGCAGGGCACTGCCTCAGCACTGTCCTCCAATGTTCTGCCTTGGAGGTCCAGGAGAAATGGAGCCCACTCTGGACTGCTGCACATTACAGTGGCTTAAGCAGGGTGTGTAGTCTCCAGGACATAGTAGAACAAAGGTAGCTTTCAAGCCTTCCTCCTTCCCCGTCTTGTCCTGTGTCAGCCACCCGCCACCAGATGTGAGGCACCAGGGATGAAGCTTATAGACGTATGTGGCTGGTCCCCTGAGCACAATGATGGAATAATTGCATGTGGCTATGCAAGATGAGGTAACCAAGTTAAAAAAAAAGTGAACTGGTAGGCACTGAGAAAGTAAATACATATAAAAATAACCTACCCCCACATCCAGCCATAGCACCAGTGTTCTTTTCCTTAGTATCTGTTTGACAGTTGTGTAATACATACACAACTGTGCGTATAACATGTGGGGGTGCCTTCACAGCTCACCCTTGGCAAAATGATGTGGAAAACAACAGTTGTTAAGATAGGTAGGTGAGCGTAAACAGCATGTGCAGGTGGAAAACCCTAAGTGTCTGAGAGGGCATTTTCCCAAAACTGATCTTGCTGAGGAGGGGAACAACCATCAGTCCTCAGCTGGTCATGCTAAAGAGGAGGGCAGCCATCAGCTGGATTAAACGGTAACCAAGGAATGGCAAAGACAATTATGAAACTAAGAATTAGTTGGTCTGAAAAGCTGTATAAAAGAAGCACAAAATACTGTAATGGAGCAGGGAGAAACCTCAGACTGGCAATGGAGCAGCAGTCCAAACCCAGTCTGGCACATCACAGCCTCTGCTGAGACCAGATGCGGCAGCTTTCCCATCAATAGGACACTGTCAGCAGCCATCACCCAGCACGTGGCCTGACCCTGTGGGGAGCAGCACGCAGGGACCCGCACTTTGGAGGGTGGGGGGAGATCTGCTTGGGTGCCTTCCCACCAGTGGGTGTATTAGCTGGCTGAAGGGAGTAGCCCAAGGACCCCTAGAGCTGGACTGGCCATGACCGGGATGGGAGCTGGGCTTAAGTGTGGGGACCCACATTTCACAAGTGACCCCTCTGCCAATGAGAGAGGGGTAAGTGCCTACATGTGTGGGAAGAGAACTTAAGGGTATTAGTTACAGAAGGGTGTTTAGAAGCTTGCAGGAATTTATTAGTGCTTTCTAGGTATCTAACGTGGTTGAACTGCTGACACAGATCCTGAATGTGTAGTTCACTGACTGTCAGTTAATTACATGTTCTTAATAAATCAATAAACCATTTCAATCCTGATTTGGTTTAACCTACGCGAGCTGAGCCAATTTCCCCTTCAACAATGACCAACTGATAGAAGCTTTTGACCCATCCTGGAAGAAGAAGGCCTATACGCTCAGCAAGAAAAGATTCACTTCATGTTGAACTGGAGACTAAGTGCAGGACAAGAGATTTCTGGGGTGGGCTGGCTGGCAGGTGGAAACAGGAAAGGGGCATGTGCAGTGGAGAAATGCTGTGTTCCTGGTGTTCGATAACTGGGATATGTACTTCTGGACAATATGGAGTTCCTCTGGCTGAGCACAGCCACCAGTAGTGAAACCTGCCAGCTATCAACACTGTTTTAATGGAGGCAAAGGCAACTTGTGAAGGCAGCAGAAGTCAAGTCATATTGCCAAAATTTCTCTTTTTGGCTGATGCAGGAAAGTTTATTCTCATCTCCTTGCTGAAAATAACATGAAAATACTTTCTTGCACGAAATCCACCCTTTTTTCCCTGGCACATCTGGGAATGACCACCACACAGGGAAGCAGCATTACCCAGAAACTAGCTATGAAGCTGGCAAGAAGCAGCAAATGTTTTGTGACAATGGGCACCTGCAGCCCATGCTGGAGTAGCAGTCACCGAGCTCAGGCAGCTACATGACCTCCTGATGCACCCAGCAGCTGCAAGTCTGGGGGACTGCTTTGGCTTCACCCATGTTGGTCAAAAAAATTGGTCCCCATTCAGTTTCTATTGGATATAGAGGCACTATGCACCATTAAAATGGTTTGCTGTCTTGGCAGCAAGATCACAAGGCTTCACTCTCCACTCCCTCCTAACCATGGTTTGTAAGGCGTTTCTGATGGCAAGTTGTATTTGGGCACGAGCCTGCTCGGCTGCCCCCGTTAGAGCTCTGCTGTCTCCAGGGCCAGTCAGTCTGGGACGTCCAGCATGAAACCAAGTCAAAGAACGTGAGCTAAATAAATTCCAAAACTATTTTGGATCTGGCTCTGATAGAGTTTAAAAAGGAAAACAAAATCAGAGTGGAAAAACATTTCTATCTTTAGCCATCAGGAGCAAGACTTATCTAGCAGCCCTGCACAGGAGCTGGCAATGGGAATGGTAACTTAGGGTTCAACTTGTTCCTAAACATCTTTCGATTGTTCAGTCAGGGCCACAGTGGGATGCTACATGATTTACAGTGCCTGCCAGAGCCATTTCTCCTTCTCCTCATGGGAGGTCCTTTCCCTAAAACAACTCACAGATGTATGTGATAATTTTGAAGATCGCTCCAGCATTGTCCACAGTAAAGGTTTTTACCAACTGAAGGTAGATGACTCTGCAAACCAGGAAGCCTCCTGTCCACTGTGGACTTCTTGGTGGTCTCTGCTTTGGTTTGGGTTGTCTGATTCCACTGCAACATCCTGCAGTGATCAACACAGCACCCTCACCTGCAACACAGTAACACAATGCATGTAAAAACAACCACATTTTCACAAGAGAACCTCTCTCCAAGTCTTTGACATCCAGTTACGATGATGAAAGACATCATGCAGCTGTGATGGGAACTGTCAGCCTTCATTCTCCTGACATAAACTTGGTGCTGTGGTAACCACACTGGAGGCTGAAATTCCCTTTTCTCTTTTAACCAGCCCTGTGGACTGCAGCACATCACACAGCCTATGAGGCATTCGTGTGTAGGCCAAAGACACACATCTAACAGGAGTTTAAAATGCACTGAAGTCTTTCTCATAATCAGGAGAAGTTAAGGACCTGACCAGTATGGCTGGTTTGAAAAGCTGGATGAGCCTCAGGTTGTATTTTTAGATGCTTCTGTACATTGGAAAGTCTACTTTGACTTTCCACGGTTCATCCTTTCTGCTCAGATAGCCAGGGTACATATGTCATGGACAATTGTACCAGACCTGTGTCAAAGCACATCTGTTCTGCAAAGGCATGATGGGAGCTGGGCACTTGTGTCACTGGTGCCCACAGATACACCAGGTGTTTCTCAATCCTGGCTGAAGAAGGCGACACAAGTTACAGGCAAAAGGAAGTGAACGCCGTAAGGAAACCATTGCGTCTTGTCTAACAGCGGGACAGGTAGAGGAAGACAGCGCATGTGGTGATGCTGCCGTCATTTACATAAGGCAATACCTTTGTTTTTCTGTTATTTAAACCCTAATTTTCAGCTCAATAAACACAAACCCTTGGGGGATATACTTGTGACAAGACCCCCAAGTCAGCTAGAGTTTCGAGTTGCACTTTTTTTCTCATGGGAAACATCCCCAGAATACCAGCATGCAAATCTGTTCTTCTGCATGTTAAAAGTATTCCCCAGGCAACCAAGATTGTGAACTGAACAGAAATTCCCTTTTCTCTCCACCCATATTTCCTTTTGACAAAAGCAGCCACCGCTGGTAATCGAAGATTAGCTACTATCACCTGATGTTCAAAGCACTGAATACCAAAATGTCCTTAGCTAAGCTGTTTTATTACTAGCTAGTTTTGTCAATTGTAGGAACATCAGACCGGCTACACCTGGACCATGCCAAAGGTCCGTTCAATCCAGTATGTTTTCTCCAGCTGTGGCCAGTAGCAAACGTTTAGAAAGGGAGCCTAAGAACAGGTCAAGTACAGAGTGACCAATGTGACCTCCCAGTGCCAGCAGCCTGCCACCTTGCAATCTCCCAAGCCAGGGAGCATGCTGACAGCTAAATAAACTGGGTGTAGTCCCAAACCTAATCCGTATCTCACTTTGGAGAGGCAGTTTGTATCTGGCATGTTGCACCTCACCCTCCAGCTTAGCGGCATGACTACAGCCTCTGCAAGTTCACCTGAGTGAGCTTTAGAGGCCAGCAACGGCGCAGAGGTGAGGGCAGGTCTCATAGCTGCACACGTGAACAGCTACCGTCTGCGCTGGGCTTTGCACTGAGGCATTTCATTGTGGTTCAGCAAGATGGTTTAAAGCTGTCTCCAGTCTCGCTGTGCAAGTCACCACCAACCTCAGGGGTCCCGCAGATCGGCCTTCTCATGGGGTGTGAAGTAACGAGTGGACCGTAAGACTTCAGTGGAGACACAGTGGTTTATCTGATGAGCGAGGTACCTAGCTACATGTTCATCTTACTGTCGTGGTATCTGAGCTGTCACCCGCCTGTCAACACCACCAAACAGCATGCGAGCCTGTAACATAAGGGTATACAAAGAGCTCTGAATCTTTGGCCTCCTTCTTCAGATGCAGCCTCCTACCACATGGGAATTGCCTATCATTTTTTAGTCGAGAATGACCTACTGAGGTGGCCTGCATGTCACCTGTGGTCAGCACTGACTCACCATCCTTCCTTGCTACACTATAAGAGGCTTGCCACATGGAAAGGCACACTCTGCTAGACACATACTTAATGTATAAGTGCTAATTATTTGAATAATGGCTTGGTTAGCAAAACACCTGGTCTATATTGTATGCAAAATGCCATCTGGAAAAAGGCTTGTGTGGTTAGTAAGATGGGTGCTCTCTTAAACATGATACCTTCGTAAGAGAATCTGTCTCAGCACTATCGATGAGGCAGAATTCAACGATGAAGATACGTATTTTATTCTCCAGGAGAGTAATTTTGAGATGGCAAATGTTTGGTCATGGGGATGGTGATCAGTGACAAGCAGCAGGATGAATGTCTTGTTATAAATGTAAAGCAAATAGTTTACTTGAAGAGCTTTAAATATCATCAGTCTCTTAGAAAATGCATGTCAGTAGGTCTCATGTGACTCTGAAAGCAGTGCGGCTGTTTAGTGTAACTTTTGCCTCCTCCTAGGCCCACTGGGTGCCTGTCACTGGGAGCAGCTATCTTTATACTGACAGCCTTGTTCCAGGTCAGGGAGGCTCTGACCTGCCTCTGAACTGAAAGTCTGAGGCGCTGGACAGATGCCGCTCTTTCAGTTCTCCCACATTTATCTCAGGGATCAGGTTTCCAGGAATCTGCTGCAGTTGAGTTCCCACAATGAAATGGCAGACGAAAGTGAGCCATGTCACGTGCTCACAACAGGCCTGAGAATCCCCTTCCCCTCTCTCCGCTTCAGAGCGCATGAAAGAGTAAACGCATATACACTGTGATGGCCCCATTTCTAGCTGGTGGGTATGTGCGATCCATGGGAAGCTGCTGGCACAAGGAAGGGCAGAAGCAGTGCTTTGCTGCCTCAGGTGTGCACTTTGCTCAGGTGACAGCACTGTCCTTGCTAGCTGGCAGGCGCCCGGGACCAGGCTGCAGCTGGGAGCCTCACACGGAGCAACGCGCAGCTACCCACAGCCTGTGTCTGCTGCACCCACGGGAGAGCCGTGCACGTCTGGCCTCACGCCTCCCACAGAGCAAAGTGCTTTCTAGGTATTGATGGACTAGGTCCGGCTGCGCCGCTTTTCTAAGATAGAGAGGTCCCCATTTTATCAGTGGGAGAAAGTATGGGTTCGCCTTCATAGAGATGCTCTGGAAACCCAATCTGAATGAACCATGCAAGCTAACCAAACTTCTAAAACCTTAATTAGATCACATTAAAGCCCCACGTGGGCATTTTAACTTAAAGATGTATTTACTTTCTGCAGTATACTTCGCTTCCGAAGCAAATTGAAGAACACTTTATGTAGCTCACCCTAATTCTTAGTAAAGGTGCCCACTTTAATGCAGTAAGTTCACCTATTTGAAATTCATGCTTTTAGTTCACTTAGATGACTTCCAGTTTAACACAGACAGTATAATTTCATTCCATTACTTCCTCAGTCAGCCTGATAGCTTATCATTGACTGAAGCATGAAGTAAGGTATTTGCTGCAGTCAGATTGTTGCAGGCATTTTGATGGATGCATGTTTTCCGTTTAAATCAATTTTGATTTTAGTAAACTACTTTCTTATATTCTTTTCCCCTCTGACAGACATGCGTTTCTGTGCAAATCCATAGTCATTGCTTTCTTGGGGATGCACCTCTGGTCTATAGCAGCTTAAACAGAAAAAAAAGAGTGGAAAATCCCATTCCTTTCCAGGGGTCTGGAATTATTGCACCAGCATAAATGCAAATTTCTCCCAACCTCAAATACCTGTCTCTTATTGTCACTGCTGTATCTAGGTTCTTGAGGACATGCAGTGGCTCCATTTGTCCACCTCACCGTGTCAGCAAAGCAGCTGGAACAGGAACGCCGAAACCTGTGAGCTTTACAGGGTGTTCCCAGCCTTAGACACTCTACGGTAGCCATAAAGAGAACCTGGTGGGAGCTTCAGAGGCCATTAGTTTAGCTTTTTCTCTTCCCCTCCCCAAATGGCAGCTGGGCAGTCCAGAGAGATTCAAATAACCACTGGAATAAAGCATAAAGTGATCAAGAGAGAAAAACAGAGAATAGCCTCTATAGGATACATAATTCACTCACAAATATTTTAGCTTTATTAAACTAGACTTACTACCCTGCACTGCCTCAGCCTTCTGGGATCATCAGTAATGTTCAGAACATGTATATAAGAAGTTTTCCAGTGCTGGCTGTTAACATGGTATTAAAGACAAGAAGCGCTATTCGTTTCTTTTTCCCGAGGCAGAAACTGAGAGATGGGAAAAGTGGCTTGACCTTGGTCACACTGGACAGGTGTTTATTAGAGAACTAGGGTAACACCCATAAGGCAAATGACAGTCAAATATGTTTGGCACCCTGATTCACAGACCCATCTGGCCAAAGCAGAGGTGGGTACAGTCATTAGGTAGAGATCTGTGGATACGATCTTCTCTTGCAACAGTCATGGATACCCACCCATCCCACCTCCTCTATTGCCAGACCTTTCCTCAGGCTGCCAGTCCTCTACCTGGAAAACTACAGCTCGCTGATAAGCCGTGATAAAACAATGTTGGAGTCATCATTAACCTGTCTGAGAGTTATGCCCAGACCTTTATTACAGTACCCTTACAGGAAGCTGAATAAAACACAGTATATTCAGCTGAGTCTATGACAAATGTGCTATGTTTGTCTAATTTTCTCATTTGCCACAAGAGAGAGTTGGAATTATTCTTTCTGAGCAAATGAGTTTTAGCTTTTCTCTTTAGTATTTCGTACTCTTTAGTGCACAGATTGGGAGGAAAGGGCTTTCAGCAATTTTGGCTGAAACTTAAATGACCAAAGGTTATAACTGAGAGCAGGAAGGAAGGCGCTACCATTCCAGAGAAATTTTGAGCCTCCTTCTACCCGTCTTGACTGCACAAGGAGTTTAAAAATGGCAAATCCTTACTTTTGTAAGGTAGTGCAATGGGCTGTTCAGGTCAGATGCTGTGACTCACACAGGCTGATCTAATGTAAATAACCAACTTAAAAATGAAGGGCTTATCTGTACTGAACTGTCATTTTTTAGCTTCGGTTAAGTAGATTTAGAGTTAACTTTATGGTGACACTAGACCTGTGAAAACTCACATGGTCTAAGGAACACATAGGCATGTATTACACAGCATGGGGCATCCTGCATATGTGCTTGCATCTTTCATCTGACCTAAAGGATCATCCGCTCTCCTCCAATCCACTGCATCTTCCACTGCACCGTGCCCTCTGCGTTGTCAGTGAGCACTGAAGTGAGCTGAAGTGAATGCACTCTTGAGCACAAGGCTGCAGTGTCCTCAATTACAGGCAGATCAGAAGCCTCTCACGTGTCCTCCACAAGCCTAGACTTTGCAATAGGTGTATACCACTCCTAGGAGTTGCACCAAGGTCATCAGACTACTACCTAGATTGAGCGGCTGCCGGCACTATACAGCCTGAGTCATAGTCAAGCTGGACTGTACACCCTATCATCCATGCACTGCATGATCTACTGGAGGTAGGGCTTGCCAGTACAGCAGTGGAAGCTACAGCTGAGAGCACCAAAGGAGCACATCCCTCAGAAGGAAGTAAGTTACCCAGACGAAATTTTTGACATAACTGTGTCAACACCAGGGCTTTCACAAGCTCTGGGTTTTTTTCACACTCCTATCCAGCTCATCTCCATGACCAAGATGGTGAAATGTAGGCCAAATGCTCTGAGCCAGCTAATCCTTTTTATTTAAATGAGAACAATCAAATACATACGATTGATCATATGTAGCAAATGTTGCAGCATACATAGCCCATGGCCAAAGGAAGCAGAACATGCCTCATCCTGTGCTGTTTTCAGGGAAGTGGGAGGCATGTTTTCTTGTGCACAGCCCACAGCATGGGCAAGGCTTTGGGAATTTGAAGTGCAGGTCACCCCTGCACACCTCCACTTGGCATCGCCTGCCTTGCCCTAGTCTGCAGCTATGGGACACCGACCCAAAGGAGATTGGTCGTGACTGAGGCACACACTTGAGGAGTGTGAAGGGTGGGAGAGTGGTGGAGGGAAGGAGAGGGCTTGTTGCAGGCTGTCAGCAAGGCATTCCTTACACAGAGGTACAAACAGCACACGGCTCCCCAGACTGCTGTTTGTCACACCACATATGATGGAGAAAACGAGACTTAAGGAAGATGATGCTACTTGTAGCGTATATGCTATGGCAGATGAGCTGTAGTTCTTTGTCTGTACAATGTTATAAAGCGGGGGTGGTGGTTTTGAGGATATTTTCAATACTGGAGCTAAGAATGGCAGGTTTCACAATGAAGCTGTTGTTCAGTTAAACATGAATCATTGTGTCTGCAGACCTGACTGAGACAAGGAAGTAATAAAGACACTAAAACTTATTAGCAATTCTTACCATTTCTTAATGATGTTTCTAATCTATGCCTTAGACCTCTTGGTAAATCTGCTTTGTTCTCTGCTGCTGCAACATTTAGAAAGTAGTTGAAAATTTTATGCCGTTGTTAGCTTATCAAGTTTGCTTTACAACAGCCCAAGGTAAAGGGAAATATACAATAAAATGAAAGTCCAAGTCCATATTTAGACTTCTGAGTAAATGGCTTGAGTTTTCAGTGAGTGAACTCACAATCTCTCTCACTGTTTTTAATAGAAACTCAAAGGTCAATCAAGTCTTTTATCACACTGTCAGATATAGTCTTGGAGACATAGCTTTTTGTGCAAATCATATGCACAGGCCTTCAGTGAACACTGTGTCATTAATACACTTATTGAGTGGGGAAACTCCTTAGTATAGGAAGGGACCTCATGGGGGTATTTATGCTCTTTCTTCCAAATGACTTGAGGGACAGCTTTGCATCCTGTCAGGCTGGTTTATTCTCAAAGGCTGCATCACTGAAGACCTCTGTGGACATACTGGTCTGGACAGCAAAGGGGTGAGCTGCCTTGCTGGCATCACACTTGCAGCAAAGCCATGTTCTGTGCCTGTGGGTTACAGGCTGGTACAGAGCACAGCCTTGACAACACACTATCTGTCTCCACAGCAGAAACAGCCACCTGGTAAAGCTCACTAGTGCTGGAAAAGCATTTGTAATAAAGCTGTGGGTGAAAGACAGGCTCTTTTGACTACACCTGCGCACTGAGTGAGCGTGGTCACACTCACATATCAGTGCCTTACGTTGTCTAAGCTTTCACTTCCACGATGAGAGAAGAGTTAAATCAATGGCAGGCCTATTTGGGCTATTGTAATGAAATTTAAAATAGGAAGTTACATTGGTATGGACTTGGTTAAATGAAAGCCAAACTCCCCCTGACACATACACATAGCCACAACAGTTG
This sequence comes from Myiopsitta monachus, assembly GCA_017639245.1. NCBI lineage: Eukaryota > Metazoa > Chordata > Aves > Psittaciformes > Psittacidae > Myiopsitta > Myiopsitta monachus. Next base: position 6,966,568 of record CM029927.1, read on the forward strand.
TGCAGGCATGCAACTATACGTCAGACAGTAGCCTAAAGAAAGACTTCCATGCGGTTTGGTAACATGGCAGATTATGCAGAAGAAACAGGATAAAATGAAGTTCCAAGGTTGCAGATTCACCAAATCTAACAAAAAAAGCTAACAAAAGGAAATGCTTCATCAAATGCTTAATTAAATTCTGGAGCTTGCTGCCAACAGTGCTGTGAATGCCAAAGATAGATTTTGAAAAATGATTTGACGAAGTTGTGGACAGATCTATTAAGCACTATTAAACAGTGAGATTTTAGGAAGCTTTCAGGAACCCACAGCCTGGCAAATACATCACCAAACTACCACTACATGCTTGCCTTTCTCATACGGTTTAAGCACCTGCTCCTGACCACCAATGAAGAGAGGATAGTAGACTAGCCATGTTTTGAGTGATTCAGTGTGACTATTTATCATTTAAAACTTTCTATGTATGTGCTAATTCACCTTAATGATGTGGGTTGTCAACAACTGCTTCGTGAGCAGCTGAGCCATCCAGGCAGCCCAGACAACCACTTCAAGAGGGAGACAAGGTCTGAACTGGAAGGGAGATAGTCATGCCATGTTCTCCCTGGATTAATTTATCCAGCTGTTACCTACAAGAAGGTAGAACTTCTCAGGCACTTAGTTCACCTGGTTCAGACATGCCCTAAAGGGTTCATCCAGCTCAGACACAAAGGACTGCGGCAGGCTAAGATACTGATTCCAGGTCTCCAGAGTGCTTTAATGGTGCCCAAACACCTGATCTGTTTTGCTTCTCAACTCAGGAGACAAGTGCAGGACAGGGAGGAGGTGATAAAATAAGTGAAAAATAACAATTATGCTATTGGCTAAAAGGGTATTGCAGACTTTTATAGATCTGCACATCATCCCCCACTGAAGTTTACAGCGCACACCTCATTTTGGCAGCTTTCTTCATTGGTGTAAGTAGTCCTCTCCACACAGAAAACTGAATGTGCCTCGGCATCCTGCTGCAGCAGTAGTTATTACTGCTGGCATGCATAAGGTCAAACTCCGTTTTAGCAAGTCCCTGGAGCTCTACATGGATTAGACTTGCATACACAGGTGAGGCAGAAACATGAAGTAACACGGTTAGCAGAGAATTGTGCTGTAACATGACCCTTTGGCATAAAGATCTGCCTGCGTAAATGCCACTCCAGTCATGACAGGTGGAGAGAAAAGAGTTTCTAATGCTACTGTTCCCAAATGTAACAGATCCCAGACCACTGTGACTCCCCAGAGTCTTGCCTGAGCCACTGCACCCTCTTACTATGTGCTACCAGGCATTAGCCCTGTCCCCGTGCGTAGGAAATCACTGTGCAACTCCCCAAGGACCACCAATGGGAAACCCAGGTTTAATTCCTGCTTCTACCATAGGATTTTTCATCATTGCTTAGGAAAACTGATGAGGTGACATTTCTGTGCTTCAGCTTCTCTTCCGTAAAGCAGGGCTTGCAGCTGTTTTTAACCCCTTAGGAACATGAGGAGAACACAAAGATGTGAGAGAAGCTGTGAGATGCTCCTATTTGTTGGTACTAGAGACCACCACAGCACATAAGACAGGTGAGCCCCATGGGTGGTGCCTGCTGGACAGAACTGGGATGAGCTTTCCCCCTGAAGTCTAAGGCAGGTGGCTGCAACTGAAGATCACCTTGCCAATGGAGGACCTCCTGTGTGAGCTGAGATGCATCCAGACTTTGTCTCTTCCCCTGTGCCCGAACTTTGCCTTAGAATGGCAGCAGAAGAGATAGCTGACCTGTGCAGCTGTGGGTCAGCTAGTCAGGACTCTGTACAAGCATCACAAACACCTTGTCCTGGCACAGCTGCAGAGCCCAACACCAAAATCTCCCAGCACCATGCCACTTCTGGGAAGAATTACAGTTTCTTAAGACTTCCCTGAATAGCCACACAACTGTATGTTCCAGAACAGCTTGTTCTACCTCAAGCCATGTGGTTATTTCATCTAGTGGTGGGCTTTGGGCAAGGTACTTTATCACCAGTTGCAGCAGGGCTGAACTGTTTCCTGCTGTTGATTAAAGAAATAAAAGTCAACAAGCACAGATTTTCCTGAAGTCCTTGTGTGAAGCTCTTCCCTTCTGCACGCTCACCGCTGTATTGCTTTGCCAAGACTCGTTAAGGCTTCTCCATTGTTCTTCATGTACTGCCAATCAATCACAGTTGCCTGTACACACGGGCAAACTTTCCAAAGAGGAATATGCAATTGAGATACTTAATTAACACCACATAACATTCAGATATAGTCACTGGGGAAGGGACATGTGAAAGAAATCAAGCAAGAAACCTAGCAGAATGGGGGGAGGGGAGTGGACCCCTTCCAAGGATTTTATCTGCAGAAAGATCTAATTAAGCTAGGATAATATGCAAGCTCACTTAAAAAGAAAATGAACATCAAGAGAAGCTGAAGCTAACAACCAGCTGTCTCCTCTTTGAGAGTTAAACACATTAGCTCCAGAGGCAAGGAGAAGCAGAAAAATAGGCTTAGGATTTGTGTATCTTAAAACAAGTAAAATCTACACCCACTGGTATAACACTGCAAATCTTCCACTTCACTTACATCACAGGGGCAGGTCCATTCACTAAAGGGGAATGTTCCTCTATTTGCCAGTTAAAAACATTGCTGCCTGTTGTAGACAAACCTAGTACTACGCTTCCACTTTCTTCTCAGCCCAGCCCAGGCTTCCTCCCCTAGCTCTGCTGCCTGGGGTATGTCTGAGGCTCAGCGCTGAAGGCAGGGTGACCAACGGGTGGGCTGGATTTGGGATTGAGGGAAGATGACACCATGTCGTTCATAGAGACCTCACAAGGGAGAAGGGGAGCATGGAGAGATGTGTTAAACCATCATTTCAGAAGTTAAAAGAAGGTTTCAGATAGTGATTTGAAATGTGACTTAAACATTAGGTACCTAGGTGGCCTTCTCAGCAGCCTGGACACCCAGTTCCCCTAGGGTGTGTCTACACTAGCAGGAGTTTTCCAGCATATGTATATATACATTGCTGGAGCCATGACAAAAATATTTCAGTAACAGAGATGCCATTCATACCACTGAAGGAGTTATTTTCTCAGCTACCTAAATAGACTAAGCTATATATTTTTTTTTCCTTATTGCAAGCATAATTGAAATTATGTTAGGGCCAGCACTGATATGGGTTTGATGTGTCTTCTTCCATACACTCCCAAACAGTATAGCCCACACACATGACAGAAATTTTCAATGCAAAATTATCTATATGCAATTATCAATATCACCATTACCCTTTAGAAAGGGAAAAACAAACCCGGGGGAAGTATTCGGTTCAGTGTGAAAAGTCACACAGCTCTGCTGAAAAGCCAGCAGCAGTAACTCTGATTTTCCCAGCCTTTATTTAACTTTTCCATTCAGTGGTCTGCCCACAGCCCTCAGGAACTTGAGGATGCCGATGGTTCCTTTATAATTGGGAAGTTTCTACCTCTGACAAAGCATTACCAGAAAATACATTTATACCCATGAACTAAACCCATCAAGAAATCACAATCCAATCTGCAAACTCTGCAGGACAACAAAGCAGCTGAGCAGCCCTCAAAGCACAAAGCAACACGAAGTGCCTGGACTCCCCAGCATTGACTTGTCAGCAATGCATAAATTTATCTCCAAGGAAATACAGCGTCGTTGGAATCTAGCTGAAGACCCAGGTTAAAGAGCTTTCCCTCGCTGCTCTAGCTGTCTATTAATCAGACATGTGAAATATTACACTATTACAGATAGATTTGCTCTTTCTTAACTGAAAGGTGGAAAGAAATGCGTGCATTTCTACAGTCCAGGAATCACGATCAGTTTTGCCTAAACTTAGAGCAAACTGAAGGTTTTTCAGCAGACCGACTTTTTCAAAAGGGGGTGACCATGAAAGCATATACAGCTGTGATGAGACTGAGAAGACCAAAATGGCTGAAAGGCTGTCATTCCTTGTCCTTGGAGACTTCATCTGAATCCTTTCAGGCGTGGCTGAGATTTAACCACTCCTTTGCCCATTCATGCGAGTAATGCACTGACAACTCAACAGCAAAGCAGGGAGTAAGAATTTCTGAACGGCCGTGGTGAGGGGCTCGAAGGACCTTCTCTAACCAAAGACATGAACTGTCCATGACAGTTTCTTCTAGTGGAGGGCAGTGAGAGTGGGCCGGTCAATATCCATCAGAACATAGACAAAAATGAGATTAAAAATTTAGAGATGTGGATGTCTTACTTATTTTGAGAATTTGAGAGAGAGAGGTCGCTAAGGCCGAACAATTTTTGAATACAAAGATGAGCACTCCAAATGCTGGAAGATTTTTAAACATAAAATTAATAAAGGACAAGCAGAATAACTACGCACTGTTGTACTCTTTATACGCATACGGATAAGGCCCGTGGTAGTCTTTAAAAAAAGGCAAGAAAATGAGCAGCTACAACGCAAGATCTTCGTAACTGATGTCCCAATACAATTACCTCCCCTCCCCCCACATTTATTTGGGAGAAAATACATAAAGTTTCTGGAGTTTTTAATTGCAGTTTCTCAGGCATTTCTAAAGGGTCAGAATTCAGCTGCAGCGTAGTGTCTCCAGCCTTCTATGTCAGTCACACTTTCTTTGGTGAAGAGAACAAACATGGCCTGGGAACAGACTGCAACCTTCTCCAGTCAAATTCACAAACTAATGCTAGGATTTTATCTCCTGCTGCAGTCTGCTGCTGACAAAAAGTCTCAACTTATTATATATGTGATTATTAAGATAATCATAAAATGCAACCTACTGTTTGACTTCGTTACAATAAACCTCCCCTCTCTGACTGGCAAAACCATCTTTGTCAACATCACATCTTTATCAGCTCTGACTGGAAAAACATGTCTTTGTCATCAGTGGCATACCAGGATACTTTATCCTGGGTTTTACCCATATACTCAGGAATGTTTGACATGACTATAAATAATCCAGTGCTGACACATAGTTTTTAAAAAGGATTTAGTCTCAGTTATAATGCAAGACAAAGCCAAGTGCCTGGTAGGACCAAGACAGTATGAGAACCATGCTTTAACCATTTTCTTTGCCTGCGTGACTAAACAGTGAAGATGGCACTTCTGAGATCAGTCTTGGTGGGAAAATGCACCCAGCTGAAAAGCTGGAATAGGCAGAGCCGGTGGAAAATCCCCAGCCCAGCAACACAGGCCCTGATGGGAGGGCCAGCAGCAGCAGTTAACACATTCCTGGCCCAAATAGATTTCCTTTCCACAAGTCCTGGCTTGTGGAGGACAGGATAATCTAAGACAATGTGCTTACAGGACACTTCTCTCACTGGAATGCATTGCACGAAACAGGGGTTAAAAAGATACAATCTGTAATGAGAGGGGTGAGAAGTTTGCCTGCTCCTGGAATACAAGCAGCGTGGAAAAAAAGCCCAAAGAAGAGGGGCCCTAAGGGGAAGTTTCCTACTCTTCTCCGCAGCATCAAGGCCTTGAGACAAAAGGAATTAAGAAAACAAAAGGAAATCTTTCAGTCTGGATTTGTCCTTCCAGCCTGATAATGGTGAAGACCAAGTCTCAGCTCAAGGCTTAGGATTTGGTCATCACCAGGATTTTGCTGCTTGTTTCAAGGAGGCTTCCTTGGCTTACAACCTCTAGAATCTCCTGCTGATACCTCAACTGGTAGAAGACAGCGGCTAGCTACCCTTACCTGATGCCCTTTGCATCACCTCATGCCAGTCCTCTGAGCAGGAAGGGCAGGAAAAGCTATTAAGGCTAGGACCACATATCTGTGGCCTCCTGCATGACATCTAGGCAAAATCCCTGTCAGCCACACAGAAATGCCTCAGTGGCGAAACGTGTTGCTGCATTTACAACATCAACTTTCTTTCTGGAGTTCAAGGAGAAAATGCTGCAGAACAGGACTTGCCCCTTGGCTTTTTCCACTAGCCTTAAGGGCAGCTTGGGACAGCAAAAGAGAGTGACCATGAGAGTCCTTTTACTGCAAGGACACTGCTCCCCTGCAAACCAGCCTGTGACCGTGCCGGGGCGGTGCCGTGCACTGACCCCATGCGCACATGGCTGGAGGCTGACGTAAAGCACCTCTGTCCTTGCACCCGGCCTTGCGGAGGCACCTCATGTGTGATAGCGGTGTTGCTGCCCGGCTGGTCACCCAGGCTGACCTGCAGCTGGACTCAGCACCAGCACATACTCTTCCCTGCTTGCTTTGATGCCCCACTGGCTTTCCACTGCCCATGTGCCTGGACGGGGCCTTTCATCAGTGAAAACCTTCTCCCTTGCCTTAGTGGCCCAGGCTTTTCGCCCAAGGATGTGCAGGGTGCTGGTACCCTGCTGCTGCTGTGCCCTGAGGAGGTGCTGGAGGCACAGCCCCAGGGCTGGAGCAGTGCTGTCTGGCACTTGCTCTGCTCTGGTCTGGTATGCTGACCAAACCAGTTACACCAGCACCCCTGTCCTCCCAGCCCCCATGCTGAGCTGGCCGGGACACAGGGAGGCCTCCAGGCAGACGGAGTGGGGATGGGACCTATGGAGTTGTTACAGCTCTGTCTTGGGTGCTATCCAAAAAGGAAAGCCACGTGGCACCTCGGCCTGCGTGGTTTGGGGCCAGCCATTACAGTTGCTTGCTAACATGCAGGTTGAAGTTGTAGCATAAGCAAGCTATGCTGTTAAGTACTGGTACATAGCATAATTAAGCAAGGGCCATCTAAAGAAATAAATGTGAAGCCCTCCATAGGGCCATAGCTACCCCCATGCCTCCCATTTTCCAAGATGCATAGCTTTGTCTCCCTGCTCCTAACTGCATTTTGACGTATTGGAGATGGGTCCAGTAGAAGTTCCCATGCCTCACAGCCCCTTTACAACTTCTCCAGCCTGGACAAAAGCTGTGCCTTCCTTTCCTTCACATACCTCTCCTGTAGGCAGGGATTACACATTGATCTCACTTGCTCTACCCATTTTTTTGGTACCTCCCTGCACCATCATCTCATTTCCCTCTTCTACTGCTCTGCTTTTTTCCAGGATCCAGGGAAGGCAAAGCATTGATTTCAGCCGTGGACTCTGTGAGGCTGCTACAAACGTGTTTCTGTTTGGAAACAAGGTTGAGAGAGAGAGAGATGGAGAGGAGACCTGAAGCCTGACTTACCAGGCTAATGACCAGGCATGTTTTCCAAAGCAAGCTTTTCTGAGGACTGATACAGTAGATTGGTAGAAAGCAAATGACTTCCAGAGAGAAACAACTAGTGTTCTACCAAAAGTGAGAAGGACCAAGCCAGGCGTGTGGTTCCAAGCCCCCTTGTACATGCCAGCACTCCCCCACTCCATGGTGAGCCACACACCCGCTCCTCAGGCTGGAAAAGATCTGGTTTACAATGAGTGGATTTTTCTTATCAGTTGTTGTGTTTGTCACAGCTTTTCCTCTTCATTCTTATGAAAGAAAATATATTATCCTCCTCTTGCGCTTTGATGTGATTAGAGGTTGTCTTTCATGAGAGACTCTTGCTTGGGTCAGAGCTCCGGGGTAGGTGCATGGCAGATGTCTGATAGGAAGGCAAAATACCCAAAACACAGGAATTTCACACCACCAGGTCAAAGCCCTTCTCTCAAAGCAAAGGCCTCTAACCTCTTCTAGATGGTGATCCATTTACGAAGTTCTCACAAACATAAAAGCAACATAAGCATTACTGATCAAACTGGCTCTATGCCAGGCACACATTCCCACTCATAACTGGCATATTAAAGTCACAACCATGCCTATCCCCTCCTCCTCCCCTCCATTTCAATTGTGTTCAGAAAATCATCCTCTGGGTATGAATGACACAAACATGTGGCAGCATTGCTTAGACAACGTGTCTGCCATGGCCTCCAGCTCACTGAGTATTCCCCTGCTGGAAACCCCAGCAGGCTGGGGTTCAGGTTGGATTCTGAATGTAAATCACTGCTTTGTTGGCCAGCATGTAAGCAGCCGCCTGAGCCAACACAGCTCTGGTGCTTGCTCTTTCCGTCCCACGAGCCACTGATCTGTACTGCTGCAGGGCCCCAAGCTTGCTGGGCAAAGGCCCCAGGCAGTCAGGCGAGGAGCACACACCCCAGTAGGGAGGTCTTAGTTTCACTGAGCTTGTGCTTGATGCTATTCGGGTTACAGTGGGACAGGAGCTAAAGCCCAGCTCGCTACCTGGGAGCTCCATCCAGCTGTTGCAGTCCACATTGCTGGCGTGCTTGGGACAGCCCCGGCTGTTCGTGAGACAGATCATACAAACGCTGCAGACAAATCGTGCTGCAAGCTTTAACTTGTTGCAGCACTTTTGGGGTTATAAACCTAAATCCGTGGATGTGCATTGCAAAAACCAAGCAACAGAAGGGGTGAGAAACCAAACCCCCTGTGAGTGCCTGGATGGCTCCTGTGCGCTGTCATAGCCTCTTCACCACCCCGCGCTACTCCCATTGACCTTGACTTCAGCCAGAAGACTGCCAGCTTAGATCAAGCGCAGACTAGTAGTGCTTAGCAGTCAAATTCCAGTCAGTGACTGCTGGCAGGCTGAAAAAAATGAGGTTTAGGCCTCAGTGGTTCACACCTCACTTGCAATGGGCACAAATTAGCTGTCTGGCTGAGATCTGAACAGGCAACTGGAACTGCTCTAATGCAAGACAAAGAGCCAGGATTTTGGGAGATTTTGCCATAACTGCTTGCCTAGCCACAAACCTGTCGCATAACCATACCCACGTCACCTCATCACTTTGTTTTCCTGAAATCAGGGTAAGCACTGCTTCTGCAAGGTACTGAGGGCTGTATTCTGAGGCCTGCATGAAGTTTGGCCATTATATGGAACTGTTGTGGTTTAAGCCCAGCTGGTAACTCAAAACCATGCAGCCACTCACCCACTCCCCCTCTTCTTTCCCTCCGTCCCCTCCCACTCCCGGAGGGATGGGGAGGAGAGTTGAAAGAATGTAACTCCCACGGGTTGAGATAAGAGCAGTCCAGTAACTGAGGTATAACACAAACCACTGCTGCTGCCACCAATAATAATAATGATAAGGGAAATAACAAGGGAAGAGAATACAACCGCTCACCACCCACCGACCGATACCCAGCCCGACCCAACAGTGACCTAACCCTTCTGGGTAACTGCCCCCAGTTTATATAGTGGGCATGATGTGCTGTGGTATGGAATAACCTCTTTGGTCAGTTTGGGTCAGGTGTCCTGTCTCTGCTTCCTCCTGATTTCTTGTGCCCCTCCCTGCAGGCAGAGCATGAGACTGAAAAGTCCTTGATTGTGGTAAGCATTACTTAGCAACAACTAAAACATTGGTGTGTTATCAACGTTGTTCTCAGGCTAAAGTCAAAACCACAGCACTGTACCAGCTACTAAGGAGGAGAAATATAACTGTTACAGCTGAACCCAGGACACTGACAGACATCCCAGAAGGTTCCACAAGAAAGAACTGGCTAGAGCTAACACCTGCCCCATTCCTGCAGGACTTCATCTGCACTGTCATGGATGCAAGGTCCCAGTCCACCTAGAGCAAACGCAGGACAGGAATGTTTGCTCCAGCCCTGCTTGTTTCCCATATCCTGTGGGTATAACAAAGCTTTAGGCTCCATGGCTGTGAACAGGTTGCTCTCAGCGCTGCTAAATTCACTTTTAAAGCAGCATCATCAGGGTTTTTTCTTGCCTCCTCCCTCTCAAGTTCATAAAGTGCCTTTTAAGTAACAGGCCATGCCCAAGAATTCCTCAAGATCCTAACACAGGAAATCTTGAGTTAGAGAAGACTGCTGTTGTTAGGATAACGTGTATCATAAATACTGCGTACTCCCTGCCTGATTCCAACCACTCTCCTTATGCTTCATGGCCTCTCTCCCACTTGACAGGCTGCAAACGAGGTCAGATTCTCTGGAAGTGGTTTGAGGCACTTTTTTCTGCATGTAATAAAACGCCCCAAATGAAAGCATTTCTCAAGTCAGCACTGTATGAGTGAAGACGCCTAAGCTGCAGTGTTAAATTAAAGGTGGTGTTGATCAAACTGATGCAGTTGACTGACTTTTACGGACAATCTAGGCCAGCAAAGTCTGCAAGTCATTCATCTCTGTAAGGACCGAGGTGCCCTCCTCTCATACCTCTGAACAGCAGATTTGGTTAATGATAATTCATGACTTACACTTGCATGGTGCATCCATTCCATTCCACAGCATAGTAATGCTACATGTCTCGCTCCATACTGCTGTGTGGCAAAGGAGAAGGCAGTATATAACCTATCAGATATGCAACTATAAAGCACAGAAGAATTGAGGGAATGGAAACTAAATTGTAACATCTGGAACTTAAACAAAAATAAATCCATATGTTTAGAACCTGTACACAAAGCGTTCAGACCTCACAATTACACATTTCACTGAAGACATGGTAGGTAGCGGGTACCATAGATTTTTCTAGCACTGTGGGGGCCTTTCCTGCTTCAGATATAAGATTGCCACCTACTGACCAATTGTCCCTACTTTGGGCAATACCCCAGATTCTGACCCTTCCTCCTAAGACTCTCCATTCTCCTCCCACAATAATCAGCAAGACTCCATTTAGTTTGTGATATCCGATCAGATTGCAACCAGAGGTCATATAAGTGTACACACCATTAAGCACCAGTTCACTTGGGCAGAAGCGAATGGCTCCATTATACTGAAGTCCAATTACTCATGCAGCTCACCTTAAGCACTTGGGATATCATCTGAGCAAAGTAGTGAAGGCAATAAAAATACGATCTGCCTAAGACATGGTTCTTGCTGGGGAGATCTGGATATGGAAGGTATTTCCAGATACTTCCAGATCTGTACTGTTTAATGTGCAATGGGAACACATTGCAAGAAGCTAGATTTACATGTCTGTGACTAGAATATTTCGACATGCGTTACCGGTTTGTGGTACCCTGCCCCTATCTGCCAAACGCAGAGAGTGGGCTTTTAAATGACTTTTCATACAAATGCTTGTGAAAAAGCATCCCTGCTGGAAAGTTCTCACTGTAGCACAGTTCTGTTTGTGCTGGAAAACCTAGCTATCACCACCCAGTAGAACAGAAGAGTGATCTTGGAGGGATTCTTCTCAGCAAATGTCCAAAAATAGCAGATACTGCAAGAGGGTAGAAGGTCACGTAACACCCATGCTATAACACTCTTCTGAGTCTGTTCGTTACCTATGACAAGCCAGCCACTCCTTCTGTGCTGCTTGCTAAGCAGTTTCTAATTCACATAGTCTTTCTTTAGCTGCTGTTTTGCTGAGTATCTCACACATTCTTTGAGGCCCAGTTTTCCTTCACAGAGCTGGGGTAGCCACATTGGGCTGAAATCTGTACATTTCTGAGTTTTCTCTCTTGTTTCAGGCACAGCCTCTGCCTCTGACTCAGACTGGTGTTTCTGGTAGGATCCCAGAGAGGGAAGAAACAAGAATAAATAGCATCACGCTCTCCTCACATGGGTGGTGGTGCAGAGCTGAAACAGAAGATGAGAAAGAGCCTAGGCCAGAGAGGGAAGGGGTTCGGCTGAAACTAACCCACATTTTGAGGATTCCTTCACTTAATGGGGCACTGAAGCAGGGGTATTATGAGCCTCTCCCTGTCTCATTCTGGTACCCAAATTTGCTATTGCTAGTTCCTAACTATCAGAAGCATGAGCTGTCTGTCTTAACCTCCCAGGGCTGGCGACAAACTTGCTGTAAGAGGCAGTTAATGGTGTCAGTCAAGATGAGGGCAGGTTAGCATGGTAAAGGTCATGGACACAAGGGCACCCAGCCCTGACGAAGGGTGACACTGTTTGCTTCTCTCCGGAGAGCAGCGTTAAGTCAAGCACAGGCCACTTTGGAAGAGTAGCAGTTTGAAACAGCGGCAGAAAGCTAAACAGCTTTACTGGCAAGGGGAGATAGAGAGCGTAAGGATTTTGATAATAAACAACTGATCCTCTGACCTGATTCAAAACCTGGTCTGGTGAGAATGGATGGTGACAGCCTCAGGGGACTGATTAGTACTCTGCATGCCAGGATTGGTTAGTACTCTGCATGCCCGGATATGCTGGCCTCAATTTGATTCTTTGGAGATACCTGCATGACGAAGAGCTCCTTAGATCTAGCACATCTGAGAGTTTTAGGAGGCCACTAGGCTGAAACTGAGTCAGCCACTTACTGCAGTCAGTTCCTTTCTGAAAGAAAGGCCTGATGGTGTCCCAACAGAGGCAAGCTGGGATGAGAAGCCACACACATGGATTTTTGTGAAGCTCCCCTTAGAAAGGCCCCACGTGCATGTGGATGCCCTCAAAACATTATCAAGTGCTTTTCTTAGGTGCCTATAACTTAGCACCTTTGCTCCTCAGGGTGCTGCAGCTTTTAATAAAATACTTTCCTGCCTCACTGACTGCACAGTTTCTAATCTCATTCTTTGTCTCCACCAAACAAGGTACAGCCACAGGGGCATTGTAACTATCAAACCTCAGTTTTGCATTTGTACCCTATTTTCTCAGATAATAATCATAAGCCACACCAGTAAAAAGGCTGCTTTTGCCTCTACTGCATTTACGTTAATGCTTGTACTGATTGCAGTTGACTGGTGGGAGAAGAGGGAGAGAAAAAGTACTTTCCTCATTTCTAATAGCTCTATAATTTTCTAGTACAAGATAAGGCTAGGTCATGTCATTGATCGCAGTAACACAGGACATCCCAAGGCAGATAGGAGGTAAATAAAGGCAGGCTGCCCATTCAGGGCAAGGAACAGGGTCCCACAGAAGAAAGCAGAGCAAAAGCTCACACAGGACTGAATCCACACCAGGAGATCACTTTCCTTTTTTCAGCAGAGCTACTATGGTGGAGATGAGCTCTAGTATGAGGCAGGAACAGCTGTTTATAACAGTGTGTGCTCATTAAGATCTTTTCAATTGAAAGGACAAAATAAAGGTTGCTGTGTGCAGCTTACACCCCTTGTTGAGTCAGAGGGAGGAGGAAGAGAGGAGAGGCTGGGTGTGCAGCTCTGTCCCAATTCTTTTGATAATGGTCCCAGTCAACTGATTGTGCCCTTCCTGAAGTGCACAGAAAACCCCAGGAGTCTGCTTTCTGCCAGCACAGCTGAGGCCCTCTGCACAGCTGCATGCAGAGAAGGGCATGTTTCAGAGAAGTATTTTTAGTGCCAGGGAGCTGACAGACCTTGCAGAAGCAAGGCACCTCTCCAGAAGCTGAGTTGGGCAAGTGCAAGGCATCCATCCACCCCGTCCCTCTGCCAAAGCGCTCCTGACCTGGAAGGAAGCCACTTCTTGCAGAGGTGAGCAAGCTGCCTGTCTGCCTTCCCAAGGTCCCCCTTCCCCAACACCTCTCCATACTACTGTAAAGCGCCCTGCCAGTTTTGGGGCCTCAGATACTTGCCTGTCATGAACCCAACCCAGCCTAGCTAAGCAGGAGGTGCCCCAGCAGTCTCAGGCAGCCACACTCGCTGCCCCTGGCCAGCCCACGCAAGCCTCACACCAGAAACCCAGCTCTGGGTCACTGAGTAGCATCCACCTCCCAGGAAGACAGTTAGGTGAGTTTAGTACAGTTTCTATTGTTCAGGAGATTAAGGACGAAGTTGAGGCTTGTGGCATTTTCCCCCAGGATCTAATTAGAGAGGAGGAGAAATGAATCTGTGTGTTGATTAACTCTTACAGATTCAAACATAAGACATAAGTAGGGTCCCAGCATACCAAGGCAAAGGCTTACGTTGCCATTGCTCTGGCTCTGACAGCGGCTGCTACCACATGTCCAGGGAGGTGGTAAGACACAGGAAAAGACACACTGATAATAGCTGAAGGCATCCAGTCAGCCTCCAGCAGTACCCTGTTCATGTGGCAGTGTACCAGGAACTGGATGATAAACGTTACACAAAAACCTGCATACTTTCACAGAGAAAGTTTTGCAATGTTTTGCTTAAAGCTGCAGTCCCTGGTATCAAAGGGTTGCATAGGTTCTTTGATCAAAGGGAAATAGGATTCAAGCTGTCAACGACTGCATAGAAACCCTGAAAACAGAACTTCCCTGTACACCAATGCACCCATAACCAGAGGGCATAAAAGAGGATTTTTCCACCCCTGTTTGTTCTTTAATAATTCATTGACTTCTGAATTTGAAGGCATCCTCCTTGATGGCTGACCACCTGAGATGAGTAGCAGTACACACAAATACTTTTCCTTTGCACAAAGATTAGCATTCTTCTTGACATTCAAGGCACCTTGGCTCTTCTCTTCAGAGACAGCAACCACGCGGCACCCCCACAGTCTCCACTAAGCCCTCTGACTACCTCAGCAAAAGTCTGAAAACACTCGTATCCAAAAGCAAGTTCGGTAAAAACACAAATGAAGAACAGCTTTGAGGCCACTCACAGAGGTGTGTAAACCCAGCTAGAAGAAATATTGCTGACATGCTGTACAGTAGATTTCTCTTTCATGGCCACCTGTACACCTTCGCTGGCCAACTCACTGTTTACAAAGCAAGGTTAGATATAAAACAAAATCTGTACAGAAAAGACTGCACTAAACCAGATTTCTCATGCACCTTGAACCATCTTATCTGCACTCTGTCCCAGCTCCAGCAAGGGCTGCTAACATTGCAGATATTTTAATTAATAGGAATGAATGTTTAGAAAGAACCAGCTGGCTACAGAAGAGTTTCCTTTGCATCCCTCTTGCAGATCACATGGATATGCAGTGTTTGATCTTGTTCAACGGGCTGCTTTAGGGTACTTTGTCCCGTGAGAATATAAAAGGAGCTTCTGATCTCAGAGGGTAGGCTATGCTTTTAAGATCACAATGAAACTGCAGGGCATAGACTGAGATATTTTACAGGACATTAGTACTACTAACTACTTTTCTTATCCTATAGCCTTATACTTACCTGAGGTATTTTTTTAAAAGAGAGGGAGTAAATCACAAGGATACATTTATGAGTGCTCTACAGTAACCTATGACATAAAATTTGAATGCTACTTCGTTTAATTAATCTGAATACCAAGCTTTTCACTTTCTAATTACATTGTCCAACTCTGGTTTTGCGAACTGCTGTTAAGGTAGACCAATTTACGTGCATATGTGTGGAGTGTCAAGAACTATAAAAGAGAACTAAAATTATTCTTTCATTAAATGCTAGAAATGGACTTTCACTATTTTATTCTAGGAAATCTTGTAAAACAACAATCTTGCATTGAAGGAAAGAACGTCCTCAAATAAATGTAGCTTCAATGAGAAACTATTTTTGAACAATAAATGCTGACAAAATCTATGAGTACTGTTTGTGCAAATGTGATATATGGGCAAATGAATGAACACCTATTTGTCATTATCTGACACAACCTTAATTTAAGCAACAGTATCCTCAGTTAATAATACAGGAAGAGATTGGAAAGGGAGAGGTTAAACTTTTAATTGGTTGTTTACTGTTTCAATTCCAGGCAGCATTTATGTATCTGCTCAACACTGGGATAGCTCAGGAATAATAGTGGGTGTAGTGACTGTAAATAAGATGCAGGTTACAAGCCATGATCTGATGTAATAAATCACAAGTCAGATGATCTTGTGGTTTGTGACATCACAGACACTCGAAGTGCTATTTATAAGCTCTACCGTGCACTGTCCAAGAGTATTGCCAGTTCAGAAATGCCTGAGAATTAAAATGTTTAGGATTCTTTTCTTATGGTCCTTCTTAGATAGGGTGACCTATTTGCAGCAAATTTAAGCCAATACAAAGACAGGGTTGCTTGGGGCCACGGGTCAGGTGGAGCTAGGCACTTGTGTTCGAGGGAAGCCAGTGCAGTTGAGTACACAAGAGTTGTGCTGCTGAGCTGACTATCGCTGTTGCTCTTTCGGAAGTAGTTTTTATTCCAGCTTCACTAAGGTGACCTGAAATACCAACAAAGAAATATTTGAGGAGTGCAGTGAGGAAAACATTGAGAGTGAATGAGGATAAGATGAAGAGAAAGCAAGGGAAAATTATCTGAAGGGATGCAAGGCTGGAAGGGTCACTCCTGCTACCCCCTGGCTACCAGGCAGTGCAGTTTGTGAACATTAATACCCATGCCACTGCCCGTGGTGGCTTTTTAGGAGGATGGTAATGGTCAAATTCTTCAGCTGATATAGTACAAAGTTAAACGGTTTTGCTTAAATCTGCTTTGGTCTTGGCACCTTACACTGCGCTAACACAACTGCAAAAGCAGGTGAAGCACCGCTCCATTCAGGGAAATGCTGAGCTTTCGTTCTTGCATGTTAGATACTGAATTATGAGTAGCAAAACATCAGCTGCTTCTACTGACAGGCTTATTCAGATCAGGATCAACTGATTTCCAGAATCAGTCCCTTCCACAGACAGCACAGGCTGCACAAGGGCACTCCTAAGGTGGCTGAGGAACTTTTCCAGGGAACTTACCCTGTATGCACAAGGCTTTAGAAAGCAAGACACCACAAACACTTCTAATCTGACTAAGAGAGACACTGCAAAATCCTCAGGCATAATCACTGATTGATAGACAACAGGAAAAGGATTTAAGCAAGAAAGGAAGAGAGAGTAATAGCAAGCCTTAGAGGCTTATAACTGTTGAATTGAATCAGAAAAGGTAACAGCTGCTAGTTAAAAGCAGTGTCCCTGAATAATTACTGCAATTATGCTGAAATATATTATTTTGTTTACACCAAATTGACTGCTACTTTCCTTAGCGCTCGACAGATTTGTACTGCTAGGCACACCAGCTAAACACATCAGTAGCTGCTCCCCCCATCTGCTGTGCCAGCCCCCATCCACGGCCTCAGCTCCCCTGGAGGGACTCTCACAATGGCCAACACATTGCTGTGGCTAGGAAATGGTTAAAAAGTCAATTTTTGAATGCTTTAGGGAAATTAGAGGGCCTTCTTTGTACAATGTTGCACGCAGGTTTACTGTAGTGTTTATTAGCAGTACTTCTCTAACCAGGGCAATCTACTGTTACCAGCAAGGTAATCTGGGATGCCCACCGATATGACTGGCGGAGAAAGGACATCCCCAGGCATGAATGTTTTCTGTGTATCTGGCTGGGCTGGACTGGACTGGAAGACAAACCCATGCATATTCCTTTTGCGTCTGATTTTTACAAGAACTGAGCTTGCCAGCAGACACTATTGTTATTAAGTGTTTTAGAAGAGGAAGCCCCATTCTCTGGTACAAAAGGTTCAGTATTGCCAGCTGAAATTACAGGCAAAAGGACAAGCAGCAGGTGCCAAAGAGCCAGAAAACAGAATACTTAAGTAAATCCTGTATGAAATATGCATGATACAATTTCCTTCTGCTTTCAGGATCAAGTGACTAATTGTAATTAGTTGAATTGCTAAGGTAAAGCCCTTCTTCTAAAGGAACTTGCAAAGGATTTCCTAAAATAGCCCTCTGAAATTTCCATCTCTTTAATGTTCTACCAAACAAAACTATAAAGCAGCCAAGTAGTCATGAACTGAAAGCATCTCCTCCCTTTCCCTGCTTCAGAAAGGTGGAGATGGTGCTCTTTTGACCTGACTCATGGCTGCAGTTTTACCCTTGAAATGACTCCTGTATTTCACTGGAAATAACATTGGTATACAGCAGGAAGGAAGCAAGAGTGAATTGTGGCTGCTGCGATAAGGAATCTCTTAATGAGCATTGCTGTCGTGGGGAAGCTTTATCAAGGAGGTCTGCCCTCCTCTTGGTCTTGAACTCAGTCCATCCTAGTTTCTGGCAAATGTTTCCAGTCAGGACTGAAGTCCTGAAGCTAAAAATTCCTGGTACCCAACGGTGCTTAGTTCAGACTTGGCACTTCCTAAATGCATTCATCCTGGTAGAACAGATTCTGCTATCTCAAGGGCTTGAAAGGGAAAGCAAATGCCTGGGACCTGCAAGGCTGGCAGGTCAGGAGCCTGGTTAACAGGCTCCAATCAAGAACCGATGACTGGAGATAGTGACCAGAAGCAGTTCCCAGCTGGCAGGGGTTCAGCTTCCTGTGTGACATGAGTCAGTGGCACCGGGCCAGTGACCAGTGAACAAAGTACCCTCAGTACAGCAAACAGAGATGCCAGGGACTGGGTGGCTTAGCAAATGCTGGGCTCTTCTCTGGGTTTTTAGGCATAGCCTCCTATAGCTGGGGCAGCAGTGCTTTTCAGGGGGTTTGGTGATAACCAAAACCATGAGCAGAGGACTGCATTGGTATAAGGCTATTTGGAAGGCTAATGAAAATATTAGGGCTGAGGTGAGCATACAGAGAAGAACAACTGCACCGCTGGCTTCATGATACTGCTTGTCCATCCACACAACTCCGCCAGCGATCTATAATCCCAAACAGCAAGTGTCAACCCCCTAGAGGCAGCTGCCCCTCACTTCAGCAGGGAATCCCCTCCGAGATTCGTGTTTTGGCACTGCAACGGAGCAGAAAGCAGCAGAGCCAGCTCTCTGATCTAGCCTTTTGCAGCCTCCTTTCTGTTATGCATGGACACAGAGTTCCAGGTCTGAACAGGAGGCTGGAGACACCTTCAGAGGTCTGAAATGCCACACCTAGAAATTTCTGAGACAGGAAGAGTTAGCGTTTCAAATAAGCAACCTGATATTCAAAGCAGTTGTCTCTGACAGACTCCAAGTCTTTAAAACAAGGTTGTGCAGGGACACAAGTGAAGAGAAAACACTTGGATTAATGAAAGAAGTGAGTAACAATAGACTTAATTAATCAATAACCACACAGACACCCTTTGGAACCACTGCCAGCCAGCTGGAAAGTTTCTCTTTTGCGTAACAAAGTCAAACTCTAAGTGCTTTATTGCTCAACCAAGATTTATATTTTTTTTTAAGCCTTAGGTTTGCATTTCATCTGGAATTATTGACCTTTCAAAAACATTGACCCTTTTGTGTGCACTCCTTTTTTCCTTCTGGTGAAAGGATGGAAGAAAATGTCAAATGACATTGAACTGATAAACGAGGTGTAGGTGTCTGAGAAATACCTATTGATGGTTTCTCCGGAATGAACAATGTGTCTCAGAACACTCTTTGAAACACAGGATCTGAGTTGATAGGCTCCCAAGGACATACCTGCTGTATGTGCCCATGAATGCATGCTGGGAAATGGCCAAAAAAATTGTTTCTTTTTGTCATGGCAAGAGGCTCTTCCAAGGACTGTGCAGGCATAGAGAAAGAAAAACTGTCAGTCCTAAGAGACAAGACCTAAAGAGACAAGATGGTTATTAAAAGGGTGAACAGTACTGAAGAGATCAGTCAAGATAACACTGAGTAGCACCTATAACCTAGTACAGAAGTGACTTACCTTAAACCAGAAAAAGGCACTTCTTGTCTGGAATAACCACAACTGCAGGCAGAGCCAGACATGCCAAGGAAAGGCATCACCAAAATGAAACATGGGATATACTATTTTTAGCCTAATGGGAAAAACAGCTCTTTTAAGATTCTTGTTCCTGGGGCATGTGGTTTTAATATGCCCCCCAAAATGGAACATACCAAATACATAGAGAAGGACAGGCTTCCCTGCTCATGTGACCTAGCCTGCTTTCCTCAGTGGGGTGCTCTATTTCATCTCCGCATAAGCAGATAAATTTGATGCACAGAAACAGATTCACTTGGACTGCAGTTTCCTCAATCCTCTTCCTGGGACCCCTTCTCATCTCATGTAGGTAAAGGAAAGGTGGACACTGATTCCTGATCCTTTGCTTGTGACCTGGTGTCTAAGAACCCAAGCACTGGAATTTGAGCTCCTCTTTCACAGTTCCCAGCAAATTCAACGCAAGTATTTCTCACTAGCCTTGGGCTAGCTTTGATTCACCAATTAAATGAAAAGACACACTGTGCCTCCTTATTAATATTTCTGAGATTGTATTTCTTCTGGAAGCCATTTTCCTGTTGTCAGTATCCTAAGAAATAAAGTGCCTTACCCTACAATACAAATTTGCTGCCCTTAAGTCATCAGACTAGGCTTTTAAAATCCAAGCTTCCCCCCCATGCTTCTCGATAAACACTCATTCTCCTACGTCATGATAAGTGTTCTGAATCAGGTACTGAACAAACTCAAAGAAAATCTGGAAACAAGCACATACTTACAAAAGTTTTAAAGCTATGGGCACTGCTTTGATTCTAATCACTACGTCTTGTTAATAGAAAAGAAAAAAATCCAACAGCCAAGCACCAAATTCCACAGAGGCATCCACGCCACAGGTTATGCAATGTAAGGATGATTATTTTACACACCAAGAGGCTATGGAGGGAGCAGAGAATAGGGAGGAGGGCAAATAGTGGAGAGTTGCGAGTGTGTGTGAAAGAACAGTGGTTTTCCTTCTCATGCTGCAGTTGTTAACAACTTTGTGTTGGTTGGGTTGGGGTTTTTTTTATTGGCCTTCTCCTGTCAACATATAGTAAGTGCTTCTGAGTAGCCATCTGTGTATGGCCTTATAGCTCTGCACCAAGTTCGGTCTTTTCAGATTAATGAACTGCGAAGAGCTAACCGCCAGCAAGGCTAGAGAACCAGCTTTCAGATCCAGGCTACGCAGCTTGCAGTGGGGGAGGCAGGAAACAGAAGGTCTCCATTTCTCCAAGCCAGTAGCTCTGTACTTGATGTTGTTCTGCATTTTCATTAATCTTTTTCAGTGGTCCGAGCCCTGCTACTCTGAAGCAAGAAAGAGATGAAAAATAGTCCTAGGTGTATTTCTGGTGCTGCAACGTGCTACAGTAAACTACTGTTCATCTGAGAATCTTGAGAGCAAGCAGAGGCCACGTTATTGAAATAGTCTTCTGCATAATTACTTTCTGGGCTACCCAGAACAAAGCTGTGATAGGCAGACAAGCGGTGGCAAACATCCAGACCCTAGGCTGGATCTGAGCTCTGAAACAGTTTGGTCTGTGGATTTCACATCAGGTTTGGGCTTCTCTGCACTATGCTGTGGAGTATGGGACAGAGATACTCCCGGCAGGGCTGAGCTGAGCCAAGGCTCCTCCACAGATCCCTGCAGCATGCTGCTGTGCTGAGGTACCCAGTTTAAATGCAGATGCAGTACAACTATTTTTATGCACTGCTAGGCCACGACGTGCTGCTTTCAGATCTGAGTTAGCTAGGGAAGGAGGGGACAGAAAAAACAGGAGAGAGACCAAATAGCACCGAGCAACAATGACAATAAATGTAATCTGAAGATAAGTAGCAACATAGTTTATCTTTACCATAGTTTCACATGTGCTAAGAACATCCGATGAAGGCGCTTATGAAGTACATTCCCCATGATGCCTTTACAGCTCAGAAGTCACATCAACCTGCTGTATCTAGGGGACTCCTAGAAAAATATCGTCTGTCTAATCACATTACAACACAGGATGCAGGAGTCTGGAATTAGAGTTGTAATCCTTGGCAGGCTAGCAGCCTTAGCACACTGCCTCAGTTTTAAGTCTCCGAGTGAGCCTCTCACTCAGCAAGGATGTTCATGTGGAACAGCTGTGATATCAACCATAGTCTATTGTGAGCTGGACTGAGGCTTATCAATTCACACCAACCTGGCTAAACAGTCCATCCTTTCAAGCCATTAACAATGGGAGCATGACAAAGCCTGGTCCTTTCACCACTGTGGACTTTAGACAGGACTTTCAGATACTCCAATCTTAATCTCTTTGGAGGAGATATGTTAATTAGGCTCTGTTAACACAAAGATAATTTTTACAGAACCCAAGCAACCTCTTTCTGCCGTAAACCTGTGATAAGTATCTATTATCTCAATTAACTGATGTTACCCAAGTGAAAGAGGTCATGCTGAAGGCTGGAGTCTAAAGCAAGAAAGCATCTTATGGATCCAGATCCAGTTTCTCTTACCCTTGCATGCGTCAGAGTATCTGCTCCTAAGACAAGGAGGCGCAGTTCGTTCCTATGATCAGAACAGCACTGTTTCTCTTTACCCCAACGGGTCCTGATTTAGCTGCTCTCCTTCTTGGTGCTTAGATTGAAGCATGCAAGCAGTTCATCTGAATCAGATTATGCCTAGGACAAAGTTTGTTGGACTGGAGCCAGCAGGTCTTGCCATCCAGAGTTAAGCCTACGGTGTTTCATGTCTTATGCATATGCTTGAGAGGTTAAGGGTGGACCATTGGTCATGGTCTGTCACTGCTTAGGAACCTCTATATTTGACATGGAAAACATTTTACTAAAAAAAAAAACCAAACCAAACCAGCAAAACCAAAACTATTGAGAACACATAAGTATGAAAAATCAGCAGGTGACTTGGGACAAAGAAAAAAACTTAGTGAAGGTGTCTCCAAGCAAACCTACTAGATTTTCATGTTTACTGTGGCAACTCTTATGTAGTTTTATTATCTCAGAGAATTTATATCTGCGTAAATTTAATATTTTGACTGAAGTGTGGTGGATGCTACTTAAAAAAACTCAGCAACCTAAAATGTAGTGTTTATACCATAGGGTACTGATAATTTAATTTAAAATCCATCTATTTTCTCTGTGCGCTGTTTAGCTTTCCACCCTGACTTTGGACTAGAAATATAAGCATCTTAATATCACACATTTCTCTCCTAATCTGACATAGTGAGCCATTTCAGCTATGTCAGGGTATTCACATCAATAACATTTTGTTATTGTAAGTTTTGTTGATTGTACAGTTTGTGAATGTAGTCACTGAGGCAGGCTGGATCCCGCTGCCAGCCCTGAAGCTGCCCATTTCAACACTGGACAAGCCCATCTCATTCAGCTCGTCACTTCACAAAACCCAGGTCAAGGAGTAGGATTTTTTCCCCTCTTTAGCCCACTCAACCCAGGCCCCCTTCACAAATGCTCCTGAAAGTACAGGGTCAAATTACACCTATAAAACTTCAAAGGTTCCCATGGCATTTATAGTCCCCCAAACCTCCTGTTTCCCTCTCCAGGGTTGGTCATTGGGAACCCAATGGAGATTTCCATTTATCTTTATATAATGAGATCAGAGTTTGTAGCCTTTCTGTTAGAGCTGCAGACCTAATAGAAATCATAGAAACGCTGGGCTGGAAGGACCTCAGAGGTCCCTTCCTTACAACATGCCTAGACCATCACTGACTAACAAAGCTATGTTTGTTCTTAAAGGACTCCATAAACAGGGACTTCATAGCCTTCAAGGCTGCTTCACTGCTTCTCTTTTCCTATTTTCAGAATAAATGAAAATACTTACTCAGCAGATGTGCTTTCAGAATAAATCAACTTCTGACACTTTGTTATGCAAGCAAAGCTGGCCACTATTTGTTGCATGCCCCTCCATGGAAGCAGGGATCAATTAACCCTGTTGTTTTTATAGCCCCATTGGAAGACAGTTCTCCATGTTGCCCCTCAATGTTCTTTCTCCTAAACTCAGCAAACCCAATCCCTTCAATCATTCCCCTTTGGCCAGGTTTCCTAGACCTGTGGCAATTTTCATTGCTCACTTCCAAGCCCACTTCAGTTTGTGTCTGACACAGAGATGTGCTCTAGATAGGCTGATAGTTTTTCTCTGATGTTAGCAAAGGGTTTCTGAAATACCCAAGATACGTCAGATGACACCACAAACTGGATCAGATTTTCTGCAACAAAGCCAGCAATTACGTATAGGCAAATTTTTATATATTTTATAGGCAAACTTTCTTTTTAGAATTTTTCTGGTATTATCAGGCGAGTTTCTCAGTTTTCTGGTATGTTCAGCACACATCATCCAAATCATGAGAACGAAAAAGCCACAACTGTGCACAGCACATTACCCTAACTCTTGCTCTCATCCCCTCAATCTACCTGTTTCATTCACTGGTTGTTTCGCATCTTTGAAACCTTGCGAGCATTTTGCGGGAATGACTGTCCTTTATTAGACCTGTAAACTGTTGCTTAATACATTGGGACTTCAGCCTGGTAAGACTGTGGGCATTGAGAGTTTTTCTGAAGTAACGTAATAATGTATCAGGTGACAAAGCACCTAAGAGCACACATGTCAAGGAGAGTTAATCCGGTATTGGTGAGTCTTAACTAGAGGAGAGCAGAGCACTCAGGACAGCAGGTCCTTTGCCCTCCACTGGCTTAGAAGCCTGGGGAAGAAAAGCAGCTCAAGGAGGTGCCTGCACGCCCGCATGAAGAGCTCCATGAAATCATTTGGTAATCCGGAAGGGGAAGATATGAGGTTATGTTCAGCACGCGGATGCAGGCCCCTTAGTAGAAATGGCTTTGGTGTTGGATTCTCATTGAACCTCTTTGTTCTCCTCTGATTTTCTGAACAATGTGATTCTGTTTCTCCCCATGAATGCAACTCCTTACTGTTTACTGCAGTTTTGTTTATTCTTTGCATAAAACTTAGGAACTGGCTTTTTTTCCTTTCTTCCTAGCAGATGAGCTTGTCTGGTCTTTCATAATTGTCCTGTGGTTCTCCAGAGAAGCAGAGATAGCGGGGTCATAAAATCATAGGATAGTTAGGGTTGGAAAAGACCTTAGAATCATCTAGTTCCAACCCCCCTGCCACGGGCAGGGACACCTCCCAGCCATGTCTGGATCATTACCATAACATATAGTCAGGAGAAAAGTTAAGGGAAGTCAGGCTGTTGAACACAGTGCCACACAATGTAGGACAGCTATTTAGGTACTCACTTCTCCCCTCACAGGGGTTCAAGTTGTCATCAGCCCGTTCCCTAGCTTGCAGCACAAAATCACCAGGTGCTGCAGAAATTGCCGGCAAGCCTCAGCTTAACAAGCATGCCTACAAACAGCATCTCAGTGAGATTCAGGAAGGGAAGTGATCTTTTAACAAGAGGTGACAAGTGACTCCACAGTTAGTAGCCTGACACGCTACAGCAAGCCAGCTTAATGATTCTTGTTCATCATTGTGAGAGAGGCTGGGAGAGAGTGTCAAAAATGAATAATGGAAGTGTGATGGTCCGGGGAGGCCATTAGGCCATTTGGTCCAATGTGCTTATCCACTTAAATATTTTGCTTCCACTAACTCCTCCTTTCTTACTTTTTCCTGAGATACTGTGATTCTTCCCCCTTCTGCCTGCAGACACAAAGCTCTAGCTGTTGCTTGATCTAATTTCTGTGACATTTCAGGCACTCTTCCTGCTGACTTGTTCCATCTGGTTATTACCCTTTCAGTGAGAAGCAGTTCTGTCTGCATCTCTGCTGAGTCTCCTAGTCTATGTGCTGAGTGTTTCAGCTCCTCCTCCCTGAACAAGCAAGCTTAGGCAGGTTTATAAATAGGAATTTTCAAGCTAATGAGAAGGGGTGCGGGGGTGAGGAAGAGAGAAACTGCACTGAAGTCACATCAGAGACAGATCCTAATGGTCTTCAGAACAACAGCTTTGCAGGCACAGCCACAGAGGCACATTTGGGCAGGGGATGGTTAAGCACTGAAAGGGGGAAGGGGTTTAAGACTTGGCTCTGTCACAAGCTTTAATACAACTTGGGAAAAGTCATACCTCCTCTCAGTTCTCCATGGGCTGAATCCTGTTCCTGGTTTCCTCCCAGCTCATGTACTGTAGTGCCTGTGGGGCAAGAATGGTCTGTTACTATGCATTTACTTGTAGATCAGAAAAATAAGGCTTGCCTCTTGCTGGGCTCTCCCAGTGTTAACGTGATAATACAGACTTGAGTTTAGAGGCAGTACCCTGGCTCATACACATGACATCCTTTCACTGGGGCACAGTACGCACCTTGCACTGTATAACTTTCCCCCCCACCACTTGTTTTTATTATTCCCACTTAGAGCTGGTAAATAAAGCAGTACAAGTCCTTCTGGGACTGAAATCCTTGTACTGACTTCCAGCTCACTTTCCAGAAGAATAAGTCATTTCCCTTATCTGTACTATGAAGACAAAACACAGCCAGGGTGACCTAATTCGTACAGATGGCATGTGGATCAGCAGCTTCATATCTGGGCAATACTCTGCATAGACTACATGGTTTTGTAAATTCCAAGTGTTACTGAATTTGGTCTCTGAACCAATAAACAGGGACCTACTCTAAAATGACAACAGAGAAGTGGCTGTGAGGCATCACTCTAATGCCATATAAGTAAGTGTATGTGATAAAAGAGAGGTGGGGGCCAGACATACTAAACGTAGTATCAGATCTGAACAGCACATCCTGCTACTGAGAAGCCTTCCAAGAGTTTTAAGATTATTAGACAAGTACTCTCCACTTGCAAGTCCTAGGACTCCATGTGACTTCTGCAATGCTTAGCAGATATGTGGAGAGGACATGAGGTCAGATGTAAAATAAAAACTGCGTCAAAGTGCAAATGGGTGATTATCTGGAGTCATCCCTGATTGCCTCCAAACACGAAGATTCAGCTGTAAACTGCAGGATGTTCTGTCTTTGTCTGCAGTGGAAAGAATCCAGATTCATTCTAGTGTAGGACAGCCAGAATGCAGACGTGCTAAAAGTACTCAGTGCACCTACAAAAGAAGTGATGCTCCTGCATCCCTTACTTCTGGACCTCACACAGACTATATCTCGAGCATGCTCTCCTCTTCATCCACCAAATTAGGACTGATTCATTGGAGAGATAAACGAACATAGTCCTCTCCTCCTTGTGTCTTCTCTTTCAGAAAGTCCTTTCTGAAGAGGCCTGGAAGCTTTCATTTCCAACCATGGAAGTGGTGTAAGATCTTCCTATGTTGCCTCCCCTTCTGGAAGAAACCCTTGTTTAGTCCACAGTTAAAACTGATCACTAAAAACACTGCTCTCCAAACACGCGGCTGCAAGAACTGGCTGCTCAGGACAGTGGCAAGAACCGCTTAAAACATTCTGGCACTTTGAGATACAAAGAATTAGCAGCAGCTTTGCGGGAACCTGGTCAGCATTCTGAGGCATATTCAAAAAGCAGATCAGCCCTCATTTACCTATTCCATCTTAGAAGAGCAGTATTCAGATGGTTCTTATATTTCTATCCAGCAGGCTAAAGGCATGTTTAGTAAGATGAGACTTTCTTCTACTCCCAGATATTCCCTTCTTCACAAAACTCTTCAAGAACTTTCAATGACCTCTTACAGATAGCTCTATCAGCTCAGGTGCTTACTGGGGAGGTGTAAGACGTGGCAGCAATGTCCTACCAGCAGACTGCATTCAGACAGCAATGTGGAAGGGGAATGGAAAAATTAGTGCTAGTATTTTATTAGCTGAACGCGATGATTTTCTGAAGCCTGTTGGGAAAGTTAAAAGGTTGATGACATTTTTAAAGAATAGGCTGAACCACAGCCAGCTCATACAGTTTTAACTGGAGATACACTGAACCTCTCAATGAAGTACTACATTCCTACTGCCCCCTGTAATTACAGGAGAAACAGGTCTTCTACACACTGAAGAGGAGATTTGTTCTGGTGGTACTGGGACATGGAAACATGAAATCTTCAGCACTATGACTACTGTCAGCACTCTAGGAAACCTGCTTTTGTCAATTTGCAGAAAAATGTCTCTCTGTAGTAACACAGTATCTCAGGAAAGGTCTTTTTCAGAACTTCTCCCACCTAACAACCATGCTTCATTACTTGCCCTTTACGGAAGCCAGTTTTCTATCTACTGCTTCTGTTGCTCTAAAATACTGTGTTAAGTAGCCGTCTCGTCTCTCCATGAGGATCAAACATGCCTTCTGCTTTGCAGAGCATGTTGCACAACTGTAGGTCCTGTTTGCTACCCAGCCTCCTGCCTGCCAACCCCTGTTTTATCCACAAGAACAAACGATCTAACAACAATCAAATTAAACAGGGCTAATGTCACACCCTACTTCTGCGCTACTTGCAGCCAGGGATAGATCTGTTCATTTCACCAGTGGATCTGTTTACTGATCTAGTGCTGTGGCGCTGTGGTTTTTGACCCACAGTATGTGAGATCCCAGGGCTCTGCCAATTATTTTTAAGGAGTCCAGTGGGTAAAGACCAAGAAAAGCAAACCTACTCTTCCCACAAGAGCTCACACCTCTGCTGGAATTTTTAGGGGCTGGCAAATGGGAAGAAAGTTGAAAACCATTTGTCTGGTGTAACAAGATAGGATATGTTCCCTTGGGCACCAAATTTTGGGGAACTGCTGAGGAACTCTGCCAAATTATAACAGTTGCAGTGCCTAGTTAGCACCTGTCTATGAAGAGTGGTATTCATAAAATAGCTAGGGGTGCATGGAGTATGCAGCATCTATTCCTTATTCCATGCCTGGATGAGACACCTCATATGAACAGTAAGGTCTCCTTTGGGTCATTTTAAGCCAGTTCCAGCATCAAGAATCGTAGAATACCACACTGAAAGGGACCTCAGGATTCATCCGGTCTGACCTTTCTTGGCAAAAGCACAGTCCAGACAAGATATCCAGCATCCTGTCCAGCCAAATCTTAAAAGGGTCCAGTTCTGGAGAATCCACCACTTCCCTGAACAGATTATTCTAATGGCTGATTGTTCTCGCTGTGAAAAATTTTCCTCTTGCGTCCACTCGGAATCTCCCCAGGAGTAACTTGTGCTCAACAAACCCTTGTCTTTTCCATATGACTCCTTGTGAAAAGGAAGTCTCCATCTTCTTTGTAGCCACACTTTAAATACTGGAACATGGTGATACGGTCTCCCCTGAGCCTTCTCCAAGCTGAATAAACTCAGTTCTCTCTCACCCTCTCCTCATACAGCAGGTTTCCCACTCATTTGATCGTCTTTGTGGCCCTTCTCTTGACCCTCTCCAGACTGTTCACATTCTTTTTGTGTAGCACGGACCAAAACTGAACACAGTACTCCAGGTGTAGCCTGGCAAGAGTTGAGTAGAACAGAATAATGGCTTCTTTATCTCTGCTTGTGATGCCCTTGTTGATGTAACCCAGCATCCTGTTGGCTTTCTTTGCCATAGCTGCACACAGTTCGCTCATATTGAGCTGCTTGTCCACCAGGACCCCCAGGTCCCTTTCCACAGAGCTGCCCCCCAGTCTGGGTACATTCTGGCCTGTGCTGCACTCCTGGATTATGTTTTCCCAGGTGCAAGACTTTACACTGGTTTTTGTTGAAGTTCACAAGGTTCTTGTTAGCCCATCCAGCTCTTCTGCAGGGTGGCTCCCCCTTCTGAAGTGTCCACTTCCCCACCAGTTTGGTATCATTGGAAGACTTCACTAGGATATACTTAATTCCATCATCCAGATCATTTATGAAGATATTAAATAGCATTGGGCCCTGGGGGACCCCCACTTGTGACAGGTCTCCAGCCGGA
The DNA here is from genome assembly GCA_017639245.1 of Myiopsitta monachus. Classification (NCBI taxonomy): domain Eukaryota; kingdom Metazoa; phylum Chordata; class Aves; order Psittaciformes; family Psittacidae; genus Myiopsitta; species Myiopsitta monachus. The sequence goes on from CM029927.1 coordinate 6,995,784, forward strand.
AAAGGAGCTGTTCACCACTACCATCTAGGTGCAGCATGTCAGCCAGTTCCCCATTCATTGCACAGGCCATTTATCTAGACTGTAATGCATCACTTTCTCTAGGAGGAGGCAGTAAATTATAGGCACGAATTCTTTAGGAGAAGGTAGTAAATTAAATCACACGAAATCTCCCCAGTGCAGAAAGCTGCTTGTTGTATGGGGAGCTATTGCAGGCTCCCCTGACCCTTCCAGCTCCCCATAACACAACCAAGCCTTTCACAGAGTGTGCTTGAGCTATTCACAGCAAAGTCCCAAACATATTTCAGCAAAATGCTTTCTTTGGGGAAAATAAAAGATAAAGTTGCATTTTCTCTGCAGGAGCACTCACTGGCGGCAATGACATTGTGTCGAGCAGAATGGAAAAGAAGAGGTTTCCATTTTTAAATACTCTGTGAAGCAAAAAGTCCACAGTGAGAAGGAAAAGCACCCTGAACCACTCTGACTACTCCAGCTGAACCTAAATTAGATGCCTGAAAAAATACACATTCAGGAAAACATTAAGGCTCTGTTTAAAAACCACACACAAAACCAAAAATGTTGCAGAAAATGTCCTTTTTACTCTTCCCCTCCCAGCATTAGTAACAGGTTGCTATCCCAAAAGTCTTTGTGGGATCAGCCCCCAAACTTTGCTTTTTTCCCTTCCCTTCACAAGTATGCTGCTCTTTGGTACAGTGCTGGATGCCCAACCGGCACCTTTTACATATGAATCTTCCTACCAAGCCTGAAAGGTTTCCCCTGTGCACGTATAACTTCTGCCCATTTTCATCATGGCCCTCTGCTCTGGCATAACTAGTCTCTGTCGCCGCAGAGACAGAAGCATGCAAACCACAGTGAAGTACATGGCTTCCAGCAGGGCAGATAGCTGGATGTGAAGGAGGACTTAGGAAGCCAGGGAGCTCTGCAGGGGAACAGCTTTTCTCTCATTAGGATAACTCTGCTATCAGCACGCAGTTGTTGGAGTCAGTTAAAAATGAGCTGATTATAGGTACCTATGCCCTGAATAGACCTCTTGAAGGGTTTGATGGGCTGTCCAGACTATACACTCTTAAGATCTTTGTTGGTGGCAATTTCAGCCGGTAAGAGTGTGTGGGGAGAAGCATTGAGAAAGAGTTTCCTTCTAAATCCTGCCTGTCCTTAGCTTTGCTCACACTCCAGGAGATACCTGTTAACTGGAACACAGGAGAACTGTCTTCTCTGTGGCAATGCACATTTAGTAGTCTTTTGCATCTGATGAAGAAAGTACGCACAAGAATACCATCAGATGGTAAAAAAGCAAGAGAATACTACTGGGATGAATAACTAGCTTCCAAGTTTATCCCTGCATTGGGGCATATTAAACACTAGGTAGAATCCATTCAAAGCGACTGGTACATAAAGGCATAGCAGCAAGAGAACTAAATGCAAGCTGCAAGCTGGTTTATGCCATACCTAAGGATTTACTTGGAGTAAGGTACCTATCTTCTCTGCAGAGCCTGATAGCAGATTAAAATCCTACTAAGTCTTTACATCACTATATGGATTTAAAAAGCATCTGGTCTTGTTTCTAAAGCCAGAGCTATTTCAAAATGGATACACATCCAGACAAAAAGTGCTTCAATGGGGATGTTTATCCTTACTGTCCTAACAGTTACATTACCTGTCATAGTTTCTCAAGTCCGATAAAAAGAACTAAGTTTTACTAAATACCACAGTTGAAGATTTCCTCAGCAGCGTTTCCTCCAAGAGCAGACAACTCCCACTATGTGTTCTCTGTAGTCTGCAAGTATCTGGCTGGAGGGGATTGCTTCAGTTTTTTGGATGCATTTCCAAGGTCACAAGGTTTTTCACACCTCCTACAGCTGGCTGCTCAATAGCAGGTAAAGGATGTTGCAGCTAATGGGAACACAGATTTGAGCTAATTATAGAGTGATTGACTTGCCATGGACTTAATTGCTTATTAGAAGTCACTCTGATCTCTGAAATGGAGGCTATGAATCTCATAATATGCAAAGAAATACCCACCACCTGAAGAATAAATATGACAAGCTCATTCAAGTGCAAGGAATCGGTATTTGCATGCAACTTCTTTGAGTGTGTTATGCATTAATGGTTGGACTCCATAATCTTACAGGTCTTTTCCAACCTAAATGATTCTATCATTTGATAATTTCAGCACCAGTGCTTGGAAGCCAAATGTAAGTGTTCAGGTGTGAATGTCAGGAAGAGAATTTATCCAAGAACAGCTTCAGGGTCTCAGTCTTGCCAAGAACCAATACCATGTCACAGTGCCAGCCAGTTACTGCTAAGTACTTTTGTATGTGTTATATATATGCATAGATAGGAAGCTGCATTTTCATGAAACTTTACTCATATCAAGCAACTCTGCAAGTTCTCCTTTCACTACAGAGCGCCCTCTCAGACCACCCTGCCTTCCTGTCTTGCAGCATATGCTGTTTGCTGAGTGCTACCCAAGCCAGAGACTGCACACTGGTATAAGCAGAAGTACCTACAGAAGGCAGCGCAGAACCCTCCTTATTGAGCTTTTTATGCTATGGCTCTGCTTAGTTTTAGGACCTTTCCTTCAGTTTCCTTCTCCATTCTTGCCCACAGGCACCAGCTGTCTCCACTGCTTTTTCAACCATCATCTATTCCTTCAAGAAGCCCTACTAGGCAAGACTCAGTGCTAGCCTAAGCTACTGCAGTGAGTACCAATGGGACTTATATTACCCACCTCGCAGTCAGGGATCAAGAAGGTACTCTGTTTGCAATATGCTGCAGCGGAGTTAACAAAGCACTCTTCTTTTTTGCCTCCCAAGCATCCCTGTTCACATTTTTAACTCTGACAGCGATCAGCTTTTTCTTTCATTTAGCCCTTGGAGGGTTTTATATCCACTGGAGTTAATTTTCTCATTGCTGACATGGCAGCTTGCTCCTCTGATGGCATCACTGTCTTGCACCTCACATAGGATCCCTCGGCACTAATTTATATTCAGGGACTGATTTTGCAGGGCTTTCTGACAGTCGCACCACTTCACTATCTGCTCCCACCATTCAGAAGTATGTACCTGCTTCTCAGCTGCTGCATTTCACAGCTGAACATCTGAGTGCAAGTTTAAACTGACATGAGCTCAAGGTAATCACAGAACCATTTAAGTTGGAAAAGACCCTTAAGATCATCAAGTCCAACCAAATGCATTTGTCTGTAAACTGCAGCAGCTCAGGAGCAGAAATGTGACACCTCACACACAGGTGTAGACCCGGCTCTCTGCTCTCATAAGATAGGTCAGAGGGCTTGTACCAAATCACAGCTGTGCTCCATGGGGTCCCACCATGGCCTGTGGCTTTGGACATTTGCTGTCCTTACTCTCTCTTCCCTTCAACAGGCTCAAACTTGCTCCTTTATCATAATTTCTTTCTTCCTCAATTCATACTCTGTCATAAACAGTAGGAGATAAAGCCATGCCAAAGAAGCAGCTCTTTGTACATTGCGCTGTACAAACATGAAACTGTGGATAACACAGTTTCCCCTTTAAAAAAACCATACTCCCTTGTCTCTGAATGGGAGCTCTTTCCACTGTGACGTGGTAGCACAATGAATTCCCTGCACTGAGATGTTGCTTACAGCCTTGAGACAAGGCACAAAGGGAGTGCAAATAAATGAACAATACGGTGGAGGAAACAAACGGCAAAATAAAAGCCAGCAAGCAATAAAGAAAAAGAACAAAAAGGAGAACCAGACTGCAATGTTTAAAGCTGTGCCATGCAAAACCACCACCATACAAAATGATGCAGAATTTCTGCAGAACTGGGCTGGTAAAAAGCCTATGGGGAGTCCAGTCAGAAGAGCATGCTGACTCCATGAGCAAGGGCAGAGCCAGCAGTTAAAGGACAAGTGTTATACAATTTTCACATTGGCCTAGTGCATCCCATGGGATCCCACAGGATTTTACAAGGACTTTTCCTGCCCCTGAATCTCAGCCATATTTAGGGTAAGAGGTCAGCAGTGTACAGCAATTTCTTTCTTTTGCTACTGCTCTGTGCTGTTGCACAGGTCCTCCCTTCTTTTGTCCCCCCACTTCCAAAGGCTCCCATTAATTTTACAGAGTGTTTCTTCTCAAATAGAAGTTGGTTCCTACATCCTTCCTTCTGATCCCCTCAGACCAGCCTCCACAACTGATTCTCACTCCTCTTCCCTCTTTTCTTCTTATTCTTCCCCCCAACTTTTAGTCATAAAAGCGACTTCATTCTCGCTGATCTCCCATCTCAAATCCCACAAAACCCAGCAGTAATGTCACTGCAGAGGAGTTGTTACCTGCTGGTAACCTGAATGGTCATTTGATAACAGCCCCTCCCACCACAGAGGAGCTGTCTTTCGGGGCTTTGGTGGGTTTTCAAAGCAGAGACACTCCACTGAAGTGTCATGTATGAAACATATAATGCAACATACTGATCTCAGTGTTTCTGTAACATACAGCTCTTGCTTGCTTGTTACTATCCGCCTAGTATAATGTATAGTGCAGTACATGGCCAGCTGTGCTCACTAAACACTACCTTCTGGCTCCGATGTTAGGTATCCTATGGGATGGGGAAATGCAGGTCTCTGATCTGCCCCTGGCCATTTCACACTTTGCTTAAACTCCTCAACCGCTGTGCTGCTGTATGACTCAAGCCCTTCTTTTGTCCTAGATCTAGTGATTTCTGTTGAGACAGGTAATACAGCTTGCTTGGTAACCCAAAGTGGCAGTTTGGCTGTGCAGTGGTTGGTGTGATGGGGAATCTCTCCAGTACTTCAGTGGAGGATAAAGAACCTTATGAGGGCAGTGAACCTGCAGCCAAATCAAAAGACCCACTGAAAGAGGGCTGCCTCTCTGTGTTCCTTTACAAACAGATTTCTGTAACAGAAAATGCTTTTAGAAGATCTTTCTGCTCAACTTGTTTATGCTTTTCTTTCTTCCTTTCATCTCCTGCCTGTCATTAGCTGTCAAGTCTTGGTGCATGTTTTCTGTTCATTTGCCTTTTAAAAAGGCAAAGGCCAAGACTTCCAGAAGATAGGCAAGAGCTTATTTTCTTTTTCCAGTCTGGATTGAGACAACACTGCTGCTTAATTTGCCTTAAAGAGCCTTGCTGCTCTTCACCTTTAATCATTCATTCATGCTTCTGCACCTCACTCTTGCTTTAGCTGACCCCAGTGTTTGTGCACATGGCTGTTAAATGAGCTCAGGATGAAAATAACTTTCCCCTCAAAATGGCTATCTGGTTCACAGCACTATGACATAAATGCTTGTGCCAGCACCACAGATGGGACAACTGAGTTGGGGGAAAAGAATGACAACAAGCAACTACGGTGGAGTGAGAGAATTGTAACATTTAAGATGGTAACTGCAAATTATAGCCTTACTGCTCTCAACGGTGGTAGCCTGCTAGACAGAAGTTGCTCAGCCCACCGCATACTGAATAGGGTCAAAAGCTTGACCCATAGCTGTGACCCGCTGCAGAAAAGTATCTGCAACCTAACAATCCCTCCTCCTTCCTTTTCCTCAAAACATGGTTGTGAAAAGATCCAGGCATCTTCCTCCCAACCAGGAGTTCATGTTCTAGGGCTAGCCCTGACCTGCAACAATTCTTGTTTATTACTGTCTGCCTAGAAAACCTTGTAGGGTAAGAACAGAGATGTCTGTTCTTCAAGGATATTTCTCTGCAAGGTATCTATAAGAATCTCAAAACACTTTGCAAGCATCCTTTAGTGATGACTCACAGCACCTTCTCTTGTTGCCGCTTAATGCTGAAATGGAGGCCACAGTTTGTCAATATGAAGAATGTGATGGCAGCAAGGTCTTTAGTGACTGCTGCTTCTACTTTTTTCCTCACTCCTCCCTTGTACCATCACTGCCTCTGAATAGGCTGACCCTCAATCACTCCATAAACCAGATGGTGTAACTATCCCAACCAAAACCCAAGCAAACCTAACAAAGCTTTTCAGTTGCTATTGCTGTAATTTAGAGTCTCAGCAGTTACCAGATTGTTAATACTGCAGGGAAAGTGTTGATTCATGATGAACATAGCAGCAACATGCAGTGGCACAGGAACAGGAATGAGCTGTGGAGGAAGGAGAAAGCAAAGGAGAGGAGGATGATGATGGGAAGTGAAGTAGCAATACCTGAAGCCTGTATTACCAAAGAAGACTGTGTCATCAAGCCACCATCCCAGGCACAGAGAAACTAAATGGCTTGTTCACAGAAATAAAGCAAGTTACAGCAAATTATTGGCAGAGAGCATAATTTTAAGAGATGATGACAGCTGCTTATCCCCTCTACAGTCCAGGCATGTTTCTGCCCTGCTAGTCTTGCTTGAAGTCACAATGAGAAGGTAACTAGTACAAATCCAAAAGGAGGCTGTCCCATCCAGGTATATTATCAATACTTGGCAGCTCATAAAAGTTTCTAGACTGGTTCCCGAAGATAAAGAAACAGTGACATCCAAACATCTGAGCCAGGCCTTGTTTTTCAAGGCAGCATGTATGTACAAACACAGGTGGTCCACCTCTGCCCTCTCCCATTCCTTTCTTCTTCTCTTTGTCTCTGCTACTCCAACAAAATTTCACTGGTTAAGCTTAAAATGGATTTTTTAAATAGATTTTTAAGTATTTTTTTAAAGATTAGTTTTATACCGCTGCAAAGGGCTCCATAACCACCTCTTAGCTTTCAGAGGGGTCTTTCAGTTTAGGAACACACAGGAGTGCACAGTCTCAGATCTGGAAATAAGCTGGTACAATGGAACTGGCGAAAATGCCTGCACGAATGCCCAGCTTTCTGATGAAAGCCTACACATATGAAGATGGAGGGAATCATTTGCAGTACCCAAGCTCCCTGCATGTGAGCATGTGGTACCGTCTGTGTGGGAGGCTGCTTGGACAGCGGGGTGCATGAGAGCAGCAGGGGCACTGCTCCAACCCAGCCTGCCTACAACTCACTGTGGGAAACTTCTCCCTGTTGTTCTTCCAGAGAAACAGAAGCTCCCCTCCAGCCTTTTATGAGAGTCAGGCAAGCCTGCCATACGTACTTTGTGTATCAGAAAATGGTAAGAGGGTAGGATGCTGCTTTTTAAAGCTTTGTAACTCATATTCAACAGCAAGGCCTAGCAACCTAGTAAGCAATTCTATGCAAGCCTATGATACATTTAAACGATCTCTTGGGTTTTACTCTGTGAGCTGGCTTGGCTTCCCTACTTTATTGCTGCACTTGTCAAGCCTAATTTTCTTTCTAACCTTTGGATCACAGAGCACACTGTAATCTCCAAGCCAGTGCCAATGCCAATGCCTTCCATAAACGAGCACCGTCCCCAGGACATGTATTTCTGGACATCAACCACTTTCCCCCAATAGATGATACCCTCTGTTTCCAGCTGCCAATTCCTTTCTGTTCATCATCTCACTCTGGATGATGCCCATATTCCCTCATTCCCATGAAAGCACTGCTTCATCTCCCAGCTGTGAACATCTGGCAGGTCCCTAGAGTCCAGATAGAGCTGTGGCTGCCCCCCGTCACATTGCCTATATTAGAGTTGGTGCTGGTTTGCTGCTAGGCACAAAGAGGTGCTGCTCGTTTTTCTTGTGCTTTGCTCCCACCACTGAAACACAGCCGCAGCTTCCATTCCAGGCCTATCTGGAGCACCAGGCTTCTAGCCATGCTTCCATCTTTTCCTAATCCGCCAACCCCTCTCTCAACTCTTCCAGCATAAAGCTTGTGTAGCAGGCTTGTGCTCTGCTGGGAGAAAGTGGGTTTGGCTGCCACATATGGGAAAATACTCACCTCGCTCTTCTGGATTCAGGCACCATGGATGGTTTCCCAGTTAGCATGGCCTCAGCAATTAGCAGACAAGAACTAAAGATGCTACTGCAACACTGAAATTATGTTCTGTCATAAAAAAGAAAGCAGTCCCCACTAATGAAGCTAATATTTACTCTCACTGGCAATTTGGGAGAATGCTTATTGTCCTTTCATATGCTTCAGCCATGCCTGCTTGTAAGACAGTCCATCATGTTACTGCTAGACCTGAAATGTGTGCAGTAGTCCACCCTGCAGAGGCACACAGCAGGAGATCGAAAGAAAGACGTTCAGTGCAACCACACAGACTGCTACCATTTGAATTACAAGAGCATCCTTGTTAGAAAAGAGCGCTGGTAAGGTCTTTCTCTCTCAATGGATCACACACCACAATAGACAGGGATTGAGCAGCAAGAGGGAAGAAGTCATGCAATGCAAGCATAAAGAGAAATAATTGAGGCCATGTGCAGACAGGTGCAGGGCTGGCCCTAGGTATCAATAAAGCAGTTAACTTCCCAGAGCAGGAAACCAAAGCACGCAAACCAGCTACGACCCAGCTGCCTGTTTTGCCTGTGCTGGAGAGCCGAACTGTCTGCCACTGCCTCCACCTCTGGTCAGCTGGGTTCAGACTGTGGGCAGCTGATATTTCCAGCACCAGGACTAGTAGCAGGATCTGTCTTCACTCGTTTGATCTCTGCACAGTGTCACCACCACTGCTTCTCCCATCCAAACCCCATCCCCTTCTTCCCTTTTCTGTCATAGGAATACATCTAATATCTGTTCTTCATACTTAGAGCAGCTAAATTCACTTTTTGCTATGTCATTGGAAAACCTGACACTGCTCTGGAGAAGTGCTGCGTTTATTTAGAAGTGCACTCTATTTGCTGCATATAGGTTTTTGATCTTACCAAGGGCAAGCTGCCATTTGAAAATCGGGTTAGCTCCTGTAGCTCCTAATGGGACAATAGCCACCAGCAGCCTCTGGTTAGAGATGTAGCAAGGATGACTGCTCAGCCCTTCCTGGCAAAGGCATGAAAGCAGCCTCACTTCCATGAGCCCTGTAACAAACCAGCTCAGTATTTGTTCCAGGCTGGCCCCGGCATCTGGTATAGCGTGTAGTTGAATTGCATTCTGCTGAAAGTCGCCCTCAAGTTCAGATGCAAAACTGGCTTCTTACACAGCTGCATTATTAATTTGTTGAATGACAAAGAGAATTGCTGGGGATGCAGGTAATAAAGGAAGCAGTATGTTTTAAAACTTAACAAAAAACACTGATATGAGGTTTCAATAACTTCCAGTAGAAACCAGTCACAGAAGCAGCTCTGTTTACAGCAGCTCCTCAGTGCCAAAACATTTAGTCTCATTATTGTAGATGCTTAAGCAACCATGTCTTGGCTGCTTTGTTTCATAGCAGAATTGATCACTAAAGATTACAAACAGAGCAGTAGCAGAAGTTTTGCAAAGGAAGACACAAAAGCACACTGTTAAAGAGTTATAGAAAAAGTATTCAAGTATTCAGTGGAAAACACTCACAGGTGTAGACTTATGATCATATGACACACAAAAAGAGCATCACTAAGGGCACAAAATCGTACACTCACAGGTAGGAAATGCCAGGATTAGAACTGTCTATAAAACCTTTGTTCCCTGTTGAAGGTAAGGCACTGTGATATAATCTCCAACTGCAGGATCACAAACTGTTTTGTCTGAGGAACCTGTACCACACCCTACACAGGGAACTGATGAACTTGAACACTGGCTCTACGACTATTGATATGTGGCCTGCACACTATGGGGTCATCGCACTACAAATTTCATCTGGATCAGATGCAAGCATTTTAATGATCTTTTCAGCCAAAGCTCATGAGATAACACTTAGCATACAGAGGACTTACACCAGCTGTGGAAGGACAGACCATACTTGACTCATCATGAAGTCACTGAAGCACAGGCAGACTGTGCATGATATACAATCTGCCAGAACAGAGTGTCCCTTCCCTTCTTTAAAAAGCATTTGACACAGCAGAGTAAGTATGTACCATTTCAGCACTGTGCATCATGTAGTCCATCGTACTTTCTCTCTGGCCCTAGAATTCGACTCACCATCTCATACAGTCATGCACTGAAGAAACAAACATGCTCATTCTCATGGTCCTTGTGTCACATGAATCTCAGCATTCTGTACCCTACCCCCAAGCTGAATCCTGCACTGAATGCACAACTCGTATTTGCACCATACATACTTCCTCCTGGTACTCTCAGCAGAAGTATCATACTGTAGGTCTCCATGACATGATGAAGTGCTAAGACAACTTACCAGGGCCAGCTCCGAGCACTGCATGTGTCCTATAGCCATGACATACCCAGCTAGGTAAGCAGCCTCATGTTGCGCCAGGAAAACACACCTTTTCTCTGTTACCACTTAATGGGTGTATCCTCAGAAGAACTCTAGAGGTGGTGGGGAAAGGATATTTACCCTGGTTTACACACACAGGATTGAGTCTTAGAAATCGCAAGCTCTAACTCTTTCTGGCTGGCCAGTCTAAGATCTAAAGGAAATGATTTTTTTTTCAAAGTCCTCCTCCATTCAATAAAACCAATCAATCGAGGCACTTTGTAATCTCCCATGAAGTGGAATTCCTCGAGAAAAAAAAACACAGTTATAGTCCATTAGGGTTCATTTAGCTACTTAGCTCGCACGAAACTTCCATCAGCAATGCCTGGTCCTCTGACACAGTTCTTTTTAAAGAGCAGGATGCTGGTGGTGGCTGTGTCGACCTGTGCTCCCAGGAGCAGGTGAAGCCATTTGACAGCAAGAGGCTGATTGGATTTTATTCCTGAATTCTCTTTTGCTTTGTTTCTCTGCAGCTGAGAGCATTAAACTGGGGGGGGGGTGGGGGGGGGTGCAGGCATTAGTTTTTGCTTGTCTTGATATGATTTGTGGTATAAATCTTTCAGAGCTCTCTGTGAGACTAGTCCCTGGCATTTGTGTCTCTGTCAGATAGTGTCCCCTTTCTTCTACACACCTCCTCATTAACCTGCTGACTGTATCTGCAAATAACAGAGGACAAATCTGCCTTCAAAATTCAAACATGATACTCAGAGAGAGGTCCTGCCTGAAGTCTGCAGGGAGGAAAGTAAAGGAATCAAAGGGATGATTTGAGAATTAATAAGTATCTTTGCTAGAAAGCAGATTTACTTCCCAGAAATCACAGCCAGTCTCTTTCTTCCACTTCTCACATAAGACTTAAAATGACTGCAAGGCCAAGAGCTGTGAAGGCAGAATGCAGCTTATTCCACCCTTGGAAGGTGCTCTACTTTACTTCAGCTTCAATAGATGAGGTGTATCATCTAGTCTTGGCAAATAAGAAGTAGAGTTTAATGAGAAAGATCATCTAGTCTCAGACGCAGACATGGGCAAAAAAGTACTGTCTTGACCTATAAGTCTTCTGTATTTATATTTAGCAAGTTATTTCAAGCTCCATTCATTCTTTGAACTGGAATAACCCTTTAAAAAAAAATCTTCAGTCATCTTTTGAATCTCCTCCTCAGTCCTAATCTGAGGTTAAGCTAAGAACAATTCTTCACTTTTGTCTTACCCCAAGTTTCAATCAGAAAACCCTTTTGATTTTGAGATCACTTTCTTTGCCTTGGAGAATTATTCCAGGATCCGCACTTTCAGCCCAAGAATGATTACTATGTATTTACATTCACAGGAATTTGTTCCAGCACTAGATCAATCCTCACACCACCTCCTGGGATACCCTGTCCTCTGAACCTAATTTTGACTTCCCTTACTTTTTCTTTCCAGCACTGCCTCTTAGATTGCCTCTTTTTCTCCCTCCTTTCTCTTGCTGTCAAGAGATGGTAGTTTGGGAGACCACCACCTTTGCACATTCAACTTTGATTCTCCCATTTTCTCCAGGCTCTTCTATGAAAGAAAGCCAAATCTTATTTGTTGCCTAGGCAATCTGCTGACCTCATCACTGACTTCACAGCTTTATCAAGACAGGCTGACATTACAGACCAAGTGAAGATTCTGGCTCTGACATGTTTTTCCTTTTTGAGAGTGGTCTTACCCCTGCATCTTTTGATGGAGACTAATTCTTTACTAAATCCCTATTGTCCAAACAACAGAGGAGAAAAACCTTTTCTGGGCTTTACATTTTCTTCTTTCACATTAATTGCACAGATATTTTTCTCTAGGTTCCCAGTGTGCTTTCCAATTTTGTTCTGCAATTTCAGTTATGTTTTTTTTTCTGTGTGTCTTTGGTTCCTGCACGACTTCCCATAATTAGGGATCTTGCTGGGACAACTAGGAACCAGCAGAACAGGGTAGGCAGGTTGAATCTTTGGCCTCTGTCACCATTTACTAGCTCTTTAGAAAAGCCTGAACCAAGCTATAAATACACAAATCATCTCCTCCCTGTCCTTTTTATAAGCTGTTCTGTGATTTCTCACAAAATTGCTGGATGCAGTAAGATTGCTGCTCATTCTGTTCCAGCACTGATTGCACCTTTATGGCAGGTAAAATTGGATATGCAATCCAGAGCTTTTGGCAATAAACTGTAGGTGTCTGAAGGCAACAATTAATACTTGAGATTTATAGAGTTAATACCTTTTTTTCTGGATTCTGATCTAACACAAAGGCTCAAATTTCTCTGTGTGCTCCTTTCTGGAGATTTTCAATGGGTGAATTGACAAGCTTGTTAAGAGAGTGCAGACATCCTCTGTTAAAATCTAGTGGTCTTAAAGAAAGCCTGGAACTTGGGAGATACAGGTTCAACTACCTGACTTGCCCAGATTTTTGACATATCCTTGGATAACACGCTAAATACTCTCGTAACTCAATTTTCCATGAGTCAGGTACAATAACAATCTTGTTCCTCACAAGGCAGCTGGTAAGGCACTTAGAATGTAAAGTGGTGAAGCGATTATGGTGCTGAAGGACTTTGAATGATTGATTGATGTTTCCAGTCTCATTCTAAAATGACGGAAGTGAGGCAGAGCCCAAAGGCCACATTATGTATGCTTATGAGTAATGTCTGTGCCCAATATGCTCTAAAAACTAAATTTAAGGCCATGGAACACAACTGGCATTGTCTTCTTCTTTGCTATTCAGCTGTATTTCTTATCCTCTTGAGTGTTTCTGTGGTATTATCTAAAAATTAGGAACACATAAACATTACTTCTTCAGCACAAATGCAAACAGACCCTTTGTTTTTACTAGTTAGGGCTTGTGGCACTAGCAAAGGGAATTTTTTAACCCAAAGTTGTCCCTGGTGAGGGATTTTCCTGAAACTGCCCCAGGATGAATGGACAGCTGTAATGTATTACTCCTCTTGCTTTTTCTCTTCTGTATTTGTAAAGGTCTTTACTAGAGAGACAGTATTACTGTTACTATTAGAAAAGTATTCCTAGCAGTGTGCCAAGCATGTTAAGCATCTTCCAGACATAAATATTAATTCAGCAAGGTCCATTCTTACGTTTCTAACTGAATCAACGGCAGAGCAATCCTTCCTTGGAGGAGCTCGCTGCCAGTGAGCAAAAAAACTCTTGCCAGGAATGAGGAGTTGTAATAGAAAGAGGAGGCAAATCACCCAGCAATGGACCCCTTGAACACTAGACAGGAAACATTGGCCTGCAAACCCCTTTTGTAGCTTCAACTCCAGAAAGTCTTTCAGCAAAACTGTGCTAATGCAGAACATAATTATAATCAATTGGTGCTGGCAAGAGCTATGCTACACAGATGATGAATAACAAAGGTAATTAGCAAATCCAACACAAAGCCACAGGGCTTATGCTCAGTGTCACCAACTTTGGGGCTTTTTGTGATCCCTGTCCAACCCAGGTTTTTGCTACCCTTTCTCTTGTATGTGCTCAAGCCTCTTATTGATGCAAAAGATGGTCACCTACTTTTGCCTGCTACACAAATGCTTCCAGGCAGACTGCTAGCCTGCTGGGTCTTCTATATTCAAGCTTGTTTTATGGGAACAGTGAATTCCATCCCCAAGGGGAAAGAGGAGGAGCTGGTGTCTTCTTATTTCATACTATGTCAGGGTGAAAACGAAGTAGCTGTTGCAAACCTCTAAAACTTTCATCAACTGCCTTTCTCCATATTGGAATGGGCACTACAATCAGCTACTTCAACAAGCACTACTTAAGAGATAGGGATTATTTCAGTTACCTACTCCTACAGAAAAATCCTAAGACACCAGCAAAAAATCAAAAATAAGTAACATGCCAAATTACTGTTGCCAAAGAGCACTGAAATATCATTTCGTATTTTCAAATCAACTACTTAGTTCCAGAGCTAATACTTGGGAACATTCGTTATGCTAGGAAATTCATATCTGCCCTGAACCTCAATGCTGCAAAGCCTCTGTTTTTGTGTGTGATAGTCCTCTATTTAAAAGAAAAATCAGGAAAAAGCCTGAAAATTATAAGGTTTTCAAAATGCTGAACTGTATGTCTTGACATGTCCTGACCATATACTGCTTTAATCAGGATCCCTCAGCCCTATGTAGGCACAACTATAAGCTAAACTGCTTGAACCAGCCTAAGCCACTGGAGCAGTTTAAGACAGCTAAGCCACTTAAACCTCATTAGTACTAAGAGTTAAGCAACATCAACAGTGTATCAGAGATCCTGTATTACCAACACTTCATCACTACAGCTTTCTCAAACACGCACAATTCCATCTTCATGAATCTGTTGCAAACTTATGTAAGTTGAGTGCAGCTGAAGATCTTGCCTTGACCGATCCTGATGTAGTCCATAATAGAAGTCAAATGAGAAGCTGCTGGGGTTACATAGCTTTTACTCGACCAGAAAACATGGAAAACTAGTCTTGCTGGTTTTGTTCATATACTTCAAAAAGTTAGATGTATGTTATTTCTTGACATCACTTGTTTCTGCATGTTTCATAATTTTTTATGTAAGTGTGTTGGGGAGAGAATTAAAGAGCATGTACGATGGTGTGAGACTGGTGAGATGGCTTGAAGTTAATATGACTGCATTACTCCTGAGTGGCAAAGCCTCAGTCAGGTATACAGTTTATTCCTAGAACTTGGTGTCCTGCATTTAGAAGAACTTAACTCTTAAATACTTTTTAAAAAGCGAAGCCTTTTTCAAGAAGCTTATTCTAGCATTTCTTCAGTAGTAACCCTATCTTCCCTTACAAAACATAATAACCGAGGAGCACAGGCGAAGTTATCGTTGCTGCTTTGAGAGCAGGGGCAGGTGTCAGGACAGAGGAGGGAAGGAAGAAATAGGAGGATGGAGCCAGAATCTGCTGAGACCCTGCCTTCATGCACTGGGGCCTGTGACAGCTGCCAGGGAGGGACATTTTTTTGTACCGGACAAGCAGGTACTGTAGCAATCATCACTTTACAGCCCATAGCAGCCCGATTGCTACCCTAGGCAGATCTGCATTGCCTGTACTTGGAGCAGACCTGTCTCCAGCTGCTCCAGACTAGTGGCAGTATCACAGACCTGCTCCTACAGCTTCTGCCAGAAGAGGCAAATGGAAATGACACAGTATACGCACCTCAAAAAAAACACTTTTGCCTTTTCTTTCTGACACCTAGTTGTTATGACGAAAGGTCTGACATCTTGCTGTTACCCCTGCTTTTAGCCACACATGTGCTTTTTAGTCAAAGTGTAGCAATACTTTCATTAGCATAAGCTAGGGGGTGAGATGACGAGAGGAAGAAGCGTGACATAAAGAAAATGGCAGTATTTTGAAGCTTTTTAAGGAGGAGTCACAAGTCCCAGAGGAGACAGTTTAATAAGCAGAGTACAGAGGTGGATGTATCTCTCCAGTCGGTCACCCTAACACCATCATTTCTCAACTGTTTCTCTATACTCTCCACACCATTCTCATGACATAAAGGGGAACTGAATATGGTTGCAAGGACAGTCCCAGCTTCTGAATAGCTACAGTAGTAATGGTGCTGTGTGCTTTCAAAGTATTAAAAGAAAACTAAACAATGGCAACATCAAAATTTTGTGTTAGTCCTCACAAGGTTTATCATACATAGGTGGCACATCAGCTTCTTATCAGCCTTTCCCTACCTGAGATAACAGAGAAACTACCTACGGTGGAAGCCCCACATCTGTAGACTTACCATAAGAAGCCCCAGGTACCTAATTTGCCATGGAATTTCAAAATTGCATGTTGACCATAAACAACAGACCCAGACCTACATTCTGGAGAGGAAAATCCTCCGCCTGTGGCTGTCTCTCTTCTCTCAGGTGCCTGTGCTCTTCGCCTGAGGCCAGGCAACTGCTGCTGCTGCAGTGACACTTCAGGCTACCTTGGTTTCCACATGAAAGGCTGGCACATTGTTACAGAATTTAGTTTCCAGTCTCTAGGTCCCACCTAACCTGGCACAGTCCCAGTGCTTCAGTCCTAAACTGGTTTTTTTAGATTTCAAGAAATAACACAGTAATGACAAAGGCACTTCTAAAAAGCAGGGCAGCTTTGTACTGACCTCCAAACAAGGAGAGGGAGTGAATGCACCAGAGCTTTTCAATTGACAGTAAGATTTCTAATGTGGGCATATGTACACATCTTAGAATCATAGAATCACAGAATAGTCAGGGTTGGAAAGGACCTTAAGATCATCTCGTTCCAACCCCCCTGCCGTGAGCAGGGACACCTCCCACTAAACCATGCCACCCAAGGCTCTGTCCAACCCAATCTTGAATACCGCCAGTGATGGAGCATTCACAACTTCCCTGGGCAACCCATTCCAGTGCCTCACCACCCTTGCAGTAAAGAATTTCTTCCTTGCATCATTTTGTTCTCCAAATGGGTGATATTTAAGTTGTTTTGTTTTAAATTAAGCAAAATTGGCCTGAGGTAGACGCCTGGCATGGAAAATTTCTGCCTGAGGGACAGTTTAACAAAGTTGCATTAAAAAAAAAACCCAACCCAGAAAAAATACTCTTGCAATAGGAATAATTCTGCAACTTTAACTGTGGGTGAAGGCAGCTGTTGCTCCCTAGGATGAGTACATTTGAAAGGCTACCTTATGAAATAAAAGCTGCAGAGCAGTAATAGGGAGTTACTTGGCACTGCGTTCTGGAATAGCTTTAGCAAACACGGAAGACCAAAGACTAGGAAAAATAAGGTAGTTAAATAGCAAAACAAAACAAAGGCCTACAGTAAGTTCCACGAACACTTGTACTTTTCATATGAACTGTATGATTGGATGCTATGCTTTCCGGAGCAGGGCAGGGCTACGTTTCTTGTTTTAGTGGAATGGTTATAAAAACGGAGTGACTGAGTTTCTAGGTCATAATGCAAGCTGTCGTATATTCCTCTTTCTGCCTTTAAAAGTGTGATAACTCTCCAGTTCTGCTGAAGTTTTACTGAACTCCTTTTAACTCTCTGGGCATGTTTTTCACCTGGGTTAAGTAAGTGCGATTACCACTCAGGAGAGGTCAAGATCTAGTCCTACTTACCATCCTCTGTGCTGATGGTTTACAAATAACTTCTGGAGTCGCTTGATATTCACAGTCTACTATTCATCCAAGTTGCCATAACTGGATTATTAAACAGGACTGGAGATTAAAATGTACCTGAATTAAAAGCTTTGGACTATTTGCTACAGTTTTGTCATAAAATGACTCATTTGCTACTGATCAAGGCCTGCAATTATTGTAACACTTTTCCCTTAGACACAAAAAAGATGGATAGTTGGTCACCCCAGAGATGAGTGCTGCACTTCAAATGTTTAAAATTATATAATATGTGGTGTGTGTGTGCGGTAGGGTTTAGGTTTTTCTTTGTCTTTTTCCAGTAGCTGTACACATGTGATGGTCCTTTTCATTTCTGTGTTTTGTCTCCTTCTCTCAAGAACGCACGTACTTCTCTTCATGCTTCTTGTTCTAACAGAAATCTTGACATGCTACAATGAATTAAATAATATTGTACCTTCTCACACAGAAAATGAACATGTCTCTTTAGAGCATATCCACTTCTGGAAGTTAGATGCTAATAAAGGCTTGAACTTTCTCATCTTACTTCAGCAAAACTTCTGTTCAACCTGCCTAGCTAGGTTTATAGCCAAATTGTTTCACAGGAGCCACAGGTGAAGTGAAGGTCTGTGTCAAGTCAGACAGCAAAATTGGTGACCATGCTGTGGCTTGCACTCCTGTGAGCTGGAAGGGCTGGTTGCTGGCCCAACGCCTGGAGACTGTGTATCAAAGCAATACAAAGTCATTTTGTATTGGATCACAGAAGGGGGGATTCAGGAAAGAGCAGGTATCAAGCTGCATCACCATCAAGACCAACCTTCTAGATATCTGAAGAAAGGTGGAACAAATCCGCTTTGCTCTATGCTGCCCAGAGAAAGATTCGTTTGTGCAACATTTTCTTGAGTGTACTTGACTATTGGTCTGAAAGGCCTTCCATATAGAGTAGATCTGCAACAGTACAGGAAGGAAGGTGCTGTATGAGGATTTTGCTTGCATGGTATGTGTGTCCCCAGCTATAAGCTGCAGTAACTTTAAGAGGACAGTGGTGCCACCTTGAAGAGGCAAGGACTCTGAAGGTCACACAGCTCTTGGGGAACTCAGCATCTGTGCTGGCTACTGACATAAGTTTGGCTTATCAATGCCTAAATGAAAGGTATAAATGCTGCAATTCAGTAGATCACTTTACCCATGCTTTGACCTGATGCATTTCCTAGGTCTTTTCTTGCCCCAAGGATTGTGACGGATGCGCACTTGCTTTAGTGGCTCTGAGGACTTCTGCAAGGAAGAAAAGGGTACGGCTCTCCCTGGTACATTTTTCTTCATTGTTTGGGAATCTGCATTTTCTTCATTTTCTTTAGGGAACCTGGGGTACCTAAGATGCTTGTACAAGACTTGGAGCCACCAGTGCACTGGCTCCGTTTGCCCTGGGATAGTTCAATTCTTGGGTGTAACTGTTGCATCATTGGCAGAGCTTCTATCAGCAAGCTACAAGGCATCACTGCATACACTCCAGCACTGGTTGTTGTCCTAAATCCAGTGATGCAGCACGGCCAAAGGACTGTGCATTCAGCACAACCCATATGCATGTTGAGTAATCTAAGTTTGCCCCTGGCTTTTTAACCATTCTCACCAGGACTCTCCTTCCTGCACTGCTGCCCAGTTTGCCCACAGCTCTTGGAAACACAATAGTTTGTTAATCTTTGTGAAGATAAGCGAGCTTTTGAACTTCGGTGTATTAACCCTAAAAGAGAAAAGAAGATATAGGAGCAGCCACCTGAAGAAATGCAAGCCACAGCCTGTCACAGAGATCAGTAAGAGTTTAGGTGCCTGTATTCCTTCTTGGATTTGGCCATTTGCCCGACAGCGCTTACCATCAGACTTAGTTTTTCACCAACTGTTTCCTGCAGCTCACAGGGAAAGCAAACTCCTACAGACTTCCACAAGGGTTCTGCCAGCGTAAAGCCACCCTTTTTCAGAGCAATCCTCCAGCAATGGTGAGAGGAGATTTGGTAGAAAGCCTAGGCCGGGGAATTTCTTCCTTGTGTAATTAGATAATTTGCAATAGCATTCTTAGTGGTGTTATTAAAATGCCATGATTCAGATATAGCTGTGAGAATGTTAAGGACCTGATTCATTTTTCTGCTAATAGAGTTGCTTTGTGTGCTTGGGATTTTTAATTTGCAGGGTCAGAACAATTCAGAGTCTTTATCTTCACCACTTGCTCCTAGCCAGGTTCAATTTTGCTCTCCATAGCAGTGGAAAAGTTTTACATTAACATATGATATACTGAAATCAAGAAGGAAAGCATCTTAGCTAAACTACAGTCAAGTTTTGACCTTGCATTTAGGATAGTTCTGCAAACCAGTGGGTGGACACATGCATGATCTTAGCAAACAGCTGTGTTAGATGTATTTTGGGCCTCAATGTGACGCTGTGGCGTTCTGACTAGCTTGTCAAAAACTAGATTACCTGAATCAGCACTCATTTGCACATTCAGAACCTGAGACCTGATCCTTAAGGGCTCTCTTTCACTGGCGAGCATGCAACTAATTTTTTCAAACTGACACAGATTTTTCTGTATCAAATAATGCATTTCATCTCAGAAGATGTATTAGGTCAGTGGTTTGAGTTGATGAGGGATAAAAATAGAAACACATTCTAAGTAAAATAATACAGACCTGGAAAAGCTTGGTATGGAGGAAACAACAACCAACCCAAACCCAGCCGCACCTAGAAAAAGATCACCCTAGCTCTAACAGCTTAACTCCTTTCTTCCCATAGGAAAAATTGTGATTCTCCTCTGTCCCACTGGCAGAGAAAAAAGAAGGCTGATTTGCAGTATTCTCGCCAACCACAGGAGAACATAATTGGAACTTTACACAATTCAAATGCCATAAAAGCTTGACAGTAACATTAAGCCTTATGAATAAGGAACCAGTGAGATTTCAAGGAGTATGAGATGGGTGTTTCCCTTTTCTCCTCCGCCAGTTTCATGTCATTTCTCTGTGTTCTTAAGATCAAGCTGTCCCTGTCCTTTGGTGAACCTGCTGTCCTTCCTAATCTTCTGCAATCACCAGCTCTAACAAGTATAAAGCCACTTGCTCCAGCACCTTGTGTGTTGATAGTGAATAGTAGTTAGCCAGGCACTAACATTTGTGGACCAGCTAGCTCCATTTGATACTGCTGATGTCTCTTCCCAGCCTGAACAACTTGGGTTAACTTGAGTGTAACATCTGTAGCTGAAATTCACAGAAACCTGGTAGAAGTGCTCAATTCCCCTCTGCTGCCTACAGGGCTACCTGTGCAACACCAGGCAGAACTGGGGTGAAGAGGCGTCATCTTGCTAACGCCTGGGCTCCTTCACCCTCCCCTCTGCCCCTTGCCCAGACCCATCCAGCTACCACTAATGGTCTGCTTCCCCAGTTCACTCCCCAAGTCATCAGCTTGGTGTACCTTCAAGGACATCTCACTTGCTTCTGATCCCCCTGCACTGGGTCAGTGCTTGTGCACCCTCCCCATGAGAACCCCCAGGGCAACCCCAACAAGAAAGCAATACTCAAGACCTACCCTGGCATATTACATCTCTTCTTGCGCTTTTGGAAAGATTGAGGCATATACTCATAAAACAATGGCAAGGGCACTAGCTACAAGACTTTGCCCTATCATGTTACATAAGTAAGATCTTCCTTTCCTTTTACCACAGATCTGAGCTTCATTTGTTGCATGCTGTTAGGCAGTAGCTACATTGGCTCCTGCAGTTGTTCCATATCAGAGCTGGGTAGGTGAATGTTTACCAAATACTGGCACTTTGGAGTCTGCACAATATTATTAGATCAGAATAATAAAACATACAAGGATCCTTCGATCTAAAGGCTGTGCACATATTTCAGATCTGAAATGCCCATGATACCAGAATATTCTCATATGTGCACAATTCCAGATTACCATGCGCAGCACGTGTTCTTCCTGGCTTTCCCTCCCCTCTGCTAAGTCAGTAATTGAAGAATTCAGGGTCGCCTGGCTGTGCCCTGTGCATTGCCACCATTTATTAGCGAAGAAAAAAGCCTACTAAATTTCTGCTTAAAGATTAGCATTTAAGAAAAGCAGCATTTCTAGGAACACCATGTACAGTACAGATCTTCACGGATTTTTATTGTACTTGTTTCACAGTGATCACAGTTGTTCCCAGAGAGGAACCATGATATTACTCATCACCCCATATCTTACCTTTGAACCAGGTTGGACCTGCTGTTACTGGAAATAAGTAATTGTACTAACTGGATAGTTAGTTCCCAGAATAGCCATTTTATACCTACGGAGAGGACTCTGACTGCAGCCTTTCAAATCTCTGAATATATTTTAACTACTTGGCAGCATTCAGGGGACAAAATAAAAAATAGCTGAGTGCCACCTTTATGAGCTCTTACTAACAATACAAATAATTGGGCTTCTGGACAAAAGGCGATTATAGGTTAAATGATATTTGGGTAGCATCATGTGGCTGATTAAGAATGGAATAAACTGCTAATGCAGTGAAGAATGCATCTGTTCACAGGCCTGAATCAACTTGTAAAACAAGAGGAGAAAAATTCCTGCAAAGTTTTCTCATTTTATGAACTACTGTGTACAAGTGACACACGGTTTCCCTTAGGCATTTTCAGGCAAGGTGAAATACATCTTACTTTAAACCCTGGGATTATTATTAAGGGGTGGGTTGGTTTGGGGTTTTTTTGAATTGCAATTCTAGTTTGATAAACTGTTATACAAAGATACTACTAACTCAACAGAAGTGCTGCCATGGAAATGGTTCTCCAGCAACTCTTCTCACTTCAGTGAAATATAGTAGGGCTTTTCTCTCCCCTATTCCTTCTGCCCTTGCCTGCATTTATTCTGCACCATGAAGGCAATATAATAGACTTCCCTCCTTGGGCATCACCCCTACACTGTTTGCCTTCCAAATTAGCCATACTATCTAAGGCCCACCAAAACCTATGGTAAAAAGTATTGAGGAGGAAGGATCTGACTTGCAAAGCCTTTAAGCAGGTTTATGTGGAAGACTTGATTCAGACCCATTCAGGGTTTTAGAGGACTGTAGGATTCTTTTGTTGTTTGGGGTTTGTTGGGGTTTTTTTAAAGGCATTTTTCACTTTCAGTGACAAAGGCCAATGTGGCTGTGTTCCCAGAAATCAGTCTGAAATGATGTTACCTTTGGTGCAAGGTCACAGGCTGAGAGCTCTGTCAAAGAGGAGACACCGGAAACGGAGAAGGTGTGGAGCACCTGGTAGCATTGCTCAGTCTCCAGTCTGCCATTTCTTTCACAGCCCAAGTCATATCTTCAGCCTCAGCCAGCACAGACATGAATAAGCTAGTTTTGAACTGGTCAACAAAGCTACAAAAAGGCATAGATACCCAAGTACCTACTGTCAGTGCCAGAGTAAGCATCAGGCTGATGGAGTCATACTACGAAGTACCCTGCTGGCTCATCTAAAAGTGGCCTAGGTCCATCACTATGAGCCACTGTTTTCCCCTTGGGAATAGCCCCACGTTTGTATTGTGGAGCACATGTTCGCTTTATCTATCCATCTTTCAGTTTCTTATTCATAAATCAAGTACCTTGTCTAGTAACATCACAGTGAAGAAAAACGCTTGAAACAGGTAATGTTCCTTGGATGGGGGAAAACTTGGCACCTAGCTCACCTGCAGCACAAGCACTTTCTGTTCTTTTGTCCTTTATTCTTACTGCCTTTCAAGTGCTTGTTTTATAATAAGCTCTCCTGCTTTTTTCCTCACAAAAGAGAAAGACAGAGTGGCATTTCCCACACCTCCACTCTCCAAACTGACAGCAGTTCACCTCCGTAGTGACTTCTTTTTCCCTGTAAGAAGACAAGTACTTTAAAAACAACAGAGTGGGTGTTCTGGACAAATGCCACAGTGGTCAGGGGAAGCATCCAAAACTCTAGATACCATTCTGAGCTTCAGAGGGTAACCATCTCTCTTAGCAAAAATAGGCCAGAAATACAGTAAGAATAGACCTCTCTCATGGGGTACATCAGCTCTTATTTGAGACCAGAGTTGTCTGAAAATTTGGAAGAGAAGGTTAAAAGAAATTTTGGTGCTCATAGGAAAGAAGAGTAGAGAAAGAGAAAGGAAAGGATGAGAGGAAGGGAAAGGGAAAGGGGAAAGGGAAAAGTAAAGAAAATTAAGAAAGGAAGAAATGAAGAAAGAAAGGAAGAAAAGAAGAAAAGGAAAAGACCTTAATGTTTTAAAGAAGGATTTGGTTGATTTTCTTTGGATTAATTTGTTCATGTCCAAGAGCTATTAAGTCTTAACCATCAGGATAAGCACTTCCCAAGGCTTTAGCAATGCTCCTCCTCCCGGCACTGCATCACATGCATTCCCCAACAGAAACGAAGACAGTACAAAGGTATAGCAAAATACTATGAAATCAGAATGGGAAGACCTTGTACTCCCTATGTCCTTATGCTGCAGCAAAAGGATTACACACAACCCAGGGAAATGAGACATAAGTCTCCCTTAGGTTCAACACAGGAGATCCCTGCTGGGGGATCTGATGCTGCCATTGGCAGAAAGTGTCAGCACCCCATGAAACTGGTGGGAGTTCAGGGCATGCAAAATGAAAGAAATGTAGGACTGGCCCTGGACATACTTATGCAGATCCCTTAGACAACAGTGGGAATCCCTTCCTGGGTTCAGCTGTTCCAGACCAGACTCAAAATGCCAGCCAGAAAATAAAGCAAAGAGATGCCACTATTGCCCTTCATTTATTTAGCCTTTTCATAGTGTAAACAGGCATGAAACCTGAGGATGCAAAAGCTCAGAGCACTCCTTATGCTTTGGGGATGTTTACAAATTGCCAGCCCTTTATGAAAAGAATAACCAGGAATTAGGAAAAAAAAATCCCCTGAAGATACTTCCTGGTTCCTGCTTAAGCATGTGAAGGAAGAAGGAAGACTTACTCAGTTTGGACCAGTTCCAGATGCACACGGTTAGCTCCACATGAGGCTTTGCTTTTGCTAATGCTTGTATCTGTGTTTGCCCTTCAATCTGACAGAGCCACGAACAGCAGCAGCAAGCCAAAAGAAAAGGTTGTCTAGTGCAGATGGTAGAAAATCAGGCTTGGCAGCTAGTGGGCTACGGACAGCCCTGAACAGTGCATGTGAGGTGCAATGAGAGGAAGAGGATTCACCAGGATGGTTTAGTGGCATGGGCCCTCAATCAGAGCTGTAAAGTGAGATGTCTGTTTCTCTGCCTTTCGTCAGCTTCCTGATGGAAAAAGAACAGGTCTTACCCAAAATCTATTTGAGGCTGGTCTACAAAGTAAAGGTCTCTTTACAAAAACTTGCCGTTCACTCAACAGTATGGTATTTATGTGAGGCTCCTGTTTCAACAGGCTTTCCTCATGCTTATGGTGCTATAAATCTGGATGCACATGAGGGCATGAATTTCCAAGCGGATGATTGCCAGGGTTCTCCCTTCAACACACCACAGGATCTTCTAGGCCAGGTCACATTAGCAGCCACCAAGCCTAGTATTTTGTCTGAAGCATCAGGCAATGCCTACTTCTCAAGAGGCAAATTCAGAACGCCATGGTTGGCACAGTGCTGGCTATAAGGGAGAAGAAATCTTTCTTCCTAAATAAATCAACTACCCAATGTTCTAGACCTATTGCCATCAAACTCCATTTTCTCTTCTGCTTTGTATTTCACATACTCTTCCCCAGTCACGTGATGGCTTTGCTTTCCAAATCTTGGGTGAACTGTCTCATGGGCTCCTACACTCTTTCTAAAAGGATCTACCAATCTTCTTGCCTTTGGCATGCCAGATGCCACAGCCCAATGATCCATACCAAACTACAGCCTGAAGCCAGGTATACTCAGCCACCCTGAGGAGAAAGCAGACAAGGGAATGGGTACTCCTAGTGTCTTACTTACAATTTAAACAGGATTTGAAATGTTGTAGGACCTTCCAGACAAGTAAATCTAGCCCTTCATGAGTTGGACTTGTGAATAGCACAAAGCTTTGCAGGAGACAGAAAAGCTTTGATGGCTTCTACAGTAGTATAAGGGACTATGTTAACATTTTACACTTGATTTTCCAGACAAACCCAGGCACTTAAATGTCTATTGAAATCAGTGACAACTGTACAAGTCTTGTCCCACTGGAATCATGTAATTCAGCAATTTTTTTTTGGCATTTAATTCCTATTCAGTTATATTGCTTTTGATTTATCAACATTAAAAGTTTATGAGGTGGATCCATAAAATACCTAATGCATGCAAAACTGGAATTAAGAATAGCTAAGGAAGAAGGATCAACTTGCGTAAATGCCTTATGGAGAGGGATCCAGCAGCCATAGCACTTCACTTGCTCATTCATGATAAGAAGTGGCAGTGCCTGTGCTGCCCATTCTCGGTGCTGGCAAAGGGCTAATACTAAGGGGCTGAAGGACTAGAAGGCAAGTCCTGGGACTTAGCAGCCCCTTTTGCTCACAGATTTTCCTCCTTTTCCTGGGGCTGGTATGACAGATCTACCAGCTGGTGCAGCTGACTCTGACTGCCCTCTAGCGCAGGGATCAAACTCACCAAATCATTTAAAAGGTGGGGATAGCTACAAATGGAACAGACGCCTGCAGCTGAATGGTGAGACAGCTCTTGCTATGGCTGGCAAGGAGACTCCCGGGTTGTATTCCAGGCGGCACACTGGCCATGAATATGATGCCACTGATCAGCTTTAACAGTGCAGAGCAAACAGTTGTCCTTTTGGGTGCTGCAGACAGAAATTCTCATGCAAACCACAGGTAAATCAGTAAACTACCAAAGCAGAAGCATCGCATCATAACTGTACTTTACAGAAGTGTCAGAAATGGCTTCTGAGGGTTATGTGTTTAAGACACATAACTAGTGTCTTAAACTAGTGGCTAGTTCAGTCTCTGTCTCACATGTTGGTGGTTGGCTGCTGAACCACTTCGTGACGCTTCTCATCTTACAGGAGGATTTAGAACTCCTTTTCCATAAAAGAAGACAAGATAGTTTCAAAGTACTGAAATCCATGAAATTCCAAGAAAAATATCCTTCTGTGCAACAGTGGAATCACTAAGGACAATTTTAAATAATCTTGATTTTTCTTATTGCTTGGGGCTTTAGAGACATTGTTAAGACAGAAAACAGAGCAAGCGCGTCATTAGATTCAGCAACTACCAGCAATTAGATACAGCAAGATAAAATTACAGTACTGGAGAGAAAAGATCAACTTACAGTGGTTCCAAATAGACATCTGAACTATTCATCCTCTGTACAGCTGGCGTATTCTGGCTATGCTTTCTATCTTGAGATAGGTAAATCTGAATGAGCTGGGTCAGAATGACACCATTCTTGGGACCCATTTGATAGCTTCCTGTTGAAAAGAGGCATTATAATGAGAAGAATTTAATAATGTGAAAGATTCATGAAGAATGGTAATGGACTATAGAGCCCTTTATCTTTTAAAGTCTTTTGTCGCAGATCAGTTCACATGAGATCATCCAGCCCATGGCACTTTCTCTGTGAGAGACCAATCTTTGGGCAAAATACAAGAAATGGTATAAACTTGTTCTGCAATTCATACTAGACAGAACTTATTTCAAAAGCATGGTGGTGATGAAGCACGATACACAGTCAGCAGTAGTAAGCACCTTCAGCCTGACTGCATTTAACTCACATGAGATGTATTAGTAGTCACTGATATTAGTAGTCACTAATATCACGCGAGATGTATTAGTAGTCATAGCCTTTTTAGCTGTCCAGTTGTTACTAATACACATGCACAAATGGGTCAGCGTGCTGCCCATCCACATACTTCGGCTATATCCCTGTGAAGCTTTTCACTCTTTGAAGATTTATCTCGCCTAATCAAACTAATTATCTGCATACACTACCATCTCATACCTATCCCTCTTCCCAGCTCTTCTAATATATACAAATGGGACCTGCCACACTTTCACCTGACTAAAAATCAGCTGAGATACAGTGGCCAAAACTTCCTTTAGTTTCAACAATTTAATAGAAGTCTGGGCAGAACAAATTAATGTTCTCATCTGGTTCCTGGTAGAGAGTTATCCATATAAAGCTACATTGCTACAACCTGTATCAAGGACAGATACCATGACACAGAGGCTAATTATGGTTGGAGCTTGAACATATTGGTAGAAAAATGTTCAAGCTCTGTACCACTACTGCACCTATTCCATGACTAGTTAGAAGACTTTACCTTCAAGGGCACTTTATAACCCACAATTAATGTGTCTGAGTAGCTCCATCTGATCATCTAAGTAACTAATTCTTTTGGACAGTACTATTTGTACCCGTCTTGCTGGTGTATCTTCTGTGATGCCTCCACCAACCCTGTCAAATGATGAAGCTTCAGCTGCAGACCCAGGAAAAGAACCCCAGTGTTACAAATATTTCTTTCTCTCAGCACTACATAGCCAGATTTTCATGTTAATAGCAGCAACATCTGCACACAGATAGTGAAACTTCCCAGTAATAAAGATGTGCTGACACCTCAGTGTTAGTTCTCACTGGCTGAAAAGAGCGGGGAGCAGAGACAGACACTCAAGTGTGGAGGTGAATGTTTACCACTGGGGTAGCAAACTTTGACTGACAACAGACAAATAAGCAGAATGAATCCTTTAAGCAGTTGTTTCTTAAAATCATCTGTTGCCAACCTCAGAGGCCTGTTTGAACCTTTGCAGACTCAGACAGAAGGGTCTTCAACTAACACTGCCCTTTTTCAAGCTTAATTGGCTTATTTCCTCAGCTCCTTTGGGTGGAGTGTCGCTGTGCAAAGGGATACGTACAGACATACTTGCTCTTCCTCTCTATTTCAGAGGTATTCTTAGTAAATGACTGCTGCTGCTGCCTGCTGCTCCTGCTGCGGCGAAAGAGAGCATTTCAGACCTACTGGGCTTTTTGTCCCTCCAAATGTAGTAACAAATGCAGCAGCTGTGTAACAATTCAGGGTATTTGACAACTCTTGGGGAGGAAGAGCACCTGAAAGGACAAACAACAAAAAATACCACCTCCTTTAGAGAAAAAGAGAGGGGCTCAACTGTAAATGGAGTTGGAACAGGCTAGCTGGTATACCTGAGAGAACAATCTGGAGTGTAACACTGACCACAGCTGTACAAGGTTCTCCTAAGCCCTCCTCCAATGTTGCACTTCAACGCCATCCTGCAAGGACACTTTCTAAGAAGTATGCATAAAATTCGTGCCAAAATATGGCTCTATCTAGCTTCAAATCAGAGTCATGGGAAAGACTCACATTGGCTTCAGCAGAGTTAGCTAAAGACCTCCATCTAACCTAACCTACCGGCAATAGCTATGTGTGTCCACAAATGGCCCAGATGTCCCACACTGATAGCATGTCAACAGCATATCATACTGATCATGGTATGCAGCAATAACTCAACTGTTATTAAACTACCCAGAGGTAATAAATAGGAATGCAGAGATAAGCACAGCACATGGTACTTTCACAAGGGTATAAGGGAGTTTCATGAGCTAGTGGCTACAGTCCCCACTTCTCCATGCCCTGTTGAAAACTCCAGCCTGTGGATCTCAGTCTGATCTTTACTCTCAGGATGAGGTATTGCTCTTCTAAAGTCACCGCAGTGCTATTATTGCACAAGCACAGGAATAAATTAATATGATCTCTTTTCTCACTTACATGCTCTTATGCAGCAGCAACCCTTAGTGAAAAGGAAGCAAGCTGGCTGAAATTTACTGTAGGGTCAGAGCATGCACACAGGCTGGTACTCCAGGTAGCAAATGCACTCTGTTCCTAGGTACCCCAAAATAACATCTACATGTGTCTAGAGACAAGCAAGGAAACTTTCTACTATTTACTGTTATTAAAATTACTGTTCCAGAACAATAAAATTAAATATAATAAGACACAACTGCTTTTCTATTACAATTACTCTTTTGTAGCATTGTGCAAGATAAATGCTCCCCCTCCCTCTTCCCACTTACCTAATATAATATTTGTAAAGATTAAGACTGAGATCTGAAATCAGACAATCTCAAATTCAGTTTTCCACAGCAATATTAACCCTGCCCAACAGGGCCAGTCAGACAGCAGGATGTGACAGACTATATATCTGGCAAATAATTGAACACAGTACTGTTATTTTGCCTTTCACTATTAGGAGTACACTCACATTTGTGCCAATGCGAACACAAAAGCAGAACTCAAAGGAGAATTCTCCAATGTAACTGTTTAAAAAAATTACTTATAGGGCTGATTATAAGTTAATTAACTTACAATTATTCTCTAGAAGCCCAGTTCCAAGCAGGTAGTATCCCATTAACCAATACCTTCTATCAAATGTATCTGCATTTAGTACATAATTACTTTCCCATAACAGTAGGCTCCAACAGCTCTTATTCCCCCACGCTTTAATCACTTAGCCATCATTGTGATTTTTAATATAGAACACTGAGAGTTTAAAGATGTCTCAGTCACATTGTAGTTGCAGCTCAAGCGCGCTGTGATGTTGAGCAGCGCAGTCACAAACCTTCCTCATTCCTCTGCTGGGCTGGGAACTATGTTACTGAAATTCATGCTACATTATTGCCCTGAAACTGTCACGGAGTTCCACCTCCTCCAATATCTTGTAACTAAAAATGGAGCTCTCAGCTCACCCCCAAGAGGTCGCTAATTAAAATATGTATTTTTAGACACTAGGTATACTCAGATTCACTGCAAGTGATACTATAAATATTTTGTGGCTTTATTTTCTTACACATTTAGTCTCTAGAAAAAGGACAGAAATCTGACTTTCACTGTAATGACAGCCCAACTTACGAAAATATATACTGGATATAAACAGAGGAAAGAATAAATCAGAAGGCATTCAAAGACTTCAGTAGTTAGCTTTTCAACTACATTAATACATGATGGCAGAAACAGACAACTGCAAAGCAGCAACCAAGTAGCTGAATATACTGCTTCACCAGTTCCAACTACATTTTAAATAAAAGTTTATTTTTTTCCCCACTTTTTGCCTTCCCTTTTTACCTTCCCTCACAAGAAAAGAAAGCGTTCTTTGCTTTCAGAGAAGAAGAGATGAGGGTGTCAGCAATTTCATCAAGTTCCTAAAAGCTCAAAGTGAGAAGCGTATCTATAACTCCTCCACTTTGGGTTTCCTACGGCAGACCAGTGATCAGAGATATCAGGGGAATTTCCTGCCCCTCACTAGTTTGCACAACACTCGCTCACTACAGCCTGATGCTGTGTATCTGTGTACAAGGCACAGACGGCACACCTGAGTCACCTTCTGACTTGGGAAGGAACCTGAAAGGATTACAGAAGGCTACAGAAACTGCTAAAATACTGAGGATCAATGGAAGAGGAAAACCACACGACAACATTGCTAAGACTCATAGCTTTTAATAGGGTATATGGAAAAAGTGGTTTGTTCAATACACTGTTCAATACCTTGCTTACATTATGCTTACGCTACTGGCTTACACAGCTGTATGGTACCTGGACATTTTCTTAATGCAAGTGGATGCATCCACTTTCCTAAGATTTCCCAAACAGAAAGGCTACAGCTTCTAAAAGCATTTTACAGATGGAATGGGGAGACCAAGATTGCATGACAGCTAAAAACTAAATGCAGGTTTTGAATCCTGGACTAATGCTTAAATTATTGCATCTTCCCTTTTCATCCATAATTCAGTTGTTCAGCATTCACTGTGACACAAAGTAGCCCAAGAAATGCATTAAGATTTAGACCTATGTACATCTGCTGTTCTGCTCTCTTTAATTCATCAAATATCAAAATAACATTGAGCAAGAAGAGGCCACTGGATACACAATTTCAATGCAAGATCTTTGACACTGGAGCTCATTTTCTGCAATGGACTCTGGTTTTATGTATGGCATATCATGAGGTTTCTACTCAATGCTCCAGGAGGGCTGACCTGCTCTCTAAAGAAGGAATATGCAGTAAAGAGAACTAAAGAAGAAAATAAACTGAAATTCATATTAATCAAGTAGGAAGCCATTGGTAACCATTCTAAGCTGTAGTAAGTGTATTTTTCTTCACTGTAGTTTTGCAGAAAGAATGGGTGCTTTTGTAGGGATGAATACATAAATATTTCTGAGGACAACTTGCTTACTTTATGGACTTCCATTTTATTAGTGCAAGCAAGAGGGCCACTCTTAACCTTAACAATTATAGCCTTATTGCCTTTCAGAAAGCTGCAAACCCTTGACAGCAGGAGGACTAGTCTCATTAAGGGTAGAAACTGAGGCATATATGCTGCAAACACAGCAATTCTCTGTGGGAGACTAAAGCTATATTCCTTTCCCTGAATGTAGGTTACTGAGCTACACAAATCTTTGTTTTTCAGTATAAAGCTAGAATAACATACAATTATTGCTTTCTGCACTCAGAATAATACATAACATCCTTTTAAGTTACACAGGCTAGAGGAGAGAATTGGATAAATTTAGTAGCATTACAGTAAACTGGTTGCGCCTTCACTAAAGTAATATTGGTTTAAGGGAGATTAGAATTAGTGAATACTTAGTGAGTTCATGTAATTGTAGGTTTTACAAAAGGTGAAGAAACATCACAGAGAAGCCACACTGAAACTCTTTGTTCATCTGTTAACCAGATAAGGAAACTGGCAGCCAGGCAGCCAAAGCTTCCCCTTCAGAATACCAGAGACTGCACCAGCTAACTTATCTAATTGGAGACCATCATAAAGCAGTATTCAGCCAGTCACTCATATGATTTTTAACCTCTCCTCTGCTCAGTCCCTGGGGGACAATAATCTTTTCCAGGGTAGCTAACTCTGTGACTTCTATTTGCAGGAGATATCCTCCCCTGCTCTCTTAGATGATGGCATGAGGAAGTCCCATGCTGCCACTGATGCCTAGAATAAAGTTTTCTGAATTATATTTGGATGAAGCAAATGAAATAAGTTCAGGCTAAAGTAGGAATCTGCTGAAACTCCATTATCAGCTGATACTCCACTGCAGTGGAGCACAAGCCCAAGTCCAGATAGGTGCATACAGAAAGGTATATACTTCTAGAAAGTCACCCCGTCTATCCCCATAAACATATCAGTTCAGAAATTCTGAGAAAATAAAGAACCATGTCATGTTTGTATGAGAAGCTAGGGAACTTGAACAAAAACTGCTAAGTTTATGTGTGCAACTTTCAACCTGAAACCCACTCCCATGTGAATTACCAAAGCTACTACACACCTAGTTACCAATAAAACATTCCACATCCATGGCTGCTGTGGGGCTGGAAAAATTAGGAAACACTCCTTTCAGGCCATTTTCCTCCAGCCCCTTAAGAGCCAGCAGCTGTAACAGAAGCCAGGATCCACATACTCTGCTTAAGTAGTTCCAAGATATTTTTTTCTACTGGCATAACTACTTCAGTTGGCAGTTTGGGTTTGGTTTTTTTCCTCTTTCTCCTTTTTTTTTTGTTTCCCCACATACAGAAATGGTTGCGTTTGCATCGTACACCTTTATACAAATATCATGTTCATTCACAGGAGAGGAGAGATCACAGAGCTTTAACTCCATCAGGATATTTAAAGCCAGTGCAATTCCTCTGTGTAGACAAACCTCTTAATTTCCAACACTTGGAGATTCATCTATCGCAGTTCTTGAGATTTGGCTTGTCACAGTGTTGGAGAGCTTCCCAAAACTCACTGTCCTGAAATAGTGTCACAACACGCAGGATCTTTCTCTGCAGTCCCACTTCACAAAGCAGGCAGAACTGACGCCCAGAAGCCACTGGCCTTCAAAGTCTACAGCCTTTTGTTTCTCTTCCACAAAGCTGACCTTGAAATGTACTTGCTGCAGCTATTATTCTCTCGCTCCCTCTGCTCCTGCACTCAAGAGCTTGCTCTGCTCTGCCTGACATTCCTGAGTCATTATCTATGTCTTAATATCCATCTCTGAGTGTCTCATGTGCAAGTTAAATGGCAGAAATACAAAGGTAAACTCCTAATAACTTTTCTTAGTGAAAAAGAGACAAACCTATGTCCTCCCATGACTCTCTTATGGACTTGTGTTTTCTTTGCTGTGAGAAGCTGGAGCACTTGAGATTTCAAAGACCTGACTGCCTGCAGAGGATGCTAAAATCTCCTCTCAGCAGAGAGAATTACAGTAACTTGCAGTTCTATCAGTCATTTTGGAACAGTCCGTGAATCCAGTCCCAGTGGCTCAGAACTGCTCCCATATGCTCCCATCCTTTAACCCCGGCTCTAACAATGGCACTTCTGCTGCCTCTGTCTGCTGAGTAGTCCTTTCCACAGCCTCAAGGAGGAGCTGAGACAAATGCTGAAAGTAGGTGGGCAGTAAATGAGCTGAGATGAGCTTGGAAGCATCTGCTCCCACCAGCTCTTCGTTAGCCATGGGGGAGATGCGTGAGCCACAGCCACCTCTCTCCACAGCAGCCATAGCAACAGTCACTGCCACATTCCTTCACTTCTCTGCTGGGACTCACCTTAGCAATCTTCCCTGCTTTATTGCTACAAGCTGACTGCTAGGTCCACAAGGATAACTTGAAGCTGAGCAATTCCAAATACAGGAAAACACCTCCATGTATCTCCCCATAAGGTTTCAGAAAAGATTTAGGAATCAAAATATAACTTCTCCTTCTGACTACTGGTATGAGTCTCTCTTATCGATATGTCCTTGAAATGCACAACCTCCCACCTAGTTTTTCCAGACCAGGACCTGAAAATAAACCAAACAACCCAGCAGCGTAATGTAGGCTATGTCTTAGAGCTCATACTATCAGAAAATTTCTGGCTATGGAAAGAAGAATGCCATAAGGGCAGAAGGTAAAAGGATGACCTGCCCCAGCAGAAGTGTGAGGACAGAGGTGGACTAGGACCTCAGGACCTTCAGAGGCAGGAAAACACAGGTGCTGCCTGATATAATGACACAACACCTCAAAGGCCTTTTCCTCATCTTCCTCCTCTTGAGAGGCAACCAGTGGGCAATGGTGTTTTCCTGAAAACCATGTCTGGCCTCCTCAGGCTGCCTGATTCATTTGTACACCAGAACAAAGAACATTATCATCCTGAGGAGGGACACAAGAAACAGTGGAGATTTACAGGGACATTTAAAGGCCAAAACAGTAGCAGAGGTGGAAAGATGGAGCTATGGGAATTTGATACAACAGTCCCACAGTTTATTGAGTGTCACAATTGCCTTCAAAAATGGTCTGCAATGTCCCACAGGGCATTATATCGAGCTCCGAGGAGAGCACTGGGTTGACCCTCCACTGCGTACCTTGACTTCAGCCAACAAGCCACATTTGGGGAGACAAGTACCACCTTTGGTGGTATGATAAAGCATTGCTTGCATACCAAGAAACCAAACAGTTGCAGAATTCCTGACTGTAGGGAAGGAACAAAATGCTTAAGAGCCTGATTTTGCATGTAAATGGCAATTAGGCTTTTAGATCACTCGGGCTGGAAAATTTCACACTGGACCATCTGTAATGCACAGGAGCAGTAGTCCCAAGCCACAGATTTTATTGCTCACCTGTAGAAACTCAACTGTCTGGGAGCAGGGTGTTCCTTGCTACTCTATAGGGAGAATCTGTTTTTGACCTCACATTCAGTGATGAACTCATGCTGGCTCTATGCCAGTGATTTCTATGATGTTATTCCTGGTTTACTACATTATAGAGAGGATAATCTGGCTCACTGATGTAAATGTGTGAAAAGTGACTACTCTGAGAAGATGCCACCATGCCCTGCATCTCCTATGCCTGAGAGACAAGTCCTTAGGGGAATACCTGCCGAAAAGCCTCCACCTCACATTACGTACCATAATAAACAACTCTGGTGTTTTATTTATATCACCAAATTAACAGAAATGCTCATCATAAAGCTATCTTGGCAGTGCCTAATAACAACCTTTCTAGAGGCCCATATTTTTCCATAGCTGCAACTCTTCAGAAACATAACGCTTTGTTTTGACTTGACTAAAGGCTGGGGTGGGTGGGTGGGTGGTCTGAAATCCATATGGGCCGCTTTAATTACCGTAGTCACACCAGCAGCTTCAAGTTACCACAGACAGCATCCTCTCTGCTTTCCTGGGAGCAATGAGAGAACCTTACACTAAAAGAAAAAAAATAAATAAAATCCAGTTTAATTAGTTCCAAACCACTTTGACATCATGTTTTTTCTTTCTGGAGATCCTCAGATTAGGAGACGTTTGCTGCCTGGGGCCTGGTTTCTCTGATTAATTTTTTAGCAATAAGAAGCTCAGTGCGTTTTGTTTTGCTATGCTCTCACTGACATGAATTTTTTTTATTCCACTCTCTTTATTCCACTTTTCTGTGGCCCTGGTTGTTTATTCTTGTTTAGTTACACCTGTCAGCACTTGGATGAGAAACCTTAAAGAAAACTCAACTCTTTACAGATGCCTTTTCTAGAGGGTCACTATTGGAAATGCTGTACCTCAGCCAAAATTCTTAGTACTTCCTCCCACCATGACTGGCTACAGCACTAATTTATTCTACTTCTTCAGTTCTCAATTCCACAAACAGTAATCAAACATTTATGTTAATTGGCAATATTTGTTAAATTCCCCCATGTAAAGACTGTTTTTTCCCACAACTGCACGCTACTTCACAATAGCTATGTCTACACACAAGTGAACATGTAATGGTGTGCTGTAGGACACACGATTTCACATGACATATATATATACAGTTTTGAAATATGAACATGACTTTGAAGATCAATACTCTTAATTTAAATAATCTTTCATTTCTTCCTTGCTAGGGGGTCTAGTGTTCTAGCTGAGCAACTATATTTTTACTGCCCAGTGGTTTTAATTTCTAGTTTTGCAGACTGCATAGGAGCTACAGGCTTTGGACTCTTGCTAGATGTGGAGCATTTGATGTGATGCCTGACCATCTGCAGTGACCTCTACACAAGCAGTGAAAAAAGACAGACTTCTGTCTTGACTATACTGTGGAACCGGAGAGGGTCACAGGGAAAACAGACACACAGGACAGATTATTTTTGCACCCCTGATGTTCTGGACAGTCCCTTCTACTGCTTATATTACCATACACTTCATGATACAGGGAAAGAGAAAGGACCAGATTTCATCAGCTTTGCATTCAGAGGCTGGTGTGTTTTTATCAAGAACCAGATGGAAGTGGAAGAGGAGCCTTCAGGAACCTACATGCAGGGAAAATAGTAACACAGCAGTCAACATGTGCTTGCATGAAGGGCAGCTAACCTTTCCTGATCCTGTTAGCAAAATAAGAAAGACTTTGCTGGGCCGAGCGCCCTAGCACCACAATACCCCTGCTCCATACCTCCACTATTGAGCAACCCCCCTGACCAGCAGAACTTTACTACAGGGCTCACGGCCAGGCACTATAGCATCAACAGCAGAACTGCCCCAGGGTTGCTGGCAGGTTGCAGGCAAGTGAGGAACTTCTGGCTGGCCACTCCTGGGGGCTTGGTGGGACTCACTCTGTGGGGTGAGACCATAAGAGGTCCTGTACGTTGTCTGGATTTGAAAACTGGTTATATTAGACATGGTGGACAGAGCTACACAACAGATTGTTGTTCTGCAGTTCTATTTCCATTATCTACCTGTGGTGTAGCCTGTACTAGCCAGTGGGGTGCTTTGATAGATATGGCTCTTAAAGGTTATTAACGAATTATGTTG
The DNA here is from genome assembly GCA_017639245.1 of Myiopsitta monachus. Classification (NCBI taxonomy): domain Eukaryota; kingdom Metazoa; phylum Chordata; class Aves; order Psittaciformes; family Psittacidae; genus Myiopsitta; species Myiopsitta monachus. The sequence goes on from CM029927.1 coordinate 7,032,851, forward strand.
TAGAAGCAACAATAAACAGAAGTTGCTAATTGAGTCAAGGAAGTAATTTTAGGGTCTGATTGGTTTTTCTACTACAGTCAAAGATTAAGTTAAGGTATCAGGGCTGGACACTGCTGCTTGTCTGGAAGGTCAAGGAAAATGCCTGGATGTGTCGTGTAATGTTGTTGTGTGTTACCAGTGGACTCTGCAGGAATCAGAGGCAAAGGTGACTCCCAGGGCTGGGCAGCACAATTTCCAACACACTGTCACCGCACGGCACAATGTTTTAAGGCTTGTTTAAATGCAGGAAGTAGCTTGATGGAAATGGCAGGACATATGTGCAATCCCACTGTGATCCATTCTGACACCTTGATAATTTCGTTCTTATCTATGTGGCTTGCCTAATACTAAGAAGCCCTCAGCTTCACTTGATTACTGAGTTACTTCTGTGAAGTTTCATGCTTGTTCTGGCTACTCTCTTTCAAAGGGAACAACTTTTGAGAAGAAAATAACCTGACAGTTCATATCACACATTTCTTGCCTCAGCTATCTTAAAATCCTGCAGAAAATTTATTACAATGGCTATCATCTAATTTTCCCTTTTCAGAACTTCTGAAAAACTCAGTCTGTTAAAAAGCACAAATGAGGCAACTAGTGAAGTTGACATTAATGTCAAAACTATTGTTTTCAAGATAGGTTTTACCAGTTTCTACTGCAAGAATCAGGAATTCTTGAATTTTTTTTTTTCCTGGATTTTAAGTATCTATAACTTTCACATTTTAAAGCTCTTCTCAGCAACCATCAGGAAAACATACTCTAAATAAAGAGAGCCAACCCTGGTTTAAACCCATAACTCTAACACAAAACCCCTGACTGCTGAGAAACTTCCAATAAAATAAGGCAAGCCGGTGGTAACTGTTGCAGCACGCTCTTGAGGAAGCAGTGACCAGCCGGCGTGGGGAAAAGGCTGAAACAAAGATAGCTTCACACTAGATGTAAGCCAGCATTGAGTCTCAACCTGGCCTATAAGAATAACAGGAAAAGCCTGTAAAGCTGTTTCCTGATGAAAGAAGATCTTGTCCTTCAGGGCCTAGGATATCTCTGTAAAACTGTCTCATTCCCTAAACCTGCCTTTGCTGTCAGCAAGATACACCTGAAATCACATGGCTTTGTAGGGATTATTCAAATCAGAGACAGGGGCTTAAGGAATTCCAGGCATTGAATAAATGTCATTCTTTATAAGCATGTTTGGGAAAACAGCTTAGGTTTGGCTTGTTCTGATACTCAGGGATCCTAAAGAGATGTGAGCCTTAGTAATATCCTTCTCCTCATCCAGATCAAAAGGTAAGGCGAAAGTATAAGATATTCCTCCCCAAGGCCTACCAGAAGGGCACAGACACATCGTTCAGCCTGTGTTTCAGGGTACACCTGGCTCAACAAATGCATCACACATGCCCACTATTAAATAAAAATTTAATCTTTTTCTTTCCCAGACACTCACTAACTTCCCCATTTCATTCCTTCACCCTGTTCTCTCAAACCTCCTCATCCATATTCCCTTTTTCTACCAATTTTCTTCACAAAATCCTTCTCTTTTGTCCTCCCTTCAGTTTTCCCCTCACAATTCACCTTGACCTAGAGCTTTTCCTCTTCTTATGATGTAGAAGAGTTGACAGAGATTTGGATTCTAAAGCAAGAGCTTACAGGATCATGTCCTTAAACTAGGGAGTTTTTAGTACCCATTTATAACAGGGTTTTACCCTCCTGTTGATTTCTGGTGACATCAGGTCATTCTCAGTAGTTGATTTAACTTGGGATCATATGGCCCAAGAAAAGAGCCTACCAAGAGGTACATTCAACTGAGGAGATGTCTCTTCCACATGGGCACATATCCTTCCCCTGTTTGCCACCTGATTTCTGTGTGTTCTCTGTCTTGTGAAAATAGCTTCCAGTTTTTACACATTATAATACAATATATACAATTATAGGCACTTTACATAAAATTTCCAAAGTAGCCATTGCTTTGCTGTTGCCACCTCCTTTCCAAATACTTTCACGCATTTGGCATTTCTGTGACCTTCGAAATGATGGCTCATAAGTCCTCTGTCATGGGGGTTATGTAGCTTGATTTAGCTTATCTCCTCAAGTCTGTGTCAGCAGAACTGACAGCACATCTTTACATCCTGGATGAGGCATCCAAAGTAGGTTAACTATCTGCTTTCACTTACAATGCAGCATCTGACAGTGAATGTTTAGCATCTGGTGTTTATCCATTTGAGGCTGTGGTAGCTATTTGTGGCTCAGACCAAAGGGTTCATGCTCAAGAGACTGTGACAGTCTTTGCCGATTCAAAATACACCATGAGAACAGGACCAGCAAGAAGTTGTCAGGATCAGTGCATTCCCACATATGCCCTAGGCTTCACTCCTGCTCCTATTTAGTGATATCATAATAGGACCTAACGGCTCACCCAGAAGGGCTTAATGTGCTAGATGACACACAAACATTGAGGATAGTCTGTGGCACAAAAATTTGAGAACTGACACAGGTTACACAAAAGAAAAAGCAAGCATTATCTTCCCCGGATCAAAGATGGGAACTGAAACGGTAACTGTGACTTGTCAAGGTCACTCAAGAATTGAGCAATAGAGATGAGAACAGAAATCTTTATTTTTCTGAGTCACAGCTCAGTGCCTCAGTCACAAGACCATTCTTCATCTCTTACTCTTACCCCAAGGGAAGAACATGTCATTTCTATTTGCTTACCTAGCAGCAGTCCTATCTACAGACAATAAGATCCTTCTAAGTGAGCAGAGTACCAGCAAGACCAGAGTCTGAAGTAATTGGCACATATGAGAGCTTGCCTCTTGGCTGCAGGCACATGACACAGCTGGTGCATTAGAAAGGCTCCTGATTCCTACAGCACCCTTAGATTTCATGCCTCATGAAGTCCACAGAGACAAGGAGAATTCACAGCTCGATCCCCCTCAGATTAGGTTTCTGAACATTTCCTTTGTGGCATGTGGAGAGAATCTGAAGGAGAGCCCAACAGCACAGAAATTTTCCTGGCAAGTGGATGGACCTTTGAAGCTCTCAAGTGGTCCCAGAATAAACTTCATGACTTGGGAATGAACACTATGTGCTGACAACGTCATCAGTTCACGGCTTTAAAGGCAACCTTCAGGGCAGCTTTTCTTGTGCCCACTGCAGTGCTGTGATCAAGCCAGATATCCTGGAAAGAATGCAAAGAATTGGGTGGGATGACTCTGTGGGATACCTCTGTGGGCATGCACTGAAGTGGGGGTATTAGCTGTGGCACCAAGGGGTGGAGGGCACTCACTCGTGAGAGGCAGATATGAGTCACAGCTTTCTGGTAGGCATAATCCTGCTGGTTTTAGTGACTCCGGATGGGTTCCTCTCAGCATCCTGGAATCTCACTACACAGGGAATAGAGGGGTAAGGAAATAATTGGGACCCAATATGGGAGAAGAATTGCAACAACCACAGTGACCTGGTTTAAGCTGGTATAACACAGCCAGACAGATTATGGAAGGCCTTACAGGTATTTAAAATAAGCACTCATATTGAGAGATTCTTTGCAGAAGATGGCCAGGGATTTGAATGGGAAAAAGGCACTGGAGAGATAGATGGCTTGGGACGCATGCTGGCTAAGGAGCAGCGTGGAGGATTATAAAAAGGTGGTGCTGATGAAAGTAGATGTGGGAACAAAATCCCAGCTCTACTGAAATCCAAGACAGAAAAAGACTTCACTGGAGTCTGGTTTTGGCTGTGGAAATCTGCTGTGCTTGTAAGCCTGCAGGCAGTGCTTTTCTTCATAGTTTCATCATGGTGGATGTATGGTACTTCTATGTACCCCAATGCCATCTAGACCTGTTTATGAGGAAAACTTCTGCTAGCTATAAAGTACAAACTTCTAGTTACATCATATTCTCCATCTCCAAAACCTTCAAAACTTTTGGGAGCTCTTTGGTTCAGGCAGAAAAGGTGAACAAGAACAGCTTCCCCTGTTCCTCCCTGTGGTCTTGTGAGCTGTTTCTTAGATACCTTGAAACAAAGATATTTTATGTATGAGGACAGGCACAAGACCAAGACCAAGTTTTATGATCCAAACTTCTACTGAAATGGAAGTTTTACTTTACAATTTTACCAGGTCCCAGGCAGAGGCTGTGTAGCAGAAGCAATAGCAGGAACTATTGACTTGCGGAAGAGTGGCTGGAAAGCTGCTCATCAGAAAAGTGGGGCTTGGGGTGCTGGTCTACAGCTGAATGAATATGAGCTGGCAGTGTGCCAACAGCATCCTGGCTTGTATAAGAAATAGTGTGGCCAGCAGTGGTAGAGCAAAAGCAGCCACAGAGCTGCTCAGGAGGGAGCCTCACTCATCTTCTGGCCTGGGCCAGTTGGATCTCCAACTTCATAACCATTTTTCCTTCCTACAGGGGAAGAGGAGTAAAGGCATTATTACCGTCTTACTAATATCTGCCCCCAGTTTTAGGAACAGATCGGTAATTGCGATCAAAGTTACAAGCAACAAAGTTTGTGACAGATTAGTTGGGTAGGTTTTGCAATTGACAGAGTGAAATCATGGGGTCTCCCCACTGAGATTAGCTTTTATCTTTGTAGATTCTCCCACCTGGTGGAAAGCAGCATAGGAGAGCATGACAGAGGAGCTGTACAGACAAACACATACTGATGCTGCACCTGTCTGCCACTGTGTCGTTCAGCAGATGCAGCCCGTCATGGTTTAAGTCCAGCTGTAACTCGTGCAGTTGTTGTCTCACTTTCCCCACTTCCTCCCCGCCCCGGCTCCCAGAGGGATGGAGAGGAGAATCGAAAGAATGTAACTCCCATGGGCTGAGATAAGAACAGTCCAGTAACTGAGGTATAACACAAACCACTGCTGCTGCCACCAATAATAATAATGACAAGGGAAATACAAGGGAAGAGAATGCAACCGCTCACCACCCACTGACCGATACCCAGCCCGACCCAGCAGTGATCTAGCCCTTCCTGGTAAATTAGACAGCATTTTCTTTCTCCCTCTCCTTCCTGTTGTTGCTTGCAAGTGGGAATGTAGGTGTGTGTTTTCTTTCAGTGTGCATTTTTACAGTATTTTGTAGAAAACCTTTAATGTCTTATCAAGTGCCTATAGTCTTTGGACAATAACTTTATAAGCACTCATGTGAAACTCCCAGCTTTGTCTCTTGCTCCTCTTGCTATTTAGGAGCAGATAGGGCAGAGTGCACTTAAATCTCAGGCCCCTATAGGAGTCTCCAAGAAACATATATGGGCGGCGCAGGTAGCACAAACCCTAAGCTCATTTTAATAACATTCTCTTTGGATCCATTTCAAGCTTTCTGCAGGGTGAGGGTTAGCTGGGTGAAATATTAGCTTATGTCACCCTGCCTGCACAATTTTCTCAGAGATAAATGTTAACTTGATTCATCTGAAAATCTGGTTCACTAAGATTAATAATTTCTTGACACTTGTGACACAAATCACATTACTCATAAGTAATTTTTCTTGTAAACAATTGCTGCAATTGCACCAAAAATTACATCCACATAAATGGGACAGTAACAGGAAGATTGTGAAAGGCTGTATAGTCAGATATCATGTTCACCACAATTACTTTTGAGATTCTCTGCTTGGAAAGACACATGTATGATTAGAAAGGTCTCCATTCTCATCATAACTTAAACACAGACAAGTTCTGATGTTTCAGAGAAAATCTCCCTACTCAAAACACCAGGCTCACACATGCCTGTTCACCTGAAGGACTGCAGTGGCATTGAAAAACCCATTCAACACTGCACATAAATTCTGTTCCTGGAGACAGAATAATTACAGTACAGTGTGAATAGTATATAATTAGCTTTTTTTCCCAATTCAAAAAACATCCAGAGATGAGCTGCAGCTCACTCTGCCTATTGAAGGATACACACATGTGAGTTTCCTTGCATTATTCCTTTCACGACTGGAAAAAGTGCAATATAACCCCCATTTTCAAGAAGGGAAAGATGGATGACCCAGGGAACTACAGAGCAGTCAGCCTCACCTCATTGCCTGGCAACATCTTGGAGCAGACTCTCCTGGAAGGCATGCTAAGGCACATGAAAAACAACGAGGCAGCTGGTGACAGCCAGCATGGCTTCACTAAGGGCAAATCCTGTCTGATCAATCTGGTGGCCTTCTAGGATGGGGCTACGGAACTGATGGACAGGGGTAGAGCAGTTGATGTCAGCTACCTGGACTTGTGCAAAGCATTCGACATTGTCCCACATGACATCCTTGTCTCTAAGTTGGAGAGACATCAATTTGATAGGTGGACCACTCGGTGGATAAAGAACTGGCTGGATGGCTGCACGCAAAGAGTTGTGGTCAATGGCTCAATGTCCAGCTGGAGACCAGTAACGAGTGGCGTCCCTCAGGGATCAGTGTTGGGACCGGTCCTGTTCAACATCTTTGTCGATGACATGGACAGTGGGATTGAGTGTGCCCTCAGCAAGTTTGCCGATGACACCAAGCTGTGTGCTTCGGTTGATACGTTGGGGGGAAGGAATGCCACCCAGAGGGACCTTGACACGCTTGTGAGGTGGGCTGATGCCAACCTGATGAAGTTTAACCATGCCAAGTGCAAGGTCCTACAGCTGGGTGGGAGCAATCCCAGGCACAGCTCCAGGTTGGGCAGAGAAGAGATTCAGAGCAGCCCTGCAGAGAAGGACTTGGGGGTGTTGGTTGATATAAAAATGAACATGAGGCGTGAATGAACATGTGCACTCGCAGTCCACAAAGCCAACTGTATCCTGGGCTGCATCCAAAGGAGGGTGACCAGCAGGTCAAGGGAGGTGATCCTGCCCCTCTACTCTGCTCTTGTGAGACTTCACTTGGAGTATTGTGTGCAGTTCTGGTGTCCTCAACATCAAAAGGACATGGCACTGTTGGGACAAGTCCAGAGGAGGGCCACGAGGATGATCAGGGGACTGAAGCACCTCCCGTATGAAGACGGGATGAGAAAGTTGTGTCTGTTCAGCCTGGAGAAGAGAAGGCTGCGGGGAGACCTCATAGCAGCCTTCCAATATCTGAAGGGGGCCTCTAGGGATGCTGGGGAGGGACTCTTCATGAGGGACTGTAGTGAGAGGACAAGGGGTAATGGGTTCAAACTTAAACAGGGGAGGTTTAGATTGGATATAAGGAGGAAGTTCTTTACTGTGCGGGTGGTGAGGCACTGGAATGGGTTGCCCAGGGAAGTTGTGAATGCTCCATCGCTGGTGGTGTTCAAGGCCGGGTTGGACATAGCCTTGGGTGGCATGGTTTAGTGTGAGGTGTCCCTGCTGCATGGCAGGGTGGTTGGAACTAGATGATCTTAAGGCCCTTTCCAACCCTAACTATTCTATGATTCTATGATTATAGAACCCCTAGAAGAGTCATTTCAGATCACTTCAACAGTCTTGTATAGCAACAGCAGTATCCACTGCCTTTGCTTTCTTCTCTGCCAGCTCTTTTTCTCTTCCAAGCATTATACTGATGGGAGTTCCATGTGTCCCACTGGCTCATGTGACAGCATGAGAGGTTTGTGTCCAGCTCTGTGGCACCCCTGTCCCCCCAGATGGTCCAGAAATTACATTCACCAGCTGTGCCTGGCATAGGAAAGGGAGCACAGAGGAGACAGAGGCTGCGATGCTGCAGAGAAAACATTGAGCAAAAGCTGCCTATTGAGAGGAGCACAATTGGGAATTAACTGCATGAAGTTTACCCTTGATGAGCAAGATCTGGCAAGCTTCTATCCACTGTATAAACCAAAAACCTGTCCAGGGCTCTCTTCTTCACAGAATCAGAATCATGCAATCATAAAATGGCTTGGGTTGGAAGGGACCTTAAAGATCATCTAGTTTCAACTTCTGTGTCATGGGCAGGGACACCTTCCACCAGACCAGGTTGCTCAAAGCCCCGTCCAATCTGGCCTTGAACTATTCCAGGGATGGGGCAACCATAGCTTCTCTGGACCACTTGTTCTACTGTCTCACCACCCTAACAGCAAATAATTTCTTCCTAATGTCTAATTTAAATCTCCTCTCTGTCAGTTTAAAGCCATTCCCCCTTGTTCTGTCACTACATGCCCTTGTAAAAAGTCCCTCTCCAGATTTCTTGTACCCCCCCCCCCTTTAGGCGCTGGAAGCTGCTCTAAGATCTCCCCAGATCCTTCTGTTCTCCAGGCTGAACAGCCCCTACTCTCTCAGCCTGTCCTCCTACGAAAGGCGCTCTAGCCCTTTGATCATCTTCATGTCCCTCCTCCAGACTTGCTTCAACAGGTCCTCATCCCTCTTGTATTGGGGGCCCCAGAGCTGAACATGGTACTGCAGGTGGGGTTTCATGAATGCAGAGATAGAGGGAGAATCACCTCCCTCGACCTGCTGGTCACGCTCCTTTGGATGCAGCCCAGGATACTGGTGGTTTTCTGGGCCACCAGCACATTTGTACATGCATATTTCCCATTTGTGCATGCATATTGCCTCAGCTGGAGCCACAACTCGTTTATTTGTTGTTCATCATAACTGCCCTGTGCTGTTGCTGTGGTCATGTACAGCCATGAGAACAGGGGATGGAGCAAACAGAGAACCATGAGAAATCAAGGTCAGAAACTTGTAGGAGGGTATCCAAACCATGAGCTTCAGCTGGCAAGAAGAGAGTAGCTGTCAAAATGAGAGTGGACATAAAAGACAGAAGCAGACTAAAATGTAAAGCAAAAATGAAGCAAGGAAGAATGTGTAGCAGAGACACTGTCATTATGATTAGGCAGGGAGCAGGGATTCGGTCTACCATCTGCTCTACTACGGACTTCCCAAGTGACTTTAGGGAAGTCATCCCAGCAGCCTGAACATCAATACCTCTTCTGTAAGAAGCTTCTGTGAGAGGAACTGTCACAAAATGTCATGAGCAGCATAAATACAGCATGGCAACCACCTTGTAAGTGTTAAAAAACAGGCTGAACAGCATCCAGAAAACAGGATGCTTTCATCTGAACAGCTTCCACAACAGTTCATGGGGGAAAGCAAACAGAAACAGACTGGGAGAAAGTCAAGACTGTTTCTGTCTGTCTCCATGATGGGTCTGTACACGGTGTATGCATCTACTATACTTTTAGGAAGAAGGTTTTTTGGTTTATCTCTTGGCATAAGCATCACAGGACTATAACACCAAATTTGCAAATGTGGATCTTCTGTCGCTCAATACCAGGGAAGGAAAAGGGCTTTCTGCTGAAATAGTATTTTCCTTCCCCTGCAGTCATTCTCTCCCCACCAAGTGCTTTCCAGTGAATCACCGTTTTGCACTCTGAGTTGTACTGGTATGGCTGAAAGCACAGACTTAAGTTTATGTAAAGTGGAGACCTCTTGGATATGGATGCTGAAAAACTGATTTGTGATTTGGCAAACGTAGCCTTAGAAGCCTCTCTGTCACTGAGCGCTACCACAAGAAACCACAGCACAAAATGTCTTTCATTTGAGTGAAATCCTCCTAAAGCATGCTGGCCTCCCCTCCTTGCCTCTCCCATTGGAAACTGTCCCCAGACCTAAGGGCTCTGATGGCTAGAAGCTTTCATTTAATTTTCAATTCCATTTAAATTCCTTTATGGTCAGTTTAGACCCAATTGTCCTCCAGCTTTAATAACTTCCTCTTCTGATTTTTACACTTCGGTACGTTTGTAGACAGGAAATACAGCCTCTCTCATCCTTCCCTTTGCTGGCTGTAAAAGCCAGTCACTGCTAGTCTCTCCACATAGGCTAAGAGTCTCCCTGCTCTTGGTATCATCTGCTCACTCTTCTTTTTACCTGTTCCCACTGGAATATGTATTTCTAGTAAGCAGGCAACAAGAATTGCACTACATTTTTCAGATGAGATTTCTCTTGAGTCCTGCATACCACTATTCATTCCTCCTCCTCTCTCTCAATAAGTTGTAGGGTATAATTTGCCTTTTCACACTCGCAACACGTTAGGGCTCACAATCACCATGTATTAACAGTGTAATTTACTAAGTGCAAGCTTTTGTCTTTCACTGTCATTTCCAGCTGTTGAGCCACTACAGTGTTGTTACAGATACTGATACATTTCTGCATATTAAAGCTAACGCACTAGCAAAGCCAGTTACTGAATTCCATTCTTCCAACCTGATACATTTCCTTTCCATACAACCTACTTTTGTCTCCCCATCAGCCAGCTCTTTATCTGCCTTCTAACTTTCTCTTAACTTCTCTTTCAGCTATTAATTTCACATATGGCACTGTGTCAAGTACTTTCTTGTAGTTTGGACAGATAATATCTCTATCATTTCCCCTAACCAAAATAGTTGTCTTATCAAAGAGAAATATCAAGTTATTCTGGCAACCTCTGCCTTAGACAACCTAATATTGCATTGTACCTCCTTGTTCATTTGTCTCCATGTTTTTATTGTTCCCTCCTGCAGATAGGCTGTAAAGATGTATGCAGTGTGGTGGTCAAAAGAATAGGTCTGCATTTCCTCAGATTACACCCTTCTCCTTTTCTTAGAGATGACAGAGGTACTGCTTCTGTTATTCTGCAGTCAGACAGTGCCACCACCAACTTGATAGATTAATTAAAAATCCGCCCTGGAAGATATGCCATTTCATATGCCAGCTATCTCAATATTCTGAGATATTCTGGTCCCTGTGACTGGAGCTGATCAAGATGCTTATGTTCTTGTTTTATCTCAAAGGCAGTCATTTCCTTTTCTATACACACAGTGCTTGCCCTGTGTTTCGCCATTGTCAGGATTACTGAAAACTGAAGTGTTACTTGTATAATTAGTGCTGTTCTTGATCCACTCATTACTTTCCCCAAGCAGGCAGAAGTCCCTTTCCACATCATGTCGCAAAGGAATCATTTGCTGTTTCTTGCCTTCACAAGGTCTATCTCAGGTTGGCCTTTGATTATTCCTAATTAATCCTTACAGTTTTAGTCCCCTTGTCCCTCCAACACACAGCAACCATTGCTGTGACCTGCTGCTTACTTCTGGTGCAATCTGTGCTTTCTGGGCTCTCATCACTCTAAACATACCACCAACATAATTGGTTTGGAGCCAGTATAAAAGATGTCACAGGAGCTTGCATGGGTTTGATATCAGTCATGTTCTAAACTGTTAAAAATTAAACTTGTGCAACAAGTGCGTGAAGATGTACCCTAATTCCTACACAGATTTAAATGAGAGAATTTCATGCTCATGACCCAGTTGCTCTGGGTCAGGGAGAAAGAAGCATTTTCTCTCTTTGTCTGTTCTACACATTCACTTATTTTGTAGATTGTCTCTTTTGTATTTTTAGAAATGGATGTTGCTAAGGCAACCAAACTAGCTGAACATTTTGTTTCCCTAAGAACAACGCATGTTTAAATATTCAGGCAATTTTCCATTGTTCGGCAGAAATGGTGAAATCAGTCAAATTATCCAGACCAGATGAGAGAAGTTTAGGTTGGCTTTCTATTATATTTAAAAGCCTTCAGTGTGCTGTCAGCCATTCAACAGCTCTGTCCAAGGAGGAACAATATGCAGCAGACACATAGACTACTCTCCATAAATGGGAGGTTTATTCCCTTCTGTTACACTCCCCACAACAAACTAAAGCACATTTGTATTTACACATAGCTGAACATATCCCTATGTTGAGGCTGACACAAGGCCTGCTCATGCTCTGAAAGCAAAGCATCAGATAATGATAGTATCATATAGATCAGAAGGGACACATACTAGCTCAATTTATCACTTTCATCCCTCTCGCCTAGTCCGTGGATTTCAGGCACATGTTTCAAGCATCTGGAAAAGATTGAGAATATTCCTGCAGAGGCAGCTGCTTGTTACCCCCAAAACTGGGCTGGTGATGGGATCCTACAAACAACTCTCACCTGCCTGTACAAAGCTCACCAGCCTAGCTTCCCAGATGACTTTGCAATGGAGCAGATTGCGGGTGCCTGGCAAAGCCCATTCCACCGGCTGATCAGTGATGGCAGGAACTGCCATCTCGTGAGTGGCTTGGAGCAGTGTGGTGTCTATGCCCTGCAAGAAAGCCAGACCCATGCACTGAGACTTAGATACCCTGGTTTCGACATGAACTGACATGCTTGACAACTTGACTTCTGACATACTTCTGATTTTGACATGAACATTTTCTGGGATGATCGCTAAGTGTGCTTCACTTTTCCCTCTGGCACGGTGAGATAGCTAAAGCTGTAAAACCCTGAAGAAACTGTTATTATGGCTTTAAAATGTTTTTCAAAGAAGTGCCAAATACTATTATAATGCTAAAAAGAGCAGGGGGGAACAGGGCAGGGAAGAAATAAAGGAATTTAGAAGTGTTTAAATGGTCAGCATGTGAGACTGCAAAAGACATAAAGACACAAAAAGAACGGCACAGTCAGAGAAAATGGATGTACTCCGAGAGCTGATCTCTAACCCAGAAGCAGGAGCAGCCTATTACTAAAGGATGCAAGATGCAGAGGAGAGTCACGATGGGAAGAGAAGTGAGGAATACAGGACTCAAACTACTGTCAGTGACAGCAGAGATGCTGCACAGTGAAGCAGGCACTCCTCCACTGAGTGACACACAACACATGCCTGACTGACTAGTGTTACTATGGAATGGAGCCATTTATTCTTTCCTTGCAACTCCCTCTTCCTTCTAAATATCTTTTCTGGAGATGTGAGCAATACACCGATTACACTAGATTACAATTTACTAATCTGAAAAAAGAACTTCAGAAACCTCTTTGGTTTTGATCATTTTGTAGTTTCTGTGTGTATATTTGTGCTTATCTCTGTCTTTTTTTAAAAGCGAAGCACATCACCTAGAGCATTCGAATACTTTAGCCTAATAGCTAATCAGTGTAAAGATGACTGTGCTGTTGAAAGAGCAATAGCAAGTTTCTCTAGGGCAGATCCAAGCATACCAAAGAGTAAGAGAAGTGTCCCTGGGATTGCCAAAGATACTGGGTTGAAATGCCAGCGTTGGCAGGGGCAACTAGTTTTCAGGAAACTAGCTGGTTGGTAGGATGGTGGACAACTAGGCAAAGTCTGAATAACTAAAAAAGTCAATGAGTCATGGGTTAGCCTGACATAGCCATGCGAGCCATGAAAGAGCCATATGAACCATGAAAGTCCTATCCCAGTGCAAGCTAATCTGTTTGGCTCTTCTCCACCCCACTATTTTTCCTGAAAGACAAGAACTGGAAGATTAGATGTGGCCCAGGATGAGCACACTTCACATCATGGAAAATTAAACTACTGTCAAAACCATCATTTGGGATTATTTCCGTTGTGTTTCTCCTTATAGCCCTCACTTTTCCTGCAGATTGCACTGCTTACCTGACCAATCTCTTCAAGCTTGGAGCCTGGCCAACCTGGAAGATTAGGAGGAAGGTCAAAGTCCAAACTAGGGCTCATAGTTGAGAACACTCTTTAGTCAGAGACAGGGGTTTAGCACATGCTTAGACCTAGGCAAATATAAAGAAGAAGCTGGGCAGAAAAGAGTAACTTGGAGGTCTAGGAATGAGGCAGATTGGTCCACACTGGGCTCCCAGTGAGAAGAGTTTGGGGAGAGTTCCAGTTCATCACATTGCAATATATCTGACTGAAAAAGAGGAGATATTTTCAACTTTGGCCCATGGTCAACTGAAACCTTTGTGCAACTAGGGCATGGAGCACCTGAGCTTCATGGTCCAGTGAGGCAGCCAACTGGAGGGAGTGAAGGAGGAAGAAAGAAGTGGAAATTGCAAACTGGAGTGGATTTGGAATGGGTACCAAAGGGCAAAGAAGCAGAGAGGAAATACAAGGTGTGCTTGCTCTCAGCGCCGCCTATTCTTGGAGCATCAGCAAACAACAAAGCCTTTGTTTCATCCTTACTGACTCTTTAAATGTCAGCGTTTCTGCTCCTGCCAGGTGGTACCTATAAATTATTCAGTCACCCAAATACATCATCTTCCCAAAAAGTAAAGTCTGAGCTGAACAGGACCAAAACCCGGAAGGGATTATTTTAATTTAATAAAAGCACCTATTGTGTGAAGAATCAGCTACTTTCTCACCATAGACACCCTCAGGAGAAAGAAAGGGGAAGATCCCCAAGGAGAACTGTTGGATCAGAGGCAGCACAGTGCTGCCGTGTGCAGTGAGACTCTCTGGGGCAAGAGCAGGGAGCCCAGGGATGTTGCAGCCCAGTTTGTTGCATGTTGCACAGGACCTCGCCTAAGCCAGGCTTAGTTTCAAGATTGGGCATTGCCAGTGGTATTACTCATACCACTTCGAGCAATTTGCTTGTCTTCCATCTGTCTCAGTTTCTTCACCTGTGAAACTGAGCTTGATAGTGGCTTTGCAATGCATGACTGTTTTTCTGGCCTTGGCTTCTCTGCCTCCTCTACAGCTGCCAGCATGACAGTCTGCAGGTGGGTCTGCTTTCAAGTCTGCAGCCTTAAGGGAGGCAGCTTTCATTATGGGAGACCATGCTTGTATGAATATATGACCAGTGCAGTCAGTGCTACTATGGTTATTACAGACAGCAGCAGTGGCTGATACAACCTCTCAGAAAAGGTGACTGTGGCCCAGAGAAGGCAGAGGGTGCAGGCATGCAAAACATGCACGCCTACCACTTTCAAATCCTATTTGCATTCATATCTCTGAACTCTCTGCAAAGTGGTTTACCCCTACCTTTCATTTAGCCAGGTAAAACACCCTCTCTGAGTATTACGCACAAATACCTGACGAGTCCTCGTACCCATATCCCAGTGTACCTGCCCCATGATGAGACCCTATGGCCTCTGCACATGGCTGTGAATGCTGCAACTAATCTGGGGGGACCACCTCTGTCACGCGCAGCAGAAAGGACACTTTCTGCAAAGGAGCAAGCAGAAACTGCGCTGGGAACAGATGCTGCTCTGCGCTGAGCAGTGAGCCTCCCAGATGATTTTTAGCATCAGTTTTCTGAGCACAGCAGCTTTCTATTCAGTTGGTATGGGCTTAAGGGTTTGTATGGATGAGATTACTTCTTTTTTTCCACACCTGCTCTTCCAATAGCTGTTCTTAATAAGCATTTAGCAAACAGGAGGAAGGGGACCAGAAGAGACGAACAGCCAAACTGAAGGCAGATGCTCGTGTTCATCTCACAAAGCAACTAATTGGACTTTCTTTCTACACAAGGAGTTGAATTTTGCAATGCAAACCCAAGAAGTTAAAAACAAAGCTGTGAATTTACTGTTCCCACCACTAGAGCAAGTTATCTGCAAATCACATCTGAAAAACATGTTGCAAACTCCAAATGAATGAAAAGGTTTTTAAGAGTAAACAAGAAGGAGGTTTGGCTTTTACTCCAAATTTTACTAGTTCCTCACTACAGGGACACACTCCTGATTTTGGTGCTGTGAGTAAGAGGCATTATGCAACTATGCAAAATGCCAGGGATGTGGGGGCAAGAATCCTGTCGGGGCTCAGGTATGAGACTGTGACTCTGAAAATACTGCCGTGGTTTCCATCGCAAATCCACTGAGTCATGAAAACGTTAGGAATTATTCATACTGCGGGAGAAGCCAAGGGAACACAGATCTGGAAAGAGACCTTTCACACCAGCCAGCCTCTGCTTAAGGGAAGCAGGGACTACTTTATGGTCTACCAACAAATAGCTTAAATGTCCTTTCAACTATTGCACACCACGAACAAATGGTTTCATACAAACACCCCTCTCTATGCCAGGTACATGCGCACAAAAATTCCTTGGGTATCACCCCAAAGTCTTCAACCAGTTTGGCTCTCCTAGAGCATTTCATACTACACTGATGCTAAGAACTGGCAGCAGATTTATCCTTACATTGGCCAACCAGACTGTAACTTCTTGACAGCAGGCCCAGAGCTGAGGACACAAAGAGATGAGACAGGAGGATTTCCAAATGTGAGGGGATCTCCCTGTAGGTTTGAACAAGCAGCCCTTTGCTTTGATCTCAGAGTGATAGTAGTTTTCTCTTCACAGTGACAGCTTAGAGCTCAGCTGCTGCAACACTGGTTTTGGAATCAAATTACTAGAAAGGTCAAAATCATTAAAATGCACTTTAGGAAGAGGGAAAATACCAGGCAAAACCTTTAAGGTTCCACTGCTGAAAGATGCCCCCTGGACTAGCAGATGCTATTATTTGCTTCATTTCACTGCAGGCAGAAGGGCGTCCTCTCACCAAGGGAACAAAGGAGGTCATTCTGCTTGGAAGTCTTTAAAAAACGCACATAGCAGGAGGAGCCTCTTGTGACTTTGCAGAACTTAAAATGTACAGAACAGAGTTAGAAGAAGTGAATGAACAGATTATGACCCTCTTACCTGGCACG
The DNA here is from genome assembly GCA_017639245.1 of Myiopsitta monachus. Taxonomy (NCBI): domain Eukaryota; kingdom Metazoa; phylum Chordata; class Aves; order Psittaciformes; family Psittacidae; genus Myiopsitta; species Myiopsitta monachus. Next base: position 7,049,211 of record CM029927.1, read on the forward strand.
GCCCTAACCTGGTCAGTCTCTGTGGAGCACCTTTAGTATTTTAGCACTGTTTGGGATGGTTGCTCCAGTGTTAAAACCACACAGACTTATTCTTGCTCCTGTACCCCGCAGGAACGACTGAATATGGAGTTGGTGCTACACCCAAAGGACAAGACCTAAGAAGAGAATTTGGCCATGTCTCAATTATGTGGGTTGGGGCATAAGCAAAAAAATGATTTCATTACAGTCCTTCAACAAGAAGTGTTAATGAGTAAGAGGGGGAAAAAGCAGATAAAGGCTTCCTCAATGTCTGAGCTACAGCTTTGTCTTTCTTGTTTATCAGACACCTCTATGAGGCCACCTAAAAACACCAAGTGCTTCAGCAGTGCATTAATCATCAAGGTAGCTGGCACATCAGGGCAACATATTTCCCTTTTGAGAGCATTGAAATGAAAAGTTACAACATCTATCAAGCAATAGCGTAGTTCCTACAAGGACCTCTACTTTGAGTGCTTCATGAGCCATTTGCCCTTTTGAGCTGGGCCTCACTAAGTAAAAACCCATCCTACAATCTCTGCCCTAAATTTTTAAAGTTTAACAAGACAAACAGTGTATTTACAGGCTTCTCACCCACTGATGCATTTAACCACCTCCTTCCATGTAAGTAAGCTGCCTCTGCGTTTCATGACCCAGTGGTGTTCTCGTATTTGTCACGTGTACTCCTGGCTGGATAACGGGATTCAACTTGATAGAAGAGTGCCAGTATCTCTAAAGTAATCTGGCCCATGCAAAATCATCTTTCTTATCCTTGAGTATGACATGTGCATTAGCTACACCCTTTATGGTGTGAGTCCTCTATCCTCTACAGGATTCAATTTCACATGAGCCCTAGCAAGAAAGACTATCCTAGGCTAAGAATTCATACTCCCTACAGCTTGTACTCTTCAGAGAGGCAAGAAAACACTGCTTTTGCCATACGATTCACCTTTAAACCTTTATATAAGCTTTTCTGCTCGGATTCAATCTTGGAATTTGGAGATCAAATGCTTTGGACTTGTATCTTGTCTTGCCCTGTATATCCCTTCTGTATTTGTACACCTTTTTGTGCAGCACCGTATGTTCGCACTTAGTGCTCACCTTCACCTGCAGCATTAAATTAAGCTTTTCCACAGCATTTTTCCTTATCCATTTCCCCTTGACCCACTAAAACCTACTGCCTGAGTTTAATGAGCCACTCATCTTGGCTCGGGATCAGGTTGTTAGCTGCTGTGTTCAAAACTGCTAGTCTTCCAGTGCTTTTCCATAACTTCCCTTGGGCTGCATTTTCTTGGTCAGCTACATACTCACTGCTTCTGCATCAGAAATGGCCCCTCACTAAGACAGCATATACTAGGTTTACATCCACCTGTAATGCAGTCTGATGGGCAGGCAGCACTTCTAGTAATCCTTTGGAGGCAACCAGGCCAGCTTCCTGTAACCCGAAGAAAATGTTTCCCCAGCGTACTGCAGGGCCGAGGACCTGGGAAGTGACTGCAGCAGTTCTACAGCCTCACCTGAGTGAGCACACCTCTCCAAAAGACAGGCTCCAGTACAGCTTGGCACACTTGTATTTGCTTGCATTAGCTTAAGATGACCCAAGGTCATGCAACAGCAAAAACATACCCTTCAAGTGGTAGACTCTTGTGAGCACTCACCTTTGCTGTATGCTTTGCATGTTCCTTCTTGCAGTTGCCACGATTATTGTCACATTCATCACGGACTACTGTGGCACAGGCTAACTTTTTTTTGGCTTTTATTACTGCTTTGCTTCTCATTGAGCTGGCTACAATACTGTCATTGCAATCCGGTATTTTGATTCACAGCAGAATAAATGTTTGAAGATACGAACAATGACTCTATTAACCCTGCACACAAAACTTAAAGGCTCTTGCAAGCACCCCCGCTGTAGAAAAGGTATGTTGGACACAGGTCTTACTAGGGAAGATGTTGCTCTGTGCTCAGGAAAGGCAATTCCGGAAGGTTGTCTAGAGGTCACATCCGCTTTGCCTTTAATGTTTTGGAAGGGGAGAGTGATTTAAATTTTCAGAAGTGGGGAGCTGCCTCAGGACAGCGTCTCCTTGATTCCACACTCTGCAGCGCAGACGCCTCACTCTTTAGACCTGGGCAGTTGTTTGGGCCAGAGTGAAAGAGCTGCAGCGATGACCTTGCTCTCACCTTTCCCCATTACCACAGATTTCTTTGACAGCTAGTACTTTAGGGGCTGTGAGGGCAATGGAAGGATTGTGTTGACCTGATGATGAGGTTAGGACTTGTCCCTGTGCAGGAATATAACTGATGTAATGAAAACATGAGTCCTCTGCTCCTCTTTTCTCTGTGGTGACTTTGGCATCCAGCACCTCCACTCAGAATTTCCTCAAGGGATCAAAAGGGCCCAAAAATGAAAGAACTGGCTTCAGGCCAGCACTTGGTCCTCAGCTTGCTCAGGCAAACTCCCGAAATGCCCTGTATGTGAAATGAATTGCAGGCCTCTGCCTCCAGGGGAATTAGAGTTAACAGCTTAATGTTCTCACAGAAAAAAAAGCCATGCAGTCATTTTGAGCAGCCTCGCTGCTGGGCTGCGTATCTCCTTAATGCAGTTTCAGGAGAGATGGTTGTTAGGGAGAGGGAGGAAGATCCCATTTTGCATGCAGCTCTCAGTGCTGAATTGAAGGTCTTCCAGTCTCATGATGCCGGGAAAACAGCAGCAGTATTCAGCCATTCCTTTTGCAGTGATCATCAGATGACCTTGAGATTTACCCAACTGGGGAAGTACAGTTTCTATATATATCCCATTTTCCAGGATCATGTTTTCAGAAGTATCAGAGGCAATTCTAGTGAAGAAACAATTCAATTGGGCATACCCTCCCTTGCCTCTCACCCTTCCTATCCCCCTTGCTCTCCCTTACTCTGGGTTGTAAAAAAAGCCTCTGAGATTTCTCTTTTAGCACTGACCTTCTGAGCTATCTCATGATGAAGATAGGAAGAGGCTGCAACCAGACTGTGAAAAAAGAAAAGCCTTTTGCTAGCAGGGAAATGTGTGAGTAATATACACACTGTTGGAGAGTGGCCAAATCACTCTAGTAACGGCTGTTAGTTCCCCTTACCAAGAAAATGATCAAATGAGAAAGAGAAGCTGCAGTCGGGTGTCAGAAATGCTGAGTCGCAATGGGAGAGTGCCGCATCCGATGGAAATTTACCCGGGAGCCAGCGACCTTCACATGCTGGAGATGAGAACCAAGAGCTTGCAGGGATATCCCTCCCTCACTTACATGCTATTGTACCACCTCCATGTCACCACACAGGCAGAGCACACCCCAAAAAAAGGAGGCCAGAAGATGAGCTCAGGAGCAACGGAAGCTTCAAGACAGAGTGGGCTGCCAGGACAGCCTCCATGGCATGAAATGGGGTACTGCTCACATGGGGTGCAAGGACAGCTGGCTCCACAGCACTGCCTAGTCTATGGTGATGACTTGTTTCAGTTGACTACTTGCTGCTCCTCTAGCCCTTCCCCTGCTGTTTTAGACACATGGTCTTGAAATGAGACAGCTTTGCAGCTTGGTCCACCTGACCCATGCCTGGGGGCTAATCCCACCTGGAAACTGCAGGTAGCAAAGGTGACTTGACAGATCCCTGCTTTTAGGACTGATGGACTGTGCCTCATGTCAAGGTAGAGATTCCCCCAGGGGCTGCCTCAGCACATGACCTGGAGCCATTTTCACAATGTGTCAGGCACTTACTGTAAGCAGAGTACAGGAATACTCTGGCTTCACCCTTCAGAGAGGGTCTGAGGCCTGGGCTATCCATATCAGAATGTCTCTCATCCCCCTCACTCCCAGGTACTGGAACTGGGTTGATGGCTTTGCCTGCAAGTTTGCAGCCTCTCCCTGGAAAACACTGAGAACTGAGGGAGGATGGGCAATAGTGCCAGAGGACAAAGGATACAAGGCAATAAGTAAGAGCTGTAGCTGAAAATAGAGGATAACTACTTGCATCATGCTGGAAGATGTTAAAAAATGGGAGAAAGAGATAGCTGGCAATGCAGTGATGGGGATGCTAGCTAGATGGTGCTAGCACATATTCCTGTGCTTTTGTCAGGGACTAATACATTATTACTGCTTTTCCTCTAGGCAGAGGTTTCATTTCCATTGCAAGGGCTAGAGAAACTACTGTCGGTTGATGGTAGCACTAATAGAGAACTGGCGGTACTCAGTGAACTTCTCGTCTCTTTCAAAGATGAAGGGCTTCTGGAGTATGAGAAACGTAATGCTTTCTTTGCAGAGTGGGGGAATGATAAGCAGCTGTCTGTCTCAATCCAGTATTCCTGTGCTGGCTAAACATGACACAAAGTACAATATCTACCTCATATCACCCTTGAAATCACCCCTTCTAGTGCTGTGCTGCAGGGATTCTTTCTTAATCATTCAGACTATAGTGGATTAGGCTATCCTGGTTGTTCCGATAGAGCGGGCTCCAATCACCAAGGCAACAGCAGGCTCCTCAGCTCCTGAAAGGGCTGTATTCACATGGTGAGGTGAAGATCATGGCTCAAGCACACCAGTATCAAGACCCGCACATTCTCCTTTTGTATGTTGTGCTTTTAGTCTGACTATACCCTGCCTGTGGCAAGGCACTCACGTTGCCCTTCAGAAGATCCAAGTCCAGGTATAAGATATCCTATGCCTACAGGTGAGAAACCAATGGCCTTCTGGGACACCTGCTGGTTGGCTGGTGCTTGACACACCAGCTCATCTGAAGTCCAGGCCTGGAGAAGGACTATTCCCAATCTTCAGAGCCTAGATTAAATGCCCTCTAGTCCTCTCAGTGAATATCTGTGGTGAACAATGCAGATTGAGAATAAATTAGACCTTGAAAGTAGGCTCAGACCTAAAACAAACTCTCTACTTAGCTATGGCTTTCAGAGAGCCAGCCCAGCCACCACTAGAGGGAACAGAAGGCCACAATGAATGACAAAATTATAAGACTACTCTCTAAAATGAATGCAGTCAACCAGAAAATACTAGCAGACATTCTTCATTAAAACTGAAAATATATAACTGAAATACAGACATCTCCCAATCTGGTAAAGGAGGAAGTGGAGACTGCAAATGGAGACCAAAAATTGAGTCCAAGTGGGAATTTCTTTTCTTTGCTCATCCTCAAGCCCCATCACAGACTCTTCTTGCAGGCAGAAGAATAAATGGGGACACTTTACATCCAAGTCTCCCTGAAGCTGTTGATAGAAGGCCAGAGTCAGTGGAGATCTAGGCCAATGAAGGCATATCAGTGTTGTGGAGGGGCACAACACCACAGTGCCAATGGGTTCCCACCACTCTCTGGGGTTCCCAGGAAATTAGGCAAAGCTAAACCTACATTTGAGGGAGGAGAAGATACCATCTGTGTCATCTACCTCATAAAAATCCTACAAGCATCCCAAACCCTCTCCCTGAAGTGGGCATAACATGTTGCACATGTAAGTGAAACCAGCTGTGTTTGCTGCTCTGGGCTTGCTCCTGGGTGCTCCGTGGACATGTAGCTCTGCTCTGGGCTGCACTGTCGAGCCAGTCTTACCATGCACAAGGGTGGGAAAAGAAAGCACCAATGAGACCAGCTAGAATGCGGAAGTAAAATGTTTCCCAAGAGGTTAGAGATAACTTCGGCTTCAGGAGTTGGTTATACAGCACTGAGAGAAACAGGAACAAAAGGTGAGACTAAACAGTGCAAATCCTTGTGAGTCCTTGGCCATCCTCAGGGTCACCAAGGAAAGGACTACACCAGTCCCTGCTGCTGACTGCCCCTACAGAGCTATTCACATTGCCACATGTACCCTTTGGCCAGTGCTGGAAGAAAAGCAGGGTGCCTTGTTAGATACCCTGATCCTAGACACTTCACACCAGCCCTCCTCCTGGCTGATGGTGCAGAGCAGCTAGGAGTCAAAGCAGATGCGGGGGCAGAGTAATCCTCACATAGTAATTCCCCCTGAAGGTCAAGGTTGGCTGAATAGTTCTGTGAGAAGAGAACACACTCTTACCATCTCAAGTGCCAGTCCTTTCAGTGTACCTTTTAAGTCTTCAGGGCTGTTCCTTTCCTGGCGGACAGATTTATGAGTCTTTGTCCTCCATTTCACAGTGTCAGGACAACTGCACTGTTTCAACAGATTCACTCCTGCTTCATTCTGCTATAATTAAGAGGCAGGCCTCCATGGTATTGTTCCCAGGAATTCATGCCGAAGATCTCTCGATCTGTGCAACAGCTACAAGGAAATCTGTAGCAGAAACTGCCCCCTTACTGCCCTTTGTCGATATGACTCATCTTGATCCTGTTAACCACTACTAATGTAATTCCTAAGAAATAAACTTATTTGGATTTAGGCTGCTAGTTTTTATTCCATCTCCTCTTATGCACAAATTTTCCTCTAATTCTGTTGGTGCTGCTCTGCCTGCCACAGAGTGAATCATTTCCCCTCACTCACACAAGCAAATCTCGTGCAAGCCTTGTGCAGTGGGTATTGAAGTGATCATAATGCAGTGAGAAGCTCATTTGAGATGCCCCTGATGGAAAAAGAGCTACAGCACAACTCTGAATCTAGCCAATGTATGTGGTTCTTTTCTGGCCCCTCTCTGTTCCTGAAGGAAAACCTTGTGTTAAATATGGCTGCAGTCACTGGGGCTGCACGTCACAGAAGTCAGTGGAATGGCATGGTTCAATCCAGCCCAGTCCATGTGGTGGCACTTTTCAGGTCTGAAGTTGCCTTTACCCTTTCCTCCTACCCTCAGGGCCAGTCCAGCTACTCCTATAGCCTGCCAATCACAGCAGCAGTTCTGCTTTCAGCTTCATACCCACAGATTCACTCACATGTGTACGCACACAACTGCTATTGACACTCACACTCATGGCCTGTCTTTCCTTCTATTAATCTTCAAATATCAGTCTCATAGAGGTCATGAGGCTGACTCACTCCAAGCTGACATGCTTTGGCCTCCCCATGACTTGCATGTCTGAGCAATTCTCCTAGGCGAACTTTATCTCAGAGTTTGGCTGTGGGCAGGAATTGTGTGTCACGGAAGAAAGCAACTCCTATGTCATTGACAGGGAGGTGTCTGGGTCTCTTTGGACTTAATGTTGCTGGTGAGACAGGCTGATACCACAAAAGACAGTAGTGGGGACAGCTCAGAGGTCAGGGAAATGCCAGCCTGCAATTTCAGCTCTCCTATGAGGAGAGAATGACCATTTTCCCCTCTTTGGATCTCAGTTCAGGCTTGAAATTTGAACAGTGTTAAAATAGCAGGGTAGTTGAATCCAAGGTCTGAAACTAGGTTTTTCCCTAGTCTTTTTCAGGTGGGTGCTTCAGGATTTTTCCATGGGACCCGACGCTACCCAAAGAAGAGCCTTATGGCCTCATCCCATAGAGCTCTAGACTCTCTTATCAAGTGTGTGGTTATGATCTCTCCTCAACCTAGTCACCATGGAGAGACCATTTCTAAAGGAAAATGTATTTTCACAGCAAGCTAAGCTAAGAAAAAAAGTCCTTCTGTATAGCAGCCTATTAGCAGCTTAAAAAAATCTGGCCCATCTAGACTTAGCCATTTCTAGAAGATCAAGTTTTGTAATATTTTGGCCCCACAGATGTTACTGGGAGCTTTGGTCTTGATTTCTGTGGGGCCAGGATTTATTTTAAGGCCATTTCATGTCATAAGAAACCAAAAGCACTTCATACACTGCATGCACACTTTGGCTTTACCTAACCAGTGAACTTCCATTCAAGCAAATGCTATCTCTACGGGATGACCATGGGCTGACAAAACATCCACATGCATATAAAATTACCATGTCAAGGCCCTAATTTTTTTGAATATTTTTTGCCTCCAAGAGCTATGCTCATTAACTGGTTCACCTTCCCTTCCCCCGGTGGAAAATAGGCTGAATCAAGAGAGAAATTACAAACAGGACTTGACAAAGTATGCAATTCTTCAGTACAAGTAGGGACACAGGATGGGATAGAAGCTGCGCACTTCACCACTCTCTCCCATGTTCACATCTTGCCATCTGCTTGAGAAGTTTGCCACCGCCCTACAGACAAAAAATGACTGAAGTATGCAAAGGCCAAATGAAAAAATGACCTGTCTCACAAGCCGTAGCTGTTATGCCAATGCTCTTTCCCTGTAATGAGTCTGATGCCAAGGTGATATCCCATACCTAAGGCAGCAAGTCACACCCAAAGAAAGAAGAAGAGAAGTGAAGCAGTGAAGTCACACATTACCTTAGCATAATCACAGTTATGCAGGTAAGCCGTAAGGATATCAGGAGCCCATGCCTTGTAGCATGGAGTGAAACTTGCCGTATGCCCAAGGGCCTCATGTTAAAATGGTCCACTTCAGTATCTGCGCTACAGATAATCACAGACAGCACCTAATTTTGAAGGGATACATAAATATGCATGAAGATAGGGTGAGAAAGTTGTGTCTGTTCAGCCTGGAGAAGAGAAGGCTGCGTGGAGACCTCATAGCAGCCTTCCAGGATCTGAAGGGGGCCTATAGGGATGCTGGGGAGGGACTCTTCATGAGGGACTGTAGTGAGAGGGCAAGGGGTAATGGGTTCAAACTTAAACAGGGGAAGTTTAGATTGGATATAAGGAAGAAATTCTTTACTGTGAGGGTGTTGAGGCACTGGAATGGGTTTCCCAGGGAAGTTGTGAATGCTCCATCGCTGGCAGTGTTCAAGGCCAGGTTGCACATAGCCTTGGGTGACATAGTTTAGTGTGAGGTGTCCCTGGCCATGGCAGGGTGGTTGGAACCAGATGATCTTAAGGTCCTTTCCAACCCTAACTATTCTATGATTCTATGTGTGTGTGTGTATATATATATATAGGGGGATATATAAATAGGGAAGGTTATATAAATATATGTGGTATTTTACTAAATAACTTTCTGCATACCTATTACCTCATGAGCATATCTTTACCTAGTATGACATAAGAGCTGTAGTAGCTGGCTGCTCAGAAGCTCCAGTAAGAACTGCTTCCATTAGGCAGCTTTCTTCTCACTCTGATGATACAAAAACAAGGCTGCCGTGGGTTGCGTATTGACAGTCAGTGGACCTCAACAAGCCATGAGATAGCTCAAGCATTGCTGACTGGTGATTAAGCATTAACAGGCATCAGTCAAAAGTACAGCAAAAGAGGGCATCAGAAAGCAGAGAAACAAGATCCTGCTGCAAAGCTCCAGAAAGGTACATCTACATGGCAAGTCTCTTTCCCTCTCTACTCTAAGCAAATGCTGCCACCTCTGCAAAAGGGTCCTCTTCACAAACAAACAGGGATGAGGTTCAGGAAGGGGAAAACAAATGAAATGCAGAATGCAAAAGACAGCATCAGCCTGAGGAGTCCAGCAATCTATTAACATAAGCTTACATGAGCCACATTTTCCATGTTTCTAAAACACAGACAAAGTAGCTAACATCTCTTATGCAGCAGGATCCAGAGAAAGAAGCAAGCCAAAGAAAGACCGGGCAGTCCTCCAGCAGAGTGGTTTAGCTGCAAAAGCTGAAGTGTACTTAAAACTTTAAGGGGGAACAAGAGGCCAACTTCAGATGCTGTCTCACCAACCGCACATGGATTTCCAACCTGATGAGAAGTTCCTCTCTCCAGATTAATACTCCACCATTAGACTATAGTTTAATACATATGAATAATGACATTCAAACAACTGGGACAAACTTCATCATTCCACCAATTAGTATAGCTGACAGTGGCCATTTCCAGCATAATCTCTGCTCTGCATACAGGACAAATTTTCCCCCCAAACAGAAACAGTAACAACAACATCTACTTATTTATCAGCAGCGCAGGACAGAAAGTAGGGGGGATTGCTTTTGCAAATGAAGAATGCTTGAGAAATTCTGAGTAAGGCAGAATGCAACAAGCATTTAATAAGAAGTAGCACAAGCACTGTATGGATGAGTAATCACATGTTTAGAATAAGGCTGGGACAGCCTCTACTCTTATGGAAAATAGCATAGCAGAGAGCTCATCATTTTGTCCCACCTGAAAACTACCGTTGCCACCACTACCAGAGCATCTAACATTCAGACAAAAGACATGGTTCCAGAGATCTTTTAGGAGAGAGAAGAGGGTTGAAGGCATTTTAGGAAAGGTATGTACAGCCAAGTAATGCCTGCCTTAGTGATCTGCAGCATGCATGTTACATTAAGTAGGCTAAAGGGGGAAAGGGACTATAAGCCTGCTTATGTTAACCCACCTCATAGAGAAGCGTTACCCACAACACAAAGTCACACAACTCTGCTCTGCTGACAGCCTTAGTGAAGAAACCAAGAACTGGTTCAGTTTGGAGTCTGAACTTCTACCTCTACACAGGAGTGAACGTGAAGCAGCAGAAGCACTGGAAAAGAGTAGAGTGAAAAGGGAAAAAAAATGTTCTTCTCTTACTGCAATTGGCAGACAACTTTCCTGGTGTCCTTACATTGGCAAAGAGCCCCCCCTCCTCCTTAGCAGCTGCCCCTCATTTCAATGTATCAAAAACAAGATAACAGATCTATCCAGACAAGGCATTTACACAGTGTCTAAAATACAAAGAGTACCCACATCAATTGGAATCAGAATTTTGAATTGGCTGTTCTTTCTTCACAGACTACATCGCCCAGAGCTTTTTGAAATAACCACCTGCAGAAGTTATGTTGTTGTTTTGGGAAGGGTGAAAAAAACCAAAAACCCCACCACCAAAGAACCAACCCAAAAAAGCCACTCAAACCTGAAACAGTTCCCTTTATCCACCTGCATCATTGTCTTTTTGGGGGTGCACTGCTGGGCACACTGAAGATTTCATCCAGGAACGTTGTCCATTGTGGGGGTTTGGGTTTTTTTCAGTGTGGGAATAACAGAAAGAAAGTTCGTATTAAGAATCTCTGTTGAAATACCGATGGCGAAATGACTGCCCTCATCCCCACATACTACTGCAGAGGGTCAGGTAACAGATACCAAGTCCAGAAAGGCCCAGGGGACACTGTTCTCCAAGTCTACACACACTGCAGGCTCCAAAATACTTCAGAATTACCTATGCATAAAGCAAAATACTAATGGCCTTTAACCCAAAGTTAAATGCCAGCACTACAACGGGCCACAGGAAAAAAGAAGAGATCAGAATTACTGCCAGTGTCCAAGGTCCCTGTCACAGCTGGAAGGTTGTTATGGGAATTCCTAGCTGTTAGCATGTAAAAGAGAAGCAGGGCTAGCAGTGTGTGAGTGCTGTATGGCATGAGCTTACATGAAAGGAGCAGTTGGGGATCAGACCCAGACTTACAAATCTGGAAAACAAACCCCACTTTTAGGGATAAGACCTGCTGAAAGATAAGGCCTGCTGAAAGAGAGGATGAGACAGTAGGAAAATAGTAGAAGGGAAAGACAGGAGGGAGATTAGGCACAAAGTAAGCAAATGGCTAAAATCAGAGGAAGAAATGGTGGTGACCTGTTTTTAATTGCCAGTTTTGCTATAAACTCAGTGTATGACCTCGATGACAAGTAAACCTTACCACCCTTTTCCTCAGTTCCCCACGTCTGTAAAATAGATAGCACATTTCTGTACCTCATAGCTATAAAAGCCTCAAGATCCTTAAATGGAAAGTGCTAGAAAGCTAGAATATATTACAGGGTAAAAAAGCAACAGATAGGCATAAAAGAGAAAGGCCAACTCAGAAAATAATCACTGGTATCTGTGGAAAAATGTCATTTTGGGTACTATAAAGAGCTAAGCCGTTTATATTCTTAAAAGGAGGCATGGCTGAGAAAAACAGTGCTTTATCCTTGTTACCACTACGGTTCCCAGCAGAGCTTCCTACCGAAAGAACAGTCAGTGTAAACAAATAAATGCTGATGTGACGGTGATGGTGATAGTGATTGATGAAGGAAGATGAGGATCCCATTGTGTTCAGCACTGTGAACACTTAATGATCCTTACTCAAATGTCTCATATTTAGACGGTAAGCAAGAGACAACAATGGATAGAGTAACCTAGTAAGAGATGTGCATACTGCAGTGAAATTGCTTTTTCTAATAGGGTTTCATCTTGGTGAAATGATAAGCAATCCCATCATCCCAGCCTCATGTTTATGGCAATGTGGATCTGTCCATTGTGTATGAAGGCAGTTAGCAACTCTCTGCTGCAGAGGGCAGAGACTCTATCAGGCAATTCATAGAGCAGTAACAATATGCAAATTAAATTTTCTGCAGCAAAGAAGGAATTTTTGGCAACACTCTCTCCAAGTTTTTCACTGTTACCCAGGGAATCTCTGCCTAAGTGAAGGGTGCTTGTGAGATTCATTATTTCCTTATTCTTATAGCTTGGGCATTATTTCGCCTGAAGCAGTGCAGGGATCTATCTGAGCACGCAGCTTTGGACTTTGCCAGTCAGCTCACTGGAGTAATGAAGCAAAGCAATGAAGCCAATGTAGCAAAAATGCTGATTGTACTACAGCCCAGGAGAAGCACTATTCATATTCAGCTCACTGCAAAGCCCATTACAATATCACAAATCCTCTGTAGCAGCAAGAGTGGGACAAGGGAGAGCAGCCTGCTGCCCCTGCTTTTCTTACACAGCCTGTTCTGGGTCCTGTGTGTCATGCTCTCTTTCATTGCCCTCCATCTCTTCTACAGAGTTCAGTAAGACTCTGAGATCCAGGTTTGCCGGGTTATGAGTTAGAAAGGCTTTTTCTACCATGACTTAAAGGCCACAACAGCCAGGGAGCTTCTTGCTGTCGATCCACATTCATGCACTGAGTAAATTTGACATAAGAAATATGCAGCCCCCATGGTGCCAATATTAATAACAATTTTCAGAGTACAACATCATTTTAAGTGGGGAAAAAAGAAACCAGGCTCTTGGAAGAGATAAAAGCAGCTGTAAATGTCAAATTGATTTAGTGTCAGGAAATCATGTATCTAGAAAGACAAGCTCATAGTAGTTACTCTAACTGCTGGATAAGAAATGTTTCTCTTGGTTTTGGCTGAATAGTTGGGAACTTTTTTCCCCATCTCCTTCCACAACAGAACAAGACAAAAATTTTTGTGAGTTTTCTTGTGAAAGAACAGAGAGCAAGAAGCAAGAAACAAATAGTTGATGGCTGGGGAATATGGGCATTTGTTTGGGGTTGCAAGACATCAATTGTCGAATCCATGGTAAGAGACAGTATTTTAACGACTGAGCTTACAATATCAGGCCAAAAAGACAAAACTGAGCAGAAGGCCAAACATGAATAGGAAGAGGCAAAGTAATTTGCTAAAGGATACGCAGTAGTCTAGTGGCAAGGCCAGCTTGAGGTGTGGCTAAACCAAGTGTGTCAGGATTTATTAACCCAGGACTCCAGGACTGACTAAACCAGCACCTCCCACTGAACTGCTGCTATTCTGAAGCTTAGGTTCAAATACACAAAAATACTGTTGGAAGGGATTTATAAAAAGGGTTTCAAGCAATTAGCACAGTTCTTTTATTTGGTACAAGGTTGCCAGGGCATCTGAGAGTTGCAGAGCTACTGGGCTAGGGACAGTGATAATTCCCCAGGCAATTGGTCTAACCTACTGCTGACATAAAAGAACACTGATGCACTGCTTTTAGCTGCTGGTTTTTGCATCCTTCATAAAAATAGTCAGGTTATAGCTGGCAAACGAGCCTAATATAGGCTGAGAAAGTCTTTGACTTTCACTACATGTGTGGCATGCTCCTGCATCTATGCTGCTAAATATTCTAAGGTCACAAAGGCAGAACATGCCTCCTAAAGAGAAAATTATACCATTTTCAATATAACACTTTGACGGGGGTAGCGGCAGAGCCAGATATGGTGCAGAAGAGTGCACAAATAGCAGAGTAACAAGTATAACAGCAGCTTTGATTCTGTTACCAAGTTCCTCTGGTCACAAGGATATAATGTTGCATGCACTGTAACTTATACTTTCTGTTTGTGGGCGGAAAGATGAGAGGTTGTGCATTCTTCATCCCTTGACGCCTTCAAGACTGGATAAGTGACCAGATTGCTGTGAGCAAGATGGTCAGATCTTCAGCCAACACTGACGTGAACAAGCGGTTGACACAGAAACCTCCAGAGATGCCTTCCAACCTGAGCTATACTATGCCAACTGCAGGATGAGGAAGGTGAGGTGTTTCTGCCCACGGTTAGTAGAACAACGACTTTGCAACATGGTCTAGTGTGAGGCATCCCTGCCCACGTCAGCAGAGTTGGAACTAGATGATCTTATGATCCTTTCCAACCCAAACCATTCTGTGATTCTATGATTCTGGTCCTTATTTCCTTCAGCTGGTGACAAGTATTTGATGGCTACTGAAGACAAACCCTTCCCTTTTCCATGCTTCAACAGAAAGCATCACTGGGTACAGCCACAGATTCAGCTTAACCTAGTAGTGCAAGACTTATTCACACACATTTCTAGTTAGCTTAAATCATGAGCTTGAGAAGCAATGGATGTCGACACTCCTCATTGCACTGCATGGACATAAAGTTTAGCCAGGCATTCAAGTAATGAGCAGAAATTTCTCTTAATCATGTCATATTCCCTTGAAGGCAGCCACAAAATGCAAGCACAAACTATTCTACCAGTGCTTGTCATGTCTGCTTTCCTAAGGCCTCACCTTACGACAACCCAAGCACATAACTTTCTTTCCAGAGATTTTTTAAAGTTCTGCTGTTTTTTTCTTCATTTTTTTCCATGTCTACATTTAGTGGCAACTATTTCCTCTCCATTTAGCCATATAAAGCAAAAAATAACACCAAGGTTATGCACTCTCAAGGCTACATTTCCACAGCCCCACAGTGTTCTCTGATGATGAGCAGTGGATGTAAATATGGTAAAAGTGAGAAAAGAAACAGGGAGTCTGCTGCCCTAATAAAGGTGTTGGAGCTCTCTATGAAATAAAATAATCTAGAACATATCACAAAGAAAAGGAAAGGATGCATTATGCTGTGGATGTAGTAGACAAGCCATCAGAATCTGATGTGATTAGAGAAGCTAAACGCAGTAACAGATCTGTAGGCATTTTCCAGCTGCTTGGTGAACACAGTTACTGCTAGGATCTAGCACAGTGTCAGGCACAAAACAGTGCTCTTACAGAAATGGCCTGCCACGCAGACAGGTATAAAGTACAATAAGCTGTTTAGTGCAAAGTCAAATCTGCATGTTTGAAAGCTGAGAGCAGGCTCAGGAACTTCATGGCTCGAGCATGTAAAGACCAGATAATCATGGTTCAGGAGCAATCACACTTCTTGTGGTGATGAGATGCTGATCTGCCCCCGCCCCATAGAGAAGCTATGCTAAGAAATAGGCAATTTGAAGCAATAGTGATCATTGTAACTGCTTGCAACAGCAAGAGGGTTAGGCGGGAAGCACATCATGGATCAGAACTAATTATGGCAGTGTGGAACTACTTCAAAAAAGAGTATAGCCTTATCTTAAAGGGCTAGGGGTACCAGCTTTCATGAATTTGGGAGTAAAAAACCCTGTACCTATACAGGAGGGTGCAGAAGAGGTAGGGAAATACAATTTTGGTTTTATGCCTGTCACGCATACTGAAATAGTTCATCACCCAGTTGAACTGCAGGACTCTCAGCATCTCCAACTGCATTCTATTTGTCTGAACAGATACAATGGCTATAGAGACTGGGTCTCAGATATTGTTGCATTCTCCATATTCCTTTTTTTTGTTTGAAACAACATATTTCCCAGGGGAAGGGAACCTTCCTTTGAGCTGTCACTGTGCTGTCACCTCTGCACAGCAGGTAAGCATGAGCTGCTCCTAATGAGCTACACAGAGTAGCAACAAGGATGACCTCCAGCCAACTCCTGCTCACAAGATGCTGAAGCAAGATTTGTAAATGCTATGTAACAAGGGCCTTGACAACAGCAGATGCCAGTCATATCTGGGGAAAGCCTCTTTACAAAGGTGGGGAACTCGCAGCAGGAGGAGGCCGATGTGACTCAGCTTTCGTCCAGCTAGCTGAGGTATCCACAGCAGCAAAGATGGTGAGTCTTAGCCAGCAGCATGAACCAACAGCCATGTGAATAGGCAGGGACACAGGTGCTTTTACTCTATGTGGTGCTCACACAGTGGGAGGAGAAGTCCCAGGCAGAGCGAAAGGAGAAGAGAAACATGCACAGAGCAGCAGGGGCTTTTCTGAGGGTGGGAAGACTTCATTTGGCATAGTCATGGAAAGCCACACTTATCATCCACACACATGGACCCTGGGACTGTCGGCTTGAGCGCCCTCATTAATAGCCTCACTTCTCAAAGCCAGCAAAAAGTGGTGGCATGTTGGGAGGAAGGAGGGTGAAGCAGCTCTGGGAGGGCACAAGGAGAACAAAGCAGGGTGAGACAAGGGAGCTGCATTACAACAGCAGGAGCATGGGATTGCCCCATTGCGAATGCCAAGGAGCTACTTCTGGAGCAGGTCAATCTGTCCTGCAGTGACAGGGTTAATTTGTTCATTTTAAATTGGCAGAGAGCTTCTTAGATTTTTCACTTCCACTGTCAGATCTCTGGGGGCAGCACTTGCTAATTACAATAATGTGAGGTGACAGTCACATAAGGAGTGGTGGATGGCTGAGGGGTGTTGAAAATCCAGAGGGTCAGACCACAATGAACTATAGCAACAGGACACAAAAGCTCCTTCCCCAAATTTTAATCTTCCCCTCCTCCCACCTCCCTTCCCCCCAGCTGTTCACAGCACCAGAAAAGCAGAAAAGCAAAGATAAATCATTCTCATGGTTAGAATGCAAATGGATGGAAGGCACCAGGAGCTGGGCTGGAAGCTGAGTTTCAATGGCTACATTATCACCCAGCCGTCCAAATTCACAAACCATATGGCCAAAAGGGAGCAACTAAGCATCTCTTTTCATTTCCCACATAACACGGGCTGCCAGAGAGCACCCAACTTTAGTGACTGTTAAAGTAGGAACTGTTAAAGCTGAACTCTTAAGATTTTATTTAGACACAAAGAAGCCTGCAGAAAGCAAGTACAAAACCTATATAAAACCATTACTGAGTGATTCCCACTCAGCATTTGCTTTGCACTGGCCTGAATGATCACACAGAGATTGAGTTCTTTGCACATAAAACTGAGACACTCCCAAGACACATTCTCATCCCTTCTCCCACTTATGTAGTTCAGAGAAAACTAGTTTTGGCTCAGTCCTATTCCCATGACCAGCAAGAGAACTACAGCTACTGCCATTCTCACATCAAAGATCAATTCAGCCCTGACCTCAGACTTACCCTGTGGGTCTGTCCAGAGTTATTATGAGTGATTAGTTCAGATTTTCCCTCCAGCATTTCACAGTGCTGTTATGATCTGTAGGTCACAGTCTATGCCAGAGAAACCCATGTGAGAACTTTCTAATGATACCAAAATTCTCTGAAGGAGAAACCTGCTCACCAGCCACCATGTCTGGTTTCCATGACAAGCTGACTGATCTCTTAAGGCTGTTCAGCCGATGGCTACATTCACTCCCCTGGAAAAGGGTGGCTCGTATTAAGCCCCAGGATCACAGAGTTTCAAAACGCTAGAGCTAGCTGTTGTGGCCTTTACTAAAAGGTTTCCTGTGGATTAATGGAAAGAAAAAGTAACTAAGCCATATACAGAAACAAGCTCTGTGTGTGACTTTCAAAATAAACAAAATAGGACTTGCACCTCTTCAGTATCTCTTCTCAGATTATGAAGAAAATACTCAAAAATACTTTGATTGGTTTTTTCCTACCTTATTCTGCACTAGAATTTAATATTTTTCCTACCCATTTTATCACAACAGAGTTTCTCAGTGTTTCAAGAATCTGCTCAAGGTACACATTTTGAGGCCAAGCTTCAAATAAGTCGAGAGAGGAAGAAGGTATTTTTTCATAGATGTATTCAAAACTCCTTATGTATTAGGCTTAGAACCAATTTCACTCAAATGTCCAACAAGCCCACTGGAGAAGAAATCTCTTCCTGAAGGGGTCATATAAAGTCTTAGAACATTTCTGCCTCTGCTGATGACTGCTCTTCCAAGAAAGCTCTCCACCTATATCAAGTAGGAACCACCAACTTCTAGATGGCACAGAGACAGCCAAGCTTGAATTTAGCCTGAAGATGAAATACAAAGCTATCACATTAAAACCGATGAGGATATCTTTGATGAGCAGGGTTATTCAGTTACTCAACTCATGTATGAAAAGGTCCTGGTAAAATGCTGCCTGCTGAATCTGTAAGGGGGTTCAGCACTGACTCAGCCTGAAGCATCTGGCTCTCTCCTGAATCAATGCCACTTGAATTTCCTGTAGCACTGAGGCTTATTCCTTTTCTTTTGGCAGCTTCACCTTCGAACACTGCACCCTGCCTGTCTGGGCTTAATACAGAACTGTAGCTGGAGACCTGTCATATATTTTAAGCATACATGCTGAAAGAAATAGTGGTAACAACAGTAACAGCTATGGCAATAAGAAAAGACCTTTTTAACAAAGAGTACTAGTTAAAAACACCTAGCTTTCAACAGTCACATGTAATTGGAAAAATATCATGCCCTGCCCTGACATTTGAAACTGTAATGGCAAACACTCATCAAATTGGCTTTTCCTTATTGCAATGATCCTGAGAGAGTCACTGTAATTGCAACAGCTCTGTAACTGGCAACTTTAGGAATGATTTTATTAGCACAAATGGGAAGGGTTACTAGAACAGGGCAACTTCTGTGAGCAGGAATCCTCAAACTTATCCACTGCTAGTGGACCTGGACAAAAAATGCATTCTTTTCTGTTCATAAATTGTGCATGACTTCTTAAAACATGCATGTAATGGTCAATTTACAAAGTTCCCCATGCCCAGACTTGAGGAATGGCTTTAGCAGAACTGGTTAAATATCCCATATTTGAAATTATTTCTGGGGAGAGATCAGCGGAAGTCAGTAATAATGACAACAGGCTCCTGGGTTGTTTCATGGCAGAATCTTCTCTGCATACATTCTAGGATGCCTGCAAAAATGCAGCCATCATGTCTCTCCCTTTGCACAATTTTACTCTTGCCCGCTCTTGAACTTTTCCCTACTCAAGACAGGTTTGTCACAAAGGTTTGTGACTGTCACAGAAGTGACAGTCACTACCCAGTCTTTGGGGTAATTTAAGAATGATGATCAATCTATGAAACAGTTGCTCACTGATTACTTGAAAACTACATCTTCAAAATGATTGATGATGGCACCTAGCCCATTTCCCACACCTGGAAAATTGGTTTCAGTTCTTTCTTTACTAATGCTTCAGTGCAGCTTCTTTACCCTTTCCTCAGCGATTTTATGAGTTAAGTTTTGCATTTCCTGCTTGCTTCTATTACTTAAGCCATGATTTAATACTATACATGCTGCCAGGAATCAATTATAGAAGTAATCCAAAGGCTTATGACAACCTTGGAAAAATCGTACTGTGGCTCATGCTTTTTTTTCCACAGCAATATTCCAGGTGGTATCCTATCAGAATTTTCTATAGCTACTTCCAAAGAAAAACCAGCTCTGCAGTATCCTCTAATATCACAGGTTCTTAACTAGTAGCTTCTCTTTCTCAAAACAAAGAGCGACACAAAGTAGAAGCCGAACCAGTGCCTCTGTAGGGAAGCAGCAGTAAGAAGGGGCTGTGATGCTGACAGTCTGCTGCAGTTTAAAATCTGTTCCTAGATCTGAGGTACTGGTGGACATTAGGCAGATCACTGGACCTACGATGTAAATAAGGAGGTTTTAACCTTTCCTACTTTTCAATAAGGAGATTGAAATTAATCAAAGTACATGAAGTGAAAGGTGCTAGGAAAAATATCACTAATGGTAGAAAGCCCTGACAAAAGAAAGAACTCCAGCCTTCACCATATGCATTACTCTGCAAGAAGGCAACAGCTTTGAGCTAAGAAGTTGACAAAGGTATATCTTCGTCCCTTGTTGATCACAGCTTTATAGCAGGTTCATCCTTCTCCACATCACCAAGGCTTCTGTAGCCTCATTTCAACAACATACTGAAGGCACCCCAAGTTGTCACACTTTTGAAAAACCTGACAATGCAGGAAGCTTATTAAAAAAGAAAAAAAGAAAGTCACGCTGCAAAGATGACATAGAAAAGTAATCAGTGATGGAATTCAATTTACACTCCCAGATCATGCAGCCCCCCTGATTCATCCAAACCACTCTGCTTTATCAGAACTGCCAGCATCATTCTGAGACAGTGTGCAGTAAGGTAAGGGAAATGCATTCAAAATGTGCAACGTCAGTGATGCAATCAGCTGACATAAAAAACATTTTCTTCTCACTGTGAAATGCCACAATGTGGTTGATTTAGCTTGGAAGCAGATGCATATTGCTGCTGCTACTCTCACTGCTTCTGCCACACCTGTTTAGTGTGGGACTTCAGGGCTCAGAAGATTCACCAGCACAAAATGCAAAGCTTCATATCTGGCTACAGTCCTGAGTAATACGGGATGGAATCACTCTTGTGCATCTAAAGGACGAAGTGCTGTGAGATAACACCCTTACATGCCCCTTGTGTCCTCACAGTGGGGTAATAAACTGGTGCCCATGAATCAGGCCTTGGAGGATGCAGGAACGTCAGCAGCACAAATACTTCAATAAAACAAGATGACACTACTTTCATGCAACCCAGTTCTGTAGACACAGATCTAGTTGTACCTGTCACCTGATCAAGTCTGAACCCTTGCTATTCTCATTGCAGGTTTAGTGTCTCTGTATTTGCCAAATAACAAATACAGCTTTTCTGTTCTTTCTCCTATTTCAGTATAGAGCTTGGGTGCTAAAATAAAGCTTATTAAGCTGGTGACAGCTATTCATTTGAATGGTACTTCTGCATCTGTGGTTTTAGTTAAAAGCACTGCAATCTCTCTACATTTCATGATTGTAACATGGCACGATAAGAGAATACAGCATTTCTCCTAACGGCTCCAAAGCATTAGTAACACCTGCAGCTGTAAGTAATGCTGCATCTAACATCAGCAGCAGAAGAGGAACAGAATGATTCAGTTTGGAAAGGACAACATTCTTAAGGGCTCCAGTCCAAAAAAGCAGAGGTAACTTTGGAGTTAGGCCAGGGAGGGGGCACATCGAGAATAATCACCTTCATCTACCTTCATTGGGCAAGACAGAAATTAAATATTTGAGTGGATTAAATGTAGTATTTCTAAGAAGTAACAATGACAAACATTACCAGCCAGTATAGATTCCACAGCAAGGAACTGATAAGAAAAGGTTTGTCTTAGCACGAAGTGTTTACTACTTGATTAAGACTTCCTGCTTTTCCAGAGACTGGATGTGTAAGGCATGCAACTGATGCTTTTAAAGTCAAATTAAAGGGCAAGTAATTTCAGAGAGGGATTGATTTTTAAATATTGTTGAGTTTTCTCCTAGTGACTTAAGTCAAGCAAAGTCACCAAGCTGCAGATCAGTTTGCAGCTCTTCTAGCCAGTGCCTTTTGAACTGCTATGTTTGATTCATTGGCCAGAACAGATAGGGCATAGCAGTCAACATACCAGTGAGAAAAAGGAAACACAGCTAAAATTGCAACTCTCAGCACTGCCAACATCGGTAGAATCATCTGGGCTGGAGCAATAGTGTGAAATGTTAGCAAAACAAGTTGCACATAGCCTCAGCTTTGCTCCGTGAACCAAGCAGCTGTGGGCTGCAGAGCTGAATGAGCATTACTCAGAAACAAAATTCATCTATACACACTATTCTCTTTTTTAACCCCTACAGGAATTTTCAAGTCACAGTTCCTCCCACTCAGAAATACCACCCTTCTCCAAAGTGACTAAAAAACATCATGTCCCTCCTGTAAGAAACTCTGCTCTCTTCTGGTTTTATTCAGTATAAGAATGATGCAAGAAATTTAATAGTAAAAGTTCCCAGGAAGCACTGGATCATGAAACACAGAACTGTAGATTTTCAGGCAGTCCCTGGTCAGGACATGTCTACATCGCCACAGCTGCTACAAGGAGTTGTAGTTCCGTATCTCTTGTGTTCAGGGTCTTCCCTACAGGTTTTTTTTTGCCCAGCCAAGCAACTTTGTGATCAGAGTGCATCATGGAAGTGCAACCCTATCCACAAACTGGGATCAGGCAGGGTAGACTGTATGCAGGAAATGACAATAGACATCCTGAAACTCCACACGCATGTGAAAGGTAGGCAAAAAAAGAACATGCCTTAGTCTCCATAGAGCCCTTACCTCCCTTCTCATCCCCATAGAATCATAGGATCATAGAATAGTTAGGATTGGAAAGGACCTTAAGATCATCTAGTTCCAACCACCCTGCCATCAGCAGGGACATCTCCCACTAAACCATGTCACCCAAGGCTCTGTTCCAACCCGGCCTTGAATACCACCAGCGATGGAGCATTCACAACTTCCCTGGGAAACCCATTCCAGTGCCTCACCACCCTTACAGTAAAGAATTTCTTCCTTATATCCAATCTAAACTTCCCCTGTTTAAGTTTGAACCCATTACCCCTTGTCCTATCACAACAGTCCCTCATGAAAAGTCCCTCCCCAGCATCCCTATAGGCCCCCTTCAGATATTGGAAGGCTGCTATGAGGTCTCCACGCAGCCTTCTCTTCTCCAGGCTGAACAGACACAACTTTCTCAGTCTATCTTCATACGGGAGGTGGTCCAGTCCCCTGATCATCCTCGTGGCCCTCCTCTGGACTTGTCCCAACAGTTCCATGTCCTTTTTATGTTGAGGACGCCAGAACTGCACACAATACTCCAAGTGAAGTCTCGGGAGAGCAGAGTAGAGGGGCAGGATCACCTCCCTTGACCTGCTGGTCATGCTCCTGTTGATGCAGCCCAGGATACGGTTGGCTTTGTGGCCTGCAAGTGCACATGTTCATTCACGCCTCATGTTCATTTTCTCATCTACCAACACCCCCAAGTCCTTCTCTGCAGGGCTGCTCTGAATCTCTTCTCTGCCCAACCTGGAGCTGTGCCTGGGATTGCTACCACCCAGGTGTAGGACCTTGCACTTGGCATGGTTAAACTTCATCAGGTTGGCATCAGCCCACCTCACAAGTGCGTCAAGGTCCCTCTGGGTGGCATTCCTTCCGTCCAACGTATCAACCGAAGCACACAGCTTGGTGTCATTGGCAAACTTGCTGAGGGCACACTCAATCCCACTGTCCATGTCACCGACAAAGATGTTGAACAGGACCGGTCCCAACACTGGTCCCTGAGGGACAACACTCGTTACTGATCTCCAGCTGGACATTGAGCCGTTGAGCACAACTCTTTGCGTGTGGCCATCCAGCCAGTTCTTTATCCACTGAGTGGTCCACCTATCAAATCAGTGTCTCTCCAGCTTAGAGACAAGGATGTTGTTGGGACAGTGTCGAACGCTTTGCACAAGTCCAGGTAGATGACATCAGCTGCTCTACCCCTGTCCATCAGTTCCGTAGCCCCATCCTAGAAGGCCACCAGATTGGTCAGGCAGGATTTGCCCTTAGTGAAGCCATGCTGGCTGTCACCAACTACCTTGTTGTATTTCATGTGCCTCAGCATGCCTTCCAGGAGAATCTGCTCCAAGATGTTGCCAGGCAATGAGGTGAGGCTGACTGCTCTGTAGTTCCCCGGCTCATCCATTTTCCCCTTCTTGAAAACGGGGGTTATATTTCCCTTTTTCCAGTTGTTGGGAACATCACCTGACTGCCATGATTTTTCAAATATGATGGACAGTGGCTTAGCAACTTCATTTGCCAGATCCTTCAGGACCCACGGATGGATTTCATCAGGTCCCATGGACTTGTGAATGTTCAGGTTCCTAAGATGGTCTTGAACCAGATCCTCTCCTACAGTGAGCTCAGGGTCTTCATTCTCACTGTCCCTGCGTCTGCCTTCCAAGACTTGGGTGGTGTGGTCAGAGCATTTGCCAGTGAAGACTGAGGCGAAGAAGTCATTAAGAACCTCAGCCTTCTCCAAATCCAGGGTAGCCAGTTCTCCTGATAGCTTCCAGAGGGGGGCCCACGTTGTCCGTAGTCTGCCTTTTATTCACTACGTACCTATAGAATCCCTTCCTGTTATCCTTAACATCCCTAGCCAAGTTTAATTCTAACTGGATCTTAACTTTCCTAACCTGGTCCCTAGCTTCCTGGACAACATCCCTGTATTCATCCCAGGCCGCCTGTCCTCGCTTCCACCTTTTATAAGCCTCTTTTTTCCTTCAAATTTTCCTCAGCAGCTCCTTATCCATCCAAGGAGGTCTCCTGGCCCTCCTGCTGCACTTCCTTCTAGTAAGGATGCATCGCTCCTGAGCTTGCAGCAGGTGATCCCTGAATATCAACCAAGAGTCTTGGGCCCCCCTGCCTTCTAGGGCTATAACCCGTGGAATCTTACTGAGCATGTTCCTGAAGAGGGCAAAACCTGCTCTCTTGAAGTCCAGGTCAGTGAGCTTGCTGCACGCTCTTCTCACTGTCCTGAGGATCTCAAATTCGACCATCTCATGATCGCTGCAACCAAGGCTGCCCTGGAGCGTCACATTTCCAACCACCCCTTCGCTGTTGGTGAGGATGAGGTCAAGCATGGCACCTCTCCTTGTCGGCTCCTCTATTACTTGCAGAAGGAAGTTGTCTTCCACACCATCGAGGAACCTCCTGGATTGCTTGTGCCGGGCAGTACCATCCCTCCAACAGATATCAGGGTGGTTGAAGTCCCCCATGGGAACAAGGGCCTGCGAGCATGAGACTGTTCCTGTCTATAGAGCGCTTCATCCACCAAGTCCTCTTGGTCAGGCGGGCTGTAACAGATCCCCACAATAATGGCTCCCATTGCTGTCCTCCACTTAACCCTGACCCACAAACTCTCTGTCGACTGCTCGCCTGTCCCCAGACGGAGTTCCATACTCTCCAGCCTATCCCTAACATAAATAGCAACTCCCGCTCCCCGCCTGCTGTGCTTGTCTTTCCTGAAGAGCCTGTAACCTTCCATTCCAACACACCAGTCATAGGAGCCATCCCACCATGTTTCTGTGATGCCTGTTATATCATAATACCACTTCTTTAACATCTTTACCACTGGGTTATGTAAGGACTTTCTTCCAAGGAATGGTGCTTATAGAGGGCTATGTGAAATGAGGATCATATGTATATATGATAACGTGTTCCTGCTAAACATCCTCCATAATGCCTCTCAGGCACACACAGCAGTGTGCAGCACTCCCAGATGTGACTATGTGTTTAAGTAAGTGGTAAAAAGACACGTTACTTAGCTTAAGAACTCCTGTGAGATTGTGCGGTTCAATTCTGCAAGCTGTTGCCTATCAAATAACTATGGGGGTTTTAATCTAAAATTTCTACTGGGGTTTTTTTTTTTTTGAAGGAGAAACTTGCAGCAAGAAACATCCTTTGGATCCTCAGTGGTAATTTCACTGGAAGAGAAGATCTGAATCTGGAGCTGTTCCCAGGGTCACACATTTCACTAGTAACACAGCACAGGCAACATATGCATATGTAGACTATGTTAGATTGACTTTGGACTTCCTTACTTATTAAAACATGCTCAAGTCCCACAGTTTTCTATGGGTCAAGTACACAGTTAAGTAAAGCACACCATTCCACGATCTCCTGAGCAGGGTGGGTTCCTGATAAAGAAATTATGTAGGATGTGACATGTAAACACGTTTCCAAGTGGCAAGTCAGGTTTTGAATTTGCAGCACAGCAGTTCCTCAACCCCATGTTTCTACCCACGATAAATGCAAGGTAGTTTCAAGCTCACAGATTCCAGTACGCTGTAGTGATGCATGAAGTTTATCTTATCGTAACTTGCTTATGTGCTTTATCCTTACATTAAAACATCTGCCAAGTCCACAGTTTTACAGTGCTCACACATAGTTGTAGCAAAATCAATTCTGCATGGAATAAGCTGATGCCCCACTTCTCAGGGTGAGCTGTTTCCATGCCGAACTAGACTCTCAGTCATTCGGGCTCTGCCTCGCCTCCAACCAAACCAAACCAAAATGCCTAAAGGATTTTTTACAACAGGAACAATGAATCCCACATCTTACCCAACTCCTTTCTAGGAACTGACAGAATCATGTCACCAGATTTAGGGAAAAGAGGGTGGGGACACACGCACATTTTGTTGCATGTTACTAATGATGGAAAATGGCAAATTCAGATAGAGCTTTAATTTCAAATAAAGTTGTTTTGAAACTTAACTGCTCTCTTGAGGTTTGAAGTGGGATGTCTGTGATAGTTGTACTACAATGTGTATCTTGGTCTACACAGTAGCTCTGCAGCGATTACAGATGGTTTGGGATAGTGCAGCCTGCAGATTTATTGCATTTGCAAAAAATTCCACCTTAAGAAGTAATTGGATGTGTCTGTAACTCAGAGAAGGTTTGCTAAGCAATGACACATTGCACTTGGATCTGGAAACATAACATCTGGAAGCCAAATGTTAGAGGCAATATAAAAGGGCCAGCCCAACAAACCAGCAGGGCATTTCTAAGCTGGGAACATCCTCAGGATGGACCTCGTCCTTCTCTGTGTGTTCCTGCCTCTGGTGACTGTGGCATGGGGCCAGTACGGTGACTATTACTATGGCCCCTATAACTACGGAGATAATGATGAATGGGTCAATGTGTACCGGCAGGGTTTCAATTTCCAGTGCCCACATGGGCAGGTGATCGTGGCCATCAGGAGTGTTTTCAACAAGAAGGAAGGCTCCGACAGACTGTGGAACTACGCCTGCATGCCAGCAGCCCAGAGCCTCGGTGAGCCGACAGAATGCTGGTGGGAAGAGATCAACAGGGCGGGAACTGAATGGTAGGATACTCCCAACCACCCCCAGAGGGCACAGCCCTGATATCCCCTGTGGAATGTGGGTGCTAATACTGCAGTCAGAGCAATGCAAATGCATAGTAATGCCATCATATCCAGAGGTTTCACTGCCCTGAAGAACTGCCTGAGACTCATTAATCATGATGCACGTGTGTGAGATGATCAGCATCACATCTGCCTTCTCTTTAGCAATTTCTTGCTGGAGGGTCTCGCTGTGCTTTAGAAATGCTGCGTTGTTTGGTCACTCACAACCTCAGCTGCAAAATCGTTTGGTCTTGTTATTGTTGGTTCACAGATGAGGAAAATAAGGCATGAACCTTCAGTGAGGAAAGGATAAAGCCCCTCTAGAAAGACCACGCGTTGATCACTGACTAAACTGAGGAACAAATTTCAAAATCCCTCACTCCTGCTCTTATCACTAGGGACCAAAAAAAATATTGCACTGGCTTTATTCTTTGTGTTTTTGTTGCTAAGCTTTTTGGCTTATGCACTGGCAAAGGCTGTTTTCTAGTCATGCTGGTACTACAGGAGCCAAAAATCCACACTAACGAGCAACGATGGTGGCATATATATGCATGATAATGATAGAAGAAGATCAGGTTAATTTCCTAATACAGGCAATAGTGGTTAACCAAACATTGTGTGTTCCACCAACCTTAGAGGCAAAGGTGATCACATTTTATGGCCACAGTAATTTCTGGAATATGTAGAGTGTTTCATGTTTAGGCAGTACATAGCCAGCATTTAATTATCTTCTGATTGTTTCATGAAATATGAAACACAGTTTTGGAAAACTCCGAGTTTGAAATATCCTTTAAACAGAATGAAATGAATGTGAGAATATTCTCAAATACTTGAAATGTGGTTGGTTGTGGTGTTGGTTTTTTTGTTGTTTTTTTTTTGTTTTTTTCCCCAGAAATTGCAATGTGATTTTTGTAGATTTCATGTTATATGGGAACAGGTTAGCAATGAAATGTAAACCTTCTGCTTTTTAAATGATTCAAAATTCTGTTCTGAATTATTCATAGTCTTTCATTACCACGTGATACATTCCTATGGCTGATGCAATTGCTAAGGAAAAAAAGATTGACCCGACACTTAATTTTGGAATAGGAACTGAAAAGAAAAGGGAAAGGCTAGAAAATAGGCAGAAAGAAGACACTGTAATAATCCTAGATGACTCCTTCAGTTTTCACACATTGACGCAATTTCTACCTATTGCACAGCAATTTCAAATGAGACCTTTCTATTGTTCAAAATAAAATTATTATTTTCCTCCCAAAAATCCCTGACAGCAATTCTCAAGTTTACCTCTTACAAGCAGGACACTGTTAAGTCTGTATAGAACATTTTCTTCTGCTGTCTAACCATGGGGCCATATTCATCACCATGCTCTATATGCTTAACATGGCTACATCCAGTGTATTATCTAAATCTCATTTCCTTCACCTCTTAAAAAATGTTTCCACTTTGTCCTTTCTTGCCTACTTCTTTTCTTATTGCCAACCACATCTTTTTTCCAATCTATTTCTTTTCCAACTCCTCTTTAATGTGTTTAACCCTGCTTTTCTCTATTTCCTAGCTTTGGAGTTATTTTAATTGTATCTTCTCTAGCTCACCTTTTCAGTCCAACATCCTTACATTTATCTGTCTTCTCTGCAAAGATATCCTTCTTCCATTCTTCTATCTACTGGGGGAGGGAAGAATACACCAAAGTGACTAGGGAACACATACTCCTTTGCCAAGGTGAACTTGTGCTCCTAATGACTTGAACTATCTCCATGTATCTTAGCTAGCTGTGTCTTCTTGTGTTGTGCAGTTTTCTGCTTAGCTAGTTGCACCTACAGTGTTTCATGGAGAGCTGCTTGCTGTAAGCCAGTACATCCCTCACTGTTCCCAGACACTGCTGCCCAAGAACCCAGCAGCCTTATCCCAGACAGGAGTGAAAGACTGGGCCAGCAGGCAGCCAGCCTGGACCGTCTGAGTGCAAACTCAAACCTCAAATTAAAGTGATGGCATGGATGCAGCCTGTGGGGCCTTTGACAATCCCAAACCTTCCCTCTTGGCAGTCTTACTCCTCACAGCTGCCTCGCTTTTCTCTCTTCCATGCCCAGATCAGTGCTATTTAGAGCCATATCCAGCTCTAAAGGGATTCAATCTGTAATCAAGTGGGACCACAAAGATGAGTCACAATCTGTACCCTTAGTTCCTGTTTGGCTATCTCTGTTTCCCTGCTGATCTCCTGACAAACCAGTCTCTCAGTGAGCAATACATCATCCTCAGGTCAGCTAACACAGCATTCTGTAGGGCTTGCTAGTCCATTCCCCAGCTGTGTAGAATGGACTGTAATATTCTTTCTTCAGCTCTGCCACATTGGGCATTGTGTCTCACCTTGCACATCACACCCAGAAAGATTCAATGGCTTGTACTACCAACAACTGCAAAGCTGCCAAGCTTTTCCTAAAGTTTAAGCTACACTTTCTATTCCTTGCCCTGCCTTCACTGAGTAATGTCAACTAGCACACTGCATTCTTTGTAAGATCTTCTTAACTTATTAATAAGTAGCAGCTATGCCTTCCCCTCACCTACAAACCTTCACCCATGTTTTTGCTTTCAGGCTGAACACATCTCCATTCTTCTAGCTCTCCTTTGGAAGTTTTGTACTCCAACACTCCTAAGCAAGTGCTGATCTTATGTACAGCTCTCATTTGAATTCCCTCCAGTTTCTCAGCCATGTCCCATAAACTCTAATCTGGCAGAAACACAAAAAAACTACCTCTGTCAAATTGTGTTTATGGCATTTCACAAATCACCATTCCAGACTACTGTGCAGTTGCACAACAGAGACAAACTAAAGAGGTGTTTCTTTAGAAAAGACAACAAACCAAAAAAAGCCTTAGAGAGAAATGAAGGGAAATATAAAGCAGAGAAGAAAAGAGTTTTCAACTCATTATTTTCTTTGGCCATTAGCGCTGGAGGAGAAATGGTAGAAATCATGCGGGGAGCATAGGGATAGGAGAGCTGTGAAGCTGCAGGGCAGGAGGCAACTATAAGCAGAGCTTGTTTAGTTTGCTTGCTACACTAAGCATCATACGGACTTCTGGGATTAAACCCATAAGACTTTGCATTTTACAGATGTGAACAAAAATATTCAAGAGAAAGAGGGCAATGACACAGATCCCCATTAGGCATCTAATTATGATGCCTAGGTTATGACCTCTGCCCCTTCCAGGGTCAACGAAGAGAAACAGGTACTCTAAAAACTGCTCTCTGTGGCACTCCGTCTCTCTCCCGAAGCAGACTCATGAAAACCTATCGCTTCTGACAATTGGCTAGAATTACCTACTGGCATTTCAAAATACATCTAACTATAGGTGCTTTGCTGATACATGCACCCCTGAAGTTAAGCATTTATGTACATATACTTCTGAGGAGACCTTGTTCTTTTGTGTTTTGCTGAATGCACATGAAAAACCTGTGAACACGTTACGAGACTCACAGGGAAAATTTAGGCAATATATCTGATCAGATGACCAGGGCTGCCTTCTCATTAATCTGTGAATACATTTGAAGTTAAGTAAGTGTACAAAGGTTTTGTTGAATCTGTCCAAACACCTGCAGAGGCTATCTGTTAACCAAGATGCTATTCTTGGTTAAGTTTATGTTCTTAGCTCCATTTGTAGTGGAGCAAGTTTGACTTTTGGTAAGTATTTCATGACCTAGGAAAAGGTAAGGTTGGGGTGATTGCGGGTGAGGCTGTTCTTCACTATTTCTCTAATACTAAAGAGTTGTCCCTAAAAAACCTGTTTTTCTTGCCTGAAAGTGATCATACCAAAGGATAGGGATCACATGAACAAGTGAACAGAAGCTTGCAAGAAAGTTAACTCTTCCTCCCAGGAGAAAACATTTGGTTTACACTATATAATGCAGATGGAACCACGCTATATCTCCAATACACTCCCAGTTACCCATAAGGCACAAAGCAGAAACATTTCCAGCCAAGCAGCATTTAATGCATGTTTATTGCCTCTTTTTCCTTGTTTGGACTGCTGAGAAAGTGTTTGGATGGGACTTGAAAAAACCAAGTATTTAGAATTTCCCTACCCAATCCCATTCTCACTCTCCTTTGCTTTCTCTTTAAGTGCACAGATACGCAGAGATCCTTCTAGTAGGCACACAAACCCTTTACCCACAAACTAGGTGCAAAGACAGCCATGAGCAAAGGAAATGGCTGCAGGAGCCTCCTGTTCAGGCCCTGGCAGCACACCCCAGTAAGCCTGCAAAGAACTGTTTCTGTTCTCAATCCGTGACCAATCCAAGTCTCTGAGGCTGTATTACTCAAACCTGATATTCAAGATACCCTTTCAAACTGTTCCCATTTGTGCTATCTATGCAGACAACTTAGTTTTCTTCAAAGTCCTAGGTTTCTGTTAAAGCGATAGGGCTACAAGCTTTTAGCACAGCTGCAATGGACTGAGTCCAATGGGAGCATCTGAGTAAGTATAGTGTTTTGGTAGATAGGGAGGCCTCATCAGTCTCTTGGGAAGAGAGAAGAAAGTAAGTCATCACTGACCCCTAAATGAAAGAAAAAGATAGCTGAAGATGACAGTGAAGTTGACTTTGGCATGTGGAAGTCATGACAACATGTCTCACCACCCTGCCACAGATTGTGAAGACTCCTCATAGAAGTGGCCATCGGAGACTGGCATGGCCTAATCAACCATGGAAAAGTCATTCCCTCTGTCTGAATGCCAGCATTTCAAGTGTCCTGAGCCTGCCCTCAGCTATTTATATCTCCCCACTCTTCTGCAACTCACCATTAAACTAGCTTTCATCATGACTAACCGAACTAACTATACAGAGGGAGGACACTTCACAAAAATAACTCAGGAGAGCAGGACAGGGCATCCCTTCCATGCTGTACCAAAAGGAAATTAAGTTTTGGACATTGAAAGTAAGAGATTTTGCTGGAACAACACTCCAGGAAAACACTCTATAATTAAAAATGCCTCCCACACTTTTAACTGTGGCTTTACCAGCTGCGTGAGATCAGGCCACCTCTCTCTGTATGCCCTCAGGGAGGGCTGCAGATGAAAGCACACAGTGTTATTTCTATTGGGTCAGTTTGCCTCGTCTGATATATCTCCCTAATATATAGATAGGTTAATTTTTCTGTGACAGGCTCTGGAGAGATAGATAGCTTTAAAGTAATTAATGGTGCAAGTTCTACAGGAGCCATCTGTTCTACAGCAGAAGGGTGGCATTTTTTTCAAGTATATAGAATGACTCTCAGGTCACACTGTTATACGGAACAAATCACCATTAAGGCAGCATGATCCAGTGACTACTGACCGCTCTGTGTGTCAGATCCTGCGTGATTCCAGGGAGCCTCAGGGAGTGCTACCCAATGGGCGCAGCAAGAATGCAATGTAGGCTCTAACAGCAACAATTACTGCATCTTGACTTGGGTTCTCTGAGTGTATTTGTAGGGAACAGGCTTCCCCTTTGGGCTGTCATCCTCAGGACAGCATGCTACTCAGGCTAATTCCTGACATATCTGAAGGACAGGGGCCTGACAAAGAGGTTTACAACAGAACACCAACATTAGATAGGGCTCAACACTCTGGGGCTTTGTCTAGCATGGAGCAAAAATTAGATGTAGGCATGATTATGAAATTTCACCACAGTTGGTGCCATTGCTTTAAACAATTACACTGTTGCAAGTGATGTTTGTCTTCAGGCTGGCAGGCAATTTTTCTTACTTGGCCATAAATCAAAGGTCCTGAATCACTAGCTTTTATTTACCATACTGGTTTGTAGGATTTGCTGTGACAGCAGTAGTGAATTCAACAGAGAAGGAAGAAATCCTCACATATTGTTGTTTTCTGATTAGTGCATAGAGCATCTACCTGAAAAGGTGTGTGAGGAGGGTTGTTTGTAGCCCTTGAAGAAATACTTTCTGCTTGTAGGAAAGAGGCTGACTGGGAAAAGGAAAGAGAAGGAAAAATGGCACATGAGCTGACAAACAAGCACTCAAATTTCTGAGAGCACCTCTTCATTTTTGGAGGAATACCTGGATTTGACTTGAAAATTAGACACATGCAGGGGAAAAAAATTGTATATTATCCCAAAGCTAAAGAAAACTGCTTCAGTGTCACTACCGTTTTTCTTTCACTGAACCCAATATTGAGCTTGAATAACAGACTGCGGGACTTGGTGTGTATGAGGTAAAAACAGTGAGGGAGAATTGAACATAAGCTTAAAAGTATATTTCAAATTTTACCATGAATATTTTTACAATAAAATGGCAATTTAATGATAAGACATGACGTATGTCCAGCTATCCTCTCCATTCAAGAAACGATAAGACATGACGTATGTCCAGCTATCCTCTCCATTCAAGAAATGATAAGACATGATGTACGTCCAGCAATCCTCTCCATTCAAGAAATGATAAGACATGACCTATGTCCAGCTATCCTCTCCATTCAAGAAACTAATTTTTATGGAAGCTTTAAATACTGATTTTTTTAAATCAAACTTTTCATGAGGAGATAGAATCAGCATGAAAAATAACTAAACCTTCCTAAAGTTCAGTGCCCAAATATCTACACATGTAAACACAGGAGAGTTATATCAGCTAGATTTTTTTCAATCCACTAGAAAAAGAGGGGTTCATCAGTGATGTCTCTCTCAAAATAAATGTTCCCATCAAAATTGGACTGTATCAGTAGAGGCATCAAGAAAATAAAAGCTGTCAAGAAAAAAGGGCAAAAAGGGCAGGACTTCTCAAACTTAATGTGAGCAGGTGGGGAGGAAAGGATAAGGAAGAACCTCCTACAAAGATAAGAAATATCAGACACTAATAGATGGGGGTGAGACATTGCAAGGTAATGGTGAGCCTCAGAGAGGAAGTGCAAAGGAAAAGGGGGAATGAAATGTTCCTGTTGTTGCACGTAGGCAAAAGACCTAGAAAATCTCCCAGGGGCACAAGGACCAGAGCAGTGGAAATGCATGTAATTGGGTGAGAGGCAGAAGAAGATGAAGAGATACAAGTTTGGTTCTACTTTACACAGATTAATGCTCATCTTGCAACAGGTACAACCATTCCCTATACTTCTGTGAATCAACCTTTCTTCCATCAGGATAACACCCATCATCTGCAGCTATTCAATATGTTTACACAGAGTCTTAGCCATATGTTCCCATGGCCTATGTGCCAAAACCCAGAGCAGCTTCCTATCAAAGTCCTGCTGAAATCCTCTGAGTGAGAGCCAAACTGCCTTATTTGGTGTGATACCATAGCAACTCAGAGTCCTCATCATTGCTTAACTCTGAAGGTCTTTGAAAGAGTCTCACAAAGCACAGCAAGTATGTGTGACCTCAGCTATGTGGGGGATGCAGGGATACAAACAATTGTAAATACCCCTATCTGAAAAAGAGAACATAGTGGAAGAAGGGACATACAGAAGAGACCCTTGTTCAAAGGTGGAAGCTGAAAGTTAGGCAGTGGAATTAATCCCTGCGTTCATCAAAATTGATCAGTTTTTCAGCTTTTCCATATAAACTCCTGAGCCTCATGCTTTTCAAGAACACCTGCATGCACAAGTGAATGACTTTCCAAACACCAAACTCTGCTCCTCAACGTGTTTTCCCTTCTGGAAACTCCAGGGTCATTAAAATAAACTAGGAGGTCATTGAATGAAACCAGAAGACATTTGTCTCATTTGTTAATCATAAAGTTACTTCTGAAAGTGTCTTTTGAATATATCAATGTATTTGATATCATGGTATTGCAAGGAAGGTTTACTACAGCTCAAGGCTGCCAGTTTGCCTTGATGAAGGGAAAGAAAGAAAATGACAGGAAATGGAAGAAACTGAATTCCTGTAATTTTGTCCAATAGGGAAACAATAAGGCTAGGAGGGTGCTTGAAAGAATGAGCACTCAATAGCTGACTTAATGAGCTGCCTGTTTTCACACTTGCCTTGTCTTTAGTCTCCAAGAGGCAAGCTATTCAAACTGATTATCACTTGAATTACTTTGGGGATCAAGGTTCAGATGCTAGGAGGGTGTGCAGAAAGAGAAGCATATATCTGCATGCTTACAGGCCATTCTATTCTACTGGAAGGCAGTGAATTGAGTGTGTGACAGAATTCCCGTGTACACAGAAAGCATGAAACAGCAGATTTTTCTTTTGAAAATCCAACCGTAAAATTAATGTGAGCCTTATAATTTCATAACACCTCATAACATTTTCCTCGCGTGATTGTTATCAAGTCATAATCTCATCACAAGCCTGTAATGTTTTGGATTAAGCGTGTCTTCTCCTGGGGACAGGTAATTGAGAAAGAAATAAAATAAATCACTGCACTTCTTGCATAGAAGAGTTTCTAAGGCTTCTTTCTGGGAGATAAGTGATTGAAAAGATTTGCTCCAGTGAACCCCAAATGCTCAAATACCAAGTCAAAGATAAAAATATTAATGGACTATTCTGAAGTTATGTCATGGCTTAAGTCCAGTCAGCCACGTACCTTGCTTGCTCACTCCCCTCCTTTCCTCCCCCCATCTCTCTGAGGGATGGGGAGGAGAACTGAAAGAATGTAACTCCCAGGGGCTGAGGTGAGAACAGTCCAGTCCTTGGCTCCCCGCAGCCTCACGAAGACGGAGGCGAGGACGAGGGCCAGGACCGTGAAGAGCAGTAGGACAGCCAGGTGCAAGTCCATGGCCACATCCATCATGCCCTGCTGCCAGAGCCCGCCCGTATTTCAAGTCATTACCATAAAGTATAATGAAACAAGAATCTTAGCCCAAGCACCCCATCTGATAAACACTAAGACAGCAAATACTGGCTGTAAGTAAGGTACGACGTGCTGAAACCATGAGATCAAGAGCAACAACTTTGAGAGCCAATAAATCAGCATTGTGATGAGTGACCATTAATCCGAAACAATGAATGCTTATCACAAATACGATTAGACACACTCTGGTCAGATCTGTCGTTATCTCAACCCTTCGTGCCCATGTTGGGCGCCAAAAAGAACTGTCGTGGTTTAAGTTCTGTCAGCCATGTAGCTTCCTTGCTCACTCTCCACTTTTCCTTCCCCCCCTGCTCCCGGGGGGATGGGGAGGAGAATTGAAAGAATGTAACTCCCACAGGCTGAGATAAGAACAGTCCAGTAACTAAGGTATAACACAAACCACTGCTGCTACCACCAATAATAATAATGATAAGGGAAATAACAAGGGAAGAGGATACAACTGCTCACCACCCGCCGACCAATACCCAGCCTGACCAAGCAGTGATCTAACCCTTCCAGGTGACTGCCCCCAGTTTATATACTGGGCATAGTGTGCTGTGGTATGGAATACCTCTTTGGTCACTTTGGGTCAGGTGTCCTGTCTCTGCATCCTCCCAGCTCCCCCTCCTCCCTGGCAGAGCATGAGACTGAGAAAGTCCTTGGTCAGACTGAACATTTGAGCAGTAACTAAAAACATCGGTGTTATCAGTGCTGTTCCTAGGCTGAAAGTCAGAAACACTGCACTGCACCAGCTACTAAGAAGAAGAAAAATGACTGCTACTGCTGAAGCCAGGACAAGTCAGTAAACAGTTGAGGATGCCAACACCTGAACGCTCTTCTTGCCAGATTAGCATGCTGAAATTATTAAATACTTTCATAGGATCATAGAATCATTTAAAAAATTTTAAATGCAACATTAATGTCAAGACATTTTTAGTTAACTACTGCTGCTTTCTTATACAAAGTGGTTACTCAATGCACAGCAAGTGCATACAGTGCTTCCCAATACAAAGCCAGACCCTTAACTTTCACCCTGAATCAAAATCTTTAATGATGTTTTCAGAACTGCTTGGAACTAGCACGGAATCTAATATCATGATTTTCTTACGTGTTCTTCCCTTTCTCTTGTTTATTAGGTATCAAACCTGCTCAAACAATGGGCTCGTGGCTGGTTTCCAGAGTCAGTATTTTCCATCTGTGCTTGACCGTGAATGGCAATTTTACTGCTGCCGCTATAGCCGGAGATGCCCATATTCATGCTGGTGAGTTCAAGCAGAAACCAAACCTGCTAGTCTCTTTTCCCCAGCAGTCCCTAAAAATGTCTTTCTTTGGCCCCTTGGCCCATCA
The DNA here is from genome assembly GCA_017639245.1 of Myiopsitta monachus. Lineage (NCBI taxonomy): Eukaryota > Metazoa > Chordata > Aves > Psittaciformes > Psittacidae > Myiopsitta > Myiopsitta monachus. The sequence goes on from CM029927.1 coordinate 7,086,225, forward strand.
AAAACTTTGTCTTAAGAAAATTTTAACTGCGTTTTGTGGGGCTAAGCAAGTTATTTCCAGGACACCGGAGGATCCATGGCTAAGAGAAGAGAATGAGGGCAGTTATACTGAACAGTGCAGGGCAGTAACTAGCCTATGGGTAATAGCAGCACCTCCTTCTCTCAAGGCTGTTTGAAGACCAAATTCAAAATGAGCTACTGAACATAATCCAAACCTTAAAAAAAAAAAAAAGCCTCACCTCAACACAGTATTATAACTGCTGGTGGCAACCTCACAGGTGCTATGGAAAAATGAGCGATACATCCTGAGCTTCCCTGCGTCCCCAGGTATGGCTTCTGTAAACTGAGCCAGAATCACAGTAGCAGACTGTGTAGAGAAAGTTGATATTGCTCCTGTCTGCTCTTTGTAACAGAACTCATGATTTTCTCTCCAGGGCTATTAATCCAGCTATTCTCACTAATGCAAAGAAAAACCCATCTGCACTTTAAAAAAAAAAAAGAAAACAGGAAGAAAATGGCGGTGGCTGGTGTGAATCTGTGCTTGAATCTTTGTTTCAGACTCAGCTTTGAAGTGAACTTCCCATTGAGATGCATACAAACTGTTTACATGCCTGCTGGTCTTACTTGTCTGGCTGGCTACCGGCCAAACACAGCAGCAGCGCCTTTTTTCCATCTTTCAGTCTCCTGGCAGCCAGGAGGAAAAGAAATGTTCTTTCATTATTATTGTTAAAGATTTTAAATTACAGGAACTCTGTAACAAAGTCTTTGAACATTCTCCTGCCCCCCCCTTTCTAGCCCACACTGCCTGCAGAGGTTTTCTACCCTGTGGGTTTATTCACCTACCTGCCCAGGCTCTTCCCTTTGAGGGAAACCCACCCTAACTTTTAAGCAGTTCTTTCAATCTCTTACTCCTCTAATATTGCATGTATTTTCAGAGAGACAATAGAAATATTCTCTGACCTCTTCTGTTGTTGTTGACAATCCTGCTTTCCTCAGACATCCTCCTGCCAACTAGGAAAAACTAGGACAACTTGTCTCAGCCTTGCAAATTGGCATTCAGAGTAATTCAAATCCCAATGTAAATGTTTGGGGTTACTCATGCAGCATTTCCATCCCAGCTGCATAAGGACTCTTATACTGTCCTTCTACTTCCAACAATGACAGCACTCCATTTTTGTGCTTAAAAGAATGCCTTGTGCAGATCAGCTGCTACTGTCTTGCCACACAGAAAAGGCAGGTGAAGAGTTTCTCTCTTTAAGCAGGGTAAAAATCCCATGTTCTCATGTTCTTCTTGGAGGGGAGAGCTGTAAAACCTCTGGGAAGACCTGTCACTTGGCTTGCGAAAAGCTTCTGGTGCATAGTTTGTAATTATGGGTTCATTATAAAACCATTTTGTACCCTGTATTCCCAGCCTCAGTCGCTCAATCTGGAGCCCAGTTTGCTCCACTCAAGCTAGTGGCCTGTCTTGACACTTCCATATACACTCTCAGCCTGGACAGTCTCTCTCATAGAGTTTTCTTCTACCTGAGAGCCCTGTTTGACCTTACTCTCTTGAAATGCCTCCTTACAATTTATTTCTTCCAATTTCTTTCAAGCTCTCGTTCTGCCTTTTGAGTTAGCAAGGTAGATAGAAGCTCCTTCTGCATATAGTTATCCAAATTAGGATGTTATGGTCTGGATGGACAGACAAAAGGATGAGCAAAAGACTGGTGACAGGCTCAGAGGTTAGTAGTTAAGGGGTGATACCCTATGTGGCTGCCCATTACAAGCACAGCAGTGTGACTAATGGTCTACCCTGGGACCTTTCCTACTTAACATCTTTATCAGTGACCTTCAGGAGGCAACAGAGCACACTCTCACCAAGTTCACATATGACACCAAACTGGGAGAAACAGCTGTTCAGGGGGATATAAAGAAAACATTTTGCTCTATGAGGAGAGTGAGAAAGTAGAGCAGGTTGCTCAGTGAGGCTGTGCAGTCATCATTCTTGGGGCTGAATAAAAACCTGTTGAGGTCCCTTTCCACTACAGTTATCTTGTGATCCCAAAGAGGATTCTACACCATGCAGTGAAAATCCCCTCTCCAAAAGAGTGGTCTCCTGCCTATTGTCTGCTGGGAATGGTTTCTTTTCTGTTTTATTCCCTTTACCCTGTCTAAATAGCATGTGGGTGAATGCTAGTTTTTATGCTAAAGTATAAGCAACACAAACTGCCATATTGTAGCTCAAACGTCCCTGCTTTTCACCCACTTTTGCTGCTACAGATGTGACTTGTCCAAATTGTTCAGCTTCAGCCTGCAGCAACAAAACTTCCCATGCCCTAAGCCCAGAAGATCTCACTCACAACTTTGCTTCCACGGGTGTTTCCAAATTCACAAAGCCTTGTTCACACATCACACTTCTGGTCTGTATCTTGCACTTTGCTTAAGACGCACGTGACAGAGGGAACCCATTTTCCAAATAGGATCTGCAAAGCAGTTCTGGGCTAGCATGGGTAGGACTTCAAAATCCAGATGCATATAAGGCACAACAAAAATGTGTGTGCATATACAGTATCATTATTTATTACAGTTTCTGTCCCAACCTATAATGGTATTTACCATGTTCCAGAAACTAGCTGTCAAGAAACTATCTGTGGAGAAATGGCTATTAACATGCTGCTGACTCCTATTTCTTGATTGAAGCAGCTTTATTTCATGCAAAGGCGTATTAGTATATGATTATATGTAAAAGTAAAAAGTGGAAAAGTAATACAGGAAAATATACAATGAGATGTGGTGCCTCGTGGATCATGTGTGACATATACAAAAATCCATATTCAAAGACAATCCACAGTGCAGAATTTCTCAGCAGCCTTGAATTTTAATGTGCAATGAATCCTTCATTAAGAAACCAGATATGGGCAGAAAGGCATTTTTAAGAAAACTGACAACACTGAGGTGTGACAAACCCCTTTGTTTTAAATTAGCTCTCGCCTTGGATATTTGACCCCTTCTGCTTCCAGCTGTCACTGCAGAGGAGTCTCTGGCAAATACAAAAGCAGGCATTCTGCACGGTTTCTCTTGGCTTTGCTCTTCAAGACTATGTTTCTCATGAGGTGGTCTTCCCTAAAATGAATAAAACCAGGTCTTCCCTATGTATATGTTCTATGCAAATGGTTTGTTACAATTTGACCTGGTTTTACAGCTGGAAGATTCCTGTGGTTTTTGAGTCCTGCTAATACTTATTGGAATACTAATTCATGACACCATCACGTTGACTTAAACACAAAGTAAACAATTTGCTTAACTTAACAACATGGTTAAAGCCAAATACATGCTTACGGACTTTGCTGGGTAGCATCTATATCCTTACTCTTAGAGCCCAGCAGTTCTCTTTTACACCTCATCTTCTAACCATTAATTCCCAGTTTACCTGCACAGTAATCCCATATTTAATATAAATATACTAATCTTTTCCAGCCTCACGGTTTTGCACTTGGTATTTAGGTATGGTTTTTTTACAAGTACTTTGTTTCCTTCCTCACCATGCCATGTTTTGTCATGGATTCTGCACATTTTTACCATACTGAAAATAATTAACATTCCTTACAGGAGGCAGAAAACCTCTTACAATTTAACCTGGCTAAGGAATACCACCACAGTAAAATAAACCGTGTGCTGATTCAAACCATAAAGGAAGCAAATCCATTGCAGATGCAGAGACAAAGTTATGAAGTGAACCCATTAGAGTTCAGATTTTTCTCTTTGTCAGGAAATTGAAAGCTTGATCCATACTCTCAAAAGCAAACACATGTCACAGAACAGGCCCAAGTCTGCACAGACTGTTTACGACTGTTTCCTCTCTCCAAACAACCAGCAGTTCAAGTGCCAGAAGGTCTGTCTGAAGCTGTGGCTGCTCTGTCACAGTAACATTGTCCAGGCAACAATTACATTTTCCAAGAGTTATGGGGCTTGAAGAATTTATTTGTTCTCTTGACTCAACCTGCCAGTTTCATACTGAAACTGATGAGATCCTAGGCAGGTTTCTCAGAGATTACCAACAGCAGACATACAGATCCAGGAATAAATGTGGTAGAAACACACACTTATGCGCAACACAATTCCCCTCCTCGCTTTTCCTTTTCTTTTTATTTTTTTTTAAATAAAAGGTATTTAACGGAGGTTTATTTTGTATCCCAGCAAATACAGCCTTACAGCTCAATCTCCAGGACCATCTTCCAGAGCTGCCCTAGGAGAAACTCACTTACTTAACATTGGAAAGCTGGTTACGGTTATTTCAGACATGTCTTTCCTGAGGAACAGGCATAAGATGCCCTGAGCTCTCTGCTGCTGCTTTTATCTTTCCTGCACTAGCTCATGTAGGCCTCCAAGAACTGTGGTCCCATTCTGTTGGCTCCTCAGCCCTGTGAACGGAAACAGAAAGGCAGTGATGTTTCTAGGAGAATCTGAGATACCAGATCCTGGAGCCTGAACTCAATCCCAAAATACACATGATATGTATGGCCACATGAGAAAATTGCTTACCTCTAGAGCAGCTCCATGTCACCTCTAGTCCCCTGGCACCCCAGCAATCTGGGATCTACTGGGAGCATTAGCAGGAATTTCTGCAGACAGTTTACTAAGACCAGCTTTGGTTTTTCAGCACAGTGTGCTTTTTAAAAGGGGATGACCATTGTCAATCCTCATTCCTCCAGCTGGAGGAAGAATTGAAATTGATTGAAGAGGCATAGAATTCCCATGTTCCCTGACTGTAACATGCAGGCTCTTGGCTCTTGAAAAAAAAAAATTCTCCTTTAGGAGAGTCATATATTTGAAGCATTTGTAAATAATATCTGAAACAGCAAGGCCATTCAGGGGACACTCCTCTTCCTCAAAGGTCAGAAAGTTAATGTCAAAGATTATGTTCTCCTCTAGAAATGAAACAGCTTCTTCTATTCATCTTGCTAGCACTGTAGTTGCACAAGAAATGAAAAATGTAAGAGCACTCTGAATCAATGTACTTACTAGCAGGGAATAAGTATTTTCAGCAGTTGGAGCAAGAAACCATGAGCTCTACCACTGACTGCCTTCGATATTTCAAAAGACTTATTTCTTTCATCTGCTTGATATCTGAAGGCAAGGCATACCCACAGGTCCCATTTACTTCTCCAAGGGGCAGGCTGTACAGTATTAATAAGGCCATTGGGGGGACTCAATCTTCTTATCAATAAACCATAGATTGAAGATAACAATTCCTGAAGTCAGTCATTACGAAGAGTGCTAGGGATAACTGTGGGTTAGTAGCAAACACTCTTCTCAGCGCTAAATGAGTAACTGTGCTTTCTATTAATCTCTAACAGTAATTCTTCACCATGGAAAATAAACAAAATTACCAGTTTCAGACTACAACAATAACAACAGTAACCATGTTAAATATTTTTGTGCCTTTTTCCAATATGTTTCCTACCGTGAGCAAGATTTATAGGGCTATAGTAAAGTACATTAGAAAAACATGGGGATGGGTGCAGTGATGCAAACCAGTCCGAAGCTAAACTATCCCACATCTACTCTGTCCCAGCTAAAAACCCCATTATTATGAAAATACCTTTTTCTGTCATGTTTTCCAGCTCTCCAACACACATGCCAAACCACTTACATCCCTTCTCACAAACCTTTCTTTCCTAGTTTTTAATGTAGAATTACCTGCTTTTTCCTGTCTTGACACCTATGTGCATATCTGGGTTTAGTAAACAATCCCACTAAATGCACCCGGCTAGTCCCTATACAGATCCTCTGCTTCCTTGGAGTTCACTTGGCACCAAACTACCCAGTGCTTAGGTCTCACGATCAGTATAACGCAGGCCTTCTCACAGCAGATTTGCAAGCTTCTCTCCTAGGGCCTTCCGTCATGTATCCTTCTCAGGCACCACAAGCACCACGGCTTGGCTATAGAAGCCTTAGGTTTTGCGTTATATGCCCCAAAACAGCAGCAGGGACTTCGTCTCAGCACTTGCTATTCCCAGACTTCTCACTACTCCCCAAGCTCAGTTTCCTTTGGTAAGAGGTCAGTGCTAGAAATGCTTACAGGGCCCTTGTGCAGATTACTGTGGATGGTTCTTCCCAAATGGGTCTTGCCTTTGGGCTTGGGCTCCTTGGGAGTCCAGACTCCTGCGGGCAGGCAAACCCTCGCCAACTAGTGCAAAAAGTGTCTCACCTGTTTTATAACTCCTCTCAGGTACAAACCATATATTGTCGTACATGGCTTACAAATGCAACCAAGTTCGTAAATAAATTACCTGTCTGTAAGGTGGTTCACAGTTGATATGAAACACTTGATAACAAGGTTACAGACCAAACTACAACAAATGCTGAGGGAACTGCTGTCCTGTGCTGGGCAGACGACTTCGAGAAAACCCTTAATGGCTGAATTAAATGACCAGAATTTCTCCCTTCCATGATGAGAAAACCACCTACTGAATATCCCTATGCATTAAACACCAGAGTATCCCTCAGGGCAGATCTTTTTCACGATTTAGCCAGGATTCCAAAACTGAGGATGATAGAGAAGAGCTGGGTCACACCACAGAGCCCTGCTATATGACAACCAATCGCATTTCCTCCCAGATGATACAGCACAATCTAGATGACCTTGAGATGCATGGACTTAAGGGAACAGTTTCGTAAATGAGTACAGCAAACGTCAAAGAGAACTGAATTAGACAGACCACACAGACCCAAGTGAACTTGAACAATGTTGTCATAACACTGTTTATAACTTTTCTCTCGAGAACAAAAGGAGTCAGTAGGCATCTGCCCTCATAACAAGACAAACTTCAGAGCAGCTCAAGTCCCCGAATCACTCACTTTCAGTAATTGCATATATTTGATTTTGAATATGTCTTAGTGGAGGAGCCTTAGGAGGCTGAATGGCAATGCGGAGAAATTAATACAGAGGGAAGGGAAGATGACAGCAGGCAGAAGATGACAGAAGCTAAAAGAAGGCTCACTACTGCATCCATTCACTTCAAAATAACACCACCTGCTTCTGTGAAAGGTTCTGTGAGACCCTTCACAGCAATTCAGGAGCTTGTAATCAGATTTCCTTTCCAACTGAAAGGCTCATGAAACAAGCTCAAAGAACTAGCTCTCAGTTCTGCCTCTCAGTAGAACTGCAAGCAGCTTTTTAACCTTGTGTTTTGCACAGTCTCATCTGCCCAGTACATAGTGCTGGTCAAGATCACAGAACATTCTCCTTGCTGAATGCCAAACAGATGTTATGAAACGCATTTGGTGGAACGTATATATAAACACATCTTGGCATTTTCTCATAATAACCCCCAAAAGCCCAAAATCCTGGATCTGATGGGGGAATGCAGAACTAAATTCTGGTCCATAGCTGGTTTTCATGCCACATTTTACAATCCTGCTACACCCCAGGAATCTTTGAAGACACACTATCAGACAACCGGGCTCCAAATTAGTAAACTAAATATGAGGATTCTCTTCTGGCAGAGGAAGCAGCCACACCATTAACCTTTCTTACCCTCCAAAACAGGGTGTCCACTTTCTGCCTGCTGTGCCTTTGAGGTATTGGCTGAGACTCTGCTAGTTGATCTGGGCTAAAACTGCCCCACAGGTTGCTCTAATAAATTACATGTCTAGGCAATCGAGTTACAGTGCCCAGAAACATTTTCTGGTGCTCTTTAACTTACTAGCATAGATGTAACCCTTGTTTCTCTTGGGCTTTGGCTATGGATCCAGAAATAGGCTCAAGTTCCAGATTCAGACCCACAGCTTCACTGAAGGAAGACTCATGCATGCAAAAAAGTCCTCCTCAAGGGCTTGATTTCTGTGTAAAGTAAATGGATAAAATGCAGACCATGTAGCAGAAGTGAAGCTTTGTGCAGTATACTTCAGCTCTTACTACAGCTCTGGGCATGGAGTGCAGGGCCCTGAAAGCAGCTCTTTGCAAACTGAAGGGCTTTCAGCAAGTTGGCTGTACCAAGGGACCAGCTTATGGTCAGCCAAAGGTTCTCTTCTGGGGCCATAAAAGTGTATTATAGATTCAAGTCATTGGCTGTCTAAGTAAAGAGGTATTCAAGTCAGTTTTATACTTCCTGACACTGACAAACATATATATTTGGGAGCACAAGGGGAGATGTCCTGAAAGCAAAAATGGTACCATCAGCCTTCAATTAAAAAAGCAATTAAATCAGGTTTGCCATTGTTTGGTAGAAACACATTCAAGTGATGATCTTTAGTCTGGGAAAAATCACCAGCTAACTGGTGAGAAGCCATGGAAAATAGCCTTTTATCATATTTGTACTTTTTTCTTTGCCTGGGTCAGAGCCAGTTCCCTTAAATTCCATAGTGGCTTCATTTTCGACTTCTCATGGGAGCTGGGCTGAAAACTGTGGCTCTAATTTTCCACTTGCAGAGCATACTGGTGACTCTGTCCATTTATCCATCCCGACAATTGCTCATGTACATGGTTTCTTCTGTTTGTCCTAGTCCATAGCAGCTGTCTGCATGACCTGTGAAATACTGCTGTAGTTCTTACCAAGAGCACAGCACTGCAACGCCCCCACAAATCCAGGGGCCCTTGGTCAGAGCTCTGACAACAGACACTGTGACCAGGCCTGATCTTCTACTTCCCAAACACACCTGAGGACAGGTGCTCTTGTACTACAACTTGTAATCTGTTTGATGATTGCCATGGCCAAAGGACATGAGAATGAGATCTTCAAAGAAAGTTGACTGCTGACACTTGGGTATCTTATAAAGGCCATGCTTGAGTTTCAAACTCAATCCCATTTTTCAGTCGTCAGGGAATAATGATTTGTTACAAGGAATGATGTTACAACTGAACGATGTGACTTCAGTCCATGTCGGCTTCAGCTTTTGAAAATTAAAGAAAAACATCTGCTTTGTAAAGATGTAAAAAGCATAAAAATAGGGTAGACAAGGTGATCAAAAATCCATTTAAAAAGTACAGAGAATGATGGCAATTTCAGAGGAGATTTTTTGTTATAGCAAGTGGCTCTAGAAGAAAACAGCTCAATATTCCAGAGTCCCTCAGTTTTCAGGTAAACTTCCCATTTCTGAGTATGCCAACAGTTACTGGTTTGGGCTCCAAATACACCCAAAGCATCTAGTTCTAAAAACTTAAAACTATCCCAATAATTATACTCCTAAAGAATAAAATATTTAAGCTTGTGCCCAGACCCCACTGGTTTAACAAAATCTAAACATGTACATGAGTGTTTGGCTGGCAAGTGCAAGGATCACCTTCAAGCATCATTCAAGCACTGCTGCTGGGCTGAATGAAGTCAGAAAAATGGCTGTCAGGATTTCTGTAGAGGCATCTTAACCCTGTTAGTCTCTAGAGGAGCTGAACCATTCATTTCCACAGGGACAGCATCTCCCTTGCAGGGAACCTAATTCTTCCCTGTGCCATTTCAGAGTGATGCTGACACAATGCCACTAGCAACTCCCACATAAAATGGAGTAATACAAGGAAAGACTGAGTGCCAGGTTTCCATTCCTGACCTCTAACATAATGTTGACATAAAGTACTGGTCAAGATCCCAGCTCCTTCCTGCATCTGTTCATTATCTCTAAAACTGAGTACTGTATTGCCTATTTCCCAGGGAAGCAGTAACCATAATTTGATTAATAAATGCAAAATCACTTTGAGCTTCTTAGATAAAGCACATGGAACAAATATTGTCTAGGCCCATATTTTTACATTATAAACTAGGCAGAAAGTGGGAACAACAAAGAGGAATGGATTAATTGCTACATTTATTTAATATAATTCATAAATGGATAAATGCTTGCAGTTATTTGACTTGGCAACGTTTGCAGCACTCCACAGCAGCAAACCAGAGTCACAAGAGGATGGAGCAAATCCCTGCAAAAAAGACAGTAAGTGGTAGACAAGCTCTTGTTCACGCTGCTTTTATGCCAGAGCTGCAGATGTATATACATAAAATACTCCAACTTGCTCTTAACAGTTCTAAACTTACTGAAATGTATTCAAATAGCTACATGAATTAGTTGTGTAGAAGAGAAAGGCAGTCTCACAGGTGACACTGCATCTTGTGGTGCCAATAAGAAACAATAACTTTCAAAGTAGCAGGAAAAATTTACTGTTTGAGTTGCATTCTGTCAAGTGTTTTTTTTATAAGATGCTAAATGGTATTATCTTCCTTTTCCTTAATGTAAAAGGTTAACAACAGAATATCCAGGACACTATGGAGAAGATATGGACATGATGATGTACACTTATGACTACTACATCCGCGGGGCAACCACAACTTTCTCTGCTGTAGACAGGTTTGCTTTTCACCTGTTTCACTAGAAATTTTAATTATTTCATTTTAAAAAAGGCCTTCCTTTCCTGTTTCCCCCAATCAGTGCACAGCTACACATCATCTGCTGTGGTATTCAGAAGCAGGTGAGTACTCCTGAGGACCATAGTGGATATGGCTAATTGTCCCAGGTGGTGTATAAGGCATAGGGCACCTTCATGTACAAGTGGATCATTTGCCATGTCCATCTGAGCAGTGAAAAATACAGCAATAGGAGGCTAGGCTAAATCTGAGCTATGCAAAGTGTAAACCAGATGCTTAGTTTTGTTTCTCACCTGCCTCTAGTTGGAGTATCTTTCATCTAAGTAAAAACTCAGCCTGAACACCCTGTCCTTTCAGAGAATGAGGCACTTACTATTTCTTTGCAGAGAAGCAGGGAATCTGCCAACATGAGAAGATCAGGCCCTACAAACCACAATGTGAATGCTGTAAACTGCCCAATCCATTGCAACACACTTCTAACAGATTTGAGGCCACACCAGGAATTAAGGCAATGCAGTGCATACTGATCCTTTTCCAGAGAATGACTTAACTGTTTTTAATTTGCACTTAACATAAAACCCACAGTGCTGTTTGCCCAGGACTACAGAGATCCTTACAGAGCAAGTTTAAGGAGAGTGTGAACAGTCACAGCAACCTGATTGTGGGAGAGGGATTTTGATTCTTTACTCTCAAGCTGACCTCTAATATATCGACTGTGAGCTATTTCTTTGCTGATGTTTTTTATTAGACACCTCAGTCCAGCATACTAAAGCATTTGTTATCAGACACAGCACAGACAGCAAGGCAAGGTGCACTGTGCTGGCCTATCACTGCCAAAACTGGCTACAAGAGAAGGCAGGAGAGAAAAGAGAAGTGGGAGTTTACACACACCAGCAATTCAAGATTCCTCTAGCAACACTCAAAGGAGCTGAGGTGCTTTTGTCACTGTGATACTCTCAATCTGCTGGAGTTCACTCGGAGTCCCTCAGACAAAAGCTTACCTAAAATAAGGAGGCTTTTCCAGAAACAATAACACATTAGCTGCAGGTCCATAACTGTAATTTTCTGGCTAAAATTCATTAGCCTGCTTATTGCCAAATGGAAGCCATGTCTGGAAATTGTTCCTACGAGTCCAAGAGTAACTTTCACAATTAACTGAATCAGTATCTGTTTATCCCTTTAGATAAAAAATTTACAGAGTTGCAAGGGACATCCCTTGTTCTGGGTTTTTTTCCTCTTAAATATTTCCCAGTGCTGTTCTTAATCCTTGTTCCTCATAACTGTTCAGAAAGTAGGGGAGAAAAAGCAGACAATGCTCTCCCCTGCAGCTGGATTCCAGCCTCCATTAGATACTGACCAGGGAAAAGTCAGAAATCACAAGGACAAGCCTCGAAAACAGAGCAATTGAGGTAATGAATGCCTCTGAGCAGGTTTCTGCCTGGGACTGCTGAAGGCTTAACATTGCCCTCAGAGTGGGGTGGCAGTGGGGGGACTAGGCAGGAGCAGAGGCAGCATCACAGGGATGCACATCAGGAGTAAAGGTTATGGGACCACAGCACCTGGAAATGGAAGAAACCACCAACACTTTAGTCCTATCGCTGCTGTGACAACAGAGATGAATCTGCAAAATAGTAGCAGGTGAAAACTGCAGAGAAAACATATTATGAATTGCAATCCAGGAGACTTTTCTGTGCTAATGAACTTTCTGGCTCCCAACTTCCAGAATGACTAAAACCAACTTGTGTTGTCTAGTGTATGAAGTGAAAAATATTCCTGCTATACCAATTCATAATTCAGACTCATGCCAGACTACCCTGAGTGGTATACTCACAAAAGTCAGCAGAGTTTGTCAGCCTAAATGGTTCTTTGCATTTGCTTGAGGCAGAAAAGGAGCAGAAAAATCTATTCCAAGTTTCAGCCCACCAGGAGAACACACATGCAGCTCTTCTGTGTAAAGACGCTGTAGATTTTGAGACTGCTTTTCATTTTTAAGCACATTAAAATTGTGTCCATACTATTTAGCCCATGACAGGCAATGCTCTTGAGCTAACAAGAGGCACAAAAAAAGCCTCTGAAGGTATTTTAGTTTAAGCTTTCCTAATTAATTCAAACAGCTCGGTATTTTTAGACTTTTCAAATAAACTTGCAGAAATCATATCTTCCTTTCTTACTCCCTAAGGTATTGCATCACTGAGGTCACTGCTGATACACAGATATTTGAGAGAGCAGGTGATGCTTCTGGCAAAAGCTGTAGAAAGGTGGTACCCCACCTCCTCTTCCATAATATCTCTCTGTATGTTTTCATGCCTGTGTATCAGGAATGAATGAAGAAGCTGCTGCTCATCATCAGGCATTTTACGCGCTCATGTGCAGAGAGCAGACTTCAGAAGTGGTTACATTTTTCAGTTCCACTGTAAACGGGTCAAAGGAGAAAACTATTATCTATAAAGCAAAACAAAAGCAGCTGGAAAGAATTAGCAGAGGCCTGAAGTACCTCTGGGAGCGTGTTGGGGACTGGTGGTAACACCATTGCAGATAGGCTGACCTATGGACATACCCAAGTTAACATTTACAGGGAAAGGCAATATTTTTTGTTAAACACAGTGACACAGGCAAGTTTCAGAGGGGATGCGTGAAGCTGGCTGTAAACAACTGAAAATACCCAGATAGACATGATCATTGTAAAATAACTTCCAAAATTAAAAATAATCAGAATCATAGATTCATAGAATGGTTCGGGTTGGAAGGGACCTTCAAGATCACCTAGTTCCACCTGCCCTGGAAGGGGGACACCTTCCACTAGACCAGCCCGAGCTCTGAAACATGCTGAGGAAGGCATGGGTCCCCCATGGAACCTTGTTCGGGGACTGTGGTCCTGTTGGATCTGTCTTTTGGGTCCAGAGAGCACCAGTGGAGCATTCCCCACCCAACCCGCAGCAAGCAGCTTGGACAGGAGGTGGGGATTACTAGACGTGCTTGGTAGGTACCACAGCTTGGTATTGATGGCCTAATGTAAAGCCAGCATGTTAAGACTGTCAAAATCTCATTTCTTTTACAAAACTGTTCTCGGCTCTTATTTGGGTGATCTGAAGAGCCGTTAATTTCTTAACTGCTCAGACATTACCACTGAAAGACAGATCAACAGCCAGATACCCTGACTGTAAGTACATCTGAAATGCCTGGACAAGCTGGGTATCTACCAAGCACAGCTGAGCTAAATTATAGGGTATTTTAGGTCCCTAATAAGTTTCATATGATCAAAGAAAGAGGATTTTGTCAAACTCAATAGGAAAAGGAATTCATAGATGTTTTTTTAACTGAATGTGAAACAGATTGTTTGGCAATATTTGAGGATAAAAGATATTTTCCCTGTAGCACCAAAAATTCAAATCTGACAGCACATGACAGCTGGGGAGTAAAGGTGACAATTCAATATTGACTCCCTAAGACAAGGAAAATGCAGGAAATACACAATTTGGAGGGGACCTACAAACTGGTGTTAAGGATTTGCAGAGGCAAGTTCATATATATTCTAGAGCGTGCCACACTGGACAATTCCTGTTGGGATCTGCACCCCCACTGGAAAACATGAATGGGATCAACAAATTGAAACAGGCTGATAACTACTGAATTAAAAACACAGTAACAGTGGTACAGAGCAATTGCCTACATCCTGAAAAGTTGGACATATGCATAACTTCAAACATAAGTAATGCAAAAAAAGATGTATTAAGACATTAAATGCATAAACCTATTGGCCATCAACCATGTGGATATATGCCAGAGTGTCGGCAAGTTCAAACTTATATTATAACTTCAGAAATAATTCTGACATCTTAAAGCATGTTATTAATTCAGGCAAATAAAATACATTTATTTTAAAGAACTCAACTTTTAACTTTACAATACCTTGGTTTAGAAAAATAATTTTACTTTCGCTTTTGAGCTTAAAGTCTCTCTGACAAAAGGTACTAGTTTAGTAGATCTTAATTTTGACTCACATAATCCTGTTAATCCACGTATGGGTCACCTTTTGGGTTTTGTTTTTTTTTTGGTCTATGTAGCTTGGTGACCAAAAGAGTAATACCTGTCTTTGAAGAGCATGCATATAATCCAAATGAGGACTTCCTAAAATAAACCTAAAAAAGAATCTTGCATTTCATTAACCTTTGGTTTTATGAGGAAATTACAATTAAAACCCATGTAGGAAAAGCCTTAAGAAAACCAAAATTACACACTATATGACTAAACACAGACTTGCTGGAGAGTATGAGACAGACCCATTGCAAACAACACTCAGCATAAATTGGTGAAGTAGCATCATAAATTTCCAATTAAAAACCTCAGCTAATGAAAGCTGAAATGAGACACTTTATACCTACATGGAGCTTAAGGGTCAAATTACTCTTATTTCAGGATAGAGTCACCCAGCCAATGAAAACACATAAGAGCCACTCATACCAAAACCTGGGCGCAGGTGTCTCAGTACATCCCTGACAGACAGCAGGTTCTGCACCAGTTTCCTCACTGTTTACAGCCAGTCACCAGAAAACCAGGATGGTGCAGGGATCTTGAAAAGCAAGCTCTTGTTGAATCACTCCAGCAGCATTACCTGTCCCATACCTCAGGTTTAGGAGATGACAATTAGCAGAATCAAAACCTTCAGAAACCTCTCTGAGTATCACC
Organism: Myiopsitta monachus; assembly: GCA_017639245.1. Classification (NCBI taxonomy): domain Eukaryota; kingdom Metazoa; phylum Chordata; class Aves; order Psittaciformes; family Psittacidae; genus Myiopsitta; species Myiopsitta monachus. The sequence goes on from CM029927.1 coordinate 7,101,244, forward strand.
CACTACCAATTTAAATGATGGCTGCCATCTGCAAGGACTACTTTAGACGTGAACTCCTGTTAGCCGTACCAAGCAGTCTAAATTGAACATTTGCCCCACAGCAGGACATTATTCAATCCTTTGAACTTACACCTTTTTGTCAAGGGGAAATTTAACACACAATAAAATCAGGTGGAAATTTGCAGCCTCTTGGACAGTAGATTACTGGCTTCCACTGCTGTATCCTGCTGCTCCAGTCATGCTTCCAGCTAAGAGTTGTTAGTAGGTTTTGTATCACCCTCCTGGGAGAGAACACAGACATCCAATTACTCACAGACTAGGAAGAGCATAAACTCTCCTTACATTCATATACATTACTCTGCCTCACATGTGACTCGTGGAGATCAAGGATGACAAGTGAATTTAATTTCTCTCACTATTGATTCCTTCGTATCTTTAATAAAAGACTGAAGCTAGACGACCTGGGGGAAGAAAAAGGGGGAAAAAAAAAAAAGTGAATTTTGCCGTGTGGATAATTCCCCACTCAGAAATGGCTTGAAATTCACACATAATTTTACTTTGTACACATTCCTGAGCAATATATCACACGTCAATGACTTTTGACAGAACCATCCCTTTCCTCTTGGTCACTGGTTTGAAGTTGATTTAGGACTGATCACCACCAAGAGCCACTGTCTTCTGAAGGATACTCAGAGACCTGATTATTCAGAGAGCTTATTTTCTCACCTTGTAAGGAAGCGTGAAGGAATTACAGCTATCAGACGTATTTAATCTCCTTCCAGCCCATAAAACCACAAAGCACCCAGAGGAAAGTTAGCTAATGGCAGGCAGATGTTTTTGTTGCCACAGTACCTGGAGTAAAGTTATTCTTACTTGTGTAGCCTTATCCTCTGCCATTCTGGATCACTAATATCTTTCTCTTGCCTCTCATGCAGGGATCGTCAGTGGAAATTCATTGTCTGCAGGATGACAGAGTACGACTGCCCATTTCAAAACGTTTAAAAGATTGAGTGTACCTCACTTGGAAAGCTTGGGGACAGACAGGGTGGGATGAGGTTCAGTGATTACAGAACAGCAATTAGGCTCACAAGAAAATACCAAAACTCATCAGCTGTCTGCTGAAGATACAATTCTTTCACTCTGGAGCTAATGAATAAATTACCAGCTCACATTGCAACAGTGATTTTGGAGGATTCCTTCAAGCTGCACTGGCAGTTGTATCTCCCAATTAAAATTGCTTATGGCATACAGGTTTATGATACTCAAGTCAATGGCATATGCGCAATTACCTTTTGTATATAAACATATAGCCATTCTGAACACATGCAACTTTCACATAGCAACTTTGTATAAATTGCCTCCTAGCACAGTCACTCCAAATGAGATGGAAATGCACTATAAGCTTTCTGACAAAAACTAGCCTTTCTTGCCTTCTACTTTGTACTTGGAACCAATGCAGTGACCCCTACCAGCTTCTCAGCACCAGTAGCTGAGAGTGCGCTGAAAGGGGCATCGGGAGGTCTCTGATGTACTGCACCTGGCATTACATGTACAGCCCTCAGCGTAATTCCACTGCAACAAAGGTCTGCCCGCACAGCTGAACTCCAAGTATTTACGACACTAGAAGCATCAATACCTGATTAAACAAGCATAGATCCATCAATAAAGACAGAAGCCTAACCACCCAGCTTTACTGACAGTCTCTTTTATATTGTCTTAAAGATCTCTTAATGCCATAACTAGCCAGGAGCTCTACTCTAGGCAAACCCTGGTGTAGGTCAGGCCACTTGCTCTCTCAGTAAATACAAATACTGCACTTGTCAGGAGTCTACTTTTCAGGTGGATTGGGTTTTCACTATAGATGCCTAAACAAATTCCATCTGTCCTTGTTAATATACTTTTGGCTTAGAATAGACAAATAAAGCTAACAACTTAGGTGACCTTAGTTACTCCAACTTGCAGACCTCATTCCCTGTGAAGGATAAGCTGTCCATGCTTCAAGACTGCACAGCACTTGTGCAGCTGTAATCCAATACGAAAGACTATTGATTTCTTCCAGGAAGATCAGTTGCAGGAGTTTTGCTCTTGAACAAACCAGAATTTAGTGCTCAGTTTCTTAGCTGATGAAGTCAATGGCAAAGTTAGCAGTGGCTTCCACGGTGCTGGCTCAAGGGCCATGATGATCCCGTGTACCAATTTAGTTGTAAAGCTTCATAGGAAACAAGAGGAGTCAGGCAGTCGGTTTCCATGTTCCAAGCATTTTTAACATATTTGCTAGCATACCCTCAAGCGTGAGCACTAAAACTATACTTGTCCAATAAAAGAATAATGGGTTTTGCATTACTGTAGCCTTGTTCCTTCTTGATTTTACTTACTCCAGCTTATTAATTAGCACACAAAGAAACCCTCTGTCATTCACAGAGACCATGGTGGTGATTAGAGAGTTTCTGTGATAGCCAGCTGCTGAGACATGTACATAACAGTGGTAAAGAGAAATCAAGAGCCTCAGGGAATCTGGAGAAGCTTGTTAGCTGACACAAGTGGACAGGCAAAGGAAGCCAGGGGAGCTCCAAACAGTAGAACACCAAGAGGAAAAGGCACTCATGGCAGGGAGTTGATGGAAAAAGCCAGGCACTATAATCAGGCATAGAAGGATCACTACTAGGAAGACCTGCTCTAAATGGATACCATCTTCTACACAATTTTATCTTGACTGCTGCGGCTGCTCTCAATTCTGTGTGTGCATCATGGCCTTATGGAGGCCTCTCTGAGGGACACTGCAAGATCAGCTTAAGCTCATTTAGACCCACAGCACCATGGAAAGGAGCAGTTCTACTCTGCCGTTCACTGGCATGGCAGTGTGATATTGTCCCATATACCACCTTTCTCCTTCATCCCTGTCCCAGTCACTTCCTTCCACCCATGCTCTATTCCCAGCTCCACCCCAGCAGTGCATCTGTGTAGGATACATTTCACAGGACTCCTCTTCAGAAACTCAAGTAATTCTCAGATGAGGAAAGGCGTGGGTGGGAAACAGAATGTATCTTGGGGGAAGGCAGAAATGGGATGTGGACCAAAAAAAACCCAAAAAAGCAGAACCAAGGCAGGGAAAAAGTGGTTCCTAAGAACTCCTAGGACAGCCAGTCAGCAAAGCCAGGAACTGAACTTACGTTTTATCATCCAAGTTTTTATCTAAGTTGCAGCATCCATTTCTAATGTTAGGTAATCTTCCAATGTCAGAAGACATTTCTCCAAAGCTGATAAGGTTCCAGCCCAAATTCCTCAGCACAGAGCAGAGCGATAATGAGCCTGCCTTGCAAAAGTTCACTGGCTTCAAAACCTGATCAAGACTTGCTTTGACTTTCCTAAAGACATTCCAGACAAAAGGCTCTTCCTAAAGAGCCTTTTGACCTCCTTAGGACGCCTCACTAAACCTGAACCACCTTTCACTCGTGCTAACACAAACCAGACACCATTTCAGGGAAACAGCATTGCGCCTATCCAGGCCCAGTGCAACTGAGCACAGATGCCTGGTGCAGGAAGCCCTCAGAACTTGTTCATTCTCATGTTTGCCGTGGCACACAACCACCCCACCTACACATGTACTATACAGAGTGAAAGTCACCCCTGATCTAAGAGCCAACACAGAGCCAATGCATCACTGAAGTCCCTTCTATGCCTAACATTTCAAATAAACCCTTGTTTTTTAATAAATAAAACATCAGGAAATTAAGCCTTCTTTAGTTAATAAATAACATCAGTATGGATAGAATTCAAACCTCTGAGAGAACAGCACTCTTTTGTAAATGCTGAGTGTTGCCCCAGTCACGCTCCAAGGGCTGCAGATGGCACATTGTCAGTGCTGTCAGGGATTTTTTCAGACAAACTAGGGCAGGGGAATCTTTGCATTCACTAGAAGAAATGCGGCAGATTCCAAAAAATAAGGAGAACCTTTTGAACTTCTCTAAATGACAAAAGTGAAGAAGAAAAAGTGGGGTGGGCTGGCTGGGAAAGAGAAATACCAACACTGACTCCCTTTGTGGGTCTCCTTTAACCTGAAAATGGGAGAAGGCTGGTGCTAAGCCAAACCTACATCCTCCATCCACTTTGACTCATTCCTTTTGAAGGGAGGTTTGAGTAAGAGAACAGCATAAGTAATTGGGAAAAACACAGACAATGCTATCAACCCCAAAGAGTCAAAGCAGAGGACTTGACCGAAGATTAACTGAAGCTAATCCTTCTCCCAAAACTTAACTTAAAAACCATGGGACTTTCATAGGAAAAAAAAAAGAGAACTTTATTTTTTACATATATTCTGATTTCTCACTTTGCAGAGTACATAAGCACTTCCAACATTTTTCAATATTCTTCACTTCCACTATTTTTCAGGTGCTTCAAACAGTATTTTTCAATTACTTCTCAACAATACTGAACCTGTAAATGCATTTTTTAAGTGAAGGCTGAGATTCTTGTTTAATCACTTGACAGTGAGAGCTGGGATTAGTTTTACAGGACATCAAATACTATAAGACTAATAATAAACAGAGTTAGTAACACAGCACTGATGTAAAAAATAAATAGTAAGCCCATAGCCATGTTGAAATAAGGCATATTCCCTCTAAAATCAAGAGGGACATTACAACCTCTTCCAGTCAGTGTTCAGGATTCTGTAATGTGAAATAAACCTGGCAGAGAGTCATGGCATCACCTAAGCAGAGAGATGCCAACACAGCTAAAGGGAAACCAGTTTGTGGATAGAACAGAAGACCTGGCAGAAGACCAGTTGGCTCTTAGGAAAACTTACTTAGACTCGGCCTTTGACTCACAGCCATTTAATCCTTTTCTGGTTTTAAACTTTATTTCAAGCCCATGTTTATCACACCAGCAGCATGCGTGTTACTGTACTGGCCTGTGTCTTTAAGGCTACAGTACTGTTCGCAAACACGGAGTATGAACATCACTGGTAGTGGCACTTTATGCCAGTGTTGTTGGCATGAACATTTGTTGGCAGGAGGAGTTCTGCTAATGACACTTTATCAAACATAAAACATTGCTTGTGCCTACATTTACTTTTGAAGACACAAGAGACTGCTACCTTATTCCTCACTATTTCAGGGTACTTGTATGCGTGTAGCTGACGCTTTTTATAGTAATCTGGACCTATGCATTGAGAAGCTTAGAAAAGGCAGCAGGGCTGTCCACATGCTGAAAATGAAAGACATGGACAAGTGCCTGTGGGTCAGAGCCAGAAGGCTTGGTTCCATCTTTCAGCATACCTGAACAGCATTGACTTCAGCTGCATCCAGCTTGTGAACTTTGGCCAAAATTTACGGCATCCAGTCTTAAGCAAAACTCAGGCATCTGAACATTTTTCAGGCTCTTAGCTTAGCTGGTGCATCTCTACCAGGAAGACTGGAAAAACTGGACCTCAAGTCAGAGGGAAATAAATTGAAGACTGTGCCAAGATACACAGGGACCAACAAGGCACTGCATATTCTCTTCGGACTTTCTCAAACATAAAAGCCCTGGAGTGGTCTGGCAGTTGGACCAGATAAACCCTTGTAGGTCCCTTCCAACTGAAATAGTCTACTCTTGGAAACTCTAACTGATTTAACCTCATGAAGACAATGAGGTTACGTCCTAAGACTCTGCTACATTTTTGCAGGATGTGAGCTTCAGTTTACATGCAGAATCAAATTTTCCAGGCCTTGCCTGAGAAAGACAAGTCACCACGATGCAGAACCTGGTCCTAAAAAGATCAGCCCAAATCGTGGAGAACACAGGAGACGACACAGGTGCACAAGTGGTGGTTCCATCTGAGAGAAAACTCAGGAGAGTACAAAAAACTGAAGTGAACAGAGAGACAGATGAAGCCACCTGAAGAATATGCCATTATGTAATTTCTTAAAATAAAATGCATGCTCCTCTATGTTAGGAGATGAGATGACTGGGATAATTTAATACCAGCAAAATTTCAGGAATTTGGAGAAAATTCCCCAAATAACTTTGCAAGGAAAAAAGCCAGGGCAGTGTATCAAATACCATCCCTGAAAAGCAGAGGATTTGCCAAGTTAAGCAGAACCAACTGATAATGTTGATATAATTCTTTTAATCTGTGTTGGGAGCTCTTAACCCTTGACCAAAGAAAACAGAAATGAGAACAGAAGGAATAAGTTAACAATGAAGCATGAGTAGAAGGAGGAGGTGCAACCACAGTTGAAGAAAGAGGAAAGGAGAAAAAAAACCACAAAAGCAAATAAAATCTCAACAAACCAAAGAAAATGGGCCTTGCCACAATATGAACTGAACTTCTCTGAGCTTCATGGTTGTGTGAGGCTGCAGAAGAGGTTTTGCTTCAGCTAACATAAACGCATTGCTCAAGTTACTTCAAAGTTTGAAGTTACTTAAGACTCTGGCTTGGGTTCAGACCCATGTTTAAGTGAACAAGCTTTGACTTGGAAGTTGATCTATTTAAGCAAAAAACACTGCCATAACTACAAGCCATCCAAAATTCAGTGCTTTTGTCTGTCACTGAAATGTAACAGATGCCACAGCTATGTCCAGGGGTGAACATGACTCCCATAGATTGGTTTTCATCCAGGCAAGCTCATAGAGATTTTTTCCTCCTCAGCCCTTCTATTTTCATCTGGGAAGCAGGAAACATGGCTTTACAAAGCATCTAAGATGACCTTTTGCAGGTCTCACCTTGGGTTATAGTAGCCCAAACAAGGATACTATAACCTGAGAGGCAGGCAACTAGTTTCTCCTTGTTTATTTTCCTGGTCAAGCTTCTCTTCCTCTAGATTCACATGACTTTGCACTGAAGCTGTTTCCATGCTTTCACCATCTCTCCTGTGTTCATGTAAGAATACTTACAGCTACTGAAAGGTTTTGGGGCAGCAATCTGCCTGCCTGGCCTGTCATGTCACATACAAACTAATTGCATGCAGCACCATAAAAATAATAAAAGACAACAGCTTAAAACAGCTTATCATAGTGCAATTTCAGATACATCTCCCCACTGATCAAAGCCCTGGTCCAAAGCCCACTTATAATAATAGAAGCCTCTCTATCATTTTTTATAGGGTTTGCACTATTCCTTGTGTGAGGAAATAGAACCATCTCACATGGAGAAAGCTGATGTATCTTTCTCAGTCCTAAGCTAGCAGCAGGCAGGGGATGCTGCTCTAGTAAGTAAACAATCTCTTGTCATGACCTTACGTAGAAAGTTCCCCTTTCTTCCTTTATTTGTCTTCATTTGACTTAGTGAGTTTGGCACCGGGTGAAAATTTGAGGTAGCCTTTAAGAAATTCTTACCCACATAATAGGCAGAGCACTTTCCTGTCACGTATTTCTGACCTCCCCTGGACAGCCCTCTTTGTGGTCTAGGAGAATAGCTGAGTGTCTGTGGCTTACCAATGGCTGGACTGCTGAGGCCAGCAACAAAGGGAGTAAGTAACACTATTTGCAGTTGCTTCTCTGCCAGAAACTGACCTGTGATCACGGGATTCATTCAAGCTCAGCAATCAGACAGTTAGTAAATTGTAACAGGCCTGCACTTGCTGCTGCTCACAGGCTGATTTTGCCAATGATTTTATTTGCTGAACCTGCTGTGCTGGGTTGAAAAAAGTCACCAACTGCAATTTCTGTGGAGTTCAGGGAGAGAATTAAATAAGACTGATGCAAATACCACCTAAGATGAAATCTGAAACTTCTTGGCAGCACAACTTGCAGTTTGCTCGTTATCTGGTTCAATATTACCTCTTTCCAGATACCTCTGTCTGACAATTGTCTTTGCTGTCACAGACTCTGCACTTAACATTGCAGCACAGCAAGCACTGAATTCACAGGCCAATAATCAGAGCTATCAATTGCAGTTACTCTCTGCAAGGAATCTCACTGCAAATGTCTCCATCATCCAGCCCCGTGCTCTGCCTAAACAGCACTGCATGCCACAAGCCTCTCTGTGCCGAAACCATGCTCTCCAGCCTCTCATGGCTGAAACCACTGGGTTTGAGCTGCCTACTGTCAAACCCCCTGAGATGACCATTTTACCCTCCTTCCCCTCACACCAGAGTAACAACTGTAATGCCTAAACAACAAAAATCATTAACATTAGCAGTGAAATAATTGATAACGCACGTTAGATTTAAACTACTCTGGTTCTGCAATGTCAGATACATTCACTTGTACCACAACACTGAAATTCTCTATATATGTATTCAATGACGTTAATAACATACTTCCATAATGTGCTGTACGAATACTGCAAAGATATGAGCTGTTGTTACATCTTTGTGAACTGAAAGTTTACAGCCACAATGAATTAACTCTTCTGATCAAGCAAAAAGAAAGAAAGAGCAAATGACTAACATATATTATCCTCTCTGCCTGCTCTATTAAAAAATTGACTCAGCCTTCAGTCTGTTGCTCGGACGACCATGCCAAATAAGCAAAGAGCATAATGCTGTAGTTTGGGATTAGCAGGACCAAAGAAAATCAAGATGTAAGTGCTTTCAGAGCCAAACACTCTGAATGAAAAGGATAGACCATGGAAAACATGCCTCAATTCCCATGCTGGTACTGAATTTTCCTTTGTCACCAAGGGTCTTAGGCATAACAGGAGGAAGACAACAGTGTGGTGCTGACACAATGGAGCATCTTGAAATGAACTTGCTAGAGCAGTCTAATTCCAGCTGCCTGGAGCTTGGCATTAAGAATTTTGTCATGCTTCTCTTCCTGAGTTAATTAAAAACTACAAAAAATGGCTAGTGCTTCAGGGATAGCTGTCACCAGAAAGCAGACTAGTTTCTACTTTTGGGCCTTCCTTTCTGCTGAGATCTGGATCTTTCTGATACAAAGCCTAAAGCTGTTAGACATTCTTCTAGAAGAGGAAAATGAATCAGCTCACTATGGCCCATTCTGTTATGATCAGATACATTATTGTGTCCCAGATAGTTTTGTTAGCATTTGCTTGGGTGTTGCTAGTGTACAACACAGGCAACCCCCTGGTGTTCTTCCCTCCTCACCTGTTCTGAGATACTGGACTTCCTGATTCTTGAATGGACAATTAGTTGGAAACTGTGATTGATGGGGGGTAGGAAAGGATGAGAAGGTGACATCTGCCTCATTATAAGCAGCAACCTGGTACAGTGGACATGGTCCCCCATACCCCATGCTCAGCTCAGCTATAGATTTGAATACCAGAGCCAGGCATTTACCTCAAATAGCATAAGCTCTGACAGAGAGATGGACAAAAGAAATTTATAATCTAAAACCATGTGCAGTCAACCTGAAAGTAGGAAGAGAGCTAATGTTTCTTTAAATGTTACACTGATAAAGTGTGAAAACTCTAATTAAAAACAAATTAAAAAGGAATATTCATCATGAGGCATTGCTAATGAAGCAATTGTCTGAAATCTTAAAACCTGAAGAGTGCTTGTGTGGGCACAGGATAATAAACCTGAAGATAATTCCAAGAAAATTAATTCCAACTGCTTGTTTCTTAGGGGGCTTTCCAGTTGAAAGTGCAGTGCAGAAAAACCTGTGTCATCTTCCAGGCTTCACCTGGGCAAAGGCCTTTAACTGACTCCTGCGAAGTCCTTCGATTGAGGGAACAAATCCTGTATTCAGTTGAGACGACCATGTTCCAACAAGCTGTTCAAGCTGCCATTTGTATCTTGAATGCTGTGCAAGACAAAAAGATGTCTGAGTCATGCCAGAGACTGTTTCACAGAGAAAAGAAAGAGGGGAAGAAATGGATGTAAGAAAGAAACCTCCACAAAATGAGGGAGTCCTGTGGAATAAGCACCCACAGCAGGACTGAGATGTGATTAGTCCCATGAAAAACCCTCTTAAAAGTGCCTGTGAACGCTCCACTGTGAATAGTCTCTATGGAAAGAGTGCTCAGTGTTAAGGTTCTTGCCAGGGACTTGAGAGGCTCCTGTTGGCCACCCACTCTCCGTGTGAGTGGAGCAGGTCACTGGGGTTATGCTCCCATGCCACATTGCAGAATAAGGCTAAAGATCACTTTGCAAGCTTTGAGTTGGACGATACTCCTAAAAGCCACACACACAGATGCCAGAACACATTTTTAAAGCAATACCTTAATTGTGTCCAGGTTGCTAATTAACCCAAGCACATGCTTCAGCTAACAGCTTGCCTGATTCCAAGACAGCTTGGTTAACACTAAGACTGTGCTTTCTTTCATGTATAACTTAGACATACGAAATATTCCCCGTGTCTCTCTGCATCTCATCTCTCTTTCTGCAAATCAAGGATAGAAATCATCACCAGCATTGTGCACAAACAAATGCAAGGACAACAGTGAGGGTTTAAGACACTATGATGAGGAGAAGGCAGGGAGATACCTTTAAACATGACAGATAAAGTGAATCTCAGTGTAATAGTGCTGGCTCCATACTCAGGCAGTTTGTGCTTGCTAGAGTACCAATGCCAAGAGCATTGTGCCTGATTCCTCAGGGCTCTGCTGCCCCCCAGGCTCCTCCAGAGCTAACACAGCAGCATGTCAGTTTCCCAGTAAGCACAGTCAGCACAATGCACCAAATGGGGCTAAGTTCCCCATTCAGGTGACCATTTCTAAACCATCAAATATGGCTGCTTCTTCTGGGAGTGGCAACGTGCAACAATTCACATGGCCAGCAATCAACGCCGTATCTACTTCACCCTTTGCTGCTACAACAGCTACCTACATACAGTGTCAATGAGCCAGTCAAGAATTGGACTTGGCTGTCTCCACCCTTCAGGAATCTCTCGCTGAAGAAATCAGGTGCACCACTGGTCTAGGTAATCACCATCTCTTCCAGCCATGCCAGTTACCTACTTTTTGTCCTGGGTCTTTCAGGACAGAGCTGTGGAGCTAGTCTGCTGGCTCCAAGTTGTTCAGGTTGCACTTATTCATGAGAGACAAAAAGTGCTGCAGGCGGCACACATGGTACAAAGGACACCTTCCCCAGCGATCACCTCACACTGCAGGAGGGGAAAGGTTCTGGAAGGATCAAAGTGACACTTGGATTAAAATGCTTAAATGCTTTACAGACACTGATCTAAGGAGCTGCCAGGCATATCACTCCTGACCACATCCACCAATTCTATATTTGAATATAAGACATATACTTTGTATTTAGGAAGAGTACAAGTTGTGATCCACATAGATTGCTGTATCATTACCAACCCAAGTAATTTCCTGTGCTTCATTTTACACTCTTCACAGGGTGTAAGAACAGATTCCTCTAACGCAAACCCACCATAATAAATCATTGTTATCTTCCTTTGTTCTTCTACTCTGTCTTACCTCACAACTCTCATTCCAAGGAGTAAGAGTGGCCAAAGCTGCCATACGCATGCTCTGAACAGTCAACAACATACTGTTTTCACTCGAAAGAGGAAAAACAAGTCATAGAATCATAGAATCACAGAATAGTTTGGGTTGGAAGGGACCTCCAAAAGTCATCTAGTCCAACCCCCCTACAATGAGCAGTCACATCTTGAAGTAGGTAAGGTTGCCCAGAACCACATCCAGCCTGGCCTTGAACGTCTCCAGGGATGTGGCATCTACCACCTCCCTGGGCAACCTGTGCCAATATTTCACGACCCTCATTGTAAAGAATTTCTTCCTCACAGCCAGCCTGAGTTTCCTCTCCTTTAGTTTAAAACCATGACCCCTTGTCCTTGTGTGATTACACAACAGGCCCCGCTAAAAAGGCTCTCCCTGTCATGATGTCTTGTGCATAGACTGAACCAGACTGCTAGCCCTGGAATGCCTACAGAATTGGGTCCTGCAGATGAAAGACACCTGAGAATCCTGCTGGGATTTAAGGTTGGAGCCAACAGAAACTGAGCGGCTGAGTTTGTGCCCAAGCAGCATAAATCAGTCAGGATTTTCCTGGACGATTCATGCACATAAAGAAATGGGGTATGTCTGACTGAAACAGCTGCTGGGTGGGGTTTGAGAGGAAGTGCCAAGTCACCTACTGGGCACTTCGGCTTGAACTGGCTCTTTCACATAGTGCAATTGTACGTGCACCTCCTGTGGTAGCCTATATAAAAGAGACCAGACTCTGGGCTCCAAGCTGTTGGTACTGCTCATTTAAAGCATCTCACTCTGGAAAGTCCCACACCAGACACTGAAGGTCAAGGCTAGATGTAACTTGAAGATGTTGACATAAAGCTGCTTGGTACAGTAGCCAAGAAAATGTGAACCCTTTTTAGATCCATGTTCTAGAAACCTGCCTCCATAGATAGCTAGTGACATATGGGCATAGTCACTGTTCTAGCTAGCACAGCTTTTCACAGAGCTTAAAGAAACCTTGACTGTGGAGTAGTGTGAACTAAGACTCACCTGCTGGTGCTGGCATTGCCTAATGGATTAGGGTAAATGCTCACAAACCAAGTCAAAATGCTCACAGTTAATGACTTGACATTAAATCATATTCTTCTGTGGAGGAGGTTGCAGTGTTTTTGTAATGGAAGAGTTTTCCTTTTTTAAATCAGAGCAGTTAAAAGAGGTAACTAGATAATGATAATAGTAAAGGCATGATACACAGTGAAAAGGCTCTGCATTTTTATAAGGCCAAATTATAATGATATTCATAAGTCAGTAGCCTTAAACCTCCAAAGCATAACTACAACCAACCATGAAATGAATATGCTTAGGCGACTGCTGTCCAGTCCAACTTAATCCAGTGCAATGTGAAATCAGTGCAGGGACGTCAGGGACACTGGATTGTGTCCAGAAGTGAGCGAATGAGAAATGCAGCATTGAATGGCGATCCAGCCGCCCTTCATACAGTAGGCTAAACACATCAGGCACTGGCAGACCTTGCACAGGAATTCTCAACGAAAAATCCTCAGGAAGGCAGAAATGGCCTCATTTTTGAGCTATTATGGGCATATTTTTCAATACCAAAGCTAAGGTCCCAAAGCCATAACTAAGGCTTTCCACAGGGCTAAGTGGGCTTACAGTGAGTCATGTTTAGTATAGCATCATTCCTCAATCTGCAAATCCTGGTAAATTGTTTCCACTCTCTCACCACTGTGTTTCCAGTAAAGATGGGTTAGCACAGACTAAAGGAAGCAAAAAAGAAAATCTTAGTTGCTTAGCAGTAAAACATATGGACAGTTTCTGCAAACAGCTTGGATGTTTTGAGTGCTTGAGTGCTGAAGGCCTGTACTTGGGGTGTTTCCAGCAGGACTGGACAGGGGAAAAAAAATTCACTGTTTTCTATGTTTGTCACTCATTCTCAGTGGAGTATCTCTCCTTCTGAGATTTCTATACTTCCACGGGCATTTTCAGTAAGTGTTACATAAAGAAGATCCACCTCTGAATCTCCTAAAGTCCAAGACTTCTGTCTCCCCCTGCCTTGGTCCTGTGTGGTCTCCAGCACTGCCTGACTGTTACGAGCTGGGAGAAACTCCTCCTACTCCTCCTACGCATCTGCTTGCTTATGGTACTTTCCTTCTCCTGACTCCCTCTTAGATAACAAGGACTATCTCAGCTTACAAACCAAGTCCCCAGGAATTCAGCAGGTGTCCGCATGGGGACCGAACATGAAGCTGTGTTAAAGTAAGGGATTTGCTATGGTCCTGATGTGTACATATACACAGTGTAAGATGAGCTCTTGCTTGACTTAGGGAGGCAGCGTGAGGCTGTACTCGCAAACACATGCACAGAACAAGACCTCCTGCTCACTGTGACTCAGCATCAGAGCACTGCTGCTGCTTTTGTTCTTTATGTTCCCCTCATATAAAAATAACACCCAGATAGACAAGACATGAGATACTCATTGCACAGGGAAAACCCAAGCAACATGGAGGTCCATTAAAGTATGCTGATTTAATGGACACATTAATGATAAACACTACATGCACAGAGAAACAGCCCAGCAGCATGGTGAAGTGCTGTGCAGATGCAAGACAATTTGGTCACCAACTAGGAAATATGGCAAATATATTAGCTATAAGAGTTATGTGCCTTCTGACAACAGCTTAACCTAAGCAACTAATTCTCTATTCTTTCCCTTTAACCTGACTAATAATGACAATAAAATATTTACTATGTACCATAAAATATGTACAAAGCTGCCTTTAACTGTATGCTTGCAAAGAAAAATCAAACAACTTATGAAACTTGGCTAAAAAATATTCAGCTGGCATCAGGCAATGCCTCCCCATACACATACATAATTCTCTCAAGAAAGTACAACTAGTTGTTAGATATTCTTATTGATGATAACTACAGCACAGCCCTGGTAAGCCTGGAGAAATATCTTCCTTTTTTAAAGACCAGGTTGATTTTTCTGGGTATCACAGCTATGCTGTTCTTCAATGGAGAGGAAGCTGCAAAAGACATAAAACACAGGCCAGAATCCATGGTGTGTATCAACTGAGTAAATTGATGGTCTTGAACAAGTAAAAAGTGCCCATTATCAATGTTCTTTTTTGATGATGGAGAAGTAGGTGCAAGAGCTCCTCTTTTGCACACATTCATTGGGGGAGAAAAGCTGTTTATTGTCAGCTGCTGTACACTCTCATCAGGAATTAAGTGCACCTTTCTTCTGTCTGCAGCCAGTGCTTAACTTGTCCCCAGGTCAGGAGAAGTGGAGACAAAGAAGACATCCAGCTCCTTCTTCCAGAAGCCCCAAAGGAACACAGCCTTTTCTATAATGCATCATTCACAGATAGGAAACCAAGACACCGAAACTTGATCAGGGATCAAGCAACAATCTGGATGCAGAACTTAGCTCCTGGCACCAAGCCACATGCTGTGGAGTCAATCACACTCTCTTCTCTCCTTGGAGCACAAGTACCTCTGGCACTCACCCAAGGTGGTGCAGAAGAGACCTAACAAATGAGACAGAGGAGGCAGGGGAAATACTTCACTCTTCACCTGAAGCACGTCGGGAAGTATCCTCACTGAAGCACTTCCTCTTGAAGCTCTGAGCAGGCTCCAAGCCTTGGATTCCCTGGCTTCAGCTTCGCATGTTTCCTGCATCAGAATTAGACTGACAATGCAGGAGAAAATGGCAAAGGGATTTGTTCACACTGTACCCGGGGTTCCTGCTCACCTGTTACACAATTAGGTGGTCACATAAATGACCCAAGATGTCACATTCCTCACTTGGGCACTGACCCTTGAAACAATCCAGGTAATGTGATTCTTGAGTAGCTGGAGGGTCTATTTGTGAGGGGATTTGCCGAATGGGGCTGCAGCATAGTGTTATTTCCATTTTTATGAGTGTATTAACCAGTGGATCATCATTCGCAGACAGAGAAATTCAGACAGCATTGATGCAGAGAGTTTTCATGATCCGTTCCAAAACTGGCTGCACATCAGGGGGATCTCAGTAATGTTTCCTTCACCTTCCCTCTTTCTGAGCACCAATACAAAGGGCAACCAGTCACAAGTTCACCAGCTTGCTTCCTTGTTTGAAAGTAGATGATGACCTTGCTGAAGTTTTTCTCTCCCACCCTTCCCTCCACACTGATTTTCTGATCCGGAGCCCACAAAAATCTGAAAACTTTGACACAGACTTCAAAGGGCTCTATAATCACCCTTTCTTCATCTCTGCCTTTCAAACAGGGCCCGCATTTTATGCAGCACATTGTATTCAGTAAACCTGATGCCATTCGCCTACAGATCTCAAAGCATTTCCCAGTCATTAGCAGCTCATGGTAAGAGAAGCAAATATTATACAATGGCTGACTCTATGGAACCTGAAAGCCAGACTGTGACAGGAAAGGATTTATCCAGGATCATACTGAGGTACTGGTATGACTGCAACAGGAATCTTGCTCTCTCTACCCTAAGGCACGTTTCCTCTATTTTCATACTTAGATTTATTTTGGAAAGGCTGTGGAGGCAACATGCAGTGAGGAACCTTCTCTTTTTCATGTCGTATTCCTGAGGGTGGTTCTCACACTTTGCGTTCTAAGACACTATCAGAGCATGTTCTCCAGTTTTCAGGAAGAGCAAAGTGTGGGGGCAAGGCGGACTGTAAGGCCAGCATCCAATTCACAGATCCCGCAGGAGGCAATTGTCTCTTGGCTATAGGTCTTTCAAGCGTAATTGTCTATTAATTCACGCACAAAAAGGAGATGAATAACAGTAGCTATGAACAGCATATAGAGCTGCACTGGTGGCAGAACTCATCCAATTTGGTTTTGGCCACCAAAATCAGAAAGTTTTTTCTCCACCTCTATACCCCCTCCTCTCCTTTTCTTGCAGTTTTCAACAAACATCAAGAAATTACAACAAATGTAGTCCATCATAAAAGCTAATGTCACCCATTAACACTGCTTATTGGGATGAAAATAACCCTGATTTCCCAAATCAAATATACAGCTATGGCCTGCAATCCCTATTTATTCCCTGTCCCTACTAAAGGTGAGTTTATACAAAAAGAAACCTCATTACTCAAGAATTTGCACTATGCTCCAGTTTCTTCTGAGATACCGGATTTAACTGACCTAGTACAGTATTTTGCAGAAAAAGAGAGGCAAAAAGGGGAGGGCTGGTATTGGGCTGTCTGGGGGGGATCTCTTAGAGAGGCTGTGTGACATGATACCTTGCAGCTGTTTCAATGGATGGCTTCTCTTGCACTTTCAAAGACAAATGTACATCAAACAGTCAAACTGCTGCTAACTCTCTTCCAGTTTACAGGAAGTCTGGGATTTAGAGAAAGGCAGCATACAGGTGATTTGAAAGCTGGCTACAACTCCTGAATTTAAATTTCTTACAAGCCTATCTAGCACCCAATGCAAAGCTCTGGGGACAAACAGCTCTCATTCTGCAGAACCTAATAGACCCAGGTGTCTAAACTGTACCACTCTCTTATCTTTTAGCATTTGTTTACATGCAACTGCTACAAGCTCTCCAAAACAGGAACTGCCTTTTCAGTATTCTTGTCTTTCATTTGTTACTTATGCCTAGTCCAACCCATGACTAATTCCTCTTGGGTGTGCAAGGCCTGACCACAGCCCATTTAGAAACAACCAGCATATAGTTTTGCTTAGCACATTTGGTGGCATCATACTCCATTACAAGGATTACTTATTTCCAAAATGTACCACTCAACATTGATGATACTTGTTTCATGAAAGATTGCAAGAATAACAATTTAAAGTGTGTAGAAAATAATTTTTGGCCACCATTTTTATACCAACTTAGTCTAAACTCCTATAAACTCAACTTCTTCACCTCATTACGTACTTCCAGGCCATGAGGGGAGGGAATGAATAAATCGGCGTTCCCTAATTTCCACAGACCTCAAAAAAAAAATAAGCAAGATGATATCAATTTAAAAGAAAGCCACCATACAGATGAAAACTGTTAACATTTCCCTGGTTTCATTAGCATTGAATGACAAATCTTGCTCACAACTGAACCTGACCTTGCGGATCAGCAAACTGGTTGCCAATGACATTACAGCTATCGGGTTTAGTTATCAACAGTCAGAGCAGATCTTGCAGCTAGCAACAGAATTATTTCCTTCTTATCATGTATCCTCTTAATCTGATTGCCTACAGAGCAGTTTACTTACTTATTCCAGATCAAAGTAGCTTATTAAACAAGGCTACCACCTTACATGGTAGCAGTTTCAAATAACTTTCTTAAATGAAGCAATACCTGGAACAGATGAACTAGATATTTAGGTTTTAAAGGTAGGGAAGCGTTACCAGGGCCAATATCAAGGCAGTTTTTTCAAGAGCATGTTTGGCATGCAAACACACTCTCTCCGCATGCTGCCCCCAGAAACCTTTTCCTTCAATATAAAAAGAAAAGGGAACAGGAAAAGCAAGATCCTTAGAACATAACAATGATGAGCTACTTCTGATCTGTTACCTTCTTTGATGAACCTTGCAGGATCTTTACTTCAATTGTCTAATGTAGCCCATAGAGAAGGTATTTGTACAGATTTTTCATCAGCAGGGATCTCCCAGATAGTAGGAGATCAGTCACCTGGCAGTGAATACAACTAGGATCTTCTCTGCCCTTCTTGGGTGGCCAAGAAAGCAATCTAGCTACAGGTGTTGATAATGAAATGTAGAATGTGTAGCTCCCTGACATTTTCTTATTTTCACTTGTTGAACTCCCATATTTTGGGAGCCAAACCTACTATCTAGTTTGTGAAAGCACCTTCCCATAAAGCTTGCTGAGGGTCAGCTTCAGCCTAATCACACTGGGAAAACCACTGTCTGGAAAACCTGTGTTGCAGTCACACGGCCTCCCAAAATCACATGGGCTTTCAGAATACCTTACTTTACAGGGTCTCACCAGGGGAAGCTGTTGCCATCCTTCTGCTGTGGGAAAAGCAATTACCCTCACCTTAGGGACCGTTACGGGCCAAGCAGGTCATTAAAAATAGCTAGCGGTTTAGTCAGCCACTAGACCTTGTCACTTGTCCATGCATCCTATTACATTCTCTCAACACACTGGAAATAAATTTAACTGGCTTATGACAATCAGTCACATCCTTTCATCAAGGAAGACAATTGAAGTAATTGGATAAAAGATGATTTATATGGCCTTTTCTGAGGCAGGAGCAAAGAACTGTTTTTATATCGTAACAATATCAAATCCTTTCAAACATAAACCAATCTAAATTTCTGCCAAGCTGTAATTTTCACTTGGGCTTTTCTCTTATTATTACACATTAAAAAAAGGAATGAGAAAGAGTTTATGAAAGTGTGTAGGGGTGTGTGGATAAACAAGGGAATAGTCACCCAGTTTGTTCCCTTTTCTTAATAAATCTTTGTATAAAAGGATAGGTCAGAATGAATTTCAGATTAAGAGCTGATCTCATGAAGCTGGAAACTGCAAACCATTAGCAAAATTACTTTTGGTAGTACCTATGGACTCACATTTTCCTTCTATCTTCTATTTTACTGCAAAATTGTTAACTTGCTTGATCATTTCATAACGGCAAGAAGGCAGCTATAGTGGAGATCAAGAAGCAAAACAAATTTGGCATGAAAAATAAACTACGTAGCAGCAGCAGTTGTATTAACACCTTCTAAAAGTACACAAACTAAAAGTAAACTGAGGGAAAGCACTTGAAAAGATAAGGAGAGAGCTGGGTAAACTTATCTGTGACAATGAGTGAATCACAGGGGTTGTAATATGACTGACTGATAACATTTCACATCCACATGACCAATTTAGTTCTGGTCCAGTTTCACACTGATCAAAAGCTGGTACAATCTAGTGCGATGCTTGGTGGCTGTAGAAATCAGCTGATGATTTAAATCTAATTCCTCTCAGAAGGCAGAAGTCAGTTCTCCCCAGAAAGCTCAGAAGACCAAAGATTATTTACCCAAGCAAACCCAGTTCATACCCTGCTGATTGCACGGGAAGCACATAATTTCCAATTCACTCACTCATGAAGAGGGAGTAACTCTCATTTGGAGAGTTAGAAGGAAGCACAGTCTGTAAATATTTATACTGTTTGTCAAAACTATAAAGCACACAGAACTCAGAATGCGTCCTACAGGCCAGTCCTACAATAGCACCACATTCACTTGCCATAGAACAGCTCTTTCACACCCCTTCTCCATTCAGCCAAAACCTACTGAAGAAGCCAGTCAGATAACTAGGCTTACTACCTGGCAAACGTAGGCAGGTAAAGGTTTTATCAGGCCTGGAGAAGGTGGGTATCTTTATCTGAAAATCACCTGCCCTGAAAATCATATGGAGACCTTTTAACAATGTCCTAATTTATCCTACCTTCACTAATATACAAAGTGTAGGCAGCCACTTCAGTTTCATAATGATATCTCACTGTATAATAAAAGTGAAATGAAAAGCAACCATGTCTCTCACTTCATACTTTAGTATCCCTCCTGCCTCAAATACAAGAATGCTGAGGGAAAAAGAAATGAAGCATATACTTTGCTTACAACACTCAGCTAGGAAAAGCTCAGCCCATGGAAAGCTAGAAGCATGGCAAAAAATGTCTTCTGTAGATATCAACCTGGGAGAAATATATACTGGAATTTCAGAGAGGAATGCACACAAAAGCAGCTGTTAAGAAGGTACTGACAAAGCGCTGCAAGATGCATGTCAACCGCAGCCGCTGCTGTGGACTGCAGTTTCTGGGATATTCCTCTCAACAGTCCTGTGAGGCTTCACAAACAGCTGCTAGGAAAAGCATAAAAGCATATGCACCACAGCATAAAAGGAAAGATCTCCCAAAGTGGAAATTTGCAGCAAGTGTGAAAGAAAGCCCCAGATGTTCCTACAGCCTGTTGACTTACCACCAACATCCACCCCTCAGACTGATCTACTGAGAAACTAATGGTTAGAACATGTTGCTGTGACTGATGTGCATCAGAAATGTGGAGTAAAAAAAATGAAGTCTTCTAACACTTAAAGTAAATCCACCCATGTCATTCAGCACATTCTTTGCTTCCTAGACCTTTCATATCCCTCCTTATGATCCATTTTAAATGATTCTGATCAAAAATACCTTCAGAAAGTTTTTAGAGAATAAGGACAGGAATGCTGTTTGTGTATCATAGGTTCCAAAGCTTCTCATCAAGCTCATGTTCTTAGGCTGGCTGTTACCCCCCTCATCCATTTGTAGGTGCCTTCCTCTAGAAAAGCAGCGGACTGTGCCAGCTCTGTGCTTCACCATCAAGAAAGATGGGTAGAGCAGTGAGCACCATCCCCATGGCAGGAAGGGGAAGCCTACAGCATCCACACAGAGAGCTCAGCACCTGCTGGCTACCATTCCCTGTCTTCACTCAGATTTCTCTATCCCCCCAGCTTTTACATGTTTCTCCTCCAAGAGCTCAAGCAGCAGTAGCACATGCAGGTACTGCTGTGCCCTATCTGGAATGCAGCTAACTTGCATCTTTTTGCCAGCTGGCCAGAGAGCATTTGCGTTTTCAAGCCATTACCCACAGTGACTTCACAGAAAGAACAAGTATTATCCAGCGCTATTCAATAGCATTAATACAAAACCTGTTCTCAGGCTCATTTGCCTTCTCCCAGGCTTGCACTGGTGCCTGACTGACACTTCACCATGAATTCCCGTTCTTCTCTACGACTGAGGGCCGAATAGCAATTTGACAAACACTGGGGATAGCACCAGCAGGACAGCCTTTCAAGCCTGTTGGCATGTCAAGAGCTCTTGATGTTATTAGTGGTTCTAGCAACTTAGGAAGGCCAATCTCCAGTGTTTTGTAGCAGGAATGCAGCTCCCAGAGTGGCTGCTAACCTGGCTGCCCTGCTGTGCTCTTGGAACCAACCCTGTGGATGGAGGACAACGAAGTCATCAGGCACAGCTCCAGCACGAGAAGTGGCTGCAGAGATTTGTGTCCTCGCTGCAGGCAGGTTGATGAACCAGAGTTACCTGGAGAACCCACCGCCCTGTGACTCACAAGGAAAATAAGTGATCTGCTTGGTTTCCTGGAAATTTTCCTTTGTTTCCCTTTGAAATTATTAAGCGTAAGCACTGTTTTCAAGGTCAGATAAGAAGGCTAATTCTACCTAGTTCAAACTAACATCCAAAAGCATTCAATAAGAAAAGGAAAACCACTTGTGAGCTTGGCATTTTCTTGTGGAAGTAGCTCGTTTGATGTTTTTTGAGTTAAGCTGTACACAGCTGTTTGTGATCAAGTACTGCAGGGCACTTAGCAGTCACCACAACTCTTTGCATACCTATTGCACACTTTTCTTTGTTGCCTGTTAGACTGATATGGCTTACCTGTTACTATAATGTGAGTAATCACTGTGGAGACTTGGTGGAGGTTGCATAGCTCAATATGAGAAGGTTTTGCACTGGGGGACCATATAAATAATGGAAAAACATCCAAACCTAACCTGCAAATGTAAGGGACATCTTCACAATCGTATTCCACCTAGCCAATAGAATTTATATTTCTGCATTCACAATTAGACACTTCACCAATACCAGAGAGGGACAGCAATAAGCATTTCAAATTACCTTACAACAGAACTAGATCTTAAATATACATGTCTAAGTATGATCCAGATTTGCAATATGAGAAACCTTGGGTGGAGGCAGGAGAATGAGAAACACATAAATCATAGAATCACAGAATGGTTTGGCTTGGAAGGGACCTTAAGGACCATCTAGTCCCAACCCCCTGCCATGGCAAGGACATCTTCCACTTTGACCAGGTTGCTCAAAGCCCCATCCAGCACTAGGAAGCAGGTGCCTCTGTGCCACCCAGAATGTCATCACCAACCACTAACATTTCTAAGTTCTTGGCACTGTGTCCCATCCAAAGATCTGAATTCTGGAAGAAACTTCACCAAATGGAATTCATTCTTCTCACTCAATTCTAAGGGCCTTGACCTGCTCCCTCATGAACAATCCATCAATCCAACAACAAGGAATGCAAGAACAGCCTTTAAGCAAGCATGGTGATATCATATTTTGTTTTAAATTTGCTGCAAAAATGGGACCACAGGTAGAAAACTCAGGCAGATGTGGGGTTTTTTTTCTGTCAAACCGAACTAGCCTGCAGATTAATGATCAAAAAGAATATTTTTCTAGCACCCAAAGCCATGAATTTTTCTTTTCATTAAACATACATTAATATCTGCAATTGTTGCACCAGTGATAGTTCTTCCTTCTTTGATCCCATACTACAGATTGCCAGGATAGATTTTTACCCCATTTCTGCCTTGCCTTTGGTAACAGAACTCATTTCTTCTTGTACTTATATCCAGAAAACATCCTGAAATTCTGATGGTTGCCTACAAAAGTGATGATTCTTCCTCTGTGTCAATGTAACCCACATTCTTTCAAATTCCTACCACTTTGGCCTAGCAATGGGTCTAAGTTTTGTGTTTAATCCCTGTGCTTAATCAAGGTCTAACAATGTAGCTCTCTACCTGTGGTCAAGCAGGCCTGAAGAAAGGAAAAGAAAGCAAGGAGGAAGAAAACAAAGAGAAAGAAGAGAAAATATAATGGAAAAGGAAGGAGATAAGGAAAAAAATACACCAAAAAAAAAAACCAAAAACCAAACCAACAAGAAAGTAGCAACGAGAAAAGAAAAACAACTGTGTGTGCAAGACTTTCAGTTGTATTTGGTATGTATTTCAACCTGTGCATTCTGAAACATGTACTTGGTTTGTTTGATTGCTCCCCTCTGTTACTGGTGAGGTTTCATTACCATGCCTAGTTAATCCAATATGTATAAGAAGCGGCATGATTAGGCAATTACTGGGAAATCAAATCTCTCTGGAAGAAAAGGGTAATTCTTTGGAAAGGAAATCACAGTAAGCCCCATGAGGGAAGTCATTCCAGGCTCAGATCAATTAATACTTTGCATAACACTATTACAATACCCTGTATTGTTTATGCCTTTAAGATGAAAGCTGGAAAGTAGGGAGAAAACAATCTTTAGAAATTCCTTAAAAAAACATATAGTCAGTTCTAAAATAATCCTGTGGCATGCATATTGTATGACACCTATGAATACAGTGAAAATACTTTAACAAATGAACTTACTTCATGTTTCAAATGAACTCAAAGCGAAAAATGTTTAAACAGTGCTCCTGACCACTGGCACACATTAGTCAGGAAATAAACTGCAACATATCTGACTTTCCAGCATTAGATAAAAAAAAAAATTAAGCATCTAAAATGCCAGTAAGGAAACGAAAGTTACTTCACTTATTGTTCTTAAGTAGGATGTGTAGACACTTTGCAAATGCCATGAGGTGTCTTTATGCATCTTTAGGAATCTAATTGTGTTTAAAAACATGACGCCCTTCTCTGAAAGAGGCAGGTTCTGTAATCAGGCCGCTGGCAATGTGAAGCTGCAGGTGTATCAGTCTCTTTGTTCCTCTTCTATATTGACACAGGCTTCTGATGTTTTGTTCTCAAGAAATCACTTCTTTTAAAACACAGGCTCTCTCTCTAGTGTACCACAGTGTCAGTGGCTAATTGCTAGGTGAGTATTAACTGTTGAGCTCATCTGGGTTACTAAGGTAAACTAGATAGATTACTTAGTGCCAATCTGTAAGAGCTCATCAAACTTAAGTTGCACAAGCATATTCTTTTTTAACAAGCTTTGTCTAGTAAACCTTTGTCTTCCATCCTTCAAATTTATCTTTGCATTACCTCCTCCCTTTGACCCAAATGATATCCCTTCTCCCCACTTCGCAAACTGATTGTTTCTCTTAACCTCTACCCAATCCTGCCACATGCTCATTTATCATGCTGAACTTGCCCAAGCAGACTCTTTCATTGTGACTGGGGTTTTCTTTTTTTTGACTTACTGGAATGTAGGATGCCCATTCTAAAATCTTGAAACTCCACAGAATTGCTCCATGGGGTCTATTCTGGGTCTTTGTGGGGTCTCACCATCAGCAACAATTTCACTGAAGGAGCAAGGATTTTACATGCCATAAAATGCTCGGACTAAAATCTGGAAGAGGTCTGCAGTCTTGTTGGTCCTCTGTTGTGTTGCACACATTCCCAGTGAGACAGCCTGACCCCGTAGGGTGATAATATCATTCCCCTCACTCTCCACTTCCTTGTGCTTCTCTGGTTATCTTGAATCCTGCTCTGCTTTGAAAAGCACAGTGCCCTGAGAAGTGCAGTTTTCTGAGTCACTAACTCTCCAAGGAAGCTTTTGAAGGAAGGAAGTCATCTAGATCACTCAGAAGCCCAGAAAAACTAAATGTCATTCAAATCACTGGAAGAAAAAAAAATTGGCACCTTTAGTATAGGAAGAGTTGTAAGTTCCAAAACACAGAAAAAGATGTATTAAATGGGTGTACTGTCCTTACACAAAAAGGCGTTGGACTGTCCTTCCTCTGAGGGCCCTGGCTGCCAAGCTGATTAACACGTTCAGAAAACAAACTGAAAATATATCTTTCTCATCTGCTGTAACAGTCTTAGCTATCAGTCTTCAAGTAGAATAAAGTAGTATAACCAGAGAGATGGACAAACCCCATTATTTCATTACTTTCAGTTGATCAGAAGGGAGCATTCACTTACAGAGCCATGTCACTACCTGACAAACATGTAAGATACATTTTCCACTCACTTATATCCCACTTCACCCTCACGAACTCCCAGTTTCTAAACTGGGACAATCCTCAATTCAAGATGCTAACAGCAGCTTTGAGGTAGAAAAATGAGCCCCAGGTACAGCCCAGTGGCAGACCACACTTTCTATGATCTAGAATTTCTAGATTGTAATATTTCATCTCAACGCAACCTCTTAGGATCAAGCAGAAGCCTTCCCCATGGCCACTGCTTCCCCCTGGGTGCAGACCTGAGGCCTGCAGACCCCTGGGGCTCCTCCTTGCCCTCCTCCCACCCTCATCTCGGGGCTCGCAGGGCTGTTTCTGACTGTTTCTCCCTCACTCCTCACTTCGGGGTGGTGTTTTGCCCTTTCTCACACCAGCTTTCCACAAGGTGCCCTGCGCCAGGTTGGTCAGAGCCCGCTGGAACTGGCTTTGTCCAGCACAGGGCAGGTTCGGCCTCTCCTCACAGGGGCACCCTGCATGAGTTGGTGTATTGGAAGGAAAATGACCAGCTCCACCTATGAACAGTTATAAGGGATGTGACAGGAGGCATGCACACACTGAAAAAGAAAACATGTAAACAACCTATACTGACAACAGTCACTATTTACTGACATAGCTGCATCTCTGTGGCCTGCATCACCCCCAAACAGATATATCTACTTAATCCTCTCAGGGACAAGGCAAGGCAATTATCCTGTTTCAGCAGAGAAAGAGATGGTTTGATCCTGGTCTTACAGGACATTCAGGGTAAAATCACTAAGCCTTTGTTTGCCATCATATTCCATGGGTGTTGAGATCAGTCTTCAGCCTGAAGTATTTGTTCACAAATCATCACCAAAACCTGGAAGTTTGCAGAAAATACCCCAACACACTACCATTACCAAATGAGTGGGGGTTTAATTTCCACTCTGTACCTATGGCACAGGATGACAACTGTAAAGCTGTGCTGCTACAATAACACTACAAAGGAGACTTTTAGATTTCTACTGGTAAAGACATACAGGACCTGGGAAATTAAATTGCTTTAGAAACAAAAGGTACCATGGAGCAAAGAGCAGATATCAAATATATACTTAATTCAGCATTTTGTGTTAGAAACTACAGAACTTCTGGAAAAACCATCATCTACTGCTAATTGGTAAAGCTCCACGATGGTCAACACAAATTTGTACCTGCTCAAGATCTGGTCAACATAGATATGGTATATCTGCTTCTACTGTTAACACATCATCCTATTTGTTTTTTTCTGCAGTTGTGCTGAATGTCTGAAGTGCATCTTTATCTCATTTTGAAATGTCTCTGTATTTTCATGTCAGTCACTTAGCAACTAATTATATGAGAAGAAAAATAAAGTATCCTCCTTTAAGAAGAGCAGAATTGTCATAGAGATGGCAGCCCTCTTTTTTCCACACCTTAGATATGTTTCCAACACACCACAATGAGCTTTTAGCCTAGCCCTACACTCAGGGAACCCTTTTGTCTTCCCGCTGCCCTGATACATTCTTTGGCAGGATAATGAAAAAAAAAGAAACCCAAAACCTCAGGGCATCAACCATGTTAATACAGAAACTCTTCACCAGGAACATAATTGAAGCCATTCTAATGGCTAGCACAGAGGACATTAGGAAGGAGGAATTTGGGGGATAAAAAGGATAAAGTCATTAAGCAACAGGTGAGAAGTGTCCCTGAGGCAGCTTTTCCCCAGCTGCCTCTGCTCTCAGCAGGTAACTCAGTAGAACAGCTTTCTGGCACTTCTCTAATCTACTACAGCTTGTACCAGCGTTTGCTATAAGCATGAGCTGAAATTTCATACTATGAACAGTTATTAAGGCCTCTTACTACTGTAAATCATATGCAAAATTGCCAGAGCAATTTCAACAGGGTGTTTATGTGCATTTGAACAGCTGTTCTGAAGCAACAGCTCTTTCATACGCAGTTATTTCTTGTGTCTTGAGGTGATGAAGATTTGGGAACAAAATATTCTTGCACGGAAGAACACTGCTACTCAGTAATTAAGCACATTGTAATTCACAGCACTAGCAGAATGCCAGCAAGCAAAGATTGTCCTCTGATTATAAAAAGAAGGGCTCAGAAAACAAATTGCATTTTGCCACAGCTTCCTTTCAAGGCCCTGTTCTCCACCTATAAAACAGGAAGAACAGTGCTCCCTTGTGAAACAGTGAAACTGATCTCATTTGTAGGTTCCAGACTCTGCTGTGTATGTTATTAAACATTATTACATACTCCTAATGAACTGAAATTTGTTGTAGTGACAGGTGCAATCAACGAACTGAGGCACGACATTTCCAAGAATACTGTGGAAAAGATAAGAAAATGCAAAATGGAGATCTGTGCTGGTTTTGGCTGGGACAGAGTCGATTTTCTTCATGGTAGCTACTATGGGGCTGTGTTTTGGGTTTGTGCTGCAAACAGGGTTGATAACATGGGGATGTTTTAGTTACTGCTGAGCAGTGCTTACACAGAGCCAAGGCCTTTCCTGCCTCTCACCCCACCAGCGAGTGGCTGGGTGTACAAAAGGAGTTGGGAAAGGACACAGCCAGGGCAGCTGATCCCAACTGACCACAGGGGTATTCCACACCATATGGTGGTGGGCTCAGAGTATAAAGCTGGGGGAAGAAGAAGAAAGGAGGGACATTCAGAGTGAAGGCATTTTTCTTCCCAAGTCACCATTACGCATGAGTTCTGCTGTCCTAGAGATGGCTAAACACCAGCCCGCCAAAGGAAGCAGTGAGTCGATTGCTTGTTTTGCATTACTTGCATGTGGAGCTTGTTCTTCTGGAGTTAACAACCTTGCCTGCAAGAAGGAATAACTGAAATGTTATTCCAGTGGTTATGAGCTGGTGAGGTGTGAAATGCACCACATGCAGCTGCCTGCTCACTGATGTACAATACCACTTAGGTACCCACTGCCTTCAGTTGCGCTCCTAGTGTACTATACAATCCTTTTTCTCTAAAGGATCTAAAATGCCACTGGCATAACACTGTAGCCAGAAAAGTCCTCAGTTATCTTGTTGGATTATGTTTCTCTTCAGATACATGTCTGTGTAGATGTGGTGCTAAGTAATTCTATGATTCTACGAAATCGTACAAACAGCTCTGCAAAATAATGTAGTAAAATTTTCAGTTAAGAACAAACTAAAACACTTCAAAATGAGACCCCCAGCTCTTCAAATAATGGAAATCTGGGAAAAGACAGCTCAACATGGCTTTGCTTCTCAGAGTAGACCACAGTGCTCTATCCTGAGAGGATCAGAAGTGACTAAAACTGCACCATCAATACAATCCGTGGCCCACTGTGTGGAGTGTGCAGAATTCATTGAAGTTAGAAATATGGCTGCCATTTAAATATGATTAAGAAACAGCAAAGACATCTAAGATCTGTGACAAATTTCATGTGGCCTGATGCCAAATACATGGTGGTACTGAACAGGGGTAGGATGTGGACTCCTGCACTATTCAATTTGTAGTGAATTGCTATTTAAGTTACTTAACTCATCACTGTGTCCCACATCTTTATTTATTGCTCTGATTTCCCTTAAAATAATCCTGCCTGACCTCTTCAAGGGTTAGATTAAGTAGAGGAAGTGCGCAGCAGGACCAGGTATTGTTAAGGCAGCCACCCTGGACAACTGGCAGCAACGCCTTATTAAAGCAAAGGTGTGAGTGTGTGGTTTCTGATCACACCAGGGTAAGTTTTCTCTTCCCAGGTCAGGATTTGGTCTTCAGGAAAGAGCAGTCCCAGACTGTGCTCATGCACTGTCTGCGTTGACAGAAAAACAGAGGGGAAGTTGACCTTGCCTGCAGAGAGGATCAAAGGGCAGACTCCTGAAGTTCCCTGGCATGCTTACAATGAGCATGCCTGTTGTTTACAGTTTTCTTTTCAAATTTAGAAACAGAGCCTTTTCTCATTTCACTTGTTCCTGGCTGCAGAAAGGTCTCCTGCTATTTATGTATGTTGCAGAGGTGCCAAAAGACACACAACACGGCTGGCAGCTTCCAGGGGGCCTGGCTCCACTACCACTGCAACTATCCAGAGTTTGTGATACTGGAAAAGAGGACAACTTTGGAGGGTAGCAAAAAAAGTAACTGAAGTAAACCCTTCCCAGCTCCTTTGAACTGAGGACAATTTTGACATTCAGAAGCATTAAAACATTTCCTAGCGTGATACTCTTTTTTAGACTTCATAATTCAAAGGGCGCAGAATGGCTTCACATCCTTGAGAGCCTGTTAGCAGCTCATTTATTATCCATGCATGAGCTGGCTCAGACAAAATACAAGTTTTTTAGCCTATCACACAAAATGTGAGATATACTGCAGTTTGGTAAATGGTGTAGTTACTATGTCTTCTTTACGCACAGTGCACCTTTAACTCTATGGAAACAAGCACACATGCACAGAGCAGGAGCCATCTGGTCATTCTGTCAAGCACAGGGTGGCTTAAAGTTTCAATTCACATTGGTTTGGTTTGTTTCTCCAACAAACACAAAAACTTTGGCTTTCTTAAAAAGTGAAGAAAATTTGCAGCGAGATTAAAAAATTATCCTGTGTTTCAATTAAGAGCCCCAAACTGAATTATTTTTCACTTCCCTCTCTCCTTTCTCTTTCTCTTATCATGTTGGGAAAAGGAAAGAAATTAGAGAAAAAATATGATGGTACTAAATAATGTTTGCATCACTTCCTACTATGTTTTTTTTAATTTAAAAGTCTACAAGCAGAGGACAGACTGAAAAGACTATGGAAAACATAATCTGGCTTTCCATTCTTCTCCATGACACCTTTTGGTGTGCCTACAAACTCTCACATAGTTAGAACTCAGCCATGGTGAAATACTTCTTTCCCTTGCTGTTTCTTAGGTAGCCTCAATTACAAGCCATGCAGAGTGACAATGAAGCATAGCCTCAATTATAAGCCATGCAGAGTGACAATGAAGCATTGACAACACATCACTTATGCACTTTATGATAAAAATAAGTTCTTTTTTTGTGTGCTTATGTGTTACTGCTTCTGAATGTCAGAACTGTCCTCAGTTCAAAGGAGCTGGGAAAGTTTACTTCAATTACTTTTTTGCTACCCGCCAATGTTGTCCTCTTTTCCAGTATCACAAACATATTGCACCTCTCAAATGCTCTTCTCATTCAGATCCCTTTCCAATACCCCGATACAACTACTGGCTTACACATAAAGCAGAATTCTTCCTGCAGCTTCTCACCAACCACTTCAAGACTGCCTCTCATCACTTCTTTTTAGAGCAGATCCTCCCAGGCGTGGACACACTCTAGCTGTCACTGCTCCCCGAGATGCCATGTGTGCTGCTTTTTGATACTGTAGTCTGATGTGAAGGTGAACCTCAGGCAAGAGGAGACAACAAGTAATGCTTGGGCCTAGCAGCTGCTTCAGCCAGTCACCATGGATGATATGCAAACCTCAGCTGGGGACTGGACGGGTATTTTAAGAACCACAGATGCACAGTTGGAAAATAGCCCATTTAACCCATGGTTAAGATCATGGAGCAGATCCTCCTGGAAACTATGCTAAGGCACACGGAAAATAAGCAGGTGATTGGTAACAGGCAACATGGATACACTAAGGGCAAATTTTGCCCAACAAATTGGTGGCCTTCTATCAGAGGGTTACAGTCTTAGTGGATAAGGGAAGGGCAAGTGACATCATCTACCTGGACTTATGCAAGGCATTTGACACTGTCCCACATGACGTCCTTGTCTCTGAATCTGAGGGATGGATTTGACAGATGGACCACCCAATGGATAAGGAACTGGTTGAATATTTGCGCTCAAAGAACTACAGTCAACAGCTTGATGTCCCGGTGGAGGCTTTGCCTGCAACATGGACAGTGGGAAAAGGACTTGGGGATGTTGACTGACAAAAAGTTCAACACGAGCTGGCAGTGCGCACCCACAGCCTGGAAAGCCAACTGTAGGCCAGGCTGCAGCAAAGGGAGCATGGTCAGCAGGTGGAGGGAGGGGATTCTCCCCCTCTCTCCGCTTTCATGAGACCCCACCTGTGTTCAGCTCTGGAGTCCTCAACACAAAGGGATGTGAACCTGTTGGGGTGAGTCCAGAGGAGGCCATGAAGATCATCAGAGAGCTGGAGCACTTCTGCTATGGAGACAGACTAGCACAACTGGGGTTGTTCAGCCTGGAGAAAAGGCAGCTCCTGGGAGACCTTAGAGCAGCATCCCGTGCCTAAAGGGGCACTACAAAAAGCTAGAGAGGGGTGTTTTATAAAAGATAGTGACAGAACAAAGGGCAATGGCTTTAAACTGAAAAGACGGTAGGTTCAGATTATATATAAATTTGTTCTTTACTGTGAGTGTAGTGAGGCACTGGCACAGGTTGCCCAGAGAGGCTGTGGCTGCCCCATCCCTGGCAGTGTTCAAGGCCAGATTGGATGGGGCTTTGAGCAACCTGGTCTAGTGGAAGTTGCCCCTGCTCGTGGCAGAGAGGTGGAACTGGATGAGCTTTAAGGACCCTTCCAACCCAAATCATTCTATGATTCTATGGTGATACCAGCTGCAAGGAACGATATGCAGCAGCATCTACACTTTAAGAACTGAGCATTCAAAAGAACATGGTGTTTCTTAGCATAGCTTAAGGCACACCAACACAGCCTGTTCAAGCCATGATGGAGTTGCACCTCATATAGAGAGTAAATACTAATGAGCTCTCTCCAAGAGGCTGGAGAATATGGGATGTTAGAGGAAAACGTTATCATATACGGAAAACAGGCAGATTCTGCCTGGAACTGGAAAGCACAGAGGTGTGTTGTGGGGGAGGGAAAAGCTACTGGCAAGGGAAGGAACAATGAAATAGAAGGAAAAGACAAACAGGGGCTAGAAATCACAGTGAGGAAAACCCATGCGCATACCCCCAGTGGCGAGAATCCCCTCCCTCTGCTGAGCTTCCCGACCTGAAAGGTTGGGCAGAGCTTCAAGAAATCCTCAGCATGCTCTCTGACTGAAAATATGAGTCATCAGCCCCCAGGATGACTCACGGCCGCACTCCTCCACCCTGAGTGGCAAACGAAAATACAGATGAAGAGGAAGGTCGGGCTGAGGACAGTACTACTAGCCAGGGAATTTCTCAGCCTCTCGCTATGTCAACACGCATGTCATGAATCTTTTCACATTCAGCAGTTGGTGGCTGAGGAAGAGACAGCAGTGACCATCTGGGGAAGGAAAGAGGGGTGCCATCCTCCCTCCTGTTACTGGCCAGGGAGGGAGACATTTTGGCAACAGGAGAAAGTACCTGAGAGACAATAAACATGGCAACTGGTACTCAGTAGTTAGTTTGCAGGTGAACAAGGAACGCAAAGAGGAAAATCAGGAGGGTTTTGCATCTCTGGGCTGACTGGGCTCCAGCTCTGTGGGGATGGCACTACTGAACAGTTTGCCTGGCTGAAATCCTGAGCTCATTAATGTTACTGGGAGCTTGGCAACAGGCCTGAGCAGAGCTGGTTTTCACCATGGCTTCAGCGCCACATGATACAGAGAAACAGCACAGACTTGAGGCCCAGGCGAAGGCCAAGCTGTGTTACTGTCTAGGGGGGTGCACCCCAGCCGTACCTCCCTGAGCACTCCTGCTGTGTGCCACCAGCAGCTCCCAGCTGCCCCTGAGCGGCTGCCCCAGCACTGGGCTCCACTCCAGGCTGTGCCTGGGCCCTGGGGCTGAGGCAAAGCAATGCACTGACACAGCTACACAGGCTCTGGGAACGGAGCTGTGAGGCACTGCTTTGGCAATGGCCACACAGTCAGGCCATGGGAAATGGCCTGTGCTCACCCTGCTGCTAGACTCACTGCTACAGAAGCAGCTGCATTGCACTTAATTTCCATCACTTGTCATTTAGTGCAGATTGACTGAGAGGTTGTTTGTGAGCCATTAATGCTTGCTGGAGCAGCACATGCACCCACATTGTACCATGCTGCTATCCCTTCTCACCCCCTTATAGTCCAATGCCACATCCTCCCTTGTTTCTCAGCTGTGTTTGTTCAGACTCCAGGTTACTGGAGCTATGACTCTAGCTCTTGGGAGCTGTTTGCCCCACAGGGCCTCCATTTCTTTTGGCTCTTGGAGCTACCAGTGAGTTAATACTAAATCATTCATACTCTATCTTGTCACACAGCACAGAGCTGGCTTTCTTTGTGCTGAGTCTTTTCCCGGGGTCTTCAGGACACTGCTTGGATCGTTAATATTCTGTTCCCATGACAAAGTGAATTGCATCATTTAGTAGCACATTAAAAAATTATCAACATAAATCTGAGCAGCAACATTTCAGCTTTTGGTCCCAGACCAGTGAAATTCAACATTAAATCTAAGTGCAATGAAGCATTCATTTCATTTAAGCACTTCATCTTCCCTAATTACCTTCAGCATGATCCCCTTTCCTTTCAATTCCTTTCTAGCAGCTTTTGGCCTCCAGCTAAAATAACTCCCTTTCACTCCTCTTTTTTATCAAAGCATTGCCCTGAACATGGGTCCAAGGATGTCAAGATAGATATACTTTCGCAGATACACTTAATGCTTGCGTAAATGAATGAATGCCCAAGTTAGGGTGGCTTTATAAGTAACAGATAAGTTATATCCGAACTTGAGAAGTGCCTCTCTTTTGTGGCCACAGCGTGCAGCAAACACCTCCCGCCCCAGGACAGTTCAGGTTTTGGGATTCCATAGACACCTGTAGTTACTGACTGTTCTCAGCCAGGAGCCCTGCTTTCCTGCATGGACTTAGTGCTTCATGGACTCAGCCTTGCTCTTCAGAGATGCTTCCTTCTTCTCATTCCTACACAGATTCAGTTTTCACTGCCTGCCAGCTCCAAGCTGCTGGCACCCAGCTGATAGCAGCGGTCAAAAGCCATCAACAGCAACTCATGGCATGTATGGAAACCCTGCCAGACGTAGAAGGAACAGAGGGCTCACTCTAGTCTGGGATACTGTCATGAGGGTAGAAACGTTTTCCCCTGTCCAAGGACCAGCCCTTATGTGAAAAGCAACTAACGAGTGAATGCTATCATGATGGCTTTTAATATGCTCCTGCGTCTCACAGAAAATTTAGGGAAATCTGAGATGTTTTGAAGGCTGTGCTCTTTTTTTTTCTTTTTTAATCTGCTTTTGCTGCTTTGTTTTCAATCCTTTTCTGAGATCGTGCTCCTTGACTTTTAGCAGTATGATTTTCTCTATGGCAACTAAGCTATTCTGCATTAAAATATCAAAATACAAATGATAGAAAAGGCAAATGGCCCATCTAGACCAGTACTTGCAATTTACATCAAAAAATGGTTCTCTCAGTGCAATGGTCTGTCTCAAAAAACTATTCTGATGATACACTTCATAATAAGACACATGGCAAATTTTCCCCATGCCATAGGAACCTCACTTGTGCAATGTTCTGTAGTGGACAAAGGGGTAAAAGAAGGAAAAAAGGAAGGTATATGTGTCTTTTGACAACAGCCCTGAAGCTTGATAGCCTATTTCAGAATCTGCAATTTGAAGAGCTCTGCATGTTCAGCCCAGCCAAGCAAGGGCTGGTACAAAATATGATTATCTCAGGTATATTTATAGAGGAGATACACTGGGGAAGAAGAAGAGCTAATGAAGAACAAATAGCACAAGAACAAATGGGAATAAATGAGCCACAATAAAAGTTGGCTGGAAATTAGAAAATGCTTCTACCTTGCTGTTCTGGAAAAGCCCCCCAGGAGGAGTACAGGGGGTGGAAAAAAACATGGATATTTTTAGGAAATAACAATATGGGAAAGTTTTCTCGTTGTATGGCCTGATGATTATGATAGCAGGGGATCATTTCAGGAATTTTCTAGCCCTATCTACTTCGCTTTCTAAAGCATTTGCATTTCTTCTGAAAGCAGATTCCCACAGTCTCTAAGAATACCCTGATGGAGGCTTGTCTCTGTGATGTACCAGCCTTCTTGATCAAATTTTAATCCAATCTTGTTTAACATGCAGACTCTGCAGACTTGAATGAAAAATACAACAGTGATTTGCTCGATCTGCTATTTGTCCAAAAGATGCTTTCTAATTCACAAAGGAATTAAATCACATGGCTTGCACTACCAAAGAGGCAGTCTGGTGTCATTAAATACCCATTTATATTGACTTCGTTAACCTCTGACAGGGGCACAAAAGAGGTTCAGCGCTGGCACATCTTACAATTTGAATTGGAGTTTGCTTTTAGACGTAGTAAATCCCAGTCTGTAAGCCCTTTTTAGCATGGACCACCTTGCTTGGGAGCCCAGGGGCCAGTGCAGAGCCACACAGAGAGAGTGTGCCATCATGACCACCCCACTCATCCGTTTGGTCGGATACCACATGAGTAAAAGCCACAACACATTTCCACCGCTCCTGCCAGATCACCTGCTCTGATGGCACAAAGGAAAGTGACCCCAAATTTCCTGTTTCTTTCCCAGATACATCACCTAGCTTAACAAACACTATTATATCGGCTTACACATCTTGCAAGCTGATAGTAGATAAGCTTTGGGTAAATGAGAATCGGGCCCTTTTAGTATATACAAGCACATGCATATGTCTGCATGTAGCATATATAAGCATATATAATACATGGCTGTAGGGCAGAGGAGTAAAATGCAGCCAAAATCACTCCTGCAGTGCACCTGGCATCCAAGGATGCTGCATCAGCCATCCAGAGACACCACTGCAGTGACCCCATGGGACTGCCAGGGCTGGGTGAGCTGCTAACAGCCTTCCTCCATCACAAAGCCAGCAGCTGTGCTCAGCATCCTCCCAGAGGCACTGGGCTCTGCAGCTCTCTGTCTGCTCATGTTCAGGAATCCCATGATAACAACCATGATACATACTTTTTAAAGAAGCCCGGCCCCGCACAGGCCCCTCCATTTTCATTGCTGTCTTCCCAGAGGAGGGGGAAACCCAACAAGGCATTTCACTGTGTTTCTATTTCTGTCTCCTGGACTGCAGAACACCTCATAGCTTAGCTGGTTCCTTGCTGAAGACTGACTTTCACAACACTAAATATAGGAACTGTGCACTCTGCAGGGGCTAAATTTAGCTTTGCTGCGTTAGAAGGGGAGGAACCTTGTTACTGGAGACAGGAAAGCAAAACCACTGCAGGCAAGGAAATTTGGGTGATGCAGTAGCAGCCACTGCTCTATCCTGCTAGCACAGGAGAAACTGAACTAGAAAGTTCAGTTCTGGCCTCAATTTTCTCTTTTTAAACAAATCTATTCAATGCCCAGTGAGGTTTTACAGTAGTTCACTTCCTCCGGAAGAAATTACATATCTCCATGTTGTTCTCATAAAAACATTTAGGAAAATACTTTTCTAAATCAAGAAGAGACTTTAAAATAATACAAATTAAAATTCAAGGTTGGAGGCATCTTAGCTTGCTACAGCTGGTGTGTAAAGTCTTATATAAAGACCCTCACAGGCCATAAATCATGACTACCGGCCTTAAGCCTGAGCAGGCTTTTCAGGAATGTTAATCACTGCTAAACAGAGAGAACTGGCCATCCCACAGCTGCAGCCTTTCACCTCTAAGTCACCTATTCTAGCACACTTGGGGGGGGGGGGGCACAGGACTGAGACTCTGATCCCAAGCTGTGCTATTCACTGCGAATTAGACAACATGCCTGATAGGTTTTCTTACCTATCCGCTGCAGGTAGCGGAATTTCCCCTGTGCTGCAGACCATTTTCAGAGGTGAGTGAAGAGTTAAAGCCATTAACTTGAGCTAGTGGCTCCTCATTACAAACTGCAAAGAGCTGGGAAGGTTGGAATGACAGAATTTTGACAAAAATATTACATAGAAAAATGTCTTGAATGCTTGAAAACAGCCTTTCTAGCGGGTATCATCACACATGAATCAGCAAAGGCAGGTGACTGGCATCAGACACCCCACGCCTGCAGGGAGGGGATGGCCCAATCTGGGAGAGCATCATGGAAGATGTAGTTAAAGGTGGCCCACGCTTAGGCACTGACACTTAGCAGAGTGGTAGCACCTGACTGTGACGATGTTTCAGAATTGTAAGGATTAGGTTCTTTCCGGAATTTTAGAGAGTCCAGTTTCTCCACCACCATCCTCATTTACATGCAGGGATCTCCAATACGAAACACCTCTCCTGTGAAGACACAGACCTTAGAGAAGCCATCCAGTACCTAAAGGGGAGCTTTTTACAAGGGCATGTAGTGACAGGACAAGGGCGAATGGCTTTGACAGGACAAGGGGGAATGGCTTTAAACTGACAGAGAGGAGATTTAGATTAGATAATAAGGACGAAATTTTTCACTGTGAGGGCAGTGAGGATCTGGAACAGATTGCCCAGAGACACTGGATGCACCATCCCTGGAAGTATTCAAGGCCAGGATGGATGGGGCTTTTGAGTAACCTGGTCTAGTGTTAGGCATTCCTGCCCATGGCAGGGTGTTTGGAACAAGATGATCTTTAAGATTCCTTCCAACACAAACCATTCTGTGAAACAAGGCATGAGCCGGATCAGCTCCAGGTGGCGAATTATTATGCGATAGGAAACCAAATCAAGACACCACTAATAGTTATTTCATCTTCATGCAGATATTGATGATACACAAACTACGTGATGGAGAAGATGACCTTTTCTAAAATGAAAGCATTGGGATCAACCAAACGTTCTTGTCAGAACCAAATATAATGACCAAAAATGCCCTTTTCCAAGTCCGCATTAGATTCAGCCATGGTTCATTCAGACAAGTGACAACTACACAACTGTTTTACCAAGGACTGTTGACAAAAGTGCATTATTCACTGTATACTTAAGATCTATACCAGGAAACAAATATGCCCAGCATCTGTTTTCTAGTACAGACTGGCCCTTTTTCACCTACTCTCATAGCCCAATTCCCTTATAGCCCAGAAGGTTTTGGTTCTTGTTAACTTTCAAGCTGTGCAAACAAATTGTCTGCTGGATTGGTATTTGACTGTGACCAAAACAGGTCTGTGGCAATAGCTGAGCATTATAAACAAAATCATACTCAGCATCTGGGAACAACCTCTGGGATTGTTTATTAGCATAGGTATAGTCACTGAGCTTAAACTGAGAAAACTAAAACTGTTTGTCTTCTCCCTCAATATATGCAGTAAACAATGCTCAGTTAAATACTGTTTGGTCTGACTCACAGCCTGCACACCTCTACCAGCCCTCTTGCCAGCACTGAACTCATACCCCATCACTTCAAGCTTTGGTCCTGAGAGCCAACAATGGTGCAACTGACACACTGATGTGTTAGAGTATATAAGTCCTCCCAGAATCATAGAACCAACCAGATTGGAAATGACCTTTGAGATCACCAGGTCTGACTGTTACCCCAGGACTGCCAAATCCACCACTAAACCATGTCATTGAGGGCCTCATCTACACAGGTTTTTAACACTTCCAGGGACAATGATTCCACCACTGCCCTGGGCAGCCTGTTCCAATGCCTGATCACCCTCTCTGTGAAGAAATTTTTCCTAATATCCAATCTAAACCTTCCCTAAGCGCGAGTTAAGGCCATTGCCTCTTGTCCTGTCTCTTGTTACTTGGGAGAAGAGACTGACCCCCACCTCACTGCAACCTCCTTTCAGGTAGGTGTAGAGAGCAATAAGGTCCGCCCTGAGCCTTCTCTTCTCCAGACTAAACAACCCCAGTTCCCTCAGCCATTCCTCATCAGGCTTGTTCTCCAGACCCTTCACCAGTTTTGTTGCCCTTTTCTGGACCCACTCCAGCACCTCAATGTCTCTCTTACAGAGGGGCCCAGAACTGAACACAGTATTCAAGATGCAGCCACACCAGTGCTGAGTACAGGGGGATGAGCACTTCAATTAGCAGGATATTAAAATTCAGGATTTTTATCCTATCCATCAGTTTACATTTTCTTTTGCCTCTTGGTAAAAGCCACACTCCTTGGATTCATGCACAGGCAGCCCTGGACCATCAGAAGGCCTCACAAAAATGCTATGACTGCACATTCATGAAGTAGCCACTTACCAATAGAAAAAGAGAAACCATTTCCAAATATAAACTCCTTGCAACAAAATTAGAAAGCAGGTGGAAAGGAAGGGAATTATCATTGTAAGAGTACTCTGAGCACTGGTGTGCTATATGAATTCACAATTTTATCTTAATCTTGGGCTCAGCGAGATCATTGGGTCAGGCTGCTGTCAGATTAAATAAATTACTTTGAAAGATCGAATACTGGCAGAAATATTCAAGCTAGGCTGTGTATTAAATTGCTTCTTTTCCATCTTGTTCCAAATGTTGTGAAGGATTTATATCCGAAGATTGTTTAAACTTTTTGTCTAGCAATCACCTCATGGACAAGAAGTGACAAGGCATTCTTAAAAGTCCTTCTAAATGTTTGACTTGTTGGCTGCTATCCAAAGTTGAGTCAACTGATCATTCATGATTCCACAGGAAATGGAGCAGATCTGGCTGCGTAAGCTCGAAGATGGGTTGCCTCTTTTCTTCTATACAATTTACATCAACATAGGTGATCATAGAATCATAGAATGGGTAGGGTTGGAAAGGACCTTAAGATCATCTCGTTCCAACCCCCCTGCCAGGGGCAGGGACACCTCACACTAAACCATGCCACTCAAGGCTCTGTCCAGCCCGGCCTTGAACACCGCCAGCGATGGAGCATTCACAGCTTCCCTGGGCAACCCATTCCAGTGCCTCACCACCCTTACAGGAAAGAATTTCTTCCCCATATCCAATCTAAACTTCCCCTGTTTAAGTCTGAATCCGTTACCCCTTGTTCTCTCACTACAGTCCCTTATGAAGAGTCCCTCCCCAGCATCCTATAATTGCATTGTGCATTGTATGTCTGTCTGTGGTTTCATCATTTATTCAGAGATATTGGCCTCATATAAGTGTAACAGTCACTTCAGCTGATAGCTCTAGGAAGGATATTTTTGGCCTAAGGCAGAATTTGTCATCACAATAAGGTTCAGCAGCTCCAGTCTCACACCATGAACCATTGTGGCAGATGATAGACAAATATGTAACAGCAGATCACTCTGTAAAGGACAAGCTTACAACCTAAGTAAATAAGCTGAAAGGTCTATATCAAGCAGGCATCCAAAACATATATATGTTAGATATGATATGTCTCATATCAGATTTTTAGATGAGGATGCTAAGTCCTGTGTGTCTGATTAGATACACAATATTAATAGTTCATTGTTAATAGCACCAATTAGCTTTTTACAGGCTGGAAGACCTTCTAACTCATTTCTCCTCAAGGAATTTCTTTTACAGAAGCTTTCATGGTCAATGCTGACACAAGTAAGAGTTCATTAGACTTCTGCTGTGTTTTCTCCTGTGTGCCTTTACTGCTTGTACACAGAGATGGGAACAGAGAAATACGAAAGTAATTCTGAATCTAGTAATTGAAATACAGAATAACTCAAAGATGTTCTCAGAAGAGGCGAAGCTCAGCTAAACAATCTGTTTTACACAACGAAAGAAGCTGGTGGTTCTCAGTTATATTCATAAAATTTCTCTCCCAGCTGTCACTGATTTAAAAATCGAATTAGTATGTTCATCTACATGACAGCTAAAGAGAGAGTACATACTCATGTTGATGAGGATGGGAACTGTTAAACAAAGAAGGGGAAGTGTCATTATTAAATCCAGTGAGGTGAAGATATAGAATAAATACCAAGAGTATGATTAATAATCAAATATCTAAAAATGTGTAGTAGTATAGAGTGAAAGAGAACTGTTACCCTTTTTTTACAGCTGAAATACTAATTTATAAAACCCACTAAGAGGCTACCTAGTGAACATCTTGCCGGTCCACAGGAGGTGTGGTGGATTCACCCCAGCAGGCAGCTCAGCCCCACCCAGATGCTTCCTACACTCCCTGTGGGATGGGGGAGAGAACTGAAAGGGCAAAATTGAGTAATCTTGTGGGTTGATGCAAACACGGTGTAATAGGTAAAATAAAAGCTCCATGTGCAAGCAAAGCAAAACAAGGAATTGATTCTTGCCTTGATGGGTAGGGGCAGAGCAGTTGACGTCATCTACCTGGACCTGTGCAGTGTTCAACACTGTCTTACACGATACCCTTGCCTTTAAACTGGAGAGACATAAATTTGATGGATGGACCACATGACGGATAAAGTATTAGCTGGATGGCTGCACACAGAGAGTTGCGGTCAATGGCTCAATGTCCAAATGGAGTTCTTTACATAGCTCTTTACTGTGAGGGTGGTGAGGCACTCAACAGGTTACCTGAAGAAATGGTAAACACTCCACGCCTGGCAGTGTTCAAAGCCAGGCTGGAAAGAGCTTTGGGTGACATGGTTTAGTGTGAAGTGACCCTGCCCATGGCAGGGAGTTGGAACTAGATGATCTTAAGGTCCTTTCCAACCCTAACTATTCTATGATTCCCTACTTCCCATTGTTCTTCAGGCATCCATTGTTTTTAATCTGTGGGAAAGCAGGGCTTCGTCACGTGTAATGTTCCCTTAGGGAGACAAATGCCATAATGCTAACCATTCACCCTTCCTTCTTTTTCTTCCAGCTTTTATTGCTAAGCACAATGTCATATAGTATAGAATATCCCTTGGGTCAGTGGGGATCAGCTCTACCAGCTGTGTCCCCTCCCAGCTCCTTGTGCACCCCCACCCACTCACTGGTGGAGAGAGAAAGAAGAAAGGCTGTGATGTTGTGTAAGCACTGCTCAGCAACAGCTAAAACATCCCTGTTTTATCAACACTGGTTAGGTCACAAACCCCAAACATAGCACCGTACAAGCTATTAGGCAGAAAATCTACAGTCAAACCAGTACAGGATAAGATACTCCTTGCCTTTTGAAAGTAGAGAGGACTGAGAATTACAGCCTGTAGCATTAGAAGTGGCTGGAATTGTTACATGCGGCTAAAAATGTATGACATGAATCTACGAACAAGGGAACTCCTGGGGAGCTGCCTCAATCGCCTTAACTTCATCTTTCCCCCCCCCCCCCTTTGTCAACATGATCATGTGCTTTGTTTGGTTGGGGGGTTTTTTTGTTTGTTTGTTTTCTTTTGTTACTGTAGGTCTATGGTATAATGAATCTATGTTCCATCTTTCATTAGGCTTATTTCCAGCTGTGCTGTCACTGGCCATGTTGTGAATAATTGGTGTTTGAAGTCTCCATTGGCACATGTGAAAAGCCAGAGAAAAGGTTCTCAAGAAGCAGGTGTACAAGTAGGATAGCTCTAATGTTTTACTTACTGTGTAAAGTAAAGTAAGAGACGTATCAGTGGTTTTGAAGGAAGTGGCTAGTATCTTTTGTTAGACCAGTTGAAACAGTCAGAATATGGAAAGAACATCAGGGTCATAAGAGACTTAACTGAAGGAGGAGTGGCATTAACCTGCCTTATATCTCTTGAGGACAAAAATGAAAACCACAAAAATATGCAAATTAGAGGTGTTCCTGTGTTGGAGCCATAGAATCATAGAATAGTTAGGGCTGGAAAGGACCTTAAGATCATCTAGTTCCAATCCCCCTGCCAGGGGCAGGGACACCTTACACTAAACCATGCCACCCAAGGCTCTGCCCAACTTGGCCTTGAACACCACCAGTGATGGAGCATTCACAACTTCCCTGGGCAACCCATTCCAGTGCCTCACCACCCACTACAGGAAAGAATTTCTTCCTCATATCCAATCTAAACTTCCCCTGTTTAAGTTTGAACACGTTACCCCTTGTCCTATCACTACAGTCCCTTATGAAGAGTCCCTCCCCAGCATCCCTATAGGCCCCCTTCAGATATTGGAAGGCTGCTATGAGGTCTCCATGCAGCCTTCTCTTCTCCAGGCTGAACAGACCCAACTTTCTCAGCCTGTCTTCATACGGGAGGTGCTCCAGTCCCCTGAGCATCCTCGTGGCCCTCCTCTGCACTTGTTCCAACAGTTCCATGTCCTTTTTATGTTGAGGACACCAGAACTGCACACAATACTCCAAGTGAAGTCTCACAAGAGCAGAGCAGAGGGGCAGGATCACCTCCCTCGACCTGCTGGTCACGCTCCTTTGGATGCAGCCCAGGATACGGTTGGCTTTCTGGGCTGTGAGCGCACACTGCAGCCGCCTCATGTTCATTTTCTCATCGACCAACACCCTGAAATCCTTCTCTGCAGGGCTGCTCTGAATCTCTTCTCTGCCCAACCTGGAGCTGTGCCTGGGATTGCTCCCACCCAGGTGTAGGACCTTGCACTTGGCATAGTTAAACTTCATCAGGTTGGCATCAGCCCACCTCACAAGCATGTCAAGGTCCCTCTGGATGGCATTCCTTTCCCCCAACGTATCAACTGAACCACACAGCTTGGTGTCATCGGCAAACTTGCTGAGGGCGCACTCAATCCCACTGTCCATGTCACCGACAAAGATGTTGAACAGGACTGGTCCCAACACCGATCCCTGTTGGATACCACTCGTTACTGGTCTCCAGCTGGACATTGAGCCATTGAGCACAACTCTTTGCGTGTGGCCATCCAGCCAGTTCTTTACCCACTGAGTGGTCCACCTATCACATCAGTGTCTCTCCAATTTAGAGACAAGGATGTCATGTGCGACAGTGTCGAATGCTTTGCAGAAGTCCAGGTAGATAACATCAACTGCTCTACCCCTGTCCATCAGTTCCATAGCCCCATCATAGAAGGACACCAGATTGGTCAGGCAGGATTTGACCTTAGTGAAGCCATGCTGGCTGTCACCAACCACCTTGTTGTATTTCATGTGCCTCAGCATGCCTTCCAGGAGAATCTGCTCCAAGATGTTGCCAGGCAATGAGGTGAGGCTGACTGCTCTGTAGCTCCCTGGGTCTCCCATTTTCCCCTTCTTGAAAATGGGGGTTATATTTCCCTTTGTCCAGTCATTGGGAACTTCACCTGACTGCCATGATTTTTCAAATACAATGGACAGTGGCTTAGCAACTTCATTTGCCAGCTCCTTCAGGACACGCAGATGGATTTCATTCAGGTCCCATGGACTTGTGCACATTCAGGTTCTTAAGATGGTCTCAAATCAGAAACTCTCCTACAATGGCCCAGGGTCTTCATTCTCACAGTCCCTGCGTCTGCTTTCCAAGACTTGGGTGGTGTGGTCAGAGCATTTGCCACTCAAGAGACCGAGGCGAAGAAGTCATTAAGAACCTCAGCCTTCTCCAAATCCAGGGTAGCCAGTTCTCTTGATAGCTTCCAGAGGGGGGCCCGCATTGTCCCTAGCCTGTCTTTTATTTGCAATGTACCTATAGA
Organism: Myiopsitta monachus; assembly: GCA_017639245.1. NCBI lineage: Eukaryota > Metazoa > Chordata > Aves > Psittaciformes > Psittacidae > Myiopsitta > Myiopsitta monachus. The sequence continues at coordinate 7,145,570 of CM029927.1, forward strand.
ATCCCTTCCTGTTATCTTTCATATCCCTAGCCAAGTTTAATTCTAACCAGGACTTAACTTTCCTAACTTAGTCCCTAAATTTGTTTCTGTTAAACATACTGAAAATGTTTTTTTTAACCCCACAGTTTTATATATATGCCGTTTTACATAGTTACTTTGCAGAATTCTTTTGGATGTACCAAACCTTCTAATTATCTGGTTTAGATTCTTCACGAAAGAGGTGTATGTCTCTACACTGAGAAGGGCTGACTTTCCTTAGACAGGAAGGAGTTTGTCTCTACATTTATGGATTTAGTTGATCTACAGTTACAGTTTCTTAAGAGCTGAGGAAGAAAGGTTTCAAAGCTTTCATTGATCAAAGCCACAAAGAGTGACAACGTTAGAAACAGCATGGTAAAGAATAATATGAAGAAGAAAAAGCAATATCCCAAGATTTCTGCCTACCAATTCAACCTCCCAGTGCCAAAAATGGAGCAGAGTTATTATTAAGTTTACTTATTAAATAATGTAGGGTGTTCGGGTTTTTTTTTAATCAGTTATGAGTTACAGCTCTGCAGTTGTTAAGTTCTTTATATACCTAACTGACCTAACACACATGAAGCACAACTCCGGACTTCACAGTACTACTGCCTTCAAGAAAATAAGCCGAGGTGGATTTGCGACCAGCAATGTGCATCCTATTGATACTCCTCATATTTAAATTCACTCTGTGCCATGTGAGGAAGGAGAGAACCTACTGCCATATAAAATCTAGAACAGTCTTATACCTAGCACCAGTTAAACCTGAACAGAGGTTTAATCTCCTGCACAGACTTTAAATACATTCTGGCAATCTAAAGTACAGGCAGGCAATAAATAAACTTCTTCTCAAATTAGTTTCAGCATGAGGGAAAACTAGATTTCTATTGCTATTAGAAACACGAGCTCTTACTTCAAACCACCAGCAGCAAACTGCTGGAATCACTGCTTATTGTTTTCCTCTATTTCATCAGGTTTTATATTTAATAAAGTAGCTTTATATTTTCTGAAACTTCAATTTTTTTATAAGCAAACAAGGCAGAGAAAAATAAATTATTCAACATATTAAAACACAGGCTTTCATTTTAGTTAGATCTTTCTCTGATTCTATTATACTTCAACAAATTAACCTATTTCATGTTTCAAATGAACATAGAGCAGTAAACATTAACAATTAACTATAATTCAATAATTTCAATTAAGCAATTGAAAACTGTAATTTATTGAATCAGTGAACTTCTGTAAACAGTTAAACAATTTATTTTTTTATAGAACAAATGGGGTAAAATTCTTGTAACTAAACTATCATATCCCACTTTATTTATAAAGTACAACAAACAATTTCCTGAATTAAGAAAGTTTCTATTCATTCAAATGTCAGCACCTACAGAGTTTCTATATTGGCATATTCAGTTCTGCAATCCAGAATTCTGTAAAGTACAATTTTTACTGAATATTTCCAAACTTGGTCAGTGTGAAAAACCTACTAAATCATATTAGAAATTATTTAGAATGTTGTTTTTTGAATGAATCTGTGTTCCAGACTCTTTCCAAAATTAACTTGATACAAATGGTAACTAGAAAGTTAATTACGCCACACATATGAAACATTTAATTCACTTTTTCCTGAATTTACTATAATGGGAATATTAGAATGCAAAAAAATATTCTTATATAATTGCTTAAGTATACACAGTTATAGGATATCTTTATTAGCTAAAAAAAAAAACAACACCACCATTTTGTGTAATGATTTTTAATTTATTACAGCAATCAAAACCATTTTACAGTTAGAGTCACAACACTTGATTTAGGAAAATACGAGTACCAAAACTATAATTAAAGTCACTGAATTAAAAGACAATTTTAAGTTTACCAAGTCTACTGATATAAAATTGAAGTGACATATAGCTCCTAGTCGTAGGCCGGTAGAAAATTATTTAATCTGATTCAATTTCTTTCACCCTAATTTGAGAATCATTTGTGAAAAAGCCTCTGAACTAATTTATCGTACAAAGCTTAATGATTATCATTAATATTATTTATCAAATAACTGTGGGCTAGCAATGTCTTCTCCATGGATCATTTTCAGTTCTAAGAATCCAAAATTGAGATTTTGAGTTGAATTTCCTCAGTCGCAACTGTTCATGAGGTTAGGAAGTCATACTGCAATCTTTCATTTCTACACCAGGTAAGCACAATTTTTAGGTTTAGTTTTCTGCAGAAATGCTTGTGTTGTGTGAATTTTTTTCCACTTGCATTCTCTACCTATTTGCCACCTTCGCTATTACGCCTCTGCTATTACCTCTGGCAAAGAGCCACACAGGAGATCACTAAGAAGCAAGCAGAAACAGTATTGTGGGAATTTGAGTGAAAGTCCCTTTCTTTCAGAATATATCTGGACTAATGCTCTAATGCTGAATTGAAAAATTAAAGTGTAAACCACTTCTGACTGCTAGGCTATACTGAACGCAGAGGCAGCTGCCTTTCCCCAGTAGCAGTGCAGTTAGGACAGAAAACCAGCAGTTCTTTCAAAGTAAAGTGTGGGATAAAGGAAGGTCCTTCTAAATAGATGAATCAATGAAAGAAAGTCATTATTCAAAGCAATGCACCCTGCAGAGATTTGGAGTATGCGGTAGAGTAAATGTACATTAGATTATGTACTATCCCCATACACAAAAGCTGTTATCTACACTTCTATGGTTTACCGTTACAGGACAGCACCATTCAGTTTCTCCACTGAAATAAAAACATATCATGAAAGACAGAAATTTCTAACACCATACATGATTAATTTAACCTCATGTATGGCATGTGAGACAGGCGAGAACTTGGTCCCACTAGTTCATATCAGTATCAAGCTGCTAATAATTCAAGTGAAAGCAGGCTTGAAGTCAGCAGCAATGTGCGTCTCATGTGCCCCTGTATTTGCTATAGGGTGCTCCATGGTGCACCCAAGGCCCTGACAGTATGCTTCCATGAGTGTCCCTTGCTTAGTGGTGTGAGAGCACCACCCCCCCTAAGCTGCCCACTTCCCATGGCCCCAAAGCAGCTGGCATTCCATATCAACAGTGCAGCAGGCCCCAGACCATGTTCATTCAATCAAGCTATACTGACACAACATTAAGTCCATCAAGAACTCACGCTGAGAAAATTCCAGTTAGAAGTTTATTTATAGGCAGAGTAGACCTATAAATATCCCAGAGATAGGCCAAATACCATAAGAGAGCCTTTTCCTTCTCTCATTCCGCAAAGCAACACCTAGCAATCACTGGTCAGTAAAAGATATTAATGAGGTGTTGTTTCCTGCTCATTGAGTAGCTGAGCAAAAGGCCAAGGACATTCCCACTTCTGGAATAACAGAGCTACAGCACTGAAGTACAAGGGCTAGGGGCTGCAATCAAGCATTACTAATGCGCTCAGTAGCTTAGGTATTAAGTTCACTAAAGAATAAAAAAGGCATGGAAAGAACACGTAGGCAAAATGTAATGGATAGCCACAGGTGGGAGGAAAAATCAGCTTTGAATTCTCCCTAGAATAATTTCTTGCATAAGACTTTATATAAGCTGACAGCCTTTCACATTCTCAGAATAGGATCCCAAAATTCACTGGCAAGGTCTGCACCCTCTGGTAAAAATGGCCCCAAGACCACACTCACTAACTACTAGGCTGTTTATTACCAAGGAAAACAGGAACAGCCAGTTCCAGGTGGGGTCAGAGCAGAGTTTCAACAGCATTTGTCACCCACTAGGTCAGCTTAGAGCCTGGGCAGGCCTGGAGAGGTACCTCGCTCCCTTATCTGTGAACTGTATGGAAAACAGCTATGCAAGCAGGGTCAGGAAGGGAAGCTCACCTTGACCAAAGCCTCTCTGGAGTCAAGGCTTCTAAAGAAAGCAGGAAAAATGCAGCAAGCACTCTGTGCCTCCTGAAATAGCCACTCTACAACAGTACACGTGCAGGCAAAACAAGCCAGCACCAAAGCATCCAGGTAACCTAGTGGTGCGTTAGAGCACACACTTACTTAATAACAGCCCCAGAGAAGCCTGTTGTCGAACAGAATACTCTAAAAAGAAATGAAAAACTGTGAAGCCTGTCCAGCTTTTGCCATGCGAATACATTTTTGCTCCATGGTGCCTTTATACATTTCGAGCTATCCAGTTGTTTTTATACGTATATTCACCATGTCATTTCAAAATGAGTGAGAGAAGCAGCAAGGCTAACACTCATCCTAATTTTATTCATTAAAATACAATGAATTTGGTTGGTTATCATATACCCATGTCATACAGCCAACTGAAGAAACAAGGAAACCATGAACCCAGCATTACTTTAGAGCAGCGCCCAAGGGACTTGCCACCTGACATTCAACGTTGCCAGAATTCCTGGTATAGTGAGGACACATTTCCTAACTTTGCTTCCCCACTCACCCAGGAGGTGAGCACACACTCCTTCATGGAAGAGGGGGGGTTGGTTTGTGCTTTACCTTCTAGAGGAAATAAATCCTGCCATCAAGATCTTGAAGAAAATGCTGGTCACACGAGCACAGCCCTAAATACTCCAAATTCTCAGCAGAGAAAAGGAAATCCACATGATTTTTTAATTTAACCTAGTGATTTGGGGGCCTCCAGCTTCTAGGAGTTCAGGATTGAAAAAGTTTGTTATCAGGTACCCAAATCTCTTAAAAGCATATATTTTAAATAAAAGATAAGAAGAAAGTAATGATATCCTCACTGGGCAGACATAGCCAATATAAGCAGCATGCAAGAGGTTACAAGAGGAAATCAGTAGCACACACACAAACGCGGATTTTCAGAATACTTCTGTAATGCTTTCTGAAACAAACAAGAAAAGACAAGCCTCTTTCTTTGCATAAAGAACAACTGCAATGACATGGTGTGGAATCTCTCCATTGAAGCCACTGCCAGACAGGAAGGAAAAACAAAACCTACCCTGGAAAGAACCTGCTGTGCAATCCCTCTGGAAGGGCAGAGAGGTGTCATCCCTGCACACAAGCTGAATCCCCAGGTATGAAACAGAAGGAACCAGAGACAGGAAGCCTTTAGAAAAGTCCCAAGTGATCCTCACAAAGTCAGGAGGTTCATTTACCTCACCAGTTCATATTTCCAGTAGGGAATATTATTTACTCTTTCATAACATAGACTATAGCAGACTTTCAGAAATATTCCTCAGCTTAATCCAGATCAGGTTCTAAATGTGCTTAAAAGCTTTCATAAGCCAACATTTCTTGTTTCTGAACCTGAACAAATTGCCAGCTGAAAAGTATCCTTGATTCTCTGGGTCAAGGATTTTGAGGTGCCAAGATGTAAAAGAATGGATAGACTTCTAATAGACTAACTTTGGATAGACAGGTTGTTGTTAGTTTGAACCCAATCACATAACCCAGAGGGTCTGGGGAAGGCTCACTGTTTAACAATTACAGGAAAGAAGGTGGAAGATACAAATGATTTTTCTGCTCTCCTCCAGCTGAATATCTGTTTTCTTTCCAATTCCTTTAGTGGTCCGGTAAAAGAGGGACAAATCCATGCATCGCATGGAAGATGTGACAAAAAACATGCAACCCTTTGTGCACTTTGTGCAAGTGCTCTTCTTGTGTTCCCTTGTCCACACTGCACTAGGCAGGACTGAACTCGTCATATTGAGGGGAATGATTAAAAATTCCTCTGAGCCGGTCAAGCCTATGATGAAAGAGGCTTTAGAAGTATCTATAAAGACAGTATAGGTCACCCAGTCCATTCAGAAGATCATTATTTTTATTATTCTGCCCAAATCAAATAGTTGCCCATGCTCTGGCCTAGAAATTAGAATTATTCAAGTGCAGTGATTTGTAACCCTCTCAACATGCTCACCCCTAAAAAACTTGCCCTTGGGAAACAGACTCCACACAATGAAACCAAATACACTGCCAGGCCTTCCCTAGTCCTATTTCCACACCCCTTAGAAGCAGCCCAGAGAACCCCGTTTTTGCTGCTCAGAGTTCCCAGCACTGCAGGGTCTGATGCGCAGACAAATCCTGCTGCTTTGCAGAGTGTTAGACTGTGCCTGCACTGGGGAGTTCAGCCGCTGGCAGCAGGCAGCCAGTTTGACTGCAATCATGGCAGCATAGGCATGCAAAGCTGGTGGTGCAGGTGTACAGATAGCCCAGTTCCAAGCAGGAATGAGCTACACTTCAGTAGGTATTGGTAGCTTATCAAGGCCAAGCTTGTGTAAAAACCTGCAATTCTGCCCTGCTTCTGTAAGCAGCGAAGGAGAACAGGTCTCTGTACTGCGCAACGATGCCTGTAAACAGACTAAATGGACAGCCTAGAAAATAAAATGCAAAAGTAGATGCTCCTGAACAGTCAGCCACTAAAAGAGCTTCACATTCGGCCATTGTTACACAAAATTAAGCTCTTGAAAAAACAGCACTGAGAGCCATTTCTCTCGCTTTCTAAGAGCATGGTACGTTATCTCTGGCTGATACACTGTTGATTTTTAACCACATCTGTTCTGCCCCACCAGTCTCCCTGCCTGTCTGGGCTCTAGCTAGAGCTACCCACACAGAGCAAACAGAATGCAAGGAGCCTCCAAGGCAAAACCAGCCATCAGGATAATGAAAGCACAAAACCTGATTCTCACCAGTTTGAACTTGATCCTCCTTCCCTCTGCTTTGAAGATGCCCAAGCAAGGTCATGCCCGAAGTCAGCTGAAACTGAATAGCTGCAAGGAAAGGTCTGCTAAGGGGAAACTGGTTTCAAAATCTTTTTCACACCTGAAAGGACCAGCAGTCCACCTAGCCTGATTTGCATGGCAAACACCGCTGCAGAGAATGGCTACTGGGAAAAGGCACCTCCTTCTAAACTGGCAGCGAGGTACCAGCAGGCCAGGCAAGGACCAAGACCAGTCTCTCTGGTCCCTGACTGGGAAGAATGAGGGGTGTTCACAATATGGAAACAGCATACAATTTCTCTCCTCACAACAAAATAAGCCAGCTGAGGTTGCCCTAGAAATCCATTTTTATTAGGCTGCATTTCCCCAAGGCAACCAAGACTCTAAATCCTTGACATTCCCTCCCCTTTTCTCCTTCTTCCAACACTTCTGTCCAGGGAGAGGGGGCTTACCGATTTCTCCTCTTTGCAATCTCTGTTTTCCCCTAGTTCCTCAGGCTAGCTAATTCTTGCAGGTTTAAGACCTGTTCATGGCACACCTCTCAATCTTTTCTTTCCCTAAGCTAAAGCTTAAATCAGTTGAGACTAGGTAATAAGGAGGTAGATGACCCATTAAAGACTGTGACTTATATGGACCAGACTGCAGCTACCCCTGTCCACTGTCCATTACAGTGTTCTCTGGAAGCTGTACATTCCCTCCCTTTTCTTTGTCCTTACTTGCTAGACACTGGTATAGCAAGGTAAGGTGAGTCCTTGTAGCAGGATGGCACAGTGGCACTGTAACACAGCCCATACTCCCTGCAGAACCTAGCTACAATACAAGCCAAGGTCTGAAGGAAGGGGGAACAGCCTCCATAACTCACCTTGTCTCACCCCACTCAGAGGAGGAGCAAATGGACACACAAGAGCTGAGAGAAATCTGGCGGAGCGTTGGACCCTGATCCAGCTGATGAGCTGTCAAGTTGATTTGCAATGGGAGCTGTGCTCTCCGTGAATAAAAAACATAGGAATGAGATGTATTTAGTCACAGGGCATAGAAGAAGGGACCAGGTGAGAGTATGAGAGTGTTCTGAGGCTGAAGAACAAATCACGATTATGAGGCTCAGCCAAGTCTCTGATGGAAGGATTGAGGCACAAACTTAGAGACAGAGCCAAAGAGTTTCCAAACTTCCCAGCTGCAGTTCTCTGTGAGGGAATTCCTGCAGTCCTGCGAGGAGCACCAGATCTGCACAACTCCTGTGGGCTTTACTGCCAAACAGTTAAACATACATACAAATCTTACCTAAACATTGATAACCTCAGCAAATTGCCACTGAAAAATGTTACTGCTAACTCAAGGTGAGAGGCTAAATCCTAATTATTTCACAGTAGCTGTTTCCTAATGCCTATGAGACCAAGACCGTACAGTTTATTTTACAACAGAGCTCTATCCTCTGACAAGAGCACAGGAATTCAGCCAAGATGAGTTGTGTGGGAGAGCTACAATGCCCTCTTCACACCCAATTTGAGGAACAGTGCACTGCTACAGCACAGTATTTCACCAGAACCGTTTCCTCTTTTGTGATAGGAGAGCTAATTATACTTTCCAGCACTCTTACAAGTTTTTGAGAGCCTCAGGAGAGAGAAGTGTTATGCAAGAGCAGCGTCATTACAATGAATCTGCTGGTTGCAGTTGCTGAGAGAAGGCAAAATAGCTCACAGGTGGACCAACAGAGAGATGAGCTAGAGCAAGGAAAGGACTGGGCTAAACAGGCAGGACAGTCCCCAGTTTTCTTAACTAGTGAGAATAACCTGACTCTGATCCCATTTCATCTGAGGCTGTACCAATACCTATGTAGCTCTGAAGTACAAACTGCCCCATCAAGCAGAGATTAGATCACCTATTCCCATGCATACCTCTGATAGTATAATACAAGTAGCCTCCTTTTTATTCTCTGTAGACAAGTATTTTCCCCATTCTCTATCTCAAAGAAGGTAGTGTAGGGAATGGAAGAAACCAGTGTCCTATGTCAGTAAACAAACTAGCACACAGAGAGCAGGCTCATAATCAGAAACTAGACCTGGCACAAGCAGGTAGCTGTACTGGCCACTCTGACATGTAGCTAATTTGGTCTGGGTTTGTCTACAAGAGAAGAGCGAGAACATTCAGCACAAAGGACATACTTTGCTAGAGAGGCTGGAGGGCTGCACATGGGGCCAGCATGAACCATGGGAGGGGTGGCAGTGAGGAGAATATAGTGGTCCGTGACCATGCTCAAATCAGCTGAAGTGTAACAAATCTGATAACCATGGGAGGGAGCCCTTAATTTATTGCTGTTTTAGACGCTATGCAGGGGGGTTGCAGCCCTTAGTGAAAGATGAAAGCAGCTTGCAAAGGAAAAGTGAAGCAGCATCTAACAGTCACAGCCTGATCTCTGAAATGGCAAAGAATAAAATGAATGAATGCTAACTCGGGGGGGGGGGGGGGGAATTTTCCCAAGCCCTCTTGCCTCCCACACTGCATTGAGCTCACACTGCAGTGAGCTCGGGCGAATAATATAGACTGATGCATTTGTCCAACACATACTCCATACTCATAGTCATTGTGAAAGGAGAACCCTGCAGAACGAATAAACACCAAGGACTCTTTCAGAAAGTTCAGAGTGGAACATTCTCACCAGTGGGTGTTTGCTGCAAGCCCCTGTAAACTGAGCTCCTTTTTCCTTGCCCCTCTCATTTAAGCCTTCATTTGCAACAGTGACTCTCCTGCTGTTATGGGCTCACTGTGCAAATGGCTAAGGAAGTATAAACACCAGATGAAAGGAAGACACTTCTCAGTTTGTACCTGCTTAAGGGTAGAGCTGCATGAGCACCACATTTCATTTCATAGGGCAGATGAGGATCAAGTACTGTGATCAGCTTTAAGAAGTTCCGTCACACTCTGTGGAACAGGATGTGGCCCAAAGTTGTCAGATGATAGTAACCAGTGTGAAGCGAGACTATGTACCTCACCAGTGGCGTGGTTAGAAAGTGTGACAGTTCATCTGAGAGATGAAGTAGAAAAGTACCTACTCCACAGGCTACTATAACTCTTTGAAGGAAGAAAAAGTATGCTCATTGGAAAAGTAAGCCCATGGATCTCTCTTGCAAAGGTTCTCCAATGGTCAGTTCCTACCTTCTCTACTTAATTTTTCATTGGAAGCCATAGGAGTTAGCATCATAACTGCAAATTAAAATTTGTCCAATTTGTAAAACCCTATCATCAGCCCTCATGAAGTTTGGTTATCAAAAATGCATACAAGTATAACTGTTTTAAAAAACACATGCATCTATTATAAATCAACTATGTGGAGAAAAATGGAAGAAATCAACCCCAAGGATTCCCCTTTGGAAAGTTAAAGAGGGTGACATTTTCAAAAAAGGATTTCTGCATTATTCATCTGCCTTCCCTTAAATTTCTTTTTGTTTTGTTTTGTTTTGTTTTTTAAATCCTCTGGCCAATTTCAACCAATGCTAAACAAAAAGCAGAAATCCCTGCAGTTCTTCCCGTATCTACCAACTGAATGGGATAGAGACTCAACACAGTGCCTCCACCATGGGGAAAAGCCAGCAGAACAGGGGTAGTCAATGCAGCACGTCTGCCAGCACATGTGAACTAGGCAGCCACAAGCATGCGGAGAACATGCATGGATTTCTCTGGCATGTGAAAACACATGCTGAAGAGTTGGAGCAATTCTTGGGTAGAGGCAGAGGAAGTTAGCAGATAAAGGACTGAAAGTTGAATCCAGGGTTACTGGTCCTGCTGCCTGGAACCTGCTGGTTTATTTGTGATTCTGTTTTACACAGCCCCCAGTCCATTAAAAGGTTCATTAAAATAGACATGAAAGTGAAAGTATTTAATGGCAGTGATAAGAAAGTCTGTGTAATTTTAAATAATAGCACATGTGCAATAGATGAGAGTGAGGCATACAAGTGTCACTGATGTGTGTTCTCATTCCTATAACTCCCCATTTCCCATAACAATCTTAGCTCTTCAACGTATTCCCTGTGATGGAGCTAAGGAATCCAAACACATACAGATTGGCTAAGGGGCCCTCTCCAAAGCATGAATACAGTTGAAAACTGTTCTCCACTGAGAAAACATAAACATCTGAGCTTCTTCATTTTTCTGAGGAAAGCTCAGGTTTACCCAGAAGCAGCATTTCGGTTCCCATCTATCTCTAGTGTCTTATAGACACTGCCTACCCATGGTTAACCAAAAAATATATTTATTCATCACACAATAGGCTTGATGCTTCTCCTGAACACTAATATGGTAGGCCTTGGTTCCCACATCCTTGATCCTACAGATAGGGTGTGCACAGGAGGAAGTGCTGAACAAAATCTGCACTCTCTGTTTTACATGAGATCTGAGGAAGAGAAGGCAGAAAAATAAACAAAACAAACAAACCACGAAACAGAACAAGGAAGGAAAAAAAAAAGCAATAGGATGGGCTGAGAATACTCCATAAATTCCCAAAGGTATTTGGTTCCTGTTTCAGCATGTACAGCATTTAGATACCTTCACTGAATTGAACCATAGTGACCTCTGTGATTCTCTGCAGCAATAGCATTTCACAGTGCTTAGCTAGCTTCCTGATATGCATCTTATACAGAACCAAAACACACAAGACCAAGATTAGGATCAGAGTCTTCCTCTTGTAAAATCTTGGGTGACTGCATAAAGACTCATTGAAAAACAAAACAACACTGAATGAGAGAAGGACCAAAGAATACTACATTCCTGTCGAGTCAGCTTAAAACATCCCCAAAACAGGCACATGTCTGCATACAGCTGACTGGAGAGTTGACTAGAGTGTAGAGTAGCCTTTATATGTTTGGTTCAAGGTCCCTTTCAAACCAAATCATTATCAGTCTAATTTTACAGATCTGACTGCTACAAGTTGGATGACTAAGGAATGATTTTGATACAACTAAGTTGTTTAAGAGCACATGATACATCAAGGGAGGAGCATGTTAGCAGGACCAGGGAAAAGCTGGCAGGAAGAGCTGGCAGTATGGTAGTGGAAACATATGGTATACAAGCAAAAACTCTATTATGATTCAGAGAAAGTATTGTTAGTAGGCTTATGTTTCTAAAGGAGTTCTGCCAAAACCAGCACAAAACAGAGCAGTTAACACAAATGGGATTTAAGTGATTAAATTATATTGAAAGTCATTGTCTCTCAGCTGTGATGTGAGCACTGAGAAAGTGTTTGTTTCTACTCCATTACAATAGGAACGAAAAAGATTAATATAAACTGCTATTTCACATTCCTATGCAATCAGCAGGAAATCTATGGAGCAAAGGTGACAGGGAGGAATGAGGAGAAGGAAAGTCATGCATATGTAGAGAGAGAGAGATAGATAGATATATACATAGATATCACAGCTGAATGTCACTTGCTGGTAATTCTTAAACCAGTACTCCAACTGTTAAGAAACAACGCAGACCCAGAATACATAAGGGTCAGATTTATCCCACCTAACTTCACTCACTTATCATGTCTGGCATAAGATACGTACGAATACTGCTTTTGTAGATAATAGAGACAGACATGCATCTCCTGAGGATGACATCACCCACCCTTTGTCGGGGATACAGATGGATCTAAGGTGAGGTTCTTAAGTCCCTTCTTAAAGTCACCGAATGCCCTGATTTATTCTTCAAAAGTGACAGTGACCTGCCAGCACATCTTCAAGTTTTGAACTCCTCGAGCTTGTGGTTGCTGTCCTCTCCAAGGGCTGTGTGTCCCGGCCTCTTCCCATGATGTATTGGAAGCCTGGGAAACAAACTCAAAGCTTGTGGTTTTCTGCGCACCAGCAGTCTGCAAAGGTTAAACACTGCTACAACTCCACATCCCTACCTACAACATGTGCTGTCTGGACCCGCTTTCTCTCAGCAAAGAGTGCATGTGTTGAACACAAGATGTGGAGGGAAGGAGAAGGGGCAGTTCTCATGGCTCACACATCGTACCTGCAGCCAAGGGCACGGGAAGCATCATGACAAAGTTAGCCATCTTTATCCAGAATTCAGACTTTAAAAACAGTTCCATAATAATATTCCATAATTTTATTTAATTTAACAAATATTTCATTTAATTCCATTAAATTCCATAAACATACCATCTGTTTTGTCTGTGGATGTTATCACAAGCTGCAAATTATCATTTTATTCCAGAATGCTTTGAAAGCAGCCTGTGATGAGTGAGCCATACAAGGAGGCAGTCAAGCGCCAGAACAAGTATCATCAGCATTCAGCTCAAACAGAGCTGAGAAACAGTAATAGGAGCATACTTTGAGCACTGACTCAAAAAAGCTATCTTTTCAGTATGACTTACGAGCAAGAAAACAGAAAGGCTATACAACTGATCATCTTGCACTAAGCTTTTGCCATAGCACAGACGCAATGCACACTGGTGCTAGGGTACATGCAAAATGAGCCTTATACCAATATTAGAACATGGGAGATCACCAAACTTCCACAGACAGGGTTGTAAGACTCCAGCCCACAAAACTCCTCCAAAACACAGACTTCACTGGACATAAGCTAGCTACACAGAACAACAGCCTATGAGGCCACAGCAAACGAGAACTACAGAGGGAGAAAACTTATCACAGGGCAATTTTTTTCATCCCACCTTAAGAGTGGTGGAAAACTGAAGAAGCAACAGGCTTTCTAAGCATACCTCAAGGATCACAGCTGAGAATGTTGGGGCTGTTCAGCCTGGAGAAGAGAAGGCTGTGAGGAGACCTCATAGCAGCCTTCCAGTATCTGAAGGGGGCATGTAGGGATGCTGGGGAGAGACTCTTCATTAGGGACTGTAGGGATAGGACAAGGGGTAACGGGTTCAAACTTAAACAGGGGAAGTTTAGATTGGATATGAGGAAGAAATTCTTTCCTGTGAGGGTGGTGAGGCACTGGCACAGGCTGCCCAGGGAAGTTGTGAATGCTTCATCTCTGGCAGTGTTCAAGGCTGGGCTGAACAGAGCCTTGGGTGACATGGTTTAGTGTGGGAAGTCCCTGGCCATGGCAGGGGGTTGGAACTAGATGATATTAAGGTCCTTTCCAACCCTAACTATTCTGTGATTCCATTATGACTTTACAACCCACAAAGCTTCTGTTGGAAGGACTGACTGTTTCTCAGGTGGCTCATGCTCAGTACAGCTGGTGACCCTTCCTCTCAAAGCTATAGATAGTGACTGTATACATACATGTACATACCATATCAGTGAGCAGAAGTGGGGGAGCATCTCTTCTCTTAATGGAGAGACGCCTTTTCTCTAGTATCAATGGAAGGTTGCTATCTTGCATCTCAAAGCTGACAAGTGCCAAAAAGTTAGAACATCTAATTTAAGGAGTGATTTCAGCAAAACACAAGGCTGCTACACTGCTTGAGCACAAACTAAAGACAGAATTCCCAGTGGTGCTGCTGAGGTCGGTATGGTTACTCCCCTGTGAGGAATGGGGCATGTCCTTTAGGGGCTTTGGTCTTCCATTTTGTTGCAACTTTATTAGGTCTCCAAGTGGATTTAGCAGGCATTCAAGTAAAGTAGCAAGTACCTTACACCTGCTTAATGTTTACTTTTGCCACTGCTTTTTCCTAGGTTGCATGGTATATGTAAGATGAGAGAAACAAACTAAAAGGAACAAAGAATGTGCATGTATATAGAAGTGAACCAAGCAGCATCTTCTCTACCTGCAAGACCTGCAGATTGTTCCTGGGGTTACAGACCAGCTGTTACAGCCTAGGAGCCAAGCATTATAGCTCAGTTCTTAGCTCAATCTTAATTTGCCTGAGGAATCTTAGGGAATTAACTTCCACATGCTGTGTTTCCCCATGCAAAGCAATTAACATTGATGTTATCAAGAATTTGGAAAACTGGAGTTAACCAGCTGAGGTGAGGCCTGGAGGTAAGAGCAGGGGAATCTTCAGACTTGCATGAAGGACATCTGCTCAAGGCTCTGCCCTGACAGCTATCTGCATCACTGTGTTACAGCTTCAAGCATCAGGCAGCCTGGTGGCCCGGCTGGGTCTCTATGGGCTTTTTCTACCAGGCTCCAGAGCGTAAAACATGAGAGGATATTTCTGCTCACAGGCTCTGGACAATGATGCTGGCACAGGTGCTGTTTCGTGTGTGGTCTGGAGGTCCACAGCTTGCTTGGAAAATACTTGCAGGTGCTAAAACCACTGCCATGCAGCAATGTTGTCCAGTAACTCAAACCACTTTACTGCAACATAGAAAGGACACCTAAACCTGGGTAATAGGACTAGCACAGACAAAAAAAAAAAGGACAATTTTGATAGAGGCACAATTGGAACAAGTTGACAGACCTGTTATTAACACCATGTTTGCACAGAAGTGCAATGAATTGTTTTCTTCATTCTTATAAATCGTGCCTCTTTGCCTGGTTACTTTCATAGGCTCAATTCTTTATACTAGAAAGACCATGACACAAAACAAACAAACAGACAAACAAAAACCAATCAAACAAAAAAGGTTAGAAATTCTCATTCTTCTTTGAAACAATGTATTTTAGTTACGTCTGAATGTCAGGAGAGCTGATGGATCTAACTCTGTATGTAGAAGCGCATTCGCTCTTCCTTTTCTCAGCAGCGATATCAGCTTTGGCCATACCAAATGATGGAGAAAAAAGAAGAGTTTTGACAAACTCCACCACATATAAGAAATAGGAGTGATAGCCTGACAAAGCTACACATTAAAGTGACCATCTACAGCCACTATGGAAAAAGCCAAGGAGTTTTTCTTTCCACCATCCTTTAGCTCAGAGTTCCCCTTTTAAGTGGTCCATTGGTCAAGGAGGTAGCTCTGAAAGTTACTCTGTGCCTCTGTGGAGCAGCTCAGCTACAGCTCTTAAATGGAGGTGTGAAGGGACAGGAACATTTGGTAAACCTTCCACTACAGAACAAGAGTTCTCACTTTTTGCAGCTTGAAATAAACCCTACCTGCAACACAGAAGCAAGTGCAACCACAGCAGGGTTTGCGCAGGAAAAACCTTCACAGGGGGGCTAGTGAAGGATGGGTGGGGGAAAGGAGGTGGTTCTCTGTCACCAGAAAAAGTACTGCCACTCAATTTTTTCCGCTTAGAGTCAGCCCCACCATGACGCCCCAAAAATGAACACAGGAACTGACCACTGAATGACAACATATAAACTCTGTGAAAGAGGGCTGACAATAGCCACTTTCTTCCCTGCTGTGACAAAGAAGCCACCAGCAATGAAACTCCATGCTGCAGCTATCCTCCTCATCTTCTGGTTTGGTGTGTTCGCTGTGCACGAGGTGAAAGGTAAGTTTACAGCCCAGGAGGAAGGTCGGAGTTGCTCCACATTGCGCCAGTGGTCTGATGAGCAGGTTTCATTCATAGCCAGAGCTCATTCATAAGACAAAACGCACAAGAAATCCAGGTCAGAACCACAAGAAAGGCAGCTTTGTGAGAGATTTCATCTATGTCCTGACAATTAGAGGTTTGGTTCTGCTTTAATGCAAGGAGAGTTTCCATGCTTAGAACACTTAAAGAGCTTCTGTGCATTAATCTCTCTCTGAAAATAATGAAATCTTGAAGACACAATGTCTTTTAATCTCACTGATACCATATAAGCAATGAGATCTATAGGCTAATAACATTTTATGCAAAATATTTCTTGAATAAGATGTACTTCTTTTTTTTTTCTTTTTCCAGATAGGCTACTTTTATATGTATTTTTGTTATATTATCTTTTCTGGGTCTTTCTCTAGCTATATAGGCTTAATCCCTCTAATGTCCCTGTTTAAAAAAGTTCTTCCAGTTCTGTATCACATATTGCCTATTCACTGGTTTCTAGCCAAATATTTTAGTTCAGACAGGCAAACTATGAACAAAAACTGCAAAGGAGAGCAATGGATTTGTACAGGTCTTTTCTGTCTTCCTGATTTCATACAATTTATCATCTTGTTTGAGACCATTTATGAGCATAGAGATGAGTCATGTTTACTAGCCATGGTTTACCTAACTTTGTCTACAGTGATGTTTAGGCCTGTGACTTTTGAGTTGGGTTATGTGCATCATGTGAAAACACACACATAAGCACATATTCTGATACACAATCAGATTCAAGAACACATAAAACACAAAAATCACAGAAAATACTCACATGCGAGCTATATGCAAACCCACAAAAATATGCAAAGAAGAGCACACAGAAAAGGCATCTTCACAAAACCACACCAAAACCAAACTGAGCCCTGCTAGGCATTCTCAAGATTATGTAGCTACACAGTGAGGAGGTTGACCTAGTACCCCTAGAGCTACATCGTACTACATTCTTATACATTGATGCATGCTGATGCTGTTCATCTCAGCAACCCGTGGCTTCGATCAGAGACTGCCAGTCTGTAATGTCATTCTTCAGGTTGCATAGTTTGCCACAAATACCAGCAAGTCTGATAAAGCACACTGAGGGGGTGTGCAAGGGATAGAAGACTAGAAAGAAGAATTATAAAAACAAAAAACAAACCACAGAAAAAAGGGGAGGGGAAGTTATAGGTTTGGAGCAGTTTTGTTTTGTTTTCAGGCTTACAGAAGCATTGCTGGTATTACCTGAATGTATTCCCTGGAGATAGTTTAGTAGTAGAACGAATATTTCTAGCACTGCTAAGGATTGTTTGACTATCTTTGAGCTCTTTAACACCACATTCTGAAAACCATTCTGTTTTTCAACAAGTAAAGTACATATTAGTAATGAATCACCAAAAAAAATACATTGTGTTGTTTGTGACCAAAGCAAGATCAGAAGAGACATTCCTTCAGGCAAACAAAATCCCAAGAATTAGCAACTCTGCTGGTACCCGTGCACTGGCTATGCTACAGCTTCTCCGAAGGCTGATGTGTGTTTGTCAGCTACTTCAATTACTGCAAAAAAAAAAAAAGGCTCACAGCTAATGAGATTATGTGAAGCAGGTTTTATATTTAGCAAGTGTTACCTCAACAGCTCTTGGACTTTCCTAAAGTCAGTTTCTCTATAAATTCTTTAAAAAGAAACCTGAAAATACCGCAATGTTCTGTTTGTCCCCCTATGCCTTCTCAAAGGCATCTTTGATGGGTGGGAGAAAACCAGAAATTAGCAAGTGAGGCTTCCAATTACATATACATATAGTTCATCTTACTTAAATGAGCTCCCATTTTTAGTTGTCATCATGTAAGGTAACAACTGCCTGAGAATTCTACACTGATATCATGATCCTCTTTATTAATCACCAGTGCATTTCCCTGAAGTGTACGAAAATCTTAGAGGAAAGAGAGAATTAAGTAACGCATCATTGCTTATGAAGCCAGGCTTATAGCAAGAGTATGTAAGCACTTAGTCTTCTGACAGATACACCTCCCTTTCAACAAATTCTTAATTTTGGATGTCTAGTGTGAGACAAGCAGCCTTGCTTTCCTTCACTTGGAAAGTAGGGGGAATTACTGATTTATTTTCAGATGACATTTGGAAATCCACCCAGTAAAGGTGCCGGTTCTAAGCGCTACTCCATAAGGACACTTGCAGATGATACAGATCTAATTATGAATAATGCCAAATACTTTTTCTGCTATGGAAGCAGTGACTCCCTAGGGGCAGAATGATGATACGATTGTTCAGGAGAACAGGTGAAAGTATATTACCTGAAATAGCAGGAACACTTCAGAAATTATAGGATGCATGCCAAAAAATACCTTGAGGTCTCCTGTATAACTGGGTTTCATGGCTGTACACCATGAGACACTCATGTTCTAACCACAACTGGAAATCTGCTGGAATTCATAATTTAGTGAGCAATTAGGGCTAAATTTCAATATAGTGTTGACTGACTTTGCCATTTATCTACTTTTCCCCTTCCAGGGAGTGCTGGAAGTCAGCCCATGCGCAAATTCAGTTGTGTAGATCTGTCTACACGGCAACTGAACATCCGAAATCTTGTCAGCTATAGAAAGCAACAAGTTCCAGTAAACGCCACTGTGTAAGTATCCAATGCACAGCTCACCTTCAGACTTGTCTAAGCAAACACACTACCAGGGAGAACGGAAAGGGCATCTGACAACACTTCATGGCCCAATTCACTAAATCTGGCGAGTTCAGATCACCCTTCCATGAAGCAGTCACTTAACAGCTGAGGCAGCAAGGGGAGAGGAGTGGGCCTCTGAGAGGTGGGAGATGTTTGCTGCTCACAAACGCTGGCAGAAATCTCAGTGAACAAACATCCAGGTATTTTGTGACCAGAAAGTGGGGAAAAGTCTCAGTGAGGGGCAGGGTGGAGCCCTCAGAAGCCCAGTTGCACTGAACTGAGCTAAGGAGAAAGATCATGTGGTAGAGTTTGGGGTAACTGACTCCTGCTAGGAGATCTACTTGGGTTTTGATCTCATGAGCATGCATTTTTATCAAATCTAGGATCTGCTCCTAGAAGGCAAATGTGACATAAATGTGCATCATGATTTCATATAATCTCAGAATACCAGAATACCTTGCTCCCTTTTTTAAAGTCAATAAATATGCACATGACAATAAATAGGGAAGTAATGTTGCTAACTGCTGTTATTTCAACTAACAACTACAAACTCCAGCATGTAATAGGGTTTTACTACATTGTTCCTCATGTTCTGCATAAAAAACAAGAACAGCAAACCTGGGTTTGGAGACTGGAATTTAATGGCCACCTGGTTTGTTTTCTTTCTTCCCATAGGTTTATAACCACAAAAGGTATCAAGATCTGCGTAAACTCTAATCAGAAATGGGTGCAGACTGCTATGAAGAAAATAGACCAAAAACGTGCCATCAAAGGCAAATAATTCTGTCCTAGGCAAGCATCTAAGGCCAGCTAAATGGAATCATCATCAGTGCTGCACAGTAACAAAGAATAAAGCCTTAGTGTTTGCTTTTCATTCCTACTTACTAATTGGCAATAAAATCTCTGAAGAAACTCACCAGAATCTCACTGTTTGAATGTCTGCTGACTTGTTTGTTTTATAGCTGGACTCTGTTACACTGTTTATCTTCTGAAATGCTTGCTACTATTTATTTACAAATGAGTGTAAACACCTTCTCATCCTTGCTGTCCTGACCAGTATAGCATTTATAGGTGAATGGCAGAGAACTTCACATACTGTAGGGAAGAAGATGACTTCCATAGAGCTGAATGAGCATAGACCTCCATCCTGATGGAGGTCAGAGTGTTTCGCATTGAGTGCTGGGTTTGAGAAGGCGCTAAGTAATTTAATGGTTGCTCATACCTTTATAATGTATAAGTAAACTAATCTCATGCTTCAGGCTACCATATGATCAGTGCAATATTCAGGAGATGATCCTTTGGCCTTCCATTTTTATACACAGCATTGTACTATTAGCTCGGTCAACAATGATGTATGCATACTCTCACCAAGAGACGATGTGAAGTAGTTCAGTACAATTCTGAAAGGTTACTTCACTTTCACCCTCATGTGAAACAAATCTGAAATAAGTGTTTTACTTTTTTCTTTGCTTTTCTCTGAATAAGCAAGAACAAACCATGTCTAGAATCTGTATTTCACAAACTCATAGTAACTCTGTGCCCTAGAGATCTGTGTATATGTAAATGCCTTATATTTTTTAAATTGATAAATTCTACTAACAGAAGGTTTTGAATTTTAATAAAGTTACTATAAACCTGGAATCAAATGGTACATTTGTCTGCTTGTATGTAATGCAGATGGAAACTGTTGAAATGGGTACCAAGATAAGAACTTTTGAGCAAGCCAGCTAGAGCTGACACTACTGCCAACTCATGACTCAGGTTGTTCAAAAGCAATCTCATTTTGAGCTTTCTACACCGTATTCCATCAGTAAAGCCCATTTTTCAGACAATATCTCTTCAGAATTTTGGGTACTTAAAAGTCAGACTTCATATGACACAAGGATGACCCCCACATTATGAAAGCAGACATGGAAGAGCTCTGGGCAAAGAAGAAAAAACTGGTGTTGGAGGAGCTTGAGGGGTGGAGGAGAAGTGTAGGCAGAGAAGCTTCAGGAATAAATTTCCTCTAACAATACTGCATGTATATATCCTGCACTGCTGCTAAACTATGGGCTTCTAATCACAAATTACCGCTTAGTGACACATATGAAACTACAGCACTTCCAAACTGCACTACAGAAACAAGATCGTGTTACTCTAAAAAGCCAGTCTTTACAGGTCCCTGCTTTGGTCAAGTCTGAAGAGGGAATTTGTCTCACATTTTGTGAGAGCTCACATTTTGTCACAGCTCAGTCCTGTGTAGGGAAACGCATTTAGTTTTCACTATCCATGACAGGTTATAAATGCTCAGGCAGGGAAGATAAGGATGACTGTATGCATTACACTGCAGAACAGAGCCAAGGCAGGCTACTGGGCCTCCATTCTACGAAGTAATGATTCCTTACTGAAGTTCTTGATACCAAATATACTAGAAAAGAACTAGGTGTCACTACAGACTTTGTAAGAAGAGCTTTACAGGTAGAAAGAAATGTTGAGATATTATGTTTCCGAAGTATGGCAATATATAAACTGGGATTCATGCATTTTGAATCACCAATCTCAAGGCCCCTGTCCCTCATAGACAACAGAAACACTTCTGTTGCCTTCAGCATCATCAGACTATCAGAAGGCTACAAAACCAGGTCTCCTATAAAAGCATTTGAAGGTAAGCTCTCTCAGATGAGTATCTTCAGCTTTCACTGATCAAATTCATCCAGGACCAGAATTAACAAACATGCTTTTGGCAGGCAGAATTTTAATGCCTTTCTCATATTCAGTAGTATCTTATCCTGGAATTAATCTTTATGAAGTGAATATAATATTTTTTTTAATTAGGAATATCACAAGCTGAGGATATATTAACCATCACATAGCAATTATACTTTATATCTGCTCACCCTCATCACAGTTCACAGCAAGATTAATAATAATTTTAAGAGTGAATTGTCCTACTTAATAATTACATCTTGTTTGTTATACATTGCAAGACCTGTAATGAACCTTGTGCACTATAGGTGATTAGAGCTCTTAACATCTCTTCCTACTCAGCCATTAAACCTCAGGGACTTCCTTGTATCTCCTTCACCATTCCTTATCCCAGGCCTTGCTGTAGTCCCAGTTGTGTGCTATTTTTGTTATTTCTAGCTGTGGATAATCTGGAAGCTTATCTGTAATGGCACTGCTCCTGCCTAGCACTTTTCCCTGAGGTTCTATAGTTGCTTTAGAAAGAATGGAAAATATGATTAAACCTCCTTTTCACACACACACAAAAGGAAAGTGCAAAATGAAGAACTAGAGTGCTGCTCTTGTGTTGGAGGCAAGTAAGAACCATAGTCTTTGTCCCTCCAGCATTCTTAGGAAACATCTCACTTAGAAAAACAGAAAGTTAGGCTCCAAGTTACACTTGAAAACGTGGGGCTGTGGCTGCACTGATTTCCTCCCTGCACCTGGCTGTCCACGATTTCTTCTTCAAAGGAGGCAGGAAGCAGAGGGCTTCCCTTCCTGCTCATCCTTTGCTAGATTGCAGCCTGTGATATGAACACTGATTTCCTTTCACTCCTTTTGCAAGATCTGTGCACCACTTTTCCAGAAAGGACCCTCCTAATACACACGGCAGACCAGGGAGCAGCAATATTTAAAACAAATCAAATTATTTCTCTTCTGTTGCACACCACTCTCACAGTTTCCAAAGGGACTGAAGAGATGCACTGCATTCAGATCTCTAGCATAGGGGAGACACAGCATGAGAGCACAGTGGAGAACCCCTGAGCCTGTGTAAGTATTCACAGCCTTGTTAACTTCAAGAGAGGCAGCCAGGACAACTACACAGCCCTTTCATCACCCCAGTGATGAGCTAGGACATTCCTTGACTGGGTTTTTTACATGCCTTCTGACTATCATTTGTGCTTTGCTTTACACTGGAGGTTCTCATCCACTGATCACCTAGTTTAACAAATTGCTCAAAACCCTACATGGAAAGAAGTAAAGGAAGGAGGACTGGGTACCTGTGTACAAATATTAATATCTCAGTGATGCTATTTTCCCAAACATTGGTATGTGACAAGGAAGGCATCTTAATTCAGCAAATACAAATGTTTTCTTCTCTCATCCCTGTGGAAAAATGCACCACATAGATTTTGGAAAGCTAAACCTTAGATTTTTAGCTGAAAATTAATTGATTACTTAACCCAAATTATTGGAAGTGACTACAGCAGATGCCAATTCAAACTTTATGGCAAGCCAGTACAGGAGAAGGTGAGGGGAAAGGTGGGGATAACAAATAGGAAAGAAGCGACAGGGAGTTGTTTCAGAAGAAAGAGGTAAGAGGTAGTTGCCATAAAGTCCTTAATAATTCACAGTATTTCAGCAGCTCACTTGCTCCCTTTGAGTTACCACCTCTGTTTTGTGGCATTTGCACTAGGGCAAGCTTCTTATCACCTTGGGGAAACGGAAGCTTAAATGACGTGCCATATCCCTGGAAGCCGCAAGATATACTTTTGCACTAGCAAAGTTTTACGAATGCATAAATTGTAAACATCCAAAATCACTACACTGAAAGTGATTGTCAGTGTAACTCAGAATACGCATTTTAGCCGGGCATTTGATTTGGCATGATTCATCACAGCATGATAAAACTCTATATAGTGCACTCTATAATCAACACCACCACTGCTGCATGCCCCACGGAGCCAATCTGCTCTCTACGTGTGCCTAAGGCCCGTCCTGCAGCACTACCTGACCTGTTCCAAGGGCATCCTTCTAACTCCCCTTAATGCCTACCACAGTGCCTGTGCATTTCCTAACACCGAGAGCGATTTCTGTCTGCCATTTCCCACGCCATGCTATCTGCCCACAACTTGTATTTCGGTAACGACATCTGAGAAGAGGCAGACCTGCCAGGACAACCCCTACAGAGGCTGTCCAGAAGATTTAAAAGAATATTGTGCTGTCACATCATGGTTTACTGTTCCCCCCTTTTCACCTGACAGGTAAAGGCAGCAGAAAAAGGGGAACTTGTGCAACGGAGAGCTAATGGAAAAGCAGAGAAGAAAACCTATATTTCATCTCATCCTTCTTACCCACTAGCCTAGAAAACATGAAAACAACTGAAGCAGGAGGTTCACACTGGCAAAAACTAGTGTTTCCGTATTTGTATAATCTGCCTGTATTTCTACATTCCCAACAGCAAATACTGCAAAAAAAAAACCTCTTCTGCTAATAATTTCACTATTATTAGAAATAAGATACATCAGCCCATAAAAGACCCCACCTAGAAAATGGAACAGACCTCAGACACATTGTATAGCATCTGATCTCCAGGGAGTTAGAGGAGCCTGTTGTTCGTAGCAGTAAATTACTACCCCAGAATGAGGTTGCAAGTTAAATTAACCTTCTAACTTTGTGCAGCTCATTTGAGACATTTCCAGAGCATGTGCTGGTTTCCAGGTCTGCTTATAGCCTCTACTCTTGTTTCTTTAAAGAGATCACAGAAAACAGAGTTGCACAGTAATCCGTTTCCTGCAAAGTTTTGAGTTTCTTTCCTGTCTGACTGTGGCTTAGAACAAGAGAGTCTAGAACAAATTTTTATGTGTTCATTATCCAAAGAAAGAAGCTGCTTCTGTCACAAGACACAAGAAAAGGACTCAAAAGATATAAGATTATGTCCTGCACTACTACTAACTTAATTGTTTATTCTTGTGCAGTGGCTGTCACTTGATTTCAGCTCATTGTTATGTATCATAATGAATATTTCTTGCATTAAGCCCTTAAAAACTGAAGGGAAAGAAACCTGGTATTCCCCAGTGGTACAACACTGACTCACAAAAAACCCTCAAGTGATAATTGCCTAGTGCCTCTCTGTGTTGTGAGAAGAATAACAGCCTACCAGTATCTGAAGGGGGCCTATAGAGATGCTGGAGAGGGACTCTTCATTAGGAACTGCAGTGATAGGACAAGGGGTGATGGGTTAAAACTTAAATGGGAAGTTTAGAATGGATATAAGGAAGAAGTTCTTTACTGTGCGGGTGGTGAGGCACTGGAAGGGGTTGCCCAGGGAAGTTGTGAATGCTCCATCGCTGGTGGGGTTCAAGGCCAGGTTGGACAGAGCCTTAGGTGGCATGGTTTAGTGGGAGGTGTCCCTGCCCTTGGCAGAGGGGCAGGAATTAGATGATCTTAAGGTCCTTTCCAACCCTAACTATTCTATGATTCTAGCAAAATGCCTCTGTTAGGGCTCCAACCTGTCCCCAGTGTCATCCTTAACCCTTTCCATAAACAAACCTGAGCAGGAATTGCCATGCTCACCTGTTGCCAATTCACCTGGTTGCTTTTCATGAAGTGCTGGCTGGTTCTAGCATGAGTATCTCTCATGAGGGAGACCCTGTCTGCTCAGAAGGACCTACTGTAATTATACCAATCAAGTTAAGCAATTAAATCAGCAAAATATTGCAGATTTCCATTTTTAGATATTTATTATGCTAGAAAAAATTAGCAATATGATTATAAAAGTTCCCTCTAAGACATACATTTTATGGGCTCAGATTTAACATTTTAAATGAAAAATCATCCAACTGGAGAAAAATGGCTGGGGTAAACTTCACTTTTTAAACTCAAACTGGCAGATTCCTCCCTACTGTGACTACTTGAAGTGAATGAAATTTCCAAGAATGTCAAAATTGAGTCTTTAAAAAACTGCAACCATAAGAAACAGATATCATTCAAAGAAAATCTTGGAAGACGCTTCATGGTTACAGCTGAAGATTTTAGTAGAACTATAGCTGGGTGCGAGATTTTTTTCCCCCATCTCAAAAATCATTTAAGAGACCTCAGGACTCCTGCTGATGGTCAGGGATTACATCAATATATCTGCAAACTCTCTAAAACATGTTTTGCTTTGAAGCCACACAGACTTCCCTGCGGCTGCCTAGTGGAGCCCCTACTCAAAAGCAGGATTCACAAAGTGTGCGAGCATGTTTACTGTGCTTACCCTCATCCAGTCCAAGCACTTTGTGTCTTAACTCAGATTCCCTGGAGGTCAGGAGAAAGCATTAACCTTTTGACAAGTTCTACCCCAAAGAAGGCATGTGTGGCACCCCTTGCAGAGCAGATTCTAAAGATACCATTGAGAGTAACTGCTGAGTTAGTTATTGTCACGGTTTAAGTCCAGTCAGCCACACAGTTTGCTCACTCACTCCCCACTCTTTCTTCCCCCAAGCTCCTGGGGGGGTAATAGGGAGGAGAATCGAAAGAATACAACTCCCACAGGTTGAGATAAGAACAGTTCAGTAACTGAGGTATAACACAAATCACTGCTGCTACCACCAGTAATAATAACAACAAGGGAAATACAAGGGAAAAGAATACAATCGCTCACCACCTACATCCAGCCCGACCACGCAGTGCACCACCACCCTCCCAGGTCTCTGCCCTCCGTTTTTACATCCTGGCCATGATGTGCTGTGGTATGGAATAACCTCTTTGGTCAGTTTGGGTCAGGTGTCCTGTCTCTGCTTCCTCCTGTCTTCCCCTCCTCCCTGACATAGCATGAGGCTCAGAAAGTCCTCGGTCAGACCAAAACATTACCAAGCAGTAACTGAAAACACTGGTGTTATCAGCGCAGTTCCCAGGCCCAAAATCAAAAACACAGCACTGCACCAGCTACCAAGAAGGGGAAAAATGACTGCTGCTGCTGAACCCAGGACAGTTACACAGCCACTATGACTGGGGCACCTCATTCCCATTTCCATTAGCCAATCTAGCTGTCCTTTGGTGCAAGTTATCTTTGTCAGTAGTCTGCTGGTCAGAAAGTATCATTCTGTGCTTCTATGAGGCTCTTTATGTACAAAACGTAGACAGCACAGTACAGCAGAAATGTAGCTAAATTTAAACAGGCTAAAATAAAAATTCAGAGAACTTCAGCCACAACAGGGTTTAAGCAGGAAAGGCTTCACAGCGGGGCTCCTAACAGGTAATGGACAGGAAAGATGTGGTTCTCTGTCACCAGAATTCAAATTTTATACCCATGTAACCCTTTCTTACTACTTCACTACCTTTTCTTTGCAAAACCAGGACCTTACAACTGAACAACAATGAACTCCATGAAAGAAGGCTTGTGTTAACGACTTTTTTCTCTGCCTCAACACAGAAGTCACTAGCAATAAAACTCCACACCACAGCAATTCTGGACAACTTTCAGCTTGATATCTTCACTACACCCAAAGCCAGATGCAAATCTGCAAGCCAACGGAAAAACAGGAATTCCCAACCACATTGCACCTGCAGCCTGATGAGTTCAGAATTAATTCTCAGCCAGAGTTGACCCATGCAATCAAGCCAGCAAGAAAGGGTGAAGGGAGTTACAGGATAGCTTGTCTGCGTGAAAAATTCATCTCAGTGGGGGACTTCTCCCTTAATGCAAGGAGAGATTCTGTGCCTTAGAAATCTCTTATTTGCTCTCCTGTAACTATGAAATCTTGAAGCCATATATATGGGTAATGCCTTTGTGTCTCACTGATGCCTTAGGGCAATGAGCTGCATGGGCTACTGACATTTTATGAAGATTCCTGAGTGAGATTCAGATATAATCTTTCCCTTTTTGCTGTGCATGCTTGCATTTCACCCCTTATTTGCCCTTCTCTAATCTATATAGACCTAATCTTCTAGTATCCTCATTTATCAGTCTGTCAGCCCTCTGAGAATATATCTTATCATTTTATTGTGTTCTTACCTTGCTGATAAATAAAAGTGTGAGCATAGTGGAAAGAAAACAGTATTCAAGATACAAAGGTACAAGTGATTTAAGTCTTATTCTTGACTTTGTACAGTTAAGACCTTAAGACCGCTGTTACCCATTACTTACAGTGATGATGTGATATAGCCTTGAATCCACAGACCATGCCTGATGCTGAAGTTTTCACATGATGTGCATTATCACAAATGCAAGAGAAACCTTTCTACAGGCTTAAGAGCACAAAAATCACAGGTGAAAACTGATTACATGTAGCCTTATGCTAACCCATCAAAATGCAAAGATTAAAGCACAAAAAAATACATACTCAAAATGTAAGGGAAAGCCAAAACCAAGGACTCAGTGAACTGACCCATGCATGCTCTGAAGTTACTGCCACTGCTTCTCCTGCTGCTTGTTCTCAGCAATTTCATGGGGGGTAATTGTGTATCTGATCTTCCTGTTAGTAGTTCTCCAGAGCCAAGTACTTATGTCTTCTGTGAGGGCTAATTTGCTATGAAACATTCCAATGTGGGGAGAGACCTGTACAGGAGAAAGTCTGTGGAAAAATCCCCTCGGATTTTTGTTGTTAAGTACAAGGAACATGCAGAGGTGACAAGGCTTAGCAGTGTAATCAAGGCAGCTAATAGTTCTGCTGACTAACATGCTAAAGAAGAGAGATTTTACCAAAAACAAAGTGAAAGAGAGACAAAAAACATGGCTTGGAGACCATGATGTAAGGATACTTTTCAAGGAATTTGCTGTTGGTTGAAACAAGTTTGGTTTTTTTCTAAAAAGCCAATGTTAAAGGCAGAGCAGGCAGCCACACCTTCCATGAGGGAAAAGAATGCAAGGAGTAAAAAAGAGGGGAAATGCACTGGTCCTGTCATGAAAAGAATAAATGGAGAGAGAACAAGCAAGAACAGTAGTGGCAAAGGAGTGTGAGGGGAAGATAGAGGAAGAAAAGGCAAAAAAGGATCAGAAAAGTTAGTGACGGGAGATAAAAAAGGAAATAAATGGAATTAAAGATGTAGACCTTGGTGCTCATGGCATTTCTGGTTTCACTTAGAAGTCTGGTTCCTGCAGCACGAGTTGAGAACATGCTCACAGATACTACAAGCTTTTTGATAAGAGCTGCCCAGACTTTTAGGCTGTCAGCTCCATCACAGTAAATCCTCAGTGCATTCCCTCTGCAGAACACATTTGTGTGGGGAAGAGAGAAGTAATGACTGGGATCACCATCACTTCACTAACAGTTACTACAAAGCTGTCAGCCTTCCACCACATACCAGGGAGTAGACGGGGTGGCTTCTATTTTTGGTTGCCTACCTGAAAACTAATTAACCTTCATTTTTAGAGCTGCTGCGTGTACAGAATTTATGGGTGCTGTATGTTGGGTACTGAAAGGAAGTTGGCACCCAAAATAAAACCACTGCAGTTTATGCACTTTGAGAAAAAGGGAGCACAGTTTTCATCCTCTGTAACCATCGATCTATCTTTGGAGAATATTTTGAGATGTTCCCACAAGTGGTACTTAGTGCTGCTCTACAAACATACCTATTTTCTTAGCAGAGATGATGCTTTATGTCAGGTACTTTTATCCTTTAGCTTAGTCACTCTTTTACCAGCTGCTCACCTGCTATTTACTGTATATGAGACCCCAAAGTGGTTCACAGTTTCAGGCAGCAACACCAACTATTCATACATTGCATGTGAGTATAACTATATATACTCATATTGTATATAATTTACTCGTGCAGCGTATGAGCAGTTAGAATTGCTGTCTGGTTTTGTGTGGAATGCGTATGACAAATTTAAAAGGCCTCATTGTAATATTTACAGTGAATCTGGGGTTAGAAAACAGAAGTGTAATGGCTGCCTGGCTTTGCTTCTCTTCTGCAGGCTCCTTACTGCAGCACACGACAAGATCTATGTGAGGACTGACCTCCAGTGGGTGCAGGATGCCATGGAAATATCGGATGAAGGCAGGTCAAAAAAAAGCCTTCCAGCAGAGCCTGATCGCTAGTCCCAGCACACACACAAAAGGCAAGACAAGTTCTCAAACCCACAGCCAAAGTCCATCTAAAGACTACCTCCAAGAGCACACAAAGGACTACATTTTTTCCAAAGACTCTCCCCACTCCTAATACTCCTCCCAAGACCACATCATCTTCCAAATGCACTCATAAAGCTTCATTCCCAAGCCCACACTCTCTCCCAGCCCCAGATGCTTCCCCAGATGTATTCCTAGGGCCCCCCAAACCAACTCCCAAGGCCACATCCATTTCTAAAGCCATCCCTAAAGTTATATCCACTCCTAACCACATAGTTTCTCCCAAAGGCACTCCCAGAGCCACAGGCACTCTTATACCCACCCACAAGTGGCAGTACAAATCTGCAGCAGGTAACTAAACATGTCACAAAATATAGCAAGAAACAGCAAACTTACCATGTGCACCTTGAACTACATGAAACTGCTACTCAATAGACAGCAAGAAAGTCTCTGAACAAACACAGGCTCTATTCAATCCAGTGATTTTGCTTTTATTTCCTGGGAATATTTCCAGCTGTAACTACAACATATGATAGGGGAATGTGTATATCATATTGTCCGTTGCTACTTAGATGGAAAGATGGTGTTTGAATTCTCTGAGCTTCCAGAGCCCTTTGAGTAAATCCATGTTCATTGAATCATAGAATCATAGAATAGAGTTGGAAAGGACCTTAAGATCATCTAGTTCCAAGCCCCCTGCCATGGGCAGGGACACCTCCCACTAAACCATGTCACCCAAGGCTCTGTCTAACCTGGCCTTGAACACCACCAGGGATGGAGCATTCACAACTTACTTGGGAATAAGCCAGAAGAGCTTCTTGAAGCCACAACATTGTATTATTTCACTGCAGTAAGGAATCCTGCTCACGCAGCTGAAGATGACATTTGGTAGTTGAGACTGCTGAAATTAAAAAAAAGTAGTCTCAGGTGGACCAAAACATTTTTACAAATTCATGTTCCCCTTGGAAAACTATCGGGTTGAGAATACAAATAGTAGAAAACCTAAAAGGTTTAACTCTTTGAACTGGCTATATCTATATTTCATATTTAAATTTCAAAATATATTTACATTTAATTTTTAATGTAACAATATATTTTAATATAATATTTAATATAAAATACCTTCAAAAGCTTGAAAATTCAATAAAACACAAATATTAATTTATTGGAAAATGAAATCAGTTTGGTTTTATAAAATTTGCCTTTGGGCCTAATTTGAGACCAAATGAGGAACTCTTGCAAGGCCTCCCAAATCCTGGCATTGATTGTTAATATGGTGTGGGATGAGGTACTAAATATTTTAGTCGTTACAACTAAGGAAAGAAATGTGAGAAGTCTCAAATCTGGCTGAGGAACCGAATAAGTTCCAGTAATTCACTTGATGCTTAACTGTTACTAAATTAGTCCAGCTTAGCCCATACCGAGTAACTACAGACAGCATTCTAGAGGACAAGTACAGAGATAGATACAGATATCTGAAGGTGACTGAAATAATATTCTGATTCATTTTTAAATCCTCTTGACATTCACACATACGACAAAGTGGTGGGCTGGTGAAAAGGGGCTAATGGAAGGGAAAGTACATAAAATAGGAAAGTCACAAAGAACAAAGCAATTGTTGCATGAGGTTGCTTGAGGGAAGGTCCAACAAAACCTCGTTTTTACTCAGATAACAACTGTGGAAATTATCTTGCTTGCTTCAGTGTTCAGTGCAGTGCCCTGACCCCTGCCAGGCACTGCCCCCAATAAAAAACATAGGCACCATCTTCATACAAGAGCAGGGAGAGAAAACAAGAGGACAGAGCTGCATGTTTGAATCCTAACTTAAAGCAGTAAAGATCATTTATGACTAACTACCACCTAGCCACATGTTACACCTTTCAGCAAATGTTTAAGATCTGTCCAGGGCGCACACATGGCTTGAAGTTGCTGCAATATAATTAGTTCATCCTTTAGAGAACTCAGTAAACAAAGAGGAAGGGATACCCTTAAACCTAGAACACTTGCAATTTGTGGAGTCT
Organism: Myiopsitta monachus; assembly: GCA_017639245.1. Taxonomy (NCBI): domain Eukaryota; kingdom Metazoa; phylum Chordata; class Aves; order Psittaciformes; family Psittacidae; genus Myiopsitta; species Myiopsitta monachus. The sequence continues at coordinate 7,177,094 of CM029927.1, forward strand.
ATTAAAAGAATATATTTAAAAAATAACTAATCTACAGGTTTTTTTCCACACAATGAAAAAGCCGGTAAATGAACTAAGATGCTCCAGGGAATATAAACTCCCTTCATATACGGAACAGTGCCAAAGAAAGAAGGGGAAGTAGCAGTAGTCTAAGCCCACCACCAGATGAAGACACTTGGAGAAGAGCATTCCCACAGTTTGTGCAGTGTTACGCTGTAGTGAGTTCTTCCTCTCTCCCTTCTATTATTTCGGATTAAATTTCCCATGGACATAGTCAGTCCCTATCTACCCTCACTGTTTCATAACAAACAAAAAAATGGCCTATCCCGTACTTCAGCTGGAGCAACCAGAGCTAGTTCTAAGGGCTACATGAAGCCTCCCTTTCTGTCTGGCTATACCCACCAATTTGCTGTTATCTGGGAAGGTGGTATATGTGTTAGTTTGAGGTTGTTTGGATCAACTAACCTTTAGTTCCTTTTCTCTGCCAAGTTCTCTTGTGAATTTATTCAGCGCAGTACAAATGACTGCCTATCTGCTTCTGCTCCTGGGTGGTACAGGCAACCACAGTCAAGCAAGATTCATATGTCCTTGAGCCAGAGGATCCTTCTAAGTCTGCAAATACAAGCTGGTACAGTCAGAGAGGAGTCAGTGACCCTCCACATACAGCTAGGTAAGACAAGAAGGCAAAAGAACTGCCAGGGATGAAATAATACTGCATGAGACTGCATTTTTATGTGAGCTGCTCCATCTCTCTTTCCTGGCCTCAGATCAAATCAGCTAGAATTACAGAGCTAACTGTAACCCAGTTATAAACCCATTCCAGACATGCAAAGGAATGTCTCTCCTTACTGTAGGCCACATTCTTTGGTATAAAACGGATGCCCTATTAACGTTCAACTTAGCTGATGGACATACTCCTGCAGCTTAAACTCACTGAGTACAACCTTAACTGCTTCATCTCCTTCTGTTCTTCATTCTGAAAACACTTGTTGAGCAGATTTTAAATTACAAGGTTTCAAGAAGAAAGTGCAATGGCTGCCTGCAGGCATACTCCATCACTTGAACCAGCTAGGGAAGCTCAGCCTCGCCAGACTGAAGAATGGGTATGCACTTGAGTGGCACAGTGACTATCTGTGTCTCTTGTGCTTCTCCATGGATGCAGTGTTGCACAGTCCTTTCATCAGGGTCTCTACAAAACCACTATTATGTCATGGACAATTCTCTGTTAACTTTACTTACTTAGCTGAGTGAAAGCAAAATTCTCCTTACTCAGACAACCACAATGGTCCTTGTGTCATCAAAAGCATATTCAAATTTTTGCTAACAATTCAGCAGGGGAGTTTTCCGTTGAAGCGACAGTAGGTCTTATATGTGATGCGATGAGGAAAACACAGCATATATCTGAGTGCACTGCATGCTGATAATGAATGATTTAGACTTTAAGACATCTTTGACTGCTGCTAGTGATGAGAAAGAATCCTTCCTTTCAATGGAAACTATATAGACTACATCTGAAATCATGAAGAAATCTGTTTAGCAAGCTATGATACATAGGATTTGATTGCTGATGGACTGATAATAGGCTAAAAAACCTGTATAATTCCCATATCAGTGGAATGACTGTACGTTTTGTTGATGAGTAGCAACAGGGAGTTGTGAAATGAAAACACCTGGCAGGTTGCTGAAGGAAGTGCTTTCAGACAGCTGATGGACAGCTATCCCTGGCAATAATTTGGGACATCACTGGAAGGTCTAGACCTAACTCAAAGCCAAGAACACGATGTCCCTACACAATCACTCTGGACAAACTGAGATGGTGATTGCTCAGCTTTTTCTACACTTCATAAACCCCTCTGGGCACTTTCATGCCCACACTTCAGGTAGCATGGATCTAGATTGCACAGCTTAGTCTCCCTTCTTGCTTCCTTTGCTGGTACCTGTTAAACATTACTGTAAATCCTGAGAAGGAAGGTTAGTTTTGAAGGTGTTTAGGTTGGAACCACTCCATAGAGAGAGGACATCAGGTTCTAGGCCCCTCAGCCTAGATCATCTTAATACCACCATATTCAGTTATAAAAACAAATTAATTCTTACACATGGAATAGTCTCTGTGGTCTCCGGCTTGTGACTAACAGGAAAAGAAGCCAAGGGCTGTAACAGTAAAGATGCCAATAGTGTTTCTATAGCAATCTTCACATTCCTTATCCCTTTTACAGCTGAGAAGGTGGGATGCTGTATGCAAGGCTGGAAATTCAATCTGTGCTTGCTGTGTGAGTGCCATGCACTTTCTCAGTTCAGGTGACTGGAAACACAATGATCTCTTCCTTATAAACCAGATAATGAGCATTAGAGAGCGTTAGAGAGAGGCTAAGCCAACAATATAAATACAATGCTTTCTGCTGAGCAGAGAGGTCATGTTTTGAAATATTAATTTAAGTATTTGCCAGAGGCAGAAAAGCCTCTTCTCCATGTTTATTTATGTAATCAATGCTAAGATAAGCTTGTTATTCGCTCATTTTAAATTCTAGTCAGTGTTTTTCTTCATATTCTTATGTTACCCATTTTTTAGACTACTATAGTAAATCAAAGAATTTTGTTATAACAATATTCCTTTGCTGTGAGCTCTGGTACAGTAGTCCTCAATTATTGTTATTTTGCACTTACCGTATCTTTTACCCAAAGCATCTCTGAGCAAATGAAGCCTTACAAATGCTTATGAAGTAAACGCAGTGGCTTACTTCTTCCATACAGATGCACAAAGAATCAATGAGCACTGAGATTTAGGATCTGTGTGAAACTGTTCTCTAGCAACACTCTTCAACAATTCATGGATGGAGAGAGAAATACTAAGGGCCTGCGGCTGAGCCAGGGAACACTGGAGAGCTGACTTTAAGTCAGTCTAACAGAGATCAGCACACTGCCTTGAAGCTGTACCGTTCTAAAACTGTAATTACAGCTTGAGACATCTTTACTAATGCAGAAAGTTGTGGTCCCCTAAGATAAAAATTCAAGACAGAAATGTCACAGTTCCGAAGAGCTCTTTTTGATTCATTGCCTGGTTCCTTCCTACTGGCCAAACAGGCTCTCAAAGATTACACAAGGACTCCAACAGGCTTCCACAATACTCCCTCAAGCTTAGACTTCCCCAGGAGTCTAACAGGGTTAAACTATGAGCTTGATGGGACACACTGCAGCAAGGAGAGGGAAAGTGCTGACAACTGTGACTTAAATCTGGTTTCTCAGTGCTTTAGTTGCCCCTGCCATGGGGCTAGTAGGGAAGGCAGTGACTCTTCAAAGCACCTGTGTTTCTGACTCAGCAGGTCATCTATGGGCTGTGAGCAGCCTGGGCCCAGGACAGCCCATGCATTCTGTCATTCTGCTGGAGCAGCGCACTTTGAAAACCCACAGTTTCAGGTCATGAAAGCGTTGGGGTCCCAGACATCAGGGAAGCAGATATCACAGCACTGCTTGAAGCAAGCGCATGATGGATACACAGACATTTTTAAGAGCCAGAAAGCCCAAAGAATCCTAGTTCAAGGCAGCATAATCATGATTTACCAAATCCACTGTCTACACCTAAGGATAACAGCTGTCTTTAAACTCTTGGCAGTAGCCTGGAGAATCCCTAGAACTGCGGTCCCAGAGAAACTGGGTTGTTTCAAATAAACGAACAAAATGTCTCAATTTATTTTCCTCAAAATAGAAAAAACTTTTCTAGTTGTACTGCAAGTTCTATTTTTTTCCCTGTTTCCAAGCAGAAACAAACCCTTTTTTTCCCCTGAATTTCATAATTCCCCAAGGGTCAATAATCTTGAGTTTTCACTACCTCTAGCTGTAAAAACTTAACATTTCTACTGCCTTCCCTACCTGAGAATGTCTTGTTGTATAATGAACATCTCTTAAGACTTCATGACAAGTCCAGCAATTAGGTACTGATATAAATCTTACCTATTATCATGTAAAGAGTAAAATGACACAGAGGTTGAGTGGCATATCTCATATTAAAATACTAATAAGTGTTAGTCCTAAGAACAGAGCAAAAGTCTTTGTTCCTAGTCATTCCTGAGTCTTAGAAAATGCTCCAATCTAACAGTCTCATCTTTGGTATTACTTTATACAACAACCCATTTAATTAAAAATATCCTAAGTACCACACAATAATTTCAAGTAGTATAAATCATTAGTTGCTTACTGACTATTTAGTGGATCTTCTACACATGTCAAGTTGCAGCCATCTCCAGAGATCTGCCGAGGAGAGGCCTCTAATCTGTCAGCAATGCAAGAACTTTCCTATCGCCAACCATCCATCCATCAGTTTTACATATTTTTATGCAGTTTTGTATGTGCATCCACATCAGAGAACAGATTTATTTTCTAAATTGAAAGGAAAAAAAAAAGAAAAAAACATAACACAAACCAAAACCAAACAGATTCTAAACAAATGTGTAACATTTGGAAGAAAGCAAAAGGTTAGCTTGACTGCGTGAGACTGCATTGTTCTGAGCTTTGGTTCATTACACTCCTGAAAAGAGAATTAATGCTGCGGGTAGAATTGAAATTCCACGTAATCAGTCATAAAAGTGTCCTGATTCAGTGGTGTCTAACACTCAATTTGAACTAGAACTGACTTGGAGGAGACACCATGGTTTTTAGCAAGGGAATTTTTTTCAAAGCTGTCGAGTAATGGTTTTTAACCCTGTATATCAAGAATTAATTTTTTTTTCAGCTTCAAAAGGAAAAAAGACACAAAGATGTGATAAATTGTCTTTTTTCATTGGGTCAATGTTGCACTCACTAAACATGCAGCTCACCTCCAGTTAGTGTGGCTAACCACTTCTTTTAATTCTGTTTCTAAGGTGGCAAGCCTAATGGAAATCCATGACTTAAAGGAAGCTTTAAGAAGCTGTAATGTGTTACAGCAAGTCCTACTATGTTATTTATGTAGGAAGTCAACTAAATATTGCCAAGTGTATAACAAAATTCCTTACATCACTGAAGTACCTCTTCTCTGTCCTCATATATATACCTTCAGAAACTGAACATCCTGACTCAGATGACAACCAAATTGCAACTCTACCCGCTGGTAAATGGTGGCTCCAAAAAAACATCAGCTCCATCCCCTGTGAGGGCAGTGTTTTCAGAATTACAACTAACTCTGAAACACAATTTGAAATAAATTGTGTATTAGACAGACACATGCACACTATCTAGACAGAAGCATAGATGACTTGTTTCAGAGGAGTTTTCAGAAATAACCAGCACTATTTCAACCTCCTCCTCATTCTATATAAATAGCTACAGATACAATTTACACACATTCATATACACAGGGTAAAATTCTTACCCCTCTGCACTGCCAGAAAGGGGAACAGCAGCCTCCTGGTAACTAAACCAGCCCACACTCCATACCTATACAATAGGTCTATCATTATATAAAGATTTAGCAAGCCAAGACTCACGCATTTCTGACATTCCAGCTTAACTTTCCACAAAGGAGCTGAATGGGCTGCTCAGCTGCACAGAGATGATCAGGCTTTTTATCCTGAACTTTTACAGTGATTAGGCAAGGGTGTTTTCCCTCAACAATCTATTTCAGGCGCACAAGACAGATATTTTAGACTTATTTAAAGCCCTGTCAGCAGATTCCTCATCCCAGGCTCAGAAATCTGAAGGTATCTCCAGCCTTCCCAGATGCAGCAGATGTTCATTGAAAGCTTTTATAATCTTATGATGATAAAAGACCACTGAAAATACAGACATTTTTTCTACTTTTGAAACACGTTTTATAGCTGTTAATGGGATAAAAAGATAGCACCAGGTGACAGTGGTGACTTAGTACTCTCCTTTTGCAAATTTCTGGCTTGTACTGGATACCAGCTTATCTCTTCAATCTCTTGAGAGGCAATCTCATTTTCTCTTTCAGGAGCTGAGCTTGTCCTCTGCTGGTGCTGAGATGCTGCAAGTATGGCTACATCCCAGTATTAGCTTTTCATTTGTCCTTACTTCTCTCCTGGCAACTGTCCCTTTCCTCAAGCAGAGCTAGCTAAGTGGCAAGCAGCTCTGAGGATGGATCTCCACACCTACACAAAAACCCACAGGAAACAAGCTGAATTTTGTGTGAACACAAGGTGAGCCTTGTGTAGAACTACATGTAGATGATGTAGGAAGAGAGGACTTCAGTGATTACTTTCACCTTAGTTTTCCTACCACACCTTCTGCTTCAAGCTGGTGCTGCTGTTCCACTTATTTCTGCTGCTTTCCCTGTCACCCTCTTTTTAGTTTTTCCTATTTCATATAAACTCCCATCTTTCTTATTTTTAGATCCATCTCTTCCCACACTGTACTTTGCCCAAGGCAAGAGCTAACGTACAGACAAGTCTTACAGCCAAACCCTAAGCTACTTTCTTAGTCTTCACTGCTCAGTCCCTCACCAGAGTCCCTGTGCTTCGCAGTTCAGCCTGTCATTCCTGTGTGAGGCACTATGGTGTTAAGAGAACAGATAAACCAGAAGGAAGAAGGAGGAAGTAGTACAGTGGGAGCTCGAGCCTTCTCACCAGCACTGCACAAAGCACAGGGCAGGAAGGGGTACCTAGCTTCATTCATGCTCTCCAAACCACCACGTAGTTGAGTTCATCCCATGTCCTGTTTGTCTCCCCCAGCCAATGTACTTCTGTACAATGCGTCTTCCCCCTTGCCTCTAAGAGATCAGAACAGGCCTGTTGCACCTTTACATCTAAGGAACAGGCAGCGATCCTTCTGTGTTGCAGGAATGCTTGCCCTAAAAGGCAAGGTTACATTAGGTGACATAACTTCTTGCAATGTAGCATGGTCTCAGTGAGCTGGGAGGAGCATAGAAACACACACTGACAGGAGCAGCAGGTGTGAGCCAAAGATAAACACAGCCCTCTGAGTATGGCCAAAAGCTCATCACCCCTGATGTTGGGCACCGCTGATCTCAGACTTCAGCCATGTGTGAATTGGTTTGTCTGTATAAAAGCAGTGAACCTTGCAGCAGCCCATGTCCTGTACCAGTGTTACTTATTAATGAAACTACATACTCATACACAATACCCGGAGGAAAGGGTGGCCGGGCAGCCTTATTGGAAGAGCAGGCATGGTGTGTGTCAGCTATGTGAAATGTGAACCTACCTATGTCAGCGGAGCCAGAAACAAGACTGAGCCAGGCGAGCAGATCCTTGAAGCAGACATAGATTCAGTTTCACCAAATAAGCACTATGCTCAGTACTTAGTTTGAGAAATCCTACACAGGAAAGAAATAACAGATAAAAATCAGAAAAATACTTACAATATTAAAATAAACAATAAATAGTAAGATTAGTAAAACATTCTCTGGATGTGAACAGCAGTCATTGCATTAATAAAACATATCCAAGGAAACCATTCTGAGCTGGCCAGAAAAACTGGAAAGATCCCTTCTGCAACTGTTAATGGGGGAAAAAGAGAAAAGAAAAATAAAGAAGAAAAGCCAGAAGCAGGCGCATGAGAAAACAGTAGAACATGGTCTATCAATAGCCCTTTATTCTGTTCTTCATGTTTGACTTGGTGAAAAACTGGCCTGGGGTTGAGGATACAACTGAGGATACAAAAAAGATAGACAATTGCAAATTTAAATACGTTTTCTCCTCTTCATGCTTGCCAAAACCTCTCAGTGGTTCATGGTAGCTTTACGTTTACGTGAGCTGACACTACAAAAAGCAGTGCTACCCCAAGGACTCCCAGAACAAACCTACTTCAGCACTGTCCTCCAGCTCCCTTTTCTGAAGCTGTGCAAAAGTTAGGCATATACTGTAGGATATCTGAGCATGTCTGAGCCTCCAGAGACGTGGTTATAGAACAGAGATCCCAGGAACAACCTTAAAGGCTGTGCACCTCACTCACCAGGGATGCTCCTCTGATTTCAAGAGAAATATGGGCATGACTGAAGACTAGGAAATTACAATCCTCTCAGAAAAGATACTTCTCTTTTTTAGTGGGGAAGGTCTTGGTACATTAATATTGCTTGTAAGTAACAAATCAAAGCTTGGTTCCCAGAAGTCAGAAAGAATTTGGACCTGGGGAGCAGTAGAAGGGGAACTACATTTAGTCTTAAGCAATTTAGTTTAAGCATTGAGGACAACTGGGATACATGGACAATGATGCAAGTTAATGACACCATTTTTCAAACTGTCTTTTGCTTTGTAGCAACCGCAGCAAAACGCATGAGCAACACTGACTACAAGTTTAATAATAGCAAGTATAGTCCATGGGACTTTGTTTTTTTTTTTTAAAAAAGGTTGTTTGGGGGTTTTTTGGTGGGTTTTTTTTTTTCATTTTTTTATTAAGATTTTTGAAGATTCTTTTTAAAATCTCTACCCCCTACTCAGATTAAAACTGAGGGGTTTGGAACACAAACACTTTTCCCCTTTGACATGAAACTCTACAGACAAAGATTCAACCAACTCTGCCCAGCACTTGACAGTGTTGCCACTTTCAGCCTGTTCAAGTCTATTGAGCCCAAGGCAGCAGCAACAGAGTTTGCCTCTTCTGTTTTTGCTGTAATTCCACCAACTTTATACCAACTTAGACAGGTTTCATTGGCCTGGATAGGAGTCCAGCTCCCAGGCCAGCAAAGCACCGCAGGCCCATTTTCATTAGAAATGTAAATTAACTTGCTGCGGTCAATTGCTGAGGTGAGCAGCTCGAGGGAGAGCGCCTTCAACCCCTGATGGGGGGAAGCTCAGCGTCCAGGAGCCTCCACTCAGAGCGGCAACAGGCACCGAGGGAGCCTCAAGCCCTCGACAGGACTTGCCCAGGAGCCGGCAGCTCCGCTGACGTGCAGCTGACTCACAGGGGCGGCCCCAGGAGGAGCGCGCCAGCCCCGAGCGGTTAAAAGGCTGCCCCAGGGAGCGCGGAGACCAGGGCGGGCTCCCGGCAGCTCGCGGCGGTTCGTGCGGGACGGGGAGCACTCGCCGTAGGACCAGGGCCCGGCCGGGGAGCTCTGCTCTGGCTGCCCCCGCGGTGGCCAATGTAGGCACCCAGACGGAGCTGATGAGAGGGGAGGCTGCAGTGCAGAGCTCGGGTGCGGAGAGCGCCTGCGCTGCTCTCCTGAGGGAGGGCGCGCAACGGGCAGGGCTGCGCTCGGTGCTCCCTGGTGGAGGGCCCCCTGCAGCAGGGGCTGAGCTGCGGGACGCTGTCAATGGGCTGAAAGGTGCCAGAGGAGCTGAGAGGAAGCAGCACTGCTGCTCCAGGAGCAGACTGTGCAGGGGCCTCAAGCGTCCACTGTCGCTCATGCAGGACAGGAGGCCGCTGACCCAGCAACAGAAAAAAACAACAAAGAAAGGAGGAAGAGGACAATTAAAAGCAAGGGGCTTCCTCCTAAATCTGTTGTCCCCACCCAGAACCGCTTTGCTGTCCTGCAGGCGGCTAACAAGGAAACATACTCGCAATATGAACAGCTGGAGCAGGTTCTCCTGGAAGGCACGCTAAGGCACATGAAATACAACAAGGTGGTTGGTGACAGCCAGCATGGCTTCACTAAGGGCCAATCCTGCCTGACCAATCTGGTGGCCTTCTGTGATGGGGCTATGGAACTGATGGACAGGGGTAGAGCAGCTGATGTTATCTACCTGGACTTCTGCAAAGCATTCGGCACTGTCCCACACAACATCCTTGTCTCTAAATTGGAGAGACACTGATGTGATAGGTGGACCACTCAGTGGATAAAGAACTGGCTGGATGGCCACACGCAAACAGTTGTGCTCAATGGCTCAATGTCCAGCTGGAGATCAGTAATGAGTGGTGTTCCTCAGGGACCAGTGTTGGGACCACTCTTGTTCAACATCTTTGTTGGTGACAGGGACAGTGGGATTGAGTGCGCCCTCAGCAAGTTTGCCGATGACACCAAGCTGTGTGGTTCGGTTGATACGTTGGAGGGAAGGAATGCCATCCAGAGGGACCTTGACATGCTTGTGAGGTGGGCTGATGCCAACCTGATGAAGTTTAACCATGCCAAGTGCAAGGTCCTACACCTGGGTGGGAGCAATCCCAGGCACAGCTCCAGGTTGGGCAGGGAAGAGATTCAGAGCAGCCCTGCAGAGAAGGATTTCAGGGTGTTGGTCGATGAGAAAATGAACATGAGCCGGCAGTGTGCACTCGCAGTCCACAAAGCCAACTGTATCCTGGGCTGCATCCAAAGGAGCGTGACCAGCAGGTCAAGGGAGGTGAGGTGATCCTGCCCCTCTGCTCTGCTCTTGTGAGACTTCACTTGGAGTATTGTGTGCAGTTCTGGTGTCCTCAACACAAAAAGGACATGGAACTGTTGGAACAAGTCCAGAGGAGGGCCACGAGGATGCTCAGGGGACTGGAGCACCTCCCATATGAAGATAGACCGAGAAAGTTGTGTCTGTTCAGCCTGGAGAAGAGAAGGCTGCGTGGAGACCTCATAGCAGCCTTCCAGTATCTGAAGGGGGCCTATAGGGATGCTGGGGAGGGACTCTTCATGAGGGACTGTAGTGATAGGACAAGGGGTAATGGGTTCAAACTTAAACAGGGGAAGTTTAGATTGGATATAAGGAAGAAATTCTTTACTGTGCGGGTGGTGAGGCACTGGCATGGGTTGCCCAGGGAAGCTGTGAATGCTCCATCGCTGGTGGTGTTCAAGGCCGGGTTAGACAGAGCCTTGGATGGCATGGTTTAGTGTGAGGTGTTCCTGCCCCTGGCAGGGGGTTTGGGACTGGATGATCTTAAGGTCCTTTCCAACCCTAACTATTCTATGATTCTAGCAGGCCAGACTCGTATACCAAGCTGGAGTAGCCAAGACACAAAGACACATAAAACCTGTCTGCCAGTGCTGTTACATGACCATGAAATCCAGCAAGCTGACAGCACAGTGAACACCAAGGGAAAGGTGACATTTCACATTGTTGCAGTATGATTTACCAGAGCACATCTGCTAGAGCACTGAGACAGAGAAATAAATTAGCAAGGTGGGAAACTGGTGGTGGTGCCTCAACTCACTTTGTTACAGCCCAAAGTGGTGGAAGTTAAAAAAAAGAAGGAAAAGAAAACCAGAAACCTGTGAATTCTATTCCTGGGCACACTTCTAGACCTGACTTTTCATTCAATACTTGCTGGGATTTTTTAAAGGCTATATTCCCAAAAGCAACCAGAGATAGAAGCAGCACCACATACGTAATTTGTATGAAAAGCAAACATATATGAGAGAAATAGCTATTTCACATGAGCTATCACAGATACCATTTTTCACCAAAACAAAATACCCTGAGTAGGAAATTTTCCAGTTGGACTTCTTTAATGGAACATCATCAAAAGCCAATTCCTTCCTTTTGGCCAGGAAATATGATATGTCACAAAAGCGGTCTCTCAATACATCTTTTAAATTCACATTAGCAAGATCAGATTGAAGAGATTACTGTTTGCAAGAGTCAGGGTGCAAGGATTGTCTCCCAGCTACTCCTGAACATTGTATCTCTACACAGGAGATGCACCTTCTGATGCAATAAGGCTCAGATCTCCATGTTGCAACTGTTACTTTATAACTATGAACAATAATGAAAGTGTAGTGAATTCACTAGGACTCTGCTCCAGCTTAAGCCATCTTCTAGAAAGCAGTGTCAAACACAGGAAGCAACTGCAATATCCAAAATGTTTGTTACATTCAATGCCAAAAAGGACTTCTTTAAGTATATGGGCTTCATTTTAATACAGAGACAAGAGAATCAGGGAGAGATGCTCTAAGTAAAAAGGATTCAAGCTTAACTCACATCCAGAACAGAGTGCGAAAAGAGGAAACAAGAAGTACCAGACAAATCAGACCTTATCACAGAAAGAAACAAGAAACAAAACTACAAATCCAAAGCTTTGAAGGAATGCGAGGAATAGAATGATAAAAAGTAAAGCTAAGTCTTCAGTTTTAGTTCTCATTTAAATGATGGTTATTTCCTGTGACATGAAGCTTAAAAACTCCCTTTTGCATCAACTTGGGATTGGTTAAGAAAGAAAATAAATCACCACCACCATTGCCAGGAAAGTATGGCTCCTATCCAAGTATGTGCCAGATAGTTTTCAAGGTTAAGAGACATGTCTTTGTTATCCAAAAGCCAGAAGACCAAGATAATACATGCATGCATACATACATATATATATATATATATATGAGTTCCAAATGCTATTCTACTTCTTCAATCCTAATTCCTTTTCCCTGTTACTTGGTTTACGGCTTCCTGCATGTATATAATGCTAACATAATGACTCATTTTGCTTTGGATTGTTATTTCCATATAGTCCACAGCAAATGCTAGAGAACTGTCATTTCAACAGTCATTTGGCAAGGAGGGAGATTTATTTGATGATATATGACATTTTTTTTCCCAACAAGATTAGAGAGTGCACAGGGTATTTTTCTGCTTCCAATTACATGCACCATTTGTCAAGACAGGGTAGCAGTTCAAAACTCATGACCATAATTAGTTTCTTTTCTGACATCTCAAAAGACTTCCATTCTGATGTTAGATCTGCGCCAAAAATGGAACCATTTATATATTGCTTCAACCCAGAGACAACTAGGCTAATGCTGTCTTCCAAAGTGCCTGGTATGTCAGAGCCCAAAACCCACAGCGTAAATGAAAAAATGGTTGTGTTCTCCAGCTGACAGAGCAAATATTGCTGTAACTTATTTTATGCAAATATACATATAAGGAATCGTTTTTATTGTCAGTTTGACTTTCTTCTAGTTTTTTATGTTAAAAGGAAAGCTGAAGATACTGTTCTAAAAAGAGAAAGACACATAGATTTATGGCAGTCTACTAAAAATCAGACTGACTCAGGCAATGTGCACAGTTCAATTTACAGGGAGACATTTTCAAGGAAAAGTCTCTCCTTGTTTATCAGCAGCTACAGGTGATGAATGCCTCAGCACTGCCTAATGCAGTGAGAAGCAGAGACTGTTGTGCAGACAAGCGGAGCCAGCTCAAGGCTTGCCATCTGCATACACTGAGTCAGTTCGGATACCCCAAGATCAGAGACCAGGGACAAGCTGCTCCTGCCATGGGAAGAGATGGCATGAAAAGCTGTGGGACATGAAGCCCCAGCACCTGCATGTCCAATGGCAGGGTAGGTAGAGGCTGTAGTCCCAGGAAGGGCCAGCCACAGCCTCACAGGGCTCACACCTCTCAGGCAGCAGCCTGGCCTCACAGGGCTTTGGCACAGGCCAGGCAGGCAGCCATCTCATTGTCCATAGCAGCCTACTTACCTTGGGTAGCTGCCTACCTCTCTTGTATGTACAACTGGCCCTGCAGATAGGTCAGATGATGATTAAGCAGAAGGATTTCAGTAATGTTTGGAGGCCACCTACTTCCCCATGTCCTACCAGTGATGTTTGTATGGTGGTCCTTCTGCACCTCATTTATGCCTTCAGATTCAGCAGGAGAGAAACCACGTAAGCCATGATTACCTGAGCTGTGAGTCATAAGTGCATACCACTGGAGCCATTCATTCCCAGCAAAACATTTTGTCTACTTAACTGTCAAGAAACAATTGTATGTCCCTAAACAGTACTTTGCCACTTAGCTATAGTTAAAAATGAGCAGGAAAACAATATGTTCTTCCACTGTTTAAATGTAAGTGAAAAAACCTCTTTATTCACAATTATTAAGCCAAGAAATTGTGAACAGAAAAGAAAAATCCCATTTCATGCTTACACTTGTGGTTTGATGTAAAACAATGATTTTTGTTCCATTTCAATTTAAAACAATTGTGGATTGTATTTATAAACAAGGGGAAGAGAAAAGCGTTTTAGAACAAAGCAAAATGAAAAGCATCACTCTTCAAAATACTGATTTAACCTGAATTTTTTCAGGCAGCTTTTCTTCAAAGGAAACTCCATTCAAATTGGAATGAGAATGAGAAATCAAATTTCTCATTTAAATACAGTATTTCCCTGGGGAAATTTTCGGTAGAATTGCTATGTTGCCAGCAGCAAAACGAGATACAGGAGTCTGCAGCTCTTCATTCACCCTGTATGGACTATCATACAACGCCCACATGCTTCCTCCAAATCCTTCTCCTCCTCTGCGTAAGACTTCTGTCTCTTCTGTTTGCGTTCCCATGTTGCTCAACATCTTCCCAGCACTAATACTTGTGCTGCTCTGCTTCACAGAGCATTCACATTTCTTTGCCCTTGCCACACCCATTTGCTGACTTCTCTCCTCCGTCTTAGGTGAAAAGGGACTCTTTTCTTGGCAAGGAGACTTTGGCAATTCCCCTTTCACCTTTACATTGTCTAGCCCCCATTTGGGAATTAGCTGGATATCTCTAACAGTTACATAGAGGAACACAAAGGAATTCTTGACAAGGTCTCTCCAAAACAGAGGCGAGACAAAAATCTCATGTCCTGTTATTGTTTATGGCTTGCATTGGAAGCTAAAACTGTAATCTGGGTCCCTGGTGCCCCTGGCACTGAGGAAAAAGCAATTCGTGCACCATATGCTCTACAACCTACAGAGGCGAGACTAACAGCAAGTGAACGTGTCTCTCACCCCATTTTATAGGTGGCATAAAGCCAAGGAGTGGCTTGCTGAAGTTAACAGGCCAAGGGACCGAATGCAGCTCTTCTGACTCTCAGACAGCTCCTAAATCACACTTCCTCTCCTTATTCAAATCATTCCTGGCAGAACAAAGTAATTTATGCCCCAAAGAGCAATCCTGTCCTGGCTGGGAGGTAGACGATAGAAAACTTGGAAGTTTTACTATACCATAGCTCAGGTTGAAAAATAATCTTCCTACCACGAAACTACAGCATATTTGTTTCACAGTTCTGTTGAACTCATATTTCCCAGTGAAAGCGTTTGGGTTTTTCAGCTTTAGCAGAATTGAAAAGTGATGGAAAACTAAGAGTTAAGGAAAACTACTCCTGCATGGTATCCAGCCAGAGTTCCTGCCTCCAGAGGATGGGAAGGACCCTACAAGTTTCTCAGTTGGATTTCTAATCATAGAAAAAATGTCCTGCCTCTCAGTCAGACCTTAGTAAAAAACTTTCTATAATTGCAGTAAAAACTCAAGGTCATCAGCCTTGGCAACCGAAATATTCCCTGCTTTCTCAGCATTATTTACCTTTTGGAATGACACCTATTGGTCGCATTCCAAAATGACACCAACAGTTAGGCAATGGCTTGCCTAATGCAGATGTTCATTGCACTGTAAGAGCTGCTGGTTTCTTTTTCATTGCCTTCTTCTATTTTTCCTGAGATCTTCAAGACAAGCAACAATATTTGTGAACTCACACAACACAGATGAAAATATAGAATTTTTTTAGATCTCAGAAAACAGAACTATTATGGTTTTAAATTTGCAAAATTAGACATTTAATTCTTTATTTTAAAATTACAATTTGAAATATCTAAAAAAGAAAACCAAAAAAAAAAAAAAAAGGCACCTATTCCTTTAATTAAAAACAAAAAAAATACATGTTCTTAGAAATGAGCCGTACCTTTAGACCCCATTCATCACAAACCAGAACAGCTCGGTCAGAGCCACACAAAATTTTGTGTGTGTTTTATGTGTGTGTATATACATACATTGATATGAAATCAACCTTTGTCAAAAGTCTGCGGGACCATTGGAAGCACTTTCTGTCAATCATTTCTGAAGGAAAGAAGAAAGTACTGAATACAAAACAGGAATATCTAAATATAAAGGTATATCCCTGACAGTTTTCCTCACCATAGACTTTTTGCAAGTAAAACCACATTTTTACATGTCAGAAAGGAAGCAGGAAGCCCCTGCAAAATTTAGACATTATCGGCAGGTATATTATGACCATTCTCATGTAAGACTCTGCCTGAAAGTACAACGAGATATTGAGATAAACCATCACCAACCCAGCTCACAATAACTTGTGCCTTTTTCACCTTAGCATGAACAAATGTATCAGGGAAGTAGGGAAGTTGGACAGCCTTGTGAGACTGAGATTGGGAGCAGTTTTATGCTTTTTACAATGTAACAACTTCCAACTAAACTGTCATTGCAGGCACTTTTGCTGGAAAAATTGAGTAAGGGAATCTGGATTTGTTGGTTAAATCCTGAGCCTTATCAATACCAATGAAACACAGAAGAACTTTGCTATTAGTTTTCTCTGTAGGCTGAATCAAGCCCTAAGTCTCTCGGAAATACCTGTTTAAAGGTGAAGAACTACCTGAAGAGACATCATCAGCTTGGGTTCGGTATCATAACAGACATAAGTCAAACAAAACTAAACACTGCCTCCAAAAAACCATCTTCAACCCCCACAAAATTTTGTACATTTTCATGAGTTAAAGCGAAAGCTGTTTGGAGAAGGGAGTAGGCGTGGAAATTAGTCTAAGTCTCCCTCAGCCGTAGCCACAGAGCTGGAGGATATGTGGCACTGATGAGACAGAATAAGCAACCTGCAGCATGCAGGAGCTCTGGCCACAGTGGGATCCCCATGCTGTAGGCAAGGCAACAGTATTCCCCTGAGATTAATCCGTTTTAGAGGAGACAGATGGTAAAAGAGAAACAAATAGACTTTCCCCAGACCTTTCAGATTGCCAAGGCAGATGAGGGCCTCTCTAATCTCTCAGTCTGCTAGACAGCAGTGCTTCCCCAGAAAGGAAGATTGTGAAAGGAAACACCTGTAAGTAGTGAAGAAAAGATGTGAGGCTTGCTTCATCTACTTTTTGACATCTACAGTGAAGATGTCTCCATCTCAGATGGAGACAGAGACCACTTAGGACACCCTTCATAATCCAGGACAGGAGAAACAGGCACATATACAATGTCATTCAAATGCTTATATATTTAGAGATCTACTTTAAGAAAAGAGAAAATGAACTGCTGATGTGGCTATTGTTCTCTCTGCAACATAAAGACAGCCCAAATGACCCACTCAGGCAGACATCCACATTGGGTCAAAAGAACTGTGCTTAAAAGCAGCGGATGGGGTACAAAAGCAGCATGCACAGTAAAGCTCTTTTGGTTTTCCTTTTAATAAGGGGGAATGTACAGCACTGTCAAGACAACTACTTCCCCCCATCTAGTGGTGGGATTGCATTTTAAAATGTCCTACCAATCTTAACTGACTGCATTTTGAAATTGGTTCAAGTTGAAAATAGTACCACTGCTCTGCAAGATCCCCCAAAACCTATGGCAGTGATTACTGCAAGTCCTACAAACCAGATCTCAGAGACTGAAAACAATCCTCACTTCCCAGTTTTTTGCTGTAACCTCCAGATTGTGCTGCCTCTGCATTCAAAAGCGCTTAAAATGTATGAAAGATATAAACCTAGCATACTAGTCATTAGCTTGCTTATTTATAGATTGGCTACTAGGGATTGCCTCTTCACAGCTATAGCTTATAACTATTTTTAGCACTCCTTATGAGCTTTGTTATTTGTCTACAGAAACTGCCATTGATATGTCACATCTGCTTGATGGTCAACTTGCCTTTTAGATGTTCCACCAAATGCAAATGAAAGAAGTTTTATTTCTGGGCTTGGAACAGTTTGAAGAGATAATCCAGCTCTGGGTCAGATTCTCAGCATTGTTCGACTGAGCATCATGGTTAGAGAAGCTAGTCCTTGTCCTTACAATACATGTTACCATGTTCCGAAAGGAAAAGTCTGAATTCTGTTTTATTACAGACTACAGATTGTCTAGCTGTTTAGTCTTAGAGGGTATATATTCTGTTTAATTTCAGAGATTTCTCAGGGATTTTTCAAGCTGGAGCTTTCAAAAGAATAGCTTTGGTACCAAAAGTATAAGAAGTTCCCAGTGTGCATTTCCTAAGAGAATGTACCTACCTTGCATAGCTATTTTTAGACTGGATCTATGCTCCATACTTATTTTTCTTCTGGTTATTAAAGTCAATTGATTCAAATACAGTAAACCTTCTGTGGGCATAAGTAACATTCCCTGAAGTCATTAATTTGAACTGAAATAAGCTTGAAAGACCAAGCACACACAGCGGAGAATTCACAGAGCACAAACAGGTACACAAAATCCATCTCATGCAAACCATAAGCAATGTCTAAAAAAGACTATGGCAAGGCTGAATGTAGAAAAGTCTGTAACAAGGCTGACTTGAGATAGCACAGAGTTCAGACAACTGATTGTGGGTTTAAATGAAGCTTAATGAGCCAAAAAGATATTAATTACCTGCCTTTCCTTTACATCCCCACAGTGCATGGTATGTTATTGCAAAGAGAAATGCTCACAAATAACCACTTCCCAGTGGGTACGCACTAACAGTAAAGACCCAATACACCATATAGTTAAATATTTCCAAGATGCAGACAGATTAGTAGGCAACTAGCCTAATAATATTTTAGCTGGTCAAACTTCAACTCCGGCCTTCTCCAGTAAAGCTGTAAATACTTGCTGCTAGTCTTACAATTATTGCATATTCATTCCACTAACTCTTTTCCCTATTCCTGTTACTCACCTAAAAGGGTCTTTGCAAACATGTGACAGCACAATGGGTCCTAAATTTATCATAGAATAGTTAAGGTTGGAAAGGACCTTAAGATCATTGAGTTCCAACTCCCCTGCCATGGGCAGAAACACCTCCCACTAAACCATGCCACCCAAGGCTCTGTCCAGCCTGGCCTTGAACACCGCCAGTAATGGAGCATTCACAACTTCCCTGGGCAACCCATTCCAGTGCCTCACCACCCTTACGGTAAAGAACTTCTTCCTCATATCCAATCTAAACTTCCCGTTTAAGTTTTAACCCCTCTTTCACTGACTTCAGATCCACCCTGGACATGGGTTTTCTAGCTCTCCTGTTTGCATACATACTCTTTTGCTGCTTCCTGACCAGGACCTGGGGACTAAGAGGAGAAAGATTTTTCTCATAAGAATTAAATCACATCTTTCTAGCCAGCTTTAGCCTTAAGTGAGAGAAGATTACAGTGCTTTATACAAGAGAAAAACACAGTCCATTTTTATGGCAGTGCAGGAAATATACTATTGCATCATAATTGATGGGTTTATTACATTTGGTATCTAATTCATTTCAACCTCTTTGGCTTTTCATCCAATGGTATGAGACTCCATTCTTTGAACTTCTGTGCTGACTTTTGTGCTTTGAACTTCTGCTGACTTCTGTCAGATTTTCAAATCTGACAAATTGATGGAAAAGAAATTACTGATTTTGGGTACAAAATTGCCTTTGCCAAAAGTTAAATTCAAAATCAGAGCAAACAAAGCCTGCAGCTGCTCCACTGCCTCCAATGCCAACATTAATAACCAGTTACAATAAAACAGACTACCTGAAAGAGAAGCAGCAGGTACCAAATCCTCAGCGTAAATAAATCAGTGGAACTGAAAGCCCTATATTAGCTGGCAAGTTTTGTTTCATCTTCACCTTGAATCACTGTCCTTTATCCCTCAAACCTGGGAATGTGCTATAGAAGTAAGCGGTTAACAAGTGCCTGTATCAGTCTCTCTCTGAAGTCTTGCTTTCACACAATTTACAGTTAGCAACTGAGCCATCACATAGTCCCTCTGTATGCCCCTAAGCCAGTGGGATGAAGTAAAGACAAAGCTCTCACAAATTCCTCCACGTGTTCATCCTTTGGAAAGTCTCCTGCTGTTTTCAAAAGGTCTGCATGCAGCAACAGGTAAAAGCTGGGTGCTTGCTACAGACCTACTTGGAATCGGAGCCTGGAAAGTAATGAAAAAGGCGGGCACAGGCACAAAGAGGGGCACCATGGCAGTCACCACACTGAAGCTGGCACGATCACATAAACCTGTCCTTAAGTAGTACAACCTGAACTTGCCTCCATGCCCCGGATTTCCAATGCCCCTTTCAGTGCAAAGCCATTTTTTTAAGCTGAGCTGGCAGCCTGAAATTAGAAGAATTTCAGCTTACAAGCTGGCTTTCACAGGATACATTCTGGGGACCAGCAAAGTATCTGCTACGTGGTAAATATCACATAGCGCCAGGCACCACAGATCTGCTATGGATAGCTGTGAATACAGTACCAGGTAAACATGCATGCCTACCTTCCTTGGAAAGTAACTGGATTTAACCAAAGCAGGCAAGGATTATTTGCTTATTTTTCAATTTAAAATAAAACCTCGCAGGCATCCTGGCTTACACTTGGACCCTCCTTCTAAAGAAATTGAAACAGTGGGGTTTGCAATTACAAGCCATTAAATTTGCTCTTTGCTCCTTTAGCCTGCATTTTCAGGAATAGGATGACCTCAGGTAGCACTTCAAGATTGTCAGCACCAGACTTGGCTTTTGGACTGTACTCTGGATGCTCCACAATTAACTGTAAAATATACGTCTCTAAACAAGGCAAATTGGGTTTGGACAGTGGCCTGTCAATGCAGTGAGGGGTAGCTGGCCTAGTGGAGGAGCACAGCCCTACCAACTGCAGTACACTTTAAGAACCTCTGTAAGATGGAAGAATCAGTTGGGTTTTAGCCAAAAAAAAGACTGCAGGGAACCCAAGAATTGTGACAGGATCCAGAAACAGAGATTAAAATGCTATTAAAGCTCACTGCCTGAATTACTTGCCAGTTAATGCTCTAAACCTCCAGACAAGAAATATACCAGCCTCTCAGAAGTTGAATTGTAACCTCTGGAAACCCCCATGCTTCAGAGTAGCTTCTACAGCCCAAATGCCAAGCAGCGTGTATGGTTTGGGATCAAAGTTTTTTATCTTTCCATGATCCTTCACCAGAAAGGCCTTACCCTAACCTACTGCTTAAAAACTACAGACAATAGTGAATGGGGAGGAAACCAGACCAGGGTGTATCTTCTCCATCCCAACCATTCAGATGACCACCCATAGTTATTCATAAGTCTTCTCAAACCACAGGTTACCTATTACCTCAGAAAACCCTACAACACCGCTCTTTTCTCCCTATTTCTCCTCCCCTGCAACCCAAAGCATTGCTAAGCACAGAAAGCAGTCAGCAAAGCCCACTCTTTCCTTCACTAACTCACAGCGCTCTCATGAACCCACTTGCAAACAAACCCTTTCTTACCCGTGCACTTCACGCAGACCCTTCCACACACACCCCATTTCTCCACTCAACTAACATTTCCCCCCCAAGCATGCAGCATTACATACATATTTTCCTCCACCTTACCACATATTTCACAGCATGAACAAACACTATTTCCTGCCCACAAGACCGCTGTGCTCTTTAGCAAGCTGTGCTTTCACTTGTGACACCCAGACCCTCCTTGTACCACCATTTCTACTTCAGGAACAAACTTCTGTGAACATCAGTGGCCAGCCCACATGGAGCTCCCACTTTTGGGTTCCAGCTCTATATTTCAAGAGAGCTGGTGACGCTCTGAGTGAACTGCAGTGACAATGACAAATTTCAGAAACTAAAATCCTCTGCTGATCGGCAGAAAAGACACAAGCTTAAGTCGCAATATAAATAGGCCTGAAATGTGAGTTGCAGAAATGATTTCCTAAATGAAAAATACCAGTCTCTACAGAAAGATGAGCCCCACAAAAAGCCAGGAGTAACCAACGTTCTTCTACCATCACTACAAGTACTGCTATTTCTGACCCTGGTGGCTTCTTACATTCTGCAGACAGGAGGAGTAAGCATGAGATAGACAGGAGTGGCTCTGTAATGGAAGCAGGCCTTTACACTGGTGACAGCAGCTCACCCCAAAGGCCCACAGTGGATGCCTATGTGCCAGCATATTCACACTTCACTGATAACACCAACTCTTTTCACATCAGCCACTATAAAACAACGTGGGACTATTGGATATTGTCACTATGAGTGAAATTCAGAGCATGGACTAGGCAATGCAGTGGCTTGTTTGACACTCCTGAGGCAACCAGTCTCCTCTAACACACCTTCTTTGTCCAGGTATCCAAACCACCCCATAAAAAACTAAGAAATTTTCTCACACTCATAGTGTGACTGCATAAATCACTGAAGTAGATACTGGCTCCTGACTAGTGAAGCACGCATTTGGATGCTAAAAGATACCAAGCATTATCTGGTACAGTTAAAATGACTCCAGTATTTATTCCTGCGCATAGCTCAGCAGAACTTCAGTAAAACAGGAATTAGACCAGCTGTTCCAGGAACCTGCTGCCTTTTCCTGCCTATGTTTCCCAAAACATATACTTTTCATAAAAATATACAATTCTAGCTTGCTTTGTTTTGTTTTGTTTAAAGAAAAAAGAATAGAATAAAGAAAAAACAAAAGTAGGAGGGGGAGAGAGTGTCATTAATTTTGTCATAGGACAGTAGGACAGTTTGTGAGATACCGGGCCTGAATGACACAAATTGCACAATGAGAAAAAGAAAATGAAATCCACATTATTACTTTAGTATCTTGAAAACTGCTAGATAAGCCAGTGACCCATGGCAGCACCAGGAAGATACATAACACTTCACCGAGCAGCTGAGTTAATACAGCGTCTGATCATTCCAGTGCTGAAGCACAGGCATAGTGCCAGGATTTATCAACATGCACCAGCAAATGGAGTGCCACAGCTGGTCTTACTGACTCAGGGGCAATGATGTGTAATTGCAAGACACCACCTGACTGGAGCCTATTAACCTTTACTGCAACTTCCAAGACCCTCAGCAGAAAATGTATGATTAACTCCTTTGTATGATCCGAGGCATAGCTGAGGTTCTTCACCTTCACTCCCTTGGGTTAACCACACAGGCGGTTGTAAACTTGCAGTTGCAGTTGTTAAACCTGCAGTTTGCTGCAAGTGCGGAGCCCAGGCTGCAAATTAATAAGGCTGGTACTATTATATTTATAAACAATTAAGTGTTCTTTTCAATAAGAACAGCAACCCCTCAGAATTCAATCGCACTGAGGGAGTCACTAAGGATTAGACACTGCTTGTAAGTGCAGCTTTGAAGGTAGTGATTAGTATCCTGTACTCAGTGGCAGTCCTACGAATGCTTGACAAGACACCCAGAGTCTCACTCTACAGTGATGAGACTGTAGCTGTTCCTGGCTGGAGGAGCAAGACTCCCCTATGGCAGCAGCACATTTCAAAGTCCTTGCAATACTACAGTACAACAGCAAATAGTCAAGTGACAAAGCTTTACTGCTTCCCCATCCAAACACTATTTATAACTCCTTCTTCTCACCCTTCAATTGTATTTTCGAAGAGTCATGCATGAGAACAGTGTTGGATGTCTTTTCTCTTTTTACTCCAGAATTGTCTCCCAGCACAAGGAATTCTAAAAAAGAAAAAACTAAGAAGGAGGTTCTTAAATAGCAAGCATCAAGTCCTCAGCCAGCAAAAACTGACTGGCTTCAGATCCCATTTCTCATCAGGTAAAGATCTAGTCACAGCCTTTGATTTGTTTCCTCAACAAATCATAGAATCATAGAATAGTTTGGGTTGGAAAGGACCTTCAAAAGTCATCTAGAGACCTAAACTTAAGCAACAGGCCATGCAGTAGCTTTATAGAAGGCCTGCAATTTGCAAACTGAAGGGATAAATGCATATCACACGACTTCGGGGGAAAAAAAAAAGGTTTCTTCGTATTTTCCCTCCACAAAGAAAACAACTAAATACATCAAGCTAGTGTCTCAGGAATTGGATGGATACAAGGTCAATGCCATGAAACACAGTCATTAGTGGTGCACCTCACTGAAAGTACTCACTAGGCAACAGCTGCTACTGTCGAGCTTGGGAATAGCCAAGCGCAAGATTCTGTCTCAAAGTCTGGCCCTAGAGTGATCTGCACAGACTCTGAGGTAAAGCCATCTGAGCACCCCACCAGACCACCGAATGCAAGCAGAACTTTGGAGAAATGACACAAGGCATTTCAAATTCCCAATCAGCACTGTCTGGCACTACACCAGGCTGAAAGCAGAAAGACCTGACATGTTCATCTTGGTACTCAGTAGAAACAGACCTCAGCTCGGAAATCCCTGAGCCTTCAAGGGCCCTTGTGAAGTTATTTGCTTTGGTTTTGCGTCTGAGACATACTGCAAAATGGTCATGTCAGCAGTCCCCATAATGCACTTGTGGGCCAGGCCAGGCCCTGGAGTCTGAACTCTTCTACCATGCCCAGGCACCAAGTGTGCTCACTGGGGATTTACCTTGGCTCTTCCTGTGCTGCTATAGCCTGAGAAGAGAAGAATCTCACCTTTAGACTGTCAGAACAACACTTTTTTTCCCAACACAATAATGCTTGCAAAACAGAAACAAATCCAGACTAGCAAATTGAGGAAAAAATAGAAACCCAAGTTGTGCTGTTTGGTGTGATGATGGCTTCAAATGAGTATGGCTCCGGGAAAAAGTGTTTGTGTAGTAATTTGATACCAAACAGGCAAATTATGAAGTAAGGTACTTAAATACCAGTGTCATTTGATCACCTTATGAAAAGGCAGTATTGTCTATTCTGTGAATGTGTAAGGGGAGAACTATGTTTTGAAAATGTTTGAATTTCCTACTTTTATGGGTTTAAAACACTCACAATAAACAGTAGAAGCATTTGGCAACCTGTAAATGCATTGTTTGCCCTTGGTTTTCCTTGTAATTTCTGGTACATCCTTATGCTCCTCACTTTAAGAGGTCAAAATGCTTTTCGCATACTCTGCTATGCCTCGCCTCTGGACAAAGCAAACTGGTAGCCAAGAAACCTGCTTGTACAGGAGTGCAGAGTTTTCCAGACTGCTTTCAAACCTCACCTCTTTCTGAAGCTATCTCCAGCTATCTCCTGCTGAATGAAACATTGTCCAACAGCACAACATTTCACAGATCTAGCATTTAACGTTGCATTTCTTTAAGGGAGGGATGACCAAAACTAAGTGCTATCTGAGGGCTTACTGATGTGAGAGAGCACTGTACTATGTACCGCTGTAATTTTGCATGGAAATATAATCTATTTCCTGGTTGGATCAGACCTGAAGCCCATTGTGATGTTCTGTCCCAGAGGCGGCAGCCAGTACTAACACTTCATAGGAAAGATCTAAGAAATGAAACCTCTGAGAAACAGTAGCCATGTCAAATAGCACTTTCTTCCATGCCTCCAAGAGGAGTTAGCTTATGCCTTTAAAGAATACAGATGGAATTATTTAATCTGCGGCACTTTTAATATCCATGCAAGTAGATAACTCTTTCTGACCTGCTGAGCTCTTGTTCTCAGTAGGAGGGAACCGCAGTGCTGATTTTGCGGTGTGTTCTTCATTATCTGCCAGAACATCCACGTACCAGAGTTTGCTCTGTGCTACTATATTGTTTTTTTGTCAAACATGTGAGCAGCTCAGTTCCCTTTTTCAAATTGCAAGGATACACTTCATTAAGCTGCCTGTGATAACATCTCTCCTAATATTCTGCTTTCAGAGCAGATTGCAAATTCAGAGCCCAGGCAGCTGAATAGAAACTTGGATTACTCTTGCCAGTGGGCATTATTGTAGCCTTATCCATGTAAAATTTCATCTCTCACTGCATTGCCAAGATGTTCCATTCCCTCTGGAGTGTCTAACAAACCTCAACAGCTTCACCAATTGAAACAAATTACCCTGATCAGCTAAATTCCCTAGCTCATTCTGTCTTCCCTTCTCCACACTGCTAATAAGAATACAGAGCACCACTGAGCAAACCCCCATCAGTCTGCAGACAATTAACCAACCAGATCCTCCAGAGTCAGCACACAATAAACTTGGCTTCATGTCGCAGGCTATTCAAGCAGCTAGCAGCAAGCATGGAGTGTGATACAGAAGGATGCAAAACTGAAAAAAGTGAATATTAGAAGCATCTCCCCCTGGTTTGTATCCTGCTGGCTTTGCCCTGGAGAGCTGAAAGAGCAATAGCTGCATAATTAGATTAATTGGTTAGCAGGAAATTAAGAGAAATTGATTTCCATAAAGACATTAACACATTTGGGTAGCAGGTACCCAAATGGTCTGGCCCTGTATCAGGTGGTCATTTCTCTGCAACTCCTAGGACCACTTTCTTCATCCATTTTCAGAGATACAGACACGTATTAGTGAAAAGCTGTCATAACATGATTCTGGATTAGCCAGCTATTACATATTTGAACAGGGGCATCTCAAAAGACAAACGTACATGGAAAGTGCCACAGGAGGCCATGATTTTCGCAGTGGTACAACTGAAGTGAGGAACTCAGTTATTTGTCATGCATCATTCTACTTTCTTGCCATGATGGGAGCAAGCTCAACAACACAGTGATCTTTAGCAAGCGGTGCTCATTTTTACACACAGAAAAGGCAATCTTTAGGAGACTTGCTGGATTAAACGAGACACCCAGCAGAAGTGGCAGAAAAGGTTTGGAGTCGCTTTTCTTTTGTGCCTTGCAAGTTTAGGGCTGAGACCTTAGTGCTGAGGCAAAGTGCACTGCAGTGGAAGGAGGAAAACAGCCACTTCTCTGAAATACCAAAAGCCTCACTCTTGGCAGAGGAGAGAAAATGAGCATACTCCTCTCAGTTTCCACAGAACACTTCCATTAGGGATTACTTTCACTTCCCATCGGTGACCCCATAGCCTTGTGAAAAAATGATCCACTCCATATGGACCCCGTTCACACACCCAAGAACAGAAGTCAACTTTCTGTTGCTCGACATGCCTCAGCTTTCCAGCTTGTGTTTCCCTGGTGAAGAGTGCCTGCGCTGTGTCACAGGTTTGAAACAGCCCCTTCTCAGAGACGCTGTGGAAACAACTGTATCACCACTCTTCTCATGTGGAACTTAACTCTTACAAAGTCCCCAGGCTCAGGAAGACCTGATCAGTCAGTACTTATCACCAGGAAGAAAAGCTTCCAAATCAGTCCTTTGCTAAATCTGATTAGCAAGTTACATTTGTCACAACTCCATCATGACGTAGGACATAGCAGCTAATGTTATTTTAGCACTGCCCCTTATCTGATGCAAGATCTCTGTTGTTTTACTATGTCGAAGGATGCATTGTTGTTTCTTCAGCTCTTCCATTTATCATGAGCAACTTAACCAAGAAAAAGCTTCAGAGTTCCACAGAGTTCTTTCCTAAGTCAAGCCTTGCAGAGTGGCTTATTCCTGTGGCTCTTCCACACACACAGTACCCCAGACACTTCACAAGTATTTCAGAAGCCTAATCACGTAGAAAAAAATGTCTAGCAGTGCGGTCCGATCATCATGCTTGCCACAGATGTCCTTGCTTTCATTAGGATGTCAGCTGGTACCCATCTTTCCAATAAGTGTCCTCAACTTTCTTGATGCCCAAAGCCATAAAGAAGCCCTTCAAAATCTGTAGAGAGCCTTCAGTTATCCTGTCAGACAGGATAAGGCCCAGCACAAACAGCTGAGGACAGACTTACCTTAAGTACCCACTTACGCCCTAAGTGGGCAACAACATGACCTTTCCCTGCCACTGTGGGCTACAAGATACACAACAGATCTGGAGAGCAAGTGGGAAGCTGCAGGTCATACTCAGGCATGCTGTCCTGGTGATGGATACACTCCTTCCTGCTCTGCAACAGCAGACCACTTGCCCAGTGCTACAGGGCAGTTAAAGAAGGATGAGTAGAGTATTTCCTAGCAGTGAAGGCCAGTTACATGAAATTAATAAACCTCAACAACCTGAAGTGGTGTGATTCCCCTGAGATTTCTCTACTTTTTTGATTTTCAAACCGCTTTCAATTTTTGGACATATACTTCCCTTCAAAACAGTCATCTCCTGTCCTTAGTCATACAAGATTCCCATTGCCATGACATTCCTCCAAAATCATCATCCTCCCACTGTTTTTCCTGTCATGATAA
Source organism: Myiopsitta monachus (assembly GCA_017639245.1). Taxonomy (NCBI): domain Eukaryota; kingdom Metazoa; phylum Chordata; class Aves; order Psittaciformes; family Psittacidae; genus Myiopsitta; species Myiopsitta monachus. The sequence continues at coordinate 7,204,851 of CM029927.1, forward strand.
CAGACACATTTTGTCTTCCTAAAACAAATCAATCTCCATACACACAGGGCCACGCTGCTCACTATTCCCTTCCACCTTTCAGTGACAAGCGTCCTCCAGTTCCCCTCAACGTGTCCCTTATTCCCCACACCTGAGGAACAGATGCACACGGTTATTCTGCCAGAAATTATCACACCTGCCCTCACGTTAACAGCTTTTTCTCTACCCCATTTTAAAATGGGGATAATCAGTAGGGAAATGCCTTGATTTGGTGGTACTCAAACTTAGTGCATTGCTAGTTCTTTTGAGATGTTTTCTCTCCCAAATAATTGAAAGTAGTGTGGAGATTGCAGGCATACACAGCGAGAATGAATAGCATGAAAAATCACTTGAAGATACCTGTTAAATAACATAGGTGCAGCAACTCAGTCCATTTTGTTTCACAGAACATCCTACCGACACTGAATCTGGCAGAATGACAGGTACAAAGCACAGGAAGAATGCATAAAGGCAAGACTGAACTGGTGGTGCAGGAAAAGGGAGATGGCACAGATGTTTTCTTCTTCCTATCTGAAGTATGAGGGGGTATGAGACAGAAATCCTGATGCTTCTCATCACAAAGCAGCAAGGCACCGCCTGGCCCTGGGCGGTGGAAGACCGATACGGTCAAGTTGGATGGTAACCTCAAGAGCGCACATCACCGGGACAGAGAAAACCCAATACCGCCACCGTGTTTGCGTTTCACCAGCATGAGGCAGAGGCAGAACGTGGTTCTCGGGGGTTTGTACCCCCCTTTTACAACGCCCCTGGCACTGCCCTGCCAGCCCCGCTCTGCTGAGTTACACGGGGCCGCCCCCCGCGGGCTGCTCCCGGCGGGCCCTGGCACAGCCGGCGGCCGGGAGAGGGAGCTCCCACTTCACTCGTCCGCCGCGTGGGGAGGCCCTTTCCCAGGTTCCTATGGGGGCGCTGCTCAGCTGGGGCAGGACGGATGCTAAACCCTGCACGCGTTACCTGCTGCGGCTGGAAGGAGCTGCATTCCGGGGGCTCACTTCCCTCTGGAGCGAGACGGGGTTTAAGGAGCCAAAGTCATCAGCGCCGGCGCATCTGAAGGCTGGCAAAGCAGCAGCTCTTGTTGACTGTGTCTGTGCCTCTGGTAGGGGCCCACCAGCCCATAGCATGCTCTGGCTGTCCTGCACCATTCTCCTGTGTATCACTTGTGCCTACCGGCCTGCGGATCCCCCACCTTTTCTCAAGTCCCATTAAAAAAAGCCACCACAAGAATCTATTTGTGCCATGCTATGGACCATACTCAATTCTGTTAAATGAGATTGTCTCCTGAGCTTCCATGCTCTTCTCTCTCCCTCCTCTCTTGTTCACCTGCTGGGACAAACTGCTGGCTGCACGTCTGAGGACTGCCTTGGTTTTATTTGCCTGTGGAAAAGAAGACTGATGTATGGAGTGATTATTCTCCAAATGAGAGACAACCCTCCAAAGAAGTGACAGATGAAATAAATATCTGAAACAGAAGGATAGAGAGAAACCATCTCTTCTCTTCCCCAGTGGAAGCCCAAGAGAGGTCTCGGAGGCAGCAAAGCGGCAACATAAATTGAAATATATAGAGCTTCTATATCATTAACTTGGAACACTGAGAGAAAACTCATTAAACACAAAAATGGGAAAGTGGCTGGAGAGGAAACTGTTATTGAAGAGGTGCTTCAGGGAAGTGACATAAAATTCCTCCAGAGTTTCCTTGCACTTTGAAACAAAGAACAAAAAGAGGAAGCCACTGGGGAAGAAGCATCGTAGTAAAGCTGGCAAAGACAGATGACCTGCCCATGCGTAGTACTGAGGGAAGGCACACATACACATTACTCCATTATAAAAAAGAAGGGATCACCAGGTCTGAAAGAAAGAGCTCATTTCAGAGCTGGCAGCTCATGTGGCCACTACACCACTGCTTGCTGACTGCTGGCAAAGTGTAAACCTCTTGCAAAAAATGCCCAGACGTTCCTGCAAGACCATTAAAAGCCTGTAACAAGAGACAAGTCTCTGGGAGACTATAGTGTATTATGGGCTAGTAGCAAAAATAAGCCTTAAAGGACTCTGCGCCACTGAATGTGTACTTAGGGACAAGGACATCAGCCAGTGGTCTCCAACTACAACTGGAGCATGTGACAACTCTCCTGTTATCTGTACGGGCTAGGTCAGAGTCCACAAAGGATGATATCACTACAGACTAGTAAGAAATACAATGGAATATTCTAAAATCTATTTAGATCATAATGGTTTTCTTGATATTGCCAAGATCTGTTCAATATATTGTTGAATAGGAGTGACTTCTACTAAGACATGAAACCTAACAAAAGAGCTTATTTAGCAATAACAGAAAGACAAAATATATAGCTAACATCATCCCAGAACCACCCATTGAACACAGGTAAAAATGTAAATACTTTTACCTGCCGCATAAGAAGAGGAAATAAGAAGAAGTATTAGGTGCTAGGTAGCATGACAATAATAAAAAGCACAACAAACAAGCAGCATGGTCAGTGCTGCTACAAAAATAAGAACTTTCAATACTGCCATCATGGATTAAAGTCACAAAAATCTGCTACAGCGATCAATACAACAATGAAATAATCCTCAGAGTCCAAAAAATACTATACTGACTTATTGTTATGAAAATTCCCTTTCCTAACTATAATGGCAATCAGTCTTTATACAACGACAGTGTATTAACTTTCTTAGCATGTTTAAGTTCACAAGATACATTGCAATGTAATGAGGCAGTGGAATTTTACTGGAGGCTTTGGTACTGCTCATACTTGAGTAAAACAAAACAAAGTACAGCCTGGCCCTGGAAATAAAGGCTTTGCTTCTTGGAAGCTTAGAGCTGTCCATGAAGGATAAAAGATACCCCTGGACAACCAAGATAATGCCAGCATCCTGCCCGCTCTAACACGACTTTGAACCCCTCCCAGGCGCTGCCTGGCGTCAGAGAGAAGGAGCTAGAGCAAAACTGCCTCCGGGGACATCTGGATAAATAGACAAGCAGCAAGAATGCTGCAGAAACAGTTGCTTTGCAAAGTTTTGCTATGATAGGTAATCAGTAGTGTGGGTGTTAGTGATTAGTCAAATCATGTTGTACCTGAATGCATGAAGGGCATCAGAACCCTGTGTAAAACCATATTCTGGGTACTCCAATTTGGCTGGGAAACCTCATGCGCATTTATTTACCCTTTATTTACCATTTACCCTTGTAATTCTATACTTTGTGTCCTAGCCTCTCCTCTCCCCTGGCAAAGACCAGTTGCAAATATTTTGTAACGTTATAAGAGTAGGAGGGCAGATAGTCCCAGGACTTGTTATCTGTATGATTCCCTCATCAAGTGGAATCATCATCCTCTGGAAAACAGCTTAAGCAACCTAGAGAAACATTCTACAGCACAATGGAAGAAGAGGCCCAATTCACCAATAAGACATTCAGCGTTCTCCACAGGCTAAAACTGTGCCATTTTGTCTGGCTCCAAGCCCAGATTAAATGACAGAAACTGGAGGAAACCTCACACAGTAGAGATTTTGGGAAGATAAAGAGAGAAAAGCAGAAAACCAAGTTGTATGGGATGCGACTGTGGTACAATACAGTACTGAGCGATTAAGCACCGTATGTGTTTACACACCGGTAACAATAAAGTAGTAGTTTGGTCTCAGTGCTCTTACTTCAGGCAATAAAGCTGCTCTCCACACAGGGCATGGAAGAAATGTTATTCACTGATCCAACCTGAGTCATTAAACAGAGAAGCAATTTTTGTACCTACTTCCGAGGAGCAGCTGTTCTGTTCTTCGTAATGGCTTGGTGCAGCAGGTCCTGTGTTTGCACACAGGGCACACACAGAACATAGGGTCTGCTTCCATAACTGCACAGTTAGAATTCACTAATACTCATCACCTTTGCTCTTCTCCACGAAAACATGCTCTAAAATTGTAAGAAAGCACTACGGTACCTAACTACAGATATCTGCATGGATACTGGGTGTCAATGGTGCACTTTCTATGCAGAGACCAATAAGGAACAGAAAGGATACCTGGAAATGTGTCTGGGTTGCTTGTCTAATGCACTAATTTGTTTAATCAAAAGTCAAGCCCAACTATCAAGAAGCACCATTTTGTGAACGAGGATGTGGGCTACAGTAGGGGAAGGGAAAAAGACAAACTAGAAAGAAGTGCTTGAATGAGACTAAGATTGCCCTGTGTTGATGTGAATTGCACATCACCCTCCAAAATTGTATCTTTTTATCTTCTGGCATTTTGTTATTTTTCTGTCTATTATTTATTGCTCTATGATGCTTCCCAAGAAGGCAAAAAACTTCAAAAATCAGAAATGCTTCACTGTTAATGGTTATGTTGCACTCCATTTTCCTCCCACTTTCAAGTTGGATAAACTTTTGATTTAATTGGCGTTGCTGCTGATTTCCACATGGGTGGTGAATTATCCTATATTCAAAGCCTGTTTCGCTCAGTGAATCTATATGACTGCTCTGATTATCTTGTGGGAGGGAACAGAGCTCAAGCTTTTCCAAGGAAGCTGAGGACTGCGAGGTTTTCTGGCAGTGGGTGAGCTGAAGAAGTATGATCTTTGCCGTCTCAGAGACACAGGCATATGTGCATGGGATAACCTGACTCTAGATCTCAGAATTTGTTCCCCATGTGTCATATGCCTTCCCTTCCAAATCGCCAAGCTAATCTACCATGTGAAGAAAGCCTGAGCACCTGGCTCCAGTCTAGCAATAATTCCCTCAGAAGTTCCCAGAAATAAGAAAGAACGCAGGTTATTGTGGCTGTGACACTCGATAATGGTCCGTGGTGAAACACACAAAAATAGAAAAGTACTGTTTGGCACGGGTTGTGGGAACAAAACCTTGAAAATAGGTGAGTTAACGCCGCTGTTAGCAAAAGGCAGTCTCATACCAGTTGCAAGACACATGAGATAATGGTCCATGGTTGCTCCTTCCCAAAAACCTCCTAAACGTCCCGACCCCCAGAGACCCTTTTTGTATAGCTGACCACTCCTTCCGATGTAGGCTGGCCCCCAGTGTCAGAATGAGTGCGCCCTTTTCTCTAGCATAAAAGCCCGAGCCTCATGCAATGCGGGGAGGCAGACCCTCATACCACCCAGGTCAACGTTGCCCCTGCGGGGACATCCTCTAAGGCTGAGCCTCCCACCTCGCACTGCGATGATGTCTCTTGGAGCTGGTTTCCTGATTGTCATCACATGGTCTTTGGGGTTGGTAAGATAAACACTCACCAAAAATATCCATCACTGTTTCTTCTACCCTTTGCCGGCTCTTCCTCCCTATCTTTTTGTATGATAATAAACTAGTTGGGTTTTTATCTATTGTGTCTTGCCTCTCTCTGAACCTAGAATCCCCAAACTCCAGAACAGTTACACAAGCTAGAACTGGCTCAGGCTATAAGGAAATAAAAAGAAGATCCATAAAAGAGCCAGAGGAGTTACTGTAATTCCCTCATTTCATCAAAGAAGCAGAAAGATAGGGAGATGCTTTAGGATGAAGAATTTTGGTGTCTACCTGCTGCTCTCCATACACCTGCTCCGAAGCAGAAAACCAAGTACTCGCCTTTGCATAGACACATCTGAGGTCCGAACAGCCCACATTTCCTCCCCTGCATAGCCATCAAGTTCTAACTCACAGTGTAGCTCTATTTTATGCGCTACGAATACAATTTATCCAGCGTGCTGGGGCTCTCTCCCACTCCCCTTAGGAAGCGGAAGAAATGTCTGACTACCCAGAACTTTTATGCAATGTTTAGCCAGCATTTTGTACACTTATTTTCATTCGGTTGAATTTGGCTGTGTCCTTTGCCCCACTTTTAGTAGCAGCTTGCCTTCCTCATAGCCTGGCACTTGTTATCATTTAACTGAGCTCTGCAGATTTTCACTCTGTTTGTTCTTCATCAATCAGTCTCTACAGTTTTGCTGTTTATAGTCCCACACTGGGAACCACGGTTACTTCCGGAGCGTAGCAGTTTTTCTGCACTTTACTTTCCATCTCCACGTTAATCTTTTCGACAGGAAGAACACCATAAGTATTTGAGTGACTCAGTCTGCTGCTTTGACCAAGCATACACATCCTTTGCAGCTCCTAACGCTGGAGCACCAAGCCCACTCCCTCTGTTGAGATCAGAGCAGGCTGATGGGAGGGCTGGAACAACGGAGACACAGCCATCTGAGCTAATCAGAGTTGCTTACAAGGTTACTCCCACCTGGGAAGGAAGGAAATAGCAGGCATTGTAGGAAAATACACTTTAAGCCATTCATTGGAAGAGTGCATTACCTCTGCTTCTCTGGGTAGAGACCAAGTTAGATAATAATCTTCTGCCAGCATAAAGTCAGCCTAAAATCCAATTTTAGTTAATGATCTAGGCACAAACTACACAGAAGGAAGAGATCCACCTATGTGTGGATTCTGTTTCTAATTCTTCCACTGACCAGCTGGACAATTTCAGATAAGTCACTTCAAAAGCCCAAATCAAAACCTCCATACCAGAGGACAGCAGTAATGAATCATTAGGACTAGTAACAAGCTCAGCGTTAGCAGAGCTTTGAATTGGTGCTGAAGACAAACTTACTTGTCACTTAGCACAGGCACGTTCGTTCTGCTTACATGCATGCAACAACCGACAACAGCGCCTTAGTCCTTGACTGTAGTTTTTAGATACTACTGGAAGTCAGATAATTGACTAGACTAAGCATCCCTCCTTCAGGTTAAAGGACAAGTCACACCTGCTTCTAAAAGCAACAGCACCCAAGGGACCACTGTAGCTGTCACAATATCCGTTCAGCTTTGACTTTTCTATTCGGGAATGATGACGAGTGGCTCTGTTACTAGCCCAGCCTGATACTGCAACTCATGCTTCAGGTCTGCAACAGGAGATTAAGCTCTTCATGAGCGTGCGTGCCTTTCTTACACACAGAGAAGGGTACGTTGGGTGGGACTGCTGACCTGCCAGCTGTAAGAGGAGGCTCAGATGGATTTCCAAGTATTACTTTAAAACAAACAGGATTAAGATCGTGCAATGTCAGCTGACATTATCATAGAGAAGCAGAATTTTAAAGCAGAAGATGACAGTATACGGCACAGGCCTGACCAGGACTCAGCTTGTCTCGTCATGGCAGGGTTACATGATCTGCCAGAATGCCCCATATCTACTGGCAGGAAGATGTAGCCTGGCCTGAGAAAGTTGAGGCTTTAACGCATCCAGCCTTCACATCAGCTTGTAGTCAGCAGGTGGGTCCAGCAGTAGTGGCAGTGAAGCCAAAGGGGCTGGCTCAACGAGTATGCCGAACAGAGATGAGCAACTGTAGCTGAACAAGCAGGGCTATGCTAGCAGCATCAGACTGGCAACCAGGTTTTGGGGGTTCAGTCCCTTGCTGTTTGGTTATCTAATTACCTTTCCTGTGGTTCAGTTTCCTCACCTCTAAACTGGGAATACTAACACTGACCTCATGGGTAAAGCATTGAAATGTGCCACAACCCAGACATATTTTTGTAAAGCCAAGAAAGGAAGCAAATGGGAAAGTGTCATGCATGGGGCTTAGTAAGAAAAACAAAGTGACAAAAAGAAGGAGGAAACCAAACAAACAAAATAAAACAAAAATCCCAAACAAAAACCCCACAAAAACAAAACAAACAAGAAGTAAAAGCAACCAAACAAAAAAACATGGCTGAGGAAAAAACTCTTTGCTGACCGCAGAGATAGCACCAAGTCCATTGCTTTGAGAATGTCAAAACTAAATCAGACATCTCACTAGGAAACACTCTGTCAATACCGGGAAAGTGGGTTAGATGATCTGGTCATGTAGCTCACCTCAATATTTATAATGCACTGATATCATGACAGCTTTTACCTTGAAAGAGTGAAAGAGGTTACATGAAAGCCAAAGCAGAAAAGAGACTAACACAAAGAGATCAGTAAATTCTTCTTCCAGGAGTGTAAAATCACAATCAAGAGACAACACTGAAAACAGAAGAGAAGGGAATGAGAGAAATCAAAAACCTGGTGTTCCTCACCAGGAAACTGATAAAATTACTTTATATGATGTCCAGAGCAAGCAGACTCTGATGTAGCCCTACAAGAAATATTAGCTTCAGCCAACCCATCTCCTTGAGAGCTGCTGCAGAAGAGCAGCCTGGGATTTACCAGCAATGGGGCCCATCCAAGACTGCAGTTTCCAAAGTATGAGACTGCTATCATGTATTCAAAGTGAATATTGAGGGCTTCATTGGGATATGCAGCCCTATTTGTAAGTTCTTCCTAGTACCCAAAGTAACTTCTATTTTCCTTGCTTCTGTACTTTCCCTGCCTTTTTCTGCCATCAAAAGGGGCCCCAAATAATTCTTCTTTCTTTCCACATTTATGGAACTGTTTGTTTTGTCTCTTCTCAGCTATCACTTATTCCAGTCTGACATACTGAACACTTTAACCATCCCTATATATCAAACCTTCCAAGCCCCTCATCACTTTTCTTTTTTCCCCTGTGAATTCCTTCCAGCTTGCCAGTAGCTCTTGCAACCCCAGAAAGGAGAAGACCACTGTTCATCAGCATTCCTGCAGCAGCCTCACTCAGCAAACAGCTCTGCGATTACTTTTTGTTCACTTACATCAGTAACATTCATCTTTTAAGAATGCGATCAGGCTGAAATATAACAAAGTTTCTCTCATAATATCATGGCAGTCACACGTACCAGTCAATGCTGTTGTCAGAAAGAGTTAGGAGCCCTAAAAGTACTGAACAGCAGCTCAAGCCTGCACTGCCTACAGGCACTGAAAAACTGGAGCACATCCAGCGTCTCACTGGTAGCAAAGTGCCCTGGGGCAGCTTGATTGCAGCAGTGTTGCAGTGCCTCCTGTATGTGACTTTCTTCCATCTGCTCTACTTGCCTACAGCTGCAGAAGGAGCTGCCCAGATTCGTGGTCCCACCACTTCTCTGCAACACCACGTGACCTGATGGTCTTAAATGTCTTTTCCAGCCTAGTTGATTCTATATTCTATGTCTCTCCTTGAACTGACCAGGATCCTGCAGATGTCCCTCCCTGCTTTTCCTTGAGCAGTGAGTGTCTCAGACCTTGGAAAACATCTGGCAAGCATTTAATTTTGATGCCATTTCTCCGGATAGAAGGAGGAAGGAAAATGTTTGGAAATCAACTGACTGGTAAGAGCTTCATACTACTCGGATGTTGCGAATCGGTGGGAGGAATGAAGCACTCGATACGAATGATCGACAAACCTCTAATTTTATTAGTACGACACCAACTATTATACTCATTTTAATTAACCTCATGCATAGTACAAAAGCAAGCTCATTATAGGTTGTAGGTTAGCTAGCGGTCTCAGAAACACTAAAGCATTCAGCAAATACCTAATTGGATACATCTTTTAGCCAAGTGTCAGCAATAGTTCAGTCATTGGTTATTACAACAATAAGCGATTCACCCACTGTAGTTACAAGAGTAGATAGTTTCAACATTCCTGTGGTGTCTGCCCTACTCAAGATCCTGTCTTACTGACTACCACATTGTATTATAGTGTAACACTGCATATATGCCCAAGGTTGCTCCAGCCTTACTTCATCAGCAGCTGTGTTAGCAGCTTTAAGTGGCCTAGTCAGAGGCCTATACAACTTGAGTCCTTACTCTTGCTAACTCGTCTGACATGAGCAGCTCAGTCATGCTAACATGCCCTCGCTCATTGAGCCACTCCTCCACACTCTGGTATCTGGCATCCCTTCTGCTGGATGGTGCTCAAGTCAGAAGTAGCTAAAGAATACATAACGCCCCTCAACCTTTATTTCTGATGTAAAAGAAGTAACAAACATTGGATATGACTGCAGTTGGAAAACAACCATTCTTTAGTTACAATTATGTGATTTACCCAGAAAAGACTTATTCAGATCACAGAATGGTTGAGGTTGGAAGCACCACCACAGTTCATCTAGCCCATGTCATTGATAAATAAGTTAACCAAATACTGGACCCAATATTGAGCCCTGGGGGACACCGCTAGTTAAAGTCTCCAACAACCCTCTGAGACCTGCCATTCAGGCAATTCTTGTCCAGCTTGCACTTCCTGAGCTTGCCTAAAAGGGTGTCATGGGAGACAGTGTTGAAAGCCTTGCTGAAGTCCAGGTAGACAAAATTGACTGCTCTCCCCTTATTTATTCAGCCAACTGTCCCATCACAGAAGGCAATCAAGTTGGTTAAGCATGATTTCTCTTTGATGAATCCGTGCTGACTACTCCTGATCACCGTCTCGTCTTCCACATACTTAGAGATGGCCTCCAGGATGAGCCATTCCATCAGCTTTCCAGGGATGGAGGTGAGGCTGACTGGCCTGTACTTCCCGGGGTTCTCCTTCTTGCCCTGTTTGAAGTCTGGGGTGACATTTGCTTTCTTCCAGTCCTCAGGCACCTCCCCTGATTGCCATGACATTTCAAAGATGATTGAGAGTGGCCTAGCATTGATGTCTGCCAGCTCCCTCAGCACTCATGGGTGCATTCTGTCAGGGCCCAGGAACTTGTAGACGTCAGGTTTCTCTAAATGATCTTTAATCCAATTCTCCTCCACCAAGGGAAAGAATTCCTTTCTCCAGACCTTCTCCCTGGTCTCCTGGGGCAGGGATTCCTGAGTGCTGGCCTTGGCACTGAAAACTGAAGCAAAGAAGGCATTTACACTTTTCTCAGCAATATCTGTCATTTGAAGAATACCATTTTTCAGTGTATCAAAAGGACTAGAACTAGCCTTGTTTCCCAGCAGTTCACAGCAGCACAGGGAAAGCTGATTTTTGCTGCTCCCAAAATGAAGGGCTGGGTCCCTACTAACACAGAAAGGGGAGAAGCAGAGAAAAGAGGAAGGGAGGACCCAACCAGACAGCACACAGCTCTGGAGAACAAGCTTACTTCTTCCATTGCTTTCCAGGGTATCAGAAATGTAAGGTGAGCAGGGGCTGCTGCTGAGAGATGCCACTTCTGCACTTAGATGCAGATCAGAGCACAAGTGGAATAAACAGGGCTCGCCTGTACCGCGCAGCAGGTGGTAGCATCACCTTTTCCCCTCTTGGAGAGCAGAAACAGTACGTCTCTTCTCAGAGATTGTAAGTGCTTTTGTGGCTCCTACTGCAGCTGGAAACAGAATCAGCCCTAGCAACTTGCTTTGCTTCTGCTTTTACAGGATAGTAACAGGAATGTGTTACACTGCAGGACAGAGGATTTGTGACAGGAATTAAGTCTGAGAACGAGACGTCCAGGGAGACAATATGGCAGAGGTCTGTAAAATCCTGACCTGTGTGGAAATTGTGTGTGGAAAAGATTCAGCTCTGCACTGAGCCTCCAAGTACAAAGATCTGCAATCATCAAATGAAACTCATAGAAATCAGCCTGGAAACAATCCAGAGAACCCGGCTCTTTGTTCTGCATGTAACTCCCAAACACAGGGAGTTAGTTATAGGTTGCTCTGAATGGTACAAGATCATGTGGGCTTGAGATGAGATTAGACAAATTCAAAGAAGAGAAATGAGGATTTCTAGAATATACATGCTCGATTGCCATGTCTACCTCGGGGAAAATGCCACCTATTCTAGAGTTGTTCTCCTGTACTTCCCCTGGCATTTGCTTTTGGTCATTGTCAGAAACAGGTACAGGGTTAGACAAGCATTTTCCCCTGTACAGCTGTTCCTGTTTTCTGTCAGATTTGGGCTTAAAAATATTTAGTATATGCTTAGCCGATATGTCGAAAAGCAGCCTGTATACTAGAAAGAGACAGAAAGAAAAGCTACAAAGCTCCATGCCTCACTTTAAATAGTGTGAATTCACAGTACTGGCCCTTCTGCATTACACTACAGCACAAAAGAGAAGAATCAGACCCCTCTGTACGCAAGGAGGTTGGAATATTATAACTACCTGCTCCTCCCTGCCCCCGGTCCTAATGCTGCAAACCTGGCACTGCCTTCAGTTGCTCTATATAGTCTTTCAGAATGGCTCCCTTGACTGACATGTAACAAGGTTAGGTCTTAAAAAATCTAATAAAAAATCAGCAGGTGTTTGTTTTGTAGCTTTATATTACATTAGTTTTATAGATTTTTCTGGCATCCAGAAGAGACTTCCACATCCCTAATATAACGGCCAGCATCGGATGGCAGTTCTAAACTTGGTTGGTTCATGTGTTCAGTATGACTGAGAAATCATTCATATTTCAGGCTCATTCTGTTAAGCATAATTCTGCACCATTCCACATCTTATTAAATGAGATTTTTCCCAAAATTCCCTCTGCCTTCAGTAACTTCCACCAACAATACTGATCTCCTCAAGGCGCTGAAACTTCTTGAAATAAAAATGAGTGGAGATTTCATTGCCTTGTGAATAAGAGCTAAAACTTCTTCCTATATTGGTCCTATATCTCTTTAAGAGCAGCTGGAGACTAAAAATTTGGGACTAGCAGAATTCCTCAGTGCCAGATCCCAGGTGAAAAAGATAGTTTTCCTCTAATCATGATCTCTGTGTATACGAAAGGGTTTATTTTCCACTTTAAATGTTTTTATATTGAGGAAGATTTTTTTCTAAAGGCATGTAAACCTGTATTTTATTCAAACAACATGGCCAAGTGATTGAAATTGAAAGAGACTAAACTAATTCTGTATGTTCTATCACACAGCACAGAAGTACTCCTAGTTCCCAGAGCAACTTGGGTCAGTGAAGTTGCACTTTGTCCGTGAGCTGTGCCATGTAATTCTACACCACTCTGGATGGTGCTCCGCTTGCCTTTGTACTGACAGCACATTGCCCTTTTTCTCTTTGCTCCCAAGGCCTGTGATTCTGCTGCCTGCACAGCATGGTTTGCTGCATATAACATATGGGTTATATAACAAAGGGGTGGGGAGGAACAAAAAAAAACACATGCAAGTATGGTACAAATAGGGAAATTACCAGAAAGACATTAGAATGTTAGAATGGTTTGGGTTGGAAGGTACCTTAAAAATCATCTAGTACCAACCTACGCAATTGTTATTCTGGGCACTTTCCACATAAAAAGTGATTCCTTTTGGAAGTTGGAGAAGGAAGAGGAAGGAGAGCTCTCTTTCCCATAACATAACATAATTCAACTGTCCAGATGCTACAGAAGAAACATGAGGAAGATAAGCAGCAACCTTCATCTGATCCACTTAGTGTTAGTCATTATAACTGGCATGATAGCAGCCAGAAGCTCACTTTCGTATCACGATTTTAGGAAGCATGGTACAAGACAAGGAGAACTACTGCTTTGTTCTGGAAGCAAAGGTGCCCAATTGGATGGACCAGTGCATCTTGTGAAATACAGACAAATCTCAAATTGCACGGGTTCTTATGTGATTACTGTGCTTCAAGCTAAAGAAGTACTGAATAACAGCAGTGTGGAGAAATCCACCCAGCAGCTGCTTCGGCAAGACCTGCTAAGCATCCCTTTTTGCAGTGTTGATACCGTAACTCTGAAAACAAACGCCAGCCAGTGCCAGGTAACAGTGGTAGTGCAAACTCACCAGACTTCAATGTATCTACAGGGATTGCACACTAGAGCTTGTCACACTTTTCTGCATTTTCATCAGGAATGTTCTGTATACATCAGTAATGCTACTGTGAAGTTTCCTCCTTCAAGCCCTCTTCATCCTCTAGCCCCATTTACAAGAAGACCTCCCGCTACAAATGTATGCTGGATTTATGATATCAAATTTGCCAAATAATCCTTTCCCTAGGGCCTGTTAAATGTGTACATTATGATTAAAAGGAAATTTAAAAAGGCTCTGCATGTGTAACAATAGATCATGAAGCGCTTCAAAACCAGTCATGCACCCTCACAGCCTCCCCCCATAAGATGAGGTACAAGTCAGAAAGCATTTCCCGCTCTGAAATCAGAAGAAACCAAAGCAGAGAAACAAAGCCTGAGATAAGACAGAGCTCTGCTTTCTCTATGAACATTACACTGCAGCACAGGTCACGCACTCAAGCTGCAAGCAGAGGTGCAGATGGCTGGCATTCTGCCCTGGCACAGCATGGCCTTTCCCAGGGCTCACAGAGGCTGCAAGAAGGCAACAGAAGCAGGAAAAAAAATCCTGTAGCTGAGCCTTCTCTGTGCAGGCTCTCCGCAGATGCCATTAGCTTTTCTTTGCCTGGCAAGCAGAAGAGATGTAGCTTAATTAAAGGACAGGAACCAAGGGTCTGCAAGCAGGGTACAAAGCCTAATTGAGCAATTGCCCCCAGCCACTTAGAAATTGGTTTTCTGATTTCCCCTAATTTCTTCAGGAAAGTAATACAGGCAGAATGAAGCGTGCTCTGCCCGATGCAGATGAGCTCTTCTGAGGTTGCTACAACTCCAGTTTGTGTCAGTGTGGAGCTGCATCAACAAGATGACAGTTCTGTAGCTGCTTTCTTTCCCTGCTCTTAGGGACACAGCTTGAAAGCAGGGCCCAGACCACCTTAACCCTCATCAAAGCCTCTATCTGAACAAGTAGCCACATAATACTAACTTAATACAGAGACCAGGTTCTTCTCAGCAAATGGCAGGCTGCAGTATTCCTTGGGTCTGGACAAAATCAGACTCAAGCACAACTCAAAGCAGAAGCAATTTTATTTAATTATTGTACAACCATCGTTGGAAAACAGAAAGCTAATTTCTAACACCCTCCATCATGAATATTAGATGCGTTTAGTCTGCTGCATATTAAAGGACAACTTACCCAGTACTAGAACATCCTCACAAAGAACTGTGTGATGTATGCATATCCACAAAGATTTATTAGCATTATTCTAGCTGATGCCATACATCAACTGTGATGGTGAAAGTTCCTTTGGGAGTGGCGGGGTGGGGAAGAGGAGATAGACACAATTAGCAATGGAGAGGAAAACTCTCCCCCGTGGCTATTCAGCACAAGAAGTGATAGGGCCCCCAAATGAGCATCTTTCCCAGGCACCCCTCCAGTGCAGCAGGTCATGCCTCCCATCTTTTTCCCATAGCAGCTGTATAGTTTCCATCAAGATCCACTCAAATCCCCTGTTGCTTGTCCCTGTGTATCACACAGATAGTGCTGATCAGAGCACATGCTGGGCAGGAGCAGGTGCTGCCTGCCGATTCTGTGCAAACATATTATTGGGTCCTCTAATGTAAAGGAAGAGCTACTGCCCAGGGTGTGATGGTCAGAGTGGCAAATATCACCTCAGGGTGTGCAAGTGCAAGGCCATGAGAGGGGAAAGAAAATGCTGCCCTAAATGAAATCACCATTACCATCTAGCGAATGGAAAAGACTAGTTGGCTAGTGAATGCCCAGCCACAAAGGCCAGGTTAAAAGTCCCCTAGGAGACCATTCTGTTGGCCTGTCAATCTGCTCCATGTGAAAACACACCTTAATAAGCAAGCCAGTATTACTCAGAACCCTTTTTCTAGGTGTGACAAACTGCATAAAGAACAGGAAATTACACCCATTAAGATACCATGCAAGCAGCACTTTCATTGCTCAGGGCTATTAAAGTGATGTATAACAATTATGGCTACTTTTTCAGGAGCTCAGATAAACCAAAATATACAGTGATACTTACAGTCACTGAAAACCTGATCGTGCTGCAAGGCCTGGTTGTCTTACTGCGCAAGCGCACCCGTTGGTTCATTACAGCTACTGAAGGAGCAAACAAAGCAGGCATTTGATCTCAACAGCATCTCCAAAATTATACTCTCAGCCCTCCCTTATGGCTCTCCGCTGCGAGATATGCTCTGCACCAGGAAAGGTAAACCTTCCCCTTGCTCCATGTCTTGCATTCAGACCTCTCCTGGTGTCAGAACCTGGCACATATCATTCATTCGCACACCCACTGCCCTCCCATTGTGCTTCCTGTTACCTGAAAATAAACCAAGAAATCATGCCTTTCTCCTAGAAAACATCCAATCTTGTAGCTGACTGGAAAACCTCATCTCTGGGTGGACATAAAGAAATGAGATGGTCAGGAATATTCATAGTCCAACATTGCCTTTCCAGGGATGCAATTGGCAAGGCAAATACAGGCTGAAATACAGCCACATGCTGTTCTCTGATTTTATACAGAGCCAGTCTGTGGCCACACAGGTAGCTAAGTCTACACTGATTTACATAGGGACCTGCAGCAGCTTGGAGGCTGTTCTTTTGCAGATAAATTTTGGCTCTGACCTGTTGAGAGCAAACAGGGAGCTGCAAATCAGCCACAGCCCCAGTTTTAGCTGGAGGCACAGGGGATAAGCTGTAAGTGGAGCTGGCCTTTTGCCAGCTGAGGGCTGTTCCTGTGGCACCCAACCAATTCCCCTTCTCCCAGGCCCAGGCTGCCATCAGTCCATCCCCCCTTGCGTCTTTGATGCTAGGTAAGCAGCAGTGCCAGCATGAACATCAGCCTGGAGATTGCCTGCACAAGATCAGCCAAGCCAGGAAATAGTTGCATACAACAGTATGAACAGTGACGAGAAACTATCCTGGAGAATCCAGCTCATGATCTATTCCAATATGAGCCTCACTCAGCTGCTCCTCCACTAACAGCATCTGGACTGCACATCCCATCATAAAGAATAACAAGCAAGGAAATGGAGAGTTAGTGTACAAATGAGGGACACTATTCTGCTTAGCTTCTCTTCCCAACCCAAGCCACCTGCCAAACCCTTATGCTCGTCTATCTTGTCCTCTCACTTCAAAAATGAGACTATTTTTACTCAGAAAGGAGACTGTCAATGACTAATGCACTTAAAGCCACTTCTTCAGTCTGCCACATTTTCCAGAAAGATCTCTATTACAATACACAAGACAGACTATGTCCATCAGACCAACACCAATACTTTCCAGCCAATACTTGTGACCAGATGTAAGTACGCACACTAACACCAAAAGA
The DNA here is from genome assembly GCA_017639245.1 of Myiopsitta monachus. NCBI lineage: Eukaryota > Metazoa > Chordata > Aves > Psittaciformes > Psittacidae > Myiopsitta > Myiopsitta monachus. The sequence goes on from CM029927.1 coordinate 7,221,776, forward strand.
GAAACAAGTTCTCTGATTTCTTAAGTACCAGAAAGTTTGTTTCCCAGGGAAGAAAATTAAGGACTCTACACTAGGAAATACAGGGAAATAAAAAAAAAATTACATGGAAAACGTGCATGGAAAGAAATTCCAAGTAAACTCAGAGAACCAGAGCTGTCCTGCTTTCACAATATGGGATCAATTTTCCTTTCATAACCAGCTTGTAAATAGCTATTGCTTCTGGAGACAGGGTTTCACTTGGTATGTGAATGATTCACAGCTTAATGCGCATACTTACATGAGCACATTAGGTCTTCCCTGACCCAGCGATGGGTCACAACTGCTCATTTTCTTGAAAAGTTCATAGAAGTAAAAAAATAATAATAATAAAAAAGGTGACTGCCTCAGTTTCCTGGCTGGTTCTTCAAACGCTTTGTTATTACAAAAAAGCTCCCAGGTTCTACTCACCGAATAACCACGCTTGGTACAGAAGTAGCAGCATCAGGTTGCTATGGTGGGGTGGTTTTTTTTAGTAGAAAGACCGCATTTTAAAGGCAGCTTTTCATCAACATTAATACTTTTTTGGAAGCCTTTTTCATTGGAGTGGTTGGTAGCTTCCATCCTGAGTGCCAACAGAGGAGTCATTCCCTATGTCTTTTACAGTTTCTGAACTCTGCTGCAGGGTCAGAGAGGAAAAGGGCTAACACATAATTACCCAGTAACAGTGGCAATAACACATCACCTCTCCAGCCAAGGTCTCCCTGATAGCTTACATGTTGCAGGAACTATTCCATTATTTTAGGCAGTTACTTGGGAGTTGGTGGCCAGATGGCAGTTGCAAGATAATAATAGTTGGCAAACTAGTACGTGTCTTTGCTTCTTCCAAGGTTTGCTTCTTCCAGAAATATCCAGCGTTAAAAATAGCAGGAATGAGTATGAGAAGCCATTTTCTAATGGCTCCCTGCCTTTGTTGTATTTTCATCACAAAAACCAATGCAAGAGTCTTTGTCATACTTACGTTGGCTGGTCCCACTCTAACTGTGCTCTTTTAGCAAGCACACTGAGCACATAATCACACTTAATTATTTTGTCTTAAGCCCATATATTTACTGAACAACCAGAAATAGCTCTGGTCATTCTTACTGTAGGTTTTTCCTCTATAGACGTCACCTTGGGATCTGCCTCACATCTGAGGTTTTATTAATTACTAGTCTTACTACTGCTAAGATTGAAAGTGTTATCAGCTACGTAGTGTTGCTTACTGATAAAATAAGGGATGTTATCAAGTATATAATAAAGTTCTGTCATAAATTGCACTGTTCTACTGTCATTTGTGGCTGAGATTTACATGCACTTCCTTGACTTTAAAAGACATCTTCTTATCCCATCCCATTCCTCTATCAGATTCTGGCATCCCAGTGTGGTCATGTCACTGCCAAAGAAGCTACAGGTTAAGGTGATCTTACAAGCAAATGTCAACATTAAATCAAACCACAAATATCTACACTCAGTATTTTCATCATCCAAGCCAGGTGGGGCATAGCAGTATTTCAAGAGATTTAAGAGACCTTCACAAAAGATTCATCCGTAGACCTCTGAATACATCATTGATGCGCCTCAGTTCTCAGAGACTCCATAGCACGATGTGTTTTAAAAGAAAGTTTTCTCTAAAAAGGGACTATGACATTCATACTAAGAATAAAAATTTCATTTCACTTTAGAACCAATAAAAAACAGTAAGAGTCTAGTATCAATGCAGCAGTAGGCACCTAAGAAAGAAAACTAACAAGGAATTGAATATCAGGCATTATGGTGACAAAAACAACATACTCACTGAACTGCTTCCTGCTGGCATACATTATAAAGTGAAAAAAAAAACACTCAAATGCTAATTTTGTGGTGTGATTGTACACCATGTTCATAGCACCTGGAACACACTACATGCATGTGCGCTCAGAGGAGGAAAGACACAAGAAACGAGAAGAACAGATAATGGAGCGGTTTTAAGAAAGAAGGCAACACTGTTCACGTCCCACCCCGCACTACCCAATCTGCTCGTGAAGAGGTTGTCTATATAACCACCATCCTCACTAAATAAATGTCAGAAGCAACGTACAAAGTGATTATTTCCCCTCTTAACTGAAAACAAAAATCCAGTTGTAGTCAGTCATCTGCAGAAAAGGCACAAAAACCAAAACCAGCACAACTCGGGAGCCAAACCTGTAAGTTGAGTCTTAGCTAGTACCTTTAGGAACTCATGTGTTCAGCTTTGGATCTTAATTACTTACTGACCATTTGCCACCACTGCAACATCCGTCAGCCCCCACGAAAGATGAAACAACTGGCAAACATAACCTCTTTAGGAGGGCCAACAGTGGCCCTTCTTGCTGGCTCCACCTCTTCATGCACAATGAGCTCTCAGAAGCAATTCTCAGTGTTTAAAAACATCCCCTTTTAGCAATAAGTGACCTAGCTTATTAAGAAACAACATTTCAAGTGTTCAACATTCCACCTTTTATGCCTGTCATGGGTTCAGCAGCAGCAGTCATTTTTCTCCTTCCCAGTAGCTGGTGCAGTGCTGTGTTTTCGACTTTCGGCCTGGGAACCGCGCTGATAACACCGATGTTATAGTTACAGCTTAGAATGTTTTGGTCTGACCAAGGACTTTCTCAGTCTCATGCTCTGCCAGGGAGGAGGGGAAGACGGCAGCAAGCAGAGACAGGGCACCTGACCCAAACTGACCAGAGAGGTATTCCATACCACAGTACATCATGCCCAGGATGTAAAAACAGAGGGCAGGAACCCGGGAGAGTTCAGTTCATGGCTTGGTCGTCAGGTGGTGAGCGGTTGTATTCTCTTCCCTTGTATTTCCCTTATCATTATTATTAGTGGTGGTAGCAGCAGTGGTTTGTGTTATACCTCAGTTACTGGACTGTTCTTATCTCAACGTGTGGGAGTTACATTCTTTTGATTCTTCTCCCCACTTCCCCCCCTCGGAGTGGGGGAGAAGAAAGAGGAGGGAGGGAGTAAGCGGGCTGTGTGATTTACGGCTTAAACCACAATGCCTCTGCCAAGGTTCAACCCCAGCTGGCACAAAGTACCACACAGCCATTTGCTCTTGGGATGGGGAGAACTGGAAAAAAGTAAAACACATGGATAGAGGTAAGATCAGTTTAATAATTAAAATAAAATAAAATAATATTTTAATGAAAAGTGAGACAACAAAAAGAGAGAGGAATAAAACCCAAGAAAGACAAGTGCTGCACAATACAATAGCTCACTACATGCTGACTGAAGCCCACTCCATCTGCAAGCAGCTATCAGCCCCTCCCAGCCAACCCTCCCCAGCTTCTATACTGAGCATGACAATCTGTCGTACAGAATACACCTTTGGCTAGTTTGGGTCAGGTGTCCTGGCTCTGCTCCCTCCTGGCTTTTCGTCCCCTTCCTCACTGGCAGAGAATGACAGCTGAGAAGTCCTGGATCAGGATAAGCATTACTTAGCAACTAAAACATCAGTGTGTTGTCTACACTGTTCTCAGACTAAAGCTAAAACACAGCACTGCACCAGGTACTAGTATGAAAATTAACTGTCCCAGCTGAAGCCAGGACAGCTTCCCTTATCTGTAAATTAAATTAGAAAACAACATTATTATAATTTTGCAGCCGCAAGGACTTGAGCTGTGCTGTGCTCAGTGCTCTGAAAAAACATGCTGAGAAGCAGCCCTGCACCAAAGTTGAAGGAGATGAGATGGGGATAAGGTGTAGAAGGTTTGCTTGGAAAGCAAAAGGATTTATCCATAGCCATTTAGCAGAGCAGGAACAGAACCTAGGCCCCCCAGCTTCCTTTTCCTGGCTATTTAAAGCCATTTCTATGCTTATCAGGTACTAGTAGCAGCATGTCATCACAGTCAGACTTATGTCGACAAAGCAAGACTGTCTATTCCAGAAATGCACCTGAAGAGAGCTCTGCAAGTCATCTAGTCCACCTGTTTCCTCTGAAACAAGATCAAGTTTACCCTGGCAATTCCCTACATATTAGTACGATCAGTTCTAAAATGCCTCCAACATCAAGTCTATAACTTCCTCACAATGCTTGGCCTTATGCTGGAACATTTTTCCTGAAGTTCTGTATTAAATCTCCCACACTACAGAGTAATCCACACCCTACACCTGTCACCCAAGTAATAATACACCAAATAAAAAACATACAAAGAATATGTGTGTTTGGCTCTCAGGAACCATTCACTCAAGTTCCTAAGTAGCACAATTTCCTTTTCTGTGGGCTCCAGGAAACTGCAGTGGAATTAGTTACTATTGCATTTCCAGCTGAAGTCTGGGAATTGTTTATCAAGGATTGTCCTTGAACACTTTGATCCCATCAAAGTAAATTTATTCAGTTTTCATTCAAGAGAAGAAGAGAGACTAATTTGGTTTTAACCATTAAAAAGATAAGAGCTGATGGCTGCCTCTGTTTTGCTAGCAGTGAGAATGTGATTAGGTGGCCTGTGTTCAGGAACACTCTGCCCTTGGTGACATCTGCCTGATTCACAAGCTCTGGCAGCTCACAATTACAGCCTCCTTTCAGAAGGCAAGTAAAAGTGATATCAAGGCCTTGCTTACTCTTTTAGGACAGAGCACCAAAGCCTGACAGGTGAAATTGGTGGGCTGAACCAACACAATGGTTAAAATACTCCAGTGCTCATTAGGAAGCCTCAAAGCCTTTCACATCAGCTTAGATTATTAGCTTTTTACAAGCAAGAGGCAGCTGTAAGGGGAAGCTGGAGGTGCCCACCCAGTTGGAAACTAGAGCACCCAACAGCCTCCTGGTCACATTGGCCAGAATCCCTCCTGAGTGATGGGACAAGGGGTGGTACAAGGTTACAAAATGAAATATATAAACCTTTAGAATCAATTTTAAGTAATGTTAAGTTTGATGGCTTTGTAACAGTAGTAATGGAAAATTACTGAGATCCATGATATACAAAGTGTAGAGTACAGCTAGAGAACATACTGAGAATTCTTGAATAAGATAAACAGTTGTAGATTTAGGCCTTTATGACCTTAGTACAAAATGAGGGTAAGAAAAACAGGCTAGAAGAACAGGACGTAAGGATAAGGAGTATCTGGAATGGCAGGGGTCCAGGATAGGTTGCAGTTAAACTAACTGACAAGTAGAAGGACAGGATGATTGTTATGTTTATAGTGTTAATGAGCCAATTAAGCTGGTATAAGCATCTACTGTGTGTGCTTGGAAGGCTGCCAGAAGTGATGAAGACTGTTGGAAGAAGTAAACGAACCTCAGAGACCACCACCACATTTTTGTATGCATGTAGGGAACTTTCTGGAAAAAGATGTAATCCATATGTAGCCTCATGAATATGTACGTATGCCCAGCGGCTATATAGGGACGGCTTGTGTAACAATACGGGACACACGTTAGGAGGAGCTATCCCCTGTGTCTCCCGGCACCGCAATAAAAAATACTGCTTGTCAACTTGAAAACTTTGTTTGTGAGTTTGTTCCTGGAGTTTTCTCTGAATAAGCGAGCACTTGCTGCCATAGGAGTGGGAAAAGCCCAAAGCAAAACCTAGGCTTCTGATCCTCCCTGTACAAGGACATATCATTGCATGAAAAGCTGGAACCTCAAAGAAATACACACTGGGGGAAATCCTGTTGCCTCATCAAAACTCTTGTAGCAGTCTTTGGTGCAGTCCTCTCAAGGAGGTAACTGTATGGGCTTTCCTCCATTACTGAGTGTGGGGAATGGTTCACACTGCATCTTATTGCTATTTCTCAACGTACTGACTTGCACCTCACCTACCTTGCAAATGACTTGTTGAGCTCAGTCATGCCCAGACTCTGGATATGGTCACACAGTTCTGCTTGGCAGGTAAAGAAGCATTGGCTAGAACATTCTCTGTGCATGATTTGTTGTAACCTGCAACATAGGCAGGAATAAAGAGGTTATCACTTAAACAACCAACAACTTGCTATCCCTTACCATGCAGAATTAGGTCTAGATCCTCCTGGGTTAGGCTCTGTGCTGAAGAATGAGGTTGATTGAAGAATAGGGTTGTAAATGAGTAACCTCAAGGATGGTAGCCTTTGTTAGCAGCTATAGAGAAAAGGAAATTACTAACATAAGCTTTGCCAGAACCGCCTGGTGGTTACTGATATGACAATGATCCTAAAACAGAGTGATGAAGAAATGACCACGAGAGGTCCGAAAGCCCACTACCACATTTTTGTGTGCATACAGGAGGCATTCTCTAAAAGTATGATGTAACATATGTAATCTAATGAATATGTATGTTTAAGGACAATATAATTACAGCCTGGTTGATTCTTGGATGAGACATGCTTGGAGGAGCAATCCCCCGTGTCTCCCGGTGCCGCAATAATGAATACTGGCTTGTCAATTTCAACTTTGTTGGCGAGTTCCTGAAGATTTCTCTGAATCAGTGCTCAAGGAGGAAACCATCATGCTAACTTTGTGGTAACAGGCATTAGTTAAATCCTGGCCTGCTCTACTAGATACATATAAAACTTCCATGCAAGAGCAGAAAGCTCTGGAAGCTATGCAGTGCTGGCTTTCCAAATAAGAGTTATCACATTATCATTTTAAACTTCATTTGTATTATACATGCAGGCAACATGTCAGATAAAGGCATAAATTCTTATTAAAAGGACACTGCTGCCCCAAAGTCATTATTAAAAAAAAAAATTATAAGTGCCATAGATAGGTAGCAGTATCAAGAATGTTTAATAAATCTGAAGAACTGCATTAATACAGCTAAATGAAAAACTGAGCTCATGCTTCCTTGTAACAGCACCCGTGTAATAATCTCGTGCTCCCAGCAAGCTGAAGGCCAGTGGCCTTCACTAACAGTGACATGATTATGTGCATGGGGAAATTTTAGACTGACTCCAGCTACTGAGCAAGAGGGTAGCTCCTGTGTCATCGGGCACTCCATGCCCAGTTTGCCGAGTGAGCTGCAGCACTTGGAAGAGCACAAGGTAAATGGGGATGCAGCCTGAGGGTAGGCTCCTCTAAACTGAAAATAAGACTTCAAGGGCTAGTTGAACTCACTGCTTCAGGGCAGCAAAGGCTCTCTGGCCTTCAGTTGACTTCCAAGTAATATGGAGGCATTGAAGTACACTGCAGGAGGACAGTGTGGTGTGTTTCTGCAACATAGGATTGAGTATCCTTAGAAATACTCATCCCCTTCATTAGATGAGCACTGCAAGGTGAAAACTTCTTTTCAGAGTTTGTTTCCACACTTTTTTTTTCCTGAAATAAAATGGTTTAAATGCAGTGTCTTCAGATGGCACCATCATAGGGGGAAAAAGTAAAAACAAAACCAAAACCAAAATATCAGAAATTAGATTCTGTTGGAGAAGAAACTTCTTTGTCTCTGTTGAAGCTCCCAAGAATCCCAAGGAGGTGGTTGTCAGTCTGGGAAATGTAAGTGCTGCTTAAATTAAAGAAAGTATTGTGGAAAATACAGCGCTAGCAAAAGGGGCCAAATACTCTCTTTAGCAACAAAAGCTGCCAAATACTCTCTTTGGCAACAAAAGCCTTAGACCAACAAATGACAGGTATATGACATGGTATTGTTACACAATGCAGAAGAGAGGTGATTATACACACAGGTGGCCTGTTTCAAGGGAATTTAGAATAAAGGGCTGTTATTAAAATACAGTGGTCTTCACCCAAGTTCTTTCCAATGACAAGTTACTCAAGTCATGTCTTGTGCTTGCGAGAGATGGATAGGAGAGGTCTTAAGGTCTTACCTGCAAATCCAAAGCAGTCACTGAGAAATGCAATAATGAAGAGAGGGGAAAAAAGGAAAGGGGATGGGTGGGGAAAATCAAGCAACCTCCATGGAGTTTCTTCACTGACTGTGCTCGGCAGCAATCCACCTAGCCACACTGGTGCTGATTAGCTTCGGAGCTGACAGACTGCTGCTGAGAGGAGGAAATTCGTCAGTGCTCATGGGTGAAAATGTGTGAGCAGCCACCACAGGAAGAAAGCTAAAGATAACTTTGCTCATTGTTGAAGACAACTGCATTCACCACTGATAGTTCTTATCTAAGCAGAGCAGGCTTGGTCCAAACTTCAGAGACAAATCTGCAGAAAAATCTCACCACACCTCAGGGAAAGACACAGAAGATAAAGAGATGGCACTAAATTCTGAACCAGTGTCCAGGAGTGGCATAGATATTTGTGGCATACCATGAAGAGATAAATGGAATTGTATGCGTAACACAGTAGGGGAAAGAGTAATCTAGAGCTCTCCTAGACAGAACTGCAAGTGCTTCATGAGGCAAAGAAAGCAGACTTCTATCCTGGGTAAAGTGTGGGCAGGCCAGAGGTATAAATATTATCCTTGACTTCACTTCCACAAAAAATAAGACTTAAATTAGAGTGCAATAGCAAATGATCTGAAGCACCGGATTCTTCTTAATGACTTCTGGACCTTTAGTATCACAGGCAGCTTCTTCTGTATCTCCTATACAGAAGATATATTTACAGGCAGCTTTATGCATCCCTAGACATGGGAAATTCAGGCAGGCACCTTTAAAAGAGCACAAAGGAGAAAAATAAAAACCGCGAACAAAGAGCCCATAAATGCAACAGGACTTTCTCTGCCTTCATCCAGTAACACTGGATCCACCTTCTCACTCATCGTTCTCATATTAGAAAACACTGTGCAGTCAGAGCATAACTGCTTAGCACTGTGATGAGCATCAGTGCTCTTCAGGGGTAATACAGCAGCATTACCTAGCATCTACTAGGACCTTGCCACACCAGACAGCATACAGCACCTTCCCCAGACACTCTCGTAGCTATGGCTTTTAAGGTTTCAGAAAGTAGTGTTTCTATTGCTTCCCCTGCACAGTTATCAAAGTAATACATCTTACTACCAGGAAATATTATGGAGGAAAATAAAAGTGAACTAGTCAATTTATAAATCTCATTAATGGGATGACTACACTGCCTCTTCAGCAGCCTATGATATTGCTTACAAAGGACAGACATCCAAACGCCATAACTAAATTAGAAGCAAACTGTTTCTGATTAGGGATTTCCATACAGAGATGCCAAGCACTGACCGAGATGAGAACTGAGCTCTCCTCTCCCTTGTTGGTATAGGGCAGCTTGAAATACGGTATATCTAGATTTTAAGCCTCCCCAGGGCCTCATATCTCAAAGATGTAAGATTTCTATTTTCTATAAACAATAGCTTGGATCAGATATTTAAAGAGCATGTTATAAGGAGAACAGGCAGCTTCAAAATCCAAGTGAAAAGCTATGCTCAGAATTTAGAACCTAGGATTTAGTTCAAGCTGTTCCAACGGCTCAAATATTTCTTTCCTGTATAAGACATTTTGCTTTATGTTAGTTTAAGATAAGCAAAAATAAAACCTATTTGTACAATAATTCCAGGGAGATAAATGAGCCTGGAGCTCACTTATCTGAAAGCTGGAGCTTTGTTGAAGTCTAGGGATTTTGCTCCCTTCCCCCAGAGACGCAATGCCAGCCCCTTTTCTAGCTGCAGAGTTGACTGGCTCATGGGACGTCAACCTTAGCAATGACGGATGATGCTTCTGCTCCAGGAAGCTCCAGGCTGCCAGCTGGCTCAGAAATTATATACATGCTGACATGCACCATTCAGTGCACCTCCACTAAACACTCCTCTCTTACTGTAGCCCCACAAAGAGACTTAGGCAATCTGAAAAGCTTGTTTAGATTTCCAAATCTGTTCATATTTGTTTCTGCAATGACTGATAGCCACTGCACAGTTGGCGTCTGATGAGGAGAGACTCTGTGACAGGGACGGATTTTGACATGCCACCTGGATCCTTCACTTGTGTGCAAAGATAGATGGCTTACCTCATCCCTAGCATGGCTTAGAGCAGGGAGATGAGGTGTCCTCTTCAGCTTCAGCAGTGATCCACTCTGGCTGACCCTGGCACTGCACTGAATGGCTTTGAAAGAAAAATGGGAAACTATTTTTACGTTATAAGGCTCCCATAGTACAGGCTGTCCACCGAGTAGACTTGAAAGAGTGTATCCCTGGCACAAAAAGGCCTTCAGAAAAATATCCAAAGAGGAAAACTTGAAATACAAAATTTCATGTATTTTGATAAGCAGCAAGGCTAGTAGTGTATGATTTGTACATCAACTCTAAGTGATCCAAGGCCACCCTAATTGTTAAAGGCCTTATCCAGTCCCATTTATTAGCAATTATGTGTTCCAAAAGCAAAAAGGCATCTGGAAATATAGTGTAACCTTGAAAAGCAGTCAGGCTTTTATTCTTCCTTAAATCATTCCACAGGCCAAAGAGTCTTTGGGGACCTCCACTGGATACAGTGGCCTCAGCCAGCTTCTGTCCAGAATATGTCTTCTGCAACCAAATTAGCACACAATTAATTACAAACACTGTTATCTACAGTCAGTGTAGCAGATGCATTTCCACAAGATTTAAGGCAACCTACTTAAGTCTAACTGATCACGAAATACATTACCAAGTCAATACATCCTTATTAATAGTCAATATTGCAGCATTAAGCAGATGAGTTTGTTTTTCCAAAAAGCCAGAGAAGCCAGTATCTTTTCTAGAACTCACAAAAGGTATATAAGCTTAATGCAATTGATGATACTTGATGATTTTCCATAAGGAGTTCCCTAGGACTGCAGAATAACCTTAACTATTATAACTACCTGTAACTATCTGTTATAATAAAATTTGAGCAACTCTGCAGACCTGCAAAAACTGCTGCTGAAATTGCAGATGATCTGACTAGCAGTATTTTTATTATTACATATGTCATGCTACACAGGTAGCAAATTATTCCTACCTTGGGAGGAGAGATGAATGGATCAAAATCTCATATTTAGCTTTCCTTCTGTTACATTTCCAAAACTGTGTTTCTAGAAAGGACAACTTTCCAGCAAATCCACCACATAAATCAACCTGTTGCATAGTAACATTAGTTCTCGTGCAAGAATATGAATCAAAATAGGGTTAGTATCCGAAGCCATCAGCAAAGGTGCAGTATCAGGCATTGATCATGGAACACTTCTCCCTCTGGGTATACAAAACCTGGCCAGAGTGAGGAGCAGCCACACACAGAGAAAGAGCTCAGGATCTCACAGTAATAGATGAGACCCTACTGTTGCCCTTTAAAACTGGTTTCCCTTGAAAAGCAGACATAGCATATTCATTAAATACACAACCCACCTACTGACAGTAGACGAAAATTCAAGGCAATACATATTCATGCTATATGGTTCATATATTTATTAGCAGATTATTCGAACCACAACAAAAAGCAGAAAACAAACATCACACAGCTTCCTCAGGCCCCACACACTTGGTGGCTTTACATGGATTTGGCTTCAGCCAGCAACATACTGCAGAGCCTGTCAGCAATGCAGCAGCTCCTTTCAGCTGCACACCCTGCCAAAACTTTGATGAGGACTTGCAAGCAAGAGGCTACACTGTGAGAGAAAGAGACGATTCTCTCACTTGATTCACCAGCAGAAAGCTATCTTCCTTCCAGTGGCTGCACGGGACAGCCGCTGGCAGCATCAGTACTTCCCACACACACAACTCACTAAACAAATGCAGGGCTCCGTTGCTGGTTGCTGTTTCTTCCTTTTTTCCCGCAGGCTCTTCTTTCTCCCCATTCCACAGAGCAGGTTCGCACCCCCCACAGCTACACTAACTCACTTGAAAACGAAACCAAATACCACTATCACCCTGGGCTGATTGCTCCACCAGCTCAAGAGGAGAATGTGAACCTTCCTCATGTAAATAAGCTGAAGCTACCTTTATTCTATTTACACTTGGCTTTTTCATCATCATACTGCAAACATAAAAAATTCGACATCGGCCAGCAGAGCAGGTAACTAACTACTTGGACATTTATAACAGTGCCCCAAATGGGGTGATGCCTGTATTGCAATGCAGACATTGCAGGAAAACTGCAAGGTAGGCACCCCCGAGGGACACAGAAGGTGTTGCTCCTTTTGCTGTTATTTTTGTGGGTAAGCCTCTTTAACCTGCTCTATTTCATCACCTGCAGATTGAAATTCTCACACAAAAATCAGTAGGTCATACAAAAGGGAAGCTAATTAATAGAAATGCATATGCTGACGGCAGTTTACTTTTCTCTTTTTAGCACATTCTGTATGCAGCACAGGTTCAGCCTTGTTACTGAAAAGGAACGAGATGAGCTGATTTAATACATTATAGCTGGAGTTACAGTAAATGTGATGCTAGCTGATAGACAGGAATTAAGTGCAGCCAATTACACACTGGGGTATTTCTGCCAGAAGGGCAGTTTACAGTTCTATTTTTGCTACCTTTGGGGGCTACGGTTCAGTCCATGGAGTAGCTCATCTGCATTACTCAGACACATCTCTGTGACGCCATTCTGGGTAAGCACCACAAAGGACTACTCCGCATCACGTACGGCTGCAGGCTGCGTGGGCCTGCAAGCAAAGAAAAGCAGAGGAGGATTTCTGCCTGTCAGCAAGAGAAATAAAGAACCCAGAGCTGGATTAAGCATCTGGAAAATTACTGCAGCCTCACAGCTCTCGCTGCCTGCTACCCGGGATGAGTCACCACCGGTTGCCCTGGCAACAGATATTTTCCTCCTGCTCCTCCTGCCACCGATCAATTCCGTCTGTGTGACGGTCCCCTGAAACCAAGAGCTGCTCAGATAATACAGCAAAGTCACAGAAATCAAGGAGCATTTGCATTTTGAATACGCTACTCTTGGGACTTAAGGAGGAGTAAAGCAGTTGGGGCATAAGGGAGGAGGCAGCAAACACTTGGTTTTGTTCAACTAGCATACCACTTCAGACAGATGTGGTTAACAAAAAACCCTACTACCATTTCCACTAAAAAAATGTCTATAAATAAAACTTAGTATCTGGTCCTAAACATTAACCTACAATGTTCAGCATCAGTCTCAGATGCTCCAAAATTTAAAGGCATGCCCTAAAGCGGGGGTTTGCACAGATCCAGTGCACAAATCCAGAGCTGACCAAAGATTTAAGGCTTCCAGGCCCTACCCATACCTCCAGCCTTGACAGAATGACTCCAGGCAAGTCATTTCATCTTGGAGAAACCCTACTCACTACCTTTCAAGTGCAAAGATAGGGTTCAGCCAAGTTGTTGCTAAGCAATACTAAAGTCCTGAAACAACATCCATCAACATTAACCCTCCTCCATCAATTTTCTGGGGTAAATGCTGTGGATGGTAGATTCCCTCTAATGAGACAAGGAAATCTGAGTCTTTGTCTACTCTGTATGTGACTCTCCTAGATCCCACAGATACTGCCAATAAAGTTAGCCTCATATCCTTTCTTTTTCACCCTTCTTATAAATTTCATGGGTTAATTAACTCATCCCTTGAAGGCAGCTTAAAATGGCTTCTGGTAGGAGCCTGATGCTTTTGGGTCAATGAAATTAATGGCCCCAACATCCACGTGTCTGATATAAGCTACAGGAATGTGAAAGCTACAGATAAGGCAAACCTCCCAGTGAGACAGAAAACGAAAGTCAGCCAGGGCAGCATTTGTGCTGCAAGCAAAGACATAAGGCTAATGTTTGCCATGCTAATATATAATGTTGACCCCTAACTGTTGTTTGCTTTCAGATATTGGACATACTTGAACAAAGAACATTAGACCTTAGAAATGAGAGCTACCTGTGCAGTCTGTTACCCATTTACATCCACTGGAGCCTTTAATGCATTCCTATTAGGAAGTACCACTCTTCGGGGTCATTCAGGAACAGAATGAAGAACACTGGTGCAGTGGTCTCCCTGTCTAGAAACTTCTCTTTTGTCTCAGTTTCCCTAGAGGAGAAGAGGAGAAGTCATGTAGCTATATAAAGGCCTGAATGGCTTACAAATAACCTACCTGCCAGGTTTTATTCCAAATACATAATCTGGAGCAAGGACAATTACCTTGCATCCAACTGCAAGCAAATGCTCTAAAACTCGAACTTTTGCACTGGCACACCAGGATAACTTAGAGCACAACAGCAATCTGATGGCAACTTGAAGCTAAGCATAGAAGGCTTCACCTCCCCCCCCCCCCCTTCTTTTTCAATCCTTAAAGCAGTCCAGTAGATATGCCTTCCTTTTCAGCAGTATGCAGTTTGCCTTACAGTTTACCTCCCAGACTGGCCTTGATCTTCAAGCAGTAGTGTAGCACAATCAGTAGACATTTGCATGCGAAAAGGTGGAGGGGGTGAGCCATTCCCCTATGCATTTGTTCTGGGGAATGGTAGGATGTTCTGTAGCTCTGGATATCACATCACTGTGTAAGAACAAGACCATGACTCGTTTTATTTAAAACTGAGTTTTGTGCAGAGAAGCCATAGCTTCAAGAACAATCTTTGCTATCATTCTTCAAAAAGTTTTTGATTTTGACCATGTAGACTCTTACCTGCTTGCTGACCATCTCCCAGTGACGGCAACTCTACTAGGAGCAGCGTTCTGTTTATTTCCTTCCTCAGCATCATGCAGTAATCAAATTATGAAAACAAGCAACACAGAGCAACAAGACAAGAAACAGCAACAGGAAGGAATACAACTTCTGCATTCCCACCATGAAAATGCTTTCTGCAAAGCATTCCAGCCCATTTTATACAGAAGCTCAGTGACACTTCCAGAACAAAACCCAACCGATCTGCTCTGAGGTTTCTTACCAGCAGAGCATAAGGTATATGTGAGGAAAGCAGCTACTGTTGTGAAGAGCCATGGCCTGGTTATAGCTGCCTGTTCCACAGAGCATAGAGAACACAAATGGACTGTTGTCTGAGGTTCCTGTCAGCAAAGGGCAGATAGTACTGCAGGTCTGGGAGGGGAAACAGTTGAAAGGATGACTGTGGTATGGGAAAGGCTGAGTATCCCTGATTTAGAGCAGTCACTGAATGGTGGGAATGGCAGAAGACCTTTCAGCCACCCAGCAAGGGTAGCAAAAAGCAAGCAGAAGCCACTGGGAAGGACTTGCAAAACATATCACAGTTCGGTCTTTCATGTCCAGCACTGTGGCATGAACAGGTGGAGAGATGACATGAGCTTCTGAGCTTTTCGGATCTCATATGTGGGTGCTGGACTATCTTGCTCACCACGGACAGCTTAAGCCTAATGGGCGCTTTCAGCTCAAGCTCAGCAGTATGAAAGTATGAGGCTCCTCCCCTACAAAGGGGAGTTTTCCAGCAGAATTACATTAGTGTGGTTTTAATATTATTACTGATTATAGCTCCTTTTGCACACAAACTTCAGTGTTTAGTACATGCACCTTCTTCTGATTTTATTTAATATTGCTTTGAATGTTCACACAGGGAATTACAGTAAGACTGGGCAAAAGAAAAAACCAACCAACCAAAAAACCCCACCAAACCGCAAAAGCCACAGCTAAATTATATTGAAGCCATTTACCCACATCCCTGGGTGAAATCTCCCCTGCAAGGAACAGTAATTCCCACTGCCCTGTGGGCTCCTTGCCATGGGCCTCCCAACAGGTGCAAAAGGAGGAGTAAGGAATTAGTTAGCTATCTGTAAATTCTGTCTGTTCCACAGTATTTCCTCCCAGGTTTGGGGGAGAGAGAGGAAGGAGGAGTATAGGGACTTAATACTCACACTAGAACAATCTCTGTGAACAGCCCTTTCTTATTTGCAAAAAAAGATCAGGGAAGGACAAAGTGAATGCTGGCTCCCTTCCCAAATTCATCAGGCATTTTACCATTCACCCAAATTCCATGTCGTGCTTTAAATTCACTTAACACGTGCCAGGTAACTCAAGGCCTGAGGGCAGAACTGAAGGAAGACTGGGAAGTCTCAAAGGCCAAACCTTACACACCCTTATTATAAGGACGTGATTTCAGTGGTGAGAAGCTTTCATTATGATGTTACCTACCTTACTGATTTCTACATGAAGCTGACTCATTTAGCCTCAGATGAGAGAAGTGGAAATAAATACTTCAGCTTCCTGTAGCGTAGGAACTTTACTGTGCAGGTGACTGAGCACTGGAATAGTCTACTCAGAGATGTGGTGGGGTCTCCTCTGGAGATACTCAAGAGCCATCGGGACACAATGCCAATAATGCGCTCCAGATGACCCTACTCGAGCAGGGAGGTTGGGCTAGACAAACCCCAGTGGTGCTTCCAACCTCAACCGTTCTCTGTTCTTAAAATATCATCAAGAGGTTCAGAAGAAATCATCATGTTTTATATTAACAAAATACATCAGTGTGAGAAAGGATGGAGTAGCAGCGACAAGACAGATTATTAAAAGAAAGACTTTTTCTGAAAACCAAGTTTATAATCCATGAAATCTAATGCTATCCACCAGGAAATAAAAAAGGCAAAAGAAAAACAAAAACCACCTTTATACAGAAATTGAAGGCTATAGGATTAAATTCATTCTTAAAATAGGAAGTCTTTTAGTAAAAAACTGACCTCAAGCTCCAGAGCTGCTATATGAATGGAAGTAACAAACACCTTTTCCTACTGAAAAGGGGAAAAATTTAAAAAAATGGTGAAATAAACCTTTCTTCGTCCCAGGAAGACGACATAAGGGAAGGGAGTTTGTGCATGCAGACCAGAATGTTAGACTGAATGTAGGTACAATTAAGTTAATTCAATTCGGTTTTATTTGAGAACGAACACTAAAACACAAACAAGCACACAGACCAGTTTAATAATGCACACTGTTCTTCCAGTCCAGACAGAATATTTACGTATGAAATAACATTTTTTATCTTACTAGATGGCTTTTAAATACAGAGAACATTGCTTTTAAGAAGCATTACTGGAAGAAGAGAGGAAGACATTGAGACTCCTGAGCAACACTTCCATTTGCAGTCTTTCACCAACACTGAACTTGTGCTAAAACCATCCTCAAGATTTTGATGACTTGGCCTCAGTATAGACAGTACCAGTGTAGATTCCCAACACTGGTTAGTGGTCTCTGGCAAGGAAAGGAGGATTTTGAACATATCTATCTGAAGCAAGAAGATCTTCAGAGCCATCTGGGGATGTACTGAATATTTTTCCTTAACACCCCTCAAGTGGTTAATCCCATTTTTAAGTTCTCTGGCACCAACACAGCTCCCAGTCCAGGTTAATAATTTCAGATGTTATCACCTACCAGTGAAAATTCAGCCCAGGGACTGTGCTGACGTGTTACCACAGCAACAGTTACTTATGAACTTGGAACTTGTCAAGGACCATTTTGAAAGCCTCTGTTCCCCTTCAGCCCACACAGCACAGGGACAGATAGAGCTGCCTCAGAAGCTGATAAACTAAACTGACACTAGCAGAATGAAACAAACAAACAAATAAACAAACAAGACTTAAGGGCATTATTATACTGCAAATGTGAGGATGAGTCCATTTCCACCAACAGCTGCATCTGTGGACATGAACGAGAGGAGATGAAAGCAGTGAAGAGATTTTTTAAAAGTTATTGAGAGCTAAGCAAGCCTAAGGAGACAGCTTTAATGCCCAAGCACAGGATATTACACACTCAGCCAGCTCATCCACATCAGAACCGCAATGCAGAATTTCATATACATCAGATATCAAAGCAGCACTAGTAGCCACAACATCCCCCTTCAAACCAGCAAGGGCTTTGAGATGCAATAGCCAGAAGCCTTTCTTACATGCTTATTTCTTTCATTGTTTCTTGGGCAGTCCAGCAAAAGGAAAGACATGGCAGAAAGCAAATCCCCTCTGAAAACTCAGGGCATTAGGCAAAATCTCAGCCCTCCAAGGATACTGCAAGCTGGCCAGGAACACCAGAAAATAGGAAATAGGGCTTCCTTGGGGGTGGGTGTTGTTTGTTTTGGCTTTGGGGGCTTTCTTTCTCCCACCACAGGCCAGAATGGACAGGACTTCCAGCTAGCATGTAATCAAAGGGCTGCTCATGCTTAGGGATGACTCAGCTTCCCAGGTCAGATACTGATAAGGCTCCCTTTGTGGTTAAGTAGTCTGTAAATTGCTTTGGGATGCTCTGAAGTTGAATAACAGATCTTATTCACTACGAGGTGTGGATTTATGCACTACTTCTCAGGGCCTGCAGGCCAGAAACCAGCCTTCTGGCCTGCCATAGGGATAATTCCTAAAAAAACCCAAACAGAAATACCACAAAATAAACCCTTCTGTCCTGGGTTCAGCAGTAGCAGTCATTTTTCTCCTTCTTAGTAGCTGGTGCAGTGCTGTGGTTTTGACTTTCGGCTTGGGAACCGCGCTGATAACACCAATGTTTTCAGTTACTGCTCAGTAATGTTCAGTCTGACCAAGGACTTTCTGAGCCTCATGCTCTGCCAGGGAGGAAGAGAAGCCGGGAGGAAGCAGAGACAGGACACCTGACCCAAACTGACCAAAGAGGTTATTCCATACCACAGTACATCATGCCCAGGTTGGAAAAACTGGGGGCAGGGATCTGGAAGAGGGGGGTTTGCTGCTGGGTTGGGCTGGGTATCGGTGGTGAGCAGTTGTATTCTCTTCCCTTGTTATTTCCCTTGTCATTATTACTATTGGTGGCAGCAGCAGTGGTTCGTGTTATACCTCAGTTACTGGACTGTTCTTATCTCAACCTCTGGGAGTTGCATTCTTTTGATTCTCCTCCCCAGCTCCCCAGGGAGCAGGGGGAAGAAGGAGGGGGGAGTGAGTGAGCAAACTGCGTGGCTGACAGGGTTTAAACCACAATACCTTCCCAAGAAACACCAGTCCTGCAGGCTATTAGCAAACAAGTCACACTGCTCCACCTCTCATTTTCTGTGCCTCTGCCCAGGACATTTGTAGGCCTTAGGGCTTGATATTTTTAGTGACTGCTCAGGAACAAGTCTACCAAGTAGAGTACATTAACCCATCACTAAAAGCTGTCACTTTATAAAACAGATTTCCTGGGATTGTATAAATTATGCCCTTGACTGGCATGTCAAGCGTGTTCTGCTAATGATTTTCTATGTCAGCCTGTTTACCATCTGACGCTAAGTTAAATCTGACCAGCATACTTGAACCCAGCACTGGGGTCCAGAATGAAAGCTGCTTAAGAGGTAGAAGTGAATTAGACCGAGCTTTATCAGCAGCTCTCTGAATGACAAGTTATAGCTTCCCTATAGAACTCTACCACTTAAATATGCATCATTCTCCCACAGGAAAGGAAGACCACCGCAAGTCTGCAATCTCATTCCCAGTAGTCACCTGAAGTAGCCACTGAGCAGACATACCAGGAACTGCCAGTAAAAACTAAGCTGGGAAAAAGTCTGAAAAGCGAATGTCTACGCTGACCCTTCTCATGTTATATTCATAGAGTCATGTTTTACAGCCAGCTATGGGTTTCCTGAACCTATCCAATTGTCCTGGGTTCAGCAGTAGCAGTTATTTTTCACCTTCTTGGTAGCTGGTGTAGCGCTGTGTTTTTCACTTTCAGCCTGGGAACTGCACTGATAACACCGATGTTTATAGTTACTGCTTAGAACGTTTTGGTCTGGCCAAGGACTTTCTGAGCCTCATGCTCTACCAGGGAGGAGGGGAAGCCGGGAGGAAGCAGAGACAGGACACCTGACCCAAACTGACCAAAGAGGTTATTCCATACCACAGCACGTCATGCCTAGGATGTAAAAACAGAGGGCAGAGACCCAGAAGGGTGGGGGTGCACTGCTTGGTCGGGCTGGGTATAGGTGGTGAGCAACTGTATTTTTTTCCTTGTATTTCTCTTGTCATTATTATTACTGGTGGTAGCAGCAGTGGTTTGTGTTATACCTCAGTTACTGAACTGTTCTTATCCCAACCTGTGGGAGTTGCATTCTTTCGATTCTCCTCCCCATTTCCCCAGGAGCTGGGGGGAAGAAGGAGGGGGGAGTGAGTGAGCAAACTGTGTGGCTGACTGGACTTAAACCACGACACCAACCCATTTTAGATCCATGTATTTCTCCAACTTGCACAAAAAACTACAAGAAAAAACAAAAATCAGGTGACAACAAGGTCCAGGAGTTCAAGGTACACTACAGGAACCAGCAGGCAAAAAATAAAAAAGAAAACCCAAAACCCCACACAAACAAAAAACCAAAAGACAATCTCCCCACACACCCCCCCCCCCCCCCCGAAACTTCTAGGGTATTGATTCCAACTGCATTTCAATAAATCATTGTTTTTCTCTGTTCATTTTTCCCCATGTCACTTATATCACCCTCCCGTATCCTACTCCACTTCCTTATCTTCCAAAGTCAAGAGTAAAACCGCTTATTCTCTCTTCTCACAGTAGTGAGTTCATGCCTTTGACTGTTCTTGTTGCCTATTTCTCTATTTTTTTCTAGCTCTTCTATAAACATTTTGTGGCAGAGTTATTAGAACTGGCTACAGTATTCAAGAGGTGGGTCACACCATTGACTTGTATGGCCACAGAATAGACATTTTACTATCTTTCCTTACAATTCAACTTCCTAACTGCTCTGTGCTAACCAGACAGTTTATGAAATAAACACCATGACCCCAAGATCTTTCCTAGATAGTAGTAAGTTACAGAACACAGGTATGTATATGTCTACTCATATTTTTTTTTTCCACCCAGAGGTATTCATCGCTGTACACTTCCCAGTTTCCACAGGTAATAACATCATCTGTAACTGACCCAGTGCATTCATCGCACCAGCTAACAGAGAGCAGTCAGAAACTAATGTCATATTTCAGCCTGAATGGATGTTGTACAACCTACTGAGCTCGCATTCATTCCACCTCACTTATTTCCTTTGTATAGACAGTGTAATTTAGGAGATACTTCTGTCATAACACCACGCTGCAGAGTGCAGTACCACTTTGCTCTCCCTCTTCAGGTGCATGGAAGGAGGAAACGCAATTAAAGGATAAAATAACAAAAGTAATTAATACACCTCCTAATCCTAAAGTGTTCAGTGGGGTCAGAGGTATATTCATTCTGCTCCTTTAGACTCAACAACACGTAAAACTTTGGAGGAAGAAATACAATAGGTATCACAGAAGTCTGCATTTAAATTGAGTACTATAGCTATGAAGCTTCCCACCCCCTACCAGTAGTAAGCTAAAGCATACACACAGATGCTTAAAACAAGAGCCTATCACAACTTTCAGATTCACTGAATAAATCCCTGCAAAACTGTATTTTTTCTTGCAGCCTTTTAGCTCTGTCACCTCTAAGATCTTTCAGTCCCATGCGAGTCATTAAATAGCCATCTAACACCATCTGCTGGATTGCAGAGAAAAAAAATACCAGCAGCTTACTGCTAGGCAGAAAGGAAGAAAAAACCCCAACCAAAAAGGAAGGTGTCTGTGCCTTGGCTTTGACTGAGTCCTCCCCCATCACCCAATGCTTATTTCTGTTTTCTTTCCTCTTTTTGAAAGGTAAATCTGGGCTGCTGGCACTAACAGGCAATGACAAAGACAAGAAGTCCTCTAGTCTGGACTGTGCAAATTGTACAGGGGGCTGTGCCACCACGGATATGTAGAGCAGCTTTACCTCTCCCTGATTAAATGCAAAGAAAATAATGCCAGAAAAAGAAGCTACCCTGAAAACAAGCCTTCTACAAAACACGTGTATAATTCTGAAGGAGAAGGAGTGCAGAAATGAGCTGGCTTTCTGCCGAAAATCCAGCATCTCAGCATGAGTCAGAAGCTGGGGATGCAGAGCCTGTGCAGTGGGAGGAAGCAGCCATTACACATTCAGATACCAGCCCTTGGTTTCTTGCATCCCATACAAAGGCCAAAGTACCAGTGCTCACCACCATGCAAACATGTACTTTTCCAAGATTGGCAGGGATATTTTTAACATCCAATTAAGCAGCTGCCACTGCTCTCAGATGCAAGATGATAGCTTTTAATTTGTTATTTATGGCAGGAGACTGCACTCCCTTTCTTTTTTCTTCAGGTCAAATATATTTCACACATCACCTAGCTCCTTACAACACCAGATGCAGTGGTTAAGCTTTTTGTTTCACCAGGTTGAAATACAGGCCTGAAATAATATCAGGTATAAAACACTGTGGAGGTTGTGTGTTTCCTACTTCCCACTCCTTTTCTCTCCATTTTCCTATTTTCATACGGAAATTAAGGATGAATCTCACGTTCAACTGTTATCAGACATCAGATTTTGTGTAAGGTCCTGATATAGTCACAGACAGACATTGTGTGAAGGGACACATTATCTTTATTGACTCATTACCCTATTAAGTAAAAAATCCCCAAACAACCATGGCAGTATTTTCACTACCTTGTGTAGCTAACAATGCATCTGCTCCCTTATCCAAGGTTTTCCTCTGCTCCAGCTTTTCTGGAAGCACCAACAGTTTAGCAAAGCAAATCTCTCAGCAGTAAGCAGGCTGGTTCAGATAATGCTGTAAAAGCTACAAAAAAAACCCTGACTCATAGGGCCCCCTCAGAAGTAAGGGGAAATAAAGGTCATGCCTCATGCATCGCTGCTGCCCAAAATGGAAGCTTACCTTCTGTGACAGAGGCAAATATGATCATAGGAAGAGTTTGTTGAAGTATTCCCAAGAGAAAGAGGGGAGTTTTTGTGGCGCAGTACAAAACACTGGTAAGACTGCCTCTGAAGAACTGCAAACAGCTCTGCTCACCAGGTTCAGGGTGGATGAATTTCAACTGAGTCAGCACAGAAAAGGGCTCTAGGATGAACACAGCAACAGAAAACCAAATACCTGAAAGAGGGGTGATATAAGCCACTTCTTTTCTTGCCTGGCCAGTAAAATTAAGTCTGGGATTGCCGATTCAAAATACGTTTAATGTGATATAACAGCAGCCTGCCATCAGAAAGGCAGTCCCACTTGCCCCAGTCCCACTGCTTGTCTCCCTTTGTGCTGAGCGAGCTGATACAGTTCGCTCTGCTGCTGCAGGAGAAAGGAAGCAGCAGGAATGTGCAGCTGAGAGAAAAGCAAGCTCTCCTCTTTCAGCAGAAGCAAGATCAAATGAAGCATAATGTAAAACTGTCTTAAGAGGGCAATTGATGAAGTGCTGCTAAGAACAGCAGTTCAAAAAGAAAAAGTAAAAAACCCAAAACAACCCAAAACACACACACATACAAGAAAGAAGTGAATAATTTAAGCTAAGGGACAATGCCAGCCCAAGAACTAACGTTTATAAATTAACCACAAACACATTTAGTTTGGAAATAAGTCTTCTAAATGTCACTCTTCTCACTGGGGCGCTGGATCTTGAGGCTTAATTAATATCCTGAGAAATCTTGATCAGTTTATAAAATGACTCTTTCCTTCCGGTGGCAAGGGAATAAAGCGTGCTCCTGGAGCTCCTGCCAACCTGTCATAGGCTGATTGCTTATTTATATCAACCCTTCCAATAGAGAAATTAGTGAAAACATGCAAAACCTCCGGCAACTAGATTTCTTGCTATAAGTAATGTCAAAAAAAGAAACAAAACCTGAAGCAAAACCCAACATCTGCTCTAGGTGACTCAGACTAAAGATTCAAATAAATCTGAACAAAGCATTTTATTGCATACTGACAGAATAGATCAAAAGCAATATATCCCCTTTGGCCATTTGACTGCTTTGGGCAAAATTGGTTTAATGGACCAACATATGTCACAAAAATGGATTTCTTCTTTTTTTTTTTTTGTCTGGGTATTTACTTGTGTTGTGAGGAACTTTTATAGCAGGGGACAGCAAGGGCCTGAGGCCATTTCGAACACAGCAGAAAGGAGAGCCATTCGTCTATCTGCCAGCTACTGTAATCGGAAGGGCTATAGACACAGACTATCCACAAGCACACGTGCAGACACACACACAGCTTGTCCTAGGGCTAAAATTGATTTGTCTGAAGACTTTGGCATTTGAAAGGAAGATGCTCAGCTCGTGAAACCCATTCCATTAGAGTAGTGGAATTTCAAAGTAGCCAAAGGCCTGCCCCAGAACAACTGGGCTCCCTGATCCCCAGTAGAATCAGCTGAGCCTTTCAGACTGCCAAGTTCCACAGTGGTTTCAGAAAGAGCAGGACCTGTCCAAGACCAACACTCAATTAGACTGAGTACTTTCCTGAACTTCTGAACAAGCTGACTCCCAAGTGCTTAGGCAATCAGGAAAGAAGTACCACTACCCTATGACCACACTGCTCCCTAGAGGCTAAGGATAGCTTCAGAAAAAGCAGCGCCTTGCACCGCCTTGACACCGCTCACATGCAGGAATTCCCAGTTTACTGTGTTTGTACACCTAAACACCACATTTCCCCCCCAGTATCACATGTGCTGCACACACACAGCACCTCATCTATGCTCAAGCCACCACTGGCTGGGTGTAGGATGAGTAATCCTATCGACAGATCACGATGAGCCTCAGGAAGAAGCACCTTGGTGTGCAAGTGAAGGCCAAGGTAGTGAGAAACGCAAGGATGAGCCATGCTTTTATCCCAGCTGTTCCCTGCAGGCAACACTGTCAGCCAGTACAAAGTCAGCTTGTCCAAGGAAAAAGAGTTCATACTAGCAAGAACATTTGCCTCAGCACTGAGAGCAGCCTTTAGTTTACCTCATCTCGCCAAGGGCCCATATGCTTATTTTATGCCTGCTTCACAGTCTCTCTCCCTCTTGGTTGAACTGCCACACTTCCTCTCTGCTTATGCCTTACTCCTCTGGAGGCTAGACACAGTCTGCACTTCCTGTATTTTATACTGTCCTCTGGAACAGCAAGCAAATAGAGAAGAGCAAAGATATGTAGAGATACAGCATCTGAAGAAAATGCCTCATCCAGAGCTGGGCTCACAGAGTATTAGGACACAGTGCTACTGACAGATGCCTCCATTGGTGATACTCAAGGATCTGTAATTTTGTGTGTAAGAGTACACCAAAAGGACCCAGAAAGGCAAAGCCTTCTTTTGCCAGTGCTCTATGTACTGGCAGTCAGAGGAACAGGATGTCCACGCAGGTCTCTCACTGCAGAGGTTGAGAGAAAAGCAAAAATGCCCAGTTTTCAAATGAGAAACTGGTATGTCTGATGCAAAACTGCCCCTAACACAAAAAGCATATTCAGCACTTGACCTACAAGGCTCTAAGTCATCTATGCAAAGACCTAGAGAAAGTCTATGAATACTATAGGCATTCAGTCCAGATAATCCAGATCCTCCTCCCCTTGGTCACTCTTTCCCCTTCTATTCTTCATTTAAAAACAGTGTATCCTTCAGCTCACTATAAAAACCACTCATACTTTGTGATTCCGTAACATCTTAAATGAAAGACTTTCCAACCAGATAGTAAGCATTAGCATCTCTGTAGTAAGGACTGTTACTTATTGCTGCTGTAGGCCTAGCAGACTATGACACACGATAGCTACAGCCATTAGATGGAATCCCTGAGTTTGCACCACTGTGTTATATTTGGAAGGATTATTTTTTTACCTACATGCTTGTATAACCAGTATATATGACTAAAATATAAAACCAGTTAAATATTATCAGTTGCTACTGTGCTCATTTTAAGAACGAACAGGAAACACAGAACCTAGGTGAACTGTGCAGGGGATATGCCCGAGGACAAGAACTCAGAACCAGTTTCAGGAAAAAACTGACACCAAGAACTCACCGGAGTGCTGAACTGAGCAGCCAAGTATCACACGTAAGCGTGGACAAACCATAGCAGTTAAGTTTAAAACTTGACATAAATATATTTTCATAGCAAAAAACTCCAGATTCTTCAATGCTTTAAAGTGTTGCTAACTTTAATACCAAGCATTCTGCCTCAGTTTCTGCATTTCCTGAATTCCAGCCAACAAAACAGTCAGAGCATTGATATTTCATGGCAGAAGAGGTCAAAACGCCCAGGAGAAAGTAGAAATATCATCAGCTAGGCCTGGTTTTCTGAACACTACCAAAGCCTCTTTTACAGATTCAGGAGATGCGACGCAACATTCTTAAGCATCCTAAGATTGTGGAAACTGATCTAGCACTTGGAAAATTGCTGTCTCCTAAGAAAATTTGTGATTGCTTCAGCAGTTGACTGAATCCAAATGCAGAAACTAATTTCTTCTGCTTACTCTGCACACTGCATGGCATTTCAGACTCAAACAACGATCCATATCTGACGAGAATATGTTCTTATCTGTATTGGACACAAAGTTGTAGATACGCCAGAAATGTAGGATACAAAAACCCCTAAATCCAGTTATCAGAACAGGGTGTCTTAATGGGACTGTTACATTACCTACTGTGGAGAGCCAGAGGAAAGCAAGGATGAACACACACAGATTATAGCAAAGTCTCTCTCAACTGCAGCGTACAACTGTTCCCCTAGAGGATAGTATGTACTAATACGAGCTGATGCACTAACGTGAGCTGATTTTTAAAAGACATCTTGAAAAACAAAAGATCAGTGCCAGAACATACAAAGAGTATGGCATACAGTGTACCATCTCTGTGACAAGAAAAGAAGTGCCTAGGTGGCTGATTCACCAGCAGTACTGCTGTCTTCATAGAGTCATAGAATAGTTAGGGTTGGAAAGGACCTTAAGATCATCTACTTCCAACATCCCTACCACGGGCAGGGACACCTCACACTAAACCATGCCATCCAAGGCTCTGTCCAACCTGGACTTGAACACCACCAGCGATGGAGCATTCACAACTTCCGGAATTCCGTTAAGTGTTATGGCTCAGCTGATGCATGTGAACATACCAGACTAAGGCAGACAAACTTACAGTTCACAGCGAGTCACGGAAATGAGGATAAAGTAAGGTCCTCCCAGTGGCCGTGCTAGAGATTCACTATGGAGCACCCTTCTGCCTCAGTTGGTGCTGGGCCAATGTGCGAGCTGAGTACAGAAGGCACTGCAGAGTTTTGTTGGCAAAAGCGGCCATTACAAACAGATGTGCCCTTGCCTACTAAGTGTTTTGGGAACCAGGCCATTCCACTTGGATTTTGCTCTGTTCACTACAAACCTGGCTGAACTGTGCCACACAGCAGGGGCTCTATCCTGTGCCCAGTCCAACACCCAGCCTTCTCAAAATGCCTGTGTTTTTTGCATCAGTACACAACCAGGAAAAAGCAGGCAGCCATCTGAAAACATTTCCGCAGCAGGCAGGACATCCTCAAAACGGAGCAATCCCCCTAACACCTGAGCATACTTGAGCCTGAGAGCTCTTGATCTGTTGACTCCAAAATACCTTAGGTCGGGTCCACTCTCAGAGATGAAGCAGGCAGACCCGTACGGGTGGTAACTACTGACATGATGTCCAGTGCAAGCACAGAGGCAGGATTTCCTTTGGAGGGCACTTACAGCCCACTTGGAGGGAACAGGGCAGGACAAGAGTATGAAGGGGGAAAGTTTGCTTCTGAGTGTTACCTGCTGCTTGCTCTCCATTGGCAACAGAGGCACATCTGTCTGTTGTTATGGGTGCCCAAGGCTGACTCACCAAGAGGCACCCAGGCTGGTGCAGGGGACTTCTAGATGCCGGTGTTTATCTGCTCCCTGGTTTCCCGTCTGTCAGGGAGCAAAGGGACATTTCCATAAAACTCCACAGTCGTGCCTGTGTATATTTGAAGCCGCTTAGCTCCTCTGTCGGCACACACACAGGTGCCTGAGGTGAGGCACAGTGGGCTGGAACATCACAGGAAGGAGGCCCAACAAGGACAGAGTGAAGCACAGGTGTGTGGGAGCAGGTGGGAAAGCTTCTTCTCAGCTTCTCCCCAGCTTTCCCGGCTGCTGTTGAAGCAGCTGCCAAAGCCCACAGAGGGGACTGAAGCGCAGCTGCTGCAAAGGGCAGCACCACTTCTCGGCCACCCGTCCTCCATGGCCTGCGAGGCGGGCCAGCACCGCTTCCTGGCACAGGGACACGGAGGGGGAGGCAGGCCCTGTTAACAGCTCCAGAGCAGGGAGCAGAAACAGTGGTGTCAGAGGGGAAACAGCTGGTCCTAAAAGTTTATGGTTCATCCTTCAGATCTTCTGCTTTCACTGACACCTTCCCCACCCTCCTTTTTTTTAGCACAGTTAAATAAGGTGTCACACGATCCACCCTGCAACTTCCCATTCAGAGGCTGGACACGGTGCTAAAGCCCTGCAGAAACGGAAACCAAATGATTCCTGCCTCTAAGTACATGAAGATTTGCATGGAGTTGTGCCCGGGTCTTTGCGCTCTGGCTGTCCAGGTGAGAGGCTGTATGGGTACAGCAGTCAGGATAAAACCTACCATGTTTTCATGAGCCAGGAGACTCCATAATCTATTTAAGTTAAAATACACAACCTCAGAAGAGCTCTTCCAGGCTCTTGATGTATTTCTCTTCCGCAAAATCCATGTTGCCAAAATATATAAAAATGGGGCGTAAAAGCGGTGGGGGTGTTTGCTTGCTTCTCTTGCTGCGATTTCAGTTACTGCTTATAGCAACCAGAGAATTGTTCAGCCAGAAATTATTCCTGTATGGTTTTAATTGTAGAAATCTATTGGGGAACAAGGGCACTATAGATGGAAAACCAGATCCACAATAACAATTTACTGGGAGGGAAACAGCCTACATACAGTTTAAGGGAATCTGCCTCCCATGGGAGAACGGTGCAGTCAACCTCCCTCCCTATTACCGCATTGTGGGGAACTCCACTGGGAAGGGAGATCTGCAAAGTTGAACCAGCAGCTTTTCTTGTGAGCAAGTAGGCAAAAGCTTTCTCCAGTGCTCCCACTGCTCCTTAGGAGTCATCTGTCCAAGCCAGATACCAATTCTCAAAGCCTTTACAAAAGCAGCAAAATCATAAAATCATAGAAGATCTCAAGTTGGAATGGACCCACCCATAAGGATCATCAAATCCACCTCCCTGCTCCTCACCGGACTCGCCAGCATTAAACCAAAAATCAGCACACGCCCTTCCATCCTCAGGTTCCTGGGCTTTGGGCTGCAGATGCCACTTGATGCTGAGGCAGGGCCAAGGATATTGAGCAAGCCTGCAGTACTTTTATCCCTCCATGTCAGTTCTCAGGCTTTGGCTGAATCGGATTGTCTGGAATGACAAAAAGTGAGCTTGCGTCTGAGATGTCAGAACTTTTGCTTCCTGTGACATGAGTCATGGCTGCTCTTACAGTGATAGGAAAGAAAAATGACTGTGCCTGTTCATTTTGATCCTTTTTTTTTATCCTTTCAGTCCTATGGGACCATCAGGAAAGCTAATTGGATTTTCCCCTAGATTGTTTAGTTGTGAAATAAAAATGCAGTTTGTGTAACACCTTATAATCACTCTTATGTTGCTGTAATGCAGTATATGGGAAAACTAAGAAATTATCCAACTCATTGACCATAAAGGAAGCATAGCAAGTCCTGGGACATAGAGAAGTCACTACTTGCCTGGATTTTAGCATCTATAGCCATCTTATATAGACTCAGCATGTGGTGCGTGCATGGGGAGCTGAACAGCCAGAAGAGGGTAGCATAAGTTAGTTAATAAACTCTACCTGTAAAGCAGAGCTATTTTTGAGAGAAACACCTCCTTACATTTCTGGCTGCCAGGTAGAGAAACATAACACTGAAAAACTCATCACCAAGCTTTTGAATGTGGAAACGCAGAATTTACAGTCAGAACTGACAATGATTAGACTGAGCAGGCCACAGAACCTTTTGCATTCCATTAGCTCCTGTGTGACCAATGCCTCTTAATAAAAATGTACATCCAAAGCAACTTCATTACCTTGTATTTAAGATATAGCAGCACAAGTCAGTAAAACTAACAGTGTTACTGAGTGCATTCTGGTATATTGTCTTGCCCGCACGAAATCTGAAAGGCCAGATAAGGAAGTCATGAAAATGTATAACACTGAGAGCACCTTAAGGGGATGCTTCACGGCCAAGGTAATACAATATGAAACAGGAGCTTGCAGAGTTCACTGGAGAGGTGCATATTTGACGGCCTGAATGAAAACATTCTCCTTCCTGCTGTTCCTCACGTCTACCCAAAATAAAATGCTGCTCCCAGAGCCCGTATGCAATAAATGAGTATTCTCAAAGGGAATGTTGCCATATCTGGCAGAAGCAGAAACACCTCTCTAGAAACACCAACTCTCAGAATCCCCTTCCGTACTTATGCTAAGCATTTTCTCTTTCAGAGCTAGCTACCCAGCCCCTACCAATGCTCATAACTGTAAACAGGACTGAATTGCTGCTGGACATTTCATTATTCAGAGACATATCTACATGAGGTAGATAGCAATTTTTCCTTTACCCCTAACAAGAGATCATATGGCAGCACATTCCTCTGAGAAGCTGATAAGGCTTGCCCAAGTTGGTGCATGAGAGGACGAGGAAGACTGAGGGATGGCTGCCTCACAATAGCGGTTAGAAATCCCAGACAGGATCAGGCCTCCTGAATTCTAGATTCTGTACACTTACACAGGATAGGAAAAGCTGTAGTCTGGAAACTGAAGCTGAAACAGATGAAAGGTGAGAGGAGAAAAAGGTATAAAGATATGAAATACTGTGCCCAAGAGCACACAGCCAGGCCTAGGAATAGAAATTCATGTCCTGTCAACGTGCTTCTGGCAGAGCTGCTTGAAATTGCTCAGAGGCTGTTAAGAGAAAAAGCCTGTATGTGCGTTGACACATTGGAAAGGCACTAAGGAGATAATACACCATTTATTTGTATTTTATTTGTACTCTATACCTGAAGCAAAGTGGAAATGCAAGCTGAATCTTCTTTCCACAATTTTTTTCCTTCCACCCTTTCAAAAATAGCACATATAGAAAACATCGGAACTTTTCATTTCAAAGACCATTACATCAGACTATAAATACTAAACTAGATGCCCTTCATCCTGCTGCTACAATGCAGCCATTTTCTCAGCTTGAGTATATCGATTATCCCTACAGCACACAAATAGCAAACAGAAGCTGGAGGAGGGAAGGAGACAGAGAATACTGTATGCAGGTGGCATGAGGGTGTCAGACTAATTTCATCCCCTGAAGGGTTTAGTTTCAGGTATTGTAAAAACCTCCATGTGACAGATTCAGAAAGTCTTTAAAGCAGTGCTGTCCCTTCCAATTACCAGTTGCTCACAATTTCCCCAGTACTTGGCCGTTAGTTACAGAAAGGACTTTTAAAATGACAAGAGAACATCCAGCTGCCATATCTGCTTCACTCAGTCCCATGTCTGACCATTTTTTATGTGATACAGAAGCTAAACTGACTATAAAGATTCTTTCTGAATGACGCATAAAGGTTACAGTAATAAGCTGGTTCCCATAACATTTCCTGTCTTTGCGTTACGCATTTTGGCTTTGCTGGCACACAAGAGGTACATTATAGAATGTGATGTTTGATGAAGTCGGTTTTCTGCATACATATCCCTACTCGGAGCTGCAATTCTAAGGGGTTCCTTGCTATTTGCATCACTCTGGTTTGGCTGAGGCTCCCTCGTGAGCTGCCAGTCCATTAAAAGGAGTGTGAAGATGTCCACGCAGAGTCAGCCAACCTGGCTAGAGCAGTTTCCCCTTGCATTTCCATGCTGCTGGATACCATTCCCTGCAGAGGGATTTGGACTGATGACGCAGTGGGTAAGGGGACATTACCCCTTAGAAGCATGCTTGAAGGCCTGCTGTTCACCTCACTTCCTGGGTTGGCAGTGTTTACAGCACTGTTGCTCACTGTCCACAGGCAAGGGTAGTGGCTGGGGGAAAAAAAAAGGCAGTACAAATTGAATTACCTATTTCAAAGCATTTTCCACCTGCAAGAGATTTACCACAGTAAAGTCAAGTGCATTATCTGCTAAAAGACAGCTATCAGCATCAAGTTACTAAACTAGATCACCAACCATCAGACCTGGTGACCTTGGGGGGAGGCATGGAGAGAAATATACAAACACACGTGAGGTTTCAGGATTTAAAGATCTTTTTTGTGAATGCTTACAAATTTTAAAGAATTGCAGCTGGTTTTCCTGGCACCTAAATTAAAGGAGAAATGTGTGCATTTATTTGGGGAACAGAGGGGAAATACTTGATAATTAATTGACTCTCTGCATCTAAATTCCATCCATTCCTAGAAGTGTTTACTACCCTATTAACAATACTTTACAATAGAACATGAATTAGATTGTTACATCCCTGTACGGGATTAAGACGCTCATTTCATGCAGGAGAGGAGTGAGAAATATATAACAAAAAGAATAATTTGGCTTTAAAATGCTCTCAGACTGTAGACACCAGAGTTCTCTGTGGCTCTTCCAAGATCCTGGTTTTCAGCAGTGCTGGGGAAGAATAAAGTTCCCACTGATTTCAGAGCAGGAGACAATTAGCTTGTTGGACAGATTTGTCCAGGAATGTCAAATTGGGCACTTAGGACATGTTTCAAATCCTGAATACCAATTCAAGCTTGGAACAAAGTGTGAATCACCAGGGCAGTCCTACAAGCCTCACTGCTCCTAATAACAGTATTGTTCCTGTAGCCTTACCTGGGTCCAGGGCTGGCAGCTCCCTTTGTGTGTGGTGCTGAGAGCAAATTAGCATGTGGAGACGATGGCAAAGTCCAGCTGTCATGTCCTGAGAATACCTGGAGGTTATTGCTGGAGCTCTCCAACAAATTAACTTTGGGAGGGGAAAAATAAAAGAGTAACAAACAAATCCTCAGCGACTATCGTAGAGACATTGTCTTAAGACAACAGAACATGGGTAGGCCTCAGGAATCAATCTGATCGTGAGGTTCCATAAGTAAAAAGACAAAATTCATGTGTTTATTAGGAGAGTAGCAAGATGCCATTGTAATTCCAGGTGTGATATATGAGAAGATACGGAGGTGTCCCTGCCCCTGGCAGGGGGGTTGGAACTAGATGATCTTAAGGTCCTTTCCAACCCTAACTGTTCTATGATACTATGATAGACATAGGATATGCCTTTTTGCAAGTCTGATAGTCTTCTCATTAATGATATTTGCCATGAGTGGCAATGTTTTGATACTTCCTTATAACTTAAGCTTAAATATTTCCATTAAACATGACGTCTTGCTAAATTACAATTAGCAAACAGATTACTTTATCCTTACTCTTGCTTCTGGCCAATTTCAACTGATCAGAGTGGAATCAATTTCTGGAACTCTGCACCCAGATCTAGAGAGTGAAATAAACTCAAAAGACATTTTGGCAATACCAAGATGCTCTCACCTCAAGTCAGCTCCTACCTTGTTCCTAAGGGCTGCTTTGACTAGAGAGCACAAATGTTTCATGGCATGACATTGAAAGAAGGCTTGCAATGCTCTTTTTGTATAATTAGGAGTTGTACTTTAAGCAAGTTCATTCACCCTCATTTATGATTAACAGTTTCAGTGCACCCAGCTCTTTGCACCTACTTTTTGCTGTCTTAACCATACTTTGTGCATGCAGGTTCAGTGCAGATTGTTACACACTTATGCTCTTTCCTAGCCTCAGCTCTTGCTTGTTTTAATGCTTAAGCTAACCTGAAGCAAGCGTCAGGCAGAGAGCATCTGTTCCTTGGAAGCAAAGCAGCATGAAGGTTGTACCTGTAGGGGAATGATTTCTCTGCATATAGGAAGGTGGGTATGGAGCAGCCCGATGCCCTCGCAGTGCTGAATATCGCTCGAAGCCATGGGGAGCGTGTGGAGCTGCCAGAGGCAAAGGTCCAGTGTACTGATAATTAGAGCTTCCTGATGCACACATTGTATCTGGGTTGGAAATCACCCAGCCGCCCACTTTGAGGGGAGAGAGAGAAGAAAACTATTATTGCACTTAAACACTGCAATACTATAAAGAAAGTAATCAGCCTTCTTGCAGAATCAGCTGTGCCTCAGAAACACCAAGCAGAATCCAAGATACTGCTTTATGGAACAACTGGCAATCAAAAAAGGCTCCAAACCACCAACCCCCCAAAAAACCCCCAAACCACTAACCCTAAAAAACAAGACCTGATAACAACTAACAGGAAATGTCACAAACATCAAAGAATAAATGAAAGAAAACCTGACTATTGAAACAAACACCAGCTCTGCTTCCCCCATTTTTTTACCTGTTAACCCATGAAAAGTAATTTTATAGGTGACAAAAATATTCACCGTTACAAATACAAAACAAATGGGGAAGAAAGCCCTAAAAATGTCATACAGCATCTTGATTCTAGATTCCTTTTAATAATGAAAAGTGGATCATAAGCAGAATGATTCCTCTACAGAAACTTGCAATATTTCCTACTGTGAGGTTTCTTCAACCTTCTTTACTTTTTTAAAGGATTCCTCTCTATGAACATAATTCAGGACCCAGTGAATGACTGACTGTGATCCAGTTAAGCAAGTCCCAGGTTCTCAGCACTATCATATCACACAAATCTTCCAGCTGACATGAATAAAATCTCACAGTGAGAATACGTCATATGTTGACCTTCAGGGACTGTTTCTGGAGCATCCTTGGGATGGTTTCTGAAAAGCAAAATACTTAGTGGTAAAACTTCTCATTGAGAAATGATAAAAGAAAGTTAGAAACAGAACTATTCACTCAAAAAAAGAAAGTTTTAAAAGGAGGGAAGTCCATCTTCTTTAACCACTTGATACACAGCAGTAGATTTTTCTGCAGTCTGCCATAAAGGAAGCAGGAACATACGTTTCATGGCATACATTAAAATGTTCCTAAGTTTGTGCCAAATTCAAGGGCTGAACCTGGAATTCTAAATCTACCTGTGGGCATGGCTCCTGCTTGCATGGACAGCCTCAGCCTGGCCTGGCCTCCTGCCCAGACCAAAGCGGGACTATGTGCCACCTGCTCAGCCAGGCAAGGCCAAGTCAGCAGTCTCCCTCCACAGCTGGAAACCCTGATGCTGAGACACAACAGCTTTTTAAGTGGTGAGAGGAATGAAAAGAAATACAGATTCTCTTGCAGGTACATAGGACACTTCATGTCTGAAGGTGGTCTACAAAGATGCTGGAGAGAGACTCTTCATCAGGGACTGTAGCAATAGGACAAGGAGTAATGGGTCTAAGCTTAAACAGGGGAGATTCAGGATAGATGTAAGGAAGAAGTTCTTTACTGTGAGGGTGGCGAGGCCCTGGAACAGGTTGCCCAGAGAAGTGTTGAGTGCTCCCCTACCTAGCAGTGCTCAAGGCCAGGCTGGACAGAGCCTTCGGAGACATGGTCTAGCACGAGGTGTCCCTGCCCATGGCAGGGAGGTTGGAACCAGATGATCTTAAGGGCCTTTCCAACCCTAACTATTCTATGATTCTATGTGTCACAAGACATAGGCAGGTCCAAACAAAATTTATTAGCAATTATGGACTGGAATGCATAATTTGGATTGCCTCTCTGCATTAGAATGGAAGAGAAAAGTAAAACTTGGAAAGATAAAACTACAATTTGTTTCCAATGGAAGCATCTCCAGCATCTTACATAGTTAGCACCTACAGGTTACTTTAAATAAGCACATCATACATTATTACACAGATTTAATAGTAGCAGCAGTAGTTAACTTACAGTGACAGTGCAATTTCACTTAAGTTTTGTTTTTCAACAGCTGCATTTAACTATTGTTCTCCCCAAGCTATGAAATTATGGGATTCACTGGAGTGCAAGTACAATGTAGTGAACACACACGGTGTATAACATTATTGGGGTGGTTCACACCATCTCATTTCAGACTTCCTGTGTAGACAGTGCTAAGTCCTAAGATCCCCAAGAGGATATTCACTCACTTGAGACCCTATTGTAATATCAGTGGAATAAGTCTGGTTTTAAGGCAGCAGAAACAAGATTAAGTTATATAATGTATCTTTCACATTGTGATGCCACTGTTTTTACCACATCAGCAGCAAAATGCTACAGAAGCAAACGGAGCTGTACTCACCTTTCTTTCGCATCCAGGAAGGCTTTGGCAAAGGGATTATACTTGATTTTGAGAGCTGTTATCTTGAGTTTACAGAAAACAAGGCATGTTAGTGAAGGAACAGAAACTTGACAAAACATGTTCCAGAGTAATCTAAGTGGAGCTGCCTAACAAAACCCACATGTTTTCCAGAGCTGGTTAGGAGAGAGCTTTGCTCATTGCAGAGTGCTTTGCACTAATCAGTGCCACACGCAAGACATCAGTTGAGGCAGCCTAGTGACATGCTCTAGTCTGGCAAATTCTGTGGGAGGGTGGACCCTTTCAAGAGCATTTTAACACCAAACTCCTACCAAGTATGAATCAAATCTGCAGCAACACTAGCTAAGGGATGTGGCATGTGAGTTAGCAGTTGTCACAGTCCAAAGCATCTCTCAATTACAGTTTTGGGGTTAAGAATAAATTTTCCCATGGAATGTTGTGCTGCTCTGCAATTGTATATATTATAAGGAGTGGGAAGTAATAGGGCTGTCATTATAACTGTCAGTCATTGCTGGAGAAAGATACTGGACTTGACTATCTTTCTTTTTTCCAGTACAGGATTGAGATGCCAGGACAGATGGACCAGTCTGGAATAGCTGTGGCAGGATATTAAGCTAGACCTGGCTTAGTACTGCAGCCAGACACTAGATTAGGCAATGTTCTACTGCAGAGAGAAGACAGAGTATTAGACTGGATGGACTGCATTACACTGCATTACACCGCATGGGGCCAGTGGGAAAAACAAGAGAAGGCATGCTGATCTTGTAGTCAATAAGATTTAATATATCTCATCAATGGTAACCAAGAGCACAGTGTGGCATCCACCTACCTCTTCATTTTGGTAGGCCGTCACAGCTATGAACTGTGTCTCAGGGAAGGAACAGTTCATCACCATCCGGTGGGGGCCTCCTACTCGAACTATGTGTACCTGAGGCTCATATTTATGCAGCGAGTTCAACATTATCTGCAGAAAACAAAACAGACAGACCTCAGTGCCACTTCGGTATCCCACAGCTGCTCTTTTGCTCTAGCTCTGTAGTAGACCAGATGTCACTGCTCAAGTCAGTGATTAGTGAGAGCAGAAGGGCAGGTGCTGCCTTCTCTTCTGATGAACCACAGGGCTGAATAGAGTGAGACTTCTCTGGACTTGGATTTAAAACTTTTGATCTGGCAGCATTAGGGAATATTTGTGGTGGCAGCTGTGGTCTTCAAAACATTGGGCTTCCGCTGCACTAGAGGCTGTTGAAACAGATAAAGGGCAATCCCTGTCCTGCTTCTACTGTCTTAAAGACTCAGAATCGCCACCACAGAAATCAGGACAGCAGGGAGCTGAGGCAGTCACCTAGTCATCTTTCTGAGCAAGCTGAAGTGTATCTAAACAAGTCTTGGTAGACGTCTCTAACCTGGTTTGTTATTTAGTGATTTTTGCTTGGGCTTTTCTCACACGGCTTTTCCTCCCCTGCTTTCTACTTCACCATACGGACATATCACATTCCCCTGGTTTTTCTCCAGGGTCTCTTTGACCCTTCAAGTTGGTTTTCGATAGCTTTTTTACTCCTGTGCATACTTTTCTGAGACCTTTGATTTTTCTAAAGGTCCTGGATACAGGACAAGAATTTGCAAATTCAGATCCTGTTCTATGCTCCACAATAAATTTTGTGCGCTGATTCCATATGTGACTTAGGAAAAGTCAGGTCATGTTTATGTTCTCCAGTCTGTAAATAAGAGATAATTTCCTACCTCATTAGGGTACTACGCTTATGGAAGTACCTCAAAACCTAATGGAAATAACAGATGGAGAACATGTACTATTTACATGAAAGAAATTGATTCTAGGATGACAAGTATCATCCAATGTAGGAGTTTTGTACAAAGCAAACAAGCAGACAAAAGGTCTTGTGCAACATTTTACCTTTAGATGCATCATCAAAAACAAAACACGAAACAAAGCTAATTTTCCTGTTTGCATTTTTAAGGGGTTCAAAGAGAAAGTCACTTATTTCTGGTACATGTGGTTTCTTTCCAAAGGCCAACGCTGATTCAATAGAATATTGATAATTATCATGATGCAAAAGCAGACATAGTAATTATTTCATTTAGGAGCAGCCTTTTATTCTGCTATCTGACTCCTGCCAACATTCCACTTACACCAAACAACATGGGGGAACACAACAAAAACCTAATACCCATGACCATTTTTCCCCCTTTTCTCTGAAGTCCTATGTAAAAATCCCCAGCACAC
Organism: Myiopsitta monachus; assembly: GCA_017639245.1. Taxonomy (NCBI): domain Eukaryota; kingdom Metazoa; phylum Chordata; class Aves; order Psittaciformes; family Psittacidae; genus Myiopsitta; species Myiopsitta monachus. Next base: position 7,259,847 of record CM029927.1, read on the forward strand.
AAGACCAACTCTGAAAAGCCCCCTGATGATTAAGTAAACCACAGCACTCTGTCTCTCTTAACATCAAGAAGTCCATTAAAATCTGAAAGCACCAATTAAGGCCTGTTTATTCCTGTTTACATTTGGCCTCCAGAGAATAATTGGCATCTGTGGGTGAAGAGGCCTGTAAGGGCCTCTATAATTACATAAATGGACCCTTGATATTTCTTGATTGGTAGGTGCTTGCAATTGAAGCCAAGAGGTGCATGGGGAAACATCAGGCCATACCTGCCCACTCCCATTGAGCTTGTTGGTGAGTTTGACTTTGCTGAAGGAAATGGCAGCCTTCATCCAATGGGCCCCAAAGTTGGGAGAGTCTGGGTGGATGTAGACGCAGCTGTGGTTTGGTGGCTCTGGCTTCCCAGCCGGCACCCATTCTCCATTTACATACTTCCAGCGGTGGCCATCAGTGGGGGCAAAGTCCAGCAGGAAGGAATACATGGCATTTGGGTCTAAGCCAGACACGCTGATCTTCAAAACAGGGAACATCCGCCTGGTCACAAAACAAAAAAGGGGGACACCACTGGAAACTTGTTTTGAAGCACTCTCCTTAATATATATGTGACCAGATGCTCACAGATTAGGTCAATGTGGAAAATCATCCTCCCCCAGTCTAGCAGAGGGAGTCTCTTTAAGATTAATCCTTCATTTTATTTCAATAATTTAGGAAAAAAACATGTTATCACTAAAGTAGGATACTAAGGTCTTGATCATGCCAAGAGTTGTGAACAGAATGAACTGTGTATAGCATCAGCAGAGTCCATGGGATCTGGACATGCTAAATACATCCTTAGGTGTGGGAAAAGAGGCATGACCAGGATTGGACAAGAGATGAAAATGGCTGACAAGGTGGAGCTGAACCACAGATGCGCTGCGTTAACTGTAGAATTCTATTATAAAGTGTGCTTCTTTGGTGCTTAGATTCCCCCAGCACACGTTCCTGTGCTCAGGCAAGCGTCCGAGTCCCACTTTGCCTGACTGTGGCTGTATCCTCCAAGATCAGCCTGCAGACTCCAGCAATCAGGACATAATCCCAGCCAGGTACTCTTCAGACTCCAGATAGATTTATTGACCATGCTATTCTATACAAAAGGTTTTTCTCCCTTCCCTTGAAGGGATGGTCATATTCTGTCATTTTGTGAGCAAAGTCAGTCCCTTCCCTCTGTCACTTTCTATGGTTCTTATGTTAATCCCCAAGATCTCCCACTTGAGTAATGGTTTCCAGGTAGTGCTATTAGAAATACACTAATAAGTCTGCTACATTTTCCTTGTCTAAAAATACTTCTTTACTTTATCAGGATTGTGACAGGTTAGTCTGGCATGACTTAAATTTAGTAAAATGCCTTTTTAATCTTGTTTTCATTGTTTTCTGCATATACTTCATTACTCTTTCCTTCAAAATACACCCTGAATTCTTATTCTGATGATATACTTAAAAGTCTGCAGTTAGCTGAAATGTGTTTTCTCCCTTTCCTAAGTGCAAGCATTCTCATACTGTCTCACCACCGTTAAATAAGTCTCCAGTTTGAGAAGCCTGGTTAAAATCCTTGCCATTAGACCTTGCACCTGGCAGTTTTGCCAGTAAATTGCTCCCATCCTTCCATGTTCCCTGAGCTCATCAGCTTGACCAGGTGGTTCTGCTTTTAGTTCCACCTTAGATGCAATGCTGTCCTTCACTAAGCAGCAAATATCTATCATCAAGTCTTTCCACCCTCTCGAGCATTTGAAAAACACACAAGAAATCCTGCCTTTGTTTAGTTTTGCGAAAATGCGCCTTTTGCTCTTAAAGGTCCAGGGTCACCTCTTCTCAATCTCCTTTTAACTATTATTTTCTCTCTTGTAAAGGAGATTTGCGCAGTTCACAGCTAGGTCTTCAGCAGTTTTCTGTCTGTCCCGGTACATGTGATCCGTATCATACAGCTCCGAATCGGCATCTCAGTGCCTGAAATTCTGCAGCAATAGTTAGTAGGGCTCCAACAGTTTCAGGAACTGGGAAGAAAATTGTGACCAGCCGAATAGAGGAGTCTTCCAACAAAGGTATCCTGTTCACTAAGTTTCTTAACTTGTCAACAAATACACATCTTTCCAGCTGGAGCTTGTTACAGCTGTTATGGATGACCTCCTACATTCTTCTATGAGAAGAAGCCTCCCTGCCCTACACACCTCGGTACTGACCTCTCCTGGCAACTGCCATTTTGCCATGCCAAATTCTTATGCATAAGCCAGTGAATCTTCAAACTCCTTTTCTCGGTGGGTACAGAAACCTGGATACACCAGGCAACAACAGCAATTGCCTGCGGTCCATGGCCGTGGGGCTAAGGTAAGGCTTATGTAGGAAGTAGTGCAAGGTGTCCAAAAGAGTCAGCAAAGGAGCTCCAGGCTCTAAAAGGACACAAGTCTTAGCCCCTACAGCCATACTCTCCAGTGACACCCAACTGCAGACTGGTAGCAGGAACATCCCACTCACCACCTACTTTTCTGGATACCTTTATATAGTTCTTGCTGTATGCATTCATCACCTTCTGCTGACAGGAGAAGACAGGATTTGAGAAATTTGAGATCTTTAGTTGAACACAAATCCTTGACGATGTAGGGCCTGTGCAGCACTGAGGAAGATACATTGAACTGTGATCTTTCTCACTAAACAGAAGCTTAGCTGGGGACTTATATGCTATTTTTAATGTGTCTTTCTGGCCAGGATGCACCAGTTATCAAATAGGGATATGATAAAAAGTGTGGATGTATTGCTCCCTGCACAGCCCAGGCCCCGTACAATCAGTCCTCAAAGTAACACACTTCGATATTAAGCTGAAATTGAAGTGGAGAGGAAAATTCATCCACATGAAAATTTAGTATCACTAGGTTTATCAGAACTATCTGTGTTACATACAGATTGTTACCTACTTTGCCCACAATGCAGACTTCCTTGCCTTTCTACTTGCAAGGCTTGAATGTATCCCTGGAAGGCCTCTAGGCTAATGCCAAAAGCGAATGCAGTCATTATCAACTCTAACCTCCTGTGTCACAGAGATTATAGCACTTGGGTGCATTAACCTGCTTCACATGCAGTTAACCTCTGCCTCACCCGGACCAGCATGTCTTGACTGTACAGATTCTAATGATGAAAAACTTCTCACCTCACTTGTGCTGATCAAGTGGCTTTACTATGAAAAAACACAGCTGTCTGTCTTTTAGCATGGCAAACGATGATTTCTCTGTACTTGTTTCAGTCAGAATGTTTGTTTTAATGACCAGGTAGGTACACACGTGACCTCCATTACTGAAATAGTCGAGTGCTTCAGCCTCTTCAGTTTATTTAGAGCAGATCTGCTACAATTACTCCACAGTACAGAACTTGAGTGGGAAGGTGTTTGATATCAAACTTGAACGTGTAGTACTAGTAAAGTTGCTTTAGCGTTTAAGCCTGGAAAGGGCTTCATTCCCCCTGCTCACATTTGCCTGCATTGATCCACTGTGGACTCACTGATCCACATTCCAGATGTGCAGAGGGGAACAGTGGCACCTTCCTGCCTCTAGGCAAAGCCTCAGCACGCTGCATAGCTGATACGGTATAAACACAGAGCAGTTTATATTGAAAGTACCATTTGAATATAGCAAATCTGAGCAGAATAGGAGACTGATTCCCACCACGTCAGCTGCAGCTACTGGGATGTATTTTGTGGTATAGCATGCGGTTTAATTGCACTGAAGTATATCCTGTTCAGAATATATCTCTCTTCCCTGTGTACCCTAAGCATACTGCTATGGCAGGTGGTTATTATAATGAAGTTTGATGTGGAGACATATCTATGTGTTAACACTGAAGTTGGTTCATCTAATTACGACATTTTGGGACCCTCAGTACCAATTAGAGATGACTGTCACAGCAGGGAGAACTGTGTATGCTAGAATTTGACCCTTGAGGATCACTAATCAATCAGCCTTTCATGCTCTCCAATGCTCCTGTGTCAGGTTTCAGTTTAATTTCTGAATTTTGCTAACAATGTGTCTGCACACACTGCCTTAGTTTTCACACACAGAACTTCAGACTGGCTGTTCCTGTTAATTGAAGCACACAGTTTTCAAAAGCATTCATATGCCCTTCAGGAAGAAACACTGAGTAAGTCCTACTGATTGAAGCAGCAGCAGAATTAGGTCAATATGTTTTCCATTGAGAATCCCTCTGGAGACAATCACTGAAGTATCTTGAACCTGAAAAACTCAGCACTCAATGGAAACTGTCTCAAGTTCGTCTCCTTTTGAAACTGCATGGAGCTGCTCTGAGAGCTTTGCTGCAGGCCACGCTCTGCATTCCTTTTTCTAATGAGTTGATGTGTTTGTTATGGAAGATATTTCCAGAAATGCAAGGGATCCTTTTTCAGAGTCCCGGATGCTACAGTGACTTTGTTAAAAGGATTTATGCAGATGACAGTGGGACGTACTTTTATGATTTTTTATTTTGAGATGACTGTAGTTTGATCATAAAGAATCCACTCCTGTCCCCACTGACATCACTAGAGCTGTCATTGGCTTTAGGATAAATAGGATCAAGCTGATAAGGAGTTCACAAACAAGAATAAAGAAAAATAAGGGAGTTTACAAATGAAATAAAATGTAACCAGGCACATTTAAGTAACAAAAGATTCCCTAATCATCATAAAAGGATTTCATCTATGTACTCACCTAGACATTTTAGAGATAACTAGTATCACTGTGCAGTCATGATTTACACTAGATAAGAGGAAAGAAACTGAAAAGCTCCTGTTGGTAAGGTGTGATGCTTTGTACCAATTTCATGAATTTGGGGCAAACCTATCTTACCTCATTTTTGGTCACTTGCACTGCTCAGGAGTCAGTTTAAGCTACCACAAGATAAGTGAAAGTCCACTCAGAAGTCTGCTGTAGCCTAACAGCAGTTTTTAAAGCAATTTAAATGAAGCAAGAAGCAGCCTCTTGGTATAAAGAGAATCTTAGCAGAAGATTTCTGTCCCTGTATGTTGTTAGGAAGAATCAGAATGGCAATAGGCAGTGTTACACCAAGAGCTGATACTTTGGGAAGATAGCTGTTTTCTCAACAGAATAACCTTGCTGAGCCAACAGGCTGAATTTTGCCTTTCAACTGCTTTCATCCCTGTCCACTGCCAAGCTACAGTCAACAGTAATATTGCCCTCAAATTCTGCTAAATCAAAGTCTGCAACATCAATTAAAGTCACACCGCATGATCCCTACGTGGATCTCCTGAGAGGTCTTGCAGAAGAAATGTGTACGTGTTGGGGGGGCTGTGGGTGGTGGCAGAGGAGTGGCAGGGGTACATTAAATAAAAACCTTAGTACCAAAAGTACTGGAGAACCTCACTGTAGTAGCTGCCTGTCTGTTATGGGGTGGACTCTGCTATCAGCCCAGTTCAGAGCAGAGCTCCTGTGAAGAGCCTTCTAAAATCCAGTGTCTCGTGCAGAATTAGTATCCTTGTCAAGCTTTCCTATGCCTTTCCTGTTCCCCAATTAGTAAGATATGTGATTCCATGTACAATACAATATTTTGCGTTCCTAAAAATGCGTGCGTTAACCAATATTCCACACTTGTTTCTGAGGGCACCAGCAACAGCTACTGAGTGATACCATTGTGGGACCATGCAATCTGGACAGCACACAGGGCACACGCTTATTGTACCCCATTCTAGTACAGACTGCTTGTACAAGCTGTTAATACCCACAGCCAGAGAGGCAGGAACTGCAGCTGGGGATAACACCACCCATTTGCTTCTGTACAGTAATTTGAGGTCTACAGTTAAGGACTTGAGAATAAAGGCTGATTATTAGTACAACAAGTCATTCAAAAGGGTTTGAGAGGTACCATCAATTCCCTTGCAAAAGTTCCCTTTTGGTGCAACCTTAAGCCAGTCAAGATATTCTTCCAGCATGTTTCAAAAGCAGGAATAAAGGATGGTGGGAATGGTTTAGCAGTGACCAAAAAAGAGCAGGGACACCCTATTCTGATCATATGCTGGTTTTAGGGGACTGCAAGGCTGTTACATGTTCCCTGCACTTCTTTCAGACCTACACACACAGTTTATTACTATAGCAGCTAACCCCCCTGGTTGCCATCTAGACTTAGCCCACAGTGCTGAGCAGATCACTCACCTGCCGTTCTTGGTCACGATCATCTCATTTGTGACATCTCTGAATCTCTGCCAGAGCGTTGCATCCTCTAAGACAACCTGGAGCTGCTTCTCAGTGGGGTCACCTTTGTCTCTCCCAGCCCGGAGTTCACTCTCCACTACGCTGAGCAGTCTGGAGACGGTGCAGTCGCTGGGTTTTTTGCAGCCCAGGTCTGCCATGACGACTTTCCTGCCAGAAACTTCAGGTAGCTGTGAAAAGACAAAAATAACGAGCTGAACCAAAAAGCATGCCAGTCTGTTGGGCACCGTCTGACAAACGTGCTCTCCTCACTCTTTTGCCACTGACTAGCTCTTTCCTCTGGAAGTTCCAATGGGCAGTGACACCAGAGTGTGGAGGTTTACGCACACACTCCACACAAAAAGAGGACTATCTCCTAATTACCTGTCAGACAGTCAGGTGGGTGGCAAGCTGATGACTCAATTGGCTGCCTTGAAAGAAGAGTCCTCCATCCAAATTAGCATGCTTTTATCTTTTTTCAACCTGAAGTGGGTCTAATTGTTCTGCTTGAGAACCAGGTTTCCATTAATGAAAATTGTTTCATTTCCAGACTGAAACAATGCATGGAAATTGCATTCACGCTGATGGAGACCCTGACCAAAGGAGCTGATAACAGTCAAGATAGTTACACAGAGAAGGTAGTCTTAAAATATTTTCACCAAGCAAGTTGAATAAACATATTAACCTCATGCCCTTACGTTCCTAAATCAAATCATAATAGCAAGAGAACATTTTGCACTAAGGTTTCAATGCACAAGGAGAAGGCAGCATCCCTATGCTCCGCTGTTGATGCCTACTGAGTCCATCCATTGGTCCCACTGTCATTCACAAAACCCCTGCTGCACCTTACAAGCAGCTGAACTCCCCTCTGGCTGCATTTCGAGGGACAAACACCACGGACCTGGGGCCGGATGTGAGCCTAACCGCCTGAGGCCTGGCACTGCAGACCTGCTCCATGCCCATCTTGTACAAAAACTCTCTCATCAGCCCTAAACCAGACACTCCTTCCAGTCCTCAGGCTGAGGCCTTCTCTGACAAGCCTAATCCAACTGCACATACCCCGCACAAAGAAGCCACCGTTTTGCTAAGAAGCATAACAATTTTGGCATTCAGCCAAGGATATAAGGAACTTGGGTCAGTTCCATGCTAAAGGGTTAAGTGGAGGCCATATGGATACCAGTGACCCATAAATACTGGACTTTGACACATAACAAGGCATTTGAGTGCCTGATTTCTCCTGACGCATCTAGTTCCGATTGTGTCTCTGAAGTTTCTGTCTGTTTGACATGACGTAGCCAGGGATTTGATTATGAAAACGTAGTGTTGAAAGTTGTTTTTAGAGAAATACGTGTTCCAGCTACTCATTGAGAACTTTGCATTTGTTTAATTCAATAGCCCCTGTTCAGTTCTTGTGCTTCTGGCTCTTTCTAAAAGATGAAATGACTTGATGGGTCACTGATAGGATTTATGCAGACAAGAAAGAGTCTGGCAAATTTCATAAAATTGGATTTAAGTTAAATCAGGCTCAACAGATCTTGCCATTAAAAACCTGAGAGGTACCACCTACCTTAGCAGCAAGAGCCAGAGCTTGTTGGGTCTTACTTGCGTTGTATGGCATCTTATTTGGCAACTAGTCCTACACAGAGTAGGAATACTGCCTGAAAGTGCTCAGAACTGCCCAGCTGCAGGTGTGCAGCAGTGTAGTGTTCCGCAGAACAGGACTTCAGGAGAAAGCCCTCAATTCCCAGTAACCTCAGCACCATTGGAAGGTGCAAGCCAGACAGGTCTGAGGAATTTTTACATCTAGGTAGTCCCAGTCATGCTACTTTCAAACTTCACACTCTAACACATCTTCCCTCTCTTCTTTTCAGGCTTTATATACCTCTTTAAATTGCTAACTTATAATAAAATTACCTAGATTACCAGTTAACTCACCTTGTGAGTTACGCTAAAAGGTGTCAGCAACTTCTAGTTAATATCCAGCCCACTTTCACTGCCGAACAACTGAAGAATGTACTAAAATCTATAGGATATTTAGAAAGCACACTTGGAAGTATGCCGCACTGCATTTGGAAAAATACCTGCATCTCAGGTAGTATTTGTGTGTAACATGCAACATGTTTACGTTTGGGCTCTCCTTTCCAAAAGCTTGGAGGAGAAAGAAGCTACTACTGTGATCTTTCCTGCATGTGATCAAATGGCACTAGCAAACGCATAGGAGATGATGTAAGACAGGCTTTAGTTTCGCTACATTATAAATGTAAATAAGCACAGGAATCAGAGCTGGTTGAGGTACTGGGTATTTCAGTTCAACTTCAGGTTTTCGGTTCAACTTCAGTTCAACTTCAGGCTTTCAGACACCTCTTAAATACATCTGCGTTATTTTGGGATTGTTATTTTTAAGTTGGAGCCGTATTTCCACAAAGCTTTTTTTCAAATTAGTTGCTCAGAAATCAGGTGATTTAAAGGCAATGCAAGTAAAGAGACAGTAGTTCATAAAAGAAGCAATATGTCAGTAGTTATACAGCTCTTTCTATAGACACAAAGGGAAGCAGCTTGGTTTTCAGAAGTACTGGCTGCTCATCCCTCCCACAAAGCTTCAAGCGCAGTGATACCAGATTAGAGCCTGCAGAAACCAAATTCAATCTGCTTTTCTGAAGATGTGTAGAGCTTAAAGTAAATCAAAAGTGTGCACAAAAGCAACAACGGTTCATGATGCTGGAAGGGTTTCAAAATGAGGCAGTGAAACGCTGTCTCACCAGCAGCCACTGGTGAATTGAGGCAAAGAATATACTCGGCAAAGATGGACTGGAAATGGAGATAGCAACAAAGCGAAAGAAAGGGAGGTCCTGCCCTGAGTGCATTGCTTGCCCAAAGCACTCTTGGGACAGAGCTGTGGAGCAGGATGTATATGCGGAAGGAATGGACAATAGACCCATTCGAGTAATGCGCTGGGAAACAAGTGTTTCATCAATAAGATTGATTTTTTTACAGCTAGTGTCCCTAAGGGAGAAGCATGAAGGGATTTGCTTTGGAGTATCATACCAAAACTTACATCCTGCGCAATAAAAAAGTGCACTTTCAGACACTAAAAGTAAGTTACACTTGGGTGCTTATGGTTATCACTCGCACAAGGTGCATGATGCTTCAAAGTCTTGTGTCCCAGAGGAAGACAAACAACAAAACGCCCCAAAACACAAACCTCCTAAAACACTTGGCATTCATACAGTTTGAATTTCAGTTTTATAACTGTGTTACCATAGCTCAGGATGCCCCCAACCACAGAATTTTCCAAAATGGGAGCAGTTACCTGCGGTTGGCTTCTGGGAATAGCCCAATCGCTATTTTCAGTGTGGGGAAGGGTGTTTCAGCTGTAAGAGTTCAGATTAGGGGCAAACTGCGATTATGCAGGTGGGTTATTTTTGGACTGGAAGTTAAAGCTCCCTGAACCTGACATTTGAAGGTAGCTGCACTTACAGAGTAATACAGTAATGAAGTAACTGACAATCCTTACCACCGCACGTGGGACAGAGCAGGGCCAAAGGACAGAAGATTATTTATTACCCATCTTGCACTTGCCTCCTGTTTAATTAAATGAGCAAATCAGTAGGGGCATCGGAGGGAGCACAGATGCTTGTACGAAACCTGCAGTGGTGTAAACTTTCCCTGAAGCCCAGCGGGGAGAGCTGGGTTCTTCTGAGCAGGGATCAGACTCCTCACGGCTCGTGGCCAGTCAGAACTAACCCTTACTAGTTAAAAAGGCAAGTCCAGCACTCAGAATCACCCCAGCCATGACCAGGCCTTACTAATAACTGTTAGTAACTCATATTTTTAAATGAAGCCATGGGGGCTGGGGAGAGCAGTGGAAGAACAATCCTGCAACCCTTACTGGAGTTTATTCCCCAAGTCACAGCAGGAAAAAACAGGGTGTTATTTTCGACTTTCTAATTAAGCTCATTCTAAAGGCCTCCCGGCCACCAGCTGGTGAGATACAGCAGAAGGAAAAAAAAGACAAAGCCAAGGAAAAAAGTAATTAAAGAGGCCTCCCTTGCCTTGACATTGGATAGCTGTTGTTTTGGCCTTTAGGTGCATGTTTCCAAATAAAAGGCAGCCCTTCATGATCAGATGAAATTGCAGAGAACACCACTCATTTTTTCCATCTCTAAAGCTCCAACTAAAGCACTCAAACAACTAACCCCCCTCTGAACATTTAGTCCCAACAACACAGAGAAATGTAACCTCCATCACCATGACACTCCCAGGAAATCAACACCTATCAACTACCACGGAATAATTAAGAGAGGATAAAAAGCCAGCTGCTTTCCTTATGGTTTTTAATCATGGACCCAGCCCCTTAAGAGATTGCTAGGCTAGAAGAGACTTAGAGAAGATTAGCCTTTTCATTAATGTCAGGGGTGAGGGGACACTTCCAATAACTTCCACCAGGCAGGCTTCTAGCAGCGAGGCAGGCAGCTTGTTCGAATAGCACCTCCCTGCCTGGTGCTATAATCGAGACTATAACCGAGATGAATTCTGAGCCCAGAAAGCACGGGAGGCTTTCCAGAACAGCCTGGTTTGGTTTGGGTTTGGTTTTGGTTCTGTTTGTTTTAAAAAAGGGGGGGTGGGGAGGGGAATTATCATAGAATGGTTTGGGTTGGAAGAGCCCTTAAAGATCATCTAGTTCCAACTCCCCTGCCATGGGCAGGGACACCTTAAACTCAAAGCCCAATTCAACCTGGTCTTGAACACTGCCAGGGACGGCACAGACACAGCTTCCTGTGGACAACCTGTGCCAGTGCCCCACCACCCTCACAGGGAAGAATTTCAACTCATGATTTAAAATAAATATTAAATAACCCAGATGCAGCATGGGGAGTTGACCCTGGCTGTCCCCAGGCGTCCACCAAAGCTGCTCTAGCTCTCCCCTTCTCAGCTGGGCAGGGGAGAGAAAACAGAAGGGTCATGGGCTGAGATAAGGACAGGGAAAGATCATTCAGCAATTACGCTCACAGGTAAAGTAGACTTGACTTGGGGAAATGATTTTAATTTAACAACCAACCGAATCAGAGCAGGGTAATGAGAAATAAAACTAAATCTTAAAAATACCTTCCCCCACCCCTCCCGTCTTCTCATGCTCAACTTCACTCCCAAGTTCTCTGCCACCTCCCCTGCAATGGCGCAGGAGGTCAGGGAATGTGCACTGTGGTTGGCTAATTGTCCATTATCTGTTCCCCCTCCTGGCTCAGGCGAGGGCTCCTCACACTCTTCCCATGCTCCATTGTGGGGTTCCTTCCACAGGAGAAAGTTCTTCTTGAGCCTCTCCAACATTCTTCGCAAACTGCTCCAGTGTGCGTCCCTTCCATGGGTGCAGTCATTCAGGAACAGACTGCTCCAGTGTGGGTCCTGTCCATGGGTGCAGTCATTCAGGAACAGACTGCTCCAGTGTGCGTCCCTTCCATGGGTGCAGTAGTTCAGGAACAGACTGCTCCAGTGTGGGTCCTGTCCATGGGTGCAGTCATTCAGGAACAGACTGCTCCAGTGTGCGTCCCTTCCATGGGTGCAGTAGTTCAGGAACAGACTGCTCCAGTGTGGGTCCCATCCATGGGTGCAGTCATTCAGGAACAGACTGCTCCAGTGTGCGTCCCTTCCATGGGTGCAGTCATTCAGGAACAGACTGCTCCAGTGTGCGTCCCTTCCATGGGTGCAGTAGTTCAGGAACAGACTGCTCCAGTGTGGGCCCTGTCCATGGGTGCAGTCATTCAGGAACAGACTGCTCCAGTGTGGATCCCTTCCATGGGTGCAGTCATTCAGGAACAGACTGCTCCAGTGTGGGTCCCTTCCATGGGTGCAGTCGTTCAGGAACAGACTGCTCCAGTGTGCGTCCCTTCCATGGGTGCAGTCGTTCAGGAACAGACTGCTCCAGTGTGGGTCCCTTCCATGGGTGCAGTCATTCAGGAACAGACTGCTCCAGTGTGGGTCCCTTCCATGGGTGCAGTCATTCAGGAACAGACTGCTCCAGTGTGGGTCCCTTCCATGGGTGCAGTCATTCAGGAACAGACTGCTCCAGTGTGGGTCCCTTCCATGGGTGCAGTAGTTCAGGAACAGACTGCTCCAGTGTGGGTCCCGTCCATGGGTGCAGTAGTTCAGGAACAGACTGCTCCAGTGTGGGTCCCTTCCATGGGTGCAGTCATTCAGGAACAGACTGCTCCAGTGTGGGTCCCTTCCATGGGTGCAGTAGTTCAGGAACAGACTGCTCCAGTGTGGGTCCCTTCCATGGGTGCAGTAGTTCAGGAACAGACTGCTCCAGTGTGGGTCCTGTCCATGGCTCCCGCTCCAGTGCCAGCTCCTCTCTCCACAGCGCCGCAGGTCCTGACAGGACCTGCTCCGGAGCAGGCTGCCCACAGGGTGACAGCCTCCTTCAGGCATTCCCCAGCTCCAGTGTGGGGTCCTCCATGGACTGCAGGTGGAGATCTGCTCCTCCATGAGCTGCAGAGGCACAGCCTGCCTCAGCATGGTCTGCATCACAGGCTGCCATGGCACTTGAAGTGCCTCCTCCCCTCCCTTCTGCACCCATCTTGGTGTCTGCAGAGCTGTTTCGCTGTTTCTCTCATGTATTCTCCCTACTTTCTTCCCCAGCTGCAACTGCACAGGTTTCCCCCCGCCTCTTAAACACATTATCCCAGAGGTGGTGCTATCACGGCTGATGGGTTCAGCCTTGGCCAGCACTGGGTCCATCTTGTAGCCAGCTGGCATTGGCTCTATCAGACACAGGGAAAGCTGCCAGCAGCTCCTCACAGAAGCCACTGCTGTAGCTGCTCCACTAACAGATCCTTGCCATGCCAACCCAGTACACTGTCAGGTTGGTGATGAATGTTTCTTAGTTTTAAACAATAATTATACCTTTCCCTAATTAGTTTTTCCTGCTTGAAGATCTTCAGTGCCATCTTCAGACATGGATTAACACCTAGAGCAATAAACTCTTCCTGTCCCATTTTGAAGATGAGAAAGTAATGAAGTAAGAAATTTAAGAGAATCTAAACAAACTTTTAAATTTTATTTAAAACATCTCAGAACAAAATTAATAGGTCCAGTGCTCATATTCAGGAAATCAAACATGCACATTTGACTTGGATGTGTAAGTTACAGCTTTTTGTTAACTATGAGAGTTAACACATTCCAGGTATAACTGGGCTGAGGCATCTGATTCTCTCAGAAGTGGCGAGCCTGTCGCGTCTTGTTACAACTAGAAAACACTGAAGTACCTGCCCATGATAAACTAACTCCACATACTTGGAAGTAACAGCACTTCAAGAGCTGCTATGAGATCACGTTGGCCAGCCAATACCTTGGATATACCAGTTTTACACCATGCAAGCGTTACTCCATTCTTGCTTCTGCATATTTTACAAGCCTAAACTCTCAGAAATAACCTCTCTTACAGGTGCCACAAGGGATCCCAAGAAAAACTTAAAAGGGTCTCAAATAGGCTAGCTTAAAATATCAATCCCCCAAATTGGCATCTCAGATATACTATTCCACCCCTAACTCATCAGAAGCTTTCTAAAGAAAAGTGAGGAAACAGAGGATTTTGTTCCCTTTAGGCGCCTCCAGCTCTTCATGGCTGGGCACTTACAAGCCTGTTACCCCCACTGATACAGCAACCAAGACTGAGCTCAACAGGAAAGGTACAAGTGAGGAGAGGAAAAAACCATCAACCCTCAACTTTGAGCTCCTTGCATCCATGAAATCCCCTCTCTTGCAAATCACATCTTGCGGAAAGACAAGGGAAAGGAGCAGATTAAGTACAGCAGACTTCTGAAGTCTTGCCACTGAATTTGAATGTGGTTTTGACAACTCTACTGCAATACTCACCAATGGATTCAGGGACCAGATGCTGTAGCACAATCATTAACCAAACCCTTTCTAATTATTTCCAAGGAGCAAAGTCATCTACAGAATACACCTTCTCCTAGAGGGCAGCTGATAATTTGTTGCTTAGATATTTCAAATGAAGATTTAATACTCTTATTTTTTTAATCATTCAGGTATTAAGTTCAACAGCTTTGTTACGCAGGAGGCTGAACTAGGCAAGCAAAATAGCTGTAAGCTATTAAATACAGAAAGGACTTATTGCCCTTTTAGGATTTAGATTCAGAGCTCTCTCGATATGAAATAGATAGATCAGCCTCTCCTGACAGTCTTTGGAAGCTCTAACCTTTTCAAGAAGATAAAATAACAAGGTCTCTGCATTACAGGAAGAGCAGTGCCTGCTTCGATTTCAAATACAACTTTGGAGTTTCCTGTAGGACGGAAACTTCCATTTTGTCAGCTCTGAGTCAGAGCTTGCTTAGAAGAACAACAAAAAAAGGAACTGAAAGCTTCAGTCTCCCCCAGCACACAAGACTTACCACTACCCTTGCAAAAAAAACATGCAACTGCCCAGGTTTGCCCCGTCAACCAGATCAAAGTTTAATGTACTCTGAACAGCCCAATGCACAGCTCTGTTAACACTGCCAAGGAATATTACAAGCACAGCGAGTGTCTGGATACATACTAGGTACAAACTCAAACAGGAATGCTTTATGAAAGTTGTTTTTGTTTTTTACATCATTGTATCTAACTCTACTTTTAACACACATTCATAACTCACTGGCTTTTTACTTCCAGTGTACATCAGTGTTCAGTGTATTTATTCCACAAAGAGGCACATTGCTTTATAATTCTTACCTCTGCTGACAGAATAACATCAAGAATTATTTGCTCTGTAGCACGGACTCAGCCAATAGTTTGTTGGCACATGTAGGTTGACTTGTGAGGTAAATAAATACAAAAAATAATAAAAATATCATCCTCGCCTTAACAACTCGAGTTGTGCCAACCAGTTGTCTACATGCATGCAGATACAGCAGTAAGCATTTGGTTGAGCTAGACAAATGCTGGGTGAAGCAGCCACACTGCAGTGGTACTTCTGCAGAGATCCCCTTACTTCCTTTGCTGTTTACACAAGACAACCACTTCAAAAAACAAAATGAAAAACAAAGAAAACAACAAGGAATCCAACCAACAAACCAACCCACAGCAATTCCAGTGTCATCTGCAGAATCAGCATCATTAAACACTTCACATTAACCATAAGAGCAATTCATTTAATGCTTTATTGAAGGGGAAAAAACCCCAGCACTTGTAAGTAAAGCTTTCACTTCATTACACAGAAAGTGTTAAATTAGGAAAGAGACTTTTTTATCAAGGCAGAAATCAAACAGTGTAAATACCTAGAAAAGGCACAACAGCAAAGAGGATCAGTACAAACCATACAAAACTTTGTAGAGAATTTCAGAGTTTTTTATTTTACAAAACAATTCCACAGGTCTTAAAAACATTTCGTGTTGTCACATTACGGTGAGGCACATGGTTTTAAGAAAATATACCATTTCTGTGCTTTCTGCTCTACACGGTCAGTATTTGATATGGCTGTAAACATCAGTATTTAAGACAAAGGTGTTTAAGTGTCATCCTCCTCCTCAGATTTGAAGATCTACAATAACAGAGATCTTACTTTCATTAATGTGATTAAGTACCAAAACTAAGCAAGAACCGTTCTCAGAAACTCAGAGGCTCTTTCAATCTCTAGCACACAGCACAAGGGAATGGGCTTCAAGTGCCCACACTGCTCCATGAGGCAGTTCCCAGAAAATGAGCTTCTAACTGCATGTGAGCAACAGTGCCATAAGCCTTCAAATATAAGGCATGCCAGCTGCAGTTTACCCACAAGTAGACTGTCATCCCGCACTGAGCTGGAAGCCACCCCATGGCAGAGTCTCTGTCCTCCTCTAAACTTGCCTTGTAAATACCCATACACAAAGCCTAATACACTGTTTTTTTTGAAACACGACTTCTTAAAATAATTTCAACTCAGTGCAGAAATTTCTTTGATCCTCATGAGCAATCTTATTACTGTAAATACTACGCAAAATGGAATTGCTGCCATCACTGTCACACCATCTCACACAGTACCAGCATTCACAATGGACTCCATCGAAAAAAAAAGCAAAACTTGGAAGTAATGAAAAATCCCTACATTTCAGCGAATAGAATCCAGTACTTTGGGAACAGATGCCTACCACCCTCCCCATTTCTATTTCTATTACATCTGGAAAGTCAGCTGGTCCCCAATATGCGCATTTCATGCTAAAATGGTGTGCTAAGGCTGCTTGGTTAAGGTTACCTTATCTGTACTGCAAAAAGCAAAAAAAGAAGTGGATAGACAAGATAAGCAACAGTGAGACCGGGCAAAATGTACTTCCTGATAGAACACCAAATCCCGCAGAGATGGGCATCCAACATCATAAAAGTTTCTTTAGGAAAGTCAGCGTAGAGTTAAGGCAGCTGAACAAGGACTTTGGGAAGGAAGGAGCTTTGTGATTTAAACCACAAACATCTCTATTTGCAGTAGAGTGCACACAACAACATTCCTGCCTTGAAGGACATTAAGATAGAAAGCTAGAGATCTTCAGAAATGCCCACCATGCACTCTGTCAAGCAGATAACCAAAGCTGACGATATAAAAAATTAACACACAGTAGTTTTAATGAGACAAAAGAAGAGAAAAGTGGTAAAATGGTATAATCTGAATCAGATTGAAACTGATCAAGAGGGAGCATTCATATACTAGTTTACTCCCTGATTGTGTAATAATCATATAAAGTATTTTAACAAAGTGGAGAAATTCTTTGCTAAACTTGGCAATAGTCTGAACACAACTATTGATAAGTGAGTAAGAACATGAAGAGTTCTGTTCTGATAGAGGAGTTATTTTAAATTAAAACTGCTTGCTGATGAAGCGACAAACCCCGAGTATGTTTCACATATTGGCAAGAACATGGTGACTCTCTCCTACCACCTGACCTTCACAAGAACAGAATACAACACCAAAGGGCAACATAAGCTCTAGTGGCATTCTAGTGATCCTTATGTCTTTGCCATCTCCCCTTGGGTTCCCTTCTTTTAATGGCACAATTGCTTAGCCTCATGTGGAGGCTAAAATCAAGTCAAGATTTGTTCTTCTCTCTTACTGAAAAAAAGGCTGCAGAGCTGGAATTACAGCTTTAAAAAGGGTATGTGGGGAGGGAATAATCTATTTAAGTTTATCCACTGCTACTAGTAGTTTCCTAAATTTCCTTCTTGTAAGTGGTTGGGCTCACAACAGTCAGCTGAAAGGTTCCAGTTAGTGAGTATGCAAGCAGAAAAACTAATCTTCGGCACACCCAATTTTAGCGATCTTCTAGAGAACTGATAGGGCGTCAGGGTGCCACAATCCTGCACAATCTGAAGCATTCAAAAAAAGAACCCCAGAAGACAAATTCCATTATGTTGACTGCTGGTGAGCCTGCAATGATGATCTGAGTGTAATTTCCCTGGAGATGGGAAAGAGAAATAATGCATGCTCTACTCACAGCATTTTCCAGAAACACCCAGAGATGTTAAAACGCAAGAAAGATTGTAATGTAAAAGGCATCAGGGTTGCATTCAGTTGCCCTTATACAAAGGAATTCTGTAGACATTATCAAAGCCCTAATAAAGGACTAACATGGGTCTTCTGATAGATGTAAATTAGGTTTTGAATCTACTACCTGATAAAACAAGACACACATCAGTTGAGACATTTGTTGTAGACCAGTCAGGGAAAATTCATAGCAGTATTTTTTAATTCCCCAGCCTCTCTTGGGCATTTAACTAAATCTTCCCCCAAATTCTCTCTCAGTTTACCTATCATGCCCTCAGCTTTGCACTGCTTCTATGTTACAGCTGAGGGAGAAGAAAAGCAAGCACTTTGCTTCATGTGAAAAAATTCAGTTTCCTACAATGTCTGTAGTGCCATTAGCTCTAGGGAAGTCAAAGAACTTGGTTTCCTGGCAGATGAAAAATTCTACTAACCATATTTCACATGTGCTTTTTCTAAGGAAAAAGTTTTTACAGATTAAAAGGGTCCCTTTCCGGTATTTTAAGGAAGCATTATCAGTCTCAGCTGAAAATTAAATACTTATTTAAAGATACGAACACTTCACACTTACTCCAAAACAGTCTTGTCATTTAGAATTAAGTATTTTAGAAGTCTCATAAACGTAACATTTTGCAGGAGAGGAAGGAAAGGAAAGAATACCAATATTCCATTATCCAAGGCAAACAGTGCAATGACATAAGACTATTAAAAAATAAAAAAACCCTAACAAATTGTCATAAGAAATCAGTTGGCAACTGGCTTTCTTGACAAAGAGATCATCTCGACTGGCACAGTCCCATCAGAGTCCAGGTCTCCATTTTACAGACCTCACTTACTACTTTTGCAAACCCAAACAAATACATAATTTTACATAAGGAATTATCATAACAAACTCCTGGATCTCTGCCCAGTTCTTCTGCCAGACTGAACTTCATTTGATAACTAGCACCATGTCCTACACACACCAGTTACTCAGAAAACCAAGTAATTGCATAAGCTGGATTTAACACAAGGAGCTTCTAACAACAAGGTAAAAGGCACATATTTAAGACAGAAGTAGGAAAATACATACACAGTGATCTTTACATAGTTCTACTATGCTTCCTAGAACCTTGTGAAGCATCCAGTATTCCTGTTAGGACAGACAGACCGCAACTCATTTCTTCACAGCATCTCTACAGGCAGAAGAAAGGAACAAAACAAAAGTCTCCTCAGTTACACTGCTTGATGAGACTCATTCCATGCTGCTACCACACAGACACTGAGGACTTTAAAGACCAGCTGACCACATATTAACTGCACTTACATAATTTGCATGACTACATGAATGCATCAGAGACAAGTGGTCTGCTCACCGTCCACCCACCCAACTGCAATGTGGGTGACACCTCTACTGAGGCAGTGCTGATGGAGCAGGATAGAGAACTGTGCGCTCAAACACAGAATAGTGCTTGTGGGGGAAGGCAGGAAAAAAAAAAAGGTACACATGCAATTATCTAATAGTATTTTGGACAACATTTATGCATTCCAAAGGCAAAGCTTAAGTTCAGTGTGGGGTTACACACGTACACATTTTTTAAATGGGAAGCCCTCTAATTTTATGTTCGTGTTCTCTCACTAGAGAAAATGCTCAGTTTCATTTTCAGGTTCAACTACATGCATTTCCTCCCCTTAAAACACCACCACAGAAAAACTTCTAAACCCATATATTACAACAGTTCTATAAACAAACCTTCTGTATTGTTGTATCAGCATTCAAGGCTGGGTTGGATGGAGCTTTGAGCAACCTGGTCTACTGGAAGGTGCTCCTGCCCACAGCAGGGGGGGTGGAAGGAGGTGATCTTTAGGTCCTTTACAACCCAAACTATTCTGTGCTTCCATGATTAAACCTCAAGATAACAAAAAATAATGGAGTAGGAAAGATTACCTTGCATATGGTATGAAGGAAAATGCTGTACCTAAGAAGAAAGATTTTTAAAGTTACTCTTTATGTCAGATTTTAGTAAAAGTCACAAACAAGAACAACTCTTCCAGTGCTCTAAACAGGTAACTGGAAGATAAAGCATCATTTTGGTTACACAAGTTTCTGAGCACCAGAAACTCATATCCTTGCAAGTCATCTTAGCCCAGCCAGATAGTGAAACACTATGGCAAAAGCAGCGGACATACTGTAGAAGCATTTTAAACGTAGTTGTCCTGCACCTAATACTCTTCGTGCTCCATCGCCTACAGGCAGGTAAGGGCTGACTAGATCATATCAGCTTCTGTATTACTTCTGTGACATCACATAGAGCATAAGTTAACTTAAAGAACACCAACACTTAATTTGATTGGCATATCTAAGTCTTTTAACGAGACAAATTTAGGAGAGTGTAAAGTACCAGGAATCCCAGACAGTACACAACAAATTGATTGAAAAGGGAAAGAAAAAAAGCAGGTGTACTTCAGGCTAACAGAAATTAAACACTTTCTAAGGAACTTTGCCAGAAATGGAGCTCTGAGCTCCATCTCCTAAGCCTCTGAAGTGGCATGATAGATCAAGAAGCAGGAATAAGGCAGCTTCTCATTCATGCATTGTTGTGTACCTATCAGGATGGCGAGATAAAAATTCTCCTTCCCCCAACTCACATAAGGTCAAAATCCACTCAATTCAGCTACTGATGTCAGGTGCAATAGAAAATGAAGTGTGTGGGGAAGAAATCACCATGCCAGAGCAAAAAACTGTAAGATGCAGAAAAGCAGAGCAAGTCCTTCCTTATACCACTGGAGAGGAGAGAAGGGGGAGGGAAGAAGAAACATGGCAGAGACAACAGTGTAATAATCTTGCTTTTTAAATATACTCCAGCTATACATACATACAGAACTCAAGTACTTACCCAGAAAGCAGAGCACGGTGTTAGTATGAGACACAACTGGAAGAAAATAAAGAATTTCTATTAAACATAGAAACAACTCCAGTTTTTATCGATATTGTAACACAGTAACAGGTTTCTCCACAGAGATGGAAACAGATTACATAATTTCCTAGTTTTATCCAATCCTGCAAAAAAGTTCCCCTCATTTAAAATGATCTTGCTATTACATTTCTGAAATGAATTAAAGCAATGAGGAAATATCAGCCCGATACCTCCAGAAAGTAATTTTATGGCTGCAAAGGAGCAAGAAGAAGAGGTTCCTACAGTTCTTTTTGCAATATCAGCAGGTCCCTGCTTCATCTCACACACTTGTTGGCGTCACAGTTACAAACCACGCTGCATCCTTTTGCTTGAGACTTCCCAGTTACAACTACTCTTTCTGTTTCTATACATGCTACATTTCCTGTTGATTCTCAAGGTTATCATCAAGGGGTTGAAGTTATGTCATTAGTTGATTCTTACCAATTAAAAATACACTACACTTTCAAGAGCTTTCAGCTACTGCTTCATAGCTCTCCTGCTTAATATGAAGCCCAGCACAGCCATTCAAGCAAGCACTTTTTTTCCTTCGGGGGGGGGGCTGCACTGTGTTTTTACCAAGTTAAAACCTTAGGGGGGAGAAGGCCATGCTGGATTATTTTCTGTTTTAACAGGAGCATCCTTTCAGTTCAAGTTTTCATTTTCAATTTAAGACATGACAGCTCATTTAGCTGTGACAGATGGTCATACTTCATCTTCCTTCATCAACATCTAACAGCCTTTCAATACACATGTACCATTGTGCTACCAAAGATTATAACATGCATTTTTCTGCCTGAGTAAAAAATGATTTAGTACTGCATATTCAAAGCAGTAACACACACACTGCCAAAAAAAAAATCATACACTTCACCTCAACCACCACTATTGACATTAAACATAGTTTTTCTATTAGTTTTAAGGTGGTGATTTGGATATTGGTCTAAATACTACATCATACATCTAACAACCAGCTTTATTCTGGTGAACAACATTCCAGGCATCCTCCTCGCTTCAGGCATCCTAAAGCATACAAAACAAACACTCCCCACAGTAGGCTTCTTACTTGCTGCTGATCTCAGAGCAAACAGTCTATTTCTCAAGCTCTATCATTTGCCTGCAGTCTTCTCTGGGTGTTTAGAGAGAAAATATGATGCCTAGCAAGCCCTCCAAAGACATTCACACTGAAAATGGAAGGACAGTTTTATGCAAGTTTAAACCACCTTCCAGCTTTTAGACTCTCCAAGAGAAAATGAGAAAGCTGAGGAGACCAAAAAGCACATGCACTTTGAACAAGAGTCTGAAGCTTAGGAGCAATTTTCACACACACAGTAGAAGGTTGGTTACAATTCCCACCTCCCAAAGATAAAAAAATAATTCCAAGGGCTGACTTCAGTTGAAGCCATCAGCCAACTGGGATGATTTCTGTATTTTTAATTCAAGGTAACCAAGGCATCTCCCTTTGCTTTGTCAGGAAATGACAACCATCAAGGCAGAAATATCTACACAACTCTTTAAAGCACATCAGGCAGAATATAAAAAAGGCAAAATGATACAAAACAGAATGTCCAACAACTTCCATGGTACAACGTTTAAAAAAGTAGCTTCCCCATCTTTCATCTTTTAAATAACATGAAAATATGATGTTGTGACCTCAAGCACCCTCAAAAAGCATATGCATGGTTCACAAATGCCAGCCACAAACAATTCTCATTAAGCAGCACAACCTGGCTTCAAGCTCAGTCTTTCATAATAGGAAGGTAGTTTTCTGGTGCTACACATACCTTTCTACTATAGCAGATGAGCAGGATGTTTATGTTTTAAAGGAAAAACCAACAACAAAAAAACCCCACCAACTAAAACCACTCACAAACATATCTTGAGATGTCAGATCAATGCATGTGAAAGGACTTTACAATGGAAATTGTTTAGAGGTTAGCATGAGTTAAAACAGATTCCTTTGACACTTACTAGCATAACAACAGTAGCAATCAAACATGTAGGGTCAAACATCCTTTTCAAGTGTTGCATTGGTCCCATAAGAAAAAGAGTGCTGTGGAAAAGAAAAAAAGGTGAACACAGAGGTAGAAAGGCAAGAGTGGAATAAGGTAAGATTTGTTATTAAGGAGGGTTATTTTGTATGCTGTCACATGGGGCAAGGAAACAGGATACACAATGAGAAAACCTATTTCTGCTTTTCTCTGTGCAAGGTATTTATTCTATAATTTTATTCACACTTGTTCAGTTACAATTAACTAAGCAGAGTAAAACTACCAAGCCAGAAGCATAGGTCAAGGTCAGCTTCAATTAGATCAGTCTTGACATCTTAACAGATGCTTTTTTAACCTGCTCTTCAAAACCACCAGCCACAGAGGCTCTGCATGGATTGCCAGTAATCCAGCTCAATTCCTCTATATAAAGGGCTGTTTTCAGGCCTGGATTCATTCTCTGATGCCTTACCAGATCTGCAGCCCTCATTTAAGAGCTCTGGTGATTGATACTGCATGAATTATAGAAGGTGAAAGTTTTATCTAAGGTGTTATTTCTGCCTCATATACCATGTTATTCTGCCTCATTACTATACTATTTCCAGTTCCACCCCTTGTGATTTCTAACACCTTGCCAAGTTTCCTCACTCTCAGACAGTTGTACTGTCATGAAGTCAGAGGGGCTATGCTTCAGGAACCTCAGTGGCCATGAAGGCTTATCAAACACAGCTACCCTGACAGACAGACTGTCCCAGATATATTCACCACAACTCACAAAACACTACCAAATGCAAAATGACAATGAGTTACTATATCTTGGGGGAGAGGAGGTAACAACAAAATAAAGAAAAACCTCAATGCTCAAAGTATGAGTTTGATTCTTCTTTACTGATGAGTAACTTCTACCTTGAATGCATTACTAATAATGATAACAAAAAACATTACCACTTCAGGGCACTACTGGGGAAATACTGTTCTTTAAAATTCAGCAACAAGACAGTGATCTCCATAAGCAAATGTTGCCACACAAATACAACAGTTCCTACCACTTATGCACCCTCACCTAGAATTCTGCTTTTACTTTCCCATATTTATTAAGGAGCCAATATAAAGATTTTTACCTCCCAACAGATGCAATATTCCCCAGCGCATGAAACAGCAGCCTTTTTTTTTGGTACCCACAGCAGACAACTACCCTAAAAAAGGAACATGGGGGGGGAAGTTAATATTGTTTTTAAATTGCAAAATAAATAAATCCCAGAAATGTCACAACCCAAAAGAAGTCTTAGGAAAACTTAAACACAAACTGCAGAATCATATACACACAAGAGTAAACTGCATTTATTGCCATTCTTATAAAGAGTTAGTGCATTACATCTAACTGGAGCTGAGTCAGATGTCTTCCCAGAGACGCAGAAAAATCAAGCAGCAGCATAGAGCAAGGTGTGGAATAATTAGGAAATGTAGGATAATTTTAAATTTGTATTTGAAATGCAGCATTGTCCACACATAAGGGAAAAAACGGACTTTCTGGGCCTCTCCAGGCCAGATGCAGCCACACCTGGCATGCCAGGAATGTGCACTTCACAGCGGTTCCCAACGCAGACGGAGGGTAGAGCGAGGTGGAGATCTCATGGCTATGCTTTGTAGTAACTTCAGCAAAAAGATGGGAACTAGGTGGTGCAAGAAACTGATAAGCTGCATACTTGCTACCCTGAGCCAGCAGCCTGTCATCTTTTGACAGAATGCCATCCTTAGTGTGAACTTTGCTTCATTATAACGCATTCACATGCTAAAATACACACCCATCTCCAATGCGACCCCCCTCCAAAATGAGACCACCCCTCTCTGAGCATGTGCTCTGAATTTTCGGTGTCATATACCTTTAAATCGAAGCAAGAGAAATTTACACCAATAGTAATAAAGGCATGTATGACTAGAGTCACTCAAGCTGCACCTTGAAGGTAAAAATAATATAAAATGACCCAAGAGAGAGGGGGATATTGGGGAAGATACTATCGTGGGCAAGTCAAGGAAGATAACATCAACAGACTCCTTGGACCAGTCGACGGGCTGGACCTCTCTTCCCCCCCCCCGTAGGGACGCCTGTTGATAAGACTCGCACTGTATCCAGTGCTTCCCTGGGAAAACTTAGAATCTCTATAGAGTTACTTTTATTGTCACCTGTGTATTTTAGAGCCATGCTGTGTTAACTTTATCAAGTGCTTGTATTCATGTAACTATTATTCGCATGTGCTTTCCAGACAGTATTTATCACCGGCAATCCATAAAAACCTGTACCTGTTGCATCAATAAATTGCGACCTCATCTCTCTCAGTGTGGCTGTGAGAGTTTGTGAGCCACCTGTGGTGTGGTGCATTATCAGTGAATCCGATACCAGATGTGCTCAGACTGATGGTTATAACTGATTGTGTACTATCAGTGAATCTGATATCAGACGCGCTCGGACTGATAGCTGTGTATTAGGGCTGTTCCTCGTCCCCTTTTATAAAGTGAGGGGTTTATCTTCCCCCTTTAACGCAACACAAGGATACAATTATTTGGGCTCCTGAGACTCAAGTATCAGGAGAGATCATGCAAAAAGTCCTTACCAAGAGTGAGAAGAAGCATCCTAATGCAAAACAAGCAATGAAGCCCTTCACCCTGGTGCCTCAGCCTAATGAAGTTGCATCAATAACCTAGAAATGTGGAGAAAAATAGAGTGCAAGTTATCACTTATGGAGCTGTGAGAGCAAATCCAGGATGATGATAAGGTGGCTGGAGCACATCCCATATGAAGACAAGCTAAAGAATTGAGGCTGTTCAGCCTGGGGAAAAGAGGGTTGTGCAGAGGCCTCATAGCAGCCTTCCAGTATCAGAAGGGAGCCTACAAGGATACTGGGGGGGGACTTTTCATCAGGGACTGTAGTGAGAGGACAAGGGGTGATGGGTTCAAACCTAAACAGGGGAAGTTTAGACTGGATATGAGGAAGAAGTTCTTTACTGTGCGGGTGGTGAGGCACTGCAATGGGTTGCCCAAGGAAGGGGTAAATGCTCCATTCCTGGCAGTGTTCAAGGCCAGGCTGGACAGAGCCTTGGGGGACATGGTTTAGTGTGAGGTGTCCCTGCCCATGGCAGGGGGTTGTAACTATATTATCTCAAGCTCCTTTCCAACCCAAACCATTCTGTGAGTCTATCACTAACACTAATAGATTCACTAACCTATTTATTAGGCTTAATACAGGATCAAGTCTGTAAATTCCCGTCAGATGCTAAACTGTTTCCCAGCTCAAACGGCGCCTCCGTTTCTAAGCACCCTCTTCGGCAGCCCCTAGGAAGCAGGTTGCTGCCAAGGGGCAGCCCTGTCAGGGAGCCGCCACCGGGAGCCCCTCCCGCTGCCCCCACCGGTCTGTACCCACACGGGACTGCCCGTCCGACACCGGCGACACTTTTACTTTTGTTATTCTGCCAATTCCCCAAACAGGTAGGCGCTGGGTTCCATGGGATCACACAACGGCCTGGGTGCGAAAGGGCTTTGAAGCTCATCCAGTTCCACGTCCCTCTGCCACAAGGCAGAGACACCTTCCACTGGACCAGGTTGCTCCAAGCCCATCCAGCCGGGCCTTGAACACTGCCAGGGACGGGGCAGCCACAGCTTCTCCCCACAACCTGTGCCAGCGCCTCACCAGCCTCAGAGGGAAGGATGAGGTCAGTTTCCCTACCCTCGCAAAGCGCACATTCCCGTTCCCCCACCTTACTTCCGTGAAATGCGCAGGCCCGCTCGGGAGACCGAGCCACCCTCTCTCACACCCAACCTCCCTAAGCCACGGCCCTTCTGCCGGCAGCGGCTGCTCGCGGAGTAAAACAGGCGGTACCGTAAGAGTGTGCAGCTCCGGAGGAGCCACTGTTCCTGGCAGCCCCCGTCCTGTAGAGCCGGAAGCCCAACCGGGGACAGAGGCGACACACACCAGTACCGCCGACCCGGGTCCCGCTCTCTCCGCCGCCCGGGCGCCGGCACGCAGGTTCTCCCCCACGCCACGGGAAGGCGGGAGGCAGGTGCCGGGGACGCGGAACGTTACCTCAGCCAGAGCGCTCGGCTCCTCCGCGTCGCGGCCGCTCAGCACCCTCTTCAGCTTGTCCATATCGCCCGCCTCGCCCCGCTCAGCTCAGCCCCACACTCTGCCGGACAGCTCTGCCCTTCCTCTCCTCAGGGACTACCAGCTCCAGCGTGCACCGCGCTACCTGCACGCCGCAGGTAGATGAAGGCCGCCGGCGCGGAGGTGTACCGGGGGATGTAGTCCGTGGGGCGGGGAAGGGGGGACCGCACCGGGAGGTGCGGGGCAGAAACCGGCCGCCTCTGGAGCGTTGCGAGGGGAAAAGTGAGGGTGAAACCGCCCGGGGCAGCGGGATCTGTTGGGGTATGGTGCCACGCCGTCTCGGGGGTCGGGCGAGAGACCCTGAGGAGAACGGTGATGGAAATGGCGCTGCTGGTCCTGTGCTCTCCGGACACGGCAGCCGCCCCATGACGGCTCTCCTGGAGCGGGTGCACGGACTGCAAGCGAAATTGAGAAAGAGCAGCCCAGCACCCGTGCTCAGGTTCACGTGTTGGAGGGGGATTATCTTCATTGTAACTCATATGCTTGGCTTGGGTTTTTTAAGAGATAGCAGGCACCCCACTTTCCCCAGGCTTTCTTACTCTTCCAAGTGTTACCTGGCCATGAGGAAGTTAAGATTTTGTAATGGACTGCATGTGTGAAGGCCTGGAAATCTTGAGTTTGGAATTGCAGGCAGCAAGGAAGACCTGTGCTTCCTTACAAGCTCACAGACCTCGAGGAGCAGACACATGAACCAGCAGGATCATCAGAAGTGTAACTGCTAACTTTGGAAAGGTTAGGAGGGCAGAAGTTATTTTGAAAAGCCCAGCAAAGCAGAAGGTACCTGTGTTCCTAAAGGAACTTGGTTCGTTTTAATACTAAAAATCATACCCCTTGAGGTAAGAGACCCTTATGGAACATGTGCAGTGAATTGATATACACCATGTCTTTAAACTGAGACAAGAGAACCTAGAAGCCAATGATTGTAGATACAGACTGTGACCTATACGGAAAACACTGACCATCACAGTTTGAAATGTATAAAAGTGGCAGACTGAGGGTGTGCTGGCTTTGCGCAGTTACTGCCTAGCACCCATCTCTGTGCAGACATGAAACCACAGAACCACTTTGGTTGCAAGAGACCTCTGGAAATCACTTAGCCCAACCCCCGAGCCAAGGCAAGGTCACCTACAGCAGCTTACACTGGAACATGTAACACCTCAACTCTGTGTTAATCATCTCTCTGCATAGCAGGTGAAGAACCTGATCTTGGGACAACACAAGCATACAACAGCTGACATCTAAACCATCCTAATGTTTTCCAGACTTCAGAAAACAAGTCGACACCCTCTGCCAGTTCTACTTCTCTAGTTGTAAGCTATCTCCTCCCACCCATTTTGCCAATTATTTGCAAACAGTGAAGCTCACAGAAATATTAATTTTGCTCACAAAATATTTAATTTTGCTCCCACTATTGTGACTCTTCCCCTGTTCTGAAAAAGCCTACTTTATTTTCCTAACAAGCCAGAGTGGCCTGATGACAGGCAAAAGCACATGGATGCAACACCTTACTAGCATGCAAAGTTCAGCATCAGGAGTAGTTATTTATTTTGCTCAGACAAAAACAGAACTGTAAAATGATTGGTACATTTTATTTAGCAACATACAAGAAAGAATATAAACTGCCACCTTAAACTTGCCATAAAATAGCTAGAGAATCACCCCACTCCCTCCCCCTAAAATTATGTATCCAAAGTGGTACTTTTCTGTGTAAAATTTTTACCAGAGAGCTTGTGGTACACCAGTTTATACTGCAGCTTTTTGGTAATCTGTGTGGTATGACAGTCACAAAGTGTTCTAGGTTTTACTCTGTAGTAATTGTAACTTCCTAAACATTATGAGTTCCCTGACATGTGTGTTCCACTTAAATGCACAGCACCCAAAGTAGATGGGTATCATGTAACTATAGAGTCAGGATTCAAGTCCACTCAAGACAGCTGTATCAGGAGGTCACAACTCAGTACGCAATATGGACAAGGTGAAATACAGTGTGGAAGCTAAACATGCAGAGCACCCTTTTCATCGCTAGGTGTCAATGCTCTGGGTTTGCCCCCAACATACACTTCAGCCCAAAGGAGATTAATGCTAGCATCACTGACCAAACCCAAATCACAGTTTTAATTAATGAATGTGGATACAGTTGCCTTCGTGCTAGCACTATATCAGCTCAGTCACTACCATCTTTAAAGTGTGTTTTTATAAGCCCTTAAGGCATGTAAAATAATATATGCTTAGAGCAAAATAAGTGCCAGAATTTACCTCTAAAAGCAAAGTATGTCTTCACCCCCATTTGTTGTGCCCTTACTTTTCACTCTCTCCCCATATCCCTTTATCACTGGAGCAGATCAAAATATATTTTGATCACTTCCATGCTCCGTTCATTTGCAGCCCCTTCTTCATCCTGACACTAAAATCTTTAGGAAACAAATGCAGGAAAATGAAAAAAGCCAACAATATTTAGGACTCTACTGGGGAACATAGAGGACTTCACTCTTATTTCAAAGCGGCCATAAACTCACCTATTGGAAAACCCCACATTGTGGCTATCTGATAATAATTTCTTTCAGAGACTGTTTAATTCCAGTTCTTTTCACTCGTTTTATCTTATGGATCACAAGACTTTTTGCAACAGTCCTTTCCAAAGGATTCCAAAGATAAAGCTGAAGATGTATTCAGGAAAAAAAAAAATAAATCTAATCAATAACTTCTTACAAAATCATCCTGACAGACCCTCATTAACATGAGCATTTATTAATTCTTATTTTTACATATATGGAACTGAGGCACAGAGAAGTGAGTTCCCTGTGGCTTGAGTAAATCCATGACACAGGAAAAACTGGCTTCACTTCCTGCCTTTCAACCTGCTGATCAGCTCATTGGACCAGACTGCCTCAAATAAAAGTGAAATGAAGTGTTTCGTTTGTTTTTATTAAGAAAACAGTCACTGAGATGGAGTAGACTTTTTCCTAAAAATTCAGGGTCTTTTCTACGTGGAAGCCATTTCTCAAAAGACCTGGTTGAGTACCAGGTTTTCAGCTGGATTTTTTCTATGAAGCCATGAAGTGCAGAAAACTCAAGCCATGAGAACTTGTACACATTCTTACGTGCTATCAACCACAAGGCCTGCTTTTTGCTACAGCCATTTGCTTCTTCACCGAGTGTGAGCAGTAAACCTAGACAAGTCTGTAGCTCCTCCATTCTTAGGCCAAACTATTAACATAGCTTAGGATTTCCAAAAGCAATACAAATATTTAAAATTTAATCTACAAAGTGTTAAAATCATGACTAGACACAGAACAGTTTTACTAGTATCAGGAATTAAAGAATTTTAAAAATAAACAAAAATGATGTATCTGGAATACACGTTGGCACCCTTTCAAGACAATGTAGTATCTTGTTCCTCAAGTCTGCAAATACCAGCATCCCTTAAGGACTAGAGACTCAACATCTCTCTTTTCCGAGCCTCAGGCCACTCTGCAATTTAGCAATTTGACTGTCAGGGCAGGATAACCATCATGCATGGGCACCATGCAGTATGTCCAACAAGAAGGTCAATACAGTAAAATGCATTTCCAATGTAGGACATGACTGTATCAGCATACAGGCCCCAAATAATAGTCTCCAGAACTGCCTAGAGAGTGAGTATTCTAGGGAATACTAGAATAAACAGTATTTCTGAAGAGACTTTGCAGTGCATATCTGTTAACCTTCAGTCCTTCTCCTGTTTTGGAGTTAATGCCTCACAAATAAGGCAATTTTACCTTTCTATACTGTCAGACAAATGCAGTTATTTCTTTTTCCCATCATTAAGCCTATCCTCAGATGAAATGAATATTTTAAAGTCTGGATCAGAGATGCCTAAACGTAACTTAGTTGGTTATCAGCTTACTGTAGGGGAAGTCAAGTGAAATGTGTAGTTTAGAACTGACAGCTCAAAATAAATTCAGGGGATTATTTTTTTTCTTTCCTGTGGATAGTTTCTCAATAAAAATAAAATGCCAATTTTAAGACTCCGGTAGTCTCAGTATCTGAAGAAGCACTAATAAAATCTTCATAGAAGTGTTTGTGGTGGAGGGTCCAGACAATACTCCTGCCTGCCACCCAGTGAATTAAACAGAACTCAGACTCTTAAATTGTGAGTCTTTCTCCAATACTGCTGAAAATGATAACTCACCACCCGTCTATCATTAACTCCAGATGCAGGTTTAAAAAAAAAATCCAACAACAAACAAACAAAAAACACCATAAGCAAAACCTGCTTGAAATGTTTTCTCTCAGGGCTATAGAAAATTAGCCGAATTCTTTATTCCACTAGTAGTGAAACTGCCCCCCATGGCAATGGTTACATGATCATGTTACCTCCAGTTTACTTCAAGTCCATATAAAGTAACATTTATTTAGACTTAACACACGTGGTTTCCAGTGATGCTTCTGGTTTAGGCTCCATCTTCTCTGGGAATTCTAGTTTTTCACAGATTGTCTCCTTTATAGGTAGATACTGAGAGATCTCATTAGGTTCCGTGAACAGGGAAGGTGGAACATGCTAAGCAAAAATTTTATATGAAACGAGTGAGTGAAAGGAAGGGAACAAAAAAAAAATTAAAGGCATTCCAAACCCAAACTTTACAGACAATCTATAATCTACCTGTTTAAGCATCTGGAGTCAGGTATAATTATTAGCATTTACCTTAGGACTTCAAATGTACATACAGTCTTTTGCTCCTTGTGTAGGTCAATATGCTAAAGAAAAGTATTTAATGTTTTTAAGCACCAGATCATAAGAGCACAAGAGACACTAATGAACAGCTGCAATGTTTTTTCAAAAATAAATTTATCATTTGCATGTAACAAAGAGTCTTTTTGAGGTTCTAGTTCTAGATGAGACTAGGATGGCCACAAGGGATCCCACAGTTTAATGTCTTCTAGCTATTGCAATATATTAACTCGAGTTGCTCAGATATAGCTACTGATAATTGACACACCTCAACATGCACCATATTTTATGAAGTCAGGCATTTATATGAAATACTAAAACTCACTGAATTTTAATTTCATTTGAAGAAATTAGGGGTTTTCACTAAGTTGATCAATATCCTTCTCTGGAGATTCCTGTTAACAAGCTTCACCAGATGCAAGACATTTGATGAAAAAAAACAAACCCCAAAAAACCCACCACAACCAAACTTTCTAACAACACACTTTAAGAAATGTATTCAGAACTATTCAAATGCAACCTGTATTTTGGCTACTCCTAACATCCAAGGAATCATACTGCTGTTTTAATTGTTTCAAACCTAAGTGAAGCAGCAATCTGTCTTACTTTACCTATGCAAGCTGATCTAGGGAACTGGAAAGCTGGGTGCATTTCCTCTCTATAACAACAGGCAGGGAAAATTATTTAACAGCTCAGATGATATTTTTTAAATATGAGGCGAAGTAAAACCTCCATTACTGATTTATAAATCACACAACTATCAAAAAGCTCATGTCTGAATACAGCCTTGTTTATAGAGATCACATGTTAAGAAATGATGAAGTGCCACCTTCCACAAAAAGAAAACCATTTCGCAAAAATATTCCCTCAGCAGGTTAGTAACACATTAGTTACTTTTTTACAGGTAAAGGAAAAACACCATAAAAAAGGGAGAAGGAAAGTAACAAGAATACCCAAGATCAAGTCCTGGGTCAGGAATAAAAATCAACAGCTGCAACTCCAAATGTGCCACAAATTATTCTGAGCCATTACTGGAGTTTTAAGGTGGGCTATTCAGTTTGAGAAAAACTGAATGAATCTATTCCCAAACAGATCTTAACCCTTAATATTACTTGCAAGCATACAACCAGCCCTGAAATTTAGCATCATGGGACATGGACTACCCAATTTTGTGGCTGAACAGGTCTGTGAAAAAATAAAATAATAGAAATATTTTAATTCAAAAGTAGAAAAGATAGCTCACTCCTGTATCTTGTCATGGGATCTGAGCATTTACAAATGCAAATCTGCCCTGAAATCACCAAAGTGTTGTGTAAGCAGAAAGGGGTTTTCTCTATCAATTCCAAACCTAAAAATCAGATGACTTACACAGTATTTCCTATGCTGACTGTAAAAACAATTTTAAAAAGCAAACAGAAGAAGAAAACACAAAAACCAACACAAAACAAACCAGCCAAAAACCATTTAAAAAAATGCAGTACCTTTAAACTTGATATTTTGCTTTCTCTGGAGGTATATTCTCGCAACATGTACGCCTTGTCAGCCTAAGGGATGGGGGGGAAAAAAAGGCAAACTTACAGATTTATCGCCTATCAGTGCAAAACCAGCATTTTAAATACACTGAATTTTGTAAGCTTTTGAATTTGGTTGACTACAGATTGTCACCTGGGAGCAGAAACAGGCGTTCAAACTCATGAAGACAGAGAAAGATATTCAGCAGTGTTTTCCTTAACCAAAATCACCCTTCTGCATGCATTCAGGAAAAAAAATTCCGTGATTATATATGCTTGTTAATCTTTACTCAGCTAGAACTCCTGCATTAGTACTGTCGTGCTTTTAAGCCCAGCTCACGCAGTTCGCTCACTCACCCCCTCCTTTCTTCCCCCCAGGCTCCTGGGGGGATAAGGTGGAGAATTGAAAGAATGTAACTCCCACAGGTTGAGATAAGAACAGTTCAGTAACTAAGGTATAACACAAACCACTGCTGCTACCACCAGTAATAATAATGATAAGGGAAATACAAGGGAAGAGAATACAACCGCTCACCACCCAATACCAAGCCCGACCCAGCAGTGAACCCCTCTCTTCCGGGTCCGTGCCCCCAGTTTTTACATCCTGGGCATGACGTGCTGTGGTATGGAATACCTCTTTGCTAGTTTGGGTCAGGTGTCCTGTCTCTGTGTCCTCACAGCTTCCCTTCCTCCCTGGCAGAGCATGAGACTCAGAAAGTCCTTGGTCAGAGTAAACATTTCAGCAGTAACTAAAAACATGGGTGTTATCAGCACTGTTCCCAGCTTGAAAGTCAAAACCACAGCACTGCACCAGCTACTAAGAAGGAGAAAAATGACTGCTGCTGCTGAACCCAGGACAGTACAAATATAGCTAGAGAGAATAAGCAAACCGTAACTGTTATGCTCTGTATTACGTATGAGATACTAGAACTCAAATACAGTGTGGACAGTTAAAGTTAAAACTTGTAAGTTGTATGTTAGACAAGCCAAAAAAAATGCACGTGGAGACAAGGATAAGAACAGTATCACACCATTTGCTGTTCCCCATTTTCCCTCTTTTACTTTTTCTCTAATCTGTGTCTGCAAAATATATTTAAATGATAAATGCACACAAGGGGTAGCCTACCCTGCTCACACAATACCTAGCCAGCCCCCATGGCATTCAGCACTTGGCTGCTGTTTCAGCACCATCACAATAATAAATATACTTGAAATCTCAGTTCAGGTAACCTCTGTACCCCAAACATCAGTATTAAGTAACAGGAATAATAGCAAGTCTTCTCTGGAAGTAACATGACAAAGGAGCATCTGTAATATATTCATGATGGAGAAGGGTTTACCTCATGATAAAGCCTTGTATCATTCATCCTGATAAGTACCCCATCAACTCGCAAGAAAAACCTCAACAGGACAAAAAAGCTGGAAGGCATAACTCTCTGCAATAGAGGAGAAAAAAAAAAAAAAAAAAAAAAGATGTTTCATTCAGCATTTCACAAAGTTCGACTTCAAGTACGCACTCAGCTACCTCAGATATTCACAGTGAAAAAGAGTATGAGGAGCTTTCAGCAGTAAAGTCAAAATTTGTGCTGTTGATACGCTAGAGCTGTCGTTGGACAGCAGGGCAAACTGCCTCAGAAGAAGGAAAGGATTGTTCCCCGAAGCAACCAACAGAGAGATGTCAAGACAACATAATTTCCAGTAAGATGATATTTCTAAGATTGTGGATAAAAAACTTCGCATTTTAAATATTAAATCATATAAGAAAAAGCATAAAAAGAAAAAAAAAAAAGGCTGAATTGCATACGTTAACCAACTGAGTCACTAAGTGTCTCAATACACCTCTCACTACTCACTATTTTTACACTCAAACTTGATACTCCATGATCATGAAGTTCGTCTTCAAACAGAAGTACTTCTTCAAAAAACATAATTTGTTCTCGGGCTTTCAATTTCTCTGTATTTATGTGTTCTGTTGTAGGAACAACCTAAAGAAAAAGATTAACAACAGGTAGCATGTTAATTTGTTGCCAAACTACATCAAGTTTGTCCTGTTCTATAAATCCCACAGTTACTGGTTTTAGAAAGGAAAAAGCTTTTAGGGCACTAAGCTCAAAAACATGCAAGATTTCGAAGAAAAGAAGTTAAAATTAAACCCAAAGTTTCCAAGAGAAAATATCAATCAAAGCAACACCAAGAGTGGAAAATTCTGAATAAACTTTCCTCTGGGTACAAGCTCAGTGGGGTTTCAGCTGCAAACAATTCTACTCAATTTCTGTATTGCAAAACATTTGAAGAGTTGAAGTTTTAGGTTATAAACAAGATTCCATTCATTTAGTATCTCTAGCCCACTACAAACCCTGAAGAGGATTCTAATAAAGCCCCTCCATGGAAATCAAGTACCTACATTTTCCATCTCATGATCTCCATATACACTCATGTGCTTCCACATATGCTTCACTACCTAAAGACTACAGGCCAACATGACATCATTTATTTCTACGCTGCACTTTTATTTCCAGAATAAATCAAGTAATCTGTAACTGTTAATACAGAGTATGTGCTTAGTAGCATGCAATCTGTATACAGTGAAGAGAAACTGGGAACTTCAGTCTTATTTTAAAGCAAAGACAAGGGAGGGCCTGTAGGTTTATATGTTTTTATGTTTATATGTTTTATATTTTTTTATGCTTTATATGTTTATATGTTTTTGCTGTTGCAGAAAAAAATGCTCAGACAAACAGGCAACCAACAGAGAGTAAAAGGTAGTAGAGAATTACATAATTAATAGTTCCATTGTGTGTGAGGACCCCAGGGCTTCAAAGGGGCATTCAGCAAGATTTTCAGCTATGAAGATTTTTACTAAGTCCTCACTAAGAGACACAACAGCACTCTTTTATATGATCCTATATTGTTTAGAAAACCCAAACCAACCCACGATTTGATAAGAATAACATGCTGAGACATGAAAAGCCCAAACTATACTTTAAAGTCAGAAACTACAAAACATGAGATTTTACAGATGCCTACTGAAAGGTAAATGAAAGTCTAAAAAAAGTGTTTTCTGTTTGAGTGAAACAATCTGCAATCACCATTTAACAAGGAGAAAACGGTTACCTTTAATGTTGCAGTATCTCCCAGCAGTGTTCCTTTGTAGTCTGTTGTGTAAGTCCAATCATATGGCTTGACAACTTCCTTAGTGTGCTCAGGCTCATTCCTTAAGAAGTGCAAAACAACATTCTTTGTAACAATTCCTAAAAAATTACCACCTCACAAAGAATATGTACTACAATTCCCACACTCTTCAAGAAGAAAAACAGCAGCATTGTCTGTGCTGCAATGACAATGTCAAGACTTACTTGTACAGTATTGCTTCTTCCAACATCTGTTTGCGTACCAGATTAGAAAACCATTACCAGAATTCCTATGCTGTAACACTACCTCAGTCCTAGCAGTCAAAGATTTTGGTTCAGCATTGTTGAAAGAGTTGTATTTCAAGATCATTTTTTCTTTAAGTAGGCAGAAAGCAATCTGCTGATAGCACACCGCAATCATTAACACTGCTATTTGCCTTAGTTTTCATGACACCTTTCATTTCTCTCTGTGCTTTATTTCTAGGTGCTCTGCAACTCATTTGGTAAATACTAAGCAGTGCAATTAGTTCTCATGCATAGGGACTGTTCTGCTATATTCCTAAGGCTAAGATTTTGAACATGCACAACATTCTGCACTTTGAAACGCCACACAATAGAATCTTGTAATGCTTGAGGCCCCAGGAATTTGAATAAATAGAAACAGCATTAAACTTGTAGTTTATTTTAAGAAAGCCAAGATTCAACTGAAAAATAGAACTGACCCCATTTAACAGACAGGATGATCATGGCAAAGGAAAGCTAAGTGACTTCTGTGATCACACACTGTATCTATGGTATAACCAAATGCAACATGGTCTTCAAGAGTTCAGTCTGTTCTTCTAAATACTTTATGACAGTTTCACATGCAACACACCAGTACTTGCCCACTGGTGATAAAATACTGTACCTGCTCTCTTGCCACTCCTCTGCACAAGCCACTTTGATCATACCTTGACAATTATTGACACATTTTAAAGCATCTGTTGCATTGAACTCAATTCCAAAACCACGATCATGCTGTATCCTTAGGATATTGTCTCCAAACATCATCTCTGGCAGGGAGGGCATGTGTAACTCATCAGCCAGTCTGCACAGAAAAACAGAAGTCCCATAAAGAGAGATCAGTCAGCTATAGTTTAGTGACAGCAGTCCTTGTTTTGGAATAAGTATTCTTTAGAATCAAAGAATGGTTTGGGTTGGAAGGGACCTTAAAGTTCATCTAGATCCAACCCCTCTGCCATGGGGAGGGACCCCTTCCACTAGACTGGGTTGCTAAAAATCCCATGCAGTCTGGCCTTGAACAAACACTTCCACAGAAAAACCCAATACCATGATTATTTAGAAGTCACATCATCAATGTGTTCTGCAAAACTTTGTTGCTTTCCCAGTTTAATAATTTGACATGAATTGGAGTCATTGATCCAGTGTCACTTTTCCACCACAAAAGTATTCCTGAAACATTCCTTCTCCATCAGGCTCATACAAAAGTCTCAGACATGTGGAATCAAAAAAAAATTTGATAAGCATGAAGTAGCAGCTTACGGCCTGTTGTAGCAAATCTCTGGATAGTCCATTAACTACTTCAGCAAGTACCCCAAATAAACTTTTAGGAATGAGCACTCATTGACAACAAGTTCAAATTCACTACACAGTCATCCACACTTCCAACTTTAGAAGCCTACATAAGGGGGCTGAAAACAACCCTTGCAAATATGTGGAAAATGCAGAAGACACTACTGAGCTCTACTACTTTCCCAAGCTGGTAGAGAATACACACCAGTATTTGTAACCTCAGGCACAAAAGCCGCAGACATAGCCACAGACCCAACTGAACACAGGACTGCATGAACCAAGTAAGCATTATCCCTGCAGGAAATCTCAAAGCACCCTATTTCACATTCTCTTTTACCTCAGTTTTTATACTGACATACATGCGTACATATAAACATACACTATAAATGCACATGTACACATAGGCCACTACTTTGTATACACGCTGACCTTATTTACCATAAAGCTTCATATACTTCTTTTCCTCCCTCCCACTACCTACTTGTCAAGATCAAAAAGAAATGTGACATCTGCAGAGGAGAGAATTCCAGGAAATACACTAATTATAAGGAAGCAAGAAAAAAACCCCACTAGTGTCCCAATAGCAACTTTCACACTGATAGTAAGACCTTCGTGAACAAAAGTGGTTATTTCTGTAACTCTGCCTACAAAGGAACATTATTCTAACCAAACAAACAAAAATAGCAAATTTGTAGATTCTATGCCTTTCCCAAAGAAGGCAGAATAATGTTATGAAGATTTTTGTTCCATCAAGTGTAGGCCCCTTGACCTGCCAAGACCAACTCCAGCCCAGAAAGAGATCCTTTCTATGGCACGTTTAATACTTCACCTTTCCACAGAGGTTGCCAAGGATTTTTGTGATATGTTTGTCAGAAATAAACCCTTTACAGATACATGTTCCCCAAGCAATAAAAAAAATGCAAAATGCCAAGATAAATACATTGTAAAAGGACACTGACTAAAAGCACTGCAACTGGATAGTTCTTGACTCTTCAGATTTTAAGTGGAGGACATGTTTTGGAGATCTCATGCTAGGTACAAAGACCTAAACAGCTACTTTTGGACTTCCCTACTCTGCAAAGTTCTCTGTTCTTTCATGCTGTGTTGTGCCTTTTGCAACCCAAACCCACTGGTCTTCAAAACCATCTAAACAGACACAGGTAATTTCTGAAAATTACAGAGGTGACAGGGCATTTTAAAACAGATGCAGTTAAAGAAACTGAATAGATCAGATGAGTACAGTGGGCAATTTGGCTCCCAGACTGGCAGTTCAAGTCTCTCTCTTGTTCACAGGCAAAGAAGAGTTAACATCCTCCTGATCTTAAGAATAAAGACCTCCATTTTTAAGAGGTAGCATCCTACAAAATAAGTGTTCACAAAGATGCCATAAAAATTGGATAATCTAATAACAACTCCCCTCCCCGCGCAAGACATGGGTACAGCTTAGCTGGGTGTTGAATCCTCATTACAGAAAAAATTACTAAAATCACAGGATTCAAGTTTTCTTACCTGTAATTGCAAAAATTAAAGGCCATTAGTCAGAAACAGTTTGAGACGATTATCCTAAGTTCAAAGCTTAAAATAAAGACGGATGAAGTAACATAGGATTTACCTGTTTTAAGGCAGATACCCGGTTAAAACAACCAACCAACAACAGAAACCGTTTCAAGACATGGGCCTCTATCAAACAAATAAGCCTTACGAAAGTTAAAAGCAACATGTATTAAGATACACTGAACAAGACTAATCGGATTTCCATGTATATATTCCAGAAATTGAAACCAGGAAGGATCTGTCAAATTCAGCTGCCACTGAGGTCACCTGTGGCACCATACAGCTGAACTGCTCAGTGCCCCATTAGCAAACCTGACTCAAGCACTTGGTGCTGACACAGGAGCATTTTCTCCAGCAGCTTGACAGCAGTGAAAATTACTACTACAAGGAAAATGCAAATAATACATTTTTAATGAGAACCACAATCTTCAAATAGCCATTACCACAAAATAGCATATGAGTCTGTGGAGTACATGTCAAAGAACCTTAATCACCATTGAAAAAGTAATTAAGGAAAAATAGGCTTCTAATTAGCAGGCCAGGTCTCCGAAACCATTAAGCGATCATTGGAAGCAGAATTCTGGAGACCATATGCAACCCAAATCACCTCAGTTTCTCAAGCCAAAGAATCAAGATTACCCTCACGAAAAGCGAATTAACAACCGCCACCCCGCCCACACCGCAGGACCGAGCAGCGTCTCCCCCTCCTAAAGA
This sequence comes from Myiopsitta monachus, assembly GCA_017639245.1. NCBI lineage: Eukaryota > Metazoa > Chordata > Aves > Psittaciformes > Psittacidae > Myiopsitta > Myiopsitta monachus. The sequence goes on from CM029927.1 coordinate 7,299,834, forward strand.
ACGCTATTTCTTGTGCAAGGTGACGAGGCGCCCCAGACCCCTCGCTGTCGGAAGCTGAGATCCCAGCCCAGCGGAGGCTCCTCCCGAGCCCCAGCACAAGCTGCAGAGGGGCAGCGAGCAGCAGAGGCCCCGTCCCGTTGGCCGCGGCCGGCCTCAAGCCGCCTCACCTCTCGGCCTGCGCCGACTTCATGATGTGCGTCCGGGCGGCGCTCAGCTTCCAGGGCCCGAAGGTGAAGTCACGCCGGCTGCTCTGGAAAACGGGATGCATGGCGGAGACGAGGGGAGAGCCCCGCCGAGGAGAACGCGAGACCGGAAGGGGCGGCCAAACCTAGCCTACTTCGCCCCACCTCGCCTCACCTCTCCCCTCCGCAGCCGCCCGTACTCGCCTCCAGCAACTTCCGCTTCCCGGGGCGCCCCTGCCCACGCAGTCCCGGAAGCGGTGCGGCGGCAGTGGGGTGTTGTGCGGGCCTCCTGCGGCTCGGCTTAGCGGCGGCTGGTCCCTGCGCTCCAGGGGCCGTAGTGCTGCGTCCCTCTTCCCGGGCGCCTTCGGCCTCGGCTGCCCGGGGGCTGGGCGCGAAGAGCTGGCGAGCTCCCCTGGGCCTCTGGAACCGGGCTGCAGCGCAGCGGCCGGAACAAAACGTGTGTGTGGCTCCAGCCGCACCCCGGGGATACCGAGCTGAGCCGGTCAGCACATTCGTGTGCTATGGAAGGCTCCTGCTGCTGAGGGAGGGTAGGAGCGGTCTCGGGGAGACCTGAGGCTCTGAATGGTGCCTGGCTGTTCTCCCTGGCCATGCTCAAAGGTTCAGCAAGCATCATCCAGCACCGACACGCAGACACAAGCCTTGTGCTATCTCAGATAGGCGCACATGTATGCGTGGGATTGTCCGTGATGGTCAGGTAGCTCCCTGGATCCTGTTCAAAGACGGTCTTTTAAAAATGTCAAAATATGATGGCATGGCAAGCCTAAAATCCTCTCAAAAAGCATTGGTTGAACTGGTTGACAACTACACATATTTACCACTCGGGTTGCTTTTCTGCATCACTGAAAGGACAGCCTAACTCCCTGAGAACTGCTCTGGGCATAGAGGTACAACACACATGGTCCAGCTCCTTCTGTTGGACCTGCCACGGCACCAGGGCAAGGTGAGGTGGCAGCCATGGGGATGTGATGTCCATCCTGTTAAACACTCCACCTCTTCCAAACAGCAAAGCAATCAGAACACAGCAAAGCTCAAGTCAGAGCAGTCCTCCTCTGTGCAGGAGGAACCAAGCTGTGGGGAACCTGGGAATTAAGGATACACAAGCATGGCATTTCATTATTCACCCTTCATACTGTGCTCACCAGTGTCTTGTTTCAGGTGTGTGTGGGGAAACTCCCAAAGCCTGTGTCTGTATTACTTTTAATGGCATTTCGGGGGCTAGGAAGCCTAGCAATAAGGATTGGCCCAGCTCTGTAGCTAACTCCCACTCTGTGCCAGGGCAAGTCACTTCACCTGGCCTCTGTAATATGGATTCTCCCCCGTTTTAACTGGATTCCTGCATGTTTAACAAAGGAGGGCTGAGCAAGAGGCTGTGCCTCAGGGTAGAGGCAGTGCCCACCTTCAGCTGGGTCATGGCAGAACTCCTGTGGTGGTGAGGAGCCTTCTGCAAGGGCCTGGAATGTCCCGGAGGCTCTGCTCACTCCCCTCACATCACAGGCAGAGGCTGGCTCTGTTGCCCATTTGGGGCTTTATAAGCAAAGATGCAGAGTCTAGTTAGGAAAGGAGACATTTATTCTGTGCAGAGTCCTCAGTGAAAGTCTCCACAAATCAAGCACAAATCAATCATGATTTAAGTTTAAGCTATTTATACATTTTGACAAAGAAAGAAAGCAGTGTTCATTGGTTGAGAGTTATACAATTTGTTCATTAATTAGTATTCTATCCCATATTGGTGGTGGAATATTAAAGGTCCCTCTCACTTCTTATGCTGATCAGGCACGCAAGGCTCTGCCTTTCTCTTGAGTCAATGGGTTTCTTGAGTTGGTGGTCAGGCTGCCCCCCACTTCCCCACCTAATTATTGCTCATTTTCTTCAAGGTGTTGGTCCAAGGGAGACAGATCTTCCTCCTTATCAGTCCTGACTCATTTCCCAGAGTAGCAAGATGGATGTTCTTTGTTTAGAGAAGTCTTTGTACATTATCACAGTTATGTAGCAGAACTACGATTGTAGCAAGCATCGTCTCACAAGATGTTGCAAACATTTACGGGTTTTGCTCAGTCCTTTGGGGTTTAGTATTGTTTTGCAAGATGCTGCAAGCATTATTTCCCCCTTTGGAAGTCTCACTTCCATATTTTGTATCATTGTAAAACAACAATAGGGTGTGGCATTTAGTTTAGGATTTCTAGTTTAAATACTGGAGTGTCTTGTATATTCCAGCTTATACTTCTTTACATAAAAAATTTTACCGTGTTAACTCAGCCTGATTTTAACTAAATAATCCAGTATCAATACAATTTTAGTACTCCCATATACTCTTTTCCATTGCTTTCCAAACACTTCCTATACAGATTCTTACAATCATTATAATAACTATAATAACAAAGTTTACATTGTGCGCAAGAGCCAGTTTGGCAGAGATAAGCCTCATTTATGAAGTAGAGCTGATACTGGTTTCTATTCACTAATTTCTCTACTTGCTTTAGCCACTTGTTTAATTCTTTCTCACTGCTCTTACAAGGGTTCAGTGACATTAGGTGTATGTGTACTACACCTGTCAGGATCCAAATGTAAATATCCACACAGGCCATGTTCTTGGGCTAACAATAAATCTAAAGCTTGTCTATTCTGCAAAGTCATCTTTGAATTGGCTTGCACCTGTTGATTTAGGTCCGAAAATCTGGTTTTAGTAGCATCTGCCAGAACCTCCATTTGTCCAGTAATGCTGTTAATTGCAAATCTATTCTGTAAGGATGACCTCATTTTTGACCAATAATGTGTATTATTACTACAATATATTCTTTGATCCCTAGGTGTTTTTACTACCTGGGACCCATTGTGGAGGGAATTCTATAGAAGAGATAAATTAAAAGTTAACACCCCCCATTATACAGGATGCTCTGCTGGTTTTGGCAATTAGGCTACTAGCACTGTGCATTTTTCCACAGGATTGCAGCAATTTCAAAATCATGTTATCTTGGCATTTAAATGAAGAATTATTAGTAGTATCAATAGCACCTCATTAAAGTCTGACATCAAGTTCTTTTTCTGAATTTCACTTTTAATGGTTCTGCTGGAGTTACTTCCCACTTCTCCGGATTTGCGGCCTTCTTTCAAGTGTAGTGGATCTGTTAGAAACTTCAAAACTTTTCTTGTAAAGACTCAGGTTAGACACAACAGTGAAGCAGCGATTTATTAAACATTTTTGCAAAAACGGCTGTCCTAATAAGTAGGCACACCCAATGACTACAAAGTTCTTCCTTATATTCCCTACCCCTGACTGCAACGCCCCTCCCTTATTTCCCACTGGTTGTGTACTCCAAGGTCTACAGCCTATCCGAGGCACCTGAACATCCCATGTGAACTCCCACCCCTGTTTGCATCTCCCACTACTCTAATTTAAGACCCCACTCCCCTTATTTGCTCACCTGCACATTGGTGAACTTGTTATGAACTGTAACCACTAACCCAGTTCCCACCTTAATCACCATCTTGTTATCTTTTTCTGACAGTTAAGTTTAATGGCTGACTGCAAAAATGCTATCTTAATACTTTTTACAGATCCACAGTTCCACTCTCTGCAGTTTTCGCCATGGTGTAGGCTGAGCAAGACTTGAAAGGGTCCCTTCCAATGTTCCTTTAGAGGTTCATTGTTCTACATCCGCAGGTAGACCAAACCAGGTTTGAAACAATGAACTGCTGTATCCAATCCTAATGGTGCATGTAATTGCAAATACTTGTTGACAGAAAATAACACTTTTCCTAAAGGCATCACACAGTCCTTTAAATACCCCTGTCCCAGCATACTGGCAGAGGCTGGTTCATATTCATCACCTGGTAAGGTTGCCCGTATAAAACCTCAAAGGTACTTACTTTGTCTCTATTGGTGGGGATTATTCTTATTTATAGGGCTAAAGGCAATATGTCTAGCCATTTTCATTTGGTGTCCTGACACATTTTACTTGTATGTCTGTCAATTGACTGATTCGTTCTTTCTACCTTTCCATTGGACTGGGGTCTCCAGGGGGTATGGAGATGCCATTTTATGTGTAGTGTTTAAGCTAGTTTTTTTTATTATTTTAGCTACAAAACTGAGGCCCTCTATCTGATGACATTCCTATTGGGATTCCATTATCTTGGGATAATCCCTTTTATAATACCGTACCTCTTTAGCCTGATTTGTTTGACACCGAAAAGCTTCCAGCCATCCTGAAAAAGCATCTACCAATACCAATAAATACCAATACACATTTTGTCAGGGTAATTCTGAGAAAGCTATTTCCCAATAGTGTCCTGCTGTGTTTCCTTTCTTCACCTGTCTGGGAAGAGGTTGTGGTTGGATTTGAGGATTATTCCTCTGGCATATTTCACACTTCTTCACAATAGCCTTAGGAATTCTTCCCATTCCTATTCTTAACACTAACAATTTTACATTGTCTACTAATGTTTCTGCACCCCAATGGGTACTCTTGTGTTCCTGATGTATCATTTCCTTTAGGAGAGGGTTTGTTAAGATCACTGTTGTCTTCAGTGATCCACCATCCTTTCTCATTTTTCTTTGCCCTCAGCAACCCAGCTAATTGATCATCTTCCTTTTTAAGTTCTGGACTATTTTCCAGTACTAGGTATTTTCCTGGCAGTATTAGTAATGCTTGTCCTTCTGCTGCTTGTTTAGCAACCTAACCTGCTAGTCTATTTCCACAAGAGCAGAGGGGCAGGATCACCTCCCTCGACCTGCTGGTCATGCTCCTTTTGATGCAGCCCAGGATACAGTTGGCTTTCTGGGCTGCGAGCGCACACTGACAGCTCATGTTAAGTTTCTCATTGACCAACACCCCCAAGTCCTTCTCCACAGGGCTGCTCTGAAACATTTTTCTGCCCAACATGCAGCTGTGCCTGGGACTGCCCTGACCCAGGTGTAGGTCCTTGCACTTGGCCTTGTTGATCTTTGGTGGTTTGGTCGACACGCTGGAGGGAAGGAATGCCATCCAGAGGGACCTTCACACACTTGTGACGTGGGCTGATGCCAGCCTCATGAAGTTCAACAGGCCAAGTGCAGGGTCTTACACCTGGGTCAGGACAATCCCAAGCACAGGCTGGGTGGAGAATGGATTGAGAGCAGCTCTGAGGAGAAGAACTTAGGGGTGTTGATTGATGAAAAGCTCAACACGAGCCGGCAGTGTGCGCTTGCAGCTCAGAAAGCCAACCATATCCTGGGCTGCATCAAAAGGAGCGTGACCAGCAGGTCAAAGGAGAGGATTCTGCCCCTCTACCCCACTCTTGTGAGACCCCACCTGCAGTACGGTGGTCAGCTCTGGGGCTCCCAACAAAACAGGGATGTGAACCTGCTCGAGTGAGTCCTGAAGAGGCCACAAGGATGCTCAGAGTGCTGGAGCACCTCTCCTCTGACAATAGGCTGAGAGAGTTGGCGTTGTTCAGCCTGAAGAAGAGAAGGCTCCAGGGAGACCCCTAGAGCAGCTTCCAGTGCCTGTAGGGGGGCTACAAGAGAACTGGAGAGAGGCTTTTAACAAGGGCAGGTAATTACAGGACAAGGTGACTTTAAACTGAAGGCAGGTATGTTTAGATCAGACATTAGGAAGAAATTCTCCACTATATGGGTGGTGAGGCACTGGGACAGATTGCCCCGAGAAACTGTAGATGCCCCATCCCTGGCAGTGTTCAAGGCCAGGTTGAACGGGGCTTTGAGCAACCTGGTCTAGTGGCAGGTGTCCCTGCCCGTGGCAAAGGGCTGGAACTGGATGAGCTATTAGGTCCCTTTCAATTCAAGCCATTCTACGAATTCATGAAATAGCACAGCAGCAAAACATCCTTCACTGGAGCATCCAAAACAATTCATTTTACCAACATAACGAAGACAATTCCGAAATAAGCAAACCAATTCCTAGGAATATGCCAACAACCCAAATTCCATGTGACCCGGTCGGTACCGCAATCCTGCACGGGGACACTTTTAAGGTACTTTTTACCCCTCCGATCAGTCTTTTCTGATACGAGTTGCTCGGGGAGGGAGATCAAAATCGAAACAACAGTAACAATGTCTCTGTATAGGAGGACATCGCTCAAAAACTCACCACAACCGGGGGTTCGCCAGTGGAGTCCCCGGGTAATCCCACCGCTGGGTGCTGGAGTCCGCGTAGCGAATCCCTTCGCCTGCGATGGTTTCCCGAACGAGGTCCAGCCCGAGTTCAGGGTCCCACCTGGGTCGCCAAAAACTGTTGCCGATTTAGGACTTTACAAACTAGGCTCTCCCTCTTTTGTTTAAGAAGCCTCAAACCAGTAACAGTTCGCGGTGGTACCGGCGGCGACCGCAGCGAAAATGGCGGGCGGGGATGGAGGGGAGGGGTCGCGGCTGGAGGACGCGGTGGGCCGGGCCGGGCCGGCGGGTAGGGGGCATGGCGGTGGCCGCGGCGGGCGAGGACGGCTGGGCTGCGGCTCGGAGCCTCAGGCGGCGGTGAGGGGTCCGGGACGCTGTAATCCGGGGCACTGGCGGCGGCGGGCGGTGACTGCGGTGCCAGCACTGGCAGCCGTGGCGGGGCGGGGGTAGGGGTGGTGGGAGCGGCGGGATGGCGGGTAGGGAAGAACGATGGCTGCCCGGAGCGGAGGACCCTGCCCTCGGCCTTTGTTGGCTACTGGGGGCAAAATGGCGACCCCCGTCCTCCCTCCCCACCGACACGGCCGGCTTTGTGTGTGCCGGCACGCCTGGTCGCGCTGCCCGCAGCCGGGCGGGCATGGGATGCTGCCCTGCCCTCTCCCGGAGGCCGCCTTCTCCCCTGAGGGTGCAGCAGGGCCGTGAGGGGACGGGAAGCCTCAGATGCCCCGGCCGGCGCTGGTGCAGGGAGCGGCCTTAGCTCCTCGGGGGTGGCCGCCTTTCCAAAACCTGCCCTGGTCAAAAAGCGTTGGGAAGGCTCTGGGAGGTGTGCGGGCACGTCTGGGGAGAAACGTGAGGAGAAGCACTTTTGCAAGGGTTGGCAGAGAGCTTCGCTAGAGAAGAGCTAGGTTACACTTTACAAAGCACGGCCCAGTAATGTCTTTAATTATGTTCTTAGGAAGCACGGATAAAAATGGGAAAAACGTGGCTCTCCCGCCTGACGCTGGCGCCTGAGGCCAGGGCAGCCGCGCAGACAGAAGCGTTTCTGTGAGTACTGCTGGCCTTTCGGGAGCTACGGATGGGCACAGAGTTAGCTGAGATAACTTTCCCCAAACCTCTAGTTTCCCAAAAGAATGCTAATATCAGCTTCACATTAATCGGTGGACTCTCTAGTTTTCGGGTTTGCATATCTGTTGGGGGTTTTGGTGGTGCTTTTCCTTCAGTAGGCTGGCCTGCGGGTGGGGGGAGGATTGAAGGAGGAAGGTAGGAGTGGGAGGCAGCAGGGAGATGGCTGCTGAGGAATTGGGAGAAAAAACAAAGGGTCACAAATGGAGGTTGTGAATCGGTGGGATGGCTGTTAGCGCTGAGAAGTCAGGAGTTAAAGGTTGTCTCAATAGGTGGACTGCAGCCTAATGCAAGGAAGTGTCTTTTGAACTTCATAGAATCATAGAATAGCCTGGGCTGGAAGGGGCCTTCAAAGGCCATCTACTCCAACCCCCTGAGATAAGCAAGGACAATCTCAACTAGATCAAGTTGCCCAGAACCACATCCAGCCTGGCCTTGAATGTCTCCAGGGGTGGTGCACCTCTCTGGGCAGCCTCTGTCAGTATTTCACCACCCTCACTGTAAAGAATTACGTATAGAAAAATGTCTTCATGTACAGAAAGGCAGTTTCCCCAGTCCTTTGGTATTGGCAGTAAAACAGAATCACCACTGGTGGTAAGGTGATTATGATCATGGAGAAGCGATGTTAGGAGAGTACATGCAATGATCCCTGAGTCTTTGAATGTTACATAGCAACTGTTAAGAAAGAGTCAGCACAGTATGATTAGCTGGGCATCCACAGACCACCAGCAAATGCTGCATAGGCAGAATACAAGGTAACAAGCGGGATAAACAGGCAGAATTAAAAAACCCCAAACAAACCACAAGCAGAACAAAACCCAAACAAACAAAAGTTACTTATTTTAAAGTGAGAATCAAAGACTGATAGTGACATTTGTGTTTCTTCACAGCCTAGATGAAGGGACTGAATGAGATGCACAGCTGGTAAGTATGGTTTAGAAACAAGTAAGATTCTTAGAAAATTTTAAAGTAAAATGTGCTGATTTTCTTCCTTGTCCCCCCACTTCTTGTCTTTCAGACAGTTTTCTCCGTGTTCTAGGCTTAGTACTGTCATTGACCTCTTTGATGTACCCATAAGCAATTTTCTGCCCCTTCACTTCCCATCTAAAATGGTTTCCTGCATTCTACAGGTAAATTTAATTAACGCAGGCAAAAGGCCCTCCAGTCTTTGGAGAGAATTTGAAGAAGTCTTGACTGAATGTATCTGAGCGTTGTGCTGCTTCTAGCTGCTCAGCATGTCTTGGCTGATCCAGCTCTGCACACTCTGACCATGAGCAGCAATTCCTCCCTCAGCAATGTGAAGGGCCTGAGGAACCTCACTACGCAGGAAGACGGGGCAGTCAGAGTCACCGAGTCCATTGCTATAATCGTCATTGCTATTTTCATCTGCTTGGGCAACCTGGTGATTGTCATCACCCTGTATCGGAAGTCTTACCTTCTCACGTTGAGCAACAAGTTTGTATTCAGCCTGACCCTCTCCAACTTTCTACTCTCTGTACTGGTGCTACCTTTTGTTGTCACCAGCTCCATCAGACGAGAATGGATCTTCGGAGTTGTTTGGTGCAATTTCTCAGCCTTGCTCTACATGCTGATCAGCTCAGCCAGCATGCTTACTCTTGGACTCATAGCTATAGACCGGTAAGCACTTCTTTTCTGATGAATTGTAACAAGTTGCCTCATCATTCCATAGAGTGTTCATATCAGTGGATAATGCTGTATACCGCTGTGGAATCCTTTTTCCTTCAGCCCCGTGTGAAATTTTGATGCAAAACAGAAGAAAGTGGTGTCATCAATAATGCAAAATGCACACATGCATTTAGAGGTTTTAAAAGCTATTGATTGTATAACATACTGCTTGAGAAATAAGAAATAATGACTTAAAAAGGCCAGATTGTACTCTATACCCATGCACTCACATGTAGGGACAGATTTGATAGCTGTATGTGTGCCTTCAGCCAAGTTTTAAAGTCTTGACTGCAGTGATACATATTTTTACATGTGTCGTGGTTTAAGCTGTAAATCACACAGCCCGTTCACTCACTTCTCCCTCTTTCTTCCCCCCCACTCCAATGGGGGGTGGAAATGGGGAGAAGAATCGAAAGAATGTAACTCCCATGGGCTGAGACAAGAACAGTCCAGTAACTGAGGTATAACACAAACCACTGCTGCTACCACCAACAATAATAATGATAAGGGAAATACAAGGGAAGAGGATACAACCGCTCACCACCCAACCGAGCTGAGAGAGAGAGAGACTTCCGGGTTCCTGCCCCCAATTTTTTTCATCCTGGACATGATGTGCTGTGGTATGGAATAACCTCGTTGGTCAGTTTGGGTCAGGTGTCCTGTCTCTGCTTCCTCCCGGCTTCCCCTCCTCCCCGGCAGAGCATGAGGCTGAGAAAGCCCTTGGTCAGACCAAAACATTACCAAGCAGTAACTGAAAACACTGGTGTTATCAGCGCTGCTCCCAGGCCCAAAGTCAAAACCACAGTGCTGTACCAGCTACCAAGAAGGAAAAAAAAAATGACTGTTACTGCTGAACCCAGGACAACATGTAATTATTTCTGTAAACAGGCTCCCTGAACCCACTTCAGGGTTTGGAGAAAGGAGAACTAGACATCAGCATCGTTAAAATATGTGCTTTTTTTATTGTACATCTTTTGTGCTTCCACTGACTCTTTCTTTTCTTGTCCACCAGGTACTATGCTGTCCTGTACCCGATGATTTACCCAATGAAGATAACAGGCAACAGAGCAGTGGTAGCTCTTGTCTATGTGTGGCTACATTCCCTTATTGGCTGCCTCCCTCCACTTTTCGGTTGGTCATCTTTGGAGTTTGACCAGTTCAAGTGGATGTGTGTGGCAGCCTGGCATAAAGAAGCTGGATACACTGCCTTCTGGCAGATCTGGTGCGCGTTGCTGCCTTTTGTGGTCATGATGATCTGCTACGGATTCATATTCAGAGTGGCGAGGATTAAGGCCCGCAAAATCCACTGTGGTAGTGTCATCATTGTGGAGGAGGACTCCCAGAGGAATGGGAGGAAGAACTCCAGCACTTCCACATCCTCTTCAGGCAGCAGAAGGAATGCCTTCCAAGGGGTTGTCTACTCAGCCAACCAGTGCAAAGCTTTCATAACCATCTTGGTTGTCATCGGTGCTTTCGTGATTACATGGGGACCTTACATGGTAGTAATTACATCAGAAGCACTTTGGGGAAAGAATAGTATTTCCCCCGCCTTGGAGACATTAGCTACATGGTTGTCCTTTTCCAGTGCCATTTGCCATCCACTAATTTATGGACTGTGGAACAAGACGGTGCGCAAAGAACTACTAGGAATGTGTTTTGGTGATCGGTATTATCGAGAGTCCTTTGTTCAGCGGCACAGGACATCGAGGTTATTCAGCATTTCCAACAGGATCACAGGTAAGATGCATGGTCACAAAAGACACTCTTCCTTAATATCAGTAAGAATAAGACGTAATGTCTGCATGTGCTCGGCATGTTTCTGGGCTCTGTAAACAGTGGGATGTTTCTGGAGGTTTCAGCAGTCTTCTGTTCAGGTTATTGTGGACACTTGAAAGGAGAATTTCTCTTTTTTTGTGGGACATAACCTCTCTCCTATTAAAATTTTCTCTGGCAGAGAAAACACATAGCTTATTTTCTTCTCTCAAGCGTTTCTTCTCATATGTTTATCATTTTGTGTTACCCAGATTTGAGCACTACAATAATACATTTTGCAGCACTTGTTCTTCAGTTCCTGGCTTTATGCTACAACTGTTTGAGATCTACTATAGTTTCACTGGTGCAACTATTTCTGTAAATTCAGTTTTTAGGCTTAATGGTTGTGAAGAAAAGATCATAAACAAAGTAAAACTATGTAAAAGAGTAAAACTATTTGATGTCTCCCCAGGCTAGAGGCTGAGAGCTTCAGTTGGTCGGTTTACCATTTTTAAAATAGCAATGCAACAACATTCTGATTTTTTTATCATTTCCATGGTCCTGTTCAGGAGCTTCCAAAAATAGGACATCCTCATGCTTCTGGATGAAATGTCCCTTGGGACAGCAGGAACTGAAGTTACTTAATTGGGAAGAAAGATCTAAAATGCAGAAGGAAGAGGAGAGCGCCAGGGCTCTGTTGTCTTTTCTGCAACCTGGGAGAGGCTCCCATCTAAATGAAAGTTTTGCAGCTGCAGCCACATCACAAGCTGCAAGTGCTTTGGCAAATCCAGGACATGCTATGGATGAATACATTGGGAACTGGGAGGGAGTGGGGGGGAAGTGTTAAAAATGGGAAATCTCTTTCTCTTTCCAAGCAAAAAGAAGTTGACAGCTTCAAGTTTATCAGGTGTGTTAGCTGAAAGCTGACAGGGTAAAAAAAAACCAAACCAAACCACCCACCACCAAACCCACAACAAAATCTTGAAGTGGGATCCAAAGACAGCACCGCTATAAGAATCCTAGAATGTCCTCCCTTCTTCTTTTGGGGATTTGAAAGAAGCCAGGCATCTCAGTGCCCCAGCCTTGCTCATGAGCTTCCTGCCACTCTAATGGCCTGTCACAGCTGCTGGTGGCTGCCAGGTTACTCTCTGTCTAGAAGGTGTATGGTAAATATCCCATGTCTCTAAGTGCATATGCTCCCTGTTCAGCCTGTCTGGCTGATAACACACATGTGACTGCAAAAGAAGCTGGGGGGAGATGGTGCAGGTAGGAAAGGAGATGTGCCATGTGGGAAGACTACAAGGATACTTGAATGCTGCTGACTGGATTTCTGAGTTTGGAAGTCCAGATGCTGTGCACTCTGGATCAGCCTGGTAAGTTTTATATAGTATAATAAATAAGACAGTAGAAGGAATTACTAGAAGAGGTTTTTACTACAGCAGACACCTTAAACATTCATTGTATAACAAGAACAAATCTCTCTTGCAGATTTGGGGCTATCTCCTCATCTCACCGCCCTCATGGCAGGTGGGCGGCCATTAGGAAACAGCAGCAGCACAGGAGACACAGGTTTCAGCTGCTCACAGGATTCAGGTAACTAAGTGTCTTGCTCTCTTGAGCAGAAGATTGCACTTGTACCTTGGCAGAACTCTCTAGGACAGTCTGTATTTAAACACACAGATGTCTCTTGGTGGATGGATGACATGAAGCATTTGTTCCAGTTGTTACAACAAAACTGCTGCAGTTGCTCTCGATATATTTACTTGCAAAATACTGTTTACTCTAAGGAATGATGACTCTCCCTGATAATGTATCTTGGGAGCAGGACTTGCTGTTTTCATGCCCTTCTCCTTTAGTTTTGATCGTTCTTCAGGGACTTTTCCTGTACCCACAGGGAACAGAGCAACAAAGTGCTGTAGAGAATGTGCTTCTCTGTTTCTTAGTTTGTGAGAGATCGTGTCTTGGTCATCCTGCAGTGTAAACATAAACACATTGGGTAGTGTCAGCTTATGATTTTGTTACTACTTAAGAACTCTGAACTGAAGATGGTTTGGAAAAGGGGAAAGTTCTGCTGATAATGTTCTATCCAGAACTGTAGCTAGATTTTTCTGATAGTTAAATCAGCTACCTCCTTAACTGCACTGCAGTTATTTTTAAGAGTATTACACCAGAGGGTGACTGTCTAACGTTTGCTTGGTGTTATAGGTTTGTTTTTTACTTTTGTAAAGGAAGTCTATGGAGCTGGGATTTATTTTGGTAGTTGTTCTACACTGGTAGTTTTATGCCTGTTGTAGGTATTCTGCAGCTGTATGTGAAAGAGAATAGCATCCTGGTAAACCTGTCTCAGCTGAGAGGATGTTATGTTATCATCTTTTGAGGAATGGTACTGAGAAGTTTAAACAAATGAGCAAACTAAATACACACTGACTGCTGTTAGAAGTGCAAGTACATTCTAGAGCCAGGGCCTGTCAATATAGTGATCCACTGTGAAATACTGTTTCAATGGATGCCTATACTGTGAGGAAAGAAGAGCAGAAAGAAGTCTTAGTCCCTCTTCAGTGCTGCCTGCTGCAGTACCTGATCCCGTGGCCTGTGTCTTCACCTGCTCTGATAAGCTGAGCTTTTCATGTTGTGAAAAAGAGATTAAGTAGTAGGAGACGAAAAGAATCCAAGTAGTCCCAACTATACACAAAATGTGATGTGAGCCCCAAGTCTTAATTGCTATAAATGCTGCCTTAAGATCTGTTACTCAAAGGACGATGATCCACCCTGCAAGAACAAGAGGCTAATTTCTTCACTACCCTCATTTGAAAAAAATGTACTCAAGTAGTGCATTTGAAAAAAAACTGCACTGAAATTCTGTTTCGTGAGAAAAAGTATCTTTCTTCCTAGTGCCACCCTTCCCCTGCACACTATATTGCTGAGGAGGATCCGGTACCCTTGGAGATCTGTAAGAGTCTACTGTTTTCAGCAGATAGCCTTAAATCCAGCTGACCCACAGAACAGCAGAGGAGGTTGTCAGCTTATTTGGGACTGTGTATTAGGGCAGCGTCTCGTTTTTGTTTGCTGGAGGGAGAAGTGACATAAGAGTTTATCATTTTGCTATATCTCTTGCTTTGTTTCAGGAACAGAGACAATGCTTCTTGAAGATTATAGCTCAGATGGCACTCAAGCCCCACACTGTGTCTGTCCTCCTCGAAGAAGGAGTTCAGTGACGTTTGAAGATGAAGTAGAGCAAATTAAAGGTGGGTTTAGGGGTAAGTATGGGAATGCGTAGAATCAACTATATAATGTGCTCAGGAAGCCTCCCAGGAACTTAAATTACATTTGACCACTGTTCACCTGGCAGACTTGACCATTCATGCAGGTACAACAGAAGGTACGATTAGTCTTTCTTCCAGTTCTCAAGAGACGACAAGAACAAGAGTTAGAAGCTGGGATTCCCTGCATACGTATCATTTATGTTGCACAGCAGTATCTTCTCTGCAACTCCACTCATCTGGTGTCTGCTGCATCTGGTTCTGCGTTTCCCAAGGAATACATTTTCTTGTCCTCATACTTGGATTCCATTATCCAAATGTTTCTCATTTGTTACCTCCTCTGAACTTTGCCATTCACAGACTTGAAATTCTTCCATCTACAGACTTTAAATGGTCTGAATATAATTTCACTTTCATTTACCTTTTTTTTTTACTTCACTTTTGAGTGTGTTTCTCAGCAGATCTGGGTGAAAATAGATGAACCAATTCGCTTAATTTCAGTTAACTTACTTGATTCTGTGCTAGCAAAGTTGCTGTGATCATATGTAAAGTATTGTACATGTGAAGTATTTTCAGAGGGCATGGTGATACCTTGACAAAAGGATTAATATAGTCTTCAAGCAGTTGCACAGCCATGTTGATCCTCTTTGTCTTCTGATACGTTGTTTGCTTGTTTTTTTCCCCCAGAATCCGCAAAGAATTCTGTTCTTCATGTAAAAGCTGAAGTCCATAAATCTCTGGACAGTTATGCATCCAGTTTAGCAAGAGCTATTGAAGCTGATGTGAAGATCAGCTTGTTTGGGGAAGATGCTTTACCAGGAACTCTGTTCCCTGCACGGACTCTGCCAGGAAGCACCATGAACTTACGTCGTGGTGTCAGGCCCCATGCTAGCCAGAGACTTAAGTTGCAGAGCATTGATGAAGGGAATATTTGACAGAAGCACTGGAGTATGAAACCCAAATGAAACCACTAAGCGGGACCTACTACAGCGGTTGGTGTTTCAACAGAGCCAGGGTATCTTATCAAGATGGTTTCAGTGTTTTCTCAACACTTGAAAAATTCTGGTACTTGCATCAGCATTTTACAGCAGTGTTTGTTTACTGTTTAGGGTGCTATTGACTCTTGTGCCTTGTCTTAAATGTATCACAGTGTGTAGGAATGCAGGACTTTATTTCATCAACCAGATCATTAGTCTGTTGAATCTTGGGTCCATTATTGGCCAAAGCTTTAGGAATGAAAAATGGAAATGTATGTGCAGTGCTTAATTCATTATTACATATATCCTTTTCTGAACTCCAGGATAATCAGTTTATACTTTATAGCTGTAGTGCTCTGATGGGAACTTGTTCATTGGATACTATGCCTTACTGTGATAGACTCCCAAATGAGGAGCATGGCCTTTATTAAGGGCAAAACCTGAACTTTTCAGAGAGCTCATGCAAGTTATGGTGTTTCTTACCCTTGCTAGTGGATATTTCTGGCTGTTCAATCATCAGAACACTAGATCTGAAAGTGTACTGTGTGTTGCTTCTGTCTTATGTGACAGCAGCTGCTTTAGATGCAGTAGGTGGGAGCCGACTTGTGCTAGAAATACCAGAGAGATGGTATTTGAGGAGATCATCATTGCAGAGTTCTTAGTTTCTCTGAGAACTTCAATTCACTTCTCTGGTTTTGCTTTTACTAAAAGGGCACTCTATGGCTGTGATAAGCTTGACAGAATATAAATAAGGTATTACCATTTCATATCCAGCATCCATCTTTTCCAGAGATAGTTTCATGAGGGTTTTTTGCTTTGTTTTTTTAATCATGAGGGAAGGTAGTGTTTAAGCTATAGGTACCTCAGTGCATCTATTTCTTGGAATATTAATGAATCTCTAAAATAGGAACATTTGACACTTATATTGCACTTTGCATGTTCGTAAGCACTGTACAGACATGACCTTGCTAGGCCTTTGTGAGAGAGTTGATCAGCCCTGCTTGCCAAAGAAGGGAAACTCTGCAGCAGTCAAGCTGCTGGCAACTAAAAGGTGAAAGGGTTCGTTAGGAAAAGAGGGATGAGGTGGATTGTACAAGGATGCCGAGCTTGAGGAACCTTTCTGTGCCTTCCTGGGCAGGCCCCTTCCTTACTTTGTGGGGATTGCAGCCCTGCCCTACTTCTTATTTCAAACAGAGGGGAGATATAAATGAGTAGGATAATTTCTTGAGGATGTCAGTAGCAAATAGACTTAAGGACCAAGGATTTGCATCTGTTTACTCTATACCCACTCCCCCCATGCCTCCACCTTTCCCCAGAAGTCATGTGTCTGAGGTTTTGCAGCAGATAGTTTGGAAATCAGGAGCAGGATGTACACTTGTTAAATTATGGCTGTGTTTGATGCACTTGGAGGCAGAGAAGCAAACTGTTCTTGAGGCAGAGCCCTGGTACTGTACATAAACACCCTGTTGTCTGTGTTCCCAACCTGGAAACGTATTTCAGCACAAGCTTACGTCCATCTCTGGACAAAGCAGATTGACTTTATGAACTATCCTGAATCCCATTACATTGCCATGTAAGATACAGCTGCATGCTTAGAATTCAGTAGATGGTTTGCTGATTAAGAACAGGCTATTACAGCAAGAACACTTGAGCATCAGTAAAATGGCTCTTTGCCTAACACAGGAATGAAACTACTAATAATAGTGAGGTCCTCACTCCTGAATTTTTCACTTCTAATGTGTTGGATAAATTGGCACCTGTGGGCACTCATTTAAGAAAAGGAACAAAAAAAATCCCAGTATTGAAAATGCCCTGCACTGAGATCATTATTGCTGTTATTAACATTACAGTCACTGTTGCTCAAAGTACTCCGTATTCCTTAAGCTGTGTACTTGGGTCAGGTGGCTGGAAGAATTTTACCTGCATCCCATTTATTTCCTAGGCCTGCTTCAAAACAAGCTGAGCAAACTTGAATGTTGCTGGATGTAGAAAGAGCACATCTGAGTACATATGCACGTCGGGAAGCCAGTGCTAGCCCAGAATAATGTGTTTTAGGAGGAAAAATGCCAAGGCTTGTGTGAAAGCACAAAGGTGTGAGTATTTTGTTAGAAGCTTGTTTTTCTACAGAGGTATGGAGTCGAATTCAGCTGGAGCTGTGCCAGTTTATACCGTGGCTGAATTTGGCTGTCCCTGTTAATATCACTGATCCCTTACTTCGTGTAAATGTTGCTAATATTTTTGTACATGCATTACAAGCTTTCCCTAATTGTTACTAAAACAGTCACAATCGCACTTGAATTGTCACTAACGAAAGCAGTAAGTAAAAAACGCGCACATTTTGTAAACGTGTATTCCCCATCTTAAACACGACACAAAAGAAAAGCAAAAATATCTCCAGCTCCTCGTGGCCTCCGGTGTGTGTTTATAGCGCGCTTACTTCCACCTGACCTGAGCGGGAGCCCGCTGCGGAGGCCACGCCCCTTAGCCTTGGCCACGCCCCCTCGGCGTGCGCTTCCCAATGGAAGTGCGCTTTCCTCTTCCCGCCCTTTCCCCTGCTTTCCAAAGCGTGACCTGCGCGGAACTGGGAGTGGAGCAGCGCGGAGGGAGGAAGGGAGGGAGGGGGGCCGGGGAGGGGCCTGGCCTGGCCTGGGCGGGCGGGGAGTCCATCGATTGGGTCCATCGCTCCCTTGCCCCGCTCTGGTTGGTCTGGGTCTGATTGGTTGATTTGGTTGTGGCGCTTGTGGCTGGCGATGGAGGCTGTGCCCTGCGCGGAGCATGGTAAGGGGCGGCGGGTGTCCCCCGTGGGGCTGGGGCCGGTCCCGGTCCCGTCGGGCTGGGGCTGTCGCTGTCCCTGTCCCCGTCGGGCTGGGGCTGACTAGCTCTCCTCCGCCCTGCAGGGTCCCTCTGCTTCCTGAAGACGGGAGTCCGCGATGGCCCCAACAAGGGGAAGAGCTTCTACGTGTGCTGCGCGCAGGGCTCCGCGGCCTGCAGTTTCGTCCAACCGGCGCCGTAGGTGCAGAGTGGCGAAGCAGGAGCGCTGGTCCTTGTTGTGCCGCTGGAGGGCGGTGCGAGGGGACGGGGCAGTGCGACGGGATGGGATGGGATGGGACGGGACGGGGCGGGACACGCATGGCGGCACACCGCTCTTCTTACGGAAGTTCTGTTCTGTGTAAGCAGTTGTAGAACCACAGAATGGTTTGTGTTGGAAAGAGCCCTAAAGCTCATCTACTTCCAGCCCCCTGCCATGGGCAGGGACACCTCACACTGGACCAGGGTACTCAAGGCCCCGTCCAACATGGCCTTGAGCACTGCCGTGGAATGGGGTAGCAACAGCTCTAGGCAACCTGTGCCAGCGCCACACTGCCCTCATAATTAAGGATTTCTTCCTAACATTGTAAACTTACTTTCTTACTTACGTAGTCTTTGAGAAGATTCTCCAAGTATTTTGTCCCAAGTAACTGTTTTTGCTGCTGCTGTTCCGTGTGCCTCATGTCTTTATTCTTCCTTCTTTCTTTTTTCCTCTTTTCAGTATTCCTGCTTCTCAGTGCTTGATCCATGAGGGCTGTGTGGTGGAGCTGCAAGTCCTGGTTCAGGTTCAGGACACGGATGAATACCAGTAAGTTCCTCAGAGTGGAAACAAAGGCTTGTTGTACTGGTTTGAACATCTGGACTTATTTGATGGGGTCTGACTTGCAGTTTCCTTCTAAAATTAAAAAGGCTCATCCAGCCTTGAGGCCTTCACTTAGCATGTTTCAAAATGTTTGCTTTTTTTTTAGCACCTATATTCAGTGATAAAAGTGATCAGATATGTTTGTTTTTAACAGAACTGAACATGTCTCTGTGGTTGTGTTCATCCAAGACTCATGATGATTGCATCAAATTCATCAGTTTTTATTCTGATAAAGTTCTTGTATTTAACTGGCAGTCCTGTTCCAAAGTATTTCTGTTCCTGAGGTGCTTTAAGATGAGGTGGCCTGGGCAGTGTAACTAAAAGAATAGTTGTTTCATTACACCTTGAAATCATAGGGCACTTCTGAGGCTCTGAGCATAGACAGTATTTTTGGCTGAGCTGTTGGGTTTTTTATATTGCTGAAATTAAAAACAAAACAACCCAAAACCTTGAGAATCCTTAGGGTCCTAAGCCAGAAGAGAGTGCTTCTGTAAAAAGCCTTTTGGCGAGTGTTCATGGCCTTTTGCTATAGAGAAGTCTGGATGTAAAGTGCCGATCAAGAGGATTTGTCTGGGATGGTTTTGGTGCAAAGTACTTTTTAAAGAACACTTACAGTTCTTTACTGGCTCTTGCTGTTCAAATCTTGTTTTATTCTTTGGCAGGTTGTTTTACCGGTGCCTTAAAAGTAAGTTGAATGGGAAGAAGTGGTGTGGAAGCATCCCATGGAAGGTATGAATGTTTCATTTGTATTACAGTATCAGCTTATTCCAGCATGACTTTCCATTCTGTATACTGCAATAACCTCTGAGACTACATAGAGGAAGAGATTGTCTTTTCCAGCTGAAAAGTGCATCACCTGCTGTCCTCTAGATGAGACTTCTCTTACTCCTCAATTGTGTGAAGTGTTCTCCAGTCTTAAAAAGCCCCTTTGGGTTTGATCTTTGGCTGTCCTCTTCTCTTGAGGATGATGCTGTTGGGACTTGGTCCTACAAAACATGGAATAGCAAAGAAAGCAGAAAGCCAGTATTTTTGGTTTGTTTTCCTTGTAAAATATTTATCCTGATCCTGTTAACATGGTAGGAAGGAAGATGTTTGTAGAGAATAAAGTCTTGCTTGAGACGATCAGGTTGTGTGTATAGTTAGCAGGATTTAATAATTTTTACGTTAGCATTTACTCGCATATATTGCAGGATCCAAAAGCTACCCAAGTGTCAAAAGCCTTAGAATCCCACTCCAGCACAGCACCTCCCTTCAATCCCAGTGGGCAAAGAAATCCCTTCAAAGTGACATACAATAATTGTGAACCATCGTCTTGGAAACAAATGAAGCAAGGAAACAGAGAGAAAAGTAAAGCAAATGGAGGAAAAGCAGAGAAAGAGAGCATGCTGGTGTCACATAAAGAAAAGAAATCGACCTCTGATTTGTCCATAGAGAAAGAACCTCTAGAAGGGCTGAAAACTGAGAAGCAGCAGGCCAAGGGAAACGGGAGTGATCCAGAGCTTAAGGAGAGCACAGTATCTGAATCTAAACTTGATCTTTCTGAGACCCTGAAAGGGAAAAACACGCTTTTGGAGGAAGAGGAATATGATGGTGGTGGCAAGGGATCCAAGAAATCTTCAGAGTGTGTGGAGAAAGAGCCAGGCGGGAGATCAGAGCCCCTTCCACCAAGTCTTGCAAAGCAAAGCACAACCACCAAACCTGTGGAGGAGGTGCAGCTTGGAGAGAAAAGCTTAAAAAGCTGTGGGAATAAGGAGACCAGAGAGAAAGAATACATTAGTTGGAAGAAAGGAGAAATGAATCTGATGTCTACAGATGTGATTTCCCCAGCAGTGCCACATCTGGCATTGCAGCAGGCTGCCCTCAAGGCAGGAGCAGTGGCAGTGCTGCCCGAGACACAAATCAGGCCAGGGATGGGACAGCCTGCTGATGAAGTCTCTGGTAGTGACAGTGATGATGTAGAATTTGTTTGTTCCTCATTAGGTAAAAGTAAACCTGAGAAATCAGTTGAGGGTTTGCAGTCAAGAGAGATTCCTTCGGGAAAATCAGGAAAGAGTATACAGGGGACATCTTTGCCAGGAGCTGCAGCATCGCATCACGTGGAAGGACCTCAGGACCCTAAAGCTCTTCACAGCCGTCTTGTAGTACAGCTGAAGCAGAAGAAGGTAATTTATTGCACCTGTTATACTGACCTGATTGTTCTCTGTTGGCAGAAAGCACACTCAGGTTTTGGATTTTTCTGTGTTTTGCAGAGTACATTGGCTACAGTGAACATTCAGCTGCTGCCAGATAAAGGGGAACGGTTATTAAAGCAAGTGCAGGATTTGGAAGCCGCGCTTAGTACTCTTAATGTTTCAACAGCAGGTACTACTGGAAAGTAGGGCTAAATTTGTGCTGGTTGTTTTTTTTTGCCCCAGAACTTTGCAAAACAGTTTGTCTTAATATAGTTGTTATTATTGAGGAAATATAGCATAAACTTATATATGGCATGCGGTCTATATAAAGTTTGTATGTTGAGATTCACTGAAGGTGAAAAGTGTTAGTTGCAAAGTGTGGGTCTGGGAGGGGATGAATGGAACAGCTTAGGTGTTTCCCCTGAAGCTTGATGGCTTCCCAGAAGAGTTTCCTCCCATAGTTAAGACCCAGGACTAGTTCTTTTTTTAGCTTTGGCTGTATGATTGTGGCAGATGTCCCTCTGAGAACTTGCCAGTGAAGTGTTAACTTCCTCTTTCTTGCACAGTGAAACAATGCTGGTTATGCATGTTTTGGCTGCTGTGTCTGAATGTTTCAGATACAAGATAGTAGCTTCCAGTATGCCATTCCTATAAAGTGATTTCCCAATTCTGTTAACTAATCATCTGTGGAGGAAAGGCATTTTGACCTGTATGATCACCTCAACAAGACAGTTACTTTGTGATCATAATATCAATTGTGTTGATGAAAAGATACTCTGATAACTCTGGAAACTGAAGATCTCTAGGAAGGAAGCAGTAACTTGAAGGCCACCACACAACAAGCAGTCCCAATGTCTTGTACCATACCTTTTTTTAAGCAAGACAGACTTTTCCAGGAAGGAGATAAAAGCTCATGAGTCCTTGGTCCATTTATTCTTGGATATTTTGAAATGGTTTTTTGACCAAAACGTTGATGAGAAATTCCTTTCAAAAACATCTAAGCCCTGTGGGAACAGCATACAGAATTCACTTTGTGTTTCCACTAACCTGATCACAGGTGCACAGTTCACAGTGTTGGTATGAACTGCATTTCCTGCCGTATAGGAGCAGGCTAAGAGTAGGTAAGTACTTGGTAGTAGTTGCAATGGCTCGAGTGATATGGTAAACTGCTACCCTAGTAAATCCATGGGACCACTTAATAATACTTTGCAAGCAGATTATTGGGGGGGAAAAAAAAGGCAGTCCTCTGGGCTGTAACAGAAGGCTCTGAAGTCCATTGTGCAACCTTGCCAACCTGCGATTCCTCTCTTCTGAAGGGGAGAAAAGCGGAAGCAGCAGCTGCTGTGAGGAATCTTTGCCTAACCCATTTGGCAAGCCAGGTGCTACGAAGTTGGTAACACCACCACCGCTTCAGGATCCTACAGCAAGGACCTCTTCAGGCTCACGCAGTCACCCCTCTGCTGCTTTTGGTTCCAGTGAATATTACAGCCACAGTTTTGGCAGTAAGTACAGAAAGACTTTTTGATTAAAGACAACACCAGTGAGAACTATTTCTAAAATAACCTGCAACTTGTGGATATGTGTGAGAGTACTCAACCTTTTCTGTTACTGTGAGCTGCGTGCTGCCCACTGGGCATCTGTAGCCACTGAGATCCATCTCAGAGATGAAAGATCTGTTTGGGATGTTAGGTGTGTC
Organism: Myiopsitta monachus; assembly: GCA_017639245.1. Lineage (NCBI taxonomy): Eukaryota > Metazoa > Chordata > Aves > Psittaciformes > Psittacidae > Myiopsitta > Myiopsitta monachus. The sequence continues at coordinate 7,322,477 of CM029927.1, forward strand.
AACACATCTCGTGCGTAATACTGTATCTTTACAGTGAATTCTGGTATGCAAAATCTATATGGAGGAATAATGACAGAAGATCGAATCAGGACTATACACAATGCCATAAGGGAAGCTGTTAGTCATCTTCACAAATCTTTAGAATCTTGTCCAGAAGATCAGACAGTAGCTGAAGATCCCTCTGGATTGAAGGTAAGTTGGCATGGATGGAGGATGTTGTGCTGATGAATGAGGTGCAACATCTGGGTGATATCCTAGAGCATCCTGCCCTTTTGCACTTGGAAGCACTTTGCACTTTTCATCCTGCTGGCAGGAGATGCTTTAATTACTTTCCATCCATGAGAACTGCACTGATTGTCTACCCTCTTGCTGTGGTTTTCTTCAGAATATTTAGTGCTTGGATGAAGTAGTTGTGCTTCAGACAAAACAACCACTCACAACCATTTGTACATGACTGGCGGAACAGAGGCAGGCCTCTAATGAGGAACAGACTGAGAACCTTATTCTTCTTTTCTCCAGTTACATCTCCCAGTGAGCTATAAAAAGCAGTCTTTTAAAGCAGTGTTGCAGATGATTGAGTTCATGCAACCCAACAGATTCTGGAGTAGTCTGTTCTGATCTTTGAAAAAGCAGTTTTTTGTCAGTTGGTGCAGAACCCATAGTTGAGGTTTTGTGCAAGGTATTGGAAGGCACATGTCTCTTGTGTCCTGGGTTCAGCAGTAGCAGTCATTTTTTCTCCTTCATAGTAGCTGGTGCAGTGCTGTGTTTGTGACTTTAGGCCAGGGAACAGCGCCGATAACACCAATGTTTTTAGTTGTTGCAGTAATGTTTTGGTCTGACCAAGGACTTTCTGAGTCTCACGCTATGCCAGGGAGGAGGAGAAGCTGTGAGGAAGCAGAGTGTCATGGGTTCAGCAGCAGCAGTCGTTTTTTCTCCGTCTTGGTAGCTGGTGCAGCGCTGTGGTTTTGATTTTGGGCCTGGGAACAGCGCTGATAACACCAGTGTTTTCAGTTACTGCTTGGTAGTGTTTTGTCTGGCCAAGGACTTTCTGAGCCTCATGCTATGCCAAGGAGGAGGAGCCGGGAGGAAGCAGAGACAGGACACCTGACCCAAACTGACCAAAGAGGTTATTCCATACCACAACATGTCATGCCCAGGGTGTGAAAACGGAGAGCAGAGACCCGGAAGGGTGTGGTGATGCACGGGGGGGGTTCGCTGCTGGGGGTGCACTGGCTGGGTCGGGCTCGGTGAGCAGTTATATTCTTTTTCCTTGTATTTCTCTTGTATTATTACTGGTGGTAGCAGCAGTGATTTGTGTTATACCTTAGTTACTAAACTGTTCTTATCTCAACCTGTTCGAGTAGCATTTTTTTTCGATTCTCCTCCCCATCCTCCCTGGACTGGGGGAAGAAAAAGAGGAGAGTGAGTGAGTGAGTAAAACTTCGTGAGTTTTAGAGGCCTAAACCACTACACAGAGACAGGACTCCTGATGCAAAGAGGTATTCCATACCACAGCACATCATGTCCAGGATGTAAAAAACTGAGGGCAGGGACGTGGAAGAGGGGGGTTCACTGCTCGGTCAGGCTTGGTATTGGTCAGCAGGTGGTGAGTGGTTGTATTCTCTTCCGTTGTTGTTTCCCTTGTCATTCTTATTGGTGGTAGCAGCAGTGGTTTGTGTTATACCTCAGTTACTGGACTGCTCTTATCTCAACCCGTGGGAGTTACATTCTTTCAACTCTCCTCCCCATCCCCCTGGGAGCGGGGATGGGGGAGGAGAAAGAGGGGGGAGTGAGTGAGCAAACTGCGCGAGTTACAGCTGGGCTTAAACCACGACACTCTGCAAGATGGTGTGTGATGTATGTGTGTTGTGTCATTGTCACATACTCTTGAGACCTTTCTAGTGCTGGGGAAGGCCATTTAATGTCTCATGATGATAGTATGTAGTCCTTCGTGCTTTGTTTTAAGAGTCTATAGGTCTTGGACTTGGTGAGAAAGGAGAAATGTTCTCGATCCCTCTCCTTGACAGTGATGCCTGTTGTGAGCAAGGTAGGCTTGGGTGGATTTTCTACCTGAATGAGCTACCTTTACATGCTCTCAGAGCACTGTGAGGCATGAGGTTGGTTTGCATATAAAGTACTAGCAAGGCTGACCTATGGTACTGCTGACCATAGCAGTATGGTCAGCATACCTGTCTTACCCAAGATAAGCAACTCCTAAGATATCCCTGTCCATGTGGGAAAAGAACACATAGGCAAACTCCCTTTAGTAAGACTGTAGTAGGACAGTTCAGCTGGATAATTTGGTACAGGACGCAGAAGGGTCTGAACTCTGCAAGGTGTTTTCTTCAAATCCTCTGTCTTGCCTTTTCAGATTCCACTGCTTCTGCATCAGAAACAGGCGCTTGCATGGCTACTCTGGAGAGAGAGTCAGAGGCCATGTGGAGGAATTCTGGGTAAGCACCAGAACAGGAAAGTGGATTTTGGGAGGCAGATTTATGTCAAAAACAGTTTGGCACATAACTTACTTGGAGACCAATAACTAGTTATTTTGCAGATATGTTGAAGAAGCTTGTTTTAATGTGCCCTTTGATTACTGCTATTAATCCATTCCAAATGATATCTTGTATATGTTTTATGTATATTTTTATTTCCTGAGTTCCACTACGTTACTGTATTTACCTCAGTGTAGATCTGAGCTAGGGGGATTCATTTTTGCAGCTCATCACAATTTCTCTGTCTTTTTCTAGCGGATGACATGGGCCTGGGGAAGACTCTAACAATGATTGCTCTCATTCTGGCCCAGAAGCAGCTGAAGAGAGAGAAAAGAGAGAAGTTAGAAATATGGCTATCCAAAAATGGTACAGAATTTTTTCCATCATATAGTACACACTTTAGGCATTTCAAATGGCACTGAATCATGAAGTGTTATAGGTTAATGGTTACCTGTGCTCACTTCACTTCTGTAGGAAAATTCCATGGGGCTTCATGTTTACTGCACTCCCTTGAAAGGCCTTTCTCTTGATCAGTCATTTGTTCTTCCATTGGATGTGTAGGATTTCCCAGCTCATTAACACCCCAAACAATATAAAGTATTTTTTAATTGATCAGTTTCCTGAACCATAGTTTTTTCAACATATGCATATTTTTTGTAGGGACTTAAATTAGTTACTGCTCACTTCCCTGTGACTGATTCCACCCATTCCCCAGTCCCCAATCATATTCGTTTCATCTTGTCTGTAGAGATAAGGGATGTGAGAGTTTTTAAAGAGTGTTGTTTCTGTGTTTTCCTATCTTGCCAAGTTTACTCACTGTGTTTGGTTTTCCTGTATGGCTCAAACCGGTAACATCTCAGTCTTCTAGGTCAGGAAAGAAGACTTTGTTTGGTACTATATTCTCAGGAGAGATCAGGGTTAGCTCCTGAACTCTAGTCTTTCAACTTATCCAGAGGAGGTGCACAGATACATAGCATAACTCTGAGTGGACCGGAAGCGATGCATTATTAAGTAGAGTTTTTTCCACTCAGACCCAACAGTTCCCAAGAATGCACTGTAGAGGTGTCCACAGACTGTGGTTCACAGGAAAAGTGGACCAATCTTCTTCATTGTTGTGAATTTCCCAAACTTCTGTCTTTGTTGTAGTCTAATGTGAAGACATTGAAACCTGTCTGCAATATTTCCCTGCAGATTCCACTGTTATCCCTTCCTGCAGCACTTTAATAATTTGTCCTTCATCCTTGATCCATCACTGGAAGAAAGAGATTGACAAGTGTGTGGGCTTTGGCAAACTGAGAGTTTATTTGTACCATGGGCCAAACAGAGATAAACATGCTGAGGTGTAAGTGCTAAACCATAAATATGACCAAGAATAATAAAATGCTACTTTAGCAAGAGATTGTCTTGACTGAAGGGATGCTGGGGAGGGATTGGGATGCTGGGGAGGGACTCTTCATTAGGGACTGTAGTGATAAGACAAGGGGTAACGGGTTCAAACTTAAACAGGGGAAGTTCAGATTGGATATGAAGAAGAAATTCTTTACTGTAAGGGTGGTGAGGCACTGGAATGTATTGCCCAAGGAAGCTGTGAATGCTCCATCGCTGGCAGTGCTCAAGGCCAGGTTGGACAGAGCCTTGGGTGGCATGGTTTAGTGGGAGATGTCCCTGGCCATGGCAGGGGGGTTGGAACGAGATGATCTTAAGGTCCTTTCCAACCCTAACTATTCTATGATTCTATGAGTCTAAGTTGAAATTTGGTGGCTGTAGAATAATGAAAGAATCAGATAGGGAGGATCCATAAGGTCAGGCTGATGTCTGCTGTCAAGGTGTATATAGCAAAACCGTTATGGCCTGTACCCATTCTGAGTTTTTCTGGTGCGGGCTGTTGCTGTTCCTGATAAGAAAGAGAGAGGAAAATAGAAAGTGTACATTCTCTAGAACATCTCTTGCTTGCAGAGATCGTCTATGGCAGTTTCTTCCATGCTTGTGCTTTATGGGTGTACTTTTTTATTGCCATCTTAATGTATAAATCAGAAAATTTTCTATACCACTTCAGGCCATGCTGAGTAGTATTTCTAGGTGCCAGATGCTAAGTGGGTTCTTTTCATGTGGTGTGCATTCTGTGCCACTGGCTTTTACTATCTTCTTGAGCTTGCTCTGCCTACCTCTGGTACCCATGAAATGGGGACAGTGTGTCCTTTCTGTTGATTGCCATGAAACTCAGTTTTCTGTGGAACTCTGCATTTCAGCTGTTGTAGAACTAGGCTGTTCTTAAACCTTCAGTATGCATTTTGTCTGTCTTGTAAAATGAATTCCTTATATTCTCTTTCTCCTTATTACTACTTTCCCTTTACGCAGGCTCTCTGGATATGATGTCGTCGTCACAACCTACAGCCTTCTCTCTAAAGAGGTCCCCACGAGCAAAGAGGAGGGGGAAGTCCCTGCAGAGGACCATGATGTGACGGTGAGAAGCCATGCTGTTGATAAGAGGATTGCCTTAACGTTTTGTTCTGAAGTGTTGCATACCATTGTTTCAAGTAGCGCCTTATGTATGCTACAGTGAGCAGGTTGAATTTGTTTTTTTCCATGAGTCCCCTGTTGAGTTTGCACAATAAAAATTAAGTGGTGAGAGGAAGTGCTATGAAGGGCAGAAAGGCAGTGGGGAAATATATTACCAATAAACCTGTTGTGTAGTAACATACGCTGTATTGAATATAGTTGCAATGACTTAAAAGTCATTTTAGGAGTTTCACCTTGAGGTGAGGCTGAAGGAACTCTAGACCTATGTTCTGTGTTCTTTGCTGCTTGAAGCACTAACATCACTTTAAACTGCCCGAGACCTGCCACACTCAGGCTCTGAGTCAGTCCGAAATGCCTCTTGGGAAGAAAAAGGTGATACAATATTAAAAGCAAGAAACCCAGCAAAAGATCAGAAATTGTTATTAAGAACAGGCAAACATGTTATATTCTTCAGTCTATAAACATTCGTGGAAGCTTTGAAGAGATGATTTTTTTTGAAAGCCTGTCTTCCATGACAGTAAGAGCTCAAGATTATTGCTGCCTAACATCAGGAAAAGGCTTCTTCCTGGAAAATAGGTTTGCCTGTGGCTCTTCAGAGAGCCTAGCAAGCTTATTGCTCTGGGTTATAAGTAGTGTGCTTTTTCTTTCAGAGTGGGTCATCTCCCTGTTCCCCTCTGCTCAGGGTAGCTTGGGCTCGAGTTGTATTGGATGAAGCTCACAATATTAAAAACCCAAAGATTCAGACTTCTATAGCTGTCTGCAAACTGAGAGCCAGTGCCAGATGGGCTGTCACTGGGACACCAATACAGAACAACTTACTGGACATGTACTCTCTCCTGAGGTGAGCTGGTTGCACGTGGACGCATGGACGGGGCTCCAATTCCATTAATTCTTTGCTGATGAAGTGCTGAAGTTGTTGTAAGTTTGAGAGGTTTCTGAGACGTGGGGTAGTGAGACTAGTTACATTAACAGAAGTTTTGTGCACAAAGCTTTGTTCCTACCAGGCAGCGGGAGTGGGTGGGGACAAAAGAGGGCGGGAGCGAGCAAGCAGCTGCATGGTTTTGAGTTACCAGCTGGGCTTAAGCCACGACATAACGCACACTTCATTTGGTGATGGTGTTTGAGACATAATGAGTGAAGAAGTGACAGGTACAGAACTGGAAAAATGCTTTCACAGTGTTAGTGATGGTAAGACTTTCGAACAAGCAAGGTATCAATGCCATTACAGCAGAAGTGTTATTTGCTGCTCCTAGCAATTACAGCATTTGGAAATGGTTTGTTTTGGATAGCAAGGAATTTTGTTCTGCTCACTCAAGAGTAGCTGAAGAGCTCTTCTCTTGGTATGAAGTCTACTTCCTTCCTGTTGTAGGTTTCTACGTTGCTCTCCTTTTGATGAATACAAAGTGTGGAAGTACCAGGTAGATAACAACACAAAGAAGGGAGGAGAGAGGCTAAGCCTCTTAACGAGGAGCCTCTTATTACGGAGAACTAAGGACCAGCTGGATTCAGCTGGCAAGCCCTTGGTAAGAACTTCACCCTCTACACCTAGACAACCATTCCATTGTTTTCCTTGCAGCAGCCAGTTAGTTATTACATGCATAAATTTGTTAATGGATGGGTTTTCCTGTCCTACTGCGGTTTCACAGGAGTGCATGCCTGTGGAGTGCAGAGATTGCTTAATCCAGAAAGCAGGAATCCACAGAATAATTAAACCTTTTAGTTATAAATCACATGCAGACAAAAATATGTCAAGTAATTGCAGCAAGTAGATGTCCACTTCGTGGAAAGTCAGCCTAGGTCTCTGAGCTAGGCTAGGTCTCTAAGAATCAAAGCTGCTGCATGTCAAATGGATGTGGTTTGTGCTAGGGCATCGGCTTTCTGCATTACTCTTTACAAATAGTCTGCTAAACTGAGTATTAGGTCACTGGTGTATCTGTAAGCCTTTAAAAGGTGTACTTTTGGTGTACTGTCTGATTCTGAATAGGGAACTATTTTTACAGTGCAGTAAGTGAATCCCTGTCTGGTAGTTATGTGGCAGTCCATACTTAGTTGCTCATGCCTTTTGTTATCAAATGATTTGGAATAAAGATTTTTATCTTGAGTGTTAACTGGCTACTTGGAGTTCTGTGAGTATCCATATTGTGTCATAGTTGAATTAATACAAATACCTTTAATGAACAAACCTTTAATGAGAGGTAGGATACTGTGTTAAATTGTGGCCTTGTGTTTGTGCTGCTGCATAAGAGTTCTGCACTATATATGTATGATCCTGTGTATTTTTACCTCAGGTATCTCTGCCCCAGCGTAGCACACAGTTGCATCAGTTAAAACTTTCAGCAGAGGAACAGTCTGTGTACAATGTGCTCTTTGCAAGATCCAGGTATGAATATGGGTAGAGATACGGTACTCTGTGGTTTTGTTTCTGCTGGTATGAGAAAATCGGAAAGAGAAATCTACTTTAGATGAGCTTTAGGACAAATTCCTGGTTTGTTTGGTTTTTTGGATTAGTTTTTTTTCCTCTTTCTGACTATCTGTCAAGCATGTTTGAAAAGACATCACTTGTTCTGGTAAGAGTTGAAATTCATTTCTTTATTTTCTCCCATATGCTTGTGCCTTGTATGGGCTTTGCAGTCTAGCCTTGAAACTGCAACAGTAATTATTAAATGATGATGTGCCAGTACTTGTAAAGGAGAGAATTTATCTTCTTTGCCCTGTGATATGTATACAATCGGAAATTATGCTGGCCTTTCTAGATGGCTGTAATGCAAGCCAGTGTCACTTCGTGTTTTCCTCATGTCTCTCTCAACGGTATTGCTGTAAAAAGTCTTCCTTGCTTTTAAATATACATTTAAAGATGTCCCTTTGTTATGAAGAAAGTTACCAATGAGCCCTGGCTCCCATTATAGTTAAAGTATTCCAAGTAAGCAGACTTGCTTCCTTTTGCAGTTTCCAAATGGATGTTGGTTTTGATCATATTCAAGTTAAACAAAATGGGGGAAGAGGGGGGGTGTGTAATAACTTTGTGACTAAATGGTTAACGAAACCTTTCTTACCTTAATGTGCCATCAGCTTGCTTGTTCAAGCTCAGGTCCCTCTTGTCTCTTTTCCTGCAGTAAATCCTACAGTCTCTGCCTGTTTTTCCAGGTCAACGCTACAGTCCTACCTAAAGAGACAAGAGCAGAAAAATGAAGGCAGAGAGTGTGCTAGTGGTAACCCATTTGAGAAAGGTTTGAGCACACCCTCCTCTGAAAACATTTGCAGAAGTGACCCTTAAGTGCACAATTAAGGAGGGGGAATGGACCTGACTATGTGGGGTCAGGACTTTAGAAATTCTTTAAAATATGCTCCCCTAATCTTACAAAGTATTCTTACTGCGGCATTCCAAAAGTCTGTTTCCGCTGCTGTGGCTCTGGACCAATCTCTTAATCTCCTTGGGTCTAAAATTCCCCATTGAAATAAACGTCCAATTGCTCAGAGAAGAGATGTCAGTATTAGTATAAGGTATGTGGCACTCTGATTTGTGTTGTGGGTTTTGTCTGGTTGGTTTGTTTTGGGTTTTTTGGGGTTTTTTGTGGGGTTTGATGGTTTCCTAGTTAAATTGGGTATTTGCTTGCCTGTTGGTTCTCTTATTGATGGAGCCCTTGCTGGAGGTGCCTGGGCAGTGCTTGGAAATGCCTCCAAGAGCTGTTAGTGTTTTGTCTTCCTTCTCTGGCAGTTGCACAAGAGTTTGGGCTCAGTCAAAAGGAATTTCTGGCAGACTCCCGAAGTACCTCCCAGGTATCAAGTACTGTTCACATCTTGTCCATGCTGTTGAGGCTCCGTCAGTGCTGCTGCCATCTCTCCTTACTGAAAGTGGTAATTACATTGTGTTTTAGTGGTGTGAGGTTTGTTTGTGGACATTTTTGTAACTGTTCGTGTAAGTTAGCAGACTTTGTAACACCCTTACTTAATCTCAAAGCTAGGGGTGGATTAACCGAGCCATTTCTAGGACTGTGTTTTACAACCCAAGAGGTTTTTAGACGGGCATACTTCCTACATTGTTCCCCAGTGCGATCGGTGTAGGCAGCTGTGTCTTGGGAAATACCTTTAATCAGATTAAAACAAAAAAAATAGCATTTTAATGTCAAAGAAGTCTTGCTCCTAACCTACTCTTGAAAAGTGTAGAAGTCCACAAGTGTAGCCTGTTTCAGAGGCTTGTGTGTTGGAAATTTCTGTAAGTGCCTTGACTGAAGTTGCCTTGCATGAAGCGGATCAATCTTTCAGAAGTTCTTGCAGTGTTATGTAAAAAAGCTGTAGAATAAGTCCAGATACTAAGGGAACAGGCAGGTATTTATCTTCTGACATCTTTAATCTTGCAATTGTTAAATACTGTGGAAGGGGGAATCCAGGAGACTGGACCACAAAAAATGGCTGAGCTCACATGCTTTCCCTACACTGCCCCTTCCTGGGGCAGAATAACAGGCCAAAGAGACTGTTGGTCTGTCTTCATATCATCGTGTCTTTACACTGATAACTTCCTTCAAACCTATTCTCAGCAGACATCATGCAGACTGTGGATCGGTACTGAATTTGATCTCAGCCTTGACTGTAATTCCTTATAACCATATTGCTTTTTTTTCCTCAGGCTCTGGACCAAGCTAACTTGAACAGTGAAGGCCTTTCCCTCTCTGTTGAGGAGCAACTTAGCGCTTTGACCCTATCTGAGCTCCAGACTCCTGATTCCAACTCAACAGTCTACCTCAGTGGCACAGCTTTTCAAACAGATATCTTCGAAATCACCAGGGAGAGCACCAAGGTACCCTGGTTGTGGCTTTCCTACCTTCCTTGAGAAGCTTGGATTTCAGCACTTTGCCTTTTAAATTGTTAATGAATAGTCACACCTTCGTAATTACAAATCAGGCTGAAATAAGGTGAGTAGATTGATAGTCTGTTGAACCTCTTCTGGGAAGACTCCAACTTATCAGGGGTTGATAGGTACTTCTCATGAAACTGTGAGAATCTGGCAGTGCTGAAAAAGTGTCAGTGAAAACCTTGAGCACTGGATTCTTATGTGAATCATAAGTTTCGAAAAGTATCCATGTGAGAGCATGATTCTTGTGAAGACTGAAAAATGGAATGGCAGCCAGAGGTGGCAATAACTCTGCTTCTCACAGGAAGGTTGGAATCTGTAAAACATGCTTGTATGATTTGATTTCTTAGCCCTGTTTGCAATGGTAGGAGTGTTCTGTTCTTATTAATGACTTAAAACATGTTGAAAGTCTGAGCACAGAAGAAATTCCAGTTGAAAAAGTTATTTTGATCACTTCTTATTTTAATGCAGAGTAGCCAATCATGAGCTGGGTTATGACAGCAGACTAACTTTTTTTCCTGCAGATAGCTCGCCTCTTGGCTGAACTGAAGACTATTCACTCCAAGTCTCAGAAGAGGTTAGTAAGCATGTGGTTTTCTTTAGTCACAGCGATTGAGAGTAGCATGTCTCTGGACAGCAGCAGAAATAGTTTAAATTAATTGAATACGAAATTCCTGGTACGGTAAAATGGTGGCAGTAGCTGAAAGAAGATTTTGAGGGGAGGGAAAAAAGAATTAAGACAACAGAGGGTAGTTTAAGATGTAGGTAAGTGTGAATGTAAATGAATGTGTGAGGAATCTCAGGCCTTAAGGCCCAGAAGGACTATTCTCCAAAACCAAATTGGGAATAATTTGTGTTGAAAAATAATTGCCCTCGCCTCTCCAACCCACCCACGACCTGCAAAAAGTGGGGGAATAAAGTGGTAAAAACTGAACCTGTTTAAAATAAAGGAAGGCGTTGATAGAGGACTTAAGTGTTTCTGAAGTCCTGCACCTCTCGTGCAAGTTCTGTCTCTTTGCTCCACACCAGACTGCAGCGTTAGAGGTTTTTCTGCTTGTTTTTGTTAAACTGTTCAGAAGGATGCACTTGCAGGTGTGTGGCTGTGAAGTAGTTAGACCTGTGTTATTCTGGGGCTGGATTGAAAGGGGAAGTCCTGTTCTTGGGCAATTCCAGAGTTGTAACATAAGTATAAAGCTCTTTTTTTTTCCTAAATTCATCCAAAAAGCATTCCCATTATAAGAATGGGAACACCAAGTTTATTTTTGTTCCCTACCAAGAAGCTATCAAACAAATTACTGCTGTTTAATCCAAATAGTGTGGGGAGTGAGAAACCCACGGGATTCCAATTTTGGTGTTGCTATTGATTTATTTTGCAGAAAAAGCTCAGAATTGTGATTGGTAAGTGGCAATGTAGAATCCAAAACCGGAAGTGAAAGTTATAGACCTAATTTGTCTGAAGTTTGTTGGATGGGTGAACCTTTCACAGAAGGTTCTACCACTACATCTATAGGTGAATCTATTTCTGAATTGGGAAGGGAGTTGGCTTTAGTTCACCATGTGAAGAGTGCCTGAATCCTTTGTTTTGGGTGAGACACTGCAATTACAAAACTGTTACAGTACACACAAAACTTGCTTCCTTTTCTCTCCCTCCAGTGTTGTTGTCTCTCAGTGGACAAGTATGTTGAAAGTTGTGGCTGTGCACCTCCAGCAACGAGGGCTGAAGTATGCAACAGTGGATGGCTCTGTCAAGCCTAAACAGAGAATGGATGTGGTAGAAGAGTTCAATAACAATCCCAAAGGGCCTCAGGTATGAAACCAGGGTAGAGAAACGGTTACTAGCAGTGCTATGAGCAGCTGTGATAGCTGACTTTATAATTCCATTTACTGGAATCTACTTTCATTTGGACATCTTAACATACAACTAAACACATCTGAATCCAAATTAATTGTTCATACTTAATCATTGTGTTAATCACTTCATTTGGACACTGATGTTCCTGTGATTGAGGCAGGACAGACTGTCTCCTCTGAGGATGGATCTGTGACTGGAAGGGAAGAATGTGGTGCTTTAGCTTCTTTTCTTTGCTTCAGTTCTTGAACAAGCTGCTATCTACAAAACAGATGTTTCTCCTTCTAGCTTTGAACTTAAACAAAGGGAGATTTCTGCCAGCTATATGAATAACTAAGCCCCTTAAATAAGATCAGGGGTTTAAGGTACCATGACGTGAAATTGAGTAATAAATACATATATAGTAAGTGTCTCCATCCTTAATTGAGTTCTTTTCCTGCTGTACAAGATATCTTCTCTAAATTAACCATCTGCTATATCCCATTCATTCCCAGGCACTCATCTTTTTCTAAATAGTAAGTAGGTTACATGGAAACAAAGTGAAAGGAGTAGTAGGCTGTTTCAGTCCAGTTGCCTGGGTTTGAATAACCATTATTGTTAATTCAGGGTTGGTGCTCATCAGTCCCATTGTTGGCAGCAGGCTGTCATCAGAGAGGCTGGTCACTTGAGCAGGACATAGTCTGAACTTTTCAGTCCTTTCTCTAGTCTGTAAAAATGTATCAGGGTAATATATGTATGGATTGGTAGGCTGGCCTCTCTGAGCCATAATTTCCATGTCCGGGCTTTTATGCCTCATCAAGTAATGCCTGGCAGGCTCCCAAATGCATAATAAATATGCAAATGTAATATAAATATGACAAACAGACTGTTTGGATCAAATGTAGTATGTGGAGTATATGAAGCATTAGTTTTATGAAAACAGTCTTTTTAACTCTCATTTGGCCTTTGAAGGTAATGTTGGTCTCATTGCTGGCTGGAGGCGTTGGCTTGAACTTGACTGGAGGAAACCACCTCTTTCTTCTTGACATGCACTGGTAAAGAGAAATGAAAGTTCCATCTTTGAGGACACATGTAGAGCGTGCTGCCTGTATTCTCACCGTGTGTATTGTGATGTCTGATACAGCTGGGTTGTAAGCATTTAGCTGAGAGTAAGTGATTAGTTGTGAAAAAGTGTTTTTACTACAGCCTTCTTCCAAGACACTCTGATTTGTCAGTCCATTGCTTGCCACCATGAAATACAGTTCTGCAGGGGTAAAAAAATTAGGAGGGTAACAACAGTCTAAAGAATCAAGTATGCAGGCTGTATCACAAAAGGATACTGGGGATTGACAGTCCCTGGCTGAGTTTCTTACAGTAATGAAAATGGTACGGAAATTCCCCAGGGAATTTCTCTTGAAACAAATTGATTGTGTTGAACATAGTAATCGGGCATAACTAGTGTACTTTGGGATTTTAAAGGGCTATGGAAAGAGTGCATCAGAGCTCCTAATCAAGGTCAGAATCACCCTGTAGCTGTCAAACAGAACCATTTCTTGTGTAAACAATCTTGAGTGAAGGCCTTTCGTGCAGTTTGCCTTCCTGCTTCACTCTCCTCTTTCCTCACCAGCTACTCAGCTTTCTCCAAGAACTAACTATTGGCCAGAATATGGGGCTATATAGATCAGTGGTCTGATGCATACAGCTGACTTGCTGTGGAATTATAGCATACTTCTACCAAGGGCAAAGGGAAAAACAGTCAGGGTGAATACTGGCAATCAGACTACTAAACCTAAGGTAACATGGGAGCAGTTTTACTTCTACAGAGGAGGAAAGTGGGATGCTCTGGAGGCAGGAAAATGAGGCAAGCATAGAGGCATTGATATCTCAATTATTCCTGAACATAAGCCCTTAAGCTTTTGGGTGTTTTTTCTTTATCTTGCAGGAATCCTGCTCTCGAGGACCAGGCTTGTGACCGCATTTACCGAGTGGGGCAGCAGAAGGATGTTGTGATACACAGGTCAGGATTCTCCTTAGCAGTAAATGAGACTGTTGCTGCTCATGTACTGTTTGGCCTTAGCTGGTGAAACAGGGCCTTGGTTTGAAGCTTGCTTCTTTACTTTGAGCTAGGCACAAGGTCTGATGGGGGTACTGAGGGAGACTACATGAAAATGTTTGTGTGTGGTACTAGCCTGCATGTTGGCTGTCCTGATATAGCTAGCCATGGTTTATTGTTTTCCAACCTGTGATTTAGTGGGAATGTCTTGTTCATTCCAGAGAAAAATTCATACACAAAACCATTTCTCTCCTCTTAACCAAGTTGAGTTTTTTTCACTGTGCTTGCTAATCCTTGACCTTTCTAACATCACTAGCATGAACATATAGAGCACTTCTAATTAGATGCTTTTTCTAAAAGCTACCTTTGTCTCTTTACTTGTAAGTACCAAAAGGCTAGCTTAGTTATTGTAAATACACAGCAGATTAAAAGAAACTGGAATCTAAAATACTATAATGTGTACGATGCTTTTAGTGTAATTGGTGCCATCAGTTATCAAACAGTCATTACAGGATTTCATCACAGAATTACTACTGCTTCAGATGACCAAAGTTAAGGCCTAAAGTGCTTCAGACTGTTATTTTAAATGCTGTAAGATGTGGATGTGAGAACAGCTGTTTTCTGTACATGGGTATATTTTGGCAGACAGAATAGGCAGTGAATTTTGAAGTAAGACCGATCTTTGGAAACTTACTGGGGAAGTGCTTATACATTGCTGACACCTTTTTCCTAGCAATTGAGGTGATGTTGAGTTTGGGGTTTTTTAGGTTTGTCTGTGAAGGAACAGTAGAAGAAAAGATCTTACAACTCCAGAAGAGGAAGAAAGTTCTTGCCCAGCAGGTGCTGTCTGGCAAAGGGGAGACCTTGACTCAGCTCACTCTGGCTGACCTCAGAATTCTCTTCGGCATCTAATTATCCTTTACAATTCACAATGGAAAGAAATTTTATACGTACAAGCAACTGTGCAGGCTTCAACAAATGACTCCTGGTTTAAATGGTAGTTACTTTATCAAAAATGAATGACATATTTGTAACTGTAAATAAAATAACTGAAAATAAAATAGCTACTAACTTTGTCACTGAAAGAGAAGTTAACAGCTTCAAGAGTTTGTTTTAATACTGAAATTAGGTTGTTGATAAGAAACTAGATGTTGTTTCCTGTATGGTCAGGAATAAGGTTCACTGGCCTATTGAGTGAAGGAGAGAGCTATTTCCAGGTCAGTGGTTCCTGTTTGTACAACAGTATCCCAGTGGAGGATGATATGTCTGTTAGTCATTTCTT